>OY728157.1:649802392-654802392 GCA_963277665.1 Viscum album
ACACGTGTACAGGTCCCTCCGATTTTTAAGGCAAATATGTCCGTTGGAAAAGAGACTGATCTTACCTATAAATAAGATCTCATTTGAAAGAGATCAGTGCTGAAATGCAGACTGATCATTGACTCATGTGATTATATGCTTGAAGTGATTTCAAGAGAGAGAGGCTCTTATTAACTCTCAAAGCTTTGTGCGACTCCGAATGTTGGTGATTACATTCGAGTACTTCCGGGGATAGGAAGACAAAGTTTTCCAACACCTTGAAGTTGAGGGCTTCCTTGCTGAGGAAGACAGAAGTGGCCAACTACCTTGAAGTTGAGGGATTGTGGGGATAGCAAGATAGAGACTCCGATCTTCATATCGAGGGCTTACCCTGGTGTGGGTAAGACAGACTTGCTTGAAAGTATAAATCAAGGGACCTTTATTCAAGGTTGTTGGATACCCTTCCCTTTGGGTTATAAGACTTATATCTAGTTACTTTTAGTTTTACTACATGTTCATTTCCGCTGCATTTTGTATTATAAGGAAAGTATAACTTTCTTATAATTCCTTACATGTACTCTGTTTCATTTAGATTCTATACGCTTTAAGGTAGAATCTAATATTATAATCTTTTGTTAAGTTTCAATTTCCAGAACAATACTTCTAGAACCTACTTTTGGAATCTCTTTCTAAGTTTTCATTTGATGTTAGAGGTGTTGTGAATTTGCTTAGTTTTATGTTGTTAAACATAGGCCTTTCATTTTCTTAAGGAAGATATAGTTATTCATAACTAACTTTAAAGGTTCCAAAGGAATTTCTAAAGTATACAATTCACCTCCATCTTGTATATTGAGCATCTACATCATTATTTCGATCCTACAAGATTTTCTCCAGACACTCCCAGGAAACTACTACTCTCACTTTCTCTGGGTATAAATATACTCCTGTCTCTGAGATGACATGACCCAAGAAGTGAATCTGATCCATATAAAAATAGAATTTTGAGATCATACCATACAAATAATGCTCTCTTAGTGTACTAAAAATGATCTCAAGATGGGTGGCATGGTTGTGTCGAGTGTGAGACTACCCCAAGATATCATCCATCAAGACTACCACAAAATAATCCAAATAAGGATTGAAAAAATGGTTCACCAGTTCCATGAAAACTATCAGTGCATTTTGGTGACCGAATGACATGACCACATACTTGTATATAACATAACTACTGTGAAAATCTATAAGAGTTATATCTTATGGTCTAACATGAAACTGATGACAATAGTATCTCAAGTAAATCTTAGAGAATACTCAGGCTCCTCGAAGCTGATCAAAGAGATATTCAATCCTCAGAAAGGGAAATAGGTTTGTAACCATCAACTGGCTCAGCTTTTGAAAATCCAAACAAAGTCTGAGGGTACCGTTCTCCTTCATCACAAACAATATTAGAAAACCTCTGGGAGAAGTGTTGGGTCTGATTAAACCCTTTGTCTGTAACTCCTTTAACTGCTTCTTTAATTCATGTATCTCTAGTGTAGCCATCGAATAATGAGTAATAGACATCAATTCCACTCATGGAACAAGCTCAATAGATAAATCTACCTCTTTCATTTGAGTTAAACCGAAAATTTCTTCTAGAAAGACATCTCTAAAATGATCCACCACTAGAGGAAAGTCCATATGTGAATTCCACTGGTCATCTAGATATAAACTAGCAATGTACGCTATAAATCATTCAAACCCATTATGCTCAAGTCCAGATCCGCCCGTCTGAACATCCCACTATCCCGTGTGTATAAAGGACCCACCCTCGGGTGACATGAAACTCACCTTGTGATGATAATGGTCAATAAAGGCCTATAAATAGACCAACTACTCTATTATAAGAATGACATCGAAGCCTCTCGTATCTATGACATAGAGTTCCCATAAGACGGGACACCCCCAACCTCAAGAGGGAACTCTTTGAACTGAAAAAAACTAGCCTTCATAATCCCCAACGAAGTTTCTAGCATCATAACATCCTCAGAAGTAAAGATATAGGTCCCAAAGCTCTCCAAATCGGTAAAAGATATAAATCTATTGGAATCTCTAGTATCGAAAAGAGCATATGCTAAAAATAAGGCAAATAGATTCGTACCTCTAAGCATAGATGGTATGAGATCATTCTTTTGCTGGGTCTATAACACTTCAAAGGTGTGACCCGTAGCACATCCCTATTACCCTTCCTGACTACCCTGAGTTGACCCACCCTATTGTATCTAGAATCCTTTCATCTTGATACATTTTTTCTACGGCCTCATCCTCTACCTGAATAGCTAGACTAACTCTAGTTCCCTGAATGATGGGAAACTGGTGGTCCTGATCTTGAATGTGGAGTCATCAAAGAACCCATATCACCAGATACTTGTGAGAAAAACTAACAATAATGCAGTAGATGACCCATATTTTTTAAACATCTGCACTCAATTGGGTCTCTCGGGAAATGTGGAATTGTATTCTTACCCTTCCCGCATTGGTAGCATACCACCTGAAAACCTAAATGAATATCCTGTCATCTCAGATCTCCGTGTGTGGACTCCCTACTATGCTACCGACCATCAATCATAGGAGTACCAACTTTGGATTCCGAAAAACCCTAGCTCACAGATCCAAACTATCTCTGATTATGCTCAGTGGTTAGTTCTTGGTTGACTATAAAATATTTGGAAGTCTTCCTAATGATGATCACCTAGGATCAGATGTCATTTATGAGACCATCCTCAAACTTCCTGGCCAAAAATAACACATCACCCACAGAATGGGTCTTAATCACTTTATCTCTGTGAAGGGAGAATAATACTCCATGACTGAATGAGTACCCTATTCTAGACCCATGAAATCTCGGGCTCAGTCGGACCTCAAAATCTCCAGGTATAAATAGTCATATAAGTTCCTCCAGAATTCATCCCAAGACATAACTCATTGGTGAATCGCCTGTGATATCACGTCCCACCATCTCTTGGAAGAATCTTGAAGCATGTAGGTCACAAGATTCACCCTACTCTCAAGAGGTTTCTCAAGATTCTCTAAGATAGACAGCATGGCTTCCAATGATGACTCTTCTGCCTAAGGTACTTCATCCCATGAGAAAGTGGGAGGATTATACTATTGAAAACACCAAGTCAACTCTACCATAGATAGGGAATGATGCAGTGTTCTCTGGAAAGTTTGCATCATCCTCATAAATCCTTCACAGAAATGTGCCTCAGCACCTGTGTCGGACATAACAGTTGGTGCCAAGATAGGCACAATTGGAGGATCTACTTGTAGTCCTGGATCTTCCATTTCTGGTGTCTGATTACTTCCCTATATCTGGTATGAAACCAGAGGACATCTTGGTGGCTTGATTCTGCCTGGTAAAGTGAACACCTCAGTTTAAAATTATCAAGGACTGAATCATAGATATTCAAGAAGGGAATAAGAGAAATAAATCGGTCATGTATTACAAAACATGGATACACAACATGTAAGTCCCCAACACGCTGTGTCCCCTAAATCTTTTAACATGGCATGTGCCTCTACCTAAACTAGTCATGTAACACCACTACACATGATGTGTTCCTCCTCAACACACAGTTTGTACTTTAATATTTTTCTCCTGCCCAAGTTCTTTGACACGACTAAACCACACGGGTCTCTCATAGGTAACATTACCCAATGTCTTCACCATAAAAACGGTGTGTACTACCTAATTTCAAACCACTTGTGTCGTTGGTTACATGTTCGGAGACACGATCGACTCTACAGGGCGTGCAAGAACTGAACACAACTTGTAAAACCTAAGTTGTAATTCACTGGTGTCATTCGTCACACAATCAGGTACATGGACTCTTTGGAACGACATGTACTCCTAGTACACGACATGTTTTTTCAAACATTTATCAACCTAGGTATCTGCTCACATAGTCCGTCACACAGTTAGATTTTACATGATGTGCACTTATGAATAGTTTTTTCTTCCAGAAAAGAAGAACACATGATATGTGTTCATAACACCACACAACGTGTTGTCTGGGTTTTTAGACAATAAGCCTTTGCAGATTCCCCAAAATCCTTAAACACATAAAATTTTGTCCAATGAATAACAAATTTCGAGCCGTGGGAGCCCATAATCCCACGAATTAGTGTTTAGAATCCTTATTCACATCATAATTTGTCAAAATTAAACTAAATTTCAAACACTATCCACCAAATTCTGATCCAAGAGGTCCCATAACACCTCAAGGACCAATGTTTGGAATCCACATAAAAGATACTTTACATATCTCAATAACATATCAAAATAGAAAGTATTTAATCAAGGAATCTAACACAATAACATGCATATCTAGCACCACATCTATCACAAAAGCATGAAATCAGTAATGCACCATAAATGGAATTATAATAATGCATGACATTTTATCTATAGAAAGTTCCAATATGATGCAAGTGATGGAATAACCTCATCTCATCGGGTTGCAACAGAAATAGAACCATAATGATTTAAATCATAACATCACAAAACAAGTGTGTCACATGATGGTGAAATTAAATCAATTGGAAAAATTTATAAACCCAAAAAATTTCAATATTCATGGTAAATTGGTCTTTCCCTGTACACGGGTTAGCTACTCAAAGGCACAAATTATTACCAACAACCTATTCGTCGATATCCCTATCTATGGGCTTCAAATAGTATGTCAATGAAGAATAAAATCCCTCTGATGCCACTTTGTAACGTCCCGGTTCTGGGTACCTCTCAAAGGTGCCCTGTACTCGGTTGGTCACTTGGCCTCAAGAACATTTCACCAAACTCCAGAAGTTGGAAACTAGTAGCGAGGGCCTTGGGTGTTGTAGTGGGGAAACTATGCCCTCATAGGAAAAGTAACACAGTGGAAACAAATAGTAAATAGTAGCAGAAGTAGTAATGCCATAAAATAATGTAAATAACAGAAGACTGATAGTATAAACTTTTGTAGAATATATATATATATAATGATGCATGTCACAGGTATCTAGGAAAGCAATAAAAATATTCACAATGATGGAAATAAAATACTAAAACCAAAGTACTGAAAATAGAAAATAACTCCAACAACATCACAATCCTCAGCTTAGTCCCATGCTCTCCAGCTCCACAGTAACTAAGTACCTTATGTAGAAGGGTGTTTTCCCTTATCTATACCTACAACCGTAAAATATGTCTGGGCTCAAAAGAATAACCCAAATATGGTGTTAGACGAATCCCAGTAGGCAACCACCAAAAGATCTGTTCCAAACTTCCCGTGAATATATATAATAGGCTATATGAAAAATGAAGCAATAAACAAGGAAGTATTCATAAGTAAAAAATCCTATAGTTTCCAATTACATTCATTTACTTTTATTAATTTTTCAAACCATTGAATAATGAAAACCTCATAATCTAGTCTAAACTCTATATCTCCTATGTAATAAAAAAAGTAGATGTCTCATAAGTCCATCTAACAATTAATTAAGACCAAGTCCATGCTTGTGCTTTGGCTTGGCATACTCTTCAGAATCAATAAATCATTCAAGAGAAACCCTATGAAAATTTCATCACCTTCTAACCCCTCTAGTTCAACATACCATCTAATAAATAAGATAAAATGACCCATGGGGAAAGGAAAAACGGTCTAACACCTGTTGTCTCATGAAAAAAATGACTCATTGAGGAAGCACTCACCGTCAATTCCCCCTGTGTTCTTTTAACGATAAACTATAGAATCTCTTAGGAAGTACTAAACGTCAATTCACCCTTGTGGTCTTTTAATGGTATACTATAGACACAATGAGTGATCAAACACCATAAATCCCCTATATGTTCTTGCAATGTAAATATAACAGACACTCTGGGGAATCCATCAATGTCAATTTCTCCTATGGTCTATCAACACCAGGTTCTCATAGCCCTATGTAATACAATCATGCACAATTATATTTAGTAGCCCAAATTAATATCAACTACTACAAGGCTAAGTAGTTCTAATGAAAAACATAGTCATTTAAAAATCATCAATAAGCATTCAATTCCAACCTGACAATCAACTCACAGAAATAAGGTTTGCCTCATATAAAACCTAGATAAACAGCCATAAACATTCAAACAAGTAAACAGACCCATGGGGTGTCCCATAATCTTAAAATATATAATAAAATATCAATGAAAACCCTTAATTAAACAATAAATATAATGAAGTTGATAAGATGGTTCAAATTCCTTAACATGAAATACCCTAGTCTTGGGTAATCGACACTCTGGCATATATAACTCAAATACAAACTTCGAAAGGAAACCAACCACCGACCTCAACATTGTATAATGATCACTCTTGAACATCATCCCATGAATCAACCTAAAACGTCATAGATCTACAAAAAGGTCAAAAACATTCAACCATGAATAACTCAAGAATGATGATAAATCAGGAAAAGTTGTTCAAGAAGAAGGAAGAAGACACTGAGGAGATTCCAACGCACCCACCAGAGTTCGGATCAGACCTCATATGGAGAAATGGTGGCTCAGAGATGATTGGTCACTATCGGTCACTCCTAGATGATACAAGGCCATAAAAAGATGAATATGAAGATTAGAAATCACCCCGATCAGATTAATCAAACAAAAAGAAAACTACATGGAGTGTTCATTTAATTTACATGTCGTGTACTAGCCTCAACCGGCCCCTACATTAGGCGGTCCACATGACCATGTACTTGTCCGTTATACGGTTTGTACATGGATACCCGCAGAAACTGGGCAAACGACGTGTACTCATAAGTGCACGATGTGTACTCATAAGTAGATGGTGTGTACATAGATAATTCTCATTTATTCCTTTTCCTCAAAACTACATGAATTTAGGAACCATACCTAAAAATGAAGATCCAGGTTCTTACAACCCTTACATCAATATCGACGTTCCTCGAAAGTGATCTTAACCTCCTATATAATAATTATAGATTTATTATAAATACATAAAATAAAAATATACTTATATATAATATATACAATCCATTTATAACATTTTATCACCCATTTCTAATAATCTTTTATTATTATCATTATTTCTGGTGTTAACTGTTTCTTTTTTCATATATGTCTTGATTTGGTAGTTTTAGTCCTTTCATATATCTTATGGTTAAATAATAATAATAATTTTATTCATGATATAAATATCACAAATATTCAATATATATATTTAGATCCACATATAAAAGATATAGATATAAAAATGAATTCATCGTTCATAGAGTCGGTAAGTTGTACTTATGCATTAAAGATGATTTAAGTATTTTAATAATGGAACAAAGAAATGTAATTAGAAATTCATAATTCCATGATAATTTTTATAACATATATATCTTATATATTTTTTAAATATATCCTTATTATGAACCATGTAAAACAAAAATGAAAAACGAATCACATCGCTTTGTCGACGTGGTAGTCTGCATGTACGCACGAGCCACATGGATGTTTTCCAAAGGATTTAAAGGTAAGAAGGTAGATATTATATTATAATTTCAAAAGAATATTTTTTCATAATTAAGATATATATTCATTTAATCTATCTTATTTATATCCATGTGATTCAGTGATGGAAAACAAATTGCATCGGTTTGGGAGGTGGTAGTCTGTCATACACACAAGTGATGGTTTTGTATCCAATTTGATAGAGAATGTGATGGATAAATATTATTTCATCAACATGAAAAAATATTAATATATGATATATGATATTTTTATTTTATTTTAATTTTTAGGACCAAATTGAAGGTGGTAAAATAACAATTAAAAAAGAAAGAGCTTGGTGAAGACACTACGTTATCTTAGAGAAACCTCCTTTTGATCTTTTCTTAAGAACCCTATTGTTGGTATTTTGGAAATTCTAGAACTCTATAACAAATATAATAATATATATTATAAATTTTTTCATATTTTTATCAAGTTTAAATGGCTCAAGAGATGTGAGTAAGTGATAAGAGTAGGATCTCTTTTATATTTGAGGTGACTGGCACACTTGGGATTTCTCAAATTATTAAAATATTATTAAGTAAATTTCTAGGATAAATGGATAAAAAAGACTCATATTATAATTTTATATGTTTAATTATCAAATAAATCCAAAAAGGGTGATTTAATCAAGTCCTCTGGTCATTTTAATCCTTATCATTTCAGATTAAACCCCATAGACCTAGCTTAACCTTAATCATAGTAACAAGTTATTTAATAATAAAGGGTTATAATTTTACATATAAGGTAAACTTTTGAACATAAATAGAAAAAAAAAAATTTGGACCATTTATCATCCTAATATTCCTACCTAAATATTTTTATAATTTTTAAATAATTTAATAAATTATTATTTTTTATAAAATATCATTAATTTCATTATTGACACTATTCATTTAATTTGACATTAAAGACCTCAAGATAACACATGATTTATAATATAGAATCTTTAGCCATAAATTATAGATTATAATTAACCATTTAATTCATGTGAGTCGATAAGCCTTCCAAAACATTTACTTTTTATGTTTTTAAATAATTTTCTTTAATTTTATACCACTTACACAAGCACTGTATCAGCTTTGTATAATTGTTTAATGTAATAATATATTCAAAGAAATTGATAAGTGAATTACAATAATAAATATAATTTTATTTTTCTGAAAATAACATTTAATATTCCTTCATAACTTATTTTTATCCCTGTGTGAAAATATAAAATAAATTTAAAACTAAGAGAGTGTCATTTTTTATTTCTATTTACATAAAATAATATAAATGTAACTATCAAGGAAAAACAAAAAAACATCTATGTATTATAATTTGAAATATACATTGTCAGAATACCATTATTTTAAACCTTCATATAATAATGCGATAATAAAATATCCTTCGAATAGGGTAAGTTGTAAATATAATGGTTACCTAAAATATCACATATTTGGGTTCCCAGATAATGATAGAATTGGTGGGAAGTTAAAATATAGATATTAAGGATAAAACTAATTAAAAAGACTAATATATAGTGATATAGAACATGGACATGGCAAATTTGATGACCACAAAACCATAAATTAGTGAGGGGTAAAAATACAATCAATTCATCAGAAATTTAGGTCAATGGATAATATTTTTATTACAAGATCATGTTCATAACATTGAGGGATAATTTTTCTAACAATATATAAGATTAGATAAAATGTACTTACTTGATTTATTTCCATTTCATATGAATAATTTTATACATGGGGTTTTCTTTGATGAATTTATAATTATTCAATGAAATGAATATTCAAAATGAATTTTTCATGATTGAAGAACTAAAATTAAATTTTATGAGATCATGACATATATAAAATAATGGAAACATCAAAATTATTACCACATTTTATCAAATATAGGTTAATATAATACAGTAATATCTAAAACATCATAAATAACCCCCAAAGATCAACTTAATTAATTTGATAAATAGTCACAATAATTTGAAATATTTTATCATAGTTTTTTAAATATTAACCTAACTATAATTTGTAGATAATATTAGTTGATCATAAGGATATATACGAAAAATATATATACACTAATCATATACTCCCCAAAATATGCTAATAATTTCCCTAAATATTCTGAATCACCATAAATCTATAATAAAATCATATATGATTTCATAAATTGACACAATATTGATTTTTCAAATTATTCTTTACTTAAAATTGTGTCCATAAAATATAAAAGAATTATTCCTCCATTAATATTTTCAATAAATCATTTTTGAAACTGTAGTGTTGTATTCAAATTAATGTCTATTGATATACCCTTAATCATCTTAAACATTAATTATATGAAGCCTTAAAAGGGGTATCTATGAAAATAAACTTGTGATCAACCTTATATTTAATAACCTGTGACACATTGGGATTATCCCATATTACTATGGAATTTCATAGGTTTCTATAGGTTCTACTCTATCATTAATCATAAATGATCAAAAATAAAATTTGAATTAACCTAATAAAATCCTATGAGAGTGTCAAACCATGTGTGCAATATGGGTACACTCAATATGAATCAGAATTTTGGTTGAGAAATATTCATCGAACTGGTTTCAGAGTTATCCCCCCTCTATGTATATGTTCAACAACTATATCCACTTTTAGTATCTAGACAATGATTTATTACTAGGAATACCACATAATCTCTACCTTAACAAAAATGATATTTTCTTATAACTAGACAAATCCTCAATTTCTTTAATCGAGTTGGGTTCCCAGATTTATTTTTTCATAAATCTTGTTCCCAAGTATTCTACTAAACATTCTCTAACACCAAATGTAAAAAATAAACTCTAGTAACATAGAGATGGTGCCTTTTTTATTACATTGGAATAAGATAAAAGTGATAACATCCTAAAATAATAAATATTTTATTAGTCTTGAAGAACCATATATAATCATGAATCCCATTTTACATTGTAAATAAAACATAAAAACATATTTAAGTTAAATAATCTTCCATTGTGAACTCATTAACAGTTGGAAATAAAACATAAAAATATATTGAAGGTAAATATTCTGCATTCTTGAACTCATTCAAAGATTCCTTCTTTATATCCTACTAAAAAGAAAAGAAAATAAGGTTGTGATAAAATTCTCTATAAGAGTTACATATAGAATAAGATATAATTGATAAATAATATAGAATCAAAATGACAAAATAAATAAATAAAAACAAATTCATTTAATGAATAACAAGAGAAAAAAATACATTCATCGATAATATCAATTAAATAATTTCATGGAAAAGAATAACTAAATACTAAATATGGAAATGATTTATATTGGGAGTTATGATCTCACACATCATGATATCTTTATCATCAAGTCCTTATACTGATATAGTTTAAACAATGGGTAGGTACATAATAAAAATACATTTACTAGGTTTTTCTAACGAATATGTCTCGTAATACTAATTAATGCATTGAGGGGATATATAATTAAAGGACCCACCAATCAATCCATGAAAAATGCATTCATAATATATTGAATGTTCAATTTAATTCATAAAAAATATTACATAATGAAAAAATATCATTATTGATTAAATGATACAGAATATCAAGATTTTCCTTATATATCAAATATCTATCATAGTAAACATCATATATGGAAATAATATACTGTTCAGGAAATAATATTTTAAATGATAAAAATAATATTAATATTTAATAGAAGTTCCATGTAGAGTAAAATTTGATCACAAAAACATGAATGTTACAAAGAAATTTAATAATTAAAAAAAGAGATGGAAGATAACCATCAATTCATAAAAATTATAGGTGTGGTAATAAATTCTTGTAATTTGGAGAATAAAATAAAATAAAAGTGAAACATTTAAATAACTTTTCAAAAAATATATTTTTTAAAATCATTGAAAACATATCAAAGAAGATAAATATCATAAAATATTCATTGTGGTAAGAAATTCCATTAATGTCATATACATTAAAAAGAAACATTCCTTTTGAATTTTTATAATGAATGTCGAAAATGACCCTTTTTAAAAAATAGAAATATTCTTTTCAAAAATGTTTAATAATTAAAGGATAAAATTAAATGTATTTGATAAATAATTTGATTAAATAAAAACTAATTTTTAAAATCAATTTGGAAAAATATGGACATTTATGAAAAAAATACCCAATACAATGTGAAATAAGATAATTTTTTCTTTTAGATGATTATTTATTTATTCAAGTTAAAAAGGGATTAAAGGTTGTAAGAAAACCTGGAAACTCATTAGTTATCCATATTATAAGAAAATATATGGAGATTATAATAGATATATTATAAAATTACTTCTAGGAAAAATTATGCAATCCTAAAAAAATGAAATTCTAAAATAAATCCTTACAACTTTGGAATCTTTTAAATTTTTACCCATTAAATGAATGCACATTAATTGAAAATATAATAATCATGAATAAATATCTATTCATGTTAAATACATAAATAGTTTATTATATACATTACATATAGTTAAATTTGTGTACAATACCAAATTTTTCTCAATGGTGTGGAAATTGAGAGAAAATCACTTAGAAATATCTTATAATTATAGTGTTATTAACAAATTAACAGATTAAGTTTAAAAAGATTAAATCCAAAAATAATAAGTGTAAATACATAAAAAATAATATTATTCATCATTTCAAATATAATCATGGAATAACATAGTCAATGAAGTAAATGTATAACCCAACGAATGGAAATTCTGTTAAGAAACCATGTCCCTCAAGTTTAACATGTTGCATAAGTTATTTTAACCTCATATATAATAAATTTATATAAAATTTAATTAAATAAAATAATTATATAACTATATATAAAATCATATATGATCCATTTATAACATTTTATATTCTATTTGTTAATAATGATTTATTATTATCATTATTTTGGGTGTTAACTGCTTTATTTTTCATGTATGATTTGATTGGGTAGTTACATTTCGTACATCTCACTCATGGGTACATCATATTCAGAATTATATTCATGATATAAATATCATATATAATCAATATATATATAGTCATCCATAAAATATAATGATAGAAAAATGAATAACATCATTTATGAAGATAGTAGGTCATACATTTGTATGAAAGTCATTTTCAATTTTATAAAATGGAAGAATATAAATTTAAATAATAATTAACAATTTCAGGATAATTTTGATAACATATATAACTTATATTTTCATTAAATCTCTTATTATTATCATTCATGTAAAACAGAAATGAATAAAAAATTACATCCCTTCATAGAGGTAGTATTCCACAAATACGCACAAGCAATGTTATCATTTTATAATGGATTTAAGGGTAAGAATGTATATATGATTTTATAATTATATAAGAATAATTATTTAATAAATATCATAAATAATCATTAGTTCCATAACTATTTCTATTCAAATGAGTCGGTGATTGAAAAAAATACATCAGTTTGTGAGGCGGTTGTCAGTCGTACACACAAGCAATGTTTTTATTTCCCATTTTATGGAGATGAATATGGATAAATATTATAAAAAAAACCTAATAAAATCTTATTATATATCATATAATATTGTTTTTATACTGTATTTTTTATGAAAAAAATTAAAGTGGTAAAATGAGAAGTTAAAAAAGAGATCTTGGTGATGATGATTAACTTCTCTTAAATAATCCTCTGTTGGATCTATTCTTAAGAACCCTAAGGTCTGTGATTTTAAAAGATAAAAATATCTAGTGAATGGATAATTTTTTTATAGAAATTATTTTTAGGGTTTTGTTGAGTTTAAAAGGCCAAATAGGTGTCAGTAAGTGTGGTGAAGAGGTGCCCTTTTATAGTTGACATGAGGGGTGCACTTGTAATTTTTAAATGTTTTAAAATATTATTAAGACACTTTCTAAAAAAAAGTATCAAAAATTAATCATATTATAATTTTATATGGGTAAGTAATAAATAAAATCAACCAATTATATTTAATAATTTTTTTAATTCATTTTTTATCATATCTTTTCATATTAACACCCCAATAAACCTATTTTTACCTTAAGAGCAATAACAACTTTTTCAATTATAAAAGTTTATTATTTTAAGAATAAGGTAAAATTATGATCATAAATAGAAAATCCATGATATTTTACAGTATTTATAATTCTTTTTGTCCTCTTAAAATATTTTTTTTAAGAATTTAATAATAATTTTTTAAATATCATTAATGAAAATTTCGGCAAAATTCAATTAATTTGACTTTAAATACATTACGATAATGCATAAATTTAAAGATAAACACTTTATGAATAAATTATAATTTATAATTAACCAGAAAATTCATTTTGTGTCCTAATTCATCCAAAAAAGTTTACTTTTGATGTTTTTAATATCATTTACTTTTATTTTCTAATGTTTTCACAAGATCTGGATCAACATTATATAAGAGTTTAAGGAAATTATATATTGACCAATAAATTTTAATAAATTAATGTAATAAATAAAATTTTCCTATGATAAAAATAACCATTAATATTCTTTCAAAAACTATTTCGATAACTATGTTAACATATAAATAAAATTAAAAGTAATGGAGTGACATTTTGTATTTTTCCTTTCATAAAATAATATAAATGTCTTTATGAAAAAAACGGAACTGAAATTCCATGTATTCAAATTTGGGATGTAAATGGTCGAATACATCTCATAAAATAAAATAATTGAATGTTTTTGGTTGATTTTGGGAGCTTATCTCATAGTTTTAACCTTATTTTACCCATTTTATCCTCACTGTGGTGACAAATATTTTGCCTGATTACAATTCAAAATGACCAAAAATAAAAGGTTCCTATTTAAAAAAAAATTAAAATTTTGATTAAAAATATGGTATCAATATTTCATTATTCAATATATGTAAGTGTTATAAATCAATTTTCATATAAATGCGTAAAATGAAACGAAAAACAATTTCTATAAAAAATGTGTTTTATGCATAAAAATTAACTTATATTAAAATAATGAATATTGATGATTAAAATGGAATTAATTTGATTATTATAAAAAATGTATCTTATATCACTTTGATACCAAATCCAAAAATATAATGGTACTTTAAAAATACATTATTTAATTAAAATAAATATGAAAATTTGAAAAATATTTATCGTTTACAATTCACTAAAAAATAAATCACTTCATAAAAATCCCAAAATTTCACCCTAATTTAATATAGATATGACAGTTTCAAAAATTATTTTCCTTTTATAAATTAATTTTTTTTAATGTTTTAGAAAACAATTATAATTTCCACCCACAAAATGTAATAAAATCATTTTTGAAGAAAATGCATTTTTAAAGTATAAAATGACTTCACTAAAATTTGAGTAATTATTTTTTAAGAATTAATCAATAAATTTTTTTCATTAGGATCATTATATATATATTTCATAATACAGTTACCCATATTCATACCCATGAATTTAGTGGCTAGGTCGTATTTAAATATTAATATTTTATGAATTTATCTCAATTCTTTTAAAGATTGATGTTGCATATTATGAAATCTATCAAGATTATTATTACATTAAAATAAATTTTTATGGTATTACACATCTAGATTATGGATTTATGCTACACATAAAATCTTTTGGTGCATTTATGTTGGATCAACGATGCGTTTATACCCTAATAAGTGGTTTCAGAGTTTGGTTCTAAGCATAGTCAGTGACACTCAGCAATAGGTCTGATAACATTCTCTTTATATTTGATATTTTTTATTTAGTGGGATTTTTCTAGTATATTAAGGATAGTTTCAATAGATTGTAAGGTCTAGGTTGGTATGGTTGATGGAATATATTTTGACATTTAAAGGATACAAATATTGATGTGTTTTGTTCAAAAATACTAGGACCATCCATTAATTGGAATCAAAATAGAGAATTTGGACAAATTGGAATGTGAGAGGATGGATACAAATAAACTCTAAATCATTCATATTTTATTGAATCAGAACATATCCTTTAACATCTATGATATGAAAATAGTAGTATAGTTGGTTAATGATATAACATAGAAGTATAAGAAACCATTAGCAATGAACAAAGTGTTCATCATGAGGAGAGTATTATACCTAAGGTTGTCAAGAAGATGGGTATGTGTTTGATCATATAAATTATTTCACCATGATTTAAATTCATCTCAAATATATTAACGTAAATATTATTGGTAGATTTTTTGGAACATTTTTATTATCTTCACATCCAGAGAGTTGGGAAGTGATGATAACTACAATGATATATTCTTATAGGAATTCTGACATAGTTACAAATCATATGTAATAAACTAAAATAAATAAACTAGCTAGACACCACCATTATTGAATTGAAGTAAGAGAGGGATTAGAAAGAAATAATTTATGGAAATAAGGGTAAATATTAGTTGTAAAGTATTTAGAATCACAAGTTCTATTAATTATATGATATATAAAGGGAGTGTTAGTATAATACATGGTTTGAATGTTTTAGGGAATTATGGATCATAGATTATGGAACATCATTTCACTCCATATAATTGAATTTATGTATGGGAAATTATATGGCTATAAATATTTTTAAGGCACACTTGTCTAACAATGAAGCTCTAAAAATTATGGTGAAGGGCAACGTGAATATCCAAATAAAAAAGATAAGTTACCATGACATCAATGTAGTTCAACACATACCAATTTTGGGGAAAAATATTTTTATTGGGAAGATCAATGAATCATGGGTTGGAACCAGTTCCACCAATGGAATATTGATGATCACTCTGGGATATATGATTATGTCCTAATGCATAAATTATAGAACCTTATAGATGTTTTTTAGTTTATATAGAGAAACAATTTATAGAACTATAATGTGTGATACATTAAATATTTTTAATTGATGAATCATGTATCTTAGTGAGAAAAACATGAATGTAATAGTGGAAAAGATCATTTCTAAGTCATATCATACATAATTTTTATGTTTTAAGAGTTGTATACTATAAAAACAACGGAAAATTTCTTTCAACTTGAGTATACTAACACTCAAGATCCAAAATATAGAATTAGTTCACATGGAAATATTAGGACCTACCCCAATGTGATATTGTTGAGGTTCATAATTATTTTTCGTATTCAATAATTTTTCCAGGAGGAATTTCTGGGTTTAATTCATGAAACAGAATTATAATGTATTTGAAGTGTTTTTTCAATGGAAGGAAATGGTAGAGAATAAGACCATAAGTATGATTAAGTGTTTAAGGTCTAAAAATGATGGTAAGTATAGTGGAATGAGATTATATTACCATTAAAAGAATATAGGGATAAGACTTAATAATATTCTACCTTGTATGCTTAAAAAAACAACATGTTTGATATAAATAACTATTCATTAATGAAAAATGAGTGGAATATGAGGTTTCATTTTGAAATGTCGAAGGACATTTAGATGATAATGGTAAATGATGTTTCTTAATTAGTTAATTTAAATTAGTCAGTACCAATGGGTTGTGGAATTAAAGAATAACAATAGTCTGGTAAACCAATGAAACTCAAACACATTAAATATTTCATCAATTTTAAATATTTTCATGTGGATGCTAAGGATCAAGATATGATAGAGTAAAAATAAAAGTAATGATTCTTTGATAGATATGGAGATGAAAAATTTGTATTTAAAATTCATAATGATGAAAAAGAATAAGTCATAAAAATACATAATTTTTTATTTAATGATCATGTATTATAAAAAGAATATAACATAAAGTATACATATGTGGAAATAAAATATTCAACTAAAAATATTTAATTTAATCTGAATGGGAACTCTAGATCTAAAAAAGATTCAAATTATTTAGATTAAATCTATGAAACTCCATATAATGAGAAAATGGAAGATGTACTGAAGATATCATGGGATATTGAGGCTCTAGTGGAATCATCATAAGTTAGAGTTCTAGAATTCATATAATTATGAGAAAAAGTACTAGATAGATTATAATTGTAATAAAAACTTTAGAGCTCTTACAAAGTCAGGAGACCTATTCAATAGACATAGTGATTATTATATGTGCGAGTTAGCTACATAGGATGAGTTAGATTCTATACATGTGAATAAAAGTTATGAGATAATTTAATTATCATGATGAATTAAATCATTAGATAATAAATGGGTATTCATTTTGAAATAAAAATATTATATAAGAAACAAGTATAAGGAAAGACTAGTGGTTTGGGGGTTTTAGTGGGAAGAAGTGATTTATATGTCAATAATATTTCCAATGGTAGTTAAACATGATTACATTTAGATATTGATGATCATGGTTTTATAGAGTTATTTTCTAATATATTAAATAGATATAAAAATAGAATTTCTCTATATATATTTGGAGGAGGAAACTTATATGAAAAAACCAGTGGGATTCATAGATCAGTGAAATAAGGACTTGGTGTGAAAGATGAATAGAAGCCTCTTTGTCTTGAAAAATGAACCAAGTTAATGGAATCAGAAGTTTGATTCATTTATGTTATACAAAGGTGTAATGTAGAGTAAAACATATCACTATTTATATTGGTAGTCATTTGAAGATGGAAGTTTCATTATGTTTCTCTTGTATATGGATAACATGATTCTGAGGGGTTTAGACTATTGGATTGGGTTTCCTATAAGGGACAATTATTAAGTTACCAGAACATTCATAGTGTTGAATTTTAATATATATCTTATCATCAAATGATTCATATTCTGTGTGGTATCTATGTGATAATGTTCTATGATTATGTTTCTCACTGAAATGTCATAGCAGTTCCTGCTATGATGAGAACCATAGAGTGCTATGATAGTATTCTTAAATACATTTTCTATGGTTGGATGATATCATCTTATAGAATAAATATGTTAAGGCTATCATTGGTATGGATCTCATAAGACATTATGACTTATTCTAATGAATTTTATCCAAGGTAATCTCTAAGATTCTGAGATTTTGAGAAATTGACCCCACCAATAGGAATTATACGTGTTTTATGTGTCATTTGATATTCCTATATATGGATTTGTGTGATGTTACTTAGACATGAGATTATTATTAATTCATATCATAAGTCATGTACTTTAGTTTATTGATGAAGACCAAGATGATATATACTCATGCCGAGGTGAGATAAGTTGGGTGTATAATGGGTGATGTGGAATTAATAAATAAGTCATGTGTATTCCCCTTATATATAATGTAATTATATATCTATGACCCTTTGATTGAAATATAAATTTTTTATAAGTCCATTGATATGGTGATATATTGATGTGTTTTTTCATAAAAACTAAAAGAAATAGATTTCAGGTATATTCGTTAATGAAACATGTTTTGCAACCAGCATGAATGTTATTTAGATACACATATATTATATTACATATTATGTCTTCGTAATAGGTTTTAATTCATTATATCATTTACTTCTTTATTTATAGGTTATTTGAAATGTTTCTAGGTGAAAACTGCAAATTTTTAGGTGGTATTTTCTAATGCCATACAGAAAGGGGTATAGAGGGCCACACATTAAGTATATCTAGAACCTCAGTTAAATTATATATGAATTTAACATTTTGAATAAATTGTCTTCGCATATATGTTTTAATAATTATTCTTGTTTTGTTTATCATAAATATTAGGTTTCAAGTTATTTGAGAGAATATTTGTGAGTTTAATATTTAATATATATTTATAATTTATTTTATTTAATATAATATTTTTTGATTTATCCATAAATAATAAAATGATATTTATTTATTTAAATAAATTGTAATTATAGATGTTTTGATAAATAATGAGGTTGATTGGTGGACCATGTTTAATTTTTTAGGGATAAAATATATTTTAAATATTATTTGAATAAATATATAATTTATTTATTAAAGGAAATAATTTTTATATATCTATGAGTTTAGATTATGAAAAGTATATAATAATAATATTATTATTATTTATAAATGGGGTTCAGCGAGGATTATGAGAATAATAATATCACATGTGTAATTATTTATTGTCTGGCCCTAGGTTTATAAATACTTAGTTATATCATTCTATTACCTGAGCATATCCATTATAATCGGTGTACACAAAAAATTCTAGTAATTACTCTCATGCCCTAGAGAGATCCTATCCCTGAACACTCTTAAGAACGGAGAGCAGACTTCCTCCATGACCCTCTCAAGAACATATAGATAATGTAGAGTCCTTCCACCCAAATTGCTTATCATGGTGATCAATAACGAGTGATGAATGCTTTTAGGTCTTATGTTCTAGAACATATATATGTTTATAAATTCATTCATATGTTTTTGGGGTACTCGTGGGTCACTACAAGAAGAATTCTACCCTCGAATCCTCTAACACAATGATGGTATACTATGAAGGCATCATCTATTTCATAATAAATAAATGATTTAAAAGGAAGGTAATTATTTATCAATATAAATTATATGTTATGTTATTAACTCTTGGTCTTTGTGTACTTTATCAACTATATTTGGATTTAATTTATTGGTCATGACGTTTATCATTAGGTAAATTGTGTATTATTCATTTAAAATCATAAAAATATGTGGTTTCCACTGTCGAATAGGTGCTTCTTCTACATCGAGAACTTTAAAGTGGTATTAGAGAGGTCACATATTAATTTATAATTTTTTATTAATCATTGATAGATAATAAGCATTTATTTTTAGTTTTCCTTTCTTTATTATTCATTATTTATATCCGAAGGTTAAAATTTCCTCTTCTCCTTCTTCATTCTGGATTATATTACCAAGAATAGAATAAAAATACATGAAGAACATTTGAATATTTCTTCAGGAGGTTCCAAGCATTTTGGATAGAAAACACAATACTACACAGTGTGTATCCCATTGGTACATGTTGTGTACCCATGCACACTAAACTAGGATGAACCAGAAGAAATATAAGTAATCATATAATAAATGAACATGAATTGAATTAATGAACACAATGCCTTTAGTAGGTCAGATTGTCACATGGTGTTTGAGATATCACATTGTGAAACTCTTGTATGTGGAATATAGTCCATGTGTTTTCACAGTGGAAAACACATAGTCAAATATGTGTTTCATATTTATTACATGGAATGAGTGACTAAAAGACGAGAAACATGGTGATTAATGCACAAGATTTAGTGTTAGAATAATTAATGAACTCTTAGTATATTTCATTCACATGACATATTGGTCATGTAATTAATACACAAATAGAGTATTTAACAAAAATGAATCGATGTCCATTTAATTTAATCCCATTCCATGTAATTCATGTGTTGTGTATTAAATTCAAAAATAATGTGTTATTAGTTCAGATAAATTGTGTAATTAATTGAAACGTGATGTTTAATTAATTCAAATTTATGAAGTAATTAATTAAATCACTAGTGGTGTTTTTAATTCACATGTGTGGAAATTTTTTAATTCTGCCAAGGTGTAATTAATTCACATATGATGTAATTGATTCAAATGTTTTGTATTATGTATACATGCATGAGGTATTTAATACACATGGTGTAATATATTTTTTTATGTGGTGTATGCATCATTTCCAGTTTTACACACATAAATTATTTTATATCGATATAAAATTACATTTGATATAAAACTAGGAGACATTCCTTATATAATTGGTTTAGTGAATATTAAATTCATAGTTAGTTTTATGTTAATTTTTTAACAACTCCCTATGTTTCCTCTAATTAAACATCAGGAACTTAAATTAATTTAAATAAAATTTATTTATTTATGTTTTTACAACTATTTAAACTCATGAGATATATATGTGAGTAATAAAAGTATAAGACATCATTATCATAAATAAGACCAAGGAAAAATGAGATCTAGCCTATGGGAACATGTAACTAGAACAAACAAGGATCAATAGTATGTATAATTTGTATCCTAACGACAATGAGTCCTTCCATAGTCTATGAGTTTCCCAACCAATACCTATAGTGGCGCCACACTCACTTTGGCTTTCTTATGTCTTTAACTTTACCCACATGAGTTTCCCATGTACTATGTTTTCTTAAAATGTTCTAGTAAACCATTCAAACGATTTAATATAAAATTTATACAAGAAAATAATTAATTCTCCTATTCTTAAAAACATTTTTGATTCAAACCCATCTTTGAGGAATTTCATCAAACACATGAAGTGTGTAAAACTATTTTTAAAGAAAACCCCCTTTAAAACAATTTTCCATGCCACAAAAGTTGAAATTACATAAAAGACCTTAATAGGTATGAAATCAACCTTTTTTATAATCCAAAAAAAATAAAACACAAGAATGATAAGATTTTCCATAATATATAACCATTGTACAGATGCCTGCCTCTCCACAAATGGAAACCTTGTCACCTTAAAAAATAGTGATTAGAAATGAAGAGGTAGAGTCCTCTCAAGAATAGAACCAGCAAAAACATCATCAATTTACCCATAAAACCTTCTATATCTTTCCATAATATCCCTTAAGTTTTTCATCACTTTTAGGATAAGAGATATCGAGGGGAGATCTAGAAATATTAGGATAAATCGATCCAAAAAAGAACATGTATATTAGGATGAGATTTTGGTTAAAAATGAACAAGGTCATCGAGGTAATTATCTATTTTTATGACATTCATGTTGGTCACACAGTTTGGATGCATGGTTCGTCAAACCATGAACTAACCAGGTGTTTCCTACTATACCTTGAAAATAAAATCACATTGTTACTTCAGAATAGCCTTATGGTTATACAAATTTTGTGTTATCTATGCAACAACCTCTAGGCCCAAACCCATCCATTATAATGGGTTACCTAAAAATCACACATTGTTAAACAAAACATGATCAAACTGAAAAAAACACCTCTAGAATAAATATATTTGTATCACATAGTTATCACAGGGTTACTAATAATAATGTGAAGACCATGCGCTTATCATGGTTCTCGCAAAAATCCATAATCTCAAACCCAACTCTTGAAAACCTCTAGAACCACAAGAGATACAAAATATTCCCTAAATAAAGAACACATGTGACCATGTGGTGTCACAGTTATCTCAAAAATTCCACTTCATATCCCCTTAAATTACTCAGGATTATAGACATGAAAATAGATAAAGATATTATTACATTATCATTACTTCATTCTCCCATGTCTCATGAATATACTATTTTCACTAACAACATACATAAACCAAGAGAATTCTTTTCCCATGCACTAGCATTTCACGAAGATCTATAATCTGGACAAGTTTTTTACCACTAAAATGTTGAGATAAAGATCAATATATTTACATTCTATCACATGGTAAGGGATTGGATGATACATATTCATTTGGGAAACATGAAACATGTAGTGACTAAACATCAAGTGATATGGTAATTCAAATAGGTATTCCACCATTATAAGAAATTCAGTGATCTTGAAAGAGAAAATAAACATCAATGCTATCTTACCATGTCTTCCCAAAAGAGGAAAAATCCTATGAAACACCTAATCACCTACAAAAAACAACAATATTAAATGGTGATGGTCCAGATAATATTTATAGTGACTCTAAGTCATCTTTGGCCTCTTTTGTATCAAATATAAATTTTCTATCATGTGTAGAAAAAGACACTGTGTAATGAAGTACTACTCTCCCAACTCTTCCCAGCACAATGGAGATCTACATGGCTACCCATAAAATTCTTCAAAATGAATTAATTTAATCAAATCCTGATAACTGTTATTATAGGTGAATTAATCCAAGGGAAAATTCATTTTCCACAAACCAATGAAGTCAAGAACATAATACAAAAGCATTCCCTCAATAATTTGAATGGATTTATTAGTGTTTCCATCTATATGAGGGTGATATGCCATGATTTTCCTCAATTGGGTACGCATTTCCTATGAAAAAACAATCAAAAACCAAGATGTAAATAAAAAAACTATATCATAAACAATAAAAAAGGCACTCTATAGATATCGATGGTCCCTCAAATATACAGGTTCTTAATATATTCCACCTTCATCATCTCTTTAATATGAATAAAATTTCCTAATTTCATAAGATGATAAATGATCACCCAAAAAACATTTTTTTCCAATAGGATTTTTTGTTAAAATGACTAAAAAGTCCGTGGATATCTCATCCCACTTCCTTACTATAATCTGTAAAGGTTGCAACCAGTATATCGGTATATGGTACTCTACCTTTATCTTCTTTCAAGTAAAGCATTGTGATAATATGTTTTCAATCAATTGTCTTATCTTTATCCACTAATACTGACATCTCAAATCCTGATACATATTAATAGTATCAGGGTTTATGGACCAACTTTTATGATTTCCACTATCCATAAACTCTTTCCTCAGAGTTATAGAAATGACCAATCTACCTCAGAAACATAAGACACCATTATGTAAACAAGACCAGTTACCCAAGATATCCTCATTATAAAGGATTCAAATAAAAAGATGATAATTAAAGTCCATTTATTGTCTTTGAAGAATATGATCATAAAAAAGTATAATCTTCTTTCACTTAATCTATGAACAGCTGGTCATCATCTTCTTCCACATCCAATCATATCTTAACAAATAGACCCATTAAAGGCCACTCTTACACTGATTCCTTCATGTATTGAGTCAGTAACTTCCTACTCAATGTTTCAATGACCACAATAACATATCTAGGTGTATATAAAATATCAATATCAAAATTATAAAGATACATAATTCATAATATCTATCGTAGGTTCATATATGTCTAGTTAAAAATATACTTCAGGCTCTTATTGATCAGTTATACAATAAACCACACTCTGAATTTATAGTGACATTATGTCTTAAGAGCATGAATCACAAAAAAAAACTCAATATAATGAGTAGGATAATTCTTTTCATGATAGAAAATTTAGAGATATCTATAGGAAAAAACTTATTTTACTTATATTAGAACACATAATAATTATGTACCTATGGAATCACAAAAAAACATCATAACCCAATCCCAGTTCTGGAAGAATCAAAACTAGAGATGTAGTTAATCCCACCTTCAGTTCCTCAAATAATATTTTAAAATTATCATTACATTAAAAATTAAAACCATAATGGGTCAAATATATCATAGGAGAGTCCATCTGGGATAAATCATGTACAAAATTCTTGAAATGACCATAAATTCCCAATTATCACTAAATCAAAAACACATTCCTAGGTAGATACCAAGAAATATGCACCTGAATGTTTTCAAGATCCTATGAGATTACTCTTTTGGATATAATTTGGCCTAAAAACTTTATTTATTGGATACAAAACTATTAATTAGAAATCATTCCATATATATGATGTAATTCAGATTTTTGAGAATAATATCCAGATGACCACTATGTTTTTCCTTAATCTTGGAATACACTAAAATATAATACATAAAAACCATGAAAGATCCCAAGAACCAATGAATGATATTCTTAATTAAATCCACAAAAAACATAGGAGAATTATTTAGAACAAGTGGAATAGAAAATAATCAAAATTTCTATATCGGCTCTTGATGGTTTTATTAGTAACATACTCCTCTCAAACCCTTAACTATTAGTACCCTAGTCACAGATCAGCATTATAAAACCCTCAAGATCCCATGATTTGATCAAAAATCTCATAAATCCTCGAAAAATTATATTTTTTTATTAAAAATCTTCTGATTAAGCTTTCAGTAATCCACAAAAATCTTGAGGATTTCATCTGCTTTTTTTAAAGAGAATTGGTGTGTCCCAAGGAATCATGCTTGGATCAACAAATCCCTTGGCCTCAAGATCCTTAATATGAACTTTAAGTTCCTTCAACATAGTAGGTGTTATAAAATATGGTGGAATGGATATGGGACTCATTCTTAGAGTAGGTAAATAGTAAAATCAAACAATATATATGGTGATAACCCAAAAAATCACTATGAAATATTTTAGGGGACTCATTAGAAATGGTAGGAAGTGGACCACTTAACTTCTAGTCGATGAAATCAAGAAACATATCAAAATATTAGCACTATATCTTTCTAACCTTAGAAACAACAATCCCCAATCTATCAGATCTTGGATCCCACTCTCCCTAAAAGACATGTGTTACCCCATAGTGAGATAAAAACTATTCTTAGTGACAATAACGGTTAATTTGGGCCTTAAAATAAACCATCTAATCCATGCCAATGATGAGGTCCAAGATATCAAGAATAGGAATAATAAAATCCCAAACACCCTCAGGATAAATGGTCAAAATAATGAACTTGGATCATTTAAAAACATTCTCATTCCTCCATACCAAGGGAGTAGAAAGATCCATCATAAATGGAGTAATATATGAGTGTAATACAAAAATTTTGATCAACTTAAATGATATAAAATAATGATATGAATAGGTATTAAACAAATAATGAACTATAGAGGATGACATAAAAATTTTACCTCTCACTTTAGCTGGCCTCACTTTAGATTACTATGGTGCATACTCTACTACATAATGGTGTCCTACCTCAGCCACTCCCCAAGTCTTATTCACAACCTTTGTATCCCCCATTAGATAATAATGAGATCCACCATATTTCTTTATATCTGACCAATATTGGGAGACTTTGGAAAGGGTGGATCCAGAACTAAAACCCAAGGATACTGTCTCTCAAAAATTATTATAGTGATAGTATTTTACACAATGATGAAAAATTATGGGTGCTTCCATACAATTAGGATTTTTATAGATAGGTCTTCGAAATTAGGAGAAACCCACCTAGTGTCATACCAAAGAATCCCTGGTAATTGATCCAAATGTAAATTGAGCACCCTTATTATGATTCTTATTTTGGCCATAAAATACACCCTATCAACTATTACTGTAATTGAATATCCACTAATAACTATCTTATTGGATAATTATGCTTCATCCATAGTCACTTTATCAAATACCTAGTCTAAGGTTAGAAAGCATGTGAGAATAAGTATCAATTAGATCTTGGGATTCATATCCATATTAGACTATTTAGAAATCAGGTAGTCATTAGGTAAATGTTATAGATATGGAAGAAATAACTTGGTGAAATAGTTAGCATACTCTATCACCTAATGGCCTCATTAATCCATGCTTACAAATGCTTGATCCTTCACCACATGTAATGTATCGGGATAAAACTGTTGATTGAAGAACTTCTTGAATGTGGTTTGAGTGACTTCCTTGTGTAATTTATATTGGATGATGGAATCCCACCATTTCCTTCTAGGTCCATCATCTGTATAAGTTGAAAATAACACCTTAGAGCCCTTTGGAGTCTTCAAAAAGTAGTAATCATCCTTACTCTATTTATCTATTCCTCGGGTTCTTAGGTTCCTTTGTCACCATAGAATATTGGGGGATTTTGTTTTGTAAACTCTAAATCATGATCCTCCATCCATTATATATTATCACAACCCACTTGAAATAGTTATAAAATCATATAGATTACCATTTCCTCTAAAGCAATGTTGACTGGATGGTTTTCCTGTGCAACTTTTCCAATAGGTCATTTACTTTTCTTCAGATTTAAACTTTTAGGATGAATTATCTTTTAAATGTAATATATAACACCTAATTATATAGATTTTAGAATATAAAAAAAACAATAGAAAATAAATCAAGTTTTATCTAAATAATCCCAAAAATTAATCTTAACAGATTGATAACAAATATGTAGAACACCCATGGTAACTCAATGTATAATATGAATGTAAGCTACTCAAGAACCCTTCTACACTTATCACTTGAGTCCGAGTAGTCAAAAATCCAAAATAACATCAATCCGTAGAAACCATTAAACATTTTATACCAATTTTTAACAAAAAACCTAGGTTAACCTGACATGTCACCAATGTTGGCTCACCATAAGGCATGAATCCCATTCCTAGTCACTACGAGATGGAGATAAAAACCAGGGTAACACCACAAAAATCTATATGAATGATTTCCCTTGAAAACATGATAAAACATGTCTCATATATGACAATAGAAATTTCAACAACCAGAGTACATCATGAAATAATAAGTACAAAATTATGAGATATATAAAAAAAATTTGTAAGGTTAATCCGGGAATAAAACTAAAACCAACACCAAATCCTAAACCAAGTCTCCAAGTTAACATCCATCACCATGATACTAACCCACCATGAATGTGACATAAATCAATATAATTTTTCAAGGAACATGACACCCTTCCCATTAAAAATATCCTACAAAACCACATTTTCATATGCCAAAATGAATATAGAGGTTGTGTGAGGTAAATGCCCTGTAGGTTACCCCCATGAATCTATTCAATTTTTTCCTCTATAAAACCATTAGTTATAGATTTAGGATGAAACAAGTTTCATAAATCATTTCATTTGAAAAAAAAATCATAAAACACCAATGAGTTTTCTTCGAAACAAGTCATATTGAAATAAAACAATAATATGAAAAAATACATGAATCATAAATATATAGAAATAATCAAAACCATCCATGGTAACTCATGATATAGACCTGTGAGTAATCGAAGATTAAAACATCACAATATGAAATAAAACTAAGAAAAATTGGGTTATATACTTTGGGAATATGTAACTAGGACATGAAAGGAATACTAGATCATATAATGTGAATCCTAATGATATAGATTCCTTCCAAAGTTTATTGGTATCACAACCATAACCCCTAGTGGTGTCATACTCACAAAGGATTTCTTATTTCTATAACCTAACACACCCAATGTTATGATGTGATATTTTTTAATAAATCATTCTATTAAACCAAGTTTGTGATTAAATAAATATTTATACAAGGAAAAAATTATTTATATCATGCTTGAAATCCTATTTTAGATTCAAACCCATCTTTTAGTCATTTCATAGGACACATTAAGTGCGAAGAACTTTATTAAAGAAACCCAAATATAAAACCATTTTGCAAGAAACCGAATATTTAATTATAAAAAAGATGTTATAGATATCAAATAAACCTTTTTTATATTCTTATCTAAAGAAAAAACACATGAATAAAACGAGTTTGATGAGAAATAACAATTTTATAGACAAACCTACCTCACTAATAGAGGAAACTTAATCATCATTTAAAAAAATGATTGTAGATGAAGATATTGGGTCCTCTCATGACTATATCCACATGAAAATCATCAATTACCCATATAAAACTATAGATCGATTTTTTATATCCATTGATAGTTCCATAATTTGAAGTAAAAGAGATATCATGGAGTATTCTAGAAAGAGAAGGTTAAATTTGATGGAAATCGGAACATACCTCAATGAGATCCACAAAAACTAAAAGGTAATTACCAAGAACCAAATGGAAAACCACATAAAAAATCAATGAAAAATTTGATCAAGATAATAGTAGATTTGGGAGAGATTTGAGATAAAAACAAGTAAGGGTATAAGGGTAATGTTTTTTAAGAAAAATGTATTGGTCACATAGTTATGATACATGATTAGACATACCATGTGGTAACTATGTTCCCCTACAATTCCTTGAAAACTAAGGTACACGGTTACCTAGAAATAGTTGTACGGTTAGAAATTTTTTGTCGATGTTGTACAATCACCAAAATACCAAAACCCAGCCATTTTCATGGTTTACTAGGAAATCTTTCTTCGTTAGACAGGTCAAGTTAAAACTATGAAAAACTCCACTAGAATTAATAGATCTATATCATTCAATTACTATAAGGTTATAATAAAATATGCATAAACAACACACCTATCCTATTTCTCAAAAAAATCAAAATTCTCAACCTCCAACTCCCAAAAAACATTAGAAATATAAGACAAACCAAATAAGTCCAAAATAAAACACACCTATGACATGGAAGGTGTTTCACCCAAAATTTAAAAAGTGTGATAAATATCCCATTTAATAATAGGTAATGAGAAATTTTAAAATAACTAGAAATAATACATATTTAAATTTTAAAATAATAATTTAAAACATTATTAGGATGATAGAATATGGATATGGAATATAAATTTCTCATTTGGAGATGAGGATAATTATTCTTAACATAAAAAAAATTATGATGAAAAAAATCCATTGATGAAGATATATTTGATTTTAAAATTTAATTAACTAGATAAATGTAGGAATACAAATAATATATCAGTATAGGTTAGAAAAAAATCTTATAAAACTATATTCGGAAGTAATAATTATAACTCAAGAAAATATATTAAGTCCAAAAAACCCCTTAAAAATATGGTAACAATTGAATCAGGAGGATTGGAATAGTGGATTGATAAAAATTTAAATCCAATTAAAGTAAAATAAATAATAAAAATATAATATAATTGGGTAGTAATTACACCCTGTAGAATAAACATATGTGAATAACATGAAAACATGTCTCGATGAAGGGAAATTGAGACAGAAACCCTTAAAACATCATATTTTTTAATTAAGAATATTTTTAAAGGGATTTTATAAGATAGAAATGTTATTAAAAAGAAAAAAAGAGGGAATAAAACATAATAAATTATAGGGAATAATTTAGCCAATCATATCCATGTTCATTTAATAAAAACTGTGGGAAATATTCACGGGAATGAAATCCATGACATGATTTTTTCGTGTAATTTACAGATATTAATGAATTAATTTATAATGATCATATATTTTTTTGTTATATTTTTGGAAACATATTCATGAGAGGTATTAATCATTATTATCATTTTTATTCATCAAATATATATTATATCCATCCATGTAATTTGGTGATGAAAAATGTAACACATCGCTCAATATAAGCTTTAGTCCATATATACACATGAATGAAATTTTGGTTTTTCAAATATTTGAGAGAAGTTATAAATTGATAAATCTTTTAAGAATTTAAATAATGTTATAGAAGTAATATTTAATAATTAAATACCATATTGAAACCATTTTTTATGGTAGTAAAAGAAAATGAAACACGTCACTTCATGGAGGTGGTAGTACACGCATACTCACAAAAGACAATTTCGTTTTTTAGGGAAAAGGTGAAATAGTGGATACTAAATTTTTTTCTCAACATAAAAACACACAGTATTACAGTAATAATTATATAATTATGTAATAATAGGTAAATTATATGTGTAGGTGATAGGTAGAAAATAAAATAAGTTATGGAGTGATTAATACTCATGTTGAGACCTTGAGCTTTCCTTTGGAGGACTTATTGAAAATTGAGGGGTTGAGAAAATTTCTTCTAAAGAAAATATTATAGATGTAGAATATTATTATAAGGAAAATAAAACTGTTAGGATTTGAAGAAGATATTGAATTAATTTAAAGACCTTGAAGGGGTGGTGAAATGACCCTTTATAAGTGGAGGGGATGACATTTTTGTAAATATAACCTCTTAATATAAAGGGAGTAAATGATTCACATGGAATGTGGACTCTAAAGTGGAAAATAATGGATATTATATACGATTTAGATGATCCTAACCTCAAAAATTATTTTGGAGTCAAGGTTAGAGTGATTTTAGTCTTTTTCTCCAAAAGATTAACTTTTTTCCAAAAAAACATTTATCACAGTATCTATTTTTTTAAACCTTGATAATTAATTTAAAAAAATATAAATTGATCTTATTAACTAATTTAAACATAATTTTAGAAAAATTAATTTATTATTTTATAACATAATGCGTAAAAACTATATTTTATAAAAAAAAATATTTTCAAGCATAGAATTACAATTATTATTAAATTATCAATTTTTTCTTATTTCTACAAAATTAATTGGGTTTTAATAAATCCAACAATAATTAATTGTATTTTAAATAAATTCTAAAACTGAATTTCACAATGTGAATATTTAATTAAATGAAATGACCCAAAGAAGTTTTTGTATTAGAATAAAATGTTACTTATGATTTAAAATGCTAAACATAGATTTTATAAACATGAAATAGTATTGTAAAATTTAAAATTTTAATATTTAAATATTTAATTTATAAAGTAATTTATTTATGAACTTATTTTGATTTCATATATAATGATAAATTATTAAAAGTTAAAATTTTAGAAAAAACTATATTTTTCAGTATTCACATAAAAGAAACTATTTCAAAAAATATCAAATATTAATTTTAAGATAATATTAACATGATGAATCAAAAAATTAAGTTCATTTTTTAAGTTTAGATTATGAAATTTAGGAATTTATCTTTTAAATGGAAATATAATATATAATGAAAAATTGTATCATTGGAAAATGGATTTTTAGAAATTTAAGTATTCTTATTATTATTTCATAAAAAATAAAAATTAAATTAGTGCTAATATATTATTTATATCTATTTAATTCACACTAAAATAGGCACCACCACATCATGATGGTTCATATGAATTCATGGTCAATATCCTCTTTTATTTTGATGTGAATGTGATACATGTGTGGTATAACTCCCTTCTCCAACACGATTTCAATAGTTATGAACCAAAGCATTATTTTTCTTGTAGATTTTGTATGTAGTTCATGAAATTTTCAATGAATTAACAATACAATAGATTTATCATTTTAGTTTCATGTGATGACACTCAAACTGTTTTATATGGTCGACCATCTTCAATTAATGAAGGGAATCAAGGAATATTATAAATAGATGTGATCGTCCCATGTTGTGGTAGTCATGTTTGACTATGATTGTAGAAAATTTTCACATACCAATCAAATATATCTCCCTATCTTGAAACTCATTCATCACTCATCGAATGTGTTATCACCCCTTTGGGTGTTCAAGAGTTCTCATGAAGTGTTTGGGGAACCATTGTTCGGTGTAATACCTTAGGAGGTAGGGGAATTAGATAAGATACTCTTTGTGATTATAATAAATATAAATTTTTTAATATCCAAATATTTTAAGAGGACTGATGTTCTGTTCGATAACGTGTAGTCCACACAACACCGAGCTTAAATAATCTGTGAAATATTATTATTTAAATATGATTTTTATAACCTAGATGTCAAATTGGTGGTTATTAATTATATTAGCTAATTTTGAAAATACATATAAATTTTATAATCAATAAAAATGTATTGATTAATTGTTAGGAAGTAAGAAGCCAATTTTTCGTAAATTCATTTTATTCTTTAAATATATATTTTATTAAAAAAAATTATTTCTTTTTTTGGATAAAGAATATAAATAATTTATGTAACTTTTAGAAGCTTTATTTTATTAAATAAATATCATTTTTTGAATCATAATATCAAAATTATCCTATGATGAAATTTTGAAAATCTTTTGAAAAGTTTGTTTCATTAATGATCAGTGAAAATACTGATTTTTACCGAAAACAATATTTTATTTTAAAGTATTTATAATGTAAAAATATATTAGTTTGAAAATTTTATTATTAAATTTTTACTTAAAATAATTCATTTATGGTTTTTTAATTTAATTTTATATTTTAATTTGTTATTAAAAAATTATATTTGAAAGTGAAATTTTTTCTAAAAACCCATTTTTCATCATATTTTATCAGTTTGATTTTAAATTAAATTATTACAATCCCATGTTTAGAATTTAAAAAAAAGATTACATATATGGAATAATTTGGTCTAAATTTGGTAAATAGTTTTCTATTATTTTTAGTCATTATGAATAGTAACCATTGTAATTTTTGTTATCATGATAAAGGTTAAAGAGAGTAATTAAGGGTTATAAATAAAATGTTAAAGAGTATAAAATGACCCTAAATGATTATTAACATTATTATTTCAGTTAATTTTTTCCATAATCATCCTCTTTGTTTATATGGAATTTATTTATTTGTATGTGATTATAACCATTATAATGTTTGATGTAAAAAAAGTAAAAAATTTATCACTCTTATTTTCAATAACTATATTATTTTTAACATAGGGATAACCAGAGAATATGTTTAGTTGTATATATTATTAGGAAAAAGAAATTTTTTATATTCATCATTGTAAATTATTTTTTAGTTTTAGTGAATAAATAATAACCATAAAATCTCTGACAATGCATACATGGTAATTATTCAATTAATTGAAAAATAAAATAAATGATATTAAAAATAATAAAAGTAGTACAATTTAAAATTATTAATGTGATAAATGAATTTTATAGATAAACATAACACTTTAGGGATGTGTTAAAAAATTATATAATAATTTCATTAGTTTTCTTGATGTTATTAAATTAAATGTAAATGAAATGTTCTAAAATTTACTTTATTGATATTGTTTGAAAGTAGAAATTTATTAAATGATATAAAATTAATAAAAATGATATATTATATAAATCTATTATTATATTGTTTTAAATATAAACCATAGCCTACTTATACGAGTTTTATCTATTTATGGTAACTATCTTCACCCTTAGTGAGTAAAAAAATTTGTTATCATATAAAGAGTGAAAAGGGTTAATAGGGGGTTAAAACAGACAGATAAGGGTAAAAATGTGATCCAAACTAGTCCAAATTTTATGGGATGAGAATATTTAGACTCATCCTCATCTTAGTTTATAATATTACCAATTTGGATCTTTTTTAACATCAAAATTAATATATCATAATTTAATATTTAATGAAATTATATGAATTCCCCCTTCACTTATAAATGGGAACTGCTTCTTCTCAATTCTTCACACTTCAAAAACATTTTGGTTCAGAAAATCACTAAATAAATATATTCCTAAAATCCATACCCAATGTATATTGGAATTATTTTGGGGGATAATACCAATCTTAGAGGTCATAACACTACCACAAAATAGACAAGGGAAGCACCTTTTTTTATCAGTGCTAAGTAGAAAGCACTGATAGGGGGGATTAATCAGCGCTAGTTAATTGCACTGATAAATCTATCCTTTATCAGTGCTAAAAAAAGAACTGGTAAAGTTATATGCTTAATTAGACCATTTTTAGCGTTGATAATTTGTAGATTTATCAACACTAGTTTTAATGATAATAAAAGTTTTTAATAATAATTTATATACAATAATTATATTTATAATCAAAAATACTCTTTATTTTTATATATAAAATAAAAAATTCACATTTATAAATAATATATATTTTTTAATAATTCAAAAATACATATATAATGTATTAGAAAAAGATTATAATTAAATATATATGTGTTTCAAATGAATTTAGTTTATTAATATATCGATCATGCATGCATATATGTTATGTATCATCATGAGTGTTCATTTTTACATTACACTCTTCTTATTATTCATTTGTCCATCGATGTCTCATTTATTATTATGTATATTTTACCAAGTGTACGTAATTGATTCATATGTTACCCACATATATACAATATTATGTTCTCAATACTTACAATATTACATTAAATATATAAGAAGTATAAATACATTTCTTATATTTATAATTATTAAATTTAATGTATATATAAATACTTTTTAAATATATTTATTTTTAATTACAATTATAACTATTTATATATATATAAATAACTATTAAATTACAATAAATACATATTATATATATATATTGATAAATATATACAAATATTTATAAATATAATTATTTATATCTATAATTATAACTATATATATATATGTAAAAAGTTATATAACTATAATAAATATACTTATTACACTACTTAGAATTTCATAAATATATAATAAAAATATATATTTACAAATATATACAAATATTTATAAATTAATAAAAATATTTAAAATTAAGATTCTTAAATAAATATAGATATATTAAAATAATTAAAATAATACAAAAAATATATAAATTATATATATTTATCTACAAATAAATATAAATTGTTATAAATATAATCCTAAATAAATGTAGATATATTTAAATAATTAAAAAAATAAAAAAAATATATATATTATATATATTTATAAAATTCTAAATATATTTTTTATAATTTTATAATTATTTTTGTATATAAAAATAAAACAATAAATAATTTATTTATAATAATTTTAAATTATAAATAAATAATTATTTTTTTATTTGTTATAAATATAAATAAATAAATATTTATCTATATAATTATTAATTCATAAAAAATATATTTATTATCTTCATATATAATGTTAAATATAATTAAATAAATATATATAAATATTTGGAAATAAATTCAAAAAATATATATTGATTGTTATTAAAAAATATAGATATATTTATATAATTATAAAATTATAATAAATATAAATAATAATAAAATTATATATATTAGAAATATTAATTTGTTAAAATTTTATTGTTATTTAAATAAATATATATATATTCATTTATAATTACAATTATAAATATATATATATTTATAAAAATAATTAATAAATATGAATAAATATAGTTATATGCATCTATAATCTTATAGATATATATAATTAACATATTTATTGTATATATTTCTATGATTATAAATAAAATAAGTGTATTTATTATAATTTTATAATTATTTAATTTATAATTTAAAAAATATAAATATATATTTATCATATATATAATTTTATAAATATATATAATAATATAAATAAATTATTCACATTATATCTTAATCAGTGGTTTTTAGCACTGGTAAAGACGTCCTTTATCATCACTTTTTTAGCACTGATATAGGCTTGTCTTTATCAATAATAAAAAATCGTTGATAAAGGCATGTTTTATCAGTTCTTTCTTTTTTAGCACTAATAAAACATAACTTTATTAGTTATTTTTTACTAGCACTGATAAGAGGATCATTGGTTTTTATAAAAAAACATAACTTTATCCTCCTACCTCACACAACTCAAGCCCTCGTGGAAGCCAATCACTACTGTCACGCCTCCTCCTTCTCCTCTATCACCACCTCTCCTCTACCGCGAACCACACCTCTATTATGTGCCTCTCCTTTGTTGAAAAATAAATTGTCATGCACCTCTCCTCCCCCATGTGCCACATCTCTACCACACACCACACCTCTGCCAAGCACCTATCCTCTGTTGTGTGCCTCACCTTTGCTGGAGGAATCCTTTATTTTGCGCCTCTCCTCCTCCATGAATTCACCTCCACCGTGAGTTGAACGACACATCTGCGGTGAGTTTTCACCCCTCTCTCTTTGTTTTTATGGTGATTTTTTGAATTATACAGGCTAAACACCTTGCTGAAAATTGTGGTCATTGGTGGTCCTTGTTTGCACAATAAATGAACTGCATGTTGGTTGGTTTTTGAAAATAAATTGGTGATCCTTTAGTGAGACTTGATCGTATACCATGAATGTGTGTGTGTGTTTTTGGACATGGGAAATGTTATTCCATGTATGAATATATTGTAATGATCATGTTTATGGGTTTCTCAAATGGTTTTCACTTATACCTTTTTATAAACTTTTTAAATTTTTTCCAATCACTTGTTGGGTTTATCAAAATATTTCTATAATACCAACACTCCCTTCAGTTCTTCTAATGTTTCTTATCATATGATCATTGTTTAGGTATTTTTTTTATGAAACAATTTTTAACTGACATTATTTTGGTTCTTGGGTATTTTAAGCCCCTTGTTCATCTAAATTATATTCAATTGTGCTAGTTTGGATAATGAAATAATGATTCCTTATCAAGGTGAGATTCAAGATAACTTAAATGGGTTTCCCAATGTTCATTTGTTTATTTATTGTTTGAACCTCTTTCTAATTGAGTCTATGTGTTTATGTAAATTCATTATAGTCCTTTTTATTTCAATTATATTTTTAAACAGTTTTTCAATCCACCTAATTACCTTGAAACATTTTCTATAAGTAGTAAATTAATAATTATACATTATTTCATAATAAAATGTCACTTTTTGAAGAGTATTTTATTGTTATTGAACTTTGTTGTTCTACTGTTATCATTTTATTAATCTTATATATTATTTTGATTTAGTACTATGTAATGATATCTTATATGATTTTTGGACACCCACCTATGTATGTTTGATATATTTATATTATAATTTAATTCATTTATTATTTAAATTACTTTTTAATTATGTTTTGAATTGTGTTCAGTCTCCAAAAATTGTATTTTTTGTGTTCAACTTGGGAGAAATATTTAAGGACCGTTTGGAAGGTTCTTAAAAATAATATCATGTTTTGGTCTTCAATAATTTCTCAAAGGCTTGGTTGGAACTTTATAAAAGATGTTTTTTTATTTGGGCACATTTTTTTATATTATATTTAGATTTTTATGGTTATATAAAGTGGGTTGATTTTCTTTTGGAATGTTTTATACATGTGTAAAAAGGGGTTGTTTTAGTTATGGGTTTTTATAGGTGATATTAATAGTTTTATTAATGTCCTTCTGATTTTATGTGATTGACATCATGATTTATTTTAATCCTATCTATTTCATTTATCATGACAAACCAAGTTACCTAGACATGACTTAGGACATATACTTTCATGATATTTAACTACTCTCCCTAGTATGGGATTACATCCCCATACTTACTAGGAATAAATAATCTCTCCCTACATAAGGATAAAAACACCACACTTTCTAGGCATTGATACATTCTCACTGAGAACCACTATTGCACCAAAACCTTGACTAATCATAATCATTGATCCATCCCTATACTACACATCCACCATTAATTCCCAACATCATTGAGGCATATCCTTCTTCCCTCTTGGATCGAAATTCTCTTGGGCATATTTGTTTAAAAAAAAATCTAATTCTTTCATCTCATGGTTTCACATTCTAGTGAAAACCTCGCTTCTGAGTAACTCAGAATCAGTGTAAATTTTGAAATATCTAAGAGTATGAAGGCCATTTTCCCCCAAAGTCTGAATTTTATACCATTGAATATCAATACAAACCTTAGACATTTCAATGGCATCACCACTTTTTTACTAGTGAAATTTCACTAAATCATAGAAAACCAATTCACTAGAGGAAACCCAGTAGTCTTGAAACCAAGATTTTCTATTGAGTCTTGTTAAAATAATCATCATATGTTATGTAACCATGTTTTAATAACACATTTTGGTAACTGATAGTAAATTAATAAAAATAGATTATACCACTATTTGGATTTGGTACAAATCAACAATCCTAATGTTAAACCCCCAAAACATAAATTAAACACCCTAAACGTATAGATAGTGGATGAAATTCCAAAAATAAATTAATTGAAACAAATCCCCAAACCTGATATCTCAATCTTCTAGTTTCAGTAACTTAATGGTTTTGAAAATATCTCCATAGAGGAAAATAAACAATAAAGAACAAACACATGACATAAATGGAATAAGAACACCACATGAAATTTATGTTGTTTGGATTAAAATACTAATTCATAATGGAATATATTTATATTTTTATTAAGGGATAAATTGAGTTATAAGGGAAACATATATTTTGATAGCTCTACCTATCCAAAGCTCCATGAGACACTTTCTGGACACCCTAGTCAAATAACCATAACAAGACATGTCATGAATTCTTCCACCCATAAGCACTTTATCGTGACTCCCATCAAAGGGTAAAATAATATAATTCAATGGATTATAAAATAATATTTTCATCTTAGCATAATTTTGTATATAAATATATAAATTATTATTTTATTATAGATTCAACAAATTATATTAATGAATTATTAACTATTGATATTCAATGTTATGAAGTGGTCATGAAATTTAGGTTGATGCATCCATAAAATTCACCAAACCTATATTTTCTTTATGAACTTTTCTTTAAAAGATTATAGACTATTTGGGGACTTGATGTTGTAAACATCATGAAATATTTTTGTAGATGTATGAATTCTCTTGAGACTTATAATGATACTCTCATCACTTTGATTCTAGCGGTTTCTGATATGAGTTCAGTTATGAATTTTAGAATGAATAGTATTTTTAATGTCATTTATAATGTAATTTTAATGATTTTATAAATAGAATATGTAAAATCATACCATCTATTAGTTTAGTACCATATTTATTTTCTTATTTTTTCTTGAGACATGATGTACTTCAAAGGATCAGGAAAACAACGTATATTCTTCTTATGATGAGTGGCATATGGAAATTCATTGTATAAAAGGAATGACACTTGAGAAATTTTTTATTATGTAATGGGTTCATACTTATTGATTTTATTAGTTGTATTTATAAATAAAATAACCAGAAGTTCTTCATGTGTGATACATATACATTTTTCGTAGGGTGTACAACCAATTGATTTGGTGTTAGTCAAGTATCATTGGGATATTGCAGTGTTTGTAGTAAACTGGAACATGAGTGATTCATGGTTGTGAGTGTGGTCACTGGTTATGGAACATATCCATTGGGAATATAGTGTTGTGGGGAAGGATAATTTATTTAATTCTACAATGGATGCATGGATAAAGTATATCCAATGGTGGGGAGAACAGTAACATATTATTATGGAAATTATTATTATTACTCTTACATTTGAATAATTTAATGGAATCATACAACAATAATAGATTTTGGAAGAATTGAGGTGTTTTCTATGTATCTTATATAAAGTGTCTCTATTGGGATCCATGTCATTGTGAAAATTCCTAAGTAGATCATTTAAAATTATTCAGGTGTTTTGAAATGTTTCTTCGAGGGTTATCGCTCATTTTAAACGATTAAGATTATTGGGTCATGAACTTTTCATGAATGCTATAGAAAAAGGAATTGTGGTTTTGTAAAATAGTGTTTGTAAGTAATTGATTTATAATAAATGGGGAGTGTTATTTTAAAGAGGATTTTGTGTAAATAGTTTTTTAATGGGATTTCATGTGTGAATATTTAAATGTTTTTCTTAGGACATTTGAACTGTAGTTTTTCATAATCTTTTACTTATTTATAATATTATGAAAACCATTACATTATATCAATATTTTATGTATTTATTTTGTTAAATACAAATATCACTAAATAAAATAGGATGTATATGAATAAATAATTGATGCATATCAATCTTTTGAAAAGAGATTATGAAGATGACGTAAAAGGGTTCATCACGTTTGAAAATGATCATGAATATGACCCTTGTCAAATCCTTTGTCCGTGTTTAAGATATTGTTAATAAATAGATGTTAGTCCAGTGGATTTGGAAGAACTCTTGATCTATCACATAATATATTGATTTTCTAAATGGTGGAATAAACATGGGGAAAAAGCGAATGTATCTAGTGGATGGGATACCAGTTCATTCTATGGATCATTTAATATGATTGAAATTATGGAAAATAAAGAAGACCGTATCAATTATTTGATTATAGATTTTAATGATGATGAAGATTTTATTGTGGAAATGGAAAGGACAGTTGATGATGAACTTTGTGATTACCCAAATTTTTTTGAATAGTTAAATTGTTTTGAAAATATGCCTTGGTATGGTGGTTTCACAAAATATAAATCATTATCAGCCATACTGAAGCTATATATTTTAAATGTAGGCAACTGATGGAGTGATACATGTTTTATAGAATTACTTTCTCTTTCTCTAATGACATTCTCCCAGAAGATAATGAGCTCCTGAGTTGAATATATATTGATAAATGAATGATTCATTGGATGGGTATGCTTATTAAATGTATACACGCCTACCTAAATGATTATATACTATTTTTTAAATACCAAAAATAACATAGAGAATACCCAAAGTGTGGTTATTCTCGATACAATAAAGATGAATCTAGCCCTATGAAATTCTAATGGTTATTTCCAATCATTCTAAGGTTTGGGTGCTTATATAAAAGTAAGGAGGCTATAGGGAAATTAATGTGGCACACAGATAGAAGAAATAAATATGGGAAACTATGTCCCCTGGAAGACTCTCCTCAGTAGAAGATTATCGATAATGAGTATCCTGATTTTGGAAATGGGCTGAGAAACCTTCATCTTTCATTATCTACAGATGGATTGAATCCTTTTGGTTTTCAAAGTAGTGCTCACAGTACATGGCCAGATATGTTGGTAAATTATATCTTTCTACTATGGTTATGCATGAAATTAACACCCATATTTTTATCTATTCTTATATCAGGTCTGAAACAACTAGGTAATGATATTAAGGTTTATTTAGATCCACGGATCAAGTTTTTGAAATTAGTGTGGGATTCAGGTGTTATGATTTATGAGGTTTATAGAAATAATGATTTCTCATTGAGATCCATGTTGTATGGGATGATAAATGAAATTTCTGCTTATTGGAATTTTTCAGGATATAGCATTAAATAAATTCATGGTTTATCCCATTTGTGATCAAGGTACACAATCAATTAGGTTGAAACATTCATCGAAAACTTTGTTTCTATGACATCTCAGATTTCTACCCTGAAAAAAATAATACTGATCTTAGAGGACATTATTCGATGGAAGTTCAAAAGAATATATTGAACCATATCCACTAATAAGTGATCAAATATTTGAGAAAGTAAAATATGTGGACACTACATTTAGTAAAACAAATTCGACAATCCTTATGAAAACCAGTTAGAAGAAGAGATCAGTTTTTTTGAATTACAATTACTGGAATTGTTAGTATGTCAGACGATTTTATAATGTTATGCATGTTAAAAAAATGTATGTGATAGTGTCATAAACATGTTGCTAAATGAACCTACCAAAACAGATGATGTAATTAATGCTATGTTGGACTTAGTTGACATGGGAATATGAGAAGATTTGGTTCAATGAAGGGGAAAAAATGAACTTTTCTTCCTCCAACTACTTACACTCTTTCTAGGAAGGAGAGATATCTGTTTTTCAACTCCCTAAATTATATAAAGGTTCCATAGGGGTTTTCATAAAATATCAAGAACATTATTTCAATGACTGATTTAAATTTAAAGTGTCTGAAATCACATGACATCTATGTTTTGATGCAAGATTTAATTCCTATAGATTTAAATTTCATTTTCCCCATGAATTTCTATTAAGAATTAATGAAGAACTCTTTCTTATTAAAAGATATATGCTTCAAAGTTATAGACTTGGTGAAATTTTTGAGTATAGAAAGATAAATTTTTGTCATATTATGTGATTTAGAAATTATATTCCCACTGACAATCTTTGATATGATGGTTCACATGGTGAGAGAGATTTGACTATGTGGTCCTGTACATAATATATGGATGTACCCCGTTGAATGGTGTATGAATACTTTGAAAGGGTATGTTAAAAATTTAAGTCATCCATAGGGTTGTATTATGGAGCAGTATATTGTTGAGGAAGCAGTTGAATTTTGTACTGAATACCTATCTTGTGTGGAAATCATTGGTCTAAAAAAATATTGTCACACTGGGCAGCTTGTCGGTAAAGGAAATTCTAGAAGAGTGGTTATCACAATCAATATTATAGATTAATAGTAGACCACCATTACGTTTTACATAATAGTTTAGAGGTTGACCCATATGTTGAAACCCAAAAATAAATCATTAGGCATTTGGATCCATGAAGGGCTTAAAAATGGATATAAAATACACACAATCCACAATTTATAAGATAGTTATGGGACCATATATTTAAGTAGTCAGATTAAAATAAAGACTCAATTTAAATATGACATTGATTGTAGCTGGAGGACTATGTTCGTATGTAGTATCTTATAATGCTTACGTAATTAATGGTTATATATTCTATACAAATGAACATGGTGAAAAAGTACCATGTAGAATAGTGGAGTTACACTTGTGGCTGAAGTGATGCATGTTTCTGGTGATAAGGAAAAATATCCAATGTATGTGAATATGTCATACATCGGTATCATAATAAAATGGGAGTTGGATTATACAAACTTTCAAGTGGTGATTTTTCAATTCAAGTGGGTTGATAATAGGAGTGTTGTTAAAATAGATGAGTTGGTATTCAAGAATGTTGATATTAGTATGGTAGGGTATAAATAAGAACTGTTTATAATGGAATCATTGGTAGTACTAGTATTTTATGTTATAGATCCCACAAACCAAAAGTGTTCCATTGATTTGTTATTGACCAAAACCACTGAAGGATAATAAAAAAATTCAATAGAGGATGACCCTTTCAATGGGATGTTGCAATCATTTCACAGAGGTTCCAATGTAGATAGTATTTTTATGTTAGAGGAGATGACAAATAAGGGATTTGGATAGTCAATAGAGGGGTCAAATCCCTATAGATTTTAAAAAAAGTGTTCAAAAATCATGTTATATTATTTTTTAATATAAAAAATGTTACCTTATGTTATTATCTGTTCTCTACTACATTTATGTCATCAAAATTAAATGTTAAACCACTTATGCAGATAATGACTTCTTCGCGTGATGATACTCTCAATCCCGAGGAACAACAAGTCTCTCAACTTACTGTTGTATGTAGTGTAGAGGAAAAACATTTCTCTTAACCTACTGCTACTCACAGTGTAAAGGGCTAATAAGTTTCACAACATGTTGCTACTGCTACTCCTAGTGCATAAGTACAACCACCATCTCTACATGCTGATGTTATCACTCTAGAAGAACATATTAATGATTTTAAAAATAAAGAAATTATAGGCAATGAAACACTGGAGGAACATAAAAATCATGAGAATCATAGTTTAAAGGTGTTGGAAAAAATAATTATGGTAAAAACAAAACGCATCAAATGTGAGGCCAGTTAGAATAAGTAGGACTTGTATGTTTACCCAAACAGATCCATGTTCAGTAGTTACGTTGGAATCGTCACTCGGCAACGCATGCCTATTGATGAACATTCATGGAACCATGTTTTCACTGGTATTAAGATTCTAATTTTGGGAGATATTACGATAACATTATTATATATTTCATTAATTTAATGAAAAATAAATAATAAAACATTGACTTATTCTCCATCATCCCTTAAAGAGTGCATTTATAGTAGATGAATCTCACAAGGACATTTTATTAAGGGTTTATGGAAGGGTTTGAAAAGTCCTTCACATAATATTTACAAGATGTTATCATAATGATGGTTATGGGAAAATAAACTCACAGCCACCTTCTATTTATGCCCAACTGATAAAACAAAGAGCATGGGATGTGTTTACTGCACATTGTGCAAAGTATTATTTTTAGGTATATTGTGTTTGGTAAAATGTTATTTGAATATACGTGTATTCAACACATTTATTGACAATTTTTTATTTATGAAACAACAATTAAGTGCTGAAAATAAGGAACGAGTATAAAAACTAGTGTACCCATAATGTTTCACTTAAAAAAATGATACATCTTTTTAATCTACCGTAATAATTTTACGTGATATAAAGAAACACCAAAACTATGTTCCTTTTTTTATATGTATATTTATGAATCCAAATAAAAAGTCACCTCCTTCCCATTACATGTTCTATGAATGGAGGAAAGTGTAAATAAATATGGGATACTAATATATAAGAGCACACAAAAGTGTGGGAAAAATTTGTAAGTGTGACATAATAAATATTTGCCTTTATTTAAATAAATATTTCATAATAATGATGAATTATTTTCCTATATTTTATATATAACATAGTCAAAGGAATCACTAACATCCAAACCGAATGTATACATACTTTTTTTGGACTTGATATATCCTGAAATGTTCGGTCACGTCAGAGGTGTGGGTTTTGGGGTGAGACCCCGAACAGTTTTTGAGAAAAAAAAATAAAAGGATCAAAGTGAAGAAATAAAAATGATGAGAGAAATAATATCTATCCTTTAGAAACATATGAAATTGTAGAGACTGTTCCTAAACAATTTTATGGTAGGGGGAATGGAGAAGAAACAACTCAAGAACAGCCAACGCGTGAAGATCCATTTGCACTCCTACTAGCTTTGAGGTGAGCTATTCTACTCAAAAACATGTCTTAGATGAGGTAATAAATTTTACAATAATTGTTTCTATAAATTATGAATCAGATAGACAACAATACCTTTCTTGTACTAATATTTTACAAGGTGAAAATTATTGTGATTTAAATCTATTAACACCCACCCATCACCTTGTAGCAAGGTCTAAGGTGTTAAATATCCAATACATCATGCTACAAAATAGAACACTCCCAATGGGTCATGTCAAAGTGTTGATTAATGTTGGGCATGAGCTGAGTGCTGAGCAACCTGTTCCAATTAATGATTAAGATATTCATAATTTCAAGCAAGTTCTTGGAAAATTCATTACATGGCCTTCACAACTTGTAAAAAATCATATCGATAAGGTGGTATTTATTTCCAATTTATTTGTCAAGATAAGAATTTAAAATTTATTAAAAAAGTCATAAACTGATGAATATTATTATAGACGGACAAATGAAAGTGGTTGAAAAGAAATAATGGCAAAAAACCATTTTAAGATCAACCGAAAAATCAAAATGTTCTACCAAAATCACCTTAAACCTACTGGTTCTATTTCCGAATTTCTTATCATTATAAGCTCATGTGAATACGAATTTGAAACATAATGGTACTAACACAATTATTTTTTATGAAAATATTTATAGAGGGGAAGATCCAAATATCATTAGTGTTGGAAATGTAAGTGAAATCATAGAGTATGATTGTCTAGGAGGCTCCATTGTAAATCTATACATGAGGTATGTTTTCATTATTTTATTTTCCAAAAGGTGATATACTTTGATAATTATGACTAAATACATTACATAATTCTTAAAATCATATATATGAAAAAAATTGAAGGTATTTCCCCATGAACAAAATTTTGGACTCATTAGTCCTCAAGTCACCTCTATAGAACAAAAATAAATCAAAGAAAGGGGTTGAAATACTTTCAGGACTGCTAAAATCATTTAATAGAAAAAATACAGATGATAGACTCTTCATAACACCAATGAGGCATGGGTAAAAATCTATAATTTAATCATATAAAATATATTTTAAATTCTTTAATTAATTATGCATTTTTGTGTTCTTATGATGCATTGGATGCTCATTACGGTCAATTTGGTTACTCCAAATATTTATTTCATGGATTCAATGCATGGATATTCACCAAAACGACCACAAATGATGGTGTTTGTCAATTTTTAATAAACTAAATCCTACATTTTATAACTAAAATTCTATTTATATAATTTATATTATATTTTAATGATGATTTTTTATGATAGGGTGGTGTTTAAATATCATCTACAATATAGAATGAGGCCAAGATAAAAGTATAAGAAACATCACAAGTACTACGATTGAATTTAAATCAGGTTATATATAATAAGATTTCACAATCCAAACACATATAAAAACATTAATTATTTTTATCAATGTTTTTGTAGTGTATGAAACAAACAGATCATATATACTATGGCTATTATGTTTGTAAATTAATGAAATAGATCAAATTCTATTAACAAAACAGTATCCCTGAAGAGGTATTTTTGAATATAATTACTATTTAATTTAAAATGTTTATTTATCCTTTGTTTATTTATTATTTTTTAATACTATCATGTTTTTTGAAAAGACTCTTATTCACTAGATGATATAGATTTATTTAGAAACAAATGGGAAGTATACCTGATGGAATTATGTACACAAATAGCATTAAGATGTGGCCGATATGACTCGAAGTATATATTTTTATTTAAAATTGTTATTATTTTTAGTAAAAATAACATGTTCCATATTGGAAACTAATCAAACATATTAGGATTATTTTAATAATTTAGAAAAAAAATCAATAAGTCATTTTTGAAATGTAGGAATCGACCACACCTAAATATGATAAATGGTTTGATCATTATGAATTTATGTGTGTATATTTAAAATAAATCTGGTTGAAAGAACAAGGGAGATACTTAAAATCAAGAAAATGCATTGGGATTGTTTTGATACTTTAGGAAAATGATCCATCAGTAATTTTTTTTGTAATCAACCACACCTCAATCGGATGAACAATGTGACTGATATGACAAAGAGTGTTCGTTATCAGTTTAAAATTGATATGTTAGCTCAAAACACTTTACTCACTAAAAACCAATAAAACTCACTCTAATTGTCTCCATAATTTAGAAAATATATTCACAGGTTCATTGTAATGTGTATGAAGAATTCTCACATCAAACTAATTCATGATGTGACTGGTATGACTCAAAATGCGTGTTTCCTATTTGAAAAGATATTTTTGTAAAAAAACACAACTAACATGCTAAAAACTAAGAAAACGCATTCAAATTGTTTTGATAATTTATAAAAGCAATATATAAGTCTATTGTGACACGTAGTAATCAAATTCACTACAATCTGAAGCACGGTGCAATCTTTATGACTCAAAGTGTATATTTTTATTAGAAATTGACAATAATTTTTGTAAAAAACACAATTATCATACTGAAAATTGAGAAAAAACATTCATATTAATTTTATAATTTAGTAAAATTATACATGAGTCCTTTTTGTTGTATAATAATCAATCTCAACTCAATAAAATGAATTATGTGACCAGTATATATCTAAACATGTCTTTTTATTTAATATTGACATTAATTTAAGTAAAAAAGAACAACTAACATACTAAAAATTAAGAAAAAGAATTCAGATTGTTTTTTAACTTTAGGAAAACAATACCTGATTCATTTTTTATGTGTAGAAATCAGCCACACCTCAATCTAATGCACAGTGTGATAGGTATGACTAAATGTGTCCACTATCAGTTTTAAATATACATTTTAGCTCAAAACGTGGCACTCACTAAAAAACAAGAGATTTTTTTTCCATTTCTATTCATAATTTAGGATAGTGATTCATAAGTACTTTTTGACATGTATAAAGTATTATAACATCAAATCGATACATGATGTAACTGGTATGACTCAAAAATAATGTTTCCTATTTGAAATGATATTTTAGTAAAAAACACAACTGACGTACTGAAAACTGAGCAAACACATTTGGATTAATTTTTTACCTTGGAACAATTCTCTATAATTAATTTTTTATGTGTATGAATCAAATAATCCTCAATATGATGAAGTATGTGACCGGTATAAATCCAAATGTGTTTTCAAATAAAATTTACATTAATTTAAGAAAAAAGAACAAGTGACATATTGAAAACCGAACAAGCGCATTAAGATTGTTTTGATACTTTAATAAAAGGATCGATGATTCATTTTTAATGTATAGAAATCAAATTCATCTCAATACAATTCATGGTGTGACCATTATTATTAAAAGTGTTCGTTAGCAGTTTAAAATCAACATTTTATCTCAAAATGTTTCACTCACTAATAACAAAAAAAATCCATCCAATTGTATTCAAAATTTAGAAGAGTGATTTGTAAGTCCCTTCTGACGTGTATGAAGTATTATCACCTCAAACTGATACACGATTCAACTATTACAACTCAAAATGGGTATTTTTTGTTTGAAATGGAATTTTAGTAAAAACCCACAACTGTCATACAGAAAACTGAGCATACCCATTCTGATTGTTTTGATACTTTAGAATAAAAATCCATGAGTCATTTGTTAAATATAATAATAAACCACATTTCAATGAAATTAATGATGTGAGTGATATAAATCCAAATATGTCATTGAAATCTAATACTAATTTTAGTAAAAAACTATGGAAACACTCAAAACCAAGAAAACCCATTCATAATTTTTATTGATATTTTAGGACAACAATCCAAAACTCATTTCTGACAAGTAAGAATCAAACCAGCTCAATACGACACATGTTGTGACATTTATAACTCCAAATGTGTCTTTTTTATTAAAAAATGACATTTTAGTGATGTATTCATTCATATTAATGTTTAATTTATTTATATATAGTATTATTAACATAATATTTGTTTTTTTATAATGGTGTAACCTTTTTCTTGAGTTGGGATGATTTTTTCAGAAAATAATACCATGTGAAGACATTTTTGAGAGGTGATCATAAATTGAAAATGATGAAACATTTATTATTTAATTGTTTGTTGGATAATTGTAAATGTAATTATATAAAACATTGTTCGAAATTTATATAGAATTGTTTTCCAAACCATTGTGTGTATTGATTTGTTATTGTGTTTTCTGATTTGTTCTTGTGTGTACTATGTAGGTTGTATGTGTGTTTGCTGTGTAGATTATGGTGGGTGTGTTTTTATATAAATAGCACCTTATAGGAAGCAAGGATTTCATCAGTGCTATTTCAAGCACTGATAAAGGGCCCCTTTATCAGTGCTATTTAGAGCACTGATAAAGGCCCACTTTATCAGCGCTATTTTGAGCATTGATAAATTCTCCCTTTAGCAGTGATGTCAATTTTATCCTTTATCCACGCTAAAAATATCATTGAAAAAAAGTGTCCTTTGTCTACGCTAAAATAACATTGAAAACGGGGGGATTTATCCACACTTTGTTTAGCACCAATAAATGACACCATTTATCAATGATTTTTTTAGAGTTTCTAAAGGCCACTCCCTATATTCAATAAGATTAATAGTACTTATCTATAAATTTTAAAAGAACTATATATAGTATTTTAAGGTTTTAATAAAAAGATATTTTTAAAAGAAGATTTATAGTTTTTAACTGCATGTTTTAGTTTTATTTCTTCTTTACCAACTTCATATATTTTTAAAACATGATAAAATAAAAACACTGGTATCCAACCTATATTGATATTTTTTTATTAAATAAATAAATTTTATCTATCTCCAACCTCCATCAGATGAGAAAACATCCTTCGTTCATGTTTATGGTGAACTACCTTATCACTAACTGATGTAATTCATTCTACATCACCACCTATCATGGATGGTTATGGTTATTGAATTTATGTTTATATATTATATTAATGAAATATTTATTATTCTAAAAATATAATATTTCATTTTATTTCTTACATTTCCATTCACTAAATATTGATAACGTCATTTGTATGTAGGTGTGAACTATCACCTCAAGAAATGATATGATTCATTTTTCATTACCACATCACATTGATGATATATATATATATATAAATGTTTCTAAATAAATAATATGTAATTTATGATATAATTTTAATAATATAAGACTACTATTATACTTACCTTTTTTCTATAATGACCATTGAAAATGGAAATGTTACTCATGCGTGTGTTCGACCTACTGTCTCCACGATTATAATGTAGTTCACTTTCCATAACCATATTTAATGATTACTTTTAAAAGTATAATTAATGTATAAAAATTAAAATTTTTTAATTATTATTTTTTAAAATATGATGTAATAATTACCACTTTCTTCATATTCCACCCACTGAATTTATTTTGGACTTATGAAAAAATATCATCAAAAAGATTGATGTGAACTTAACTGATTAAGTAATTGTATATAACCAGCTAATGGATAAAATTAAATGAATAATAAACTTTAAAATGGGTCTTATTAAATTATATAATTAACTGATGCTTATTATTTGTAAAGATAAGGATCATATGTGATAATTCGGGCTTGAGGTATGGGGATTTATTTTAATAACCCTCTTTTAAAGCTTCCCATAAAACTATCTTTTTATTCCATGTCCATATTTTGTAAAATTATTTTATGAATATATTTATATGGAAAAGAAATAATTATAGAGGGTATTTTATATAAATGTTTTCTTTCCTTAAATTGTTTTCAAAAGGAATCCTTTTATGTAATTCTTGGACTTTCTTTACAAAAAGACAAAAATTAATGTTCTATTTTAACATATACATCAACAATGACTTTTCTCAACACTATAACTGTTATATTATTTTTTGATTAATTTATAATATTTCAGGTTTTATTCAAATGAAATCATACTTTCTCTTTATTATTGTTATTTTAAAACATGAATTTAAAATGGAATGGATATTTAAATATCCAAAAATGAATTATCATGGATACAAATAATATTTTTGGGAGTATAATTCTAGAAATTGACATATTTTATGTGTTGCGATTATGTTATGGTTATTGATAATTGTTATTATTATGGGTGGCTATGTTATAATCCATGCATTGTTGGTTATATTATTAACCACTGTTGGTTGGTTCTATGACACACCAAGGATGGGTTTGTCTATGTTAGCCCTCCAATGCGTTGGGTATGGATATCGATAGTATGATTATTTTATTTGTATGAGTGGTTGTAAGAGTGATATAAAAATTAAGTACCAAGTAAAATACATGTTTTTTCTATGATTTATGAGGATTTTTATTATAATATCATGAATTCTAATGGTAATATAATGATATTGTATTTAAAGGAATGTATATTCTAGTTTTTAATGGTGAAAAGTATAACATTATGAAAAAGTTATTCTGAGTTTTTTCATGATTTCAATGAATATTTTATTATTTATACTTTTTATTTGAATATTTCTTATAAATTTTTTTGTGAAAATATTTTTTAATTGAATTTTATTTTTTATGTAAATTTTTTTTATTTTAAGCCTAAATTTTATTTGGAAAATAGAAAATTTTTATAAGGATTCATAGACTAATGGTTTCTTTATTTATTTTTATGCCCCTTATAAGATGTTATTTTATCATACCATGTTTTAAAATGTTTTTTAAATAATTTTAATTATGAATAGAGACAATGATTACATGGAGATGAAAAGTGTGATGATGTGTTTTGAAAAGAAAACATGTTTCCTTTAAAAGTTTTTTATGGGAAAATAGATACTGAGTAAAAGTTTCCACTTTTTAATATATGGGGTTTTTATATAAGAGTTATGTCATGTCTCAGTAAAAATATAAACCTAAAATATATTATGTTATTTGAGAAAGATAATTCTAGTTTAAATTCATAGTAATTGTAATTTTTTCGGTCGGGTGCTCACAGTTGGTATTAATGTTGGGTTTAGACAACATTAGATATTTAAATGTTTACATGTGAGGTTGTCCTAAGAGTTATGGATACCATCATGGGTTTATAAGTTTAAGGTTTATTATAAGATTAAATTTATAGGCACCACATTTTTTATGTTTTAATATATAAAATTTTAAGGTGTCCAATTATATTTTTTTATACATTTTACTGATTTGAGGAATATGTATCCCTTAGGTTTAATGTAATGGATTATTTCAAAAGAATTATTTTAAATTTGTTAGTATGTAAGTGGAAATTTTTGATATAATCTTTTAGGATAAAACATTTTTTTAATATTGATGTAAATAATGTCATTTTTATGTATTTCAGGGTTAATGTATTTTAGAATTTCTATTGGAATCATATTCACAAAGACCATTTTTAGTTTAACATAAAATAATTCATTTCATGTTTTAAGGATGTTATTTTCTATAAATTAGGGATTATTTATAAAGATAAAGGTAAAAGGACATCACTCAACCTTATTCTACATTTTATATAATTTAACCATAACTATCTTGTAAAAATCTTGTTCAAATGATTTTTAAAGTGTTTTGAAAATCCAAATGACCTATAAGTAACTATTTGATATAACTAACACCTTTTCATTTATCCAAAATTTATATGGATAATGGAATATATTTTATTTGATTTCAAAATATCAACTCATCCATGTCATTTGAAAATTTAAATACCCCCAAGTACATCACTAATAATTTTCTAAATATATGGACTTCAAGTTGGATGATAAATGGGATATTGATAGTATAAAGGAAGACCTTGATGTCTGGATTTTAGATATGAATTATTTTGTTATGATTTATCTATGAATCATGAATGATTTGATATTTTAAATCATCAGGAAATATTTCAAATGATTGAATAATGTAAAAAATCATGGTTAAGGGTTTAATCAATAATTTTAATGATGGAAGTGCTTATAAATGTTTTTATGATATATTGTGATAATTATGAAACATTTTATAGAAGATATTGTTTTTAATATTTGGAAACGCATGTTAGAAAAGTGGTACAGAAAAATGGTGAAATATTTTGGAGATATTCATTTATGGACATAAAATAAAGAGATAGATAAAATGTTGGGTTAAAATATACTTCATTTTAATGAAATAATAGTCAATTATGATTATTTTATTTTGTGAAAAAATGAGTTATATAGAAAACCCAAGAGGTTAAAGAGTGATTTAATGATTAACTATATCTTTTAGGATGTTCATAAAATTTTTAAGAGTGTTATAAGAACTAAATTAATATATTATTATGAAAAATACAACCCACAATTCAGGTGATGAACCATCACATATGGAAAGGTTGTGGGGCTTGAACCCACAACCGATAGGCAATGAGGGTGCAACGACTACCACTAGCCTATGTGATGTCCATGTTAGTATGATTTTTAATGATTATATTTGGTATGAAAACCTATTTTTTATCATAGATATATCCACGGTATTTAAAGTTGATTTGGTTATTAGGTGACTAATCTTATTTTGGAGGAAGTTCACTATTTTTGAAACCTTATATTATTAAGGTAAAAAGAACATTATGGAATTTTATTTGAGGATTAAAGGTTGAAATATCTTTTGGATACATATATGATTTTAAGGTGTCTTTATTCCGATCCATGCAATTTATGAAATTATTATAATGTCTTGGATATTATGTAACTATGTCCATTTATCTTAACTATATTGACCCTCAAGGAGTAAAATAACCTTATGATCACCGTATGTGTGAAAAGGTTTAACAATGTTTAAAACAAAAATATAATGTTTAAAATGCAATAATAACTTGTTAAAATTTTATTTTATGACATTATTTCAATGAATCCTCATCTTATATTTTAATATTATCAATTTATATCCTTTATGACATTAAAATTAATTTATATTAATTTAATATTTAAATAAATTTCAAGAATGCCTCTCTCTTCTCTTATAAACAGGTACCTATTTTTCTCACTTATTAACACATAGAAAGCATTTTTTCAGAAAATACCTGCCGAAATATGTTCCTAACATCCATATATATGTTCAGTGGATTTATCTTAGAGGGTTAATTGTGTTAATCAAAGGAGGTTTTCCAAATAATTGTTATATTTTTTACCGCATGTTTTAGTTTTATTTCTTTTTCAACCTCCATAAAATAATATTCAATCATTCTAAAATAATAAATAAAGTATCATACAGATAATAATATGTTATTATATTAATTTTATAACCTATATCTATCTTTAACCAATATCAAATGAGAAAATAATCCATTATTCATGTGTTTGATGGACTACCGCCTCGTAGACCAATGTAATTCTTTTCCATTACCACCTCTCATGGATGGTTATAATGATGGAATTAAGATTAAAATATTATGTTAATGACATATTTATAATTTTTAAAATATATTATATCTTGTACATTACTACCTTTCCATTAACTAAGAAATTATAATTTCGTTCGTGTGTATGTGTCGCCTACCGCCTCCATGAAGTGATGTGTTTCATTTTTCATCACCACATCACATGGATGATATATATAAATGTATTTAAATAAAAAATGGTATTTATGAACCAAATATCGTCAAAATGTATAACATGAACCTAATTGGTTAATTAATTATATATAACATGGTAATGGATTAATTAAAAATATTAATAGAACTGATAAATGTTTTTAATAAATTAAATAATTAATATTAGTTTATAATTTTAGAAGCTGAGGAATATATGTGACAATTCAGACTGAAGGTAAGGGAATTTTAAAAAAAAAATCTTTTAATGTTTCCCTTAAAACCCTTTTTTTCTTCCCTGTTCATGTTATTTAAATTATTTTTTAGGTATATTTATATGGAATTAAAATAATTATAAACGAAATTTTAAGTATTTTTTGAATTTATCGCAAAGGTTTTAAAAATGAATATTTTTATAGAATGTTTGTGCGTTCCTTATAAAAGACAAAATAGATGTTCTATTTTAACATATATGGTGATAAACAAAATTCCAACCGTAAAATAATTATACTATTTTTGTATTTATTTATAATATTTCATGTTTTATTCAAGTAAAAAACCTCCTTCCATATATATTTTTTATATTCAAAAAGGTTTTTAAAATGGAATGTATATTGAAATATTTAAAAATGCTTATCTTATTTATTAAAAGAATATTTTTATGAGTGTAGTTTTTGAAATTGTAAGCTTTTATGTGTTTTAAATATGTTATAGTTTTTAGAGATGGTTATGATGATGGTTTTCTATGTTATAAACCATGTATGGGTGGTTATGTTTTTCACCAATGACGAGTAGTTCTATGATAAACCATGGACATGTGGGTTAGTGATAAACAACCAGCGCATTGGGTATAGAAGTCTCCTTTATGGTTATTAAATTTGTAAGAGTGATATGTAAAATATGTACCAAGTAACCTAAATGTTTTATCTATGATTTATATCTTTTTATGCTAATATTACTATTTCTTGTGTCAAGATAATGATATTATATTTAAAGGAATGTATATGCTACTTTTTAATGATAAAAAGTACAACTTTGTGAAATAGTTATTATAAGTATTTCATGATTTTAAATAAACCTATATGGGTTTTATTTTTTCCATTAATATTAGTTATTAATTGTTTTATGAAAATATTTGTGTAGAGAAGATGATTACTTGGGTAAAAATATATTTTTTTGAGCCCAAAATTTTATTTTGAAAAAGGAATATTTTTTTAAATATTCATGGACTAAGGGTTTCTTTCTTTCCCTTTATGTACCTTACATAGATTTTTATGATCATACCATGTTTTGAAATGTTTTCCATAGGGGTTTAATGATGAATATGGACAATTATGGGTTCATGATTAAAATTTTTATGATGCATCATAAAAAATAAAGCATGTTTCTTTTTAAAAGTTGTGTTTTACTGGCAAAATGGATATTAAATAGTAGTTTCGAATTTGTAATACATCAGTTTTTTATGTAACATTTATCACCTAACTCCATAAAAAATAAAAACCTAAAAAATCTTTTTGAATATAAGAATGTTAGTTCTATTTTAAAGACACTAGAATATATAATGTTTAAGTCTAGGTACTTAAAACGTCATTGAATAAAGAGGATGGAGTCAGATGGTGTTCGAGCACTTTAGGTGCACCATTTTCTGCACTATTTTTTAAATGAATTTACATGTATAATTTTTTGAGATAGATTTTCCAATTTTTGGTCCATTTTTCACTACTAAGAATCATTATATGATCTAATAAATCTCATTTTTGGCCTAAAAGTACTCTTTTTAAGGATTTAACATATTTAATCTATGTTTTAAAAAAATTCCCACCTCGGCGTGTAATTTCACATGATGTAGTAGTGAAAATTTTAAAAATTCGAGTTCACTACCACCGCAATGTAGTAGAAACTATAGCGATTCTTATCTTTTTTATCAAGGAACCATATTATTCTCTATGGTGATGCATTTCTCATGTTTTTATATATTTTCTTCCCATGGGTTTCGTTCCAAAATAGATAGATCTTGGTCAATATGCCATGGTGAAAGACATAGTGAAGCTTAAAATGTTTAAAAATTGTTTTTTAATATTTTTTAATGGTTTATATAATGTTTATAAATCATTATAAAATTAATTTTGGAATATTTTAATTTATTAAAGGTTCTAAAATTAATTGTTTATAAAAAATTTCTAACTAATTAAATGTTTTTGAAATTTATAGAATATTTCTAAATATAAAATGTTAATATTGGAAAATACCTTTTTGAAATTATATACATATCTTATGATCTAGAAATATATTTTTTATTTAGTAACAATAATAAATGATTTATGAAAGGGATATAAATTAAAGTATAAAATATAAAAAATTTATATTTATAATTTTAAATTTTTTTAGGATTAATTAATATAAAATTGTTCAAATTAAAATTTAAACATTGTTTAAAGATATTATTTAAAACACATAAAAAAATTTATGATTAATATGATTAAAGGTTTAAATAAAATTTCAAAATCTATATAATGATAATATTAAAGAGTTTATATTTTTTTTATAATAAAAATTTTATATTCAAGTTTTACCTAATTTAGAAAATGTTTATAGTTTACATATATTTATGAATAGTTTATAAATGTCTCATGTTTTGGAAAATAAATAAATTTCCAGTTTATTTATTATATTACTTTGATATTCATGTTTATTTTATGAAATATAAATATTTTTTATGCTTTAGTTTAAATTTTAAACTGATTTTAGTAGATAAATCCATAAATTACATCATAAGTATGATTACATAAAAATTAGTTTTCATCTACGTTGACCAAATTTTTTTTCGAAGATGTGATCTTGATAACAAATGTTGGCTATATTTTGTTTATATTATTAATTTGTATTATAATTATTTGGATTCTATCATGAGTAAATTCGTCCTAAGTAGTGGGACTTTGGGTTTTACTAACTACCAACCTAGAGGCTAGAACTTGTTTAAAGATGGGTATGGGGTTAGATATCTATCTCTATAGGGTTAATCATATAGAGATTATAAATTTCATATTAATTTATGACTTTAAATGAAGTGTTCATGTATCTTATGCATTTGATGGATTTGGATATGAATTAATACGTTTAACTGCTTCTTTTGAGTGAGTAGCAAAAGCATTTAGGCTATGTAAAGTGTAACACATAAATATTGTGTGAACACATTAATTTAGTAGTTATTATAGGTATTTCATAACTAAATCACAAGAAAAATATATTCACAAAATGAATAAAACATGAGAAGATAAGGATTGAATAAGATGTAATAGTACTATATTTAAGATGAATATTATATATATTAAAATGGATAGACTTAAAATAAGAACCCTTTATCTACTAAATGTATGATTCATTCTGAAGTGATGATTTTCAAGACCAAAATCATTGAACTAGGTTGGTTCTTTCCTAGAAAGGCTCCCCTAAATTAACTTGTGTCACGAAATCATTTAATAAAAAATGTGGGATCTTCCTTAGTTAGGTTTTTTCTTAGAAGGGTTTTTATGGATTTTCTTTTGTCAGTAAATTTTTGTTTATTTCTTTGGAATTCGCTTATTTGGGAAACCCTTAGGAAGGATACCATAGTAATAGAGATAAGTAAATCCATTTTATATATTTGGATAAATAATTATCCTCTCAACTATATAAGAGTCACAACTATTGTGATTGGGATGATTCAAAAGATAAATAATTAAGTGATTAAAGAGGAACACAATAGAGGTTCCACTTCTTAGGGAAATATGAATCTTGGATCATTATATGGATATGATGTTTGGGCTCATATATTTTCATGGGTGTAATTCACTTTAAATTCCTTAATGAAAAGATATAATACATGATACTAATCCACTGATATGTCCTTGTTATAGATTATGTCATACTAAATAAAATTTATATTAAGATCACTAATAGGTATAATATATAAAATAGTAATGTATTGGTATAAATGGTTGATAAGGTTTCTCATGTAAAAATATTCATAGTACCATGATATGAATTTAATCGAGATCAATTTGACCAACTCTGACTCATGGGTGTTAGATATTAGGTGTGCGTCAGAAATGTTTGTTGATAAACACATACTCGAAGATAAGAGGGAATTAATAAAGTAGATCTTTACTACGTTAATAGAGAATGATTTGGTACATTATAATTTAGTAATTATGATCTATATTTACCCAATGAATTACTCCTAGAATTTAAAAACAATTTTTAGATTCCCACTATTATCTATAATTCAATTTATGTATCTTGTTTAGACCAGATGGTTTTTTCATAAATTATTAAAAATAAGATTTGTTCTATATATAAGAATGAAATGTTTTGTGGAATTGGAAATATTATAAATGAATTATAAATTCTAGATATGGATAATAATATTTAAATGATTCAAAATAAGAAGGTAAGGGTGGATTCTAATCCCACTTACCTTTTCAATTATTTCATTTGACATATAAATGAGAAACATGGTCAAAGAATCCATATAAATGGATTAATAGAGTTATTTGATTATGAATCACTTGATAATTGCGAATCTTTTTTACTGGGAAAAGTGAAAATTTCACCATTCATAAGAAATGGAGAAAGTGTTAGCTAATTGTAGGATATAATACATTGTGATGCATGTGTACAAATTAGTACTCAAGAAATTGGTATTCTTAGGTTCTTCATTAATTTCTCCAATGACTTAAGTTGGTGAGGTTTTTTGTTTTTGATGAAAAAAAATATGCAACTTTTTAAAAGTTGAAAAAGTTTCAAAAAGAAGTACGGAATTAATCTGGAAAAGTTATTAAGACTATATTATTAGATCAGGGTGGTGATTACATAAGAAAATAATTCATAACTAATTTCATAAATTGTGAATATTTATTTCAACATAATACTCTTGGAAAACTATAATATAATGGTTTTTCTAAAATGATAAATTATATCATGTTATACATGGTCAGATTGGTGATGGGTCTATATGACCCTATTATTTCATTTTGGGGTTATTCTCTAGAAAACATTTCATTAAAACTAATCCTCATTCCATCTAAATAATTCATAAATACACTATATGAGCTATGGTATAGGAAACATCCTAATTTTTATTTTATGAGGATTTGGGTAGTAAATAATTTTTTTCAATGATTAGATTAAAAAAAATGTCCCAAAATCTGAAATGTGTTTATTTTTTGGTTATCCTAATGAAACAAGGAGATATTATTCCATTAATAGAACTAAGCACAATGGAAGGCCCCATCCTTAAACATTACTTAATCATGAGTTACATAAAATATATAACTTTATTTCACATTGAGTATCTTTTAAGTTTTAGAGATTTAATGAATTATTCCACAACTCATACATAACAACTTAAATATTATAAATAATACACTTCTACAAACTATTTATTTTGTTTGTAAAATAAAAAACATTTAAAAAGAAACATGGTTTTGTTTCATGTTTAAATATCATAAATTTTCATTGATCCCATACTTGACTCTATTCTTCTTTAAATACTATAAAAAATTTTCAAAACATTGTATGAGCATAAAAATATCAATAAGGGATACACAAATAAATAAAACTATTAGAGTTGTGGAAACATGTAAACCATGAATAATTTATCCTAAAGTAATAATTTCCCCCATTAAGAATTAGTAAATATACCTCACCTATTATAAGCTCATTACATACAATTTTCATATTCAAAATATTACCTTAAAATCCATAGAAATTAATATATAACATGTTAATGTAACATTGGGCATAATAATACACAAATGGAATAACCATATGGTCGACTTCCACATATATTACTCAGTGGAGTTTTTATATTGATGACTTATATACCCAATGCATTGGAGATTATAAAGTAACAAACCATCCTTGATTTATCACATAACCTCCCATATTTGGTTTATTTCATAACTACTCATATATGGTTTTCACATTACCACATGTCAAATTTCCATGTACCATTATATAATAATAACATATAAAATATTGTAATTATTAACATTTCACTTATAAATTTAATTTATAATCATAATCAATCATGTAAAGATATTGAAATAGTCAATACACTTTAAAAAATAATTTCTATACCAAAACACCCCAAAAGGGAATAAGGGATTTATTTTCCTTTTTAGAAAAAATTAATGCTTATAGAGGAATCCAAATATCAAATAATAGTTATGGCGATGGAGAATTTGTTTTCAATGCATACGTTAAAAAACATTCCTTTTGTTATTTTGTCAAGATATAAAAATATATCGCATAAAAAGATTCCTTTTGAAAAAAATTAAAATAAAGACATAAAATGACATTAATAATCCTTTTATATCTATATAAATAAATATTTAAATTAATATTATTTAGAAAATATTTTATAATTAAATATTTAAACATTCAAGGTGTCCCATAAAACTTTGAACATTTAAATATTAATATCCATAAATTAATACATTTTCCAAAAAATTAAATAACATTATTATAGATAAAATATGTATATTAAATGTTATAGTGTCTGTATATACACCTAATAATAGAAAAAATGTGTATTTTATCAAAAAATGCCTCAATGAAATAAGATTGAGACGAAGTCCCTTTCCTTGAGTTTGATACATCACGTATGTTATTTTTTCCAACTGAATAATAAACATAGGTTAATTTATACTCGATTCATAAAATTTTAGTGTGTTTTATTCCTTTTATATCATTAATTACCATGTTATAATAATTATTTAATTATTTGTGTTCATGTCAAATTTTTTGTCGATAATTAGTACTTTAGTTGAAAATGAATATGGTTTGATGTCAGTAGTCAATATAGTAATAAGTCCTTCATATACAGAATATAATTTATGATATAGATATCATATATATTAATTAAAAAATTATTTATAATAATCATTAATGATAATAACAAAATACCGTTCATGGAGACATTAGGCCTTATGTATGAATGAACACTATTTTTTCCTATCTTATTGAAAGAATGAAATAAAATGGAATATATATAAATATATATAATATAATTATAGTATAATTAATGTTTATTTTATATGATATATTTTTACTAAAAAAATCCTTAATACATTCCATGTGATGTGCGAATGAATCACATAATTTTGATGAGGTGGTGGTCCACACGTCCACATACAAAGTTATCATATAACCACAATATAGAAAGCATGAAGGTGTGTATAATATAAAATTTAATTAATATTAAATATGTTATAATGTAAATATTAAAATATTATTTTACTATATAAATATTTTTAATACCATACATGAAAGCAGTAATGGAAAAAAATGAAAACATTATTCACGGAGGCGATTAACCGACATAACATAGACAACAATTTCATTTTTTTAAAAGAAGAGGTGATAAATGAAATGAAGATGAGATATTTAATTATAAATATATTACCCTAGTATATAAATTATTTTTTAGTAATAATTAATATATGGGTGAATTAGCTGAGGATAAAGTAGAAAAGTAAAATTAATTAAAACTGGTACATTGGGAAAATTACATATGGAATGTCCACTACTTGAATGACATTTTACGACAATGGATTTGGTAATTTGGTTAGACAATAACTACATGGATGTGGGTAGAGTAAGGATTAGAGTATAGAGAAGATATTTGAGGAGCTACAACTATTTCTGTGTTGAAATAGGGAGGTGAGGGTTGTTATTTATACTTGAGGAGAGGTTATTTAAAGTGATTATATTATGGATTATTTTATATTTAAATCTAAACATATAGATAGGACATTAAATTACATGGATTTGGTTTTTAATTAATGTTTTATATGATTTTTAGGTTTTACACACACCTAACAACCCCTTTAATTTTTTTAGTTTTTATGAATGTTAAGCTTTTAACTTTTAACTTTAACCCTTGTCAAAATTTTACTTTTATTACGGTAAATAAATTTTTACCATCTTAAAATTTTTAAACCTAAAAATTAAATCAACATTAAAAAATAATTTCAGAATTTTTATTCCAAATATTCAATCCATTTTACCTAATTCAATTCACAGAATTAGGAAAATTAATTTAAAACTAACACTACAGAGAAAACTAAAAACCGTGTTTTTAATGTGAATTGTTCCAAAGCTTAAAATATTTTTATATGTAATATCAATTTTAAATTGATTAAAATGACCAAAATTGGATTAAATATTAAAAACAATTATCTAAATATACTTTAATACCGATTTAAATGAATTTATTAACAATATATGTAAATTAGAAGAAAAAATATTTTTTTTAATTAAAACACATTATTTTCACTATTCATTAAAATATTGATTTTATCAGAAAAATACCAAAACATTTTCCAAAATAAATTTTTATGTCCCAATTCTAAATAAGAAGTTTATTTTTTCATAGATAACTTATTATTGGGTCCAAAAAAGATATAAAATGGGTTCAAAATCTAAAGATGGAAAAAATCCATTTTTTTAAAATGCTTCTTTTACCAAAAAAATAATTTGTTCATATATAGTATCAATAAAACATATAAGATGATGTTTAAACATTAAATTTAACATTTTACATATATATTTCATTAATAAAATCTATAATTATTGATTTTATTATCTTATAAACTCACTTATATTCATTTAAATAGTTATTTATAGAAAAAACACATCCTTTATATTTAATTTGTTTTTATTTAATTTTCTAATTATTTTGATAACAAATAAATCATTATATAAAAATATTTAAACCATATTTTGATAATTAAGTTAGTAATTTTTATTCCTACCATTCTAATGGATATTTTATATCTATCATATTAAATAATAATATTAAGTTGTTCGTTTAAGCTAAATATGGAATATCATGTATGGTATCGAACATAGTGTTTTATTTTAAAAAAATCCCGAGATGTTATATTCTTTCCCCTAGAAATTTTTTCCTCTCAATTTGAAATTGGGTTTTGTAACAAGGGTATGAATTTTCAAAATATCATCATTGCAAACCCACATCAGAAAAAGGATTAACAATACTTCCACTTTAAAATAAAGAAAGGAATGTACGAAGGCCACCTGAGAATATGAATATTACGGTTACATTTAAGAAAACATGGATATAGAAGATAAAATTAATGATCACGTTATTATGGGGAATAATAGAAAAAATTGTTACAAAAATGTTAACAATCACAAAGCTATAATTTTTTGATGGGTTAAATGGTCTTTGAATTCGTAGTAGGAAAACTAAATATAAATTTTTTTATTGTAAGATACTTTTCAAAAAGTTGTGTAATTAAGTTTTGGCCTTGAATAAGAATATAAGGAAACATACTTAATTGTCAAGTGGTGTTTCATCTATTAATCAATTTCAACAAAAACTCATATTTTCTCTAAATAAGGAGAATTCAAGATGAATTTTTTTAACACCTAAAACACTATAATCAACTTCGAGATAATCACATAATCTAAAAAATATTAACTAATTTTTCTTCCTATCTTGAAAAATTAAAAAAACCCAATAGTTTAGGATAATATCAAATAATTACCCAAAAATAAAAAACCATTATATTATAAAAAAATATTTTTATTCTCCAAAAATAAAAAAGTAATACCCAATGTTCAACAGAGACCATTTGATAAAAAATTATCCATAACATGCTTCATAACAATCCAAAACTAACATTAAAACCCAAAAATTAGAAGGATTTGATATCATAATATTAAAAGATAAATTTTAACATTTTCTCTAAATAACATCAATCATTATTAATGTCTCATAACAAAAATTTAATTTCTATAATCACATATTCTCCAAGATAGGTTAATCATTTCCAAAAATAACCCGAATGACTATAAGTCCACATTAAAAACATAGATTATTAAAAAATAAAATTTAACTATTACTCCTCAAATAAAATCCCATAGTAATATACATTTTTTGGGTATATAGGGTTCCCAAAATATTGAATATATTCAAAAACTAACATTTATCAATTAATTCTCATATCATTTTCTAATTCCAAGGATATTCATTTGATAAAACATAAGTTTTCAATGTAACAAACAAGGTATTTATAGAATAATAAATTTTCATATCTATTATTATTTACGAATATAACATTAATTTTATGTTAAATTGGAAAATTTGTTTGATAGCGTGATCAACACGAAACTATGGGTTTCTTTGAAAACTTATGTCATACACAACTTTGAGTTATACCGAAATATAATATAATAATAATATTATTTTTAATGGTAGTTAACACCTAGACATTGTATTTGAAAGAACAAATAGAACTATCTAAAATATGATAAGACGTGTTAGTTAAAACATTTTACTTTTATTTAATAAATTTTATAGTAATAAAATATGAAAGAATCTTATTTTAAGCATGAAATACACTAATATTCTTTAAAAGGACGATTTACTTCCTTTTGATGGAGAACCATTTTTAAATATAATTATTGTCACTTTTATATGTTCTATTTTACAAAATAAACAAGTCCTATATAATAGAGACAACAAAATTTATTTTGGGTAACATTTTGGAATTTTTATGATAAAGATCATCTTTTGATTAATAGTGAAAAATGTTGTATTTTAATTCAAAAATGCCTTTTAATCTAATTTATTTATATGATTAGACTATATTTTTAATTGGTTTTAAAGTACAATTAGATTATATTTTTTCAATTTAATCCAATTTTGGTCATTGTAAGTAATTTTACATTGTAATTAGATATAAACACGTACCAATAATTTGATAGTTATTATTTCTTAAAAACACTTTTTTTTTGTTTTGACAATGGGAATTAATTTTAAATTAATTTCTGCAACTTCTGTATTTCAAATATGGAAAACATTATTCCATATTTGTAATTAGGAGTTCTAAATTGTGTAAATTGGTAACCTTTATTTTTAGACATTATGAATAGTATCATTAGTAAATATTTTCTTAACCATGGTTAAAGGGTAAATCTGGTAAATATAAATAAAGATAATATTATAATAAAAATAAATTACCCTAAAACATTTCATAAAACTATTGGATGATACATGTACGACTATGGATATCCATGGGCATATTTTGGGACCCCATGGAGCCACTTTTATGTGAAAATAAAATTTTATAAAAATTAAATTAATGTTAAGGAAAATATTACAAAAACTTATATCTTTTAGTAAAACTATTTTTATATAGGGTTATATAAGTTATATTTTCAACTGTAAATATTAATAATAAATATAAAATTCTTTACTATATCATGGTATTTTATTTTTAATTTTTGGACATAAGATATATAAATTTATTAATGACACAATGATGTTGTAGTGGTTACCTTTTTAATGAATGTATCAAATAAATCAGATAATAAATAATAAAATAAATTTATTCTACACTTTTTATACCATCCACGAATTTTAGGGATAATATTGAATTGTTATATATTATTTAATGATTTTTTTTCTAAATAATCATGTTGCTATATATTTTTTAAAATGCCTTGATATGAATAGTTTATAAATTTAGATAAATGTGTTTTTAAAACAATGAATATTTTATTAAATGATAAAATAAACCTAAAAATCTAATATTCGGCCAACTAACATATATGATGTTAAAAATGTATTTAATGATATATTTTGGGTCTCTTGGAATTTTATTGTAAATATATTAACCATATAGTATACATATACTAGGGGACATGGTAAAAGATAAATTAGTTAACTAAGGGTTAAAGCTAAAAGATTATGTTAATTTTATTCCCTAAACATGCCTAAAACCCACTGGATAAAAGGATTTTTAATAATACTCACCTTATCATTCTATTAAATAAGTTCGGGACCTTTTGAAATCGTAATTCATTTTGTAATAAAATAATATTTTCAAACATTCTTAATGAGCCCCTCCTCCCCTTATAAAAGGCCATCAACTCTATCCCATTACTCACCCCACTCAAGCTCCTTGGATCATCCTAAATAAACTCCAAGAAGCTCCAAATATCCTTATATTCCTTTTAGAGTATTTCCCCTAGTCATAAGGAAATTAAAGAAAGCCTTTTGGTTCAATCCAAATAGAGTTACCTGATTTAAAAGAGATTGAAGAAAGAACGAGTCAAGTCAGGCATGAGGTAAGGGACATCATCTCAATATCCTTTCATAGAGGCAATATTTGATTTATAGATGACTTTAAATTATAATTTGTGTAAACCCGTTTTAATTTTAATTTCATTCATAGGGAATAGTTTCTCTATGAAGTGTTTTAATAAATGGAAAAAAGAATTTTTCTTTTTAGCATATGCGGTGACGACAACATTTCTTCCGCCATGAGCATTATTTTATATTTGGAATCCTTAACAAGACATAGTATTTTTAAAAGGAAAATATATACCATATAATATTTTTATGTATTTTTTTTATTGATAATGGTTTTGAGAATGGATTTATTATGTTAATTAATTGTAATGTTATATTGTAATTGCAATGTGGAAATGTCATCTTTCCTTATGCTTGTTCATGTGTTATGATTATATTATGGTTCATGGTCATTGTTTACATATACAGATGGCTCTATGATAAAACTACGGTGAGTGAGACTAAGATATCTCTCCAACGCATTGGATACCATGATGGAGGTAAATGTTATGTTTCTCCTAAGAGATTTAGGGAATATACTGTGATGGTTATTCCAAACTTAACTCCCTACGTAGTTGTGAATGATACAATGTAATTACGTTATGGATGCCACAAGTGATGTTTATAATTTATGCTTTCTATTCATTATTAATAAATCTTATGATATCATGAGGTGTGTTAACGTGATTATTTTTTGTATGTAATAATGAGATAATGATTTCTTTCTTTATTTTATAACCCTTACTGTGATTTTAATGCGGATCCCATGTTTTTGAAATTTTTTTCACAAGTTATAAGGTAGTGTAAAAGAAAGGAAGAGTTAATGACGATTTATATCAAGAAAATAATTCTTTTTCTCTTCTAGGAGTTTTTATTTTTTGAAAAAATGGATACTCAGTAAAAGTGTCCACTTTTTAATAGTTGAGATGTAATGTAATAGTTATGTCCTAATTCTATAAAACTATAAACCTGAAAATATCCCCAATGTCAATTATTAAGTTAAGTAATGATTATGTAATGTTTAAGGCTAGGTACATATACCCAAAATCAAGTAATTTATATTCCATAAACTTAAATTACTAAAAGGAAAAATTCAATCTAACTAGGTAATACACAATGGCTAGTGGTAGGTGATGCATCCATGTCGGCCTTCAGTTGTGGGTTCGAACCATATTGTCTTTCTAGACATGACTGGTTTTCACCCTTTGTATGGGTTGTCCTATTTCTAAAATTTTATAATTATTATAAAATTATCCAAATACGAGGTAAAATCCCCAAAAATAACCATAACATATTTTAATCACATGGTTTATCTGATTCCTTTCATTTTACCTCTCAAAACTTAATATCCTATAATTACCTCAAAATAAAAGATCATGCAATCCCAAAAGGATATTTATACCTTTATAATTATGTCCACATAAGAAATAAAAGTATTACATGAATAACATTTTCACATAATAAAATAATGGTTTATACATACTATAAAAAGTCTTTCAATGTAATCCCATCATCATCAGATAATTAATACTTTTAAACATTTCATCATCGATAGATATAACATTACTTTTGAATCCCTTATTTGTAGACTTCTTAATCAGTCACAATTATTCATGTTCCCCTAAATAAAATTTTCTATATTATTCATTAATAATTATTTCCTAAAAAAATTTGAATAATGTCCTAATATTCAATAATATCAAAATATGAGTAAAGAAATAATCCATACCTTTCATATGTCATTTTTAGTTTCCTCATCTTTAATTGGAATGGAATTAGGTATTAATAAACTTATATTTATATGGTCCATATTATTCCATTCCCAAACCTTTATCATGGAATATCAATTTTCATAATGACCATACTCTACACATTTAAAACATTCAACTGATAACTCATAAATAACTTTTTTTCCTTTCCTGGAGTAAACTGCACGATTTCTTTTTCATTGGAAGGTTATTGCTTCATGACCTTCATTACCACATCTATAACAACTTCTAATCCCTTTAAAACATTTTTCTAAGTGTTTCTTTCTATATTCATGACACACTTGTTGATGAATATTCTTACCTCTATGAGCATTGTTACAGAAAAATCCAATGGGATTCGTTTCTCTCATATATGATGCATCAAGAAAAAATAACCAAGGATCAAGTGGTTAATCACTACTCCTGATAGTTGGTTTAGAATAGACATGAAATTTCTCATTTTTTCTCCAATTGAATTCAATTTCTTATACAGAGAACCATCACATTTTCCATCACATCCATTGTTACTTTGGAACCTACTAAATCCATCGATTTACAAAAACAAAAAATTTTAGTGTGAGTAAATCAATAAAATTGTAATATAATATATTATGAATTAGATAAACACTAAGATATAATTATTCAAGTTATATGTAACAAAATAAAATTATCTAAAATATCTATGAATATTTATATAATTCTGACAATTTTTTTTGTATATAACTTGTAACTTATTATTAAATATCACCATAACCTCTAAATTTGTCTTAAACATCCTCTGATACGAACTATAAGGCCCTAACCTTAAACACTACTTAATCATGAGTTAGAATAATAATTTTTATTTATTTCACGTTGAATATATTTTCAACATTAGGTATTTAGAGAATTAGGACATAACTCATACAGAAGAACTTAAATATTACAACGTATAGTCTTCTACTCGCTATCTATTTTTTTCATAAACCAAAAAAGTTTAAAAATAAACATCGTTTTTTTTCATGTTTAATCTTTATTAATTTTCATTGATATCATCCTTGACTCTATTCTTCTTTAAATTATATGAAAATCATTTCAAAACATGGTATGATTATAAAAACCTCAGTATGGGATACACAAAGAAGGAAAAATGTTAGTCTTGGAAAAAAGAAGGAAAACTATTTTACTTGAGAAAACATGTAAACCATGAATACTTTAATGTAAAGTAATACTTTTTACCTTTAAGAATTAGTATATACACTTCACCGAATATAAGCTCATTTATTGTAATTTTTTAATAAAAATATTAACTTAAACCCCATATAAATAAAAATATAACCTATAAAGGAAACATAGGACATAATCATACTTAAATGAAATAACCATACTGTCAACTTCCACACATACCACTAAATGGAATAGCCATACATCTGACTTCCATACCCAATTATTTAAAGGTTATAATATAACCACCCATCCATGGTTTATCACCGAACCACTCATCTTTTATTTATCATGTAACCAACCATATTTTGTTTATCACATAACCAACCATTAAATATCCAAGTATCATTATATAATCATAACACATAAACTATTGTAATTATCAATATTTCACTCATAAAATTTCATTTGCAATCACTAGAAATAATTTCAAGATATTAAAATTGTATATACACTTTCAAAACTGTTTTCAATACCAAAACACACAAAATGGAAGAAGGTATTTATTTTTTATTTTAAAAATATTAATGTTTATAGGGAAATCCAAATATCAAACAATGGTTATGGTGACGGAGAAGTCATTGTTGCCGCGTACGTTAAAAAAACATTAATTTTTTCATTTTATAAAGATAGTAAAATGATTCAAATAAAAATATTCCTTTGTAAAACCTTTAATATATAGACATAAAATGTCATGTATAATCCTTTTATATCCATATAATTAAATATGTTAATTAATATCATGAAGAAAATATTTCATAAATGAATCTTTAAATGTTCATGGTGTCCCATACCTCTCTGAACATTTAAATGTTAATATAAAAAAATTGATAAATTTAACAAAACGTTAAATAACATTATTATAGATAAAATATGTATATAAAACGTCATATCGGTTGTATATACAAGAAATTAAGGAATAAATGTGCATATTATCAAGAAATTCCTCAATGAAAGAAGATTGAAACAAAGTCCCTTACCTTGAGTTCGATGTGTCGTGTATGTTCCTTGTTCTTTATAAATAAAAATATTAGGTCAATTTATACTTTATTAAGAACATTTAAATGTTTATTTTTAATTTTATATCATTAATTACAATGTTATAATAATTAGTTAACTATTTTAGTTCATGTCGGATGTTTTGTTGATATTCGGTACTTGAGTCGAAAATGAACATGGTTTGATGTCAATAGTACATGTGGTCATAAGTCCTTCATCTCTAGAATATAAAACATGATATAAATATATTCTATATTCATTATATAATTATTTATAATAATATTTTAATATAAACTAAAAAAACCATTCATGGTGACATTAAGCCATATGTACGTATGAACGCTATTTTCGTTTTTCATGTCCAATAGAAAGAACGAAATTAAATAAAATATATGTAAATATATATAATATAATTAAAGTTTCATAAATAATTATTTTATATCATATATTTTTACTAAAAAATTCCTTAATACATTCCATGTGATGTGTGAATGAATCATATCATTTTGAAGAGGTTGTGGTCCACACATCCCCAAATGAAGTTATTGAATAAGAACAATATAGAAAACATGACGTTATGTTTAATATAACATTTCAAGAATATTAAATAGGTTATAATATACATATAAAAATATTATTTTATAATAAAAAGTGTTTTAATACCACCCATGAAATCAGTAATTGAAAAATAATGAAATCATTATTCACAGAGGCAATTAACTAGCATAAAATAAAAAAAAATCGTTTCTTTGAACTAGGGGAGGTGACATATAAAATGGAAATGTGATATTCAATTAGAAAAATAAAAATTCATTATAAAAATTATTTTCTATTAATAATTTTTTATGTATGAATTAGGTGAGGATAATGTATTAAAATAAAATAAATTAAGAGAGGTTCTTTAAGAAAATGATCTCTAGAATATCATATCTTTGAAAGACCATTGAGGACCTTGGATTTGGTATTTTGGTTAGACCAGAAGAACTTGGACATGAGTAGAGTTAGTATGAGAGGATTTGTAAGATATTTGAGGATATAAAAGGATTTTTTTCATCAAAATAGGGAGTTGATAGTTTTTATTTATAATTGAGGAGAGGTGGGATCAATTGATTAATTTATTGATTATTTTATATTAATAGCTAACCATATAGAGGTGGAATTAAATTACCTTACTTATTCTTGTAATTATTGTTTTATAATTTGGGTTGGGTCTAGAAACATTTAAATCACCCTTTAAATGTTGTAGTTATTAGGTATATTAAGATTTTAACATTTAACTTTATCCCCTATCAAAATTTTACTTTTACTATGGAAAATAATTTTTTTACCGTGGGAAATTTTTTATACCAAAAAAATTAAATTGAACTTTAAACCTAATTTTTAAATTATTATTCCGAATACAGATTTTTTTTAATTAATTCAATTCACAGAATTGTGAAAATTTTATTTAAAATTAATTCTACTCAAAAAACAGAAAATTGGGTTTTTAAAGTGAAACGATCAAAAGTTTGAAATATTTTTCTATCTAATATAAATTTGAAATTGATTACAATGAAAAATATTGGAATGACTGATAAAAAAATTATCTAAATATACTTTAAAAACTATTAAAATTATCTTTTAATAATATAAGTAAATTAGATAAAAAAGTAGTTATGAATTAAAACACAGTATTTTTCACTATTCATTAAAATATGAATTTTATCAGAAGAATAGAAAAACATTATCCAAACTAAATTTTAATATACCTATTCCAAATAAAAAATTTATTTTATAAAATAAAACTTATTAATGTGTCAATAAATATATTTAAAATGGTTTCTCCATCAAGAGGCAGAGAAACTGAATTTTTTTTTTGAAAAACACTTCTTTTATCCGAAAATTTGAATTTGTTCTTATATCATGTCTTTAAAAAAATATTAAAAATTTAAAAATTTAAATTGAACATAATAAATATATATTTCATTAATAAAATCCACAATTAGCGTTCTTATTATTTTATGAACTCTCTTTTTTCATTTAAATATTTTTCAGAAAAAAACATCTTTTATATTGAATTGGTTTTTATTTAATTTCATAATAAATTTGATATCAACTGAATCATTATATAAAATTTTTTAAACCGTAGCTTCATAATTCAGTAAATCCTTTTCATTCCTACTATTCTAATGGCTATGTGATAACTATCATATTTAAAAATAATATTAATTTGTTCAATTAAACTAAATGTGGTGTATCATGTATGCTATCGAACATAGTGTTTTCTTTTAAAAAAACATAGTATATTACACAAAAAGTGATTGTGGACTAACTTAGTACATCACTTGAGAATTAATTCATCAATAAATGATCTATTGTTAGTAATATTGAACTTAGGGAAGTTCAAGACAAAAAAATAGAAATTGTTCTTGAGATGGTGGTTGAGTTAGTTATGCAAAGAGTTATGGAGGAATAACTAACTAAAGTTACATAAGAACCTAAAAGGTATATTAGAATTAATCAAGAGACAGTGATATATGTATTTCACAGAGAAAATTATAATGAGGTATTGTTCATATGTGATTAACGTAACACATACCAAGAGTACATTGAGATTACTAATTCAATGAAATTATTAAAACCCATGGAATCTGAAATAGAATCCATTCATGGTCACCAGGTTTTGAACTTAGTAGATTACCTTAAAGGGGTAATACCCATAAGCTGTCACTGTGGTTTCCATAAGAAAACTGATAGGGATGTCATATTTTTAACATTTAAAGCACCCCTAGTAGAAAATGGTTAAAAAAACTTGATGGGATTGACTATGAAGATACCATTTCACTTAAACTGATGATAATGTCTATTTGGATTTTTTTAGAGAGAAACTTGTTATGATAGTGAGATATATCATCTAGATGTCAAAACTACATTAATTAATGGGAATTTATCATAGGAAGTATATATGATACAACATGAGTTTCTTTAATTTCCAAATGAGTCTGTTAAGGTTTGAAAGTTGCAATGGATCATTTATGGACTAAAGAAAGGTTCTTGGATTAAGAATATCATGTTTGGGGATATAATCAATGATTTTTGTTTCATCATTAATTAAAATTATTCTTATATATATAATTTCGTTAGTGGGAGTATAGTGGTATTTATGATATTGTATGTAAATGGCATACTACTTATCGTAAATTATGTCCCAAAACTTCAGTATGTGAATATGTGGTTGGGTAAATGTTTCTCAATATATGAAATGGGTGATGCTTCCTATATACTCAGTATGGATATATATAGAGATAAATTTATTAGGTTTCTTGCACTTAGTCAAAACACATATATTGGTAAATTACTAAAGCGATTTAGCATGAATAAGTACAGGAGTGGGTCTTTACCAGTGTTATAATGAATTAATCTTAAGAAAACTTAGGATCATTCTAAGGAATTATAATGTAAGGATAAGATTTCATATTAATCATCTATAAGATCTATCATGTATTCCTTGTGGTGTGTTTGACCTGATGTCTCTTATAATTTTATTATAACATGTATATACATATCCAATCCTGGTGAGAGTCACTGAATTGTCATAAATAACATCCTTAAGTACTTAAGAAGGATTAAGGATGTGTTTTTGGCCATTATAGAAGAGTATGAACTTTTTATAAAGGGTTATATAAATGTTAGTTTATAATTTAACAAATATTATCTGAAATATAAATCATGATTTGTGTTTTTTTAAAGGGTAGAGCTATTAGTTGGAAGAGTTATAAAAATACACCATAGAAGAACCGATAACAGAGTCAGTGTATATCACTACATCAGATGTTGTGATGGATGTTGTCTAGACCATGAAATTCATTACTGGACTTGGGGTGGTTCCTAGCATAAAGGGAGATATTGAGATATATTGTGACAAAAATAGTGTTTTTTCTTGATCTACGGATCCTCGGTCACACTAGAGGACCAAAAACATCCTATTAAAATACCATCTCATACAAGAAATCATTTATATGGGTGGTATAATGATCAGTAATGTTGATATAGAGGAGAATATAAAATATTTATTGACGAAACCATTACCACAATAACAATACGAGAGTAATTTAGTGTCTCTAGGTGTAATACATGTGATATATTGGTTTTAATGGTTGTAAAATGTTTCGTGTTATTATAATAAATAAAAAAACAATTATCATTCATTCATGTTTTCTAGAATTTATTTTAAATAATAATTTTAATGATTATATCCCCTCAAAGTGTGACTTTGAGTTTTCCCTAATTGATGATCATCATAGAGTGTCATGGGTTGTGATGTTATGTTAAGGCTAACATGAATGGAATCTTGTATTCATTACATGGTTTTTTATAAGAGATGTGAACAATAGATTCATTAGGTAATAAGTAGAGACTTATTATTTGGATTGACCCACCAAAGTATATATCAAAGAATATCGTATTGTCATCGATATACATAGGGGTGTATATTTATTATCAGCCCTTATTACCTATGGTTGGAAAGATACATAGTATGATAACCTTCACAATTAGATACCATACTTATGAAAGCCTATATATTGACATAGCTCATACGGGAGTGGTTGGGTATGTTGTTGATCATGTCATCAGTTAGAGCACAACCATTGTAGGATTTTTTCAATTGTGTGACTCATAAAGACACACTAGTGCAGAAACGATTTTCACATAATTTTTTTTAGTTTTTATAATGGTTCATTGGAAATGTTATTAAAGGTGATGTTGTAAATTACTTTTTAATTTTGTTTAATTAAAATTGACATTTTAAATAAATATATGTTGGTGCTTTCAGGTAAATTTAGCCGATAATCGATGTGAAAACACCAACTATATTGGTTTTCAAATCAATTATTAGATAAATGAATTGAAAAACAAATCACCATAGGTCATTCATGTAAGTAATCTAATAATATGTGTGAAAAAAAATTTACCACGTTGTTTTTTAAATAACTAATGTGATAAAAAATTCATGCAGGTTGTTGGATAACAGGCATGAAAAAAAATTATTAATTTTTTTCATGTCACTTATCCAATAAGTGACATGAAAGAAATGTTGTTTTGATTCCTCCTCTTCACAATATAAAAGAGCATAAAACTAGTATAAAAGGCAGTATAAAAACTTGAAAATAATCTAGTAAAATACACTTATAATTAAACATTCAATTTTACAATATATATTACTAATATACTACAAATCAATCAATCCTATAAAATTATTGGCCCATTAAATTTTTATGTGTATCAACAATAGTGAACTACATGTTTGTGGGTCATCAAAAAACTATAAATAATAAACAAATAATTTAACTATTATTTTCAATAAAACAAATAAAATACTATGGAAAAAATTATAAATAAATATAACCTTATTGAACGTCGTAAATCTTTTAATTGAAATTATTTCAATCATAAATAATAAAACATGATATAAAAATTGTTTTACACCTTATTGTTGATTAAAATGTTGTTCCGAATAAGTTTTAATTCAAACTAACATTTTTATGTAATATATCAAAAATTTAGTAATTATAAATGAAAATTCACCTTAGATTGTACAAATTTGATCTTGGTGATCTTATTTATTTTTTTATCTCTAAAAAATTAAATTACCTATTTTAAAATAATATGAATAAAATAAATTTTATTTATTATAATATAAAAAAGTATTAAAATATTCAATCTTACATTTTTAATACATTCTTAAAATCTTCTCTCACTCCACCATGGACAGAGCAAAGATACTACAACATATTATCACATGGAAAAAAGCACCCAACATCCAATAGATACTGATCTATAATAAAATTTAATGTGAGTTATTATTATGTTAAGACATATATAACACTTTTTGGAAAAAATATTTCATAATATTGATGATATGTAAACATCCAACACTAAATAATTTAATTATTATAAAATATTTTAGCAATATAAATTGTTCTTTCTACATCATTCGTTGTTCATGATATAGGTGAAATAATATATGGGTCCATAAATCCATATAAATCTATCTTCACATGAACTGTAAAAATTCAATAATGAAACCTAATATAAAACAATCATAATTAAAAAATTTCAATAAAATAATCAATCAAACAAAATTTTTTAATCAACATACATGGGAAAAATTTGGTTCGGGTTGATTCCCAACTGATCACCATATACAATCTCCATGATATCACTTTACAAAATCCCCACGTCATTTCACTCTTACAAACAACAACTTCAATTGGAATCTCTAATACATTCAATAAAAAATTTGAATATGTTGAAAATATATCATGAGTAGAAGAATTTTTATCTGAAGTCATAACACATTATATTTTTTTTTGTATATACAATAATTATTTCCCTTTAAATTATTCCAAAAAAATTAGAACAATATATAAAAATTAAAATCATAAAACAAATTTTACAGAAAAATTAAATAAAATATAAAATATATTCATACCTCTATGGTAATGGTTTGAACAATTTTAGATGTTCAAACTAAAAAATGGGTGGTACATTGTCCAGCTATACTCACCTCATCTATAGGAAATGGTATCATTTTTATTTATCGAAAATATCCTATATAGTGAACCTATGAGGCTCTGTCTCTATCTGTTGATGACGAATGGTATCTCTGATAAAAAATATCATCTCATATGAAACAATATGTTGTAGATCATCAGTATATAGCTTAAAGTAATTAAAAATCTATAGAGGAGGGGGTTTAGGGGTAGGATAAGAAGGAGTGGGGTCTTCAGGTGAAGATGTATGAGTATGATAAGTAGGAGGAGTGGGGTATGTTGTCGAAGGTGGAGGAGTCAGATCGATAGTCTGAAACATTATTTGCATGTCTACAAACATCAAAATTACCAATGATATAATAATTTCCTTCATCATCACATGAATATTCTAAACTTTACCTTCCAAAGATTCTATTTTTTTATATACATTCTCTATTGAAGAAGATTTCAAATTTGGAAATGCTTTTTTTCCCAATACCCCTATCTGGTATCCTCATACACGACCCGGGTGTTCAGGATTTCCCAATTGTATAGATAATATATTCTTTCCATGCTCAACAATAAAGACCCCCTATGTTCTATACTACTAAATATAAGCCTATATAGAATATTTGAAAAAATATGTAATGAATCATAATATATAAATAGTTTACTTAACTTAGGTAAATAAATAATGTAAACACGTTACGATCCTTTCAAATACAACCATCGACTCTTTTGTAAGACATAGTCATTTTTTTCTCATGTGATCCCTCTACCATTTTTCATGTCTATCCATGGGAACGAGGGGAAACCTCTACAGACCCCACATACTCTGCTCTCAGATTTTGATGTTTTTCTGCTATCATTTGTTCTTAGAATAACATATACCCCCTCAAGATAATTTATGAGGGTATATATTTCAAAATAAAATCTCAATATGAGATATCCTTAATTACTGAAAATTAATAATTAAGATCAATGAAATCATTAACATGGTCATTAATATATAAAAAACTTCTAAGATATAACATTCCCCTTATAAAAAATGCTTCTTGTCATCTACTTTCAACAAATTTCTTCCATGTATATTCATATATAAATGGATATATATCAAATTTATTATGATGTTTTCCATCCCCATAAATAAAATTTGTTGTGAGGGATTATTTAAAATCCATCCATCTTCTAGTAGCCAATGATAAGCATTTCTTCTTAACTTTTCTAGTGTCCTGTATATCATATTTCATCTGATAAGAAAGTGGAATATATATATTACTATAAGGAATCCAAGATAAGTAAAATAATAATATATGATCTTATCAAAATGGTATCCCACAAGTGTGATAATGTCACTTGGTCAATACCACACCAATCATCAAACAAAATACTAACTTTTCTGTTATCCTTAGTCTTTAATTATGTTTAATTTGGGAATCTTGGAATATCATTATCAAAAACATTTACTGATATCCTCTAGTATTGGAAATGGGAAACTGATAATTTTGGTAAATGTGTGGTTTCACATTTACCAACCATCAAACTCTTTTTCCCCTGTGTATGTATAGGTCTCGTGCAAAGAATGATGAGGGGGCTCATCATCAAAAGCATGTTTATGTTCCTCCCCAGAGATATGAGTATGATCTATTCCAGAAGTAATTGGTAGATTCGATGATTGATATATAATTATACCACAAATAAGATAAACAAAAATGAGTACAGAATATTAAAATCCTACTATTACATACAAAAGTAAATAAAAAATGTACAATTATAATAAAATTAAACTAAAGTAAAGTAACAAATTTGTATTCATATTTACTATAGTTAACTAGTATTATGAAAATATTAATGAGAGATCAAATACCATCAATAAAATAATAAAAATCCAAAAATGGGTTATGAGTAGTAAAAATTCTCCAACCTCATAAATTATTTTTACACAAAAAATAATTTTATTTAATATACTCTTATACAATATTTTTTTTATTTATCATATTAAATTTAATATATTTTTTTGAACAAAATTAATTAATATATAATTTACATTAGGGTAAACATGGTAATATAAACAAAACTAAACTTATATAAACAAAAAAATATGACATATTAGTTATAATATGTATTTTAATAACGAAAATAAAAATAAAATATCAAAAAATTTATGATATTTAAAAAAGAAAACCAAGAATAAAAATATATTAACTGTAATATTACATGTGTGCTAAAGGATTTTTTTTTTCCAAATTCCATCATCATGATCATTCCATATAGAAAAAACCAAGTATACGATGTGTTCATCAATATTATTTGATAATATTTCCCTAGATGTAGGGATCTCATATAAATCACCCTCTTCTCCAAGTATATCATCATCAATATATTGTTTTATTAATTGTAAAATAATAGACCAATTCATATCAGATTGTCAAAAACATAGATTTTTTTTCATTTGTTTCTATGAAAAAATGTATCAGTGATGTATTCTAATTTATTCAGATTAATTAGTTTCATTCCAAATTCATCGTGTTTGAAACTATTTTTAATGATAAACCATTTTTGTTAAAACCCCAAAAATTAAAATTTAATGTAATAAACCTCTCATATTTCTTAAATTACTCTATAATATTTGGTTGATTAGAATAATGGGGTTTTTTCATAGGCACTAGAAAAGAAATTGCTTCCACGAACACCAATATACTACTATTCTGAAATGCACTTCAATTTTCATGATCTTTTATATGAAATGTATAGCCATTAATGAAATACCCAGACCACGTCATCAAATTTAAACATGGACCGACCACAAACTATATCCATGTTTCTGATGTATCTAATCTACCAAGCATATTCTCTTTAAACATGGTAAAAAGTTGTTATTCCCATTCGAAATTCAAATATCTTTCTTCTTTAGATAACATTGTTTCAACACATTAATATGAAATTTTAAATACGGTTGAGAATCATCTATGTTATTCAAGATGTATAAATGTAACTTATTTATCTGTTAACCTAACAATGGTTTTACGTTCAAACCACAGATCCCATTTCCCCAATAATTAACTCATTCATAGTGAGATGTAGGAAAACTAATGTGCTCCAATGTAAACAAATAATGTGTAATAAACTCTATAAACTCTTAAAAAATATACTTCTCAAAAATGGATACATTAAGTCAATATGTATTCTTAACATACCCCTTCAATATATTCATATTTCTTTCAAAAAGATACATCCAACATATATATACAGGTCTACAATGATTTATTTCCTAGACTAATTAAACCATTAAATGCACTACGATATCAAATAAATATGGAAGAAACTGCATTTCCAATTGAAAAAGTATAGAACATACTTCATTCTACAAATTGTTCAAATCATTCGAATCAATCACCCAATTATAAATTAAATTGATAAAATAACACACAATAAAGATAGTCCTTTTGACATGGATGGGAAATATTCAGCGTAATTAAACTAGTAGGAGTTGTTCCATCATGATGTGACAATCATGAAATTTCATGCCTATCTACTAAAAATCCTTTAAAGATTTTTTTTTACATTTTAAGAATAACCTTGGGGAAATTTTATTTCATGAATACATAGAAAAAAAGATAATTTTCTCATTCTTGGATAATGTATTACATGGCAGGGTCTGGAATTTTCACCTTCCAATAGGAGTGGGAGCTAGCTCCAAATATTTTCCTATTGAGAGTAAGTCCAATATTGAATTCAACCATATTTATTATTTCCATTAGTATCTAATAATTTTCAAATAAATATATCATAAATATTCTTCTCCATGTACATGTGATCAATGTTATGTTTGACCTCATGATATCTCCAGTATGGTATCTTAACAAATATTGACAGTTTCTTCTAAATATTTCAGTCATTTCTAGATTTTTATGTATTTCTAAATGTGACATCAATGTTTTACACCATATCAATATAATGATCAGTTGATAAAGGTTTTTTTGATATATCAAATTCATAAAATCCATTTAATTATTTTTCTAATCTTCTTTAAGAGTGATCCATAGATAAAAACTTTTTATAACCTATGTAAATTTTTTTTCCCATGATGGAGTTGATAATATAAAGTCTATTGTTCCCAGATTTGACAATATTTATTCCCCTTAGCACTGTATCCAGACAAATTTACATATCTTAGGAAGTCATTTATATTTAACGTAATCATGGCATACAACTAAAGATATTCTCTTTTAATAATACACCCTTATAACTTCCTCCCATAATGGTTAAAAATAATCAATTAATGGTGAAAAGAAAATGTCAATATCATTTTTGGGTTATTTTGGTTCATATATCACTAAACTCAACATGACATATTTTCACTTCATACAAAATATAGGAGATACGTTATAAATTACCAATAAAAGAGGCCATGAACTATGAGTGCTACTAAGGCTTCGATATGGATTCATTACATCCATGCATAGGCAATGTTTGAGATTTTTGACATCATTTTTGAATGAAGGAAACAAGAGATAAATTTTAATCCATTATGTACAATCATCTGGATGCCATAATTTTTCATCACATATCCACTCTTCAACATGCTATCTTAATCTTTTTTCATCATGTGAATTTGTAGATAAAATTTTCAGACAATAAATTATAAGAGGATACCAAATTCTTTGATAGGGGAATTTCTAAATACAAAATCATCCAGTGATTTTTCATTCAACTTATACTATGATGTCCCACATTTAGGACACCATGAATGAAATTCATAATCCTTCTTAATACCATAGAGTCATTCGGAAAGGCATGTAATTTTTTAAAACCTAGTCCCATTGGGAATAATATTTTCCTCACTTTATGAGGTGAATATGAAAGGTTGTTATATTTAAGAAGAATATATTTCTACAATTATAGAAACTCTGTAATGCTCTTCCCACTGCATCCATGTTTTTTCTACAAGTAAATCAATATTTACACTATTGATAAAACTATAAATTCTATAAAACCAGTTATAATGGTTTTTCATCATCTATATATAGATATACCATTTTTGACTCGTTATTAATTGTTTATACTTAAATATCACAAATGATTTATTATATTTTACTAGACTTATAGTATTTCAAAGCATCATTACTAAGAGATCTAACATTCTTCCCAAGTTCAACATGTTTGATCCAAGGGTTGTAACTCAAATTAAAACCATAAAAATTAAATGATCTTTGATATATATGATTTTCAAATTTTTCATGTTTAAACATTTTAGGAATAGATAGAGAAACATATCATTGTTTTTAATACTTCATTTAGAAAATTACAAAAAATAATCAACACGTTCCTCGTATTCATAACTTATTTGAAGTTCTGTAACACAACCTTAACTCATTATTATCTCTAAAAATATATAAATATATATCTTATCGAGATAAACAAATTTAAAATTTATATCAATGATTCCATAATTTTAAAGCAACACAATTTTTAAATATAAAAGGAATATATGCGTATATGAAAAGTATAATTATAAATTCTAGCTAATAATGGAATATATGTTTAAATATAAATGGTAAATCATAAAAATAAATCCATAGAATTAATTTAAAAAATAAAATATAGAAAAACCACTCTGATATTTTTAATTTTCATCTGAATGAAATTAGATGAAACATGAAATTGAATATTATTGAATAGAATCCAAATCAAGTGTACATTTTCCATTTTGATTATTATATTTATCATTGAATTTTCTATGATTTTATTTGTATGAAAAATACAAAAATTATTTGTTGAATAATCAATTCACACTATAATTTAATCATATAGAATATTTCAAGTAACATAATGATGAATTTCTAATATGGTAGATATATATACAGAATTATTATTATAAATTATTTATGTCTAGTCTATTATGAACACTGTGAAAAACATGTTACATGATATTTATTCTATAAAAAATGTTTTATTTGAATTTAACACACTAATAACCCAAATTTTAAATATAACAGTCTACTTCATTTGATATATTAAAAATCCAAAATTTTAGAGAGAAAAATGCATTCAGTGTGAATACCATGTGATGCATGTGTAATTGCATGAAAATATATATCTCAGAATATAAAAATGATATGTAAAGAAACCAATTCATAGTTACTAATGGGTATTCACCAATAATGTCAACATTATATTGACAGTAACTCATAATATATAGACTGCAAATTTAATATATTCTTTTTCAAGGAAATAATATACCGACATCAAAAAAAGTGTTTTTATGAATATACACTAGTTATAAGTTATTTTACATTTTATTGTATGTAAATTTCAATTTATATATATATTAAATTTTTAGTTTACTAAGTCACTAATATGTTTATAATATTTATTTAAATTTATCCATATACATGGAAGTGTATGATTAAATAATGAACAATTCACAAACACAATCCAAATAAGCATTATTTTGAGATTTAATGCACACATTTTACATGTGATGCAGTATAACCATCTATGAAACAATTTAGTTCAAATAAATTTCCATTTAATTAAAATACTTCAACATTAATATATAATGAAATACACACACTTTTTCACATAAATCAATGTATAATTAAGTTATATAAAGATGGTTATATGAGATTCGAGATAATAAGATCTATATTTGACTAAAAAATGATGATACTAATAAAATATGAGGTCTTAAGAAGATAATAATGTCAGATTTTAGTAAACATAATAGACAAAAAAGTTAGGGCGTCAGTACCATTAAACCATTGAAAAAGGATTGATGTGTGAGGCTTACCTGAGAGTGGAGTATATCGAATGTGAAATAATGATGCCAACAAAACATGAGGATATATGAATATGGAAAAGAGATATTCAAGTCAATCAGATTGAAGAAATGTGGGATAAGGATTTTGTGTGGTAGAAACAAGTCAGATTCTGTGGGATAGAATAGCGACAAAATTATATAAACTGATGATTCATAAAATTTTAAGTGATATATAATGTTGGTTACATAATAGCTACTATGATAAAGATTATTTATCATGTTAGTTATTATAAAACTTATGAGATTAATGGAGTAAATTTATTTATCATGTCAGTTATTATAACACCACCATGATAAAGATACATACCAAGATTTTTTACATCAGTTATATATTAACTAATGTGAAAAATGATGTAAAAACTTTATCATGTCAGTTATTATATAACTAATGTTATTGAGAAAGAAAAATTTCTTTTTCACATTGATAGTGAATTACTGACGTGAAAAGACTGATCTGAAAAATAATTTTTTTACCAGTTACATCTGACCCTTCATTGAATTAGAGTAATGAAATTCATTGACATGCTTAGTTGTTTCACATATAATGTGTCCAACTACTTGGAAATGTAACATATGATGTGATTTTTAGATAGATGAATAAAATGTGATATATTCATTAGCTTGGTCATTCTTTTTCATATAATCATGAAATGATGATAGGATTATAAAAGATTGAAATGTTCTATGTTTAGTGGTTATTTGATGTCATGGACAAAGAGAATATATTGGTATGCATATGATGTATATGATATATCCTATGGTGGTCATGTTCGCGTATAGATACACTACTAATAATTTGGGTTTATCCATCACTATCCTATATTTGTGATATCTAAAATCACTAATAATAGAGCCCACTATCAGCATTAGCAAAAGCACTAATAAAGGGGGTCCTTTATCAGTTCTAAAAAATAGTGATAAGGGGGGTCTTTATAAGTCCTAAAAAACACTGATAAAGGGAAACCTTTATCAGTGCTAAAAAAAAGTGCTGATAAAGGGGTACCCTTTATCAGTTCAAATAAAAAAACTTATAATGGGGAGTCTTTATCAGTGATATCAAAAAAAATGATAAAGAGTGTCTCTATCAGCACTTTTTTATTATCATTAATAAATACCCCTCTTTATCAGTGCTTTTTATCTAGTGCTGATAAAGGGTGTATTTCATAAAAAAATTATATGTCCTTAAAAATAATATATTAATATATAAATATATTTATATTTTTTTAAATATAATATCTTTTATTAAATATGATTTATATAAGGACTAATAAACAATTACAGTAAATATATAAGATATTTAGTAAATAATGGATTATGAAATAATTTTAAATAAATTCATTTAAATTTTTATAATATTATCAAGTAACAATTATTTAATAACATTTAGATGACATAAAAATTCAATTATCTAATGAGTTATCTAAGACTATTTGAAAACATAACATGGACTTCAAATAGCCATAACTTTTGATCTAAGTGTCTGTTTGGGATCTACCACATATCAAATAGAATCATGCAAAGATATTGATGTTGTGTTTACCCAATGGGACCGTGTTTGCTATTTTTTGATGTAAAAAAAGGGCCAGATGGCCTCTAAAATTAATTTTATATTTAAGAGACCCTATTTTTTTAATATTCGATAGTATTTAATATTCATTTTAGAGAGTATTTTTTTTCTTTTTCAGTAGAGACAGAATTTACTCTTAGCACTTGCACTCATATAGATATTATGGTTTTGAAATTTTATCATTTTTATAATTTAGTTTTAATTGTAATTATTTATATGCATATTTTTGTATATTTACTTGTAATAAATCAATTGTATAAATACATATTTAAACACATTTTAATAAAAATGAAATTTTAAAGATATAAACCAAATGGAAATAAATATTTATTATTCATTTTATTTAATTTAAAAAATTATCCATTTTATTTACCTTATAAAAATAAATTAATATGTTTATATATACCTACACAAGTAATATTCATATACAAACATATATGTTTCAATAAAAATATAAATATATTTATATGCGTATTATATTATATGTAAATAAATACATATAAATATATATATGTGTAAATATTTTTACGTGTATGTTAGAAATATAAATGTGTATGTGTGTATAAATATGTGTGTATGTTCATGTGTATCAATATTGTGTATATACATCATATATAAATGTAATTTTATAGATATATCATTATCATTAAATCTATTATATAAATGTATTTACAGTAAATATTTACAAATACATTATACAAAATACATACAAATACACAATTATATGTAAAAATTATAAAAATATATTTAAATTTATAGACATATAAATATACATGTCAAGTATAAAATTTATATTTCAATATATAGACATATTCGGAAAAATTAATTTCAAAATAATTATATTAATCATATGAAATGAATTATTATCCATTTTAATTAAAAAAATATATAACCATATTTTATACATTATAAAAATATATGAATATATATATATATATATATACTTATACAAATGTATATATAATGTTTATATATACACATGTCTGTGTATTAATAAATATATATATATATATATATATATATTTATATTCTAATATATATAAATGAATTATGAAATATATTATGTTTAAATAAATATAATTGTGTCTGTGTATTATGAACTTCTAAATATACATGAATAAATAGAAATATTGTAAAATATAAAACAAAACATGATTTTTTGAGTGGTAAAGGGAATTGAGACACTGAAGGGAGGTCATAACATCACGTCCAAGATAGATCAAGTATTTGGTTAGAAATTATAGCACTGAGGTAGGGTGGGGTGTTCGTGATCACTAAGTAGTCATTGGGAGGTGTGTACAAGAGGTTTCGGGTGTGGAATGTTCTAAGAAAGGCAAGCATGAGTGTTGGTAAAGGGGGTGTTGTAGTGTGTTAAAAATATCTATTTCTTAAAAAAATTTATCAATGCTAAAAAAACATTGATAAATGGTGATTTTATTAGTGCTTTTTTTTGTGTTGTTAAATCCATCCTTTATCAGCATTAAAAAGCACTAATAATGGAACTCTTTATCAATTAATTTTAATATCACTGATAAAGGTCATCATTTAACATCTCTCAATATATCATCACTTTTTAAGCGCTAATAAAACCTTTTTAGGACTATTAGAGTCTGGATCTGTAGTAGTGATATGAGTATTATTAATATAGATCGAATTAGACCCCTTAGTAGATTGAGTAGTACTAACACTTTCCTAGAGGAATATCATTACTTAAATCAATGAAATAGGTATTTAATATTTATTTTCAATGTTACTATGTCCCAAAGGGTCACACAGTTGGGCCCTTAGATAAATATTGGGGTTTCAACAAAATATTTATTCAAAAATAAAGAGAGTTTGATGGAATTTTATTCAAAATTAGACTTGGATGGATGCAAATAGAGTTTTGGAGTTTTCTATAATGTCATTTTGGGGATTTTAGTGAAAGTGGTAGATTTTTTTATGTGTAATAAAATGGTAACCACCACACAATGGTGGTACATGTCACAACCCGACCCATGATAGGGCTTGAGCCAAAACTACCCCATGCCCACCTCCATTGTCCAGGGGGTGGAGACCAGTACCAAAGGAAAAATTAACTCATGTGTGCCTTTTTCTAAGTACTTGTATGCACACACAAAATCACCTCGATTCATAACTATAAAGGGAAAAAGTAAAATATTCAACACAGTTAGAAAATAAACCAAGCAAGCATAACCTATAGGGTGTACAAGAGTACGACAATGAAAAATTTAAAGTAAAAGGTAAAAATAACCTCATAACAAAAAATATGTCACATCCTAAGTAAAATGGAAAATTAAACTAATGAGATATCCAATATCTTGAATCACAAGTTGGGACCACCATACATGTTCCAACATACTAGGTATCCCTAAGCTCCCCCAAAATCACCTTTGTCTTGTCCTTCATCTACATAAGATACAAAAATTGTTGGAAAAGATGATGTAGGGGTTAGTATATACAAACCCAATAAGATTCCCTAAAATATGAAGGGGGGTAGTATGAGATACAATGGGAACAGAAACATAGTAGATGAAAGATATAGTCAAAGAGAATCACTCAACCCAAATCAATATTAGAATTAACCTCATTCAATCACAAGGGGCTTGACATGGTGAATATATGAACTACACATTCAGTCTTCATCGGTAATAGCAGAAGAGTAGACCTATCCAACCATGGGAAGCTATACATCGAAAGTATATGGCATAAACTATGCATATTTTCCTCTATTTGAAGAAGAGTAACCAAATACACAGTTATAGATATAGAAGAACACACATACATTCTCAGTAAAATAATCCCAAACAAGAGAGTAAGAGGATCTCCATCCCACAGGTCAACCCAAGAAGAAGTGTCACCAAAAGTTACAAAATTTCTTCAACGATGTCCATCATATCATACATATGCCAACAAGTTATTTTCCAAGACAAAACACACCTCATCACTATGTTTCACAGTCTAGGGGTCACAAATTCTAGGTAGTTAACCCATACCCTAGTACAGAATTAGGGTCTCACATCGATATTCATCGAGTAACATCACTGCCCAATCATGCAAGAGGGTACCACTCGATAGTCTTAGAGGAACTCCACTACCCATATTTTCTAGGGGGAAAATAGTTTTCAATGAACTACACTACACATAACTACTAGACGGTACAACTCAGAAAGCGTCAGGTGTAATTTCCTAGACCGGGATGCCACATAAGAGTGCCCCGATTCTGATGGGCCCCAAGACCTCAAATGCAAGAGTCTTCCGACTAGTAGCAAAGTATTATGTTTTTTAGTGGGGGTACTATGTCATAATCACTAGAGTGTAACATAGAATAATATCAATATCATACAAGCATAATAAATAGTAAACAACCATACAATAGATAACAACAGGAATAGATGACAATAATGATAGAAATGTCCCATATACAATGTTGATTATACATGCCTCTACAAAGCTTCCAAAATAAGTAGAAAGTAGTCCATTACAATAAATGTATCCAAAAAACCAAAAGACTAAAAAGTTTTATATCTAGATAGCATTAGAAGGCTCAAATTAGTCCCAAACTCCCTTTATCCTAAGCATGGTAGAAAATCAACCCTCAAACTGTGTGTGCTTTCCCCTTTCACTACCTGCATACAAATAGTATGTTCGGGTACTGGAAGATATCCTGAACATGGTGTGAGTTACAATCCCAATATTTAACCAACCAAATATCTATACATGTTTAGGTTGTGTAATATAATAAGCTAAATTGTGTGCAATAAAACAGGTAAGTAGTGAATAAAAGTAAAGATTCCCATATCATGTAAACCACAAAAATGGAGAATTTGTAATACCCTCTCAGGGATCCCTATAAAATATGGTCAATCTATTATAAAAGGAAACTATAAGAAAACTAAATTAAACACCATGACATAGATATATAAAAATTCAACCATATCAACCATGACCTTTCCACACAGCTTGAAGTATCAAAAACAAACATGGTTGTGCCTTTGAAATAAGAAAATTATATTTCTCATGGTCGTGGTGTATATCAAAGTGTCAAACCAGGAAGTCATAGTTCCATGGTGTTGAAGGACAAGGCATACTTGTAGAGTCCCAGGATTATCTCGATGGAAACTCAGTTACGAACTGGTTGGAATCATAGGAAAATTTTATACTGAACATGCCCTACCTGAGTCAAAACAAGCAGGATCTAATGGGTTTAAAGGCCCATGGAATCTCATTGAATTAAGACATAAGGAATATACTCTATCCAAGGCATCCACTGTGACATTCAATATCTAAGGGGAATTTCCTAGGGCATCTAAGAAAAACATTTACCGTTCCATACCATCATTATTCCCAGTCATGTAGCCATATCACATTCAAATACACAATGTGATTATACCCACTCACATACAAAAAATCACATTAATGATAAATCAAGGAATATACCCACTCATTTAACCAAACCATTTATAATTCAACCATTAAACAATTCAACATCATCATGTTATCACATGGGAAAAGAGTCAAACCATCTCCTAAAAATCTCATTTGATTCAATTCATTTTTTAAATGGATTACTTTCTCTTGGAAAACATCAACTCACCCACTAGGTGAATTAACATTGATCAAATAAGGTAAATTCATAAGACCCACCCCATGGGTGGACATGGTTGGGGAAATAACCTCCATCTCAACACCATGTAAACTAAGGGAATCTCTAATAGGTCCTATTCATTTAATTCAAGTAATCAATTTAGTTTTGAGGTATCATTGGAATGTCTAAGTGAGTGATATAATGGTAGGTAGCATAATGAAGAAATAAAACTCAAGGAAAATTTATAGACCACCTACCATAGCTTGGTATTAGAGTTCTCCTACATTATCAACTACTGATTTGACTCAAATTGGGAGAAAAATGAATAACATATGATGAATCTGAAATTTGGGGAAATCAGTTTTAACATAAATTGCATCGTCAATAGGAAGAAGAATGTCAAAATTCTAAAAATGAATCAATTATTCACTAATGTAGATCCAATGAGAAATTCCATGATTGAATTAGATATTGTACTAATATAATTCTTCAAATCCAAGGATATTCTCTCCAGGGAGGCTCCACAAATATTCTTATGTTGTGCTTTGAAGAAAACTAAAACTTAGGTTTAAGTTAAATTTAATTTATGATTAAAATTATTAAATTCTAGAAAATAATAGGGTTTCATGGTTTGAGGGACAAGTTTGATAAATAATGAACAGACCGTGAATGGTTGTCTATAAGATAAGGGCACCATCATGGTTAACTAGCATGGTTTGACTAACCGTGTGTAAATTGTGCCAAAACCCACTATCAAAATTGCAGACATTCTCATAGAATCATGCGTCTCAAGTCTCAGAGATTGTACTAACCATGTACCCTCTTCTTGCTCTATACCCATGTCTCGCATGGCTTGTCAGACCACGTGTCCTTCCCCTCACAGTTTGAACTAATCATGCACCTTTCCTTTTTCACTGCATAGCATGGGATCCATGCTCTAAACAAGACCCAAAGACCCCCGATACACCCATGACCCTAAAGGGTAATCACATAAGGACATATTTATACATTCAAACTGAAAAATAATGGATTAATACTTCTTAAGATATCTCAGGTTTCATAATATATTCCACTATTAAAGCAATTTATCATCAAATTTACCTCTTAAGGGTGGTCAAGATTTATTAGAGAATAAATTTGGCCATTGATCATGTACATTGGCCTCCCAAACCTATGTATTGTCCTATAAACAAGCTTGCTGCCATAACACCCATATTAGAGGAACTGACTATGATCGTATAACATTTTTGATCCTGTAAACAATATTAATATGATTCTCCTCAAATGATTCATCATCCTACAACTCAACCTCCTCGGGCTAAAAAACATGAGATGGGTGTGACTGATAGCAGCATAGCTGGGATATGTGGAAGACGTCATGCATGCTTCGATACCTTTAAGGTAACATTAACTGACAGGCTACCGATCCAACTCTCGCCATAATCTTGAATGGACAATATATCATAGTGAAATATTAGCATGTATTATAATTAGTCTATCTCCCAACCTTGTTGAATCATTTAAAGAGATCCAATCCCCAACCACAAACTATAAATATCATCTATGGTGATTGGATTAAGAATTCTGTCAAGACTATGCAGTAACCATCCACTTATGAATCAATTAGACCTTCTTAGAAGTCTCTTATATGAGACATAGTCCTAGTAAAGCTACCTCACTCTCCTATAAATAGCATAAGGGCGATTGGAATGGCCTATTATATAAAGACTCATAAGGTACTATCTGTATAGTCACCATATAGAGATTTTTGTAGGAAAACTCAACCAAGATAATATGCCACTTCTAATAGCCACCAAAATCTTGGATGGATGGTCACAGCATGTCCTCAAGAAACTTTATCATATGCTCTAACAATCCGTCAATCTAAGGGTGGTATGTTTTTCTCATAAGCACCTTTGTACTTAGTGCCCTTTGCAAACTCTACCAGAAACGATATGTAAAGTGAGAATATGTATTTAAAATAAAAGTGTGAGGGACCCCATGAAGTCATACTATCTCATGGATTTATAACCTCTCAATCTCATCCACACTGAAGGTCTCCTTGATTGAAATAATTGAGAAACCTTCATGATCCTATCAACAACAACCCATACTGCATCATTACCTTGAGGAAAACAAGGTAAAAAATTCTTGAAATCCATCCCTACATCATCCCATTTCGACTCCAGAATAGGTAAATATTATAAAAGTATGGATGATCACTGATTTTTTTCCTTCACCTACTAATATATTGAACACCTCGTAACAAAACAAGCTACCTTAAATTTCATACTCAGCCACTTGTATTGATGGCATAATTCACTGTACATCTTGGTGACTTCAAGATGATCTTCCCAAGTTCAAGCATGAAACTCCCACATCATCTCTTATCATATAACCACTGGAACCCAAACACAATCCTGGATATGAAAAATCTAATCCACACCTATGGTTTTACATGGAGTATGGTCCTCATCTACCACACTCTCCCATAGGAATAGGCCTTCCGTGTTTGATAACCACCTCATCCTAACTCTATCCAATAGGGTAGAGGTTATAGCTAAGGATTATATATAAGAATAACTTTTAATAACATGAACCTCCATGTTCATCTTAGAGAACAAATCCATGAGCTACCACTCGCTACTATCCTACAGAACTTCCTGTATCTGTGTCCTCCTTCTTAGTGCATCAGCCACTGCATTGCCTTTACGATGTATATAGGAAACTGACCATCATTGTCTCATGTTCAGATCTAGTAGTGTAAATGTTTACTTGAGGATTTTATGGTCCATTTACACCACAAAATGTATCTCCCAATATGTAATTTCTCCAACATCACAAATCATGAAAAATTGCACATAACTCAAGATCATGCATAGGGTAGTTCCTTTCATGTGGAATCAACTAATGAGACCCATGCGCCATAATTATATCTCTCTAAAAAATACCACTATAAGACTAATACCTTATTTTTCATAGAACATTATGTAACTCTTAGCCTACTCTAGTGGCATTAGGAAAAGTGCTAAATTCAATTTCCCTTTCACCTCCTTAATGGCTGTCTCACAGAAATATGACGATTCAAACATCTCACCCTTCTTAGTCAATCCCAACAATGATGATTCTAATCATGAGAAGTATTGTATGAAATTCCTATAATATCCACCCATCCAAAAAAACTCTATATGTAAAAAAAATCTTGGGAAATCCAATAAAACTATATGCCTCACCTTCTCTGGGTCCATTGATACTATTTTCCCTAAGATGAAGTGACGTAGGATGTGAATTTGACCCATCCAGAAGTGGAATGTTGAAATCATAGCATATAACTGATGCTCTCTTGGTGTATCCAAAATGATCACAATATATTTATCATGATTGTTTTGATTGTGATAATACGCCAAGATATTATCCACAAAAACCACCAAAAATGAATCTAGATAAGGATGGAATACTCGGTACAACAATGTAATGAAAATAATTTGTGCATTCATATGACTGATAGGCACAACCTGATACTCATATAGACCATACATGCTACAAAAGTTTGTATGTTGTATTTTTTTAGGTCAAACATACACCTGGTGATATCCAAATATCAAATAAATTTTTTATAACACCTAAGCTTCTCAAATATGATCAAACATGTCATCTATCCATGGAAGGGGATACCAATTTTTTACCAAAATCAAGTTCAGTTTTTGGTAATCCAAGCATAGCCTAATGGTACCATCCACATTTTTCTCAAAAAGGATTATAGAATCCCATGGACAAGTACTGGTTTGGATAAACCCCGTTACATCCAAATTCTTTAGGTGCCTCTTGATCTCCTGCAACTCTATTGTAGTCATCCTATAAGGATGAATGGATATTTTTGCAGCTGATGGAATGATCTAGATAGAGAATTATACCTTTATATTATGTGGTAAACTAGAAAATTCATCAAAGAACACATCCCAGAAATGATCAACCACTTTATGAAATTCTATCTGATGTGATCCCGGATTATCTAGATAGACACTATAATTTTGGGATTTCATCCAGCCTATTCCATGATGATCTGATCCATCTAGGCTAACCAAGACATTCCATTCACCCTTGTGAGTATAAAATTCACCCTACCATGATGTGAAAGTCACCCATCAGGGATAGAAGTGAACATAAACTTGATAAGCTACTAGTCATTCCATCCCGAAAATGATGTTAAAATCTGTCTTATCAAGGACATAATGAATTCAGAAGAAGTGACTCCCAAAAAACTCAAGGGGATCTCCCTGCACTGGAATACACCCTCCATTTTATTTCCCAATGTATTTTCTAGCATCATGACATTCTTATAAGATATTATAAAGAGCCCGTGGATTTTCACCATAGGTGAAAATCTGATACTATGTAATGCACTTTTATCAAAAAGATAAAATTAAACAGTAGAGGATACAAAGATCAAACCTCTCATCGTAGATAGTTTGAAACCCTACCCTTTAAGGGTAGGTTTTACTTAATATATCTGCCGATAGGATGGTCCAGAGACACAACCTCACTGCCTGGAGTAGTCCCACTCTAATTTTGTTGTGTAACTATTGCCTGGAAGCCTTGTCCATGACCACCACTCCATTATATTGATAAACCTATATAGATTCAAATCACTACCTGATGAAAATATTATAAACCTACTCCTAAACCTAGTGTCTAAGTTGACCCCCTACCACTCATAGTTGGAGGGAAGATCGTTTATAAACATTGTGTGTGGCCCATCCTGCTGCATTTTTGGAACATGAATGGTTCATGGTCAAACTGATTATTCATGTGTCACCATATTCCACATGGATGAAAGAACACTGAGTTACCAATACTCATAGCCTGACTGGTACTCATCTCATAAAAAGCCATAAAACGGCACTTCCTGCCTGAAGATGCTGAACCGCTAGGTCAATAGACAACACTGCTCTTATCTACACTACCAGATTCTCTATGATTCCACTTTTTATTCAGTTTTTAATTCAAAATTTTAGTGATAGAGGTCACTATGTACATATTGACCTGAGATCTTATAGCATGTTAGAGACCTTCCTTGAAACTTATCACTCCTGATAGCTTATTATAAAGGTACATCGACATAAAATGTTTCAACTCCGTAAAGCATTCCATGTACTATATGAAAATTATAACACCCTTATCTAAATGCATGACCACACTAGCCCACTATTCCCATAGAGTCTCATGGTAGAAATATTCATAGAAACTAGTTTGGAAATTAGACCAAACCATATATCAGATCCTATCATCCTAGTTCAGACCATCCCACCCGTAATTTTATGCTCCACAAAGCATGTAATTTATGATCTTCAATCTCATCTCAAGAGGTGTCTCAAGGATCATGAATATTGATAGCATAGACTCTAGACACATATCAGTAGCCTATGGACCACCATCCCATGAGAAATGGGATGATATTGTTACTAGAACATGTGTGTCATCTCAACAATAGATAAGGGAGGTTGCAGTGCTCCCTTAAAAGTCAGCATGAAGTGGAAGAATCTTTCATGGAACTATGCCTCAACATATGATTCTAGAAAAATATTTGGTTGTATAGCTAGCAGTAAGGGAGGATCCACTGGTATCCCATGGCCCACTACCTCTGAATCGTTATCATCACCACCCTCCTAGCATATGACTGGAGTTATTCATGGTGGAATGCCTCTACAAGTTCCAAAACACATCCCAGAAAATAATAACATCAAAGTTCATAGCTCAAAATCATAATACATGTCAAAAAACTCCTAAAATATGGTCATACCACATAGTCTTATCTTTGATCTAGGTCTGTAAAATGAACAGTCACCAAAAACCACTAGAGACACTCGCTCTTTCCCACTCAAATGTCAAGTCTAGGTAATTTTTTTGTTTCCAAGTTCGATTTTCCATTTCAATTCCATTGAAAAATCATTCCCATTATATCAAAATTTAAATTAAATGTTAATCCAAATGGTTCTCCAATTTACAACACCTGAGGGCCCATAACACCTCATTAACCAAAATTTGGTTCCCATATAATTCATACAATATAAAATTAAATTTAAATAATTTAATCAAAATGTGTGTCACTTTCTTGTCCATAGGGTCCTATACTCTTTATGAACTGAATTATGGCATCACTTTTTCTAACCACTGTAATAAATCAATCACAATAGAATGTACATCTATCACAACACCTATCAAAACAACATGAAAAATAGGTAATTCATGCTAAATATAATGGAATAATCCATGTCATGTGATTTATAATGAGTTACTATATGATGCATGAGATGGAATACCCTCATGTCACTTGGTTTCAAAAAATTAAAACCCAAAATCATATCAACAATAACATCATATTTTTAAGTGCATCACCCAATGGTGGAATCAAATCAACAGTAATAGTTGAAATCTAGAAAATAGTGATTTAATGAGATGCAATTTGTCTTTTTCCTATACGTGGGTCAACTACCCCCAATAACAACTCATCACCAAACACCATTTACATAATATCCATATCTATTATCATAAAATAGTAAATAAAACCATAAAATAACCCTTTGATAACACTTTTTAATGTCCTGAACCTAGATTCCACTCAACACTGCCCTGAGCCCGATGGGTCACAAGGCCTTAAGCTCATCTCCTACTAGAAGTTTCTGACTAGTAGTGAGGAACTAGGTGTGTTAGTAGGTATACTATTCCCTCATCACTAGAGTGTAACATAGTGTAATATCAATAACATACAAGTAGTAGAAACAGTAAACAACTAGACAATAGATAATATTAAGAACAGATAATAATAATGATAGAAGTGTCTAATATATAATTATGATGATACATGTCTCTAAAAAGTATCAAAAATAAGTAAAAAGTTTTATTGTAAAATACATGTACCAAAAATACCAAATGACCAAAATTTTATATCTATGAATGACATCACAAAACTCATCATAGTCCCATGATCCTCTAATCCTCTGCATGGTACAAAATTATCCCTTAAACTATGGGCACATTCCTCTATCTCTACCTACATCTAAATAGTCTATTCGGCTACCTAATGGTGACTCGAATAGGGTGTGAGATGAAATCCTAATAGGTATCAACCAAAATATCTATACAAGTATAGGGTTTTTAGTATAATAATCTAATCTATGTGTAGGTAAACAGGTTAGTAGTAAATGAAATTGAACAGGCCCATAGTATATAAACCAGAAAAATAGAAAATACTAAATTGCCTCTCAAGGCTCCATAAAAAAGATGGTCAATCTCTTATACAAGGTTTCTACAAATAAATGATATTAAATTCCATTGCCTCACCTTAAAACCATAGAACCATATCAACCACAACCTTTCCATACAACCAGATGGGTGAGAAACAACCATGGGCAATCAATTCATCCACGAAAATCATATTTCTTGTTGTCATTCCATATATCAAACTGTCATACCATAAAGGATATGATCCAAGGTGAAGGTTACTAAGGCATCCTCATCGAGTCCCAAGAGCATCTTGATGGAAACTCGATTAGGTACAAGTTGGAGTACTCGGATCAGGTCATACCGAACATGTCCTAAACGATTCCAAAAAATCCAGATCCATGGGGTAGAAAGGACTAAGAAATGCCATGGAATCAAGACCTAAGGAGAATAATATATCAAAGGTATCCACTACTATGTTCAAGATCTAAGGAGCATCATCCAAGTCATCTAAGAAAAAAAAATTATCATTAGATACCATGATTATACCCTATCATGTATCCATTTCACATTCAAATAAACCACATGAGTATACCTACTCACATATCAAAATTCACATTCAAGAGGAAAAAATGAGTATACCCAGTCATTTAACTAAAAAATTTACAGTTCATCCATTAAAAATTCTGAATCAACATGTTATCACATTGAAAATGAAGCAACAGACATCCTAAACATCTAAATCAAAAGACTGGACATTCTCAACCCACCTTCACGGCCTATGATTTAGATCATGTTGTGTAAATATGCACATAGGGATTTTGGGCCCATGTACACCACAAAAATCTCTTCTAGTAAGTAATTTTTCCAGTAGTGCAAACTATGAACAACTGTTGCTAACTCGAGATCAAGTGTAGGGTCATTCCTCTCGTGTGACCACAAATGTTGAGACATGCACACCATGACTCTATCTCCCTACATAATAACTGCTCCAATAACAACACCTAATGCATAGTAGTACACAATGTAACTCCAAACCTTCCCTTACAGTATCAGGATTGGTGCTAATTTCAATATTACTTTTAACTCCCAAAAGGCTTTCTCACAATAATCTAACCATACAAACATTGAACACTTATTATTAAAGCCTTTAAACAACACTTCTAACTGTAAGAATACCTATATGATATTCTTGTAATATCCATCCACCCCCAATAAACTTTGTATGTCAAAGATATTCTTGGGATGCTCCCAGAAAAGTATAGCTGTCAATTTCTCATGGTCCACTGATACTCCTATCTCTAAGTTGATGTGACCCAAGAAGTGAATTAGATCCTTCCAGAAGTGTCACTTTGTGGTCTTATCATATAACGGATTCCCTCTCATTGTATCTAAACTAATCACAAGATTTTTGGCATGGTCATGTCGATTATGAAAATACACCATGATATCGTACACGAAAACCACCATAAATGTATTTAGATAAGAGTAGAAGACTCAATTCATTAGAAACATGAAAACCGCTAGCACATTCGTAAGACTGAATGACATAATTAGATACTCATATAAATTAAACGTTATATGAATGGTTGTATGAGGTATCTACACTACAAAAAAATGGTGTTTCCTGACTATTTATTTGGCATTTAGCGATGTCTTAAACCACCACTAAATGATGCACGATGCTTATTAAAAGTGCAACATATTGGCATGTAGAGAATCATTTCATGACATTTTTTGTGTAATGATTTTCTATTTCATGGTGGTTCTTTGGGTGGTGGATTTTTTTTCAAATTTAATTAATATATTATTTTTTATAATTTATTATTATTATTATTTATTATTATTTATGATTTATTATTATTATTATTATTTATGATTATTTTTAATTATTTGTAATTATTTAATCTTATTTAATATTATTACATATTTATTTATCCTTTCATGCATGCATATTTCATGCATGTCATTCACCTCATGCATAAATCTGGCATAAATATGCATTGGGATAGATTTGAACCCCTTACCTCTTGAACATACTGCAAAGACTTTATCACTTAACCAAGCTCTTCATCTGGTGAGTAAACAGTACGTAATATACTTATACATATACAAATAAAAAACTAAGAATGATACTAAATAATAATATATAATGAATATAAAATAAATAATTAATAAATAAACAATAAACTAATATATAATAGATAATAGATGAATAATATATATATTAGTTGCTTAGGGGTACAATTACATTAAACACACACACCACACAAAAAATCCAGAAACGTGGGTCCTAGCCCCCTAAGGGATAGCCCACCCATCAAGACTTATTTATTCTATATATGGTTCGAATGTACAGTGAACATGAATCTTATTACGTGGCCCAATGTCTTAGTGTAGAACCATGCATATATCATGCATGCGTCATCTTTTGTCTACATCATGCCTCCATCACCGCCTGCTCACGTCATGTCTATGTCACCACCTGTCCGCGTCATGCTTGTCTCACCACCTATCAGATGAAATTCACTCTCACCTGGATTGGAAGCTGGGTCTAATGTAGGAATACGAGGATCCATTACCACTCAGGAAAACCCCCAACTCCAATAATAGATAAATAATAAATAGATTATAAATAATCCTTAGATAAATTATAAATAAGTAATAAATAATAAATAAATAAATAAATAATAATAATAATAATAAATAATAATAATAATAAATAATAAATAATAAATAATAAATAAATATTAAATAATAAATAAATATTAAATAATAAATAAATATTAAATAATAAATAAATACTTAATAAAAATAATAATTAAATTTTATATAAATAATAAATTAATATTAAATAAATAATAAATTAATATTAAATAAATAATAAATAAATACCAATTAAATAAATTTTGAATAACTAAATAGTACATAAATAAATAATAAATTATTATAAATTATAAATAAATAATAATAATATTAAATAATAAATAAATAATAAATGATAATAAATGATAATAAATAATTAATAACAATTAATAATTAAAAACTAACAATTGATAAATAAATATATAATAATTAATAAATAAATCTGTGATAAATGATAAATAAATATTAAATAAATAATAAATAAACAGTTAATAAATAAATAAATCATAAATAAATAATCAATAAATAAAATTAAAAATAAAAAGTTAAATAATACACAAATGTTATTAAATTTTAAAAAATAAGAAAAAATAATAACTGATAATAAAGATATGAAATAAAATAATAGATAATTAAAAAATAGATAATAGAGAAATAATAATTAAATAATCAATAATCAATAATAAATAAATGAATAAATGAATAATAAATAATAAATAATAAATAAATATAAAATATTGATAAAATAACAACTAAAGAATTAAATAATAATATGTAAATACTAAATAAATAAATAAATATTCAATAAATAATGGAAAATTAAAAAACAATAATAATAAATGATAATAAATATTAATTAATTGATAAAAAATAATAAATAATTTTCAAATAAATGATAGATAAAAAATAAATAATCATAATAGATAAATAATCATAAGTTATTTATTATTTTATATTTTTTTCTCAAAAATTTGCTACATTTTTTTAAAAACCGTAGTTATTTTGGGGCAGTTTTCATAAATCTCTGCTAAAAAAATTAAATTTTTTTTTAAAATAAAAATTATTAATGGCGGTGGCTATAGAAAAATATTGCTAAAAACTCGAAAATAAATAAATAAATAAATAAAACATTTAGAAGTTGTTTATGAACCGACACTAAAAAACCACCCGGAAAAGAATTTTTCTTGAATATTTTGCAGGGGTTTGGAAAACCGCCGCTAAAAACCATCATGAAGCCCCTATTTTCTTATAGTGGAATGCAGATCGAACATGTACCTGGGGATATCCATATCTCAAATTAATTTTTGAGAACACCCAAGCTCCTCGAATTTGATCAAACAAGTTATCTATCCATGAAAAGGGATACCCATTTTTAACCGTCAATGGGTTCAATTTCAGATAATCCACTCATAGCCTATGTGTACCATTCGCCTTTTTCAAAAAAAGCACCAGAGAACCCCCTGGAGAAGTCCTGGGTTGGATAAACCCCTTTGCTTTCATATCCTCTAGCTGCCTCTTGGTCTCCTACAACTCCATCGTAGCCATCCTATAAGGAAGAATGGATATTGGTGCAGCTCCTGACACTAGCATGATGGATAACTCTACCTATCTATCAAGTGGTAAACCAGAAAAGTCCTCCGAGAACACATACCTTAAATGATTAACCATTAGAGGGAATTTCATATGATGTGATCCCTGATCATCCAAATACATACAAGCAATATGGGCTGTCATCATACCCATCCCACGATGCTCTGGTCTAGCTCGGCACGCTTGGGCATCCCATTCAACCTTTTGAGTATAAACTGCAACCTCTAGTGATGTGAAAGTAACCCTCTGGTAATAAAAGTCAACATACGATTGATAAGATACTAGCCATTCCCTCCAAGGTATGACATCAAACCTTATCATCTCGAGGAAAAAAAGATTCCTAAAGAAGTGACACGCACCAACCACAAGGGGGAACTCCGTACACTAGCGTACACCCTATGTTCTGATTCCAAATAGAGTTTCTATCATTATTACACTCTCATAAGATTGTATAATGAGCTGATGGATTTTTACCATAGGTGAAAATATAAAACTATGCACTGCACATATAGTAAAAAGAGCAGATGCAATAGTAGGGGCAACAAATATCATACCTCTCACCGTAGACGATATATCTCCCCGATCCTTGGGGGTTCAATATACTAAATAGATATTTCATATACCATATCCCTGATGCACAACCTCACTACCAAGAGTAGTCCCACTCTGATGTCTCGGTGTAACTGGTGTCCAGATGCCTCAACCACGACCACCACTACCTCGACCTAATCGAATGGAAATGTTATGACTCCTTACTTGACACCGAGATGAGACAATTTCTCCTAACCCTAGTGTTAGACCTGACCATATTTCTCTCAAAACTAAAGGTAAGTTCCTATAGAAATGTTTCACGTGGCCCATCTTGCCGCAAGCTCGGCACTCGAACAGGTTGTGGTCACACTGATTCTTTATGTGGACCCATCTTTCACACTGAAGATAGAACAATGAGCTACCAGTACTCATATCCTAATTGGTACGCATATAACGGGAATCCACAAAAAAATTATTCCTATCTAAAGACATTAAACTAATGGGTTGAGAGACTGTATTGCTCTGCTATACACTTTCAGCTTCCCTCAGGTTCCAGTATGTACTCAATACATAATTTACAATTTTAGCGATAGAGGTCAATCTGAACACATTGACCAGAGATGAGATAGCATATTTGGGACCTTACCCAAATCATCTCACCCTTGATATCTCATCAGTAAGGTACATCAGTACAAAATGATGAAATTTTGTAAATCATGATGAGTACTCTATAAAATTAATAGTGCCCTGCTCCAGACACATGAACTCACTAGCCTGCTCATCCTGTAGAGTCTCAGGGTAGAAATAGTCATAGAAACTAGTTTATAAATCATCCCAATCCATATCATGCAGCATTACATCCTTGTTTAGAACATCCCAACAATTATTTTTTTTCCGAACGAATCATGTAAGTCATAAGATTCAATATCATCTCAAGAGGTGTCTAAAGGTTCTCAAATATTGACAACATATTGTCTTTCCACAGATCAATAATCTATGGACTGCCATCCATTGATAACATGGGAGGATGCTACTGTTGGAACACACATGTTAGCTTATCCATAGTCAGGGGGGTTGTGGTGCTCCCTGAAATGTCTACATGAATAGATAGAATCTCTTGTAAAACTATGCCTAAATATTTGTGTCTAAAACAATAGCTGCTGTCGTAGATGACACTAAGGGAGGATCCATCGGTAGCCCTTGGCCCACCACCTCTAGAGCATGGCTGTCTCCACCCTCTTGGAATATGACTAGAGTTCAGGTTAATGGCATGCCTCTAAAATTCTAAGCACAAGCCTCATAAAATAACAACATCAAATTTTTCATCTCAAAAGCATAGGATTGGTCAAAACCCTCCTAAAAATAGGTCATACCACACATACTATTCCTAAATCATGGACTATAAAAAGAATAGTCACCAAAAACCACTACAGACACTAAATCATTCCCACTCAATAGTTTGGTCTAGGTCAATTCTTTGTTTCCAAGATCACTTTTCCATTTCAATTTCCTTTGTCATTTTTCCCATTATATCATAATTTAATTTAAAAGTTATTCAAAATGGTTCGTTAGGTTCCAATCCATGACGGCCCATAACACCTCATGAACCAAAATTCAGTTTCTATATAATTCATTCCATATCATATTCACTTAAAAAAATTAAATCAAAATTTTTTTCAATATCCAATCCATAAGGGCCCATACTTATTATGAAATGAGAGATGGTGTAACTTTATCTATATACTACACAAAATCTATCACAACAGAAGATACATCTATCACATAACCTATCACAACAACATGAAAAAAAGTTAATGCATCCAAAATGGAATAGTATAATGCATGGAATGTGATATCTAACAGGTATATATATGATGTACAAGATGGAATACCATCATCTCATCAGGATGCAACAGAAAAGAACCCAAAATCATATCAACAGTAATATCATAATTCAAGTACATCACCCAACGGTGGAATCAAATCAACTGTAATAGTCAAAATCCAGAAAACAACAATTTAATGTGATGAAATTTTTCTATTTTCTATATGTGGGATAGATATACGCAAGAACAACTCATTACCTAACTCCTTTTACTTCCTATCTCTATATATTATCACCAAATAGTAAATCAAAATAGAAAATAACCCTCTGATGCAACTTTGTAATGTCTCAAACCTAGATTCCAGTCAATAATGCCCCAATCTCAGTGTGTCACAAGGCCTCATGTGCATCTCCCCAAAGGCTAGAGGTTGTCGACTATCACCAAGGACCTAGGTTTCTTAGTGGGGAGACAATTACCTCATCATTAGAGTATAACAAAATGTAATATCAATAATATATAAGTAGAAAAAACAATAAAAAAACAAATAATAGATAACTATAGGAATAGATAAAAATAATTCCGTAAGTTTCTTATATGCAATGATGATGGTACATGTATCAAAAAAGCATCCAAAATAAGTAAAAATATGTATAATACAATACATGTTTCCAAAATACCAAAAGAACAAAAATTTCTATCTCTGAATAACATCATCTTCATCAGCCTGGTCTTGTGCTCCCCTGCCCCAAAGTATGCTACAAAATTAACCCTCTAACTGTGGTCACTTTCTCTTGTATCTACCTACATCCAAATAGTCTATTCGAGTACACAAAAGTATCCTAAATCAGTTTTGGGATAAAATCCCCATAGGTAACCACCCTAATATTTATACAAGTCCAGGTTGTGCAATATAATATGATAATATATGTTCCAGTTAATTGGTATGTAGTACTTCAATGTAAAGATGTCTATATCATGTAAACCACAAAAAAAATCCCAAATATCCTCTCAAGGATCCCTACAGAATATTTTCAAGCATCTATATAATGAAACTACAAGTAAAAAAGTAAATTCCATGCCTCATCGTAAAAACATAAAACCATATCAACCATGGCCTTTATGTACAAACTGAAGTGTTAGAAACAAACAGGGTTGACCCATTCAAACAAAAAAAATCATATTTCTCAAAGATGTTCCATATATCAATGTTTCAGACCACAAAGTTCTAGATCCATGGTGTTGAAGAACAATGCATCCTCATTAATCCCCATGATTATCTCGATGGAAACATGGTTAGGAACTTGTTTGAGTCTTAGGAGATTGACATACCAAACATGTCTTATGCAAGTACAAACATGCTGGATACAAGGGGTAGAAAGGCCTAAGGCATCCCAAATTATCAAGACCCAAGGATCATACTCTATCAAAGGAATCCAATACCATATTAAATATCTACGGAGAATTTTCCATGGAATTCAAGAAAAACATTTTACCTTCAACATCATGAGTATACCCACTCACCTATCCATTTCACATTAAAATACACCACGTGAGTAAACCCAATCACATATCATAATTCACATTCAAGATAAATCAATGAGTAAACCCACTCATTTACCCAAACCATTTACAATTCAACCATTAAAAAAATCAACATCAATAGGTTATCACATGTAAAAATAGGTACCCCATCTTCTAAGAATCTCATTCGATTCAATTCATTTATTAATGAGCTTCCTTTATCTAGGAAAGCATCAACACAGACCCTGGGTTATTTAACATGAATAAAACAAGGTAAATTAATAAATAACACCACATGTGTTGCCATGGTTAGTGAAAAAACCTCTAACTGAATACTAAAGACCCTAATGGAACCCATTACATATCATATTCCATTTAATTCAATTAGTCAATTTTGTGCTGGGGCCGTACCAGAATGTTCAAAGGGCGGTGTAATACTAGGAATCCTAATAAAAACTAAAACTAAAGGAAAATTTATAGACAACCTACCATATCTTGATAGTGGATTTCTCATCCAGTACCAACTCCGGATTCGAATCATATTATGAGAAAAATGAAGAATAGATGAAGAACCTAAAATTAGAGAAAATAAACTTGCTCCTAAAAAACATCATCGATAGTGGAGGAATTATGAACAACTAAAATAGAATCGATTAATCACTTATTCAGATCCAACTAGATGGTTTACACTTGAATCGGAGATCAGACAGAGAGAATACGTCAAATCCAAGGGTAGTCACTCAAGGTAGGATCTCCAAATGATAGTCTATTATGTGTTGAATAAAAGTAAAACTTATGTTCAAGTTTGACATAATTTTAGTTTAAAATATTTAATTACCCAAAATAATAGGTTTTAATAGTTTTAATGAATGGATAGTTTTAAGAGAAGGGAACCCTCAATGTTAACTCACATGGTATCACTAAACGTGCTCAAACTGTGCCAAAAACCACTATAAAAATTGCAGACATTATCGCATAGTCGTGCACCTCAATATCATGGTTTGGACTAACAGTGTGGCCTCATCATTCTATCAACCCATTCCTCACATGAGTTTTCAGACCAATCGGCCTTCCCCGCATGGTTTGAACACTAGACCATTTTCACTACGTAGCTTGGGTTCCAGGCTCCTAATATACCCCAGACACCCCTAATACACTAGTGACCCAAAAGAGTAATCCAATAAGGCCATATTTAAACATTAAAATGAAATAATAATATATTTGTATCTCATAAAAATCTTATGTTTCTTACATATTGGAACTCAACTACCCAGCCCTATTTGAGGGAACCACTCGATGGCGTCAAGGAATCCACTGGCTAGCCCAACTAAAGGGTCTACCTAGAAAGCATTAAAGACTCCACTACCTAGCCCTGATAGAGGGTCTACTTAAAAATCATTGATGACTCCACTGCCTATCCCTATTGAAGGTTCTATTAATAAATCATCGAGGACTCTACTATGCAACCCTACTGGAGGGTCTACTCTGAATGTCTATGGTGATCTTGCATGATCACTTCTGTCGTCAAGTATCCCCTATCTAGGATTTGCACCCAGAATAGTCCACATCTTATCTAAAAATCCACAATGGAGGGTACTATCATGTTTTTTGTGGAAACATACTCAAGTTAGGTTACAGTCTTTCCAAAATCCAAATATAAATGAAGGAGATACAAATCTTTAAAGATTCATAAAGGAGTACGAAACATGTGAGGTACCCACAACGTATGTGGTCCCACTCTACTATCATTATGTGTCCTTTACATGACATGGATTTTGGTCCATGTAGTACTACATGGAATGTAAAGGTAATACACATCATGTCTCAGCCAATATCCTGACAAAATCATGAGCCTTATTGTTAGTCCAATGTAAAAAAATGTTATTTCACTAATATCTCTCTTTAAATGGACCTTGATGACAAAATGGATTATACTGTTGCAATTCTCATAGGAAACTGCTCAGGATGGGATATTCACTCAACCCAATTGGACACCCAATAAAAAAGGCACATTTCACCCTATAATTCATGAATGGTGATTCATGGTCCCATGAAATGAGTCTAAATAAAATAATATATATTGGTCTTGAAAGTTATTCCTTAAAATCAAGGTCATAATTTCACTAACAGTTCATCAAACTGACAATGTATAAAGAAGATACATCAGTTACACGATTCTGAAAAAATAATATTATTATTATTATTGGGTGTTTTTTTGACCTGAGTCATGATTCAAAAAAATATATCCAACATTGTTCTTAAAATGATATTCTCAAATTTAGGGTAACATTATCATTGATGCTTCATCAATCCAACACTTTATGAAGAAATTACTTCCATATGAAGGGTTTGAAAACAAAGTTAAAAATAATAATATTTTATATTATTTTCACTTATTAATAATTTTTAAAAACATATTTAGATGATATATCCACCTTTTAAGGATATCCCATCCTTCTTGTATGCTCTTCCCTCTAGCTGGTTTCCACTTATTCTTCTTTTGTATTAACACATAATTTTTTTATATTTAAAAATTAAATATAATTTTATTTTATTAACTCACTCACACACATTAATTTTAGTGTTATTATTATTAAAAATAAAAAAAATGCACCTCATTGACATACCTATCATATATCCAAGTCCATCCACTATCACATCTACACCAATCACCCCCGGCATGAGACCTTGCACATGGCCCTCGCTCAAAATCAATTCTATAACACCGTAAGTCATAATCGTGCATCAATTGGGAATATGGGGATCAATGATCCAATCCTGAACCACCTATGATCAGAAAAAACACCCCTATAATATTAATCCAATCCTTTCATAAAAAACCATCCCACTAATTTATCATTTCTTCCTCAAACATTCAATTTATTTGTCGTTTGTGCTACTGTCATGAATATGGGGGTTAGACCACACTGGAATCTGCCTCGGAAAATTCGAATCATGACCTCATAGTCCAATGATGAAGAACACGAAGAAAAGTGGAGGAAAACAAATATATGACATAAATTTAAAAAATTATTTATTTTAATACATTAGATTATGAAAAGGATCATTTAAACAAGAATCAAGGAAAAATATTTGATAATTGTCAATATTTTTATAAAAAGGGGTGGAAACCATAATTGATGAGTCCTACCTCGATTATGGATCGATCGTTGGTGAAAAATACATATGCATGTGATGAAGATGATCTGATGTGTCTACCACTTATTTATTCACCTTGATCAGATCACTGTTCATCGTCTGATATCAATCGCACAAAAAGGATAATCTCCCCTACTCTTAGACCCCATAATGGTTATGCGTCGAAACCTTGAAAAAAATCATAATTAGGTATTTTTTTAATACTTAATCAAGTAATTTGATATAATAAATAAATAAAATATCTATTTATTTTAATTAAACATACCTACCAATAGATTTCTCATCTGAATTCCCCACGCCCACCAACTTTACATCACGCCTAGGGTAAACACTGCATCAAAAACTCAACGGTGGTTTTAGATTGTCTATATAATTCTCTATCTGTATGTTATTTTTTTAGAGTTATTAAATAAATTAATTAGTTTATTCAATGATCCCACCAATATCAATCCTATCTGAACATCCCATGCTGACCAAATTTAAGTCACGCCTAGGGAAAAATTTATATTATAGATTTAAAAATGGCGTCAAATTTTATAAATGAGACTTTATTTATTAGATATTAAACTTTTTCTGGAAAATGTTTCACACGCAACAAAAATATATTTAATATTTTTGTAAAATTAATTCTGGACTCACGGGGGCTCGAAATAACATGCAGTCTTAGGCCCTCGATCTAAAAATATTATTATAAATGTTTCAAAGTTTTACATAAAAAACACGAGTCTTTAAATTATTCCATTATTTAAATATTTTTTCCCCAAAAAAGTACAAACTAGATAGAAAAGGCATGTACACTAAACCTGCATTTTTCTCATCCATACATCAAGATATATAGGTAAAATAGAAATGTAATACTCCCTCACCACCTTCTCTAATAATGTGACCAGAATAATCATCCATATCTAAAAAAGTATAATGTGATTCCCTTATTTAGAAAATCTATTAGGTTAAATTGTAACACTCAAGGAATTTATGGTATGTCTCTTTTAAAATTTAATATATTTGATATTTTATCCTTCACAAAAAACTGATTTTAAAATTGTAATATATTATTAAGTATGAAAATTGAAATAGAAATCTGACCATTATGAATTGTGAAATGAAATAATAGATTAATAAATTAACCTATGAATGTATTAATAAAATTGGGGTAACTGATAAATTAAAATATGATATATTCATATCTTGGTATAAGTAATTAAATATTTTAAAAATAATAAATTAAATGTTTTTTTAAATCACAAATGTTTATTTATGATTTTATAATTAATATAATGTTTAAAAAAATTATTTTCATAAAATATATTCATTAATTAATTTTTTTCTTCTTGTGATTATAAGATAATTATTTGTGACCTTAATTATTTTTTCAAAGTGTTATAAAATCACTTATAATTTAAAAACTGATATTTTCTAAATAAATGAATATTTTAACTAAAAATTAAATTTTTCCTATCTAGAAAATTATTTTCAAAAAATAGAGTTGATTTTTAATTCTATATATTGAAAAATGGTTATGGTAAATTTTTGGTATTTTTATAAAATAGTTGAATTTTATTGAATATTGAAATACATTAATTTACAATATATACACATTATATGTTAAATACAATATTTCTTGAGTCATTGATGATATAAGAACAATAATATAAAAATCTCATTATCTCTTTAGTTTATGTATTCATGTAATAAAAACAGTTCCTATTATTGTGACAAAATAATAAACTAATGAATAAAATAATAAAAAAACACCCCTCTCCTCCACTATTAATACCACCCTCACCACCTCTTCTCCTCACACCTAAAAAGCCTTTATTTTTGTCCAACTTCAACCCAATACCTCTCCCAAACCTCTCCCCCATGTTTGGTTCCTTCTATTATCACCCAAAAGACCATTTAATAGTTCTTTAATGAGGCTCTCAATGAGATGAATTCATAAGGTAAAATCACCTTTTGTTCTTTTAATTTTCATTAAATTTATTTTCTTTTCTTATCCTTTACTTACCTAATATTTAAAAACATGAATTATAACTCTAGTATATTATATATAATAGAATAATATTATGATTATAGGATATCCACCATCAATTCATTTACCTTCCACGTTTTGTTCTAAAAATAAAAGTTACATCTATGAGGTGTCGATTCACCACCTTCGTGGATAGTGATTTTTGAATTTTATAAAACCACCTTTAGGATGGTAATAAAAATAAAATTATGGTTAAAATATATTAAAATATGTATATTTCAAATTATTTAGTGTTCTGGAACCAGGATATACACATAATATTAACTAATAAAATAAAACTAGTATGTGATGATCAGAAAATTCCAATATAATAAAAAAGGCCATCATTATCGTTTTATCAAATGAATCATCCTCATATAGGAAAAATAAATTATATATAATACCATAGATTATTTTTTAAGTTAATTAATAAAATATAATTTTAATTCTGGATAACTACTCCCATTCACATGATCATTCGTACATTTCTACAATTGAACAAATCGTGAAAACCATGGAAACAAACACTTCAAGACGATGAAATTGAATATTATAACTCATAAAAAAGAATATAAATGATCTTAATAAAATTATAATAAATAAAACACATTTTGAATAGGTTATTAATTAAATTATCAATAAATCTAATTTCATTATCAGTGACGTGAAGTACAAGGGAAGTATGCTTTTGGACATAAGGGAAAGTGTTCTCCCTGAACTTTCATTTTTCATTTAGGTTACAATTTATCTCTCTTTACACAAATTTAATTCTTAATTATTCCTATGTAATTATCCTAATTTTTTTTTGTGTTCCAAATATTTTTATATATCTTGATTCTCTTTTATTTGATGTGGAATTATATGATTTATAATGTTCTTTTTTAAATTCCTACTATAAAGAGATCCTGATTGAAGAGAACTTCCCAATTTCTTACCCATTTTCATGTACACTCAAAAATCTATTTTAAGGAACAAATATTTTTATAATATTTCTATTTTTGTCCTGAAAAAATATCTTAGTTCATTTTTTATTTTATGCAAACAATAATGCCTTTGTATGATTTAAATACTTTTATATTTTCCCTTCAACCACACTAAAGTGGATCATTTCTAAAGTTTATTATACACTATTTTTACATGATTTCACTTTAGTTTCCAAACATTCAGTATGAATGTTATTTTAATATTCTTCAAATATAATTTCATTCCCTTTTATTTTTTGGAATATATGTGTTTAAAATCTATTTTTTATGAAAAAATGAAAATGATTTTCCAAAATAACTCTTCTTTCCAAAGTAAAAGGGTATTTCTCTCAAGAATTTATCAATGATTTCATTAGATTATTTTAATATATTTCAACAGCCTCTGTTTAATCCTATGATTTATTGATATTTCTATTTTATGTTACCATATACCATATATTATTGAATGGTTTATGATTATTTTGACTAGGGATGTACTGTCTTGATACAATTCTCCATATTACTATGAATAGTTTACTAATTAGGGATATTATTTACATTGAATATGCTAGTTTCAATATGAATGTATATGTTTATTATGCTTTACTCATTTCATATAAAGAATGAATTGGACTTATAATGTGACGGTCAGGGCCTTCTATAGCCTCTCGATGCATTGGTAGGACTGATGAGACAAACTAGACTGAGTTTTTATCCATTTATTTATGGTGTCTTGGAAAAAGCCTTGAAGTTATCTTTAGGATGTCCAAAATTAGGCATTACATCATTATTATACTGGCAACTTATAGTCTATGTGATAATTCTACTAGTATAATATCCATGGTTATGTTTCTTTCTCATGTGATTATTTGTGGAATTGTTTAATAAACTTTTATTCCTATCAAATCTTGCTCAGGATTTTATTTTTATATCATCGATTTTTAGTTATTCATCATGCCTTATTGTTTATGTTTATTTATGATATATTTTCTTGTATTTTTTACCCTTACTAAGCATCTAAGATCAACCATTTCATTGTTTTATTTTTCCCTGGTATGTGAAGATGTATATTATGAATGAATTTTCAAGATAATATAGAAGTTTATGGGTGTTTCTAATAGAGTTTTTATTTTTTATTTCATTTCTAATTTTAATGTAATACTTATGTTTTTATCTATTTTTTCAAAGAAACTAAACTATTTGGTTCTTTGGGATGTAATCTCTTATTCTTAGTACTAATGTAATAAAGAAGGATATCTGATCTAACCTACTGGGGTTGGGGTCTTTATAGAAACTCTTAAGAATATTTGGTCATAAATGATCTCTCAGTCAATATCCCAAAGTTGTGCCTCCGAAAATTTGACACCATTCTCACCCATAAATTCAAATGTAAATAGGTTGATTGCTCCATCACCTATATTAACTATAGTAGATGGATAACCTCACTGTGTGTATCTAATTCCATGACCACACCATGGGTGACCCCAAGCTCCTGTTGCCTCAACCTCTGAGATTCTATTTTCCCAAAAAAACTAGTCAAAGAATTCAATGATTCTCTAGGGTAGATAATATTATTCGAAACTCCTATCTCATGTTATGCTAACCCACACCTGACCTCAATCTATCACACTCCCATGAGGTTATATGATGTTCTAGTACAAAAATCATTCCATCCATGCTGCAAGAATATAAAGAGGTCCATCTCAAAATGGGGATGTAAACCCAAAACATCATCATATCCCACTAACGTTAGAGGGAGATAAGAGCTCATAACATCTACCATTACAAGGGTAACACTAAACAACTTTTTAATTGACTATATCCTCCTATAAATGAGCTCATCCTTCTCCATTTGGGGGTCACTTCTCATCAAATATTAAAACACTATCCCAAACCCCAGATGCACTACCATAATTACTGGTAGAAAACACCTGATCATGGATGTCCAAAGACCCATATATACTAAGAAAAAACATTATAGGGTCTCACTACCACTATGAAAGGATTTCATGTGAGGCTCTGTCTCGCTTATTAGTTTTAGGTCACACAGTCAGTTGAAATGAGTGACCATCTATCTTTTCTACAAGAGAATCCAGCACAATATTTGAGAAAAAGGGCCTCCACCGGTATCTCTAGTTCTGAAATAAGGGATACACATAGGGAAATGTGTATTATTACTTTTCTCAAAGAGATACACCTGAAGTATTAGTGGCTTCGGTCATACCACAAAACACATTCAAGCCTCCCATCCAAGAAGCTCCATCTAGTGAGAACTCATTCTTTCCCTTTTTTGCTTGCTCTCCTCAACCTAGGCATACCTCGACACCCCATCACATCTATACATCTTGATCATACAAGTAAAATGAACTCATCCACAAAACCTCTATACTATCTGCTTTGGGATGACACTGACTTGCCCACACAATTTTGAATCATGTCTGAAGGACACGTCTTTATTGGGGAGGTGTCCATCTTCCTTGCATGTCTAATTCCATGCTAAAATATCTCCACATCATGACAATATCGATGTCCATCATTGTCTTGGAGAGGTCTTATCCTGAGGATCACCATCGAAATGGATCTTAAACAAGCGAGATATTCAAACCATAGGACCATGACATACCTCAAACACCCGATAAGGGAGTATTTATTAACATGATAGCTGGGTGAAATTTGATTCTAGAAAATATAATGAACACCCAACATGATTGCGTCATTTTCTGGTACCACCACAACCAATTAATTCTCTTTGAAGATCACTGGTTGTGTTTGAAACTATTTGATCATTTGATATCTACACAAGTATAATAACACGGATCACTGACTCAATAACAACCTCCACTTCTTGATGAATTGGATTATTGTAGAACCTAAGTGGCCTATAGCGCTGGAACTCAAGGGGTGTGCTCAGAATGTGCACATCCTTAGACTGTTATGCTAGTACCAACTTCTTTTAGGAAGACGGAGGAGATGCTAAATGACTTATTGGAGGAAATATATCATGGGATGAACCATAAACTAAGGCATCTTCTATCATCATATCTTCATTACAATCTAAAATTCAATAACATGGCTGGATGTATTCATGGAGGAATCTTGAAAGTGATTGAGGTGTACAAGAGTCAAATTAGCATATATAAATATATTCATGGGCAGGTGACTCTTATAGGATAATAAAAGACATGATCCTATATGTTGAATGTACCATTTATCCCCATAACTAATTTCTCAGTATATGGAGTCGAAAAGCTGGTACTCAAGGCCCTGGTGAATGGATACATCAGTTGCCTTCACAATCACTTGATTCCCTGACCTTATATCCTCACTCAAGACACTATGACACTATTTATCTAATCCCAACAAAATACTCATAAGGGGACTATTGCAAATACCATTCCATGGTTCAAACCACCTCTAATACCAATCAATCAGGACCCGACCCAATCCGAGGCTTGAGTTGTAATAACCCCAAGCTCTCTTCCATAGGCAAGGGTGTCCCATCTTGCATTGAAGGCCTAACTAACTTAGAGAGGCCTTTTCCTATGTACCTATATGCACACACACATATTCATCCCAATGAATAAGTGAGAGAAAAATAGTAAAAGATGCACCCTAATTAGAAAATAAACCAGGCATACATAACCAATAGGGTGTAAAAGAGTACGAAAATATAAACAGAAAAGTGAAGGGGTAACATACACATCCAACCAGATATTTGTCCCAACTTGATAAAAAACTGTGAAATTAATCTATTAGGAGTGACAGAATCCTAAATCCCATGTGGAGACCACCGTACATGGTCCCAAGTACTAGGTATCCCTAAGCTCCTCTAAAGATACCACCGATCGGTCCGTCATCTACATAAGACATGACACATGTGAAAAAGATGATAATGGGTTGAATATATACAAACCTAGTAGGATTCACCAAAATATGAAGCGATATTAGTAAGAGATAAAATAGAAATATAAAGATAGTAGTATCAAGATGGGGTAAAAGAGAATATCTCAACCCAAAGTACGAGAAAAATTAACCTTGTCCAAATACAAGAGGTTCAACATGTTGAGTATATGAAATACACACTGAGTCTTTGCTACCTATAGTGGGAGAGTGGACTCATCAAACCATGATATGTGATACATTGAAAGCCCATGATACACCCCATGTGTATTCGCCTCTTCTGGAAGGAGAGTAACCAAATCCAATGCTAAAGATATATAAGAATATATATATATATATATATATTCTCAGTAAAATCCCAAATCATAGAGTAAGGATATTTTTATCTCATACCTCATTCCAAGCAGAAGTGTCGCCAATAGTTACAAACATCCATTAATGATACCCATCATCTCACACGTCTACAAAGAAGTAATTGTACAAGTAAAACCAGCACTAATCACTATGTTGCACAATCTAGAGGTCAAAAACACTAGGTAGGGAACTCATTCCCTAATACAAACATATGGTCCCACATTGATAATCTTTGAGGAACTCTACTGTCCAACCCTGTAAAAGGGTACCACTCAATAGTCTCTAAGTAACTCTACTACCCATCCCTACTGAAGGGTATCACTCGATAGCCATTGAGGAACCCCACTGCCCAGCCCTGCTAGAGGGTACCACTTAGAAAGAATCAAAGAGATCCACTGCCTATCCCTGTTGGAGGGTACCACTCGATAACATCAAGGAACACCACTACCCAAACCTATTAAAGGGTACCACTCAAAAGAGTCGACGACTATACTGCCCAGCCCTGCTGGAGGGTACCACTTGATAATGTTGAGGAACTCCACTACCCAACCCTACTAGAGGGTTCTACTCAATAGCGTTGAGGACTCCAATTCCCAACCTTGTTGTAGGGTGCCACTCGAAAGCATTGAAACTATACTACCCATCCTTACTATAAGGTATACTCAAAAGCATCCATGACTCCACTGACCATCCCTATTTGAGGTCCTACTCAGAAAGTATCTGGTGATCCTATTCCATCACTTCCAACGTCATGCATCACCTAGCTAGGAGTCACTCTTACAAGAGTCTATATATTATCTCAAAATCCACAACGGATGGTAATATCATGGTCTATTAAGAAAAATAATTAAGATCATAAATTTTCAGGCAAAAATTTAAGTCCAAATGACGGAGATACAAATCCTTGAAGATTTATAAAGGAGTTCATGACATGTAAGGTACCCACACAACACGTGGTCCTACTCTACTATTATATTGTTCCATTTACAACACATGGATTACTTACCAAGTTGTACTAAATAGTGTGTATGGTTACTACACAACAATTATCAACCAAAATCATGATGAACACATGCGCCTCATCATCTGTATAAGGTAAAAAATAATTTTTTTTACTAATATGTCTCTACAAAATGACCCATATGGACAAATGGTTCAAACTTTTGTGATCCTGACTGAAAAATATTTTTGGATATTCAATTCAATTTCCCAAATCAGACACCTGATGAAAATGTCACATTTCACCATATAATGCATGAACAATGCTTTGTGGGATCAATATATGGATCTAAATTAAACACTCCATATTGTTCATTAAACATCCACCTTAATATCATGGTAACAATATCGCAGATAGTTCGTCAATCTGACAAAATATAAAGAAGAAGCATTAGATATGAGATTCCACAACAACAATAATTTTATTATTTTTGGGAATTTTGTTGACCTAAGGAACGTGTCATAAAAAGTTATCTTACATTGGTCTTAAAATGACCATTTCAAAGTCGAGGTCACATTTCCACTAATGGTTCATCAATTCGACACCATATGAAGAAATTATGGCTGAATTATGGTTTTGAAAAAAATGATGATAATAATAATAATAATAATAATAATTTATATTATTATTATTATTTGTTTATTATTTTTGAAAGCCTTATTTAGATGAGATATCCACGATTTGAGGATCTCTCATCCTTCTTGTACATGATTCTATCCATATGATTTCTGATACTTCTTTTGCATTAAATCATCATTTTTTGTATTTCAAAATTAAATATTATATAATTTTATTAAATCAACCACACAAATTAATTTTATTGTTATTATTATTATTATTAAAAATAAAAATAACACCCGCCACATTGACCTCCCTATCGGAGATCCGAGTACGTCCATCATCGCATCAACACCAAGCACCCTCTACCATGATACCTCATGTTTGAACCCCTCTTAAAATGAATTTTACCACACTACACGTCATTGATTTACATCAACCTGGAAAACAGTGATCACTGATCTAATCCCAAACCACCTCCGATCACAAAACTCACACCCACAGTACCGAAGTAATCTGTTCATAAAACAACATCATCATCATTTATCAATCCTTCCTCATTGATCAATGTGTAGTTCATGCTTCCTCCATGAATCCAGGGTTTTGATCATGCTCGAACCCACCCTGGAAAAGTTGAATTGTTACCCCATAGTCCAACGATGAATAATGTGAATAACGGTGGGGGAAAATAACAAATAAAAAAGGTGATAAAAATCATTTTTCAAGCGTTCTTGGCCAATGATTTCATATCATGGAAACCAGGGTGAGAAACATGTCCTTGATAAGAAATTTATTGAAAGAATAATTTATTCCCATATATGGGGTCGTGCGAAGATTCATTTAAATACAGATTAAGGGAAAAAATTTATTATACTAAATATTTTATTAAAAAGGGGAAAACCCACAATTTGTGATTCCTAACTCAATTATGGATCGATTTTTTGTGACGAATTCATCTGATAGTGATGAAGATGATCCTATGCATCCATCACTTTTTGATTCACCTTGATAAGATCACTGGTTTTCATCTGATCTCTATACACAAATAAAGGATTCTCTCGTCATATTCTTATATCCAAAATAGGTTATACATCCAACCCTTGGAAATATATCATAAGAGGGTATTTATAGAAGATTTAATCAAGTAATTTAAAATTGAAAATAAATAAATTATTTATTAATTTTAATTAAACGTACATGCCAAAAGATGTCTCGTTCGAATGTCTCATGAAAACCAACTTTAGGTAATATCTTGGGTAAAAAACATATTCAAAAAGAAAAAGTGGTCTCAGATTTCTCCTCCACGTCTTTATTTGTGAGTTATTTGGGTTTGTATTATTAAATAAATTAATTGATTTAATTAATTTTTCCAATGCAACCACCAATGGATGCCCCATCTAAATGCCTCACGTCGACCAACATTAGGTCAAACCTATGGTAAAATTTACAATATGGATTCAACCAGGGTCTTAGATTTCTAATATGAGACTCTTTTTATAGGATATTTCTCTTTTCCAGGAAAACTGTGTGCACAAAAAAAATTAACATTTTTATAAAATTAATTTCTGGCCCACCAGGGCTTGGAATCTCCCTACATCTTAGTTCCTAGATCTAAAAATACTCCTAGAAATACTAAAAAGTCTAACACAGTAAAGAACAAGTATCTACATTATATATGAATTCATATTTGATAGTCACAAACATTTAACGTGCATGTGATGCATGTGTGGTGCCATGTACTTCTCTCACATGTTTCCATTAGTTAAGAACCAAGTATTGATTCATTTATGGATGGAATGACTCGTTCGTTGATGTTTTCAATGAATGAACACTTTAATAGGTGTAATGCTTGAGTTTCCTAAAATTAAACTCATATCATTTCATATGGATGATGCTCTACATTCAATAAAGATCATTGAGGATGCTTATAAAAGGATCCAATCCTCTACTATTGTGGTTATCGTGTATTTTTGTAAATTTTTTGAATCATTCTCAAATCATCCAAATATATATTCCATTCATGAAGTTCGTTCATCACTCGATGAAGGTACTAAAAACCCTTCGAGCATTCAGGAGTCCTCACAAAGCGTTCATGGATCCATTAGATGGGTTATTCCAATCAGATGAAGGAGGAATTCTCTTATTGTTCCTTATGATCATCATCAATCAATATTAATTGAAGAATGGGATGGATTCTACTAATGTATGAAAATTTATTGAACTCGATTTTATGGTATGTTTTATGAATGTACTTACATGATCCATTATTAGATATAGATTCACCTATTTTTTGAGTTCTTTTCCAATACCATGGGTCATTTGATGATTCAAAAAATCCAATCAATATCCAAAATATATTTTATCAACCTTGAAGTATAATATATTTAGTATCTTAAAATAATAATATATAGCTCCTAAAAAATAAATTTTTAATAAAATACATTTTTTATCATAAAATTTCTTTATTAGTTATTTAGTTATACTAATTGAATTTCATCAATAAATTAGTATTAAAAATTTTATGGATATTTTTATTTTTAAATAAATATTATAACATGCTTAATTATAATTAAATCCATCGGCTCAATGAATACATTATAATGGTCAAATTTAATACTTATAATTTAATCTTAAAAAAATGTACCATGGTTCATTTTAGTTTGGTGTTGTTTGTGAAAAAATCTATTAAAAATAGTATTTATTTAAATAAAAACACTTACTAAAATCATGGGGTGTTACAAACAAACCTCAAAGTAAAAGTTAACAGAAAATTAAGATTAACACCAAGCATATCATTCTCTTAATTACAAAGGAATCCACCATAAATTTATAGAAACTATATTATGGTAATCTTAGATCCATCGATTAATGAGTTTTTTTGATGAATAACCACAAGGATTTGATCTTCATGGAAATCCCTCCTCTTGTTAAAAGGAATCAACCATATCAGCTAGATCTTCCATCAAATGGAACATCTGTGCCAGCTTCCATAACGCATCCTATAGATTTGGAACATTGACCTTTTTGATTCCCCATAATTACTATTTGGATAGGACTTCTGTTTTAACAAATTTCATTCCTTCCATCCTTGATATAATGTTTTGAATGTTACACCTTTTCATACACAATGGTATTTGGTTATAAAATGGATTTTAACACCAATCCTAACAATCATTTAAAATGATGTTTTTGTTAATTCCCTACATAATGAACACATTACAAATTTTTTAGTTATTATCACTTTACATAGTGACATTTTCGGGATTTTGTTTTCATTCTTCACTTGTGTAGTGAAATTAGCTTAGTGTTGTCATTTTTTCCAATGCATGCAGTGTTATATCTCAACATCACTCATTGATGATTTTTTACATTCTCCTTATCTTACACTATAAAAATAAAACACGTATCATTCTCATTGTGATCACTTTATAACACACAAATATATCATATATATAAAAATCATAAAGTTTAAATGAAGGTAATTGTCATGAAGTCGTCCAGGTTCTCATCCGACCTGACACTTGACCAAACTCTGCCATGGCCTGAGGGGAAATCCCAATCCCCATAGGCTGGAAACTAGAGATTGGGTATCAACATTTCACTTTTTGGGAACGATTTAATCCAAGGGGAATAACCATAAATATTTCAAATGAAATAAGTATACCAAGATAATCAATAACCATAATCAAAAGGGCACAAATATAACAAGTTAAAAAAATTACAACTTTAAGCAGAAAATCAAAACTCCAAAACATAGAGGGGAACCAAAAACACAACCCATCCTCCATGAAATAAGAGGTTCATCACCTCATTGCACCTCTACCACACCTGTACGAAGATGAAAAACTAGAAACAGGATCCACCATCACAGTTAGGGAATATCTTTTCATTACCCATGTCAAACATAACAAAATATACATACACCTGAGGGTGTATGTAGGTTGTGAGCCAATACCGAGTTGGATATCGCCTAAAAAGAAGGATTACATGCCAAAACAATAGAAGAAAAATTACCATGATAGTTTTTAAGAAAAAAGGAAGATTTTTATTAAAATAAATCATTTCAAAGTAAATTTTTTCAAGAAAATCATGCTAGGAATTAAAATTAATGCGAGGCCCGCTATATTATGATGTTAAGTACAACATCACAAGAGAACCATGGGTAATACCTAAAGGCATTAGAAATAGTAGGACCCTAGTAACTTCATATCTCAGTGAAACATGGTATAGAAACCATAACCCACAACTTCCTCATGCACAATACACCAGAGAGAAATACATCAAAAGTTTTTTTGGTCTTCGATCATCATCATTGTTTAGTTATTATTGTACCATCAATGATGTTAGAAGGAAATGGGACTTAGATCTGCTAATCTTACTTGCGTACTCGTCCTAGTGTGCACACCTAGTCACCTAGGATTCCCTCCAGGGTCAATTTATACTTTTCATGTCACATGAAACACCACTTACATATACACACAATCCACAGTAGAAAACACACACAAAATTCACAACATTAATCGTCACACTTTCATCATTGAAAACACCCAAGAAATTTTTTTTATTTCAAATAGGAAAAACATTTTCAAAACTCCATTTTCACAGACACATGTTCCTAATTTAAAACACCAAAGAAACCCACCCATTTAGATTTTGAAAATAATATTTCAACCCAAACACACGCCAAAAACCCTTTAATACATAATTTTTAGCACACACATATATCATAATACACAGTTAAGAAGAAAAACAAGCATAGAAAAACAATATAACAATGCTAAAGCAGGGAATCACCTATATCTAGCTTGGAAACTTTTCGAATCTAGTGGAAAACCATAATCGCACCACAAGGGAAACCTATAATGTAAATATCATACCAAAACATCAATATTTTAACCAAAAATCCAATATTTAACCATTATTAGGAAAATAAATCCATTGTAGATTGGAGAACTCAATGAAAAAGGAAGGAGAACCCATGAAGATGAAGAAAATCCAGGAAGAAAGGGATTACTTGATGATTCCATTATGATTCAAACAAAATCAACCAAGAGAAAGGAGACCCATGGGAGATAAGAGAAGGGAAGGAGGCTCTTAGAGCTTGAAATATAAAGTGAGGGAGAAAGGGGTGGATTATGAAAAAATCTAGGAAAATAAAAGGGTAAATTAAACATTTTTTATGACCTAGACATACCGCATAGTTTGGACACATTGATTTTTGGGGGAGGTCTTATGATTGTGTAGTTGATAGTGCACCCCAAATAGAACCATTGTTCTGGGCGCATGGTCTCTCCTAGGCTGGTGCACGACTTATACTAATTGAGGGTCAAATATACTCCACTATATTTCAGATTCAAAAATTTCATTTTTTTTCAAAAAACTCCTAGGAAATCTACGGAACCAAGAGAAGACCAATGTAAACAAGAAAATTCCCACAAAATAAAATCATAGATGTGAATATTCTCTTTACAATAAAAACTTTCCACCCTTAAAAAGTCCACTCAAAGTCTGATCAGAGAACAAAAAATGGTATTTCTCTTCAACCCATGATTTCTGCTCTCATGTCTCATACTCATCATTACTATGCTTCAAAATAAACTGATGCAATGGTATGGGCTTCCCCCGAAGAACCTTCTCCTATGAATCTACAATGATCATTGTTCACTTAGACATAGATATATCGGATTATAGCTCCAATTCCTCCTAATTCTACAAATGAGAAGAATCCAGATTATACATATACATCCACTACCACAAAACAAGGCAAGGGAAGCACCTCGTTTTATCAGCGCTAGGCAGAAAGAATTTAATATAGGGGCATTATTATAGTTAGCTAAAAGAACTGATACGTGTATCCTTTATCAGCATTAAGAAATGTGCTGATAAAGGATATATTTATCAACGCTCTATTTAGCACTGATAAAAGTTTTTAATAATAATTTATATAAAATTATTATATTTATATTAAAAATTAATGTCTTTTTGTATACACTAACTTCAAAATGCATGTTTATAATTAATATATATATTTTAATAATTCAAATATATATATAATATTTTAAACTAAAAAAAATATTTCTTATACTATTAATATATATATTTAAATAATTATAAGATTATAATAAATTTCATTAAATAAAAAATATATTTATTATATTTATTAGATTTATTAGATTTATTAGATTTGTTAGATTTATTAGAATTATTATAGATTTATTAGATTTATAATTTTTAGATTTATTAGATTAATTAATTATATTTTTTTATATTTTTATGATTTATTATTTTTATTATATTATTATATTTACTAGAGTCAATATATTCATTATATTTATTATATATTTAATATTAAATATATTAAATATATTTATTTTATTTATAATTAATATATATAAATAAATTTTTAAATATATATATTAATATTAATTATTAAAAATATATGTGTTTCCAATGAATTTGGTTAATAAATATATTGATCATGTGTGAATATATTGTGTATCATAATTTTAATTTATACATTACACTCATTCTTATTAATCATGTTGTCCATTGACGACTCATTTTTGATTATGTATACTTATTAGGTATATGATTAATTCATGTTGCCCATATATACTATTATTTTCACAAAAAACATATAAAATTTCATTAAATATATTTAAATAATAAATATACTTATTATATTAATAATTATTAAATTTTATCTACATATATATACTTTTTAAATATTTTTATTTTTAATTCTAATTATTACTTTATATATATATATATATATTTAAATAATTATAAAATTACAATAAATTTATACATTATATTTTAATAAATAAATATGTATATATATATATAAATTTAATTATAATTATATACAAATATTTATAAATATTTTTATTTATAGTTATAATTATAACTATAAATAACTATATATATGTAAATAATTATAAAATTATAATAAATATATTTATTATACTACTTATAAAGTTGTAATATAATTAAATAAATATATTTATAAATATATACAAATATATATTTATAAATAACAATATTAATAGTTATAATTCCAAAATGAATATAGGTATATTTAAATAATTAATTTTTTTAATAAATATATTAATTATATATATTTAAATACAAATATTTATAAATAAATACAAATAGTTATAAATATAAATCTAAATAAATGTAGATATATATAAATTATTAAAAAATTATAATAAATATATACATATATGTATTTATAAAATTATAAATATAAATTTTTATCATTTTATAATTATTTAAACATATATATATGTATATATTTATAATTAAAACTATAAATAAATATATATTTATAAGAATTATTAATTACAAATAATTGTATATTTATTTTCTAGTTATAAATATATATAAACATATATTTATTTAAATAATTATTAATTTATTAAAAATATATTTCTTATTTTCATATATAATGTTATATATAATTAAATGAATATATTTATAAATATATATAAATATATATTAATAAATAAAATATTTATATTTATATTTATAAATAAATAATTATAAATTTTAAAATAATTATAAAATTATAATAAATATATTAAATATATATATTAATAAAATTATAAATATTATAAATATTAATTTGTTATAATTTTATAATTATTTAAATAAAAAAATAAATAATTATTTATTTATAGTTATAATTATAAATTAATATATATTCATATAATTATAGATGAATATATATTCATATAAATAATTATAAAATTCGAAGAAATATAGTTGTATATATCTATAATCTTATAAATATATATAATAAATATATTTATTATATATATTCTACGATTATAAATTTAATATGTATATTTCTTATAATTTTATAATTATTTAAATTATAATTTTATAAATATAAATATTTATTTAATTATTTATATTTTTAATTATAAATAAATAAATATAAATATATATTATATAATTATATATATATATATATATATATATATATATATTATCATTATCAGAGCTAAAAAAGCACGGATGAAGGTATGTTTTATCATCACATTCTATTTTAGCGCTAATAAAACATATCTTTATGAGTGCTTTTAAGCCAGTGCTGATAAAAGGGTCATCGGGTTTTATAAAAAAATGCTAACAATCTCTTTAATTCGCACACCCCTCAAGATATTTCAAAAGCTGACCCCTACACCGCCGACCTCTACTCTACCCCAACCCCAGCTCCACCACCATTGACCCCTCCTTCGCCACCACCTCTTCCACTACTGCGAAATCATCCTCCACCACAATCCCACCTCTAACATGAACCCTCATCTCCTGCTCCTCCATCCCGAACCCTCATCCGCCGCTCCTCTGTTGCTACTCTACCACCAACCCACCTCTGCCTCAAACCCCCATCCATTGCTCCTCCGCTGGAAACCCCACCTTCATTACAAATCCATCTGATACCAATGCTGCTACATACTACCCCAACTCTGATATCACCAGAACCAACTTCTGCCACCAAAAGGGTATGATATCACTCTATAAAAAAATCATTATATTTTTATCACACTTACTAGGAAACTCTTGGGTATGTGTTTTCTATAGGCTATTTACCTTTTATGGTTTGTGTATTGATTATTATTACATGATGCCTGTATGATGTTATTGGTGGATAATTCATTAGAGTGTGTTGGAGGTGAGATGAGGTTTATTGTTTCTGTTTTATTATCTATTTATAAATTGATCATGATCAAAAAATTTCTTAGCTCCACTTTTACTATGCCATAGGAACCAAAAGTAACTATGTTACTGATATTTTATGTGTCATAGTTACTGAACATGATTCCCTTATTGCTTTTCACATACATCTAGTGATGTAATTCCCATGTTGCTTCACTTATAGTTTTAGAGATGTTATAGCCTTATCTATATTCCAATGGTGTTTGTGTAGATGGGAACCCTTGGGTTGTTTATTCAATTAGCATATGTCTAATATTTTCCCATCCATTGATCTGATGATATTCAAATGATGATTTTTATATTTGATGATATTAGATTTGAGATCCCCACAACACACATTTTTTCACGACTTTTTAAATTTCATGGACATGTTATATAATTTTTTTTTGTTTTTTATTATTAAGGATAGTTCCACAACTTCTCCAACAATCACGAGATAATCACAATAAAAAATTATTGGCAAAAACATTTTCTTATTTTTCTTAAATGTTAAGAGTGGTGATAACCCTAAATCCAACTGACCTGGATTATGTTGGATGACAAACAGAAGATAACAAGTTAGTCATCATTTGTCATCAATGTGAATTTCATAATATATAAAAGTTATCCTTCCAAAATTAACCTTTCAATTCTATCAATTTCATGAAAAATCCCTTTTTTCTATAATAATATATTTCAATCTAGGATATGTGTAAACCTAGTGGGTGGGGACTTGAATCTTTTCTAAGATTCCCATTTAATGTTTTCAATAGGTTGATTACCATGTCTCTTTATTTTTGAGTTTTAGTTCATGCAAGCTGGAATAATGAAATTGATGTTTACGATCAAAAAACAATGACCAAAATGAGGCCGATGTTTAATTTCATTCAAATTTTATAAATAAAATGTTGTGATCTACATAATAATGTATTTTAGGTGAAAATTTCATGATTGGGAAACTCTATACTAGTGTAGAAATCATTTAAGAGAGGTTCACATAGTTTATGGTTATAGTTCTTATTCTAGAAAAGGTGATGTAGTTTATTAGATTTTAAGTGAAAGGTGATAACTCAGCATGAATGATTAGTGGACTATATTAGTATAAAAAAACATATGAAGGGGTGCTTAGAGTTTATGATCATAGTTCACAAACCAATGATAAAGGGTATAATATTACAACCAAAATGGGTATCAAGATCTAATAATGCTCTAACACATCCGAACAAGGAATGAGAACAATGTAAATCATAACTCCAATGATGTGAATTGGAATATAGTTTTAATTAAATATATTTTATCCATATATAGTGTCTATGATTTAAATACCAAATATATATTAGGTTAATATATTATGGGGAAGGGGATATGAATCTTATAAAGTCATTCAATTGGTCTAATATTGGGTGTTGGGATGTTAGGACCCATCCAATGAACCACTCTTAGATGTTTAATGGTTAACTAAGATGAACTATATGCCATGCAGTTCAAATAAAGTTGAAATGGAATTTTATTGAGGTAAATTTTATATCATAAGATGAAAAAATTTATGGAAAGGGATTTTCATAGATCTAGATAATACACAATATGAAATTGTCTTGTCTTAATGTCGAGTTAGTAGAGAAAAACCCACATGAGTTGATGAAGTCTCATAAACCAGGTTTATGTTGGAGTTTAATTAGGGTGAAACTAATGGATGAGTGTTAAATAATAAATCGAGATGTTTTAGTGGAGAAGACCAAACATGAGTTTATGAATGATTATAAAATAAGAAATATAGTTGTTATGTAATTAAGGGATAACTTGAGTTATATGGTAAATATATATATTTTTTATCCCTACCTGTCCAAATCTACATGAGACACTTTATAAACACCCTACTCAAATAACCATAACAACACATGTAATGAATTCTTCCACCCACAAGCAGTTTATGGTGAATCCCCTCAAAGGTACAAATGATATAATTAAAGTGATTATGGAATTATATTTTCTTCATAACATAATTTAATATCTAAATATATAAATTATTATTTTATGACATCTTTAACAAATTAAATGAATTAATTATTAACTATTTATATTCAATGTTATGAAGTGGTCGTGAAATTTAGGTTGATGCATCCATCAAAGGTATCAAACCTAGATTTTCTTTATGAAATTTTATTTAAAAGGTTCTAGAAAATTTTTGGACTTGATGTTGTTAAAATCATGAATGAGTTTTGGAGATTTGAGAATTATCTTGAGACTTATAATGATACTCTAATCACATTGATTATAGAGGTTATTGATATGACTTCAGTTATGAATTTTAGATTGAGTAGTCTTTTAAATCTCACTTAGAATGTCTTTTTGAAGATTTTAGAAAAGAGACTATGGGAAATAAAAACATCTATTAGTTTAGTACCACCGTACTTTACTTATTTTGACTTGAGACATTATTTTCATAATAGTATTGGGAAAGCAATATAGTTTCTTATAGTGAATAGTAGCATAGGGAATTTTTTGTGTAAAATGAATGACACTTGAGAAATTTTTTATTATGTAATGGGTTTATGCTTATAGATTTTTGTTGGTGTATTTATAAAGTAAGTAAACAATATTACATCATGTAAGACACATATACATTGTTCTTGGGGGTGTAAAATCAATTGATTTGTTGTGATCCAAGGATCACTGGGATAATGCAGTGTTTGTAGTAAACTGGAACATGGGTGTTTCATGGTTGTGAGTGTGTTCACTAACTATGGAATATATCCATTGGGACTCTGGTTTTGTGTTGAATAATAATTGATATAGATGGACAATGGAATCATGGATAAGGGATATCCAATTGGGGGTGTAAAATATCAAATTCTTCTGAAAATTATTATTATTACACCTACCTTTGGAATAATGTGATGAAATCATACAACACTAATTGATTTGGGATGAAACAATGTTTTTTCTATGCATCTTTTATAACGTGTCTCAATTATGATCTATGACTTTGTGGAAATTCATAAGTGGATCTTCTAAAATGATTCAAGTGTTTTTAAATGATCTATAGATGGATTTATCTCATTTTAAATGATTAATATTATTGAGACATGAAGTTTTCTTGAATGCTTTTAAAAAAGTAATTTTTATTTTTTAAAAGATTTTTTTGAACTGATTAATTTATTTTAAAAAGGTCATGTTCTTTTAAATATGAATTTTTGTAATTGGTTGGTTTTTTAACAGAATTTCAATTGTGATTTTTTAAATAATTTTAAAAGGACATTTGAATTGTTGTTATTTCATAATATTTTAAGTTTATATTTTTATAGAATTAGGAAAACCATTACATTATATCAATATTTTGTGTATTTATTTTGTTAAATATTAATATCACCGAATCAAATAAGAGGGATGTGAATAATGACTGGATGGATGTCAATCGTTTGACAAGAGTGTTTGAATATGGAGTGAAAGTGTTAATTAATTTTGTAAAAGATCATGCATATAACCCTTGAGAAATACTCTTTTTGTGTTTATGCTATTGTTATTAAAGACATGTTAGTCCAGAGGATTTGGAAGACCACTTGACCTATCACAGAATAGATCAAAGTTATAAATATTGGAATAAACTTGGGTAAAAGAGAATGTAGCTAGTGGCTGGGATAATAGTGTGTTTTATGGATCATATGATATGATTACAAGTGTGGAAATGAAGAAGACTATATCAAGGATGTGATTACAGATGTGAATGATGATGAAGATCATATTGAGGAAATTGTAAGGATAGTTGAACATGATCTTCATGATTTCCCAAAATTATTTGAGCAGTTAAAGAGTTGGGAAATGACACTTTTGTCTGGTGGTTGCACTAAATATACAGTATTATCAGATGTATTAAATCTATATAATTTGAAAGCAGGAAAAGGATGGAGTGATTCTAGTTTTACAAAATTATTTTCTCTTGTTAATGGCATGCTCCCAAAAGATAATAAGATCTCAAGCCGAACATACAATTCCAAACGAATGCTACAATTGATGGGTATGATCTCTTAATGAATACATGCCTACTCGAATGACTGTGTGCAATTTCTCAAAGACCAAAAATCACTTAGAGAATGCACAAAGTGTGGTTCTTCTCGATACAAGAATGATGAATCTAGTCCTACGGAAGTTGTATGGTACATTCCAATCATTACAGGGTTTAGGTGACTATATAGAAGTGGAGAATCCATAAGGAAATTTACATAGAACGCATACATAAGAAATAAATATGTGAAACTACGTCACTCGGTAGACTCTCCTTAGTGGTAATTAATTGATCATGAGTATCTTGATTTTAGAAACAAGCTGATAAACCTTCATCTTACATTATCTAAAGATGGAGTGAATTCTTTTTTCTTTCAAAGCATATCTCACAGTCCAAGGATGGTTATGTTGGTAAATTATAACCGGCCATCATGGTCATGCATGAAATGAAAACACATCATTATATATGTGCTTATATCACGACTAAAAAACCAGGTAATGGTATTGATATTTATTTAGATCCATTATTCGAGAATTTCAAATTATTGTGGGATCCAAGTGTTATGTTTTATGACTCTTATAGAAATGAAGATTTCATGTCAAGATCCATGTTGTATAGGATGTTAAATGAAATTCGTACTTATGGGAATTTTTCAGGATATAGCATTAAAGTATGTCATGGGTGTCCCGTCTACGAACAAGGTACATAGTCAATTAGGTTGAAAAATTTGTCGAAAACTATGTTTCTAGGACATCACATATTTCCACATTGATGGAATAAGTACTAATCATGGATGAAATAATTCAATTAAATTTTAAAAGAATATACAATACCACCTCCACTAATTAGTGGTCAATTGTTTGAGTAAGTAAAAGATGTGGTCACTAATTTTGGTAAACAGTTTTTGAAAAACCTTATGGAAACCAGTTTGAATAATCGATCAGTTTTTCTTGAATTACCATAATCGAATTTTCTATACATAAGACACTTTCTTGATGTTATGCATGTTGAAAAATGTATGTGATAGTGTCATCGACACATTTCTAAATACACCTGGTGAAATAAACGATGGAATTAATGTTAGGTTTGACATGGTTGATCTGGGAATATAAGAATAGTTGGTTCCAGTGAAGGGTGAAAAAAAAACTTTTCTTCGTCTAGATACTTACACTCTTTCTAGGCAGAAGTGATATCAGTTTTGTATCTTCTTGAAGGAAGTAAAGGTTCCAAAGGGGTATTTATCGAATATCAATAACATCATGTCAATGGCTGATTTAAATTTAAAGGTTATGAATGCAAAAGACTGCCACATTTTAATGAATGATCTAATTAGTATAGATTTACCTTCAATTTTTTCAAGAATTCCCATTATATGTTAACGAAGCTATGTTTCTTATTCAATGTTATACGCAGCAGTGTGATAGACCCAATGAAATTATTGAGTATGTAAAGAGAAATTGTCACCATATTATGTGAATTATGAATGGTATTCCCACCAACATTCTTTGATATGATGATTCATTTGATGGTTCACTTGGTGAGAGAGATTCCACTATGTGGTCCTGTATAGTATAGATGGATGTACCCCATTGAACGATATATGAATATTTTTATTGGGTATGTCAACAATTGAAGTTGTCCAAAATATTTTATTAAAGAGTAATATATTATTGAGGAATTTATTGAATTATGTACTTAATAACTATCTAGTGTGGAAATCATTGGTCTAAAAAAATCTAGTCACATTGGGCGGTTTGCGGGTGAAGGCATTTCGGGAAGGGAGGTTGTCACATTCAATAATATTGATCAGGAGCGGGCCCATATTATCATTTTTCATAATAGTTTGGAAGTTAACCCATATATAGAAACCCACAAATAAATTATTAGGAAGTTTTATTCAACAAAGGATGAAAACTAGATATAAAATACATATAACCAATATTTTATAGGATGGTTTCAAGACCATATATTTAAGGACTCATATGAAAATCCAGACTCAATTTCATAATGACTTCGATGGATATCCAAATGAACAAGTGTGTATGAATTATCATATAATGATTATTTAATTAATGGTTATACATTATATACTAATGAACATGATGAAGATAGTACCATACTGAATAATAGAGTTATACTTGTGGTTGAAGTGATGCATGTTTCTTGATCTAAGGACAGAAATCCAATTTATGTGATTATTTCATACTTTGGCATCATCAAACAAATATGGGAGTTGGATTATATTAACTTCAAAGTTCCTATTTTTAAGTGAAAGTTTGCTTATAATAGGAGTTATATTAAAATAGATGAGTTGGGATTCATGAATGCTGATTTTAGTAAGAAATGGTACAAATAAGAACCATTTATAAAGGCATCATAGGTAGTATAAGTATTTTATATTCTTGATCCCGCAGAAAAAAAATGGTCAATTGTTCTGTTATCCACCAAAACCACTAAAGGTTCAAATAAAAATTCAATGGTGGATGACACTTTCATTGGGATTTTGCAATCATTTTGTAGCAGTCCCAATGTTGATGGTATTTTTTATATCATAGGAGACGACAATGAAAGGATTTGGATAGTCAATAGAGCGTTCAAATCCCTTTAGCCCTTAAAAAAAGAGAGAGATCAATAATTAGGTTATATTATTTGAAATATACATCATGTTACATTATGTTATTATCAATTCATTATTGCTTTTATGGAATCTAAATTAATTATTAAACCACATATACATATAATGAATTTTACACGTGATGATGCTCCCAATCCCAAGGCACAATAGGTATCTCAATAGGCTGTTGCTCGTGGTGCAAAAGACCAACAGGTTTCTCAAACCGTTGATGTTGCTTATCCAAGTACATAGATACAACCAACATTTGTAAATCTCAATGGAATCACTCTAGAGGAACACATTGAAGCTATTGTAACCAAGGAAATGGTAGGAAATGAATAAATGGTGGTGTAAAATAAATATGAGTAGTGTAGTTTGATGGTGTTATAAAAAATCCTTAAGGAAAAAGTGAAAGGCATCAAATACCAGGATGGATAGAATAAGAGGGTTCAATGTGTTATCCCCAACAAGACCATGTTCAATAGTAACATTAGAATCGTCACTCAACAACACGTGCCAATTGATGTACAGTAGTGGCGCCATGTTTTCACAATGAATAAGACATTGATGTGGGGATATATTATGGTAACATTATGATATCATTTCTTCAATTTTTCTAAAAAATAAAATAATGAAACATTGAGTTACGCTTCATCATCCCTCGTAGAGTGAATTTATAGTGGATGACTCACACAATGACTATTTATTAAGGGTTATTGGAAAGATTCATAGAGTCTTTTGCACAATTTTAATGAAATGTTATCTTAAATATGTTGAAGGAAACATAAACTTGCACCCTCTTTTTATTTAAGAACACCTGATAACCCAAGGAGTGTGGGGTGAATTTACTAGCTGTCATGTAGAAAAGTATTTTCAGGTACATTGTGTTTGGTAAGACGTTGTTTGATGATGCGTGTATTAAGCACTTTTGTTGATAGTTTTTTATTAATGAAACAACAATTGAGTGCTGAAAATAAATAATGAGCAGCAAAACCAGTGTTCCCCTACTGTAAAGCAAGAATGGGGTATGATTCCCTTGAAAAAATGCTATGTAATTTAAAAATACTGCAATATCTTTATGTGACAAAAACAATACCATAATTATGTTCCACTATTAATATAGAGATTAATGAATCCAAATCAAATGTCACTTTCACCCCACTCCATGTTCAATGGAAGGAGGCATGTGTAAATAAATATGGGATAATAATATATGAAAACATGCAAAAAAGTGTGGGAAACATGTGTAAGTATGGAATAATAAATATATTTTTTCATTATATCGATACTACATAACAATGATTACTTATTTTGTTATATTTTATATCTAATATATTCATAGGAAACAACAACCCCAAAACTAGATGCAGACATACTTTTGGTGCCCTTGAAGAAGCCATAAAAGTATGGTCGCATTAGAGGTTCAGGTTTTTTGGTGACACCTCGAACATTTTTTGAGAAAAAAATACATGAAGAAGATCAATGTGAAGAAATTGAAATTCTGATTGAAATAATATATATTATTGACAAACATATTCAATTATAGATAGATTTCAAGACAAATATTATAGAGGGGGGAGAGAGATGAAACAACTCAAGAACAACCAGCATGTTAAGATCCTGCCCCACCCATCACAAGATTTGAGGTGATCCATTCCCCTCAAAAACATGTCTTAGATGAGGTAATCAATGATATAATAATTGTATCTATGAATTTTGAATCAGATAGACACTAATACCTTCCTGTAATGATATTGTACAGGATGAAAATAACTGTGATTTATATCTATTAACACCCACCCATCACCTTATAATAAGGGCTACGGTGTTCAATATCCATAATGTCATGCTACACAATAAGACACGTCAAACATGTCATATTAATGTGTTGAATAAATTATCCCATGATCCGAGAACCAAGATACCTATTCCAATTTATGATGAGGATATTTGTAAGGTCGAACAATCTCTTGGAACATTCATCGTACGACCATCACAACTTGTAAAATAAATGTCGATAAGGTGGTATTCATTTCTAATTTATATTTCAAGATAAACATTAAAATTTATTGAAACAATGTCTGAACCAATAAATGTTATTATAAACATACATAGGGAAGGGGTGAAAAGAAATAATGTCTCAAAACCATCTCAAGGATCCACTAACTGATCAAAACAATCTATCAAAATGACCATAAACTCTCACGTTCTATATCTGCATTATTATAATTACAGGCACAAGTGAATATGAAGTTGAAAGATGGTGGGGCTCACACAATTCTATTTGGTGGAAATATGTACAAAGGGAATGATCCATATTTCATTAGTGTTGAAAATATAAGTGAAATCTTAGAGTATTATTATCCTGGTGGCTTAGTTGTAAATGTTTACACGAGGTATGTTTTCATGATTTTATTTTCTAAAAGCTTATATACTATGATAATTATGACTAAATACATATAATATTTTTTGCAGGAATATATATGAACAACAATTGAAGGTATTTCCCCATGAACAAAAATTTTGACTCGTTAGCCCTCATATCACCTCTATAGAATTAACAGAAATAAAGTCTAAGAAAGAGGGTTAAATAGTGGCAGGACTACTCAAATCATTTAACAACAGAATTACATAGGAAAAACTCTTCTTAATACCAACTATGTTGGGTTAAAACTCTACAATTTAATCATATCACATATATTTTAATTTCATTTATTCCTTATTCTTTTTTTTGTTCTTTGGTAGTATTAGATACTCATTATGGTCAATTTGGATACTCTAAATATTTATTTCCTAGATTCAATTCAAGGATATCCATGAAACCATCTTCATATGATGGAATTTTTCAATGTTTAATAAAGTACATCCAACATTTTAAAACTAAAGATCTTGTTATATAATTTATATTTTCTTTTAATGAGTATTCTGTTATGATAAAGTAGTGCATTAATATCATCTACATCATGGAATGAGGCTAGGGGAAAAGGAAAAGTAACATCATAGTACTACGATAGGATACAAATCATGCTATATATAATAATTTACTATCCAAAGACATATAAAAAATTGATTATTTTTCTCAATGTTTCTATAGTGTACGAAACAAACAATCGATAAAGACTATGGTTATTATGTTTGTAAATTTATGAAATATATCATACTCCATGAAAAAACCAATATCCTAAAGAGTTATTTTTGAAGATTATTATTATTTAATTTAAAATATCTATTAATAATTTGTGTATTTATATTTTATTTCATTACCACCATGATTGTTGAAAAAACTTATATTCAAAAGATGTTATAGATTTATTTAGATCTAAATAAGAAGCATTCCTAATGAAAGAATGTACCTAAATATCATGAATATGTGACTTATATGACTCGAAGTGTCTATTTTTATTTAAAATTGTCAGTATTTTTAGTAAAAAGAATAAATTCCATACAAAAAACTGAGCAAAAGAATTATGATTGTTTTGATAGTTTATTACAAGAATCCATAAGTCATTTGTGACATGTAAAAATTAGCCGCACCTAAATATTATACATGGTGTGACTGTTATGGGTTTAATTGATTATTTCTATATTAAATTAACAATAAAATTAGCAAAAAGAACAAGTGACAGACTGAAAACTGAGAAAAAAGAATTCAGATTATTTTTATACCTTAGGAAAATGATCCATTAGTAATTTTTGACATGTAAGAATTAACAACACCATAATCTGAAGAACGGTGTGACCTGTCTGACTAAAAGTGTCAATTATCAGTTTAAAATTGACATTTTAGCTCAAAATGTATCACTCACAGAAAACGAAGAAAACTCACTCCAATTGTATTCATAATTTGGGACAAAGATTCATTTGTTATTTGAGACATGTATGAAGCAGTCTCATTACAAAACGACACACGATGTGACCATTATGACTCAAAATGTGTGTTTCTGGTTTGGAAATATATTTTAGGAAAAAATCAAAACTCACATACTAAAAACTGATAAAATGAATTTGAATTGTTTTGATGCTTTATGAAAATTAACTATATGTCATTTTTGACGTGTAAAAATCAACCACACCTCAATATAACCCATGGTGAAACTACTATGACTCAAAGTGTCTTTTTTTATTTAAAATTGATATTAATTTTAGTAAAAAAACACAACTTGCATCATAAAAACTGATAAAATGCATTTGTATTATTTTAATAATTTAGGAAAACGATCCATGAATCATTTTTGTCATGTAGTAATAAACGCCATCTCAATAAAAAGCATGATGTGACCAGTATAAATCCAAATGTGTATTTTTATTAAAAAATGACATTAATTTAAGTATAAAGAACAACCGACATACTGAAAACCAAAAAGACTCATTATTATTATTTTGATAATTTAGGAAAATAATCAATAAGTCATTTTTTTTTCTAAGATTCAACTGCACCTCAATGTGATGCACAATGTGACCAGTATGAGTAAAAGTTTTTGTTATCAGATTAAAATTAAAATTTTAGAAAAAAATGTGTCACTCAGTAAAAAGAAAGAAAACACATTCCAATTTTCTTCATAATTCAGTATAGTGATTCATAAGTACATTCAAATGTGTAAGAAGTAGTATCACATGAAAGCGACGCACGATGTGATCAGTATGATTCAAGAAGTGTGTTTCCATTTTGAAATGATATTTTCATAAAAAAACACAATTGACATACTGAAAACTAAGAAAACACATTTGTATTGTTTTTATAACTTATAACAATGATTCATGAGTCATTTTTTATGTATAAAAATCAACCACACCTCAATCCGATGAATGATATGCCTAGTATAAATTCAAATGTGTTTTTATTTAAAATTGACATTAGTTTAACTAAAAAACAAACCCGACATACTAAAAACTGATCAAATACATTCGAATTGTCTTCATAATTTACAATAATGATCCATGGGTAATTTTGGATTTGTAGGAATTAACCTCACCTTAATCCGACACACAGTGTGACCAGTATGAGTAAAAGTGTCTGTTATCAGTTTAAAATAGACATTTTAGCTTAAAATGGTTAACTCACTGAAAACAAAGAAAACACCGTCTGATTGTATTGATAATTCAGGAGATTGATTTATAAGTTCATTGTGATTTTTATAAAGCAGCAACATTTGAAACTGACACACGATGCGACAGGTATGACACAAAATGTGTGTTTCTGGTTTGAAATGATATTTTTGTAAAAAAAACACAATTTTCATACTGAAAATCGAGAAAACCCATTTGGATTATTTTTATACATTATAACAAAAATCAATGAGTCATTTCTAAAATATAGGAATCAACCAATCCACAATACAAAAAATGATGTGACTAGTATAAATCCAAATTTTTCATTTAAATTTGATATTAATTCTAGTAAAAAAGAATGAGACATACTCAAAACAAAGGAAACCCATTCGGATTGTTCTGATATTTTAGGAAAATTATCCATAACTCATTAATGATGAGTAAGAATCAACCACACATCAATACGATGCACGATGTGACCTATATAACTGAAAATGTGTATTTTTAATTAAAATTTTCCATTTTATTAATATATTCTTTCATATTAATGTTTAATTTATTTATATATTGTTTTACAAACATAATATTTGTTTTTGAATATAGGTGGATCCTTTTTCTTGAGTCTGTATGATTTTTTTAGAAACTAATACCATGGGAAGACATTTTTGAGTGGGGATAACGGATGTCAGAGGATAAAAATTTAATGCTTTTAATTGATTATTAGATAATTTTATATGTAATTATATAAAACATTGATTGAAATGTATATAACACTATTTTCCAAATCCTATTGTGTGATGCTTTGTTCTTGTGTGCGCTGTGCAGGTACTGTTTTGTGTAAATGGTGTGTGGGTGATGTGAAGGTGCTACATGAGGGTGTGATGTTTATATGTGAAGGTGTTGTTGGTGGGTGTGTTAAATAAACATCACATCACATGCATCCAGGACTTTATCAGTTCTATTTTGAGCATTAATAAATTCCCCTATTATTTGCACTACATCGAGCACTGATAATGGCACCCTTTTTTCATCACTATTTCATGTTCTAATAAATTAACCCTTTATCAGTGCTAATTAAAGAGATAATAATGTGGTATTTTATAAGTGCTACAAATTGTGCTCATAAAAATGTGCTTTATCGACACTAAAATTTCATGGATAAGGGGGGTCCTTTATCAGTGATTTTTTAGAATGTATAATTGACACCATTTATCAATTATTTTTTAGAATTGTTAAAGGGACCCCCACTCATTATCTTTTCTAGGATTAACAATGATTTTCTATCACTGCTAATGTTTTTTCTGGAACTAATAAAAGAACTATATATAGTAGTGAGTTGTGATACATGGAAGACAACATGAATTGATGTCAATTGGGATAGAAAGTATAACTTGTATTCCACCTTATCAACTCTCTTGGTAACCTCAAAAAGTATTATATACCTTAGTGTTAGCTTCCCTTTCATATCAAGATGACGGTGACCTCAAAGGGGATCCACATTCAGAAACACCCAATCACCCACTGAGAATTACAATAATCTACACCACTGATAAGCATTAGAGTTGTGGAAGTTCTATTCTATCAACAATGGTTGCCTAATCAACTAGACCTTCTCAGATGTCTCCTACACTATACTCGATCCAAATAACGATTTCTTACCCTCCTCTACCCAGCATAAAGGAGACTGACATAACCAACCATAAATAACCTCAAAGGGATCCATTCTTATCAAGGATTGGTAACAATTATTAGAGAAAAATTACACCCAACACAAATGGCTATCCCATGGGCCTCCGAAATACAATAAACATTCCTAGAGCAGGTCTGCAAAGATCTAATTAACCTGCTCTGTCTAAAAATCCATTAAAGGATGGTATGCTATTCTCAACTTGACATAGGATCTCATTATCTTCTAAAGGCCTTTCCAAAATCATTAGGTAAATTGGGGTCCCTATCAAAACTAATTTTTGACATCATAGTATGAATCCTCACTATCTTCTAAACATACAACCAACCCAATTAATCTACATTGGTTGAATACCTCATTAGAATAAAATGACCTGATTTAGTTAGGCAGTCAATGAACACCCAAATCTTGTTCTTTCCCCAGGGTGTATGAGGTAAGCCGGTAATGAAATCCATGGTGACCTTATCCCACATACTTGTAGGAATGGGTAAGGGTTGATGCAAACATGGGGACTTAGGTACACTTCTTTAACCCACTGGTATGTATTCCATCGAGATATAAAAATCAGTTATATCTTATATTATAATCGACCCCATAACTGAAATCACACATCATAAAAAATCATAATGGTCTCGGGATGAACAGACCACTGATACTGGTGGCTATCCTACATCACCACCTTCCACAGTTATAGTGACACCACCACATGGCCTTTGATGAAATGGAACACATCTGAAGGCTAATACCATTCACTAATCACCTCCATTCCATTTAAAAACTACCTGGACTACTGGAACATCTAACCAACTAGTTTGTCCTGCGAATCACCTCTAGGAGAGAGGGTGTCATCTGAACACTAGCCCAGGATGCACCTATACTATTATCTTTGGTCTCTAAATACATCTGGGAAAAAAGACCCATCCAGGTCTAATCATCGTTGGACTCTTTCATTGCCTACACTAAAATTTTCCATCTTAAGAAATCTTCTACCACATTACCTTTTTCGGGGTGTATAAGATATAAAAGTTGAAACTCTGAAGGTACTCAACCCAATGATGTTGCCTCATACTTAAATCCTTCTGGGAGAAAAATCAATTCATTCTTTTATGATCTGAGTAGACCACAAACATTTTCCGAAAGAGATAAAGATTCCACATTATCAAGGCATGCAACTCTGCCACTAATTCCAGGTCATGGGTTGGGTAATTTCCTTTGTATGGTTGGAGTTAGAAGAACCATATTCCACTACATGATCAACTTTCATCAACATGCACATAAGAACCATAAATGAAGCATCACATTAGAGAACATACACCTTCTCAGATTCTAGAAGGATCAAAATAGGGGTAGTGTTCAACCACTTCTTAAGTTACTCAAAATGTTTCCAACACTCTGGGATCCACTCAAAATTCACCCCTTTGTAGTTTAGAACCATCATGGATTAATAAATATGAAAACAATCCCTAAAAACCACCTATAATACTCCTACCTTCCCAAAAGTCATCTAATTTAAAAAAAAATTCAGCAACTCCCATGGAATCACTACACTAATCTTTTTGGGGTCCACTAAAACCCCTTGTTCCGAGATCACATGACCCAAAAACTTCATATCCTAAATCCATAAGGTTTACATGGAATTATTAGCATAAAGGCGATGGTCTATAAGAGTGTCAAACATGATCCTCAACTGATTCTCATGATCTTATTTAGTTCCTGATTAGACCAGGGTGTCTTCTACAAATACCATGACAAAAGTGTTGAGATACTGATGAAACACCCAATTTATTAGCACCATGAAAACAGTTGGAGTGTTATTCATCCCAAATGACATTAACACATACTATGGACATACCTACATTAGAAACCTACCTTAGGAACATCTAACTCTATGGCTTTGATGTGATGATACTTGGAATACGAGTCAATGTTGGAGAACAGACATTCCCCCTTATGTTTGCTAAAAAATCACTAATATGTTGAAAGGTGTATTTATTCGTTATGTTTCCTTATTCATCTTTCATTAATCAATACATAACTGGACAGATCCATCATCATTATTCATAAAAAATATTATGGTGGCCAAAGGTGAGATGCTTGGGTGAATGGATCCTTTGGATTCCAAATCATCCAGCCATATCTTTAATTCCGTCAACTTGGCGGGGGGGTATACTGTATGAGGGAAGATCTATCAGTTTTATTCCCAATTCCAAATCTATGGTGAACTAAACATCTCACTCTAGAGGAAACCCTAAAAATTCATCAGGAAACACTTTTGGAAACTCATCCTACACCGGAGTCAACCCACACTAAAAGTCTCTATCATCATCCTCAAACGTGACTAATGATATATGGAAAATAAGACTACCCAAATAAAAATGTGTAGGTCCAACACATCCTGGTTGAGGATCTAATTCACCTCAAATTAACTTTGAGATTCTATCAGGTTCTACAAAACTTACTTGCCACTGATAAAAATTTATGTTCACTTGCAAATGCACCGTCCAATTCATACCAAGGATCACGTCAAAGAGGTCCATCTCCAAAACCAAGAAATATAATTCTCGATCAACCCCTAACATAGTGAGTTCAAGAAAAGAACACCAGAAACCATACTATTTCATCTTACCTAGTGGTGTCACCAAATCCATCACATAAGACAAGAGTTTAGTTATAATCATAAACACATTCACAAGACGGGTGGATATAAAAGAAACACAGGAACTCATATATAATAGAAAAAAATCCATGGACCATGAAATAAGAATCTTACCCAGAAACATTATATGTCTTATGTGTGGTTCTAATAGTGCCTTACCCAAATAATGAAGATGCCTAGTCTCTACATGAGCTTGAGAATGGCCACTGACCTATGGCTCATCCTTAAGATGACTCTGTCTAGAATAATATCCATCCCTGAAAACATGACCACCAAACTGGGATCCCACTACCCTATATGGATCTAAGTGGGATAACATAACCATGGATGTTTTCAAAGATATATCACCCTGATGTGGATGTGTATCCCTTCAAAATCTCTACAAGTTCTCCAGAATTTCAAATCAATGGTAGGGTTTGGGAGGAGCTAAAAAAGATGATCACATGTTCCCTGACTTGCAACATTGATGGCACAAAACTAAACTAGCCTCTGAATCCATATATTAAAATGGACAATAAGGATGGTCTAAGGAACCAACTCCCTTACTTTCCTACTCATCCCACTTCATCTTCTTTTCAGATGAACTGCCACTACCCTAACCCCCCCACTGAAACTGGTCCAGAGAAACCAGACATACTAGAGCTATAAATTTCCACCATTAAAGCATGGTTAACCAACTCAACATAGGTATTTACCTTTAACAATAAGACTTGAGATTGGATTTTCATTCATAACCCTATTTCAAACCATTACGCCTTTATCTGGTCATTGGAAACCACTTAGGATGTCGACGAAACTAACTAAGAAAAATGGTTGGAATACTCCAACATGATCTAATATCACTAGTGGAGATCTTGAAACTTCTGTGTCTTAGAGAAGGCCAAAGTATCTAGGAAATACTTATCATTTATTATGACTTTTAATTCTTTCTGACTCATCTTCTCATGCTTCCCATCCTAAACCACCAAGCCCAACCACCACTGACTATGACCTTCCAACAAGAATGATCACACGTCAGCTTAATAGCCATAGGAGTCAAGAAACCAAAAAATAATCTCAATTTTCTCAACCCAGTCCTCTTTTTCCTAATTATTTTTACTACCCTGGAAGTTATATGGGTTGTTATCAAGAAAACTATGGTCTTTTTCTTTCTCTGGAACTAGTTCGGATTCCCTAATGTGAGCAGGCACAAGGCCTACTCTCTGGCCTAATGCTTGGATAGCTTGAACTTCTACTTCCACTTGCCTCTGATCATTTTTTGAGAGAGAACTATTTTTTCCCTCTTCATGGGGTCACATAAGAATTATAAAAAAAATCGTCTTGATACATAAATTAACAAACATGATAAAATCCATCAACACATCATTCATGAAAAAGTTCATCAACATCAACTAAAAAAAACTATAAATCCAAACCAATTCTAAAACAAGAACAATTTGATTCCCAACAACTTTATCCCTACCTGGTATCCATGCACAATTTTTTGTCTATATGTCTCACCTATAAGAGATGTCAAACCAATTCCCAGCATCCCATGGTCACCCAAAGTAAATCACAAGATGTGTTATCCAAACACCGTACCTGCAACCAGAACCTAAATCCCTAATAGTAAAAGCTCCTATATATCCATATTATCCAAAATAACTAGACCTAAATAATGGGTGAAACCTGGATCTATTACCATTTTTTCATAAACCAGTCTGAGTTTCCATCTTAACTGACACCTGACCCGACCCTGGCATGGCCAGAGGGGTGTTCATGATCCCCACATGCTTGAAACTAGTGCCTAGGTATCAACATTAAACTTTTTTGGGAATGATTTTACCCATGGTAAATAACCATAAACAATTCACAAGAAACAAAAATCACATGATAAAAAATAACCATAATTAAAAAAGACAAACTATTATAAGTTAATAATTTTACAACTTTATGTGGAAAACCAAAATACCAAAATGGGGAGGTGGGCCAACTACACAACCCAACCTTCATGGAAGAAGAGGTCCATCACCCTCATGCTACCTACACTAATACATACAATAAGAGAAAACACTAGAAACTAGATCCACCATCTTCATAATGGAATATATTACCTTTACCTAGGTCAAACATAACAAGATATATATACACCCAAGGGTGTATTTATGGTGTGAGAAAATTCCCAATAAGATGTCACAAAAAATTAATGATTCCATGATAAATAAAATAAAATTCAATTTACCATGATATTTTTTAAGAAAAAGGGAAGAAAAAATTTTAAATAAAACATTTCATGTTAAAAAAATTCAAGAAAATCATGCTTGAAATTAAAATAAATGAAAGGTCCACCATATGTCGATGGTAAGTACACCATCACAAGAGAACCATAGGTAATAGATAAAGGTAATAGAAATAGATGGGGCATAAGAACCTCATATCTCAGTGAAACATGGTATATGAACCATATCCTACAATTTCTTCATGCATGATTCACTAGTGAGGAATCCATCCAAAGTTCTTGTAGTCTCCAATCATCATCATAGTTTAGTTAGTGTTGTAGCATCAATCTTTCTAGAAGGAACTGAGCCTCGGCCCTACCAATCCAACTAGCGTACCAATCCTATTCATCCAACCTATTCACCTAGGATTCTCTTTTTCCTCAATTTTTATTTTTCATGTCGCATGAAACACCACTTATATATCCACACAATCCATAATAGAAAAAACACACCAAATCCACCGCATTTTTAATAACACTTTAAACATTAAAAACACGCAACGTAAATATTAATTTCCAGTAGGTAAACCATATTCAAAACCCTATTTTCACATACACATGTTACTTATATAAAATATCCAAGAAAACCACCCATTTTTATTTGGAAATCGTATTTTAACCCATAAAAACACCAAAAACCATTGATGTAATGACTCAAATTTTCCATGTATTATTAATGGATATTTTATGGGTTATTTTCAAAACCAGACATTAATGAAGTGTACGATTCTGAGACCCATTGTGCTTGGAAAAAAGGTTTGAAATATATTAAATATATTAAAAAGAATGAATAAATATTTTTCCTAAACAAATGGAATAAATTCTAAATGGGTGACCGAATCAAAAATTTGAGGGAATAATTGAGTTAAAAACGTGGGTTTTACCCTAGGTGTGACCTAACATTGGTCAGAGATGGGCGTTATTTGAAAATTCATCACGAGAGTAAAATGAATAAAATAATTAATTATTTTATTTTATTTTATTTCATTAGAATAGTGAACTAGCCTATTTTATAAATAAATGGTTATGAGGAATTCCTATTTTTAGGCAATAAAACCTAGGGATCCATAGGACCATTGGAGATTCATCAAATGTGATTATGTTAGGGGATTATGACTGGATCAGAGACTAAAAACCAGCGTGAGAAGAATTCAAAGGATCTCTCCAAAGATCACAACATAGCTCTAATATTTGTCAGATATTGATCCAAATAGAGATATGATGTTATTTGATATGGTTTTTCCCCATTGTGGTCTCTATGATGAACATGGATCAATCAACCAAGAGATTGATCTACATATCATGAGAATTTTGGGATGAGTTATATTAATCAAGAATTGGGAGAAATTATTCATGGTTATTGATTCTTCACTTATCATTATAATGAAAATTATTTGAGGTCGACACAAAAATTTACCAAGGTCTATTCCTCTTTAATGTTAATATGTTTTCTCCACTAATTATTAGTATATCACGGACATTCTTCATTTGACCCATGGACCCAAATATGCTGATGAATTGACAGTTGTGCACATATTTCATGGAATAATAATTTGATATTATAGATCTAATATTTAAATTACATGATGCTAGTGTGACGATGGAAATGAAAACAGATCGAATGATGTAGCTACCCAGTTTTCGTGTTTTTTAGTGAGCAATAAAGAACAATTTTTGAAATCATTTTCTTAATGAACCGAAGGGATGAAACATATTAATAGGTGAGAGTGTGACTCATCATGGCTTGTTTCATGATATTCCAGTGATACTGTCACTAGATCTATGTTTAGAGGATAGCTAGAGGATGCACGAACTACATCTACGAATCTGGAGAATTCCACGATAAACGACGTGTAACTCAGAGCCACATGCCGTGTAGAGCCCTTTCAGTGGTGGCTATGTTTTTGGAGATAGTTAAGTAAAACATACCATGTGACCCTGCCACATTGTATGTGACCTATCCCTGATGGCTCAATGTGTACCTCATAGGGTACATAGATACAGGTTGGAGTACATGGTCATGGGTACGTCATGTACTGCCATGCATATACGACTTGCATAGAAGGTACACAGGCTAAGCCGTGTACTGGTACATAGGCATAGTATATGAGAAAACCACATGTAGGGTACTATTACAAGAACACATGCATGGGATATGGGAATTTTACACAAGAAGGACCCATGTTTATGGGGACACAACTTGAAAACAAACTACCCATCGTTCACTCTTAATAATATGGCTTAATTTCCTTATCATTTAAATCTTGGACAAGTTTCATTAAGTCTCTTTCCCCATATCCATTCCCTAAAGGTTAGTATGGAATCACCTCTAACTCCTAAGACATCAATCCATTTAGAAAAACATCGTGGATATTGTTTTTGGAATCCCTCCATGAGGTCCAGAGTGTGATAATATATTAATTTTCAGTCCCAAGGTGATGTTCTCAGTATTTCCATGACCAACAATATAGAGGTGTTTATCCTCTACTATGTGGGTTAATCAAGATTGAGTTTTTGTTTACCCCATGGCCTTGGGTGTGATCCTTATCTATGTAAAGTATCTCATAAAACAATATCCATGTACTTAAATTGGATGTAACTGATGAGAATTACCTCTTGAACTGATGTGATCAGTTCTTTCAGACTTAAGAGTGTCTTCTCTCAGACGAGTGTTATGTGGAACCATCAAGCTAGGATAACATTATGATTGTGGTATACATTTAGACTATGTGTCTTGTTGATTATATATGGATATTTTAGTTATATTAGTTGTAGATAAATACCTTTATAGAGATAACTTTATTATTATTTTTTATTCATTGTGGTTTCGAGGTGTCCTACTAGGTATTGTTATACTCACCCGTGCACAGGATTTTCCTACACATGCCACACCTGTTTTTTTCATGTATTTTTTTGATCTGGTTTGTTGAAAATACTAATCCATTTCTTGGGTTTTTGGTGAGATTAATGTTTATTTTTGAACTTACATTTATTTCTAAAAATCCTACCATGGTTTCCACATAGCTTGTTTGGGTATTTTTGGAGAAAAGTGTGGTTACTTAAAAATTTGGGCCAACCATGAGCACATTTTCGGATTTAAAAAAAATATTTCTTTGATAACTTCTTTGTTTTTCAACATTTTTCAGTCATTAAACTTACCATTTGGCATCTCCTAACCTATTCAAACCACGATATCCTTTTTTACCCCCTTAGTAATTCAAAATGATGGTGGATTTGGGTTTTTTAATCAGGTATTGGGACAACCCATTATCTCATTTCTAGTTTAAAAAATAATAATGTGTTTATTTAATAAATTATTCATTTTTTATATTTTATTTTTATTCCTTATCTCAGTAGAGATAAAGAACCTTAGGCTCACCCCCAAGTTCCATCTTTGTTTATTGGAGCCCATATTAGTTCAGATTATGGATAAATTTCTCAAGGCTTTTCAAATCATCCAGATTCGGTGAGGTAATTTGTTTCATTCATAAATCATTCATTTTTTTATTTATTACCGAAACATTCTTTCATTATTTCTTCCAATCCTGAGGATCCTCTACAAAAATTTACAATCCATTCCCTTTTCCACTAAGGGTGTATATCTAAGGGAAGATTAGGAGTTCTATAGTTTCCAAGGTGATATTCATTATCCTTTCTCACCCCTCTTCCTTCTACTTCTACTTTATTTTTGTTTCCTCTTCTCCCATATTCATGAGCAACCTAAGGTTATGTTTTTCCATGACTTTTTATGGGGTTTGGGTCCTTTAGTGCTAGTATTAAAAGATCTATAGTGTTGGGAACTATGACGGGTGATATTGCATGTGTGGTTCCTTTCCTCCATGGTTTTGAGGTATACTATCTCTTGCACACGCCTTTATCATTTATGTTTCATAATTTTATTTTTGTTTTAACCTGATATATATTTTTAGTATTTTTCAGCCTTTTTATAATTGTCTTGGTGTGCAAACCAGTTTTTTATGCCGTGTTTTGTGAAAAGTAGTGTTTTTGTTATAAATGTTGACAACGCTTGCTTACATAAATTTTCTGTTAGAATACAGACATGGTTTATGGTATTTATAATATTTTTTAGTTTCTTGAATAAATTTACTGTATGAAAATTGTATTTTATCCCTTTTCATGTTATTAAAATAAGTTGTTTATTTAAAAGTGCATGCCATGTATTTGGTAAATTGCATGGTTGGATTTTATGAACTTATTGAGATTTAAAATGATTTATTTGGATTTATAAATACATTTTCACCATGAAAATTGTATTTTTAGGTCATTTTATTGCTATCAAAAATATTTTTTGTTTTATAAATAAATGAGTTTTTGGGGGTAAACATGTTTTAGCCCACGTTGCTGAAAATGGCCCATTTGGCATCCTTATAGAAATGGTCCTGATTAGGATGTGTATCCTGAATTTTTTATGGGATTTATGAAAGTGGTTTTTCAATATAATTTTTTTAAACACCACTTTATTAAATTTAAAATTTTTACCTTTTGAAAAAGTTATTTTTTATAAATTCTTAAAGCCTCATTTGATATTTTTATTGTAAAAATGGTTCCCATGTGTATTTCATGTTGTATCATTTGGGGTCATTTTACGGTCCATGAAATTTATCTAATAAATTGTTTTAGGGATGTAAAATCTGGTTTGATATGGTATTGGTGATTTTTTTCCTTAAAATATAATTTTTTAATTGATTTTTTGTGCAAGGCCTTGTTAAACTTCTAGAAATTGTTTTATAAAAATTTTGATTGTTTATTGTTCTGTGAATGAAATGTGAGACATGTGTGTGGGATGTTTGATGTGTGTATGATTTTTAAATTAAATCTTTATGATAAAATGGTATTTTATAGATGTGTAACTGGTTTTAGAAAAAAGGGAAAACCTAGGTATTTAGGTTGGCAGATATGTACTAGTATGTTAGTGATCTCAAGGGGTTTTTTCTCTGTTTCACATAGTAATTTTGACAATGAAAACACAAACTAAACTATGATGATGATGATGTCAGGGAACACTGGGTTATAGATGATTCTATTATTAGTGGATCATGTTTATGTGAACAAATATTTTTTATGGTTACTTTTTCACTAACAAAATAGGTACCTGGGGCCCACAATAAACTAGTTTCAAGGGGTGTTCCCATGACTTGTGCTCATTGGAAATTCTTTTACTCACCGTCGGCATACAATCTGTTTTGATGGTAAATTCAAAATCATGTTTTTTATTTAATAGATTACATTCTTTAAATCATCCCTCTCGGAAACTATTTTCATTTTGAAGTTTCACCTCTTTCAAATATTTTTACTAGCATTCTTATTTATAAAACTTGAATTTTTTTGCATCGTAATTTTTATAGCATGGAAACTCATTTGGAAAAATTATTTTTATATATTTTATCTCAAACTTGAAATTTATGTTTCTTTTATATTAAAGGATGTGGATTGGGAATAGAATATTGGGCTAACCTACTATGTTTTAATACTCACGCCTTTAGTTTTATTCTATATTTATCCCTTGTGAAACCTTCATCTTGGTATAGGCTTCTTTGGGAGATGAGTATTCATTTTGTTGGAGAGTGACCAGCGGGGTCACATGGTGATAATTTGTTCATCAGGTTTGGTCAGTTTGTTGTATTTTTAGTTGTAATTTAGGGTTCTTGTATAAATAATGTTCAGTTCAATTTTATATAAATGTATGTTGGGTTGTCTGTTTCATTCCGCTACTTATTTATTCATTATATTTGGGAGAAATCAATCCCTTTAGTACGTTTTTGATGCTTGGCACTAGTTTCCAGCCTGTGGGTATTGGGAACTCCCATTGGGCCATGCAACAGATCGGTTGGGGTGCCCTATTCGGGGACGACCCAGGCTGGTTCGGGATAAAATGGTATCAGAGGCTGGTTGGCTCTTAGCAGAACTTTCTTTTAAGAGTTCCCTTTTTTATTTGGGAATGTCATGATTTATGTAGTAGGACAATCAAAATTTTATGGGCAGTTCCAGGAAGAGAATCATGAACTCTTTCTCACTTTAAACCTCACGTTTCCCTAGGAAGTATAATTTTATTAGTGTCTTTGGTTCTTATGTATTGTTTGGTGTTGGGATATGACAAGGGGAGTTGGACTAATGGTCTTCATGAGCTCATAGGGCCTAGAAATCCATATGTAGCCAGGGCATGGTCTTAAGAATTCTATGTGTTTTTGTGGTGTCGTTGACATATGGTCTCCAAGCATATGGTCTAGTCACCCACATACACTACTTCTCTTTTGTGGGTCTCTTGGAATTTTCTTGAATTTGGGATTTTTTTGAGAATACTTTTGTAAGAGTTGTGAAAATGGGTTTTAAAGGAATGAATGGTTATTGAAAAGTGTAGAATGGGTTTTTAAAATTTAATATGATAATGTTTTTGAATTTTTTGGTTTTGTGAAAAAATCTTGGGGATAAAGAGGAAATTTTTTAACAGGATTGAATTTCCATAATCCAAACTTATGGTTTCTTGAAATGAAATGATTGGAAATATTGGATCATTTTAAAGTGATTATAAAATTTGTTTTAAATGGGATATTTTGGGATGTTAAAATGTGTTTGAATATGATGAACTAGTTTTGGAAATTTGGTTTTGAGCAGTTGGTATTTTTCTGGAAAGGGGTTTTGGACTTTGTGGTTGTCAGATTATGAAAAGAGACCTTACTGAATATTTTAAAATGAGAAAGGTCTATTTTTAATAGAATAGTTGTTTTTGTAATATATATTTAATTAAAGGGATTCGGTTTTAAATCAAATTGTTCTTGATGAAATGTGGTTTGTTATCTGAAATCCGAAAATGGTTTTTGATTTAGTGGTTAATTTTCTTTTTGAAGGTACATGATTCTTTTTGGAGTGATGATTGTTTTATTTTAGCCTTGGTGTTTTCATGGGTAATCACAAGCATAATTATATGAATATATGAATGAATGGTTGGTATGAAATGGTGGTTGGGTTCTTGGGGTGGCACATAAACGTGCATAATAGTGAGACTTGATGAAACACAATTGATGAATGAAAAAAATACACCAAGTTGCATTATTTTTAAAACGTTTTTTAAGATAAAATATTTGTTGTTTGTTATAAACCGATGGTTATGTGTCTGGTTTTTCATATATATTATATGTCTTTTATTCTGTATTCTTCTTTGTGATATAGAACTCATACTCTTATTGTGTCTGGATATGGTATCTCGTTGGTGGCTTGGTTTTGGAGAAATGTTCAGTGCATTTCTAAATATGTGTTAGATGTTGTGATGTTTCCATGGAAGGTTCCCTATTTGAAATATTTCTAGGTGATCAACCTAAATATTCATTCCAAATGTTTAAACCACCTCTTCACATGATGCCTCATCCTATTTTTTAGAAGTGAGATCTTTTGGGTTAAATTTAATGTTGCTTTCTTTTATGGTGTCCCTCTCAGTTGGGGTATTTTTTCTTGGTTAGTTTGGTGTTTTTCTCTATGTACCATGGCCATTCTTCTCCCCATTTGGAGTTAGATAAAATAGTTTTATGTTTCTCTATGCTCTTGTTTGGGTAAAAGTCTATTATTTTTTGAAGAGACTTTCATGGTGTCCCTTGATTTGTTGTTTCATCCTGGGAGTGTTATGTGTCACCATGTGGAACTAAGGGTATGATTTCAAGCTAGGTATTATCAAAGCATGAATATGAGGTAGGAGATGCTTCATCCATCATAGCTCTTGTCATAGGTCACGGAGTGAAGATGATGTGTAGTCAGGAATCTTAGGACTGTGGGTAGTATTACTAAGCTCGTACCTCTATTATTATAGTGAGGAAGTTTCATTATTTATTTTTTGGTTTCAATGGCCCAACTATTAGGTCCCATTCCATCCCCACACAAAGTGGTCGGGGTTTTGATCCATGTAGAGTGTGTTGTCATAGTTCTTGTCCCCTCTATTCGAGAGTGGGGGGTTTAGATGTTCATGTTGTGTTCCTCTTAACATGGGTTGGTAGGTTGTTATGGGAGAGTTTCGGTGGGCCTGTGTTTGATATACTCCTTCATTTTTCATGTTTAATTATCATTTGGTCCTTTATCATTGTTTCTTAATGGTGGGGAGAACCCCCACGAGTCTCTTAGAGTTTCATCCTAAGAATTTTTCAAGTGCTAGGTTTTTATTAAGGGTGTAGAGTCCATTCTGGAATCCCCTGAAATCATTGGTTTCCTTGAGTTATAATTGGTTTGAGTGATCATTGGGTTCAATGGGATAATTCCAAACAATCAGGATCTTATTTTTGTTGAGGAGGTAGTGATTCAATCTTTTGGTTGATTCTCGAGAAGGGGTTGGGAGTTAGTGCTTTGTTTAAGGTAAGAGTCTTAAGATACATTAATGGTGGAAGTGGTGTAATTTTATTTAAAGGTTGGACCATATTGTTAATTAATATTAATGTTTTTATCAATCATTTGGAATGTGTTGTTGATTTTTGGGGGCATAAAGCTTTAATGGTTGGGAGAATTGTCACACTCGTTTTTTTTCATGTCTTAGTTTTGATTTAGTTCATTGGAAATACTGATCCTTTTATTTGGTTTTGAGTGAGTTTAATGTTGAGTTTTGAAAGTCCATATATTTGTAATCATCCTACCATGTGTTCCCCATATATATGTTGGGGTATTTTGGAGAAAAGGGTGGTTACTTCAAGATTTGGGCCAACCGTGAGCTCATTAACAGATTTAAAAAATTGTTGTTTCATTTATAAATCCTTTATTTTTTGATGCTTTTTACTCATTAAATTTCCCACATGTCCTCACATGACCTATTGAAACCACAATAACCTTTTTTACCCCCTTATAAATTCATAATCATGGTGGATTTGGGTATTCATTCAAGTATTTGGCAAGCCCGTGAGCCCATTTCCATTTAATTTAAAAAAATTATTTGTTTGTTTTATATAATATTAATTTTTTATATTTTTTAGTGATTCTAACTCTCACTCGACACCAAGAACCCTAGGCACACCTCCTAGTTCCATATTTCCTCTTTGGAGCACATTTTAGTCGCGTATTATGGTGAAATTTCTGAAAGCTTCTCAAATCGTCCAGATTTGGTAAGCTAATTTTTTTCTTTCATCAATCATTGATTTTTTTTTCACTTTTCTCCCCAAATATTCTTTCCCACGTTATTTAATACCTAAGGAGAATCTCCAAGAACTTATAATCCATTCTTTTTCCTCTTAGGGTGTATATCTAAGGTCATATAAAGAGTTCTCTAGTTTGCATAGTGATATTCATTGTCCTTTTTCATCACACTTTCTTCTCCTTACACATTATTTTGGTTTCATCATCTCCCATGGTCATAAAAAACCTAATTTTATGTTATACCATGATTTTATATGGTTTTTTGGTTCGATTGGGTCTATTCTTCATAGATCTATAGTGTTGGGATCCGCGATAGGTTATATTGGGTGTGCAGTTCCTTTCAACCTTGGTTTTGAGGTAATAAATCACTTGAACATGCCTTTATCATATAAGTTTAATCATTTTCATTCTTTTATCACCTTATATATATGTTTAATATTTTTATTCATCCTTTGGATAATTTTATTGGTGTGCAAAATGATTTTTTATGCCTTATTTTGTGATAAGTGTGTTTTTTTATAAACGTGTACACCACTTTCTTACTTAAATGTTTTGTTAGATTAAGAACCTGGTTTATGGTATTTTTTACATGATTATGTATCTTGAATAAAATTACGGAATAAAAATAGTATTTTTTCCCATTTAAAGTTCTTAAGATACGTTATTTGTATAAAAGTTCATGTAATGTGTTCGGTAAATAGCCTAGTTGTATTTTAGGTGCATAGTGAGATTTAAATTGATTTTTTATATTTATAAATACATTTGAAGCAATATAAATGGTATTTGGGTTCCTTTTATGGATTTACAATGTTTTTTTGGTTTGATAAATAATTGTTTTTTTTTGGTAAACATGTTTTGGCCCGAGATGCTGGAAAATGGACTGTTTGGCATCATTATAAAAATAGTCATGCTATTGATGATTAATCTGAATGTTTAAGGAGATTTATGGAAGTTGTTTTATTATTTAAATGGTTTTTATACACATATATATTAAAATTGAAATTTTTTCCTTTAGAAAATGTTAGTATTGAGAAATTCATAATGGTCAACTTGGGAATTTTCTTGTAAAATGGTTTCCATGTGTACTTTATGTTGTATCATTTGGGGTAATTTTATTGTCCGTGAAATAGATTTATTGAATTTTTATGAGGCTTCAAATTCTTGTTTGATAATGTATTGGTGGGTTTTTATCATTACAAGATTATTTTTAATGGATTTTATGTGCAAGGCCTCGTTACACTTCTTGAAATTGGTTCATGAATATTTAGGTTGTTTATTGATCTGTGAAAGAAATGTGAGACATTTCTGTGGGATATTTTATGTGTTTATGCTTTTTAAATTGAATATTGATTAGAAAATGTTATTTTATAAATGTGTGACTTGTTTGATCATAAAAAGTGAAAACATGGATTCCTAGGTGGGCGGACATGTACTAGTATGCTAGTGATCTAGAGGGGTTTGTTCCGTATTTAACGTAGCAGGTTTGACGATGACAACACTAACTAACATATGATGATGATGATATTGAGGACCACTAGGTTATGGATTATTCTCCTACTACTGCCTTTTTTCACTATAATGGATATTTTTTAATGGATTTCATGTTCAAGGCCTTGTTATACTTCTTGAAATTGTTTTAGGAAAAATTAGGTTGTTTATTGATCCATGAAAGAAATGTGAGATATGTGTGTGGGATGTTTGACGTGTGTATGTTTTGTAAATGGAATATTCATGAGAAAATGGTATTTTATAGAATTTTGACATTTTTGAGCACAAAAATTGAAAAATTGAGTATCTAGGTGGGCGGACGTGTACTAGTATACTAGTGATCTGGAGGGGGTTTTCCCTATTTCACGTAGCAACTTTGATGATGAAAACACTAACTAAACAATGATGCTGGTGATTTTTGGGACCCCTAGGTAATGTATCATTATCCTACTAGTGGATTTTGTGCATGATAATGGATATTTTATATGGTTACTTTTACACCGAGATACGGTGTACCTGGGGCCCACAACGAACTAGTGCCTAGGGGTGTTCCTCTGACTTGTGCTCATTGGATATTTTTTACTCACCGTTATAATATAGTGTTTTTAGTTGGTAAATTCAGAATTGTGTGTGTTTTATTTAAAATTTAAAATTCTTTAAATCATCCCTCTTGAAAACTATTTTCATTTTGAAGTTGTTGTACTTTGAAATATTATTTCTAGCATTTTTGTTTATAAAAAATGCAAGACTTTTTCTAGTAATATTTATAGCATGGATCCTCATTTGGTAAGAAATATTGTCATAAATTGTATCTCAAACTTGAAATTGATGATTCTTTTATTTTTAATTATTTTTATTGAGAATTGAATATCGGGCTAACCTACTGAGTTTTAATACTTATTCATATAGTTTTCTTCTGTTTTTAGAACCAGTGCAGGTTTTATCTTGTGTTTGGTCACATTGGGTGGCATGTATTATTTGTGTTAGAGAGTGACCATTGGGGTCACATAGTGTTATTTTGGTTTTCAGGATTGGTCGGTTGGTTGTATTGTTTAGTTGTATTTTTGGTTTCTAGTATAAACAATGTTCAGTTCAATTCTTTATAAATATATGTTATAATGTCTGTTTCATTCAACTGCTTAGATATTGATTATATTTGGAAAAAATCATTACCTCGAGTACTCGGCTGATTCCCAAAACTAGTTTTCAGGCCATGGGGATTGGGAACGCCCTTCGGGCCATACCATGGATCAGTTAGGGTGCTCGGTTCAGGGTCGAACCGAGCTAGTTTGTTACAGCATGTGTCATGTATTGTGTAGATGATCGACATTTTTACATATCCCTCGACAGACCAGGAATAGATGGTGCTTAGTGAGACTATATAGACAGATGTGTGTTCCTTTGGTATCTTGACAGTAGTCCCAATTTTATTTTCTGGTTGGCCTTGTTTTTCAGACTCTTTATGATTGGAATGTATTTGGACCTATTTACTTTCCTTTACTTCTTTTTGTAGTCTGGTTATGGGATTTAGATGTATGCATGAATGGTTTTTTAATTTTTATACATTTCTTTGTTTTATAGGCTTGGAGATATGTGTGTGTGTATAAGTTCAGACGCTAAGGCCTCCTATGCTAGTGATATTTCAACTCAGCGCTAGTGGCTGGCACCTAGCATGTTGGAGGCAGGCCTGGGGAGTCATGGCATAGCCCCCCTTGGAATGATTCAGAACACTTGAAAACATAATTCACACGAGGAGCATATATCATAGAATACATTGAAGAAGAAAGTAATGAATACTAAAATCATCTAATAATGATAAAGCATTAGATCACCTACCTTAGGCATGGAAATTTCTGGAATACTGTGTAAAACCAAAACTACATTACAATGAGATGGTGTAATGAAAAGATCATACCAAAAAAATATTGATTTAACCCAAAGACATAATATTTAACCTTTATTAGGTCAACTAATCCACTGGATAATAAAGAAATCAAAGGGGAAGAAAGGAAAACTGAAGAAGGAAAACCCATGGAAGAAGGGGTTTACGTAATGAATCCTTGATGTTCAATACCAAAACCACAAAGAGAAAGGAGACCCAGGGGAATCAAGAGAAGTGGAGGAGGAACCTAGGGATGTAAATACTGAGTGGGAGAGGATAGGGTGGACTTTGGTTTAAATTAGGAAAGGGAAAAGGGTACATTACACATTTTAAATAACCTGGATAGACTATACAATGTTCCAAACTATGTGGAAACCATTTTTCCCTCTTTTTCCAAAGACGAATAATCTCACACAGTTTTTTGGGGGAGGCCACATGCCCGTATGGTTGACTATGAACCCCAAACATAACCACATGTCTGGGCGCACAGTCTCTCATGGGTTGGAACACAATTTCTACTAATAGTGTGCCACTATCTATTGGGTCCAAAAATTACATTTTTGCAAAAATATCTTGGGAAATATAAATAACATAGAAAAGAACAAAATAAAAAATAAAAATACTTCAAAATCCAATCAATAATGTGCAAATAATTATCAAGATGAAAACATAAATAGAAATTCAAGTTAAATTACATGAACATAAATCATCATATTGTAGGCTAGGATATTTATCAATGTTGTTCTACAACATGCTAGTTAAAAATCTATCATCAAAAATTTAAAAACATTAGGTTAACTTTGTAATGTTTAAATGAATGAATCAACTTTTACTGCTGTTGAAAAATATTTATATAATTATCTAAAATTTAAGTGTTGTCTGGAAAATCCTGAACCTAAGATAATGAATTCATGAACGCCTTCCATATTAAAACCCACCACAATATCGAGAAACTTGTCCCACTCCCTTTCATACACCTAGTCAATATTAGAGGGATAATGGAAAACATATAGAACAATCCCTAGTCAATAAAAATATTGTTTAGGTGTCTATATGGAATCATTATAATGGATGCATGAGGTGTTATTATTCATCATTTTTAAGACATGAATTTTTTATTATGTTAGGGCCACATTGTGTCTGAAACCGTGTCTTTTATGTTGTAAATTTATGAGTTGGTAACCCTTTATAAAAATATGAATTCACTATAAAATTTTGAGTTTTGGTTTAAAATTCATATTTTTCTTTCTTTTAAGCATTTGTGAACATAATTGAATTTACTTGTGTTCAAATTCAACAATTTTCTATGTTTTAAAAAATTATTATTTGGAAATTGAACATTGTTAAATATATTTTGGATTTGAAATTGTTCTTGAGAAGACTATATTTCCATTATTATCATTGAAAATATATTTTGGAAAATGCAGTGAAATTTATCAGTATTTTGAATTTACATTGAAAATATTTTTTTAGAATCAATTGTCCAATTAATCAAATGATTCTAGTTAAATATAATTTGTTGATTTGTTTTTTTGAAAATAACTTTTGATAATCAACTATAGATTTAACTTGATTGTACAAGGATGAGTTTTTTATAATATGTTTTTTATGACAATAATTTTTTTTAAAACACTTAGGTTAAAAATATTTCTAAAAATAATCTCTAAAGAGGGTAACACCACAACCGCCTTTAGGATTTGGATGAAAGGAGGGAACCCCATTGCTGCCTTTCTTCTAAAAACAATAATAAGTCCAATTTTTTGTTTTTCGAATTTTTTTATTTTTATTTTTATTTTGTTTTGTTTATATATATATATAAATAAAACAAAATTTCCTGCTGAATTTATCTTTTATTTAATATCCAGTAGTACTGCCATTACATTAGTCTGGATTCTAACAGAAGATCTCACCCAAGGCTCTATTTTATAAGAGGGGTTACCTTGGAAATCATTCTGCTTTTTCGATGTGGGATTTTGGTTCTCCCATTCCTACACAGAACATTCTGCATTTCTGATTTGGGATAAAGTTTCAAGTTTTTACCTTCGAAAGACTATAAAATATAATATGTAATACCAATATAAATGAAACTTAAAACACGGAATAATCATATAATAAATAGTTGAAAGTAAATATAATTTCATAAAAAAATTATGGAAAATAATTTATAAGGTTTCAAAGACACCTTCTTGAAACATAAAAATACTTCAAGTATGTGACTTTGAAATATTATGAAAAATATACTATACGAACAACATAAATGAAACATAAAACATGTATTAAACATGTAAAAAATAGTTTAAAATAAAAATAATTTCTTAAAAAATGTTGATGGAAAATAATTATTATATTTTCAAAGACACCTACAAGAAATATAAAATTGTTTCTAGTATTTGAAATTGGAATCCTATAAAATATAAATTATAAGACCAACATAAATGAATCCCAAAACATAGATTAAAAATATGACAAATAGTTTAAAATAAACTAAATTTTGTAAAAAAATTTGATGAAAAATAATTTATATGCTTTCAATGACACCTACTTGAATCTTAAAAATGATACAAGTATGTGACATTAAATGACTATAAAATATATAGTATAAGACCAATATAATGTAAACTTAATGTAAGGATTAAACATATAATAAATAGTTGAAAATAAAAATAATTTCTCATAAATTGTTTATGAAAAATAATTTATAAGCTTTCAAACCCACCTACATGAAACCTAGAAATGTTTAAGTTTGTGTCTTTAAAAGACTATAAAATATAAATTATAAGACAAATATAAATGAAACATAAAAAATGGATTAAACATATAAGAAATAGTTAATTCGTGATATAATTATTAACTATATAATTATTAATATATAATAATTAATTAGTTAATCAGTAATATAATTATTAATTATGTGATTAATTTGTTAATTAGTAATATCATTATTAATTATATTGTAATTAATTATTAAATTAATTATTATTTATAGATTTATTAATTATATAATAATTAATTAGTTAATCAGTGATATAACTATTAATTATTAATTATTAATTAATAATTATTATTTATAAAATTAATTTTTTTATTAGTAATATCATTATTAATTGGATAATAATGAATTGGTAACACAATTATTAATTATATAATAATTAATTTGTAATATAATTATTAATTATATAATTACTACCAAAACATCCATCCATGGAAAGCGCTATGGCCCCAAAAAATTATTAAATAAAATTAAAGGTACAGGATGATAAAGGAGGAAATGTTCACACACAGTACTGCCAAAACAAATATTACCTTTTCTTGGCCTGACCCCAACCTCGAGATCCTCCCCGAGAGGCTGGGTGATGCCCTCTTCTCTAGTGCATCATCCTTGATGCCTCATCAGCTGAGGGTTCTACAATGACCTCCTCCTGGACATCTTGCACAACTATCAAACCACTCACCTAAGAAGTATCATGTACAGTTGGAAGAACAACCTCCTTGATAACATTATCAGCAACAACAGGCACCTAAGAAGCCTGTACATCAGGGGCAACATGCAGCGGATTCCCCTAGACAGCCTCCTATGTAGCAATATTAATACCAGACAGTGTATCAGTCACATGATTATCAATGGAAAGTGTAGTATCCTCCTTGAAAACCCCCTTATGAGTCATACCCTCCCAAGAATCCTCTTTAATTGAGTCTCATACAGAACCTTTTTCCAAATATAACTTCATCGAGTCAGCCACCCAAATTTGGAACTATCCAACATGGGAATGTTCTTTCGGTTACGACACCTGGATTTCTCAAGGCCTTCAAGGTTGAGCAGATCAAAAGAAGGTGTGTTTATCGATTCTAAAATTGAGAAAAAAATTTGTTCTTGATTTCTCATTCCCCGACCGTCTCATAGTAGTGGCAGCAACATTAGCCATGGAACATTCTCTTTGAGCCACAACCAGAGAAGACTGTGAGTAAATCAGAATAGATCCATCACTGTGACCCTGCCCAGGGTGAAACCCTTATAGACTTTCAACCATAGAATGCGCAACTTGGAAATCATTATTGAGAATATGCACTTCCTCATTACGATCAACAATCACAAGAGATGATGCCCTCGTTTTTTTAGACATCACAACATGAAAACCCTGACCATCAAACATCCTGGCCTACCATTATGTCGAGCAGATGCTAACTCAACCTATCTCATATCCATGTTAACTTTATCTTGGATAATCTCCTCACATTTAGATTGGTTCCCTTCCACCTCATCAGCCACATCAGCCCATGTTTTCTTCAAACCATCCGAGTCACCGGATAAAACAGTAGTAACATCTTTATTGACACCAGTGGCAGTAGGTTGCTGAAACGGATTTCCTATTCCATTCTCACCAACAGTGGCCTCTTCTACCCCTATCCTTAGGACCTCAACAAAGGAGTAGCTACCAACATTACCCTATTTCTACTTGAAAACCTGCTTATTTACCAAAGGACCACTGGCAGGACGCTTCATATTACAATGGTCGGAAGAATAATGTATAGATTTTCAAGTTGAGCACTTTAGATACCTTTGAAATTGTTCAGAGGAATGGACAATGCAATGGCGTGAACTGAAGAAGATCGGTAGCCATTCATATTGGATATACAATTCAAGATTATAATCACTCACAATAATAAATACAGTTTCAATCAACTCATGAATTAAATTAACCTCAACAAGCACACGAGCAAAATGACCATACCTAGATCATTCTGTTTCCCTTTCAACCTTAATTGGAGTGCCTACCACTAATGTGACTTCCCATAGTATCTCTGGATTCCAGAGAAACCAACTCAGGCCTCGAATCCTGATCCACGTTTGCATGTAGGAGCTTCTACATGGGAAAGGATGTGGCATTGGATCCCAGAGTTGAAATACAATGAAACTAGGCCTCAGTGGAATCAGGCGAAAACCCCAAGAAAAATTTGGCAGCTCCTTCGATGGAAGACAATGTCGAACACACCTCTCCCAATCGATATCAAGCGCCAATCACTAAAACCCCAGTGCTGAAGAAAACACCCTCTCAGTTCATCAAGCGCCAATGGAGATTTCCTCTGGGAACTCGAAATGCGAGCAAGTAGAGAGAACCTACAATCCCCATGATGATCTTGCAGAAGTTGGGGTTCGCTTCCAAAAAAAACCACCGAGCCATTCTTGGTAACCCGCCTATGAAGAGATGCTAAGTCGGATTAGATATCTGAAAAAAAATTGTTCGGTGAAGGAGGATGCTTTCATCATTGAACATCCGTCATAGGGTTCTATTTATCGCATTTTTTCGTTTCATCAAGAGCATAAAAACCACCCGCAGTAGCCTTCATACGAGGAATGAAGATATCCTTTGGATCGAAGAAGCAATCTAGTTGTTTATCCATGGAATAATTCAATATCGACAACTCGCATGCAGAAAGTCGAACGAGCCCATGTCAACATCTCCATCTTCATTATATAATTATTAACTATATAATAATTAGTTAGATAATTTGTAATATAATTATTAATTATATAATAATTAATTATATGATCAGTAATTTAATTATTTATTATATACTAATTAATTAGTTAATTGGTAATATAATTATTAATTATAAAATAGTTAATTTTTTAATTAGTAATATAATTTTTAATTATAATTATTCATTAGTAATTATTGATAATTAATTATTTAATAATTAATTAGTTAATATTTAATTAGTTAATAATTAATTAGTTAATAATTAATTAGTTAGTTAGTAATATAATTATTAATTATATAATGGTTGATTAGTAAATTAGCAATATAATTTTTAATTATAATAATTAATTAGTTAATTAGTAATAAAATTATTAATTTTAATTAATAAATATATAGTAATTAATAGTTTAATTAGTAATATAATTATTAATTTGAATTATTTATTATTTGTTTTATAACAGTTAATCGGTTAATTAGTAATATAATTATACAATATAATTAATAAATATAATAATAATTAACTAATTAATTATTATATAACTAATAATTATATAACTAATTAACTAATTAATAATTACCAATTACTAATTACTAATTATTAATTACTAATTATAATAAAAAATTATAATGAATAATTATAATAAATAATTATATTACTAATTAACCAATTAATTATTATAAAATTATTTTTAATAATTATTAATTAATAATTATAATAATAATTTATAATCTATAATTATATTACTAATTAACTAATTAACTATTATATAATTAATAATTATATGACTAACTAACTAATTAATTATTATCTAATAATTTTTATTAATACTAATTAATAAATATAATGAATAAATATAATTTATAATTATATTACTAATTAACTACTTATAAAAGGGTCTATCATTTTCCTTTCTCAAAAAATTAACTAATTATGTTTTATGTAACTAATAATTATATTACAAAGTAACTAATTAATTATTATATAATTAATGATTAATAATTACTATTTAACTAATTACTAATTATATAAATAATAATTATATTACTAATAAACTAATTAGTTATTATCAAATTAATATTTATATTACTAAGTAACTAAATAATTTTTATATAAATAATAATTCTATTAGTAATTAACTAAGTAATTATTAAATAATTAATTACTACTTATTAATAATTAACTAACTAATTATTATATAACTAATAATTATATAATTAATAACTATATTACTAATTAATAATTAATAATTAATAATTAATAATTAATAATTATTTTTAATAATTATAATGAATAATTACAATGAATAATTATAAAGGATAATTATATTAATAATTAACTAATTAACTATTATATAATAATTTTTAATAATTACTAATTATTTTTTAAAATAAATAATTATAATCAATAATTATAATTAATAATTATATTACTAATTAACTAATTAACTATTATATAATTAATAATTATATTACTTATTAAATAATTATTTATTATATAATAATTTTTAATAATTACTAATTATTAATTATAATGAATATATATAATTTATAATTATATTACTAATTATCTAATTAACTATTATATATTTAATAATTATATTACTAATTAACTAATTAATTATTACATAATTAATTCTTAATAATTACTAATTATGAAATTAAATATTATATAATTAATTATTAATAATACTAATTAACTAATTAAATGATTTATTATATGTTTAATCCATGTTTTATGTTTCATATATATTGGTCTTATTGCTTATATTTTATAGGCTTTTAGTGTCCCATCCTTGAAACATTTTTATGTTTCAAGTAGTTGTCCTTGAAAGATTGTAAATTAGTTCTTATTGAATTTTTTTAGAAAATTTGTTTTATTTTCAACTATTTTTTATGTATTTAATACAAGTTTAATGTTTTATTTATGTTGGTCTTATAGTTTATATATTATAGGCTTTCAAAGTTACGTAGTTGAAACATTTTTATATTTCAATTAAGTGTCTTAAAAAACATATAAATTAATTTTTATCAACATTTGTTATGAAATTCTTTTCATGTTCAACTATTGGTTATATTATTAATCCATGTTATATGTTTAATTTATTTTTGTCTTATAGTTTATATTTTATAAGAATTAAAGTCATGTACTTGAAACCTATTTATGTTTCAAGTAGGTGTCATTGAAACCTTATAAATTACTTTCCATCAACATTTTTAAGAAATTATATTTATTTTCAACTATTTCATATATTTTTAATCCATATTTTAAGTTTCATTTATATTGGTCATATATTTTATATTTTATCGTCTTTCAAAGTGATGAACTCGAAACAGAATTCCACATCAAAAATGCAGAATGTTCTGCACAATAAAGGTAGTACCAAAATCCCACTTCGGAAATACAAAATGATTTCCAGGGTAAGCCCTCTTTTAAAAGGGAGCACTGGGTGAAATCTTCTATCAGAATACAGACCGATGTAACGACAGTACTATAGAATATTAAATAGCTGATAAATTCTGCTGAATTTTTTTGATATATATATATATATAAACAAAATAAAATAAAATAAAATAAAAATAATAAAATACAGGAAATAGTGAATTTTTTATGGTTTTAGAAGACATTTGGAAGTACAACTTTTAGAGATTATTTTTAAAAATATATTTAACTTATTTTTTTTTAAATTTTTTTTTCTAATGCCTATTTATAAAAAAATCTACAGGGATATTAATTTTGGAGGATTTTTTGAATTTTTAGTGTGTGAATGGATGATTTTACCTATTTATGACATCCAAGGAGGTCGGGTTGATTCCCCTTCGAATTTGCTAGTCATGTGAGCTGAAGGGTTCGATCCACTAATGTAGATCAAGACCATGGTGTTGATCGATGACTGTTTGATGACAGTTGAAGATGATGGTTCGATTATCCAGGTCGGTAATATGTGTGATAAATTCTAAAAACCAATCTACTTCTTCTTGTGATGTTCATTTGTGTCACGACCCATCCCCCAGGGCCCGTGTCGTGACTACCCCAAGCCCACCACCCAAAGGCCAAGGATTGGCGACATGCACTGATGGAATCAACCAGCAAGTGAGAGGCATTTTCTTGAGTACCTGTACGCACACACACGCCCAACCAAGTCCCACACACTGACCAAAGAAAATCCTATATAATAAAACAAGTCCGAGTAAATTTATAGACGAAAGAAAGTGGGCCAGAATACAAAACCAACTAAAGGACTGAAAATAGGAAAGTACACAATGGAAACTCTGATGACTATCCATGGAAAACCCCAACTGGTCATGATATTAGTGTGACTATTGGAAGACGAAGTAGAATGTCCTATCCAACTGGTCCTACTGGGCCCCACCGGGTCCTACGCCACCTGGTCCATTGTCGTAGCATCTATCAGTCTTGTCCCCCTGAGCACCTCTAGGTCCTGGTCCACCAAAGTCTTTTTTGAAACAGCGATCATATGCAGTAAACACAACACATGTGGGCGAAGCCCATGTAGGTGTGAGTGACAAAGTACTCAGTAGGGAACCCAAATAAAAAGTAAATACCACACAACAATCCTCAAAGTAATGCATGAAACACAAGACAACTCACATGAGGTATATGTTTAGGTTAGTGATAGTGGACAAATTAGTCACAACATCGATCATCTCGATTTCTGGAGAACTCATCCTCTAATGAGTATAGTGGGTTTGGAAAGTCATGAATAAGTTCTTCCCTCTAACCTTGGACTGCTTAGGTACACCTCCCCACTATGTACCGTGGGCCTGAAATGTCTTATAAATGTGCTTCCCACTAATCTTGGCCAATTGAGGTACTCCTCATCATCGTGTATCATGGGAATGGAAAGACATATAGATGTTCTTTCCCACCATGGCCCAGAAATGTCATAGAGAATTGATTTCCACAGGGTCATAGTCGAGTCATACAAAGTTGAAAGTCAGTAGTCCTCAGCTCTCAGAAAACAGTAGGGTTCCGTAGGTAGCACACATGGGAGAATAAATCCTCAAGTTATTCATTGCATCAAAACTTCTATGAAATTCACCATAGAGCATGACAAAAGATATTCCACATTGAGAGTGTCCCAATGCCACAAACGTCTCTTCAATTGAACACAGGGTTTGCAAGATACATGCGTTTTAGTAAAAAGGGCACTGTTGTATTCGAGTCTGATCGAACCCGGCCATATTCCATCCCCTACCAAACATTGATAGAGTATCTCAGAAGGACCGTCTCATTGTAGGGGTCATCATGCCATAGACGGTGTGTCAATTGAACATCCGTTCTGCGAGTTATTTGCATTTTAGTAACCAGGGGTCGGTTGCGTCTCGGCCCGCTCCGACCCGGTCGGACAAAACCGACCAACCCGACATGGGGGGTCCCACATGCCCCGGTTTAAAATTGACTGAATCAACCTAACCTGGTTCGGGTCTGGGTTGGAATGGTCTTGTCTGGCCAATGGGTCAGGCCCAATGGACCTCGCTAGACCCGTCCCACTTTGGCCGAGGGTCTAGCTTGATGGGTCGCTCAACGATCTATTCTAGTCCGGCCTAGCCCGAAGGGTGCGGGTCCAGTCTACCAGAATAGTTTTGGCCCACTGGGTGTGGGTCTGGCCCGTCGGTGTAGGTCCGACCCGTCAGCGCGGGTCCGGACCGTCGATGCGGGTCCGACCCATTGGTGTGGGTCCGATCAGTCGGTGTGGGTTCGGCCCATTGGGCATAAGACTGGCCTACTGGGTGTGAAACTGGCCTAGCCCACTGGGGTCTCATCTCTCCAGCCCGAGGTCCAACCACATGTGGCGGCCAGGGTTCGCCGCTCGACCGGGATGCGGCAGTCGCACCGCGTCCGGCTCCCTCTGCCCTGTGGGACGCCGTGGGGCTTCCACCTCTAGCCTCAAAGTGACGAATCATGGATTATCCAGCCAAACCGAGTGGCTCAGACATTGGAAACATTCCTACATGCGACGCCCCACCTGGGGCCATGTCCTCCATTGTCGTGGTCTGATGGTCATAGTCTTCAGCCGCTCAACCCTGCCACCGGTGTAGCAGGTGGCCCTTGGTCCTGCTGACCAGAACGCGGCTGGCGCATGCCGCCACCGCCGCCACCACCCTCGCGGCAGAAGATCCTTCGAAAGACCACCTAACGTGCATCGTTGGTCTGTTCTTCATGCCTCTTGCATCTATGTCCATTAGAGTTTTCCTTCTTAACTGTAAACTCCGTAAATGACCCTCACCATCGTTTTGATAATGCGACCATCATGAACACAGAAGCGGAGGTGCTCAGACCCTGTTCGTGTCGGCCAAGGCCCTCCGTGATAGAGGTTTATAATCAAGGAGTGAGGTTTGGGGATTTTTTGTTTGATCATACAAGAATAATCATAATCTCAGATAAAGAAACCCCTAATAGTGTTACACTCATACACAAATTCATGAAGTGCGGGTCAACATGATCGTTGGGTAATCCATGTTCCTCGTTTCTAAAAAATAACAGCGAAGAACATTAAAATCATATAAAACCCCTACCTCTTTGCTATTTGATACTGATGCATTCGTTCTTGAAGTTTCAAGGCTTTGACATTTCTCCCAGCTCTGTTCTTCAAGGTTCATCGAATTTAGTGGAGTTTTGATGGCGTTCTTCATCATTCTTCATTGAAGAAGAAATTCACCGTAGTTTCATCAGAAAATCCTCCTCGTTTAATTCTCAAACACCACATAATATATTATTTAAAGAAAACATAAATTGCAGTGATGATGCGCCCATTAATAATTATTATTAATGTAGCCTCATTTAATGAACCATATTTAATGATCCATTTAGGTAATAGCATCATAGTTTCAAACGATCCATTAATGTGCATCATCGCCACCTCATCGTTGCACCACAACGTCATCATCCACCACCCAATGGTGAGAAATAAATAAAATAATTCCATTAAATTATTTTATTATTTTTTTTCTCAAAAATTCTGAAAAATAAATTTTCTGATATACCCTTGCCAGCCAAATTTATGTCATTTCTAGATAATTCTCGGGGTTCTAAATTCAACGGTGCCCATGGATTTTCATTCTAAACACCGGTTAAAAAGTTATAAAATCTCTCTCTCACGTTTACTGAACATACTATAATAAAGTTAAAAAATATATAAATTTCACCCTCAACCCACGCCGGTCGAGGCTGGGCTTTGCCTATGGGGATTGTACCCCCACTAGTTCAATGGTACTCTCAGATATTCAATATGAGTTACCATTCAAGAGTTATAAGGATTTAAAAATATAATAATTGTTAATTATTTTATTAATGGCCAAAAACTAACTTTCATTGTTGTCCCACACCGGCCAATATTAGGGTCTACCTAAGGAACAAATATCCTCAAGAGTTTAGCAGTGGTCATGGATTTTTTATCTGAGTCACTATTCTTGAGATATAAGAATTTGAAAAATAAAATATTTTTTATTTAAATATTTTATTTACAGTTATTCCATTTTTGGGTTTACTCACTGGAGGCCTAAGATGACTAAATTTAGTCACAGCTAGGGTAAAAGATGTATCCTGAACACAATGGTGCCCTCATATTTCTGATCTGAGAAACCATATAGGAATTATTACACGTTTTCCAAAAAATTGCTCATGTGTGCTATTAAAATATTAACATTTTTTGATGGATGGTTCCAAGCACTATTGGCCTCAGAATAATGTGTCGTTAGAGTGTGTATTCGCAAAATAATTTCATATATAAACCAATGCATGGAAATTTTGGGACATTACATTTTCACCACCTTAGGTATTTACATCCTTGAAATCCTAAACAAAGGAAAATCAATCCAATGGGTGTTACTGAGCACAAATCTTAGCCTTCTACTCCCATGTGCTCTCTTGGAGGTTCTTCTGCTACCACCAAACACGCACTAGAAGAATCAAACATCCACGAAGGACTCTCTCTTGTCAATCCACTATCGTCACAAGGAAATCATCAAACATCTCCCCATCATCAATGTCCATCTCTCCCTTTTCGATGATGTGCGATGGATCGTACACGTACCTCCTCAGCTAGGACACATATAAAACATTGTGCACTTGGTGCATCTGTGGGTGAAGTGCTAAGAGGTATGTCACCTCAGGAAATATAATCTGAAACTAAAAATGTATGATAAATCTCGGAGATAAATTGATGCCCTGGTCAAAACTCATCCATCCCCATCGGGGTGAGACCCATAGGAAAACATGATCACCCTCCCCAAACTCTATGGGTATCCAAATCCTAACCAAAAATACTAACATTAGAGGTATTAGTACGTCTTATCTACACTTGGACATACCACCAAAAGAGAAGTATAAAAATCCCTCAACACCTCCTCTCTTAACGTCATGGGTACCACAGTGTGTGCTCTGAAAAGGATGATGTGATCCCCACTTATTAAAAATCCATCCAGAACTTGTCCTGAGGATAACAAAGCATGTTGGGCCTCACAGTAAACATCCACAAAATGTGCCACCTGAAATCACTACAAGGGTGGGTAAGTAGTAGTCATTGACCGAAGGAATGTTTCTCCATCATCATCCATAAAGTATATCTACATTTTAGATAGCTTCTCTATTGCCTCACACAACATCTGTAAACCAGACCTCCTGTTGATCATGTCTTCCACCCTATTCCCCTTCCCAAGAGTATAGACTATCTTAATTTCATAATCTTAAAGGAACTATATCCCATGCCTCTAGATCAACTATGGAAAATCCTACGAGCACCTTTCCATCCAAGAAAAAGGATACCCCTTTTAACTGATTGATTTTCCCATCATCCCTTTGACAGTGGGTACTCATTCTCCAGGACCACTTTAATAAGTGTTGGTAATGCAGACATAACCTCAAAGACTAGTTCTTACAAATCCATTCCTCTACAAGTCCCCCACATATGCCAGCTACTTGCGATACTCTACGAAATACCTTTGATATACTGATGTTGATATCGGTTCCATATCAGGGTGTAGAATGATACAAAATTCCCTCCCGCAATAGGGAGGTATCCCTAGAAACATCTTTTTAAGGGACATTCTTAAAATCTTCCTCTAATATTGGGAAATGAAAACTCAAAACATATATTTCCATGAGGGTAGGGCCTGCCAACTGAAGAGTGATCGGTTGCACACTCTAATGCCTGAATTTATCCCAGGCGGATTGGGTTTCCCTTTTTTTCATCGACCAAGGAAAACCCCATTCCAACGCTGCGGATATAACATGTCCTTTTTTCCTAAAATAGTCAATATGATCATGAAAAGTGGATGAAGAGTCCATACCCAAACTAACATCATAATGCCTCAATGCTTCCACCAAGAGGATCCAACTAAAACTCTCACCTTAAGGGTCAGATCACACCATCGACATAAGTGTGATTATCGAGTCTCCTCCCATGGGTATCTCCAGATGTAAGGATCAAGTCAAAAGTTTAACTAGAAACTATAGGTCTTGACAAAGATTCATGATAAGAAGGAATTATTAGCACATGTGTCTATTAGTACGGAATCCAGTAGTAGACACAGACTGTAGAAAAAAATCATTCATAGAGCTTTTGTGTCATACTCCTTGACCGCATGTAGCTACTCCCTTACCCTGTCCTCTGGTTGTACCATCAATTCACAAAGCTCTGTGGGAGTAATATGATATGCTTGTGTGGATATCATTGTCATCCCAGGGTACATATCAAATAAGAAGTTTAACTCTAAATAGGGAGGTAATCATGGATCATTTTAAGGAAGACATCCTTATACTCTCATATCACTAAGTAACATTATGATTCATTACACTCATTTCAATAAGTTTTGAACTAGCCAACTGAAAATAATTTGGCTATACCCTCCTCTTCTTACGTCCATCTAGAGCTGCAAGGATTTTCCCTCTGCTGATGAAGGGAAATATGGTTCCATCTACACTAATGAACCACATATTTTGACTAATACAGTCAATCCTTGCAAGAATGGTACTGGTCTATACCAACAATGGCGTCATAAAGCCTCGACGCTACTACCAAGATATCCCAACTGATACTCTCACCTCTATGAGTCATGTCACACTATCGGCACAAGTGCGTTGTCATTAGGTATCCCTTAGTAGGAGTTAGTAAACATGAGGGTCAAGTCAACAGTCATAATTAGAATATCAAAGTATCCAATAAGAAGAAGTGGTCGAAAATGGAAATCACTAGTACATGTGTCAATCAATACTACAACTAAAGTATAAATACATGCATCGTACCTTGACTCGTCCCTAGAGTCCTAGGGTAATAAGACCTTATTGTCTACAACAGTTTCCTCTCCTACCCTAAAATATGAATGGTGGGACAATGTTGCACGAGATGTCCCTTTTCACAACAAACATAGAAAAGCTTGTCCTTTTGGAAACAAGCATGTTACCTCCTTTGAGCCCTCTGATTCTGTGGCTTACATTGGGAACCTATAATCCATATGTCCTTATAACACTGCATCTTAGGTGATTATTACCTTGGATACATATGAAACACGCCTGAACCCTGTGAATCATCACGAAGTGCCAAAAGAGCCATTTGTGACTCAGTCTGGCAAGCTGCATTTTCCTGAACCACTGTCGGTGTGCCTTCTGGCTAATCAATGGGTGGTGGTAAAATCGGTATACCACCCGATGGGTCCATCTCTAGTACTAGTCCTTAAACTTACACCTCATCGCTAGGCGTACTATCCTCATGTCCGCATATTGGGATTCTTGCTGGTCGTCCACGTGGAGGCATCCTGAAATAGATTATGATGTGCCTCAGTTAGAAGGTTATACATGGTGAGATGAATATTATTCAAATGAACATAAAGCGACAATTATGAAAACAGTTTTTTCACTTATAGAGCCGAGAAATAGAGTTCATGGTCCTAGTGTATGGATACGTCAGCTATCATATAAACAATTGACTCCCCGAATCTAAAAGTCGGACTCGTGACACTTAACAATGTTTCCCCAAAACAAAACACAGACACCCTATTTTTTGGGGGGGGGGGGGACCGACCGCCCTCTGATACCACTTTGTTAAGACCTTTCCCCCAAGGCCCATGTCATTACTACCCCAAGCCCACCTCTTAAAGGCCATGGAATGGAGACTAGCACTAAAGGCATCAAACTGAAAGTGGGAGGCTTTTACTTGAGTACTTGTACGCACGTAGATGCCAAACCAAATCCCACTCATTATCCAAAGAAAATCCAGTAAACTAAAACAAGAATAAGTACAAATTACAATTGAAATCAAGTGACACAGAATAAAAACCGAATGAAAGGAATAAAAATGGAAAAGTTCAAAAAAACTATGATGTCCATCCTTAGAATACTCCACCTGGTCATGAGAGTAGAGTAGCTACTGGAAGACGAAGTATAATTTCATGTCAACTCAGTATTTCTGCACTCCAGCTACTTATAGGACACCATGTACACTATTGTAGCATCTGTCGGTCTCGTCCCCCTGAGCACCTCTAGGTCCTGGTCTACCAAAGTCGCTATAGAAACATCGATCGTATGCACCATACACAACATGTGGAGGCAATGCTCGTGCAGGGGTGAGAAAAGAATTACTCAGTGGGGACCCCAAAACAAAAAAAGGAAAGACCAAACAACAATCCTCAATGTAAATAACGAAACAAAAGACAACTTACATCAGGTATACGTTTAGGGTAGTGATAGTGGAAACATCAGTCAAAACATCAAACACCTCAGCTGCTGAAGAAATCCTCCTATAACTAGATTATTGGATCTTCCAAGACATGAATAAATGCGTCCCACTAACCTTGGACTACTTAGGTACATCTTCCCACCATGTAACATTCTACTAAAAATTCACAGAGAAGTGATTCACAGTAATCTATGCCAACTGAGGTACTCCTCCTCGTCGTGTACCATGGGCCTACAAAGTCACATAGAAGTTCTTCCCACAGTGGGCCTACAATGTGATAGAGAAGTTCTTCCCACTGTCCCATAGTCGAGTCATATAGAGTCGAAAGTCACCAGTCCTCAGGTTTAAGCCAACCGTAGGGTTCCGTAAGTAGTGTTCCTAGGAGAACAACTCCTCAAAAAATTCATCGCAACTAAACATCCATGAAAGTCGCCATAGATAATTCCAAAGGATCCTCCTTGTTGATAGGGTCCAAACGCCGCAAAAGGCTCATCAATCATATGTGCATTTTATAAGATATAGAAATTTTAGTAAAAAGGGCTTGGATAGATTTGAGCCTGATCCAACACGTTTGTATGATAACCCCTGCCAAAACTCACATAGATTATCACTGAAAGGTTGCATCGTCATAGGGGTCCTCGTTCGACAAACGGTGTGTTAATGAAACATATGGTCTGCTAGTTATTTGGGTTTTAGTAACCAGGGGCTGGTTGCGTCTGGGACTGGTCAAACCTGGTCAGACCAACCCGACCAACCAGACCTAAGGGTCCCACAAGCCCCAGTTTAAAATTGACCAACTCATCCTGACCTGGTTCGGGTCTGGGTCAGTATGGTCCTGTCTAGCGAATGAGCCTCACTGGACCCAACCCGATTTGGCCAAGGGTCCAGCCTGTCGGGTCGCCTGGCGACCCGCTCCTAGTCTGGCCCAGCCCGAAGGGTACGACTCTGGCCCATTGGTGCGGGTCTGGCCCATTGGTGGGAGTTCGTCCCGTTGGTGTGGGTGGGGCATGTTGGTGCGGGTGCAGCCTGTCCGTGTGGGTTTGGCCCATTTTGCACGGGATGGGCCCGCTCGGTGTGGAATAGACCCGACCCACTGGGGGCTCGGCCCGAGGCCTGACCGCATGAGATGGTCAGGGTGCGCCACCTGACAGGGATGCGGCAGCCACACTGCATCTGATCCCCTCTACCCCACGACACGTCATGGGGCCTCCATGTCAAGCTGCGGTCGATGGACCGCAGCTCGTCCAGCTGAATCGGGTGGCCTGGATGCAGGCTCCATCCCTCCACGCGACGCCCCGCCTGGAGCCGCGTACTCTATTGTCGCGGCCTGATGATCATAGTCTCTAACTACTGCAATGCACCGAAGAGTGCACCACTCCACCTGGCCACCGCCATGTCTAGTGTCCCTTCATCCCGTTGATTGGCACATGGACGGAGGGTGCCGCCAGCACCGCCAGTGCGATGGAAGATCCTTCAGCGGACCACCAGAAGTGCACTAGTGGTCCGTTCTTCACACCACCTTCGTCTATGGCCTCTATAGTTCTCCTTCTTCACTGTGAATGCATTTAATTACCCTCATCGTCATTTTGAGAATGCATCGATCAAGAAAACACAAGCAGAGGTACTTGGGCCTTGTTCGTGTCAGCCTAGGCCCTCCGCGTTAAAGGTTTATAATCAAGGGGGGAATCGATGATTTTTTGTTTGATCATACAAGAATAATATTAAAACCGTATAATAAAATCCCCAATAGTGTTACCCTTCCACATAGACGCATGAATTATGGGTCAACCTGTTTGTGGGTTGATCTGTGTTCATCGTTTCTAGAAAAGAATGGGAAAGAATATCAAAATAATATTAAACCATTACCTCTTTGAGTATGATGCCAAAGAATTAGTTCTCGAGGTTTAATGGTGTCGATGTCGCTTCCGACTCCGTTCTTCAAGTTTCATCGAAGTCGGTGGAGTCTCTCTGATGTTCTTCAACCTTCTTCATTGGAGAGGAAAGTCGCCGAAGATTCATCAGAGAATCCACTAAGTTTAATTCCCAAACCCCACACATTAGATTCTTTAAAGAAAACCAAAAGCGTAGTGATGTTGCGTCCATTAATAATGCTCAATAAATTAGCCTCATTTAATGAGCTACATTTACTGATCCAATAAGGTAATAGCATCACAGTTTCAAATGATCCATTATTGAAACTCAATTTATGCACCTCATCACCACCTCATCACTACGCCGCAGCGTCACCATCCGCCACCCAACGGTGAGAAAGGAATAAAATATTTCCTTAAAATTAAATTATTATTTTATTCTTGAAAAGTCCTAAAAATAACTTTTCCGCTCGTCACTTTTTGTCCAAATTAAATTCATTTCTACAGGAATCCCAACATTCTGAATTCAAAAGTGCCTTCAAATTTTTTATTTGAGCATCAATTCAAAAGTTAGAAAATCCTGCTTGCACATTTACTGAACATACCCTAAAAAAGATCAAAAAAATTATATTTAACCCTAAAAACATGCCGATCGAAGTTAGGCTCTTCCTAAGGGGGAAATTCCCCACATGAGTTCAACAAGTACCCTCATATATTCAATATGAGTTACGATTTAGGAGTTATAAGGATATTAAAATAAAATAATTGTTACTTAATAGTTTTACTCATGGCCAAAAATCAACATTCACTATTGGCCCACGCCAGCTGATATTAGGGTCTACCTAAGGAATTAATACCCTTATGAGTTCAGTGTTGGTCGTGTTTTTTTTAATCAGAATCAATACTTGTGAGTTATAACAATTGGAAAAATGAAATAATTTTTATTTAATTTTTTTTAGTTATGTCATTTTTGGGTTTTCTCCCTAGAGGTATGCACCGACTAAAATTACGTCTCTCCTAGAGTAAACAAACCATCCTAAACATAACATTTCCCTCAGATTTATAATCTGAGAAACCTTTTAGGAGTTATTCGACATTTTCAGGAAAACTACTCAAGCATGCTATTTAAAGCTTAACATTTTTTGACGGATAATTCTGAGCACTCCAGGCCTCAAAAGCATTTGTATTTAGAGCGTGTAGTCTCAAAATAATTCTATATATAAAAATAATGCACAAGAAATATTAGGAAATTACAATTTTATTCAGCATGGAGAAAGGAAAAGTCCACAATAGCTCATCTATAAACCTATTTGTTGAGAATCTGAGGACGATTAGTTCACTATGTTTTCATTCTTCTTGTCACTGGGTTTTTTTGGAAGTCAATCATTGCATATGAGTCTAAGTTGGAGATCCACTTACAAGTTGTTCAAAAAAATTTCAAGAATAAATTTTGTTCTCTCTTTAGTTTGTTTAATGTGGAGTTTTGGAGTTCAGTCACATGAGTAGCTGTTGAACATAACGTCTATTAGTCGAGGAATAATCTGTTGGTTTTTTTCATGTTGATGAGAGTCTTGATTGAATTAATTGACATGAAAAAGAGTTGTTTAATTGTGGTTTAGTTGTTGGAATAGGTCGGTGACTTCGACAGATTAAGAGTGGGTAGTTGGCCCAGACTTGGAAGATTTTAGACCTGGAGAGACATAAACAGTGTGAAAAAGTGCACCATAGAGCAAATAGAACTGGATATTTAGGAGAAGATCTAGGCTTCTAGTAGACATAACTGGAAGATTTTAGTGAAGACCAAAATAAGAACACTTTTCCTATTCTCTCTTATCAGTTAGATACTTTTTATAGTTTGTCTGGTATTCAATTTGTTTCCTGGTTGAACAAGATGCTAGACTCAGCATAAACTAGGGGGTTTGGATTGACATAATAGATGATTTTAACACTACTCTTTCTATTTTCCAGGGTATCTTATTGTTCATCTTAGCTCAAATACTATTGTGATCATCTCTATTTTTAAATTCACTCATTTATGAATGAATGTCAATTTTTTATCATTATAAAATTGTATTGACATCTTCAATAATTCAATAGAATTTAGAAGATGGACTATGTGAATAGAAGCCCTTTTAAAAAACCTTAATTTTTTTTGTTAAGTGTTTTATTCTTGTTTGAGTTCAAAATAGAGATAATCACAAGAGTATTTGAGAAAATATGAACTATAAGAAACCATGGAATAATAAAAAGAGTATTAATCACCTCATTGGAAAATTTACCACTCTTATAAACAAATTTTCAAGAGCTATACATTTTCTATAGATCAAATTTAATCGAACATCCCCTTGACCATCACTTGAAATCTAAATCTATTTCCTGCGGATTTTTTTGATTTCACTACTTCTTTGTAGTAAGTTACTTGTCTCACCCACGTTATACATCATTCCTTCTATATCCACTTCTGACACAAACATTCATCACTTCAACACCACAAATTGAATTTATATTAGTTTTTCGCACCTATGAACTATTTAATTCAATATAACACACTACCTTTTTAATGGGATCCACCCAACATCCATTAAAATAGGATAGAGAAGGTAAAAAAATACTTTGGTCATCCAAAAATTGACTAGTACACTTCATGAAACTAGCAAAACATGAAATAAATGATATACACATGAATATCCAATATAAACCATGTAACAAAACATAATATATAACCATAATGAACCATATTTCACATATAATCAAAACATGCATTATTAAATAAAAAAATAGCACAGAGTGTTGCAATTATTAAAATCATAAAACTAAAGGGGAAAGAAGCCACCTAACATTCTCCCAGTTTTTGATAATTACAAAACACATCAAACACCACACCTTTTGGAATTAATAAAAATGTCCAAAACTATACATATCATAATAATACAATCATGAAAACATAAGGAGAATATAGAAACACTGAATTCATCTCCTGTATATGACATAGTTAGGCATAACAAGTATTAAGAGAAACATGATGGAAAAGAAATATGACTTCCACAAAGTATATCTTTTGTGTTGGATTAGTGTAGCCCGATCCATTTGGATGATGTTGGACCGAATGCTAGTGGCCCCTACTACACACTAGGATGCAAATTTCACGGGTCGAGCATCGCAGTGAGCTCATTGGGGGTTTCAAGGGGAAACACGCCTCTGATATGGGGGTCAGGGGGCCGAATCCCCCCCCCCCAACCCAATTTTGTGGGAACTGTAGAAACCTTGACTGACTATGGCATAGTTGATCAGACGACACCAATAAGGCGCTGTAACAGTGTGGACTTTGGCATCACTCTATTGTAGGGCTGGATGACGAGACTGATAGGGCACTATAGCAATGCAGACTTCAGAGACAATGGTATTGTATCTCCACAGACTTCCAGACACTGACCACTATAGCAAATTGAACATGGGTGACTGTGACACTCTAGAACATCATAGTTTCTGTGTAGTTTCTAGAACAGTGCATCATCTTCTTTATTGGCTCATTTCAAGCTAGGGGTTTGTGTGTGTGAAACTATGAAAACTCCCTGTAATTATGCACCTAGTTATAGTGATATTTATGACTCTCTATGGATATATAGATCATTTTTCAATCCTCGAGATTTGATGTGTCTATGTTCATCATCTTCTTCCTTTGTTCTATCTTTTCTTCATCAACAAACTTATTTGACGTTGTGATTCAAAAAGTTTCCTCAACAACTAATATCAAATGTTGAGTTCGTATTTCCCTAATTGAATGGTGACTATGAACGAAGGAAATAAAAAATATTGACTACTTCGATGGAACTGACTGCAACTACAGGAGAATACTGATCGAAGATTGTCTTTACTAGAAGAACATTAATTTGATGCTTCTAGGATTAAACCCAATGAACATGGAGTAGACGAAGTGATATCTTTTGGATTTCTAGGTTCTATGAGTTTTATTCCACATGTTGGAAATAAATGTGGTGTTTAACATTATAGATGAGAAGACGATGGTTTAGCTAATGAATGCTCCTAAAAATATGTACAAAAAGCCCTTAACGTCAAAAAAGTGTACCTGATGCGATTATTATTCAATCTAGAAATGGTTACAGGGAGGATTTTTGTAGATTATTTCAATAAACTAAGCACCATCATAAATCATTTTACATCAGTGGGAATTGTTCTTGATTATGAATAATGTGCATTGGTTTTACTGTCTTCATTACCTGATAGTTGTGAAGTGACTGTAACAATTGTGAGCAGTTCTTCAGGGAATACCAACCACATTCTGAAGGATGTGTAGGTTATTGATACCCAATGTGAATATTTTAAGAAGAGAATCAGAAAATTTATCTGGTTCTACTTTGAATGTGGAAGGAAATGAAAAATATATACCACGCGATAATCACATAGGAAAATTAAAGTCAAGAGGAAAGAGCCGAAATAAGGAAAAAAGGGGATGGTCCTACCTACTAGATTTCCAGGAAAGAAAGGACATGTCATGGAGTGTAGATGAAAGTTATAGACAACGAAAACTAATGCAACAAACACGACGATTGAAGGAACTGTTGATGTGAGGTTGTTGAGTTTGGATAACCCTAATTAGTATTGGATTTTAGACTCATGAGTGTCTTTCAATTTCATGTCAGAGAAGGGTTTCCTGAAAAATTATTTTTCTCGAAATTTTGGAAAGGTACTCTTGCTAACAATGAATCCTTACAGATCATGTAGAATAGTGATGCACCGATTAATAACAACAGTGAGAGTTTGCTGATTTTGATAAGCATGATGAGTATCCCTATTTTAAGAAGAATTCATATTTTTTAGGATAGCTTGATGATGTAGGTTTTTGTACCACATTCACTAGTGGTGCATGGAAGATCATAAAAGGAGCTATGGTCATAGCTCGAGGAGAAAATAATGGTACCTTGTATGAATCTAGTCTCTATTACCCTGGAAGACCATTTCAAATTATCAAATGAGAAATCATTGAAGATGACAGAAGAGGTTGAGTACATGAAAATTGTTCCATATGCATCGACTGTTGGAAGCCTAATGTATTCCATGGTCATTATTCAAACTGACATTGCTCATGTAGTGGGATTTTGAGCTAGTACATAAGTAAACTTGGAAACCAACATTGGGAAGTTGTGAAGTAGACACTGATATATCTGAAGGGAAGAAAGGAATTATCTATGTGATTTGGGAAAGGAAATTCATTTCAAGGTTATGTGGATATTTACCTTGAAGGTGATTCTGATGACAGGAGCACCACACGTTATTTATTTACCTGTGTAGAAATCGTAGTGAGCTGATTATCTCATCTACATAAGGTATTGACTCAATCCAACAAAGAGACAAAATAAATTTGTTGTAACAGAATATGGAAATGAGATGGTTATACTGATGAACTTCTTGGATGATTTGGGTAGAAAATGAGAGGAAAATGTACTGTATTGTGATATTAAGAGTGATATATATCTTGCAAAGAATCTAGTGTTTCATGCCTGGATGAGGAATATTCAGTTGAAGTACCATTTTATCAAAGTATTAATACCTGATGAGTTTATAATATTTATAGAGATTCATGTTACCAAAAATCCAACAAACATGTTAATAAATCCGATAGTAATACATAAGTTAAGGTACTTCTTGTGCCTATATTGATATCAAATGATGAATGGAGGATGAGATATATAATATGAGAAAAAATTATGGGAGAACGAAAGGGAAAATAATTGGTATTTTGTGAACCAGTATATTGAAATTGATGTTTTTGATTGAAATCACACATCAGTGAGTGATGAAGTTGAGGAACTCAGATTAATAAGTTGTTTAAGTCAGTTTCATCGAAGAAGGTCAGTTTAGCAGAACATGCTTCAAGTGAGATATTGTTGGATTAGTTTAGCCCAATTCATTTGGATGATGTTGGGTTGAATGCTAGTGTCCCATACTGTATACCAAGTCACATCTCTTGTGGGTCAAACTCTATGGTGGGCTCATTGGGAGTTTCATGGGGAAACACTCCCATGTTTTGAGGGCTAAAGGCCCCTAACCCAACATTGGGGGAATTGTAGAAACTCTAACTCACTATAGTAGAGTTAACAACTGGTGAGTGAAGAAGAGGAGGAACTCTTATTAAGTATGTTTTTTAAGTTAGTTGCATCAAAGAAGGTCAGTTTAGCAGAATAGGATTCAAGTGAGAGATTGTTGGATTAGTGTAGAACGATTCATTTGGATGATTTTGGGTTGAATTCTAGTGGCCTATACTATATAACAGGTCAAAAATTTGGTGGGTCAAACTCTATGGTAGGCTCATTTGAGGTTGCATGGTGAAACACGCCCTTGGATTGAGGGACGATGGCCCCTGACCCAACATTGGGGGAATTTTAGAAACTCTAACCGACTATATCTAAGTTAACCAGGTGACACTGATAGGAAACTATAGAAGTGTGGACAATGGCATGACATTATAGAAGTGATGACTGAAGTCACCAACAGATCATTGTAGTAGTGAAAAATTTGGAGACAATGGTACTATACATCAACAGACTTCCAACCACAGATCACAGTAGCAGGATAGACTTGGGTGACTGCGACACTAAAGCACAACAGATTTTTTATGTGGTTGGTGGAACAATGCATCTTATTTATTACCTCATTTGAAGTTAGGGTTTTTTTCTTGAAACTATAAAAATTCCCTATAATTGTGGTCCCGATTATAGTTATATTTCAGCCCCTTTTATGACATAAGGATCATTTTAAAAACAATGTAAATTTTTGTGTTCGTGTTCATATTATTCTTCTTTTTTTCTTTCTTTTATTCATCTACAAACATATTGATCACTGTGACTCCCAATGTTTCCTAGAAAACTAATATCAATTTACATGTACATATTTTTTAATTGAATAATGACTATAGAAGAAGAAAATGTTAAGATAAACCACTTTGATGGAACTGACTTTAGCTATTGTTGGCTGAAAACCCAATCCCACTTCAGTTTCCACAAAATATGGTTTCTTAAATTAAATATTGAATGGAATATTTCTCCTAGAACCATTGAGTTTTAGGATGAAACCCCATAAGAGAATATTTGTTTGGACTGGAAGACCTAGGGTTGAAGGAAATGGATCCTGAAAAGTTGTATCAGAGCCATGGAATGACTCATCTGTGATGAGGAAACCAGTTTGAGAATGACAATTATAGCTCAGGATAGATCATGTGGATCCATGGTGGTGAACTATATCAAAATTCTGACTAATAATAGTGGGCAGACATTGTGTCCTGGTGGAGAGATAAATAGTAGTGCAATGCATAATAATTTTGATTAGAGGGATTATCATTGAATTGAAGACCTACTTTTCATAGTATCTGGTTTTAGGGGAGTATTTTTTAGTAAAAACCCAATCGAACCTCAGTTTCCATAAAGGATGGTTTCTCACATATAAGTTTGGATGGAAAATTCCTCCTAGCACCTATGAGATTTAAAATGAATCCCCATAAGAGCATATATGTTGGACCTGGAAGACCTAGAGCTAAGGGAAATGCATCCTGACAATTGCCCCCTTAACATGAAATATCTCCCTTAATGAAAACAATAACATAATATAAGAATAAAACATAAAAAATTACTAGTGAGGGAAATAAGGGAGAAACGCACCCTTTGATTAATGGAAGCACATGTCCAATGAACTCTACCTGAATGAAAATAATTAAAGGATCAGTGAACTATTAAAATATATTCAATTAATTTGTTTAATATATGAAATGAATTAAAAAGAAATAAATAAATAGATTAGCACATGAGAGAAATCCATGCATGATTAAATAATAAAATCCTGATCATAATCCAAAAAAAACTATATCGAACATACTAAAAGATAATAATTAGTGTATGCATACTAACCATTTTTATAATATATTACCCAAGCATGAAAATGAGCATGAGACTAGCTAGATTAGGTATGTTAACATAGAAATAAGATTTATAGATGAATGTATTATTGTGATAAAGTGAAAGAGTATATATCATATTGCAATGAGAAGCGTAATGACTATAATTTCCACATCTAAAGTAGTTTCCATAGACATACTTCCTTTAGCATCTTTCATAAATAATTTTTATGATGTTTATGATTTTATCAACCATATTCAATAAAATTAATTTTCTTTGTAGTACATGACAATTTCATTAACATTCCCTAGTCCTCCTTTCCATATGTAAACATAGACAATGATTTGTTCAATTAATCAATCTAAATATAAGAATCTCTTTATAGTTTATATCATCTGTAAACTCATTATAATCCTTTTCATTAATAAAATACACAATATTTATCTACTTATCTCAACTTTTACATAGCATTTTTCCCAAACATGTGAGTCTTTTTAAACATATTGTACTTATTAGTGAGCTTCATAATCTCTTTATACAAATAATCACAGATAACATTCAATTATTGATTATTATATATATTATCAGAAGATCCTATAGATGAGTTTGATATAGAATATACCTCAATAGATTTGGATATTAATCACATATTTCCCTTGTTGTTATTCTCTTCTATAATTGACGAATTTGTGGATTTATCGTCTGAACAATGTGATGAATCAAGAAAATCTATTTTTATCATTCTTGGAATGCTTTTACTTATTCTTTTTTTAAAATCCAGGCTTCATGTATCTTAGTTCATTACAACCATAACAAATAGGTTTGAAATGTGATGTTATTTCAAGTAGTTAGGTTTCTCCTTTTCAGTATCTATTTATTTTTCTTGCAGATTTTTCTAGACATCTTGATCAACTTGTCTATATTCCCTTTATCATTAATGGAAGTTCCCATATCATCTATGTAAGATCTAGGAAAGGTAACTCGATTTTTAAAAAATTAATACTTTTTCCCATCCATATTTCTCACTTAAATCTCATATTTCATAAGAGATCTAATCATCCCATCCATCAAATATTTAGTAAAATCCTTATATAATTTAATGAATAATTTGTTTGAATTCCATTTATTAGAAAGGCCCTTTATAATTCTTTTAACCACATTTCATTATTTATGGTTTCTTCAAGTCCATGAATACCATTTAAAATCTTATGAACTACTAGTAGATATCATTAACTATCTTAGTATCAAGTATTCTGAATTCTTGATATCCTACTCTCAATATTTCTAGATTTTTTATTCATAGGTTACCAGTACCAAGATGAGTAACTTGTAAAACTCTCCAAACATGATCAGTTTAAAATGTTAAAATATGTTTAAATTCATTTATTTTGGTTGTATAGTATAAAAAATTTATGTCTTTTAAATTCCATACATATTTTACCTCATAATTTCTAATAAGTGTTTCAAAAATAGCATCAATAAATTATTAAGAATTCACCATAATTATTGAGCAACCAATACCCAAATTCTCCACCATATATATTTTCAGTAACTAGTAATTGAAATAATTTCCCATGATAAGTGGTGGTCCCACTTGATTTAATCCATATTCTTCATGATTATATGTAATGAACCATATTGGGTTGACTCAAAACGTCACCTGATCCAGCTTTTTCACAAGGCCCCAAACACACATCCTCATATGTTAGAGGCCACCAAAAAGAGATGATGACATAATCTATAAAATGAGGACAAAATACCCTCGAATGAAAATTCAATAATAATAGAATATAACTAAACAAAATCCATCATTAACATCAGAGTACAAAAGAATAAATATGATAGGAATATAATATAATAAAATAAAATATAGCATATAAAATCATGATCAAGCTAGTTCACATCCACTGGTCTCCCAATATACAGATCACATATATAGAATAAAAAACAAAATATATAAAATTCTCCACTACCATCCTCGATCCATACCTCAAAATCGTTCTCCAACATCTGTCGAGTTTCTAAGACTTGATCATCAGACTCCATCTGATTGATCTTGGTCGTTCATGAAATAGTAAGTCTTTGTCTGATCCATTATGCATCTTGTGCTCAACCTAAAATCAGACATGTAGTTTTTTCACACACATCAAAATGCTCTTATAGGGTGTGATAAATAAATCTCAGTATATCCCCCCCAACAATGGTCCTAACATCATCTATCATAATTGATGGTAATTGATGGTATTGGGGCATGAAGCAGAAGCTGGTGAGATGATTATTTAAAATTACTAGTCACTAGAGTGACAAAACATCATCATATCTAGTGATTTAAACCTCATAAGAGGCCCGACTATCTCATGTGAATTAATTAGAGAACAAAAATTTAAGCTGAACAAGTATATCATTCGATTCATAGCACACTCATTTGTCACACGTCACCGATGACCGTTGCTTGAAGGATATGAGGTTGAACCCCTCTTGATCATCCACACACACTTTAAGAATCCGAACGTACATCGTTCATTGAATTCGAGGTACTAGTGAGGTGGTTCAATGATTCCTTCGATGTTGTGATGATCACTTTGATCACGCGCCTTTGATCCATGAAGACATTATTATATCATTCACTCAGTTAAAAAATTTCTCTCGCAAGGATTCAGGAGGATAAAGATGCTCTCAATTCGGACTAATGAATATTCCAGGGAATGGGATTCTCCTACACTAATATAGTGGATGTTGAAAATATCCAATTAGGGTTCCCTAACCCTTGTATATTTAACATATACTAAATAAGTAATTATTAAATAAATATGAAGAGCTAATTGTGACATAAAAATTATTTATATTTTATCATATTCTTGTAATATATATTAAATATATTATGTAATAAAACCCAAGTCATTAAATAAACTCAAAATTCCCACTTACATTAAACAAACCTTAAATATTAAAACAAAATTCGTTCGTATTATATTATCGCATGTATTTACTTAACATTTATAAATACTATTAATAAATAAATTCAACCCAATTATTCTCTTCTCAAAGACTAATTAATTTATTTATTTTTTTGAGATCGATAATTCTTGGTCAACTATCGGACCATATGGTGGGACCCACCATGTCTTATATACTTATTCATCAGAATATGATAAAATCTTGGATACGCTATTGTGTGCGACCCTCTAGGCTCTTATCACGATAGTAGTGAATAGTATTCATAGACCAAGCGGAGAGCCTAGAAACCCATAAAAACTTTTAATGAGACAAGAATATTCATAACAATGACAACCATCCTACGAACACACAATGTGTAATATAATCTCTTTGTCATACAATATCTCATAATGTAGGATGCATAATTTTGTTATCATCCTTTCTTACTTAATTATTTGTTGATCTAACTGGATGGACATACCTTCGACTATGATGACAATTGATTCATGAATGTATTACCATCCTGAAAAACTAGACCCTAGATATCACTTCATCAACTGGGAAATGAAAAATTCTATCTTGATCATTCAACCAATGTCATACCACCAATGACACACCCAAAAAAAGATACCTTTCCATGAATTCAATGTCACATTTTTTTCCTTGCATCAAAGTATGAGATAAAGTGACACAATTAATAATGATATCAATTTAGGAGACCAATACACATGTCACTAGATAGGAACAACCAATGACAATCAAATTATGTGGTGTTCCTATTGACGAATTTGTCCTCATGATTTCAACTACTAGAGATCACTAAGTGCAAATTTCATGAGATGTATCAATGCTTATGAGCCTCCAACACTAGATGGTCACACATAATTTGTGTCCTGTAAGTACGATGTATCTAGACTATAGGACATAACTTTAATATTACTATCATAGCATCTTTAGTGTCTCATTATAGCTTGAAAACTAATATAACCCTTTGATACGACACATAATTTAAGGAAATTACCATAAATATAGTGGGTGTAGAAGTATCATCACTATTTTGGTTGGTTAAACACATGTATATATCAAACTATATACATGTATTGGTAATCAGAGTACATACAGAAGTTGGTTCTAGGGAACCCACCTTCAATAATAGCACGTCCATGTAACACGTGATATGCTTGACCTAGTCAAAAAATAATTGCTAACATAAAATAAACACATGAACAGATTAATAAACAAACACATGAATAAATACTGTAAACCCCATCAATCTGTTGGTTCTAACACCACTCGATATCGACTGAACCCACTCTGACTAAATTTGAGAGCCTCAGAGCACGTGGCTCGCCAAACCACATTATAATAGGCACGATCACCTGACCAAAAAGAGAAGATCTGTATTATCTAACATAATAAACAATAGGAATGAAGAATCCTTGGGCATCACCTTAAGCATCCAAGATAACAATACAAAGTATTATTGGGCTCTAAGACTCCAATAGCATGATATAAACTAGTGACATAAACATTGACCAACACAAAGAGTACCATTCCATATACTGGTAGTCTTGCAGAACTAACCAGGATTAATAACTATCATGGAGCTTAATAAAAACCATGGGCCCTTATGAATGTCCATGACCATGAAAACCAAACCCATAGTTAGAGAATGATCCTAAATAAATGTGGTGAAATCATCTAGATCATCCATTAGCTTCCTAGACTCGTATAACACCAACCAAAAAACATATGAGGGTATCCAATCAATCTTAAGGACAACATCCAATCCAATAATATCCCAAAGGTATTCTCTCACATCAGATAATGAAACAAATAAATTAGTCTATTGCCATGGTCTAAAACCATGAAACTTGGTCTAAAAACCATTGTTGTAGTAGGTTATAACCACAGTTTGGATAAAATATGGGCCCTATTGTTATTGTAATAGGGTCTAGGTACAACCATATTTTAAATTGTGTCAATAGATGACTTATTCCCAGGGTTTAAACTGTGACAATAACTCAATATAGCGATGCATTAACCATGAATATTTAATCCAACAACCACGGTTTAAACCATGACAATAGTGAGATACAGTAGCAGTTTAATTGTGCATATTAAAGCCTACTGCAATGGTTAAAACCGTGGCAGTATGTCATCTATATCCATTTTTTTAACTGTGGTTGTTTCTTAATACAACCATATTTTAAATTTGTAAATTAGAATATACTGACAAAGTTAAAATCATAGATATATCCTCTCTATTCCATAAAAAAACTCTTACCTCAAAAATATAACCACTCATATCATCAAGCATTCATATAAATAACATTTAGAATTTAAATTATTTTTATAACAATTAGAAATACTATTAACGAATCATTAAATAATGTTCAACTGTTTTATGATACATAAAATGGATAAACTTATAATTCCAACATATCAAGATGTTTAGTTTGACTTATTCAACATGGAATATGATAAATGAGGTTACTTCTAAGAATAATAATCTTATGGGGACAGGGTAAAATTTGATCGACGTTGGGAATACATTGATGATTTATAGAGATTATTTCAACAAAACTCAACTAGTTCATGCTAAATATTCTATGGATTTTATGAATATATTTTTTAAAAAATATAAAATTGAGGAGTGTCTTAACATTCAAATACCCAACTATAATGAATGAAATTTCATAGATTCACTTGACATTTGTGTTGTATAAAAACAAAAATTCAAGGAAGTGAAATTTCTCCCTCAAGCATTAAAAAACTACTTTTAATAATTTTACTATTCTAAAATAAATTTTTAGACAAAATAAAGATGTTGAAATCAATGGAAAACACATGAATAAAACAATATTTGGTGGTTACTTTATGTAAAATTATTCCCCCGGTGAAAGTTAAATTTGAGACCTATTTGTCTCTAAATAACCAAGATATTTATTCCTGTTTGATATATCACATCGTGTAAAAGAATTATTTAAAGGATATTTTTTGTGTTTGTGGAAAATTTTGACAAAAAAACATATATACATGTATAATATATCTCCTGAAGCAAGCTATATAAGGCTTGAAGATAATGGAAGTTCATATGGATCAAAAAAATTATATGTTTTATGAAATATAAACAATTTAATCAGGCTAATTATGTTGTTGAACCATCTGGACATTTGATTAATAAAAAGGTGAAATTTATTATTGAAGGCATAAGATTAATATGATAATAAAAAAAATGAACCGGATGAAGAGTTTAATTTGGGAGAAGTGTTTGAAAATATATATTAGTATACTCTACTAAAAAATATTATGTCACAAAAATAAATATTTTTATTAATAATAAAAATAAAATGAAATGGGAAATAAATTTTTTATAAAAGAGTTAGACCCATAATGAGTTATTGAAAAGAAGTTGAAATAGTTGTGAAAAAAGGAAGCTGAAAAAGGAGGGTATTTTTTAAGATAGTAATAGACCGATTGGGTTAGTATAAGTATCATTTAATGAAGTGATCAAATAGAAATTCAAATTTTAGGAGATGTTTTATGAAATTGATTAATCTAGTTAGTCAGAGTACTACAAATTTTCTTATTATGTTTTATTTAAAAATGAAAATCTTGAAGCACACTCAAGGTAAAATAAATGAAAGACAAATGATTGATGAAATTAATATAATAATAAATAATGTAAAATAGTATGGAAATAATATGTGAATAAATTTTATAATTTCAAATGAAAACAAGTCCAACTTGAAAAAAATAAGAAGTATAGTTTTAAAAATGAATGGGAGTTTTGGATGAGTAAAAATTTAAACCATGAAACATTTTATGAAATACACTTGAAGTAACTCACTTTATTTTAATGATGATATTATTTATTCTAGAATGAGATTTAATTTATTGAAATTGGTGTTAAATAAGGATATGGTAAAAGAGTAAAAATTATAATACAAGTATCTTTTAAGAGGTTTTAGCAATGTAAGAATATAAATATAAAAAAGCAATTGAAACTTATATAGTTAGAAGAGTACACAAGAACATGTTCTTTGAATGACCTCATTTTTTTGATATGTTATGGGATGAACTAACAAGATGATATAATTTTACTTAAATAGTGAAATGATTTTTTTTTGAAGGAAATAGGGAGAATATCTTTCTAATTATTGGAATGGTTCTATAGATAATATTCTTCCGTTAAAGAATTATTTTTGAGGAAGCACAATTGTTATCACACCCCATTATAGAATTGTGGTATGTTGAATAAGTACCACTTCACTATATATTGTTTTTATGATTAATTTTTGTGTTTTTATGTTATGAAAGGTATGATAAAGTAAATATGAATATATAAAGGGATTAATGTGTTAAGGGGGTGTATCTGTATAAAATAGATTCATACTTGTGGTAGAATTTAATGAATAACACTAGGTATTAGTTAATTTATATTGTCTCATACACTGTGTTTATTAAGTAATATTATAGTTAATTAATCAAAATCTCTTTGTTATGATTTTTTTATTTCAAGTGGCATCTCTTTGGATATCTGTAGTTTATTTTTTAAATGGTTTTAATCATTTAATATTTATAAGATTGTTTTAATTTGTGAAATATATCATGTGATATATTTAGTTCTTAATTGGAAACAACTGATATGTACTTTGGTATTTATTAAATTAATTAATAGAATGAAATATTTTTTTATTAAATGTTTATCTATTTTAAAGGTTTATAAAATAGTGGGATGTGAAATATGTACCAATGAGTAAACAGATATCGTTGGTCAATTGCATAATTCAATTGTCCATGAAATTGCCTCATAAGAAACCACCTATAAAGAAATAATGTGAATAGAAGTGTGGTATAACAACTTCTTATATGTATATGATCAGTGTGTCAACTGTACAGGATTAATGATACATGACTCAATAATCAACAATGAACAAAAAATATTCATATTGATATGTATAGTTGGTTTTGTTTGTGAACTTTGTCTGGCCTGTTTTCTAAATATTCACAGAATAAACAACATATTTATATGAATACCTTCATAGACTAACCTATCATGATGAACAAACTAAACAACAAAATTAATATTATATACATACCTTCAGCTTTTCATAAAACATAATGGCATACTTTGTAACATAATATGTGACTTCGTATTATATGCATGAAGGTATGAACACCTAAATATTAAACCAAGGTATGATAAAATGAAGTCATATAATATGCATACAATTTTTTCACTGTAAATTGGAATATTAAACCATGGTATGATAAATCAAGGTATGAAAAATATATGCGAAATCATATTATACCAAAGTATACATACCATCTGGTTAGGCCAAATTTAAATTTATACTAAAGATTCGATAATTTGAAAATAATCTTGGTAGTCAATGATTGTGCATGTTCATTACAGTTACAAAACGAAATTCTAAAACTCCAAAAGGGTTATTATTTCAAATAAAAACATGTGCATTACATTTAAAATCATGGAATATATCACGCTTATAATAACCTATGCATTACAGTAATAACATGTGCATTGTGTTTATTATATTTCCAAACATATAATAACTAGGCTGTAGTCAATGGAATGTGCATTACAATTACAAACTGTAATTTTGAAACCCCAAATGGAGTTATTATTTTAACAAAAAAAAACTAAATGAGGTTATTATTTAAATTTTTCTTAATTTTCAATGTGGTATTCGTATGTGCCTATATTTTTTATTATTTCAATTATCAATAATTATTTTTTAAAAAACATAGGTGAAAATTATGTATTTGAGGGTTTTGATATACAATTAAAAAAATTTAGTAGGAAGAATAGAATATACAACATACCATTATAAATCACTATATCACATATTTCATAATGTAATTTCATAGAATAAAAAATAAATAATTTTTATAAAAATAAGAATCCATATAAGTTTTGTAAATTGATAAGAATATAGAGTTTAAACAAAGTTGTCAACACCTGTAAGAATAAAGATAGGGTTAAACTAATTTTTGAAATATGACAAGTGGTAGTGAACCCAATTTTATATAAATAGATAATATTTAAATTAATATTTATCAAGAAGATGAATATACATAGATTGATGAGATAATCTCAAAATTAAATAAAAATGCTAATAAAAAATAATATACAAAATGGAGTGGATGAAAAACCATTATGAGACTGATAAAAAGTAGAATGAATAGTTTTTACCACACTATTATGGTAAAAAAATATTATAAATAAGCATTTCAATTATTTCTGTGTCATGATTTTCAGTTCTTACTGGATGACTGGTGTAATATAAAACAAAATCATCTACACCACTTCTCTTTCCAGTAATCAGAAATAAATTTTTCATCATTCACAAAGATCGATCCATTTTTCTATCTTTTTCATCATACAACTTCATAGAATATCCCATAATCAATTAAGTAAGCCCTATAAACCATGATTGAAGATGAAAATTGAAATATATAGATTCCTTACATCAAAAACCACATATACACTATCATTACGTGAACTACATGTCATTGTAATTTTATTACGAACATCCCTTACTACATGGTCTTTATGAATAGGTAATTGTTACTTAGCAACACTAAATTTTTTCATAACTCTCACAAAAAACATAAATATATCATGTTAACTTCTAAAATATCCAAAAAACATCTTTTAGACTAACTTATGAACCATCATCACCACATCATCTTGCACAACTTCAGCTCCACTTACAGGATATCAACTTTCAAAATAAACCCAGTGATTTAAATTTTCTATATAAATAATATAAATTCTAGAAAAACATATATAATGACTTCACATTAGTTTCATCATCCCCAACACCAACAATCACCATTTATTGAAAATAAATATAAAAAAATAGTAATCCTCATTTGAATGATAAAAATTTAATTATAGAAAACACATGTATGTATGTGGATGATTAAATCCATATAGGATCGATTTATATTTTTCTTTATGGAAGATAATGTGATTTCCTAGAAAAATCTCAATATCATGAGACATATTTGGCAAATAAATTGACTACTAAGAACACTTAATGTTTTTAATTCCAAATTTTCTTATTAGCCCAGACGAATATAAATATTTAAGTAAAAGTAAATAGTGTTTTAGAAAACATTAGGAGAAACGAAGCAAAAAATGGATCATAGAAGAGTAAAAGGAAAAAAATAGAAGAAAGAGAACACAAAGATTTATGTCGTTTGGTAACAATACCTATGCCCACAGAGAGATAAAAAGTCACTATAATTTGAGAGCACAATTTCTATGGAGTTTTCCAAGGTTTTCTCACACATATACTCTAGCTCAAAAATTCGACAATGATGAGGATGAAGCACCATTCCACCGACGATCAGAATTTTCAATGCGCACAGTGAAATGAGGATCAAAGTCTGTGTCACTACAGTGGTAATAGTATCTATATTTCTCCAAAATTTGGGTAGGGGACCTTCGAACTTCAACGTAAGGGTGCATGCTCCCTACAACCCCAACGAGCTCACTGTGGATCTTGACCTGCGAAAAATGTAGGATGGTGCATAGTATAGGCCACAGGCATTCAGACCTACTGGATCGGGCTAAACCAATCCAACAAAATAGATAGTGAAATTCAGATTACAAATATTCATAATAATAAAAACCAAGTCCAACATGTAAAAGTAACTTTTCGAATCTAATTTATAGTTTATAATAACAAAAATGTTTGTAAAAATCATTATCTGAGGTACATATTTCTATAATGAATTCAAAACCAAGGTGTTTTGAATCCATTAGGGATAAAAGGGAAAATATGAAAGTACATCACCCACAAAAAATAAATCCTCCCTCAAAAAAGTCATCTATATTTTTTTATTTCCTTTTTATTTAATCAGTTTAAATTTTTATTATCTTCCATCATACTTTCGTTTTTACTTTTATCTTAATTTCATTTATTTATTCCATATGAAAATTTGATCATCCAAAAAAAACGGGACATCTGGACAAGGGATATAGTTTTCTCTCAAGTTACAAAAGAGTGAAAATCCATTAAATCATCATGTGTAACACATCATTTGTACCACTAGGATAAAATAATAAGGTAACACATCTTCATAGGTACAAAATATCCTAAAAATTCATCTGTGTACATTCCAATGGTGAAAAAAAACTATCACCTTCTTAGTGACCTTCAAATCCCCACAATCATTAAACTATTATAGGTTATCTTGATAATGTTGTTTCAAAGTAGTAATTTATAACTTCTCTAGAAATTTAATACACACTATATTACTATAGCTTCTCCCATTAATGATGTCACTACATACCTTCCCATTGATTTGGTCTCACGCATGGAAAATATTTTCCCTTTTAACAATATCATTGGCCAATATTTATGCACTCACAAATCATAATTGTATAAGGAGACCACCTTATTTTGTAAATTATTACTTATAAATTTGCAAAAAATCCTCATCTAATTTCTCCGAACACTCTCTATCAGTCTTCAATTCTCCATACTTTTTGATTGTAGTGGTCCTTTGATATGGGCACTCACTTGGAATGTGCACACTTCCTCGACTTTTAAAATAATTACTATTCTAACACCTCATTTGGCTAGGCTAAAGAATACATTTTTTAGGTGGGAGAATTACTTTGTTACTTTTGTGATCAACCACCTTCTTTATATTTTATGTTTCTCTAATCTCTTTAAAATTTCTTCAATGTTTGAAATGGGTTGTAGGTTTCCACATTTTGGACCTCCTATTGGATTTCTCGTTGATATTTGTGGCTTATAGGATCATATATTATATGTCCACATGGTGATACATCTCCACATTAATGGAAATATATTTATTAAGCCTATGTAAAACCAATAACATGGATGAATCATATCGTCAAATTTTAAAATGTTATTTCAGCATGAAATATAATATCTTATTATATTGGGAACTAGAACACCTGTATAGTTCTAGTGAAAGAACGTTTTTGTTGTATCCTCTCCACACAATTCATTAAGATGGTATATTCATTCATGAGAGCATGTATACTTAAACATAACCTCCTTCCTTCCCTGCAATAAGAACCTTGATAATATGTAACATAAACTAGCTTGCCTCTGCCTCTACAGAATTCATGATCACATCAATGATCAATCTCATCGGTTATTATTAATTCTAAGATAAAATAGTATATCACTTCTCCACTATCTTCAGTATTTCATTTCTTATATTTTTATTTTTAATACTCCCTAAATAATTGGGAAAAATATTTACATATTTATTTTATAGTTATTCCTTAATGTATGGTCTTCATTGATTTCTATGAAAAATAGGAGTTTCAATCAGAGAATATTATTTTCAAAACATTTATATTGATTATTTATAATGAATTTGTATTTTACTTCAACATATTCCATGAATTTCACTTGATATTTTCCTTTTTAAATATATATTTAACTCTCTTATAGAATGGGAAAGAATCTAGGTTTGGACCATAACAGAACATATTTGAGGACATTTAAACTGAAAATAATAAAATTAATTTATTCTCTAAATTTTGGATTATTTTAACAAATTTTCGAACCTTCTATGTACTTACCTTTCATGTTTATGTTCCTTCCACGATTCTAGAACCATTAAAATTGTAATCTTTTCAATATAATGTACATTTTGGTCTCTATGTTCTGTCTAAGGAATTTACCATCTAAACTCTATGTACCTTCGGATCCAAATACCTTATGAGCCTTGTATCGTCAGAATTCATGTACCTTCTGAGCTCCTTGCACCTTATGAGTTCCCTATACCTTACAAGTATTATAACTATTAATCCTTATACCATAGGAACATTTATACCTTTTGAGATCCTTGTACCTTATTAGGCATGTACTGAATAAAACTAAAACATCTATACAAAATATCTGGAATTAATTTAAAACTGATGAAAATGATTCATAATATTTCTATCCACCACAAAAAATCTTAAAAAAACATTAAAAATTATTTTTAACCATCATAACTCATGTTTGACAATGACGACTAACTTCATCAAAAATTCCAACAAGAACATCAATCTCTCTTTTTAGAATTTTGTCAATATTTTCATACTATTTACAAAAAAGAGTTTCTCATACATGTGGAACCAAATAAGAACCTTTTTCATGTGAAAAATTTATTAACACAACACCATAGGTTAGTGCATTGTTTTGAGAGAAATTCATCTCTTAGTGTCAAACATCATTTTATCAAAATGATAAAAATACTCTCACCCTCAACCAAAGTACCCAATACTTCTGATTTCTCATATTTTTCAAAATGAACACAACCAATGGATGATCAATATATATAATGAAAAATTACATGTCTCCCCTTTTGTTAATTAATGTTATAATCCTTCCAAGAAATGAGTTATTCACTCTTTTAGGCACCATTGAAAAAAAAATCCAATGTTGTGTAGGGGATCCTACAAAATATTCTCAATAGAGAGAGAGAATGAGAGGATAAACACTCATTCCTAGCGACAATGATTCCAAATTTTACTTAAGGATAACCATGGTGAAAATATGATCCAATTATTCTCTGATAAGAATAAATTCCATCTTAATGTCTCCATTAGATGTTGTCTCACAAATGAAATGAAATCTAATATTAATATATTTATATCTTGAATTTATCACTTTATTATTAGAAAGGTTAATAGAATTTTGATTTTCAAAATTAATTACGAGTGGTTCTTGAACATTCACCCTGAAAACATCAAGCTCCTCCTTCTTCCAAATCATATTTGAACATGAATTAGAAGCAGCCACATATTTGCAATCTATATTATATTATGATACTATGTTCTATTCTTTTAGTTACAACTCACAAAACAATATCCTAGAAAAATGATTCCACCTAAATCGGACCTCGTATCATAAAAATCAACTTCCCAAACAACAAATGTATATTTAGACATATTCAAACTCAGTCCTCTTTTGTATAATAGACTAAAATTTATTATCCCATTGATTTATTTAAAAATTATTTTTTCTACTATAATGTGTGATTATTCAGGATGAATTTGATGCTTAGAACATAGACTCATAATATAGACAATTTCTAGTCTAGATGATATGAGATAAAGAAGGATCCAAATCAACTTTTGGACACAATTTGATCAACACCTTCCACTTTATCATCATAGGATAGTTTCATCCCAACATGAATATTTGTAGACATAGGATTAGAATACACCATCTAAACCTTCTTCAAATAATTATCCTGAATACATACCTAGGGATACAATAATAAATTTTTCATTCTATATCACTATTAATCCCAAGAAGTACCGCAACTCACCCATCATGTAATCTCATAGTTTTTTTATTCATTTTCATTGAAAATTACTTACATTAATTTATTGATCATCTAAAAAAATTACATAATCAATATATACTATTATAATAAGTGTACCTGGGTTCCCCTCTTTGATATATAGGTTGTTTACCACATTTTGATTTTTGAATTTCAAGTCATTCAAACAAATGAGGTTCCTTTTATTTCTATGCCTTAGGGATTATGTAAACCTATATAAATACATATTTAGTTTTAAAACCTTCAAATAATAATTTCAAGAAAAAAACATTGTAATTGTCAATATAAACATCTTCTTCTAGCTTAACATCTAATAATTTAGATTTAACATCCATTAGTTAAACCATATACTGCATATGAGTTGTTATTGCATGAAACAACTAGATAGACTCTAACATTGTAACTAGAAGTAGGGTCTCTAATGTCTCCACCGTTTAACATAATAGTATCCTTTTTTTAGAAGTATGGATTTGTTTCTTAAACCCCCCCTATTATTTAATTTATTCCTAAATACCCACTTACTTCCAATTAAATTTCTATTACTTTTCTTGGAGTAAAATATCTAGTTGAATTCTTTTCTATTTGATCCAACTCCTCATTCATAACTCTTATCCAATATTCATATTTGATACCTTCAGCCACTGATTGTGAATCTATTTGAGATATTATAGTAGTTTGGTTATCGTACCTCATCTTTCATCTAGTATATATTGATGAATTATGATTTCTAATAATATTCTCTTACTACACAAGTTTCTCTAGCCTCGGGTGGTGTTGTTTTTTATTCTCACTTACTTGATCATCATCCTTGGTCAGTTACGAACTGATATCAACTATATTCAGTTCATTAATTATACTACCAATGTGATCCCTTATTAACTAAAATTTTAAACAAAACTAAACAATAATTGAAATCTTAACAAATTTGGTTGTATATAAATGAATAGAATTCAATAATATTATTATGAATGTAAAACATAAAAAACATAAATAATATTAATTACTTTGACTATATGACATAATCTATTGCATGAAATGAGCTCCAAATAGAACTAGTTAAGACATGATGATAAAAATATTTAAATAACATTACAAATATCATTGGTACAATATAGTTAAAAGAAAATTAATCAAGTGATAATTTTAAAATTTGTGTCAACATATCACATTAAAACTAATTTTTTTATTTTATAATAATAAATTTTTTGATGGAAACAAAATTAAAGGAAACTAGGTGGCATGAGCACAAATATGTTTTCTCAGTAACCTTTCATAACACTAAGAATATTTACTATGATATTAGATAGAAAACTTTTTTAAGGTCCCAAATGTAATTATAAACATATGTTTTTATTGAATAAATATTTACAAAAAAAATTATGGATTTTTCTGATCACTTTATGAATCAGTAAACATAGTGTAGTATGTTCTATTGAGTGGAGTATTAAAAAATTAACTATAATTAATATTTTTCATATACTAAAATAAATATGAGGAAAGTGAATTTTTACTAATGAAGTTAAAATGAAAAATGATATAAATACAATGATTGTATACCTCTAAAAAATACTTGTATAATGTAACGCCACGAACCTAGTTACCCAGAGCTGGTGCATTATTACATAAAATTGACATAATCACAAGAGATCAAGTCTCAAAAGACCAACTAGTTTTGTATACTTGAAATTACTAGATACATACATAAGTTATACATTACATTATGATATAAAAAAATTATGTCTCCTTTGAACACACTCATATCCCATAGCCTATCCCTATAGATCAATCATAATATAATTCTTTACATTATAAAAAAAATAAAAGAAAATAAAGGGGTGAGATCAGATGCTTAGTATGGATAAAATAATAGAATGAACTTTCATAAATAATAATAAACATTGAATACAATGTATAAGACTAAAATACAAGCAATTTAATATTAACCTTCAGCATAATATGGAAAAGGGAAATAAAATAATTTCATTTACTTATTCACATGTACATTACAATGGTCAGATAATAACATGTAATATCAATATCTAATTTCATAATGATGCAATGCAAAATTTCGGACATCATAACCACATAGTCAAGGCCTTTTTCCAAGAATACAAATAAGATTTTATAATGGCCTTGTGCCAAGACACTAGTTTGTCTCATTAGACATACCTATGCATCGAGGAGCTATAGACGGCTGCACTCGTCAGTTATTATGGACAATGCATTCCTCATATAAAAGGGTTGAAACATAACATTGTCACAATCGGGCCCCTGTGACAGCACAAATACTCCTCCATAACATGGTTATCGGTCCTAACCAACCCAGTACCACCAGTTGCCCAACTGACACATGGCCCCCACTCTGGGGCTCACCGACTTTCCCGAACGGGTCATCTGACTAAAGATAGTCCCCACTGACCGACACATGACCTTTCTAGTGTTCTTTGTCCTCACTCATACACACATTGGGAAACATCCCAGAAGGTCACCCATCCGGATCACTACTCCACACCATGCATGCCTAATTGTGGAGTTCTAATCAAACAGGATCCCAAAAAGAACGTTGAACCTTGTAAACAAAAGTCTTATCATTAATCCATTTAACCCTTTATCATTCTGGGGTATTACAAAGATAAAAAATTATATTAAAACTAGCATATGTAATTTTAATACATTAACCATAAACCATGAATGGTATAAAAATAGCACATCCAGAGTCAAATATATCACAAAACCTTCAATACAATTTTAATGATTGTATCATAATAAATCAACTTCAAATAAGTGTAAAATCCATCAAAGGATGTTGACCTACATGAAATCAAAACTATTTGAGAGAAATATCTCTTTCAATTTTTAAATCATTTAAATGAAAAATAATTATAAAAGTAATCATTTATTTTTAAAATATTCTTATAATCTTGTAAGGGAAGATTAAATGGTGTTATAATGGTAGAAAATATCCACCCCCACCATATAAGTTATAAAAACATCCATTCTTTAATTTCTCGAAAAGGTCATAAAGTACCTTATTTTGAAAGTGACTGAAATATTACTTTAAAAACATTTTATAAAAAGTCAAACAAGAGTATACATGACTTTAACCTATAGTCTAGTAAATAGAAAAAATATTGGGAAATACATTTTTAAGAAATAGAGATGTGGATGATAAAGATGTCTGGGTAGATACTTTCGTAAAAACAACCTCAGATAATAAAGTGGTTGTAAAATTAACCCTTACCTTATAACGTTACTTAGTCTAGGGTAGTTTAACCTTATGTATAATGGTGAAATCATTGTTATTAAATTATACAAGAACCACATACTTAAATATGACATCATAGATGATCTTCTAATATTTCATTGTTAATGATATTTCAGTAGTATAATCGTTTTATATTTCTTGTTACATAAGTCAGGTTTCTTATGGATAGGATATATTTTATTCATATCCAGAATGATATCAAGTCCTTAAACATTATTTTTAAAAATAAAAATAAAATTATTCTTTAATGGTTACGATGGGGAATGAATCTCATCACATTCGTGGAAACCGTAATCAGTATGTACGGACGAGCGACAATACTATTCTATAGATGAAAAAATTGTATGTAATTGGATGGTATATTACATATAACTAATAATTAACATGATATATTTATTATTTACATAAATTATACTCATTATTATTCTCATTAAAATAATTAAGTTGGGAATAAAAAACTACACCACGACGTGGAGACAGTATGTCGTACGTACGCACATATGGTGAATTTTTCATTCACAAGATGGATAGAAAAATTAATATAGTTATATAATATTAATAATAACATCACATTATGTATAAGGTGCTGGGGATATTATTTTGGTATGTGAAAAAATTAAAAAGGGTGTGGAAGAAGACACGAACTTTGAAAGAGGTGATGAAATTATTACCTCTTCTTCGGGTGCTTCCTTTTGATTTGATCAAAAAATCTCCTTAGGCTGGTTTTATAATAAATGTAAGGCCTATAAGAAGAAATGAGGGTTGTTGAGAGGATATTTTAGTAGGTTTTGGCCAATCCGATTGGCTTTGGAGATGTGATTTGGAGAGATGGGTAAGTACCCTTTTATAAGAGAGGTGAGGGTCACTTCAAGAAAACCTTGAAATATTATTTTATTATTAAATAATTTACAGTTTATAATGACTTAAAGTGAATTTATTTGGAGTCAATGGTGGGTATGAGTAAAAATAATCTCAAACAATAGGTTTTAGACAAGATTTTGTCACTATATTAACCTTATCTTTTAGATTTAACTCTTAGTTAAATAGTTTAACATTTACCATGTGTCATTGTATTTTTATATTATATGGTTAATAAACATCTTATAATCTACCAAAAGAACCACACGGGGTTCATTAATGACATATCTATCATTATATAATTCTTTTGACTGAACCATATCTTTTTAGGAATATTATATCATTTAATAATATGGTCTTTGTTTTAAAAACTCATTTATGTCAATTTTGAAACTATTTAGTATTTAGATTTTGTGAAAGTCAAAAAAACTTGATTACTTCACAAAAAATACATCAAATCAACCCTAAAAATGTAATATTAACCTTTAAAATCAGTGGAATGTATCAAAAGTCTCATTATAAATTTATTTGGATATTAATAATATCAATTATTTTAATCATGTATTAATAAGGCAATTAATGCATCGTCATTGTGTCAAATAAATTTAATTATTTAATTTCTAAAAATTATAAATAAAATACCATGATGTAGGAAATATTTTAATATTTTTAATGAATATTCATAGTCTAATTTATCTTATGTATAACCTTACATTAAAAATATTTTAGTTATTAAAATTGGAATTTAACACTTTTAACTCTTCTTTAAATAAAATAATAATAAAGGTCATAATCTTATCCAAGTGGATAAAAAGGAACATATTTTATTAATAAGGTTTATTTTGTTCAAAATAAACTTATCAAATTGAATTCGTAAATGGGTTTGTGTAATTTTAATTCCATTTTTACCTTTAATTTCCCTATTTTCTTTTAAACTGTGGTATATAAAATTCAAAAGTTACTTTTCACCAACAATTATTTTCATTCTATTAAAACAAATTATACATACTAATTTCCATTGTGTCTCTTGTATTTTATAAATTCAATTCACAGAAGTGGTAAAATTATGTTTTATGAAAATTTGTAAAAGTGCCTAGAAGGTGGGTAAAAGATGCTAAATAGTTCAATACAATTTTATATATCTAATCATATTATAAAATGACTCCAATGAATTATATTGAAATAATATTGGTATTTTTTATCTAATTTTACAGTAAAAAAAATTTAAATAATAATAATAACTATTTGAATAAAAGTCGGATTTAAACAACAACATAATGTTTTTACTATTCATAAAAAAATGAATGTTTTCAGAAAAATACACAAAATTCACCCTAATATAATTTTGATATTAGAAATACAAAAATGATTTCTATTTTAATAAATTCAAAACATATAAGTTTCATTAATTAATTTAAAATTAATTCTCGTTGTCAATACGAGAAAGTGGGTTTTTGAGAAGTAAAAACTATCAAAAGATTGATATGTGTTTATGTCCAATTTAAATGTAAAATTACTTCCAATGACAAAATTTGGATTAAATGATAATAATATAATCTAATTATACTTCCACACCATTCAAATTTATAACTTAATACTATAAATTATTTTGATTAAAAGATGTGTTTTCAATTAAAATTTAGTATTTTTCACAATTCATCAACATATGAAGTTATCAGAAAAACACCAAATTTTATCCAAACTAAATTTCTCTATCCTTATTCTAAAGAATAAGTTTATTATGTCAATTTGAATATATAAAAGTATCATATATTGGATTTAAAAAGGGTTCTCCATTAAAAGGTGGTAAAATTGCATTTTTTTAAAATACTACTTTTATCTGAAAATTGAAATTATTCTTAAATTATGTTTAAGAAACACATAATATGGATGTTAATCTTATATGGATTATATAAAATTCAAAATGTAGTTAATACTATACATAAACCCTTTTTTAATGGCTAGTTTGGTAAGTCGTAGTGCCTTCAAACTCGATGTTGTGTGTGGCAAAAGCTATTGAATTACTTTAAAAAGATAACGTACTATGAAATCTTGGGGTGTTATATATAATCTTGTTTTAGATATACAAGGAAACCAAGAGAAATACAATTTTTATTTTCTTTTTTCACACAAAATAATACATTTTATGAATTATGATTTGCAAACAACCAACTCAACACTAGATAATGTTAAAAAAGTGAGATACATTGAAAACTATGGAATAAATATTGTGAGAAGTGATCCATTCCCAAAAATTTATATCATAGAATTTATGAATCGTCTAAAAAATTTATTGATAAAATTAATGCAATTTCAAATAATTTGAAACGTTTGAATTCATGGGAAAATAATAATATGAAACAAGAATTCATGTTGGCACTTAAGAAAGCCAAATATTAAGCTTAAATAAAGTAGATAAAGGTGCTGAAAGGGTTTCGGTCTAGTTACCAATAATAAAAAATAATGAATTATGGTTGAATACTTTTTTTCGAATTATTAATTCTAATTTATTATCTATTATAATATTTATTTAAGTAAATGAGTTTAACATTCAAAACATGAAAATTGAAAGGGTGCAGATGTTTAATAAAATTATAACGAATGATTTTTGGATGTTTCCAAACATAAAATAGAAGAATGGATACTGTAATCTAAAATAATATTAATTAGAATAATGTAAATATAAAATAAAATTTTAATAGAAAAATCTATGAAACATACTACATGGGAAGGGTGTCGAGGGTTTGAGGGCATGGCGTTTTTTGGGGAGGTGGGGTGGTTGCATCAGAGGATAAGGTTATTGGGTAGGTGGGGCAGTTGCGTTAGACTTGTATTGGCGCCACGTCGAGCAATGTTGGAGGAGTATCATGGGGAGGTGAGGAGAATACGTCAGAGATGCATTGACAAGGATTTGGGGAGGCCATGTCAGAGCTGCATCGACAGGTAAGTGGGAAGGTTGCATCGGAGAAACATTTGGGGGGGGGGGGTGGGCTGGCCGTGTCGGTGGAGGAGGATCTCAAGGACTAGATCTGGAGCTCAATTGCAAATAAGGGAATCATTATCCAAATGAATCTATGAAGGCAGCTCGATCTCAAAAGATAAAGGGTGGGAGTGGTCAATATATTAGATTTATTTCCATTGTTTCAAATAAAATGTGGCATCAAATAACCTATTGACACAGTTTTAATAAACTGTTGCTATAGGTGCGTGACAATAAGTCAATTTTCTAGTTGTGTACTTGATCTAGAACAATCCCAAACAACCCTGAAATAAGCCATAAAAACATAGGATGACCATTTCATGAAACTAACATATTCAAAGCCACATCGAGCTCTCAAAACCTATCTTTGGGTTCTAAGGTGACATCCCAAGTCATTAACACTAAAATTGAGCATTGACCCTCTACAGGGTCAACAAATCATGTGACATCCACTATGGTCCCCTAGATCATATCCATTTCAAACCACGAGTCGTGATTGATGCAAGAATCCTTATCCAATTGACTCTGGAATCTAACCCATCCATGATCATCAACATTCCCACAAGGCATCCTCAAGAATTAATTCATCCGTAAGGTCATCCTCAATGGTCTCTAGGACCATATTATAAACATGATAGTCCACATTTCTCCTCCACCACATCCAAACCATAGGCCAATCCCATCGCAAGAAACCTCAACTGACTTCTCCAGCACATGCCCCAACCTCAGTCATCACCTTGCCTGCAAGGGCATCGTCGATCATCACCACACCCAAAAGTGAATCCTCAAGGGTCACATAGACCCATATAAATCCCCAAATTAGTGGAAAACAGCCATACCTGACACCCCACGATGTCATCCTAGCCTAAAGGCTCCAACCAATCCAATCCTCAAATAAATATATCTAAACATCAAAAAACCAAATTTTGAGGTCCCATCCAAGATACTTCCCAATACCACCAATCAATAATCTTCTGAATAACCTTAAACTAAGAACCTTGGCATTCTCAATCCATGTCACCCATCAAGATCAAAACCCTCACCTATGTCTCACACCAAACTTCCTGTATCGGAACTCTTAAACTAAAACCTCAAGGACAACCCCTCACCAAACCTTACCCACCCCAAAAAATCTTTCCACCAAACTATGAACACCATGAGGTCCTCACCATATTTTTTCTATTTGGAATACACTCAGAATGGAATACCTACAAGTCCAATTCCGACTCCTGGCTAAGAAAACAAGCTGAACACCTCAAGGGGGAGAGTACACACTGTGCACATCATGTAAATGACATGTACCCCCAAAAACCATCTTGGACATGTACCACAGTCCAATCTAGAATTTAATTCCCAATTACACATCTTGTCTTACTAAAACATGATGTGTATGCCATGTGGTACATGATGTGAACATCATGTACATGACATGTACCCCCAATAATCACCATGTCGGTGTACGACAACTCAACCTGGCATGTACATACCAATTACATGATGCGTCTTTCTCATACACGACGTGTACCACACACAGGGTACCTAGCCATGCACCCTACAAAACCTTTTGACCAAATTCCCCACACAACCTCTAGCTGTGTACCATACACAGCCTCGAACCGTGTCGCCTACACGACCATGTGCCCCCACACAAGGTGTCATGCTGAGTACCAGGACACACCTCGAGTCACCCCACATGATTTGTCCTAAACACATATGCAATTTAACCATCATCTTATACCCTTATCTCAAAAATAAGAATTCACAAAACACTTTCCTAAACTACATGTCGCATGATCCGGTGTTCCTAAACAGAAAAACCCGGTAATCTCCCCAAAACACCCGATTCACCCCAAAACACCAACAAAGACCCTTAAGGAGATCACAAAAACTCATAAAACACTTCAAAACATAAAATAAATATACAGATATTTTCAGATAAAAAAATATACAGACTTCATCATGGCATAAAATGCAAAAGCTGAAGTGCACTGTGTTGCATTTGTTGTCAATTCTGTATGTTGTTGTCAAAAGGTGACATGGAATGGATGGATGTCAAGGAGAGTCAAGATGTGAATGTCAAAGGATGTAATTGTGTTGGTGATGAATGGATAATGGCCATGGTACTAAGATGCATGTCACTTAGGAGATTCACTAAGTGGCATAGGAGATGATGGTTTAAAACATTCTCTAATATCAGACGATTGTAGAGCTGTTCTTAATGTTCCAATACTTGTATCAAGGTGATACTAAGAGAAAAAACTTGAAGAATGATGATGGAACATCATTACATATGACAATTGTTGAACTAGTCTTTAAGTTCAAAGAACTTGTATCAAAAGGATACAATGTCACAACAATGTTAGAAGACCATGCAATGTCTTCACAATGCATGAAGAGATGAGGAGATCCATCCACAAGAGTTCTAAGTGGATGAAGTGGTTTAATGAATTCCATGCACCATCACTTAGTGCATGTGAATTAGAAGATGATCCATCCTTGATCTCTGATTGGATCAATAAAGTTCATTGAAGACATGTTTGATTAAGGAGCTCGGTTGAAGAAAGAACCTTCTAATTTCACTCCTAAGTAAAGATTAAATCTTTAAGAGGATTGAGGAATTCAAATGAAGAAGAAGATGAGAAGAAATGAAGGGGAAGGATGGATTAAGTGGCATTTGACATTTTATATTGGGAGTACTTTGTTTCTTAACAAAGTCCTTATTCATTTCCTTTTCCAAAAAATAGGCCACCAAGGAGGCCAGCCGAGGGTCATCTCCCATGGCACATGTGGGAATCAAGGTCGCCACACCCATGGGGAACCCTCGAGGCTAGGGAACTCCATGAGGCACAAGGTCAGGCCGTATGTAAGCCCAGGGCCACATAGGGGATCATGTCCTACGCAGCATGGGTGCCAGAGCGCGCGCCCGAAGGTGCATAGTGGGCGCCAGTGGCGCACCCGAGTGGCAGGGGTGGGCGCAGAGCGCGCCCGCTAAGAGAACTCGGTGTGGGGCGGCATCGAGAAGGGAGAAGATACAACTGAGAGTTAAGCGGCATCGGTAGTTTGTTAAACTGCGTGAAAAACAGCCGCCGCTTCGATGTGGGATGCAAAAATTCGGCCGGGATCTAATCCTGGCCGTCCGAGCGATCTCGCGCTTGATCTACGCCGCACGATCCATCTGCGGCGCCGTGATCTAATCACGACCGCTGAAGATTATTTAACATCCGATCAGACGGCTCTGAGACTCGTCTCCTTCCTCCAGCTCAGCAGAAGCCTCCCCGCTACCACCCGCGAGCTCCGTTCAAACCAGATCCCTCCGACCACCATATTCTGAGTTCCCATTGTCTCTCTCGAAGCCGAAGACACCTTCGAGTTCTTCTGGCCCTAAGGAACACAACCATGTACAAATATTGGTTTTCATGTAACGAACGAAAGATTTCGGCCAAGGCCGAGGCAAACCGGAGTTTCCGAGGCCATGCATTTGTGTTTTATGTCTCATACGAAGGCTTGCATGCAGATCCATGCGCATACACGTAGAGGAAAATGAAAAAGAAAGGAACCCGCGAGAAACAGAGGAAAGAAATCAAGATTTGGAAAATCTTGATAACCAAAAACATTCGGGGATTCGAGAGATATCTCTCATGGAAGAACCGCACCGCCTCTGCCTATATAAGAAGAGCCCGAGGCTCTCGTTTTTCCTTGCTGAAAAATTTGAAGAACCGTGAGTGCACCATGTGCCTCGCGAAGTAAGGAGCCACCGCGCAAACCACTTGCGCGGCTGATGTTCCAGAGCCATACAAGGCTCTGAAGGAGGTCCCCTGCGCGCCTCACTTGCGCGGAAGGAGGAAGGAGCCCGCGGGTATTACACCCTGCCCGCCCGCGGTACTTGGATCTTGCGCGGCCACTTGGCTTGAGCGGCAGTAGGTGTCCTTGACACCCTGCGCACCCGCGACGTGGTGCTCTTGCACCCTAGGCCTTGTGCAGCTATTCTGTTTCTTGTTGCTCTTTGAAGACTTGCACAGTGGTAGAACTTGCACCCTTACGCAGATAAGAACAGGAGAAGGTGCCTTTCACCCACTAACACTTGCGCGGATGCCTTGCACACAAGGAGTTCGGGCTGTGTGTGCAAAAACAGATGAAGGAAGTGTGTGTGTGCCAAGTTGAGAAGAAGACCCGAGGCCTTAGTGCCTTCTGTGAAGTGAAATAACACACCCTAGTGGTGTATTTGAAAAACAAGAAGGCCTAGGATTACACCTAAATGAACTTAAACAAAATGGGTTGTGGGTGTTAAACACAAGAGAGGAGGCCAGGCTCAAGTGTGTGCCAAAGTGAAGAAGTTTTGTGTGCAAAGAGTAGAGGCCAAACCCTAGTGTGTACAAAGTGATGTGCACACTTTGAAGAAGAACAAGACCCACACTAAAGAACAACACATTTGTGAGTCTGTAAACAAAAAGAACAAAGTGTGAAGAAGGAAGAAGGTGTGTGTGCTAAAATTATTTACACCCATTGTGGGTTTATCACACCAAGGAGAAAAAGGGGAGTGCATGCTTGCATGCATGTACGTGCGCACGTGAACAAAGTTAAATCATTGGTGTGCATCTGAGTTGGCCAATACTAGAGGATATTAGAGATTATTGAGAAGCCATGATATCAGTGCATGAGGAGACAGAGTTGCCATGAACTCTGTGCATGAAGATGATGTGAAGTGAGACTGGACCAAACTGAAGTTAAAGATATCAGTTGTCTGAGTATTCAGTAGTTGAAGAGAGAGAAGTCGGGTCATCCTGAGAAGAAAGAGATAAATTCTGAGCAAGACGAGAAGACCTGATAATGTGATCAGAAGTGAAGAACAAGGCTAGCAGTCTTTATCCCAGGCTGCTGAAGATACTTGAAGAAGCTTAAAGAGAAGAAGAGCTACTCCTGTGACTCGAGGGGCTAGGATAAGCCCCCTGTGAGACTCAGGGTGGAAGAAGTCTTCAGTGGGATTCTGGAGCAGTCCAGTGGGACTCTAGTAACACTGTGGGATGCAGTATAAAGACCCTCATGTGGGACTCATGAGAGATACAGTGGGACTCTGTATCGACCATTGTAATTTTAACAGGTTATAATGGAGAAACCATGTTGGGTTGTATAACAAACATGGCAAGGACGTAGGCCTTTGGTGCTGAACCTTGTAAATCCTTGTGTCTTGTGCCTTTACATTTACTGCATCACTCGAGGAAAGGATGAGAGATACAAGAAGAGTAGATCAAGGCCTTAACAAGCCATAGAGGTTTAATTGATAAATAATCAATTAGTAAAAAGTTTTAAAGGATCACTGATTCACCCCCTCCCCCTCTCAGTGATTCACACTGATCATGGCACTTCAATTGGTATCAGAGGGAGGTTACCTCTAAAATATCCAAGGGAGTCTTTATAAAGTGCAGATTTGAGGAAATGAGCGACCAGCCTCAAATGGAGATATCTGCCAAGACTCTGAAAAACAGAAAGAAGAAACATGACAAGAAGTTGAAGAAATCATATCCTAGCTGTGATGAAGTTAGAATAATGAATGATCTTCATAATTCACTCAAATATCTTTCAGAAGACTGTCCCCATGGAAGTGGCAAAGTGTATAGCTACAGGCATCCATGATCTTCAAGAAGAAAAATTACAGCTAGAAGAATAAGCCAATGCAATTGAAGATCAGTTGGCTAAAAGGGTTAGCATAACCAACACTCTCAGAAAGCTGGTGAAGGCTAAAGATGAAATAGTATCCCTTTGCAATGAAAGATATGAAGACACTACTGAAGAATTGAAAATAATCCTTTCTGAGAAATAATTCTATAAGACAATGGTCAAAGAAGTTTTCCATGCACTGGAAAAATTTCACAGAGTTTCAATGGTTGTCAAAGATGCTCAACTAGAAGAGAAAGTCAAAAGGGTGAAGGAGTTAGACAATTAATTGCAAGAAATGGAGAAAGTGCATGAAGATCAGTTGAAACAGATGGAAGAAAAATGGGAAGGAAGGCTAAGAACTATTGTGGATGAGAAGAACTCCCCCAACATGAAATTCTTAGAACTAGAGGTGATATTGAAAAATTTGCAATCACCCAAAGCTGAAACCTCCCACTCAGCTGATAAAAGAAATGTTGCTACACAAGTATGCATTGAGCAGGATGATTCCAAAAGAAGGACATCCTCTAATGAAAGGGAAACATCTTCTAAGAAGAAGGTACCATCCATCCCATCTTGTACTCATGCTTCTAAATGTGTTTCCACAAAAAGTGCAGGATGGAAGAATAACTCTGAACAAATATGGATGAAGTCAATGACGAAAGAAATCTCTCCTGAAACAACACAACAAGTCAAGAAAAGTACCCAACAACCAGAAGGACTAAAAAAGTCATGATTTGTGGGTCAATTTTGGTGTTGTAAAAAGTATAGGCATTGTTCAAATGATTGTTGGTACAATCCTCTCAATGTGAAAGAACAAAGGAAGCCCATGCCAAGGGGGAGTAAGCCAGAAGGAAGGAAACAACATCCACAGGTCTAGAGACATATGTTTACTGCTAACAGATTTGGATTGCTTGACAACATCTGGGATGTTTGCAAAAGTGGTCAAAAAGATACATGTCAATCTCCAACTGTATCCAGAGCTCAGAAGAAGAAAATATCACAGAACATGGCTCAGAAAGAATCCTTGGGAAGCAATCAGAAAAAAGCTGAAAAAGCTCCCAATGAGATTTTGTCAAAGGAAGAGAAGTCCTTGGATTTGAAATACAAGAAGGGTGATACATCCAGAAGGACCACCAAGAAGAAAACATTATTCTACTGTGGAAAGAAAGGACACACCATGGATCTTTGTGAACGAGCCATGGAACTAAATAGAAGCATACTGGACTCAAAAAGACAATCAATCCAGAAGAAGCAGAAGGGATTTATTAAGTGGCATTTGACATTTTATATTGGGAGTACTTTGTTTCTTAACAAAGTCCTTATTCATTTCCTTTTCCAAAAAATAGGCCACCAAGGAGGCCAGCCGAGGGTCATCTCCCATGGCACATGTGGGAATCAAGGTCGCCACACCCATGGGGAACCCTCGAGGCTAGGGAACTCCATGAGGCACAAGGTCAGGCCGTGTGTAAGCCCAGGGCCACGTAGGGGATCATGTCCTACGCAGCATGGGTGCCAGAGCGCGCGCCCGAAGGTGCATAGTGGGCGCCAGTGGCGCACCCGAGTGGCAGGGGTGGGCGCAGAGCGCGCCCGCTAAGAGAACTTGGTGTGGGGCGGCATCGAGAAGGGAGAAGATACAACTGAGAGTTAAGCGGCATCGGTAGTTTGTTAAACTGCGTGAAAAACAGCCGCCGCTTCGATGTGGGATGCAAAAATTCGGCCGGGATCTAATCCTGGCCGCCCGAGCGATCTCGCGCTTGATCTACGCCGCACGATCCATCTGCGGCGCCGTGATCTAATCACGACCGCTGAAGATTATTTAACATCCGATCAGACGGCTCTGAGACTCGTCTCCTTCCTCCAGCTCAGCAGAAGCCTCCCCGCTACCACCCGCGAGCTCCGTTCAAACCAGATCCCTCCGAGCACCATATTCTGAGTTCCCACTGTCTCTCTCGAAGCCGAAGACACCTTCGAGTTCTTCTGGCCCTAAGGAACACAACCATGTACAAATATTGGTTTTCATGTAACGAACGAAAGATTTCGGCCAAGGCCGAGGCAAACCGGAGTTTCCGAGGCCATGCATTTGTGTTTTATGTCTCATACGAAGGCTTGCATGCAGATCCATGCGCATACACGTAGAGGAAAATGAAAAAGAAAGGAACCCGCGAGAAACAGAGGAAAGAAATCAAGATTTGGAAAATCTTGATAACCAAAAACATTCGGGGATTCGAGAGATATCTCTCATGGAAGAACCGCACCGCCTCTGCCTATATAAGAAGAGCCCGAGGCTCTCGTTTTTCCTTGCTGAAAAATTTGAAGAACCGTGAGTGCACCATGTGCCTCGCGAAGTAAGGAGCCACCGCGCAAACCACTTGCGCGGCTGATGTTCCAGAGCCATACAAGGCTCTGAAGGAGGTCCCCTGCGCGCCTCACTTGCGCGGAAGGAGGAAGGAGCCCGCGGGTATTACACCCTGCCCGCCCGCGGTACTTGGATCTTGCGCGGCCACTTGGCTTGAGCGGCAGTAGGTGTCCTTGACACCCTGCGCACCCGCGACGTGGTGCTCTTGCACCCTAGGCCTTGTGCAGCTATTCTGTTTCTTGTTGCTCTTTGAAGACTTGCACAGTGGTAGAACTTGCAACCTTACGCAGATAAGAACAGGAGAAGGTGCCTTTCACCCACTAACACTTGCGCGGATGCCTTGCACACAAGGAGTTCGGGCTGTGTGTGCAAAAACAGATGAAGGAAGTGTGTGTGTGCCAAGTTGAGAAGAAGACCCGAGGCCTTAGTGCCTTCTGTGAAGTGAAATAACACACCCTAGTGGTGTATTTGAAAAACAAGAAGGCCTAGGATTACACATAAATGAACTTAAACAAAATGGGTTGTGGGTGTTAAACACAAGAGAGGAGGTCAGGCTCAAGTGTATGCCAAAGTGAAGAAGTTTTGTGTGCAAAGAGTAGAGGCCAAACCCTAGTGTGTACAAAGTGATGTGCACACTTTGAAGAAGAACAAGACCCACACTAAAGAACAACACATTTGTGAGTCTGTAAACAAAAAGAACAAAGTGTGAAGAAGGAAGAAGGTGTGTGTGCTAAAAGTATTTACACCCATTGTGGGTTTATCACACCAAGGAGAAAAAGGGGAGTGCATGCTTGCATGCATGTACGTGCGCACGTGAACAAAGTTAAATCATTGGTGTGCATCTGAGTTGGCCAATACCAGAGGATATTAGAGATTATTGAGAAGCCATGATATCAGTGCATGAGGAGACAGAGTTGCCATGAACTCTGTGCATGAAGATGATGTGAAGTGAGACTGGACCAAACTGAAGTTAAAGATATCAGTTGTCTGAGTATTCAGTAGTTGAAGAGAGAGAAGTCGGGTCATCCTGAGAAGAAAGAGATAAATTCTGAGCAAGACGAGAAGACCTGATAATGTGATCAGAAGTGAAGAACAAGGCTAGCAGTCTTTATCCCAGGCTGCTGAAGATACTTGAAGAAGCTTAAAGAGAAGAAGAGCTACTCCTGTGACTCGAGGGGCTAGGATAAGCCCCCTGTGAGACTCAGGGTGGAAGAAGTCTTCAGTGGGATTCTGGAGCAGTCCAGTGGGACTCTAGTAACACTGTGGGATGCAGTATAAAGACCCTCATGTGGGACTCATGAGAGATACAGTGGGACTCTGTATCGACCATTGTAATTTTAACAGGTTATAATGGAGAAACCATGTTGGGTTGTATAACAAACATGGCAAGGACGTAGGCCTTTGGTGCTGAACCTTGTAAATCCTTGTGTCTTGTGCCTTTACATTTACTGCATCACTCGAGGAAAGGATGAGAGATACAAGAAGAGTAGATCAAGGCCTTAACAAGCCATAGAGGTTTAATTGATAAATAATCAATTAGTAAAAAGTTTTAAAGGATCACTGATTCACCCCCTCCCCCTCTCAGTGATTCACACTGATCATGGCACTTCAATTGGTATCAGAGGGAGGTTACCTCTAAAATATCCAAGGGAGTCTTTATAAAGTGCAGATTTGAGGAAATGAGCGACCAGCCTCAAATGGAGATATCTGCCAAGACTCTGAAAAACAGAAAGAAGAAACATGACAAGAAGTTGAAGAAATCATATCCTAGCTGTGATGAAGTTAGAATAATGAATGATCTTCATAATTCACTCAAATATCTTTCAGAAGACTGTCCCCATGGAAGTGGCAAAGTGTATAGCTACAGGCATCCATGATCTTCAAGAAGAAAAATTACAGCTAGAAGAATAAGCCAATGCAATTGAAGATCAGTTGGCTAAAAGGGTTAGCATAACCAACACTCTCAGAAAGCTGGTGAAGGCTAAAGATGAAATAGTATCCCTTTGCAATGAAAGATATGAAGACACTACTGAAGAATTGAAAATAAGCCTTTCTGAGAAATAATTCTATAAGACAATGGTCAAAGAAGTTTTCCATGCACTGGAAAAATTTCACAGAGTTTCAATGGTTGTCAAAGATGCTCAACTAGAAGAGAAAGTCAAAAGGGTGAAGGAGTTAGACAATTAATTGCAAGAAATGAAGAAAGTGCATGAAGATCAGTTGAAACAGATGGAAGAAAAATGGGAAGGAAGGCTAAGAACTATTGTGGATGAGAAGAACTCCCCCAACATGAAATTCTTAGAACTAGAGGTGATATTGAAAAATTTGCAATCACCCAAAGCTGAAACCTCCCACTCAGCTGATAAAAGAAATGTTGCTACACAAGTATGCATTGAGCAGGATGATTCCAAAAGAAGGACATCCTCTAATGAAAGGGAAACATCTTCTAAGAAGAAGGTACCATCCATCCCATCTTGTACTCATGCTTCTAAATGTGTTTCCACAAAAAGTGCAGGATGGAAGAATAACTCTGAACAAATATGGATGAAGTCAATGACGAAAGAAATCTCTCCTGAAACAACACAACAAGTCAAGAAAAGTACCCAACAACCAGAAGGACTAAAAAAGTCATGATTTGTGGGTCAATTTTGGTGTTGTAAAAAGTATAGGCATTGTTCAAATGATTGTTGGTACAATCCTCTCAATGTGAAAGAACAAAGGAAGCCCATGCCAAGGGGGAGTAAGCCAGAAGGAAGGAAACAACATCCACAGGTCTAGAGACATATGTTTACTGCTAACAGATTTGGATTGCTTGACAACATCTGGGATGTTTGCAAAAGTGGTCAAAAAGATACATGTCAATCTCCAACTGTATCCAGAGCTCAGAAGAAGAAAATATCACAGAACATGGCTCAGAAAGAATCCTTGGGAAGCAATCAGAAAAAAGCTGAAAAAGCTCCCAATGAGATTTTGTCAAAGGAAGAGAAGTCCTTGGATTTGAAATACAAGAAGGGTGATACATCCAGAAGGACCACCAAGAAGAAAACATTATTCTACTGTGGAAAGAAAGGACACACCATGGATCTTTGTGAACGAGCCATGGAACTAAATAGAAGCATACTGGACTCAAAAAGACAATCAATCCAGAAGAAGCAGAAGGGATTTATTGAAAATAAGTTGCCTAAGAAAGGTATATTAACAGCATCAAAAGAACCATGTGGAATTTCCAAAACTGTGGCCTCACTTCCAAATGACTTGTTAGTCATATGGACTAATCAGTTGCAACTTGCCAAAGATCTGAAAAGAGCTGAAGATGAAGTTCTAGAAATTGCTAAGGAAAAAGGGAAGAAGAAGATTTCACATCAAGATGTATTGAGATCCACACCAGCACAAACATCATTGAAGATCAAATGTGCAAGTGTGGAGAATGGTGAAAATGGGACATCTCAGTTGAGAGAATCTTCTCAACATTGTTGTTCACATTGATGAACCAAAAAGGTTCCTTATTATTCCCTTATACTTCTGATGTGTACATGTGCTAACATTGTTCTGCACTGTATTGACAACAAATACAGTGCACTGTGTTGACCCATTCATATTTGCTAAAGAAGTGTATTGACAACAAATACAAAGGGGGAGATTGAAGTGCACTGTGTTGCAATTGTTGTCAATTATGTATGTTGTTGTCAAAAGGTGACATGGAATGGATGGATGTAAAGGAGTGTCAAGACATGAATGTCAAAGGATGTAATGGTGTTGGTGATGAATGGACAATGGCCATGGTACTAAGATGCATGTCACTTAGGAGATTCACTAAGTGGCATAGGAGATGATGGTTTGAAACATTCTCTAATATCAGACGATTGTAGAGCTGTTCTTAATGTTCCAATACTTGTATCAAGGTGATACTAAGTGACAACACTTGAATAATGATGATGGAACATCATTACATCTGACGATTGTTGAACTAGTCTTTAAGTTCAAAGAACTTGTATCAAGAGGATACAATGTCACAACAATGTCAGAAGACCATGCATTGTCTTCACAATGCATGAGGAGATGAGGAGATCCATCCAAAAGAGTTCTATGTGGATGAAGTTGTTTAATGATTTCCATGCACCATCACGTAGTGCATGTGAATTATAAGATGATCCAACCTTGATCTCTGATTGGATCAATAAAGTTCATTGAAGACATGTTTGATTAAGGAGCTCGGTTGAAGAAAGAACCTTCTAATTTCACTCCTAATTAATGATTAAATCTTTAAGAGGATTGAGGAATTCAAATGAAGAAGAAGATGAGAAGAAATGAAGAGGAAGGATGGCTGAAGTGGCATTTGGCATTTTATATTGGGAGTACTTTGTTTCATAACAAAGTCCTTATTCATTTCCTTTGCCAAAAAATAGGCCACCAAGGAGGCCAGCCGAGGGTCATCACCCAAGGAACATGTGGGACTCAAGGTCGCCACACCCATGGGGAACACTCGAGGCTAGGGCACTCCATGAGGCACAAGGTCGGGCCGTGTGTATGCCCGGGGCCACGCAGGGGATCAGGTCCTGTGCAGCATGGGTGCCAAAGTGCGCGCCCGAAGGTGCATAGTGGGCGCCAGTGGCGCACCCGAGTGGCAGGGGTGGGCATAGAGCGCGCCTGCTAAGAGAACTCGGTGCGGGGTGGCACCGAGAGGGTAGAAGATACAACTGAGAGTTAAGCGGCATCGGTAGTTTGTTAAACAGCGTGAAAAACATCCGCCGCTTCGATGTGGGATGCAAAAATTCGGCCGGGATCTAATCCTGGCCGTCCGAGCGATCTCGCGCTTGATCTACGCCGCACGATCCATCCGCAGTGCCGTGATCTAATCACGACTGCTGAAGATCATTTAACATCCGATCAGACGGCTCCGAGACTCCTCTCCTTCCTCGAGTTCAGCAGTAGCCTCCCCGCTACCACCCGCGAGCTCCGTTCAAACCAGAGCCCTCCGAGCACCATATTTTGAGTTCCCACTGTCTCTCTCAAAGCCGAAGACACCTTCGAGTTCGTCTGGCCCTAAGGAACACAACCATGTACAAATATTGGTATGCATGTAACGAACGAAATATTTCGGCCAAGGCCGAGGAAAACCGGAGTTGCCGAGGCCATGCATTTGTGTTCTATGTCTCATATGAAGGCTTGCATGCGGATCCATGCGCATGCACATAGAGGAAAATGAAAAATAAAGGAACCCACGAGAAACAGAGGAAAGAAATAAAGAATTGGAAAATCTTGATAACCCAAAACTTTCGGGGATTTGAGAGATATCTCTCGCGGAAGAACCGCACTGCCTCTGCCTATATAAGAAGAGCCCGAGGCTCTCGTTTTTGCTTGCTGAAAAATCTGAAGAACCGTGAGTGCACCTTGTGCCTCGCGAAGTAAGGCGCCACCGCGCAAACCACTTGCGCGGCTGAAGTTCCAGAGCCATCCGAGGCTCTGAAGGAGGTCCGCTGCGCGCCTCACTTGCGCGACAGGAGGAAGGAGCCCACGGGTATTACACCCTACGCACCCGCGGTACTTGGACCTTGCACGACCACTTGGCTTGAGCGGCAGTAGGTGTCCTTGACACCCTGCGTTCCCGCGACGTGGTGCTCTTGCACACTAGGCCTTGCACGGATATTCTGTTTCTTGTTGCTCTTTGAATACTTGCACATTGGTAGAACTTGCACCCTTGCGCGGAGAAGAACAGGAGAAGGTGCCTTGCACCCACTGACACTTGCACGACTGCGTTGCACCCAAGGAGTTCAGGCTGTGTGTGAAAAAACAGAAGAAGGCAGTGTGTGTGTGCCAAGTGGAGAAGAAGACTCGAGGCCTTAGTGCCTTGTGTGACGTGAAAGAACACACCCTAGTGGTGTATGTGCAAAACAAAAAGGCCGAGGCTTACAACTAAATGAACTAAAACAGAATGGGTTGTGGGTGTTAAACACAAGAGAGGAGGCCAAGATCATGTGTGTGCCAAAGTGAAGAAGTTGTGTGTGCGAAGAGTAGAGGCCGAAACTTAGTGTGTACAAAGTGATGTGCACTCTTTGAAGAAGAACAAGACCCACACTAAAGAACAACACATTTGTGAGTGTGTAAACAAAAAGAACAAAGTGTGAAGAAGGAAGAAGGTGTGTGTGCTAAAAGTATTTACACCCATTGTGGGTTTATCACACCAAGGAGAAAAAGGGGAGTGCATGCTTTCATGCATGCACGTGCGCACGTGAACAAAGTTGAATCAGTGGTGTGCATCTGAGTTGGCCAAGACCAGAGGATCTTGGAGAGTATTGAGAAGCCATGCTATCAGTGCATGAGGAGACAGAGTTGACATGAACTCTATGGATGAAGATGATGTGAAGTGAGAGTAGAATAGACTAAAGGTAAAGATATGAGTTGTCTGAGTATTCAGTAGTTGAAGAGAGAGAAGTCGGGTCATCCTGAGAAGAAGGAGGTAAATCCTGAGCAAGACGAGAAGACCTGATCAAGTGATCAGAAGTGAAGGGCAAGCCCAACAGTCTTTATCCCAGGCTACTGAAGATACTTTCAGAAGCTTAAAGAGAAGAAGAGCTACTCGTGTGACTCGAGGAGCCAGGAGAAGCCCCCTGTGAGACTCAGGGTGGAAGAAGTCTTCAGTGGGATTCTGGAGCAGGCCAGTGGGACTCTAGTAACACTGTGGGACGCAGTATAAAGACCCTCCTGTGGGACTCAGGAGAGATACAGTGGGACTCTGTATCGACCATTGTAATTTTAACAGGTTATAATGGAGAAACCATGTTGGGGTGTATATCCAACATGGCAAGGACGTAGGCCTTTGGTGCTGAACCTTGTAAATCCTTGTGTCATGTGCCTTTACATTTACTGCATCACTCGAGGAAAGGATGAGAGATACAAGAAGAGTGGATCGAGGCCTTAACAATCCATAGAGGTTTAATTGATAAAAATCCAATTAGTAAAATGTTTTAAAGGATCACTGATTCACCCCCTCCCCCTCTCAGTGATTCACACTGATCTGGGCACTTCAAAAGCTTCAACCCTGATTTTGTGCCACGCAACCACTGCATCCCTGTCTAGCTCCTTGGATGTAGATGACAACGATCCCTTATACATCTCCCTCTTCCTCCTCTTGTATGTTATCATCAAAAATTAGAAGGCCCTATTGGAATATATAGAAATTCAAAGGGAAGAGAAAAAAAGACAGTGAAAAAATAATAGGAAAAGAAAATTAATGAAAAATGAAAACACCAACTTCAATGACCGACCTGAGTCCTGGAATCCAAATTGAGTTCTCATATCACATAGGAAAAATTCCATATTTTGGATCTAAAAACATAGTTATAATTTCAATATTCGAACATTTTCAAAAGATATCATCGAGCACATATATGATAATAATTAATATTTTATTAATTAAATATTAAATATTTCATAAAAATAAAACCTTCTCATAATTCCACCAAACTCATACCCTAGGATAAATGACTTATTCCGTGACCAACAGAGTAGTCCAAAAATTATTCAGATACCATATTCTAGTATAAAATATCAATTTTTCTCATACATCGTGCATATCTAACCATATAAATGATATGGTAATTAAATGTATTGTTCAAGTTGTGTCTAGAGAACCCAATATTACAAAACTACCACTTGTACTAGTTCCAACTTATTAACCATATATGTTATCTCTCACATGATCAAGATCATGTTTCTACCAAGTCATGACTTTAGTTGATGGTCTTCCATGGTTCTGTTGCATGCAAATTATCCGATGTGCGACCTCACCTCCTTGAGAAAGAATTCTCTAGTGATGGTATCCTGATTATATCTATTTTTTCCACTATCAAAAAGTGACATCTTGGTCAGTAAGAGTATCATAATTTACATTACGATAATTCTTTTCTTACTAGATGTGATATCAAGAACTAGAAAAAATCCTTGTGTATAATAATTGCTTTTTGGATACCTCAAAAGCTGCAACATTCTCGGTATTTATAGGTATGACTACCTCTATCTTGAATGAGATTGTCTCTCTCATTCCAATAGCCTAACTACGATATTTTATCATATAGATCTAATGAATACTAGTTTGTTTCCCCTAAAAACTAGTATCCTTTCTTCTCCACATTCTAGTTACATATCATGTATACTTTCTCAAGTATAAATGGATAGTTCCGACTACATCCCTTATAGTGATCCTAGATATAACTAATAACTACTTAATATAATGTATATCTTGGAAATACCAATTATTTCACATATCATGAAATACATGATTGATCCATCACTAATGAATAAGGTATTCAACTCACCATGTTAAGATCCTCTTCTGTCCTAGACATGTCTACTTGGAGATATATATGTCATGTGACATTGTAAAGAATTCTCTCTCAAATTGTTGCTACTTGTTTTTTTCAATACTATGTCAATATATGTATGATTGACTAGGTTTCCTACAAGCCCGTACCCGAGTGGTAATGGCTTTTTCATGGCATCCAAGAGACCCAGATTTGAAACCTAGTGGAGGAGAATTCCTGGTTACTGTAGCCGATATTTTTCTATACTGTAGCATCCTGAACTATTCACCTGATTTGGGCCTTTCGGCCACCGGTTTGGGCCTACAGGTCTCAAGGCCTTCGGGTAATCAATGGCCTTTGGGCCTCAGGGACTTTAGGCCACAGAGACTATAGAGTAGCCCAGTTCACACAGAGTAAGCTCCAGAAGAGGATCAGAGCAAAGAGTAGCAGTCACCAGAAGCAGAACTAACCGGATTGGAAGAATGAGAGGGTATGGAAACTTCCATCAAGATCAGGAATCATGCATCTTTGTACGGGGAAATTCTAGCCGATCAGCAATGTAATGTTTTGAGATATAAGATCAATGATGTAGATGTTGGGGAGGGGAAGATCTAGTGGGTTTGTCCTATATGTCATGTATGGGCATAGTATTCATATGGGACTTTAGGTCATGTATTGGCCTTTGGGTCATGTAGGGCTTTGTTCCATGGGCCTACAATTCATGTAAGGGTTCCCCTTCAACCCTTAAAAAGAGGATTATCCATAACAAAAAAGGCCTTCATACCATTCGAGTTATTATTGACTAGGTTTAAGAAATTGTTATATTTACCTCAATAGTTTTTTTCTAGAACGTTGGTTGCTACATTATGTCAATCATTCGAGAATAAATTTCATTCTATTCTTAACTAACTATAACACCAATAGTTATTTTCCATATGTTACCCATTATATTTAGCATGGAAAACATTAGTACTCCCACTAATCTCTGATAGACACATGTCAAGGATTCATTCCAAATTAATGTTCCATGATATTGTCGCTTACTTTAATACTAAACGGGATTTCAGTAAATTTCATCTCTATTGACATTATATTATGTCCCTATCCCATTCTAGTTGTTTAAAATAGAAACCTTTCATGATTGATGGTCATGATATCAAATTCACAATAAATGATCATAGAAATTAGCTATGATAAGTAAAATTCTAATGGATTTTTGGCATAACGAGTTGGTATAACAAATCAACCCTTATTGGTACAACACTTGTACCATCCATGCTTCGTCTCACTTGAATAAACACCACATTATTCAAAATAATAAGCCCCATTTTCACTTTGATTCATGGGATCCAATATTGAATTTCAATTGTTCTTGTGAATCGTAGCTTATTTCTATATACTACTTACTTGTAGGAATTATTATTTTCAAACTATAATGAATCACCTACCGTGGTGAATACCAAACCATCACTATGGTTAGCTTTCCTATATAGTATGTCTCTCTGGAACATTCTCTTCCACATCTCTTGGGGAAATCATTTCTATGCCAACTACTTGTTCATTTTTGGAATTGACTATACCCAAGTTAATTTTTCTCCCACTATCTTAAATAGATATGTCGACACTCTAATAAAATTGTAGTATATCACTTGAATACATCTATTCTATCATAGGGATTTATGAAATATCCTAAATATTTTTATGATAATTACTTTAGATGGACATTGTGTTTTACGTGATGAAGGTTTGTTAATTTCCAAACAAAGACATTGAATCAAAACACATGTCTTAAGAAATTGTGGATTTTTATCACACTATCATATGAAATCTATTTGTCATTATAGTCGGAATAATGTTATAATATAACATCATTATTTGGAATAACATCTTGAAATATAATGGAAGATTCTACAATGATTATTTATATGCACATTGAGACTCCTTTTAGGAGCATCATGAACCATATGTGTATAATGAAATGCGCATTTAGGAATTACTCCATGATATATTTTTCTAATCAATGTTAACATGTAATACTTATCATAAATCCTATTTATTAGAATCATATGCCTGATGTGGATAAGGTAGTATGTGTTTAGGAATTACTCCACGCTACATTATATTGATCGATGAATGATTGGTCAATATATTCTTCTGTAAACCGGCCTAAAGAAACTCATATCTTCTGACCATGCATATAACATAATTGACTTTATCATTCATTAATAAAAAATTCATGGAATTATATGAAGTATATTTTTCACTAGCTTACACTTTGAATTTTTCATGCTCTCTTGTTGAACTAATTCCAAAAGCTTTAAGGCGTACCTTTATTTCTAAATGTTTCATTGTCCAAATTAAATAGGTATATATGTTGATAACACCAATGGTGTTTAGATCTAATGAGCCTAAATATTAAACTGGGTATATCCTTGACATCCACTTTTATAATTACTTGAAAAAAAATTATCTTTCCACAATGGGGTAAATAATTCTTACATTTTATTTTCACCACATATTGCCTATGATTCAAGCATCAATGAACTATTGATTGAGCATGAGACAAAAAGAACATTAATTACTGAGATAGAATAATGCATCCTTTTTTTTAAAGGACATGTGAAATAAATTTTTTGGTTATACTCAATAAATATTCTACAAGAATCATCCACTTGAGAATTTAAAAGTCATGTACTTCTCACTACTGACTTACGAACCACAGTTTCTCAGCTTCATGGAGAATATACCTGACTTCTAGTAATATTTCTTTACATACTTGGTTACTGTATTTACGTATGTTTTAAGAATATATTATGCAATAACAAAGTAGTAAAACTGAATCATTACTAAAAATAGTGAATATTCTTGAAGAAGATGAAAGTACTTTCTTCGTTGACTAAGTTCATTGCATTTAAACATCCATAGTTTTACTTCATGATATACAATGAAAATAACCTACTATTTAATGTCCAACTTTGTTGTATTGAAAGACGTTGAGAATTTTTATTTTTCATTACTCTTGCCATTAGCTTTATCTCTATGTCGTTCAATTTTTTCACAATAAAAAATTAAATATTAAACTATCTTTCATATTCTTATTTAGTTGGAGAACCTTACCTAAAACGGAAAATAAGGGATTACTCGTTACTGTTTGTTTTGTAACATAAAATGAAAATGGAGTAAATGAGTTAAAATGATATGAGAAATGGATTAATTGGAAGATATAGATTCATCTTTTCAATTCACTCATGTCTAGTGGAATCATCACCTTATTTATATCTTGCTTCACTATATCCTTGAAAACTTCCTAGAGATGTAACTAAATGTTATATCATTCATGTCCTCATGCAGTGACCGCAACTAACATCAGATGTTTATGATCGCATAATGAAATAAATATCATATGGTTTATACATGAGTCTTCTATAAGGAATTTTACACCATCACTATATGAGGTGGCTTAACAGTTACTGAGACACTAACACCTTGAATTTCCTGTAACATAGTATTGTGAAGAAGCTCCTATACTAATATTACAAATTCATGTCAGTTTGAACATTTACTTTTCCTAATAGTTATCATAGTGTATTTGTAGTATTACTTTCCATTTTCTAAAAAAATTCTTATAGATTGGTACTTTAAAACTTTATTACTAATTTAGATATTAATGATTAATTAATTAAATCATTAAATATATCCCACTACATTAATTAATTTTAGTAACCCTCTATAATATAATTGGAATTTTATGTATCTTGAGTATTATAGTGGAAAGATATCTAAACCTCCCCTCATAGTTTACAAGATTTGACTACTCCACTACTTTGAGGATTCAAGGTAAAAGTTTGACTGACCAACCACATTAACTTGTGGTTCCTTGATCTGTTGAGTATCATCTTTTTAAAATCATAAAAAAGATTTTCTCAACAATTTCCTATATAGTTGCATCAACCTAGCTTTGGCTAATTCATTGCTTGAAAAATTAGTTATTTCAACCCATCACACTCATAAGAACTGCTTGGTAGTAACAGGAACATTAGACATTGAAAAAATGGTGGTTCATAAATAAGTCAATGTTGTTAAACGAGGAGTTCAGACATGGGTGTGGGATAAGTAAATCCATGGATAGTCTTGGTCCTATTGAAACTCTTCGAGACGAAGACTAGGATTTCAATAAATACATGAATAGTGGTGATGGTTATAGTAAAAGTTCACATTAAACTCTTTTATATTGTTTCTAGGAAAAAAAATTTATATGACACTTTTTTAGTTAGGGACACAAATGGGGATGGTTAATAAATATATTTTGAAATTGATGATGATCACCCTGAACACTTGATTTTGTTCAAATTTGAATGATGGAAGGATTTTACAACTTAATATTTTTTAGGGGGTTATATTTTCGAATGATAAAATGAAATCATTTTCTATTTGATAAGAATATACTACGGGATTTCCCTCGCAACTTACTATGCAATAAATAGAAAATATTCATCTCGTCTCATGATAATTTTATCTATTCATGATTATTTATTATTATATTTGATATTTCATATACTATTCATACATATAATATTAAATCATACATAAATAAAATGGAAAAGTGATCATGAGATGATACTAATGGTTGATCAATTGAGTGAATAATGGATCAACCTAAACCCTAGGGGTAAATCCTTGAGTTGCGTCGATTGTGGCCCAAGATGCAACATTTACTCATCCAATGCATCAAAAGCTTTTATAATGTATCATTTTAAATTGTCATGAAGTACATTTATGATCATCATCATCATTATACAACAATACTCGCATGCGGTGAGGGTGTCTCGGGAGTACAAATTACAAATGGAAAAAGGATACACATACCCTTATACATTTAATGATAAAGATGACTCACATATCATGATTTATTAAACTAATTATTATAAACCATTATAATAATTTAATAAATAAATTAAACAAGAACTAGACAAACAATGGATAGTCTATGACTCATTATCGGTTGAGGTGCATTAAACTCACGTCTGGAATTAAATGTATAAAAAAATTAAAACTGTATGAAATAATTTTTCTAAGAGTATTTTATTGAATTAAAAATTCACTCTTATATTTCATTAAATATTTTCATTGACCTGTCCCAAAATAAATTATATTTTAATGCAATAAAATTAAATAATTAATTAATTCAATTTAATACCTAAATTAAATTAATTAAATTTTCAATTTTAATTTTTTTTTAAATTAAGTGTTTAAACCAAAAAGTAATATTTAATTAATTTAAGTTGAAATAAAAATTAAATTAATTAATATAATCAACTTTTGATTAAATAAAATTAATCGGGCCCCAAAAACCCGAGCATGACCTCTATGGGTCGGGATGGACCCACGTATGCCCAGTCCAGGGCTGTTTAGACCCTCTGTAAAGGTGTTTTGGGCTTAGCAAGCCCGCCAAAGACTATTATGGGCCGAGAAGACCCACTCAGAACCAGTGTTGAACCCAAATTAGGTGGTTCAGGTGATGTTACCTCGCACATGAGTTCACAGCAGGTGCCTGAGGCTACCCCAGACATACCTTTATGCGACAATGCTACGTGAGGAACTACATTAGGAAGTGGGATATCAGGGAGGGAGTTCTATCATGAGAGACATCCAGATCTGCTGCTTTATTCTCAATGACAGACAATAGCAGGAGGGCCAAGCTCATCCACAAGCGACAGTGATTATTGATGGCTCAGAACTAGTGTTGATTTTTTTTCTTTTTTTTGGTTTTTGTTTCTCCGGGTCAGCCGCCCCCTTCCACACCTCCATAATTTTTTTTATTTTTCCTTTGTGGAATAAAAATGCAGCACTCGTTAAAAAAAACCAATGCATCATATGTTTATATTTTTTTATAAATATATATGTTATTTTCAATAAAACCCGCAATAATTTCAATCCAATCAGAATTTAAAACATTGGATGGCCGCAGATGGATCATTCAGTGTCGAATTAAAAATCTGTCTCTAGCATTGGGACCAGAATGATGTCCTCTATTATATTTAATGAAAATTTAATTTTTTCTTTACATAAAATTTTCACGTGTCCCCTTGATACAATCTTAAGGTATCAGGGTGCTCAGCAGAAACCGAGGGGCCGAGAATTTAAAATTTCACACTGAAGATCTCTATAGCATCAACATCACCGGAAAAAGCATTGCCCCGACAAGGCCCAAGGATCATGCATGAAGGCATTTAAGTACAAAATCATAAATCACAAATACCTGATTCGATTTGAAGATGCACTCGACATATTCTCGTCACCTATAATTGCTGATCAAAGAATTTTTAGTCGAATTTATTTTAAATCATACAAACGAGTTTCAAAAACATATAAGAGCACCGATCATCAAGTTATGGGTGCTAGCCTATAGATCTGACAATTTCATAGATTATTTGACGATCACCGCTTCAATGAATCTTTGATTCATGAGGGAAATCTTCATCGAATCACCTGGATCTATAGCTTCTCTCTCTAAAAAGAGGGAGAGGAGAAAGAAGCTCTCAGGACCTGACCATGATTAGTCACAAGTGAGAGCCACTCATCTCCTATTTATAGTGTTTTATAAAATTACTTGGAAAAGTCTTCCCGACCCTTGAGTATTTATATAGACTATAAACGACGTATTATGAATACTTCACTATGTCATAAATATCATTTATTTTTAATCACATTCTTGTAATAAAATAATTCTTTAGTTGATAAATCCCATGAAATTATCTTATATAATTGTTCCCATAAATATAAGATGAATCTTATATATTTTAAATTAATATTCATTCAAATAATATTTTCCATGTATTTACTTTAAAACTTTTAAATACATATAATAAATCAATTCAATTCCATTTATTCTTATCTTGAAAAATATGAATATGTTTAATTTTTGGTGATTTTACATTCTTTGAAAAAACTAGGACCCCATTAGTGGGACCCACTATGTCCGATATACCTATTTTCCAGAATAGATCAATTTTTTAAATACGTAGTGGTGTGTCTCTTTAGGCCCTTATCTCGATAGTAGTGAATAATATTCACAAACCAAGAGAGAAATCTAACAACACATCATGATACCTAAAGAGATAAGTAGTAGCCATAACAATTCCAAACAATATACGAACATTCCCTATGTATTGTAATATTTTTGTCTTTATATATCTCATAATGTAATATGCACACCCATGTCATCATCATTTCTTGATTTATTATTTGTTGATCTAAATGGAAGGATTTACCTTAGAAAACCATGACCCTGGATTTATCAAATTACTACAATCCCAATCAACCGAAACTAAGATATATTACTTACTCACCTTGAATGTTAAAAATTCTATCTTTAACATTTAATAAATATAATACCACCAATGACACACTCAACACAAGTTACCTCATTACGATTTCATTATAATGGTTTTTTCCCCGCATCAAAGTACGTGATCAAATGGAACACACTGATAATGATCTCAAGTCAAGAGACCAATACACATGTCTGTAGATAGAAATATCTAATGGAATCTAAAAACATATGTTTTTATTATTAGTGAGTCTGTCCTCATGATATCAACTATTAGAGATCGCCAAGTTCGAACTTCATGAGAAGAAGTCTCAATGCTTATGAGCCCCTATCACCTAATACTCATATCTATACTATTTGAAATCATTATTATGAATCTAAACCATATGACATATGTTTAAGATTAACGTAATAGTATCTTGATACTCTCATAATATCCTGAGATCGGCTATAACCATTTGATATGGAAAATTAATCTATAGACATTACCATTTAATACTGATCACATAAATGTCTACACTAAAATGACTAGTTTACATCATGCATATCTAACTGTATACATGATACAATAATCAAAATTATTGTTCATGTTGGATCTATGGAACCCACTATTAAAACACTTTTAAGGTGTCATACGAGTGGTGTGTTTATTTATTCATCATGAAATATCTTGTCTCTCGACCCATAACTCTTCTCCAATGATTTTGGGGACCTCCTCCCCATCGAAATCATTTCGTTCATCGATTGATCTCCATTGTGGTTGTGTTGTATCTATAAAAGTGAGTAATCCTCTTAATTTATCATTTAATTTTATTGTGGTATCACTATTACATGTGGTATTGGATCTGTTGATCCGTGGTGGTAATTATTCTTGTTCCTTTCTAGACCCATTGTGTGATCTTGTTTTGGAGGCCAATCCTTTATGGGTTATGGTTCGACAGATGTTTTTTCCGAAATTTTGAGTCACAATGACGAATATGATTAAAGATAAAGAAAAAACATAATAAATGTAGTATTAGAAGAAGAACATAGATAAAAAGATTTACATGATTTGGGAAATAATCCCTACATCTACGGAGAATAAAAAATATCACTATAATCAAAGAAAAAACACTATGATTTTTAAGACATTCAAGGACACAAAACCCTTGCACAAAATGAAATAATAAAGACGCCGATGCACTATTATACCAACAACATCGAATGTCCACTATTCTATAGTGTCACAACCACCCATTTCTATGATTCTATAGTGGCTAGTGATTGGAAGTTCATGGAGCTACATTACCACTATCTCTAACACCCACACTTCTACAATGCTCTATCATTGTCATCAATCATCCCTATTACAATGTTATGAAAAAGTCCGCACTGCTACAATGTCCTGTTGATGTCACCTGGTCAGCTCTGCTACTATAAGTTAGTGTTTCTACAGTTCCAAAAAAAATATTCATGACCCTTTGATCCCTAGACCAAGTTCATGTTGCCCCATGCAACCTCCATTGAGCTCATCATGGAGCTCAACTCACCAGAGATTCACCTTGTTGTGCTGTATGAACTTCTAGTATTCAGCTTAACATCATCCAAATGGATCGGGCTACACCAATCCAATAATCTTCAACTTGGACCCTTATACGCTAAACTGACATTCTTGGATGCAACTAACTTAGACAACTTACTTAATCTGATCTACTCCTCTTCTTCACTCACCAGTGTGTGTTTTCCATTCATAACATCAATTTCAAGATGAGGGTTTCTGAAATGAAAACTTTTTCCCCTTTTTTCTCCCTTAGTGTTCTCTCATATTCTATCTATCATCCTCCATTCATCAGTGGAGAATAATAGAGGCACAATAGTGCCTCAAATTTTTTGTTACCATTATCTTTATCAACATGTCTGTTTGATTGTTCGTTCTATGAATATTCTACAATGTTAGCAACCCATCCTGTATCATGCCTATAATAAAATGGTACATCGACTGAATATGCTTCATTCAGGCATGAAACACAAGGTTCATTGCAGGATGTATAACACTCAGACTGTCATAGTGCAGTACATTTTCCTATCACTTTATACCCAGATCATCTAAGATGTTCTTCAACAGAAACATTTCATTTCTAGCTTGTGTTAGACCAATGTACTATGCCTCTATTGCGGATAGATACACCATATTTTTTAATTGAGATATGTAGCTCATAGTAGTTCCTCCACTGGTAAATATATAACTTATGGTACTCATTCTACAGTCGACATAACCTCCATGGTCATCATCCATACACCTTTTCAATGAATTTCCTTTCCCGAATCATTGAGATACATCATTTCTTCCCTTCAAGTATCTTAATATCAACTCCACAGCTTCCCAATGTTTCTTTATATGGTTATCCATGTACCTTCTCACAACTCCCACTACATGGGAACTTTTAGGTCTAGTATAGACCATGAAATACATCCAGCTTCCAACAATTGATATGTATGGTTTTCCACACACTCAACCCCTTTCATCATCTTTGATGATTCCTCCTTTGATAATTTGAAATGAATCTCCTATAGTCTGGCATTGCTTTCAGCATACTGAATCTTCTCAGAACATTTCAAATGTATTGAACGTGTTATAACATCAAATTTCTAACTGTGATATCTAATTTTATCTTCATCCCAAAAATATTTCCATATTTTTTATGATCTTTCATCTCAAACTCCTCATCCAGCAAACATTTCATCTCATAAATCCTATGAATGCATACTATTGTAATGATCCTATTATCTATATATAGAAGTAGTAAAATATATCCATTATCAAAATAAATAGCTTAGAAACATTAATCTATGCCACACCTTTTGTATTCATTTCTATTCATCAATTAATCAAATTTTTATTCCACTTCCTTGGTGCTTGCTTCATCCCATATAGGCTCTTCTAGAGTTTTCACACTTGGTATTCCTTCCTAGACTCAACATATCCCTATAGCTACTATATATAGATGCCATCCTCTAAATATCCATGAAGTAAATAATTCTTTTCATCATGCTTCTCATGATGTAACTCTTCTGACACCAAAATGTTAAAAACCACTAGGATGGTGGTAAGATTCACTACAAGTGAATCAATATCTTTGAAATCCACTCCCTACTTCTATTGAAAACCATTCGCCACCAAACATGATTTGTACGTCCTCTTTCCATCACATTCTTCCTTGACCTGGTATACCCACTTCTTCTGTAATTCTTTCTTTCCTTGTGGAATAGGTTTCATCTCCCAGGTATTGTGATCGTGCAATTAGGAAATCTCTTACATCATAGCCTGATCCCATTTTCTCAACTCCATCAACTGCATTGCCTCATCAAAATATTTCTATTCTCCACCATTAGTTAATAAAAAATAATACAAGGATGGTGAATACCTCTACAAAATAATTCTTACCCTTGTTGATCTCCACAACCCCACTTTAGGAGAAGGCTCCACTGGTTTCAGTGTCAACTGTTCAAGTACACCTTCATGCTCCACTTTCTTAGGGAACTTTAATTCTTAGTTCCCAGTATAAACTTTAGCTACATGAAGACCCTTGTATGTGGCAACTTCATTAAATATCATGTTCTGTCTCCTAATGATAATCTTATTAAGATCATCCCATAAGTGCTAGCTGAACTCCTAAACACCATTTTCAATAAAGAAACATGTTTTGGACTTATAATCATGCTTGTCCATTACATCCACATCAATATTTACATATTCAAAACCAAATCCATGTAAATGTGAGATTATTACCTTCGTATCAGACTAGAGCTCATTGGGTAGACATTATCCCATTGTTACAGATGGAATCATATTGATGAGATATACTGTCATATACACTACATCATCCCAGAAGGTCATGGGTAACCCCGAGTGTAACCTCATACTCCAGGCACATCCATTCAACATTTTATTCATCATTTCTACCATACCATTCTATTTCTGTGAACCTAGAAGAGTCTTCTCCCACAGAAGTCCACTGTTTTAATGAATTTCTCTAAACTAATTACTTATATACTCTCCACTACTGTTAGACCTCAAAAATTTCAGCTTTGATCTTGAATCATTATCTAACATGGTCTTCCACTTCTGAAACACCTTAAACACGTCATATTTTTTCATTAAAAAGTAAACCCATACTTTTTCTATTGAGTCATCTATAAATGTGACATAATATTATGTCCCTCTAAGAAAATTTACTTGTGCATGCCCCCAAATATCTGTGTGCACTATATCTAGATTCCCAAACTTCAGTGTTCTACCATCTTCCGTAAAAGATACCTTCTTTTGTTTTCCAAAGATACAATATTTACATAGGATAACATCCACTCACTTCATGTCTAGTAGAAATATTTTTGTTTCCAGCACCTTCATCCCCTTCTCACTAATGGGGCCTTGCCTATAGTTTTATAGTTGTGAAACTCTGACAACATTTATTAATGCATCCATGTCCATGCAAGTTTATTTCATGTTGTATAAGGTACCATTCGTTACTCCCTAATCTATGATCATATATCCTTCAGATATCTTCCCTGAACCATTAGTGAACGAGGTACTAAAACCTGCATCGTCAAGATATCTAGCTAAAATAATATATCTTCTTAAACTAGGTATATACCTCACATTTTCTAGAATACTAAAATTCCCACTGTTGGTGTGGATTCATGCATCACGTTTCCCCATGATTTGCAACGGTTCGTCATCATAAAGATTTATCATGGTAAAATTTTCATAAACATACTTTTTCCGGAAACTTTTCTTCGATGTGGGATGAAAAGACACACCAGAGTCAAAAATCCAAGACTCCATAGGGCTATCCATGCTTAGTAGTATCATATAACTAGTTCCTTGAGCTGCCATTTTTACTGCATTAGTTTCAGGTGCATTTAATTTTTCTCTACACTCTTTGACATGTCATTTCTTCCTGAAAATTCAGTAGGTAGGATCAGACCCCCATCGCCTTGTCTTTTCTCTTTCTTCTTGACTTGGATAATTCTCTATAATTATCTCATTGTGTATATGTAACGACCCGAAATTCTGAATAAATATTGTTTCCTAATTTTGTGTGTTATTTTATTTTTTATACTCAAAAAAACTGTTTCATTTGATAACATGAATATAATTAAAATGAGACCATTGGGTTTTGACTGTTATATGACCATTAGTCAATATGACCACTAGAAACTAAACGTTTCGATTGTTGTCTCTAAATACAAGTGATCTTGGTTAATTAATATAGAAAGAATATTCGATGGCCTCACCCAGTAGTCTTGTACTGATCGAATCCCATCTAACAGAACTTGGGAAAGAGGTAGCACCACTAGGATTTTCTCTAGTCGAAACCCAAGCTAAACTTCATCGTGTGAAGCTAGAACGGAATCAACTTTGCGAGAATTTCAAATTGATATAAATTACTACTCGTGCGATATTGGCTGAGCCTCCCTCAGATTATCTCACCTTAACACACCTTACACTTAGGTCCTAGGCTGGTGTGATAAGGGGCTATGTAAGGAGACCATAACTTCATTGTGTAATCCTTTGGTTTAATTTTTTTTTGATTTCTTCTTATGTTGAAGTTTAAGAATTTTCAATGATCAGTTAAATATAGTATGCATATTTTTGATGAATTTTAGAGAAAGGATATTTTAAAAATGATTTTGTAAACCATAAATAATTAAAAATGTGTAATGATTTTCAAAAAATGGTCTTCTACAATTATGTTTAGTATGAAATTTAGAGTCTAATAAGATCAACATGATTTTTAATGAATAGTAAATTATGAATAGTGATTATATGCTTAGGATTAGTAATGTGACCAAATAGATTAGTAATCTTACTTAAAGAAAGAATTAATATAATCTAGGAACCTTGATTAAGTAATGTGAATCAATAATATGGTTAAATAACGGTTTCATAAATTATTAATCAAGTATTAGTTTTTTTGGGTGAATAGTGTTTTTTAATTAAAAATTAAATTAAAAATATTTAGGAAATTATTTTTATAAAATGGATTTTATTTTTGACCTTAGAGCATCAATATTATGTTAAGGTAATTTTTGGGGATTTTTCTGAAAAAAATGAATTTTCAGTGAATAGTAAAAATATGGTTGTAGGGTTTCGATATTTTAATGACATCATAACTGGGTCATGATGATGTCATGATATATTTTAAGGTTTGGCCGACCAAAGGTGATGAAGTATTGTATGGGGGGACCCATGTGGCCAATACCATGTGCAAATACTATGGGCAAGCCCATGGTTTTTCCAAAACAACCAATGAGGTGTCATTTGGCCATTAATGTCTTGTCCCCTTACTTTCCCTATAAATACCAAGCCATAATCTCATCCATTCGACTACCAACTCTCCCCCAATGAATCTATGGTTTCATTACCTCCCAAAGAGTCCTCCAAAGGTGCCCCCAATCCCCCAAGGTCCCAACCATTTAGTTTTAAGAGTAACGTTTTAAGGTAAGGGATCCGACCCCTCTCTTTCTTTTCAAGTAATCTATTTTATGTAATTTAATTTCTTATCCATGTTCTTATGTTGGAGGATGTTCTTTTATATTAATCTAACTTCCCTTTTCATGTTTATATTATGAGAGACCCCCTCTTTCTCTCATCATTTCATTTTAGGAATGTTAAAGTGGCGTCGTAAGGCTGCTGAATTTTTAAGGGATTCTTTCACCCTTCTCGTTTTCAAGATCTATTTTCATGTCCAGTCATTCATGTTCCTTTTTATTATGTTGGGGTATAATATCTAAATCTATAATACTTATGTTATATGTTCATATGATGAGAGACCCTATTTTATCTCGTCAATTAATTTTTACTGATGTTTAAATGGCGCCGTTAGGCAGTCGAATTTTAAGGGATTCTTTCACCATTCTCATTTTCAAGATCTATTTTCATGTCAAGTATTTCATGTTCATTTTTATTATTTTGGGTATGAAATTTAAATATAACATACTTATATTTTATGTTCATATGATTAGAGACCCTATTTGATCTCATCAAATCATTTTTGTTGAAGTTTAAGTGGCGCCGTTAGGCTGCCGAATTTTAAGGGATTCTTTCACCCTTCACATTTTCAAGATCTATTTTCATGTCAAGTATTTAATGTTCCTTTTTATTATGTTGGGGTATGATCTCTAAATATATAATACTGATCTTTTATCTTCATATTATGAGTGAACCTATTTGATCTTTTCTAATAATTTTTTTGATGTTTAAGGGGCGTCGTTAGGCTGCCGAATTTTAAGGGATTATTTCACCCTTATCATTTTCATGTTCTATGTTCATGTCAAGTATTTCATGTTCCTTTTTATTATTTTTGGGCATGATATCAAAATCTATCATTGTGATATTTTATGTTCATATGATGATAGATCCTATTTGATCTCATCAATTCATTTTTGTTGATGTTTAAGTGACGTCATTAGGCTTCTGAATTTTCATAAGAGAAATCTTATTTTTTGTCTTCCTTTAATATTCTTCATTTCATATGGTATGTCTATAAGATTTCATTAACATGTTATTAAATCCTTTATATTATGTTCCCATACTATTTTATGGATCATTTATGAGTGGGTGACCCATGTTCCCTCTCTTTTCAATGTTTTCTAAAACCTCGTAACATAGCTGTTATGCTACAGAATTTCCATCTCAAAATGTCTATCTCTTTTTCTAATGTTCTTTTATTTTATTTATTGAATACTCAAAGCTCTCTATTCTATATGGGAATTCACATATATAACAAAATTTTCTATTTTAAATTCTGGGAGTTACATACATGATCCCCGCTTTCTCTTTCCGTGGGTTTAAAGTGACATAAAGATCCTGTCTTTAAAATAGTTTTAAAACATTCTTATTATGAAATGAAACCCATTTATTTTATACTATATGGGATTTTTATGAAATGATTGATGATGATATATGTGGCTCACATTATAATAAATACATTTCAAAGGTGCACCCTGATAGCGGTTTAATGCATTGTGTAAAGACTTAATCTCTAAAGGTGAATATTTTTAAAGACGCCTTGGTGAATAACCTTGGTAATTTATAATGAAACCTTGGGGATAGACCTTGGTGAAACAAAATTATTTTCAATATTAAATGATGTAGCCACATCTTCATGTTATGAAAAATGTTATTTTTATTATTATATGCCTCATGATTTCTTTCTCATGCCTTAATGTTCTTTTTCATGACATTGTTGATGTATCCCAAGTTCACATGTTAAATGTTTCCCCATGTTTCCCTTACTGGGCCTTATGATCACCCTTTCTTTTGATGTATGTCCCCAGGTTATGAGATGCAGTAATGAACCTAGGATGAACATGAGGAGAATTCTTTCATGTGTTTAAGAAGAATTTTTTATGTTTTCATGATTTATGTTCTTGGTTTCCAAGACACTAAATCTTAAATATCCTCGGTTTTGTAAAATGTAATGAAAGTTTATGTGATAAAAAGGTGGGATTCTATAGTTGTATCAATGGATGGTTTAGTTATTTGTGTAAATTAGGATATTAAAACTTTAGGAAGAACCCTATAAAAAAGTATAAATAATGGAAATATTCCTTGTATTTTGGTGAGTATTGAGTAAGGGGTTGCAAAGAAAATACATCCCTATCTGGATACGAGTAGGTAGAGGTGGCTCTGCCACAGATGTACATAGGGGTAAAACCCGAAAACACTTCTTTAAGCTAGAATCGAATGGGAACTGGTACATGACAACGAGCCTTACTGCACTCTTGGTTATGACACTCCCGAGGGATATGCTTTTGTAAATTCATAATCATAGTATGAACCATTATTAAAGGAACAAACATAAAATAAAATAAAGATTTACATAAGAATATATGATCATGGATAACCTAGTTTGAAACCTAGGGGATCACAAGTTAGGGTATACCATTCTTCTACAAGTTATCCTTATATTCTTTAAGTTCCTTTTCATGATTTTTGGCTATGTATGTAAGCCCCTAAATATACATTTCTTCATTGTTAATTGTGGGAAATGGAAGAACATGTCCCAACAACCAATGTGATAGGAAATGCGATGATTAGCATATTAATATGAAAGAGATGATTAGGGGATTAAAATATGATTATTATTTTGGAAGACGTTCACTATTTTGGGGACCCTATATGATCAGGGTAAATAGATTACTATGGTATTTTCATTGAGGAGTAAAGGTTGACATATATTTTGAAGAATAGATTAATTTAAGGTGGACTTATAGTAATTTAGGTTACTTATGGAAATGATTAACCTATCTTGGTTAAAATATGTTTAGGTTAGATACTTTTGTTATAAGATGTTAGGAGTGGTTGATGTTGTTTGGAGATGAACAATGAAGTTTATTTTGGAATACCATGTTATCAAATCCTTCTTGTATTTGGGTTTCAATCTTAGTTTGGTTTATTTTGAGGAATTTTAAGGTCTGTTATTTATGGAATAGTCTATGATGAACTTTGGGTAGTACCATGGAACATTGAAGATTTAAAATTAGTTTCCATTCCTATGGGATAATTTCTTTCTGAAGAGTTTTTTTACCTTACCCTTTCTATTTTTGGGATAATGTTTAAAGATATAATAAATAGGTAGTTAATCTTTTGTGGATTATGTGATTCTCTAGAAGATGATTCATGTTCTTTTTATGAGACCAAGTGTTTTTTAATTCTCATCATTTGGAGAAAAGATTAGGTTTGGTAGATAATTATTAAAGGATGAAACTCTACATGAAGGTAGGTATATTTCCATTGGTTTTTATATATTTAGTAAATGAATTCCTCAAAATAATTAAAAGGATCATAAAAAAAAACACTTTTGGTTTATGTTTCCTACTAGGTAATCAAAGACCGTTTACACACATAATAATTTTGTGATTTTCATGTGGTTATCTTTCTCCTAATCATGTTTTCTATAACTCTCCCTCAGAACTTAACCCTTTGTTTTTCTTCCATATCCATGATTTCGTACACGGAATCCTAGTATGGGTTAACTCGGGTGGCCTTTGTACTTCACTTTCTTTCTTTTAAAGTAATAGTGTTACTGAATCTTTTTCTGATGTGGTTCTTTCAATGAAATTTCAAAACCCAATTTTAAAAATTGCGAGGATGGAATTTCATAAGGGGGGAAGATTGTAACGACCCGAAATTCTGAATAAATCTTTTTTCCTAATTTTGTAATTAGTTTATTTGTTATTCTCAAAAAAACTATTTCATTTGATAACATGAGTACAATTAAAATGAGAAAGTTGGGTTTTGACTGTTATATGACCATTGGTCAATATGACCGCTAGAAACTAAACGGTTAGATTATTTTCTCTAAATACAAGTGATCTTGGTTAATTATTATAGAAAGGAGATTTGATGGCCTCACCCAGTAGTCTTGTACCGATCGAAGCCCTTCTAACATAACTTTGGAAAGAGGTAGCACCACTGGGCTTTGCTCTGGACCAAACCCAATCTGAACTTCATCGTGTGAAGCTAGAATGGAATCTCCTTCACGAGAAGTTCAAATTGATAGAAATTACTACTCCTGCGATGATGGCCGAGCCTCCCTCGGATCCTCTCACCTTAGCACACCTTACACTTAAGTCATATGCGGGTGTGATAAGGGGCTATGTAAGGAGACCATAACTGCCTTGTGTAATCCTTTGTTTTAAATAAAAATATTGATTTCTTCATATGTGGATGTTTATGAATTTTCAATGACAAGATAAATATAGTATGAAATTTTTTGATGAATTTTAGAAAAAGGATATTATAAAAATGTTTATATAAAACTTAAATAATTAAAAATGTGTAATGGTTTTCAAAAAATGGTCTTCTACAATTATGTTCAGTACGAAATTTAGAGTCTAATAAGATCAACATGATTTTTGATGAATAGTAAATTATGAATAGTGATTTTATTCTTAGGATTAGTAATGTGACCAAATAGATTAGTAATCTCACTTAAAGAAAGAATTAATATAATCTAGGCACCCTGATTAAGTAATGTGATTCAATAAAATGGTTAAATAACGGTTTCATAAATTATTATCCAAGTATTAGTTTTTTCGGGTGAATAGTGTTTTTTAATTAAAAAATAAATTAAAAAATTTTGGAAATTATTTTTATAATATGGATTTTATTTTTGAACTCAGACCATCGATATTATGTTAAGGTATTTTTTGGGGAATTTTCTGAAAAAAATCAATTTTCAGTGAATAGTAAAAATACGGTTTTAGGGTTTCAGTATGTGTAAAGACATCATAACTATGTCATGATGATGTCATGATATATTTTAAGGGTTGGATGACCAAAGGTGATGAATTATTGTATGGGGGGACCCATGTGGGCAATACCATGGGCAAATACCATGGGCAAGCCCATGGTTTTGCCAAAACCACCAATGAGGTGTCTCTTGGCCCTTAATGCCTTGTCCCCTCACGTTTCCGATAAATACCAAGTCATCCTCTCATCCATTCGACTCCCAAATCTCCCCCAACGAAGCTCTGTTCTCATTACCTCCCACGGAATACTCGCAAGGTGCCCCCAAGCCCTCAAGGTCCCAACCTATGAGTTTTAATAGTTACGTTTTAAGGTAAGGGATCTGACCCCTCTTTTTCTTTTCTAGTTATCTCTTTTCTGTCATTTCTTTTATGCTCCATGTTCATATGTTGGAGGATGTTATTTTATATTAATATTAATTCCATTTTCATGTTCAAATTATGAGAGACACCCTCTTTCTCTCATCATTTCATTTTAAGAATGTTAAAGTGGCACCGTTAGGCTACCAAATTTTTAAGGGATTCTTTTACCCTTCTCGTTTTCAAGATCTATTTTCATGTCAAGTCTTTCATGTTACTTTTTATTATGTTAGGTTATGATCTCTAAATCTATCATACTTATCTTTTATTTTCATATGATTAGATACCCTATTTGATCTCATCAATTCAATTTTTTTTGACGTTTAAGTGGCGTCGTTAGGCTGCCGAATTTTAAGGGATTCTTTCACCCTTCTCGTTTTCAAGATCTATTTTCATGTCAAGTATTTAATGATACTTTTTATTATGTTGGGGTATGATCTATAAATATATAATACTGATATTTTATGTTCATATGATGAGAGGCCCTATTTTATCTCGTCAAATAATTTTTGTTGAAGATTATGTGGCGTCGTTAGGCTGCCGAATTTTAAGGGATTCTTTCACCCTTCTCATTTTCATGATCAATTTCAATGTCATGTATTTAATGTTTCTTTTTATTATGGTGATGTATGATCTCTAAATCAAAAATACTGAACTTTTATGTTCATATGATGAGATACCCTATTTTCTCTCATCAAATCATTTTTGTTGATGTTTAAGTGGCGTCGTTAGGCAGTCGAATTTTAAGGGATTCTTTCACCCTTCTCATTTTCAAGAACTATTTTCATGTCAAGTATTTCATGTTACTTTTTATTATGTTGGGGTATGATCTCTAAATATATCATACTGATATTTTATTTTCATATTATGAGATACCCTATTTGATCTTGTCAGATCATTTTTTGTTGAAGTTTAAGTGACGCCGTTAGGCAGCTAAATTTTCATATAAGAAATCTTATTTTTGTTTTCCTTTAATGTTCAACATTTCATATGGTATGTCTTTAAAATTTCATTACCATTTTCTTAAATCATTTATATTCTGTTCCCATACTATTTTATAGACAATTTATGAGTGGGTGACCCATGCCCTTCTCTTTTCAATGTTTTCTAAAACCACGTAACCAAGCCGTTATGCCGCAGAATTTCTATCTCAAAATGTATCTCTATTTTTCTAAAGTTCTTTTATTTTATTAAGTGAATAATATAAGATCCCTCTTCTATAGGGGTATTCACATATATAACAAAATTTTCTATTTTAAATTCTGGGATTTACATACCTGAGCCCCGCTTTCCCATTCCGTTGGTTTAAAGTGACATAATGATCATGTCTTTAAAATAGTTTTAAAACATTATGATTATGAAATGAAACCCATTTATTTTATTCTATATTGGTTGTTTATGAAATTATTGATGATGATATATGTGTCTCACATGATAATAAATACTTGTCAAAGGAGCGCCCTGATAGCGCTCCAATGCATTGGGTAAAGATTTAATCTCTATAGATGACTATTTTTAATGACGCCTTGGTGAATAACCTTGGTAATTTTTAATGACACCTTAGGGATGGACCTTGGTGAAACGAATTGATTGTCAATATTAAATTTTTTAGCCACATCTTCAAGTATGAAAAATGTTATTTTTATTATTATACGCCTCACGATTTCTTTCTCCTGCCTTAAAGTTGTTTTTCATGACATTGTTGATGTATCCCAAGTTCACATGTTAAATGTTTCCCCTTGTTTCCCTTACTGGGCCTTATGCTCACCCTTTATTTTGATGTATGTCCACTGGTTATGAGATGTAGTAATGGAAGTAGGATGAACATGAGGAGAAGCCTTTCAAGTGTTTAAGAAGAATGGTTTATGTTTTCATGATTTATGTTCCTGGTTTCCAAGACACTAAACCTTAAAGATCCTTGGTTTTGTAAAATGTAATGAAATTTTATGTGATAAAAAGGCGGGATGCTATAGTTGGTATCATAGGATAGTTTAGTTATTTATGGAAATTAAGAAATGAAAACTTTAGGAAGAACCCTATAGAAAATTTTAAATAAAGGAAATCTTCCGGGTATTTTGGTGAGTATTGAGTAAGGGGTTGTGAAGTAAATACATCCCTATCTGGAGTCGAGCAGGTAGAGGTGGCTCTTGCACAGATGTACATAGGGGTAAAACCCGAAAACACCACTTTGATCTAGACTCGAACGGGAACTGGAACACGGCAACGGGTCTTGATTCACTCTTGGTTACGACACTCTCGGGGGATATGCTTTGGTAAATTCATAAGCTTAGTATGAACCATTATTAAAGGAACAAACATAAAATAAAATAAAGATCCAAATATGAATATATGATCATGGATAACCTAGTTTGAAACCTAGGGGATCACAAGTTTTGGTATACCTTTCTTCTACAAGTTATCCTTACATGCTTTACGTTCCTTTTCATGATTATTGGCGAAGTATTTAAGCCCCTAATTATACTTTCTCTTCTTATTTAATGGTGGGAAATGGAAGAACATGTACCAACAACCTATGTGATAGGAAATAAGATGATTGTTGTGCTTTTGATGAGACCAAGTGTTTTTTAATTCTCATCATTTGGAGAAAAGATTAGTTTTCGTAGAGACTTAATAAAGGATGAAACTCTACATGAAGGTAGGCATATTTCCTTATGTTTTTGTTCAATGTAGTAAATGAATTTCTCAAAATTATGAAAAGGAACGTAAAACAAAAATATTGTTGGTTTAAGTTTCATAATAGGTAATCAATGACCGTTTACACACATATTAAGTTTGTGATTTTCTTGTGGTTAACTTTTTCCTAATCATGTTTTCTATAACTCTCCCTCAGAACTTGGCCCTTTGTTTTTCTTCCATATCTATGTTTTCTTACATGGAATCCTATTATGGGATAACTCAGGTGGCCTTTGTATTTAATTTTCTTTCTTTTAAAGTAATAGTGTTACTGACTCCTTTTCCGAAGTGGTACATTCAATGAAATTTCAAAACCCATTTTAAAAATTGTGGGGACGCAATTTAATAAGGGGGGAAGATTGTAACGACCTGAAATTTTGAATAAATCTTGTTTCCTAATTTTGTAATTATTTTATTTTTTATACTCAACAAAACTGTTTAATTTGATAACATGAGTATAATTAAAATGAGACCGTTGGGTTTTGACTGTTATATGACCATTGGTCAATATGACTGCTGGAAACTAAACATTTCGATTATTGTCTCTAAATACAAGTTATCTTGGTTAATTATTATAGGAAGAAGATTCGATGGCCTCACCTAGTAGTCTTGTACCGATCAAAGCCCATCTAACAGAATGTGGGAAGGAGGTAGCACCACTGGGCTTTGCTCTGGACAAAAACCAAGCTGAATTTCATCGTGTGAAGCTAGAATGGAATCGCCTTCATGAGAAGTTGAAATTGATAGAAATTACTACTCGTGCGATGTTGGTTGAGCCTCCCTCGGATTCTCTCAAATTAGCACACCTTACACTTAGGACCTATTCTAGTGTGATAAGGGGCTATGTAAGGAGGCCATAACTGCCATGTGTAATCCCTTGTTTTAAATAAAAATTTTGATTTCTTCTTATGTTGATGATTATGAATTTTTAATGTCCGGATAAATATAGTATGCATATTTTTGATGAATTTTAGGGAAAAGATATGTTAAAAATATTTATATAATCCTTAAATAATTAAAAATGTGTAATGATTTTCAAAAAATGGTCTTCTACAATTATGTTTAGTATGAAATTTAGAGTCTAATAATATCAACATGATTTTTAATGAATAATAAATTATGAATAGTGATTATATGCTTAGGATTAGTAATGTGACCAAATGGATTAGTAATCTCACTAAAAGAAAGTATTAATATAATCTAGGCACCTTGATTATGTAACATGATTCAATAAAATGGTTAAATAATGGTTTCATAAATTATTATTCAAGTATTAGTTTTTTCGGGTGAATAGTGTTTTTTAATTAAAAATTAAATTAAAAATATTTGAAGAAATTATTTTTATAAAATTGATTTTATTTTTGAACTCAGAGCATCGATATTATGTTAAGGTAATTTTTGGGGAAATTTCTGAAAAAAATGAATTTTTAGTGAATAGTAAAAAAACGGTTTTAGGGTTTCGGTATGTTTAATGACATGATAACTATGTCATGATGATGTCATGATATATTTTAAGGGTTGGATGAACAAAGGTGATGAATTATTGTATTTGGGGACCCATGTGGCCAATACCATGTGCAAATACCATGGGCAAGCCCATGGTTTTTTCAAAACCACCAATGAGGTGTCTCTTGGCCATTAATGTCGTGTCCCCTCACTTTCCCTATAAATACGAAGTCATATTCTCATCCATTCGACTCCCAACTCTCCCCCAACGAAGTTATGCTCTCATTACCTCCCATGGAGTCCTCCCAATGTTCCCCCAATCCCTCAAGGTCCCAACCTTTATGTTTTAAGAGTTACATTTTAAGGTAAGGGATCCGACCCCTCTCTTTCTTTTCAAGTAATCCATTTTATGTCATTTATTTTATGCTCCATGTTCATATGTTGGAGTATGTTATTTTATATTAATATTAATGACCTTTTAATTTTCATATGATTATATACCCCCTCTTTCGCTAATCATTTCATTTTAAGAATGTTAAAGTGGTGTTGTTAGGCTACCGAATTTTTAAGGGATTCTTTTACCCTTCTCATTTTCAAGATCTATTTTCATGTCAAGATATTCATGTTACTTTTTATTATGTTGGGGTATTATATCTAAATCTATAATACTGATATTTTATTTTCATATGATGAGATAACCTATTTGATCTCGTCAATTCATTTTTGTTTAAGTTTAAGTGGCGCCGTTAGGCTGCCGAATTTTAATGGATTATTTTACCCTTCTTGTTTTCAAGATATATTTTAATGTCAAGTATTTCATGTTACTTTTTATTATGTTGGGGTATGATATATAAATATATCATGCTGATATTTTATTTTCATATGATGAAAGACCCTATTTTATCTCTTCAAATAATTTTTGTTGAAGTTTAAGTGGCGTCGTTAGGCTGCCGAATTTTAAGGGATTCTTTCACCCTTCTCATTTTCAAGATCTATTTTCATGTAAAGTATTTCATGTTTCTTTTTATTATATTAGGGTATGATATCTAAATCTATCATACTGATCTTTTATGTTCATATGATGAGAGATCCTATTTGATCTCATCAAATCATTTTTGTTGAAATTTAAGTGGCGCTGTTAGGCTGCTGAATTTTAAGGGATTATTTCACCCTTCTCATTTTCATGATCTATTTTCATGTCAGGTATTTCATGATCCTTTTTATTATGTTGGGGAATGATATGTAAATCTATCATAATGATCTTTTATGTTCATATTATGAGAGACCCTATTTGATCTCATGAAATCATTTTTGATGAAGTTTAAGTGACGCCGTTAGGCGGCTGAATTTTCATAAGAGAAATCTTATTTTTGTTTTCCTTTCATGTTCTTAATTTCATATGGTATGTATTTAAAATTTCATTAACATGTTCTTAAATCCTTTATATTATGTTCCAATACTTTTTTATGGATCATTTTTGATTGGGTGACCCATGTCCCCTCTCATTTCAATGTTTTCTAAACCCTCGTAACATAGCCGTTATGCTGCAGAATTTCCGTCTCAAAATGTCTATCACTTTTTCTAAAGTTCTTTTATTTTATTAAGTGGGTACTAAAATCCCTCTATTATATAGGTGTATTCAAATATATAACAAAATGTTCTATTTTAAATTATGGTATTTACATACATGAGCCCCACTTTCCCTTTCTGTGGGCTTAAAGTGACATAATGATCATGTCTTTAAAATAGTTTTAAAACGTTATGATTATGAAATGAAACCCATTTCTTTTATTCTATATGGGTTGTTTATGAAATTATTTATGATGATATATGTGTCTCACATGATAAAAAAGACATGTCAAGGGTGCACCCTGATATCTCTCCAATGCATTGGATAAAGAATTAATCTCTAGAGATGACTATTTTTAACGACTCCTTGGTTAATAACCTTGGTAATTTTTAATGACATCTTAGGGATGGACCTTGGTGAAAAGAAATGATTGTCAATATTAAAGGTTGTAGCCACATATTCATGTTATGTAAAATGTTATTTTTATTATGATATGCCTCATGATTTTCTTCTCATGCCTTAATGTACTTTTTCATGACATTGTTGATGTATCCCAAGTTCACATGTTAAATGTTTCCCCTTGTTTCCCTTACTGGTCCTTATGCTCACCCTTTCTTTTGATGTATGTCCCCAGGATATGAGATGCAGTAATAAACCTAGTATGAACATGAGGAGAATACTTTAAAGTGTTTAATAAGAATTTTTTATGTTTTCATGATTTAAGTTCATGGTTTCCAAGACACTATACCTTAAAGATCATCGGTTTTGTAAAATTTAATGAATGTTTATGTGATAAAAAAGGTGGGATGCTATAGTATATCTTCCTCTTACATCAATATTCAATGAAGAACTAGATAATCTGACAGATTCTACTCTTTGAATATCCTCATTGTGGATCAGGCTTAACACATCCTTCTGAACCAACTTGGTATTCCCTGAAGAACATCTCATAGCTGTTACAATTGCTTCCTAACAGTCAGGTAATGAAGACAATAAAACCAGTGCACATAACATTTCATCAAGATAAATTCCAATCGATTTCAACTAACTTATGATGGCGTTGAATTAATTGATGTGATCTAAAACAATCCTCCCTTAAAACATTTTTATATTGAACAATCATTGCATCACGTACAATTTGATTGACACTGGATACTTCTCGTACATATTTTCAAGAGATTTCCTCATCCCAACAATCATATTATTCTCTTAGAAATTAATCTTCATGTTTTTTTCCAATATAAGGGGTAATAAATTAAGATACTATCAATCCAGAAGCTCCCACTCCATATGTTCCGTGTCCATTGGATTCAGATGCAAAAGTTTCATATGCAATTTCTTCTGCTAAAGATATTCTTTGATTTGAATCCTCCAATATCTAAAGTATGGTCTATCAAAGTCAACGTTCTTTTCCTTTCAATATTCTATATCCATTTTTCAATTTGTGAAATATGAACTCAATTTTTGATAGCAGTTATTATGGAAATTCTGGAAATAATAATGAAAAATATGTTCTCAAATGAAAAAAAAAGACAGAGAAAAAGAATAAGAAGAAGAACACAAACACTTTGATTTATGTTGTTTGGGAAAAAATCCCTACATCCATAGAGAGGAAGATATATCACTATATTTGGGAGCACAATTACAGGGAGTTTTTAGAGTTTCAATCACACAAAACCATAGCTTGAAATGAGCTAATAAAAAGGATGATGCACTATTCTACCAAAAACACATATATTCCATTATGCTACAGTGTCACATCCATCCATGTATAAGATGCTAAAATGGCCTAGGTATGGATGTTTGAAAAGATACAATACAACTTTCTGCAAAGTCCACATTACTACAATGCCCTATTGGTGTCACTGGTTATCTTGGTTATAGTGTCATTCCAAACACCGCACATCCAAAGTGTCTTATCAATGTCTCCTGTTTAGGTCTACAATCATTGGTCAGAGTTTCTACAGTTCACCGAAAATTGGTTTCGAGGCCTTCATACCCCAAACCAAGTGCATGTTTCCCCTTTCAACCTTTAATGAGTTCACTGTGGATCATGACTTGTGGGATTTGTAGCCTGGTGTATAGTATAGTCGATAGCATTAGGCCTAATATTATCTAAACAGACTGGGCTACACCAATCCAATAGGTGTATGTTGTTTCTTCTTCTCCATAAAACCTTTTGATAAATTGAATCAATTTTTAGATTTGTAGATTGATTATATGGCCTCCGTTTTCGTCGTTGTGTTCTTCATTATTGGTCTATCCTTTTGTTAACGTGTGCGACACTGATTTTGATGTAGGTGGTTTCGTCTCTAGTCTGTGCTAGATGAACTACATTGCTTTGGGTTTTATAAATTGTTTTATAAATGAAATTACTGGATTGATTGATTTTATTTGTGTGTGTGGAAATATATTTTTTTAATAAAAGATGGGTTTCCACTAGTTTTAGTAAATGAATAGGTGTTTTCAAAGTAGTGTGAAATGGTTTTCAAAGAATGGTTTTGATGAAGCGGTTTTCCAAATAGACCATATGAGAAGCATTGAGTACTTAGGTGGAAGGTATAGTAATAGGTCTTGTCTGCTATCGTGGGGTGCACGGGGGGGGGGGGGGGTCATTTATGGGGTATTCCTCTACTCATTAGGCCAATTTTTTATAGGGACATGTTTGACCTTTTGGGGGTTCTCTTTCCGGGGTGTCCCTCTACTCTCTAGATTTTATGCATGTATCTAAAAACATGATGAATTAAATTTTCTATATTAGTTACAAGTGTCCAAGCTATCCTGACCTTGTGTGATCATTGGTGTGATGTTACCTGTACTTTAGCTTATACTGTTCTGGTTGTACTTCCATGGATTTGATATGATGTGTGATACCTGGTTTGTTATGATATAACCACTTTGTTGTATAAGAAATTAATTGAACTGATTTACTTTCCTTATTCCGAAATGTAGAAAATTGGAAATTAAATTGTTTTTACTTGTTTTCAATATAAAAATGTAAAAATGTTATAATGAATTGTTTTATTTAAAGTTGGGTATGCCTGGATTATTGTACCGAGACTTGACATGGAACACATGGGTGAGATCCTACTAAGTCTATTAGCTTACATCCATTCAGTGGTGTGTAGACCTTGTTATGTATTTCAATAAAGTGAATGGAAAGGCACCGTAGTGAGGCATTGTGGGTTTCTGTTAGCTAGGTTTGGGTTGCTGGTGGTGATATGGTGGGAGTTTACCCATGCGATCACAAAGAGGATATTGGAGTAACTGTTCTTGTTTTTTATTCCTTTAAATTTGGACTTGTCTCTTAGATATTTTTTCTACCTCTTTAGCTTTCATTGTTCTCTATATATTATGACATATATACTCATTTCTTCTTCTATTTTTTCTTTCTATATATGTATATATTTCATGTTGTCTGTATCCGGTTGTAGGAAATCGTTCCCTTCGTTACTGATGCCAGGGCGCTAGACGTTAGCTTGTTGGGATCAAGACCACCCTTTGTGTTTGTGGCGGCATGGATCAGGTACTAGTTAGAGAGTGTATATGGGTCGAGTTCATCATATTTTGCTAGATTGGAGATAGAATTTTTAGAACATGAAAGGTAGGTTGCAGTGAGTGCCTGAGGAACACTTTCCATAAAGAGACTCTAGTTACCATGGGATGTTGAGATGTGTGCCTCCAGATTTGAGTTCTTGAAATTAATATTTATTTAATTTCTTTTGCATTTCTTGTTTGAACTTTGATTATTCTATTTTTAGTTGTTTCTTCTATTTCATTGTTCAGTATTATGCCTCTGTGATTTCTTCCACCGGTTTCATGGGAGGGTGCAACTGATGCTCCTTAAGGGAATCCACCCATATATTAGAATTTTATCGACGATATTGTGAAGGAATTTTGTGATGTTGTCTATAATGTAATGTAAGTCCAAAACGAATTTATTGATTTTCTTCTAGGAGTTTTGGATACAATGATTGATCACAATAATTATTGTGTTTGAAACCACCAACCATTAATGGTACAAATGAACCTCAAGAGGCAGAGGACTGACTGAAAAATATCGATCAGATTTTTGAATTCTTAGATACACTTAAGAGTATCAAGGTAATGTACATGGCATTCATACTTGATGGACCCAACAAGAATTAGTTGGATTCCATGGTACAAGAAGATAGGAATGTGTTCTTGGACTAGAATGTTTTTAAGACATTTATTTTAGCAGTTTTGTTAAGAGTTTCAGATAATGGATATGTCTCTAGAGTTCCTCTCTTTACAGTAGGGTGAGTGTTCAGTGTCCGTGTACACTCATCAGTTTGTTGAGTTTGTTTGTTTTGTACCAGTGGTTGTAAACAATGACCAGAAAAATGCTTATATTTACATGTAGGGTTTTCGACCAGATATTAGATCTCATGTATGTATGCTACAGATTTCAGCAAATGCAAAGATGGTAGAAAAATTTATGATGACCTAGAAGAATATGGTCGACAAGGATGGATATTCTTACCCTTCTATAACTTCTAGTGGAAGCTTTAGTGTCACGTTATGGAAAAAGAGGAAGAAAAAATGTTATCATAGGAGTGGTGGAGGTGGTCCGTAGTGGCGGGCCTCCTCTATACCTTCAGTTATAGCTATCAATATTTCTTTGACCTACAATCAATGTTGTATGGTTGGTAACACCCGACATTCTTATCCATCACCTACAAATTTTTGCAATGGTTTTTTATGTTATGGTCATCTGTAGTGTTTTTCCCAGGCTATTTCTAAGCTTAGATACGATTAGAGATCATTAGCTTCAAAGGATACTATTGAGTAGTCATATGATTCAAAGACTATAGGGCTCCATCCATAGGCCTCATGAGTGAATCACCGTCACACATTAGATGAGTTTTTGGTAGAGGTAGATGTTGGTCCATCGATAGTGAAAGGTACCATATTTATTTCATATTTTATAGAAATTTACTTATTTGATAACGGTGATTCCCACTAATTTATATTTGAAATTTATTTTTGAAAATTTTAAACCTCCAACAGAGCTCATGTCTATTTCTATAGAGTTAACAACAGTGCTTGGGAAGAGAAAAGAGAAGGGGTTTCAGTGCCTTTCTTGTGCACTATCGATAGATGATGTAAATATAGTCTAAGATTTAATTTTTCTTGATCTAGATCTATTAGACGTCTTCATTAAAATTGATTCACTTGTTTCCCATTGTACTAATATTGATTTTTATCATCGATGTGTCTCCTTTCGTGTGGACTATGGGAGCTCATGGGTGTTTCTGGGAGAGTGATATTCAAGTTATAGTTGTGAAGGACCTTCCGACTGAGAGCCCATGAGTTTTTTGTCTACTGTTGTGGTTGAGACTAATAACATTTATTCTATTTTTGATCTCCCCATAGTTTTTTGGGAAATTCTTGAAATTTTCATTAATGATTTATCTGATCTTCCTCTAAAGTGGGAGATATAGTTTATGATTGTCTTGGTTCTAAGTACTTAACCGATTTCAATCCCTTATATCATATGGAACCAATGGAGTTGAAATAGCTCAACACATAGTTGGATGATCTGATGGTGTAGGGTTTTGTTCACCCCATTATTTGTCCCTGGGAGGCCCTTGTTCTCTTTTCCATGAAGGCATATGGTTCACTCTGATTTTTTGTGTACTATCGAAAGTTTAATCAGGTAACGGATAAGAACAAGTAACCCTTGCCTCATGTAGATGATTTGTTTGATTAGTTAAATGGGGAAATGTGGTTTTCAAAGATCGATCTTCAGTTGTCTTATCATCATCACATAGTTCATGAGTTTAATATACCAAAGATGGATATCAAGAGTATGTATGCCCACTATTAATATATTGTGACGTCGTTTGTCCTGACTAACGCTCCTGCATATTTATTGGCTCTAATGAATCGAATATCCCATTAGTATCTCAACAATTTTGTGGTAGTGTTCATGGATTATATTTTTTTATTCCTGATCTATGGATGTGCACGACCACCATTTGGGTTTGTTTATGGAAATATTGATGTGTCACCATTTTTATGGAAATCTTTCAAAATGATGTTTATGGATTTAAGAAGTGAAGTTCTTAGGGCATGTGATTTTTGAGCATCACTTATCAGTTGATACTAAGAATTTAAGGCTTTATTTTCATGGGCAGAACCCTGTAATGTATTTTAGGTTCAGATATTTCATGGTCTTTCTAGATACTATCAACGGTTATTCAGGGATTTATAATAGATGGGATCACCTTTGAATGATTATACCAGGAATGGGTGAAATACACACGGGATGAAAAATTTCAGTATACTTTTGATGAGCTGAAAATATTTCTGACATCATCTTCTATTCTAATATTATATAAGCTTAGTAAGGGGTATATGGTTTTATATGATTGTTCTGCATTGGTTTGGGTTGAGTTATTATAAAATATGATCATGTGATGGATTACAACTCTTTTCAACTTCAAACGCATGAGAAGAATTTCCCCACTCATGATTTATAACTTGTCGTAGTTATTCATGCACTTAAATTTTGGCAACACTATCCTTTTGGGGAGCGGTTCACAATCGTTTCTGATAATAAGTGTTTGAGCTATATATTTTGTAAAAAATAATTGAATCTCTGATAGAGGCGTTTCATGAAATACCTTCATATATTTGAATTTGACATCCCCTACAGCCTGGGGAAGGGGAATGTTGTTACTGATGCTCTCAGCAGGAAAGTACCATCAAAAGGTCATTAGAATCAAATGAAGAGTGGAACCTTATCAGAATTTTTTCTCTGTTTCATTTTAATTCTCAGTAGGATGTTTTAGGGGTTGTTTTGACTAGTGTTCAGTTATCACCATCTCTCCTTGATTCTGCTCTCCAGAGTTAGTAGCTGGATAACGATTTTAGGGGAGTTCGAGAAACCCTATATAGAGGGCATGTTTTTATGGCTGTTCTCTCTCTTGAAATGATATCTTCAGTTTTGGGGATCAATTTTTCATCCCACCACATGTGAGGAGATATTTTTTTTGATTGTAATAATTATTCATGGGTTAATCATCCTGACACTACAAAGATGCATTATGACATCATGCATCGATTCTGGTGGTCGGGTATGAAGTGTGAAGTTGTGGAATATGTGTCCCACTATTACACCTACGAATAGATAAAGAAAGAGAATCTAATGCCTTCTAGTTTTCACCAAACTCTTTTGGTGTCAGTTTGAAAATGTATAATGTATCCATGAATTTTTTTTTATTGGATTATCACTAACTCTCTTGGTGAGGAATTAGATCTGGGTGGTGATTGATCGGTTGACAAATTCATCTCATTTAATTATAGTCAAAGGCACCAAAAAAGTTAAAGATCCAAATAATATGTATGTGTAGAATATTGTGAGGTTACAATGGTATTCAAGCATCATATGAGAATAAATACAATCAATGTCCATGTATTCCAACTTCCTGCTCCCTCGTCTCATCCTGTACACAACCGTGCTACCATACCACCCATTCTTTAGAACTGATTAGACTCAGAGAACCTTCATGCCTCATTCAACAATACAGATAGTGTTCTCCTCAAAGGATTCATCTACCTCCAACTCAACCTCCTCAGGTTGAAGAACATGCAATAGATAAGAATTATATTGATGAAGATGAGATACGCGTGGAATATTTTATGCATGGCATGATACATCTGAGGTAACTATATGTAGTAGGTGACTAGTCTAACTCTATATAGAATCTCAATAGTCTCAACATAACAAGGTGATAACTTCTATTGTTTCTAAGTCCATATATTCCATAGTCTAGGAGAAACATGTTAAGAAACTAGACTCCCCACCACAAATTCTTATGGTCAATGGTGGTGATCGGTGTATGATTTCTTCTTATATTGAGCTATAGAAATATGCTTCCTACTAAGCTATACCTACTCCGAATTATCCTGAACAAGACAGGAATATATTATCAATGCCTCTTCTTCCTTTAACCAACATAAGGGTGAATAGAATGACCTTTCGTGTAGGTTCTCATAAGGATCCATTTGTATGATCACCTAAAAGTTGTTATTGTAAGTGAACTCAGAGAGAGGTACGTGTTTCTTCTAAGAACCCCCTAAATCAAGGACTCATGATCGGACAATTTCCCCCAAAACATATATCATACGCTCAGACTGACTGTCGGTATGTGGGTTATAGGCTGTACTCAATAGTACCATTGAATCCATTGCCCTCTGAAACCTCATATAGAACCACAACTTGAAACGAATGTCTCTATCTGATATGATAGAATGTGGAACCCAATAGAGGCATATGATCTCATGAATGTAGAGCCTGTCAAACACATATACTATAAATTCCTCTCAAATAGGTATGAAATGAGAGACCTTTGTCAATATGTCTATGATCACCCATATAATGTCATTTCCATGATATGATCTAGGAAATCTCATTATGAAATCCATGGTGACATCATCCCACTTCCACTCATGAATAAGAAATGTCTACAAAATCTCTTATTTTCACTAGTTTTCATTATTCACCTACTAATAGGTGGAACACCATGTAAAAAACCTAGATATCTCCCTTTTCATCCCCAAACACTACTATTAGAAGCGTATGTCAAGATACATCTTGGTAAGACTGGGGTGTACTCCCCATATAAAGGCATGAGACTCTCACATCAACTCCTCTCTGATTTTTTGTTGAAATCTAGATGCATCCATGAATGCGCAAGATCTCATTCTCATCAACGACCCAACTAGGCATCAAGTATTTTCCTAAAATACTCTCCCGTAGGACAAATACCTATAAATATGATATCATTCCCATCATCAATTTCTCATGAAGTGAATCGGTCACTGATAACGATGAAAGTAAAGACCATCCATGATAGATCAGAACCTACAAATTCATCTGAGGAAATAAGTTTATAAGCTATCACTCTCTAATGGCCTCCTAAGCCCCATATGTTGGAGTCTTCTTGCTCAGAGGATTGGAAAATTTATTTATCTTTTCAAGCATATAAGAAATCTAAAAGTAAAATTACTATAGGAATTTGATCCACCTTCGATTCCTGAGATTAAAATCACACTGTATAAATTTACATGAGTAATTTGTGGTCTATAAACAGGACAAAACACTCTCCCAGTAAGTAATTCCTCCAATAGAGAAAGAAATGGAATTCAATAGATAAATTAAGATTGTGAATCAGGACGTTACTCACGTGTGGACTCAAATGGAGAGACCCTTACACCAGGAATAGATCCTCCTACATCAGAACTCCTCATAGATTGATGCTTGATGCATCAAAATAAACCATTTAGGTCATTCCCAACTTTGGTAGAATCAATATTGGAGCTGAAGTCAGTTGCCCTTTCATCTCTTGAAAGGTTTTCATGTAAAATTATTACCATATGAACTTCTAATTTTCTTATTCAATCCCACAAGAGGTGATGTTTGTCATGAATAGTCTTGAATAAAGTGCCTATAATAACCAGCATGCAGCAAGAAAATATGTATATCAAAGACATTATTTAGATGCTCTTAGGAAACTATTGTTGAGTCAATAAGGTTTCTTTATGACTTTTCCATTCCTATATGTTTTTAAAATAAAAAACACTCTATCTTGAGGTAAATCATATTTTCCCTAGGATTTATCTTAATAAAGAGAATTTTATTTCCCCAAGGAAATATATCTTTACCTATGTTTTCATTTTTCTTTTAATAGTTACTCTAAATTTAACTCATTTTTATTCCTAATTCTAAAATTCAGTTTTAATTTTAAAACTTCATAACCCTATAAATTCATAGATATAGAGTTTTCTATTTTAATGTTTTGAAATTTAGACTCTTAATTTTATAAAATTCCGACCATGATTTATCTAAAATTTAGACTCTAAATTCTCTCAAATTCAATCTCTAAATTCTATGAAATTTAGACTCTAAATTCTCTGATATTCAGACTCAAAATTCTCTGAAATTCAGACTCTAAATTCTATGAAATTTAGATTTTGAATTCCTTGAAATTCAGACTCTGAATTCTCTAAATTTCAGATTCCAAATTCTCTTAATATAGACTCCGAATTTTTTAGAATCTTGACTCCTAATTACACAGAATTTGGACTCCAAATTCCTCGTAATTCAGACTCCGATTACCTTAGTATTCAGACACATAATTCTTCAGAATTTAGAATCTGAATTCTTTATAATTTAGACTCTGAATTCATTGGAATTAAAATTCGAGAGTCTAGAGAATTCAGGTTCTCAATTCCTTGAAAAACATAATTCCAATATCCATGATTTATAGTATCCAAATGATTATTTTCTTAGACATCTAACTTTATTTTTCCCTGGACTTCAAAAAATTATATTTCATTAAGTAACCTTATAATTCTCACACTTGTTATAGTTATGAAACCATATCGTACATTCTGATTCTAAGTAACTATTATTTGTGTGACATGTGTACAGGTCCCTTATAAATTCAAGGACAAATTTTTCTATTGGAGGAGGGAACCGACCGATGGATAAGTGCTATAAATCGGAGCTCATTTGAAGAAGCTTGATATAGTTCCACCACTCTAGATATTTCATGATCCCGGATTGATTTCTAAAGAGAGAGACTTTCATTCCTTATGCGTACTGAACATCTTGTTTATCATGCTTCACGTGACATTGATTGTTGTTGTGTACAATTGAGGGTTTTGTGGATAGGAATACAAAGTTTCCGAATACCTTAATGTTTGAGGGCTTGTAGGGATAGTATGAGAAATTATGATATTATTATAGAGGGCTTATCCTGGTGTGGATAAGACAAACTTCTTTGAATGTTTAAATCAAGAGACCTTTATCCGAGGTTATTGGATACCCTACTCATTGGGTTAAAAGATTTCACAACTATAACTTGTTTTCATTCAAGTTTATTTTATCTGTATATTGATAAAGGAAGAAAGTATAACCTTCTTATACTTTCTTGTTATTTTTTTACTCTGATAAGTAAGATTCTATATTCTTTAATGTGGAATCATTTCTTTGTAAACTTTACTTATTTTTCATTTTCGGATCCACATTTTCAGAACATAGAAATTTTTTTTAAATGAAAGAGGTCTTGTAAATTTACATTGTTTAACATTGTTAAACATAGTTTTCAGTAAGGATAAAAATTAATGTTTTTAAACTTACAATTCACCCCCTCTTGTAATTGAGTATCTACAGTCATATTTTGATCCTACAATTAGTATTAGAGGAGTTCTCTGAAATACTTATACACACATATAAGTTTTCTTTCTCATGTTTTCATTGTTCTATATTTTATCCTTTCTTAGGGAGTTTTATCCTTGTTCACAAACATTCACTATTAATAATTTTTTTGTGGAATGATATTTTAATTTTGATGGCAGGAATGAAAGTTGGTTAGATAGATAATCTAAATCCTACTCGACCACCTATATTTGATGAAAATGTTTATGAATATTTTGGAGATTGTATGAATTTTTTTTATTAATACTGGAGTGGAAATGTTTGTTATTCTTATAAGAGATTACATGATTCCTGATTAGGTAGTCATAAATTTCAACAATAAAGAAAATTCTGAATATCAACTACAATATATGGTATGAAATACTCTCCTGTGTTACATGACCAAGAACATATATAGTTGGATTTCTTCTTCTGATGATGCTAACTGTATCTGGATGAAATTGGAAGTTACTAATTTTGGTACATCCAAATTTATAGAAACTCTAAGAGCTATTCTTAGAGTAGAATATCATGGATTTCTATTTCTATATAGAGAACCAGTATGTAAGGTACAACAAAAGTTTATTATAATTGTTAATAGTTTATAATCTATGGGTGAGAAAGGTTTATATGATTGGGGACTTGTGGACATGATTATAGATATAATTTCTAATGAGTGGGAATATAAGAGAACAACTATTTATGTGAATAAGAAAGTATCTCAAATTACACTTGATGATATTTTTGGAACTATTCTTCAACATGATACAAGAATGAAAAGAGATGATGATATTAATAAGAAGAAAAATAGTAATGGAAATGTAGCCTTTGGCACTACTGAAGCCAAGACTTTTGAAAGGGTTACAAGATCCAAGTCAAAGAAAGTCACTATTTTATCTGAATCAAGTGAATGTGAACATTATGAGAATGATCTATCTAATCTTTCTCAATGGACGAACAATATAGTCGGGAAGAAATATTTTCTGTGTATATTAAAGAAGAAATAAAGAAAATACAAGAAATATATGGATTTTATTTGTCAAGAATGCAAAAGAGCATGTCATATCAGACCAGATTGTCCTATCCTTAATAAAAAGGATTGAAAAGAAAATCATTTTCATAAGAATAGAAATGAGTATTACATGGATAAACCGAAGAATGTTTTGAAATCCAATAAAACCTAGAGTGCCTGTGGGAGTGACTCTTCAGATGAATCCTTAGAGTATGAATCTTCTGATCAGAAGAATCATGGTCTACTAGCCAGACTACCCATTGAAAATTGTTGTCTAATGGCCAAGGTACTCAATACTGACTCTATCACAAATACATCCTTGAATGAAAATTATATTGATGATAAATAATATAAGTCTTCAGATGAATAATATTCTTCTGATGAAGATAATCTATTACCTACTTATAATGAAGTATATAGTTTTACTAAACTTCTGGAGAAATAAAATTCTAAACTCAAGATAAATAATGATAAAGAAAATTCTAGAATTTCTATTTTAAATTTAGAAGTATCAGACCATTCTAAAGATCTTGTTGAGAAATTTTTTTATTTAAAAAGTATTTCAAAATACCTTGAGGAATTTAATTCTGAAAACGATAAACTTTCTAAGTATCTTAAAAATTTAATATCTAAGAAAAATATTATAGGGACTATCTCTATTTCTAAAACTAATGTTTTTGAGGATAAAAACATGGTTATTAAACTAATGTTAGAAATATTTTCCTTAAGGATGTTTTTTTCAAACATTACCTCTGGTAAGGAAATCAATGACAAGATGTATTCCCAAAATCAACCTCTAAGGAATAGTTCTGGATTTGGTTATACTCATTCTAAGCCAGTTTTTAATAATAACTATTTCGTTCCTCAAAGTGATCCATTATGTACTAAATATCCGTGTGGAGGACATTGGGAAACTATTTTTGTTTAATCAAAACTCAATCATTATGTTTTCATAAAGCTTATTTTTCTATGAAATTGTGGATTCCTAAAATATTTCTTTTTGAAATATCCAGATCCTAGAAAATTTGGATTCCGAAAGTATAACACACTTATTTGTAGGAAAAAATATTGTACCAACAAAAATAAATGGTACATGGATTGTGGATGTTCCTATCATATGACTGGTAATAAAAACATCTTTGAAAAGATCATGAAGACTAAAGGAGGAAAATTAACATTTAGAGATAATTCATGGGGAGAAATTATTGGTATATGTAACATTGTTCTTCTTGTAAAAACATTTATTTCAAATGTTTTATTTGTTAAAGGACTTAAGCACAACCTCATTAGCATAAGTCAATTATGTTATTAAGGTAACGTTGTGAATTTTAGAAATAATAAGTGCTTAGTAAACAATTCTAAGGAAGATATTATTCTTTCTGCCCATAGGCAAGAGAATGTATACACACTAAACATAGAAGACATTAGGAGACAAAATATAACTGGTATTACTATAATGGAAGATAAATCTTGGTTATGGAATAGAATATTTGGACATTGTAATCTTACAAACCTATGAAATTTTTTTATGAAACGACTTGTTAAGGATATACCAGAGCTTATATAATATTGTTCAAAAGTTTATGATCCTTGTCAATATAGAAAGAAATATAAATCAAGTTTTAAATGAGTAGGTGAAGTATTAACTACTGATGCATTACATTTGGTTCCTATGGATCTTTTCAGTCTAACACAAACTGGTATCATTGGAAGAAATTATTATGTATTTGTCTTAGAGGATGATTACACTAGATTTACTTAGTTATATTTTATAGAAAATAAATATGATGTTTTTTCTTAATTTAAAATTTTTAGTGTAACACGCCAGGTAAATAATGAATATGACCTTTTTATATTTATCCCTACTTGTGAATAAAATGTTAATATTAATTTAAAGGGAACTCTATGCTTGATGGCTTACCCAATACACAACAATGAGTTCCTTTGAAATCTTACGTTGCACTATAATAATAAAATAATATTATTTTAAATAGTAGTTAACGCCTAGCCGTTGTAATGGAGGGAATGAACAGAACTAACTACAAAATGATTATATATGTTTGTCAAATTTTTTTAGTTTTTACAATAAATGTTAGAGGATTAAAAATTTCAATGAATTCAATTTTAAGCGTAAACATTTTAATATTTTTTAGAAGGTCGATTAACCGCCTTTGGATGGAGAACCTCTATTAAATACACATTTTGACAATTTTATGTGGTAGGTTTGACACAATAAATTTCTTCTTTAGAATCGAGACATCAAAATTTACTTTGTGTAAATTTTTGGTATCTTTCCGATAAAGTTCATTTTTTTATGAATATTGAAAAATGATGTATTTTAATTCAAAACCACTTTTTAATATAATTTATTTATATGATTAGATTATCTTTTGAATTTTTTTAAAGTAAAATTAGAATATATTTTTACCATTTAATCTAATAGTGGTCATTGTAATTAATTTCACTTTGAAATTGGACTTAAACTAGTGTTAATCTTTTAATAGATATCGTTTTTTAAAAAGACGCTATTTGTTTTGACAGCAGGAATTATTTATTAAATTAATTAATTCAATTTATATTTTTTAATTTTTTAAAATAGTCATCATTTTTGAGTTCGGAATATCAAATATAGCTTATGGTGAATTTTTTTTATTTTTTGAAAAACTTCAATTTTTGATGAATAGTGAAACCACTTAGTGGTAGTTAATGAAACTGATTTTTCATTTAAATGAAACATTTCCACCTCTATGTATTGGATTTAAAAAATCCGACATACATGGTTGTCATTAGGAATTAAAATTCGGTTCAATGGTATTAAAATAATTTTTTGGTGAATAGTAACTTTTATTTTCTTAATCGCGATTAGAGGTAATTAATGTAATTTAAGTTAAAAATAATGTTTTAATAATATGAAATGAACATGACACATGTACTAAAATCATTTGATGTGTCATGGATGACCAAGAAAATTCATGGGTCAACTAGGGGACCCAATGGAGCCACTTTGGTTGGAGAATGACATAAATACCTTTTTTTTAAAGTTAAAATTAAAATGTCACAAACATGAGTTGTTTTATGAAAAAAAAATTTAAATGAGGTTATACAAGTCATATTTTTAAATTAAAATATTCATTAGAAATATAAAAATATTTCCTACATCATTATATTTTTTTTAATTAATAGACATTAAATAAATTCAATTATTTATGACATCATAATGATGCAGCAATTACCTCATTAATAAGGGATTTAAATAAAATGAAAAAATTATGTTAAAACTATAACATAAACTTTTCACAGACCTATTGGATGGGTGTATTTCGAAACCTTATCACCTTAACCTCGAAATAGATTCTTTTGGGACCTTTTAAATCCGAAAATCATTTTATAATAAAGTAATATTTTATAACATTCCAAGAGTGCCCCTCCTCTCCTCTTATAAAAGGCCCCCACCTCTACCACCTTACACACACCTCTCAAGCCTTTGGATCGGCCAAACCCTGCCCATTTCATCTCTCCACATCCCTCTATTCATCATTTAATACTCACATTTTTCATAATCCTTTCCAAGGAAGCCTTTGAGCTCAAATCAAAGAGAGTTAACCGATTTAAAGGTAATGTCTTCCCTTGTGTTCTTTTGTTTTATTTTTATTCTCCAACCCCCTAAACTCATTTTATTCATTTAGTTTGTAACAAAAACAGTATCTTCAATATAAAATTATGTTGTTATGTGAAGGATTATAGCTACAATTACACACACCTTCGTCTAATGGTTAAAGAACATACAGTTTCTGTGGATGGCGAATTACAGCCTCAAGAAACGATGATTGTTCAATATTTTTTTAACACCTTCAAAGGTGGCCATTAAGATGTCACTATATTTATATATGATATATAAAATGTTTATGTTTTACTTAAGCTTTGGTATTTTTGTTTTGTGGAATACCATTATGGATTCCATTGCGGGTAAACCCGAAAATTTCATTTTAGGAAGTGCGGACTACCGCCCCCTCAAAGTGATTTGATTCTTTAATGCCATATGTGGGATGTATAAAGTATGGATTTAAAGTTATTATATATGATGTATGTTACATATAAATTATGATTTTAATTATGGAATTAAAATATACATACCACTAATTTAGTTTTAATTCCATTAATATGACATAGAAATTAAAGTAGCGTTCATGCGTATGTACGACTTACCATCTCCATGAACGGTGCATTTTATTTATTACCTCAAAATGATTATGTAATATTATAAATACATGTATATTCTGGATATATATGATATATATGATAACCAAATCATGATTATCATTCTGGATATAATGAACCTTTGACCACACAAACAACATGTAATTGTAAGAAGTCCACTTTCGACTTAAGAACCAAATATCGTCAAAACAAATATTATTAACTTAAATGATTACATAATGTTTATAACATGGAAATAAATGATATAAAAGGAATAATGAACTTGAAAATGGTTCTTAAGAAAGTATATATTAACTCATGTTTATTATTCAGGATGTTAAAGAGCGATCGAGTCACGTCGGACACGAGGTAATGGAATCCTACTTATCTATTTCATTGCAAGTACTCTCTTTTATGTCATTTGTTTTATGCTCCATGTTCTTATGTGAGAAGATGTTATTTTATATTCCTATTTCTATACTTTTTATTTTCATGTGATTAGAGACCCTATTTGATATCATCAATCCATTTTTGGAAGTTTTATGTGGCGCCGTTAGGATGCCGAATTTTCATAAGGGGATTTTCATCTCACGTTTTGTTCCCGTGAGATTCATTCTACGTTGGCCACTATTTCGTTCTTGTTTGGTGTATATAATGCCCATTATTTTACTATTAGTATAATATACTCTCATTTATGGGTATTAAAATTTTCATTGTATGACCCTTCTTTCATGGGGTGTATGTTTTGAAAGTTTCCCAAATCGGTAAGGGAACCTTTCACACTCCTCTCTCAAAAAGACTTCTTTTGTTATGTCTTTTAATTTAAATATTTTTATGTTGGGATATGTTATTATATATCCTTAATGATGTAAATTTTATGTCCAAATTATGATATACCATTTTCTCTCTCATCAACTAATTTTATGAATTTTAAAGTGACGCCGTTAGGCTGTCGAATTTTACTATGGGAACTTCTTAACCAAATTTCAATTTACTTGGGTTCAACATGTATTTATTGAATATGCTATCCTTTGAATATGTGTGAATGACCTTTGATTGTTTTACACTTAATATCCACTTATATTGTGTGTTTTTATGTTTATCAAACATAATTATGAGATTGATTCATCCTTAATTTAAGGATACCTTTTTTATAAGGGATTTTATCTCATTTTAAATTTCTATTGAGACTTCATTGTTGTTATGCACCAATTCACAATTATATGGTGTATATACTGTCCTTCGGAATATTATATCATGAATCCCTTTATTATCATGATATTATAAAGTTCTGATTAAATGCTATTCCTCTATTTTGTATTCAAGTGTCTCACATTTTGATAAAAACCCTTTAACTAAAATATCATTTTAAATGTTTTAATGATTTATTCTTATAAATATTTCTCATTAATATCCATGTCTTCAAAATGGTTTCAAGTATTTATTTATGTAAATATTAATGGTGTAAAATGATAAAAACTTCAATGTGGTATGGGACAGTTTGATTAAAAAATATCTTTATTAAATGTTTTAAATGGTTTTGAAAATGTTTTTTTAGAATGGATTCAATATCTTAAAAGGTTATATTGTTATTGCAATTTGCGAACGTTATCTTTCCTTTATGATTAAGTTATGTGCTATGATTATTTTATGGTTCTTGGGTATTGTTTATATAGACGGGTGGTTCCATGATAAACTAAGGGCGGGTGAGCCCGATATAGCTCTCCAAGGCATTGGGTAACGCGAAGGGGATAAATGTTAAGGTTTCTCCGAAGAGATTTAAGGAATATACTATGATGTGTATTACAAACGTATCCAAGAGGGTTACTCCCTACAGAATAATGTTATTAATGCCTCAAGTTACCTTTATGTCTTGTGATTTATATGATTTATTCACGATTTTATGAGGTATGTTAAAGTGATTATTGTCACGAACCAATCATGGGGGTCCTGTCCCACACTAGCAAGAACATAAAAGATGCTATTTATCTGGTTAGTCCCTATCTAAGAGAAGGGGGTCACCCCAACAAAGAGGAGGATGGTGCTTGTCAACCTTGACACCACTGGTTGGGAGTTGGGGCCACTCTCCTGATGAGTCCATGGCAGGACGAAACCAGTGAACCACACATATGAAGAGCCGATGGCTGAACCCCGCCTGCCTTGGAGGGGGCTGGGGTGCCACACGGGCGAATATTTGTGCTGAGACGCTCAGCCCATGACAAGTGGTATCAGAGGGAATGTGCCTCGTGGTGTTGTAGAATGTTTCCAGATGGACCTTGGTGGTGGGAGAGGAGTCCCGGGGTGTCATTCAGAGGTGACACGACCCAGAAGGTCGCGCTTGCAAGATGTCAGAGGCAGAGACGCCACTATGAAGGGTGGGTCTCATGGAGGTGGTTTTCGACCCTGAGAGAGAGGGTGGACCATGATGGTTTGCGACCCAGAGAGTGGGTGGGCCATTGATGCCAACGACAAGGAAGGAGCATCCCCTGAGGCCATGCTTGGTAACCGGTTAGTTGGAAGTAGTCGCGGACACATAGAAGGCCACGATCCTACATGCACGAGGGTGTGCATGGAATGGTGGTGGGAGAATGTCACGACCCAATCATGGGGGTCCTGTCCCACACCAGCAAGAACATCAAAGCTGCGGTTGATCTAGTTAGTCCCTATCTAAGAGATGGGAGTCGCCCCGACAAAGAGGAGGATGGTGTGTGTCAACCTTGACACCACTGGTTAGGAGTTGGGGCCACTCTCCTGATGAGTCCATGGTAGGAAAAAACCAGTGAACCTCACATATGAAGAGATGGATGGCTGAACCCCACCCGCATTGGAGGGGGATGGGGTGCCGCACGGGCTAACTGCTATGCTGAGACGCTCAGCCCGTGACATTATGCTTTATGGGTAAATTATGATTTCATTATTATGTATATATTTACTCATGTTTCCTTTCCATACTTTTTATAACCCTTACTGAGCTTTTTATGCTCCTCCCAAGTTTTTGAAATGTTTTTCATAGGTCAAGGGAAAGGTACATGATGTGATGATAGTGTCAAGGAAGTGTCAAGAAAGAATCCATGTTTTATTTTAAATATGTTTCCGTTGATGGGAAAAATGAATACTATCTTTTTTGTAACCTCTTTGTTTAAATGTGGAATGTAATGAAAGTTTTAGGATCTAATTCTCTAAAACTCTAAACCTGAAAATATCCTTAATGTGTAATCTTGTAATAACTCATGATTAAGTAAGGTTTAAGGCTGGGGAATTATAGTTGGTATCAGAGGTCGGTTTAGATAACATTAGAGGTTAGGGTATTCTTTAAGAATAAGTGACATTACCATAATGGTTAGGATTTCAGAATGAAACATAGTTTTTAGATAAAGTGAATGAGTAAGTATATCTTCCTCATTAGTACAAGATGGTTTTTTTGATATACTCACACTGACATTTCAGTTTTTAGTGAATGGATGGATCTACCAGGCACCAAAGTGACAATAGGTTTGAAGGAAACTGTGGTGGTTCTCTGATTAAGAGACTGGATGAAATGGGGGATTCAATGAGGAAACTCGTGGTTGTTCTAAACCAACTATCAAGGAGTCGTGATCAAACACTTGAACCTTGGTATGTTCTATAATGCATCATGTTGGAGATGACCAATCGATATGGATGTTCAGTTAATAATTATAAAGGTAACCATTAGGGTTTATATGATCCTTACTTTTGAGGTAATTATGGGATATTATTTGTTATGATGGAAAATGAAAGGAAAGACATAAAATTGACGTTAAAATATGTTATGATTATTTTTGAAGATTTTATCTCGTTTTGGGGAATGTTTGAAGAATTATATATTTTTGGAAAAAGTACAACACGCAGACTGTGTGACAACCCATCACGTCAGACAAAGCTGTGGGAATCGAACCCACAACCAAAGTGCGACTGGTATTTATCGCCTACCACTGGAATACACGAAGTACATGGTTATTTTGACTAATTATTTTTAGTTAGATAATTTTAGGAATCAAGAGTAATTTTATTGTGGGTTATCTATGAAAATGATTAACCTATCATGGAGGATATGTGATTAGGTTCATTACTTTTCAATATGAGAATTTAAGAGCAACTGATGTTATTTGGAGATAAAAGTTAATTTGCATCTTGGAAGACTGTGTGATTAAATCCTTCAAATATTTGGGTTTCAATCTTAGTTTGGTTTACATTGAAGAATTTTATGGACAATTGTTTATCGAATGGTCCTTGTTGAACTTTGTGTTTTGTTGGACAAATTTTGGAGATTAAGAATAGATATTCTTTTTATAAAGGGTTATCCTTTTCTGGATTATCTAATTTTGAACTAACCTTTTTGGTTTTTTTGGTTAAATTATAAACACATGGGAAGTATATAGTTCTCTTTTTTGGATTAGGTGATTCTCTAGAAGTTGATTATAGTACTCTTAATGTGAACAAGTCTTCCAAAATAATCGTCTTTTGGAGAAAATATGAGTTTGTGTAAGAAATATAATAAAAGATGAAAGCCAACATGATATGTAATTATGTTTCCTTATGAATAAATTCCTCAATAAAAAGTAACATAAAACAAAAATGTTGTCTATTAACTTTTCCTAATGGGGAATCAAATACCGTTTAACCCATCACAAGTTTGTGATTTTCTTATGGTTAACTTTCTCCTAAAACGTTTTCTATCACTCTCCATCAGAACATGACCCTATGTTTTCTCTTCCATGTCCATGTTTTCTTACATGTAATCCTATTATGGGTTGACTTGGGTGACTTCTATACTTCTATTTCTTCATTTTAAAATGATTGTTTTGCCAACTCTTGTTCCGATGCGGGACTTTCAAGGATGTTTCGGAGCACAATTTTAAAATTGCGAGGACGCAATTCCCAAAAGGGGGGAAGGATGTAACACTCCAGGTAAATAATGAATATGAAAATTTTATATTTATCCCTACTTGTGAATAAAATGTTGATATTAATTTAAAGGGAACGCTATGCTTGATGGCTTACCCAATACGCAACAATGAGTTCCTTTGAAATCTTACGATGCACTATAATAAGAAAATAATATTATTTTAAATGGTAGTTAACGCCTAGCCGTTGTAATGGAGGGAATGAACAGAACTAACTAGAAAATTATTATATATGTGTCTCAAATATTTTCACTTTTTACAATAAATGTTAGAGGATTAAAAATTTGAATGAATTCATTTTTAAGCGTAAACATTGTAATATTATTTAGAAGGTCGATTAACCGCCTTTTGATGGAGAACCTCTTTTAAATCCACTTTTTGACAATTTTATGTGTTATATTTGAGAAAATAAAATTCTTCTTTATAATCAAGATATCAAAATTTACTTTGTGTAAATTATTTGTATCTTTCCGATAAAGTTCATTTTTTAATGAATAATGAAAAATGTTGTAATTTAATTCAAAACCACTTTTTAATATAATTTATTTATATGATTAGATTATCTTTTGAATTGTTTTTAAAGTAAAATTAGAATATATTTTTACCATTTAATCCAATAGTGGTCATTGAAATTAATTTCACTTTGAAATTGAACTTAAACTAGTGTCAATCTTTTAATAGATATTGTTTCTTAAAAACATGCTATTTGTTTTGACAGTGGGAATTAATTATTAAATTAATTAATGAAACTTATATTTTTTGAATTTTGTAAAATTGACAAAATTTTTGAGTTCATAATATCAAATATATCTTAGGGTGAATTTTTGGTATTTTTCTGAAACACTTCAATTTTTGATGAATAGTAAAACAACTAAGTTGTAGTTAATGAAACTGATTTTTTGTTTAAATGAAACTTTTCCTCCTCTGTGTTTTGAATTTCAAAAATCCGACATACATGGTTGTCATTAGGATGTAAAATGTGGTTCAAGAGGATTAAAATAATTTTTTGGTGAATAGTAACTTTTATGTTCTTAATCGCAATTAGAGATAATTAGTGTATTTTAAGGTAAAAATAATGTTTTAATAATATGAAATGAACATGACACACGTACTACCTTCATTGGATGTGTCATGGTCGACCAAGAAAATCCATGGGTCAACTTGGGGACCCCATGGAGCAACATTGGTTGGAAAATGACATAAATACCTTTTTATTTAAAGTTAAAATTAAAATGTCACAAACATGAGTTGTTTTACTAAAACAATTTTTAAATGAGGTTATACAAGTAATACTTTTGACTATTAAATATTCATTATAAATATAAAAATATTTCCTACATCATGATATTTTTTTATAATTTTTATACATTAAATAAATTAAATTATTTATGACATCATGATGATGCAACAATTACCTCATTAATAATGGATTTAAATAAAATGAAAATATAATGTTAAAACTACAACATACACTTGTCACAAAACTATTGTATGGGTGTATTTACAAACCTTATCACCATATCCTATAAATATATCCTTTTGGGACCTTTTAAATCCGAAAATAATTTTATAATAAAGTAATATTTTATAACTTTCGAAGAGTGCCCCTCCTCTCTTCTTATAAAAGGCCCCCACCTCTACCACCATACACACACCTCTCAAGCCATTGGATCGGACATCCACTAACCATTTCATCTCTCCACATCCCTATATTCATCCTTGAAGCCTCACTTTTGGAATAATCCTTTCCAAGGATGTTTTTTGAGCTCAAATCAAAGAGAGTTACCCGATTTAAAGGTAATGACATTCCTTGGGTTATTTTGTTTTATTTTGCTTCTCCAACCCCCTAAACTCTTTTTATTATTTACTTTTGTAACAAAAACATTATCATCAATATACTAGGATGTTTTTATGTGATGTATTAAAGCTACACATACACAAACCTTCGTCTAATGGTTAAAGAACATACTGTTTCTATGGATGGCGAATTACTGCTTCACGAAACGATGATTGTTCAATATTCTTTTAACACCTTCAAAGGTGGCCATTTAGATGTCAATATATTTATATATGATATATAATATGTCTATGATCTACTTAAGAATCTTTATTTTTCTTTTGTTGCATACCTTTATGGTTTCCATTGTGGGTAAACACGATAATTTCATTTTAGAAAGTGCGGACTACCGCCCCCTCAAAGTGATTTGATTCGTTAATGCCATATGTGGGATGTATAAAGGATGGAATTAAAGTTATTATATATGATGTATGTTAAATATAAATGATGAATATAATTATGTAATTAAGATATAAATACCTATCATTTAGTTTTAATTCCATTAATATGACATAGAAATGAAAGTCGCGTTCATGCGTACGTACGGCTTACCGTCTCCATGAACGGTGCATTTCATTTGTTACCTCTAAATGATAATGTAATATTATAAATACATGTATATTCTGGATATATATGATATATATGATATACAAATCATGAATATAATTCTGGATATAATGAACCTTTGACCACACGAACAACATGTAATTGTAAGAAGTCCACATTCGACTTAAGAACCAAATATCGAAAAAACAAACATTATTAACATAAATTATTAAATAATGTTTATAACATGGCAATAAGTGATATAAAAGGAATAATGAAATTTAAAAAGGGTTCTTAATAAAGTAGATATTAACTCAAGTTTATTATTCAGGACGTTAAAAAATGATCGAGTCATGTCGGACCCAAGGTAAGGGAATCCTACCTCTCTCTTTCATTGCAAGTACTCTCTTTTATGTCATTTCTTTAATACTACATGTTATTATGTGTGAGGATGTTCTTTTATATTCCTAATTCTGTACTTTTTTTGTTAATTTTATTAGAGACCCTATTGGATCACATCAATTCATATTTGGATGTTTTATGTGGCACAGTTTGGCTGCCGAATTTTCATAAGGGGGTTTTCATCTCACTTTTTGTTCCCAGGAGATTCATACTACATTGGACACTATTTCCTTTTTGTGTGGTGTATGTACTGCCCATTATTTTACTATTAGTATAATATAATCTCATTTATGGGTAGTTACATCTTCATTGTATGACCCTTCATTCATGGGGTGTACGTTTTGAAAGTTTCCCAAATCGGTAAGGGAACCTTTCACACTCCTCTTTTAAAAAAACATATTTTGTTATGTCTTTTAATTTACATATTTTTATGTTGGGATATGTTCTTATATATCCTTATTGATGTAAATTTTATTTCCAAATTATGACATACCATTTTCTCTCTCATCAACGAATTTTATGAATTTTAAAGTGACGCATATAGGTTGTCGAATTTTATCAATTGAACTTCTTAAACCAATTTCGATTTGCTTGGGTTCAACATGTAGTTATTGAAAATGTTATCCTTTGAATATGTTTAAATGAACATTGATTGTTTTACACTTAATATCCACTTATATTGGGTGTATTTATGTTTTTCACACAAAATTATGAGATTGATTCATCCATAATTTAAGGATACCTTCTTTATAAGGGATTTTATTTAATTTTACATTTCTATTGAGACTTCATTGTTTTTATGCACCAATTCACTATTATATGGTTTATATAATGTCCTTTGGAATATTATATCATGAATCCCTTTATTCTCATGATATAATAAAGTTCTGATTAAATGTTATTCCTCAATTTTGTTTTCAAGTGTCTCTCATTTTGATATAAACCCTTTAACTAAAATATCGTTTTAAATGTTTTAATGATTTATTCTTATAAATATTTCTCATTAATATCGATGTTTTCAAAATGGTTTCAAGGATTTATTTATGTGGATATTAATGGTGTAAAATGTTAAAAGATTCAATGTGGTATGGGATACTTTGATTAAAAAATCACTTTATTAAATGTTTTAAATGGTTTTGAAAATGTTTTTTTAGAATGGATTCAATATCTTAAAAGGTTATATTGTTATTGCAATGTGGGAACATTATATTTCCATTATTCTTAATTTATGTTCTATGGTTATTTTGTGGTTCTTGGGCATTGTTTATGAAGAAGGGTGTTTCCGTGATAAACAAAGGGTGGGTGAGCCCGATATAGCTCTCCAATGCATTGGGTAACGTGAAGGGGTTAAATGATAAGGTTTCTCCGAAGAGATTTAGGGAATATACTGTGATGGGGATTCCAAACGTAACCAAGAGGGTAACTCCCTACGTATGAATGTTATGAATGCCTTAGGTTACCATTATGTCTTCTTATTTATATGATTTATTCATGATTTTATGAGGTATGTTAAAGTTCTTATGCTTTATGGGTAAAGTATGATTTCATTCATATGTATATATGTACTCATGTTTCCTTTCCATACTTTTTATAACCCTTACTGAGATTTTTATGCTATTATTTCATTCTTAGGTATATATGTACTCATGTTTCTTTTCCATACTGTTTATAAACCTTACTGAGCTTTTTATGCTCATCCCAAGTTTTTGAAATGTTTTTCACAGGTCAAGGAAAAGGTAAATGATGTGATGATAGTGTCAAGGATGTGTAAAAAAAGAATCCATGTTTTATTTTAAATATGTTTTCATTGATCGGAAAAAATAATACTATCTTTTATGTAACCACATTGTTTAAATGTGGAATATAATGCATGTTTTACGATCTAATTCTCTAAAACGCTAAACCTGAAAAGATCCTTAATGTGTAATCTTGTAATAACTCGTGATTAAGTAAGGTTTAAGGCTGGGGCCTTATATTTAGAGCCCAAGTTAAAAATGAGAAAAAACATCCCTTGATAACTATTCATAGTGACCATGGAGGATAATTTCAAAATTATTATTTTGAAAATTTTTTTAATAGAAAAGGCATTATTAAAAACTTCTCAGCACTAGAAAATCCTCAACAAAATGGTGTTGTTTAATTATGAAATATAATTCTTCAAGAGATAACAAGAACCATGTTGAGTGAATATTTGAAAGCTAAACACTTTTGGAATGAAGCAGTATGTACTTCTTGTTATACTATAAATCGAATTTTGGTTAGACCATTTCCTAATAAAACCCAATATGAATTGTAGAATGGAATAAAATACAGACATTCCTACTTCAAATTATTTGGTTGCAATGTATTCATTTGGAATACTAAATATAATTTACATAAATTTTCACAAAAAATCTGATGAATAAATTTTCATATGATACCCCACAACTTCTAAGTCTTATAGACATTTTAATAAAAAAATTTGTAATATTGAAGAAACATTACATGGTAAATTTGATGAAACTGATAATTTTGTTTTTAAACAACCCCAATCTATATTTATGGATGTGTTTTCAGAAACGGATTGTCAAACCTTGATAGAAGATCATTCTGATAAAGAAATTGTTCAAGAAAACATTTCTGAAACATTTAACACAGATAATTTTCTACCATATGTTGATAAACAAGTTTTAAAAACCCCACATTAGTTGTTTCTTAAGAATCATCTAGTAATAGTATCATTTTTGATTTAAATCAAAATATAAGCACTATAAGTTACTTAAAAAATGAATTAGAACATATATAATTCCTTTCTCAATTAGAACCAAAAATCAATGATGAAGCTTTAGGTGATGATGATTGGATAAAATCCATGCAAAATGATCTAATTGAATTCTAAAGGAATAATGATTGGAACTTTGTTGAAATACCTAAGGAAATATCTGTTATTGGAGTAAAAAGGGTCTTCCAATATATGTGTGATGAAAATGGAATAATGTAAAGAAATAAAACTAGAATATTTACTAAACGACATAATCAACAAGAAGGAATATACTATGCACAATCCTATGCTCCAGTATCTAGATTTGACTCTATCCACATTCTACTTTCTTTTTCAGCATTCATCAACTTTAAAAATTTTAAAATTGATTTCAAATGTGATTTCCTCATTGAATATGTTCATGAGAATGTTTTTGTTGAACAACCTCTTAGTATTGAAGACATAAAACATCCTGAACAAGTTTTTAAACTTACCAAAGCTTTATATGGACTTAAAAAAACCCCTAGAGTTTATTATGATAGACTTACATGCTTTTTTTACAAAACAATTATGTTAAAGGAAATTCTAATCCTACCCTCATTATATAGAAAGATAAGAAAAATGTAATGATTGTTCAAATTTATGTTGATGACATTATATTTGGTTCAACTCAGTAATATTTATCTGATTTGTTTGAAAATATAATGAAGTATGAGTTTGAAATTAGTATGATGGGTGAGTTAACATTTTTCCAAGGTTTTAAAATTTTTCAAAAACCAGATGGAACATATATATCCCAACATTATTATATTAAATATCTTCTTAAAAAGTATGGATATGACATCACAAAGAGTATTATTACTCCCATTGGTACCTCAAATTATCTTGATCGTGATGAATTTGGGAAACTAGTAGATCAAACATCATTTAAAGGTCTGATATGATGTTTACTATACTTGAAATCTAGTCATACAGACTTAATGTTTTCAGTATTCTTATGTTCATGATATCAATCCAATCCAAAGGAATCCCATTTAAAGGCAGTGAAAAGAAATTTTTTTATTTAAAGGGAACCATGGATTTATGACTCTTATATACTTTAGGTAATGATTTTAATTTAAAAAGTTTTTTGGATGATGATTTTTCTAGATGCATAATGGATAAGAAAAGTACATCTGGAACATGTCATTTCTAAGGAGATTCATTAGTTTTCCAGTAATGAAAAAAGGAACACTCAGTAGCACTTTCCACTACTGAAGCTAAATATTTAGCAGATGGAAGTTGTTTTTCCCAAGTGTTCTGGATTCAACATACAATCATAGACTATGGTATGAGTTTTACCAAAACATAAATTATGTCAACACTTCTTTTTATTACACAATTAAACATAATTTATTAAACAAACATTACATTATACAACATAGAAGATCGAGGTATCTAGTGTCTTTGGGGATTAGGATAATTACATAACAAATTTAAACATGAATTATAACATCTTTATTGAAAACTTCATTTTCATGACCACTACATTCCCTCATACTAAGAATTGCATTGGATAACTTGAGAACATGTATAAAAAATGGTGAGCTATAAAGCCCAGTTAGGGAACAAATATGGAATAACATGAGGAATACAATACATGGTAGGTAATAGGCATATCAATTGAGAACATGATAAGAATAAACATAAAGTCATGATAAATCATGATAATCATAACATGGAAATGTGGTAACAATACATAACATGGAATTAGTATAACCCAAGGATCATTACACATAGAGCATGATTAAACCCTCATTGCGCACGAAAAATGATTAAACCCTCATTGAACTTAAATTAGCGTAAGTAAAAACCGATTGTATATGAAGTATCATGATACTATACTTTACCCAATGCACTGGTGCATATCAGGGCACACCCTTCTTAATCATTACATTTCACCCATAAGTGTGCCACATGGATCATAAAAATTTGAATCATTCAACACATTTTTTTATTATACAATAAAAAATGTGGAATACATACATGAAACTATTTAAACAATATTTAAATATGCATAAAGTATAATACACATGATAGAGAAATGGGCATGGTATTCACTACACAATGACTTTGGCCTGGAAAAGCGCAGTACTATTTCAGCAACATAACAGCGTGACATAAGAACTCATAAAAGTTGTTGATGAGAGAGAAAGAGGGGTCTCATAATATTTACAAGATATTGATAGTAAGAGGGTCATATAGATACATGTCCCGAAAAATGGAATGGAATTTTGATTCATGATAGAAAATAATTGTTTGAATGTAAATGAGGAGAGAGAAATTCCTTTCAGAATTTCAGCATAGTAACAGGTTTACATGGGGGAATTTAGATAGAGAAAAATGGGTATCCAATCATTCAAACATAAATATGTATGTTTGTTGGAGGTTAGAAACCATACCATAACATTTATAATTGAAATTAAAAGGGAATAAAAATTTAAAGAATATTGGAAAAAAATGAGAAAGAAAGAAATTCCCTTACTTGGATGTGTGCTTCCAAAGTCTTGAGAGAGAATTATTGGGTGCTTGTGGAAACATAAGAGGATTATAGAGAGTGGAGGTAAGAGGTTGGATGAACTCCAAAGGCATGGAGTAATGCAGAAGTGTGAGATTTGGTGGGTTTATATTAGAAAGGTGATGGAATTCATTATTATTTAGGTTTAGGACACCTCACATTAAACTAATCCAAACCCCAAACTAGCCCATGGGTTTTGACCATGGTTTTTGGAAAAGGGAAGTGGAGAAAAATATATTATAAGGGAAAAGTCATAACTTCGTAAAATAGTGGTGTTTCTTATGTGGAGGTGAGTCACACTCTCAAGGAAAACAATTTAAAAAGACTGAATTTTTAATAAGTCTGGAAGGGTCCACTAAAGCTTTATAAAATAAATAAAACAAACCAAAAATTAAATTATTTTAATGGTAAAACATATATTGGCCGATCATAAAGATTATAGTATTTTATTACATCACTATTGGGTCATTATTATGTTATAAAACACATTATATATTTAAACGGTATTTAATTTTTACCCAAAAATTTGACTATCTCAGAAAATTATGAAAAATTCACCGTTGGATAAACTCGACATCCTGATTCCTGAAATAATATAAATTTTATATAAATAATTTTCTAAATATGATAATTTTCACTTTTAAAATAAAAAACAACATTTATAAAAAATTTGTCGGTTTTGAAAAAAATGACATTCAAACCTTAATAAAAATTACAATTTCATTCAAAAAATTTTAAGATAATTTATATTTAATAAAAATTAAATTTATAATAATAATAATATTTTAGTAAAATGATATTTATTTAAAATATCCATTAATCCATAAAAATATATTTCTTAGTTGAATATTATGTAAAAATAATATTTTTGCTTTAAATCAATTTACAAGGTAAAAATAATACAATGAAAGTATATTCATTATTATATTCAAAATATTGTACATAAACATAGTACTAGGGTCTTGGTTCATAATCCCTTATAACACCCACATAAGACCAAATAGTATTGTGTGCGTTGGTGACATACTCTTGGGGTGGCTCAGATAACATTGCCCGGGTGGGAATCTCTATCAACGTCCACTTCTCTGGTAGGTGGTCCCGCTCGAGCTTACAATATTCATGCTCAGATTGGGCTTGGATATGAGAAAATCCCAATGATCCAACCTCTTTTATGATCTCTGACAAATGGGATTCGTATGGGGCACATCTAATGGATGAGGCCATCGCTTCCTCTGTCTAAGTAAATTGGATTTGTTAAAGCCCTATATTTATACTAATCATGTGATCACTATTCAATGTCTATATAAGAAATGGTCAAAATTCATAATAGTATTTTAAAATCCAAAAACATAAACCAAAAAAAGTTAACATTTTACATAAACATTTTACATAAAGAATAAACTTAATTCGATCAAGAGGGATTTCCATTAATGAATGTTTGGGTCATTACATAGATATTGTCTGATAATAGTAGTTCCATTTCCTTAATTAAAAACCATGTAGAACACTCTCGTGAAAAACACATAGATATCAGCATAAATTCTTAGGGATCAGACAAAAAAATAGATATCATTATTCAATTTCTCGGAACTCAAGATCAACTTGATGATATTTTCACAAAATATTTACCCTTTGATAGATTTGAATACATTAAATATAAGTTAAGAATGATAACAATAAGGTAATATTCCATATTATCTTTTTGTTGAAACATATCTCCTTAATTTAAGAAATTCCTTTTCATAGGGGGAGTAACTTTTCCGATTAGTCAATTTTTATAATCCAAATTTTCGTAATCAAAATGTTTGTAATCAAATTTTTTGTAATCTAATTTTTTGTAATCAAAAATTTTGTAATAAAATTTTTCATAATCCAAATTATCGTAATCAAATTTTTTGTAATCAAAATGTTCATAATGAAAATTTTCATCATGAAAATTTTCATAATCAATATTTTCATAACCAATGTTTTTTTTAAATCTAAATTTTTTCAAGAAAAAATTACCTCATTATGGATAATTTTCCTAAAAATCCGGATGGTAAGTTTGCTTTCTTATATTTTCGTAATCATTTTTTGTTTCCTTGTTATAATTTTATTTTTATTGACATTTTTAGGATTCCCTTTTCTTTAAATAATAACGTTTTATCTTAAAAACCATAAAATATCGGAACCTACCAAATTTTTTCTTGGGATATCATCTCAACCACCAGATCTGATCATGAGTTTTTAAACCGTTGTATAAATAAAGGAATAGGATTCATTGTCTCAAACACCTGTATAAGGACCACCCCTATGGTTGTACCACATAGATTCACAATGCTTTGGTGTGTTGAATCCATGCTTCTCTACTTAAGGTCCTTCCAAATCATTAGGGTTTTCCTAGATTCTGAATGTCTGTGAAAGCTTCTCCTCATGAAAAAATGTTGTCTCTAAAGGAAATATCAAAATGGCAGATATACAGAGAGTGGTTATTCAATTCTATATTCTTTTCTAGGTATGATTATATCATTTCAAAGAATATCAAGATGAATGGCTGGGAGAGCCTATGTGTATCAAAACTGATGGCGTAGGATCCGGTTTATCCGGATTTGTTGATTGAATTCTCCAAGACTATATGTTTCTTCAATGAAGGAGGGAGAGACAAGTGTTACTTCAAGAATTATGGAAATACTAACTCCCTTTCTAACACTAAGGCTACAAGCTTGATTGGAATTCCATATTTGGGAGAAGCAGATTTTTGTACCCACAAACTACCAGATGTAGTAGGATATTTTGATAAGAAAAATGGTATAGAATGTCTTGGTCATTCAATGGTGAAGACTCCAAGTATTGTTCATATGTCTACAAATATAATGATTCTTGAATTATCGGTTCATGGTTTTGTAATTCCTAGAAAAGGGGTTAACGATTCCCTGAAGAATAGTGACATCTATATTTTGGACTTCTTGGTGAACCTCACGAAGATAAATTTAGTAAATTATATCTTGATTATAATTGAGAATATCAAGAATGGAAATTTGAAGTCTCAAATCACCATTTATCGGACTATACTCTAAAATATCATAGTTCATTGTCCTGAGTAGTTCAAAATTCCTTATAGTTATAAGCCATGGAGTTTCAAAGTAATGTTGTTGAAAGATGATACCTTCAAAAGGATCAAGGTTGGATTCAGTAGTAAACCCCAATATTTCAATGATTTTTATAAATCAGAAGTCAAATCATTATCAAAGAAACATGAAGTGAATGAAACTTCCAAAAATCATGGAAGGAAGAGGAAGGTGAAGGAACCCAAATAAAAATAAAAAAATCATACAGATAATGAAACTCAATCAGCCCCAACAATGCCAAAGAAGGAAAAGACTTATCCTGATGAATTGGTTTCCAAATGGAGAGAAGTCAAAAATAATAAGAAGGAAGGGGAGCATAGTTTTGTCTTGGACCCTTCTAAGGAAAAATCCATGATGTTTAAGGCTACTAAAAATCTTGATAGGTAAGAGAAACAAAAGAATCAGAGGAAGAAAATGACTAAATATGAGTTAGTTCCATCCCTTCTCAAGGATACAGAAAAATCCTCTGAACAAATTCAGGTACCAGAATCATTTTTGCATGAATCACTTCCTGTGACTCCGAGAAAGAAGTTGTTGATTCCAGAACCAGAACAATAAGAAGAAATAGTTCAAGAGGAAGAAGTGGAAGAAGAACAAGAAGAATATGGAATTGGTGGTACAAATTACATGATAAGGCATGTAGAAGAATATCATGAGAAGGAGAGTCCTTCTAAGAAATTGTCTTTCCAAAACATCTGAAAAAGAATCATTAAAACATGCTACACCAGGAAAATAAGAAAAGTTTCAGGAAGAAGTGAATAATCTATCTAAATAATAATGTAGCAACAATAACCTTATACAACCAGAAGATCTCGTGGTAGGTACCAAGATAGAAAACCTTGAGGAAGACAATATTTTTCAGTTATCAGATAGTGGGTATGAATCACCCAAAGAAGAAGAGATCATTCTGAGAGATGATAAGGGAATGAAGTTGTTGGTTGATACACCTAATAAATATATGGTGAAAATGAATGATGTTGGTGCTTCATCAAAAAGGAATGATAAAGAGATAGAAAAACAATCCTCACCAACAAAACACTCAGATTCGGAATCATCCTCTCTTGGAAATTATTTTTTTGTGAAATATTTAAAGTAGTTAGTTGATATCATTCCTTTAATACTGAGTATATAATCCAGAATCCAGATGCTACATCATTCGATAAATCAAAAATTAGATTCAGTTTCTAGGCTTATGGATAAGTTTTCCAGACTTGAGGATGATTTCAAATCTTTCTTCATTGGGTATAAAGCTCATAAAAGATTTTGCAAGAATATTAATAATTGGTCAAGAAAGAAAATCGAAGACCTGAGAGTATTTGATGAATTTAAAGATAATTTTAAGAATGATTTCAACACTGAATATGGGACATTAAAAATCTTACTACTAGTTTTGAGGAAAAGATGACTCTCGAACAGACAACTCGGAAGCGAGAAGTCTAGGACTTAAATGATAAGATTAATTTAGTGGATATGAATTAGAAGAGGGAAAGGGATCTTATAATTTAGTTTTAAGAGAATCTTGTTATGTAAGAAGAAGTATTTAAGGCTCAGGCAGATATTCTTAACACCCAGGAAGAAAAGATCAAAGCCTTATAAAAGAAAAATGAAGATCCGGATCTGCTGCTCAAGCATGTGGAAAAGATCCCAAGGATATAAAGAAGATGAAATCCATTGTAATGAAGTTAATTCTGAAGGATAAATAAGGATAATTCTTTTCAAATTCTATATTTTTTTATTTTTCCTTCCTTGTACAAATCATTCAAATCATAATGAAAATTTAGTTGTTCATCGTGTGTTTTTGTTGTATAATACTAATTTTTTAAGTACCATATTTTTTCCATTCTCAATATTCCTTTTTGAAAATCACAAAATGTGATAAAGGAATGAAAAAATGAATACTATGTAAACAAGATATTTCCCTATGTAAGGGGGAGTTCATCTAAGGGGATGTTCTTATCAAAGATGATTTTTGAATGCAAGAAAATGTAAAATCTCATTTAGGAAATCAACAATGCGATTATTATAGATTTAAAAACATAAGGGGGAGTTAGTCGTATTCACCAAGATTCAAAAGTAAAGGGAGATATGTTTTTATTTTAATGTCTATAAGGAAAATTTCTATGTCTTTATATTCTTTTTCATAAGGATGTTTGTGATTTCCAAAAAGGGGGAGATTGTTGAGTAAATAAGGTTTTCTTATGGCTTTTCCAGTCCTCTATGTTTTGAAAATCACAAACACTCTATCTTAAGAAAAATGATATATTCTCTTAGATTTAACATAATAAATAAAATTTTCTTCCATAAGGAAATTTATCCTTACCAATGTTTTCATGGTTCTTTTTATAGTTACCCTAAATATAACTCATTTTTATTCCGAGGTCTAAAATTCGGTTTCACTTTTAAAATCTTATAACCCTATAAATTCTCAGATATTGAGTATTCTATTTTTAGGTTCTGAAATTCAGTCTATGAATTCTCTGAAATTCAGACTGCGAATTCCTTAAAATTCTTACTCCGAATTTTCAGAAATTCAGACTCCAAATTCTCTAAAATTCAAACTCCAAATGCTCTGAAATTCAGAATCATAATTCTCTGAAATTTAGACTCTGAATTCTATGAAATTCAGACTCTTAATTCTTATAATTTAGAGTTTGAATTCCTCGTAATTCATAATCCTAATTCAACAAAAATAAGACTCTGAATTCATCATAATTCAGACTCTGAATTCCTCTAAATTCAGACTCCGAATTCCTTAGAATTCAGACTCTGAATTATTCATAATTCAAACTTTGAATTCTTTATAATTCGAGAATCTGTATTGATTAGAACATAGACTCTGAAATATATAGAATTCAGGTTCTCAATTCCTTTAAAAAAAGAATTCGAATATCCATGTTTTATGGTATACAAATATATATTCTCATAGACTTCAAACTTTATTTTTCCTTAGACTCCGAAAAATTAAATTTGGATAAGAAACCTTATTTTTCATCCACTTGTTATAGTTATGAAATTATTTCATATATTATGTTTCTAACTAACCGTCGTTTTAGTGACATGTGTACATGTCATTCCAAAATTCAAGGAAAAATATGACCGTTGCAGTAGGGAGCCAACTGTTGGAGAAGTTCTATAAATAGGATCTCATTTGAATGAGCTCAATATAGTTCTATCAATCTAGATATTTCATGCTACTGAAGTGATTTACAGAGAGAGAGAGAGACCCTCATTCCTTTTTCATACTAAAAATATTATTTAGCTTTCTTCATGTGACTCCGATTGTTGCTGTGTACAATCAAGGACTTCCATGGATAAAAAGATAGAGGTTACTACTACATTAAAGTTTGAGGGCTTACAGGGATAGTAAGAAAAATTATAATAATTCTATCAAGGGCTTCCCCTGGTGTGGGTGAGATAGAACTTCTTGAATGTATAAATCAAGGGACCTTTATCCAAGGTTTTTGGATACCCTACTCTTTGGGTTAAATTATTTCATACCCGTTACTTGTTTTGTTTCAAGTTTATTTCTACTATATATTGATAAAATAATAAAGTATAACCTTCTTATACTTTATTTTTCTTTTTTATACTCTGATAAGTAAGATTCTATATCCTTTAAGTTATAATCTTTTCCTTGTAAACGTTCCTTATGTTTTATTTCTGAAACCATATTTTTGGAACCTAGAATGTTTGTATAACTAAAAGAGGTCTTGTGAATTTTCGTTGTTTGAACATGTAAATCATAGTTTTCCTTAAGGATAAATTTAATGTTTTTAAACATAAAATTCAACCACTCTTGTAATTTAGTATCTACATTCATATTTTAATCCTAAAACTATAACTCTCACCTTCTAGGTCATTTTATACTCTTTGAACTAAGATAATATAACCTAGGAACTGAATTTTATTCATTCAAAAGGGTAACTTTGTGATATTATCATATAAATGATTATCTATCAATGTACCCAATATGATCATATGATTTTTTTTTCATTGTCATGGAAACTGTTTGAATACACCAATATTTCATCCATGAATACCATGAAAAATGAGTCTACGTTTGGGGGCAAGACTAGTTCATTAGTTCCATGAAAACTGCTTGTGTATTCATGAGACTGAAGGTCATTACCAAATACTCATACAATCCATATCAACTATGGAATGTTGTATGTGGTATATCTAATGGTAAAACCCAAACATAGTGATAAACTAATCTCAGATCAATCTTAGAGAAACCCCATGCTGCCCAATGCTGATCAAATAGATCGTCTATATGAGGAAATGGAAAATAGTTATTAACCATAAGCAGGTTTACCTAGAAGTAATACACAAAACACCTGAGGTAACCATCCACATTCATTGAAAAAAGGACCAATGAATCCCACTACGAAGAACTAGGTTATATGAATCCCTTAGCTTCTAAATCCTCTAGCCGCATCTTGATCTCCAGTAACTCAGTAGTATCCATCTTGTAAGGATGAATGAAAAATGATTGAGATCCTAACACTAGCTTGATGGAAAAATCTACCTCTATCCTGGGAGGTAGTCCTAGAAATTCTTGCAGGGAAACATTCCTAAAATGATCTTCCACTAGATAGAAATCCACCTGATGCGTTCCCTAGTCATCTAGATATATATTAGCAATCTGGGCTATCATCTAGCCCAAACCATGATGATTGTGTCCATATTGGCTCTCTTGAACATCCCATTCACCCTTGTGAATAAAAAACCCTCCCTCTAGTGAAGTAAAATCTACCCTTCGCTGATAGTAGTCAACATAATCACGTTAGGGAATCAACTAGTCCATCCTTATAAGGATTTCAAACCCTATCATCTCAAGGATAAAGAAGTACCATACAAAACAACAGACACTTATCTCAAAGGGGAACTCCCCACACATGCATACACTCTCTAATCATATTCTGAACAGAGTATCATGTGTCATCATGCCACAAGAAAATTGAACTTCTAGCTTATTTTTCTCCACTCTAGGTACAAATATGAATGAATGAGAAGCACCTATATAAAAAAGAGAAGATACTAACATAGAGGCTACTAAAATAATACCTATCACTATAGAAGGCTTGGCACTCTTATCTTTATTTATCGATTTCACTATTTACATATAGAATGATCTGCATCCATGAGATATATCTTGGCTACCCTGAGTAGGTCTACTATGATGGCACTATAAATTTGGTGTCTGACTTCCTCGACTACGAACACTTTCCCATATTGATTGGTTGACTTCACTCCAGCTTCATGATCGATAGGAATATGTTTAACCTTAACTTGAACATGGATTTGATGAATAACCTCTGTCACTAGATTATATGGAAAATATTCTAAAAATAACCGATGATGACCCATCTTGCCGTAAGAACGACACTATACTATGTACCTCGTGCACTGAGGCCCTGTATGTGTCTGTCCACAACACTGATTTTACCCCACCTAACTACCTATGTATGTAACCTGGATACTAATATCACCATGTAGAGGATCCAAATTACTCTTCATACTATTGGATGATTTAGTTCCAAATTTAGGTGTCTAACCGCCCTGGATCGCACCCACAGACTCTATCAGGTTATGCTCTGTGACAAATTCATGTTTCACTATTCCAGATATGGTAGTATGCCAAAATAAATTCACCTCTAATTATATTTTGTACCTAATACCATCCTTGAATCACCTAGATTTAGATAACACGTCACCTAACAGAATATGTGTGTAAAGTTGGAGCATCATAAAATGTGAAAAATAGTCCATGACTGATATAGAGCCATGCTCCATATGCATAAACAACTAGGAAGTATCTGACCTCATAATATTAGGATAGAAATAATCATAGAAGGGCTTCTGAAAATACTTCAAAACCATATCCTAATGATGATCCTTCTAGGTAATAACATCCCGACATCTCTTGGTATAATCCAAAAGATTAAAATTAGCAATCATCACTCTCCTTTCAGGAGGCGAATCAAGATGATTGAAAATCGATAGCATGACCTCCATCCATGAATCCACCCTCTATGTTCCTCCATTCCACAAAAACATGGGTAGATGAAAATATTGAAACTCACTAGTCAACACTTTTATAGTTGGGGTTGGCCACGAGGCTCCCTAAATAGAATTTATAAAGAAAATAAATCCCTCTCTAAACTAGGACTCATATCTTGTGTTAGGTATAACTTTTAGTTACACAAGAAGCACTACTAGAGGTTCTATGGGTGGCCCAGGGCCCACCACCACTAGAGCATGGTCCTCACCACACTGCTGGCACATGACTTGAAGACATTGTGGTGGAATTCCTCTAAAAACATACAAACAGACACCTTGATACAAGATTTAATAACCAATAAAAGTGTATATATAATAATATCATAAGTACAAGACTTCCTATATAACTATCACACCCATTTTCCTACTCATAAAGCTAGGTCTGGGTGGTGCATAGATCATAAGAAAATCAAGAGACACTATCTTTTTCCCTATACTAAGGTTTCATTAATGTCATGTTCTCCACTACAATTCAAAGGTCCTAGTATAACGAGTGTCAATTACAAGTTATAGAAGAAATATCCCTTAATTCTTAATTGAAATCCCCATTTAACGATTACTATTTCATTTTAAGTTTCAATTTTATTTAAATTCATAAGAATATGTTCGTATATAAATATATACATTTATATATAGGTTTAATTAGATGGGTTACCAGTCCAAATTTATAAAGGACCATACAATATAAATTTTGAGTGGAATCCCATTAAATGAAACCCATTATATACCCAGTCCCTGCATGAAATGTTAGAATAATCTCATGAAAAAAAACAAGGCACCAAATCATGATATAGGAAATGCCCACAGTAATGTATACATGGCATGTCATATGCATGGAATAATAATCCTCATGTTCCTATAATATTTCATAATGAAATACTACCTTTACATTTCATCCAAGCGATCATTTCCATCACCCAATAGTGAAATCAAGAAAACTATAATGAGCACAAACTAGAACAACTTGTACCATCCCTTGGTTTTTCGCTATACATGGGTTACCTACTCCCCTGAACAGGATCACGACCGAATATAGACACATCTTATTTCTCTTTTCTACCATCCAAAAATAGTAAGTAAAATAAAATAAACCACTAATACAACATGGTGATGTCATAGACCCAGTTTACTCAAAATTAACCGAACACGGTAATCCATATGACCACAAGAGTGCCTACCAATATTCTAAAGTCTTCGAACTAGTAGGGAGGGTCTATGGTAGAAAAATGATAAGAATATACCCTCATGATCAAATTATATCACAATGGTATAATCATATCAATCAATCAATAGGGAAATCACAAAATATAACTAAACAGTGGAAGAGTAATCATCCATCATAAAAATAACCATGTAATACCATACATCAATGTCATATATAAAATGATGATCATGGAATTCTATATAGAAAGGAAATAAAAGGGGATCGAGGTAACAAACGTATACAACATGGTATACAAATATTAACAAAAGAAGCAAGGATATCTCTAGTAGCATCTTGATCAAAGGATCAATCCTCTACCACCATACTCCATCCTAACAAGGTAATGAAGCTTCTAGAACATGTTACATTCCATTGTCCTTACCTAAATCCAATAAGTCTATCCTAGTACCCAATGTTGTCACAAACATGGTGTGTGATATACTCAGTAGGCCAGCACCAATAGTACCGATTTCCATCCAGTATATGAATATATAATAATCATTGTACAGGTAATAGTAAAATTTTTAAATGAAGTATAGTAAATAAATTACTCAAATAGTTCTGAGTTCCCATGGAACTCTCGTACTTTACTACCTTATTTGTATTAAATAATTATTTCTCTAAATATATAGTCAGTCCTGTGTTAGTTTAAAAAAATAATAACACATTACCTGTCTCTTATCCAAAGTGTCCCCCATGAACAATATCCATGAAAGATAGGTATAATAAGGCCATAAGTAAATTGTATGGCTATGATCAAATCGAAACATGTGATTGGAATTGGGACAAATATCATATAATCAATTTAATAATTAATTCAAATGAATCTTGAGTCTATACTTAGAATTTATAATTTAGAACCATCATATCAGTTTAGGTATAATATTAACCAATCACCTTACAAGATCATCCTAAACATTCCTCACAGAAAACCTAGTATTACTCTAGGTGTGGTATAAATTCTCCACCCTCTAAGTTTATCTTTGATTGTTCACTAAGATATCTCAAGTTTCACTTGTGGGATGACTCATAAATATTCAATCTAAGTCCATTCTTGGAAGTACATGTACTTCTCATGATATATAAATAATATGCCCTCTGAGTCCATCCTTATGATTCCTCAAGGGAACCCATGTATCACCCTAGAATTATATAACTAAGTAGTCAAGTGAGTCTATCCATAATATTCTTATAAGAACCCATGAGTCACCCACGATTCATAATAATTCCATCATAATTCGTTTAATAAAACAACATTGATGAGTCAATTCATGGTGTTCTAGGATAGAACCCATGTTTCACTCTCAACATAGAATATGGAAATGGTCATGGGCCCCAAGTCTATCCATACCATATAAGTTTACATTTTAATTCAAATAGATCTCACAATCATATAATCAATTATCTAACCTCATAAGGTGGCTTAAATAATAGAACATGCTTAGAACTGATAGAATCACATGAATCATCAAATTAATTTAAATTGTCCATTTCAATTATGAAAAAAAGATCAAGTATTAGTGATAAAGAACAATGTCCAAGGGCCTGGGGACAAGGTCTTCCATTCCCTTTAACATTATTATTGAATTTACAACTTCATCAATTCATTTAACATCCCTATTTCATGGGGTAAAAGGAGACACCTCAATAAGAGAATTAAATACATATTTCACCCATGGTGGTTTAATCTCATCTAACAACACACCCAAGGTGTGGTTAAAATTCAAGGTTTTAACCATTAATTACACCTCAAAAAGTGTCATGGGTCATCTAGGTCACGCCCTTTTTGTTAATTTAAATAAAAATTCAATTTATATGTGTTTCTCATAAGAACTAATGAAAGAAACAATGAAATACAATAAAAACACCCCAACTTCAATGAAAAATCATGTGACCACCCACCTAAGTTTGGAAGTCGACTCACCATCTATTGTTGGCCTATGATCCGGTCTAGAATGAAGGAAATCGAAAAATAGAAAAATTTAATGTAAAAAGGGAATTTGATCTCATGAAAGAAATAATTTCTTTAAGATGAAGAAAAACTATGCAATGAACAAGATTAATAGAGATCATACCGATAATAGAGACTTGATTGGATTCAGGATGGAGAAGATAACTTAAATCCTAGATGAATGGGAAATGGGAGATATCCCACAACTGTCATCCTACATGTGAGAAATGAGGGGTAGAAGGAGAGGAATTTATTTTAGGTATGTAAGGGAAAAATTTAATTTTTACCCAAAATTTAATGGGTCGCAGTGTTTGGATGCACGTGTGGCCAAATCCTATGCCAACCGTGTACCTATCTCAGCCTCAAGGAACCCCTCACATGGGATGACCACATGGTTTGTGTAACACCCCGACCCTCATTACCCAGAGTCATTGCATTATTACATAACATTAGCATTATAACAAGGAAATCATGTATCAAAAGACCGATCAGTTTAGTATTATTGGAAACAAGAATCAAACATAAGTTCAACATTACAACTTGAAAAGAAATGCAACACGAATTTATTCCATTAGAAACATCCAAGCCACCTAGATTATGTTGCAAGTCACCCATAACAAACTTTTTCATATCCTGGAAAAATGAAACATAAGAAAGGGGTGAGCTCAAAATCTCAGTATGGGTAAGCAATACAGCGAAAGATAACATCAATATTAGGCACGGTGAATAATTGAAACCACATGCCTTTACCAATAATAAACGTGAATACTTTTATGGAAGGAATATGTGCAGAGTAAATAATGCCATAACAAAGCATAATCATGGGTATTATACTAGTTTATTGACCACATGAAACATCAATATTAAAATTATAATGAGGGAATGTATAATGCCGGATATTCTGAATCATTTTGTCATGGCCTTGGTCAAGACGTCTAAGAATGATTAAGGAGTCATCGAATATCATATATCAAAATGGAAAAGTCCATAGCCAATTCTATGTCTAGTTGTCTCATGAGACCTACCGATTCGTCGAGGAGCTATAACGGGCTCCAACTATCACTTACTAAGTCCAATACATTCCACATATGAAAAGTTTGAAATATAACATAAACATTTGTATTAAAACTAGCATACGAAATGTCATTACATTAATTATAATCCATGAATGGTATAAAAATAGAAAATCCCGAGTCAAACATATCAAAAACCTTCAATAAAATATGGACATTTTATTCATAGTAAATCAACTCCAAATAAACTTAAAATCCATCAATGCATTTTGACATAGATGAAATAAAAAACCATTTTTAAAAAATATCTCTTTAAATTTTGAAATCATTTAAGAGTCGCATAATTATAAAGAAAACATTTATTAATAAAATATTCTTATAAGCTTATAAGGGAAGCTTTGATGTTGTGATAATGGCGGAAAATAGCCGCACCCACCATATAAGTTAAAAAAACATTCTTACCTTAATTTTGTTGAAAATGTCATAAAGTACCTTGTATGGAAAATGATGGAAAGATACCTTTCGAAACATATAAGGTCAAATAAGGGTATAAATTACTTTACCCCATTGACTGGTAAATAGTTAAAATGTTTTGAAATACATTTTTAAGAAACAAGGATGTGGATGATAATGAGGTCCCATTAGATACATACGTAAAAACAACCTCGGATAATAAAGAGACTGTGAAATTATCCCTTAAATTTTACTTTTCATTGGTCAAGGGTAGGTTAAAATCATGTATAATGGTGAAATAATTGTTATTAAATTATACAATAATCATATACATTAATATGATATCATATATGATCTTTTAACATTGCTTTGTTAATAAAATCTTAGTATTATCATCGTTTTGGGTGTTAACGGATTAATTTTCCTATATATTCATTGTTATGTGAGTCATATTTTTTATGAATGGGATGTATATTAATCATATCCAAAATGATATCAAGTCGATAAAAATTATTTTTAATCATCAAATGAAAATTAATATGGAATGGATACGATGGGGAATGAATCTCATCGTGTTCGTGGAGACTGTAATCTGTACGTACACACGAGTGACAATATCAATTTTTTGATATTAAAATAATATATAATTTGATGGTATATCATATATAAAGAATAATTATCATGAAATAAATATTATTTACATCAATGAAACATTATTATTATACCCAGAAAAATAATAATTTATTGAATAACAATTACACCACGACGTGGAGACGGTAAGTTGTACGTAGGCACGTATGGCGACTTGTAATTAAAAGGATGGATAGAATAATGAAAATGTTTTTAACATATTTATAATAAATTACAGTATATAGAAGATACTGGAGTTATTATTTTATAATGTAAACAACAATGAAAGAGGAAGTGGAAGAAGAAAGGAACTTGAAAGAGGTGATGAAATATTTACCTCTTCTTCGAGTTCTTCCTTTTGATTTTATCAAAATGGATCATTAAGATGGATTTATAACTAAAGGAAGGAATCTAGGATTATTGTAGGATAGTTTAGGGTGTATTATGGTAGGTTTTGTAGAGCCAAATGGCTTTGAAACTGTGAATTAGAGAGAATGGGGAGTGCCATTTAATAAGAGCGATGAGGGGCACCTTAGGAAAAGCTTGAAATATTATTTTATAATAAAATAATTTTATTTTTCCAATTTCTCAAAAATGGATTATTTAAAGGTTATGTTGTGGATGGGTCAAAAACCACCCAACCAATAGGTTTTAGATAGGATTGGGAACTATAATAACCTTATATTTAGATTTAACTCTTAGTTAAATAGTTTGACATTTACCATGTCTCGTTGTAATTTTATATTATATGGTTAATAAACTTAAAATATACATCCAAGAGAACACCAAGTGGTTCACTAATGATACACCTATCTTTATATATGTTTTTTGGCCGAACCATAGATTTTTAGGAATATAATACCAATTAATAATATAATATTTGTTATAAAAACTCTTTTATGTCAATTTTGACACTATTTGGTATTTTGTTTTTGTTAAAATCATAAAAACATTATTACTTGAAAAAAATTCATCTAACCAAATCTAATATGTCATAGTAACCTATAAAATTAGTGTAATTTATAAAAAACCTCAAATTACTTTTATTTGGATATTTATAATATCAATTATTTTAATATTTCATTAATTATGTAATTACTGCATCATCATTGTGTCATAAATAAATTTATTTATATAATGTCCAAAATTTATAAAAAAAATATGATTATATAGGAAATATTTTTAGATTAATAATGAATATTTATAGTCGAATTTATCTTATGTATAACCCTATATTAAAATTGGTTTAGTTATTAATCATTGATTTTAACACTTTTAACTCTTCTTTGAATTAAATAATAATAAATGTCCTAATCTAATCCATGTGGACAAAAAGGGTAATATATTATTCCTATGGTTATTTTTGATCGAATTACACTTATAAAATAAAATTAGGACATGTGTTAGGGTAATAATAATACAATTTTTACCCTTAATTACCAAATTTACATTTACCGTGGTAAATAAAAGTAAAAAGTTACTATTCACCAAAAATTATTTTCATCTTATTAGAATTAATTTTACATACTAATATCAACTTTGTCTATCTGATTTTTTAAATTTAACTCGAAGAAGCGGAAAGTTATTTTTTATGTCAATTTGCAAACGCTCCTAGGAGGTTCGTAAAATACAATAAAAAGTTCAATAAATGTTTTATATATCTAAAATTATTTTAGAATGAATCCAATGAATTAAATTGAATTTATATAGGTATTATGTATCTATTTTTGAACTAAAATAAAATTGAATAAAATAAATAATTATTCTATAAAAATTTGGTTTTAAACTATAACTCAGTGTTTTCACTGTTCATCAAAAATTGTAAGTTTTCATAAAAATACCAAAAATTCACCCTAAGATGATTTTGATATTATGAATCCAAAAATGAAGTCCATTTTGAATGATAAAATTTATAAAATTTCAAAAAGTGTGTATTACTACTCATAACAGCTAGTTTGATTGGTTTTGGTGTGTTAGAACTTGATGTTGTGTACAACACACGCTATTGTATTTTTCAAAATGAAGCATATCGTGGAATCTTGGGGTGTTACATTATCCCCTCCTTCAAATAATTTTGTTATCGAAATTTCTAGAGTATTTCTATATAAAAATACTTGGGTGGTTCCTCATCACAAGTTACTCAAGTTACCATGTTTCCTCTTCCATCATATGGTTTCGCCATAGAAATTTTTCGAGAAGAGTTGTCTAGTTTCTCAGCACTGGTTATCTTGTATCAAGAACCTTGACATGATCTTCACAATAAGATAGATCAGGTTCTATCTCTAAATCCTGATAACTGAGTACATACAGTGGTTCAGACATGTATTTTCTCAACAGTGATATGTGTAACACATCGTGATCTTTGGAAAGACTTGGTGACATTGCCGACCAGTAATCTACAGCTGCAATTCGTTCTAGAATTTTGAAATGTCCGATGTACATGGGACCTAATTTTACCTTCTTACCAAAACCTATAATAACCTTCCATGGAGATACCTTAAAGAAAACATGGTCTCCTACGTGAAATTCCAAATCTTTCCTTCGGTTATCGGCATAGATCTTCTACCTACTTTGAGCTACTTTGATGTGGGTTTGGATTACCTTCACCTTTTTCATCATTTCCTCCACATGTTCTAAGCCTACGAGTTTTCATTCACCAACATCATCCCAATAGGTTTGTGTGTGACATCTCTTTCTGTATAATTCTTCATATGGTGCCATCTGAATACTTCAATGGAAGCTATTGTTATAATAAAATTCTACCAGAGGTAAATATTGATCCCACATACCTTGAAAGTCATGTGAGAATGATCTCAACATGTGTTCTAAGGTTTGAATAGTCTATTCTAAATGTACATCAGTTTGAGGCTGGTAGGCAGTCCTTAGACGAAGTTCAGTATCTAGGGATTTCTGAAGACATTCCCAGAATCTTGATGAAAATTGTGGATCACAATCAGAAACCATTGATAGGGTTACTCCATGAAGTCTTACAACTTCATTAATATAAAATCTTTCTATGAGTTGAAGTGGTAAATCTTCTCTTATAACAAGAAAATTTGATGACTTGGTAAGACGATCAACAATGACCCTATTTGAATAGTTCCTTCTAGGAGTCTTTGGTAGTCCCATAACAAATTCCATCATAATATTATCCCATTTCCACTCAGGTATGGGAAGAGGATGCATGAATCCTCAAGTCTATAGCCTTCCAGCTTTCACTTGTTGAAAAACCATACATCTTGACACAAAATCAGAAATCTCTTTCTCCATGTTGTCCTACAAAAAATGTTCCTTCAAATTTATATACATCATAGTGCTATCATGACGTATAGAGAAATTGGAAGTATGAGCATCATACCAAAATTCCCTTTTTAGATCCGGTATATCGGGAACACAATGTCTTTTTCAAAATTTCAAAATTATATCATCATACACATAGTCAATCAATCTCCCATCATTCACAGATTTAATCTTATTTGGAAACTCTTCATCACTGGTATGAGAACTCGTTATCCATTCTAGTAAATATGGTTTGGAATGAATTTGAAAATGTATTGATGTTTCACCTTCCATGGTTATTCCCATATCCATCATTACTAGATCCATGAAAATAGGATCCCTTTCAACTGTCATCTTGTTCAAAACTCCATGATATTTTCTGATCAAAGCATCTTCCACCTTATTTTCCTTCCCCATATGGTAGTGTATAGTGAAATCATAATCCTTGAGTAGTTGAATCCATATCCTTAGCCTCATGTTGATTTCTTTCTATGAGAAGAAATTCTTAAAACACCTGTGATCAGTATATACATCACATTTTTCAGCATAGAGATAGTGTCTCCAAATCTTCAAAGAAAATATTATAGATTCTAACTCAATATGATAAGTATGACAATTTTTCTCATGAATTTATTGTTTTCGTGAAACATAGGAAATAACCATATCATTCTGCGTAAGGACACAACCAAGGACTTTCTTTGAATAATTAATATAAATAACAATCCAATCAATACCTGATGGTAGAGTCAAGATATGATCATTGGATAATATTCTCTTCAGTTATTCAAAACATTCTTCACACTCTTTTGTACAAAAAAATTTAAACCCTTTACGTGTGATCCTGGATAATTGGTTAGCCAATCAGGAAAAATTCTAGATGAAATTTCGATAATAACCTGTTAAACCAATACAATTGCGTACATCAGTTATACTTGTCGGAGCTAGCCATTCATGGATTTCTTTTGTCTTATAAGGATCAATGGAGATCCCATCCATAGTGAATATATGTCCATGAAAAGAAATCTATTAAATCTAGAATTCACACTTGCTAAACATCCCATATAATTCATGTCTTCTAAGTGACTTTAGGATAATGCGCATGTGATTTTCATGATCTCCATAGCTTTTTGAGAATACCATGTTATAATCAATAAACACCACTAAAAATTCATCAAGATATTACTTGAAAACTCTATTCTTTAGATCCATTAATACATATGGTGCATTAGTTAATTCAAAAGGCTTTACTGTAAACTCGTAATGCCCATACCTAGTTCAAAATTTTGTTTTTGGAATATCTTCCTTATTCACACACCACTAATGATATCAATATCAAAGGTCAATCATTTAAAAGTATTGAGATCCTTGAAGTTGGTTGAATAAATAATCATCGTGAGGTAGGGGATACTTGTTATTTATTTTTATAGCATTGATTTTCTAGTATAAAAGCACAACCTCATATACCAATATTTCTTCTAATGAAAAAGAATAGGGGATACCCATGGAGAAACACTAGGGAGAATAAATCCCTTATTACTCAATTCCTCATGTTTTTTCATTATTTCCACTAATTCTACAATGGAAATTCTATAAGGGGTCTTCGATATGGGTCTTAAATCAATAAATAAATCAATAAAAAATTTAATTTCTCAATATGGAGGATGTCCTGGTACATCCTCATGAAATATATCTGCATGCTATTTCACAATAGGTACATCCCATATTTGAACATAATTTTCCTCACCCATATTTATTTCATTCTCTACCTCCCCAATAATTGAATTTTGTTAAGCTACTGGGGGTGGATTTAGATAAGAATTTGGTGGTGACGATTCTTCACTAATGATAAGGTGTTCTTTATAATAGTCATAAAAAATAGTAACCTCCTTCAAACAATAAATTTTTTCATCATGGTCAGAAATAAAATCCATACCGAGGATTATATCAAATTCAATCATGGGTATGAAAATGAGATCATTAGATAATAAACATGTTTATGCCCTAATGGGAACTGATTCACAATACATTGTAGCAATGATACTTCCCTTAAGAGTTTTTACAGAAAACTCCATTGATAAATCAAATGGGAAATATCTAATATCATTAGTAAACAGGGAAGATATGAAACATTGCGATGATACAGAATCAAATAATGCATTGGATAAACACGAGGAAACCATTAAATTACCTGCCACCCCGTCTTTCGGGGCCTCAACCGTAGTAGTAGTGATCACATAAGCTTGGCCTTGATCCCTTTGAATATTCTAAGGTAAGTTTCCCTGATGCTTAGGAAATTAATTTTCATAATTTCCCATCTCCCTGTAATTGTAGAATTGAACATTGGTAGCATCTTTCTTTCCCAGACAATCACCAGCATGATGGCATTTCTGTCTACATTTTTAGCATAATCCTTTTCCTATTAGATAGACACCAGGGTGCTTCCTTCCAAAATTATAATAGGGTGGAAGTTCAATTCTTCCCTTCTTCTCAGTTTCTTATTTCATTTCCCAGAGTGTTCAGCAGATCTATTCTTCTCTTTCTTTGCTTTAATGTCATAAGACTAAGAGAATTACTTTTCTGTCTTGATATTACACGAGACAATATCTTCATATAATGAGAAGGATTGTGATACGCTTGCTCAAGGAGAAATGGTTTTAACCCATCAAATAAAAGACCAGTCATACTTCTTGGGTTACATATATAATCTGCAGCATGCCTTACTAACCTTGTAAAATTAGCTTCATACTTTACAATATTCTCATCCTCCTGTTGCCTTAGACTGAGAAATTGTCTTTTCATATCCGCTCGATGCTCACGAGGAAAGTGTTTTTCTTTGAAAATTTCATTAAACTCCCTCCATTCCATATTTGATATTTCATCATATTCCTTTGTGATTTGAATAAATAATCACCATTGATCAGCATCTCCAGTGAGATGGTAGACTACCATGACAACATTTTCCCTTTCGCTACTACCCAAGGTGTAGAATACATTCTCTATGGAATTTATCCATTGGTCAGCTAATAATGGATTTCTACCCCCATTTAATGTTGGTGGTTGTTGCCTCATGAAGTGGTCTAAAATTGATCCTCTGTGTTGGGGATCAAGGTGCTCTATACGGTTAAGGTTATTGTTCATAACCTATGTTAGTTGTCCTAGTATGGTGATACGCCAATCAGCAATAGTTTTATCACCATACCCACTATAATTATATTGACTAGGAGAGAAATCCATACATGGAGTGAATTCATTGATATAGTTTCCATTCCTTCAACTAGGTGCCATTTCTAAACAATGGAATACACTACATTATTTTATTAATCGCAATACATAAATCCAAACTTGTAAAACACATAACATAAATATAATAGTTTATGGATATAATCCACAATAATATTTTCATTAAGGAAGTATATACTCATAAACCCTTGATAATGGTTCTTAAAAAAATGAGAATTATACTAAGCATATCCCCCAAGAGTGTCGTAACCAAGAGGGAAGCAAGGCATGTTTTCGTGAACCAGTTCCCGTTCGAGTCTAGCTCAATGCGGATGTTTTAGGTTTTATACCTAGGTACATCTGTGCCAGAGCCTCCTCTACCTTCTCGTATCCAGACAGGGATGTATTCCTTGGAAAACTCACAAAATCTCTACAATACCAAAATTCTAGGAAGTTCTTTTATACTAATCCACAAATTCTATCTAAGGGCTATGTGCTCTAATCAGAGGTTATCTAGATCTAGTTTCCAAGGTTTGTACTAATCTTACTCTAATACCAACTATAATTCCCTCACCCTATTTACCGAGATTCAGTGCATTATTACATTATATTGACATGATCACAAGGAAATCAGGTCTCTCAAGACCGATATTTTTAGTATTATTGGAAAGAAGATTCATACATAAGTTCAACATTACAAGTTGAAAAGAAATAAAACACGAATTTTTCAATTAGAAATATCCAAGACTCCTAGATTATGCCAGCAAGTCACTCATAACAAACTTCTTAATATCCTAGGAAAATGAAACATAAGAAAGTGGTGAGCTCAAATGCTCAGTAAATGTATGTAATATAATAGAAGATAGAATAAATATTGAGCATGCTGAATAATTGAAACCACATGCCTTTACCAATAAGAAACATGAATAATTTTATGGTGGGAATATGAGATAAGTAAATAATGGAATAATAAAACTTAATCATGGGTATTCTACAAGTCGAATGACCACATGAACCATCAATATTAATTTCATAATAAGGGAATGTATAATGCCAGAAATTTTGAAACATTTTTTCAAGGCCTCTGCCAAGAAGTCTAAAAATTATTAAGGCCTCAGCCAAAACAATATATCAAATTGGGAAAGGCCTCAGCCAATCAATGTCTAGTTGTCTCATGAGACCTACCAATGAATCAAGGAGCTATAGTGGGCTCCACCCATCACTTACTAAGTCCAATACATTCCTCATATGAAAAGGATGAAATATAACATAAACATTCGTATTAAAACTAGAATACAAAATGTCAATAATTTAACCATAAACCATTAATGGTGTAAAAAAATCTCATCCACAATCAAACATATCACAAAACCTTCAATACAATGTGGAAGTTTTGTATCATAATAAATCAACATAAAATAAACATAAAATCCATCAAATGATGATGACATAGATGAAATCAAAACCTTTTTTTAGAGAAATAACTCTTTCTATTTTGAAATAATTTAAGAGCCTCATAATTATAATGAATAATTTTATTTTTAAAATATACTTATAAGCTTGTAAGGGATGATTTGATGATGTTATAATGGCAGAAAATAGCAGCACCCACTATATAAGTTAACAAAACATTACTAAAATAAGTTTGTTGAAAAGGTCATAAAGTACATTGTTTGGAAAACGACGCAAAGATTCCTTTAAAAACATATAAGTTCAAATAAGGGTATACATGAATTCAACCCATTTTCTAGTAAATAGTTAAAATGTTCTGAAATACATTTTTATGAATCATGGATGTGAATGAAAATGTGGTCTCAGTAGATACTTACGTTAAAATAACCTTGGATAATAAAGAGATTGTGAAATTAACCCTTAACTAGAAATTTTACTTGGTAGAGGGTAGGTTAACCTCCTATATAATTCTGAAATAATTTTATGAAATTATACAAGACTCATATACAATAATATGATATCATATTTGATCATTTAACATTGCTTTGTTAATAATATCTTAGTATTATCGTCGTTTCAGGTGTTAACAGATTCTTTTTCCAATATATAATTTGATATATGAGTCATATTTGTTATGTATAGGATGTATCTTATTCATACCGATAATCATATCTTGTATTTAAACATTATTTTTAATCATCAAAAGAAAATTAGTTTTGAATGGATATGATGGGGAATGAATCTCATCTCGTTCATGGAGACGGTAATCCGTATGTACGCACGAGCGACAATATCATTCTTTATATATTAAAATAATTTATAAATGGATGTTATATCATATATAAAGAATCATTATCATGATATATTTATTATTCACATCAATTACACATCATTATTATACCCACCCAAATAATAATGTATTGAATAACAATTACCCCACGACGTGGATGTATGCACGTATGGTGACATGTCCTACAAAGGATGGATATAATATTGAATATCATTGTACCATATTTATAATAAAATATAATTATATAGAATATACTGGAGTTATTATTTTATAATTGAAAAAAAATGAAGAGGAAGTCGAAGAAGATAGGAACTTGAAAGAGGTGATGAAATATTTATCTCTTCTACAGGTTCTTCCTTTCGATTTGATCAAAAGGACTCCTTAGGTTGGCTTTATGACTAAAGGAATGGCTATAAGATGAATGGACGACAGTTTATAGGGTATTTGGGATAGGTTTGTCAGAGACAAATGGATTTGGAGGTGTGAATTATAGAGAAGGGGGAGTTCCCTTTTATAAGAGGGGTGAGGGGCACCATAGGAAAAGCTAGAAATATTATTTTATAATAAAATAATTTTTGGTTTCTAATGGATAAAAATAGATTATTTATAGGATAAGGTGGGTATGAGTCTAAAACCACTCAACCAATAGGTTTTAGGCAGTTTTGGGTCACAATATTAACCTTATATTTTAGATTTACCTGTTAGTTAAATCGTTTGACATTTACCATGTCTCTTTGTATTATTATATTATATGATTAATATACTTACTATATAATACCAAGAGAACTGAAAGATGTTAATTAATTATAAAACTATAATTATATATGTTTTTTTGGCTGAACCATATATTTTTTTGAATATAATACTAATTAATAATATAATATTTGTTTTAAAAACTATTTTATAACAATTTTGACACTATTTGATATTTTTTTTTAAAACCATAACAAAATTATTAATTAGAAAAAAATTCACATAACCAAACCCAATATTTAATATTAACCTAGAAAAGTGGTTTAATTTATTAAAAGTCACAAATTACATTTATTTGGATATTTATAATATCAATTATTTTAATATTTCATTAATTAGGTAATTACTGCATCATCACTATGTCATAAATAAATGTAATTATTTAATGTGTATAAATAATAATAAATACCATTCTATAAGAAATTTATATAGCTTTATAATGAATATTTATTGTCGAATTTATCTTATGTATAACTCTATATTAAAAATGGTTTAGTTATTAAACTTTCATTTTATCACATTTAACTCTTCTTTGAATTAAATAAAAATAAATGTCCTAATCTAATCCATGTGGACCTAACAGATCATATTTTATTCCTAAACTTGTTTTTGGTCGAATTACACGTATCTATTAAAATTAGGACATGTGTTAGTGTAATAATAATATCATTTTTACCCTTAATTACCCTATTTAATTTTAATCGTGGTAAATAAAAGTAAAAAAGTTACTATTAACCAAAAATTATTTCCATCTTATTGAACTAAATTTTACTTACTGATATCAACCATGTCTCTTGGATTTTTTAAATTCTACTCTCATATGTGTAAAATTATGTTTTATGTAAATTTGAAAATGCACCAAGGAGTTGGGTAAAAATGGAAAAAAGTTCAAATAAATTTTTATATATCTAAAATTATTATAAACTTACTCTAATGAATTACATTGAACTTATATATGTATTATCTATCTATTTTTACCTAAAATAAATTTAAATAAAATAAATAATTATTTAAATAAAAATTTGGTTTTAAACTATAACTTAGCGTTTTCACTATTCATCAAAAAATGAATGTTTTCAGAAACATACCAAAAACTCACCCTTAGCTAATTTTAATATTCCATATACATAAATGAAGTCCATTTTGAATGATAAAATTTATATAATTTCAAAAATTCGGTATTACTATTCATAACGGCAAGTTTGATTGGTTGTGGTGTGTTAGAACTCGAAGTTGCATACACCACACACTGTTGTATTGTTCAAAGAGAAGTGTACCGTGGAAGCTTGTGGTGTTACATAACTGATAATAATAAAAATTTCTGAAGGTTAAGTGAAACATTTTGAAAATTTATTCAAGAAAATGAAATATATTAAAAAAATAATAGCAATAATAAAACCAAGTAATGATAAACTTCTTACTTTATAATCCATGTATTCTGAAATTATACCTTGATAATCTTCATAAAATATACTCAAAAATTATTTCTTAATCACATGTTTAAAATGTTATAAAAAATAAATTATGCTAATTAATGTTCCCTATTATATCCGTATTTTATTGGTTATAGAAATAAATTTATTTCAAATAATTTATAATATTATGTACATTTCCAAAAAAAAATCTATTCAGGTACCTATGATTTATAATAATGACCATAACGTAGATGAATAGAGTATGTTCACTATTATAATACATTAACATGATTAATAAGAATAAAATATGTAAGGAACAATCTATTTAGTAGTCTTGTAAAGTAGATTACATTCCTAATCATTATATTACAATTCAAAACATAAAATACAACAAAAATAATCTTTTGAGAACAAAATTATTCTCTTATATTAATCATTCATTTAACTCATAATAAAATATTTTTATTTGTGGGAAAATAAAACATGAAAAATTGGTGAAATCAGATGCTCTGTAAGGTTATACAATAAAACCTACGCATTCATAAATACCCACAAATTTTTAGGCAACTATTAAACTGAAACGCAAGCATTTTTAAATTTTACACGGATATTATATGGAATGATAAAAACAAATAATTACATTTAAACATTATAATAGAAATTATACTATTTGAACATTCACATGTAACATTAATAGCTAATATCATACTGAAGTAACGTATAATGTTGGATAATTGTAACTTTCCATCAAGGCTTCATGCTAATAATATAATATTTTAATGTCTTCCTTCCTAATATGTAAAACATTCAAGGATTCATGAAAAGAATATAATAATAGAGTAAGGCCATATCCAAATAAAAATCTATTTTGTTTAATGTGACCATCTGATGCATCGAGGGGATAAAGTGGCTCATGCCCATCACATACTAAGTCCAATAAATTTCTCATATGAAAATGGGGAAACATTACATTAATATTCTTATGAAAACTAGTACATGAAATATTAATACTTTAACCATAAACCATAAATTGTATCAAATTAGCATATACATAGTCAAACATATCATATAAACTCCTATATTATATGTATGATTGTATCATACTAAATCGACCACAATTAAGAATAAAATAAAGAAAATGTTAATATAGATGAAAACAATATAATAAAAAAAATAAAGTTCCTTGATGGAAATATCACTTTTCACATTGAAATCATTTAAAAAATACACAATAATAAAAAAACATTTGGTTTGAATATAATATTGTATGATTATAAAGGATGATTCAAAATGTAAAGGTGACATAATGGTGAAAAATTTCCTCTTAGGCTGTATATGGTAAAAATAATTCTTTAATTAATTTATTGAAAAGGATATAAAGTACCTCATTTGGAAAATGATGGGAAAAATCATTTCAAAGATTATTATGAACATAAAAAATTGGTAAAAATTACTTTAAAATATGGTGTTAATTTTTTGAATTACATTTAATGAAACATTGACATGGATGACCAACATGTCCTAGTAGATAGTTACATAAAAACGAACTTGAATTAAAATGATATTTAAAGATTGACCATACCTTTTAAATTCCTTTAGTAGAGGGTGATTTAACATCATATATAATGGTAATATCATTTTATTAATGTATACTTGTATCATGTCAATATTTATGATATCTTATTTGATCATCTAATATCATTTTCTTAATAATATTTCAGTATTACCATTATTTCAGGTGTTAGCTACTTTGTTTTTATGCATGTTTTTTTTAATGTAAGAAATTTTTTTTATGAATATAATATATATTACTGATATAAATAATTAATTATGTACATAAAAATTATATTTATTCATAATATTAATTTTATAATTACTCTAAGAAATTTAGCATTTATAATTAATCACATCACATTGTCCAGACGGTAGGTCGTACGTACGCAGGAGCGGTGATATAATTCCCTTAATAGTTAAATGGTATAGAATTAGATGGTATATTAATTACACAATATCTTTATCATGTTATATTAATTATCTATATCCATTATAATCATTTTTATATCCATCCAAATAATGTATTGTTGAATAAAAAATTACACCATAGTGTGGAGATGGTAAGTCGTACTTACACATTAGCTACGATATCATTCACATAATGGTTAAATGGTATAGAATTGGATATTATATTAATTATAAACAATCATTATCATATTATATTGATTATTTATATCCATTATACATATCATTATATACATCTAAATAATGTATCGTTGAATAAAAATTTACACCACGGTGTGGAGATGGTAATCTGTATGTACACAAAAAGGGAGATATTATAATTCATATGATCGATAAAATGATGAATATGGTTGTAAACTGATTTCAATGAAATCTCATAGGATGTATTAGAATTGATTTATTTATTTGGTATGGAAACAACATATATTGTGGTAGTAGAAAAAGAGAAGAACTTTGAAAGTGGTGATAAAATAATTTTCTCTTTATTTGGAATATCCTTTTTATTTTAACAAAATGAATCCTTAGAATGGAATTATGACCAAAGTATAGACTCAGTGATTTATTGATGAAATTTTGTAGAGTAAATGGGTAGGGTTTTTCTGGGACAATGTGTTCTAGAGGTGTGAATTAATAAAAGGAGAAATGCCCTTTTATAAGAGAGGGGAGGGGCATATTAAGAAAATTTAAAAATATTAAATTAATATAAATTAATTTTCAATAAGAAATATATTAAAATAGAGTTTATTCTAAGATAAGATGTTGATGGGTCGAAATATCATAAACCAATGAATTATAGAGATGTTTATGTCCATAAATTGACATTATCTTCTACGATCAATATTTAGAAAAATAATTTATATTTTACAATGAAAACATGTATTTTTACACTATAGGGTTAATACATTTACTATAAATGGCCGATAGAACCAATATTGGGTCATTTATTAGATATTTATCACAATAATAATCTATTTTTTGACCATTTATTTTTTTTTAAATTTTTATAACATTTAATAAAATATTATTTATTTTAAAGTAGCATATATGTCAAATTTGATACTATTTAATATATGTATTTTTAAAATATAAAACCTTCTAGATAACGTTAAACCAATACTTCTTATAGGTCTCTAAAAAATCTAGTTTATCTATAATTTTTTTTGTCATTAATTAAGTAAAATTATATTTATTTTATAATTTTTAATATCCTTTAATTAATATAACTCTTAATAAGTTAATTTATACATAACTATTGTGCCATAATTAATGGTAATTATTTAATCTCTAAAAATTATTAATAATTTTAGATTATATTTTTAATTAATTTATCTCATTAAATAATATTAACAATCACATTTATTTGTTAAATATATCTATATGAAAATTATTATTCTTATAAGAAATGAGTGTGAGATTTTTTCACATTCATTAATTATAATATTATTCATGTAATATTCAAGGATATATGTACATTAAATAAATTAATTTTGAAACATAGGTGATAAATGTAGAATATATTAATAAAATATGATATCTACATGAGTTAGGGTAATTTTATAATATTATTTTTACCTCTAGTTACCTGATTTATCCTTAACCATGGTAAAAAAATTACTTAAATCACCATTCTTAATATCCAAAACAAACAATAATCATAATTTGGACCCACGAATTCCTAATATGGAATCAAATTTTCAAAATTAACTACATTTCAATTATAATAATTAAATAAAAATTAATCCATTTTGACAAAACAAGAAGACGTGGTTTTTCCAAAATAAAAACCATCAAAGGATTATCATTTGTATATATCTACTTTTATTTTGAAAATAATTTAAATGGATGAAATTTTATTAACTGAAAAAAACATAGTATAATTATACTTTAAATCCAATTAAATGATTAATATATTACCATAAATAAATTATATGAAAATAATGTTTGGAATTAATGTACTTTGTTTTTCACTATTTATTAAAATATGAATGTTTTCATAAAAAAATTGTACAAAATAAATTAATACATCATTATTCTAACAGATATGAATATTTTTTCAAATTTATATCATAAAAGTGTTCTATATTATCTTTATAAACGGTTCTCCATTTAAAGTCTGTAAAAATGCATTTTTAAAAAAAATTACTACTTTTATTAAAAATTTGATTTTGTTCTTATTTAATGACAATGAAAAACATAATATAAATATTAAAATAATATGGAATTTATAAAGTAAAAAATTTAGTTAATATTAGTTATAAACACTATTTAAATGGCTCGACTAATAGATCATGGTGCTCTCGAACTCGATAATGCATGAAACACAAGCTATGGAATTAGAGAATCTTATTGTGGTATGTTGGTGTGGGACATTCTCCAATCCATCAAAAAATTAAATCCTCAAAATTTGAAATCGTGATCAAAATCTAGGGTTTAACTTTTTAATACATCTTAATTGAATTCCAACATCGGAAAATGATTTATGAGACCTATAATTCAAAATAAATACAAGGATGATTGAAAGCCACCAAAGATAACACATACTAGTGTTCTGTGTCAGAAAACATGGACATGAAATAAAAATCTAACCATCATTCTCTTATAGATAGTGATATTCAACATGAGGAGGAAATAAATAACAATTCCAAATCTAGAAATCGATGGTGATCTAAGGGACAATTTGATTTATCAGAGAATGTACTCGGATAGAATTTTTTGTTTCATGATTATTTCCATGTAGTTAAATAAATAATTTACTTAATATATTAATAACATATGGAATCACAATGAACAGACATGTAGAGTTTTGTCCTTTACCTAATTCTAACCATAAAATCATCTTTATCTTCAAAAGATAATAAAATTAAATAATATTTTATTTATCATAACCATATATGGTTCAAAAAAATAACATATAGTTTATAAATAAAGAAAATAATATTATACTACCTAGGTACTTCTTGTAGGCCATTGGATGGTGATGAATCCATATCACAATTCTGTTGTGGGTAAGATTCTTAGAGCCTTGTCTGATGTGATGGGTTATCTCCCGACCTGTGGGTTATCCTTTTTTAAAAACTATATTATTATAACATTCCAGAAATAATAATTGTATTTCAAACACTAAATAAATGATACATCGTAAAACAATAATATTTAACGTTTATCTTACTCCATTCCAACCCTATGAATCGACGAAAATACTCCAATACAAATTCAATATAAAAAAGGTCTCAAAATTTCCAAAATCAATCGTAACATATTAATACCTAAACAATATAATGATGATCTTATTGTCACATAACAATTATATTATCACTATTAGATATTTTTTGAAAAGTCAAATTAGTTCAAATACATAATGAAAAAGTATTGTAGTACAATCCTTATATTACAAATTATTCATATAACCATAACAGTATAACTTAATTATTGAATCCAAAAAAATACATTAATTACTCAACATAGACCATATTAACATCATAATATTGACCTTGATACAAAATATTTATCTAATCTATATTTCCTTGACTCTTGGGGAATTCAATTTCAATTTTCAACATATCATTACGGTATAAACATTACACATTTATAAATTCATTCTTTTCCTTTCAATCATGATCATGGTGTCATTTTTATCCACACTTGAAACAAACTCCATTTACATTTAAGTAGGAATAAATGTGTTTCAATCCACAACTATTACATGTGGGTATATCATTTTATCCTTTATTACCATTATATACCTCTTGATCATCCATTTTCTTCTTCTCATTCTTTCCCTTAAATTCATAAGACATAGAAAATTATTTACCTATCATGATAACGCATGAGACTATATCCTTATGTGATAATAATGTTTGGGATTCTAATGAATTTTTCAGAAATGAATTTAATTAATCAATAAAATGATCAATATTACTACTTGGGTTATGTATATAATCTACAATATGCCTTCCCAAATTTCAAATGATATCTTCATACTTTGAATAATTCTAACCATCCTTCTACTTCAGACTCAGAAATTGTCCCTCTATTTCATCTAGTTCTTCATGAGGAATGTAACTTTTAATTAAATTATCTCTAAAAACCATCCATTTCATATTTTATGCATATTCATACACTTTTTTTGAATTAATCACTACAATTGATATAAATCTACTGTAAGATGATAAACTGCAATGACATCATTTTCCCTTTTACTACTCATAAAAAAAAGAAATATTATATCCAAGGAACCTATCAGTTACTCATCTAAAAAATGATTTCTATTCATATTTATTATTAGAGGATGTTATCTAATGAAGAAGGTGGATATTTTTCCTTCACATTTTCAATCAGTGTTCTCTATATGGGTATGGTTATAATTCAAAACTTGATTCAGTGGTCCTTATATAGATATAATTTTTTCTATATCAGTTGTATCACTAGATCCACTATCATTATCTTGCATATGATGAAAATACATTCATGGATTACATGTGTTGTTACTATTTACATTTTTTCAACTATAAAACATTTCTAAATAATGGAACATGATGGACTTGGTTATGAATCATAATTTATATTTCCAAACTACAAAAATTAATAACCTAAATTAAAATATTTATGCATATATAATCAATAATCATAAAAGTGTTTTCTTTGGGAACAGAATTTTTCATTAATACTTCTTAATATTATGTAAGAAAATGTGATTTATCTTATGGATATGAGTTAGGATTATCAAACCAGGTCTGTATTAAGGTTCGTTGTCATGTACCAGGTTTCCCCTAGTCTAGCCCGGTATCCCTTGTCTGAGTTTGTACTCCTAGGTACATCTAGGATAGAACCATTTCAACATGAATCTTCTAGACTAGTATATATTTTAATGAATACACACCTAATATATAACTTTTCAAAATTATATAACGTTCTTATATACTTATCCTTATTGCCAATCGTATGGTTTTGTTCCCTAATACATGATTTCTAAATATAATTTAGAATGTTGTTGATACAATTCGTTTGATTCCAATTTTAATGCTTTAACCCTAGATGGTAGAATCTGGTGAATTACTTTAAATCATTGGAATGATTTCAATGAATCAAATCTTGAATGACCGGTCTATTTAGAATCCTTAGAATAACGATTACAAACATGAACTTAATGTTAAAATTCCAAAAATAAAATACAACATAGATAATCCTTTATAAACACCATTATTCTCCCATCACAACCCTATATACAAATCATAATGCACATATTGTAATCTTGAGAAAATAAAACATAAAAACCTTGTGATCTCATATGCCCAGTAAGGTCAAACAATATAGTCGATGCTTTTATAAATAATAATAAATTTTATGGAAGAAATAAAATAAAATGAAAAGACTTTTAATCATAAACAAGAATACAATATGGAACGATTAAATCATATAATTCTATTTAAACATTCACATGGATATTATAGTATTAAAATAATAACATGTATCATTAATGACTAATATAAAACAGAGGGAATTCATAATGCTATACATTTGAATCCTACCATAATGAATTCATATTAGGAATCTAATATTGTTAAGGCATTGTGTGTGAATATAATAATTTATAGGCTTCTTTCCAAGAATATAACACATGGTTAAAACCTCACCAAAAACAATATCGACATTATTTCATGAAACCTAATGATTCATCGAGGGGATATAATGGGCCTCACACATCCCTTTATAAGTCCAATGTATTCCTTATATAATAAGGGTGAAAGATAACATAAAAATTCATATTAAAACTAGTATAATAAATTTTAAAACCTTAACCACAAAACCTGAATGTTATCAAATAAGAATATTCACATTAATACGTATCATAAAACCATAAATACATTATGGAATACGGTATCCTAATAAATCAACCTCAATTATGCATTAACATCTAACAAAGTATGTTGACATAGATGAAAATATTCTAATAAAATCATTAATATTCATTGATATAAATATCCATAATTTAACATTCGAATATTTTAATACCCATACAATTAAAAGGAAAAGTATTTCTTTATAAAATAATCATATAAGAATTTAAGGGATGCATCAAAAGTTTATTTTTTCATGAAGGTGGAAAATATCCTCTTGCTCTATATGTGATTAAAAAATATCAGTCATTAATTATTCAAGAAAGAGTTAATATACCTCATTTGGAAAATGATGGAATGATTTAATTAGGATCATTTTATAAAAATTATAATTTGGGTAAAAATGAATTTAAAAAAATTCTATAATATTTTTAATTACATTTTAGGAAACATGGGCATAGACAATAAAGATGTCCCAAAAGATACTTACATATAAATAACCATGAATAATAATAAGACAATAAAATTAATCCTCACCTTGTGATTTTCATCAGTCGATGGTTCACTAACCTATTTTATAAAGTTTAAAGCATGTTTTCAAATTTATACCATGACCGAATCAATTTTTATGGTATTATATGTAATCTTATATTATTTTTTTGTTAATAATGTTCCTATATTACCATTGTTTTAGGTGTTAGCTACTCCATTTTCCTATGAATTCTATGTCACATTAATAATGTTTATTATGAATTTAATATATTTTTTTCATATATATAATGATATTAGGTTCATAAAAATTATATTAAATCATCAAATGATTTTTATAATCATTTTTGAATGGTTAACGTGGAGAAATAATCTCATCGCATTGTGGAGATTGTATGCCTTACATACAGATGAGCGACGATATCAATACCTTAATGGTTAAATGGTATGGAACTGGATGGTATATTAATTATAAAGACTAATTATCATGTGATATTCATTATATATATCCATTGTACCCATCATTATATCCATCCAAATATTTTAGTGTTCAATAACAAATTACACCGCGACATAGAGACGACCAGTCGTATGTACGCAAAAGTGATGATATAATTCTATTAGTGGTTACATGGTATGGAATTGGATTGTATATTAATTAAAAATAATTACAATAATTTTATATTAACTATTTATATCCATGATACTCATCATTATACACAAAGAAATAATGTAGTGCTGAATAAAAAATTATACCATGGTGTAGAGACCGTAAGCCATACGTACACATGCATGGTGATATTGTAACTCATAGGATAGATAAAACGAGGAATACAGTTTTAACCTGATTATAATAAAATTTTATTATATGGATGATACTGTATTTATTACATTGGTATGAAAAAAACATAGAAAGAGGAAGTATAAGAAGAAAATAACTTTGAAAGAGGTTATAAAACAATTACATTTTTTCATGTATCATATTTTTATTTTCACAAAAAGACTCATTAAAATTTATTTCTTCCATATTTATGGAATCTAAAACGTATTGAGGGAAGTTGGGAGTGGAATTGGGTCGGATATGGTACAGAAAAAAGGGCATTCGAAGTGTGAATTAAAGAGAAGTAGATGTTCCCTTTTATAAGAGAGGGGAGGGGAACTTTAGGAAACTCTTAAAATATTAAATTAAAATATATTAATTTTAAATTATAAATGGTTACACAGTGATTTCATTAGATTATAAGATGAGTATGGGTATAAATATCATAAACCAATGAATTTTAGACACGTTTAGGTCATATAATTAACCAGTAGTAAAAAAATTAATTATTTACTATGACACCATGTCTATCTACACTATAGGGTTAATATAGTTACAGTAAAATTCCAAAAATAACCCTAATTGTTCCAATTATGAAATATTTTACACAAATTAAACTAGTTTACATAACATTGGTTTTTATAAATTTTATTTTATTGAATAAAATACTGATTATTTTATATTATCATTTAGGTCAATTTTGATAAAATTAAATATTTTTATTACTAAAAAAATAAACAAAAATCATTATAACATTGAACCAATAATTTTAATATGTATCTAAAATGTCTATGTTATCTATTAAATTTTATTCGGTCATTATTTATGTAAAATTATATTTATTTTAATATTTTTAATATCATTTAATTGATATTTCTATTTATAAAATTATTTATGCATTACAATTTTGTCACCATTAATGGTATTTATTTAATCACTAAAAATTATAAATAAATTTATATAATGTAGTTAATTTTTTATATTTAGAAGTACTGTTTATAATCTATTTTATATCTTGGATATCTCTATATTTAAATTATTATTCTTATAAGAAATGAGAGTGTGGCCTTTTTTCACAGTCATTAATTATAATAATATGCATGTAATATTTATTGTAAAGGGTGAATTAAATGATTATATTTCTTAAAAATAGGATATAAGGGTCGAATATATTAATACAAATGTTTTTATTGGTTTTAGTGTAATTTTATAATATATTTTTTTTCTTTAATTACCTGATTTACCCTTAATCAAACTAAAAAAAAGCTAATGTTCATGTCCAAAAAAAGTTACCGACTTGCATAATTTGGAACCACTAATTTAAAATATTGAATCAAATTTTCAAAATTCATTACTTATATGATTCAGTAATTAAATTAACATTTAACCTAGTAGATAAAATGAGAAGGTGTTTTTTTTCAAAAGTAAAAAACATCAAAAGATTGACATGTGTTTATATCTAATTTAAATTTAAGAATAATTCAAATGAACTGAATTATATTTATTGATAAAAACATAATATAATAATATATTAAAATTAATTAAAAATATAATCTAAAATATAAAATAATATATGAAAAAGTGAATTTAAATTAAAATACAGTATTTTTTACCATTTATTAAAAAATGAATGTTGTCATAAAAACACCAAAAAAAATTTCGAAACCAAATTTTTATGTCTTGATTCAAAAGAAGATGTTTATTTATGAAAATTGAATATATAGAAATTTCAACTAATGGATTTCAAAATGTTCATCGTTAAAAGGTGGTAAAATGCATGTCTTCGAAAGGGGCTTCTTTTATTAAAAAAATGGAATTAATTCTTATATCATGTATAAAAACAAATAAGACGAATGTTAAAATTGTACATAATATATAAAATTTTAAATTAGTTTTTCACCATTCATAACCACTTTTAAAATTGATAGTTTAAAAGATCTTGGTGTGCTAAAACTCAATATTGTCTGCAACACAAACTATTGAATTAAATTAGTGTACCTTTGAATCATAGGGTGTTACATTACTTTTGTTAACCTAGTTGGACCAAAAATTTTATGGGTACCAAAAATGATAAATAATTCAATTTTGATGAAAAAATGCCTTGGATGTGTCATTAATGAATCATCGTACTTTAACATTGGATATTCCAATTACATGAATGGAGACTAATTAAATTTATTTTCGTACACCAAATTTCACAGAGGCTCTGTAAATTTTGGAGATAAATCGAAGGGACTGTTTAATGGTTTTAGTGATGTAGATAATTGAAATTTATTTTTATATATAATTTTTTATACATTAACTATTTAAAACATAACATAATTATTATTTAAATGTAATGTGATGATGGTATATATGTTAATTTTTTTTGATAATAAATTCTTAATTTTTAAAACTAAAAATGCCTTTTTCTATTCTAATTGATTAAGTAATAAATATTTTATTTATTTTTCTCAAAAATATCTTGAAAATGTTATGGGTAATAATTCTATAGATATTGATTTTTTCATCAAGTATATATGTGTTGTAAACATAATTAAATATAAAAATTTTACACATACATGGAGATTGTTGATATTTACTCATGTAAATGTTATGAAAATATTATTTCATTGAATCATGATTAAAAGTTAAGAAGAATAAGAAATTTCATAAATATATCAATCATGATTCCAGTTCCCGACCACATTAATTTTTAAATCTTTATTTTATTTGACCACTGAAAATTTCATGATTAAGTGGTATGAAATCCATTTCTATTATTATCAATTATATTATTATCCTTACATGAGATTATTTTTTATTACAAAAACTTGAGAGCATAACATAATTTATTAATTATTTTATTCTAATTAAAAATATTGTTGGCTGTCAAATTTTTTATATAATAATTAATAAATTATGTGAATATTTCAATTATAATATGATTGTTTAAACAAATGGCTATGTGAATAACTATTCTCCTCCAAGAAAAAATATAAAAATTATGTTGTAGAACATAAAAAAATAACTATTAATGGATTGGAATGAAATATTTTTAATGAATATATTTTATGAAAATATTATTGGGATGAATCTATTAGAAAATCTTAATATGAAATCAATAGATTTTATTTAAGATCTTTTATAAATAAAACTCCCTAGAGTTGAATTTTTTTTAATCTTAAATAAAAAATAAATGTTAATTATAATTCATTGGATAAGATTTAATCATAAATTACATCATTAATAATATAATAGTAATTCTTATGGAGTTTATAAAATTAATACCATGAATGTTGATGAATTAATACATTTATTTTTTAATAATCCTACTAATGATTAGAAAAAAATATTGGAAAATATTGAATCATATTTCTCAGATTTCAATTTTGGTGAAGCAAAACCACTATATCATGTATCTGTTTTGGGGAAGAAAATTTCTTATTAATTGAATCTTTTATCATAGAGGACACATAAATATCATCTTATTAAAAAAGTGTTAGGTAAATTTTTTCATCTATAAAAATTATAATATATATTTCAACTTCATTTTTTGATTATATGTTATTCAAATCTTGTTTCTGTAAACTTTTTTGATCATTTAAAACATCAAAATTTGATTATTTTTATGAAATAAATTATTCAAGATTTTTTAAAAAATAATGTTTTTCCTCTAGTAGAATTTATGGAGAATAATAATTTAATTTTATATAAATATATCGTTTAAAACAAGATGTGTCAAGCTAAATATATTTTCTTAAAATAAATCCATGTTTGTTTTAAAAAATTTCTATCAATAAAAAGTTACAATCATTGAGGAATTATCATTACGTATTTCTGAGTTCTAGTATATTATCATCTTATAATATTTTTCTTATTTTCAAGGATTTATTTTACATAAAATGGGAGTCAAAAGTTACATCATAATATTAGTTCCTCATAAACTCACTCATAATTGTTATAATATCATTAATACAGTTTTATTAATTTTTTATGTTATGAAAATATTTACTTATTGTTATAATTTTTTTTTGTATTTAAAATTTACATATTTTAATTTCATTTTATCATTAATGGACTTATTATTATAGTTCTAATAAATATTATTTTTTTCATTTATTTTAAATTTTGTTTAATTAGTCTTCATTAATAAAAATTTTTGTCTTAATTTTAGGGATAATTGAATAATTATATTATATCTCTTCTCTTTCAACTAAATAATCTTGGTACAACTCATTTGAATTTTAAATATTGTAACCTCTATCTTATATAACGATATATAGTTCATTAATTTGTTCAAGGATTTGGTTTATGTAATTTATTACATGTATATAATATTTATATGATGCATTTTTATTATATATTTCTTATTTAAATGTGTTATAATAAAAACAAAATTGTTATTTTGACACTATGAAGTGTCATAAATTCTAGATCTGCTAAAAACTTCTCAATAATACTGTATTATCTTTCATTTGGTGAAGTAAATACCTAAAACGTTTTCTGCATCCATGATGGAAAATCAAATCAACCAAACACCCAACAACCCGAGCATATACTAAATTATTCTTCAATCTATTTAATTATTGTTACCTCAGTTTGTAACAATTCCTCCAATCTCTAAAATGTTTGAACATTATCTCTATGGTTTTATAAAAGGAAATTATATCATTGGGTTGTGAATCATGAAATACAATGATCCTTGGTAAATACTGTTAGGGCTACAATTGGATTTTGACTCCCCATTAAAGAGTATGTGTAATATTTTTTATATATCCACAATAAAATGTATGATGTAACATGGTTAGTATTTCCATAAAAAATAATTACATTTCACATAATATTTCTCATTGAGTAGAGATTTATAAGAGTAGTATATGTCTACATTAGAAAGAACTTCTTTAAAAAATATCCTCACGATATTTATTTTATTTTTATTCTCTCTATCCCTTTTAATTATCTCCCATAATAATATTATATAATTAACCAATATAAAAAAAATTATTTTGGCCTAGTCACCCAATAATAGAATTTTTCATCTTATTACTCATACTAATGAGAACCACTATCAATAAAAATTCATTAATATTATTGTCAACATACACTGATAGATTCATTTTTCTCATGAAATATAAAATATAGAATTTACCCATTGGTAATGAGTAATATAAAAACCATGTATTCCAACTAGTTATAGGATTGTTAAATAATTATTAGATAGGGATTAAAAAATAAATTCTATAAATAATATTCACTAATTAACAATCTACACATTTTTCCTGGGAAACATAAATTCATAAATAGAAATATTAATCTCAACATTATTGTATTAAAAAATTATTTCATAAATAGTTATGCACTATATTGTGAGACATAACATATAAATAATCTATTGATACCAATTATATGAAAATTATAGAACATTATCTACCATATATTGATTTATTTGTCGGTATAATTTTTAATATGGTCATAATCAATCTCTGAAGTCTCATCATAATCAAATATCCTTGTTTTCATTGACTTTAGATTATTGTCATTTGAAAAATTATTCTCTAGAATTGTTAAAATTGATTTAAATAAAATTTCATTATCCCCCAAAACATTCATATGATATTAAATTTTATAATTAAATATTTGTTTAAAAAAAATCTTCTATTTTTGAATATTATATTTCAATAGGCAGTCTATCAAAATTTTCAGTAAATTCTACCATTTAGTAGTTCTTGACACAATATATAAAAAATTATAAATACATTAAAACCCTTTTGAAAATTTATAATACATAATTGACACTAAATTAACCCCTTTTATGAATTCTAAACTAATATTAGTTCCTCATTTTTGAATAATCTCACATATTACACATATTGGTTAATTTTTAGACAACTTCTAAATCAATATTGGTGTTTTGGGTGAATTTTAATGAGTAGGGATATTTACTTTCGTGACAACACATCTCCAATAACATTCAAAAATAACCAAATTTCACTTCAAGAAGGCCCCCATTGTTAATTATCAATGCATAGAGGATACTAAATAGTAGAGGAGTATAAAGGGACACAATGGGTATGTTAATCCCCCAAAATCAGAGTTAATAAACCTAGGGAAGAAGCAATGTATCAAACATAAAATAAAATAAATAGTGAAGAGGAAGAAATAAGATTTAAATATACTTTATTTAAATAAAAGGCAGAATAAAACATAAATAGTCATTCTTAGATAAGTAAACAAGAATACATACCTCACCATGAAAATCGACAAAAAAAAAGATAAAAATAGCAATGACTAGAGGCTCCATGAAATAATGATCCATGTGTACTCAATCAATAGGAAACACTCTATCATTATCAATCAAAACATTAGGGGGAAACCAATAATGAACACGAAACAACATCTGATATCTTATTGGTTACCCATGTGGAATGGTGGTATGAGAATGATATAGGAAAAAAACATAGTGGGGGACTACCAAAGTGGTCAAGAACATAAGTCGAAATTATGTGATACATTCATGTTATATATTTAATTAAAAGTAATAATGAAATTACATGACATACAAAAATAAAAACCAATATCTAATTCACCCTTCATTCAGTTCCAAAATGTCATAGAGCATGTGATAGGGACCATATTAAATATAGTATCACCATCAACCTAACTGTGTAATAATATAACATGGGCCAATAATTTTACCATAATCAATCATTATCTCTCTAATTAAGATAATAACCTAAAATGATCTATTTTCTATATATAGAAATATCAAACTCAAACCTCCAATTGTGAGTTGTAGTTGTTGGGGAATCAATAGGAAATAATAATCCTAATCCAATAGGATATAATATATGTCAATACCTAGGAATTATAGATCTCAGTACAACATCTAATTAATATGGATGAACAGGGTTATGAAATCCTATAGGGGTAAGAATAACTATTTCCATGTAGACATTGGAAATCAAATGAAATGACCTCCAGAATCCCATGTTAAATGTACAATGAATCCACTATCTTGAGGCTCCCTAGATGAACTATCCTAGGACTTTCATATTTTTTTGGGTATTCTGGGAATTAATTGAGTGGAACCATAAATCATCTTTATTATTTATTACATATGTTATTGGGGATATATGGAACCCTGATACATCATTCAGCTATTCAAAAATTGGAGTTCTCATCATTCACAATGTTTTGATGGCTTATCCATTTGAATATAAGTCTCTTACAGAATTGACAAGGTTTTTACTATATAAATTGTTTACATGGAAGTATGGGCATTCTTATATACCTACCATCATAGACAGACTAATATTGGATACAATGTACGATATTTTGGCCTCCATGAATATATCAAACATGGACCTATATTCTAATAAAATTAAAATTCACTCACAAAATTATGCGATATCAGATCCAAAACATATAATTCATTCATGGATCTTAGCCATCTAAATAAGTGATTTTGAAACATAATGAGAATTAAAATTGATTCTAGGACCAATGTATGATTACCACACATCATGAGAGATCCAATTATCAAAAAACATAAATAAAACGTAAAAAGAAGACAACAAATGTCAGACACCCTTCATGATCACTACATTCCCACCAATAAATCAAATAAATTCATGTTCTCTGATGAAACCAATAACCATCACTATATAAACCTACATGCATGATCTTAGGATATTTCTATCTTCTAGGAATCTCATAGTGTCTCTAGGTCACAATTTCTTAAAAACTCCCTCACAAGTTTCATTAGTATCAATTATGTTCTCCATTCTTAACAGATACTCTATATATATCCTATCCCATTAAATCATCCTCAAAATTACAAATCCCCACCAACTCCAGGATGCTCAAAATATAGGTTACATTTATTAGGATGGATCAGTACCTATATTGTCCCTCAATGTGTTACTAGTTTATTCCAATAATCCAACTCAATCCTAATTTACTCATGGTTGATCCACCTACACTTGGTAAAATAAAACAGAGGGGGTTAATTATTTTTTGAGTAAATACATTGAGCTCCATGACTCTAATGAATCAATAGGGGAACCTAAATATAAAATGGAAGAGTATGTATATGTTATTTTACATCTCTATAGGCATTTTGCATCTCCTAAAAAATATTCAATAAACATCGTCCATCTTATTTTTCTTATTTAATTCACACCCCTATGGGGGAGTTTATACATCATGAGGTATTTTTCATGAACGGACCACAAATATAGATGCATCAAGTTTCAATCTTTAAAAATAGAGACTATACGGTCTAGGTACGTCATTAAAAAATATCAAGAAAATCATATATTTTTTATTTCAATTTAATATAACACATTTAATCAAAATTAATTTTATCGACTAATCTGAAGTGATCCACTTATATTTATGATCCAAAAATTAGCATTAATCCTAAGAAAATTAATCAATAATATGGGATTGGATTTTATTCCACATAAATGAATAAAATATTCCTTATTAAAAATTAAAATTACAATGGATACTTACGATGATCATTTATCCTTCTCTATGACCACTCAATTCCATCTAAATGAAATGCTCTCCTTACTCTAGTCTAAGAAACATCCAAAATTTAATGTTTCTTTATTAATTAAATAATATAATTTAATTAATAATGTAAAAATGCATATTACTCATCCAGAATAATCTTTGGGATAAAATAATGAAAAAAACCAATTTGATGTCCATATTGGACTTCAAACATCATTTCGGGTGAAATCCTAGTCATAGAACATAAATTCATATCAAAACATAATTCAAATTTTATTGGAAATATTATAAATTATTTATTTAGTGATAAAAATAAAATAATTAGGCTAATTTGTAAAGATGTATTCTGATGACGTAATCATGTATATTAGAGTGGAATACCCATGAATAATGTATTCTTTCCCATAATTTGTAGGAGGTATGAATCAAAATCATAAATAGAAAAATAAAAATTAATGAATAATGAATGAGGATGTATAAGGAGATCAATGGTGGTTGATAAATACATTAAATCACCATCAAAAAATTAAAACCCTCCAAAAAATGGGGATAATGATTTATTGTGAGGTTGGTATCTAAACCCATTCCATATGAAAAAAAAATCTATACTAGACTTCCCCCTCTAAAAATCATGGGGGAGATAAATTTCCCCCATGAAACTCTCTTAAATAGCTGGTGGATATACACTAGTTAGGTGATAGACACCTATAAAAGTTTGATTATTATAGATAACTAATGATTTGGTATGTAAAATTCCACCATATTTCTAGTGATGAAAATAGATAAAAATGAATCATTCTACAACCACTGGTAGGTAGTTGGATTCCACTGACTATCAGTGGTTTTCAATGGTCTACAGTATAGAAACAATCCATGTAACACATGGGGATCTATGAAAATCTACGGAAAACCAAAATTCTCTAATTTGAATCCCCAAATACACATTCAGGATGATCCCACCATTGGAGATTAATTTTAAATCTTAGTTCTCTTAATGACCCATCTATGAGACTAGAACATTTTAAATGGGTCTGGAAATTTTCATACCCACATAGATTTAGATAATTAAAAATTTTATACCATAAAAATAATCAACCTTGTGATTCCCTAATGTCACCAAATATATATCATGACTAATCATGGTAATTAATTCATTATCAACATATTGTGTTCCATGCCAAACATAACAAAATATCGTAAAAAAAATCAAAAATAAATTTATTAACATAGAAAACCACAATATAATGCTCAAAAATCATTTAATAACCAAGATGATATTATACAATACTATTTTACTATGATTCATGTTTATATCCTGAAACACATGATCATATTTTATGTGGTACTCACAACTATAGAATATAACTAGAAGATTCAATTTTTGAGTTATGGTGCCACCCCAAAATTGAAATTGACCATATAAACTCGTTAATGGATATCAAATATGTCTATTATCATGGTTTCCAATTATCTACACCTCGACACAAATGAGATCATTACTTGGAACTCCCACATTGCATTTATAGAATAAAAATCGGCTGGCCTATACCATCCATGTATAATAAGATGACACCACCTTTTTCTTGAAAATCCCAAACCAAATCCCAAATCATACCTATTATTTCCAAAATAACCTAGATAATGATGTTTCCAGGTTTTCAAATCTAAATAAACATGATAACTCTAATTAATCCTCCTATAACTGAACCATCTTGAAAATTATTGGTTCCACCCATTTATGAATCCCTTAAAGCACTATGACATGATGCCTTTACTTTGGAAGGAATCCTGCGATAATCTATAGATGTTGACTGAAGCCTGAACATAACATTTGATGACATTCCTTGGATGAAACATCAAACATCCAAAATATTAATCAGGTTTTGATGCACCATGAGAAATGAATCATATTTGAACCAATAATTCATCAATCATCTCAAATTACATTATGACTAATATTGATTCTTAGAGTCCATCCAGTATCATATCGAAATATATAGTCACCATTATCGATGGAATCAAGACTAAATTATCTCTATCGATTATATAGCATCCAATTTTTATAACTCCCTCCCATTGAATGATATCACATGTCCATTATCCCTCTCACGATATGTTTCATATCATTATGACCAAAGTCCTACTCTCCAACATATTATTATCCTTATCATTGAATAATGGGATCAAAGATCCAAATCTCTATTGGTCATATACTACATATAACCTAACTTATTTACTTTTTTTTGGTTGAAAACTATCTCAATAGATCATCGAAAAGAAACATCAATAAATTCCCTCTTGTAAATAATCGAAATGTTACAAATTACATTTAACAAAAAAACAAAAAAAACTAATATTACCACCCTTAATTGGCAACTTTGATCCCCACCAACATGACTACATTTATACCAATCCATCAATCCAACCACATCGAGTTCCTACCTAAAACTATTCATCATACCCTCTTATAGCTACACCCATCAAATTAATTTGATATTATGACCATAAAATCCTATATATTATCCATTGATCATCAACATTCTCATGACCGTCAATGATTCCAAATTCAAGAGGTTATGTGAATAATCGACATGTTTAACCATGATCTCTTTTAAAATTAATAGGTGAATTCTTCTGTACCACTATGTCACATAACAAAAATACCATCTCCATGCATCATGTATCCCCAGAAGATTTATTAGAAACCTAACCAGTTATTTTTCTTATTTTCCTTATCGATCCAATATTTTAGGTGGACACTTGATAATATTTTTCATAAATAGAAAATTAACCGTATCCTTTATAGCATATAAAAAATAATAAAAACATTCATTATTCTATAAAAAATCTTCCAATTAATAAATTCTAGATGAATTTTCAAAACCAGAAGGTTTACAAACTCGCTCTAGGATTCCCTCTAAAACACTTTTGAATGCCAAAATAATATGCATTCAATGTTTTTATTCCATGAAGGGATAATGAATAACCATTACAAAACAAAATCAATTATATCACCTCTAATGTATCCTTATAAACTAAAACATCTAACACACATTATGTTCTTGAGGTTTCCCATAACATTGGATAATCATTCACATTGGTTTCAAAAAAATAAAATATAAACTGAATCACTAATCTTAGTGTCTAATCTATGAATATATAGGTCTCTTAACGATCCCCTAAACAATTTAATCGGTAGGGGTAAAAATAAAGAGGAATATCTCAGGATAATATTTTTAACCCATATAAAATCCGAGAGGAAAATTTTCATTCAAAGGCCAATTATACATATTAGAATTACATGTCAAGAGGAAAACCTAATGTGACACTGATTCTCAGAGATATTCTATAATTATGTCCTCTCCCATTAGAATCCACATTAGAGTTGATACGCCATGAAATTATTCAATAAGAATTTTTTCATTGAACTGTAGTAACCTTGTTCAATTAGGTAGTGTTTCATACAATGATATACCAGAAAACACCAAATTTGTTACCACTAGAACATTAACTAACCAAAATAATTCCATACACACTCTCACATTGTAATTCTCTAAGGAATTAATTTCCCTTATTGATCTCCCAATGACACTACTCATCTCATAATAAAGGGAATATATCAACATTATCACAATAATTCATATCAAGATAGAATTAATAATAAGTTTCAACAATACACATAATATATATATAAGTAATTATAGTTGAGTTAAATTCCAATAAGTACATGTATCAGGAAACATTTTATGACTCGTTTCTAGCACATTAAGTTGTTTAACATCAATCATCAATGAAAATTATCAAAGAAAAACATAACGATATACCATGTGAATTTGACATGAAATATATGATGCATGATATTTTCCTAGAATCCATCTATCGAGATCAAAAATCTATAGAAAAATAATATGTCTAAACATATTTCAAATCAATGAAGAATAATTCATATAACAAAAAAATTGTACATGAACAAAAATAATCTTATCTATGTGACCCATACAAAAGAAATAAATTGTGTTTCTGATATATTATCATATATACCATCTAAATATTTGAAATATTAATATTTGAAATGTCTACCAAATAATGAAAGTATAAAACAAAAATAAATATATTTCTCAGATATCAAATTACAATGAATCACCTCGATTCTCTCTAATTATAAATGAGACAGGGCATATAGATGACCTCAAGCATGCCTCTCTGATTACCAGAGGATACCAACTAGTATATGGTGTCTATATTTGTACATTGAAGAAGATATAACCCCATAATCAGTGTTAACATTTAAAAGGAATTAACCAGGTATAATAAATAATATATAATAAATATTATTGAGGATTAACTAAATACTTACTGTAGGAAACATTAATGAAACATACAACACAAACAATCATGCTTACAAATGTAAAAAATAAAACAAATCCCTCTTTATCATGATAGATATAGTCAATATAAATGAAAGGAGAAATTATTTGGAACATGGGAAATATAGATCCATACCTACTCAATCATCAGGCTTTGATAAATCATCGTGGAATAAAATTCAGTCTTGAACCTGACCCAATCCTCCAGATACCAGTGATATATTCCCAGATACCAAAGCGAAATGGTATCCTAAGCAGTTTTTTAGTAAAACAGGTAGTGGGTAACCAACAATTTGGTTTCATATATATCTATAAATTTTGTTAAATTTATATATGAAGTCTAAAACAAAATTAACTAAATAAATTTATAGACATAAAGAAATAATAATTTGAAATAAAATGTTTTTTACATTACAAAATTTCATTGAGAAAATCATGGGTAATGTTATAACAAACATAAAATCATCTATCAAAGGTTTTACAAATTTAAATTTGACCTATCATAATAACAGTCCACGATTCTTAGGTTATAAATCCCAATTGTCTATTCCTATATTTTCTAGTTCTAGAGTTTCTATAAGTATTAATTTCACCTCATGTGACCTATTTCCACACTCTAGGGATCCTATAATAACACATGTAATGATGTATATTATATCTTATGCTATCACTAGAAATCACACATCCTAATAAAAAATGGTGAACCAAAAAGTAGTACATAGTTATCCATGTTATTAGAATAAAGCCTAATTCAATGGCAGTTGAGGCCCTTGAAAATCCAATATGTCTATGAATAAATGATCCACCATAATCTAAGTAAATTGAATGGAATACCCTCCATGATCCCCTGATAAATACCCTAGGCATCCAATATCACATGGATATATTTTTTATCCATCAATAATTCATCTACTTGATCATAGTTGGTATCATATACATCAATTGAGGGAATCCAACATTCACCCTCTGTATGTCCAATATCATTTCATTGGAATTCGAACTCACTTAAAAAAACAAACTTCTATTCAAATCACGAGAGTCTATGAGATTCATAATTAAATAATAGTCCTTAAATCAAACCAAAATATTTATGGGAATTCATGATTTTCTCAATATATGCAAGGTTTATCAGAGATATTTGTAGTCCAAGAACACTTCTGCCACATATAGTCTAATTTGATATACTATGTGCCATTTTAGGAATACATGTCTACATTATCAATAACAATGAATTCTATTTATCCTATGAAACTAACCACAATATACAATGAGAATATATGTGATACATAAAAGGTATCATCATGCCTCATCCACCTCAACTGGAGAATCATGGGAATATCAGACAATGATATCAGTGTAAATAACAATGTTTTATTCTAAGGAATATTAAGAAATATATATATCTATAAAGATAAAAAAAATTAAACATTTTATAGTTGAATGGACATGCCTGACATGAATGCTACATGCCCATCATGTTCACAAATAAAATAAGGTTCTAATTTTACCCTTGTAAACATTACTATCAAATCCACCAAGAACCTTTTTAAGGGAATTATTTCACCAGGGAAACGTCAAGGGTATCCTAGGTCACACTATCTTTTAATCACCCTAATAAAGTTACTTGGTCTCAAATACGGAATTTATTAAACACCCAATTCTCTAAATACATCACATCCCACAACATCCACTTCATAATAACATGTCCCCATCATCTACATTGGTCTCTAAATATATGTAATAGTTATCCTAATATTCCCATGTCCAATAATTTTTCTCAAGGAATGATTTCTTCAATCTTCTCACCAAACTAGATAGCATTATACATATGGTGGATCCACCTAGGCCATTTCACATCAAACGGGGGAGGATAAATCATCCAAGATCCACACTATAAACCCTATAATTACATGTAATAAATGGTGGAACGAAATCATTCATGTAATGAGTATCTCTTTATCATTATACCCTTCTAATTGGGGTTTTAATGATCCTTGTAAATGGATAAACAAATCATCCAAAATTATTTTTCCCATTTAGGTCACACCCCTCAGTAAGAGTTTATATATCATTAAGAATTTTTCATGTTATGACATCATCCATCAATGATCGAAGAATAAATATTGGGAACTGAGATAATAATATATTACAGAGTTCATTAAATATTCAAAAGTCACTAATATTGCATGGAAATATGAACAAACACTCTTGGGATAGATACAGGCTAAAGAATTGGATCTCATCCACTTTTACATCCTCAAACATTTTTCGTTGAAGATGAAGAATGATAAAGTCTCCGCTATTATTTCCTGGAAATATTAATGAGGAACCTTGGTCCATATACAATATGTTACTAGAATATTATATGTTTAAATTATTTTTGGAAATTCAATTATTGGGAAAGTCTATATATTGAAACTATATGATGTACATGTCCCTCTTTTATCTAGGGTGTTTGTTTTTTTCTTTGATATGTTTACATGTTATCATTGTTATACGGTTCCCACATGACCATAATGTTATTTTTTTAGAAATATCAAAATTAATGTGGATAAAACACTCTATAAATCCCAATTACAACGTAATTATGACCAAAATACTATAGGAGGTCCATTATGTATACCCGATCTCAGTGTAGTTAAAATAAATATCACACAGCATCAATTCAAATCTTAACCAAGTATAATATTAATTATAACGATTATAAAAATTATTGTATCCAGAATTATCATCAAATAGTTTTGTGAATAAATTAGTATCACATCTGAAGCATTATCATCCATTGTGGACTTGAATCCTGATAAATAAAGTTATATTATATCACGATTTAATGGAATTAGAATCAAAACATTTGGTGCTAAACTCAATATTAACAATAATGAAGGAGGAGGTACGCCATGATCAATAGAATAAGAGACTGACCTCAAATAACCAAAAAATTCCCCAAATCATTATATTAAAATAAAAAGCGGAGGGACACTGACACGAGTGAATGATAACAAGAGGGGGATAGATGTTTCCTACTCAATAAATTCATGGGGGGGGGGGTAAAAGGTAATTTATCCATATTCCCAAGAACTTCACTAGCTTGTATATGTCCAAAAACTAGATGGTATCCACCTATATCATAGTGGTGGTTTTATATAGACCAAAGTTTTCTATTATAATACCATATGTGAGCATGTTGTGAGAGTATAAAACATGTGAGATGCTTGAACCCACCATATAGAGGGTGATTTAATATAGTCCAAAATAATCCACCATGATAATAATTAGTGCTATCCCAATCCCCCAAGAAACATCCCATGATTAAATCCTCATCCCATAACACTCAATTTGGATTTTTCAGCCATTTGAATATAAATCATAATCATTGTTCTCAAAATGAACTATCATGTAATAAAATAAATTTAAATTTGATCGTAAAATTACAAAACCTTTACGAATGTTGGCTAATAATCCTATTAAAAAATGATTAAAATGTATCTATATCATTATATTTATTATAATAAAATAAATTTATTTATATATAAAAAATAAATGATATTTAAGAATGTTTAAATTAAAACATTAAGAAATGTGGGAGAAGAATTTAAATAAAATGACATAAATTAATAAAGGACTTTCAAAATTATCCAAGAATGATTCCCTACATCTCATCTCCTCATGAATTGTTGATAGGGGTATATTTATACCTTGATATTAATGGTAGTAAATAAAAGAATAAAATTAAAATATTATGGTTTTAATAGAAAAAATTAAACAAATGGAGAATCAGAATCCATTTGTTTTTGTGGAAATTATAATAACCCTCACTTAAAAAATTTTAAGGATCTGAAAAAGAATATGAAGAAGGGACTGGTTTTTTTATAAAAACATTTTAATTAATTGAGATCTCTTCATAATATACAAAATATTTTAAAGATGGTGATGATGAAATAATCAAAAAGTGTAGCCATTTGACATAAAATGGAGTTAAAAATATCAATGTGTCGTGTAGAATGTAAAAGGATTGATTAATTTGAAACATTATTTTCATTTAAGGAATAGGAATTATATTTCATTTTAGTTGTCGTGACCCATCTCCCTGGGCCTGTGTTGTGACAACACTATGCATGCTTCCCATAGGCCATGGGCTGGTGACTAGGGCTGAGTATGAGTTTCCCACAATGGGTATTTATATTCCTATAACAGCCCAAACACACTCTCATCCCGAAGAAAAAATTACTAAAAATAAAAACTATGAGTAAACAAATATGCATCCCACTTAAACCAAAACTGAGAGTAAAATTACAAAATTAAATGTAAAAAGACCATAATACAATCCCAACTAAAATAGAAAATTACATGTTTCTAGATATCATCCACAAGAAAACCAAACCTAAACTGTAGGTATAGTTTGTTTTTTGAAATTCATTGAAGTGTATCACGTTTTTTGAACAACCCTGAAAAAAAACCTATCTCTATTCCATTAATGACTCCATAGAAGCATCAAATCTTCTTTATAAGGCATGAAATGTGAGGGAGAAGCTTGTTTATGGGTGAGAAAAAGAATATTATGTAGGGACCCCAAACTAAAAAAGGTAAAACACTAGGCATACTAAAAATGAGGTACATGAAGTGTCTCCTCTATGAAGTACAATTAAAAGAGTCACTAGTGTCATCTCACAGCAAGATACATATACTAAAATAGCTGAAGCATATCCAAATCCAATGATACATACTCCATGTGTTCATAAGATACACACTTCGCATAGGTGTAAGAGACACACACTTCATAGGTGTAGGAAATACACTCCATGTATGAGAATGAGGAACAATCCATAATAGACACCCTCCGTATGAGAATAGGATAAGCACTCTATAAGAGAAACACTCTATATAGGTGCAGGAGACACACTTCATAGGAGACACACTTTGTGTGGGTGTAGAAGATAGAATTTGTAAGAGAAAAACTACGAATAGGTCAGGGATAGTCACAAGATTTCATCCTCGTCGTGATCAATATAGGATAACCTAATCCTCAAGCCAATAGGTCACACTATATACTCTATGAAAACTCTCATAGGGTATCTCAAATGGACCACCTTATCGCGAGGGTCCCAACACTGTAAACGAATCTTCATCCAGAAACACAGTATGAATGTTTTGGGAATTTTGGTTAAAAGGGATTTTTTGGATTCGAGTCTTGCCTAACCAAACAAAATGGATCCGACCTAACCCATTGGGTCGACCCGACCCGATCTTATGTGGGACAATTTGTTCTGCCCTAATGTGGCGGCTACCACATCCGCTCCAGCTCCATACAGGTATCCCTCAAATTGTCATCTTCTCCTGTATGCGGTCTGAATGAATACATGCCCACTGCTCAGACGTGACATCCTGCCACGTCATCGGTCTACTTTGGAATGGCTTCCATCTCCACTTGTGGTTACGCCGATGTAGGGCCCTCCACCATTGTTAATTGTGTTAGCGGTCACTTTCTACCAGGGGGCTTCACTGGCCTGAACAACCTTCAGCGACTCTCATTTTACGGGTCACCGGTCACACTCTATTGGCCCATTTTTTAATGTGCAATCAGGCTTGTGACCTTCAGGTCATATTTTTTATCGTAATATGTTCAAATCCACAATGGGACCCATTACACTTGTAAACAGCAGAGTGATGTTATCTACCATATAGCATCAATCCATCCATCACCATCACTGTAACACCTATGCTAGGTTATCATGTTGGTAGATCTTTGATTACATATCATTGCACCAAGAAATGATTGCACAATGACTATACATTTATATTAACATGAAGAAAGACAAAAACGAATAGAACATTTTTGGGGGAAATCACAAGTAACAACCCACGGACTGGAACAAATCTTTTTTTCATTCTGGTATGATCCATATAATTATAATGATCACGAAAATCAATAATTTAATTCACATAAAAAATATTAAAAATAAGATTGATCATCCCCAACACAATTCCAGCAAATGAAACCATCCCCCAAGAACAAGATATTTATGGGTCAACATATTCATGGGTTGGTTTGCATTCATTGTTAATTACAAGAATGGGAAATTAAGGGGTTGAAATAAACCACCTACATAGAAAGACGATCATTCATTGGAGATAACTTTTCAGTGATGGAATTTCATCAAAGATCATCCTTGATCTGTCATTTATCGGTTTTTTCCATTCATATTCACCAGTGGGAGACCTTCCTTATACTACCTCATGGAAACTTTGGGGAACAAGGTAAACATTCCCAGCATTATGAATTTTAATTATTTTCCCTAACAATAATTGATAGAGTAAAAGTGGTAATGAACTTATGCATTCCCACGATGCAGTGTTGCAGTGTTTCCATGACTCCACATCTATGTTCTGCTATGTTATTGGGTAATGCTGAAGAAATATTATAAAATAAATTTTTAAGTGTATTTTCTTTTTCACATAAAATTTCCATAATATAAAATTTTCATCTGAAACATGCTACCCAATTTTAGGAAACGACTAGGGTAAACACAACATTCTGAGCTCAACGGTCCCCAAAGATTTCTGATATGGTAACACAGTTAGAAGTTACTAAAACTACACATGCAAACTATTTTTAATAATCATAAATTTTATTTTAAAACTTATTATAGGAATCCTAGTGCACATAATTGTGTTTCATATAATCACCTAGTCTCAAAATAATCCCATATAATGTTCCAAAATTTTACATTGAAAATCCAGGACATTACATTTTCCACAGCTTAGGGATTTACGTCCCTGAAAGCCAAAACAATTGCTAAAAAATTTATGATACTAACCATGAATCTCATACTCTTTCTCCAACATGATCTCTTGGATATTCTCCTTAAACAACTAAATGCTTACTAGACTAATTGATTTCCCACAGATGGTACTCTCTCATCGGCCCTCATTCTCCACTTGGAACTCTGCAAAAGTCTACTTGTTGTCAACGTCCAACTCTCAATAGTCGATGACATGTGAAGGGTCATGTAAAAATATGCTTAGATGTGATATGTGAAAGACATAATGAACTTTTTATTAATGCAGGGATAGATCCACATGGTATGCCACCTCGCTCACTCCTCGTAGTATCAAAAAAGGTATGATTAACCTCTAGGATAACGTGTTGCACATGAAAAATATATGTATTAAATGATGAGGGGAGACTAGAAGGAACACATGGTCCCCAAAATCTATCATAAAGGGTTTGTATCACCTATGAACATAAGACTTATGATGGATATGTGTTGTCTTCTTATTTTCCTTCATGACCTGAACCTTCTACGTAGTATCCTGCACTAACTTTGGGCTCCTAAGTGCTGACTCTCCGGGGCCAGTCTAATAAACAGGATACCCACTAGTTCATCCATACAAGGCCTCAAAATGTTCCACATATATGTGTTAGTGGTAGTTTTAAATATATGAAAACTCCACCATAGGTAGGTGATCCTCCCAATTATTTCCATCATTGAGTATAGAATCACGTAACGTGTCCTCTAGAATGTTAATTGTTATCTCTATCAGACCTTCTATTTGTGGGTGGAAAGCTGTGCTCATGTGCAGAAGAGTCCAAAACACCTCCTACAATACCTTCCAAAAATAGGATGTGAAATAATCATCACAATATGAGACTATAATCTATGAGACCCCATTGAGTCGAACTATCTCCGGTACATAGAGGCATCCCAATATCTCTACTAAACATTGTTTCCAAATCGCTAGGCACTGGGCTGACGTGGGATGTTGGGCAACGATCACCCGGATGGTATCATGCCCTCTGGACGTATGTAGTAGACCTATCATAAAGTCTATCCATATTCCATCACACATACACATTGTCATGTAAATGGGTTATGTAGAACCAACTCGAAGCTCTTACTCGACCTTAACTTGATGACATGTGTGAAATCTAAAGACAAAATCTTCCACTACCTTATTTATCCATGACCATAAGAACTAACATCGTATGTCCTAGTACATCTTTTCTACATATATATGTATGACCAATGGATATTTAAGGAACTCCCTCAACCCCACCTATTGTATTGTCGCTAGAATAACTATGCATCCTATTAAAACATGGACGTTCTCCCCACATTTTGAATATCCCTCAAGGGAATGCCCTGTGGAAAGCTGTGCATGTGTAGTCACATAGATGATAAGTATAAGTTGTGTACCCGGCATGCTCTATAATATTGTAGAGGTAACCACCATAATCTGGATATTATATGCTTTATCTCCATCCATGAAGTATATCTAAATTGTGGCCAACTGGTCTAAGGCCTCGTTCAGTAGTTATGAACTAGATCTTTGGCTAAGAGCATGTGTAACCACATTCCCCTTACCTTAAATAAATACTCTTATGATGTCATTAATCTAGAAGAAGACTAGAAAATCATATTGATTTAGGTTTTTATCCTTCTTAGAAACGATATACCTGATACTTTTGTGGTTTGAGTAGATGATTAACTGCTTACCCATAGGGTAGTTCCGCAACATCTTCAATGTGAAGACTACAACCACTGACTCCAGATCATGGGTCACATAATACTGATGGTGTTGTCTCAATTTCAATGAACCATAGGAAATAAAATCTTTCACCTACATCAGGACACAACCATGTCTAGTTCCTAATGCGTCATAGAACACTATCTACTCATAAACACCTTTGGCAATCTCAGGATGATAGTGCTTGTAAAAGTATGTATCAGCTGCTGAAATATCTCTTGGAAATTCTCCGTCCATATAAATTATTTCCCCTTCCATGTAAATGATTTCATATATGTCTATACTCTATAAAAGACAATCATGATCTTTGATTGTACCCTGTAATACCCCAGGGAACAACACACCTCGGTAACGTTGTTGGGTGTCACCCAATAAATGACCACCTCTATCATCACTGGATATTTTGAAACTCCAAACTCTAAAATAATATGTCCTATAATGTGGAACTCTAATATATAAAACTAACACATTGATTGATTCTTGTAATGTTGGAGCTCTCAGAGTATGTCCAGGACGAACATTAATTTTATCGCGTTATCCTCCACAGATGTCTAGTACATCAGAATGTCGTCAATAAATACCACTATAAACTAGTCATGGAATGGTTGTAAGATCCTATTCATGGGTCCCATAAACACTTCTAGGGTGTCCTCCCCACCAAAAAACATTACTATGTACTCTTAGTGGTCGTAGCGACATCTGAGTTCCAACTTCAGACTGTTATCATCCAACTCCAAATGTAATGATATATTGATCTGATGTCTAACTTCGAGAACCATAATGATCCCTTCTTATGATCAAATATTTCATAAATCCATGATTGTGGATACTTATTCTTAATGTACACCATGTTGATGCACTGGATGATTACACACACCCTCAAGCACCAATATTCCTCCTTGAAAAACAAAACAGATGATTTTCATGGTTAAACACTCATTATTACAAAGCCTTTCCTCTATAAGTCCTCCAACTATACCCCCAATTCATTAAAATCTATGAGATAAATCCTATATGAATTTGTAGATATTAGTTTCCTATTATGGTACAAGTTAATTTAGATGCCGATATCTCTACAAAGAGGTAGCCAAAGAATATTGTTTGAGAAGAAGTCCTCTTACTCATCCACCACTACAGTAATCTAATGACTCTTCTCATCCACCCCATAAGGGTCATTGAAGCCATCTGATGTATGATAGGATTTACCCTCCAATGTACAATTCCATCTTGTGATGCACCAATTTACTTTTAGATGAGAGGTAAAAACTTGTCCAATATATAGAGACAAACTACATTGTGTTCCTAAAATAGTCTATCTAAGTGTGAACTATAGATAAACAATCCATACACAGAATGATGTCATATGTCCTCAACTCTACCACCATTAGATCCCAACTAAAACTATCACCACCAATATTAAGGTAACACTATTGGCAGAAGTGTGTGATTGTTGAATCTTGTCCCATATGAGTCTCTATATGTAGGTATCGGGTTAACGATTCCATTGGATTCTTCATGCCTCGAACAAGGGTAGTGGTGAGAAAAGAGAGACATGTACCTATGTCTATAAAACCTAAATTGACTATATAAAAGACACTGATGATACCATTAATCATTTTTAGAGTCTCGAGATCATATTACTCCATCACATAGAGCTAGACTTTCCCATGTCCCCCATATCACTGAGCTCAGGGTGGTGGGGGTAGTGCCTCAATCCTCTGTCCACCTCCAGCCACTCATCCTACTCCTCTTCCACATCCACCATCTAGAGGTCTCTCAACCATCTTCTGGATGGTCATACGGGTGGTCAGAAAATCACTATCCATATGTCCTTTACCACTACAAAAGTAGAATAGCCACTAATTCAGCTAACCTTTTTTTATAGGGAAGCCCTATACCACTGACTCTATGTCATAGGGTCACCCCATAAACTGTCTAGTCTTTTAGGCCTCATGCATCTGTTCTCATCTACCTTCTGCCAAAGACGCAACTTTTTAGTCCCCTGTGGTATCTCCCACCACTGGTTCCTACTTCGCAAAAAATATCTCAACCAGTATAGATCACTCTATCACTCTAACATGAATATGGATGCTGATGGATATCATCGATGACTTGACCTCCAGGAATAGTCCCTAATGGAAGGTGTGGTCCTCATAGAATGGGTCTGGAACTATGTATGTGGAGTACCGATAATGATCCATGAATCTCGTTGAGTACTCTTCCACCACCTAACTTCCTTACTACAGATGCACGAGATCTTGTAAATTCACATAGTGTAATGTTTCTGGAAATAAATCCCCCCTTAAGAAATGTTCAATATCTATCTGAGAAAGGGTCACCTCCTCATGTATATGGATCATCAAGCCGCACCATCTACCCACTGAGACTTGTAGATTACTTGTGGCTATGACCACCATATCATAAGAGGAGTCCTCACTTGGTTGAAAACTCACATCACACCTCAAAAAAGTACTGAACTACCATAGGATTATTCTTTCCTCATAACCTGGGAGGTTACTATCTCTAGAACACATGATCTGCAATGAGCATGAATTCATCCTCTACCAGTAATTCCTTAATGAATTACTTTTCTTCAGGTGGTGGTATCACTGGTATATGACAATGTGGTTATATTTCTTGAAACAGTCATGGAACTAATAACTAATAGCTCGATAGACTATCCTCATGGTCACTCTACAGAATCTTGGATGGCTACTTGTGTGCATGCATCCCAAAATAGAAAAAGATGTAAAACATTCAATATAATATACATGTTGATTGGAAACATACTCAATAAGTATATTAGAACACACTAAATTTTTATATGATGCATGAACCAAAAATTTCCCATGAAACGAGTGTTTTCATGTACCTAGTCTAAAAGTATAAATCAAGCTACTTGTGTACGGATATGTCGGCCACTACACAAGCTTTAGGTTCTTAGGAATGAATGTCAAACTCAAAATATTTAGTAATTTTTCTCCACAAAAAACTAAAACTTACTGCCTTTTGATACCACTCAATCTTGACATATCACCATGAGCCTGTACCATGACTACACCATTCCCACCTCCCATTGGCCTTGGGATTGTGAATAGCAGTGAGTAGGATTTTCCCAACAACGGGAGGTATTTTTGTAGAATCCTACACACAAAAACAGATGTCCCCATGCAAAAATTATTGAAATAAAAAACACTGAGTTTAAAAATATGAATCCCACTAAGAAAACCAATGAGATTAACTGTAAAAACTAAAAGGTAAATGAGCTAGAATACATGACCAACCAAAATAGAAAAGTACAACCTCTAGGATTTCATCCATAGAAAACCTTACCATAAGGTTAGGTACAATAGTTTGTCTTAATGTCGCTGAAGTGAACCATATCTATCGGGTCACCCCGAAACACCACCTCTCTATGGCCCACCATGGACTCTGTCAAAATTATTGATAATACACACAAGATATGACATATGTGAGCGAATACGTTGAAGGGGTGATTAAAACAATACTAATTAGGGATCACAAAACCCAATGATAATACAAAAGTAAGTCTACAAAAGTGGTACACAAAGTGTATACTCTAAGAAGTAATGTCAAAATAGTTACTAGAGTATTCCCACAGAAGGATACATATACTAAAAATTTCAATGCATATCCAAATCCACGGAGACACACTCTGAGTCCTCATAAGAGACACAATCTAGGTAGGCGCAAGAGATTCACTCTTTGTAGTTTCATGAGACACATTCTGTAAGAGACACCCACTATGTAGTCATAGGAGACACACTCTGTGTGGGTAGAGGTGACACACTTAATTAGAGACTCACTATATAAGAGTCAAACTCCATATGAGAATAGAAGACACACTCAGTACAAGACACACTCTGATTAGTTCATAGAGATTCATAGGATTTCATCATTATCATGGTCACTACGGAAGAACCTACTCATTGAGCCTATAGTCCATACACCATCCTCTACTAACACCATTATATAGTATTTCACAAGGAACTCCTTATAAAAATGATCCCAACGCCAATAATATCTCATCAATGAGCCAGACCATTGGAGAGTTATAGTAAATTTAAGTAAAAAGGGGATAAATCGATTTTGGTCCAGTCCATCCCGACCCAGGTCCCGCCTGACCTAAACCGCCTGGTCTAAACCAACCTACTGAGTCATCCCAACCTACCCTAATGAGGACCGGATGACCAATTTCATCCTAGACCATTCAAAATTGGTCTTTTTCGCTACACTTGGATGCGACTATTACCACATCCACAACAACTCCACGCAGACCCAACTGTGTCTGCCCCAACACCACAGGACCACCCTTCGAGAAGAACGCTTCTACCTTTTGTGGTCCACGGGACCACATGTCAGTTAGTCTAAAATGACCTCATGTCACATAATAGCTCCACTCTAACATGGCCTTCCCTTGTCGTAGCCCCCATCACTGCCCTGCAGTCGAGACCCTGTGGGCACCTCTATTGAAAACTGTCAAGCTGATGACTCTCCTACTGGGGGTCACCGATTGAAATATGGTGCTTCAATTTTTGAAATGAAAGAACTCAAATGACCCCCAAACCAAATTATTCATAGACATGGGATATAATCCCTGTTACATCCCATTAACCATAATAAACTTGATTGATTTTGTCTCCCGTGTTGTATTCATCCATATGTTATTGTCACCAACACACCTCTTCTTGGTCATCATGAGGCTACATATTTGATTTTAGATCATCAAACCAGGAAATGGTTGTAAAAATATCATATATTAATATTATATAAATAAAATTGAAAATAGGTAGAACAATATGTGGGAAAAGAACAAGTAACAACCAAAGGAATGGACCTCAACCATTGTTTGTTCCATTATTGATCAACTCATTTTGAAGGATTAAGAAAAACGATAATCAAGTTTAGATACAAAAAATATGAATAAGAATGATAATCCTCAAAAATAAACCAAAAAACAAACCACCCCACAAAAATGAGTGATCTGCGGGTCAACCTATTTTTCAGTTTATCTGCATTGGTCGTTTATTCCAAGAATAAGGAATGTAAGAATTGAAATAAACCCCCTAATTGGAAAGATAAATATTCAGATGAGAAAATTCATTGTTTATGGAGATCTATCCACAAACGTCTATGATCTTTCATTCATCATCTTTGGTGAAAGGCATTCATTCCCCTTCCTCTCGGAATCATTTGGGCTCTATGGGGAAATTTTCCAACATTATGGAATCTAATGATGGTCCCTTCCTTTGAGTAAAGGAGGAAACGAACTAACTCGTTTCATCATTACGATGATGTAGAAATGCTATGTCACACAGTTTCTGTATCACAATTCTGTTGAGTCACTAAATAACATTGAATAAATATAATAAAAGACATTTTTAGGTGCATATTATTTTTTCACTTAAAACCTCCATAAATTAGCTTTTGTATCCAACCTGAACAAGCTGATTTTAGGCCCCTCCAAGGGTAAACTCTTCATTCTGAGCTCAACGTTAACCTCATATTTCTGATCTTGTCACATGTTTTGATGTCACTAAAATAAAACATTTGTTCTATTTTCAATAAACATAAAAATAGTTTGAATATTTATTCTAAGCACCCTAGGCCATAGAATCATGTCCTGTCTCAGTGAATTGTCTCAATGTACACCCCTAGAATTTTCAAAAATTTATATGTAAAAGATGGGAAATTACATGAATATCTTATATTTTTTTTTCATGGATCTTTTACTTGAATCCTTTTTACATTTGAATGAAAAAACTAGTTTAATTTGTTTCTCATTGTCATTTCACATTCTAATGTTTATTAATATTTTCACCCACAATAAAAAATATCCATTAAATGCCTTTCATAAAATGAAACATACATATAAACTAATATAGTTAGCTAGATAATATAAAAATATGAATAACATAATATATGTGATAATAAAAACATGATTTTGAATATTTCAAAAAAAATTCTTTCAAAATAATAAAATAAAATATTTTCTAAAACAAGAATGAATTTAAATGATAAAACATAGACAATAAGAGACATGAAATATAAATAAAATAATTACATTATTAAAACCTTCTAAAAAACTAAAACATTCAAAATAAATTTTTTTTTGAGTATCTATGTTAATTGGTCTTTTATGATAATTTATTCTAAGATAATATCACATTAAAAAATATTATTCTTGAAAAGTGATTTCGAATATCATAGATCTTAGTCCGTGTAGGTTGAAATAGATTTCTAGAGATTCTTATGACCAATAAATTATCTCAGTTAGTTGGAATGTAATGAAATGTTAACCCAAAATCTAATTGATATTATTTCATCCATATAACTAGGGGAAAAATACATTAGACTATAAATATTCTTTGTGAGAAATAAATCAGAATTAATATATATTATTCCTTACATTATGGAATAGAAACTAAATTTTTATTTTTACTACTCTAATTTATTAACGAATGTCCTAGAAGGAGAAAAGTTTCGATTTAACACCATCAATCTATATGACCTCCCTAAAAATCCATGTTATAAAAACATTTATGATTTTCAAAAGGATTTATTATGAAAAAATAAATAATCCTTTAAATCCTATTAAAAAATTGATAAATAATTTTAATAGATTTTTAAAAAGAGTCATTATGATGGCATGAAAATAATAACAAAGAAAAAAACAAACATAATTCTAGTTATATTTATTATATGTTAATGTATAATCTCCTTCATACCTCCATAAAAATTTTTGTAATATACTTTAACAATTTTATCTAACACTAGGTTAAATGAAATTGTTATAGTTTTGTTAATTTATTTAGCTTGATCCCTACCAAAACACATTATAAGATAAATATTTTGTTTTAATTTTTTTATTTAAACGTGATATTCATCAATTGATAGATTTTATAACAAATAATAATGTTTAAATTAATAATAAATATAAAAAAATATTTATATCCTAATATTTTTTAATTATTTATAATTATATCAATATGTTGATCCAAAAATATGTTATTAAAATTTTTCTATGAATCTGTTGTTGATACACGTGATGTAACCTTTCTCAACTAATTTATTTTATGAGACCCATTTTTAATAATAATTATATTATTATTTTGGTTTTCAATAAATTTTCATTAGTTATTCAGTTAGATCAAGTAGAAGTCTACCTATATTGAAAAAAACCAATTTCATTTTTAAATATCATCATCATATTTTCTAGCTTCTAGAAAAAAAACAAAGAAACGATTCTCAGAATCATTTTAGAAAGAACATATTGTAATGATTAGTAGTTTATAGACCAATTATTATAGTTTAAAAGTGATTTTATATTGAATTTTTATAGCATTAAGAATGGGGTTAAAAAGAGATGAATCCCATATAGGACATTTAAAAGTTGTTGGAACATTTAATGTCAAATATTTTTGGATATTCATTAAATCATTTAATTAGGTTGAATATATGTGAAATTTTTCATTGGATTTGATATTAATGGATTACACAATGGTTTGGGTTCTTTCACTGAAGACATGGATGGATTTATTTAAGTTTGAGTATCCATGAAATATTCCATCATCATATTTTTGATCAAATTTACTTTATTATCCTTTATAGTTTAGAATACAACATTTACATCCAAAAACAATTAAAGACTGAAATTTTAGAATTTTTTTCCAAATTAAATAATGGGTCTTTTGAGGATGGGTTATATGAGAACACATTTTACAATATAAAATAATGAAATTGGACACCATAACAAAAACATAATGAGTTCATTTGAAAACATTCAAGCTAGATGTATAGACTTCATGATGTTTTTGAAATCATATTTTGACGACCATATTTTTTTGAGGTTTTCTAAGAGTAAAAAATTTATAATTATAACCTTGTAAATAAAAAATTTCATCAAAAAAATTATTATCAAACACTCTATCATGACCAAATTGAATAGAAATTATTATTTAACATTTTTTATTTCCATCCATCTTTCTAATTCATATATAATGTTTAAAAGACTCATTTTGTCTTCCTAGAAAATTCCCAAAGTGTATCTTTATAATCATTATTAATAAAAAATAAATCTTAATTCATCTAATAAATTCAACATAAGTTAGACCAAATAGGTTAGGTTGAACAATATCAATGGATTTATTGGTACATACCTTTTTTTTATTTTTAAATTATGTTTTTTATTTTTTAATTAGTGGGAAATTTATAGAAACGATATTTTAAATGAACTATAATTTCTTTAAATCACATACTAGATGATGTCAGTTGGGAATGATGATTATGTTTCTACTAAAATTAAATGGGTGTTTATTCCAAATAAAAGGCTCGGTATCTTTAATACTAAATAGTTAATTTTTTTCATGAATGTTATTTTAAATTGATAATATTAAATTTTTTAAAATTATTAGTGTAAATCATTGTTTTCCCTCTATAATAAAAAATAATGCAAGAAACATTCATGAATATTATTCAAATAATAATGTTTAACAGTAGGCTAATTCTTGGAATGTTTTATTTGAAAAAACATCGATGAATAGCACTTATTTCATGTTCTATGAATTTATAATTCTCATTATTAATATAGAATAGAAATTTATATATTGTTTTTCATTGAATGACAGATATTCTACATCATGTATTTAAAGGTTATTAAATTTTATGCAATGACCACAACTGTTTTAAGAGGAATATATATCCATTTATTATAATATTTTTTATGGTCTAGACTATAGACATGATTCCTATAAATTTATGAAATTAATTATTTTGGTATAATAAATTTGTTCAAAACAATTATGTAAAAAGGATTTTGGAAGACAAAGTTATTTTGATTATGATTTTGAGATTTTTTATAGGATAATGAATAATAATTTTTATTCTACAACATCAATCATTTTTAAAATTAATTTATTGATTATAATGTTTTTTATGGTTATAATTTTATATTGTTATGATAAAATAGTTTTTTAAAATATTTACTTAGATTAATTAACATTGTATAAAAAATCTATTAGAATATTTTTATTTACGTTGCATTAAAAATATATATATTTTACATTTTTCTCCTTGGTTGAATTTAATGAGAGATTTTTTTATATCATTTATAGTCCATTTTATCTGAATAAAATTAATTTCATCAACCATTATTATCAATATTACATATTTATATATTTTTATATGATCCTTTTCATTACACATATGATTTTACTTTTTTCAAAATCATTATACATTGAATTTAATTAAAAAAAATTCTTCATGTTGATGATGATCATATTTTAGATATTTTTAAATTTATTATTGTACTAATAAGAGGAAGAGGATTTATTTGAATAATAAACATATTATGGTTTATAGATTCTATCCTTTCTAACTTCAATATCATATCCAAAAAACATACTACATTTATTTCGTGATTTGTATGAGGAGCGGTATTACTTGATTTCTATCAAGTTTTATTCTATCATGTATTTAATCTAGTCATTATTAATATCCTTGATTTCCATGTCTAATAAAAGTGTATTATATTGATATCTAACACTCATTTTTTCATTGAGAGCATGTCACTTCTTGGTAACATTGATCATCATCTTGTTTTGAAGGTTGGTATTTTTTCATTCAATTGAATATTTTACTAAATTTTTTGATAGATGATTGATTTCATTATCATTATAAGAGATAAAATTAAGATATATATATATATAATAAATCAACTATTTCTCCATCAATAATTTTTGTTATTTATCTTCTTATTTTTTTCATTGTGATCCTATAAGTCATGAGATATCCGGTGAGACTCGCGATTGATATTCTCTCTGTATCATTAGCATCATGGATTTTAAATACATGAGTATACAAAGAGAATTATAGAAACTAATGGATTTTATACTCTATTGTTTCTATTGAAATATTATGACTATTATTATTTCTTCAATTTTAAATTTAATTAATGTGTTTGAACATATCCTTAGAAGAATCTTTTTTATGAAAACTAAGACACTTAAAAAATTTATAAAATATATAAAATATAATAACATTATTATAAATTATTAAATTATTGGTATTATTATTATTAATTAATTTTCATGTGAAATTTTCATGTATATGTATGATTGAACTAATTTTCATGTATAAAAATTATATGTCGTTCATAGCTTTAACATCTAATACAAAATAATCAATTTACTTAGTAGTATATTAGTTTTATATTTTATTAGTGGTTACATAAAACTTCATATATAAATTCCATATTGGATATCTATACATTATTATAACAATATATATATGTTTCTTATAACAACTATAGTTTGAACTGTGTAAATATAGTGCATTAATGACATATTTCCCTTCATAAACATAATGGGTATTTGAAAATTATGACATCTAAAATAATAACATTTCATGAAAAACTAGTTAATGATTTTTAAAAATAATTAGTCATCGAATATGTTAAATGTGAAACAAAAAATTCAATTCAAGAACCTCCCATTAATACCAAATGTAGTTCAGAGAAAATAATGAACAAGATGGTTTTTGTTTTTAAAATATTTTATAAAATATAAGAGATCATTAGGAAAAAAATTTATTTAAAAAAAATTTAATGAGAGATGTTGTAAATTAAAAGTTTATGTCTAGAAAAAATAAATTATGAAAATTAAAAAACATTCTTTCCAAATGGAGTTTGGAAATAACGAATGAAGTATCTCTTACATATCCTATACTAAATAATGCTAAGTAGTATAATGTTTCCCTGTTTATATTAATGGCATTCAATAATACAAATAAAGATTAAATTACATTATTTTAAGAGATAATGTGAAAATATATAAGAATTATAATCCCTATGTTTTAATGGAATCCAAGAAACCCAAAAGGCTTACATTAATTGTGATTATCAGCTAACAAATAAGAGGAAAAAGAGAGAGGGTTGTTTTAATAATTCCATTAAAATGAACTCAATACTCGTTATATGATAAGAAAAGTATGAAATACAGGGAGATAAAGTGAGGTAATATGGAGGAATAGATTTGTTAATTACATTCAATGGAATAATATTTATAAAGAGAAAATTAAATATAAAATGAATTTTATATATTAAAGCCTCGTTGATTTTGATGATATGGAGATTATATTATCATGAATATCTACTTCATTTTTTTTATCATGGATCACTTTATAATCATTCAATGGAAATTATTATTCATTTTTGATGATATAAAAGACTCCCTTCGGGTATTTATATAGTCTAAAAATGTATTTTTGTGCTTTAAGTAAATTAATTCATTTTATGAGTTGACTAATGTATTATTGAACAATATTCAATGCTCTAATAGATCCCACAAAACATCAGTGAGACTATTCTAGGACTTCTCATTACAACTAAATACATTAAGTAGCTATTGGATACCATTATGTAGTCATTCATGTACCAAGAGAATTAATGGATTTGCCTACTTCCACTAGAATTCCAATGGGAATTCAAATACTATGGGTTTATCTATTGGTTATACATGATATATTATAGTCTTATATATGTTAGATAGTGTTTTTCCTAGTTATAGTGTTCAATATGACCATCCAAACTTGGTTTTATTCATCAACATGGTCTAATAACATCCTATGATGATTCATAAATAATATATTTTAAATAAAAACAAAAAATTGTTATAAATTTTATATGTAATTGTAAGAAACCAAATAGAGGCTCTACAACACTGTGACTTGATTCCACATTCATCTTAATAAAACAATATTTATTTATTGTTTTAATTATTAATATTCAATTGTAAATCCTACTATATTTATTTGGTTCATTTTAACTATTATTAAAATAATACCACTTATATTTGATATCCCTGGTACAAACATACCCATTTTTTATAAAGATAAATGATATTCTTCAATTCCAATTAGAATGAAACATATACAGATATCGTTGTACATATTATGAATCTTCATCCTTTATAGTACATTGAAACTTATATTATATATAAAACCCATGGATCCGGATTCCTCCATCTTTTTATATCAATAAGAAAAATACACACACATCATATATAGGGGTTTACCACTAACAAAAAATTTTGGGATTATAGTAGGCCATGAAAACACAACCCATTTTTTATAATCTTTTTTTAAACAATTATTTGTAAAATACCACTAAATAAAGACTGATTCCCATAGTTTAAAAATGTATTATTATTCATATATGTCATAATATTCATCTTCATTTTCATTTGATTCTCACTCAAATAATATTAATTCTTCAATGTTTCATCTATGAATTTTTTTCCATATTGTATTCTCCATTAATGAGATGTTAGGCCCAATTTAATCTTATAATTTTAGTTGTCTGTATGAAGCAACTTATGAATGATTATTTTTAATCAATTATAGATAAATTAAAATCTACATTATTATTCATTTCTCTCCACACTTTCTCCATGTCTAGTAATTATTTTTTTACTTTATCATCCATTGAGTTCATATTGACGTTCTTTGGGTAATCGACAATATATAAAATTACATCTTTTCTTCTCATATTATAATGAACTAAAATATATAGATTTTTTATGCATTTGGAAACATATTAATTTTTTATAATTATTTATTCTGTTGGTCGTTAACACATTCTTATTTTATATTACACCATTTCATAAATACATCTTATCCCTAGAGTTGAGAATATATTCATGTCACCATCATTGGTTTTTTTTCTACAGTAACTTTCCATGTGACCATGGATTTTAAAAATATATAATCTCGTCATTAAATATACAAACCATTCAATTAACATTAATAACATTAGTTTTATATAATTCTTACAAAAAATAATTTTCATTTAATTCATCATTAAAAAATACACTATATGTCCTGACATACCATCATGATTAAAAATTTCACCTCTAACATTCCTAATTTCTCAAAGTCATATAGGTTATCCAACTTCTTTTTCTATAATAATTTTATATATTGGTTATCCTTTCTATCAAGGGAGGTCTTCTTAAAATAATCTTTAGTACATTAGTTCTTCATAAACATATTAATATCTTCATCAATATTTTTAATCTTATGATTCATTTACTTCAATATTCAATCAATATTATGAAGGTGATAATTCATTTCTGTATAGATATTATTTACTTTCTCTTAATAATATTGTTTTACAAGACACATTTATTATTTATAAATCATATCCCGTTTCAATATTTAATTTTAAATCAGTAAAATATTCTAATATTATATTGATCATCTATAATATTAATTACTTTTAGGACATTTGTTCACCTAAAATCATAATATAATCTTACACTAAATTTACTTCATCTGGAAAATTCATTTCTTCTCCATCTTTCATAAATATGATTTTACTCCCCAAATCATGAATCTACTTTTACCCAAATAATATATATATATTCCATTAAATGTGATTTATTATTTCGGTTCATTATCTTGTTGATATTCAAATTATTTTTCTCCTAAAAATATATATTTATAATAAAATACTTTAAAATTGTTAGATTCAAATAAACAAAGTAAATCATTTTCTTCCACATCCTTTGGGGGAAACAATTCCTCATACATCTTCTTATTCTTCTTATCTCATTCTTCATGATACAAGATTGATAACATTACTATTCAATAAAAATCTATATCATGATATTCAATTTGATCACATTATATACTTGTAGAGGAAATATGATTTTCTATATTCTTAAATGATTCCTCAACATTAAAAATATTCCAAACATCAACAAAATTTATTTTCCACTTCTTGAATACATATTCCATAATGAATTATTTAACCATTATTATCATAATAAACAGCCTAATACTTCTATATTTATATATCCCTTATAATTTTATTCATTATTATAACAAAATTCAATTCTAAAAATGTTATATGGAGTTCTCACATATTATTAAGAATAGGATAAAATATACTTATTATCAGTTAAATAATTATTGTGAATAATTTTTAGGAAATTAGAAATATATTTCATACTTTAAAACTCTTCAAAAATGAAATAAAATTTACTAAATCCTCATTATACACTTTATGATTTGATATAATTTGTAGAGACTAGGGACACCATGAGAGGTGTGTGAGTGATATAGGGTGATAAGAAAATTTAAAACCATTTAGTTTTATCAATTTTTTTAATTCTTGGATATTGTTAACATATTTAATGAAAACCTATTTATTCTATGGTTCATTGATATTGACAATCAAATAGATGTATAAATTTAAATACAATGAACACAATAGTTTTACTTTTTCCACACATAATATACCCCTCAATTGAGTATACACTAACAATTGTGTAGTTGTAGAAAATATATAATAACTCATTATTTTTATGGATAAGATATTTTGATATGGTCACACATCACAATTTATTATATAATGTAAATAAATTATGGATGATATCACTACCTTATAAGGATCACAACTTTTTGTTGGATTTGGGATGAATTTTTTTCCAAATGGTCACTCCCTCTTCTTCTCCTCCGAGTATATCATTAGTGAAGGTATCTCTTTATAGACTTGTATTTATCTTTTGAGAATAATGAAGTTAAGACCCCATATATAGTTACACTTGAAATATTTAACTTATTATCATATTTTTAACATTCTCATGAATATTAGATAATTATTTTCAATGACATATATATCTGAAAAAATTATTCTAATGTGGAGGAGTGTATATGATTCTTCAAGTTTTCGTTACGTATTACAAACTAAAAAAACAGATAATAATTCCACAAAAGGAATTTCTCATCAATCCGTTATATCATATTCACATCAGTTTATCAGATATATCTATGATATGAATATAATATCTACTTATATTATAAAAATAAATGTTTTTAAGTTATTTTGAAACATTGAATCTTCCCACACATTCACACTATAGACATCCAACATGAAATATATTATTAAGAAAAATGTTTTCCAACCATACTATATTTCTTAAAAAATTCATGAAGTCCTTATTGCAGTATTATTCATTTTTAAACACCTAGATCCACTACATTTCTAAAAAGACAACATATCATATACACATGTTTCATCAAGGATAACATTTCAATAATTTATTAAAATTATTCATATATATAATTATTAATTGAATTTTATATTTGGAGATCATGTAATAATTAACAGCCAATTTTTCTACATTATTTTTATTCTTTAAATAATCATCAAATTGATCTTCTCTATTGAATGTAAATATAGAATTTTTAGTAAATTATATTATCTAAAATAATTACAAGAAAAATCTATTATATTTATGTACTTTTATTAGAATATAAAACAGATTTTTATCATGGTTATTTTATTTATTATGCACATAATTAGATTATAGTGGTGATCTTAAAATTCTACATGAAATTATTTTGTACAACAACCTGCAGTCTGTTGAGAGCAATTATATAATAGGCCCACTAAATATCACATTCTAATTAGTTTATCATAATTCATAGGCTATGAAATATAAATCATAAAAGTTGTAGGTCCATAAAAAATCAGTTATATAATGTAATGATGTAGTCATTCACTTTATTACATATATATATTTAAATAAATATATTCATTTATAGTGTATAAAATTCCCTCATACATTGTAGTTTATTTAAATATATTGACTGTCTTGTAATGTTAATTTGTGATCTCCCTACACAAAAAATTATAACTATACATTATTCCAATTGATAATTTAAAAATACACCCACTATTGCTTAATATTATTTTACAGTGTGGATCAACATAGGATATTTATGTAATGATGTTGACATAGGCTGTGAAATGGGAATCACCAAAACACTTGTGCTATTTAAAATATCAAAGATCTCACTACGGTGAATACTCATATTCTATAATGAATACTGATAATTTATAAACATATAATTAAACAATACAATACATATCATGAAAGAATTTATGGACAAATTTCAATGTCAATGGAATTTTCTAATCAAATAAAATGTATAATTTTTATTCTACCTCCAAATTGATACGAAATAACATTAAAAAAATGACAATGATCTCCAATAATCCTATAAAACCATCCATTAATTTATTTGAGTAAAACTATATAATACACAAGGAAATTTTTCTATTATGAACATTATAATATTAAGAAAATTCACATGAATTTAATTTTAATTTATTTCAAATAATCCATTAAAATCTAGAATTTTTATATCTTTAATGATATCAAACATCCTAAATCAATACTTCTATGTCACATCACCATTAATATTGTTTCTATAACACTCCCACTACATCACCAAGGACATAAATTGAAAAATACTCAAGTCATTAATCATGAAACAATAAATAATAATATATTCATTATGAATCTTTAGAAATATATTCTCCATGATAACCAATTATTATTCAGCAAAACATATTTTTCAAAAATTTAATCAAAATATTAATAACATAATAAAATATATTATATAATATCTCCACCAGATATCACAATATCTCTATTTAACATATAACATTTACAATATTTTAATAACTCTATTTAATATGTCATGAAAACATTCCACCTAAAAGAATTATAAATCCATTAATCATATAACAATTCATAAATATTTAATTTATAAAAATAAAACAAAATTTTATTTTTAATTTGAACTCCTTACTCAAAAGATAGAAATAGATTCTCCTTTTCATAGAAACCCTATGATCATAGTTTTCATAGGATATTTTGGGGAGATCCTTCATAAAGTGTCATTTGTGAAGCATTATTAATAAACTAGAATCCATCAGTTCCATTCTATTTCCCTTTACTTGGAACACCTATTGTTACATGAAAATGTGGATTATTATGGTATTTTTTTCAACTTTCAATGATTTATGAGAAAAATTCATCAAGCCTAATGATGTTAATATCAGTAGGACAATACATATATGTGAAAATAGAAATTTATTTCATATTTTATATAACTGAAATAAACATTCCAAATAATCAATGTAAATGAAATGTTTATCATACATTCTAAAAAGTTATATCCTTAAAAATTCCATTACTAGGAGGGATCCTCAATGGAATATTATGTTATATAATTAGGATGTAAACATCTATGTGGACCCATTAGACTATGTATTACCTAGATAAAATGTCTCTATTTGAATTTTCCGCTATCACTAGTCGGATAATAATGGCAACGATGTTAATATATTGCATTGACCATGAGGTTACATATCACAAGGAAGTAGAAATAACACCTCCGAGATCATACTTCCCATATTAGCTATTTTTTGTCCTGTTGGATACCCATTTTTACAACTCTATAATACATATATCCAATTATTGGGAATCATTATTATTTATAAATCCTAATAAATTCATCAAAATCATAATACTATATGTAGTATCAAAAATAAAAATCACATGAGTTACATACTAGAGAAAGAATCTCCAGGTTTCACCTGTGAAATTTGATGCTTCAAACTAAAAAATTGATATATATAGGCCTTATTCCTTTATCATTGGGTAATACTACTTGTGAGTTCACTCATACTTCTTGATTTCATTAACATACATGAATTTTAGTTCTATATTAGTGAATCTAATGTCTAAGATCTAACATATTTCTCATAAATACATATCCCCTATGAGTGATGTTATCTATAATTATCCAACCATCAATCATTGGGAATCACATGCATATACATGAATCCTACTCTATGTAATACCCAATCATTGTATTATTATTGAACTCATTATTATTATAATTTGGTGATGCATACCCATGTGGGAATCCATTCATAATCCCATCTTACATTCATGAGGCCATATATGCTATTAATACATCTTTATTGGGACATAATCACTGAGAACCAATCTACCATAGAGGGCTATATTCTGAGACAAAAATCCATCCCTCAATTGTACTTATTCAGTTTAAGATGAACCAAAAGGTTGCCCCATGAGAAGTGACAATAAAAAAACATTTATATATATGTTTTCTCTAGACGTAATCAATATAGGTGTATATTTTTCATAGAAACCTAGCATAAATCCCTAAAAACAACTACATATATTGTCCTTCCATATGACCTAAAATTTTGAAAAATAAACTGTGTGGGATTTTATTCCAATTTACCAAGTTATATAGTATTAATAATATATTTTCAACCCAAAAACGTCATAATTTAAACAAGAAAAACATTAAATGTCTCTCATATTGTCAGGTTTTCACATCCATAAAATGTACCAGAATGGAACTTATAACACAACTATAAATGCATAATGTTTTTCATTATATCTCTTAAACATATTTAATTTATTATTTTCATAAAATGGTTACTTAACAATCATATATAATAGTATCGAACCTAAAATTAAAACTTGCATAACCCTGTGGTGTAATGATAAGTAATAGAGTTACCAATATATATATATTTACCATAATAAAATCCATAAGTAAAATATAGAGGATAAAACTATTAAAAATATATATTTTACCATTTATGGAGAAACTATGATATATATAAATAGTCTAATTTAGAAATAAACCTTAATATATATATATATATTAATTATGATAAGTGGTTTCAATCGAAATAACAACCCTGTAGTTACCAGTCTCACTTTGGGATTTGGGATTGATTTGGGAATAAATATATATATTAGAGTCAGAGAGTATGAAATAATACACCCTAAAAAGTGTTAAAAAGGGATAATTTTACATCCCCTTATATAATATGAATCCAAAGTTGTGTCATTAATCTATCATAAATTTGTTATATTTAGAATATAGGTCCCCATAGACTCAAATTGAAATTTGGGAACTTTTAGAATGAGAAAATTCTTTGCAATGGATTATTATCTCATAAATTTCAAAATAACCACTTTCAGTGGGATTATTTTAGAACCTCCTCTATATTGAAATAAAATTCATATATCATTCCATGATAACCAACACTAATGCTTTATTCATCTCAGTCTGCTTCAATTCATATTTCATCATCTCTTTTTTACATAGGATGATTTAATTTTCATTAAATTTTATTATTGTAACATGATAAATTAGAGAGGTATATGATTATAATATCAAATACCACAATGATCAAAAAATTAAATTTTGATAACCAATCATTCTCTGAGCCTCAATATATTATATGAACCATGGATAAATTAAATCAGGTTTTTTTAAGTCACATGAAAATTTACTTCAGTATCCCCACATTAATAAACAAATTAAATATGAATATTTTTTGAACTAAATAATTTTTACCATGTTAATAACACGTTATTATTCTAATATATCCATTATTTTTATCTATAATAATCAAAAGGTTATTTTAAATCATTCAAATCTATTTTTTGAACAATCTTTCTCAATTTTTTTTGTATCATATGTAAACTCTTTTATTTGATGAGTATCCCAAATAGATTCCATTCACTCTAATTTGATTTTTTTTATGTTTTGGATTTTTTACACGACGATACAAGAACAATTGAATACCCAAAATTAATTCAATATGGGTAATTTTTTGGAATTAAACTCATCTTATGACATCGATAATTTTTATAAAAAATGAAATAAATTATATATTAAAGTATCTACTTTAATCACTAGTCTCTAAATCTATGGGAACATATAGTATTTTAAAAACATGGACTTATACTTCTCCAAGAATCATATATTATTCCCTCCAACAACACATTATTTTATATAGTGCATGATGAATTTTTTTCTTTCTTGTGTAGAACATCGCAAAAAGTATGATTTCAACTTCATGCTAATATATTCAGATAAATTACCCAATATGAACATCCAAACCAGTAATTTAAAATTTTCTGTTCACAACTTCTATGATTCATAAATCAATATATAGATTTATACATTTATGAGATAAACATAATATATATTATCCATGATAAATCCTAATCTAATTAGATAATTTAAATATAAACATGAATTGATTTATATTTAATTATTTTATATATATCAATGTGAATTTAATATATATCGGAATAAATTTTAATTAATTCATTTTTTGTTAAGACATAATTATATTTATATTATGATAAAAAGAACACGTCCGTTCATCTTCTGTTCTTTTCATAATACCTGCTTAATATTATTTTTTAAAAAGTAAAATTGGTCCATATTCCTTTAATAATGTATATATACCATCAATGAAAAAACAAATTTTACTCCTTCAATAGAAAATATAAATGATTTTGACAATCTATCAGTTGAAATATGTTAGCTATTTTTTGCTCTATAATAATCCAAATACAATCATTCCACAAATACTTCACCAATAATTAATCATTTATAATGTTTACCCAATTCACTTCATCAAAATTTTAATAGACACTAGTTTTATCATCAAAAAATTAACAAAGTGTACTTTTATTTCATACATCGATTCTAATAGTTGTTTTTGATACATTTTATATTAAGAAATCAATAATTTATAAATTTAATTGAACACATTTTGATCATATCAAAACTCTATAAAATATTTTCGTAAACTAAATTTTATAAAAATAAAAACAATAAAATATATATGTTTATTCCATTTTGACCACCTAAATAGAATATTTGGAAACATAATCCATATACTTATCATTTATATAATACTAAAAGGACATAGAGTTGTTCTTCTTATTTTAGTGTTCTTGTGGGATGTTATGATAATCATTTATATAATGAATTTATTGGCTAAACATTTGAAAGAGGTCATTCAAAAATTTAATTTTAATTAACACATTAATATTTGAATATTTAGAAAACATTTTAGTTGTTTTCATTAAGTGGGTTTTCTCTTAAATAACCATAAAAATCAATTATTTTTTAATAAAAGATATTTCCTTGTGAAAAATAATTTTTTTCACATGAAATAAATCCCTTTTTTTAATTCATAAGAGGAAAATCATCTTTAAAATTTTTCACAAATCTAGTTCTCAAATAATAATTAATTTAAACATGTTTGAAAAATTTTAAAACATTTATTAGATAAAAAATAATGATTATTTCAATAATTATGGAAATAATATGAAGAAATTTTTTGTATAAATTTTTTCTATCACTTTTATTTATTATATATGGGATTAAAAGAAAAATATTTAAAGAAAAATAATTTAGTAATATCTTTTTTATGATAAAAATTTCTATTCCATTTATTGTGATTGAACAATAATGAAGATTTTTCTTTTAATTTAATAATATATTTTATTTATTTATTCAATTTCTCATTGGTATGTATATATTTACCTTCCATCTTCCATTAACCATGATAGTTTAGACATCACCTTATTCGGTATCAACCATAAATAATGATTATGTTACCTTGATCAAATTATTATATTCTTTCATTAATTTGGGTATCATGACTAGAAGTTAATTTAGTTACATTCTAAGAATTAATTGATTATCAATTTTCTATCGTTCTCCACCCATATAGTAAAATTTTATCTACATTAGTAATCTATAATTTTTTACCATGATCACCATGTGATGAAAAATAATTACTATCAGTGTCACCAGTCTATTATTTTACCACATTAATAAATATATTACATTGATGAACTCATTTCATTTCCTTTATAATGAATCTTCTATTTTTTTGTTTAATAATATATCTATGAAAACCTACTCGATGACTCAAAATCATCATCACCTTAATTATTTCCATGAAGATCATTTTATTTAAATGTTACTACTATTTTTAATATTGAATTATTTCACTAAAAAATATAATGATATTTTACCATTATATTTGTTTGTTCATTACCACAATTAATAATTTCATTTCAAATACAACATCAATATATTAATTAAAAATATTAATATCTTTATCATATTTGATAATATATTATTTCTTATAATTTTAATTGTAATTAAAATAAATTTATATATCTAACATATATTATTTAAGGGTTAAATTATTTTCTATTTAATACTTGATCAATACACATTTCAATTCAACGAGTTTAAATGATTTCAAATGATGATGTTTTTGTGATGAAATTTATTCATGAAACATTTCTGGTATGAAAATATAAATCTTATAATGAAAAATGTATTATTCTAATATTTCTCTAAAGCCTCATTCAAATATAAAAATCACATGTATCCTTGTTAATAATTTATACACAATTCATTATTCATATATATGAATACCAATAAATTTAGAATTTTATATTTGGTTTTTTTCTTCCTTAACTCTATAATTTTATTAATGCATATTATTAGGTTGTCATAAATAACAATTTTTTATCTTGATACTCAAAATAATTATTGATTACTTTTTTTGTAATGTGGGATTATATGGAATTTCAATCATGATGATTTTTCTCAGTGATTATATAATTCATAAACATCATAGTTCCATTCACAATATAATTTATTCCCAAAATTATTATATATTCAATATCCATACCTATTAATCAATTTATAGTATCATTTTATCTTTTAAAAAATATAATTTATCCCATAAAATGTGGGAAACTATTTTTTCTTCACTAAAATTTATAATATTGTGTTAAAATAAAATTTGGATCTTATTGTCACATCAACCATAAATATAAGACCAAAATAATGACACTAATACTCTAAAATGTTATTTGGTAAACATGGATAGAAATTCAGGATTCCAAATTTGAAAGGATCACCCCATTATTAACATTTAGGGAGTCTGTAATTAGTTAATAAATTATCTCTCTTATTGTATATTAATCTACTATTCAACAATCATCAATAGATTGAATAACAATTACAATGTTTTTAGTATTTTGAAAAATTATATTAAATAAATGATATAAATAGTGAATGATCATTTACATGGTTTAATAGTAAAACAAGAATGATTAAATACTTGGATTGAAATTAAAACAACTATGCTTACATGATTTAGTAGTAAAATATTATAAATATTGGAAGGAAGGGAATAATCATTCCCTTACTAAAAATGAAATATAAAAATTTTATATTTATCCAAAAAAATTGTTAATAAAAAACATATCAATCAACATTGTTGACAATGTATTATTATGTTGTATTCTAAAAAATAATACATATATCCAATGAGTGTAAACATTTTACATTAATATGATTCATTTTTTCTACTCCACAAACAACGATGATTTAAAAAAATTTATTCAAACCCGAGGAAAGACTATTATTTATGAAATTAAAAATAATTAACAATAAACTGCTATAATTAAAAATAAATAGTAAATTAATTTATTTTTAAACATTAATAATCTTGTTATTTTATTCCACACCCCTATCTTTTGGGTATAGTAACATACCTATCATTCCCAAAAAATACTAGATACACTTATCTCTCATTATATCACTCATATTCATGAAATTGTAAAATATATAAATACATCTAAAAAAACAATAATAACATCTATTATAACAAAATTCTAGTAGTGAAAAATAGTTTCATACAGTAGCACTAAAAACCTATTCCCCTTCAACAAAAATATAATATAGAATTAATTATTTTGGATGCCTTTATTATATTCCATATTAATCCTAGAAAATATTTCTCTAATTGTTTCCCTCAAAAAAATAATTGAAATTCTATTTTCTTTATTCAATATAATATATGTTGGAAAAATCCCATTTGATAGGTATTTGGGTTTTTATTGGTATGTTATGTGATAGAAATTCCAAAATAGTTTAAAAAGTAATATAAAACATACATTTTGTTGGAAGTAGTTAATTTTGAGTGATTTTGGAAAAAACTGTAAAGGATGCTATGAATTTATCTATTTCTACATTGAAAGTTTTTTTTATGATTCATCTAGTGAATAATATGAAAAATAGGAATGTGAACTTTCCATAAGATTCCTTATCCTTGGATTTTAGGAAAATATACACAATTTGTAACTATATCAGTCATCTATGAATTCTTATAAGGGCCATTTAATATAATATTTACTTCTAGAAGATCATTTTTCACTCTAAAAAATTCATTCTACAATAAAGGGATTTTATTTAAGAGTATTTATATAATATAGGTAATTATATAAGATTTAGTGTGACTGCATATGATTAATTCGATAATAAGAATTTTCTTTCAAATCTCTTAAGGATATATTAATAGTCATTCCTTGAAAATGAGAAATTCGATAAGAGTAACTAGGGAAACTATATGACTAATTTGTATACTCTGTAAGTGTATATCATGACCCATCCCTCAGAGCCTCTGACATCTCCCATGCCTACCATCTGATGGCCATGGGTTGGAAACTAGTTCTGAAGGCATCAACCAACATGTGTGTGTCATTTTCGTAAGTACATGTATGCACGCACAAAAATCCTTGTCCCAAAACTAGAATGTTAAATAGGTATGCCAAAAAAATCCAAGGAGTAAAAGTACAAACTATAGGTCAAATTTTCTAGATTACAAAGTAAACAAAAGAGGGATTTAAAAAAAGAATTAAAATAAATATCTAAACCTTTCTCTAAAACCCCCACACGATGAGAAAGTATAGAGTCACTGTAGGGATTCGTAGAAGCACATTCTTCCTGCCTGATCTCCCTAGGAGCCACTAAGTCCTCGGCCCCAAAGTCCTCCATCAATACGGCGGTCATCCACACTAGACTCTACAGGTGTGGGGAAATCCTGTGCATGGTTTAGTAACACAATACTCAGTTGGGACCCCAATACAATAATTAATGTCCACAAAGAGATCCAACAGAAAAACACAGAGTATGATCATGAAACATGATCATGAAGCAAGACATATCACACCAAGTATAATCTAATGTAGGAAAGTAATATTATCAATCATTTCACACAAACACCTTGGGCGTCTTGAAAAACTCATCCTCAATGAGTACAGTGGTCCTATTGGGTTTCACATAAGCTGATTCCAACTATCCTTGGACTATTGTGGTACTCATCGATGATGACTAACATGGGTATATTGGGTCACACAGAAGTTGTTTCCCACTATGGGAATGTCTGGTCACATAGAATATGCTTCCCACCTTGTCCAAACTGAGGTACTCTTCTTGTCAAGTACCATGGGTATGTCACATCACATAGAGATTCTCCCCATTGTGGGATTTATAAGTCACATAGATCCAATTCAAACTGGATCATCATAGATGATCAACATATATTCTCTTGTTCGTAATCTATATTTCTAAACCAACCAAATGGTTTCCACACATAGCGAAATTGACTCCTGTAGATCATTTTCTCGACCAATTTGTCTAATTGTATCTTCCATTAAATCATATATATAGAATTTCAAAATATCAATCTCATTGCGGTGGTCCTAACACCACAAATATATCATCAATCAGACAAACCGTTTGAATGATAATGGTGTTTTTCCGAAAAGGGGGAAGTTCGGTTCGAGCTTGGGCTCGGGCTGAGGCGGTCAGACCGACCCAAATCGACCCCAATCCATCCCAGCCTAGATTTAAATGGGCCAGTGTCTGGTCTAGTTTCAGCCTAGTCTGGCCTATTTGGATATGGGATCAGCCCAATGGGGCTGGTCTGGCATGCTGGGGCGGGTTCTCCCTCACGCCCTGCTCAGTTTATTCGGTCGGGACATGGATGAAAGTTGGGTCCAGCTCCCCCTGTCCCACAGGTCATCAACATTGTTTCCAACCCTATCACAATTAATCGAACGTGTCCATTTACTTTTTCAATGTGGTGTGGTTTCGTGTTAATGATGCAATAATGTTGTCATGTGGAAGAGTCCACCCAACTTCAGCCACCAGTATAAAATCTAGCAGTTCCTGCTACATAGTCGCAGCCTGAGACGACTGCGGAACTCCTCCCAGAGTGCCATCGTAGCATGCTACCACCAACATGTTTCTGACGCCATTGTCGAAGCGCCAGTAGGTTCTTCTATAGCCCACAGAGTTCTCTCCACTTGTCTGTTCATCACGCCACATGCACCTATGGTCTTGGGTGGATTCCATCATCATTTTGATGGCCTCAAATACTCATTTCTGCCACCTCAAATATACTTCCACAAAGAACACACAAAATTCATTCGGAATAGGGGCTCATGTCTTTTTCGTGTTGTATTTCACCCTCCGGGTTAGAGGTTATGAAATCAGGGTAGAATTATATGATGTTCTATCAAAAAAAAAATTAACCTCGGTATAGAAACCCTAATACAAATACCATCTCATATGTATGAGTGATCCATGGATCAACCTGTTCTGGGGTTGATCCTCGTTTATCATATTAGTATGAATAATGGGAAAACATTGAACATAACAAACCCATACCTCAAAGGCACTCATCACTGACGATATATTCCCATGTGGATTCATGTTCCAGTCGAATCCATCGTCATTCTTCTCCCTCCTATTCCATTCTTCAAGGTTATTTGACCCTAATAGATTTTTTTTCATTCGTCCTTCATCATTAGAGATGATCTTTTCCATAGGATTGTCAGATAAATTCTCTATTTGTTTCCCCAATGTGTTATCTAATAAATAAAGAAACATGTTGAAGCATTTCTATTACATTGTTTCATTAATGGAATAGTTTTTAATTTTTTTTCTTCCATTAAAGTGTCTCATTAAAGGGGATATTTTAGGCCTCATCACCACACTGTAGGGTTGGATTTCCACCACTCAATAGTGAAAAAAGAAATGAAAAGAAAATTATCTGTTATTTTATTATTTTCTAAAAAGTCTGAATACTATCTTTTCTGATCGATCATCACATATCAATGTTATGTCCATCCAATGCGAATCTTGCTTTTTTGGGTTCAATAGTACCTTCATATTTTTGTTTTGATCACTTTATTAAAAGTTTGAAAAATTTTCTCCCACATTTATATAAATAAATGTTATAGAGATAAATATTTTATTCTGGGATTTCCAATCCTTATAATCATGTGCTATTAAATAATCTTGTCTTGAAATTGTAATATATAATGTAAAAAAAAATTACATAGAAAATCTGAGACATTACATTAATCCCCCCTTTTGAGCTACACTTCCTCGTAATCCAGAACAAGATTAAAAAAAAATAGGGGTACAAATAATGGATATGTACCTCATTATCCCATGTTATCTTCTTGAGATACCCTTGGTACCAACGAACACACAAAAAAGTAATCAAATGTCAACAAAGGAATAGCTCCTATCGATCTGCTACCTCCATTTGGAACTCTGCAAACATCACCCAATTATTATTGTCCATCTCTCCCTATTTGATTATGTTTGATAGATTATTCACATTCTGAAATTGTGTGACACTTGAAAAAAAAAATTCACTTGGTGCATCTGTGGGGTAGAGCTAGGTGGTACCCCACCTAGCCAACTCTACTAAGAATCTAGATTGATCCGATAAACCGCAGAGATAACTATCACCCTGAACAAATCTATGTTACCTCTGTCAGGGTGATACCTGAATGAAACCATGGTCTTCCTCCTCAAAACTCCATGTGTCTCCATCTCATGTCAACATAAGATTTCATACTACTCTCTTCAGTCCTCATCTACTCTATGATGTTCTAAACCTTCTCAGTGGTAGCCCATACCAACTCTGGAACCATGAGTGCTGACTCCCCTAGGTCTTTCCATCATAGAGATGATCTGAATGGTCGCTCGTACAAGGCCTCAAATGGTTCCATTCCAATAGTGGAGTGATTTATGTTGTTGTATAAAAACTCTACTTCTGGTAGTTGTTCCGTCAAACTACGACCCAAATCAAGGATGCAAGCATGAAGCATGTCATCCATGGTCTATATGGTACCCTCAGTCTGACCAGCTTCTAGAGGGTGAAATGTGGTGCACAAAAATAGTTGAGTCCCAAATGCCACATTCTGTCTCTTCTAAAACTAGGATGTACAGAGTGCATAAACATCTTAGATGATCATCTATGTCACCCAATGAATCCACACTATCTCGTGGACATATAGGTGTCACAATACCTATATTGATTTTTGCTTTTGGATTGGTAGTATGCGATCCAGGTTGGTGAGTCAGTCGATGATCACCCATATAGAATCATGGCCCCAGGATTTTCATGGTAATACCATCACAATGTCCTTAATTATACCATCCCATATCCACTTTCACACATCAAATGGTTGGGCTATTCTTGGTTGATCCTGATTCTCATCCTTCACTTTTGGTCAAGTGAGGCATCTTGAAATGAACTCTGTCAATTCTATCTTCATCCCTAGACACCGGTACTGACATCGGAGGTCCTAGAACATATTTTCCACACCCAAAAGTACCACAAAAGGGGATGTAAGAAACTCTCACAAAACCTCCCACAGTAACTCCACATGTACTTTGTGCACCCTCTAAAAAGTATGACATGCTCCCCGCCTATCAAAAATCTATCGGGATACTGTCTTGTTGATAAATGAAAACATCAGGTTTCACAGTCAACATACACAAGTTTTTCCTCCCATACATGATGTAATAGACAAGGAGTGGTAGTCATTGACTAATGGTAAGACTCTCCATCATCATCCATGAATGATATCTTCTTCGAGGCTATCTACTTTTTCGCCTCACTAATCATTTGTAAACCATACCTCATACTGAGCATGTCTTTTAACATGTACCCCTTCTTAATAGTATAGACCATATAAAAGTCATAGTCTTATAGTAACCCATTCCATCACCACATCCTTGTTTTCATACCATTATGTGAGTAAACATACATCAGACTCTTATGGTCAGAGTAGACAGTAAATTAGTCACCCATGATGTTGTGTCACCACATCATCAAGGTAAATCCCACTACATCTAACTCCAGGTCATGGGTCACGTATTTATTCACATTATTCCTTAACTATTGTGAGCCGTAAGCGATCACAAATCACTACTACATTAGTAAAAACCTAGTCATGTCCCAGATGCATCACTTTAAACTACATATCGAACGAACTCATATAGTAGTATCAAAATGGGCCACTTTTCAGACATTACCACTTATCCTGGAATCTCTTCTCCCACTTCTTCAACCATAAAAAGGGTTTTACATTCTTTTTCAATGATGATAATAGTAAATATAATCAAGAAAATTCATTCACAAAAATCTAGTTTTTATCTAGACAATTCCAAGAAGCTTCGTACCTCAGTCACGCTACTGGGTGGAACCCAAACAAGAAATTCCTCAATAATCATGGGAACCAATAGGACTCCATCCTCAGAGAAGATGTGTCCTTGAAATTGGACCACTCTATTATAGAACTGGAACTTCAAAAGATTACTATAGAGATAGTGATCTTAGAGTGCGTCCCAATCTACCATCATGTGTATAGCGTGCTCCTCCTCGGATGCTGAGTACACCAAGATTTCATCAATAAAGAAAAAAAAACAATCGAGGTAAGGATGAATGATAATGTTCATAAGTCCCATGAAAAAATTTGGGGCATCAGTACCACCAAAAGGCATCACAAAAAACTCATGGTGTCCATACCAGCATCTAAATGTTGTCTTTGATAAGTCATCATCCCATACATGAAGCTGATGATATCCGAATCTGAGGTCGATCTTTGAGAACCACCTCACTCACATCAGCTGATTGAAAAAGTCATAAATCCTTAGAAGCGTATACATGTTCTTTATGGTTACTAGGTTCAGATGCTATAAGTCAATGTATATCCTCAAACACCCATCATCATACTGTAAAATCAATTCTGGGGCTACCCATGGTGAAATATTGGGCCTCATGAATTCCTTCTCTTGTAAGTACTCCAACTGCAACCTCAATTCACGATTATATTCTGGTTCCAACTAATATTTTAGTGTGGATATCAGTGTCATACCCAGGTAATGATCGATGTAGAATATTACCTCCATGTTCGGAGGTAGTCCAAATAAATCTTCAGGATTGAAGTTTTCATACCCATCCACCACTACAAAAAAGCTCAGAATCCTCTCGCCCTCTATATCGACAGTGAGGCTACAACACTTGTCAGTGATCGAGTGCACCCTTCTCTAAGAAATTCTTCCTGGTTCTGCAAAAGTCCTATTCATTCCAGTGAAGGAAAAAACTAGGCCCATCCTCATAGACACACTACACTTTGCGCATAATACATTCGATCAGAGCATGGAATATAGATAACCAATCAATACCCAAGAAAACCTCGTAAGGCCTCGACACCAATACTAGGGGATCCCAGTTGAAGCTCTCAACTTCTAGAGTTTCATAATACTACTGGAACCAGTGTGTCCTCATTGAATCATCTCTTGTAAGAGTCCTTAATCATAAGTATTGAGGCAATGACTCCACTAGAATATCAGGGCCATGAACGAGGTCTGTTGAATTTATAGAGTGATAAGAAACATTGTCGATAAGAACATTAAATAAGGTAGAGAATTCATATACCGTACTTATAATCATCATTTTAGTGTCATGCTCATAGGCCTCCATCATCTAATGATGGCCTCGCCCCTTCCTTCCAGCTCCCTAAGCTTGTGGTGGGCCACCAAGGAGTGATGGAGGTAGCACCTCGAACCATTTTCCACTACATGATGCTCAACCTTCTCCCCTACCATGTCTTCCACCCTATGGACGACCTTTCTTGAACCTATAACTCTGCCTTGGCGGTCCCTCGACCATGTACTGATCGTTTTTATGACAATTGAGAGGTCCTGAGGCATGTTTCCCTACCTGAACCCCATGAAGAACAACCTGGTTCCCCACTGACTTTATATACCATAGGATCCCCACAATACAGACCACATGTCCTGGAGTCGTCCCATAAATGATCTGTCCTACTTGGTTCCACAAATCTGTTTTGTAGAGTTCAAAATTGAAGACTCTTCCACTTGTTCTCTATTGGTGGCTCTGGCTATCAGTGCTTTCTCTGATACGAATCTCTCCACATGATGGTATCCCTATAACAACAGAGCCTAAGTGGGAATGTTGAGAGACCACATGGATTCCCTGATCTCCCATCTGAGTCCCTACTCAATGGTATGTGAAATGAATAAAGGGTCACACACCATGTATATTGGAGTAGAGAGAGATGTCTATAAACCCCATAGAGTAATAAGTCACTGAAATTTTTTCCATCCTGTGTAGTGTGTGAGTTATAATGGACCTAGCATTTTAAACATATTATTACATGATTTTAAGAGTAATTTACAATCATATTTCAATCCAAGGATCATAAAGTTTATTAGATTTTGAGATTTCAGTATATAACAAAATAATGGAACCATGATATGAATATAATTTATCTAATATTCATGATGATCTATTAACCTCCACTTATCTCTCACATCTGCGTAGGATTCCTGGGAAATACCCAAAAAAATGGTTCAGCTAAAAATCCATGTAATGGAATAAAAATAAGACTAAAGAATATCATTGGGTTTTGAAATCATTACATGATGACATAAAAAGGAATAATCATTTGAAATCATAACATACCAAATATACGATCATGTAATAATGATATCACAGTAATGATGTAGAAATAAAAAAAATGATCATGAGTTGTGTATCATTGCACACAGTGGATCATGAGTCATGGTTAAACACTAGGATAGATGCACATGACATCTCATGAGACTAAACATTACCCAATGAATTATAGAACTAACTTTGTATCACATCATAAAATATTAATGTATATGTCTGTCACATGAATAATAAAACATAAATGTAAGGGTTAACTATCTCAATATATTGGTATCATAATTATATCATAAGGAATAACCAATAGATATAAAAAGATTATCCTCACGAATGAATGCACATAAAACATACATGAAAATTCATAGGGGAAAATAATGTTCAATTGATGTTTATGCATGTAAAATTATTGTTTATGAATCTATAGAAATGAAACTTTTTACTGTGGTTTAAGGAAAATACTGACGATTCATTAAAACCAAACAAGATTAATTTTTTTTAAAACTATAAATGATCAAATGTTGTTTTTAATGTTAAAATTAGTGATGTTAGAAAAATAATTGTGGATTAAAATAGATTATGATGTGAAGATGAATGTTGGTATGAAATAAGGATATTACCATAAATTAGGTTTTCCTATCGGGAAGAATTAAGAATGTAAACATATAAAACACGTATTTCCCCATATAAGAAATAATATTTGGGATATGAACATAATTTTAGAGCATAAATAGAGAATATATGAATATTACATAAAAATAATTAATAATTATGTTGGGGAAAAGAGGGAGAAAATGTAACCCCATGGAAAAATTGAGGTTCATAAAGTATCCCTTACCTTATTTCTTAGAGTGTTATGCCCTTCATCATAATTACCAATATAATAAAATAAAATTAAATAATTAGTTAATTTAGAACATTTTATGAATTTATTTTATTTATTATTATATTATTATGTTCATTTATGGTCGTTTTAATGATTAATAAGATACATTATTATCATTTTGGAGCATTTGTTTTAATGGTATTTATGATCGGTTCACATGATTAAGTGTATTAGAGATCTTTTAAAAATAGGAGGGTTATCCAAAATTGAATTTTTTTTTAATATAATTAATGAATATTAAATGAGATTATATATAATTTTTATTCTATATGTGAGTATGAATCATTAAATAAAATGTTTATATTATTTGTTTAGATTACTTTGGCATTTTTTATCATCACAAACTTGTTTTGTTTCATTAATTAATATCATGTATATATATTTGTTCCATATCATTAAATATACTTAAATAAATATATTACTATCTTTTTCGACCATAAAATGGTTTTTTGACCATATTTTATGTTGATAATAAAAATTGAAAACCCATCATCCTAGAATGCGGTAAATTAACACATCACAAATAATGTTTTAATTATGTGAACAAAAATGGGAGGAAAAAAAACAATGATGGATTTATAAATTTAAATAATAAAATTATATTATATAGTAAATAATGGATTTACCTTTCCACTTAGATAAGGGTAGGTGAAAAGTGAATAAGAAAAGAAAATAAATTGAAAAAAATAACACAAAAAAGGATTTTATCTCTTGAATTCTCCTCACTGGGAACCTATATAGAGAAATTGGATAGAGAATTTTGTTGAGAAAAAAAGCTTCTAAACATGGGAATGAGTCTTGGGTAGAATGTTTGGAATAAAATGGCCAATATTAAATTCTTAAGAAGTGTGAGAAAAATAGGTGATGAGGTGTGGTATTTATGGTGGAGGATAGGTGTGTTTTCTATTAAATTTAATCATAAGTTTATTATTTTTTTTCAAAACAAAAAATAGTGGTGAATCCATTAATAAGTATAGTAATGAGATAAGGGTACTTTTAGATTATTGTTATTATATCAAATTTGACTCAAGGAATAGTGTATTTAACTTATAATGAAAATATACCATAATTTACTATATTCTAGTATTCACTAAAAATTCAAGAATGTCAGAAAAATAAAAAAACAAATTCCCTAAGAATATTTTGATGTGTCGAATAAAATAGACTCCATGTTATGAAAAAAAATTTAAATATGGGAAAATTAATATTTCATTAAAATCATCATGTATTTGTGAAATAAAACATTATAATTTTTATCTGATTTTATAACACTTTGGAAAATCAATCATGTTCTAAAAAAAATCATATAATCCTAAGATAACAAAATATTTTTTTCTGGAAAAAATTTATGAAAATAAATTGCCAATTATATCATTATATTAATTATAAAAAAAAATTAAAAAATTTTATGTTTTATAAAAATATCATCCCCTAAATGATAATTTCTAAAACATTATTTGTTATTACGTTGATATAATTATAACATACTTTCATTTATAAGAGATTGAAAATTTATTTATATTATCATCAGTGAGGTAATAATTCTATTTTCTAATTACTATTAATATGATTCACATTACTACTCCAAATGTAATGTTACTATTAAATTGGTTTAGCTTCCATAACATAAAGAAATACCTTTTATTTCATTCATACTTCATTAATAACATTTTTATTGTGCTATATATTTTATTTTATGATTTTTTCACAATATAACGTAAGAATATGAAGGGAATTTTTGTTGATCAAATTTTCGGTCATTACATTCTTCCATCTTATATAAATTTTCCCTCAAAATTTCATTTTAAAAAATAAACAGGTGAGGTTAAATCACCCTAATCCCTTCTTATGGTTCCCATGTTTTTTATCCATAATAGAGGCTCTACCATATATCATTGAAAATGATAATACTATTGTTCTATATAAGTTTATCTCTACTGTCTATGATATTCAATTGATTATCCACTTAAGAGAGTTCACTTTCCAACTATACAACCACTTAATTCATTAAATGTGAAGGATCTAGTTTGTACGTCTTCAATAGAGATACATGGAATAAATATAATATAAAAGATTTGGTGGGTGGAATTATTGGTTGATAGGCCACATCACTAATACAAATCAGTATTCATGAATGGGGTGATATACCTGGGTCATTATTTTTCATTCATTCAAAATCTCATGATCCTCTTTCATAGAGATATGTGGAGGATTTCCAGGTCACCAACCATAAACTTCTAGTCTAATATATGGGTATATGTATAAATTTTCTATCAAATTAGGGATTACTAGATTATCTGCGGGGTGGTTTTCACAATTTATAAAATTTCATTGACCATTTATGGTCCTAAAATCTTTTATTCACCGGTTTCATCCTAGAATGCTAATGTTTTTCATTTTTCCCATTAAGGTATTCATGTGAATCAATTTGAAGGCTCTAGTGGAAAATATTATTTTAGGAGAACTCGAAAAGGGCTGACGATGGTCCCCTCCTCCTTTGATGTCCAAAAAACAAGCTTTGAATATTTTTCCCAATGAATGAATTGTCTGCCCATGCTATCCTTCAGTTTGAGGATGATATTCCATAATAAATATCAACTCTGTCATTAGAGTATGATGAAGAATTTTCCAAAACATTAAGGTGAATATCACATTTCAATTAAATACAATCGGTAGAGGTAATCAAAATAGTCATGATACTTATCCAATGTATATTCGAGAAAGTTGATCCAATGACAAGACCTATAAAATTGTGATAATTTGAGAAACATTTGAGAGGTGTTACTCAACAAAAACTATGTATTTGTTTCCTCTACATGGTTTTTAATTCTAGTGACAATGTACATGGTGATGTTTTTTGATTTCTGTGTTTCTATGGTTAATGGTTGAATCATCCACTTAGAGTATTTCCTTTCAGGATTCACTTATTTGAATACATGTCATGTTAATATATACTCAGTGATATTATTTTTTATACATTCACACCAATTATGCTATTAGATATCTTAATCAATCTTTGTGATCCTGGTGTGAAAAGAGATGGTTGAGATATGTGCTTCATTAAAAAGATATTTCATTATATATAGATTGGATGGAACAAATAGTAATGAACCTAATCTCATGACCCCTTACACATCCATTTGGAAATATGAGGACTTACCACTTTTTATAGATTCCATATTTTTCTTAATGCTAGCATCCCTTATTTTAGAATACATTATTTTCTCAATGATGGATTACTTGGAGATAATTTGAGGATGTATATATTATTTTAACCACTTAATGATTCTCAGGTATATCATTTTAATATATAATATGATTTTTTCCTTTTCAATTTTTATCATTAATAAAGTTATAGGATCATTTCAATATAAATCATTCTTCAACTTATTTAAATTACTAACATTGTTGTTGATTGATTAGTCATAAGACTTAATAATCTCTAACCATCATTATTGGATAATATTAATCTACTTCTATATGAATTTATATTTTGGGTTGTTATGGTCATTATACACCTCACAGATCTCTCCATTGAGAAAATGCCTATATATTTTCAATGAAAATGCCCTAACTGCCCACTCCAGGTCATGTGTGGGATATGATTGAACATCGATTTAAAAAATACACGAGACATAGGGTATCAAATTATCATTTTTCCTTAGTACACAGCCTAATCCATTCATTGAAGCATAACTTCACACCATATTGTGTTCCCCACTTTTTTGTAGTGTGAGAACAAGTGATGTGATTATCATCTTTTTCAACTCTTTGATGTGTTCTTCGTATTCACTAATCCATAAAAACTTCACTCTTTTATGGTTTATTTTTTTATTGGTTTTTATAATCCTTATAATTTCTTCACAAATCACAAGTAATACACACTGAAACCATAGAAACTACTAATATCAATTCTATATGATTTCTGGGGACTCAAATAGATCGCCTTTGTTTGGTAAGGGTCAACATATATTCTTTTGTTTGTTATTACATTCCTCATGAATAATAATTCCACAATCTAGAATTCACATTTACTATACATTGCATATATTTTCAGCCTTCAATATGTCATTAGCATAGTACTCAAATTCTCCTCATGTCTTTATATTCTCTTGGAGTATATCAGAATATAAAAAATAAAGACTACAAATAATTTGTCGTGGTAATAGAAAATAATTCGATTTATTAAATACATGAATATTGAAAGAATATTGGTGATTTTAATGGTAATCAATATGAACTCTTAGTGTTCACACTTCATTTGGTAGTATGTATTGGTAATATATTCATTCCACATCTTATAATGGTGATACCCTGACCGAATTGCCTCTTTATATAAATACGTGGCCTCCTGGAGTTGATCTTACTATTCATCTATTCAGGGAAAAATATACTTAGTCTTTATTATTATTTTATTTATCAAATGATAATCATTGTAATGTTTCATTGATTCATTATTATTCTAACTGAAGAGGATTGGTGTGCCCAAGGATGATGAACTAGGGTGTATAAAACCCTTTTCAAGATTCTCATATAACTACTTCTTTAGTTCTTACAGCAAAATGGTGGACATTCTATATGGAGTATTTTATATAGTTAGAGAACAATGACTAATTTCAATTTGAAACTCAACCTCTTGATCTAGAGGAAGACCAGAAAAATCTTCAAGAAACACATCACTTTAGTTCTTCACAATTGGTCAATGTACATGCTTGATTCCCTCCTTTTTCTCATTCATTTGATGTAGATTTGATTTCATAATAGTCAATAATATTAAAAATTGATAGGATGATTACAATGGATATTCACCATCCTCTTTATAGTTTTAAAAAATTGGAGAATTCTATGAGATGTGTTATGTGATCTCTCTTTTGTGAAAGTCGATGTTTGATTTTTATAAAGAGAGCCAATCCATACCCAAAATAAAAATAAAAATATTTAAATGGATGTAAGAAACAATTTTATGGGATTTTTTTCTAGAAATATTAAACATACAAGAGTTATATACATTGGATGAAATAATTTCCACATTTTTTCTTCACATAGATAACTCATCCCAAATATTTTGAGGTGACCTTTGAATAGATATACTAAGTATGAATGATATGAAAGAATATATATATAATTTATCAAATAGTAAATTATTTATTACTAAATGAGTAACCATTGTACCGTTCTCCACACCATTTTCTGGCTCCACCTTAGTAGTACTGATTGAATATATTCTTCCATGATTCCCTATAGGTTGTTCTTGGGTAATGGTCAGAATAATTCCCATTTTTCTTATAGTTTTAACACTATAATTCAGGAATAGTGTTGATATAAAACTTCCCTTGATTTTATAAATTAGTGGGATTCTTCATATCTTATCAGAAGTTATTAGTAATATTCCCCAATCATTCTCATTTGAAGCATTTCCTAGCTCCAATGACTATTCTTCCCACAATTCATAATCAATGGATGTTGTGTTTAATATTTATCCTAGGATTTATTTGTGGATCCTCCAATATGAAATTATGTTTTCCTATTTTATCTCTGTGTCTATGAGAGCATTGAGAGTCTTTGATCTCTATTTAATCCTTGAGGGAACAATAGACAATACCTTAATAAATGTTGGGGTCATGAATATAAAATTCTTTTTGTAGAGTAATCTTTAGTCAGAAAAATAATTGAACCACATTAAATTTAGTGTTTATGACCGAGCCGTATCTGTATCATGTAGGCCATGTGATTCTTGGATTATACCCTCCAATAGACTTGACCTCATTTTACTTCAGTCTGAGGAACTATATTTCCATTTTATTATGGAGGTTTTGAGTAAAATAGTATTTGAAAAATATTTTATCAAATATTTAGATTAAATGGAATAAATTTCCTCCATGGAATTTTTTTCTTGATTAGTGTCAACCACTAATCATATTCCCCATCAAAATGACATAACACTAACTCAATATTATATTCTTCTGATAACTGGAGGATAGAGAATATATTCTCAATGGAGTTAATCCTTTATTCACTGATGAAGGGATCATAATTTTCACAAAAAATTGTAGACCTATCTCGCATGAATGATTCGACCATAGAATGGAATCTATTAGAAGAAGGAGGATGTTCCATATGATCTACACTATTATACATAACATAAACCAGTTGAGAAAGTAATATCATGATGTTTTGAAAACTAATTCCCATCATATTTGATATATCATTTGGGAAACCATTAAATTTACTATCACATAGATTATTATCATGAGTTATTTTATTTCCATCCATTATCTAGGAAAACTAGATTACATCTAGGGGATTGAATACTTAGTTAATATGTATAAAATTATTAGAAATAGAAAATTAAAGTATAAACTTATAACAGAAAATTATATTATAAATTTTGACACCATAATTTTCAATATTCTTTATCAATGGTAATAGAATAAACCCTATAGTTATTAGAAAAGTGATATAGTCATATTCCCCAAAAATAACTGCTCATTTCTCAAAAAATACCTAAATATCCCCAAGACATTGAAACATATTATTACATCATTTTAAGAATATGTAACCATCATATTACAACCAAAGGAACGTAAAGTCAACTATTTTTAAAGTATTAGTTAAATTAAACTAAAAACACAAAACAAATATAAGAATTTATTTAATTTATTCGTAATAATGTGATATTAAATTCATTTTATATCTTACATTTGTGTAAGAGAACGTAGGAAATAAATTAATAAATCTATTAGCTAAAAAGATGAGTTAGGTAATAAACATAAAAATAAATATTAACACATTGTATAGAAGTAATAACATGAATAAACAAAAAGGAATAAACATATAGTATCATAACATACAAAACATAGGATAATGTAATAAAGAAATAATGACAACGTGTTAGAAATATAATGAAAGAAACAATCATGATTGAAGGAACACTGTATATGGGGGGATGAGTGAAGGAAAATATCAAAAAATATTTCATATGGAGCATGAGTCAACAATAAACACAATAACCATTTCACAAGAAATATAACGAGGCTAAAAATTACCCAATGCATTGTAGCACTATCAGGGTGAACAAATCAAAACATGTTCATGAATATGTTTTCCACATGAAAAAACAAACATAAAAAATATGGTTAAACCATTAAAATAAATGTTCATCATAATCATATCATTGGGTGTATTCAATGAATGTATCATGATTGTGTCCATGAAATAATGGATTTAAAATAGAAATTGACATTCATGATTGAATATTATTTTGAATTAATGTTGATAGATTTAAATAGAGTGTTTATGAAACTTTCGATATGAATCATTTTAGTGTGGATTAAATAAAATATTAAGGATTATTGAAAAAATAAATGGCATCATTTTTGGTATAAAATAAACAAAAATATATATCATTTAATGATAAAATAAGATATTTTAGAAAATTAGTGGTGGAATAAAATTGATAATTTAGTGAACATGAAAATGGGTGGGAAATTATGAAGTTTCCTTTAACTGTGGTTTCTTATAAGGATGAATTGATAAGGGAAACTTATAAAACACATATTTCCACACCAAATAAATTTTAGTTGGGATATGAAAATATGTTTAGAACATAAATACATTAATAGACATAGTAATTAATAAAAAATAATGATATCCTTTTAGAAAAGAAATATAATGAGTAATGTGAAAGGGAAATAGAGTTTGAGAAATAATCCCTCACATTATGTATTAAAGTGATCTATAATTTATCTTAATATCATAGTTAATCAAATTAAATACATTAAATGAATAATTAGGAACCATTTATAAATTTAATGTTTTTTATTATATATATTTTTTATTTTCTTTCTTTGATGAGTTATATGATACAATTTTATCATGGGGGGGTCTTTTCCACTGTTTTCAGTATTAGTTCACTTAAATAAATTTATGAAATATAATTTAAAATTCGAAGAGTATACCATGATTGATATTATATCCTGTTAATTAAAATACAGAATATTAAATGGTTTTGTATATGATTTTGCTTCCAGATATGATAATGAATTGTTAGTTAAAATTTTAATGATATTCATTTAGATTAATATGGTATTTTTTGATCATCGCGAGCTTGATTTGATTTATTATATAATATCATATATATCTAATGGTTCTGAAAAATTAAATATAATTTAATACGTATATTATAATATTTTTAAAACTGAAAATGGCCTTATTATCATCCTTTAATGATGTAATAGAAATTGAAAAGTCATCATCCATGAATGTGATACATCAACACATTACAGATGATGGTTTAATTTTTAGAAAAAATCATAATGGGGAATAAAATTGTGATTGAATAGTCCATTAAAATAATAATATTCAATTATACTTCCAATAATGAAGATACCACTATATTTGGATAAGGGGATATGAGGAGATAATAATAAAATAAATTAAATTGAATGAAACTAAAAGAAAAAGAAAGCGTATTTTTTCACTTGAATTATCCTCATTGAGAGCCTCTTTATTATTATTTTTTCGTATTTTATAGAGAACTAAGTATACTATATGTGGGTATGAGTATTTGGAAAATAATTAGTATAAATTAGAAAATATTAAATGCTTAAGATGTGTGAGGTGAAGATGATGTGAGTGTGGTATTTATAGTGGATAAGAGGGGTTTCTTCTCATTAGTTTACTCATTAGTTCATTATATTTCCTCATGAAAACAAATAGTAATGATTACATGACTAAATAATGTAAATAGAAAATGATAATTGGGGATAATGGCTCTTAAATTAGTGATGAATCAATGAATAGTTTATTTAACTTATAATGTATATATACTATAAATTACCTTATTTTAAAATTCACCAAAAATTCAACTATTTTAGAAAAATCACAAAACATCTCTAATACCATTTCATTATATGTAGAATTAAAACGGGATCCATTTTAGGAATTTTTTATATAAATATGAGGAATTTAATTTTGAATTAAATATGTCATTTATTTAGAAAATTTAACTATTTAAATTATAACTTATTGTATAATATATTGAAAATAATAATCAAGGTAGAATTAAATTATACTAAATTAATATGACAAACATATAATTATTTATTAATAAGTTTAAGGAAAATAAATTTTCTTTTAAATCATTAAACTATTTATAAAATTGAAGATAAATAGTGTGGTTTTGGAAAATATCATCACTTAAATACAAATATTTGAACCATTTTTTTACAATTACTATGATATAATACAATCATGTTTTCATTGATATGATACTTAGATTATATATATACATTCATTGTGGAGGTATCTAATTTATTGGCAAGTTTACTATTCATATGGGTTATATTACTATTCCAAAGTTCATGTTTATATTTTATTAGTATAAGTTTTATAACATCTTGAAAAAAATCTTATTCCATTAACTATTGATTTATAATATCTATATTGTGTTATCTATGTTATTTTATGAGGTCTATACTATATAACCAAATTATAATAATGAGATATTTATGAATAAATGTTTGGGTCATTACATGAGTAGAACATAGTTGTACACCATCATAGATATCAAAAAAAAAAATATATTCAATAATAATTTATGCAGTATTATAAAGAAAAGTATATAGGAAATAATTTAAAATGTTAACATAATATAATATTATTTTTTAGGAACATAATCCAACATTTTACTAAGGACATCCAAACCATCAATACCTATTTTGAACTGTGACAGTGTTTGAACTATTCTTAAGGGATATCAAATATCATAATACCATGGTTATGTTTTATCAATTCAATTAAATTCATATTATGTCTAATTGGAATCATAATTAAAAAACAAAATTTTGGGCCTAAAATGAAATGTCTTATACCCTGAGGGTATTTGAGGATAATTATATGTCCCACAATCCTTTTATCATAATGGTATATTGTAGCATTAATCCTTGTCCCACAAATGTATACCAGTAAATCAGATATGGATTTTTGAGCTTCAATACATCTAGCACACATGTATATCACTAAATCAAATGTATCACAATATCACACATATCATAATTTGATAAAAAAAATGTTAGGAATCCTTATTCATCATTTCTAACATTCTCATAATGGGGTTCCAAATGAATTATCAATTCAATCCATGTTCATCAAATTAATAACATCAATTAATTTAACCAACTCACCATTAAACCATTTATCTCTAATTATTTATACAACCCACTAACCCATTTATGCTATGAAAAATATATCATAGTCCTAATTTTTGTTTAATTCATAGTCCCATCAATTGACCAATTATCCAATCCCAACATACTATTGATATCAAAATTATAATATTTCAATAAATTCGTTGACTAATAAATTTTTCAAACTCCATGAATGTCAATTTCCCCAATTTAACATAAATCAATATCAATATAGGTATTAAATTATATCATTTGATCATCAATAAAATTTCTCTATCATGGAAATTTCAATTTCAAAATTACATAAACATATTTAAATTACAACTACATCATTTCGAATTTAGATGACCTTCCTCAATATCGATGAAGAATGATCACCCAACCATAATTTCCATTATTGTAATCAAATAGTCAAACCCTCAATGAAGAGCATGATCAAGAATAAATTACTATAAACAGTAAAAAATAAATAATATCCATGAAAACAATAAACTATATTTGTTATCCATGGAGAAAAATACCCTTTAAAATAAGGATATTATGTCGAGAGAGTGACATAGGAAGCCATAAGAGTTGAGAATATCACACAAGGAGAGATTTAGATCAATATGTAGATAATTTATTTATCAATCCTGGTGGTAGAAAGGCCTTATATCTCTTACAAGAACCTCCAAAAATGGGAGAAATATGTTTAGGTTTAACCTAATAATTTTTTACAATGTATGACAGGGGTTTGGGAATTTTTAATGAATTATTAGGGGTTTAAATGTAAAAATGCATGGTTTATTGTTTAAAGCACATGGTTTTCACTAATTGGGTTCCATTGATATGGGTAATGTATGATTACTATGGGAAAGGTGAATATTTTGATCATCCATATGTCATTCTTGTGAATCCCAACTATTATGGTTAGCATAGTTTTCTATCATGGATGCACGATTTGTGAAAATCATGATTCAACTGTGAACATCCCCCCTTTCTTCTAAAATTCATTAATTCCACCCTAATACTCAGTAATGTAAAACCAAAAAATAAGAAAACCACAATATTGAAAAAATTATATCCAATAATAAATATAGGGGAATCTTTAGAAAACATCAGGATCTTAAATTATTTTAACAATATTACAGCTTGTCCTCAATCTATAATCCCTAGTATCTATAAGATTCTGAGGTAAAAAAATCGGGACATGTGGCCCACATATAATCTTCTATATCATATTATTCATCCAGAACACCTCCATATTTCTACAATATAAGAACAATCTATGTGGTATTTCCCCTCAACATTTTCTCTCAATAATTGACAAGAACTATCACATGGTCTTAAAATGATGCATCAGTCTAAAGTTCATCATCATCTACACAGATCAAATAAAATGGGTCCTAGTGATACATTTGAATTATTAAAACATGAACAATTTCATGAATTGAACAATTATTTTGTGGAAGATCCAATTGGTATTCTACCTACCCAATCCTCTCCACAACCTTAATTATCCCAAAAAACCAAGGTACCAATATTCTCAATATTCAAATACAATTGTGACCCAATATATGTGACAAACAAAGAAAAAAACAATCATCCCTAATAAACTCTAGGGGTTTTAAACTTCTATTTGAATATGACTTCTTTCAACTATGATCCATAGAAATGAAATTTTGAATCAACAGAATTTTCTCTGATGTCTCTTGTATAAAACTCGACCCCAATATCTCTGAATGACATTCCTCCATCCAATATAGAGGTTATCATCATGCAATACTATAAATATCCTTGTACATGCCCATCTAAATTATCACATGATAACTATTTTATAGGAAAAATCCACTAGCTGAAGTTACTCCACCCATAAGCCGCCAAGGTTATAAATGATTCTCGATGCATATCCTCAAAAAACTGTTTAGTTATTTACGAGAGTCCATATATTTGATGGTGGAATTTGAATGATAGTAAAACATTTTTACCAAGAACCTTCTACAAACCCTACAAGAAGAAAAATGTAAAACCTTATTAATTGTATGATACAATACATTCTGTCATCCCATGATGATTTAAAATCATTCGAACGTATAAATCTCCCAACCAATTCACTAGGAAATTATATGTCATATGAGTGAAATTCTATACTTTCATCAGTTATCCCACGTCAACCAAAATAGAATCATTCATATTATGTATACTTGATAGAACCACTATATTGTCCTATAAAACATTGCTTGAATTACATTATTGAATCGGAAAAAATTGTAGTAACCCACCAGGTTATTGATGATTGACATTCACTTGGGGACATGTGTACCATCATTAAATTAATTATAATACCTCTATTTTCATGCCTTTGAACCAAAAAATTTTTCATATGTCATGGAACATTTTGGTCACACATTTATGGACCACCCACATTGAGGCACCTAATTCTAAAGTTAGCTCATCTCACATTTTCATAGGTATAAAATCCCAATTCTAGATATTGATGATGTCATCCTCATCTGTGGTGCACTATGAAGGATAATCCCCACCTTTAGGTAATTCCCTTATGAAAAAAATCATGATCATCATACTTCCTCTCCCTAGTCTCGATAAAAAGTGTATAATCCAATGAAATTTATATGGGAGTCATCTTATCCTAGGAATCCCAATCATTGACATGAATATTAACATTCTTGGTAATAATTTTCCACATTGAACTAGACTCCTAAATTTATTGATTCTGATTTTTCATTATTAGAGTTCCGACCACATTGTTTTATTTTCCTAATGTCTATTCTGGATCAATGTCCAATGGTTTCTTATAATGATCTCATATCCAATAGAATAGTTTCAATTATCATAAGGAAATGATATACATTATGCTCCTATCGTTGGTATATACTGTAAAATTCCCCCAGTAGATAATGTTATCAACACATCAAAGAATAAACCACTATAGTTAAAAAGGGGTCATTCATAGGGTAGTTCTATTAATTTGGACTCAAATTTCATGACTCGCATTCCACAACATGATATCTTTATATCAGTACCACTGCAATCCTCATCCCAAAATCCTAAAACACAATATATTTCCCACATTTCCCTGATAAGGCCATGAATGATGTTATATTCATAATATTTATCATCTTTACGAAATCCTTCTCAAATGCTACAAGAAATTCTAATGTTATTTTGTTCAGGGTCAGTCTTAAAATTGGTGTTTCCAATGCAAAAACTTTCTTGGTGAACATCAATAATAACCTTCTAATCATATAATGTACTAGACATTAGAAAATTTTTAGTCTACTCTCTATAAACCACTTCTCACACATTCTGTGGTTCCAATGTCCCAATATCCTCCATGATGGTGTGTGCCATTACATTTTTCATATAAATCTATAATTAACACATAAATATCATTGAATATTGTCGACTCTCTCACTGTTTACTTGGTATGATATCACGACATTGGGAATTATCATCATGTGTATTAGAGTACAATAAGATTTCATCCAAAAACACTACCACAAACTGATCTAGGTGTGGGTAAATGATCTAGTTCATCAAGAACACATACATTTTTGGTATGTTCATCAAAACAAACAACATCACAATGAACAAATAAAGGGAAAATGTTCTTATGAAGGGAGTCATTGGTATATTAGAGGGCCGAACACTCAACTGATGATACCCAGGTCTCAAGAAGATCATGTAGAAAATTGATGCTCTTATAACCTGGTAAAATATGTCATCGATACTTGGAATAGGATACCGATTATTCAATGTCATATTGTTTGATGTCTGGTAATCAAAAACAATGGGAAAAAATCTATTATCCTAATTAAAAAAAGACTTGATATCCCCTAGTAGACATATTGAGACACAAAACCCTTATCCATCAACTCTTCTATATTAGCCTTAATCTCATGATTGAATATTGGTGTAGTCACCTCTTATGGGGGGGATTTTAACCCATTCATTCCTTTGATGTTTGATCCTATTTCTAAATTTAGATAATTTTTGTTCTTTAGGGTCAATTTTCTCATTGGAATAGTTCTCCTTATCTTGTAATGGTTATATTTTTAATTGATTTCTTTTAGAAGGTGTTTCTTATTTTTCTTTCATTAAAGTGGGATTTATCTTCAGCATTTTTATAAAAAGATTCTATGTTGGTTCCACAATGCATGGTGAAACAAAACTGTCTATCCATCAACATGAGGAGTATAATAAACTCTAAATCCATCTCAAGTGAATAACCTAAGAAAAAATCCCGAATCAAATCTTAGAAAAGGTCTAATATTGTTGTAAAGAAATCCTATTTCACACATCCATATTCTATAAACATACATGTGATGCCAATGGTGAGAACCACCACATTTTCTTGATTTGGCAAGGCATGTCCAACCTTGATATCTCATTCTCCACAGTGTATATAATTTTCACCCTTATAAGGCAAAAATGTCACTATACTATGGTAACAATAAATTTTCACTCCATAAAATACAAGGAATCCAATATCCCAAATTACTTTAAATCATGACATATTCGCTATGTAAGGATCACAATGAAAATGATACTCCCCAAACTCAAGTAAAAATCCCTTGAACAAACATATGTATCTTAATCATACTCAAAATGGTGTATCGATCATCATCATGAAACTCAAAAATTATATTTCCATAATCAACCTGTTAAAATATTGTGTAGATATAAAACAATAAGAGGCACCAGTATCAAATAAATAAAAAGTTATATGAGAAGAAAAAAAAATAGAACCTATAACTATTCATGGTATGAAATCAATATCCAAATGTGCAAGAGTAAGTGAATAAAACAATACACTAACTTTTCTATGTGATTCAATATATGTACCCTTAGTTGCACCACGCTACAGGTATGAACACTCTTGTCCAGAAGCACCTAAGCCCCTGACTTGACTACGATGGCCAGTAGATCTCCATTTACTAGAATAATATGGGTCTGAAGACCCATTATATTACTCTGAATATTCATAGATCCTCTACTATTACCCATGTGACGTGGGTTCTTAAAAAAACTATGGATTTCTCATCCTAACACAACCTCATTACATTACCTGTAGTAGGATAAATGTCTATTAAAGATACATGTCCAACCACACTAATGATAAGTCACTATAGTCTTGTGTGATTGAAACTTCACATGAATACTATTCATGCAAACAAACATAATGGAATTCTCACAGATACACATCCATTATTCAAAATACACACAACTTGATCATGCATTAGAGAACACATTTACTACACCGAAAGCCTCCTTTATGTTCTCCGAGAAAGATAGTGCCTAAGGCACCAATATAGAAATCATTTTTTATTTATTAATATTACTTTTGGATATAATTTTTCAAATTATCCCATCCTAAAATCTCATCACCACCAAATCAATATCTCCTTACATTAATGGATAAATTTTTTGCAGATATATAATGTGGGTAGAAAATTCCACCACAGATATGCTCCCATGAGTCAACCTCATAAATTCAGATTCTCTCATCTTCCTGAACATATCTGGGTAATATTTCCCCAATAACATATTTTGAAATTCCTTATACTCTATAATTTTTAGCAATACATACTTTTCATGGATGTCCCCCAAAATCATATCTTGAACACATAACATAAAATCATCTAATTAACTATCTTCTATGTAGGACACTCAATGTTGTAATGTATAATATGTACATGATCAATCTATAACTCAACTACCTATATTCTAACTAATCATGTCACAATTTGGTGGTTATTCAACTAAAACTCATGTATTATGTCTGAAAATATCTTCAAAAACATACTTGGGAATATCTCTATAAACTACACGATGCTTGAAATTTTCTCATGGAACTTACCTCTATATTCTTCACTATAAAATATTTCTACATCTAGTTCCACTTATGGTAGATCATCTCCACCCATAACCACATGTATTCCTCTCCAAAATTTTCTTCATGGAGGCACATAAATATAAATCCAATGACACATATCATGAAACATCACAAAAAGTTATCAATTATTATGGTATCTCAAAAAAAAAATAACATTTGATTCCACTTTATCTGCCACATTGTCAAAACCGAGGCCCTATCACTCCCCTTAAACTTTCTACATCTAGGCCATGGATAAAATATGGTAAAAAAAATTATCATTATTCATTTTTAGTATTAAATAATTTATTAATTCTCTATCATTTTCTATTCTATATCAGGAATCATTTGTAGTTCAATTTTACAAAAAAATGGAAAAAATCAATTCAAGATACACATCACAATACCATCATATCCATGCATGTATAAAAATGATGCATGATACAATAATTCTTTATTACCTAGAATTATGTATTCATTTTAAAATATCATTTCATATTATCCATGACTCAAATATCATAAAATATTAGAAGAAATAATCACATCACACAACAGATGCATAACCCAATGTAAAATAATACCAAATCGTAACAAAACATATTAATGAAAACATACACACATATGGTACATGGTTTATCAATGAACAGGGGTTAGATACTCCCATTAATGAGCTCTTTTATAAGGATAAAATCTTCCTATTATCCTATCTAACATTCCAAAATATTATGTCCATATAATAGAAAATCAAAATGGCTCTAATACCACTTCGTAACTTCTTTACGGATGTTCCACACACCAGTTACCGAAGATAGTCAGCTACATGAACTCATGAACACCTCCTCATATGGAAGTGGGTGTCAACTAGTAGTGAGAGTATAATATATAAGCATTGGTTTTCTATACCCTATTTATCATGTTTCATAATAGAATAAAAAATATGAAATAATCACTAGGCAATAACAAATAACCCGAATAATTACATAAACAAAACATACCAATAGTATGAGATGCAAAAAAACATTAAAATAAAAACCAAAACTAAATAGTAGATATTTCATCCCAAACATGTTTTATGTTTCAATATATAATACAAAAATTAATACATTGACAACTCCCCAAAACTTTTTTCAATATAATGGCAGGTTCTATCAATCATAATTCATCCCAACTCATCCATCTAACATGGATTTTATCCCTTATCATGTCCTGAAAAGATGATTTCTATTCAGGTACTAATCAAGATGACTATGTATGTAATGATTATAACTATGTATGTTTCCACCAATGACATCTAACAAAATATCTAGTTAGTAATTAATTATGCTATTTTATAAAGAATAAAATATGGATAAAAATTTGAAAGGAATACAAAATAAATTATTTATGATTTAACCGCAGGAACCGTCATATTACTGAGAACACCCAAAAAATCCATAGATGCTTCAGCCCATTCTATATTATTTATTATCCTCAAGGGATATCACAAATAAAATTAAATGTTTATAATTTATCATTTCAATTCAATTCATATTCTACAAAATTGGAAACATAGTTCAATGCCAAAATTTTGGGCCTATAATTCTATGTCTTATACCACTTGGTATTTGAATCATTCATTGGCATCACACAAACCCTTTTTCACTATGGAATTTTAAAGAAGTCGTCCATGTCCAACAAACATATATTACCAAATCACATGTATCACAATATCACACATATCACAATTTCATAAATATAAATATTACACACCTATGAACTTATTTTAAAACATTATCATCATTTGTTACCATATTAGTTAACAATTTACTCTTGGTTCCTCACTTAAATCACATAGATTAATTGAACCAATTACCCATTAAATCATTTATCAACATTTAATCATATTACATATTAAACCATTTTGTTTATGCCAACAGTATAATAACCCTCATTTTAAATTAATTAGTATTCATATTAATTGGAATATTTTATAATATCAATATTCCATTAATTTCACAGTCGTAAAAGTTCCATTAATTATTTATTCCATTTCCTCCAATTTTAATTTCCTCAATTTTATTAAAATTATTATCACATTGTAATTAAATTAACTCAATTCAATAATAAACTCAATTTCAGAGTCTTGGAAATTATAATTTTACAATCACATACACGTAATTATTTCAAGAAGATGATATTTTAAATATAAACCACCTAACACAAAATAATTGATGAGAAATAAACCAATAGATATTACCCCAATTGAAATAGAATTTTCACACCCACAACGAAGAACTAGATCTAAAATCAATTACTAGATAGAATATAAAATGGATTTGATCCATGAAATCTATGATCTATATCCATTTCTAACAGAGGAAAATGATCCCTTAAAAGTTGAGTGAAAGATAGGAGAGAGGGAGAAAAGAATATAGGGTGAGAATATTTCACTAGGAGAGGTTCATATCAATCAACACACATTATATTCTCCATTAAAGGAAGTTAGAATGTTTTTAAGCGCAAATGAAACCTAAAAAAAAAATGAAAAAATAGGTTTAGGTTCTAGATATGTTGTCTCATGATATAATCTCAGGGTACAATAACTCTCTATTAAAAATGCATGTGTTTTAATTTCCTTTGAACACAATTTCCAATACAGGGTGCACAGTTTTCCCAATCCATGTACATCATCTCAGGGGTATCATTGCTAATACTAATAGGGAACATAAGTTTTAAAACCACAAACCATCTATGATAATATCCTTCGATTTTTTTCACATGATTTTATTTCATGGGTGTATGTTTTAGGGAAACAATTTTTCATTTACGAATAAACCCTCTTCCTTCATAAAATCTATAATTTCACCCCAAAATTATCCGAATTAAAAGAAAACCAGAGACACACTCAAAATAAAGAAACAATATATCTGTAAATGTTCTTCATACATCTATATAAAAAATGAAGACCTTAAATTTGGATAGTGTATATTATGGGACCTTAACATATCAAATAAATAAAAAAGAAGGCACACCCAATTAAATATTATGTGAAATATACTAAAAGCTGGTAGAAATTCAATGTAGACCATCATTTATAAGAAATATAATATGGGTTTGGAGATATGTTATTCCTTGAAATATTTTCAAGGATGAAATTTATGAGTTTTATGAATAAGGGAAGGACTAGTCAAAGTTAAATCATCACCTCTAATTTCCATTATCTCATTAGAGCCATGATTTAATCTCTAAAACACCAAATTAATTAAATTGAAGTAGATGATGTTTTGTATGTATACTTATTATGGAAAAAAGTGTGGGACCCCTCACATTTATTGAATCAAGATTTAGTAGAAGTAGATTAGGATCATTCATAAAAGAGGTAGATGTGGAATATGTTAAATCATAGAGGCAATAATTTGTGCAACAACATTACTCACAAAGTCAATTCATTTTTGTAGAACCACATTTTTTAAGAATAAACATCTGTATCAATGGAGGTGATAAACTAGAAGTACCCTTATCAATTAAAGTCTGTCAAAAAAAAATCAATTGAAAAAATATCTTATGTGTGGATGAAATTAAAAATGTAAATTTTATAAATAAAATCCCCATTTTTTCAATGATTAAAATTATTATTAATGAATTTTGTTATAAAAACACACGTTGTGCATTGGATATATTAAAAAATTATAAAATATAAACCATTAAATATAAATGAATATTATGAATAGAAAACACTAGTAAAATAGTTATTGAAATTTACTATTAAGAATAGTATATTAATTATTATGATAGTTTCCAACTGAAATAAAATAATGAATAAATGGCCTTGATCTGAAGGATCATACTATAAGATGAAAATTATTCATTAATGATTCCAAGGTATATTATAGCACTGTGATTTTCCCTCAACGAATCCCAGAATGTGAATCAAAAAATAAATCATAATAGAAACCATTTACAAAATAATGTAAATCTTATCAAGACCATAATCCAAGCCATGTTCATCAAGCTAGCAAAATAATTAACCACCAATACAGACTTTACCCTTATAGTGTATAAAGGTTTAATATGGGGTTTTTATCATGACCCTAGTTGTATGATATTATAATTTTTATTTTTAACAAATAATATTATTTTTATCTCTTTTCATTATTATATTTTATATATAAATATATTATAATTGACTGAAAATGGATATTGATATAATGAAAAAATTGAATTTTCAGAAAATATATTATTATAATTAATACTCTATTTTTATAATTTCAATGGATTATAAATATTTATTATTTTGAAGAAATATTATTTTAATATATGTTCCATATATTTATAAATTATAATATTATTTAGATATGTCCCATGTAATATTAAAATATTCTTCATGTTACTAATTTCTGAAAAAATGTATTTTCATATAAAACAATATTACAATTTAAATGTGCAATTTTTATATAAGATGTAATTTAGAAAAGTTAAATTTAGTTTATTTACCATATCTATCAAATATTGTAGATTTACAAATATATTATGTAGTAGAATATAGATTGTGAGTAGGTTTATATCTTATTATCCTTAGTCATAGAAAAAATATGAATAAAACATATAAAGTTTTGATATGATATGAGAATTCTTGAAGGATTATATGAAATCATGGGAGGGTTATCTTCATTGGAATAATTTTTTATATAATAATTTATATAATGAATATATTCTTGTAAATTAATTTTAAGAAGTGAAAGGAACACAAGGACAACCACCATTTTTTTATAATAATATATATTTATCAATTGGGATTTAATATTGTGTAATAAAAGTCAAATTGTGTTAATCTAATAAAGATTAATATAAATAAAAACCATACACATTTGAATTGGTATGTATATCAGTGATGAAAACCATTATAGTTTAATGTTAGAAAATAATTATTTTTTTGAGATTTTCATTTCAAGGATATATATAACCTAGGAAGAAGATAAATTTTACGAGATTATTTTTTGGTCTATTAGAGACAATTTATTGGATTTTGGTCCTAGAGAAACATTAAAATTTTCCAATAATGTATGTTTCATTTCAAACCAAGTCCCTTATTACTTAACTAATTAAATAAAAACTAAATTATTCTCACATTCAATACTTTAATGATATTGATGCTGGAACTATATCAATAAGAGATTCTATATTATTGATTAAAATGAGAAAATCCGAAAATTTTTGAGCAATCCTTTATTGAGTTCATTATAGAAAAAAAATCAATAGAATATTTTAGAGATAAAAGTTCATATGCAGTTTCAATGGATATTATTTTCAGTGAAGAAAATTCTTGGTGAGTTTTTGGGGATACAAATTCATATGGCAGTTTCGACTAGTTTGTCGATAAGTTCATTATTAGTCATTCCATGAAATTCAACCAGACATCAAAATTTTTTGGGATATACATGAACATATTTAGGATCATTGATTGATGAACAATGAAAATTAAAATATATGATTTTAATAATTTGAATGTTAGTTTTGTATGATTTAATGAGTTATTGTTTCATATATGAATCCAAAAAAATATAGTCAGGTGAAGATTAAAAATTTATTTTTGATACACAATTTCCCCACCATTGTCTATTAAAAACAACATATTTATTACTTTATAAGGCTTAGTATTTCATGAGAGAATTTTTTTGGACTTTCAAAAAAAATATGTGATATTTTATCTTATATCAATAATAATGTCACTAGATATGATGAAATAGAATTCCATAGTCATACTTTTTTCACACTTTTCTTATCTTCCTTGGGGGACCTATCATTAAAAATTTAAAATAAAAACATAAATTATATATCATATAAATTTTATAATTGAATAAATATTATTAAAATATAATACATATTTTCAATGGTTCAAATCATCATCTTGAATAACATATATCGGTTTACATGGATTTCATTATCTTTTTCCTCATAGGTTAGTGTATCCTTTTCACTACATAGAATGTTCTGATTCCATGATGTATTATTTATTTGATTTTCAATTTTCTGATTTTTATGTGTGTTTTATAAAGTATGTTTGTAAAATATATTCAAAAAAATTATATATTTTTAGAATTTGTGAAAAATAAATGCTAATTGTTTTGGGAATTGACTGTTTTTGTATTGTGATAAAATCATTTTAAATGACTTTGTATAATGATATTTTTTATACCCTGGTGTTTTTTAATATATTTTTCTAAATGGGATTTATTTTATACATTTTACCTATGTTATTTTTTGTAATTGATAACAAAATAAATTCTTTAAAAAAAATTTAGTTTTAATAATAAATATATAACAGATATAAGAAATAAACATGAAATGGAATTAATATAGTATAATGGGTAGGTAAATACAAACCCTACTAGTAATTGACACTGATGGAGTGATCCTTGTTATATTATATATATTGGGTATGTTTAATAATTTGAAACACTAAACTAAATTAAAATATAGAAATTGTGAAGTTGTGACACAGGACTAACATTTTATTGAAAATATTATTAAATATTTCTTATTATTTTAATAATTATTTTCTAATATAAATGTAATTAATTTTTAAATTAATATTTATGATGTTATTTTCATTGATAAAAAACAATTTTTATTATTTATAGAATATTTTTTTTGATTCTAAAAAAACTGAGATTTTTTATAACATTTAATGTAAGAGATTACTTTTTTCAAATGTATTTGGTTATATTTTTATTTGAGTATATCATACATGGGAAGGGATTGGGGTGATATTTGGATATCCTATAGAGTTCTATGTGACTCAATACTTCCACAACATCATTCTGTATATACAAAATATGATTTTTTATATATAAGAAAATAAAATGTAACATTGTTAGTCAGCGATCGATCATTGGACTAGAATACGTAAAGTGGTGTATTAGTGTTTGAACAAATACCATATATGTGTCAAAAAATATATAATGGAGTGGTTTTGGTCATTTTATATTGGGTTCTCTTTTTTTGTGCATGTATATTTTGTTTTAGTTATATTTTATTTCCCATTTCACATAATACATTTTTTATCATTTACAATGTTTTCATGTAAACCGTATTTTAATTTCATATATATTTTTGTATAGTTTTATTCAAAATCATTCATAAATTAGTATGTTTCAACCATAAAGTTATGTTTTCATCATTTTTAGATTAATGGTGGTTCCTGGTTTTGATAAACTTGAGAAGTGGCTAAAACAGTAACTCTGTCTATCCTTACCATGACACAGTGTTTAACAATGATATTCCACCAAAGATTATTATATATAACCAATGATATGGATATAATTCTAATGATATCATAAGATATTTGTAACATATATATATATTAAAAATCATTGATAACTATAATTTTAGTGTACTACAATAGAATTAATATTATGAGAAGTCCATAATCAATATAAATATGAGAACCCTAGTATTTATTATAACATCCCAGACCCAGATTCTATTGACGGTACCCAAAAAACCGGTTTAACAAATGGACTTAATCACGTATCCTAAAATTTTATAGGTTTTCAACTATGAGGGAGGGCCTAAGAGTATCCTTGGGTAGACTATACTTTATCTACATAGATAATCAAAACAGAAAAACAATTATATACAATTAGTAGATTCAGTAATAGTTTTCAAATAATAGATAAATAACGGTAATACATAAAGATAATAAAATAAGGATCAGATAAAATTTTGATTCTTGTACATGACATATGTCAAAAAAAATCATAAGAAAATGGTACATATAAGATTTAAAAAACATGTTACAAATGATAAAAAAAGAAAAAAACTATCTAGTTGCATCATGAGCTTTTACTCACTTTTGTTCTCCCCTAATCATAAAAAACAGTCAATAACCATTTATACAGAACATTCCCTTATCTATACCTATAACCATATAGCCTTCTGGGGTACCCAAGGTAGGTCAAATAGAATGTGAGACATAATTCTAGTAGAAAACCTCCAATGATCATGTTTCGTACATATAGTGAATATATATATATACAACAACAAAAAAATGTATGAAAAAATTCATTTAATAAAAAAATAATGAAGTAAACATCCAATAAATTCTAATTTTATGTTGATAATTTTTTTTACTTTATCAGTAAAAATAATTTAAATAATTCTCAAGATGTTGAGTAATTATTGGAATCCCTTATTATTAAATTATAAAAGGATTCCTAAATGGTTCATCCCTAATATATATAAAATATTACGAATCCAAGCTTGTTCATTGGCTTTGTCAATGTATCATATAACTATTTTCATTAATTATTCATTTATGAACCTAATCCCATCATGGATATTCCAAATTTTTAATCCTATAATCACTCCAAGAATAATAAACACCAACACCCTATAAACACATCAATTTATAACCTCTCAAGAACCCATATATTTCTCTATGTGTGGAATAATGTACCATACACTCAAGTCATTCCTTGGCGGTGCACTAAGCAATCTCAAGAATCAACTCAATTATATATGATTAAATACCATTGGATTCATTCCATGGAAATCAATATGGAATTCCATTTATCACTAATCCTATAATAGTCATCCTCTAGGAGTCCATTTTTGTAAATCCATATAATTAGTCCAAGTGTCACTCAGGTATAGGATTTGTGAAATTTAAATGTTCCTATATAAGGAATACCAAAATTAATCCATCTAAAACCCATGAAAGATAATAATTTAATAAATAAAATAACATTTAATGAAATTAATTTATCATGTAATAATCCTTAACATAAACATTAAAATACAAAATTTCCTCTGAAGGTGAAAAAATCCATGGGATAATATTAGAAATCTTTCCCCTAAACTACTCAAATGGTTCATCGATTATAAAAATAATCAAATTATTTAAAAAGACACTATAAGACAATGAACATAGTCATCGTCATTTTATCCATTCCCATTAGTCAACTTAATTCCAATTGATATCACAATATAACTCATAAGTAAATAAAATTTATAATTCATGCATTCAATTTAGAATTTATTTCCCATGTAAAATGGGTAAAATTCACCCCCTACGGTATCCAATTTCATATAGAATCATAATTGTACATATAATTAAACAAAAAACCCATAAGGATGGTTTCTATTTTTTTATCCTCATCTTATAACCATTCAATGAAGAGCCTCCATAATTACATACGACATGCCTAAAAGTTTTATTCATGTATTTAAATTCATTTCAATGAGACACTATGAATATTTGGTCTGCGGAACAGTGATATATATATAAAAATTTATTTTAATTAAAAATATATACCACAAACTATAGGTTTGTAGTGGACAACTCATCTAATATATACTTTTGATTCTACTTAGAAAGGAGAGAATCAATTATTGAATTAAAGAACCTATAAATAGATCATATTATCATGCACATAAATATTCTAGCTTATGCAATCAAAATATATAATTATATAAATGGAATTGACAACATACCACTATAGATCTTACAAAATGAATAGCTCCTGATTTTGTGTTCAGATAAACAATATCTCTTTTTTAAAAAAATTCAACAAAGGGGGAGCTATACATATAGAGGTTCTATCCAACATGATAATTGAAGAGATATTAGGTCAATAAAATAATTAATTTGGGTCATTTCTATAATTTACCAATAATTTGTGGCTCACATGGTATGGCCACACTATTCTCTAAATATTCTGCCAACTGTGCACCCCGAGCTATAAGAAAGGGTCACCCTGCATTTTTTGAACACACAGTTTGGATAAAAATTCAGAAACGGTGTCTCAACAATTATTAAAAAATAGTATACATGACGATACAATCATTGTACTCAAATCGCATGGTCTAACAAGGCTTGACATTCATATCTTCCTACTATCCATATTTTTCTAATTATAAGTAACTGTTTAACCTACCTTGTATAGTTTTTAAAAACAATGTACCATTCCATTTTCATAGAAAATATATATTTTAGGCATCAAATCATCCACGAAACCCCTCCCCCCATGATACCCCCATATACTCGGAGGGTATTCTCATTGAGAAACATTTAAATATTTAACTTAATATTGATGGAATTTAAAATACTAGTAACTCAAGAATGAACCATGTTCATACAAATATCCCCCCTAAATAAAATTTTCAATTAATTTCCCTGACATGGTTGATGTAACATAATATCAGAATAACTCATACCACTGTGATAGTATATTGGCCTACCACAATGAGGTATCATCTTTTACTCGACCCTGATGTTGTAGCACACATATTAATGGTATAGACCGGCCTTATAGATCCTTTATGAAAAGATCCATAATACTACTATGATACCTCATGATGGGTGAAGATACATATAGCTAAACTTCCTTAGGTAGAAAAAAATCATATTGTTTTTAATAATAGTAGTGAAACTGATAAACATAGAAGAAATAATGCATGGTTTTGATACCTCTGAGGTAACTACAACTAATGGGGTTCTAACCTGTCTCTCTCCTAAATATCAAACAAATCAACATAACATAGTGAAATCTTACCATTTTTTCTGATTCTCATGTATCCCATCCTTGGTGAAAAACATAAAAAGACCTGATCCCCAACCTCAAACTCTTGAGATCATCTACAGGGATCAATGTCAGATTTTTATAAATATATTATAGTATCAAACCACTTTTGAATCAACTGAACTTTGCTGGTTGTCTCTTGAATATGACGAGGTCCAATAAAAAAATCCTCTCCTTCCACAATCTATCATTGAGGTTATTTGCATGGACTATAGTAAAAATACTCATATGGAACCATCATAATTGTGTCATTAAAGCAACTATTCTAAGAGAATTCACATATGGGAATATGCCTCTCCCAAGAGGCCCAAAAATCTAGGATTTTTTTTTCATATTCTCCTCATGTACCTTAATTATGCACCGTGGAAAGCCATTTTTATGGGTGGTATAATGTTATCAAAATAACATATATACCTAACACCCTATGTATCCCCCAACAGAACTATAATGTAATCTAGGCATTCCTATCTGAAACAATTGTATGTGAGAACCCTTGAATCTATACTATTTGTATGATGTATAGCATTCCAATATCATCAAGTTAAAATTTTTCATTGATATGTTGTAAAAGAGATAAATTTGTGATGTTTTCAATAAAAGATCAATCAACATCATTACCTTGTGGCCCCCACAGTAAGCATGTCACTATTTTATTCACAACATCTACACAATTCCACTCAGGGTGGTCAAATCCTCTAAAATTACAACCGGTCACAGGTGTTCCTCATTCAAATACATATAGGTGGATTATCACATCAGAAAACTAGGTACATTTAATTTCATATCAGGTCAATGATATTGGCGATGTAAATCCTGATACATCAGTGTGGCACATGGATACACAGCCCTAGCTAAAACATCAAAGTATCACAATTTCTCCTCACACATGTCTTCTAAAACCCTTATATGTCTATGAACCAATAGAAATTAATCCTCACCTATGGTTCCTCCAACAGAAGGTTTTTCACTTAACCCCTATCCTATAAGACTATACCCATAGAATCTGATAGCTGACTCATCCTTACTAACTATAAAAAACCTCCAAGTATATATGAGAGTAAAAACCACTGTGTTTATACTTGGTATAGGCCTATTGAAGATCAGGGATGTGATTCCTCCTACTGACGTCATTGGAAACTATATTTCCTTTATGATGAGTGTCAGTATGCTCTAAATTTATATACCAATTGTATTCAGCCCACATTCACTACATCAAATTCAGATCACATAGTGTAAATATGTATATGAGGATATTGTGGTCTATGTACACCATAAAACGTTCTCCATGTATGCAATGACTATAAAAAATAATTCAAGAAAACCAGTATCTATCCAAAGATAATGAATCGGCCAACTCTTTAGTTGTGTCCGTCATGATTGAGACTTGTACGCCATTACTCTATCCTCATTTATACAAACTGAACCTAGCCCGATACCTGATTCATGATAGTAAATATGGTAACTAATTCATGGATCAATAGAAATCAATATCAATGTATATGTTAATATAACTTTTATCTATAGAAAGGATGATTCATAGGAATCTAGAAAGACAAACACCAAACAATTCTCAATCAAGACCACATACAAATATTCTTGGTGTAAGAAGTTCTATATGAAACCCCTATAATATCATGACAGCCCTATGAAACTTGATATCTCAAAAATGTTCATTGGTTATTCCCATAAAACTATAGAGTTATCCTTTTGTATGCCAACTAATACTCCAATCTCATAGATAATTTCACCCATGAATTAAATATGATCAATCACGATGTTTCAATTTTTACCAAAGCATATAACAAAGGATTTTTCATTTTATTCAATATGATGTCAATATGTTTGGTGTGGACATGTCGATTGTGATAATTCAATGAGTTATCTTCCATGGATACAATAAAAATTGTGTCAAGATAAGAATGAATGACTTGGTTCATCAGTTATATGAAGACCACTAATACGTTCGTGAGATTTTAAAAATAAACAAAAACTCATATACTGTATACCTGTTAGAAAAGGTTGTTCATGACAAGATATTCTTTCCAACATGAACCCGATGATAAGAAGATGTTAAGTCAATCTTATAGAAAAACCAATATCCTCAAATCTTTTAAGGAGATAATATACATGTTTTAGAGAATATCAGTTCATAAAAATTAGCGGGGTCATATTTTGGTAATCCACACATAGACTAAGAGTTCCATCCTCCTTATTCAAAAATAAATTATCACTAAAACCCATGATGAAATTATTGGTTCTAATTATCCTATTCACCTTTACATATTCTAATATCATCTTGAGCTGTAGAATATCAATTGAATCTATCTTGTAAGGATAAATGGATTCTGTTTCAGCTCTTGTAGCTACCTCAATATAGAAATCGTCCTCTATCACTATAGGTAATCTAGAAATTTAATCTTGAAAAACATTCTAGAAATGATAAACTACTAGTGAAAAGTATTCCTGACATGTTCACTGATCATCCATACACAAACTCTCAATAAGGGCTATAATGAGGCCAATCCCATGATGCTCGAGTCCATCTTAGCTCGCATTAAAATCCCATTCTACATTGTGAATAACATCTGTACCATTTGGTGATGTAAATTACACACTTCAAATATATAATTAAAATAAATCATGAAATGGAACCCAACATTACATTCCACAAATGATATCACAAACTTTAATCTCAAATAAAAAGTGTCCCTTATGAGTGAAAAACACCAATCTCAAGGGGGTACTCCCTACACTGATGCACATACTCCATTATAGAACTCAATAGAGTGTAATAATTTATAATGACATTTGACTATAGGAAAATGAGATAAATGCTCTCCATAATAGCTACAAACATAAGTGTATGAGAATACCCTATATCAAAAAGTGTTGGTGCTAAAGTAGTGGATACCAAAATATCACCTCTCAATGTATATGGTCCATGCTCTTAATCCTTAATGTTCTATTACACTCTATATATATTCACTAATATATAGCCCTATAATACTTCATGGATTCTCTGATATGTTCTTCTCTGATGTCACTGCAAATTTAGGGTCTCACTACCATATCCATGACCATCGCCAAATCCTAATCAGAAAACATTACTCAATATTCCATCCCGAGGAGAAGTTGTTGTCCCCTCACCTACACATGGAGTTAGTGAAAACCCTATATCAATATCTTATGAGAAAAAATATCAGTAATAATAATCTAAATAAACCATATTATCATAGAATCAACACTCCTCCAGGTCCCTCTTATATTGTAGTCACATATTCCCTCGCTTACCCACAGGTATCACCTCACCAAGCTACAGGAGTATGTTGTGTAGATACTAATTTCACCACATGGATGACCTAGATGATGCTTCCTACTAATAATCTATATATTACAAAGTCCTTAGGTTGAACCACTCTGCGTCAAACATCATGCTTTTCTTATATTATGCTCTTTGATATGTGACAAATTTACTAATCAATAATAGGTAGTCATCCAAAACACATTCTCCTGTGATTAGATTTCATAGATGAGTCCACACATAAAAATACTGGATTTAGATTACTTATAAAAAGTCAGTGTAGATGTGAATCATTTGAATTATATTAAATGGGATGAATATTCTATAAATGATAAGGTGGCTGACTCCAACTTCATTAACACTTAGAATATATTGTCTCTCAATGTATTATGATTGATGTAGTGATAGGTGGACATAATAAAATCCTTCCAAGGCATATTTTTATGGAGATTAATCTATAAAATAATATCATACAACCTTATGGTGGAATCATACGACATGTATATATTTATATTTAACCTCATCTATATAACCATATAATATTTCTAAATGTTATATCGCATGGAATCTATCCATGAATCTATATCATGTGCTCCACCATCCCTTGAAAACGTGGGTAGATTTTAATACTGGAAATCACTGGTCAACTCTTCCAAAGTCTTTATAGGTCATGGTCATCCCGAAATGGTATATAAGAATAACATATATCATTCACAAAACTATCCATTAACACATATTTTTAATAAAAATACATGTGTTTAATTTTTAAAAATTGTAAGATCCACTAGTAGCCCATATCCTACCTCCTGTGGAGTGTGGTCATCACCACCCTCCGAGCACATGGATGGAGGATATTGCGACATAATACAACTACCAATTTTTATCACATGTCTTAGAAAGGTAAATTATATAATAAAAAAGTTAAAAATTGTATAATGATATACTAACTATAGTTTTTAGGAAGAAATATATAAAAACTACTCACCACTAAAATGGTTGGGTCTGGTTCAAGTTCTATAATATCATTAATATAAGTTTTCATTTTTATTCCCATAATCCATTTCATTATATCTCAATTGATTTTATATTTTTGAACAAAATGATCCACCACATTATGATCTAGAAGGGATGATCCTCCTCATGAATCAAGATATTGAATCCCACAAATTAACACCTTAACACCTTCTTGTCCTTGTGAGTTATGATCTATGACTCAACATGACACAATTGGTTTCATAAGATGTATGTTGAAGCCTAATCCCAAAAATACTACTTTAGTTATAGAAGGAAGCCTATGTACTGACATGGATTATTAATTCCAGTAAAAAATTATCTATCACACAATTCTTATATCAATCTTGTTACATATCAAAAAAACATGGAATCATTTAATGTATCTTATATGGAATGACTTAATGCATGTAATATTAATTTTATCAAGTGTATACAATGATGCATGAGATTGAATACCCCAATATCATTAGACTAAATTGAATATAACCCAAAATCATATTAATAATTACAGCACAACTCATGTGAATCAACCAAAATTAGAATCAAATAACTTTAAAAGGAAAATCCATAAAACAAAATTTTCAATTGATTAAATTTGGTTTTTTTTTGAGTACCTACGAAAGTTACTACTAGAAAAAACCCATGAAAAAAGTTATTTCCTTCTTATCCCAGTATATTGTAACCAAATAATAATACTAAAATAAATCATGCCTTTAATACTACTTTGTATCATCCTGGACATGGATGATAATGATGGTCCCCCTACCCTGGTTTGTGGACATGGCCTAAATAACATCTCCCCAAATGCTAGAAGCTTCTAGCTAGCAGTGACGGTGCAACTATGTCCATGGGGAGACTAAGACATCATCACTATGGTGGATAAATAAATAAATAAAATTATATACAAGTATAATTAGTAGTAATAGAAATTAGACCATAAATAAAAAATATTAACAGATAATGATATCAAAAGTAAGAACTAATAAAATGAATATGATACTAGGAATATGACTAATAAAATATCCAAAATAGGTACAAAACATATGTAAAATACATTAAAATTTTGTACATGAATGAAACAACTATCTTGCTAGAATCATGATCCTCATCTCAGTCATATTCCCCCATTATCATAAGTAGTAGTTGGTAACATGAAAGAGGGATATTTTACATGTCCATACCTGCAACCATATAGTCTATTCGAGTACCCATGGCTTCTCAAACATGGTGTGACAAATATTACTAGTAGGAAGCCACCCATGGTCAATTCCATCTAGTTAGTGAATATACATAACAAAAAAATTGAATGGCATTGTTTCATAATCACAGAAGTAGTATTGTAAAACTAATATAATTTTTTAGTAATAATTTATATATAAGTTCATTTAATCATTAAAAATAATTTCGGTATTGAGACATAGGATATTTTATGGTGTCCCTTGTTATAACATGATCAAAGGATGGTAAAAATAAAATATACAAGGTATAAAAAATACTAAATCCAAGAATCATCTTTGGCATCTGAGATACATCATATAACACATTTTATTCATTATTTATTTATTAACCTCATCCCTTTCATGGAATTTTTAATTTTTAATTGCTGTATTGGTCTAGGTATTATATAAACCAACACCCTATAATACCATCTATGGAGAACCTATAATGAACATAGGTATTTCCTTATGTGTGGAATAACGTTTCAACCACTCATTTTTATCATTGTTGGTCAACTAAGGGAGCTCATGTCTCACAAATAGAATATATCATTACATTACCATTGAGTCCATATATGGAAATCCATATGAAATAACATGTATCAATCGATTTATAATAGTAAAAATATATAAATCTATCATTTTTAGTCCATATATGGAGTGCAAGTATAATTTGAGCATAATATTGGTAAAATACAATTTATTACATCCAATAAATACATAAATTAATCCTTGTGACAACCAATGAAAATATTAATTTAAAAATTTCAAAAAAATTTAATCTATTTCATTTAATATTAAATTTCCATTAGAATGAAAATTAAAATTCCAAACAAAATCAGAAGCTGACTCAATTCATGGACTATGATTAATAGTTTTTCCTCTAAGTTACACAAGTGGGAAATTCATTATAACAAGAATCACGTGATTAAATAATCCATCAGAATTCATTGACTATAGGTTATGGTATTTTCATCCCATCACATTAATTTTCTCTATTATAATTTATATCACAATTAAACTCACATTTAAATTAAATTTAAAATTCATATCCCAGGGAAATGGGGTAAAATTCACATCTTATGGTATCTAATTTCATATAAAATCATAATTGATCATTCAATTAAACACACCCAAAGGTGAGGTTCTAGTTTTGAGGTCCTAAACCATTGTCCATTCATTGATGAGCCTTGTTAATTATAATGGCCATTCTAGAAAATTTAATTTATGGATAAAAATATATTTCTTATGGATGGTCTGAATATTTTGAGCAACAAAAAATGACATATATAAAAGAACCTAAAATTTTAACGAAAATCTTAATGACACCTAATATAGGTTCTTAGTGGATAACACATCCAATATCATTACCTAAATCAACTTAGTTCAATAAAAATATAGAAGAATAGATGAAGAACATATAAATATATAATATTATAATTCACCTAAATTTCATAGTAAAAACCAAACCAAATGAGTAATGGAATAATTGGATTTGGTAAGATACCTATTATTACCAAATGGGATGAATGGCTCCTAATTGGAGGTTAGGATGAAGACATTATCACGATTCATAGAATATTTATCAATGGGAATGCTATCAAAATATAGGTTCTATACCACATGATAAATGAGGAAATATTTGGATAGAAAATGTATTAATTTGTGGAATTTATTTTATTTGTAAACATTTCTTTGGTTGCATGGTTTGGTGGAATGTTTAGCCAAACAATGAAATAACCATTCACCCTTTTATTTATGATGTGGGAAACTGACACAATTTGTTCACAAGGTTTGACTAACTACATGAAAATCATATATCCTCCACTCTTCAAAATAAGCATACATTCCTGCACAGTTGTGCACATCAAATATCATAGTTTAAACAAATGTGTTACAGACATCCTTCCCCATTCCAGCATATCATTGTAATATGTAATTGTGAGGCCTTACCTATATGGATTTTACTAACCACGCATGAGACCATTTTCACACAATAGCTAGTTAAAAGAACCGAATACACCCCAAAAACCTCTGATAACTACTTAAACTCAAAGGGAATTCTCATAACACCACCTTTAGAAACCAAATTAGAAAATTGATGGAATTCATAATATCCATACATCAAGAAAGATCAATGATCATACATCATTATAGATTAAATCATGATTTAATACATAAGAATACACATAATACAACACGTAATATTGATTAGTATATTTTCATTGTAAAATTAGGTACGTTGCATAAAAACATGCAATAGTGGGAATGTCAATATTTTTGAATAATTATTCAAAACAATCATAATTTTCCATCATTCTTAAATATGAATGGGATAACAAGTGGACATAAATCATAATGGGGTTTGATATTAATCCCATAACAAAATGCTCCTAGAATATCTTTCCATGCACCATATGTGGAATCTCATGAGATTAAAACAATACCCAATGCATTATAGTTCCATCTTGGTGCATCCATCATAATAATATCTTTTACATGTATATGTGTTCCACATAGATCATATAACATAAGATTATATTTCATTTCATTTAATCACATGATTAGGTATTATGGGTTAAATACATGGAAGTAAAAACTCAATTATATATTGGTACAACTAGGTGAGTAATAGTTACTATAAATGGTTACAGATATACACCTCACAAATGTTCGAAAGGAAAATTATTGTGACATTTAAGTAGGACAAATGAGGTACATGTCTTTTCGAAAAAGGATATTAGTATAGATAAAGGGGAATACAATCACATGTAAGGATAATGTGATAGTATTATCAATTTTTTATAATATAATATTGAATGAAAATTCTGGAATTAATAGAAATATAGAAAATTAGGGTGCATGAGTAAAATCATGGAATTGAGAAATCATATGATATTTTCAGTTGTTTAACAGGGGTAAATAATTAATCGTGGTAGTGAATGATAACAGTGAAATGGGTAACTAATCAATTGGAAATTACAAGGGTATTAATATTTATTTAGAATATCATATTCTATCATATGGAATTTGGTGACAATTTAAATTGCATAAACAAGGTGATTGAGTAATGTTGAGAAAGAGGGGATCCCTTAATAAATTTTAGCATATAATCTTCATAGATAAAATATATAATAGGAAGAGATAATAGACATATCATTAAAGATACATAAATTTTCCAATAGATTTAACATTATAAATTGATGAAAACCTACACAATTTTGATACAAAATGATAAATTCAAAAAAAGGTTCATGAAATGAATTTAAGATAGGGAGGATGCATACATTGATAGGGTGAATCCAGAATTCTGGGAAGAGCTTGTTCAAATATTTGGTTAATGTTGGGGGACTATAGAGATGATATTGACGAATAAGTACATGATACTTGTTTTTTTAGTAAAAAGGAAGGGAATATATCATGTGATTATGTAGGAATATAAAAGTGATTTCATTATTATTTTTGAATATTTATGTTAGTCTCTATATAATAATGTATTACAAAAAAACATTACAAGGTATTTTACAACTAGATGTTTTTTTAGTAATTTTATAATTAAGGTGAACTACGTCAATAAAAATATTCACTTAGTTATTTAATGTGAAACATATTTATAATGAAGAAATTTTGATATATAAAAATATAATATAGGTTATTGTTGATTTATAATGGATTTATAAAATTTATAAAATATACATAGAAATACAATATTTTAATGGGGATAAATATTTTTTATATTGGATACCATTTATATCATTTATTAAATAACATTGGATCATTATAGTCTCATAATACACACTGTATATAAATATTATATTTAACAATTATCCAAAAATTTGATTGTCTTAAAAAATTATGAAAAACATACTTCTGAATAATATTGACATTATTATTCCAAAAGTAAATTTACTTTTAATTTTTTTTCTAGAAATTTAAATTTTCACTATAATGAAATAAATATTTATTTATTAAAAAGTGTTAGTGTTTTTATAAATATTTATTTTCAAATCCTTAAAAAATTCATTTGAGTTAAAAAATTATACTATCATTTATATTTATTTATTATTATATATTTTTAATTTATTAATTATAAATTGTTATTTTTTAAAAAATTAATGAATTTATCCAAAATGGGTGACTTAATTGATACTGAATATTAAAAAAAATTAACTACATAAAAATCATAATAATTTATAATTTAAAAAACAAATATATCCATTATTTTAATTAAAATATAATTTTAATATTAATATCATTTGGTTCGTCATACATATCCCATTATTGCAGCATAAAATCCCTTAAGGGTAATGACTGAGATTGTGATATTTTCCTGGGGTTGTTTGATAAACATGTTTTGGCACATGATCTCAATTAATTTGAACTTATTCCCTAAATGTTATCTATCAATATTTGGTTTTTGGATATCATATTTTTATTGGTCAAGGTAAAATCAAAGGTACCCAAAATCCCCTAGATGATCTTATAAATGGGATTCATAGTGTGTGTTCTTAATATTTTAGGCCATCACTTTGTTTTTTATAAATAGATTTATCAAAAACCAATATTTATGAAAATCTTATGATAAATTTTAAATAGATATATTATAAATATTTATGATTAGAAATATTATTTTAAATTAGATTAGATATACTATTACAATTATGATCATCTGTTTTCAATGAACACAATATATAATTTATCTCAACCATAAAAGAAATATTTTTTATAAATTTTTGGGTCATTAGAGATTCCCACTATAATTAAATAATACATCATAATTTTCATTTGACACACTAAAAAAATAATTTTAATTATGTTACATCACCTCAACCAGTCCCAATATCACTTATTTAAACATATTTTGTGTCTATAATGTTTTTACAAGGTGTGTTGTCCTATTTTGTTTAACTTTATCAGTATGGTCTATGATATTCACCAAATTATCGTCACATAAATGATCATTCTCTAATGGTACAAATTTGGATTTTTCAGGGGTAATATGTTTTATTCCTCAAGAGGGAAACATGGAACACACCATTTTCTTGAGATAGGTTATGTGGGGGTTATAATCGACATGACACCCCAAGAATGTGATTATGGATCTCAATGTGAATGATGTATCATTGAAATTTTATCCCTTATTCAAAAATATACAGAAATTATTCCGTGGAGATAAGTGATAGAATAATTTTCCACAATAAAAAAACACTCAGTATCATCATTGATCATATTTAAAACACTTTTCTTATCTCTATGATGAATTGATGTGATTATATATAGTATTGACCACCTACTCCATTTCTTTGCCTACTTTAGGCATTCTCCAAATTCATCCTTGTGTGATGGTGCTATTCACCTCATCTCATTAAATTATTCCTAGGGTTCCATTTGGCTTCAAGTGTGGAATCTATTATTTTATGAGAACTCAACCTAATGAAGTTGTTGATCAAAACCCCATATTAATAATGTTTATAATTATGAATATATTTCCGTGAATTTCTATATAGTTCAAAAATATTGGAAATTTATTCTGTGTGATAATCTATGATGATGTTCAACTCATTATTTTGGGAATGTTGGAGAATATTCCTAAAAATGGGGGAGAGACTTTATTATTGATCAGATAAAAATATATATATTTATTCTATGAAGTGTAACCACTTATCTAATGTATATCCTATCTATTTGATTATGCGATAATCCTCTCATATTTCAATGAAGTGAGCATTATTTGAAGGATGATCCACCATAATACATATTTCAATATATCCCTCCATGCGAATTAATTACCAATGACAAAGTCCATTGTTAGGTTTTACGATTTCTATATAGATATGGGTAATATTTTCATCATCCACAAGGATTTTTTCCTTTTAGCATTCACTTATAGAAATATAAGAAAATTTGATTTATATTCCACAATATATTTCAATATAATGTACCGCCAATAGTTATCTAAGATATCAAAATAGACATTGTTTCTTCCTATATTGAAGGATATGTTCGAGAAATTTGCATCATTAACAAATCACTATTTGGGACATAATTTGATGGTATACATAGTCATGGAATAAATCATACAAAACCTTTTTGATTAATTTTGACTATAAGGATTTCCATTTTTGTATATCTTCCACGTTCTTTGTAATTTCAACATTCTCTCCTTGACCATCCATTATATTATCTAAATGGAATGATTGATGAATCCTCTAGGAAATGTTTGTTGATTTTTATTTGATTATTATTCCAAGGTCTATCCTTTTCAAGTATAATTAGATAGTATCCCCATCAATTCTCACCAATCATTATATTTCTCAGTCTTTCTTCTTATATAATCATCAAATATATTTGGATTCATGAGATGGAAAAGGATTGATGAATAATAGTCCTTATTCTTTTATAGAAACCATTATGGTCTTGTATTCCTATCTTTCTAGGGGGATATATTCTTGAGGATCTTATGATCTATATAAAATTTACACTTTCCCCCAATGTGAAAAGGACACTTTATTTTCAACATGAATATCACTATAACTAACTCGAAATCATTCATTGGATAGTAATGTCCATGAAAATTGAATTTCCATTATGCATATGTTATCAAATTTTCATTCTTCATTGGAACACAACCTAATACATACATCAAATCATTAATTTATATTAGGAAATATTCCCCAGATATCAATTTCAAAAGTATGGTTACACATATAGTTCTTGTTTTTCATCGCTTTTAAGCTATATCAAAATTCATTATTCAAAAAAACATGCATCTATTTTGAGTTATCTTAGTGGGAGGGATTGAAAATCTGGTGAAATATCATATAAATCATCAATAATACCCAACTACTGTAAGGATACTATAGATATTTGTTAATTATTTTTTCCTCAAATATCCTTGATCATTATCATTCGTTGAAGGGACAATATACATGAAATTTATTGGGATATTGTTCCAAAATAATGACACATCCTTATATAATATCTCAAAATTTCAATAATTTTCATATATATTTTTATGGAATTAATCATAGTTCCCATATGATCCACATGATCCTACATTCATTTTTATTTTATTAGAATATAATCTATAATGACAATAAATAATTGTTAAGGTAGTATAAGAATACTATATTCATCCAATCCATATAGATTTATGAAGCATTACTGAATATTAAAGGCATTACTATGAATTCCTAGTGATCATATCATATTCAAAAATATATCATGGGTATATCCTCATTCTTCTCCCATACATGATAATACCCTTACAATATATCCCTATTACTAATGATTTGGGATCTATGTAGCTTGTTCAACCTAACATCAGTCTATGCATAAGGGGCCTTATTCATTATCATGATCTTGTTGAGCATGTGATATTCAATGTAATGGATAATTTCCATGTAATTCATCATGAAAATATAACTAGTGAACCTAAAGGTGAAACACTTGTAACTATGAACACTTTATACAAATTCTCTTATATTTTATCCTTCACCAACTCATGGTCCATAAAATCCACTCTATATGGATAATTCGATATTGCAAAATCCCCATGTATTGGATGGATTGAATATTCAACATAATAACTAACAGGAAAACTATGATATTATTCTCGAAAGACATTATCTTACACCATAATAATGGGAATGGAATCAAGGATGATATTTTACTTATAATAAATCATTTTATCAAGATACAATTGGTTATAGGGGAATAATATTCTATCTTGATATGATGATTTCAAATAAGAGTCATCATCCTTATTGAACTTCTCTAGAGTTTAATGGTGAGTAATGGCAAATTGGGTGAGTTTATTCTCAAAAACATTTATGTTGGAATTATAAAATAAAATACATTCTATAAATATGATAACCTTAAATTCCACTAAAGGAATATTGATAATATTTTCATGAATAACATTACCAAAAACCTAATCATTTGATAAAATACATACATACATATATATGTACCATTCCTGGTTGTGTAAAATAATTTTAGGTGGTGACTATATGATCTTTGAGAACCTATAATATATTATAATATTGAATGAAATGAAATAATATGTGAAATAAAACTTATGATGTAGAAGTTAAATACACATCATCCATTAATATCTATCTCATTACAAATCATTCCTTGTTTTCTTAGTCATAGAGATTATTGTTTCCCATCATACTTCTAATACCTAATAAGGGAAACTTGTATTAGATAATTCTAATCCTCTATGCATTTAAAAAACTCAATATTATGTGCTATCATGGATTGAACACTATTTATATCCATCATATGATTCATTATGGTAGGAAAATTTGATATATTATTCACTATCCTTCCACATATAAAACATCTCCCAATTCTATTTGGAATTTTTATTTTGTTCCTCCTTCTGAAATGTTTTCATTAAGGAAATATGGTCTACTTTCTATTATTATATTTATCATATTAAATTTCATTGAATTTCATCCTCACATTCACTGACATCATTAAAAATTGAAATATATTCCATATTGTATTCGTTTTTTTGGTAGCTAGTTTGTAATTATCTTATGATATCATACAAGACATCCAATGATGTTAGGAATTTCATTTTAAAATTCATTACAATATTCATCACATTTTTTTACATGCTTCCTCATATTTCCAACCATTGGATTGAATAAAATAAATAATAATGGATGTGTAATTTTAAACTATATAACAATAAAATCATAATATAAAATCATTAAATGGAAAATTTATATATGAAATATATCTTATAACAAATGAAATTAAAGAACTTTTTATTTTTTGTCCGTTTTCTATTTCCTAACAGAAGAATTTATATGAATTTTATTCCCATAATAAATACCCATAAAAACATTTGAATTTACCAATTTATATCCCCCAAGATATAAAATTTGGGTGGAAAGAAAGGTATGTTTTCATGACCCAAGTACTGATTGAATCCAAATTAATGCACCCTTTTCATGATTATTACCCCTTAGGACTTCTATTTAAGAGCCGAATCTTGTTGTAGTATCCATACATGGATTAATTATCTCAGAAAAAAATAAATTATTTACAAATATATATTGATTGTTTTATATGATTAATCATATCCCCATGGCCTTCCATAGAGTTTTCTTATCTTGATCCAAAAAATAACATTTCATTCCATTGATACCAACTGTGACAATCATAGTCTTTTTTACACATTAAATGATGGTTTAAAACATAAGAATATACATAATATAATGTAGATGTTCAAAAGTATAGTATATTGGGAAAGAAAGTAATATTATATAAAAACATAAAATAAGGGGGTAAGTTGGGATTATAGAAAACTTCCCAAACATACTCATAATTTTTCATCGTTCATAAAATATTGTGGGATAACCTTGTGACATAAATAAGTAATGAGGGTTCTAAAAATCATAGCATTGTAATAAAAAATGCATAACATTAATAATGTATTAAAATCTTGTCAATCGGAGTCTTAGTGGAAAATAAATGTTGTGAGAATAAGAAAAATGAATAAAGAGTCATGATGTATCATGATAAAATAAAGACAACATGAAAATGTTGAAACAACATTAATCTAGAAATAAAAAGAATAATTCAATAATAAACACCAAGATATCATAACATTATAACATTAAAATACAATCCCTAGTAATATAAATGGAATCCCGTGATAACAAATCAGTTTCCCATGCATTAGAGAGCAATATAGGTGCACCCATCATAGAAATATCATGTACATTCATATGTGTGCAACATTGATCATATAACATAAGAACATATTTCATCACATTTTATACCATTATTATGGTTGTCTATATACATGCATTTAATTAACCAATAATTAAGTTATATATACATATAGATGAGTTCCTTTTAGTGGACATAGGTATTTATGTATGCCACCGAATTGTTTGGCATGGAAAATTATAAAGGCATTTTGGCTATATAATAGAAGCACACTAAGATTCATTACATTGTTAAAAATGAGATAAATGGTTATATAATCACATGAAACGAAAAAAAGAAAATTATTGGTTTTATTTAAGATGATAATTTATGATGAAAATTTTCTAATTAACAACAATATGAAAAAAACAGTGGTTGAATAAAAAACCTATAATGTGAAATTGAATAATAAATTTGGAAGTGTAACATGGGTATGTACTGATTCTTGTGAGGGGTTATTAATAAGAGTGATAGGGTTCAATCATAACTTTTACTCAATAGGGGAATGAATAGATATGTATAAGATAATATAACATCAATATGAATTGGAAGGAAAATGCATTACATGATTAAGTTTCCAATGTATAGGATGAGAAAGTGATGATTCCTTAAAACATTTTGTCATAGTAATGAAAAAAGACAATGATATAATTAGATGAGACAATAGATAATTTATTATTAATAAAAAAATTATAGTAGAGGAATATTTATAAAAAAAACATAAAACCTTACTAATTGAGACTAAAATCAATAAATATAAAAAATGTTAAAATTGAAGATAAGAGAGAGGACCCTTACGTTGAGAGAGAATATCCAAAAGATGGGAATGAGCTTATTTAGAGTTTGGAGGCATATTTTGAAGACTATAGAGTTTTGAGGGAATAATAATAACACAATAAATGGTTTTTTATTTAAGATGATGTGGATATTGGGTGGGATTATATATAAAAATACCAAAAAGTTGTTGATTATTTAAAAAACAAAATTTATTGATTTTTTATAATAATTTAACGACCCCCTCCCCAAAATGTGTACCCCTTCTGGGCCGGTAATGTGAGAAGGGAGATAATGACCCCCGAGTCTCGCCTCCAGTAGGCCCTGGGTTGGCGACTGGCACTGAGGGTATAATAATAAACGAAATGAGAAGCATAACCCTCTCAGAGATCACATGCAGAAGAGGGAGATAAGATAGACACCATTCAACTCCAACTCACACTACAATATAAACAAAATCCCAAGTGCACATATTAAATGTCATGCAGAAGTACTACAACCGAATGGGGAAAACTGCAAGTACACAAAAGAAAGTAAAAACAGCAGCAACCACAAACCCGAACAGCTCCTGCAACCACAAGCTAGTAATCACCATCCAGATCTCCAACCTGCTCCATGTGACCGGAAAAATAGTTTATATATATACATAGGTTGAGTATAACAGTATACTCAGTAGGATCCTTCCCAAAGCCTCTCGTGAAAATGTAATGAAAGCATGCTAAAGCACAATGAACAATAAGTGAAACTAACTTGTCACCTAAACAATAATACTAAGATCCCATACTCACCATGGATACTCTCACCATGTAACGCATAAAATAATATATCATATAATAAATAATATCAAAGGTACCCCACTACTACGTCCCCACTAGTTTTCCGCTTTTCCCCAACGTCGCACATCCTCGTCATCTCTCTCTAAAAAGGATTCTCGTAGACACCTGGGCGAAGCACCACAATATGCACCTCGTGCAACAAAACCAGCACCTCCACACACCAATGTAACATGGTATTTTCCAGCAGCCACCATAGCTCACATAACATGTATCATTCATCGAGTTTTATACTGCAAGCCATTACAGCCCATACACCGAGTAAGGATCCAAAAGCCATCAAAACCTATACACGTTACACCAAGAGTAGTCCATAGAAAACTATATCCAGAATATATATGTGTGAATAACCACAATCCATTACCGCCCTCTAAACACATATATGGGGAAAACTATCCAATGTGCCTACCAGAACAAGTAACTACCATGAGAAGAGAGTGGGGCCAAAGGGGGTAGTCATCCATCCATCCTCCCACCAGAATGTTGGGGAAAACACCCCCACGGATCAGAATCCTCAGGTTGTCAGTTTCCCTTACTGATAGGGTGGATTAGCATATAGAAACACAAAAAGTATAGAATATACTATAACTCATAAACACACTATGGGCATAAACTAGTCTTATACGCACTGCAGCTAACATTTCTCAGGCTCCGGGCTGCTACTTCTAAGACTAGGTATCCTATATACACACAACCATTTAAACAGCTTCATTAGAATATTACATTTTCTTTTAGAGTTCAACTTTACGTTAATTAAATTCTTTATACATTATTTAAGCATGAACAATTCCACATTATGTTTCATTAGCATCACACCCACAGTCATTTGTTCATTCAAAATTACAACCTCATTATTATGTTCCAGCAACTCCATCCCTAAGGGTTAACACCATTTATTTAATAATTCATTGTAGAAATACATTCCTACATTCCCAGTCATTATATAAATACATTCTATTCTAATAAACACAAGGGGTCTCAACATGGTGGATAGATGTACTACACATCGCGTCTTTGACGCTTATAGCAAGAGCATATACCCATCCTTCCTTAAGAAGCTAAACATAGAAGTCATGTGGAATACCCCACGTGTCTTCACCTCTTTCAGAAGAAGGGTATGTAAGAACAACTGCCTAGAGAAGTGTGAAAAAAATGCATATAAACAACAAATCAAAATTACCTAGCATCCAAAAATCACATCTACTCCATTCCATCATCCCTGGAGTCCTCCTTGACACCCACATGCATAAACTGATGCACCTCGCCACTCTAGGCATAATCTGCTGCCACAACCAAAAGGGCCTCCATGCCTCCACATATTACCACAACAATCCAGGCTCACATTAATACACAAGCATCATTATAACAAACATCTTCACAGTTGGGCTCTTAGAACTTAAACAAACAAGAGGGTAACTAAGAACCCTACAAGAAATTATCTTTTAACAACCACCAGTTATTTAATCCATCTTGGGTTAACCGATTTATTATTTGCTGGTTCCAAATTATGGAAACCTAACCAGTTAGTTATCACAGATAAATAAACATGATTATAGCACTAATTTGATTAACATAAAATTAAAATAAGAACCAGATTCATTTTCATGCGTCTTTAACTTTAGCCAAAAATTATCAATTAATCCTGATTTACGGTCTTTACTGATTTCCTTCCACAAAAAATAGCTAAGCAATGCAAGAATAGATATCACATAATCTAGAAAAATAAGAGGCAATAACATATGATCGATATCAATTTTTTTATCCAGTTAAAATATTTATTATGTATATTCCATTGTCATCCAGTGGGATTAAACATGCTAACAATACAGTTGCACATAAAAGAAATGGAAGCAACGAATTACCTACCTCAAATAGTTCCTCATGTTCTTTATCCACACAACGGGTCATGATCCTCCTCTTGTAACAAGTGCATCCACCCGAGGATGCCACAGTATGACAACACCAACCAAACCCCAAGAAAAACCCCATTAAATGCAGGGATTTTACATGATATAACATGGAATGGAGAAAAAAGAGGAGATGATCCCCAAAGGAATGACTATAAAACATACCTTATATCGAAGATTGACCGATATAGCTTGGTTGCATCAAAATAGAGTGGAACCAATCTGAGGAGTAACGTTTGATTATGCAACTCCTATGGGAATGGTTGAAAGGTTCTAACATCTCATAGTTGAGAATAAAGAGGATGAACAAGGGAGGATGATATCTTGTCCCTTTTGAAGATTTAATGGGGCAATAGTTTAAGATATGCTTAATTACCCCATTAAAAGAGAATCACATTAACCCATGTAGTTTGACCAAGTAAAAACATCCCAGGCCATATGAATTATTAATATGGGATTTATGGTCTTTGAGTCGGCCTTAAGAGTCCTTAAAATAAGGCTTTAAATGTATTTTACATCAAAGGAAACATCAAAGGGTTGAAACTGTAGGAAGCTGTAAACATTGTTCAAATTCCACTATTAGAAGTCCACTGTTAGAAGTCTACTGTTTGAATTACACTGTTAGAAGTATGATATTAGAAGTCCTCTGTTAGAAGTCATATGTTAGGAGGTTGTTGTTATAAGTACACAATTAGAAGTCCATAGGTAGATGTATGCTTTCAAAAGTCCTCGGTTAGAAGCCCGCTGTTAGAAGTCCACTGTTAGAAGTCCGATGTTAGATGTCTGCTGTTAGAAGTCCATTGTTAGAAGTAAACTATTAGAAGTTTGCTGATAGAAGTCCACTATTAGATCTTCACTGAAAGAACATTGTTCACTAAATCTCCACTAATAGAACCGTGTTCACTAAATCCTCACTGATAGAACACAGTTCACTTAATCCTCATTGATAGAACATTGTTCACAAAATCCTCACTGATACAACACTATTCACTAAATCCGCACTGATAAAACATTGATCAGTAAATCCACACTGATAGAACACTATTCATTAATCCCAACTGATAGAATAGTGTTCACTAAATCCCCACTGATAGAACACTGTTCACTAAATCCCCACTGATATAACTCTTTTCACTAAATCCTCACTAATAGAACAGTGTTCACTAAATCCTCACTGATAGAACATTGTTCACTAAATCCTCACTAATAAAACATTGTTCACTAAATCCTTAGTAATAGAACATTGTTCACTAAATCCTCACTGATATAACAGTGTTAAATAAATCCTCACTAATACAAAACAGTTCACTAAATCCACACGGATAGAACATTGTTCACTAAATCCTCACTTATAGAACAATGTTCACTAAATACTCACTAATAGAACACTATTCACTAAATCCTCACTGAAAGAACAATGTTCACTAAATCATAACTGATAGAACACTGTTCACTAAATCCTCACTCATAGAACACTGTTCAATAAATCCTCACTAATAGAACATTGTTCCCTAAATTCTCACTAATTGAACAATGTTCACTAAATCCTCACTGAGAGAACAGTGTTCACTAAATCCTCATTGATAGAAAACTGTTAACTAAATACTCACTAATAGAACACTATTCACCAAATCCTCACTAATAGAACATTGTTCACTAAATCCTCACTGATAGAACACTACTAACTAAATCCTCACTAATAGAACATTGTTCACTAAATCCTTAGTGATAGAACATTGTTCACTAAATCCTCACTGATAGAACATTGTTCACTAAATCCACACTGATAGAACATTGTTCACTAAATCCTCACTGATAGAACAATGTTCACTAAATCCTCACTAATTGAACATTGTTCACTAAATACTCACTCATAGAACACCCTTCACTAAATCCTCACTGATAGAACATTGTTCACAAAATCTTCATTGATAGAACACTGTTCACTAAATCCTCACTGATAGAACACAATTCACGAAATCCTCACTGATTTAGCACTATTCACCAAATCCTCAATGTTAGAAAAGTGTCCACTAAATCCTCACTGATAGAACACTGTTCACTAAATCCTCACTGATAGAATAGTGTTCACTAAATCCTCACTGATAGAACACTGTTCACTAAATTATCACTAATAGAAAACTTTTCACTGAATCATCACTAATAGATCATTGTTAACTAAATCCTCACTCATAGAACAATGTTCACTAAATCCTCACTCATAGAACACTGTTCACTAAATCCGCACTGATAGAACACTGTTCACTAAATCCTCACTGATAGAACACTGTTCAATAAATCCACACTGATAGAACACTGTTAACTAAATCCTCACTAATAGAACACTATTTTCTGAACCTCTACGATAGAACACTATTCACATACTGTTATATGTTACCGATAGAACTGTTCACTGATGGAACTTTTCACAGAATTGGAAATTTGAAAAATTATTGGGGATAAGTCACCTTGACCTCCAAGAACACCTCAAACACCATATTTTCACAAACTAATGGACCAGAGTGGTCCATGCCACTACATCAGATACCTCTCAAAACATTCTCATCCTCGAGAATTCGAACCAAACCTAAAGAGACAAAAAAAAGAAACAGGGTCCAAACAACCACCCATCGAGATACCTCTCAAAAGAGAGAAATCCACAAATGAAACAAAATAAATTCATAGGTAAAACATGAATGTTCTAACAAAAAAGGTAACTAAAAGCCTTCCTTGATACAACACTTGGTGTTGTTCATCATCTTACCAACCATCAGGGGTATCACTACAAACAACTTGGTCTCTCGAATCCTCCACCTCTAGATCTCCCATCTGGGACTCTTCCACCTTCTGCATTAGGGATGAATATACCATCATCTGAAAAAGACAACCTCTACCCCCCAATTTCTTCCATATTAAGATGCAATGCTGACAGTTCATTAATTACTCTTCATGAATCACCGGATTCACGCACAACATCACTATGTGACTTTCAGCTCAGCACATCAGCTATAAGATTCCCTTTTCCAGGTGTATATGATATTTCAAAGTCGTATTACTGCAAGAACTCCATCCACTGACGCTGTCGTAAGTTCAAGTCACGCTGGTAGAAAACATACATCATACTCTTATGATTGATGAAAACCACATAGCACTCACCAATGAGTTAATGTCTCTGAATCTTCACATCAAAAACCACAGCTTCCAAATCAAGATCAGAGAGGGAGTAGTTGCCTTCATGGGGACGCAACTACCGAGAGCCATAAGAACAAATTGACCTCTGCTGCATGTGAATACAACCTAACCCCAGAAGTGAAGAATCGTAGAAAACATCAAACTGAACTCCCTTAGATGGAATACAAAGGATTGAATCACTTAAAAACTTCTCCGTTAGATACTCGAAAGCTTCCTAACATTGATATGTTCATATGAATTCCTAGATCTTCCTTGTCAAAGCTGTCAGAGGAGTTGCAAATCGTGATAAATTGGCTATGAACCTCCTATAGTATCCTGTGAGACCAAGGAAACCTCACACCTCTGAAACTGTCTTGGGGGCTGCCCATGTCACAACTACTTCTATGTTTGATGGATCCACAACTACTGCCTGTTGACAAAAAAAAGGCCCCATGAAATGGACTTCTCAAGCCCAAAAATCACTCTTCGACAACTTATTGATCAACTTATGTTGGCAAAGAACTCCCAAAATGTCTTGTAGATGCTCTCCATGCTCCTCTTCATATGTGGAGTACATAAGGATGTTGTCGATTAAAAATACCATGAACTTGTCCTTGAACTCACAGAACACAACATTCATCAATCCCAGGAATACAGCTGAAACATTCATCACGCCAGATGTCATTACAACAAACTCATAATGCCCATAATGACAACAGAATGTTGTCTTCGGGATATCCTCATCCTTTACATGCATATGATGATATCCCTTCCGCAAGTCGTTCTATAAGAACCATCATGCACCTTTCAGTTGATCGAATAAATCATCAATTCACAGAATAGGATAGATATTCTTTATTCTCTATTTGTTTAAGTGATGATAATCGACACACAACCGTAAAATGCCATCGACCTTCTTCATGAACAAAAATGGTTCACCCCATGGTGACACAGTTGGCCGAACTAAACCGCACTGTAATAGACCATCAAGCTGTATACCTTGCTCTCGTAACTCAGAAGGGTAAATCCTATATAGAGACATAGAGATAAGAGATGCTCCTATCTGTAGCTCGATCCCAAACATGATATCTCGTCGAGGGGGTAATGATACTACCTCTTCTGGAATGACATCAGGGTACTACTCTACCACCCTAAGAAATGCCAACTGTTGAACCTCTGAAGAACTCAACATCATATCGTCCATCTTGGATGATATGGATGTAATGAGCCTATTACCCATCTGAGGATATCGCTCACCAACAAACACCACTTACTCTCCATCCACACCAATTGAGACGACCTACTTCCTGAGGAAATCCATGGTAGCCTACACCGAATACAACCAATCCAAGCCAAGGATGTCATCGTATGGTTGTATTCGTAAACATTGAAAATCTCTCCAAGAGCAGGGTTACCCCAACCCTAGCTCATAGTATCTACATACTTCAAATAAGTCAGCTTGACCTCCAACTAGCGTTGTCAACACCAAGGGCACTTGAAACCTCTCTACCTCAAGTCCCAAAGCATGTACAAGGGTGGGTGATATGATAGAGTGTGTCACACCTTAATCAAACAAGACATACACAAAGGTAGAATATAAGAGAAGGGTACCTTGAATGACATCTGGCTCACATGGAGCTGGAAATGCTAGAGAATGAAGCTAACCATGACCTCCTCCACGGCCTCTTAGACCCTGATGATGACCACCACCATGGCCTCACTCTACTCTCTAAGGACATGGAGTGTTAGGGTGTTGTCCTCTACCAGCCCCATCTACCCTCTACTGATCTAAATCTAGTGTAACCGGCTTCGACTACCTTGCCTGGAACTATCTCAACAGAAGAACTTGGTGTGTAGTTCATGATGCATGATGACCACTCTGAAAGGTCGATCACTCCTGCTACTGATGACCACAACCACCATAAGAAAAAAAAGCACCAGATCCTTAGGCATAGGCCTGAGAGTTGCTGGATCTAGAGAAACCATATGTGAAGGTATAGGACCTACCCCCGGCTGAAAGAAAACTCTTCTGCCCTGGAAACTGGGATCCCCAGACTACAGCTCTGCTTCGTGTGGAATCATGCTGATTCCCCTCTCATTATGATCCGGTCCTGGCCAAAGTCCTTTTGACAAACTCTACCCTCTCCAAGACCTCATTATATGTTTTCAACATAAATGGGGTGACCTGGTGCTAGATATCTGGATGAAAATCCTCCTTGAAATTCCTCGCCCTGGACTCCTCATTTGGTAGCAGGTCTAAATCATATCGTAAAAGGTTTCTGAATCAGATTCCAAACTCTCAAACACTGGAGCTACCATATCGAAGGGTAAGATGCTCCTGGAGACTGGACTCCTATGCAGTCGAAGAACGGAACAAAACTCTAAATGTTTCTCAGAACTCCTCCCATGAGATCGTTGACTCCTCACGATCCCTGAAGAATAAAAACCACCACTGCCTCGCAGCTCCACACAACATCGTCATAAACAAGGACACCTAGTGCACCTTACAAGCATGAATCAAACTGATGCCTATCCCAACCTCCTTTAAACAGTCATCTGTGAGTACATCTGAAACAGATCCCTCATACTTCTGCAGACTCTGGGGCTGAGACTCTCGAAATTTCTTCCTCCATGTGTTGTTGTTGTCAATCTCTACCCTGTAGAGATTCGCTGGAATAGCCTACTGGAAATTTTCTGCGCAAACCTGATGAGGATATTGACATGGAGCCATACCTATAAAATAACAACCGTTAAAGTTCCTAAACATGTAATATGGAAGTCTCAACATTAATTAATTATTATTTATTCTTTTATTCATTTTAGGATAACCTAACCCAAGGTCTACCCATTCAAACACAGGAACAAGGAATAATGATGCATGATCCTTTTCTAGGTCTCTACCATGCAACTAGTATCAGCTTGTTTAGTAGCCATTGTAAACATAAAGGTCTGTACATATGATCACAGCGGGCCCTAAATTCTTATGTATCAACTGGTCTTTAGTGTTTACCTCACTTTCTAAACATGAATGACACCATTTCCCTACCAACCCATGCAACCTCACCTGTGCATAACTCCAAAATCCATCATATCCATCAACCAGAGCTCTAATACCACTCTGTCATGACCCCCTCCCCACAATGTGTACCCCTACTGGGATGGAAATTTGATAAGGGAGATAATAACCCCTGATTCCCACCTCCAGTAGGCCTTGGGTTGGTGACTAGCACCGAGGGTATAGTAACACACAAAATGGGAGGCATTACCATATAAGAGAACACATGTAGAAGAGAGAGATAATACAGACACCAGTCAAATCCAACTCAGACTAAAATATAAATGAAAACCCAAGCACACATATGAAATTCCATGCATAAGTACTACAACCGAAAGGGGAAAAACTGTAAGTACCCAAAAAGAAAGTAAAAAACAACAACAACCACAATCCCGAATAGCTCCTGCAACAACAAGCTAGTAAACACCAGATTGATCTCTAACCATCTCCATGTGACCTGAAAAATAGTTTATATATATACATAGGGTGAGTATAATAGTATACCCAGTAGGATCCTTCCCGAAGCCTCTCATGCAAATGGAAAGAAATCATGCTAAAGCACAGTGAACCAAAAGTGAAACTAACTTGTCACCAAAACAGGTACACAATGTTCCCAACCTCACCATGGATACTTTTAGCAAGTAATGAAAACAATAATATATCATTTAATAAATAATATCAAGGGTACCTTACTTCTACTTCCCCACTAGTTCGCCGCTTTACCCAAATGTCGCATGTCCTGAGCATCTCTCTCCAAAAGGCCTGACCGCATGCACCTAGGTGAAGCACCACAATATGCACCTCGTGCAAAAAAACCACTACGTCCACAAACCAAAGTTACCAGGTATTTTCTGGGACCCACCGCAGATCGCATAACGTGTATCATATGTCGGTTATTATACATGAAGACATTGAACCCATACATAGAGTAAGAATCCTAAAGCCTTCATAACCTGTAAACATTACACCTATAGTAGAAAATAAAGAACTATATCCAGAATATATGTTTGTGAATAACCAAAAGCCATTACATCCCTCTACACACATATTTGGGGAAAACTGTCCAATGTGCCTACCAGCACAAGTAACTACCAATAGATGAGAGTGGGGCCAAAGGGGGTAGCCAGCCATCCATCCTCCCACCAGAATGTTGGGGAAAACACCCACTAAGGCTCAGAATCCCCGTGGTTTTAGTTGCCCTTACTGACATGGTGGAGTAGCATATAGAAACACAAAATTTCTAGAATATAATGTATCTCATAACCACATTAAAGTAATAACCTAGTCTTAGACACACTGCAACTATAATCTCTCAGACTCCGAGCTGCTACTTCTAAGACTACGTATCATCTATGCACACAACCATTTAAAGATCTTTATTCGATTACTTCATTCCATTTTTCTATTCCACTTTACATTAATTAAATTCATTATACATTAATTAACCATGAACAATTCCACATTAAGTTTCATTAGAATCACACCAAAAGTCAATTGTCCTTTCAAAATTACAACCTCATCATTATGTTCTAGAAACTCCATCCCCATGTGTTAAAACCATTTATTCAATTATTCATTATAGAATAACATTCCCACATTCCCAGGAATTCTAGAAAAACATTCTATGCTACTAAACACAAGGGGGGTCATCATGGTGGGTTGATGTATTACCCATCGAGTCATTGTTGCTTATAGCAGGAGTATATACCCATCCTTCCTTGAGAAGCTAAACACAGAAAGAACATGGAATACCCCACATTTCTTCCCCTCTTTCGGATGATGGGTTAGTAAGACCATATTCTTTGAGCAGTGGGTAAATTTTATGAAAATAAACAACCAATAAAAATTAACAAGCATCCAACAATCACATCCACTCCATTCCATCATCCCTGGTGTCTTCCCTGACACCCACATACATAAACCGATGCATCTCACCACCCTAGGAGTCATCTGCTACCACAACGAAAAGGGCCTCCAGGTCTCCACATATTCCACAACCATCCAGGATCACATTAAAACACAAATAGTAGTAAAAAAATATCGTCATAATTGGTCTCTTGGACTTTAATCAAACAAGAGGGTAACTCAGGACCCTAGAAGATATTATCTTTTATGAACCACTAGTTCTTTAATCTATCTTGGGTTAACCAATTTATTATTCATTGGTTCCAAATTAGGAAAACCTAACCAGTATATTATCCCAAATAAATAAACATGCTTACGACACTAATTTGATTAACATCAAATTACAACAAGAACCAGATTCGTTTTCATGCCTCTTTCACTTTACCCAACAATTATCAATTAATCTTGATTTACTTTCTTTACTAATTTCCATCGAGAAAAAATAGGTATGAAATGAAAGCATAGATTTCACAATATCAAGAAAAACAAGAGGAAATAACATATAATCGATATTAAATTATTTATCCGTTAAAAATATTTATTATGTCAATTCCATTGTTATCCAGTGGGATTAAACATGCTAACAATACAGTTTCACGTAAAAGATATAGAAGCAACAAATCCCCTACCTCAAACAGTACCTCACGTTCTTTATCCACAGAACGGGTCACGATCCTCCTCTCACGACAACTGCATCCACCCGAGGATGACACGATATGACAGAACGAATCAAACCCCACGAAAAACCCCTTTAGAAGCATGGAGATTACATAATATAACATGGAAAGGAGAAAAAGGAGGAGATGATCTCCAAAGGAATGGATATAAAACATACCTTATATTGAATATTGACTGATATAGCTCGGTTGCATCAAAATAGAGAAGAACCAATCCGAGGAGTAAAGATTGATTGTGCAACTCCTATGGGAAGGATTGAAATGTTCTAGCATCTCATAGCAGAGACCACTAAGGAAGAACAAGAGATGATTATATCTTGTCCCATTTGAAGATTTAATGGGGCGACGGTTTAAGATACACTTAATTCCCCATTAAAAGCCGATTTCATTAACCCACGTGGTTTGACCAAGTAAAAACATCCTGGGCCATTGGAATAATTAATATGGTATTTATGGTCTTTGAATCGGCCGTAAGTGTCCTTAAAATAAGGATTTAAATGTATTTTATGTCAAAGGAAATGTCAAAGGGGTGAAACTGTAGGAATCTGGAAACATTGTTCAAAGTCCATTGTTAGAAGTCCGCTGCTAGAAGTCTGCTGTTAGAAATCCATTATTAGAAGTCTGCTTTTCGAAGTCCACCATTAGAAGTCAACTGTTAGAAGTCCGATGTTAGATGTCCGCTGTTAGTTGTCTAATTTTAGAAGTCTTCTGTTAGAAGTCCGCTGTTAGATGTCCAATTTTAGAAGCCCGCTGTTAGAAGTACGTAGTTAGAAGTCCACTATTAGAAGACCGCTGTTAGAAGTATGATGTTAGAGGTCTGCTACTAGAAGTCTGCTGTTAAGAGTCTGCTGTTAAAAGTCCGCTGTTAGAACCTCACTGATAGAACATTGTTCACTAAATCCTCACTGATAGAACACTGTTCACTAAATCCTCGCTGATAGAACACTGTTCACTAAATCCTCACTAATATAACAGTGTTCAATAAATCCTCAGTGAAAAAAAGTGTTCACTATATCCTCACTGATAGACTAATATTCAGTAAATCCTCACTTATAGAACATTGTTCACAAAATCCGCACTGATAGAAAACTGTTCACTAAATCTCCACAGATAGAAAATTTTTCCCTAAATCCTCACTGATAGAACGTAGTTTACTAAATCCACATATATATAACACTGTTTAATAAATCCCCACTGATAGAACACTGTTCACTAAATCCTCACTGATAGAACACTATTCACTAAATCCTCACTGATAGAACACTGTTCACTAAATCTTCACTGATAAAACAATGTTCACTAAATCCTCACTGATAGAATATTGTCTACTAAATCCTCAGTGATAAAAAACTGTTCACTAAATCCTCACTGGTAGAACACTATTCACTAAAACCCCACTTATAGAACACTGTTCACTAAATCATCACAGATAGAACACTTTTCACTACATCATCACTGATAAAACACTATTTACTAAATCCTCACTTATAGAACACTGTTCACTAAATCCTCACTGATAGAACACTGTTCAATAAATCTTCACTGATAGAACACTGTTCACTAAATCGTCCGTGATAAAACATTGTTCACTAAATCCTCACTGATAGAACACTGTTCACTAAATCCTCATTGATAGAACACTCTTCACTAAATCCTCATAGAAAGAACAGTGTTCACTAAATCCTCACTGATAGATCTCTTTTCACTAAATCCTCAATGATAGAGCACCATTTACTAAATCCTCACTGATAGAACACTGTCAACTAAATCATCATTGATAGATCAGTGATCACTAAATCCTCACTGATAGAACACTATTAACTAAATCACCACTGATAGAACACTTCTCACTAAATCCTCACTGATAGAACATTGTTCACTAAATCCTCATTGATAGAACATTGTTCACTAAATCCTCACTGATAGATCAATGTTCACTAAATCCCCATTGATAGAACACTGTTCACCAAATCCTCACTGATTGAAGACTGTTCACTAAATCCTCATTGATAGAACATTGTTCACTAGATCCTCTCAGATAGGACACTGTTCACTAAATCCTCATAGATAGAACATTGTTCACAAAATCCTCACTAATAGAACAATGTTCACAGAACCTCACCGATAGAACATTGTTCACATATCGTTATAGGTTACCGATATAACTGTTCACTGATGGAACATTTCACAGAATTGGAAATTTGGAAAATTCTTCGGGATAATTCACCTTGACCTCCCGGAACACTTCAAACACTATATTTTCCCAAAGTAATTGACCGGGGAGGTCCGGGCCATTACAAATTATGTAATCAATACCACAGACCGTACCTAGATTTTTTTTTCATGGTTTCGTACACAAATAAAATATTAATTTTATTTTATAATTTCATGTTCTTAAATGATTAATATATTACCCTAGGTGATTTCTCAGTGAGTAATATATATAATTAATTTTTTTAAACATTAACCAATAATATAGGCTTTGGAGGATTCATAAATTCACTATGAAATTAGTAAAATAACCCCAAAATTGAAAATATGTTTAAGGTAAAAAATAAATTTGGTCATTATTACCATTTATATTATTTAACACATCACTTTTGGGTCATTATTATGTAATAATATAAACTATATATTTATACATTATTTAATTTCATCTAAAAATTCAACACATTGAAAATTTATGACAAATTAACTATTAGATGATTTCAATGATCAGATTCCAAAAACAATATTTATTTTTTCACAATAATTATCTAAATAAGATAATTTCAGTTTTTTAAATGATAGTCATTATTTTACAGGAAATGATGTGTTATTTTGATAATAGAATATTTTAAAACCTTATAAAAAGTAAATTCGACATCATAATAATAATATTATCATATATATTTCATAAATAATTATTATATTATTATTTTAATATATAATTTATTTTTAATATTCATTCATTCATAAATAAGAAATGTTATCATTGAAATTTAATATTACACAAAAATAATTTTTTGGTTATAGTAACAAAATCAAAATCATTTATAATGTGAAAATAAATATAACCATTTCACTGTTGAAAATATAGTATAAATATTCATTTTATTAGGTTCGTGATAGATATATATATATATATGTCAATAAAGAAAATTTAATTTTTGCAAGGTGTTCGATGGTGATATTTTCAATGGATGGTCTGACGTGGATGGTTTCGTTTGTGATCTCGATGAGATTGATATTCTCATATAATCAGGTAACCAATTAATTTAGTTATTTGATCTTGCATTGGGATTGGTCATGGTAAAATACAAATGATGTTATCTCCCTTTGAAGCACCAATAAATGGGCTTTATAGGGTAGGATACATTTGGTTAAGTCCATTACTTATTTTTCTATATCATTTGGTTTTATCAAAACCTAGTATTTAAAATAATCATATGATTTAATTCAAAATACATACATTAAATAGTAATGATTTCTTAATTATTTTTATTCCAATATGATATAATATCACAAATAGGTGCATCTGTTTTCAATAACCATATTATGTAATTAAATTTAATAACTAATTGAATAATATTTTTATAAGTTTATATCATTATAGTAAACATACACAAATTCTATATGTAAATAAACTATACATGTCATATATGACATGCATTAGATGGATAAAATAATGGTTTTATCACATATAAAATAAAAAATTAATAAAAATACACATGCAAACTCAATATAAAAACATTTCCTCTAAATGGTCTGAAATCCAATCCCCCAAGATTATTTAATTGGATGACCTATAAAAACATTTCCTTACAATATACAATAGATATTGGGTTTTAGGATCCATTTGGGATATCATATTGTCTAAAAATAAATCATAAAAATATAACATTAGAAATTCTCTTATCACATTACATTTTATTGTTCTTTGTGTATGAAATTGTAAATAATCTATGAAACATACAATATATGTAATTAATTTTTACATTTATGTTCTAACTACGACACTACGACATCTGACCCTAATTTCCCCCATTTATGTCTGTGAATTAAAAGGGTTACATTATGGAATACATCATATTTCATAACATGGTATCTATAAAAATCCACCATAAACCATATTGTCCTCAAAATAATTTGTGGGTATGATATAGCTAAATGTTAGTGAGATAACTATATATGTAAATAATCAAAATAATGTAACATATAAATCTAGATATTATGGATATTATGTATCATAGAAAATCCCTTGACAGAAAATCATGTATTTGATTAGTGGGAGGGACATAACATATCCAATCCCACAAGTGATTCCTAGAAACATTGTATCTTGGTTTATATATAATAGAAACCATTAAATCAAGGGGATATACATAACATATCCAATCCCATGGAAACTATCCATTACATGTTGGATGATGACACATTACTCCTCCATTATCTGAAATCAATAGATTGAATAACATACCCATATATGTAAATGATATCAGCATAGTCAATATGATAACCAAAAAAAATTATATATAAATACCATGAAATAAGTATCTACTAAAATTATCTCAATGGTCAATCCAAACTCCTTAAAAAAATGAGGTTCACTTCCAATCTGTAATAAACCACAAAACATATATAACAATTCAATAAAAAATTCATTTTAAAAAAATCAAATCGTATGTGGAATAACAATTCATTATTTTTTCATTTTTGTAAATCATGAATCACATTAAAGTGTTACCATATAACATGATTCTCATGGACCTTGTATTTGCCTAATCTTTTAATTTGGTTCATCTTTATCACATCAATAAAAATTTCATAACTTCTACCCTCACCCAAATTGATGCCAATAGACCCAAAAATCTCTCATTATCATTTGTAAACATTTCTAGACACACCCAGAGTTTTTTAAGTTACTAATATTTACTATTTGAACCAAATCATGCACTTAGAGTGTTGGAGGATATATTTCCAATATTACAATTTTAGTTGTTCATATATTATCATTGGTTTTATTCATATTAATAAAAATTAATACAAAAAATATATTTATTTTAAATAATTCTTTGTAGATTATTTAATAATACTAAAATTAAATTTCGATAATAATAATTCCTAATAATTAGGGATATTTTAGGATCAAAGAGATTACTTCCAAGTGTATACAAACTGAAGCTAATATAGTTCTTATGGGAGAGAATAAGGTATCCTCCTTTGAGTAAATGTTTCATTCTTTGATGATGCTATGTGAAAATATTCATAACAAGAAAATAGTGAATGTTAAACAATTTTTACATTATTTTTATTTTACTAAGTTGTTTATGAATAAAATATGAAGTTCAAATAATCAAGGTGTGTCATGAATATGGACACTATATCACAATGTTTCTTCTTGACATTTAAACAAAGGAAACATGTGATTAAAAATGAGAACCTAATTTATATATAAGAATCTCCGACATCAAATACAGAAAAATTATGAAATATTTTTTTAATATAAGATATATCAATTTTTTCAAGTGGTTGAGGGGGATTTACAAAATATGGAGTGAGTTATCATGGATAAACGGTCCATAAATGAATACAATAGTGAATATTTTTATTATTATGTGATAATATGGGCTATTTTAGGTTAACCTGGTGGATATATATGAGATTAACATAGATGAAGCATATCATTTATACAAATTTTAAAATATAGCCACACCACAATGCATTTTTCATCGAGAGAATACCGTGACGAGACTCTCGAAATAAAACCATAGTTTATGCATATCACAATATGATATGATGATTGTTTTGATTTTGGAAAACCCTTAAGAACCTTGTTTTATTTGTTTACATTTCATTAAATATTTCAATTGAGGTAGGATAAGGAATATATGATCTTAGAGGAGTTTTTCAAGGTGATTCATCCGAATATTCAGAATATTTGGATATCAAATGAGAATGTATTTTTATTTCCCATAAACACTATTTTTTACATTATGTGGGATCCATTAATTGAAAGTGGACATGATTAATGTATAAAATTTTATCTGGTCATATCATAATGAAAATAATTACACTTTGATTAGTACAGATTATAAAAATTAGTTTCATCATTCAAATATAAGGATTCAATAAACTTTTACTATGTGTAAACTCTAATTGAATGGATATAGATTATATGAGAATTCTTAATTTCTAAATTCACATTTATTTTTTATTATTTCATTCCATTTTCACTTATTATGATGTTAATAATTTTATTAATTGAGTTTTCTCCACCTTGGTGGCTAGTTATTTAATGAGTGTGAATGAAGAGAAAAAGGATGAGTTCTTAATTTCTTGTACAAATTTCATTGATGAATATATTTTCTCATATTAAATTATCATGTTTCCCAATTGGTTCAAATTATTTTATACATTTTTTACTGTAATATCTTTTAATGGAGGATATTAAATTTAATTGATAGGAATACACATTCAAAAATATGTTGATATTTTTTCCATATTATAAGATTAATTTCAATGCATTCATGATACATTATTTATCTAACCCATAAATCTTAATTAAATTAATAATAATCAATGTTATTTAACATAATAATGTAGTAATTTTATAATTATTGTGATGTTGGATATTTTATCTCATTTTGAATATAATTAGATAAGAACCCTTTTTAATCATATTTTTAAATTTCCTTATATTTCTATTTATATTTACTATTTTATATTCAATTTATAAATCGTGTTTTTGAAATATATTCACCTATTTAAATTTAAAAAAATTTATAATTATTAAATTAATTCAATATCTTTGTTATCACACATAATCATTGTGGGTTTGGCTTTATCCTGTAAACATTTTTTGAATTAATAAGTAGTATTTAGAAAGTAAAATTAAAATATTCTAAAAATGATAACCCATTAGGTGCAATAATAAATTTTAGAAAATAAATGTTTTTTGGATCCATTATTAGAGAGAAAGTTGAAATTTGAATTAATAAAATTATATTATTTATTAAACCATTCAGTCCCCCACATTTTTAGGTTTTATTTTTTTTATTCCTATTGTTATTGGAATGTTATTATTTTTTACTGTAAAAGTAATAGTGTATTAGTAATGTCCAAACCCTAGTACCAAATTCGGTTCCCCGAGCCGGTCGGTTATGTAACCTCTGGTGGGCCTCCTCATATTATAGAGGTTTCCACCTAGTAGAGAGGGTATACTATCGTTCAGGTATAGAAAATACCTACATTATCAATGTATCAAAATGATATTAAATAGATAGAAAATAAGAAATAAGAATAACCGTAACAAAAATAATACAAATAACACATGATCACTAAAACTGGAAATCTAATATCAAAAAAGATGTAGTAGATATGTCATGCTAATATGGGACATGTGTCTATATGAAAAAAACAAATATAAATAAACACACTAAATACTCCAATGTGGGTCTTAAGAAACATATAGTTCCATCACCCATGCCACAACTTGACTCATCCATATAATGCATGGACTTTTCCTTTATCTTATATTACAACCATTAAATCTAATCAGGGGCCATTCAAGAAGCATGTGTATGTTGTGAGAACAACTCAATAGGCCAACAAAAGTGGAATCTAAAACAAGATTCAGTCAATAATAGTGTATACAGTTGGATAAATAAATTTTTACAATTCATTTGTAATAAATTATCATATTATCAACTATTAATTATTTAACCACATAAACCCCAGAGTTCTTGTGGACACCTAAACCTCAATTCCATCTTCCCACCATGCTAGAGACTAAACTATCTCTATGGGATATCATATCTTTAAATAAAATTATAAAAATAAACAATCTCAATTAATATATAATAATGTAATTGTAAACATTCCTCATCTAAATTAATATCTCATAATTCTATTATTTCATTCTTCATTTATATTAATATATCATAATTCCATTATTTACATTCTTCAACTAAATTCATATCTCATAATGGAACTGCTTCAATTATTAATCATATTTATTATAATGTCCTTTTGATGCAATAGATCATGTAAAAAAATTTATATCAAATATATCATAATTTCACCATTTCATATTTATCACAATATCATGCGTACCACACCAAATCATTAATTAATTAATCAAAATTAACATTTTCGCATGGATACATTATTTAATTCAACAATTAATTAGTCACATAAATTACATTAATAAATGTAATAGTCAATTTATCATATCAATTCTATTAATTAACACAATAATAAATTAATCATAGTAATCTTATTAAGTAATTCAACAATTAGTTAAATCCCATTAAACACATTCAATATAAAAATAATTAAATTAAAAATTACTTATCCAATTCAAAAATCCCATTATCCAGACAATCAATTAAAAAATTATTTATTCTATATAAATAAACTCAATATCACCATAATTAATTCAAAAATTAATTATTCTATGTAAATAAATTTTATTATCCCTACCATTACGATTAATTAATTATATAATTATTTAATCATGTTAAAAAATATAAATATTCCCGATTTCATTATCGCTTAATAAATGAAATAAAAAATTATTGAATTCAATTCTAGAAAATAATTTTCTAATTTTCCAATAGAAATTGTACAATTATATAATTTTAATTTAAATAAATACTCCTGAATATGAATAATAGAACACCTACCTCATTTCGTTCATGAACGATCGCCCAACAAAAATAACTAATTTGTAATGAATATGACAAACCCAAGATGAAGATCCTAAACAAGATATAAAAATAGATCTACAATAAAACTAATCAATATCTAAAAACCATATATCTTGATCTATAACCATAGCTTATATACATCCCTCCATTCATTTGGTAAGATGAACAGAAGAGGGAGATAGATTTGAATGGGATTGTAATACATACTTAAAGAGGTGAAGATCCTTAATTTTCCATTAGATTAACATTGAATGGAGGTTTGGAGGACTTGAAAACATTATTGAGCCTCAAAAAAAGATTAAAAAACAACTTTTTGTATGTTACCATCGATTTGGGTGACTTTTCCAGGTTTTGGTAATTATTAATCTAATTTTCAGGTTTTTTAAAAACTTATCCATAGTTTTCTGGGTAGGGGTGCATGATTTCTCAAACCATTCTTCTTAATCATGTGCCTTTTCTTGGGGGTGAATGATTTATATTAATAGGGTAAATAAATTGAAAAAACAAGTTCCATCCTTGTGAATCCTGTCTATTTTTGGTTCACTTGATTTTTTAGCTTGGGGTGCATGGTTTTGGAAAATTGTACCCCAATCATGAGATGTCTTTATTCTTTTAAAATATCTCAAATTCCACAAAAAAACACCGCATGTAATAACCCAAATAGAAATTACTCAAAAAATGTATAATAATTTCCCAAAAATAATCATGAGACATCACTACACATGTTTAGGATCTTATAATCTTCCCATTTAATTATAGCTCTTCCCCGATTTATACAACCATGCTTCTCTATAACTCATAGGGAAAAACAATTATTCACTATGCCTGCATATATGATTCTTTTTCCCACGTTTTCTCATGAACACAGCCATGCTTCCACAATAAAAGAACTATTGGTATGGGCTTTCCCCACAACACAATCTCACTATAATACCACACACATATCAAATTCCCATCAAAGGATTAATCTGTCTCAATATCAACATCATCCAAAAAAATCACATGATATGGTTAGTGGTGGTAAAAAAGAAGTTTTAAAACACAAAATAAATTCATTCATAGAACTATATCATTATGGATGAGATAACTGGTATGACACCTACCCAATTCCCTCCATAACCTCAAACGGTCCAAGAAACATGGGCACCTACATGCATTGTCTCTATCACATTTGGTGACCCAATCTATGTGAAAACTGAACGAATACATGATCAACATCTGTAAACTCTTGGGGTTATCAACATCTGTTTTCATAAAACTTCAATCTACTCTGAGATATATAAATACACTTATGAATCAATTGAACATGTTATGCCGTCTCCTGCTTGAGACTCACCCCCAACAAATCTTATTCACCAATATCCATCCCGTATAAAAGGGATATGAACTTCTATAATATACATATTTATAGAGTTCCATATATATAGTTTACTAATAACAGTTTGCATATGAGTTCTTACTCCAACCAAGGTGTTTATACAAGGATGCCCAGAATTATAAGACACACACCTAAAGCATATTCTCTAACACCTATATCGTACACTCTAATCGGCCATCTGTCTAGGGGTGTAAAGTATAACTTTGTAAATGAATATTTTTTTACACCATCTATAAGTCCATCCCTATTATTGAAGTAAAACAAGAGTCGTGGTCTAAAAAAATACTACATATAAACACATGAAGATGTACTACCCTATGAACATACAAGTCTCCCAAATGATTCACTAAAAAAGTATCCCATTTAGAAAATAATTGTTCTAGTTTTGTTATCATGTAAAAAATAAACCAAATAGCATCATTTTTCAAGGCTTATTTGAGAGACCCACCACAAAATCCATTATAATGTCATCCCAATTCTATTATGGAATGGTAAATAGTTTTTTTAATCATCAAGGCCATTGATGCTCATACTTCACCAATTTAATAGTTTAACATCATGTCTTGAACCATTCTATCTCATTTTTGTTTCTCAGCAATGAAAACAGTCATCATTGGTCATGGAACATTTTTTGTCACACTTGGTTGCAACTCCCTATTTAAGGAATGAAATTACAACATTATATATCCTGGCATGATCATACACACCACAAAATGATTTATAAAAGAAATCATATACTCCAAATATATGCACCAATTGAATGTTTTCTCCAAATATTTAAGGATTTTCTATATGGTCATGAATTCAGGACCTTCATATATATCTATACAGATTCCACTCTAAAACTATAAACTCTACTGCAACTAATATGAGATTCATCGTATCCTAATTATCCTGAACCATAACATACATATCATCAAGTATGGAAAACTTCTTCCACTACACACTAGAATCGTGACCATCACGAGTCTTCTTTTCCTAGTGAAAGTGTTATAAACGCTATTCCATTCCCAGGTATATATGCTATATCATAATAAAATTACTATTTATAGTCAACCCACCTCTATTGTTAGATATTCAAATCTCAATGTGTAAATATATTATTCATGATCTTTTGATCCGTATACATAGTAAAATTTTCACCTAATATGTAAAGACTCAAACAATTCAAATCATAAACAACTAAATCAAGCACAAGATCATTCATAGTGTAGTTATGATCACATGGTCTTAGAATCTATGTCCCATGCACTACAAATCGTTCTGAATGCATCAACACATCTCCAAATACAACTCCAAATGTCTCATAAAACATCATATACTCCTCACCTTGCATGGGTATGATCAAAATTGGTTCCATTATTACCAACATAATCAACACATGTAACATATTATCATATGCTCTTGAACATTTTGATATCACTCCTTTGATGATCAATCTATAAAGGGAAATTTTCAATTTAGAATAGTCTTAGATAGACCTCCTATAATATACTGCTATACCCATAAATCTAAATATATCGAAAATGTTGATGAGTTTTTTTTACCAGAAACCACTTCTTTAACCTTCTTTAGGTCTATTGACACACCTTCCTCTGGGAAAATGTAATCCATGAAGTGTACATGATCTATCAAAAATTGAATGATAGATATATTGTGTATTGATGATGCTCTCTCAGTGTACTCTATATGATGTCAAGATGTTGTACATGATCATCTTGATTCATGGAATACACAAAGATTTCATCAAAAAATGCTACCATTAACTAATCCAGGTACACATCTCTGAATCTATTATTCATGGAAATGAAATATACTGGCATGTATTTCAGAACGAATGACATTTAGATGAACTCATATGGTCCATACCTTCGTCTGAATACAGTCTTTGTTATATAAAATTGTAAAAATATCATATGGTGATACACTGATCAAAATATGATCATCTAGAATAAACAACCTCTACTATGTAGGAAATAAATATCATCAACACAAGGATTAATATACATTTTCTTCATGGTCATCTCACTGAACATATATAAATTTACACGTAGGTGAAAAGTGAAATCATCCTTCTTTGTAAAAATTATCAAATAACCCAAAAGATATGTACTCAGATGGATAAAACCCATATCCCAAAAATCCACTAGTCATGTCTAGAGAACATTAAGCATTGTCTATTCCATTTTGTATGGTGGAATAGAAGCAGGATTATCCCCCGATATGAGCTCAATTTTAATCAATACCTAACATTCTGGTTATAACACTATGAATTCTTATGAAAAAACCTCATAAAACATATATACTATGATTTGATATGCACAAAGATTCACCACTACATCATTGAGTAATATACTTAAAACATGGGTGGTATGCTCCCCTCATTATTGGTGAACTAGCTCGATATGGACTTCCTTGATATCCCATTCACCACAATGAATGTTTGTCCCCACCTCATAAGACATATATGATACTCTAATGTTGTAAAAATAAATGTGGGATTTGTATCCTATCAGCAAATTCGTACCATTAATTAGGTCAAAGGTAAAGATATCAATAATTTACATATCCCCGCTGAATTGATACTCCCCACCATGATATAATACCTTTTACGAAAATAAATGACTCTAGATTATACCCTTAAATGAGTATCTCACGTAAAAAAACTTCCCATGACCTCTTCCACGATGATCAAGTCATTTAAAAGTTGTGATGTTATAAATGAATGAAAAGAACCAAAATAAAATACGGAATAATAAAATATAGATTCTATGAGCATATTACCTCGCACTGTCGATGGTATAGCCTCACTATCCACTATTGTAAGTTGAATGGAATAAAACAGTCCTCCCACTCATCAATGAGATGTAGTCTATGTCCCTTGAGTTAAGAAAATAAGCTGATATGGGGATGATTTACCATATATACAACATCCACATCTTATACTATGTGGGTTATCAAAACGCTATATTCCTGGATGATATAGTGTAGAAGATCCCCTTATAACACTCTGGTTCTTTCTAAATCCCCCATCAATACACATATGTCACAGGTTCCCCTAGAATTCATATAAAAATAAAATCTTTTTGAAATATCATAATGCTATTGGTGGTTAGGAAAAGTGTTTACAATAGTTTTCGGACCTACCACACTGGTGCAAAAAGTATTCTGGTAATTTCCAATATAACTGGCCCTTCTCTTTGTCCACCTCTCCTACTATCCCGTCAGTAACATTATTTTAGTGACTCTTTATTCATTCAGAAGACATACGTGGTGAAACTCCATCCGAAACAACATGTCCTACACTAGATGCCTATTCATATGTAACCTCAACTTTGAGAGCTTGATCAACCACCACTTCAAAATTCATTAATAAAAACATGTTAACCTATGAGTATATCTCACATTTAATTCATTCTAAGAAAGGTATTTCTATAGTTGTCTCATCTCTACCAATGATTTTTTAACGTTATACAAATTAATAAACAATCCAACTTTATACATAGCATACATAATCCCCTAAGTCAACCTTATTAATCTAAGTTAATCTTTCATTCCTTGGTTTCTCTCGATAAATTATATCCCAAACATCTGCGAAAATTCATTCCATAGCATACCATCAGCCTATCCAAAATACGTATAACATCTCCACCATCAATTTATTGATCCTAAAAACATATATGCATCTTAGATGGCCGTATTTTTATCATGAGCCTCAATATAAACATGTATAATTTAGATAGAGTCATTCCATAATTCAGTTCCTTCAAGTCCAATCTCTCTAGTGAAATTCATAGTGTACTTTAACTCGAAATCATGATTACGATTATACATCATCTTCAAGACCCTATATTGGTATCTACATATAAACTACCTAAACAGAGAAAAGTTCTCATAGAAAAACTCTCTTTCTTCTTCTCCAGCACTATCTATACCTCAGGATCCACTACAAGTGGTTCATCACCGTCTAAAAACATCTGTTCGTCCAATACATGATCATCGTCATTGATTAATATCTCTAAAATTATAAAAAAGCCTTATGAAATATTACAAAACATAAAAAATGTTAATAAAAGGGATTCACACAATTGAATTACAATTCATTCCCACTTTTCCCCAATACATGGTCATAAATAAAGAAATAACACTAGTCTCAATCATCCTACATCTAGGTCATTGTTAAATATTGGAAAAATAGACTAATTTTTCATTATTCTCGATTGAAAACCATTTATTCAGAACATGCATAATTTTTCAATTTTTCAATTTCTCATTAAGAAACAATTATTGTTAAATTTAAAAAGAAAGTAATAACATTTTATTTTCAATGGCATACCAAAATCCTAATTTTTTTCATGCATTCTAAAAATGATGCATGAAAGAAAATAATCCTAAATGAATATAGTAATGAATTCATACTCAATTATCATTTCATTTGTGTTCTTGAGTTTAATATAAAAAAAATTTAGAAGAGTTATGCACATCACACAACAAGAGTATCATGTAAGGTGAACTAAAATTCAACAGTAACATGTCACATTATCAGAAACAATTCCACTCTACGTACATGGATTTTACCCTAGTAAATGTCATATAAACTCACAAGCCTAACATCTTATCCAATGAAAAAATCATCCTATTTTACTTTCTTACTTTACTAAATAAAAATAGAGAATAAAATAAAATAGACCACCTCTAATACCCCTTATTAATGTCCCAACCTAGGTGCCATTGGGCCCAGTCGGTGATGTGAATTTATGTAAAAGTCACCATACACCATAATATTTTGACTATAATTGGGGGTATAACATCTATTATGGTGATAGTATAACATTTTATCAATGTATTATAACAATATAAAATAAATAAGAAACATATAATAGGTATAAACATAACAAGAATAATTCCAATATCACAAGATGGATAACACATGAAATGAAATATACAAAACATATTAGTAGATATGTTATTCAAACATGTTTGAAGTAACAATATTCGAAACCCAAAATAAATAAAGACACTGACAACTCCAAAGATGTTCATGAACCACATATTGTTCCCCCATCATTGATCCATCCCAATTGAGCCATATATCAAAGTTCCTTTGGCTTATCTATTCCAAAAACCATGAAATATATTTAAGTACCAATCAGGTATCCTGAGTAGGTTTTGAGTAAAACCTATTTTTCCACAATCAATGGAATTTAAGTCAATATAAAATCAATAATAGTGTATGTTGTTCTATTCATTTATATGAACAATTCATATGTAAACCTTTTTCACAATATAAACTATTCTTTATTTATCAACATAGACCCTCAAGTTCTAGTGGGCACCTTAAACCTAATACATTATTCTACCCTTGACAGAGTTTGAACTATCCTCAACGGATATCCTATCATAAAATTTCACAATTACTATTTATTATCTAAAATATTAAATCAAAATTACACTATTACCATTATTCTTCTCAATTCATATATCATAATTCCATTGTTACAATTCTTCATATCAATTTATCATTTAAAATCCCATTTTTAGCATTCTCCACCTTAGTTCATATCCCAAAATTGAATTTTCACCATTCATCATCTTTTTAATCAGTACGATATTTTGATTCAATATACCATGTATCACTAATAAATATCCTATATTTCACAATATCAACATTCACATGAATCATAATATCACTTGTACCAAAAAAACCATTAATTAATTCCCCAATTAATTAATCCAAATCAAAATTATATTTCTCTTAATAAATTAATTAATTCAAAATTTAATTATTCACATAAATACTAATAATTAATTCAATAACCAATTAGTCATATCAATTCCACTAATTTACTCAATAATTATTTTATCACCAAATACATATTATGAAATTTTTCAATTAGATAATCATCTCAATCAATTTGATAATAAAAAATATCTTTATTAACTATTTCAACAATTATTTATATCCAAATCAATGACAAAAATATAATAATATTTATTTAAATAATAAATTATTTAAATTTATCAAAATCCCTTATCCGTATAATTAATTCCTAAATTAATAAATCTATTTATATTACATCAATACCACCATAACTAATTAAATAATTTATTATTTCCTTTCAATAAATTTCATAATCCAAACAATAACAATTAATTAATTTGAAAATTAATTAAGAATGTTACAAAATCGAGATATTCCCTATTTCAAAATCCCTTAAATAATTAATTGAAAAAATAACTTATTAATTACAAGAAACTATATTCCTAATCATCTAATATAATTTTTACAATTATTTATATGTAATTTATATTAACACATTGGGATTTCAATGATAAACAACATACCTCAATTCATTAAAGAACAATATACTAATAGATTTACCCAATTTGAAATGGATAGGTCAAACCCATGATGAATATCAATATATGGATAGAATACCAAGATCAAAGATCAAGATAATAAAGATATAATAGCATTATATATAGATATGAAACCACTATGGATAAATAACCTTCTTTTTATGTGAGAAGATGAATAAAAGAGAGAGAGAGATATATATATATATCTAATTGGAAGGAAGCAGATACGTTAGGAGGTTCCAATATTAAATCCTCCATTATGTTCTCCAATAATGAATGATGGTAGGGCATGGAATCCATCCATTAGCATAAAAAATGATATAAAATGACTTGGTCTATTTTATGATGTATTTTTCTTTGTTTTAGGTATTCAGGTATATTTAAATATAATTATTGAATTAATTAAAAAACTACATATTATTTTATTTATAGGGGAGCACAATTTTATAAAATATGTGCACTAACATTTCTCATTATATATGGGGTTCAATATTAATCTTAATAGGGAATATGGTTTTAAAAATAATTCACTAACCATGTGAATCCCAAATGTGTGGATTTACATTGTTTGCAAGGCCATTGCTCATGTTTTGGGAAAACAATGCCCCAATATTGCACCACCTTTCTACATTCAAAATTTCTCAAATTTCACTCAAAAAATCCCCATGAAATAACCCAAAGATGTTTTATTGAAAAAAGTACAAAATAGTACAGATAAAATGTTTGATAAGTCTTCAAACAAAGGCCAGGATCATACATAATGAGTAGAATAATAAAAAATTAATTGAGGTGTCTAAATTCATGCGAGCTTATGGATTACAACCCTAATATTTAAAAGATTCTTTTAATTTATCAATTATCCAGTATTATTGTTCAAGTACACCTTGATTGGATTTATTTAAGGATAACATATGAAAATCTAAAGGATTATGAATAATTAATGGAATGGGATAGAAATGTCATGGTGTATTTCTTACAGTCCATATATGAGGATTCCAAGTGTGGTGATCCTCCTCAAATCCAGATAAAAAAAAGTATGATTAATATTAATTATATCTAGATTATCAAGCACACATGAAAATTTAGAAACATAATAATGGATAATCCTCAAATAAACATATCCATATTTTTATAATTCTACGAATCATTAAGGAACAATGGAATTTCTTCAACCTCTATAATACTCAAAGTTACCACTTTATTATTTAATGGAATGTAAAAATGAATGATTTAATTTACCAATGTAAGGATAAATTAAAATTTATGATGATGTAATATAATGCTTTATATAAAAATTCTATCTCACATCATTAAAATGTATATTATCAAGTGATATTCAATGTTTTTCCCATATTTATTGAGAATTCAAATTATAGGAATAAGATTTATTTAATGGGAAACTAAAGAAGATCTTTGATGAATTAAATGAAATTTAGTTAAAATTTATATGTTTTATAATGGATTATATCCAGCAATATATTCTCTAATTGATACTTTATCTGGATAAATGTACCACCCTGAGAATTTATAATAAATTTAACTTCATTGATAGCTTGTGATATATGTCACCCCGACTATACATCAACCATAACACTCATTTAACCTATACATTATATTGGTGGAGTTAAAATGAGTAATATTATTTTTTTAAATAATTTGTATAATGGTTTATACAAATCATATATTTTGAATTAATATTAATGAATTTTAATATGGTCGTTATATGTTTGAGAAATTAATTTTCCTAAAATTTGAGTATTAATAATTTTTATAGGATGTTAAAAAAATTAGTTGATACACATTTTGAATACATATTTCAAAAAAAGAACATTATTTCTTAAATCAACATTTAAATGTAAATTTGTGGGGAACTTATTTCTTTCTTTGAAATGATTTTTTCTTTATTGAAATTTGAAAATAATAGATTCTCCAAATATATTACTTTTTTTAATTAAATATTGAAATTTAAAATACCCATTATATATTTTAATTGGTTTTTATTTTAAAATTATAAAATTTAATTTATAAAACATTAATTTTATTCTATGTGAAGTAGCAATAGTCATGATTTTGATATCATTTATTTTTTATTCATCAAAAAAAATATTTACATGAATTGTTTTTCATTGAGCATTACAAATTTATATTAAAAAATTACTCCACATCATGATTCAATATCATGAAAAATTTATTCTATATTTGGTTTATATATATAGAATAATTAAATAGAACCCTTTTATTTTTTAATATAAATACTAACAAGGGTAAATATTCTTCAACTAGTTAAGTATGAAGTAGGTAATAAACGGTTTGAAGAATGAGATATGGTTTAAAAATAATAATAAACCACAGTTTATTTTATTTTATCATTTAAATTCTAACTAATTATTCCAAAACATTAATATATATAATTTTAGAGTCATATTCTAATGAAATCTAAATTTAAATAATTTTACTTAATTTTTTTCCAAATGACACTATATTGGTTTTAATATATATATTTTTTTAAATAAAGAAAAAACATATTTTTTTAGGTTTTAATTGTTTATTTAAAATATGAATTAATTATTTTTATTATATTAATTTATTAATAAATTTTAGTGATGATATAATTACCTTAAATGCTAACACAACACTGACATTATAGTTGTTCAATGAGTAAAAAATCATGTAAATAAATTTCCAAATAATAAAAGTATTATTTATTTATATATTTATAGGGACACATGACTTTTTGGATTTAATATTAATTGTTAAGGATTCTTTGAATGTTTATATTAAATATACATTACTACCTTGAGCACATTAAAGACTGATTAAATTAATAGTGTCAAAAATGGAATTAAAAATATTACATTAAAAACAATATTTTATTAACATAATTAACATAAAAAATCATCCTATATGTCAATTAAGATATGATAATGTAAAAAGTTTCTTTTTTATCCCTTTTTTTAGTATATTTTTACTTTATTAGAAAAAATTCAATCCTTTAAGATTGAAATAATTGTTACTGTGTTTATGGGTAAAAATTATTACTTACAGGGTTAGTCAAAATATTATTTTAAAATTACAAAAAAACCAATTTTAATTTAATTAGATGATTATAAATACAAAATATATCTTATTTCACTTAATTAATGTAAATTTTTAAAAATTATATAGGATAAAATTTTTAATTATATTTAAATATTTTACATAATTCAATTTGATTCCTTTCCCTCTCTTATAGCAGAACACCCTTTGTAATTAGTGCTTACTCTACATCGATCCATATAGGTCAACCAAGACATATAATATTTTTTTATAAACATTCTTTCATTGAAATTATAGGATATTTTTTTTTATAAAAAACCATTCTATTGGTTCTTAATTAGAGATATCATGGAGAAGTCATATAGAAGTTGTAATTTTATTAAATGAACTCTTTGAATTTATTTCATATTCTATATCATATAAATAAATAGTGATATGATTTAAATAAATACACCAGTTTTATCAATATAATAAATGTTATTATTATTATCATTAAAAAACTATTATCTACCCATTTATGTATAAAGTAGGAAGTGAATGTATCGCTCATGCATACTTATGGACTACCACCTCCACATAATGACCTAATTCATTTAAAATCACCATATGTCATGTATGGTTATCCTTGTCATTTTGATTTTAATATAGGATATTTATAATATTATAATTATTTATTATTACCATATAACAAATTCTTTCTTACATTACCACCTGTTGGAAGGAGACAACGAGGCTCATGCATGCGTGTGGACTACCTCCTCCACAAGGCGATGGTATTAATTTATCAATTATGTAATATATGGATTTAATTAGTATAATTAAAAAGAATATATATTATATATGTGATATAATACTTATTTTTTAATGGTTAATTTTTATTATACGACCTTTCAATCCATCTGATGAAATGAGAAAAATAGTGTTCATGTGTTCGTATGACCTACCATCTCTTGGAACTACATAGATACATTTTTATCTAAAACTTATTTTATGATTCATAATTTTTATATAATTAATTATTATTGTATTTACATCACAAAATGTTATTTTGATTATGGAACCATTATCAACAAAAATCTACAAGAACATATAGATTGAAATTCTCATTAAATATGAAATATTTAACATCAATAAATGATAAATTTTTTGAGGAATTATAAAAATATGGGTGTTTAAATGTTACAAGTTAATGATATTTATTGTTAAATGTATCTAAATAAAACTATTTTATAATTTTGAGGTATTAAATATATTTTTTAGGAGCGTATATTTCCTTTAATGAAATTAAAACTTGAAGAAAGGGCTTATTTCACAGTCACAAACTTATTCGGTATTGTTTATGATTTTTGTTTTCATTGAAGGAATAATATGTTACATATTAACTATAAAATTTGAGTTTTTGTTTACTCCACTAATTAATTTAAAACATTTATTTTACTTTCATTTAAATAAATTTATAAACTCAAGATAATGAAGGAATTTTTATAAGAAAACCCATTTTCATTTTCTCTTTAATAAAAAAATTATTCCATATCCATGTTTTCTAAAAAAAATTACTTTTTAAAAAATTTATTATATGATTTGTAAAGTCATATTTACCCGTGATTGTATTTTTTTAAATTTATTTAGATGATTATTCTAGATATTTATTTAATGATTTATATTATTTTACTAAAAATTTAAATGAAATCATTATTTTATCATACCTAACATGATAAGAATTTTCAACCATAATGACTTCCTTTGGATTTCTCTTTTCCAACAAATGATTCCATGCTTGTTTTAAATTAAATTATTTTGCTTAATATTAGGGGTGTTTTATATTTTATTTAGTAATCTAAAATGGTAATGGTATTTCTAGTATAAAATAGTATAGTGATGGTTAATAAATTTAATTAGCAAGATAACAAAGTTTGATTGAATTAGTAACTATTGGTGATAAGATCCAACTATATGGTATTTATTATTTCTTAGAATTTTTTGTGGACATGATCATGAAATATTTTGATACACTTTTTATTTTTAATGTGTTTAGATGTGATTAAATTTTTTAATATCTTTGGGAATATATATGAATGGATTGATGATTATCAGAATGGTTCCCCATGAATTATTTGTCCCTATAATCAATTTGATAAATATTAATGTTAAATAAGATTAATGTGTACATGGTAAGTTATCCCAAGAATGAATTTTGGTACAAGTGTTGTTTCCACAATCCCAAAAGTGTCTATATGGGGGGTCATCCCATGCCCAATGTTGGTACATAGAAATTTCTAATGGGTGTCATGAACATCATATTTATAAGATTATGAATATTCCACATATATACCACATTTTAAAGATATAGTAATTCTCCAATATTATGTTGTGTTTGCTCATATTAATTTGTACTTTTATGAATGATATCATATAAACATCCATGATTATTCCATGAGTCATTTCTATTACCAATAACATGGTGTGTATGATTTTAAAAGGGAAATATCGAGTTCTCTTATCCATTGTGATCATGTTATGTTTAAATAATCAGGGATGCATTCCTCATATACCCTTACGGATCATATGAACTCACCCAATACTATTTCTTCATTTCCAAAGGATATGAAAAATATTTTTATGTATGAGTAGTAAAATAAGTGTTGTCTTGCTGAGGAAATATGTGTTTGATGATGATGATTATTTATATAAATGTTTTTCTATGGATCTATGTGTTAAATAGCATCATGTAATTGAGAATATGTCATAGATTGTAATGTTGTGTTTTAAATATTCACATTAAACTATGTAATACTTTGAATGAAATGTAGGGGTCCTTATATATAGGCCATACAATGAAATTAATTGATGTAGTATGTGATTTTCTTAGTGATATCGCTAATAATTCATATCAAATGGAATAATGATATTTGAAAATTAGGTAATTCGCTACGTGGATTATGATAATCAATTGGATACTCAATTTTTAACATTTTTAATGATTTTTTAGAATTTCTAATACCTAAAAAAACACCAACAAAACTACAACAACCCACACCAAAACAACAATATTGTAAGATGTATAATGGATATCATGATTACACAAATTTTGGGGAGAATTTAACAAAATAAATGAAATCAGATTTTAATATTTAATTCTATTATTAAGACAATGAATAATTATAATACCTTTTTATAAATAGAGGATGTTTTCGAATGATGGCATGGTTGTTATGCTACTAGAAGAAAGTTGTGTTTTAGTGGTGGGTTTTTCAAGAAATTTTCAAAATTAACACAAAATGTTTCCTTGAAAAGAACATAATAGAAAGTTTGGAAACCATAGAGAAAAAACTACTACAAAATGTATGAAAAATAATTTTTTTATTTTTTCTAAAAATACTTTATAAAAAATTACAATTTTTAACGACATTTTTTTTCAAAAATGTCGCAAAATTGAAGAAAAAAATTAAAAAATTAAAATATTTATTTATTATTTACTTTTAATTTATTATTTAAAAGAAAATACAATGTATTATTTATAATTTTAATTATTTATAATTTTAATTATTTATAATTTTGCAATTAGTAAATATTTTTAATTATTAGTTAATAATATTTTTCAACTAAAAACAAACCTTCTATAAGTTGAAAAATAGACTTCGGCATGAAATGACCGTAACTTCTAATCATAGAGTCCATTTAAGCTCCACAACCAGTAAAATCGAATCTTATCAAATGTATTTAAAAAAATGAGTATTTAAATCATGTTATACTGAAAGAAAAAAATATACTCCAATTTCATAAGTCGAAAATCGAACATGAACTTCAATGGCCATAACTATTATTCAGGGTGTCCGTTTGAGCTATACCATATATAAAAGCAAATCCTTCGATGATCTATACAATATTTAGGTATTGAATAAACTCTATGAGTTTTGTTTACATTTTTTTATTCTGCCAAAAATGCCGAGAAGGCATATGAAATAGGTTTTTTAGATTCATACACTGATTTTATAAAATTCAAACAGTTATAACATTCACTTTAGGTGTCGGTTTGTCATGTACCAGAAATCATATCAAAGATCATTTCATTATCTTCGATTTGACTTGTTGTGGTGTAGAAAAAGGATTCTCGGATACAATTTTATGGTCATTTTTGTGTTTTTAGTGTTTTAAGAGTTTCTTAATGTTCTATGATTTATATAAGAAATTAATTAATTAATAATTTATTTAATATATATTTATTTATTTAATTATTAGTTATTAATAAATTAGTAATTTATTATTTATTTATGAATTTATTTATTGATAAATCTATTTACTTATTTTATATTTATTATTTAATAATTTATATGTATTTATTTTCTAATTTATTATTTAGATATTATAAACACATTAATTATTTATTTATTATTAATTTAATAATTAATTATTACATTTTAATTAATTATTAAATTTTAATTAATTATTAGTTATTAGGTTCTTATTAATTAAATATTTATTACTTTATTTATTTTTTATTTATTTATCATTACATGATAATTAATTAATAATTAATAATTATTTTTATTTATTAATTATTTATAAATTACTTATTATATATTAATTATTTACTAAATTTTAAATATTAAATAATAAATGTTATTTATTAAATTTTCCTTATTAATTTTTATTAATAATAAATAAATTAATAAATTTGTTATTTATTTATTCTTTAATTTTTTATTCATTATTCATTATTCGTTATTGTTTATTGTTTCTTATATAATTTTTATTTCTAATTTTATAAAATTTATTTGTTCAATATGAATTAATTATTAATTAATAACTATTAATTTTTAATAATTTATAAATTACAATATTAATTAATTATAAATTTTAAAATACTAAATATTAAATTTTAATTTTTAATTTTTAATGATGAATTAATAATTACGAGTTATTTGAAATGATTAAATAATAATTATACATTAATTATTAATTATTAATTATTAATTATTATTTATATTTTATTAATTATTAATTATTATTTATTATTTACTAATAACTATTTATTTATAGATTATTTATTTATATATTATTTATTTATATATTATAAATTTATTATTTATTTTTAATATATAAAATTATTTTTTAATAAATTTATTATTTATACATGACTTATATGTTATATATTATATATTATATATTATATATTATATATTATATATTATATATTATATATTATATATTATAAATATTTGTATTATGTATTGTAAATTATATCTTATATATTATGTATTATCTATTATATAATATATAATATATTAAATATAATATATAATATATAATATTTGTTATCTATTGTATATTATATATTATATATAATATATAATATATAATATATATTATAAATTATAAATTATATATTATATATTATATATTATTTAATATTTAATATTTATTATTAATTATTTACATGTTACAATTTACAATATACAATTTATTATTTACTACATACTATTTACTATTGAACATTTATTATTTACTATTGAAAAATTATTAATTATTAATTACTAATTACTATTTATTTCCATATTATATACTTCTTTATTTATTATTCATTTTTATTCTATTTAATAAATATAAATTAGTAATCAGAAACTATTAATTAATAATTAATAGTTAATAATTAATTATTGATTTATCATTATTGATTAATAAATTTTTGTTAATAATTATGTAGTGGGCACCTATTTTATTGTTTTAGTTTTTTCTAATATATATATATATATATATATATTTAATTCGATTTACTTACCATATGAAGAGCTTATTGTTGTGGTAAGGTCTTTATAGAATAAACAAGAGGTATGGGTTTCAAATCTCACCACATGTAGAATTTCTATATTTTGAATGGGCATGTGAATGGACATGGATTTATGCAAGGAGATTGGCATGAGATTGATAATAAGAAATTATAAATAATAAATAAATTTTGAAGATAAATAAATATATATATATATATATAAATAAATAATGAGAATAATATAATTAATTAATTAATTTTAAAAATAAATAATTAAATAAGTATCTAAATAAATAAAAAAATTTCTAAATGAATAAATAATTATTTAAATAATTAAATAATTCAATAATTTAATAAATAAATATAACAATAAATAACTAATAAATAAATAAATAAATAAATTTCTAAATAAAAATATATATAAATGAATTACGAAAATAATAAAAATTAAAAAATTAAAGCATATTAAAAGAAAAAAAAATAAAAAATAAAAAAATGATAAACAATTTATTGACGGTTTAACCCTCTCTCTATGTGGGAACAATCCTAGGCTCCATTCCCACCAGACTCAAACACTGTGCATACTATGCACATGACGATTCAAAGCCATTTTCATAGCCAGGGAACGTGCAACACACTCTAGGCATGATGGACCCCCCAGTGGGAGGCGATCATTACCGTACACACATTTTGATGAAATGGTTAGAGAGTGACTCTCCGGCATCACTCTAATGACCTATCTCTAATTCCACTGGATTCTGCTCCACCCTCCCGATCGGAGGGGGTAGTCTCGCGCCTTCATCCGTAAGGGAAGAGTAGACCCTCCATGGATCTCGATTCCCTTCTACCCTTCTCAGGTATCCCTATCTTACTGAAGGTCCCAATTCTCTTCCACGAGGCACCTCAATGTTCACTATATCTAGCAGATCTCAATAGCGTCATGGATCTTTGCATTCTCTCTTTGGTGGCCTGATACCTTCTCTATTGGCCTTTAGTTGAAATGTTTAATCAGTTTTCCTCTGATTCTTGGAAGCTATAGGAGCGTGTGGTCGTCTGTTTGATTGAACAAAGGCATTTAATGACTTCATTTTGATTGGAATAAGACTTGATCATGGAATGGCCAAGGGACCCTAAAAGATATAACAGATCGTTATTCTCTCTATTTCGCTGGGGATTTGATTTTCATATGCGGTGAGACCCATCAACGATCGCGACTTGGTTATGCCTTAATGGTCTTCATCATTTTTTTCAAAATCAGTTCTTCCTGTATGCAATTGAAAACATGGTCGGTGAGGTATCTTTGTTCCCATCATCATACAGAGGTTGTATATCATTCTATTTTTCCAAGAATCTATGTGGAAGTTGATGTTGCAAGCTCACAGGTCCGCTGTATTTAGATTACGGATAAAAAATTGTTTCATTAGAAACAAAACAAATTCAGTCGTGGATGTACTATTGCCTGTATTACGGATCATTAAGTTATCTAGCATCGGTCTGTCATAGCAAGAGGGTGGGTGGTCCTCACAAGTGGTGGAGATGGGATACATCATAGGTTGGGTATATACTAGTCTATAGAATTCCTTGAGAACAGATGAAAATGAAGCTGAATTGATAGTGAGAAGGGGCGAGACTGGGGATAACGCCGTCCTTGATGTGAACTTTGGGTGTATCGAGCATGGATAAGCCATTGAACATGACATTTGGGTGTGAGTCTCTCCAAATAGCAGTGCAGAGGTGGGGGAGCAATTGGCTCAAGTTCTAATGTAGGGGTGAACTCAGATGAATTTGTAGTGGCTCATGTATATTCTTCTGGAATGAAAGAGATGGTTGGGTCCTCAAATCTAGTAGTGAGAAAGATATTTTATGGATTAAGAAGTGACCATGGTGTTAGGTAGCAACCCTAGCTAAGGGATAGAGCTTGTTTGTGTCAATACGACCATGGTTCTACAGATCCTATAGAATATATAGCGTGTGATGTTAAGGAAATGCAAGATAACAGGACTTGAAATCAGTTTGAAGGATTGGAGGTCATGGAGGTACCCATTGTGGTTGAAGGATCTTACTCTCTTGAAGATGATCAGACTATTTCTAGGAAAGAAGTGGCTATTGAAGTTTCAATGGAGAGGGTGTTATGTGATAGTCTTGTCGTCTTGTAAGACTGTCTCTATCTTTCCCCAATTGATCATAAAAAGCAATCTATGATGATTAAAGGATAGATCATGGCTACTGTATAGTATTTTCTTGAGCGGAAGGATGATGGATGCAGTGGTCATGTTTTTGTGAAGGTCACTGGTAAATGGAGAGATATTTCTGGGAGTGATAATGAAAATTGTGGTGGTATTAGAACTTCTTTCATGGATATTTTTCATTGTGGAAGAATAAAGGTGTCTAAAAGTGATGGTGTTATAATTGGTCCGCCAAGGAGAAGACCCGTGAATGACTACTCTCATCTGCTAATGCTAGTGGACACCAGGGCTTCATCATAGAGGGAAAGAGGGGCTATGACATTGTCGCGCGTGCAATACACTACAGAACAGTCGTCGTTAGAGAAGTGGAATCTTAGAAAGAAGTACGCTAATATATTGAAGCAACATGAAACATATTGAGAGTGACAATCAAATACTGTGGAGGAATCTCTTTATTTTGGATATAGAAAAGGGATTATTATTATGACATATAGTTTTCTTCTTTGGGATGGAAGTGGTTGAATGTGGTAAAGATGCTCACCAACATTCTTCTTTTTTGATTACTATATTTTTTCCATTGTTTAATAAATGGTCATATTTCTTCCTTTTATTGTGCTTACCAAGTTAGTTACTGTTTAAACCACTATTAAAAATCAACCACTAAATCATTCTATGACGGTTTTTAAAAATCGCCCTTAATTATTTCGTGTCACACGATTTAGAGACGTTTTTAAAAAACCATCGTAGATTGATTTAGTGGCTGTTTAAACTGCTGAAAAATGAAACAAAGACCACTGTTAAATAAACATTTTTGGAACTCGCTTAATCCATATGGTTTCCAACCTTAGGCCTCACAAGGGATATGTGGCATGCTGGTGGGGATGTCTCCCCAATACTTCGTTACCCAAGAACACATTTTGTTCCAATGCGAGACTCTACTTCTCTTGTAGCAACTAGACTGCTAGTTCATGAAACCTCTTTTATTCCCTCTAATGATGCCACTACTATGGTTTCATTTGGTATTTTTGATACAGTGTTTGATGTTGTACTGGCAGTAGGTTCTAATGCACCAGTGGAGGACATTCCATCTCATCATGTTGCTATGAAGCCTATATTTTTTACTATGTTGGAGTCCATTAACTCACCTGAGTCTGATATGCTATACCGATAAATCTAGGAGAGAATGGGTAATCAAATCTTATGTTGTCCTCTTATTAATTTATTGACTTTTTTTAAAGAGGATTCTTCAACGGATCAACATATTGTGCATCTCCTTATTGAGGATGATGAGAGCCTTAATACTCATGCTGACTAAGATGATCCCGAGGATGTGACCTATATGGGATATTAAGGTTTTTGAGACTATAGAAAATGATTATCAAGGTGGCACATGAATGACCAAAAACCAATGGTGGATGGAAAGGCATTCGAGAGGTTGAGGAGGCTATCGTAGTCATTGTGGGAAAGGCCAAGGTTGATGTTTTTTTCTATTGTACTTTTCTGATGGTGTTTCCTGTGGAACCTAAACACTCTATGTCTCTTTGTTACATTTAAAATAATTTTTTTTGCCATGGAATCATCTATGTTCTGTACATATCTAGTACAAAGTTTAAAATAAATTTTTGTATTCAGAATTCAAGTCAGTATATCACGAAATAATAATTTTTTTGATGACTTGTGAATATTTTTTATGGAACCTCAAGAATCAAGTGTGGTGAATCATTCAAATGTTCTTATAAATATTATTTTTTTAAACAACCATGGAATAGTGATTAAAATTGAATGGAGCTGGTGAATGTGGTTAAACTATGTATTGGGTGAAAGTTAAAAATGAAAAATTCCAAAATAGCATAAAAATAAAGATGTAAAAAAGAAATAAAAAAGGTAAATGTTAAAAATGATGAGAAAATGGGAAAATATTATAAGTATGAATAATATAAAAAAAATACTTACTTAGATAAATAAAAAAATTAAATTTAAAATATTTTGAAACTATTAATAAAAATTCCATTTATTACAACCAATAAATAGATGAATTATATTGAAAATTATTATAAAAACATAGATAAAAATATTAAATAATAATAATATTTATGAATAAGAATTACTAATGAGATGAAATATTTCATAATTAGAAAACATAAACTAATTCAAATAAATATAAGAGGATATATTTAATTATAAAAATTATAGAATGAGAGAAGAATTGATTCATTGAGCATTCTCCCCTTTTTATAAGTATATCACCAAAATTAATTATGATGGTTGGTGTCTTAGATAACTTTATATGATAGAAATTTAGTAAAAATTTGGTTGTCGATCTCCAAAAATTTATGTTATTATTTTTTATATAAACATATACAGAAATAAATATCATAAAAATAACTCTTAAATTTATAGAGCTAGCTACAAATTGTGTCTATTTTGAGGAGGAAATGAACAATGAAGAAACTCAAGGTGGTGGATCAACTAATCTCACTATACAAGATTATCATATTTCCATTATACTATTGGGATATTTATTTCTAATGTAAATCAATAAGGTTTTAGGGATAGAATATATTAAAAGTGATTCTTTTAAATTGATTTATTGAATCTATTGAAGCGCGATAATCCATTAAATATAGAGTAACAGAAATTTAAATATTCTAAGATAATGTGATTAAAAAATTTAAGTATTATTCTTATCGGGAATGAATAATTTCATATCGTGTGTTAGTGTGTCATTCACAAATCTATCACCAATGATTAATGAATATGCAATGTTCACCTAAGATTATATAGATTTTTTAATGGGAAAACATATTTAATTACTATGGTTTGAATCATACTATCTCCCAAATATGGTACATATTTCATTGGATCAGTTGGGTTCTTTTTGTAAAGTTAAATACCTTCACTACCAATTAAAAATTTTAATTTTTTTTAATAGATAACATTATAGATTAAATTTGGATGAACATTTATTTATATAATTTAATTACCATAAGATAAACATTACTCCTCATAATAATAAAATATTCATAATAATGGTAGGTTTAGTGTCTTTTGGGATTAACTATATATGAAACATATTATAAATTACTAATGAATTTTTCTCTATAGTTGAATCACACCATAACTCCATATAGAATTTTTCTATGTTTTAATCACATTTATAACTTCGGTAATAGAGATATATGAGATTTATTGAACTAAAACACTATGTAGGGGAAATTTTATCAATATAATGTCATGGGATATATCATGGGATTATAGAAGAACATGATAATTTTATAATACCATATTAAGAACATGAAAAAATAATATTTTTTAATCTTACATTATAGAATGAAATTTAATATCAAATGAGATATCATGTAAAATTTCCAAGGTATGTTTTATATTAATATGATCTATGTAGCATAATTACATTTATATTAAATGTTACATGTTCTGGAAAAAATAAAATCAATGATATATTTCTAAAAATATGAGCATCTATAATAAATATGTTTTAAGAATATTTAACATATCATAAACATTATGCTCTGACAATAATAAAGGAAGGATTTCCATTTATTTTGTGAGTACAATCCAAGAAGTATCACCTTGTATTCTATGGTCAAATCCAAATTTTTATAGCCTTGAAGATATGAACATATCATTGTATATCTACACATTTATGTTAAAAAATACATATATGGAAAAAAAATTTAAACAAATCCATGTATCCTAAAGCATTATGTTTTTATAAAATCGTATCATATCCACAAATTATGATGTGATGAAATCCAATTCTATAAAAAATCTCTATCACATGGTATATTAAACAATATCGAATTAATTTTATGTCAATATAGAATCTAGACCATTAATAATCTACAAATATGTGTAAAAACTGATTCTACCTATTCATCATGTCAAAAAGATCAAATGTGGAAAATAGTTTTTATCATTTCAAAATGGTATCACCAAAATTAGAATACAAAATGTATGTGGTTGATAAACAGAAAAAATATTACTGAAATAGAGTAATTTATAAGAACATATGGATGTTGATTCAAGAGAAGTAATTTGAAACAATAAATTCCTTCTAAGCCACTATGAAAAATGAAAATGATGATATGAAATAGGTTTTAGTGTAAAATGATAACACATTCATAGTGAAATAATTCATGGATCTCATTAAAAAATTCCATTATAAAAATTATACTAAAAACATTTGGGATTGTTAAATTTTAAAATATCATTCATTAGTTTATCCATAAAATATACCTAATCATTTAAAAAAAGTAATGTGAGAATATTTTTAAAAAATATAGTTTAAAATTTAAAAAAATAGATAAAAAAAGACTTAAATGATTTATGAATTGAATGTATAGTGGAAGAAAAATAAAATAAATTTTAAAAGGTTGTAAGTCCTTTTTAATAATTTTGATTAATTTTTGGAAAACCCATATCCCAAAATAATATGTAAAACGTAATGTTGAAAAGTTCTAATGGAAAATATTATCATCCTATGATTAATAACATATTTGGAATTAAAAATATGAAAGTAATTACATTTTGAAGAATAATGAAATAGTAAATTGATGAAAATTATATTTAATATTGATGATGTTTTTTTATTAAATATATTTAATATTTTATACAATGAAATTTATTTATAAATAATTATTGAGTGGTAAAAATTTAATCAATATAGATGGAAGATGAAATATAATTTTAATATGAAATAAAATATTTTATCAAACCTAGAGGTATGATGCTTTTGGAGTAACACATTCAATTTTTGAATATATATTTGAGTTTAACAAATCCCTTATGGATATCATAAATTCTGAAGACATGAACATTTAAAAATGCTAATATCTGGTAGAAATGTAAATCTGTAGAAAATGTAGATAAAATACCACTTAAAATTAATGAGTATAATAATTAAAATATATATGAAATATGGTCAATGTGTATAATCCTAATTAAAAGAATGTGAACTGCGTTTCTAAAAACCAATAAATTTTTGTTAACATTATAATGCGAATCTCATTTATGGTAGAACATGAGATGGATTTTAAATCATATAGATTTCTTGGGAATTTCAAATTATTGAAATTCATAGAAAATTTAAGCACCAAAAATATGAAACACGTGTTTAATAAACATTATAAAATTATAGGGAAAATTTATTATTCAATAACTATAAGGAATATCATATCCATTGAAGTGAAATTTATAATAAAACTATTTTTGATAAATAATTATAAATTCATAGAAAATAAAGAGCAACTGTAATATGTAAAATATATAAATAAAATAAATACAAATATAATAATGAGTTTCATGAATAGTCATTCCAATTTAGTGAATTTAAATTACTTAATGAAAACACCCTACAAAAATTTTAATGTAAAACTCAATAGAAAATAAGACTATTTCAATGATATAAGTGTTTAAATATCCTATAATAAACATTATTAACTATAAATAATGTAAATAGGTTAATGAATACACAATATATAGAATTTATTGTTATAAATTTCAATCATACCTCATAGAATTGAAAATATTGAAAATCATCACTTTCCAAAGGTCCTGATTTGCTATGTGCAAGTGCCTAAAAACCGGAGTAACCAAATTATGTCTATTAAAATATTTTAACAAATATTTTTCATATATATTTCAATTTATATGGAAACATTATTGTCAATGATTTTTTTACTCCTGAAATTTTTTCCATTGGAATGATTTGTAAATTATAATAATATATCATCCCTTATATTCTCCTAGAAAAAAATCATCAATGGCATTATACTATATATTCATCCATGTTTGTGTTTCCTGATGATATTCCTGAATAAAGGGATTACAAAATTACATGACTATTCCATAGATCATATAATAAATTACCATAAACCTCTAATCTATAAGATTATACATAAGTTTGAAGAAGGTCGACATAGACTATAACCGCTTGTAAAGATTTGGTTGTTTTCCCTCCCTTGAAAAGAAGGGTGGATATTGTAACTGGGAATCATGGATCATATCTGACATAGAAAACCAATCACTCACCTCCCCATGATGATGTCATATATAACATATAATATGAACTCTAATATTTTCCAGTATATATGAGAACATAGTTATAGTTTGTAATAGATATTAGAATTATGTTTAACATATAGAATTAGTCAAAAAACCATTAGGTTTTACTAATCCAAATATTGATGGTGTTCAATTAATGGATGTTGTGGTGGAATATCACTACACAAACAAAAAATTACTCAAAAAATAACTATAATAGTAATTGATATAACAATTTATGGAAATTTTTAACATGAAATTCCCTTTAATACTTTATACATACAAAACCTTTGATAGAAGGGTCTCACAGTAATTGCATTATCCTTTCCCAACCCACCTATTATCAGGTATGGTAATATTATTTCTATAGAAATATGACCAATCATCTTATTTATATCAATAGTTTCCTCATTTATATTTTAATGAATAAGTGATATAAAAAATATCTATGACTTATGGAAATGTTAATAAACAAATCAATGAGTCATACCCAGAATATCTATCAGATATAAGTTTAATTTTTTTTGTTAATAATAAATGATTAAAATGATCTGGACATTCAAATCCTCTAAAAATCACTTACCATTAATAAAATCTAATACATCATAAATCTTATATCATATTATATAAAAACTCCCAAACCAATAATGCTCAAATACAATAAACCTCAATCACCCCCTTATAAATTAATCATCCCTTATAGATGGGTTAGCTAATCCTATGGGTAAGGAAGATTCTATTTCATAAAAATATCATATATCCATATAACATGTTCATAATAGGAGAACAAATGAAAAATACATATATTAGTGGTTCCTAAAATCCCTACCCAGGCTACCAAAATAGTAACTGTACTCGTGGTCCCACATTACCTCATTCATTCCACCTATTTGTTAATGGTTGTTTTCTAGTATAAAGGGATGATATATAAAAAGTATGGACACTATACCCATAAGTACCTATAATTATAAACCATAGTGTAAGTAATAATAACAATGATCAAGAACATAAAAAACATAACATGTACATTGTTGTAATGGGTAAACAATGTAATAGTTACAAAAAATGCTATAAAAGAGGAAATATAATGTAATTTAAAATAAACATTTAAAAATATCATGTTTATTCACAAGATTATCATGTAAATGTAGTAAAAAAATTAAAAAAATAAATGATACTACTAGAAAACTAGGACTAGAGTCACTACCTTATACATTATCCCAAATATATCCAAATCTCTCTACATCACCCAAATATTGAATCTATTTTAACATTATCTATTCAAAAAATAGTAAAATAAAATAATTAATTAGACCTTATTAGAAATGTTTCACTATAAATAATATGGTCAATAGTAATAGTGTCCTTAAAAAATCTATTAAATAAATTTATATTCATATTATAAAATATTAATTGGGAAACTAAATAAATATCTCATTACATCAAAGAGTTCTGAAAAAATAACCCACATGCGACCATACATATGTGAAAAAAACTAGATTGAGATGACGTACCTATGGCAGTAACACACCTTGGGAGTGAATGACATATAATCCATTTCCAAATTATTAAAAAATAAATGAATGGTTAATTTCACATTACATTAACCAATGATAAATCACCACTATAATGACTGGATAAATGAGACCTCAATATCAAAAAAATGGTCGGTTTTGTAACACCTTCATAATTTCATGGTTATTGAATTATTTTAACAACTACAATGGTGTAGAATGAGTAATCTCTTGGTGAATGATGTATTACCATGAACAATCACATAGGAAGGAAATGAATTACAAACAATGTTATATACTTCTCTGATATACCATCATGAAAATATTTAAAGAGAATAATCCATTATAAATTTAAAAATTCTAGGTATATGGTAAAAAATTATAATACAAAGAATGTTCTTTTGTAATGTAAAAGAAGAGATAAACACCAGCCAATGTTATGGTCGATACATCACTAATGCTATGTAATTAGTGAATAATTCATTATTGGAACAAATAATCATTACATGATAATTTGTTATAAAAAATGATGTCTATGTAACCAACATAAAAAAAATTAAATAAATTAGGGTGAGAAATTTATAAATATTCAAAACAGAATCCAAATAAAAGTCCAAATAATATTTAAATTAGGTCTCACTCATGTTTCTTCCCTATAGTAAGTGGTTTAAGTGATTTCCCTAGATCCATAACCCACGAATTGGAACCTATCCCAACACATGAGTAAAATTTTCTCAATTTATATATAAATTAGGAAGAGGAATATTTCCAAGGGAATGAGGTATAACACATGATAGTCCAATAAATTATTGAAGGCTTCTCACATGTAATAAAGAAACACAAGAAACCCATTTTAATTACATTTATAAAATTCAAATAAATTTGAAACATCATTAAATTAATATGAAATTTGTTAAAACATATATAAATTATCAATAAATATATAGAAAATATATATGGACATGTTGTGGTCCATCTCAATGGATATCAAAAGTTTTTTTCCTCAGTATATAGATATCATGAAACCTAAAATTTGAACCAAAATTAGTCATATCTAGAATAATAAAATGATGTGGTGTAAAAAATAGTGATGATATGAAATTGGATGGGATTAAATAAATAAAATGTTATCCTAGGATAGGAAACACAAGAAAGAGATAAACAATCGTGTCAATCCTGTAACACCTCTAGAAATTATTAAATATTGTTTTTAAGTAAATTTATTTTCATCGATAGATTTTTATATACACACAAACATGATTATAAATAACTGATAATTTAGCATTCAGTTATAACCAATCCAATAATTTTCAGAAAAAATATGAATACGAACAATTAAAAAAACATATATGTATAAATTTTCTAGTTAAGTAAATTATATTGATAAATAAGTACAAAATATTACAATAGTCAATATATGATTTGAAAATACATTTCTTCCTCAATAATGGTTTAATTGAATTTGGAGAGATATTAATTTAATTAACTATATAACATTTCTGAAATTTTAGTCAATAAATGTACTTCATTTTTTTAATTAGCATTTCAATGTTATCTTCGATTGAATTTTTTATAATATACATTAAATATTTATTGTTCAATGAAAACCAAAATTTTTTGATTATCATAGGAAATTATCATTTTGATTTCGGAAAAAATAAATATCCATTAAATTGGAAATCATATTAAAATTATGAAATATATCATTTATGTTATGAATAATCAAATTATGTTCATTAGAAAAAACATGTGTTGTATCTTGATAAAAAACATTTTATACATAGGAAATATTGTTTATAAAAATTAATTTTAATTGTATTGTGAAGGGTTAATTTTATATTAAATTATACACCAATGTTGAATTGAATTTTTCAAATGAGTCTCTATATATTTTCACTAAGGTAAAATATGTGACACAAGAGGTTATTTCATTCCTAAATGTGGGTACATGTGAGGTAGTCCCAAGACTAAATGAGGGCACACTATAGGTTATCCCATGTTCAAAGTAGGAATGTGGTCAGTTACCCTATTTCATATATGTAATGAATGATTTGGTTATTTATATTTTCTTATTAGTTCATTGATGACGAGTATTCCACACTCACACTAACCAAAATTCTTCATTTAATGATTGTTTTTATATAGTTTTTATGTAACATCAACATAAAAATAAAAACAATTTTTCCATAGGTTATGAAAAACAATCAATTAATATGTTTCATTTCATAAAAAAGAAAAATTTCCACTAATACCCCTCCACCTTCTCTAGTTGAGACTAATATCTCAATCCCATTCCGTTTAAGATAACAATTTTTTCTCCCTCAAGAAATCACCACCCCCTTTTCCCTTGATCCATTTCCCCCCTCTAAATTATCTTTATATCAGAATCCCTCACCAAAACCCCCTTATAACATATTTATTATAATCCCAACCCCAATACTAAAACACAAATATCTATAGAACCCACATTCTCTCCCCTTCCAACTCATTGCCCTGGGGTTTCTCCAGCATGCTACTACACCTTAACCGCAAAATGGAGGCATCCTGATCAGCTCACCCTGTCAAACTCAGTGTACATCCTAGTGGAACTCTTAAAAATTTATGGATTGATTTATAATTGTATTGTAAATACTCTTAGTACCCTCCTCTCTAAAAATTCAGTTCATTTTCATCATCTTTTAGATTCAGAGTAGGTATTTCCATGATTCATGTTTTATCTAGAATACCACACATGCCTATGTTTTATAAATTTGTTTTTAATAAAATTAAACATGTTAATGAGTTCTACAGAATATAAATATATTTATTTAATAATGATTTTAAGAAATAATATTATATTACCAATTGTGATTTTATGTACATCCTTTATTGACTATATAAATGTTAAGAATAACATCATTTTTCTATTTTAAAATTTTTGAGGTGGATTTCCTTTATGAATTGGAGTGATTTAATAATCTATGAAATTACTGATGAGATTATATGTCTTGGACTATATTATTGAGTGGATTATTTGGTTTGGTGTTCCGTTATTGTACATTTCTATTTAGTCTATATATTTTACCTTTATATTATTCACATTTAATTAATGTTAGAGTGTATAAAATTGTGAATTGTGATATAGAAATATGTTAAAGTTTGATTGTTTTTGTATGCATATATTTATAAATTCTCATATGAAATTGTTAATATTGAAATTGGGATATGAATACATATATATGAATATGTGTATAATTATAAAGTGAAACTTTTATTTTAATTTTTATGACTCAAATTTATTTTACAAATAAATTTTCCATGGTAAATTTAAAATGAATTGTTCATTTTTATTTTTTATTTTATATAGGGGATTAAATAAGATTATAAATTTAAATTTTTATAGATAGCATTTTTTGGAATGTATAATTTTATAGTCATGGATTTTTTAAAAATAAACGTGTTTACCAAAAAATATATTTTAGTTTTATATTCAAAATGGATAGAAATGTATTTTGGAAATAAGCATGTGAATTTTGTACTAAACAAAATATTATATATTATATATTGTTCTTCTCTATTTAACATTATGAGAAATATATTGATCTTGTTTAAACTATCATAGATAGGAAAACGTGATATACTAAATGAAATGATATTGATTTATTATTGGAAAACCCTCTATCTAGAGATATTTTATAACACTACATCCACTTATAGGGTGACATTAAATTACTATGTTAACATAGTCAAATTGGTTCATGGTTGTTACTCTAATTAATTTTGTATTAAATTAACAAATATATGGTTTTTCAGTTACATCTATTCTATAATATACTATCCATTATTAATTTATGTTTTTTACATTAATTATTCATGTAAATATATGACTTTTCTTATAGGCACATGAGTTGTTTTTTTCTCACATTAATTTTTCCCTTTTCAAAAATAGTAATTTTTATTTGTTTTAATTTTCTATATTAATATGTATTCACATTATGATATGGGTAACAGATATACTACATTACTAAGAAACACAAATTAGTTATGTTAAGGGTTTGGAGAGTATTTAGATTTGGAAATTAAAAATATATATATTAATGGGAAAATTATATATCCATTATATAAATCTAGATTTATATGATGGTGGAATAGAAAACAAGTTTATAACCACATGGTATTGATGAAATTCCATACTAATTTTTTTTTCATTATTCATAATGAACAAAATGTCATATAATCAATGGGAACTAATTTTAGTCAATATAATGATATCACAACATGGTAATCCGTGAACTATGAAATGAAAATGATTATTAATGATGAATTTGGAATTATATGGTGTTAGTTTCTGTATTATAAAATATTAAAACAACTAGTGGTTAGTTCCACAAATAGTAACCTATGAAATGATGTTTTTGTGAATATAGGATAACTATATAACGATAATAACATATAAATAGATCATTTTCATTATTTTGTGGAGAATAATGTGGGATATAACTTGATGTAACCAAAAAATTAATTTCATGATTTATTTGATGATGGAAATAATGAGTCTTATAGTTGATGTGTTAAGAATTAATGAAAAATTTCCTAGTAAAGTTATACCACATCGTATTCAAATATGGAATTATAAATAAGGTGATTTCTATGATAATGGAATTATTTCATGACCCATTTTTTAAATCTAATATACCAAATCCGATCTATGATATTAAATTCAGTGTTAAAATTATTTTATTAAATTATACAAAAATAAATTCTAATTTCAATGATTGTATGATATATTAGTAAGTGGATTCACGTATACTAGATTTCAAAAAAATTATATAGATTGAAGTTAATGGTTTATTTTTGAATTTCATATAAACATATTACTCTAAAAAAGAATAAAAACAACACAACCCAATGGTTTTTCATTATTTCCCTTTAAAATCATGATTTAAATATTATCCATTTAATAGAAAACTATGAAACACATATATGAGAATAACATTTATCAAAAAAATGTAGGGTTAATGCGACATCCATGTGAATTAAAATCATAGAATTTATTTGGTTTATTATATTTATATTTCTCATTTGATACTATGAATTTGAGATTTAAATTGGCTTCTATTTGATACAACCCATTATGAAACATTATTATTGTTTGAGTTAGAATTTATCTGTATTTCTCATCACATTAAATGTATAATGATGGTTAAAGGTTCATTTTATTTTCAAGAGTGATTTAATCATGAATATACAATATTATGACTTATCTTTATTGGAATTTTATCTTTAATGGTAGAGTTTCTATATAGATAGATGAATTCTAAATGTTTATTTATGGGTTTAAAAAATTTAAAAAAAATTAAGAGCTTTTTTTTGGAAATTTTTAATTTTTGGTCTTATATTTTTAAATTAGGACATTTGATTAATGAAAATTCAATTTTGATAAATTCACACCTTACAATTCAATTCAATTAAAATCATTTAATTTTATTATTATTTCATGTTCATAAAGGAAAATTCATGTCTTCTTGATTCTATTTTCTTTTGTTTGAAATTTTTTGAAGTTTTTTAGAATAAATTTTTATGTCAATTTCATTTAATTGTTGATTTTGTGGTTTTAATTTGGGTTGGTTTTGTTTATTTTTATAGGAATAATTTATGGTACCATTTATTTTTTTGTATAAATTTTCCTTATTAAATTTTATTTTTTCTATCTGATTTCTGTAATGTTATGTTATGTCAATATCGTTTCAATTTAGTTAATTTTAATTTAAATTGTGTTAATTTATTTCTAGTTACTTTGATAGAGTTCATAAAAGTTTAGAATGGTTTAATTAAATTTTAATACTGTATATTGGATTTTTATTTATTTTATTTGATTTATTATATCTCAATTTATTTAGTTTCAATTCAATTTCATTCAACATGATTCTATATGTTATTGTTCCATTCCATTGATTTCAGTTCAATTTTTATTAGTTTGTTTTAATTTGTTTTCATTATATATGATTTTTTAGACTGGTTTATATTTATTTATTTATTTTAATTTATATTAAAAATTTATTTTGTTTATTCTATTTGTTTTTTCTTAATTTAATTTAGTTATATCAATTTTTTTCGTTATTTCAATTTTTTTCCATTTAGTTCATTTATAATCATATCAATTTATTTTTATTCAAATTTGGTTTTTTTGGATCAATTATTTTTTACTACATTCTTTTATAATCACATTATATTATTTTGGTTCAATTTACATAATCTTAGTTTAGTTCAATTTGGATTGATAAAATCTTATTCGAGTGGTGTGTGGTTAGTGAAATTTCATTCTATTAAACATTGTTCTTTTAAATTTGAGATTTTTTGAATAATTTTTGTTTGGATTGGGTCTTTTAATTTTCATTACGTTCATATTTATTATCATCTATTCAGTTGTATATGATTTTATTCTTATTGAGTGAGGTAAATTAGGATAGGACCTGATAACTTCATTTTCAATTATTATTTTTTCCAAGTTAGTTCGTCTTGGTTTGGGTTAGTCCTATTCAATTTTGATCCATTACATTCCATTCAATTTGGTCTGTGTTATATTTGGTCTAGTTGAGCTGGTTATGTTTCACTATGGTTAGTTCAATGAGGTACAATTGTTCTATTTAAATTTAATTCTAGTAAAGATGATTTATATACATTTATAAGTAATTTTTTATATGATCTATATTTATTTAGATAAAATTATAGAGGATTTATTTTAGTTCATTCATGTTTTCTCTATTTTGATTATGTATAATAAATTTTGGTTATGAAGGGTTTCTTTAATTAAATTTAATTTTATATACTCTCATTATTTTCATTTTTAAATGATTTCATAAATTTAATTTAGTTAAAATATATAATAGTTCATAATATATTTTATTTTATTCTATTTTAGAAAAATATTTATTATTTTTTAAGTATCTATTTATGGTTTTTATTTTCTAATTTGTTATGTTTTTCTCTGTTTATGGTATTTTTTTAAATTAAATTTATTTTTAATTATTAATGTTTAGTTTGTGTTGTTTAAACATAGAAATATCTGATTTATTAATCATTTGTTAAATTAATTTTGGGAGATGTTGATTAAGAATTTTTTTAGGTTAGGTTGATGCATAAAATTTCAATTCTATAATGGTGGGGTAAATTAGAATATACTTAATGGGATTATGATATGTCCATTATGGTTTATTTGGGAAGGAATTATTATTTTTGGGTGAATTATATTATTTTTATGTTAGTAATATTAAATTAGATTTTGGTTATTTATGGTAAATTCGAGACAATTTGAGTCGATTTAATCCATTTTTAGGAAAACATTGTTTGATTTCTATCCAGTTTATTTTTATTATATTTAACTCATTTCCAATAAATTTAGTTTTTATATTATAGTATATTTTTTGGTTTATTTCATTTTTAATATTGATTGTTCTATCGGATTCATCTTAATTTTGGAATGAATGGATTTTTTCACATCGGGTAGGTTTTATAAGGATTGAATATATTCTATTATGTTTATTTGAGATTGGTTAGATTCTATATGGTTTCATTTTTTTCTATATAATTTGGATGGGTTCATGTTTTTTCAGTACATATTGATTTAATTCAATTCTTTTTGTTATTAAATGGGTTTTATAAGAGAAATTGAATTCAATTTTCTTATAGTTTTGATTGAAGATGTTTTTTTATTTTTATAATCTATATTTAATTTTTTAATGTAGATATATTTAGTTCATTCACACATGGTTTAATGTTTTCAATATGTATGATTCTATTTATTCATTTGGCTATAGCTCTGAAAGATTATTAATTTTTTTTAAAATATATACGGGTTGTTTAATGTGATGAGATATATAGAAACAAAATTTGTGGTGGATTGAACCTGTATTATATATTATTATATATATATCAACGTGATAAAGAATCTGAAAATATGATACTTTTATGAGAGGGAAAACTATAACTAAAAAAATAATCGCTTCTAAAAAATGTTTTGCGACAAAACCTGATAACTATCGCTAAATGAATGAAACCAACACATGATTGTTGCTAACACAATCATTATAAGATGTTTTAAGAATACATCATGTGATCATTTAGTGGGGGTTATAAATGATGTTATATGTATAATCCCATTATTATATAGGTCTGTCCCTATTAGAGTGTATCATTTGATTATTAGTGGAAATGTATTTTTTGTAGACTGATAAAATTTGTTCGGAAAAATTCCATTATGTACAGGGTTATATGTTTTTTTATTAAATGAAATCATGGAATACATTTTTTAAAAGATATTAAGATTGTTTTCTATTTTATTGATTTCGTCAGAGGTGATTCTTGTTCATCAATGATAATTATGTCAAGGGATATCTAGAGAGAAATTACATGTCATGTAATGATGTAACATGAACATGAACTATTCATAGGATCAATACATGATCATTATTCCAGATGTAGAATTAATACATGTATTAAAGGCATTACACAATTTTTAATTATTTCGATGTGTAAAAAATCCACCAAGATGAATCATTTCACTACATATCAATCTAAATAACATACATGAAATTTATTTGAAATAAATTTCCATTAATATAATGAGAATAATTATAAGGGTGGTTTTGTCTGATATTTTTCTCATTCCCTTATAGAAATCATCCTGTTCTCAATCCTAGGTAAAAATACAAAAAACTATGAACCACTTATCTTACTAATGGTAATCAAGATATTGCATATGATCCCTATTATGTGGTTTTGGTTAGTATTTCATTCTCTCCATTTTTTCTCAATCAATTGGAGCTTAAAATCCTGAACATGAGAATTTTTGTCTTTTTATCATGGTTGGTTCTGATCTAGGATCCTTTTTGTTTTCCTTTTCTCCTTCGTTCTTGTGGAAAATGGTTTTGGAAGCACTGTTTGATCATCAATAAAATGAATGGGGTCTAAACCATAAACATATGGTTTGATTTTTTTTCAAGTATGTGAAATATTGCAATTATGTTGACATATCGTGGATCATATATATTATAAGATGAAATAGATAATTCCTTGTAATCTCATTAAAAAAATTTATTGATTTACCTTGATTGTGGATACTAAGAGGGTGAGGAAAACCATGATTATAAATGAATTGATTTCTTCGATAATTTGATCTTAGTATCTCATAATATGTTGAGGGATTTTATGACATAGATTCACCTTTTCATGGCCTTACTATTGAGGCAATTGGCATGTTATAGGCTATGAAAATTTATTATGTAAAATATGTAATTGAAAGGTATATTGTTATTTGAATAATTAACCATGGACCCTCATGATGTGATATTGTAATATTCGTATAACTATGAAATGCTTATGGATTTATATCTTGTAAAAACAATATGATGAATTGGCTTGGTTTGATTGATATAATGCTTTTATGGGGTGTTGACCACATTTACATGCTAATATTTTTATATACTCGGCTATGATCTATAGAACAATTAAATTATTATATATTAGGTTATTCTAAGAGAAAAATGATTAATTACTTATACAGTGGGTTGTGCCTATTAAAAAATAATGAAATCATTATACAATGGGGTATGCTGAATAAAAAAACACTAAAATGATTATATTTTGGTATTGGCCCTGACACATGATGTGATGAATATATATTATACAATGACTTGATTAATTGATATACTTTTTATATATAGGGGTTTGAAAATGATATGTGTGATTTATACCCTGCTCAAAAGGTTTTTGTTTTTATAGTTGTGATACATGTTTGGAGACATTGAAGATTGACACTGAGGATGGTTTTGTTTATTGTGGTTATATTGTATGGGTTTTAATGGTTATAAGACATTCAAAAAGGCATTCTAACAAGGGGATGTTAGAGGTTAAAGTGGTATTAATATAATTGTTTAATCATTAATACACTTGTTTATTTCATTATTTAATGCACTTATTATTTGAGTAGTTGTGTATAAAAATGGTGAGTTCAACCTTCGGACTTATACTCATTCCTATTAGGCCATCCATTTGATACTAGGGTTGATTATAGGGATGAAGGATTGAACAATAGAATTTTCCCTTGTAGTCCATTATTTTTGTACTAGATGTTATGTAGTTTTGAGAAGAACCCACTTGGGGGTTTTGGATAGGTACTTTTGTGTATTTATATATACTAGTAGTATATATATATTTTACTCTATATAACATGAAAATTTGATACATTACAACATGAAATTACATTATTACATTATTATTTATTGGATTATTTCGTTTTAATATAATTTTTTTCACTGTTTTTTACCATTTCCATTATTTATGCACTTTAATACTTAATTATTATTTTTATTTGATTATTATGTTAATTTATAACTCTATAAACCAGGGGTACAGTTTTGAATGTATAAATATCCCAATTTATGTCATGTCGTTAGTCTCTAGCCTACACGGAGGGGATCTTGAGGTCTCATATCCAACAGATTTCAGCCACATGAGAAAGTTTCAGATCGAGGGACATTACACTAGACCCTTAATTGGTTGTTATGTTATTCTAATTTTTTTGTTTGATAATATTCCCATGTTATGTTCTCATTTTTATTGTTCATTTATCACTTTAGGTTTCAAGAATTATAAACTTCATGTCATAATACTATTACTTATTTCTACCATCAATTTATTATTATGTATGATTTTCAAATGTTAAGCTCATGGTCTCATTCCCATAATGCCGATGTTTTGATTAAATGAAGTTCCATACGACCATTATTCACCCTTACAAATATTTTGAGAAACAAATTATTATACATTAATTTCATTAAGAATGAAAGAAAATATTTATTTATTATGTGTCAAAAAAATGTGTTAGTTTTGATAAACTAATTGAGATATAATGTAGATCATTTATAAAAGTATTGTTCATGTATCTATGATCCCCATGGTAGTAAAACATTATGGATATAGGGTGAATATTACTTTAATATAATTAATATTATTATTATAAGAAGTATTAGTTATTAATGAAGTAGTTTTTTTGTTTATGGGGTCCAAATAAAGAATAATTTTAATGTTACCAATGATTTTCATTAAGAGATCACTCATAATTATTATACATAAAATAGTGATAAATTATCACTGTATAAATTATGTAACTATAAATTATAGTATATTAGATTTGATACACAATTTATGACATTTTCCTAGATGTTATATAATTAAAAAATTCTTATAGACCATTCTCAAACTCAACTATAATATTAACAACCTATATCAAAACCAAAATACTGTATTAAGTGTGTGGGACATCATGAAAACCATGTATATAGGGATATTTTATAGGAAAAAATAATTTTTTTTGTAATTATTTAAGCTATTATTGAGCCCCTCAATAATTAAAAATGTATTATAATAAAATGACTCTCATATATAAAATGGTATCAATGTTTTCTATAATTAATATAACTCATAGTTAATCTATTACCGTGAAATCTAAAGATATTACAGCACATTAAACCCCTTAAAAATCAATATAATTATTATCCACAATAGTCTCAATAATAAAAAAAACATCTCATCCTAGAGGAAATGTGTTAACAATATAATTTGAGCTCTTACTTTGTATCCAAAATATGGATTACAATTCAAAAAATTAATTTTTTGATTCAAAAATACTTTCTATAAAACCATTAACTATCAAGGTGGGTAAATACCTAAAATATTTCCATATACATTACATGGAAAACCAATGAGAAAAATAATATGTAATAATAGTGGAGGAAAAATTTCTGATTCTTTTTAGAATTTGATATAAGAACATAAAATTTAAAAAATGGAAGAAACATTGGATAGAAAAGTGGAACAACGAAACCTAAATATAAATGTGTTGTAAAAAATAATAAAAAATGATGCTGGAAAAATCATAAGAAAATAAATACTATCAGATAAAATGAAGAATAAAAATTCTAAAAGAATATAGGACCCATCAACCATTCATAATGAGGATTCATAATGTAAGAGTATAAATCCATTAAATTTTTTTATAATTATTAAAAAAGAAATATATAACCATAACTTTGAAATATTACCTTTATCGAATGTTGAATTATCATAATTTTCTATATTATTAAATCATTAAAAAATAAATTTAGAGTAACATAGTGTAATATCTCTTAAAGAAGAATGTAGTATATCATGTTCAATTGAAATAGGTGGGGGATGAATTTTCATTATTAATTTTAATATAAATACTAAATCATTATTATAATTTTACTCTACAAAACATAATATTTTAAAAACGGGAAGAAAATTTTTTATTCATGGTAAAAAAAATTATTTCATTAAATCTTATATGTTCCATTCTAGATGAACTGATGGTTAGATTAATATATTGAATTTTTTAGAATCCAATTAATCCAAAAAAAGAATAAAAAATTCCTTTATAAGTTAATGAATGAAACAAAATACTCTAACCTTAATTGAAGTGAAAACACTAAAAAGAAAAATAAAATATAGAATTGAGTAGTTTAATTAATTATCTCTAGTGAAAACTAAATATTCTAACAATACTAAAAAATATATTATAATAAATGTCAGGTAAATAGTGGAATACTGAGAATTATAAAAAATATGTTGAAGAGTATGTATTTTGTATCATTAATTAGATGTATACTATGATTATTTTTATCTACTAATGTTTTATTGATTTAATGTATATAAAAAAATTGAAAATTTCATTTACATACAAATTTCATAATTTTATCATTTAATTTTGGATAATTCAAAGCCTTTATAAATCTTCATTCATGAAATAAAATATTTGAAAAAATCTTACATAAATATTTCTTTTTAATTAACAATCCAAAAATAACTACATATCATTATTTTAGAAATAAAATCATATAAATTATTTATGAAAATAATTCCCAAAAATCCATTTTAGAATGAACTACATCAGTGTTGATTTAAAAACCTTGTAGCTATTTTAGATAATTGTTTCCCCCTAACATTTGTAATTAACATTTCTCTATATATTCGACATGTAAATACTCTTTTATATCTTCAAAAAATGTGTCTTTTCATTAAAATAAACATATTTTTCACTTTTCATAGTATATATAATGAAAATATAATGGATTTGTAATAATAAATTATTTCATGAATACATTGTGGAATAATAATACTTTATTATTTTATATATATTTTTTCACTATTAATTACATACTATTAATTTTTATTGAATATTGAGACTAAATAATTTAAATTCATTTAAGATGTAATTAGATATTTAGATCTTCTAAAATAATAAAGAAATATCTAATAATTTTTATGAATAATATGATGAATATATATTCTATATAACAATCATATGTTCCTATAAAAGAAGCATACATTGCCAAATAATTTCTTATGTTTAGAAATTATAAAATTTATATAGCTTATTTAATTTATATTAATTTTCTAAATAAAAATTTATTAATAAAAAAATATATATTATTTGAGCGTTATCCTATCTTTTAGTAAATACGAGCAAATTGTAACATATAGTGGATGTGTATGATAAATATTTTAATTCCTAATAATTAATTTCTTAAAAACTGAATACCAATGGTTTTATATATTCAAATATTTTTAAAACATAAGCATTTATTTAAATTCATACTAAATATTAAATAAATACATATCCATATATTCAAATGGGTATGTAGAAAACAATTAATATATATTTAGAAATTTCATTTTAAAAACCAAAAAATATAAAAATGATAATTAAATTAAATATATTTTTTTAAAATTAAACAAATATAAAAAATATAAATATGAATATCAATTAATATTAATAAATAGATATATAGGATAATTTATTAACAAAATAAAAAAATAATACACAAAAAATACACCGTGTAAAAATATATCAAAACACTAGAATAGATATAGTAATGATCTATTGAACATTCATTCTAATTAAGATAATGATCATACTAAATTACACCATTCACATTTTTAACATGTTCAATATGGAGTTTTGCGTCTTTGATAACATTGCATGATGTAGATTTGGTGGAAAATCATGTTTGGATCTCTAAAATGTATTCTTAATTATTTTTTATCAAGAATCATAATAAATATCATAAAAATGGATATTAAAATAACGTATCCAATGGAAAATTGAGTCAAAATATAAAAGGTAGTTGATAGGGGGTCCAGTCAAGGGGTTAGGGCCTCAAATCAAAACATACAATAGTTTTCATATTTTGAAAATAATATATGTGAAATTTATAATTATTGTAAATAAAAAAAGATTTTTATTAAGTGATATATTCTCTTAGATTCAAATTAATAGGTTGATTGATTCCAACAAAGGGTGATAATCACCATAATATTGAATAATATAAATTTATTTTTTGGATATTGGAATTTAATTGTTGGAGAACTATTCAAATTGTGAAGGGATACATTAAAATGTTGTTTCAATATAAGATTCAATATTAATTCACACATAATTATATCAACTAATTTTTTCCCTAGGAGTGTATATAAATTTTTAATAAGATTCCAAATTGAAATCCCATTTTCATATTTTTATTAATTCCAAACTATGGTTCATATTTCTGAGCCTCATTAATTTGTGTTTATAAAATCTACATAGCCGCACTCCTATGTTTGATGAAAAAAACACACACACATATATATATATATATATATAAACACTATCACTATAAGAATATGAAAAATAATATATTTATTTTATAACATTCCCATATTTTATACACTACATATCATAATAATCACAAAATACTATGAATCAAATCCTTAGAGTATTTTGGGATCAACTAAAAAAAGAAATATATTTATCAATGGTTATGATCATTTATCCAAAATTTTACAGTATTAGTCTCCCTTATATAAATCAACTAGGATTTAATATCATTTATTAATAGCTTAATTGAAACATAAGAATGGTTGGATCTAAAAATTTCAATATGTGAAAACTTATCAATATATCTTCAAGGGAAAGATCGTTGGCTTAGGATAAAATATAGAATATGAAAACTATATTATTATGAAACATATGGAATAATAATATTTATCAATAATAAATGTTAAAATAATATTTAATAAAAATAGTAAAACTTACACATTGGAGTACGAGTTGGAGATAATAACTTGATCCATAGAGAATAATTATATGTATAAAAAATTATGACATGTGATGGGAACATTCATCACAATGAAATATTGAAAAATTGAATCATATGGAATCATTAGATTATAAGAATATTCATTATGTCACAACTAATATTTTGTGGGAATAATCAATGAAGTCTCAACTATTCTTTTTTCAAGGAGTAATACACTAAGGGAAACCTTTTTTACTGTAAAAAAATCAAAATTTTCGTATATATTTTTATTTTGAAAAACTACCATTCTGTTTAGGATTTATGTTTTGGAATAACCGAAATATATCCACAATATAACATATCAATATATACAATAACAAGAACACATAATTATATTGGGAGACATAAAATAATAAGTAATGCATTATAAGTAATTTTAGGAACCAAAACACAAAACTTATAAACAAATGTGTTCCAATTGATAATAACTATTCATCACATAATAAATATTCAACAGAATTAAAAATTCGTTTTCTAACATTTATTGATGGAAAAATAAAATCTGAACTCATAAATATAATTGGTTTATATCTAAAATTAAATCACCCAAAATAATATATTAAAAGAACATTTAGAGGTTGGATGACTAAAAATAATTATCAAGGAAATAAATCCTCTAGATATAGAGAGAAAAATGGTAAAAAATGTAAAAATTACTCTTTTAATATGAATTATTATTTTGATGAAAGATATTTTTAGGTATCGAATTAAAAATTAATTAATAAAGTTTTTATGTAAAAAAACTTCGGGTCATTTTATTTTAAAATAAAATTCAATAGTGGAGCCCTAAAAAATTCAAAACTATTAAAAAAATAGAAATTTATATTTTTTTAAATAGAATAAAATAATAATTACTCTTTAATAATATATATTTATATAGTACTTATTTTTTTATAATGCTAATTTAGATTATAATAAAAAAATATTTTTAATAGATGGGAAATATTATAGTGTATTGAAATACATTTTTTTAAAACTAACACCCTAAAAGAAGTAAATTTTCACATTGAAAATTGAAATGAAAATATTTAATTAACATGGGTAATCACATATTCAGACCTCACAAAGAAAAAATAACCTTTTTGGGAATACTAAAAAATGAAATAATGGAATAGTGTCATTAAAATATATGATAATTTTTTATTAAACATATTTTACCTTTTTGTGAAATAAATTCGTTAAAAAATAATAATTGAGTTAAAAACCGCATTTTCCCCAGATATAAATGATGAAATATCTAATGAAATTAGATATAATATAATTTATGATAAATAAATGAATGGTTCCCAGAAAAACAACATTTTAACTCAAGGTTAGATATTTGACATTATCAAATCCTTTTGGAATATCAAATTTCATAAAGAATGAGAAATTTAGATGTTGGTTTTTGTGGTAGAAATTTTAATCCATATAAGAAAACATAGAATACCACATTAAATAGTCATATAGAAAATTATTATGAAATTAAATGAAATAATTTCAATTAGAATAATCTCAAATCAATTAAAAATAAATGATTTTCTAAAAACACTTACACTGTACTCATCTATAAAATTGAAAATACTATGAATGGTAGAACAAGAGAACTATTTAGAAAAAATATAAATTTAAAGAATATTTTTGATTAAATACATCCATGTACAATAAAAACACCACCAAATAAGAAACATGTGGGGAATATAAATTATACATCATTGAATAAAAATAGAGAATCAAGAACCATTATGAATATCATTATAATTTATGTAACATTCCATCCACAACATTATCATTGGAAGGAATAAGAAATCCATGGGGAAAAGTGGAATTAAAATTTTATAAAATCATTGGATAAATTAATCAATTTATAATAATTTTGATAATTAATAAAAATTATAACTAAAAATATAAAAAAATAGAGAAATTAAAAACCCTTAATGTAATGGAAATATAAGAATTAATATAACATAATAGAGTTTTATGAAATGAAAATGATAATATCATTCAATTAAAATTATTTAAAACACCTAAATGTAATAGGGTAGTGAATAATCTATAAATAATATGTTAATAATGGTAAATATCAAACATGTATAATGTAAATGGAAATAGTTACAACTAACCCATAACAATGTCTTAATTTTCTCTATAAATTTTCCTACAATTAATAATCATCTAAAAATTATTATTATAATATTTAATAATAACATTGTTTTATCAATATATTAGTTCATATTTTAAATTAAATATATTATCTTATAAATTCTAGAAATGGGTTTGGATTATTTTAGTTACTTAAGATGGTTTTTCCAATTTATATGAATGTTCATTGGAATATTGGTTACCGTTAAATGGATAATATAATAAAATTATAATCTCCATAATTACGAGGTAATAATTAATTTATTATTTAGTTATAATAAAAATTATATATTTCCAAACGTTTTCCCAAATTGTCTTCAAATTATGATACGTGTCTTTATATTTTTATTTTAAAATGTTAATTCACTATGGTAGATTCATGTTAATTTATCTTTTATAATGTTCAAAATTATATTTAATTTTTTTAATATAATTAAAAATATTTTCTTTTTATATCCAATATATTTTTAAATTGATCTATTTTAATAGGAAGTTAACAATGAATATTAAATTTTTGTGGAGGCGGTATAATGTACATAAAAAGGAATGATTCTCATATTATTCATAAAAATTGAGGGTTAGAAAAAATAAAATAATTATAATTTCTTGATGTTAATAAGAGTAAATTTTTTACATTTTTTAGTAAATAAATTATTTCTATCAACCATTAATGTCCATTATTAAGAATAGAAATTGTTCTTCTTGGAGTTAGTTGTTTAAATACACACATGATGTCTTATTCCATTCATAAATGGTTTCAGAGGAAGTTATAAAAGTGACATTAAATAAGTACAATAAATAATAATAATTATTATTATTATTTAATTGATAAAAAACTTTTTTTTTAAAATTTAATTTTATTTCATGTAGGTAGATAAATAAGAATGTCTAAGAATAATGAAATACATACTTCTAGAATATATTAATTCCTATATACATATTTAAAAAATAGAGACATTGTGTAAAATAATTAAAAAAAATATTTTAAACATGGGAGTCGTTCTAAGAAGAGTAAATATAATAGGTTTTGGATTATATTTCATATATTTTTTGTATCATAGAGTGGTGTAAGATGTCGCATTTTATGAGTCAAGATACAGGTAAATTTAGAGGTACATACTAAATTTCAATAATGTTATATCATTATTATGTGGCGTTGGATCCAAAATTTCAATTTATAGGATCCTTTTATGATATGGAAAATATAAAACATCATTAATTATTTTTCACAATTGTTTTAAATAAGTTTTTTCCTCATTTTTAATTATTTTTTCCCTTTAACATTAGGATTTTTACATTGGGAAATAGTTTTCAACAATGTAATTTATATTTTAATAAAAATTTATGACAACCTCTCCCACAAAAAATGGTTTTTATAACCCATTATTTATTATCTTAATATTATAATACATTTTAAAAATATTACTAAATTAACTTCTATATTAAATTATATAATGTATAGTAAAACAATTTTAATTAAAAATGTTCTTTTCACTAATATATGTTAATAATCAAATATATCATTTGTTATTAATTAATGTCAACAAAAAATATTTATATATATGTGAAAATCAATATAAAAATATTTATATATAATTGATAGATTTAGTTTATTTGATAAATATAACACAACATTAATAAAACATGTTTGTAAAAATAATTGTTTCCCCACAATCATGTTAATTATATTGAATCCTTGTAACCATAATTTATTATATGGATATATAATTTACCAATTTAAACCATATTAATATTATGATAAAATATATGAATATTATTTTTCATATGTAATTTTTATAAGTTACGGAAACTTATTTTTTCTTATAATCAAAAGAAAATAGTTTTGAGTAAAAAAATACTACAGAGTTATAAAATTTAAACATGGTTTTTATAAATTAGAAATATTATTTCTAATGTACGTATGATTACACCATCATTAATTCAATAGATCCAAAATATTATTTAAATTAAATTTATTAATGTATTAATATATTTATATATATATATATATTTATTTATTTATATTTACAAAGTAGTTGATTTTTTTATGTCATTCTTTTAATTTGATTGTATCATAATGTGATTTTATTATAAAAATCTATATTTTTTCAATTATCACATTAAAATTGATTATTTTAAAACAAATCTAAAAATTCTATCTATGATAATTTTTACATGGTATATTTAAAAATTTATTTTATTTTAAAACCATAAAATTTTAGAACATATTATGTATCTTTTAAATAAATTAATTACAATGAAGAACTATATTTATTTATATATTCCTTTCTAAAACTAAATGTACTCTTAACCATATTTTGTATAGATTTCTAATGTGTTATATCCATTTATTCAATATATGATAGATTTGTTAAAAACTTATAAATAATCATTTTTTAATGTTTCTCATATTATTTTAATTTTGTTTCATGTGTGTCAAAGAATTTCTAACATCGAATAAATTTAACAGAAAATATATTTCAAAATTTTAATGGGTAATATAAAACCAACATAAATATGTTTCATCCCCATAAATTTAATTATAAATCACTAAAGAATTAATTTAATTGATCAATAAGATTATCATCATATATCTCCCATTAATATGTACACCTCTCCAAGCTTAATGATACTAGGAAACTATATTTCCAAAAAATCATTCTTTATGGGGTTTTAAGGTAATACCTTTAACTGTTTCATTGTGAATATTCGTCATTCACCCAAAAAATGTATAGGAATGTATAATTAAATTAGTTTCATTGATCAAAATACTATGAGAACATATTCTTAAGAGGAATTATATAATAACACTTTTAATTTAACTAATTATATTTTCAGTTTAATTGTTATATAATTGGATCGACCTATCACTTCTTTACTTTAACCATATTTTTCCATGGTTATATTATTATTAGGATCTCTAACTAAACTATTAATATGTTATATCCTTATATTCAATTGACATTATTAATCATTATCTCGAAATTTGATGATATCAACTAATGAATATCAAACACAAGAGTTTGGATATGTGTTTTATCTATGTCTCACTCATCATGTACAATGTGAATGTTGTTATAATAATCAATCACATATTTTAGGGTCATTTCAACTAGTTTAATCAATTCATTAGACACATGAGAATTCCAATAGGGATATAATTTAATGAAAATATATATAAACCAATCATAAAAACAATATTAGTATGATATAGCATACATATACATATCCCTTAGTCATATCCCTATTGTTTTAACTAATCATATTTTATCATATTCTCTAGAGAAACTATATTATTCATAAAAAATAATTAAACTCTTACATGATAAAAGAATTACATCCCTATACACGTATTCTAATATTTCTTATAAAAATGTCTTTAAACATTAGTCAAATATAAATTAAGATGAACCCTTTGTTATTTTACAAACATGTTATATAATAAAAATTAAATATCAGTATAATTGCATAATATATGGAATATAAGGTAAACAATTTCTTATGGTAACCATCATAAGAAATTTATATTAAAAAATATTTTTGCATCACTTCATAATTTAATAACTCTATAATTCGATCATAATTATATAACAGTTACAATAAACTACATTACTATGGATTGGAATCATAATAAATGGATGAACACAAATGCTCTCTAATGGAAAACATGTAAACATGTATTCGTGGGTAAAAATATATGCATAGGAAAATATATGATAATTGTATAAATATAATATAAATTTAAACATGAATAAATATGGTTTTTCCATAAGTAATGTAATAAGGACTTGTACAATCAAAATAATTAACATGTACAATAAAATAAGAGTGTCAGATAATAACATGATCCGTGGAGTATAATCCCTGGTATATAAAAACATGAAATGTCAATGAAATATTTTGTAACAATTAAAAGTGGTAATAACAAAATGAAAATAGAATCATCATGGTATTCTAATATCCATGAGAATACTCCAATTCAATTATTATTGTAATATAAGAAGTCCACCCCTTCTATTGTCAATGTGATCAAAGAAGTCTCACTATTTATGTTTTTAGAAAATATAAGTATTTTCCCTATATACTTTTATATAATATCCATATATTTCAACCATTTTATTTCATTTTTATGTATATACTATTGTGTTGTTAAAAAAACCATGTATGCAAATATTATATGTTGTCAAAAAATGAGTACGTGTTGATGAATTTATGGTAAGAAATTCCATGAATGGCCATGATTCATTATATTACATGGTGTAAAACCATAACTTATTTATTGTAGGATAATATTGGGGCCCAATAGTCTATAAACTATATTTATTTGTTCGAATTGGTAACAATCATTTGAACTATCATAAAGAACTAATTGAATGAAAAATTGGTTTTGGATAATTTCTATATAGTATAAGTAGAATTGACCTAAGGAATGTAATATGTTATTACTGATAATTAAACAAATGAAAAAGTATAAAAGATAAGAACATTCAGAGGGTGATTAATTGAAATTTATTTAAAATAAAACTGATATTGTTTGACATGGTGGAAAATGGTAGTGAAACCATGAATGAATTTTTGAATAATATTATTCACATTTTCATAAAATTTTAAATTAATGATAACATAGAAATGGAATCATAAAAATTATTAAGTGATCAATTTATAGGTCACATAATTTTATAATAACATTTAATAATCAATCTCAGAATATTCCATAATTATTTCAATATACTGAATTCAAAAAAATTTGAAACTCTCATCATTGAGAATAATCATCAATAATAATTCATTAAAAAGTCATAAATGATTTATAATGAGAATATTTAGTTTGAGTTAAAAAATTGATTTTGAATTTATGTAAATTAGTTTTTATATTTGGAAAACCCATTGTTTAAATCTAATTCATTATAATAGGTAATTATATTTATATTTGAAATGTTTTTATGAAAAATATCCAGGTTACACAAGTACCCGAATACTGGGATTACAAAATTAATATTTCAATTTTTTTGGAATATTTAACACAGAAATTGAAGAATATGATTTTTTGTAAAACAATGATCTATTATGATAAAAAATTCATTGATAAATAATATTTTAAAATCAAATTTAATTTTAATCAAATATAAAATATTGAAAAAGTTTGGAAATTTTAAATAGAATAATTTATCAATCTAGAAGCATTAGGCACAAATGATTGAAATTTATCTCAATAAAAGGATACTTGGGTTAACCAAATCTCTTATGAATATCTTTATTTTAGATGTATGAGACATTTATAAAGGAATTTAGGAGGTATAAATTTACTTCTCTAATTATAAATATAAAATAATATATAAAAATGTAAAAGGGAAGAATGTCCCAAATTTATAAGAAAATACTCAAGAAGTGCAATCATAACATAACAAAACAATTGAGTTAAAAAACCTTATGACATCATTATATTTTGAATTTAATACCCATGAAATGTTGAACAAAGATAGATTTCTAATTACATTATATTTCAAGGTAATAATGATATAATGAATCAATGGACAATAATTAAGCACAAAAAGAAAACAATTATGAAGACACGTCATATCACAAAAAATGAAATTTTTTATCAAAATACTATTTTGAATATGACAATCATTTAAATTATAATACTTTTTAAATGAGTTCATGTTATATAATAATGAATAAAAATTATATTATTTAAACTAAATTTTAGTACTATTACATTAGAATTAAAATCCATAAAAATTTATAGTTTCAATAATAATAATTATAACTCAAAGAAAGAAAGTCCAATTACAAAAAACCCAAATAATTGTGGAAATGTAATAAAAAATATGACATCAGAGGCATACCCAGAAGTATACATTAAAATATGATGCAATTAAAGATATTAACTATCATTATGGTAAATTGGATACTGAATACACTATATAACATAAATAATTTCCCATATATCAAACATGTTTTAAGGAATTTTAAATTGACACAAATGACACATACATAAGGTATAGATTCACATAACATGTATTTACAAAATACTAAACAATTATATATATTTATTATAAAATTTCATAAATATATTTTACACCAGTATTTTTAAAATGAAATTTCATTATCCTTTGTTATTTAATTATTACACTTTTGGTTAGGTTGGCAACATAATGTGTTTTAGTCATTTTCTCTCAAACATCCTCAGTATATTGATTGTGGGAATATGTGTGGAATTTATTTTTTAATCTCCATAATTATAGTGGATAATGTGTTTTACTATTATCTTGGTATAAAATATATATCATACCATATGATTATTTTTAATGTATTTAAATTAATAAATGTGTATTGATATGTTCATTTTAAGAGGTTATATTTATAATCACTGGTGACTACTAATAACACTTATAGAAAAAATATTTTTTTTAGAATATAAATTGTCCCATAAATATATTTCTTATTTAAAAATAAATTATTAATTTCATTTATATTATAATTTTATGGAAAATAATGTGTGGAATTTTTGTTAGGCGGTAATCCATAGGTACCTAAGAATAATGCTAACATTTTTCAAGAAAAATAAGGGGGATAAATTTTTTAAATAATTTTCATTTAATAAATTTAATCAAGTTATAAATATTATATTTTTTCTAAAATATAGTTTTAATAATAAATAAAATTCAACTATGATAGATATTCATCATTGTTCATGGAGATGGTTGTCTAAAAATACATATGGTGATGCCTTTATTTGTTGAAACGTTTTGGAGGTATAAAAAATTTAATATTAAATTTTTATAATAATATTTAAACATATTAATAAAAATTGTTTTTAAAATACATTAATTTTTCATATTTTATTTTTGTGGGTAGTTTAAGATTAAGAATAAAATACTACGGAGAAATAAATTACCACATTGAGGATATGAGATTTCTTATAGAAATTTCATTAAAACATAAGTCCTTAAAAAAATAATTTCTACTAGAAGATTAATGTGGGGTTATATTACATTATTAGAAAATTTTCAGTGTATTAGGGAAATATTTATGGTTTAATTATTTCATTATGTGGATTAAGATACCCCTTTTATAAGTGCTGTTTCGTGTAATTTTGGATGTACCAGTTACATTTAAATTATGGTACACCTATATTCATGGTTCAAAAGCACCAAATTATTTAATTAATTTATCTTGGGTTGAATTATTTTATTAAGGATCAATAAATGATTTCTAAACATTTTAAAAAAAATATTTTATTTATTTAAAAATATTTTTTAAAACCTTAACGTTTATTATTTATATTGGTAACATGTTTTTGAATAAGTAATTAACCTTTTCCTAAAAAAAAGTTAAATATCATACCAAAATTGGTTGTTTTAGAAATATATTCTATTTCAATATAATAGAACTCAACATCAAAATAATGAACATTTAAATATTTAATTAAATCCTTTAGTATATAGGTAAAATTGATTTATACGAAAATGTTGTTTTCACTATTTATTATTATTAATCGTTTATAAAATTAATTGTCAATAAAAGTATGAATAATATATTTTAATATATGTGTAAATAGAATGTATATATTTTTATATAATATTAAAATTTTAATTTAGTAGATATATATTACACAGTATTAATAAAACCATTAAATTAGAATAAGCATTGTAACCTAAATCATGGTCATTAACGTTAATCTTAGGTAAGATAATTTTTTTTGACTAAACTAATTTACCATATTATGTTATATTTATATTATAATATTTATTAATAAATTTTATTTTTAGAATTATTTTTTATAAGTGATGAAAATTTAATTTTTAATAAAAGTGAATAAAATTGTTTTTATTTTAAAATATTACATATGTTTCTAAACCATTAAATGTTAATTTTATAAATTGAATATAGTAATTTTAATTGATTAAATTTAATATATGAATATATATTCTTAGTAAAATATTATTTTTAAAAGAATTATTTAATTTTGGTGTTATGATAATGTCATAAAAGTCATGGTATTGTCAAAAAAAAGTTTCACTATTCATATAAATAAATATTTAATAAAAATAAAAATAATTCACAATATGCTAATTTTTTCATTATGGGTCCAATAATGATGTTCATTTTTTAATAAAATATTAAAAAAATTAATTAATTTTTCTTTTAAATGAAAATAATATATATATATATAGTTACATTTATTGAAAAAAAATTATTTAGAACTTTTAGTTTTCTTATTCCTATTTTTTACACATTTATAAATGGTTATTCTATTTTTATTTACTAAATATTCTTTTTTTCTTATAATTTCATAAAATATTCACAAAATTTTTCACAGTTTGTTTTAATTTGGCGGTTTCTAAAAAAATCTATCAAATATACTATTATATTTTAGAAAAATATATTCCAATATTTAATGTTTTTATATTCTACCCATTAATGAAATTACATTCACTAAAATTTTATTATCCCTAATTAAAGGAATAATCTAAAAGATCAAATAAAAAACACATCATATATCCTACCCTTGAAATGTACACTCTACTATCATTGGTATGACCAAGAAACTATTTATCCAAAATTAGATACATTAAGATGTCATAAGGATATTGCATTCACAACATCATTTTCCTGATCACGTATCCAGGAAAATACATCAACAATAATGGATATAGTAATTTAAAATAAATTTTGATAACATTATCATTGAATATTTAAAATAAATCCTATGATTTATTCTCCTAAGAATACATAATTTCAACCAATGATACTTTTTGTTCGTCTTTTATATATTTGGATCAATATATCCCTCTTTCAATTGAAAATGGGATATCCATTATCATATGTTTTTACAATTCTCTCGCTAAATATGAAAAATATTACAACCTCCATTTCTAATTAAATCATTCGTAATGGTTTTTAAAGATAATTTAATAAACCACAGAATACCCATTTTATTTTCTATCATTGTGTTTATCATTATCCACCCTCATCATGTACTTCATAAAATTTAATTTAATACTCAAACAACCTTTTTTGTGTGATTACCCCTTGTGTATCTTTGAAACAATAGCATCTATTTTCCAGTATCTAGAGAGGGATGTAATTTTTATTAAAATCATACACTCAAAACATCACCATATTTTTATAATGTTTTTTAATAAATAAAATTAATCTTTAGAAATATAAATATGGTTTTCAATAATTTTAATTTCTCCAATAACAAAAATGAAACAATATAATCCGCAAATATAAATAATTTTTACTTTGATACCAACTATAAAACTGTTGACATGCTCTCCTAAACTAGATGATAAAAACAGATTCATCAAAACATGGTTTATTAAAATTTGAAATAAACATATATTTATTTTACAATATTATGATATATTAAATAATAACACTCAAAATAATTATAAAATAACATTAATAAAAGGTATATATTATTTTAGGATAATTTAATATGAAACATATTATATGATTGTTATAAATATTTATCCATAATTTAACTACACTACAGTTCCATCAAGACTACTCCTAGGTTATAATCATCTTTATATCACATGAATTGGAATCATAATAATGGTAAGATATCAACATCTATGTAAGGGAAAACAATTAAATATTTTATCAAGGGTTTTATTATTTGATTATGGGATAAGAAAAGAGAAAATATTATAAAATCAATATCATATACAAAAAATCATTTTTATAATTAATTATAGAAACATATGTATTCCCAAATTTAAAATATTTTTCTTGTAATAATACTATTAGATAATAACAATGTCTATATATAAAAATCTTATGTTTAAAAAATATGAAATTTTATTGAAATTTTATAAAATAATGATATATAACACAAAACATAGGCATAGGGAATCATTAAAATTTTCTAATATCCAAGAAGGCACACCATTTATGTTTTTAGTGTAATACATGTTGGACAACACATTATTTTTTGAGTCTAATATAAGAATTAATATCCTATATAATTTCAAAAAATATAAGTATGTCTAGAATTTCAATAGGAAAAAATCCAAGTATTACAAAACACTTAATACATAAAAATTGACTTTAGTATCTTTGAGCAAGTGTATGCTTTATTATATAGGTTTCAAATACATGGAACCTCCTCATGAAGGATAGAATATCTTATTGGTATTGGTGAACAAAACAAATGCTGGATTCACTTATTACATTCGAAAACAAATATCACTACATAATTGTTTTTGAGAATATCATTATTCTACCAAGCATATGCTTATTTATACATTATAGTACACATCCTAGGTTTCTAGAAAATTGATAAGAATATGGGTGGGCTAAAATAATCTATATGGTTTATGTGTATAGAGATATATCATAAGTAAATGAAACATAACCAATAATTAATGAGAAATATAGATAAGTAAATATCTGAACAAATATTCCATTTAAATAATTGACTAACATAATCAATATGAAGGAAAATAAATGAACACACATTCCATTTAATAAAATTCCAATATATCATAACAATATAAAACATAATCAATATTTCATGGTAAATAATTAAAATCACATTCTGTTTAAACAACATAATTATCATAATATGATAAGGTATAATCAATATTGAAAAATAAATAAATAAACACCAATTAAACTAATACAATAACTAAAAATAAAATACATCCATAGATATTTTATTTAAAATACCGTTTATCATAGTAAGAATATAATTATAAATGAAATAAATGCATCATTATTAGATTCCATGATCTTAGGAATCATAAAATATAAAACAACAATACATTTCAGAATGTGGGTTATACATAAATTTTGAAAAATATTTAGTTATAGATTATAGAATCACATTTCCAGAATAATAATGAATTTAGGGGTTATATAATTCTATCCCCTACTAGTCACATTATTTCAAAATCATTCTTTGTGTATATAATAATCGATTCAATTCATGAACAATGTTATTTATCATCAAACCATTGTTTTTAGTAAATTATATAGATTTATAAATATTTTCCATGATAAATTAAAAACATTCATGGTTAAACACAATATGTAAAAATGATAAATGTTTTAAAACAATATATATATACATCATAAATATTTTGGATATTTAAGGGGAATTTATTGCCTAATAAACATTGAAAGTCAAATAATTTAAGGGAATGTTCATTATTATAAAAACGATTTATGAATGTGAAGATTAATACAATACATGGCCAAAATATTCAAAACCCATCTAGAGGAAAAAAACAATGGTATAGAGAAAATTCCCCTTTATACGAGTATATGTAAAATAAAGGGTTTTTTATTAAATAAAATAAACCCCATAAAAATAACACTAAAAATATTTTTGAAGAAAATATTCTCGTTATTTTCAAAAAAACTCTTTAAACATGAATAGCCAAATTTTTTATGTTTTAAAAAATAACCTTTAAAACAAATAAATTATTTTTTGATACATCGATTAATCATAATGGATGAAAATCCAATTCATACTATACATATTAAAACAACAATTCCATTATCATATTTGATAAAATACAAAGAAGCATCATTTTGAAAACAACATGAAGACTAATTAATTTATTTTTTAAAACGATAAAATATGGAAAAATACAACTGATAAATAATTTTAAAAATTTAAAAATATTTTTTTTAAAAAAAATTTATAAAAATTTCGTTCAAAATAAAATGTATTTCTTTGATAGAGATAAATGATATCTTATATTCATAAAATCAATTTATTATCATTTTTAAGTAACATTGAGTATAAAATAATGCTATTATATGAAATTATAATGAATGAATAAGGGATAAGAAAATTACTGGTACTTATTATAAAATATTAAAATAATTCCCTTTAGTGTAAAATCATGTATAAAATAATCTAGATTAAATTTTCTAGTGAATTAAACCATTTAAAGGGTCATAAATTTGATGTAAGGTTTAATTAATGAACAAATTATGTTTATATAATTTAAATACGCTTTATGATGTTGGAAATAAAACATATGATAGTTTTCATGTCCCATACCCCGGGGCCCATGACGTGACTACCCCAAGCCCGACTTCCATAGGCTAGGGGCTGGTGATTAGCACCAAAGGCATAATGCCCTAAAACTGGGAAGGCATTGCCTTTATAACCAGTAAACGCACACAACAGATCACACATCTGGATACAAAACACTATGTAAAATGAATAAAAAAGGGTGATGAAATGTAAAAGGTCCAGATAATAGAAGCCCAACTATAAAGTACATGGATGTATAAGTAAAAGTAAAAATGAAGAAAGGGTAAACAACTATTGGGTTAGCCTCAAGAATTCCTACCTAAAGAGTAGGTACAAATAGCCTCCTCAGTACTTCACGCCTATCAGTATCCTCCTTATACCGACTCATTGTATGTTCCACCTCTGGTAACTATCCAGTCATGGTAGTCTCAGCCTCAGTTAGTGTTGTTCGTCGTCTATAACCAACACAACAAGGTGTGTGCATAGACCATGAAGGAGTGAGTATAACGATACTCAATAGGGAACTCAATACCCTCATGGTCTCAAAAAATATAAAATATATAAATCACAAATTATTAAATCAATAGATAATCTTATATAGATATATTCCTATACATATACCTCTGTTCTCAAGTAATATATATCAATCATGAGGAAAATAAAAAGATATTGACTCAGATCGAACAATATTTATTCTAAGGGTAAATGTTTTTGAACCCTCGGCTACTAGAGAAATTCCCCTCAATCGAGTACAGTGGGACTACAGCCACAAATTGGTGCTCCCCACTAACCTTGGACTGATAAGGTACTTCTATTGTCTATTACTGTGGGTATACCACGTCACACAGAGGCGTTCCCCACCATTGGTCTGTCGCCACAACCAGGCGATCCCCCACATATCCTGCAGAGGTACTTCTCCTATTGAGTACTGTGGGTCTGCCACCATAAGCAGGCACTACTCTGCCATGGGTCTGCCTCCACAACCTGGAACTCCCCACTAGGCCATACGAGTCCCTCTGTGTCAATCGTTCAGTAATCGTCAAGTCTCAGCCAGCTACTAGGTTCCGGCACAAATGCCCAGTCTTCTCCGATTGATCTGCTCCACATGCTACTGGTCGATGATCCAACAACCACAAAGTCACACAAAGAAGTATCCCGAAGGTCCGCCATGTCGTCGGGGTCTCAACACAACTGACGGCGAGTCAATCGGGCACCCTGTCTGTTAGTTATTAGCCATTTAGTCCTGGGGGCCCAGTTGGATTCGTGCATGATTTAACCTGACCATATCTCAACTATACCCCAATCTCTAGTGGAATATATGAAAAGCAACTACCACACTCCACGATTACAAGAACCATTGACGGTTTGTCAAACAGATGTCCGGTACCAAATATATGTCCAAAAGAAAGTGAACTGGTCATAATGGGCCAGAGTCGGGTCCAACCTGGTCGAACCAACCCGGCCTGACCTTGTTTGGGTCAAACAGGTTCGGTTTGACCCAACCTGACCCACTGGGTCTTGCCTGACCCATCACGCCACAAAGGACCATAGAGGGCCAAATGGGCATGGACTGACCACGAGGGCATAGACAGGCCACGAGTCGGCACGAGGGTGGTTCGGCCTAGAGGCACTACGATGGCTGGTTCGGCAAGGCGTCGCGAGGGCGCGGGCCAGTTCGGAAGGGTCTCCATGAGGGGCGTGAAAGGCCAGCTCAGTCGGGGCACCGCAACGGGCGCAAAAGGCCGGTATTTCCAGGCTCTGCGTGGGGCGCGGCTCAAGCGGCTCGACCCAAGAGGTCGGGGCTGGTTCGGTTAGCGGCAACATGTGGTGCGTGGAGCCAGAGGGTGACTGGGGCCTGCAGGGCGGGAAGACGGCGGAGCCGTGGGCCACACAGGGCACGTGGAGGCTGGGTCTGGTTTATCTGGGGCACTACATGGCTCATCCAGTTCATAGTGGGTGGCGGAACCGGCGGGTGGTGATGTTCTGTGTGGGGCGCCAGAGCATCGTGGGTTGTGGAGGCTTCTGGTAGCACGACTGTTGCCTCCATCACCTTTTTTGTCTTGTCACCTCGTCACCATTCCAAATAACATCACAAACAAGAACAATAGAGGGGTCGGGTCGTGCTGAATTGGCATGCATTCTCCGTGTTTAGTGTGGTAGCAAGCATCTCAATTCTTTCTTGAATTTTGAAGAATTATCAAGAAAAGAAGATCAAAGAAAAATCAAACAGACACCCCACATCTTCTCGTAAAACAAATCCAATCCCACAAGGAAAATCATCCACAATTATTCATTGTTTTAGAGGGGAATAAAAATGGAAAAATATAATATTCAAATAAAACCCCTACCTTGATCATTTTTCAACGACGGAGTCGTGGGGAAGAAGAAAGAGTTGCATTCATTTGTCTTATCCGCCACATAAATCCAATCCAAGCTCGTGCGTCAGTTTTTTGATGACGATGAGGAGGGAAGGTTGGTCATCGAAGATGTCCCATGTTGGTTGCCTCTACAAGGTTCTTCCGAGGAAGATGTCGAAGACGCTCTTTGCCAGCTTTCTTCGTGGAGGAAGTTCATCGTTGGAGAGATTTCTCTCTATATCCTCCTCTCCAAAGTTCCAAAAAGATAAATATGACAAGCCAAAATAATATATTAAGTTTATCAATTATTTAATTGTTCATACAAAATACAAAATGGTTTAAAAAAATAAATAATTGATGTGATCAATTAATTAATGGGGAGGATTTGGCACATTAATGGAAAGTGTGTTCACAGAATTAATTGGGTGGAGGAGGTCAAGAGGCTCCTCCTCATTAATGAGGGGAGTTGAGTGGTTTTCTACAATTAAAATTGGGTTTTAGTCCCTGGTGGTCCCCACCACCATAACCTCTCAATAGAGGTTATGGTCGGGTGGTTCCCACACATCAACTCCAACAAGGAGGTTTAGTTCTGGTGAACCCCACCACCAACATCCACATGGTGGCTCAAAAATAAAATAAAGTGTACTTCATTTTATTTTATTATTTTCCAGGAAAAATCCAAAAATTATCTTTTATTCTCGACCCAATACCGTCGAGGTGAAAGTATCCTTAAGCGAATACTGGTGTTGTGAGTTCAATAGTGACCTATGATTTCAATTACGATCACTAGATCAAAAGTTATAAAAACCCACTCATACATTTACTGAACGTACCTGAACAAAACTTCAGAAATTGATTTCGGGCACACCGTATCTCAGAATCATGCGCTGTCAATTTTAGTGGACTCATAATATTCTAATTTATTTTAAAAATTAAATTGAAATTCTGGGTCTTTACATTCTCTCCACCTCAAGGATCTATATCCCCATAATCCACAACACATGACTAAGGGAACAATTGGATGTACTGAGCACACATCTGAGCATCCCGATCCAATGTGCTCTCCTAGTGGTTATCGTGCTTCCAAAAAATTCATACTAGAGGTATCGACCATCCAAGAAAGACCCACTCTTGTCAATCCTCAATTTCAACTGGAACCTCCGTAAATGTCACCCCATCATCGGCGTCCAACTATCCATGGTCGATGAAGTGAGAATGGTCATGCACGTATCTCCTCAGCTGGGATACATGGAAGACGACATGCACCCAGTGAAACTGAGGTGGAAGAGCTAAATGGTATTCCACCATTCCAACTCTGATGAGGACCTTAAAAGGTTTGATGAATCTTGGAGATAACTTTCTGCCTCAGCCAAATCTCTATACAACTCATCGGGGTAGGACCCATAGAAAGACATGGTCTCCATCTCAAACCCTAGAGGTCTTCGTCTCCTGTCGGCATATGAATTCTTCTTGCTATGTGGATTCTTCAACCACTCTTGTATGATCTAAACCTTCTCTGTGGTAGCCCGTACCATCTCTAGTCCCACCAGTGCTGACTCTCCTAGGTCAGTCCAGCACAAAGGTGATATGCAAGGTCTCCTATACCATGCCTCAAAAGGTGTCATAAAAATGGTGAAATGATAAATATTGTTTTATAAAAACTCCACTAAAGGTAAGTGGTCCTCCCAGCTGTGACCGAAGTCGAGGACATAATCATGTAGTATGTCCTCGAGGGTCCGAATGATCCGCTCAGTCTGACCATCTGTCTGAGGATGGAAGGTAGTGCTCAAATGAATCTATTTCCCAAAATCCTACAACAACCCCTTCTATAGACAGGAAGTAATTCGGTTGTCATGATTGGAGACAATCGCCGAAGGTACTCCATGTAGGAGAAGAATCTCTTGCACGTAGATGCGTCCCAAGCTCTCTACCGAACCATGCACTGAAATCGGTAGGAAGTGGGCAGACGTGGTGAGTCAGTCAATGATCACCCAAATCGAGTATTGAACCCTGGATGTATGTGGAATCCTTGTCACGAAGTCCATGTATATTCCCTTCCACTTATATTCTGGTTCTTCTAAAGGCTGCACCAATCGTGCTGGTATATGCTGCTACGCCTTCACATGCTGACAAGTGAGGCATCAAGAGACAAACTCTGCAACTGCTTTATTCATTCCCGGACACCAGTGCTATCAACGAAGATCCTTGTACATCTTCGAAAATATTGGATGTACCGCTAGATGGGATGTGTGGAACTCCCTCAACAATTCCTCCGGAAGTAACACTATTACCATGGTACTTATTCTGAAAATAATGATGTGCTACCCACCTTCAAAAATTCCATTAGGTGCATTCCCTATGGATATCTGAGCACGTCGTGTCTCGCTGTCAGTGTCTCCAGACTGTTCCACCCTGTATCGCTGAATAGGTGGGGGAGTGACTATAAGATACTGAAGTAATGTTTCTCTATCTTTATCTACAAAGGATATCTATAAAGCAGCCAGCTACTCTGTCACGTCGCCTAATAGCTGTATACCAAATCTTTTGTTGAGTGCATCAGCAACAACATTCACATTTCCATGAGTATAGACTATTTCGATGTCATAGTTCTGAAAAAACTCAAGCCAACGCTGTTGTCTCCGGTTTAGGTCCTTCTGGGAGAGGATATACCTGATACTCTTGTTATCAGAGTACATGGTAAAACGCTCACCCATTAGATAGTGCCACCATATCTTTAAGGAAAATACCACTACTAGTATCTAAAGGTCATGGTTTGTATAGTTATTCTCATGATATCTCAGCTGTTGTGAACCATAAGAACTCATTGCTCTCTCCTATATCAGCACACATCTGATTCCAGCCCCTGATGTGTTGCAGTAGAATATGTACCCAACACATTCCTATGGAAGCCTCATGATGGGGGGACTAGTCACCTTCTTCCTCGGCTCCTAAAATCTCTTCTAGAATCTTTACGACCACACAAACAGATTCCCTTTCTTTGTCAAGGCTGATAGTGGTGCTGCAACTCTAGAGAAATATGGCACAAATATCCAGTAGTATCTGGCCAAAGCCAAGAAACTTTGTACTTCCGTCACACTCCGGGGTGGCTCCCAAGAAAGTACCACCTAAATATTCACTAGATCCACTAAAAATGTAGCCTCTGAGATGAAATTTCCTTGAGTGGGAACCTATCGGATCTAAAACTGGCACTTCGAGAGCATACCATAATACTGGTGCTCTCGGAGTGTGTCCAGTACTACCCGCAAATAGTTGGCATGCTCCTCCTCAGACGTCGAGTTGATCAAAATTTCTTCGATGAAGACTACGACAAACAAATCGAGGTATGGATGGAAAATCATGTTCAAGACGTACATGAACACTATTAGAGTGTTGTTTATTCTGAATGGCATAACCAAGAACTTGTAGTGGTCGTACCGAAATCTAAAGGTCATCTTCTGTACATCCTCATCTGGATCTCTAATCTAGTGATAACCAGATCTAGGTTGTATCTTTGATAACCATTGTTCTCCCTTCAACTGATCAACGAGGTCATAAATCCTAGAGAGTGGGTACTTGTTCTTCATGGTCACCTGGTTCAGGTGCTGATAGTGAACACAAAGCCTCAAGCTCCCATCTTCCTTTTTGGCAAACAGAATTGGGGCTGCCTAGGGAGAAACACTGGGCTAGATGAATCCCTTACCCTGCAATTCCTATGGCTATACCTGTAGCTCGTGATGCTCCACATGAGCCATCTGATACACTGGTGTAGATATCAATGTCCTCCTGGGGTACAAGTCAATGTAAAAGTCCACCTCTCTATGATGAGGTTGAATTGAGACATCATCATGGAAAACATCTTTGTATCGTTCCACTACTAAAGGATAGCTTGGACTCTCCATATCAACTGATGTGAGGGTAAGAGAAGCCAACTGATGAGTGATTGGCTGCACTCTCCTTCATGAAAGTCCTTCATTCACTACAAAGGCTCCCTTTTTGTCAGTGATGGTAAACCTAGTTCCATCCATGCGGACACACCGCACTTTGTGCCTAATATAGTCTATATGTGCATGGATTGCAGATAAACAGTCCATACCCAAAATGATGTCCAAAGGACTCGACGCCACTACAAGGAGATCCGAACCGAATAACTCAACCCCTAGAGTAAGATCACACTACCGGAAAGAGTGTGTAATCGTTGTATCTGCTCTGGTAGGAGTATTTAGTAGTATGGATCGAGCCAACGACTCTGTCAGAATCTCCGAGCTCTGAAAGATGGAAGTGGAAATGAAAGAGTGACTAGAACATGTGTCTATAAGTACTACATCTATGGTGGAGTAGATAATGATCGTACCTTTAATAATATCTGGAACTCCATGATCGTATAACTCAACTTCCTGGAGTTGAGCTCTCCCATATCCACCAACTTCTTGTGGTTTGGGTGGACCTCCGGGTGGAGGTGGTGGTAACAACTCGAAAAGTCATCCATGCTAGTTGCATGGCCAGCTCCTATACCATTTCTGACGCTCCCCACAGATAACCTCTATTGAATATTTGTCTATTTTTTGGACGGTCTTTTGACCACATTCTAATCATCCAAATTGCGGGTCGGACAGTGACGAGCTATGTTACCCTACCTGCCGCATGAGTAACATTGACTACTCCTGGCATGTTTGTCTCTGCATCCGGTGCTCTGTACAACCGATCTTGAGTCATGTGGTTGACCACCTGTAGGCATGGTCCTCTTATACCTCTGTGACATCTATTTGCTACCAGCTGCAGAAGACTCTGCTACATGTCAACTGGTGGTGGATCTTGCTATTGTAGACTGTTCAGTAAGGAAACTCTCCACCATGATGGTTCTCTCTAGCACCCCCGCCTGTGTTGGGATGCTCAATGAGATTAGCATAGCTCTAATATCCCATCAAAACTCATGTTCCAAGGTGTGGGCCCTAAATAATGATTCTGGCACCATATCGGTGGAGTAGCTTGAGAGGTCAGGGAACCTCACTGAGTACTGTGCTACAGTCATGCTGCCCTACTTCAGATAAAGATTCTCTTGTATGCACACTACATGAAAATCTCAGGAACAAACTCCGTCCAAAATAGGTTCTTGAAGTATAACCATAGTAGCATAATCTCATCATGAACCAAGAGAATCAAGCTCCCCAATCTTCCTGCAACATCCTATAGAATGATGGCAGTAAAAATCACCATTAAATCAGCTGGTGTCCCTACCAGTTGAAAAACTCTCACCACATCCTTTAGCCAATCCTCATGCACCTATGGGTCTGTCTCTCCCCAATACATGGGTGGCCTCTGGATCTAGAACTCGTTAAATGCACTCAAGCGGTGTGCATTTTCTGCTGCTGAGGCTGGTGGCATCGGTGGCCCATCGGGGAGTGGTACCCCTGGTGCCTCCATTGGAAAGGGGCCATGTATCGATACCTCATTGCTTGGTGGGATATCTATGCGTACAACTCTCGAGACTCTAGAAAGTCGTCTGCATGGACGCATCCTGAAAGAAACATACACGACACTGTAAAAAGGTAATACCTGGTGATCTGACCTAGTTGAGTTGACGTAAAGTTTTTTTTTGAAAAAACACATGCAATCTGTGTATTCGTGTTCTGAGTTGGAAATCAGGAGTCAGGTTCCTAGTGAATGTATATGTAAGCCGCCACATCAACACTAGTCTCACTAAACTAAAAAAGCACTTATTACCCTTAACACAATTGATTCATATAAAATATCATATTCCTAGGTTTTGCGGTACAACCGGTTCCTCTGATACCAATTTTTCACGACCCGTCCCCCGTGGCTCGTGTCGTGACTACCCTATGCCCACCATCCATAGGCCATGGGCTGGCGACGAGGACGAAAGGCGTAATTCCATAATACTGGGAAGTAAATTCATTAATAACATATAAAATCACACAAAAGAGCACCCAGTTGGATACAAAACACCATGTAAACAGTATAACAAAAGGGTGCTGAAAAGTAAAAGGGGACGAAATACAAGCCCAACTGTAAAGTACAAGGAACTAGAAGTAAAAGTACAGATTATGAAAGGAAAAACAGTTGTTGGGTCATCCTCTGAAATTTCTACTTAATGTGTAGGAACAGATAGCCTCCTTATCACTCTACGTCCTTCAGTGTTTTCTATGTACCAACTCTTCGTAAGGTCCACCTACATGTACCATCCATTCTTTGTACTCTCAGCCTCAGTCAGTGTTGTCTGTCATCTCCATCCAACACAACATGGTGCGGGCATAGCCCATGCAGGTGTGAGTATAAGGATACTATGTAGGGAACCTGAGACCCTCAAGGTCTTACAAAATCCAACAAAGATAAACCACAAATTATGAAATCAATAGATAACCATACATAGGTATACGCCTCTACATATACCTAAGTTATTAAGTAATCCATCTCAAACATGAGGAAAACAAAAAAGATACTGAATCAGCTAAACTGAGGATTTATTCTAGGGGTAAAATATTTAGAACCCATGGCTATTGGATAACTCCTCCTTTATCAAGTACAGTGGGCCTGCCACCACTACTGGGCACTTCCCACTAACTTTGGACTACTGAGCTACTCCTCCTGTCGAGTACTGTGGCTCTACTTTATCACAAAGAGGTTCTACCTACCATAGGTCTACCACCACAACCAGTCGCTACCCCTCATAGCTTGAAGAGGTACTCCTCCGGTTGAGTACCGTGGGACTGCCACCACAACCATGCGCTCTTCCGTTGTGGGTCTTCCGCCACAACCAGGTGCTCCCCACAGGGCCATACAAGTCACTCTGAGTTGATCGGTCAGTTGTCATCAAGTCTCATCATGCTACTTGGTTCCCGCACAAATGTTTTCTCTTCTTCAGAAGATATTCTACACAAACTATTGTTCAGTGCTCCAACTACTATAAATTCCTAGGAAGAAGTATCCCTAAGGTCCGCCACATCATAGGTGTCTCAATAAAATTAACAGCACGTCAATCCGAAGCCCGGTTTGTTATTTATTACCCTTTTAGTCCTGGGGCCCAATTGGATTCGTGCATGATTCAATATGACCGTATAACAACTATACCCCAAACTCTAGTGGAATATAATCAAATGGACTACCACACTCCAAGATTACCAGAGCCATTGATGGTTCGTCAAACGGACATACGGTGGCAAAGATATGTACAAAAGAAAGTAAACGCGACGTAATGGGTCGGGGTTCGGTCGGACCCGGTCGAACCGACCCGGCCTGACCAAGTCCAGGTCGACCCGGTTCGGGTTGACCAACCTGAACCGATGGGTCTAGCCCGACCCATTGGGCGGACCAACCCGTTGGTTTCGGCCCGCACTACTGGGCCCTACCTATAATGCCACGAGGGGCCGCGGAGGGCCGAATGGGTGTGGACCGGTCGCGAGGGCGCTAAAAGGTCACGGGTCGACGCTAGGTCGGTTCAGCTTGGAGGTGTTGCGAAGGTTGGTTCAGCCAGGGCGCCATGAGGGTGTGGAATAGTTCGTCTGGGGCGCCACGTGGGACGTGTAAGGCTGGCTCAGCCAGGGCACCGCGAGTGGCGTGGGAGGCTGGCTCAGCCATGCATCGCGAGGGGCGTGGCTCCGGCGGCTCGACCCGAGAAACCAGAGTTGGTTTGTCCAGCAATGGCAAGGGGTATGCGGGTCACGCGGAGGCCGGTGGCCGGTTCAGCTGGGGCGCGGTGGGGCTCTGCTGGTTCGGCATGGGTGGTGCGGTTCGGCCCATGGCGTCAGAGCTTCATGGGGCTGGCGCGGGTTGTGAAGGCTGGGGGTAGCATGGTCGTTGCCTCTATCACCTTTGTCGTCACGTTGCCTCGTCGCCATTCCGAAGAACATCACAAACAAGAACATCATAGGGGTCAAGCCATGTTGATTTGGCCCGTTACCATCCATGTTTATGGTGGTAGCAAGTGGTTGAATTCTTTCTTGAATTTCAATTAACTATCAAGAAAATAATATGAAAGAAAAATCAAACAAACAAACCACATCTTCCTGCAGAAAGAATATAAATCTGAACCCACAAGGAAAATCATCCACAATGATTCTTTGTTTTAGATGCAATAAATTAATGAAAAAATATCATATTCAAATAAATCCCTACCTAGATCTTCGTACGTCGATGGAGTCATGGGGAATAAGACATAGTTTTCATCGTTTGTCACATCCACCACACACTTCCAATTTATGATCGTGCCTCGGTTCATTGACGATGATGACGAGGGAAAATCAATTGTTGAAGATGTCCCATGTCGGTTGCCTCTGTAAGGTGCTTCTGAGGAAGTAGTCGAACACACTCCTCACCGGTGTTCTTCATGGAGGATGTTATTCGCTAGAGTGATTTCTCCATATTGTCTCTTCTCCCATGTTCCACCATGTTGAATATGCTAATACAAAATAAAAGATTAATTTTATCTATTATTTTATTGTTGGAACAAAATTCAAAAAGGATTAAAATAATAATTAATTTATGTGTACAATTAATTAATGGGGAGGATTTGGCACATTAATGGAATGTGTGTTGGAAGAATTAATTGGGTAGAGAAGATAAAGAGACTCCCCCTCATTAATGAGGGGAGTGAGAGTTTTTCCACAATTAAAATTGGGGTTTTGGCCCGGGTGGTCCCCACCACCGTAACCTCTCATGAGTGGTTAAGTTTGGGTGGGCCCCACCACCATAACCTCTCATGGAAGGTTATGGTTTGGTGGTCCCCATACTTCAAATCCCACAAGGATGTTTTGTTTTGGTGGACCCCACCTCCAACTTCCACATGGTGGCTCAAAAATAAAATAATGTGTAGTTCATTTTATTTTATTATTTTCCACAAAAAACCCAAAAACTATCTTTTATTCTCGACCCACTGCTGTCATGGTGAAAGTATCCTTAAGTTAATACCAACATTGTGAGTTCAACAGTGCCCTCATATTTCAATTCTGAGCACATGTTCAAATGTTAAAAAAACTGGCTCATACGTTTACTGAACGTACTAGAATAAAACTTCATAAATTAATTACGGGCACACCAGGCCTTGGAATCACGCACTGTCAATTTTCACGGACTCATAAAATTCCCATTTATTAAAAAATGTTTACATGGAAATTACCAGTATTTACAATAGTCAAAATTATTTAAGCACATATGTTTAGAATTTCCATGAAATCAAAGAAGTAATATAACCGAATGAAAAGAAATTTAATTTTGAAATAATTTACCACATGGAAACATTTTGATTAAAATAATGTTGTTTGAAATATTTAAAATTTAAACATAAAATAACATAAATACTTATGGAATCATTATATATCATTTTATATGAGAATTATATACCCCATATTAAAAATATATGAGCATATCATTACAATATGCCTCAATTATGGGAAATTAAGATGATGTCCCTTACCACCGACATTATTTTGGATGAACATGATTTAACCTCCTATATTATGAATTTAATCGTCTCATCTATGTATAAAAAATAATTATAAGAATTATAATATCATATAATATCCTTATATAACATCTTATCTCATATTTGTTAGTAATCATACATTATTTTTAATGTTTCAGGTGATAATTTCCTAGTTTTCTCATTCATTCCTTATTAAAAATTTTCATGATCTTATTTATATTATAAAATATAATAATATTTAGTATAATTTTTATGAAAAATTCATAACATTTCTAAATAAATTATTATTTTAATACATATCATGAAATGTGTTTTTTATAAATGATGTATGTCTTCATCACGAAGAATGTAGGTCATATGTATGCAACAATAACATTTTTTTCCAATGATCATTATTAAATTGTGTTAATGTAATATTTTATCTTTATATAATGATAATGATATCATATAAAAATTATTTTTTCTTCAATAAATTAATTTATATATATAATACATTTGATTGGGGGTCGAAATGATATTCTCATTATTTAGTAGAGGCGGTAGTCCCCACGTACAGAAACATTATTATCATGAATAAGTAAGTTAAAGGGAATGTAAAACACCCACCATCACAGATATATATATATATATATATGATATCATAAAAATAAAAATAATTCATGAATGCAATAATTATGTAATTTATATAATTATTTTTTCATTGATACTATCCTTAATAAAATCCTTAAAATGAATTAGTGAAAAATGAATCATATCTCATCGTGATGAGGTTCCCCCTATACAAATGAGTGTAATTATCATATCCCCTATAGAATGGAAATTCAAAATTAATATATGATATAATTTCTGAAGTCGTATAATTATATTATGAAGAGTAAATTTATTTTTATGATCCAACATCATATCCAATCGTGCGATGTGGTAATAGAAAAATGAATCTCATTGGTTCACAAGGCTGTTTTCTTATTTCAAATGAATGATGATTACAAAAACCATTTTAGGGATGTGGTGATGGTTGTATTTCATGGACATTGAATAACAAATTATATTTATATTTATGATACATTGGTTATTATATCATCATGTGTCAATAATAATTTATGGTGGTGGAGGATGGTAGAAATTAAAATAATGATCAATGAAGAACATTAAAATGTTTTTGGGTAACCTCATTAGGTGAGAACCAATGTCCATTGAAAGTTGGATTGTTGACCAAAAAAGTTCTTTTAGGATGATATTTGATAAGTTGGGAATTGATTTTTTTAGTTATTTTTTAAACAAATATTTTTTAAAGTATATTATGGAGATTATATAGCATGACATTTTATAAGTAAGTTGAGTTCCAAATTTGTCATTTTTAGAAATAAAAATGTGTAAACTCAATTTTTACCAAGAAAAAGGAAATAAATTGATTGATATCAAACTTTTTACATTATAAAGTCTAGAATATTATTAAAATGTAATTTAGATATGTTTTTTTTATTTTTACTAATATCAATTAATTTTAACCCTCTGTAAATCATTTTTTACCAGTACCACTGTAAATAATTTTAATTTTTTTTACTATTTAGTATGTTAAAATGATAATTAGAATTTATTACATAATATAATTATTCTGAATAAAAATATAGAATACATTTTTCAAATTCAATTAATATAAGTAAAAAATATTAATTTATAGATAATCATATTCATTTTTTAAGAAAATGTGTTTTTAAAGAGAAATTATTATAAAACATTCAATGCTCTTATATCAAAATTCATTATAAAAATTATTTAAATAAACTAAATTTTATTAATTGACATAAAATATAACTAATTTTTTTCCTAAAATTGTCAAAATATATTTTATCATTAAAAAAACTTATATAAATAAGAGAGTATTCATATAGAAGTATGTATCTATCATTATTTATAAAAAAATATTAATCATTTTTTAATGAATCCAAAATATTATCTGTATGAATATTATCATAATCATATATATAAAGTTTACATCATTTTATCAATTAAATTTTGTAATAGTTGTTACTATAAATTTTAAATCATGTTCGCAAAGCCTGAAAAAAACTACTTTTATAAGAAGAAATAAATATATGTTAGAAACATTTCATTTTATTTTAAATGATTATTATTTTATTTATCATTAATAGATAAACATAATTTTCATAATTTAATTTGGACTATAAATACCTACAAATTTAATGATAACTCTTTAATGTTATACCATATTATATATTATTTTGGCTCAGGTTTTCATGTTCTGAAATATATCCAAGAAATTTAATTTATTTAAATATATTTCAATGTTTTTTTAACCACTGTTTTGTCTGTCTCATATGTTATCAATAATGATATTTATTATTTAAAATATCACGGTGTTACATTCCCTCTATATTAAATATTTTCTTTTAATAAAATTTAATCTTGATCATAGAAATCAAAGGGCAGGCAATTAGAAAACTATTATTGAAAAACCCCACCATATAAAAAGAGTTAATAATATATGTAATTAATAAATGGAAATCGGATTAAAAAGGCAATAAGAAATAAAACATAAATAGGAACTTATTTAAGATAATCTTGTTGTCAAGGGATGATACGAGAATAGAAGAAAAGTTTAAATGTTTATGGAGATGATAGATGTCATTTATCATTGGAATGTAAGTGATAAATAGAAATTTATAGACCTAAAACCAAAAAATTTATCATTACTTCATTTACCAAATAATTCATCTAATATTAAGGTATTATGGTAAAAAATTTTCATGAACCTTTTTTATATTGATGAATTTACTTTCTTTATACAAATACAATTACATATATATACTCAATATAATTCTATTTAATAATAAAATTTTCATCCTTTTCTTATGATCCGATTAATTTTTGAATTCATCACTTAATCCAAGAACTATAAATACAATTTTTTTCATGAATCACTGAAATTAACTATTAATGTATCCTTTGATCCCAAAATGGTGAAAATTATTTTCATTTATCTCTAAATATTATCATAAAATAATATAGTTAAAACAATTTATCAAATAAAATATATTAATATATATGCCTCATTTGTAAAATAACTGGTTATGAGTTTCAATTTTTTATATAATTGTTTATCTAAAAACAGTGAAAAATTAATCAAAAAATAAAATAGGCTAGTGGTAGGTCCTAAATATATATCATCGATTATATATGGGTTCAATCGATGAGAGATTTATTGAAATTCGAGGCTGATACTCAGATTGCACCATGTCCGTTTTCTAAAAGTCTAATAATATTACACCAATAAATTAAAAAAAAATATATGATGTACATACTTGACATAAATCCAATCATTATAAAACTTTTTACTATTGTTTTAAATACAACATACAATTATCTAAAATTATAAAAATAATATTTGACTATTTTTAGAATTCCATTAATTATCATATGAACCCTAAATGATATCAATACTAATAAAATTATATATAAAAAATGTAATGTAATTATTCATTAAATTAAATTTTCAATAAAACTTATATTATACCAATGGGTGGTATTTCAAAAAAAATATTCCAAAACAACATCAATCCTAGTATAATATCAATACATGAAACCCTTAAATGGGTTTTAAATATATTTAATATATGATCAATATCAATCTCATAAACTCAGTATGGTATCCTTAACACTTATGTTAATAAAGAAATATATTTTTCTAAAATTTCACAACATTCTTAAATGTTTCATGATTCTTAAAACCAAGATATAATTGGTAAAATACATTTAAAATTTAATTCTTGAATCACAATACATAAAAAATTCAAAAAACTTTATATCAAAATATGTATTTATTTGGATTAGGGGTTTTCCTTTAGAATATTGAATTAAATTGGATAATACTCATATACCCCATAATTAAGCTTAAGGGGTAAAAATAAATCACTATGATGATATTTATTATCTTCCATTATTATCTTCAGTTTCCAATGGAAATAAAATAATTTATGCCATTTTTTTGAACACATATTACATTTTTAGCTTCCTTTGATAAATCATAATTTCAATATAAGAAACCACATTTCTATCCTAGAAAATTTATTTTATTGATCTGATTAAAATTTTAATAGTGGAATATAATGAAAATTTGAACTGTTCTAAGTATATAACCAGTGATTTTCAAAAAGGGATCATAGTAAGGACCATTTTTATGAAACATGTTATGATCATTTTAGACTCAATTCACCATTTTTGGATTTATTACACCTTTGTATATCTGTGATAGAACCACATCCACTTATAGTATCTAAATAGGGATGTATTTCTAGGAATCGAACATTTTTTATTCCATACATAAACATGGGGATGTTATTCTATGCATATCATTAATTTTTGTCATATTTATATGATCTTTAATATTTTTTCAAATATACTATCGAAGGTTTAAAATAAACAAAAATTGAAACCAACTGTATTGAAACTAAAATATATATCAGAAAGAAAGTGTATTCTTTATTAAATTTTCATAAGTTATATGAAATCATATACCAAAAGACCAAATATTATATTAGTCATGGTAATCCATAATCATATATAATTCTATTATTATATTTTAAAATGTTAATTACAAAATAATATTTATATAATATCATCATTCCCTATAGAATATCCTTGTATAGAATTCAATGTACACCTCATAGATTATAGAGGAATGTAATTAAAATAATGGTGAGCTCAAATTCTCAACAATGGTAACGTACATCAGATTCCATCATGAATTAATTAATCATAGTCAATAATTAATGAACAATACAGAATGGTAAATATATGAACACACATTAAATTTTAATAAAAAACTATAATAATAAATTTCAAAGAAACAAAATTAACAGTAATTATATTTAAAAAATTACATGGAAATAATTGTTATTTGAGAAATAATCAATGTGTAAAGGGAAATAGTAAAATACTTATTCAAATAAAATATATTTAATATCAGGAAAATATAAGGAATGATTAATTTGGTAAGGTAAATAACTCACAAAAAATCTCGTTTAATCAATAATTATGACTAAAGAGAACCCTAAGACAACATCTTACTAAAAATATCGTAGATATAAATAACATATTCTTTCCTAATAAATTAAATGATTAATTATTGGATGATAATAACTATCAAATCATGAAATATCAATCATCAGGACATTTCACTATATGGTATATAATTATAACTAGAAACCCATAAAATAATATCTTACTAATTCACATATTGGTATAATTGATGCATCCATGGGATATATAATTATAGGCACATAACATAACTTCATGTCCAGACATTACTCATATATGGTACAAATAAATTTTATTAATGAATATTGTTCCTTATAAAAAAATATCTATATTGAGTTAATTATTTTGATTTATAAATAACTAAATAAAAATAATGAAAATTTAATATAGATAACGAATTTGGATAATGTTTTTTGATTTATAAAAAAAATGTCCATGATAAATAATATTTATATTTAAGGGAAATTTAAATTCCAATGATCCCAATAAATCAGATACTTCAATGGAAATGTAATTAGTACATAAATGTGTTATGAAAGTAAATATATGTAGATTCCTTAGTAAAATTGATCATAACCCCTATAGAGGAAGAATAAGGATGGTATCAATATAACATATCTTTATTCATGTATTTATAAAGTCAAGGGTTGTTTATTATGAATTTAAAAACCACAAAAATATCATTGAAGACATTATTCAATAAAACAGTTCATTAATTTTAAAAATCTCATTTTGAAACTAAATATTCAAAAAAATATATTTTTAAATATTAATTTGAAAATATCATTTGAAACTTATTATGTAATTGTTTAAACATTTAATAGTTATGATGTTTGGAAATTATATTCAATTTTTTAGGTTATGAAAAATATTTCATTAAATGTTTAACTAAAATCTGAAATGAAATTGTTTCTAAAATAAAATGAACATTCCATTCAAACAAAATGTAATAATGGTTAAAATTTTCCTTCATATTTTTTATAAGTTTAAAAATAATTCAAAATCATTTTTGAAAACCTATGTTTTTATTGAAATTTGATATATTAAAAAAGATAGAAATCATATTGTATTTTATTAAAAAATATTCCAACAGTTTGAAGTATAAATTAATGAAAAAGGATGTATTTATAGTGAATATGATAAATAACTAGTGGAGATAAAAAGGTAATGGTTTTTTAGAATATAATGAAATATTTCCCACGAATAGAATATATACTATAAAAAAACAATATTAAATGAGGTTTTAAAATAAAATGTTACCAAGATAATAACATTGATGTAGGGATTAATCAATGAATCAATTATGTGTATCAAATTAAAATTCCCACAAATAATTATTAAATAAAACATAATACAATACAAATTATTTACACACAAAATCATAAAATTTTTATAAAAATTTATTAGTAATGGCATGAAATGAAAATGAATTGTATTGTGACTTTTTTTTACCAAATTAGAAAATTTTACGTCAAAAAAACATTCGATGAAATAATTAAAATTTGTACATAAAATAATATTTATTATTAATAAATCAGGATATTAAATTTATGATGGGGTTTATATTAAATATATTAAATATATTACATGCATTACATTAAATTATTCCTCAATGAAAATAAATTGAGATAAATTCCCATACCTCAAACTTAATTTTGGTTGAATGATATTTATCCTCTAGTACAGTAGATATAAAAAATTTATTAACTTAATAAATTAAAATATTCATGTTTATAATATCATATATTATTATTTTATAAAATCATATCACCCATTCATTAATATTCATTCATTATTTTCATTCTTTTATGTGTCAATTGTATTGTTTTCTCATTTGTGATTTCTAATTAATGTATTTATTTATGTAAATATTTTATATTTCAATAATCTTTATAATAATAATCATGAAATGTATATCATATTTAATAATAAACTATTCATTAAATTCTAATAATTATATATTGTTTTGATAAAATAACAATCATATGATCATGGAGACGATATGTCGTACAAATACATGTGTGGCATTTCCATTTTTCATTTATTCTTATGTAAAGATGTAAAAAATATTTTTTGATAAACAAATCGAAATTATATTACACATATCATATTATTTATTTTTTTACAAACATATATAAATCATCCATGTTGTGTAGTGATGAATATAGTTCCACAACGATTCTTTAAGGTGGTAGTCTATGCATAAGTGAATAATGTTATCATAATTACGTAAGAAAAAATAACCAATAAAATCATATATATATTATGTTTTAAAAATAAAAAATATTTCATAAATATAATTATTAATTAATGAATATAAAATATTTTCATTAAAATTTTATTTATTTTCATCAATTTAAATTATAGGGAAAAATTAATCACATCATTTCAAGAGGCGATAATCCATTGTACACACGACTAACATTATCATATCCCCTACAAAATGGAATATAAAATATTACATATGATATAATGAAACTATAAGTAAAAGTATGTTATAAATATAATTTATTTACTTTTTATTTATCCGAATACCAATCTATTAGTAATGTTAATGGAAAAACGAATTACATTGGTTCATGGGGTGTTAGTCTGCCATACACACAAATGATGATTTAGTAAACCTTTTACAAAAGAATGGATTTTTTATGTTCGTGAACATATCAAAAATAAATCTACATATATGGAATATATATAGGTTATTAAATCATAATGGGTTAAAAAAATTGAAGTAGTAGGTGGAATAAATAAAAATAATAATGCTTGATGGTAAACATTACATCTTCCTTTAGAAACCTCCTTTGGTTTCCACCAAACACCTTCCTCGGTCAGATTTCTGACTAAAACATGTTATCAAATATTTTAGAGGCAATTTTGGATTATAACTTGTCCCTGATTGTCAATAAATACGTTTTTTATAGTGTTAATTTGAAATTATATGGGTTGTCCTATTATAAGTGATGTGAGTGGCACACATGAGTTTTTTAAAATAAAAATTTTTACCTATATTTTTTACATTAAAAATATGTCTGAAAAAATTTATTTTAAATAATTACATATTATAAAGTTGAAATATTGACATGAAATCTATTATAGATATTTTTTTTGTCATTTTCAAAAATCCACTTTTAGTTTGACCCCTGGTAAATCATTTTTTACCTTCACTACGATTAATAATTTTTACGATTTTTAAAAATGATGTGTAAAAAAAATAATTCTACCTTATTAGATAATACAAATAATTATTATAAAAAATATTTATTCTATTTTCGCAACTAAAATCTCATATTAGGAATATATAAAATATAATTAATGTAGCAAATGCGATTTCAAGAACCATTCCCTAGGGCCCATGCCGTGACTACCCCAAACACACCTCTTGAAGGCCAGGGGTTGGAGACTAGTTCCGAAAGCATCAAACTGCAAGTAGGAGTAATTTTTTTGAATAAAAGTATACACACACATTCCCAACCACGTACTAGCTCACTAAAAGTGGAGAAAAGGTATACTAAAACAAGACTGAGTACAAAATACTACTGAAAGGAAGTGGGCCAGAAATCAAACCCATCAAAAAGATCTGAAACAACAAAGTACAAAAAGGAGCTCGGATGGCCATATGAGGAAAAGTCAACAAGATAGTAAGAGTAGTGAAGCTTCTATAAGATAAATTAGTATGTCCAGTCCACCAGGTAATACTGGGCCCCACCTAGTTCTAGGCCACCATGTCCATCATCGAGGTGTCGAATAGTCATATATCATTGGGCTCTATTGGTTCCATGTACACCAAGGTCTCTATCAACGTGTCGATCATCTACATGAGACATGGAACACATGGTATGAGATCGTGTAGAGGAGAGTGACATGAAACTATGTAGGGACCCAAAAAAATGAAGAACCACACAACAATCCTAAAACTAAATCACGAAGTAAAATCCAACTCACAACAGATATATTCAAAGGTAGTGATCATAACATCATTAGTCATATAATTGAACTCCTCAACTACTGGGGAACTCTTCCACTATCGAGTACAGTGGGCTTTCTGGGTCAGAAAGAGCTACTTCCCACCATCCATGGACTTCTATGGTACTCATCCTTGATGAATACCATTGGTATGCTGGCTCACACAGTGTCACTCCCCATCATGGGCCTTCCAGGTCACACAGAGCCACATCACACCAAGGAAGAACTGAGGTACCCCACAAATCAAGTACCATGGGTCTTCAAATTTACACAAATCCACTCCCCACCATGGCCCTTCAATGTCCCATAGATCCGCTTCCCACTCGTCCATCATTGAGCAGCCTTGTGTATCCACTAACCGTATGGTTCTGTACATAGAGTGCTTAGAAGAAATGCTCCCCAATCAATTATTTTAGTCTTTATGTCCATTAATATCACCACTATTCATCTTAAAATATCCTCCTTGGAAAAAGGGTCCCAATTCTGCAAATGACTTGTCAATCAGACATGCGGTTGGAACGATACCATCATTTTGGTAATAAGGGTCTGTTTGTGACATGCCCGATCCAACCCGGTCGTACCAACCCAAGGGACCCACATATCATGTTTTAATTAGATAGATGAAACTTCTCTTGTTTTGGGTCAGGGTCGGTCTAGTTTGTCCTTGTTAATGGGCCAGACCAAGTAAGCCTCGCTGAACCTAGCCCGGTTTGGCCAAGGGTTCAGCCTATCGGGTCACCTAGTGACCATGTTTAGTCTGAACTGACCCGAAGGGTGTGGTTTCGGCCCACTGGGAGTGGGTCCAGCCCACAAGTGATGTTTCGTCTCACTGGGCTAGATGTCTAGTACGCTGGGCTAGGGGTGCGGCCCGCTAGCCTTAGCTCGATCTACGAGTGGTGTGGACTGGCGATGTGATGTCAGGTCAGGATGCAGAAGCCGAGCTGCATCCAGCTCTAGATATCCCCACGGATGCGGGTCCCCTTCATCTTTAGTCAATGGACCACTACCCGCACTGCCCAGGTGGCACAAAAACCAGCCATCACGTCCACAAGGTGAATGCCTAGCACTGCGACTCCTGCTGCCATGACTAGTTGTTTGCGACCTTCTACCACCGGAGTGCACCAATTAGCACGCCACCGACACAGCTATCATGGAAGTGGTTGGCGCCACCTCAACTACCACCTTAGAAATAGTTGGCACCACCCCTTCATGAAATCATTGTGGGCTAACCATTGCCTCCAGTTTCTGAATTTTCTATGACAACGACACCTTCTGCGGGCAACCGATGTGGCTTCAGTGGTTCATTTTCAGATCCAACTATGCCAACAGGACTCTTAGGTCACCACCATCCTGGCATAGGCCTTAAAATTGAAGTCCCACAACTTCAAGAATACTTCCACCAGGAATGCATGAGTGGATGATATTAGGCCCTGTTCGTGTCTATTGGGACCCTCTGCATAATAGGTTTAAATCAAAATGGAGGTTTTGGGATTATAGTTCAACCATTTAATTCATGGATTGAATACTGAATGATAAATCTCTAAGAAACATCACTTATCCACATAAACTCAGGAATCACATATCAACTTGTTCGTGATTTCATCTATGTTCATCTATTATAAAAAAAGAAGTGGGGGTGAGATTTGAAATAAAATTAAAACCCTTAATTCTTTTGATGTTTGATGTCAGAGCATTCATCCTCAAGAGTTTGAGGTGTTGATATCATAACATCTAGCTCCGTTCTTCAAGATTCATTTATGTTGGCGATGTCTCGCTGGATTTCATTAGCATTCAATTTTGGAATGGAATATTATTTAATGATTCGTTAGAGAGTCTCCATGGTTTAATTTTGTCATCTCCAATGTTCCAAATAATTAAGGGAAACATGTCACAATGTTTTAGTTATGGTGCGATGTAGCATCATCACACTATTTCATTTATGAAATAGTATTTCTATTACTCACCCTTTATTTCATAATTACACTATGTGATATTGTCCATTAATGTGCCTTATTAATATTCCACGTTGCCACGTCGTAGTTGAAACACAACATCTCCATCTACCACTCAACAGATTTGAAAGAATATAAGACAACTTTTTATGATATTTTATTATTTTTCTTCAAATGTATGAAAATATATTTTACCATTTAGCCTTTGAATGTCGAATTTATTTCCATTCTAAGAGAATACTAGTGTCTTGAGTTCAATTAGTTACACTTATTTTCGATCCGCGCACAAGTTTAAATTAATGAAAACCCCTCTCGTGTGTTTACTGATCATACCAGAAAAATATTCAAAATTTCATTATGGGTTTCCATGCCTCAGTATAATGTGTTTTCATATATCATGTTATGAGAATAATTACATATTAAAAATTATATTAAAATTCCATGTATTTATATTCTCCCCACCTAGGGGCTTTACATCCCTAAAATCCAAAATAAGAAATAGACAAACAAACGAGGGTACTGAGCAGGAATATGAGCCTCCCGCTATAATGTAATTTCCTGAAGAATCTTGTGATTCCACAGAGCATGCACCATAGGAATTGACCATCCTCATAGGACCCTATCCTATAGATCCTCTATCTTCACTGGGAACTCTACAAACATCGTCCCATCGTCAATGTTTAGCTCACCCCGGCCGATGACATGTGATGGGTCAAGCGCATACCTCTTTAGCCACGACAGAGCAAAAAAATCATGCACCTGGTGCATCTGAGGGGTATGTCCTATGTAGTTTTCCACCTAAAAAACTCTACTAAGGTTCTGAAAGGTTCTTATGAACCTCATAGATTGTTTGTATCTCCAAAAAAATATATGTAACCCCTTTCAGGGTGAGACATGAAGGAACACAAGGTCTCCCCCATCAAAATCAATGGTTCTTCATCTCCTATCATCATAAGACTTATTTCTATTTTGTTCTGTCCTCGTCTGCTCTTGGTTGATCTGAACATTCATATTCTGAGGTCATACAAACTCCAGACCCATGACTGCCAACTCCCCTAGGTCTGTCTAGCTTATGGGTGGTCAGCAAGGCCACCCACACAAGGCCTCAAAAGTGCCATGCCAATGGTGGAGTGATAGTTTTTGTTGTTTGAAATCTGTAATAGTGGAAGGTTGTCCTCCCATCTATGAGTAATGTCTAGTATTACATCATGTAGCATATCCTCTAATGTATGTATTGTTCACTCTATCTGACCATCCATATGGGGATGAAAAGTTATGCTCATGTTCATTTGAGTGACGAACACATCATGTAATCCCTTCCATAGTAGGGATGTATAGCATGCATCATGGTCTAAAATGATCATTGAAGGAACCCATTGGATAAGAACTATCTCCCAGACATAGAGGCATCCCATGAACTCAACTAGTCCCTACAATTAGATGGGTAGAAATGACACGACATGGTGATTCGGTCAACGATCACCCAAATAGAATCCTGGCCTCTGGACATACGTGGTAACCCTATCACGAAGTCCATCAAGATACCATCCCATTTCCACTCTAGTAACAATATTGGTTGGTTTAAGCCTCCTCAGACATGTAGCTTGACCATCACTACAGACAAGTGACGCTTCATGAAATGAACTCGGCCCCCACATTCTTCATCCCTTACCACCATTACAAACATCGGAGGTCCTTGTACATTTTCACCACTCCTAGATGTACCGCCAAAGGGGATGGATGGAAATCTATCATCACATCCTCGGGAAATATCATAGTTAATATGGTGATCCCTCCGAAAATTATGACATGCCCCCACCTATCAAAAATCCATCAGGAGTGCATCTTGAGGATATATGATCATTTCAGTCCATGCAGTCAACATCAAAAATTGTGCCTTCTTAACTTGTTGTAAGAGTTGGGGAGTGAAAATCATATAATAAAGGTATATTTCTCAATCACTATCCACTAAGAATATATGCATCATGGCTAGCGACTTTGTCACCTCACTTATCATATGTAAAATTGGCCTCCAACTGAATTTGCCTTCCACCACATTCCCCTACCCAGGATTATAGGCTATCTCATAGTCATAATTTTGGAGGAACTGCAACCATCACCACTATATAATGTTCATGTCCTTCTATGATAATATATAACTATGACTCTTGTAGTCATAGTAGATGCTAAATTGTTCACCCTTCGAGTAGTGTCACTATACGTTTATAGAAAAGACCATAGCTGCTAAATCCATGTCATGGATCACATAGTTCTACTAATGCTGCCTCAACTGTTGTGACCCGTAGGCAATCAATGCTTTCTCCTACCTCAAGAAATAATCCATTCCAGTCCCTGTTGTGTCATAGTAAATTAAAAACTCAATGCCCTCCTCTGGTATTCTCCAAATGAAGGAACTAGTCAATCTCTACCTCAGCTCCTGAAAACTCTGCTTGAATTTTTTCATCCACATGAAGGGTTGTCCCTTTATGGTCAAGGATGATAAGGGTTCTTCTACTCTAGAATTGTCAGGTAAAATCCTCAGATTCTAACTATCCAACCCCAAGAATCTATACACCTCAGTCACTCTCATGAGAGGCTCCCAAGCACGCACTGCCTCTATCTTTGCTGTATCTAACAAAAATCCAGCCTCTATGATGACATTTACCAGAATGTGGACCTCCTGAATCTAGAACATGCACTTCGATAGCTTACCATAATACCAGGGCTCTCAGAGTGTATCTAGGACTATCAATAGGTGTGTAGTGTATTTATCCTCTGATGCTCAGTACACCAAGAGGTCATAAATGAAGACCATGATGAACCGATCATGGTAATGCTTGATGATCTTTTTCATAAGGCCCATGAACACTACTGGGCCATTGGTCATGCGGAAAAGAATCACTAGGAACTTATAGTTGTCGAACCAGCACTTGATGTGTGTTTTTGATACATCCCAATCCTACTCCCAAAGCATGTGATAGCCTGATCTAAGGTCTATCATTGACAATGACTTCACTCCCTTCAGCTAGATGAAAAGGTCATCAATTCTTGGAAGTGGATACTTGTTCTTCACGGTCACCCTGTTCAGGAATAGTAATTCATATCACAACCTCAATCTCTCATCTGATTTCATGGAAATATGCACTGGGGATACCCATGGTGAAACGCTAGGCCTTATGAACCTCTTCACCTTCAAGTCCTCCAACTATACCCCCATCTCGTGAATCTCTGTGGGATACATCCAATATACCGGTGTGGATATTGTTTCCATCCCAGGGTACATGTCAATTAAAAATTCTACCTCCCTATGAGGAGGTAGTCTCAGAACATTCTCCGGAAAACATCCCCATACTCATCCACAAATATAGGGAATCTTAGACTCCTATCAACTACTATGCAGTGGGTGAGGCTAGCCAACTAGTGAGTGATACCTAGCACCCTCCACTGAGTGAGTCTGCCCTACACTATAAGGGTTCCTATCTCTCCAGTGAAAGAAAACCCTGGTCCCATCTCTGCGGAGACTCCACATTGTACGCCTAATATTGTTGATCTAAGCATGGACTGTAGATAGCCAGTCCATTCCCAATATTACATCATAAGTCCTCGACGCCACAACTAGAAGATCCTAGTCAAATATCTCGCCCCTTAGAGTAAGGTCACACTATCAGCATTGATATTTAATCGTCGAATCCCCTCTCATATAAGTATCTAACTATAAGAATCGAGACAAAATGTTGACCGGAATATCTGAACTCTAAAAAAATGTTGACGGAATAAAAGTGTTACTAGATCAGTTGTCTATAATAATTACATTTAGGGTGGAGATGATACAGATCATACCTTAGATCATCTATAGTGTGTCATGGACATAAACCTATGCTTCCTAGAGCTGAGCTCACCCATACCCGCATACTCCCAGAGGTTGTGGTAGACCAGCTAGGGGTTGTGGTAGTAACACCTCAAACCATCACCCATCACCTGCCGCTTGACCAGATCTCCTCAAACATCCATTTCCCTATGGAAATACTCGTTCATACCACTATCACTGCCTTTGGATCCCCACGATCCTCTTTTGGTCATCTATATTGTAGGTTGGGCAGTCACATGCCATATGTCCCTTCTCGCCACACGAGAAGCACTTCATGGCTTATTACTGACTCCACCTGATATGGGAGCCCCAAAATACTGACCATGACTCATGTGGTAGTCTTCTAAAAGGAATATCCTTATTTTTCCCCCATGTCTTCTATCTGCTACCTAATTAAGACTCTACCGCCTATGGTCTACAGGAGACACTACCTGTCAATGCCCGCTCTGCAAAAAATATCTTCACAACAAGGGATCACTCTATCTGTGGAGTGTAATGATATCTCGGTGAACCACACTGAGTAGTCAACCGCCATTATTATTCCTTAATTTAGTTGAATCAGATTCTTAATTCACATAGAGCGCAAGGTTGTGGTGGAAAAATCCTCTCGAAAAAGCCGCTTGAATTCTACCCAGTTAAGGGTCACCTTGTTTTTCATATGGGGGTCAAGCTACACCATCTCCTTGTTGAGCCTTGTACAATGTTTATTTCCATGATATCCATCTGTTCAGGTTTTGTACTCACTAAGATAAATAACTATATCACAGCTTTCTATCGGTCCTCTGGGACCTGAGGATTCATCTCTCCCATGAACCTAATAGGTCTCTGTCTCTGAAAATCATATAGGGAACTAAGCCTATGAATTTCCTCTTCTAGAAATGGAAGAAGTAGGGGTTGGCCATCAGGTGGTGGTATCACTAGTGCATCACCTGGTGGGGCCATCTCAAGCACTAGCCCTTGAACGGACGCGTCATCATTGGTGGGTTGTCCTCATGACATTGTATTAGGATCTTGATTGTTCGTCCCCATTGAGGCATCATGAAATAGATAATGACGTACCAAAGTTAGAAGATTTTTCCTCATGAGATGAATTTTATTCAATACAAAATAATTATAAACTTATGCAGCCAATGTTTTCATGTATTGTGCCGAAAAACAAAATTCAACGTCCTGGTGTATTTATATATTGGTTACCTTACCAACACTAGACTCCCCAAATTTGAATGTCCGAATCACATCACATAACACTATTACCCCAAAACAAAAAAAACAGACTCATAGTCTTTTCTGTAGCTTTGAACACCCTCTTACACCACTTTGTCACGACCGGTCCCCGGGGGCCCATTCCATGCCTACCCCAAGAACGCCTCCCAAAGGCCAGGGCTAACGACCACTGCTGAAGGCCTCAACCTCCATGTGAGAGGTATTTTCTTAAGTGCTAACACACACACAAACTCCCAATCACATCCCAATTAATTGAAACAAGATAAAACATATTCTAAAATAATAATGATTACAAAATAAAATTGAGATCAAGTGGGGAAGAATACAAACCCCACAAAAAGAACTAGAATGACAACGTACCCAAAAGAGTTCTGATGGCCATCTGCAGAACACCCCACATGATTTTCAGACTAGTGAAGCTATGGGAAGCTAAATTAGTATGTCCAGTCATCCTTTCCCTACTAGGATATAATACACCAAGATTCTACGATACATTTTCCTTTGAATAATGCAATATCTTGCATTGTACACTACTTCTAGATTCTAACACATCACGACCAATCAGTCTAGCCATTATGAATAGTAATACCCAATTTTCAATGTTTTATATATTTTATCATTCAAAATGAACTTCACTTTTCAATTCGGAATATCGAAATTAGATTAGGGCGAGTGTTTGGTATTTTTTGAAAACCTTCAATTTTTTATGAATAATGAAAACACTAAATTTTAATTAAAAAAAACTTTTTTTAATCAAAATCATTTGCAATGTTAAATTATAAATTTGAATGGTCTTTAAGTATAATTTTATTATATTTTTATCAATTAATATAATATAAGTCATTGGATTTAATATCACGATTAAACTGGACATAAACAAGTGTCAATATTTTGACAGTAATTATATCATAAAAACACACTTTTTGTTTTAACAACGGAAATTAATTTCAAATTAATTTAATCTCTTACTGTGTTTTCAATTAGGAAATATGTATTCCATATTTTTAATTAAGTGGTCCAGATTATGTAAATTTGTAAATTTTATTTTTAGACATTAGGAATATTTTCTTTCGTAAATATTTCATTTACGGTGGTTAATGGGGTAAATCCATTAAATAATGTTAAAAATAATATTATAATAATATTAAATTACCCTAACACATGTCCTAACCCTATTGGATGATAAATGTACGACCATGGATATCCATGGGTTGATTTTGGGACCCCATGGTGCCACTTGGGAGTGATAATTACATTTAATATTAAATAATATAATGTAAAGACAAAAATAACAAAAGAAAATATATTTTAGTAAAAAAAATATATGAGGTTATATAATTTATCTATTTGACTATAAATAGTCATTAGAAATCTAAAAATATATAATATCTCAGGATATTTTATTTAGAATTTTTAGACATAATATAAATATATTTATATATGACATAATAATGATGTAGTATTTACCTTATTAATCAAATAATCAAATAAATGATATTATAAATACTAAAATAAATATAATTTGATAGTTTTGATGCCATAAAAAAAATCAATAGGCGAATATAACATGTTAGGGTTTATTAAATGTATTTATTTATAATTAATGAAGTTGTTAGGACTTTATCAAAAATGAATTATTAAATAATGTCAAAATTGACATATATGAGTTTTTAAAACAAATACAATATTGTTGGTTGATATAATAATCCTAAAAATCTATGGTTCCTACAAAAGACTTATATATTGATATTTGTATCATTAATGAACCACTTGGTATTCTAGTGATTTTTTTTTGTAATTTTATTAACCATATAATATAAAAAATGTTTATTGTAATTTTATTAACCATGTAATATAAAAATTCAAAGAGGCGTGGTAAATGTCAAACTATTTAACTAAGAGTTAAATCTAAAAGGCAAGGTTAATATAGTGACCCTAACCTTTCTATAACCTATTGTTTGAGTGTTTTTTGACCCATATAACCTTATCCTTTATATAATTCATTTTTGAACCATTATAAATGGAAATTTATTTTATTCAAAAATAATGATTCAATCTTTTCCTAAGGTTCCCCTCACACCTCTTATAAAAGCGAACATAAGCTTCTCTCAAATTAACACCATCAAAGCCATTTGGCTTGGACAAACCTCACCCAAATAACCTCCAAACTGTCCTACCTTTATCCTAGAGACCTTCTTTTAGACATAAATCCAACCCATGGAACCCTTTTGATCAAATCAAAAGGATGAACCCAAAAAGAGTAAAATATTACCTCACCCCTTTCGAGTTATTTTCTTCTTCCACATCCTCTTTCTTTGTTGTTTCCATTATAAAATAATAACTCCAGTATCATATATATATTTTTATGTTATTATAAAATGGTACAACCATATTCATTATTATATACATCTTTTTAATGATATGTCACCATACATGCATATGTACGACTTACCATCTCCACGCCGTGGTGTAGTTTGTTATTAAAACACTTCATCATTTGGATGGGTATAATAATGAGTATAAATGATGAAAATAATAAATATAACATGATATTTACTCGGTATATATGATATTCCATCCAATTATATATGATTTTTATTTAAAAATAATGATATTGACACTCGTGTGTACGTACAGATTACAGTCTCCACGAAAACGATGAGATTCATTCCCTATCGTATCTATTCAAGACTAATTTTCATTTTACCATAAATGAAAAATTTCAAAGATTTAATATCATTTTGAATATGAATAATATACATCCTATCCATAAAAAACATTACATAAATAATAATGCATATAACGAAAAAACGAATCAGTTGACACCTAAAACAACGATAATACTAGAATATTATTAACATAGCAATATTAAAAGACCATATCTGATATCATATTAATGTATATGATTCTTTTATAATTAAATAAAAATTATTTCACCATTATATATGAGGTTAACATACCCTTTACCAAATAAATGTACAAATTAAGGATTAATTCTACAACCTCTTCATTATTCAAGGTTGTTTATATGTAATTTTATATTGGGACCTCTTTATCATTCACATCCGTGTTTTCCTAAAAATATATTCATAAACATTTTTACTACTTACTATACTATGAATTAAAGTCATTTATACCCTTTTTTTCATATACATTTTGAAAGGAATCTTTTCGTTGTTTTGCAAACAAGTTACTTTATGACCTTTTCGAAAAAATAATGTAAGAATGTTTTTTAAATTATATAGCGGGTGGAGCTATATTCAGCCATTATAACATCGCCAATGCTTCTATTATAAGATTATAAGAATATTTTCCAATAATTGTTTTTATAATTTTGTGATGTCAAATGTTTTCAAAAAAAGAATGAGATATTTCCCTCAAACAGATTTGATTTCGTCAATGTCAACATGCTTTAATAGATTTTAATATTGATTTAAGTTGATTTATTATGATACAAAAATTCCATTTTTATTGAAGGTTTTGTGATATATTTTATTATGGATGTGTTATTTTTCTTCAATTCATGGTTTATGGATAATCTATTGACATTTTCTATGCTAGTTTTAATATGAATGTTTATGTTATGTTTAAAACATTTGAAATGAGTATTGAATTGGACATTGTAAGTGACAGATGGAGCCTGCTATAGATCCTCGATGCATTGGTAGGTCTAATGAGACAAACTAGTGTCTTGGCACAAATCCTTGACAAAATATTATTTATAGTCTTGGCCCAAGGCCTTGACTATGTGGTTTTGACGTCTGGCAATATACATTCCATCATTATGAATGTGGCTACTGATATTTCACATGGTTATTCGACTAGTAGAATATCCTCGTGAGTAAGAAAATGGAATTATTTGGATTTATATTCACTATATTTTGATGATTTTTATGTTGAAAAGGTTTTTTATTTAGTTTTATACATTGCCTTAAATAGTTATTCTTATTTATGAATTATTATTCTATATTGTTATCCTTATTGAGCATCTATGCTCACCCCCTTGTATGTTTTATTTTTCCCAGGATGGGAAAAAGTATATTATGACGGACCTGCAGGGATAGTCTATGGGATCTCAATGTTGTCTATGGAAACATTTTTTTGTAGTTTTCTATTTTATGATGTAATGTAAACATTATGAATGTATATAGTACTTCCAAGGTTACAAAACTAATTGGTATTTAGAGACTTTATCTTTTGTGATCATGCCAATGATACATAATAATGCACCGAATCTGTGCTTCTAGCGTCGAGGATTTACATTTGGTATTAGAGGAAGTTTAGTATAAACCATGGAAACTAGATCTAGATAATCTCTTTTTAGATCAAATTACCCTAAGATAGACTTTGTGGATTAGTATATAATAACTTCCTAGAATTTTGGTATTGTAGATATTTTTTGAGTTTTTTAAGAAATATTTCCCTGTCTAGATAGAGTAGGTAGAGGCGGCTTTGACACATATGTATCTAGGGGTAAAACCCAAAACCACTACTTTGAGCTATACTCGAATGGGAACTGGTGCACGACAACGGGCCTTACTGCACTCTTGGTTACGACCCTTCAGGGGATATGCTTAGGATAATTCTCATTTTATTTAAAAACTATTATGAAGGGTTTATGAGTATATAATTCTTCAATGTAAACATTTTTATGGTTATTCATTATATCTATAAACATTTCAATTTATGTTATGGGTTTTACATGATTGGATTTTTGTATTGCGATTCATAAAATAATCTAGTGTATTCTATTGTTTAGAAATGACACCTAGTAGACATATTGGAAACCGTATCAATGCACGTAATCCATGTATGGATTTACCTATTACACAAGATAATTATAGCAGAGCTAGTGATGCAACAAGTACTGATCAGCTTATCACCATATTGGGAAAACTCACACAAGTTATGAATAATAACCATACTCGTATGAAGCACCCTCATCCACAATGCAGAGGATCAATGTAGGAGAGCTTCAGGAGGCAACAACCACTAAAAATAAATGGGGGTACAAATCCATTATTAGAAGAGAAATGGAAAAATTCTTTATAGAAAATATTTTACACCTTGGGGAGTAGCGAAAGGGAAGAATATGTCATAGTAGTTTACCTCCTCACTAGAGATGTTGATCAATGGTGGTCATTGATTCAAGACACAAAAGAATATGATGAAGTATAAAATATGGAATGGAGGGAGAGTAAAAAAAATTTCATTGAAATATATTTTCCTCAAGACCATCAAGCAGATATTGAAAGACAATTTCTGAGTCTGAGGCCAAAGGACGATGATAATGTCACAATGTATGAAGATAACTTTAAATGGATAGCACGATATGATACAAATTTTATACGTAACCCAATAAGTAATATTGATTGTTTCTTTGATGGGTTAAAACCATTTCTCCATCAAGAATTTATCTCACAATTTTTATCATCATACGAAGATATTGTCTCATGTTATATCTAGATAGAAAAATAATTCTATAAGTATATTGACTTTAAAGAAAAGAAAGAGAAGAATAGATATATTTAACACTCTAGAAATGAAAATAAGGGGAAGAAGGGAAATGTTGAATATACATCCTGCAGTAAATGCTGGAAGAAACACCCTGGTACATGTCTGAAGGGAATGAGAGTCTATTAAAATGTTGTGAAAAAGGCCACTAAGCTCATGATTGAAAGGGGAAGAAAGAGGCTGTTAATGTTGAATTATGAAATTGTAGAGAAATGGGACATTATGCAAATAAATTCCCAAGGGTCAGGGTATATTACCTTAGAAAAGGCTAAGGGATCAAGGCCATGATTATACTATCATTACTGTTGAGGTTGAAGCTTTGGAAGACATGTTGGTAGGTAATTTAATGGTTTCCTCTAGTTTATAAAATGCTTTATTTGATTCTATATCATCACATTGTTTAATATATTTCCAATTTTCTATGAAAATTAGATATTTTCAATTTCAATTAACAATGGAGTTTTCAATCAAAACACCTAAGGGAAGTGTCATTGCAACAACGTTTTGTGAATCAGTTCTCATTAGGGCATATTAATGTTCTGTATCTGCTGATATAGTCGTTAGACCCATGATTGAATTTGATATAATCCTTTGTATGGATTGGATTTTGGACCATGATATGAATCATTAATGTCAGAAGATGGAGGTTACAATTCTCGATGATGATAAATAGTACCTTATCTTTAGATCACACACGTTACCACCCAATTTTTATCTAAATCTATCCCCAGTAGCTCAAATAAATTAAATTATTGGAGAGGAAGTGTATAAAATAACTATGGGAGAGGAAATTAATTTTCAAATAGAGTACATACCTATTATACAAGAATATGATGATGTGTTTCTAGAATATTTTTTTGGACATCCTCCAAAATGAGAAATTGAGTTTTCCATTGATTTAATTTCTAGTTCAAGGCCCATATCGAAGACCCATTATAAAATGGTCGATGTGGAATTAGTGGAAGTAATGAAACAACTAGATTAATTGACTAATAAGGTATTTATTCACCCTAGTGTTTCTCCATGTAGATACCTTGTTCATTTTGTTAAGAAGAAAGATGGATCTATGAGGTTAGGCATTGACTATAGGAAGATCAATGACATAACTATAAAGAACAAGTATCCCCTACCCCGCATTGATCATATATTCAACCAACATCATGAAGCTCAATATTTTTCAAAAATTGACCTTCGATCTGGATATCCCCAGTTGTGTGTGAAAAATGAATACATTTCGGAAACAACATTTCGAACAAGGTACGAGCATTATGAGTTTAAGGTAATGCCTTTTGGAATGACTAATTCACCTTCTGTCTTCATGGATATAATGAATAGAGTTTTCAAGGAATGTCATGATGAATTTATAGTGGTATTTATTTATGATATCTTGTTATACTTCAGAAGATAAAAGATCATGAAAATAACTTGCGCATTATTCTAAATACTTTTATAATAAATAAATTATATGGGAAATTTAGCAATTTTTAATTCTATATTCAAGATATTTTTTTATTGGCCATATTGACTCTAAGGATGGAATCTATATTGATCCTTAAAAGACCAAGGCAATCCAAGAATGTCCAGAATTGACGAGTATAACTGAGGTACACAGTTTTATTAGTCTAACAGGTTATTATCAACATTTTATTCAGAATTTTTCCCGGTTGGCTAACCCATTAACAAAGATCACACGTAAATGGGTTAACTTTTTTTGGAAAAAAGTTTGTGAATAATGTTTTATAGAACTGAAGAGAATATTATTCAATGCTCTTATCTTGACTCTACCATCAGGGAATGATGGGTTTGTTATTTATAGTGATTCGTCAAATAAAGGACTTGGTTGTGTCCTTATGAAGAGTGATAGAGTTATTATCTATGGATCATGATAGATAAAAATTCATGAGAAAAAATATCTTACTCAATTTATGGGGTTAGAAGTTGTAATATTTTCTTTGAAGATATGGAGACTTTATCTATATGGTAAAAAATGTGAGATATATACCGATCAGAAGATTTTGAAGTATATTTTCTCACAGAAAGAAATGCACATGAGGCAAAGTCGATGTATTGAACTACTCATGGATTATGATTGCCAAATACGCTATCACCCTGGGAAGGAAAATAATGTGGCAGATGCTTTGAGTAGAATGAATCATGGAGATTTGAACAAAATGAGAGTTGAAAGGGATCTTATTTTCAGGGATCTAGTGATAATGGATATGGGAATAACCATGGAAGGTGAAAAATCAATGATTTTTCAAATGGTTTCCAAACCATCTTTACTAGAAAGGATAAAAATTTCTCAGGATGATGATGATGGAATTTCAGAAAAAAACTAAATCTGTGAATGATGGGAGATTGATCGACATTGTATATAAATATAGGATTTTGAAATTTGGGAATAGAATTTTTGTTCCCAATATTGCTTATCTAAAAATGGAATTGTTAGATGATGCTCAAAGCTCCAATTTCTCTATACAACCTGGTAGAACTGATACGTATAGTGATTTGAAGGAACATTTTTGGTGGGAAAACATGAAGAGGGAGATCGCTGATTTTGTTTCAAGATGTATGGTTTGTCAACAGGTCAAAGCCTGAAGGCAACAAACTGAAGGATTCAAGGATCCTTTTCCCATACCTGAGTGAAAATGAGATAATATTATGAAGGACTTTATCATGGGACTACCAATGAGTCGTAGAAGGAATGATGAAATATGGGTCATTGTTGTTCCTCTTTCTAATTTAGCACATTTTCTTCCTATAAGAGAAGATTTAACACTTGAATGTTTAAATAGTATGTATATTAATGAAGTTGTAAGACTTCATGATGTACTCCTATTGATTTTTCCTGATCGTGATCCCCATTTTACATCAAGATTCTAGAAACTTCTTATGAAATCCCTAGATACTGATCTTCTTTTGAGAACTACCTACTACCCTCAAACTGATGTTAAATCAGAATAGACTATTCTAGCCTTAGAATACATGTTAAGATCTTTCTCACTTGACTTTCAAGTTATGTGGGATCAATGTTTACCTCTAGTATAATTTTCTTATAATAATAGCATACATTCAAGTGTTCAGATGACACCATATATAGAGTTATATGGAAAGAGATGCCGCACACATTCTTTTTGGGATGATGTTGGTGAAAGAAAACACGTAGGCCCAGAACTTTTTGAGGATACTATAGAGAAGTTGAAGGTTATCCAAACCCTAATCAAAATAGCACAAAGTAGGAAGAAGAGCTATGCCGATAACTAAATTAAGTATTTGGAATTTCAGGTAAGAGATCATGTTTTCATGAAGGTATCTCCATGTAAAGGAGTTATACGATTCAGTAAAAAGGGTAAACTACGTCCCAAGTACATTGGACCTTTCATGATTCTAGAATGAATTGTCGTTGTAGCTTTTCGGTTGGTAATGCCGCCATGTCACTTCAATGTTCAAGATGTGTTCCACATATCATTGTTGAGAAAATACCTGTCTGACCAAACGCATGTACTCACCTATGAAAAAATTGCAGTGGACCCTGATCTGTTTTATTGTGAAGAGCCTGTCAAAATTCATAATACCAGAGAACATGTGTTGAGAAACTGGACGACTTGTCTGGTAAAAATTCTATATAGAAACCATAAGATGGAAGATGCAATGTGGGAACCTGAGGAACATATGATGAAGAACCACCAGAGTCTTCTTATGTAGTAATATTGTAGAAAATTTGAGGATGAAATTATTTGAAGGAGAGAAGAGTGTAACACCACAAGCATCTACGATATGTTTCCCTTTGAATAATGTAATAGCTAGCATTGTACGCAACATCAAGATTCTAACAGACTGCGGCCAATCAAACAAGCTGTTATGAATAGTAATACAAACATCATGGAAATATATAAATTTTATCATTTAAAATGGTCTTAATTTTTTGATTCAGAATATTAAAATTATCTTAGGGTGAATATTTGTTATTTTTATGAAAACATTAAATTTTTGATGAATAGTGAAAATTCTAAATTTTTATAAAAAACAAGTTTTATTTAAAAATAAGTTATAGTATTAATTTATACATTTGAATGGTTTTTATGTGTAATTAGATTATATTTTTGTCATTTAATATAATTTAAGTTATTGTATGTAATCTCACAATTAAACTGGATATAAACAAGTGTCAATGTTTTGATAGTTATTATTTCCTGAAAACATGCATTTTGTTTTGACAACAGGAATTACTTTTAAATTAATTTCTTCCACTTATGTGTTTCGAATTTAAGAAAATGGATTCCATATTTGGAATCAAGAGGTCCATGTTGTGTAAATAGGTAACTTTTATTTTTATACATTAGGAATATTTACTTCAATAAATATTTTATTTACTGTGGTTAAAGGGGTGAATCCAATAAATAAGGTTTAAAAAATAATATTATAACAATATTAAATTACGCTAACACGTGTTATAACCCTATTGTATGAAACATGTCTGACCATGGAAATCCATGGGTCGATTTTGTGAACCGATGGAGCCACATGGGAGTGATAATGCCATTTAATATTAAAAAATCTAAAGTAAAGACAAAAATAACAAAATAAAATATCTTTTAGTAAAAAAAATTTTATATGAGTTTATATACTTGATCTATTATACTATAAAAGGTCATTATAAATCTAAAAATATTTCATACCTCAGGATATTTTATTTATAATTTTTAGACACAAAATACATATATTTATATATGACCCAATAATGATGCATTATTTTTCTTTATTAATGAAACAATAAAATTAATGATATTATAAATACTAAAATAAATATAATTTGAATGTTTTTATTCCATAAAAAAATTTTATATGTGACGACGACATGTTAGGGTTTATTAAATGTATTTATTTAAAATTAATGAAGTTTTCAGCGCTTCAAAAAAATCAATTATTAAATAATGTCAAAATTGACATAAATGAGTTTTTAAAACAAATACTACATTATTGGTTGATATAATAATCCTAAAAATCTATGGTTCAGCCAAAAGTCATATATAATTATATTTATATCATTAATTAACTATTTAGGGTTCTCTTGGATATTTATAGTATGTTTATGAACCATATAATATAAAAATAAAAAGAGGCATGGTAAATGTCAATCTATTTAAATAAGAGTTAAATCTAAAAGATAAGTTTAATATAGTGACCCAGACATGTCCAAAACCTATTATCTGAGTGGTTTTAGACCCATCCCCACCTTATCCTATATATAATTCATTTTGGTTCCATTATAAACCGAAAATGATTTTATTATAAAGTAATATTTCAATATTTTCCTAAGGTTCCTCTCACCCTTCTTATAAAAGGGCACTTCACCTTATTTCTAATTCACACCATCAAAGCCATTTTTATGGCCAATACCAGCCCAGATATCCTCCCAAATGTCCTCCATTTTTCTTATAGTCCTTCATGTAGTCACAAAGCTATCCTAAGGATCCCATATGATCAAATCAAAAGGATGAACCCGAAGTAGAGGTAAATATTTAATCACCTCTTTCAAGATCTTTTCTTCTTCCACTTCCTCTTTATTTGTTGTTTCCATTATAAAATAATAAATCAAGTATCTTTTATAATCTTTGATGTTATTATAAAAATGGTACCACAATATTCATCATTATATCCATCCTTTGAATGACATATAAATATACGTCCGTAGGTACTGCTTATCATCTCCACATCATGCTGTAGTTGTTTATTAAAACACTTCATCATTTGTATGGATATAATAATGAGTTTAAATGATGAAAATAATAAACATAACATGATAATGATTCTTTATTTATGATATTACATCCAATTATATACGATTTTAATATCAAAAGAATGATATTGTCGCTCATGTGTACGTATGGATTACTGTCTCCACGAACGCGATGAGACTCATTCCCAACCATATCCATTCATGAAAAATATTAATTTTATGATTAAAATAATATTTAAAGACTTAATATCATTATTAATATGAATAAGATATAACCTATCTATAAAAAACATTACTTATATAACAAAGCATATAAAGGAAAACGAATTTGTTAACACCTAAAACGATGATAATACTAAAATATTATTAACAAAGAAATATAAAAAGATCATATATGATATCATATTAATGTATATTATTATTTAATAATTTAATAACAATTATTTAACCATTATATAGGAGGTTAACCTACCCTCGACCAAGGAAAATACAAGGTAAGGTTTAATTCTACAACCTCTTCATTATTCAAGGTTGTTTATATGTAATTATCTAATGGGACCTCTTGATCATCCACATCCATGTTTTCCCAAAAATTTATTCTAGAACAATTTTAATACTTACTATACTATCGGTTAATGTCATTTATACCCTAATTTTACCTTACATGCTTTGAAAGGAATCATTCCATCATTTTTAAAACAGGTTACTTTATGACCTTTTCGACAAAATTATGGTAAGAATGTTTTTTAATCTTATACGGAGGGTGAAAATATATTTTTCCATTATAACATCATCGAAGCATCCCATAAAAGATTATAGGAATATTTTCAAATAAATGTTTTCTTTTATAATTATGTAACCTTAAAATATTTCAAAAAAATAATGAGATATTTCTCTCAGACAGTTTTCATTTCATCTATGTCTATATCCGTTAATGGATTTTAATCTTGATTGAAGAGGATTTATTATGATACAAATCATCCATTTGGTATTGAATGTTTTGTGATATATTTTTTTTCTGTGTAAGGGTAATTTTTATAACATTCATGGTTTGTGGATAAATTATTGACATTTCGTATTCTAGTTTTAATATGAATGTTTATGTTATGTTTAAAACTTTTCATATGAGGAATGCATTGGGCTTAGTAAGTGATGGTTGGAACCCACTATTGCACCTAGATGCATCAGTAGGTCTCATGGGACAAAATTGTGTCTTGGCACAAGGCCTTGACAAAATCTTATTTGTATTCTTGGCCCAAGGGCTTGAAAATGTGGTTATGAAGTCTGACATTATGCATTCCATCATTATGAATGTGGCTATTGTTATTATAAGTGATTATTTGACTAGTAGAATATCAATGTGAGTAAGTAAATGGAATTATTTTGATTTATATTTTCCATATTATGATTAAGTTTATGTTGAAATGATTTTGTTTTATATTTATACATTTCGTTGAAGGTTTATGTGTATTTATGAAAGGTTCCGCTATATTCTTATCCTTAGTGAGCATTTGAGCTCACCCCTTTCTATGTGTTATTTGTCCTTGTATGTGAAGAAGTATATTATGGATGACTTGTAGGGATAGTATATGGGATATCAGTATTGTATATGGAAATAATATTGTTGTAGTTTTCCATTTTATGATGTAATGTTAACCTCATGAATGAATCTATTACTTCCAAGTCTAATAAACAAATCGGAATTTCGAGACATGATATTTTGTGATCATACCAATGATATGTAATAATGCACTGACTCTGGGATTCTAGGGTCAGGACGTTACATAGGCCCCACCTAGTCACATGCTACTAAGGCCTCTATCGAATCATTGATTGGTCGTGTATTACTATTCTCCACCAGGTCCGGGTCCACTAAGGTCTCTATTGAATCATCGATCATCCACATGCGAAAAAACACTTAGGGGAGGGTCCCATGTAGGGGTGAGTGACATGAACCATAGTAGGGACCCCCCAAAAAAGGAAGGACCACACAAAACTACTCAAGTCGAAGCATGTAGTACAAGAATTCTCACATTTGGTATATTCTAGGGTAGTCATAGTAGCATCATCAGTCAAATCATGGAACTCCTCAACCACTGGGGAACTCTTCCTCTATTGAGTACAGTGGGACTTCCCTATCACACAAAGCCATATACCCCTAAAAATGGACTATTATGGAGCCATCCTTGATGTGTAGCATGGGTATGATGGGTCACATAGAACCACTCCCCCCCATAGGCCTACCTGTTCAAACAGACCCGCCTCCCACTTGGGATGAACTCATGTACTTCTCTTATCGAGTACCATGGTCTTACTGGGTCACACAGAGCTACTTCCCACCATGTTCCTACCAGGTCACATAAATCTGCTTCCCACTATGTCTTCGTCGTGCAGTATTAAGGTCTCAGCCAACCGAACTGTTCCGTAGGTAGCGCACAAGGGAGAACCTCTTCTCAACCCATTCATTACATATCAATTTCTACGAAATAACCAAAAATAAATCCAAATGATCATCCATGTCAAGAGGGTCCCAACTCCACAAAAATATCTTCATTCGGATGTGATGTTTGCAAGATACAATCATTTTATTAAACCAGGGACTTGTTGCGATGAGGCTAGGTCCTACCCGGTCTGACTAACCTGACAAACTTGGCCTGATGAACCCACATACCCTAGTTAAATTAGTTGTACTATACATGACCTTGTTCTGGTCGGGGTCAGTTTGGTTTGGCTTGGCCTATGGGCCAATCCATATAAGCCTGGTTTGACCCAACACGGTTTGTCTTAGGATCCAGCTCGTTGGGTCGGTTAGTGACCCGATCTAGTATCACTCGGCCTGCTAGGTACGAGACTGACCTACGAGGCCACATGTTCAGCCCAACAGTATGGGTCCATCCTTCAATGCTTAGCGCAGTGCACCAGGGGGGGTTGGGGTAGAGTGATGGTGCGCCACCCAACCAGGATGTGGTAACTAAGATGCTTTCGGCTCTAGCTGGCCTCATGGACATGGGGCCTCTCCAACCACAGTAGACGGACCAAAGATATAAATTCCCGAGTGGACCGGACAAAGAGAAACCCCTTTACATGGCCCCCTCCTTGTGACATGACTCCCATTGACATGGCCAGTTTGTCATGACCAACAGTTATCACGGCACCCTATTTCCCTTATGTGCGGCCGGTGACGTCCGACCATCGCCGTTGCTACCGCAGTTCTGGTTGGCTGCAGGATCTTCACGCGGATGGAATGGGCTGGCAGTCATGTAGGTGGTGTCGCACCAACATCACTTTCTGCAGGCCACTAGTGTGGCTCCGATGGTGTGTTTTCAGATTCATCGAGGCCTACGGGCGTCTCAGGTCACTTCCATCCCTGCTTAGGCCCCATAATCATATTTCTACCACTTTGAAAATGCAGCCACCATGAATTCAAATGTAGAGGGACTCAACCCTTGTTTATTTCATCCTAGTACATCCATGTTATAGGTATAATTAAATGGGGATTTCATGGAATAGTTTTTCAACTATTTCATGAACTGATAGAATCTCAAATGATAAATCCCCAAGAAAAGACACACTCTTATATACACACATGAATATATGATCAAATTGTTCATGGAATGATCTCTGTTCATCATTTAATAAATAATAATAGCGGTGAAGAACTTTGAAAAAAATAAAACCCATACTACATTTTCGTTCGATGCTGAAGTGTTCTTCCTTGAGAGTTCAAGGCGACAATGTCATCACTTCCAACTTCATTCTCTAAGGTTTGTCAATGTTAGTGAATTCTTGCCAATGTTCTTCTCCGTTCTACATTGGAGATGAATTTTTGTTTGAGATTCATCATAGAGTTACCAATGTTTAATTTTTCATCTCTAACATGAAAAATAATTAAAGAAATCATGTCACAACATTTCAGTTAAAATACAACGTCGTGTCGTCGCACTGTTTAATTTTTGAAATAGTATTGCTGTTACTCTCACTTTATTGCCTCGTTATTCTGCGTGATGTGGGCCATTAATGAGCCTCATTAATAATCCACGTCCCTAATTCATCGTAGCACTACAAGGTCGTCATCCGTCGCTCAATGGATGAGAAAGTATTAAAAATACTTATTTATGTTATTTTATTATTTTTCTCAAGAATTTATAAAATATCCTTTTCTGTTCGACCCTTTCTAGCCAATGTTATGTCCATTGTAGGTGAATCCCAGCATTCTGAGTTCAATGTTGTCTTCATATTTTCAATCTGATCGCATATTCAAAAGTTAGAAAAAACATGTGTGTGACTTTACTAAACATACCTTGAAAAAGATCAAAATTATGTTCTAGTCTCTCCTAGACTTGGAATCACATGTCATCATAGTGCGCGATCTTAGTATAACTCCATATATTAAAATAAAATTATTCCCCAATTCTGATACTTTACATGAGATCGGAAAGAAGTGTTTTAAAGATAAATTTTTTAAAAGTTCAGAATGTTTTTATATCAAAATTATATATGGTAATTATTCCAATTAGACATGTTTGATTAATATATATGAATTATTAATAATATAAATTTAAAACCAATTCATAATTTATTTTAACATTATTAATAATTTATATGAAAAGGTAATTTTCAATTAATCTTCTTTTTTTATCACTATTCATAAAAAATAATACATTTCATAAATACCCCAAAAAATAATTTTAATATAATTTTGAATTTTTTTTAAATAAGAAATTAAATTTATAAAATTTAATTGTAATTTTTTTTGAAAAATAATTTAACTTTACAGGTACAAAGAGTGACAAAAAAATCTTTTAGAAAAAATATAGTTGAAAAAAATTATTTAAAACATAGGAATTTCTTTCATCCAATAGATAAACATAATTTTTATCATTATGATAGTAAAATAAGAGAAATATAATTTATTGAATATGATATAATTGTTTTGGATGTTACGATTCATTTTGGGTTGGAGTTTCTTGTTTTGTAAGAAATCGATGTTATTTAATTTAATTAAATTTATTTCTTGTATTGTTTATTCTTGATGCTTCATGTCACATATGATACCAAAAGAAATGTTAGAATTTTAAAATATTATTGTGTAAAGTTTAAATTGTATATAAATTATTCATATATAAACTATTTTATGATGTGACCAAATTTAATATTTTATAAAATATAAATTTTTAAATAATACATGTCTATATCTGATTTATTTTCTGTACAGTTTCAATACGATCCTACCATAATTATATAATGAGATATAAAAAACAATTGATTAATAGAAAGGTGATATAAGAACCAAAAAACAAATCATCCATAAATTAATGTGTCACTTTAGCAACAATCAAATATCACATCATAAAGAGCCCATGGAAACAACAACGAGTTTAAAAATATTTTTGGTTTGAATCACAAAAATTTATGTCATTAATTTAATTGGTTGATACCTAAAATGTTATCAAAAAAAATTATTTCATTATGTTTGATATAAGGCTTTGATTCATAAATATTAATTTCAAAAAAAATCATTTATATATAACATGTAAAATTATAGAAAAACCATTAAAACGTTTTAGAACAAATTTTTAACAATTTTATAATAGTAGATGTTATAGATCACAATCAAAATTCAATATATGAAATGGTTATTCTAATTTTTTTATATTATTTAATTTTGAATATTTTATGAGTAGAGGATCATTAATCAAATATATAATATATATAAAAATTTTAATACATTTTAAAAATGATTAATTTTAAATGTATTATTAAATAATATATGTATAAAGAGACATAAAGGATTTCTAATGAAAATCTGGAGTGGATTGTAAAATGATAATTTTTGAATTGATATATATCCTTTTTGATATATTGAAATATTATTTTTTGAAATCCTACATGGAAAAAAATAGTGGTTAAAACTAACGTTGGAAATTAGTAATGGAAAAATACCTGATACAATATTTAATGACATATTTATACATCAAAATAAGAATTAAATAACATTTTTTGGGATAATGATAAAGGATATTGAGGAAAAACTATCATTAATAGAGATGGAATTTTTTACCTTTAAACGTTGCTCTATCATGAGAAAACAATTCCTTCGGAAAACAACTTTTTGTTAAAAATATACATTAACAACATGTAAATTGTAAAAAATATATTCATAAATTTATAAAATTAACAATTTATCAAAAAATGACAAATTATTGTCATGAAATATAATTTTAACATAAAGTAAAGGCATTTTTGGAATAAAAATTCCTTATAAATATCATAATTTACGAATCATGATACAATTATATATTAGATTATTTAGTATAAATGTTAACAGCTATAATACCAAGATAAAATAACACATAATAAATAAACGGCCAAAATATTCCCAGTATATATGTAATGAGTTGATGAATTATAATCGTATCTCATTAAATGAAAATTAGGTTTCCAAAATCCCTTACATATTCATTGTAATTCAGATTGAAAAACCATAAAAGTTTAAAAATAATAAATATTATTAAATTAATTATATTAAATGAATAATAATTATAAGATTATTCCATGGCCAATATATATAACAAAAAAATATTCTCCAATACGTATAATAAGTTAATGGAAATAATTGAGATGAAACCCCATTATGAATATAATACCATATATGTAATAATTGTTCCAATAAGACATCATGAGAAAGAATTACATATCCATATATAATAATATATCAATAATATTATATGAAATTTTCAGATAATATAAATAAGGTAAATGTTATGGGGTTTATTAATAATCACTATAACAAAATGAAAAGAAATTTGGGAAAGAAAAACCCTTAATGAAATGGAAATGTATGAAACATTAGAAAATAATACGGTTAAAATAATATAGAAATTTATTTATCATCAAAATAATTTTATAAATTATACATTAATTTAATATTCATGTAAACAAACTATTTAAAATAAATTATAGAGTGTAATTTCAAACATGTGTTAATAAATAGAAAATAAAGACAAATAATCATTATCATAACTCTTAATTCATTCTACGTGTTCCCAAAACATCAAAAATAATCTAATTATGTTTTTTTAATTTATGAATATATTTAATTTTTTATTTTTTATTTAATATAATATGATATTCATTTATTACATTGTTCTTTCATATTTCAGTTTCTCAAAAACATTCAACAAATTTCACTAAAACATAATAAGCATATATAAAATGTTAAATTTTTTATAAAATTTCTCCCTAATATATATTATTTGAGTGGATTATTTTTTTCCATTTTCCAAAATTTAATTGAGATCCCTAAGGATTCCCAAACTATATTCAAATTATGGACACCACCTTGATATTTCAATTTTGGGAGGTTATGTTTAATATGATCTTTTAATATTAATACAGCTGAAATAATTTCCATTACTAAATTTCAGGAATATTAATAGAACTATAATATTTTTTAATATATTAAGTACATTATTATTGTCATTTATGTTTGGTGGTAATGGGAAATGAAATGAAACATTTCATGGAGGTGGTAGTCTGTGAGTACAGATAACCATCACTCTATTTTTTTATAATACTGGATGGGATTCGAATGAATAAAATAATTATGTTTTTATAATTTTAATCCGGTGATATTTTTAAATTAAATAATTCATGTGGATAATCTATGGGAATTATAAATGAAAAATAGAATATGTTTTTTAGGGAGACGGTAGACACCACGAAAGCCTTAAAACATTTCTTTTTTCATTTGGGTTTGGAGTTAGGTGTAATAGTGATATTCTGTCACGACCCGTCCCGCGGGACCTGCATCGTGACAACCCTAAGCCAACCTTCGATAGGATAGAGGCTAAAGACTAGCACCAAAGGCGTAATTCTATAGAACTATGAAGGAATTAACTTCATATAACATAAACACACAAATCCAAATAACAAGAGGAAGAAAAAACTATGTAAAGAAGTATAACAAGTGTGCTGAAAGTACAAAGGGGGCTGAAATACAAGCCTAATAGAAAGGTACCACTACAACTGAAATAATGTACAACTGAAAAGACAAATAGCTGAATGGTGAATCAGCTCCTTGATCGTCCTCCAGGTTCCTACCTTAAGGATAGGTACATATTTCCTCCTCAGCACTCTGCGTATATCGGTCTGCTCCGTGTGCCATCACGCCGAGTGACCACCTCCGGGTACCGTCCAGTCCCCATACACTCTACCTCATTCAGTGATGTCTGTCGTCTGCATCCAACCCAATGAGGTGCGGGCATAGCCCGTATAGGGGTGAGTATAACGATGCTCAGTAGGGACCCCAAGACCCTAAAGGTCTCACATAATCCAACAAGGATAAACAAAAAAGAATGATCTCAACAGATAACCTTTACATAAGTATATTCCCATACAAATACCTATGTTATCAAGTAACACATCTCTATCATGATGAAAACACAATGGTCTTTGCCTCAGCTCAAACTAGGATTTCCATTATCAAAACCACAACTACTGGATAAATCCTCCTCTGTCAAGTACAATGGCCCTGTCACGACTCTGACGAGCTACTCACTAACCTTAGACTTATGAGGTACTTCTCCTATCGAGTACCGCGAGTCTACTACCAAAACGGGCGATCTTCCACTGTGGGTCTGCCACCAAACCAGGTGTTCCCCCTAATAGCCATCAGAGGTACACCTGCTGTCGAGTACCACTAGTTTTCTGCCAAACCAGGCGCTCCGTCCACTGTCCGTCTACGACCAAACTGGGTGCTCCATCCACTGGGCTAGTCAAATCACTCCGAGTCGAATCGGTCAAGAATTCGTTGGGTCTACAAAAACTAGTTATCTACACTCTATTTTCTCGTCTCCGGGAGGATCCGCTCCAAGAGTTACTAGTCGATACTTCATGTGTCACGAAGTCTCATGTAGAAGTATCACATAGGACCGCCCCGTCATAGGGGTCTCAACGCAACAGATGACGCGTCAATCTGATGCCCAGTTTGAGAGTTTTTGGCATATCCGTTCTAGGGGCCCAGTTGGTTTTTAAGATAAAACCTACTCGACCGTACTCCCACTACGTCCAAACATCAGGTTAGGTATTCCAAAAGAACCATCTCATCAAAAGGAATCCAATGTAGTTGATGGCACGTCAATCGGACGTCCACTCCTTAAGTTATTAGTGTTTCCACTCCGAGGGCCCGGTTGGTTTCGGGATCGAACAAACACAACCATACTAAATCTTCGCCAAAACCTTGAGTGTATTAAAACGAAATGACCGTCACGATCCGGGGAATCCTACACAAGAGACAGTGCGTAAATCTGAGGTCTGTAGCTCATGTTATGGGAAATTAACAGAAAACGTTCCAAAACGGTGGTCTCGCCCTGGTTCGACCCAGCCCAAACCACCATGGGCCGGCCCGAACCGGGCTGACCTGACCCGGATTCGGGTCTGGAAAGGATGGGCATGGCCCGGTCCGGCTGGCACAGCCAGGCCCGTGGCCGGCGCACCCCCGCCTCGCCCGGTCCACGTGACGCGATATCTGTTGAAGAAAAAAAGGAGGATTGATTGTAGATAGGCTGCACCATCTCTATCCACAAAGGATATATATAAGGCATCCAGCTACTATGTCGGCTCTCCTAGCAGTTGAATACCAGTCCTCCTGGTGAGCGCATCCGCAACAATAGTCCCCCCCAGGAGTATAGACTATCTCGATGTCATAGTCCTGAATGAACTGAAAACTGAAAACTCTTGCTGCCATGAGGGTAAGGATGGCCGACTCTAGAGTGATCGACCCCAGCCTCCTAAGCATGAGTTTATCCTATGCTTCATGGGTTTCCCTTTTCCCTAACCAAGGTAAAACCCCATCCCAACATTGTAGACAAACCACAACCTTTTTTCCAAATTTTGTCAACATGTGTATGAACTGTGGTTGCCCAGTCCATAACCAAACTAACATCGTAAGGCCTCGAAGCTACCACCAAGAGGTTCCAACCGAGACTCTCACTCCAAGGGTCAGATCACACTGTCGGCATAAGCGTGATTATCGAGTCTCCTTCCAAGGGTATCTCCAGACGTGAGGGTCATGTCAACGACTTAACCAGAAATTCTAGGTCTGGGAAAATATTCATGGAAGGAAGGAATGATTGGTACCTTTGTCTATTGATATGAAATCTCGTAGTACACACAAACTGTACCTCGAATCATTCTTAGAGACCTTGGGACACACTTTCTGACCACATGCTACTATTATCTTCTCTTTCCCTCCAGCTCCCTGAGCCAAGGGGGACAAAAAAGGCGGCTGGTTGTAACATGTCGAAATGCACACAACCTCATGCAACTCTCCTTGCTCCGCTTCCATCTCTACTACTATGGAAATTCATCTATCCTTAACACTTCCTCTTCTTGAAATATTTTACATGCCGATGTTTCTGATACTAGTTCTAGTTCCCTGCTTTCCCACTGCTAACATTCTCTATCTGTATTCATTCAGCCAAAGAACATTCAACCACAAAGGTTTTCTCTATCACCCTTTCATAAGTACGAATGCATAGAGGAAAAGTGATGGCTCGGTTAACCTTAAACACACCTCGCTCAGAGGTCCAAGATCTAAAGAACTGATTATTTCAAATTCATCAAGTACCAAGAAAGATCGGTATGCCTCGATTAATTATTAGATACCATCACGTCATCCTGTCGATGCTAATAAGGTCTAGAAAACTCTCAGCCACCTCCTCAAGCCAGTCCTTAGCCATCTGTGAGTTGGGCTCACCTCATAACGAGAGGGGTATCTGATGCTGAAACATGTGTAAGGCACTAAGCCTACATGTGTTATCTACTGGTACCGCCGGTTGTAACTGATGACTAACATGTAGTGATATAGCCGTCACACTACCTGAAGGTACTATCTTAGGAATCAGTCCGCGTTCCGAAGCCTCATCATCATGTGGACCAATCTCAGGGTCACTCACTGGGAAACACTCGTAGCTAAGATCACCATCTCCTCTAATAGTGTCCAAAAAAGGTGTAGAACTCTTTAAATCGCCTCCAGCCAGTCCACTACTTCCTGGAAATCTGTCTCACATCGTATCCTTGGAGGCCTCTACTGCTGGAACTCGTGCAACGCGCTATAATAATTTTCACCCTCCGCTTGTACGACAGGTGGCATCTGCTGCCCAGCAAGTGGTGGTGCTGCTAGTACACCACCTGAATGTGCAATTATAGTAAGAGGGCCCTACATCGGAACCTCATCGCTCGATGGGCCTTCATTGGGTACTCTCTTGGAACTCCAACTTAGTGTCTACGTGGAGGAATCCTGAACAGATGCGACACAGTCACACAATTTAAACCTGGTGAGATGACCTGGTCGAGCTGACTTAAAGAAAACATTTGAAAATAGACATGTATTAAGTGTTTTCGTGCACTATGTCGGAAATCAGAATTCAGGGTCCTGGTGTATGGATAGGTCGGCTGCCACACCAACACTGGACTCCCTGAACTGAAAACCACACACGGTAACCTTAACACTATTGCTTCACAGAAGTGAAATATCAGAGTCCTATGTTCCACAGTAGAACCGAATCCTCTTATACCAATTTTTCACAACCCGTCCCCCGGGGCCCACATCGTGACTACCCCAATCCCACCTTCCATAGGCCAGGGGCTAGTGACTAGCACCCATGGAGTAATTACCAAGAACTAGGAAGGCATTACCATTATATAACGTAAACACACACTACCAAAGAACAAGCGAAAGAAAACACTAAGTAAAGTAGTATGAAAAGTGTGCTAAAAGTATAAAGGGTCCAGAAATACATGCCCAACAGAAAGGTACAACTACAACTGATAGAAAGTGAAACTGAAAAGACAAACAGCTGAATGGTGAAGCAGCTACTGGATCGTCCTCCGGGTTCCTACTTGAAGGGTACATAAAGATGTCCTCCTCAGCACTCCACGTCTATAGGTCCACTCTATGTGTCGTCAGGCTGAGTGTCCAACTCCGAGTACTATCCAGTCCTCATACAATCTTCCTCGGTCAGCTTTGTCTGTCGTCTGCATCCAACACAACGAGGTGCGGGCATATCCCGTGCAGGGGTGAGTATAACGATACTCAGTAGGGACCCCGAGACCCTCAAGGTCTCGCAAAATACAACAAGGACAAACCAAAAAGAAATATATCAAAAGATAACCTTTTCATAGGTACATGACTACACATATACCTAATTTATCATGTATCCCATCTCTATCATGAGGAAAACACAATGGTCATTGACTCAGCTTAATCCGGTATTTAAATTATCGAAACCACAACTGCTGGAGAACTTATCCTCTGTCGAGTACAGTGGAACTATCGCAACTCCGAGGCACTACTCCCTAACCTTAGACTACTGAGGTACTCATCCGGTCGAGTACCGTGGGTCTGCTGCCAAACCGGGTGCTCCTATATTGCGGGTCTGCAACCAAACCTGGTGCTCCCCCTAATATCCATCAGAGGTACTCCTTCGGTCGAGTACCGCAGGTCTACTGCCAAACCAGGCACTTCGTCCGCTGTGGGTCTCCCACCAAACTGGTGGCTTCGTCCACTAGGCTAGTCGAATCACTCTGAGTCGGATCGGTGAAGCAGTCGTCAGGTCTACAACTACAGGGTCTCTGCACTCTGTTTTCTCGTCTCCGGGAGGATCCGCTCCATGAGCTACTGGTCGATACTCCAAGTGTCACAAATTCTCCCGTAAATGTATCACAAAGGACTTCCACATCATAGGGGTCTCCACGCAATAGACGACGTGTCAATCAGATGCCCAATCTCCGAGTTATTGGTATTTCCGTTCCAGGTGTCTGGTTGGGTGTTAAGATAAAACCAACCCAACCATAATCCAAATGAATCCAAACCTCAGGTGGAGTATTCCAAAAGAACCGACTCATAAAAAGGAATCCAACTTAGTTGGCAACAGGTCAATCAGACGTCTGGTCCTTAAGTTATTACTGTTTCTGCTCTGAGGGCCGGGTTGGTTTCGGGTTCAAGCCTACCCGATCGTAAAAAAACATCACCAAAACCTTGAGTTTAATAAACATAAATGACCATCTAAATCTAATTAATCCTAAAAAACTGACGTTGCATCGATCGGAGGTTCATAGCTCATGTTATGGGCAATTAACCGAAAACGGTCCAAAAAGGGGGGTGTGGCCCCAGTCTGACCCGGCCCAACCCACCCTGGGTCAGCCCGAACCAGGATGACCCAACCCAAGTATGGGTCTGGCCCAATTGGGCACGACCTAGCCTGGTTGGGCGTAGCCCATCCCGGTTGGCGTGGCCCGACCCAGTCCGCGTGACTCGGTGGCCCAGCTGCGTGGATGGGGCGGTGAAGCCCGCCTGGTCAAGCTGACCAGGCGGCTGCAGTGCCATACAGGGCCCGCCCTAAGGAAACAAGGGGGTGGTTTTACACCCCTATCTCCTATAATGGAACTGGTGAGCACCAGTTACTCTCCACGGAACCCACCAGGTTCCACCCTTGCGCACCCTCACCGGCGGCCGGCTCCGTCGGGCCCCTCCTGCCTAAGCACCGCGACCCAGCCGCGACTTCCCCTTCTGGTGCGGTGTGATGGCGCCGCACGTTCTTAGACTGCTGCATCCTGCATGGCTGCGGGCCCTCTACCACACGGCACAACAAAGAATCCCTTTCTATCGACCATCGTGGCCCTCCGTGGCGTGACCCTTCTGGCTGCAGCCCGTGGTGGCCGCGCTCCCATTCTTCACACAGCTCCGGCAACACTGTGAGAATTTCACTACCAGATTCTTCTGCGGTTTCCTCTACCGGTGGCACCATTGCGCCACCGCCATCGTCAATCCAATAAGAACCGTCAAAGGGATGTCAGTCCGTGTTTGTTAATCTTGCGCCCTCCGCATTAGATAATAATATCGGCTAATAGTGTACCACAATAAAAGATGTGGTTCGAGGATTTAAATTAATCAATACCGACCCTACCTCGAAAATAGGTTGCATGGAATCGATCCATGGAAGATGGACGTCGCGGTAGTTTGGAATTGTGGAAGAACTGTGTCGATTCTGTCAACGTCAAAGTGGACCCGAAGAAGAAGCGTCGTTAGCGACTTCGAGTTATTCAAATCATAGAGCGTTCTTCATCGATGGAGAAAGTTGTTCCTCAATATTTCTAGAGGTTTCCTCACAAAATATTTTCTATGGAAAATATTAAAATAGATCACTCCTATCTTTAATGAAGTTCAATGCAAATCCAATTAATTCAAACTCACAAAATTAATTAATTTATTGAATTACCTAATTATTTACCAGTGGTTTGGAAAAATTAATTAGAGAGACAAGAAGGTGAAGGGGTTTTTTAAAATTCAAATGTGAGGGGTTGTTCAATCAAATGAAGAGGAGTTATTGGGGAGACATAAAAGAAGGTGAAGGGATTAGGCTCATGTTTGCCCCACCTCACAAATATCCTCTCATGGGAGGTTATGTGGGTGTGGGACCCACCTTTAACTCCCCTTGGGAGGAAATAAGCAACCTACCTAAATAAAATTTGTATACAACACATTTTATTTATCTTATTCTAAATCCCCAAATATTAACTCTCAACCCGCATAAAACGTAATTGCGATAAAGGTCCCCTTAGGAGAATATTGGCGCTGTGAGTTCATTGGTGCCCTCAGATTTCAATTCCGAGCACTGGTTCAAAAGAGAGAAAAACCCGCACGTAATCTTTCTGAACATACATGAACAAAACATAAAAAATAGATTCCGGGCACACCGGGCCTTGGAATTAGGCACTGAAAAAAACTACAAACTCATAAAATTCTAAAGAATTAAGAAAAAAATTCCTTGAAATTTCTTGGTCTTTACATATTCCATTATTATAATATAATTTTTTGAATATAATTTTTATAATGTTTATCAATAATTCTGGAATTTTAATAGATTTATTTGGGTAGAGTAATACATAGGATATTGGACTATGGTGTTAGAATTACTCGTATTAAGAAAAAGTGATTTCCCCTGGAAATATAAATGTATTTTGAGGCCCTATAAAATTAATTTTAGATAATATGATTATGAATATTTTAAATCAATATTTTTAGAATAAAATTAATTTTTTTAGATTGAAATTATAAATTACATTTATAAGAAGACATTGTTTAATTGAACCCTATTATAAGTGAAGTACCTAGTTATTTTAGAATTATAAAATAAATGTCAATAAATGTATCTCACTATTTAATGGTCATTGTATCCAAAACTGTAAAACAATTTAATTTTTTATGATATGGGGTTGACAAATACTCATCCATTAACTTTTACACATGTTTTAATAATGTTTTTTATTATTTAATTAAGAATCCAATCATTAATCATTGGGTTTTAATATTGACACCGATTTTTTGCTAATGAAATTATATTTTATTAAAAATATAATTAATTACATATTACAAAAAATTGGTGTGTTGTTTCTATATTTAATCTCAATATAAATTTTTCAATATCTAAATTATTGAAAATTATCTTTTAATATGAATCCTATAATATAGAAAAAAACAATTTTTTTATAAAAATATTGCCTTCATAAATAAATGTTTATTTCAAATATAAATATATTTACCAGTTAAATTATTGATAATATATTTGAATATATGTATTAAAATCATATGAAATTCAATAAATAAATTGTAGAGATATTATATATTAGATCGAAATTACATATCATTAATAAAACCATTATAAAAAATAAACCATTCACCATTTTCATTGTCATTAACATTAATTATTCAAATAAAAAGTTTTAGATAAAATTTTAATTTACCATTTTAAATAACCTTAATATTATGATCAAAAATATTAAATCCATTTTTTTGTTGATTTTTTACTTTTAGTAAAAATAGATTTTATAATATTAGTTGATGAAAATAGTTTGTAATGTAAAATATAAAATGAGTTCCCAAAATGTTAAAACCATGTTTTATATTTTAAAAAGAGTAATTTTAGAGAATATAATTTATATTAAAAATATTTTTTTCTAAATAAAATAATTTTTTAAAACATGAATGTATTTATTTTATTATACAGTGTTTGTAAACGTTCAGGTATGATCAAATATGAAAAATTTCACTACTGTCCTAAAAATCATTTTATTATAAAATATCTCAAAAATTGAACCATATGAAAATTTTAAATGGTTAATAAAAATATGATGTTGATTTCAAATATATAAATATATGGAATTATTTAATATATAAAATAAATAAAAATACAATATATAAAGAAAACCATTTTTGTTTCAAATATCTCTTTCAAAACTATAAGTAATATAAATCTTATTTTTAATGAATATAATTTTGCATAAAATAATTTTAATATATAGATGATTTATTATAACTGTAGTTTCTAATTAATATAATCATACCATGTTACAAAAACATCTAAATTGGCATTTCATGTGCAGCAATATAACAAATAGAGTATTAATATTTGAAAAAAATACATTCCAACATTTCAAGGAGTTACATTATGTAACCCCAAGAACCAAAAATATATTTTATAAGAGATTTTGTTAATCCTTATATTCTATGATAACATAATTATATCCAATATTGGATATTATTTCATGGTTTTGGTGGAGGATGGCCCTATGAATCATAATCATACTAATGTTATTCTTGTTATTAATGGTTATAAGTTTGATATAGACATTAAATATGGATTTATATTTTAATTGTTTGACTACTTAATGATTATAGTAAACGATGATGTCATATTTTTTACATTTACAAAAGATTAATGTAATGAAAGATGGTCCATCCAATGAAAATATAGAAGATGTAGGGAAATCAATGGGTTTTTGAGATTGAAGTAACTTCAAAATACCATGGAAATATTAATATGTTTGATGAAATCATATAAAAATATTAGGCGAGGAATGACATATTATATACCATTAATATTAATATTCTATAATGGTTTAGGGTAATATTTATGTTTAATTACGCCCCATTATTAAAGAAATCATTGTTAATAAAGTTGGGGATTCAATAGAGGAGGAATAAAATGATCTTACATTTTTGTCAAAGGTGTATGGAGACTAAATTAATCCTCATGCTAAAATAATACATTATTTGTATAGATTCTTAAATGATCTTAAATTATTGAGAGGGTATGATTAGAGTATTTAAAAATCACATGAATATATAATTCAAATCATATAACCTATTGGTGTGGATTTATTTTGGAATAAAGGTGTTCTATCCAAAAAATGGGGAGGTGGTTCCCTTTAATAACATGTAAATTTCTAATCCCCACATCATTAGAATTATATGGACCTGGATCCTACTTTAGTTTAGTAGTATGCTAATAATAAATAGAGTCCAAAAGATTGACCTAATAAAAAAAAATTCTATTTGACAAAAATCAAAATTTAAATGTGTTTAAATGAATATATTTTTCTAAAAATACTCATTATTATACAATTATACATTATATTTAATTATTTAAAATATTATCTTAAACCATTATCCTCTTAGTATTTTAATTATATTTTGTATTATTAATTTGGTATTATTAAAATTACCAAATTTAAATTATTTGGTAAATGATTTTTTTTAATTTACTATAATTTTCTTATGGTGAAAAATCATTGAATCTTGGTTTCAAATAAGGTCACTAGTTGAACCGTTTTAGAAAATAGCCAATGGATACTCACCATCGTTGTTACTAATCATGATATCTCCTAAAATTTCTAATTCAATTATTCCATTAAAAATTTACTAGGAAATAAAAAATAATTATGTGTAAATAGTGGGAATCTAATAAAAAATATCCAAGGGAATTAGTTTATCAATATTTGTTTTAATATTAATATAGGAAGTTATGAAATAGGGGGTAAATTGCTATTATAATTTCTAGTAAGTAATATAATGAGGTAATTCAATATATTTAAATAGTGGACGTTTTTTTATATAGAGATGGATATTATTGGAATAAAAAAACCAATAAACAAAATTTTTTATATAAAATTTGATAGATTTTTATCAACATTAGTTCACTAGGGTTGTTATAAGAGTAAAAAAACAGAATCTAAAGGAACACCATGTTTGATCGTCATTTAATTCTGACTTCTATGTTAATGAAAAATGGTATTGGGTCCCTTAATTTTTGGATTTAATGAGTACTGGTTGAATAATCTAAACTACATGATAATCATTTAATATGTTTCCATAAATAAAATAAACATTGATGACAAAAATTATTGTTCCATTTAAAATATGAACATTAATTCATTATTATCCAAATATAGTATTGAGAAAAACATTTACATGGATGGGGAAAATATATAATTTTAAAGGGATGTTGAAAATATTTAAATCATACATGGAAATCATAAAAGAGAATATTATCTATTAGATAGTTAAATAATGATATTTTAGGATCTATTTATTCTTTTTATTAATGTTATCACTAGTTTATATTTAAATGTAATTAAAAAATGTATTTATTTCAAATAGAATGTGATTTTTATAAGGGTATATATTCTAATAGTGTTCAATAATTAAATAATTTAACTTAATGCAGTTTGTTCTTTTTATGAAAATATTTTTACTAATGATTACCTTTCAGAATAATGGGATATTTTATAATAATACCTTGATTCTATTGTATATAATTTATTTATAAATTTTATTCATATGGTAATAATATAATCTTAGTTTTTATATATTTTCCCCTGAAAACGATACTTGTTCTTTTAATATTTTTATATTTGTGGATTTAGATCACTATTCTTACCAAATCTTATGTATGATTTTCGATGCATTACTCTCTAATATAATCAGAAATGATTTATATATAAATACATAAGTAATTCTTTTCTAGATGGGTAATATGTTAATTAATTTTTACTAACTCTGTATATATTAAAATTTTATGGAAATATGATTGTTAAGGGAAATTTTTTCTTAAATTGATTTTCCAGAAAGACATTGGAATCATTAAGTGGTATTTTATGGATTTTATTCCTTATATCATGGGATTTAGTATGATATTATTTAATATGATCTTATGATTCATAAAATTATTTATAACATAAATCATATATAATGGTAATGTAGTTGTTTTCTTCTAATTTGTCTTTGTAATTGTAAATTGAGTTTAATTTTCATTTATATTGTTAAATATTATTGATGATTACATGAACAGATCCATAATTGATTTGGTGTATAAGGGTAAATTGATTCCCATGAAACATAGTGGGGGAGAATGTAATCACCTTATTATATTTTAATAGATAAAATGATTCTATTTTCAAACGGATTACTGAAATAATATTGAACCAATAAATGAGGTCCTTTATAGATATGGTCATATTTAAAACTTAATTATTAATTTTACCACTTATATTATATATTTATATAGTTATTTCAATTCATTAATGATAAATCTAATAAAAATTCATTTAAAAATTACAGCGTGAGGTAAAAAGGTATCACACATTGTTATATAATTATTCATGGGAATACTAGAGGTTTTCATTTTATTATAATAGTTATGATCATTAAAGGGGAGATTATCTCATGTAATGTTGAATAATGATATTTTACTATATAGATTAATCAGTCTTAGGGAATATCCATCTAATGGTTTTTATACATTAATACATGAAAAATAAAAAAAATTATTACAATAATTAATAGAATTACTTGAAATTCTTTATGGAGTGTAAGAATTAGTGAGAGAAAAAATGTGACTAATAAATAAAATACATCATGTAAACTAATTGAAGTGTGAATAATTGGAATGAAGAACATATATATTTTTTAAATATGCACTTCATGATAATTTTTATGTGGAGAAATATATTGAAATCAAAAATATTATTTATTTATTGATGAGTCTTTTTTCACTATTTATACCATGGTAGTAGCAAATATTTACTCTCTTCCATTTGGATATAAAGAAAAATAATAATAATCTGATGTGATCAAAAAATCAGTTGGATGGCCTCTCTAAATTATATATTTATATTTTTTTATCATTAATAGATTGTATTTAACGTTGTTGAGGAATTCTATCATTATATTATTAATAATTAGGTGAAAAGACGAGAAAAATCACTTCCACATTTGATTTAGTATATTATTTTATAATTTAAGGTATTTATTGATTCCAATTTATCCCAAATAATGATTCTATAGTTTTGTATCCAATGTGGAAATGATTTTTTCATTAATATTATATTATAATTTCTATATGGGGAGACACTAGCTATTTAAAAATATAGTGAATCAATTTAATTAACACTAGATTTCACATTGTAGGTATGTTATTATTTTAGGGGTAGATTATAATAAGATTTATTTAGAATAATCATTGATCTATATTTGGGATAACCATGTTTGTAATAAGGGTACCTATAAATTTGGAAATGACTGTATTGACATAGTTTTTAAAAAAAATAGTTTCATGAGTTATAAAGAATATTTTTAATCTCTTTTAAGTTAATAGATTCACTAAAGATTATATTGTTTCACTTTTTATTATCTATAATAACCATGAATGATTTATGAAACATGAAAAAAAATTAGAGTTAATGTGTAAAAAGTCTTATAATTATTATGATTGATAAAAATTATATTAGGAATTATGGTCAATAAATTTATAAGAATATTTATTTAAAGTGTATTATATATAAAATTAAGGTAGATGTAATTATAAAAACTAGGTTGGTAGTAAATTCCATCTTGGAACAAACCTCTTTTTTACAGAGATTACAAATTTTTGTCAATTATATGAAATGTAAATTATTCATCTAATATTTTTTGAAACAAAACACTATAGATAAGAATAGGAATAACCAATATAGGTCACCTAGATTATGTCAAACTATAATAGAGTATGGTGGAATTTTTTAATAATTACAATGGATGAGCAATTTCCTCCTTCCGTAACGATAGTGGAAATGATATTAGTTTTAATGTTGATAAAGAGAAATTCATTCTACTTATCCAAATTTTACGATTTAAAAATTAAGTAAAAATGAAGCATAAGTTAAAATCTTCCTTATTTATTTATTCCATAATTCTCTACATCTCTTCATCATCTTGGAGGCTATAAAAGACATGGATAGATTTTACGGACTAATATAATATAATTAATTTTTATGTGTCTCATATACATTAATAAGACAATATAATTGTTGATATCTTAGTCCACATGAGAATTGGTTCTAATGTTAGTTAGCAGTCATGTTCATTTATAGAGTATATTGAAGGTAAATTTTTAAATGATATTTATATAAATCCATCCTGCATCATATTATAATATATTAATTAGACCTTGGGTTTTCTCAATGAATATAAATTAATATTGATGATAAAAAATATATTTTGATAAATAAAAAATCTAGATATATATATATATGTGTTAATATAAAATATAATTGATTGGGTAAAAAACACATGTGAATTAAGAATCCTAAATTTCACAACATATGTTAAAAATAATTAAATTATGAATAATATCAAACGATAAATTAAATTATATGTCATAATGAAAAAACATAGTACTCTTCAATTAATGGATTATTAAAAAATTATCAAATAATAATCAAATATATAATAAAACTTATACTTTATCCTATTCTATGATTCATTTTTGAAAATATATGAATGCGAACAACAATATTTTAAACTACATTTTTACTATAAAATTAACCAAATAGAGCCACAAAACTTGTCAAAAATATATACAATGAATTGATAAATGACTTTCTATTATTTATATAAATATAAAATTATTTATAAAATATATAAAATACAACAACATTTAAATAAAATAAACATGGGTGGAAATGAGATCAAATATTCTATAACATTTATATTTTAATCCAACTTATTTTCTACATCATTTCTATTCAATAAATAAAATATAGACAGACCAATATATCCATTAACAAATTGAAAACAATTATATGTGATGGTTTATTCAAAATTCATTATTTTTTCTGATTAGTGACCAAGAAGTCTTATTTTTGGATGTGATATCTACAAAATTATTAGATATGAAATATTTTCGATGTTGAAAATTTTGTATTAATATTATTGAAGATACAAATTATAATAGTGTTAAAATACATAACTATACATGGTCTTAAGAAATACAATGGCATAAAATGATATTATCTGTCCAAATTACTTGAGTCCAAAAAACTACTTATTTCTATATATTTTAATTCAGTGGTAGATTAAAAGTAATATTTTCTCCTAAATAATCAAATAGTCTTATGATTTTCCATGTAAGTGATATGGTCTACTTATACTTTTTATATAATGTTGGTATCCTCTAATGATGACATCTGAATAAATTGTTAATTCAAAAGATATTTATTTCATATCCAAAAATCAATGATTATTCATGCATTTAAGATATCTGATTATAATGTTAAAATTCTATATTTAACTATATTTGGAATTGGCATGGAAATTAATAAAAAGATAAATGATGAACATATTGTGCAGTTGATTCCTGGTAGGGTAAAAACATTTTACACAGATTGGTAAATCATATAATATACTTATTTACCAACTTCATTCAATTATAACATATATGATGTACTGTATATTATAGTGGTTACATGATATTAGTTGTTTATTTATATATTGATAATAGAAACCCCGCAATTTTTTTTTGGAAAAATTGGATATTTTAAAAACAATTTTAAATCATTAATTTTCATGAGTTAGAGTAAGAATTTATTAATATTTTAATAATCAAATATTTACATATTAAAATAATATTGTTAATATTTTTGAATTATAAGATAATTATTTAATATGTTTTCATATTTTTTCATTTGTAATATTATTTTTTTATTTTCTCTTCATTTACACAACATTATTTTGTATAAAAATGTTTTTTATGTAATATTAAAGTTGTATAGGAATTTTTTTATCAATTTTACATTTTCCAAAGCATGGTTTTACAATAATGTAGTTTTATAAAATTTCTACATCCATTGCATTCTCAATAAATTCCAAATTCCCTTTGCAATGATATGTGTGAATTACCATTATACCGCCAGATATTTGAAATTTCCTTTATGCATCAAAAATATGACCTTTACCTTGATTATATATTGGCGACTTTTATTTTTATAGAAAATATTAGGTTTACATTTTTAATTTTATATGAATTACCATTAAACAAAATGAAATATCTTTACATTAAAAAAATATAAATTTGGTATATACTATTTATCACCAAAATTTATATTTTTGTATGATGTACAGTGAATTATAGGTGTCTATTTGATTTTTGATTAGATAATGTTATATACATTACATTAAAACTATGAAAAAGGATTTCATAGTATTCTAAAAAAATAAATAAATTTATTTTTAATTTGTTTCCATTTCATGACATTAATATAACGTTAGAGATTATAAACATCAATGAATATATTATTGATTGACTTTATTATATAAACTATTTCTAAATTCATAACTAAAAATTAGGATCATGGTACTATTTACATAATTATTGTTTTTTAATTTTTAATACGTTATTGATTTATTTAAATTTACATATTTATGGAATAATGACTAAATTTTTATTTTAATTGATGGAACCAATTTGACTTTTATGAATTTATTCAAATCTATTTGAACGAGTAATAAAATATTATTTTTATCAATTTACTAGACTGAATGTAACTATAATACCTAGAAATCATAATTCAAATATTTTAAATGGAAGGAAATATCATTTATATGGCATAAAATATCTCCATAACTATCAAAAATGTTTTGTTATTTAATTAATTACTTATTTTTATTGGTATTTAACATGAAATGATTATTTGACAAGTTTATTAGACTAACATTTTAATGTACTACATGGTTATTCGACTTGGAAAAAAATAGGAAAATACATCATTATTAATCAAATTAAAAAAATCATTTGGTTATGTAAAAAAAATCAGAAAAATAATATGTTTAATACCTTATAATAAAAAGGTTGTGTGAGTGATGTTTTAGTATTATATGTACTAATTTACTTAGGCGGGATTTCAGTCCCTATAATATTTTGTGGTTATACTACTCCAATTGTTAAATTCTCTTTCAAAATATACTAGTTTCTATGATATATTAATTAAACTACTATATTTGTAAATTTATATTCATTATACTATATCATTTATTGATCCTGTACATTTTAATTTTTAATTTAAACACTTCAAATTAATTTTATTTAGTCACATAGGCTAGAATTGTAGAATATCACAATAGAATAATTATGAAATTATATTTTTATAATCTCTAATAATATGATGATTAGAAACTAACTCCATTTTTAAAATTCTATTCATCCTGTTAATACCAAAATGTTATTATCAATGCTTGACCTTATATGGAGAATTCAATTTTTCTCTCAAGGTTTTAATTGATACTACATTTTGTATCATTAATGGTTTTTATTATGCATCTTTTCTTTTGATAATTTATATTTCAAGGATTATTATTTACTTTTTATAGATAACTAGTAACCTAGAGTCCTCCATCTATGAGAATGATCTTTTTTTGTTATATCGAGTCTGAAAAAAAATATTTTCAATTTGAATATGAGGTATAAGTCAAATTATTTCAATGGAGATACATGTTTCTATAAGAAATGTAACATTTTTAAATTTTTATAAAATGGTGAATATGATTCAAATAATTATTTTATTGATAAAAATACTAGTTATGTGAATGTATATGTGAATCGTTGGTTGTAACAAGATCATAGAAGTAAAAAAATTTCTTTATACTTGGATACAAATTGAAAATACGAAATACATTATTTTTTAGAATATTTTATTTTTATGTTTAGTGTAATCTAAACAAAACAAACAAAAAACAAAACCCCACCCCTAAAAAATGACAAACACTAGAATTTTAGAATTTTAATATTCAAACAGGTTACCTTGATCCCAGAGACTCCAACACAACTATATCAATATTAATGACGCTCCTTGAGTGACAGAACCTTCATTTTCCATTACATTCAGAAAATATCTAACAAAAAACAGCCTGAATCCCATCCCCTTTTAAAATTATAAGATATAGATTCCAAAATAAATCATTATACATCCAAAAATTTCTATATTGATTTATACACCCTCACATGGTCTATGGAAATGTGATATTAGAGTCACCCACTGACACGTAGAGCCTTGTATCTAAATAGCACCCATGGCCATAAGACAACCATAGAAAATTCCTCACCTTATATGAAAAATAATAATGGAACCCACAATATAATGAACCTGACAATAAACACCCATCATAACCTAATGCAGATGTATCACTATAATGGGTGTATAAAAACTATCATTATCACCATAACTAAGAACATACACATTCCACCATGGAGAAGAGAAACCATATTATAGGAATCCAACACCACTACACATCCAATATAACATAAAAAAACCATCATCTAGATAATCACACCTAAATTAGAATAATTTTAAATAGGAAAATATAAAAATGTTGACAATTGTTTCATACTGAAGAAAACTGGTTAAGAATAATATTTTTCTGACAAATAATTTTTACAATATACTTTTGATTTTGAAAAAAATTAATTTATCTATAAAAAATAAATTTTATTTGATAATAATTTAATTCAAATTTTAAATAATTAGTTTGTAGTCTTATATGAAGGTAAATTATATTTTTATCATGAAAAAAAGATTACAATGAATTTTTTTAATTATAATGATAATGGTAAGACTATTATCTTATAAGAATAATTTTAGTAACATTGTGTAAATTTAACTAATAAAATAAATTTATATATTCTAAATAAGTGAACTGATATAATGTTAAATATAATATATATATTTATTAAACCTCATTTAATACATAATGAATTATAAATAAAATTGGTAATTATATGATAAAAACATGATTTGTTAAAAAAATATCTTTATATTATATAAAATTATTTTTAAGTTAATTTTACCTAATTTAAATATTTAATTAGATTAAATACATATTGAATATAACATCATCAGAAACAAAAATTTTAATATGGTTTACATTATATTTTTATTAAAATATAAATTACATTGGTGAAATTTAGTTTCCATGAAAAAAATGATAATTGTACAAATCAAGTAGAAAAATGATTAAAAATGATTAAAACCAATATAAAAATTATTTTGGATTATAGATAGACCATATCCCACCATAATCTCCATTATTTCTAAATTTTGGTGCCATTTATCATCATATAGAGTCTTTCCATTATTGAGGAATAATGGTTGTTGTAAAATGTTCCCTTTTTTAACTAATAAATGGGGAACACTTCTTCCACTTTATGACATTACAATACCCAATGAATTAAAACTAAATACCTATATTTTTAATCCTTCTATAATTATCTCTCATGTTCATAACCCTCGGATCTTTTATAGACATTATAATTACTTGATTTCAAAAATGGATTCAATGAAAATTCATATGTTCATTATTTGTGTATTTTATAATCCATACCCTTTATTATGATTATTTATTATCAAATAATATTCTAGAAAAGAAAATTTAATTACACAATTATTAAATAAAAAATGGAATCATATAATATTAATGGTTATTTAAATATTCAATCCCATTAAAACTATTGAAAAATAACGATAATGCCAAACATTAATATGCGAGGACAAACGCCACAGAAAAATGATGTGGTTCATTATTCATCACCTCCTTTAATGCATTATAATGCAGATATATTTAATGGGTAAATATTATTAACATTTAAAATTATATTTATTAAATAATTTTTTATTCTATACAACCATTATATCTCATTTTTCTAGAAGTTGTTTCATCAATAATGTATATTTTGGACTACTACCTTCTAAAACGATGAATTTCATTTTTTATCACCACCATTCATGGGTGGTTCATAAAATATATTTTATTAATATTAATTATATTTATAAACTAATTAGTCTTGGTATATTTTAATTATATAATAATTGTAATTCTCTCTTTTATGTGGGGTTTTACCTACCATGTAAAGGATTTTATAATGTGGAAATCATGAATAATTAAATAATTCCATATAATAATAATATAATTTATTTATAATTTGTAAATATGTTGTAATTATTATATAAATGTATTGTTTATATTTAATATATTTATTAATATGTCAACTTTTTATTGTGAAACATGAATTAACTCATTTATCGAAATTTTATTTGTTACAAACCATATTATTTTCATTCACCTTATTAAATGATTCATAATGAATAAATATTATGAAATAATTTCTCTGTTTTTCATAATCATGGAATGACGAAATATATGAATCAAATGATTTAAAACACTTGTTCTATAATATTTATTCAATTCAATAATTATTAATGACAATAAATACAGAAAACATATTTTAAATGACCTATATACATGAATACTATAATGATAAATTAATATAATTTTTTTATAGATATATATAAGGTTCCAATATATGTTATTATTAAAGAAATTATTTATATTAGTGAGTCATGAAATTTCATTTATTTTTGGAATTGAGATAAACCTATATTTTTTTCAATTTTCAGTCCCATAAGAGAAATTTCTATTATACACTTTTTTTATTTCTTATGTTGAATCTGTTATAACCATTACTATTTCTTGTCAGCTATCCACATTTATGTAGTCATTTAATGTTAACTTTATAATATTTACATCACAATATTATGTTTTAAATTCTTCTAATTTTATGTTGATTATTTTCTTCAAATATGAATTACATGATACTATATTAGGATATTCACAATTATTGATATTCAATCGTTTCAATTCAATACAATTGATATTTTAAATAATCATTCTATCATTATTCCTGGTGTTTAGTTATCAATTTGAATTTATATCCATCATGATGTTTTGATTTAGATGTTTCTTTTTCTATAAGAAGTATTACATATATTTTAAATTCCACAAATAAATTTTTATTATGTACACCATAGTTTATTTTATTTAATATATTCATTTATATAACAACATTATGAATAATGAATATTTTTTATTTCATTAAATTTGAATTTTATTTTATCCATTTGGTGTTTTTTGTTCTTATGATACAATTACTCTAATGAATCTTTCATTTCAATTTTCCTTTACTAAGATATGATTCATATTTTCTTATTGATTCAATATTGTGTAATATATATTATCATGAATTACCATAAAAATGAAATCATATATTAAATTTGGGGAATTAATATACTATATATATATCATTTCATTTATCTTTCCAAATACTTCATATTTATAGGAATAAAAATTCATGCAATTAATTTCCTCAAGGAAAACACTATGATTCATTACATTAATTGAATTTTGTTAACCTAGATACCATACATTGATCTATTGTGGATAAATTTAAATGGTATATACTTATTATTGAGATATATTTGTATATTTACTACTCGATGTAGTTGATTATATATTCTTTATCCATCCATCTTTTCTCTATTGATGAATTATGTTCATATATTTATTGTAAAATTACATACATTCCTTATATTTTTATTTGAATAAGGATATTTATTGACTCTAAATTAATTATATTATTCATTTTATTAATAGTAAAACTATTATATGGTTAATACGCCGTAAATAAATAATTTATGTTTGGGGCATGATATAATATATCCATTGATGAATTAGGTAGTTCCAGGAAACCAAGGGATAATGCATATAGTGCACTCCTACCCAGTTGAAGCATGATGATTTTTTTATACCCATAATAATAATAGTTCCATCATTGATTCAGCTGTGATTTCATGAATATTGTATTTTATGAGGCCTTGATGATAAAGTATAAAATATAACTACTTATATAATCCATCACCATGAATTTAGTTATTATTGTCCCAGTTTTTATTTCTGTTGTTAGCAATGGGGAAATGTGAAATTCAATTGAAAAGTTATATGGAATTATTTTTATTATAATTTTTTTGTGACCTATTATAAAAGAAAGGGTCATGAACTAATAGATTCTTATATATAGTTTTTGTTATTGATCATTTGAGGTAACATGTTATATATTTTCAATTTACAGGATTATAATGAGGGGTATTAAACATGACATGTAATGAAATTTAGCATTTGCAGAGAATTTTATGTGATATATTGAAGGTACATTATATATTATGTTGGTTATTATATAATTGGAATTTTATTCCTATAATTTGTATAGAAATGGTTTAAATAATCTTTTTTTTGACTTCTCTAAAAATTTAAACTTAAAATGTTATTGTACTATATGCGACTAAATATTCATTTTTAATATTTAATATAATAATTGATAAATTTGAGATGATTTGGTTCATTATGAAGATAATATGAAATTAATGTGTTTATTTTAATCATAATATATGAGCCCATTTTGGGTGATATAAATGTCAATATTAATGGATGGTTTAGACAACTTCAGAGATAATGAAATTATTGGTCAAACAGAATTTATTTTTTATAAATTTAAATAGAGTTGTATAAGTCTATCTTGATTAGGATATATATATATATATTACTAAAAATTATTTAGTATTGGTTTAGGTATTTTTAGTTATATTATTTTATATGATTATTATGATATGGGAACATTAGTAGACCCCCTAAGGATATGTATCAGGGATTCTTATAAAAAGGATAACATATTGAAATTTTTGGTTTTGTAAATATTCAGTTGAAATCCTATAAATTACATCGTTATTGGGATATTGATAGGTGTTCGAGTCTGTGTCATAAAATCCCTTAGGGGAAATTACCCACAAAATATATTACTGAACATTGACTTGATTAGGACTCAGTTCAAGATGAATATATTTAAGAATAAAACTGCTGAGACAAACCTATGAGATATTCATTGGAAAATCACATTCTCATTAACTGACATTATGATGTATTTTATGTGGTATGTAATTAGGATAATAAATTTGATATATATCAATATAAAGAGACATAAATATAACATATAGTGAGTTAGGTTGATCTGAAATATTATTTTATGGTTTTAAATAGTTAAAAATTTAGAAGATGATTTTTTCATTATATAATTTATAATAATTATCTTATTATTTTTATTATTAATCATTTATGTTGTACTGTTTTTATTTTGAAAAATGGATAAATCTTGAAGGAAACACGATTAAAATGGATCCCCTAGTGAACATGAAGATTATCCCAAAAAGACACCAAAAGGAAAAATAACCATTATGGGAATAATTTAGATTTTTCTAAATCATATATCATAAACGATGATTAAAAACTGAAAAATAGCTAGATAACTAAGAACGTAAATAAATAAAATGATATAGTCTCATGAAAGATTGTATAATGAAGAAGATAGAGAATGGATGATTCGTTCTCCTTTATGAAAAAATGATACATGACTCACCCATAGAAATGTATAAAATTAAGAAAAATAATGTTTATGTGGGAAAATTGAGGGAAAAATTAATATTCCAAAAAATGGAAAATTATGAAATTAGTTAACATGATTAGTGGAAATTATTTATTTTTATGTCGCAAAGAAGATATAATGGAAGAATCTTCATTATTATGAGATAAATGTAGACTCTTCATTTGATATTATATTTTAATGTTTAACTATATTCTGGGTACAATTAAATAATTTTAATAGTGAGTTATAATTATATTCCATGGAAATAATTTAATTTACAACGAAAAATAAAAAACATAGAGATTTTGAATTATAAATTTTCTAATGATTTATAACAATTTATATATACATTGGCACACAAAACACTAATCAAAACGATCCATGGAAAATTATGTAATGGATAAAATGGGTCCTTTTAATTTTTAGTTAATAATAGTTGTAAAATAATAAAGGATGTTATTTAGAAATATAAAACATTCATTTTTTTTAATCTATGATATTAGTAAAAATAAATTTTTCCAACTAAAAAACTAATAAAAAATAAGATTCATAAAAATGTATTATTTAAAAAAAATTCAGTTTATATTCAATGATCTAGGAAATAAAATATTTGATGGAAAAAAAATATATGATATGATTATTATATTAATAGAATCATAATTAGGAATTGATATAAAATTAGAATGTTCACACTTAATGTTTAAAAAGCTATTTTCCAATGAATTTTATTAATATATTTTTATGTTTTTATTTAGAATATATATTCTAATATTTTAGAATTCAAATTTCACCAATTTCAAATAATTTTATATGTTTATAAACACAATATCTATTTAAATTTATATTCTATGATTTTATAAATAAATAAAATTTTGAATAGTGAACAATACAATGTTTACAGAAATTGTAAATTTTATGTCATTATCATTATAAGACCAATACCTAGAAATTTTTTAAATAGTCAAATTTATGAAATATTTATTTATTTAATAAAAATATAATTTTTTTAAATACTATTATTACTTAGGAATCCTATTTTTTCATTTTATACACATGCCTATTATTTTTTAAAAAATAATCAATTTTTGGACATTTGTTTTCATTACATATTATTATAGTGGATTTTTTTTCAGGATTTATTTTAATTCCAAATAATATATATATGTTTTATAATAAATTAATTTATATTACTAAAATTAAAAATATTAATAAATCTATCCTACATATAAATTGTTTCATAATAGCACACTTTTTCAAAATATTCATTTTCACGCATTACATATTTTTATCATAAAAATAATATTCCATTATCCTATAAATTTTATTCCAAAATTAAAATTTATCTCCAGATTTATTTGGAACAATTTTTATAATGTGCTAAATTGTATTTTATGAAATAAAGTTATATTACCTTGATCAATTGTAAAAATTATTTTTGTGGTAATATTGTTATTTAAAAGATGTATTATTAATATGATGTAATATTTATCTATTAAAATAAATTATTTACTTTTAAAAATTATTTAAATTTTTTTTGGAAACATAATTATAAATATATTAAAATTCATTCAATTGGTCATTGTTAATTAATAATATTTAGAATAGAAATTGTTAAAACAATATATTATAAGAATATAACTTTTATATGTATTAAATGTTTTAGTGTAGAATTTAGTTTTATATTATTATGAGAATAAATAATATTATATGGATATTAATTATAGTTTAATAACTATTCAATTTTTTAACTGGTTTAATTATATATTTTTTGTAAAATATAAATTACTTGGTATAAAAAAAGATATTAAGGTACAAAAAACAAAATGGAAAAGTGTAAAAATATTATGGTAAAAGGGCTGGAAACATGAATAATAAATGTATAAAATGCATTATAAAAGAATTATCTACATTTTCTTGAACGAAATCCTAATATTTATCTGTTTTTATTTGATTTAACAATGAATATCGTCACTCCATTATTCATAACATAATTAAAATTCACAAAACTGTCATTTTCAATAGATTTAAAGTAGAAAACATCCAACAATTCATTCCACACCCATCCATAAAAATTTAACGTTTATACTCTACCATTTTTCCCCTAATATGGGCATATATCATGTTATATTCTTTTTTTTCTATTACATGCCCTACATCCTCTATTTCAATGGATATTTATATGGGAAATGTTATGTTCTCAATGTGTTAATTTCATACTCAACTACTATTTATAATATTCCTCATCAAATATTACTATTGAGATAATCATATAAAAAAATTATTTTTATTAATATTTTATAATTTTATTATATTATTATGTAAATCAGAATTTAATCATTTCCATCATCTAAGAAAAACATAACAACACCTATCATGTGCAGTTGTAGATTAAATCCACTAGAAAACAGTGGTGTTATTTTATCATAGAGAACATTAATGATTGATAAAAAATTTGGATTTTAGGAATTAATTTGATAAATATTAAAATTTATACTTATGAAATTATATTTTATAATATACCATTATTATATCAAATTTATTTTGATATTGAAACATTAATTATGTGTGTGAAAAAATACAACCACTGCAGACAAAGAATTTAATTTTTATACATCACCCTTAATAGTTGATTATAATAATGAAATAAAAGAATATATATAATATTTCATATATTTTAAACCTTTTTTATGAATTTTATATTGTTCTTGTATAATAAAATATCATTACTTAAAAAATCATTATAACACAATATTTTTTTGTAAAATTGTTAACACCTACTTTAATGATTTTATAAGTATTAAACCATGAATAATTAAAGAATCTTATATAATTATAATATTATTAACTATATTATGATTTAATATTTTTAACTATTTATTAAAGGAGTGATTAAAACATAATTTATTTGTTAACATGTCATTATTCCCATGAGAGACACACCCAGACTAGTTCATCTCGTGTTACTTTTTCATGAACCACATCCATTTCATTCATATAATGAAATGGTAAAGAAAGATTAATTGAAAACAAATCCATATTTAATGCTTTTCAATGAATATATTTATGGGATAAATAAATTTTAACACCCTTATTTAGAAATAATCTCTAAACTATCTATATTATCCTTACATGTTATTGACAATAGATAATCACTGATAATATATATGTACTGAATAATGAAAAAAAAAATGATTTCTAATGGGAATATATAGGGATAATATTATAATTTTTTTTATTAATATTGTTATTTTTATGATATAGATGGCTTATGAAATTTATTGGAATTAGTTAATTAACGTAACATTTTTATGTCTAAATTATCACCCTCAATGACATATTTCTAATTATACACAATATTTTCATTTGTATAGTGTATCTAATTCCACCATTAATATTATTGAACCTTGATACTCTCTTTATTTATTATATTTTTGTTTTAATTGATATTAAATCCCTCAATCAGTTTTTAATCAATTGAAACTAATTTTGTAAGACTACATCAACTCAAATTTGAAATTCTTGGTACATGAATTTATTAAACCCCATGTTTTACGTTTTATTATAACGAATCATTCCTTAAAAATGTGTAAAATTCATCTCTAGTGAACAATTACATTTCATTAAATTCTAAAGATCATGTATTTTTAGTGTTTTAGATAATTTCATCATCACCCTTATTTAATCATTATTAGATAAAAAAGTTTACACTTCCTCTCAGTGTTTATTATTTCTTCAATAATTTTTTTAAATATAATATATTTTATTTTTCTAAAATATAATTACAATTTTATTCATGAATTCATCATTGATACCTATAATCCTTAAATACCTATTAGAAACAATTAAAAACTGTGAAATATAATATAATTATTTTTATTTATCATTTAAAAATTAACTATGAATAATGTTAGTCCTTGAATACTCATAAAGTTTATTAAATAATATTTTATCTAAAAATATACATTTTCTTACACAAGAAATCAAAATTGAATTATAAATAATTTCACAATAAAATTGATAATAAATATTTATGAGTAAAAAAATGTAATGGTTTATTTCATGTCATGAAGTTCTCATCAATTTTTTCACAAATTTATAAATTTCACACTTTTTAGGTAGCATAACCATAAATTTAAACAATAGATAATATGATTAAATTTTGAATCATAAGAGTTCCATAAAAACAATCTAAATAAAATATATATGGAATTAGTATCATGTAATCTAATTTTATTATCACTCATATAATCACTATTATTAATGGAATAACATACTCTCTCAATTACAATAAATAGATAGGAGAACCCAATAGTTGATTAACTCCATTCCATTAACCAATTCATTGATGAGATATATTAAGATAACCCATTATATTGAGATATATGCGGATAACTAATTATCATAAAATATTTCAAAATACAATAACATAATCATTAAAAATTAAATCCCATATTTCCATTATCATACTTATAAAATTATTTATTACAGCCATTAAAAAACATTAACAAATGTCAAAGTACCCATTTAATTTAAAACCAATTTTAATATACATAGATAAAAGGGAATGAATATTTTTTAATGAATAAAACATGAAATATTTTGGGGGAAACCAAATATAAAAGAACAATTATGTCAATATGAAAATTGTTGAAACTATATATGTTAAAATTGAACGTTCATTACATATGTTTCTAGAAAAAATTATAATAAATACAAATATTCTTTCTCTGAATATTATAAATATTGTTAAAAAGTGAAACAATATTTCCATTATAATTCATTAATTTATTTAAGAATATATACAAATATAAATCTGAATAATTTTGAAAATGAATACAAATATTGATAAAATAAATCATTGAAATATTTAAACCATGGTAGTGAATGTACAATGTCTCTTACCTCAAAAACAACATGTCACGTATGTTTTTTATCATTTTTAATAACAAAAAAATGTCATTTATGTACATTTCTAGAAAAACAATTGTTGTTCATTTTCCGTGTATTTAATTTTATAATATGTCATATTTTATTACACAATATAATAAGTTCACATTAGTTATTATGAACATATTTAGCGTATATGTCCAAAATGAATTCGTTTGGTTGAAAATGATAAAATAACTCATAATTAAATAAAATATATATATATTAAGTAATTATAATTTTTATACAATAGTTAAAAATTTAAAACCAGCTAGGAAATATTCTTATGAAAATTAAATTATGTTATAATAATTCGAATAGTAGGCCATACATACACAATAGTAATGTTTCAATTTTTCAACAATGATATGGTAATCAAGGTAACTATTTTTTATATTCAAAAAATTGTTATTATATATTCAATATCATGTAATATATTTAATAATATAGACACACACACACACACACAGATATATATATATATATATATATATACCACTACTGTGATGTAGTCATTACCAAAATAATCACATCATATTAGGGATGTGGTATTCCATATGTATGGACAATAGATTAAATATTTTATTATAATGCTAAATGAAATTAAATATATGAGATATTAAACTTAAATAATGATAAATATGTCATGAATATAATATATATACATTAAATCCGTTTTTATTACTAGCTGGGAGAGGCGTTTATAGAAAATAATTTTATCAATTTGGGAGGTAGTAGTTTATCGTACACATGAACAATGGTTCAATTTCCCTTTTTATAGAATATGGGATAAATATATTTTAATAAATTAATAAAATAAGATAAAATTGTATATAATATTCTTATTTTATTATATTGAAACTTTTAAATTGATATTAAGGATGTATAAAAAGAAAGAGAATGAAAGTTTTTGTTTTTGAACCATATATCCCATAATAAAATACACCATATATATAAACTTAAAACCTCCTAATGTTGAAATTATAATCAAACCAAATATTTTAGTTATATGGGATATATTTTATGAATGTATTTGGTTGAATATTGTTTGAATAAAATATCTCAAAAGATGTGATGAATAGAGTATATAATGTGACTTGTTATTAGAATGGGAATGGACACAATTAAAATTACCTTATATATATATATCACAATAATATAAAATAGAACCAAAGAACCCCATATTAATATATATGATATGTTAAGGAATCTATAAACATAAATTATCACATTCATAAATGTTTTGGTTGAATTTGAATAAATATATCATATTTAAACAACATTAAACTAATTTTAACCTTATCCGTGATACCATAATATTTTTCCACGACAAAAGAAATTATGAAAAAACTAAACTATGGCACATAATTTTTTAGATAATTCATGAATGAAAATATTAAATCCTTATTATAATTTTCAATTTCTAATAGTGAAAAAATTAATTTTATTATAAGAACACAATACTAATCGAAATCAATTTTTATAAAAATACCCTAGTTAAGTGTGACTTTTTTTCCATTAAATAATGTAAATAATTGGTTAACATAACTTTTTCTGGTTAACTAATACCAAATTTATGGTTTTAGAAAATTATAGAAATCTGAAATTTAATGGAATCTTCCAACCATTCTATTAAATATAACAACACAATTTTTTTTATTTAAATAATATATAAATTATAATTTAATGTTAATATTATGGGAAAAAAATTATCATATCGTTTTAGAACACATTCTTAATATAATTAAACATATATTTTTTCTAAAAATCACTCATAGAAGAGGATGAAGATATGTGTTAGATAGATTTTAAAGCATTACACCATATTTTTTACATAGTTTTACATAAAAAAAATATATTAAAAATTTAACATTATTAATGTTCATAAAAGAGAATAATTTATTTGGCCTTATTCCAAGCTACTCATTTTTATGATTCCAATTATAGGTTCAATTTTATCAATATTAATCCAAAAATTGATATAATTTTATAGAAAAATAAACCCATAAACTGTGATGAAAATATAATTTCCAAAAAAATATATCCTTATGTATAAAAAATTTTATACCATATAGAATATTAAATGTGATTGAAATATCATTAAATGTACTATTAATAATAAAAATTATCTAATATTACTTATTATTACCTTTCAAATAGTATCCCTCTTTGAATGTTCTTGAAACAAAAAAAGGTTCAATACAAATAATTATTTTCTACTATTAATAAAAAATAATCATTATCATAACATTCCAAAAACCTTAAATAATATTGAATTTATGATATTATAAATGTTAATAATTTATAAAAATAATAATTCTAATGTTTGGAATTTATTTTTTTATTAAAAATAATAATATATATATATATAATTTTTGTTTGATGAAAATTAATATAATTTTCATTGGATGTTACAAAATATTTTTATTGTGAATAAAATATTATATAATCAAATTAATTAATACTAATAATAATTGATGTTTATATTCTATAATATTTTTATAGGGAATTATATTAATTTCTAGTTATAAAATGGCAACACAAATTGTTCTTATTATCAATACAAGTGGTTATATCATCCCCTCATAGGATTTTTAGATTATCATATCAGCTCATTAATCGTATAGATTTTTAGCAAAACTATAACTTGATGAATTTACATATTTGATAGAATATTTTCTCTATATTCATCAATTTATAATACATGTTCCTCAAATTTATTTTTTCTTATCCAACTAAACTATTTCATGGATCAAATCATGAGATGCATTGGGCACATATCTCCAAATCTATCAAACTATAAATAAATCTAGTTCCTAAGATAAAATAACATTTATGTCTATTCAGTAGGATACTAATTATAATTTCGATTTGATTTGATATAGTACAAATAATCCATGTACATAGCTTCGTATATATATCAAAATTCATAATAATTTTTTATAGATACACTTTAAGAAAAAAATATTTTTATACGTCGAAACAAATGATGTTTTGGTAAGTTATCCACATAAAAATTCTAACTTAATTGAGATTTACAAATTTTTAATGAGTCATATTATTCTTGTCAAGTAATTATTATTCTAATTTTGTTCTAAAAAAATAATTTCCAAGACATTATCCACAGAATATGGTGTTTTTCACTGTATTCCATATAATGAAAAAAGTATCCATTTGTATAATTGAATAAGAATGATACTATAATAACATTAAAATGATGTTATATATTGATCCCCACATCCCAATTTAACCATTAAAAACATTTCAACCATATCCTCTAAATTTTGAATCATTTGCTCAAATTTCCTACCATATAGATGATGAAATATTCCATTAAAATTTAATCCACTTCCCATTGAATTTTGAAGTACATTATATAAATAATAGGTCAATAAAGGATCATTATAAAATAAAATATATACAAAAAAATCCATTTAATTTAATATTCACAGAAACATAATGTTGTAATTTTTATCCAATGGCCTATTATCTTGGATATGAATATATTTGTGAATATGAAATAAAATTATTGAAAATTACCCAAATCATGTTATTATCATGATATATATTTGGTAATATCACTATGATATCCCAAGATAAATTATCCAATTTCCATTCAGAAAATTTAAAATCTTCAAGTATCCACTTTTTTAGTTTTTTTTCACTTTAACCAATTAGAATGTTAGACATTACATTGTAAAATAAGATATATCATTCATAATTTTTTCATAGTGGAAATATTCCAGATTGAATCGATATATTTTTGTATAAAATTGATGATTTAATAGTTTAGATATGTTATCTTCAATCAATATTTATTTCATCTACAAGGGGTTACATAAATCCCATAACAAATTTTTTAATCTTAAAAAACCATTTCTCTCAATATAAAATTAATTAAACATATATTTCATAAAAATATATTCCCTCTCATTTAACTCACATTTTTTCATCTAATATTGTGTATTAATTTTTGAAATACATGAAAATATTGTCACCTAGAAAAATTATAGGGAATTATTTCCTAAAAAATTTATAGTCCATTATTCATAAAATCATTATCTAGAGGGAAATATTCCAAACATAATGTGGCCAATGACGCTTTATTCATCCAACTTCAGGCCCAAACTACTATGTTTTCTTTTCCTAGATGGAAATAAGTTTGGTGGTTATAAATTCTATATGATGTTCATCTCCTTCAATGTTAATATATAGATAAAACTTTTATGATCATTTTATATTTTATAGATTACTATATATAAAGTATTCGTCCAAATTTTTAATGAAAACAATAGAAATTATATTTCCATGAATGTTTTAGGATATTTTTTATCAAGTTTTTAATTAAAATTATTCATTTTAAATAACCCAATCCTTACATATTAAAAAACAACTAAGTCCTTTAAATGAAGTTCTATAGTAGATTAATAATTCATCATTATAGAATCGTAGGTCTAATGATTCAAAAATTCCAAATATTATTCTAAACACCTATAAAACATCATATCATTCCATTTTCAATATGAAAATTACTCATCTTCATATTAATTGGGATTGTGGGATCTAAAACTATGTAATTTTTCTAAAAAAAATCAATTTAATATCCATGTAATCCAAAAAAACTATAAATCATAGTTCATTTTTAGATTTTTAAAATTCATCAACCACTATAATATACTGAGACAAAAAATAATTCCATCCATATTTATGATATTTATAATAAGTGATAATTTATGTAACACAAAAACACATTAAATAAATTTTCTATATTACTTCATTCCATTCATTGTTTCCAGAGTAAATCAAATATTGTTTTTTATCATCCCCAATTTTATAATAAAAAACTTTATTATTAAACACTACCCCAAAAAATTTAAAATATTCATTTAATTCTATATTCATAAGATCAAATATTATTGTTCTATCATTAATCGACCAAATAGAAATAACCATAAAACCATAATAGAAATTACTAGTCTAAATAATTTAATTTGTTATTTAATAATCCAATACCATTATAATATGGTACCTAGAAATGATATCATCATTCATAAAGTAATTATCTCCCTAGAAATGATCAATTAATTTTATGATATGGGGTGAAATATACATATACATAAAAGTAAATTTTTACTTTTAACTATAAATAATGGAAATTACAATGGAACCATCATTCAATTTAAAAAATATAATTGGATCACCCTATAGTGATGTTCATATATAAATAAATTATATATAATAGAATTTAGGTAATGTGTTTTTCAATTACAAATGATCAATTAGAAAAATTCAACAAGGGGTTTTAATATTTTATTAGTAGTAAATTTATGACAATAATAAATTCATCATCCTGACTAAGAATAAACGAAAATTAATCATCGGGAATACATCATGATTTTTTTACTGTAAACACATCATTAATCTAGAAAAGTCCCAAATTTTAAGAAATGTTAGTATGATAACATTAATTCTATATTGTAACTGTTTCACAGCCTGTTGATATGTTATCAAGGGTATGAAATTATTTATTTATACAAATAAATGTTAATTTATGGAAAATTTGTTTTCCTCTAAAATCAATCTTACCTAAGTAAAATGAAATACAATCTACAACCATAAAAATAAAAAATAATATAATTAGAATGATATAATGTTTTATAGGGAAAATACATCTAAAATTGGTTATAAAAATATGTGTGTAATTTTTTGTTTCTTTAATACTACCCCCTAACATTATTACAGATAGTTCCAACATAATTTTCTGCTGTGAATTTTTTAATTTACCAACAAATTGTTCAAAAATTAAAAAAATAGCATTCCATAAATCAATCAAGATAGTATATTAATCTAAATAAATAAGTAATATACCTATTTACTATTCGTTTAAGGTGATAAAATCTACATATTTATATAAAAATGATCTCATAACCTCTGTATACTTATTATTTTTCTAATTTTTTAAATTAATTCAATTATTTATTACTTCATCGATATAATTAATGATATCATTACATTTAAAAAACAATAAAAACATCATTTCAACACTAGTAATATAAATAAAGAAGATATTTTTCATTTAACACAAGATCAATATAATTAAAAACACCACATTTGAATCAATTTATAGATTTCATAAAATATTACTTCTGTTTTTTAAAACAGTTACTAAAAGATTGAAATATTATATTCAAACATTTAGTTTTTATTTATATATTCATTCCCATATCAGGATACCTTGTAAATTTTTCTCTATATTTTCTTGGTAAAAATAGTAGTGGGTAAACTATATTATATTCTTGTCTACATAGTTAATTTTTTTTATTTATTTTAGTATTTAATGAGACTAAATTATTTCAGTGTATTTTAATTAATATTTTGTAAATTGGATAAATTATTCTATTAAAATAACCTGTAAAATTATGGTTTATTCCATGATAATTGGATGAATTTATATTCCTTTATTAAGATTGAGTATTCATCCTTCTACCATAGTTCAATTATTTTTTCTAACCTATGTCAAAATAAATTAGTAAAATATTTATCAACGAAAATACTCATAAATGTATCAAATTTTATGGCACCAATCACATCCCATTCGCTTGTATTTTTAATTATTAAGAACTATTGATCGACTTCACTAGAAAAATTGGAAATTTTAGAAGTTATCATTTGATGTTGTGATTAATCTATTAATACAATATCTTTTCAAAATCATTAATCCATCCCTTAACAACCACTATGATCGAATATTGAATGAATATTGGAGGGTTATTTTTCCTAAAAAGATCCATTTTTGGAAATATAATATTTTTTAAAACTAATAGACTCTATAAATGGTTGGAACCATCATTAATTTCATGTAACATATGATCTATCAGAATGACATACTACTCTATTACAATTTCAACCATTCGATTTTTTTTTATTTTGGAAGGATGATTTTATCTACATATATTTATACAAAATTTTCTATGATTCCTATATAGAAAACTATTCTAATAATAAATAGACTATATATAGAAACATTTTAATATTAAAGTTAACTATTATTAAAAAATTGTAATGTTTTAATATTATTTACATAAATTATCCAAACCTATAAAATTATATAAGCACTTTAATTGTACGGATGTAATAGTAAAAATTTCGTAAATTTTATCATTATTAATGAATTAATTTGATATCATTTCAAAGTATTTCTTAGTTTTTAAATTTTAGATAATAATTTCATCACCCATACATAATATATATTACATAAAAATGTGTACTCATCCCCTTAGTGTAAATATTTTTTATAATAAAAACATTTAATTGAGAACACATTTTATTTTCATGATATATTATAACAATTTCCATGTTAACTTCCTCCCTATCAATAATAATTTGAAAAACAATTTGAAAAACTCTCAAAAAATTGTCATAATAATAAAAATATCAACAATGGATATATAAAATTAATGAGTGAAACGTTCTAGTCAATGGATACTTATACAAATTTTTATTTCTTAAGAATAAAATTTGAGCTCAAAAAACACATTCTCTTACTGAATAAATCAACGTCACATCCCAATTATTTTAAAAAAACATTTTGTAAAAGAAAAAAAAGAACAATAAAACATATAATTTTTCTATTACATAATTTTAAACACATGAATATTGTTTTATAAATATATACACATAACCCATAATTAGTAGAAACTAATTCCATTTAAACTAAATTTTAAGAGATTTTGTGATGATATATTTTTATTTTGATAAAACACCATGGAAAAAATGGTCAAATCATGTTGATAACGTGTTAGAAAATTTTCAAATAACTTTTAAAAACAATATTAATACTCAAAAAACCTATGTAGTAAATTACAAAATTCACATTGTATAAATGAATATCTAGTTGACACTATCAATTTTCCCAATTTATTAGGGATCTATATCAAGATCACTAATTATATTGATTTATATTACACTAACCCATTATCATAAATTAATCTAAATAAGCTATATCATAATAATTACACATAAAATATCTTATTTACATAATTATACTCATAAAAATATAATTTTCCACCATTAGAATAAACATTATATATAACAAAATATCTATTCCATTTAAAAAACATTAAGTAAATTCTTAGAAGAAATTGAATGTGGTTTTTCATAAATAAGTAATGAAATATTTAATATTATTTTACACATCAAATAATTATTATATATTAATTAAAATACATCGATACCATAATGATAAAATAGATACCACTTATTATTTTATGTGAAAATTTTTAGTATAATACAAAAAAACATTCCTTTAAGACACCTATGAAATAAATTAAAATTTAAAAAAAAATTAGTTAATATATATTTTATATTTAGCTAAAAATATACTGAAAATAATTTTATAAACAATGATGATAAATAATAATATTTAATAAAGAAATTATTAAAACATTTAAAATGTTTTATATGGTATATTTTCCCTTTCACCGAGCATGAATTGACACATATGTTCATTATCTTCTATACAAATAAACATATGTTAATTATTTAGATGATTAAAAAAATTAATATTTCTTATTCTTTTTAATTTATATATGAAATTGTTATGTAAGGTTACTCAATTAATAAGATTTATTCTATATGTTATGATGATATCTTCATCATATGTCTAAAAAGACTTCGGTTGGTTGAAAATGGTAAAACCTGTCATTACATCATTATCTACGAAATAATAATAATTATAATTTTATAATTTATTTATATTTATTAAAATTCTAAAAAATCAATAGAAGATGGATACGAAAAATTAATAATGTTACTATCATGGAAATGATAGGTTGTACATATTCATTAGTAATGTTTGCATTTTTCAGAAAACATTATTGAAAAATGGAATGTTTTTTCTAAATTCTAGAATGATGATTATAAAATAAATATTATTTTTTATCATTAAATATCCTTATTTATACTAAAAATGTGATTCAGTGAGGAAAAATGAATCACATATCTTTTAGTAAGTGGTTATCCACACAAAGGCACTAATTAAAATATAATTTATCAATGAATGGAATGTTTATAAAATATATTAGATATCATGTTCCATATATCTTTATAATTCCAATTGAAATAAAATTTTGAATATGGTGGATGTTTAATTATTAAAATCATTCTTTATAATTGAATTATGAGAATTAGGACACCATAAATTGTTCTTTTATGTCTTGTGGTCTGGGAGGTTCCACAAGTGTCGAGATATGAATCAGAATATTTAGGCTTTAAAATAAATATTTCTAGAGAAAATAACATGTATCTCTTATTTAACTACCAATTAGAGATAAAAATGAACTCCAAATAATTTTTACTAATAATCATGGGACCAGGTTCATTTAAATAGTATGTGGAGCTGAAAAAACCACAAAGTTGACCATATAATTTCATAGTCACCAAAATAATGAGCACACTGTTTTACAAAACAATAACTATATCCATATAAAAGGAAGTTAATTTTTTATATTGAGTCTAAATTGTTGTTGAAAAAGCTGCCTAACCATGTTGATAAATAATGATCCATATTAAATAGTGCATAATTTCTATTTTCTTCCTCCACTATTATATATTTTCTATTCTATTATCCTACCCCATTTTCCCAGAATCACCCCCACATGAAACCTATTATTTTCTCCATTCTTACCTAGGATATCTCATTTGATATTGGTTTATTTCGATCACTAACATATTTGTTTTAATCCTAGAGGTGATTTTCCAATTTTTTGTCACACTACTATTATATTCTTTTATTGTATTTATCTCTCATTCCATTGATATGGGTTATGCCGTATTTTTAGAATTTTTTTTTCTAACTTAGTGTAATAATATTAGTCTATTGTCTTTTTATATTCAAATATATTTTTTAGTTTTTGAACATAGTGTATGAATTCTGGCTACACCTAGAAATTTTTTCAAATTGTTGATGGAGTAAAGTACATTTAAATTACTATTTATTTTTTAGTAAATAGATGTTGTGGATGATTATAAGGCATTAAAATGATCTTATTGTATTAGTAATTTGTTTTGGTATTTGATCCTTATATAAGGGAGATCTAGATTACATTAGATCATTTATTAGATGATCGTTATAGAATCATGATTTTTATGAATATGGGAATCTGAAAATATTTATATCAAAGGGTTAATTACCTGAATATATTCATATTTTTTATTTGTTGATGAATAATGCAAGAAATGGTATCGAGATAGATTATGGTGAGCAATGTGAGATCCATATTCATGATGTGTTGGTGATCATTAAGGGGAATAACATTGTTCTTTTATAACTTATCAGTATTCATGAGTTGGTTTTACTTAATCATAACCCCATTACAAGTATCCTACAATATTTTTTTATGGAAACTCTTATTTTTATTAACTTAAAGAAGTATAACAAGAATTTTTATTTATATATATATATGGGTAACTCAATATATTATCATGTTTCTATAGGGTAACTTAAGATAATATTCCAATAAAATTATTTTATAGATATATGGATATGAGCCTTAGGGTTTATTTTTAGATAATCACCATTTTCCTCCAATAGTAAATTCATCATCATTGAGATATGATGATATATCTATAACGCCCCAGCCTTAAACCTTACTTAATCTTGAGTTATTACAAGATTACACATTGAGGATCTTTTCAGGTTTAGAGTTTTAGAGAATTAGATCATGAAACTTGCATTACATTCCACATTTAAACAAAGTGGTTACATAAAAGACAATATTCATTCTTCCCATCAACGGAAACCTATTTAAAATAAAACACGGATTCTTTCTTGACACATCCTTGACATTATCATCACATCATGTACCTTTCCCTTGACCTGTGAAAAACATTTCAAAAACTTAGGATGAGCATAAAAAGCTCAGTAAGGGTTATAAAAATATGGAAAGGAAACATGAGTTCATATATACATAAGAATGAAATCATACTTTACCCATAAAACATAGGCATATCAAATCATGAATAAATCATAGAAAACATAAGACATAAAGGTAACTTGAGGCATTCATAACATTCTTACGTAGGGAGTAACCCTCTTGGTTACGTCTGGAATACCCATCACAGTATATTCCCTAAATCTCTTCGGAGAAACCTTAACGTTTCACTCCTTCGCTTTACCCAATGCATTGGAGAGCTATATCAGGCTCCCCCGCCCTTAGTTTATCACGGAACCACCCGTTTTCATAACAATTCCCAAGAACCATAACATAAACGTATCACATAAAACATGCAGAAAGGAAACAAAACATTTCCACATTTCAATCACAATATAACATTTTAGTATTTTGAAATAATGAATCCATACAAAAAGAAACCATTTCCAAAACAATTTAAAACATTTAATAAAAAGATTTTTGAATCAAAGTGTCCCATTCCACCTCGAAGCCTAAAATTTTAATCCATTAATATCCATATAAATAAATCCTTAAAACCATTTTGAAAACATGGATATTAATAAGAACAAATAATTAAAACATTTAAAACGATATTTTGGTTAAAGGGGTTTTACCAAAATTAGAGACACTTGAATACAATGATTGAGGAATAACATTTATTCAGAACTTTATAATATCATGAGAATAAATGGATTCATGATATAATACTCCAAAGGACAGTATATACACCATATAAGAGTGAATTGGTGCATAACAACAATGAACCCTCAATAGAAATGTCAAATGTGATGAAATCCCTTATAAAGAAGGTATCCTTAAATTAAGGACAAATAAATCTCAAAAATATGTGTGAAAAATATAAATACACCCAATATAGGTGGATATTACGTGTAAAACAATAAAATGTCATCCACACATATTCAATAGATGACATATTCAATGACTACATGTTGAACCCAAAGAAATCGAAATTGGGTTAAAAAGTTCCCTTGACAGCCTAACGGCATCACATCAAAATGAGTTGATGAGAGATAAAAAGTGTATCTCATCACATGGACATAAAATTTACATCAATAAAGATATATGAGAACATATCCCAACATAACAATATGTAAATTAAAATACCCAACAAAAGAAGTCTTTTAAAAAAGAGGAGGGTGAAAGGTTCCCTTACCGACTTGGGTATCTTTCAAAACATACACCCCATGAAAGAAGGACAATATATCATTGATGTAAATACTCATAAACGAAATTATATTACACAAAGAGTATAATAATGGATTGTACATACACCACTCAATGGAATTTGTGGCAAATGTAGCATAAATCTCACGGGAATAAAAGTGAGATGAAAAATCCCTTACGAAAACTCGGGAGCCTAACGACACCACATAAAACTTCCAAAATGGATTGATGAGAGAGAATAGGGTCTCTCATCACATGAACATAAAAATTACAGTAATTTTAATATAAAATATCATCCCAATAACAAGAAATATGAGCTTTAAAAGGAATGACATAAAAGTGTGTACTTAAAAAGAAAGAGAAGAGTAGGATCCCTTACCTCGGGTCCGACTTGACTCGATCGTTCTTTAACGTCCTGAATAATAAACTTGAGTTAATTTCCACTTTATTAAGAACCTTTTTCTAGTTAATTATTCTTATTAGATCACTCATTTCCATGTTATAAATATTATGTAAACATTTAAGTTAATAATGTTTGTTTTGTCGATATTTGGTTCTTAAGTCGAAAGTGGACTTACCATTACATGTTGTTCTTGTGGTCAAATTTTTATTATATCCAGAATCGTATTCATGATTTGGATATCATATATGTCATATATATCCAGTACATTCATGCATTTATAACATTACATAATCATTTAGAGGTAAGAAATGAAATGCACCGTTCATGGAGACGGTAAGCCGTACGTACGCATGAACGCTACTTTCATTTCTATTTCATATTTTATAGAATTGAATAATAATTATATAAAGGTATATTATAATTAAAGTATAATATCATATATAATATCATAGTTCCATCATTTATACGTCCCACATATGGTATTTAACGAATCAAATCACTTTGAGGGGGCGGTAGTCCGCACTTCCTTAAATGAAGATATCACGTTTACCCATAATGGAAACCATAAAGGTATGCCCAAAATGAAAAAAAAACAGAAGGTTAAGGAAAAAATAAACATATTATATATCATATATAAAAATATTGACATCATAATGGCCACCTTTGAAGGTGTTAAATGAGTATTGAACAATCATCGTTTCGGGAGGCAGAATTTCGCCATCCACGGAAACCGTATGTTCTTTAACCATTTGATGTAGTTGTGTGAGAGTGTAGCTAGAATAAATCTTATAACAACATCCTAGTATATTGAAGATACTGGTGTTGTTACAAAAGAAATAAATAAAAAGAGTTTAGGGTGTTGGAGAAGCAAAATAAAACAAATGAACATGAGAGAATGAAGTTCCTTTAAAAATGTAACTCCTTTTGATTTGAGCCTAAAGGCTTCCTCTGAAAGGATTATGCCCAACGGGAATCCTCTAGGATGAGGAGAGTGATGTGGAGAGAGTAAATGGGCAGGGTTTGGCTGAGCCAAAGGATTGAGGAGTGTGTGAAATGAGGTAGAGGTGGGGGCCTTTTATAAGAGGAGATGAGGGGCACTTTTGGAAAGTAAAGAAATATTACTTTATTTGAAAATGAGTTTCGGTTTCAAAAGGTCCCACATTGATATAATTCGTGGATAAGGTGATAAGGATTCGAAATACACTCATCCAATAAGTTTTGGACATGTTTAGTTCATATATTTTACATTATCTTTCCATTTTATTTAAATCGTCAAATAATGATGTTATCGCTGCATCATTATTATGTCATCAATAATTTAATTTATTTAATGTCTAAAAATTATAAATAAAAATACTATGATGTAGGAAATCTTTTTATCTTTCCAATGAATATTTATAATAAAAAATATGACTTGTATAACCCCACTTAAAAATTGTTTTGGTAAAACATATCATGTTTGTGTCAATTTTAATTTTACATTAAATAAAATGTTATTTATGTCATTTCCCAACCAAAGTGGATCCATGGGGTCCCCAAGTTGACCCATGGCTTGTCTTGGTCGGACATGATACAACCAATGAGGGTAAAACATGTGTCAAGCTCATCTCATTTTATTAAAGCATTATTTTTACCTTAAACCACACTAATTACCACTAATCGCGATTAAAAACTTAATAAGTTACTATTCACCAAAACATTATTTTAATCTCATTGAACCACATTTTACTTATTAATGATAACCATGTATGTCAGATTTTTTAAAATCAAAACACAATGATGGCAAAATTTCATTTAAACGGAAAATCAGTTTTATAAGTACCACTTAGTGGTTTCACTGTTCATCAAAATTGAAGTTTTTCAGAAAAATCCCAAAAATTCACCCTAAGCTATATTTGATATTCTGAATTCAAAAATGAAGTCCGTTTTACAAAATTAAAAACATATAAGTCACATTAATTAATTTAATAATTAATTCCCGCTGTCATGACAAATAGCGTGTTTTATGAAACAATAAGTATCAAAAGATTGACACTAGTTTAAGTCTGATTTCAAAGTGAAATTGATTCCAACGACCACTATTGGATTTAATGGTAAAAATATTTTCTAATTTCACTTTAAAACCAATTAAAAATATAATCTAATCATATAAATAAATTAGATTAAAAAGTTGTTTTGAATTAAAATACAACATTTTACACTATTCATTAAAAAAATGAACTTTATCAGAAAGATACCAAAAATTTACACAATGTAAATTTTGATGTCCTGATTCTTAATGAGAGTTTATTTGGTCCAAAAGAATGTTTAAGAGTGAACAAAACTATATTTAATGACAGTTCTCCATCAAAAGGTGATAAGTGAACCTTTAGTGAAAACTAGGGCATATACGCCTAAAATTGAATTCTTTCCGTATTTTAAGCCTTTATCTTTTATTGTATAAATGTAAAAATATTTAAGAACATATATAACCATATTTTAGTTATTCATATCCATTCCCTCCATTACAACGGCTACATGTTAACTACCATTTAGAATAATATTATTTTATTATTAGAGTGCAACGTAAGATTTCCAAGAAACTCGTTGTTGCGTGTTGGGTACGCCATCGAGCATAGCGTCCCCTTTAAAGTCATATTAATATTTTATTCACAAATTTGGATAAATATGAAAATGTCATATTCCTTATTTACCTGGGGTGTTACATCCTTCCCCCCTTTTGGGAATTGCGTCCTCGCAATTTTAAAATTGCGCTTGGAAACATCCTTGAACGTCCTACATCGGAGAAGAGTCGGTAAAAAAATCACTTTAAAATAAAGAAAGATAAGTACAAAGGTCACCCGAGTTAACCCATAATAGGATTCCAAGTATGAAAATATGGACATGGAGGAAAAAACAAAGGGTCATGTTCTGATGGAGAGTGATAGAAAACATGTTTAGGAGAAAGTTAACCACGAGAAAATCCCAAACTTGTGATGGGTTAAACGGTATTTGATTCCCCAGTAGGAAAAGTTAATAGAAAACATTTTTGTTTTAAGTTACTTTTTATTGAGGAATTTATTCATAAGGAAGCATAATCACTTATCATGTTGACTTTCAACTTTTACTAGATTCCTTAGTCAAACTCATATTTTTCCCAAAAGACGAGTATTTAGGGAGACTTGTTCGCATTAGGAGTACTATAATCAACTTCTAGAGAATCACCTAATCCCCAAAAGAGAACTATATACATCCCATGTTTTTATGCTTTAACCAAAACCCAAACCAAAAAGCTTAGCACAAGATCAGATAATCCATAAAAGGATAACCCCTTGTAAAAAGAAAATCTATTCTTAATCTCCAAAATTTGTCCAACAAAACCCAAAGTTCAACGAGGACCATCCGATAAACAATTTGTCCATAAAATTCTTCAAAGTAAACCAATATAATATTGAAACCAAAATATTTGAAGGATTTAGTCACATAGTCTTCCAAGTTAAATCGTAACATTTATCTCCAAACAACATCAGTTGCTCCTAAAGTCTCACATTGAAAAGTAATTATCCTAATCACATATCCTCCAAAATCAACTTACTCTTAATTCATAAAATCATATAACTAAAAAGAATCAGTCAAAATAACCAGGGTATTCACGTAGTCCAGTGGTAGGCGATAAATACCAGTCACACTTTGGTTGTGGGTTCGATTCCCGCAGCATTGTCCGACGCGACGGGTTGTCACATGGTCTGCGTGTTGTCCTTTTTCCAAAACTATATAATTCTCAAATCATTACCCAAAAAGGGATAAAATCATCAAAAATAACCATAACATAATTTAACCTCAATTTTTTCTCATGTCTTTCACTTCAATCATATCATATGGTAACCCATAATTACCTCAAAAGTAAGGATCATATAAACCCAAATGGTTCTTTATAACTATGTCCACAAAAGAAAAGATAATTATTACTTGAATAAAATTTTCCTATATTAAACATCAGGGTTACACATAATATAAAAAGGCTTCTAATGTAACCCCATCATCAAAATAGACTTAATACTCTTAAGAATTTCACCCTAACTCTTGAAGCCCTCATATGTTGACATCTTACTCATTCAACATTCTTCATGATCCATTATCCATTCCTTTCCAACTTATTCCGAAATACCTCTTTCCTACAAACAAAATCATGAATCATATCCTAAGATTCCAAAATAAGAAAACAATAGTCATGAAATAGTACATACCTTTGATTGGTCATTGTCAGTTTCTTCATCCTCAATTGGAATGGCATTAGGTATTGGTAAATGAATATTGGTACGCTCTTGGTGACCCCATTCACAAAACTTCTTCATAGGACATGTGTTTGCATAATGACCATGCACACCACATTTAAAACATTCAATTGATCCCTCAGAAAGAACTTCTTTCCCTTTCCTCGAGTCAACTGGATGCTTCCTTTTTCCATGGCAGGTTCTTGCGTTATGACCTTCATTTCCACATCTATAGCATATTTCTGTCCCTTTGAAAAAATTTCCTAGGTGTTTCTTTCCACATCTTTGACACATAGGTTTTTGAACACACTTACCTTTATGATTATTACCTGTACTTCCGTAGGGATTTTTTTCTTGCATATATGGTGCCTTAGAGAAATCTCCAAGGTTTAGGTGGACAATCATGACTCCAGATAGTTGGTTGAGGATAATAAAAAGAGTTCTCATTGCAGCTCCCATATCATTCAGTTGCTTTCTCAAAAAACTGTCACAGTTTCCTTCACATCCACTGTTACTTTGGTGCCTGCTAGATCCAGCCATTTACTAAAACCAAAAAGGTCAGTGTGAGTATATCAACAAAACCATCATGTACTAATGAGTAAGATAGACAATAAGATATACTTACTCATTCAATTTATCTAAAACTAAGACTCTTTCTGAAATCCTAACCATTATGGTAATTGTCAATTATGATTAAAGAATACCCTAACCTCTAAAGTTATCTAAACCGACCTTTGATACCAACTATAAGGCCCCAGCCTTAAACCTTACTTAATCTTGAGTTATTACAAGATTACACATTGAGGATCTTTTCAGGTTTAGAGTTTTAGAGAATTAGATCATGAAACTTGCATTACATTCCACATTTAAACAAAGTGGTTACATAAAAGACAATATTCATTCTTCCCATCAACGGAAACCTATTTAAAATAAAACATGGAATCTTTCTTGACACATCTTTGACACTATCATCACATCATGTACCTTTCCCTTGACCTGTGAAAAACATTTCAAAAACATGGGATGAGCATAAAAATCTCAGTAAGGGTTATAAAAATAGGGAAAGGAAACATGAGTTCATATATACATAAGAATGAAATTATACTTTACCCATAAAACATAGGCATATCAAATCTTGAATAAATCATAGAAAACATAAGACATAAAGGTAACTTGAGGCATTCATAACATTCTTACGTAGGGAGTAACCCTCTTGGTTACGTTTGGAATACCCATCACAGTATATTCCCTAAATCTCTTCAGAGAAACCTTAACGTTTCACTCCTTCGCATTACACAATGCATTGGAGAGCTATATCGGGCTCACCCGCCCTTAGTTTATCACAGAACCACCCGTTTTCATAACAATGCCCAAGAACCATAACATAAACGTATCACATAAAACATGCATAAAGGAAACAAAACATTTCCACATTTCAATCACAATATAACATTTTAGTATTTTGAAATAATGAATCCATACAAAAAGAAACCATTTCCAAAACCATTTAAAACATTTAATAAAAAGATTTTTGAATCAAAGTGTCCCATACCACCTTGAATCTTAAAATTCTATACCATTAATATCCATATAAATAAATCCTTAAAACCATTTTGAAAACATGGATATTAATAAGAACAAATAATTAAAACATTTAAAACGATATTTTGGTTAAAGGGGTTTTACCAAAATCAGAGACACTTGAATACAATGATTGAGGAATAACATTTATTCAGAACATTATAATATCATGAGAATAAATGGATTCATGATATAATACTCCAAAGGACAGTATATACACCATATAAGAGTGAATTGGTTCATAACAATAATGAACCCTCAATAGAAATGTCAAATGTGATGAAATCCCTTATAAAGAAGGTATCCTTAAATTAAGGACAAATCAATCTCAAAAATATGTGTGACAAATATAAATACACCCAATATAAGTGGATATTAAGTGTAAAACAATAAAATGTCATTCACACATATTCAATAGATGACATACTCAATGACTACATGTTGAACCCAAAGAAATCGAAATTGGGTTAAAAAGTTCCCTTGACCGCCTAACGGCATCACATCAAAATGAGTTGATGAGAGATAAAAAGTGTATCTCATCACTTGGACATACAATTTACATCAATAAGGATATATGAAACATATCCCAACATAACAATATTTAAATTAAAAGACCCAACAAAAGATGTCTTTTAAAAAAGAGGAGGGTGAAAGGTTCCCTTACCGACTTGGGTATCTTTCAAAACATACACCCCATGAAAGAAGGACAATAGATCATTGATGTAAATACTAATAAACGAAATTATATTACACAAAGAGTATAATAATGGACAGTACATACACCACTCAATGGAATTTGTGGCAAATGTAGCATAAATCTCACGGGAATAAAAGTGAGATGAAAAATCCCTTACGAAAACTCGGCAGCCTAACGACGACACATAAAACATCCAAAATGGATTGATGAGAGAGAATAGGGTCTCTCATCACATGAACATAAAAATTACAGTAATTGAAATATAAAAGATCATCCCAATAACAAGAAAGATGAGCATTAAAAGGAATGACATAAAAGTGTGTACTTACAATGAAAGAGAGGAGTAGGATCTCTTACCTCGGGTCCGACTTGACTCGATCATTCTTTAACATCCTGAATAATAAACTTGAGTTAATTTCCACTTTATTAAGTACCTTTTTCTAGTTCATTATTCCTATTAGATCACTTATTTCCATGTTATAAACATTATGTAAACATTTAAGTTAATAATGTTTGTTTTGTCGATATTTGGTTCTTAAGTCGAAAGTGGACTTCTTACCATTACATGTTGTTCGTGTGGTCAAATTTTTATTATATCCATAATAATATTCATGATTTGGATATCATATATGTCATATATATCCATTACATGCATGCATTTATAACATTACATAATCATTTAGAGGTAAGAAATGAAATGCACCGTTCATGGAGACGGTAAGCCGTACGTACGCATGAACGCTACTTTCATTTATATTTCATATTTTATAGAATGGAATAATAATTATATAAAGGTATATTATAATTAAAGTATAATATCATACATAATATCATAGTTACATCCTTTATACGTCCCACATATGGTATTTAACGAATCAAATCACTTTGAGGGGGCGGTAGTCCGCATTTCCTTAAATGAAGATATCGCGTTTACCCATAATGGAAACCATAAAGGTATGCCCAAAATGAAAAAAAAGAAGCTTAAGGAAAACATAAACATATTATATATCATATATAAAAATAGTGACATTATAATGGCCACCTTTGAAGGTGTTAAATGAGTATTGAACAATCATCGTTTCGGGAGGCAGAATTTCGCCATCCACGGAAACCGTATGTTCTTTAACCATTTGATGGAGTTGTGTGAGAGTGTAGCTCGAATAAATCTTATAACAACATCCTAGTATATTGAAGATACTGGTGTTGTTACAAAAGAAGTAAATAAAAAGAGTTTAGGGGGTTGGAGGTGCAAAATAAAACAAATGAACATGAGAGAATGAATTACCTTTAAAAGTGTAACTCTTTTTGATTTGAGCCTAAAGGCTTCCATTGAAAGGATTCTGCCCAAAGGGAATCCTCTAGGATGAGGAGAGGGATGTGGAGAGAGTAAATGGGCTTGGTTTGGCCGAGCCAAAGGCTTGAGGAGTTCGTGAAATGAGGTAGAGGTGGGGGCCTTTTATAAGAGGAGAGGAGGGACACTTTTGGAAAGTAAAGAAATATTACTTTATTTGAAAATGAGTTTCGGTTTAAAAAGGTCCCACATTGATATATTTCGTGGATAAGGTGATAAGGCTTCGAAATCCACTCATCCAATAAGTTTTGTACATGTGTAGTTTATAGATTTTACAGTATCTTTCCATTTTATTTAAATCGTCAAATAATGATGTCATCACCACATCATTATTATGTCATCAATAATTTAATATATTAAATGTCTAAAAATTATAAAAAAATACTATGATGTAGGAAATCTTTTTAGATTTCCAATGATTATTTATAATCAAAAAGATGACTTGTATAACCCCACTTAAAAATTGTTTTAGTAAAACATATCATGTTTGTGTCAATTTTACTTTTACATTAAATAAAATGTTATTTATGTCATTTCCCAACCAATGTGGATCCATGGGGTCCCCAAGTTGACCCATGGCTTGTATTGGTCGGCCATGATACAACCAATGAGGGTAAGACATGTGTCAAGCTCATCTCATTTTATTAAAGCATTAATTTTACCTTAAACCACACTAATTACCACTAATCGCGATTAAAAACTTAAGAAGTTACTATTCACCAAAAAATTATTTTAATCTCATTGAACCACATTTTACTTCTTAATGATAACCATGTATGTCGGATTTTTGAAAATCAAAACACAATGATGGAAAAATTTCATTTAAACGGAAAATCAGTTTCGTAAGTACCATTTAGTGGTTTCACTGTTCATCAAAAATTGAAGTTTTTCCGAAAAATCCCAAAAATTCACCCTAAGCTATATTTGATATTCTGAATTAAAAAATGAAGTCCGTTTTACAAAATTCAAAACATATAAGTCACATTAATTAATTTAATAATTAATTCCCGTTGTCATGACAAATAGTGTGTTTTTTGAAACAATAAGTATCAAAAGATTGACACTAGTTTAAGTCTGATTTCAAAGTGAAATTGATTCCAACGACCACTATTGGATTTAATGGTAAAAATATTTTCTAATTTCACTTTAAAACCAATTAAAAATATAATCTAATCATATAAATAAATTAGATTAAAAAGTGGTTTTGAATTAAAATACAACATTTTACACTATTCATTAAAAAATGAACTTTATCGAAAAGATACCAAAAATTTACACAAAGTAAATTTTGATGTCCCGATTCTTAATAAGAGTTTATTTGGTCCAAAAGAATGTTTAAGAGTGAACAAAACTATATTTAATGATGGTTCTCCATCAAAAGGTGATAAGTGAACCTTTAGTGAAAACTAGGGCATATACGCCTAAAATTGAATTCTTTCCGTATTTTAAGACTTTATCATTTATTGTATAAATGTAAAAATATTTAAGAACATATATAATCATATTTTAGTTATTTTTATTCATTCCCGCCATTACAACGGCTACATGTTAACTACCATTTAGAATAATATTATTTTATTATTAGAGTGCAACGTATGATTTCCAAGAAACTCGTTGTTGCGTGTTGGGTATGCCATCGAGCATATCGTCCCCTTTAAAGTCATATTAATATTTTATTCACAAATATGGATAAATATGAAAATGTCATATTCCTTATTTACCTGGGGTGTTACAATATCAGTCAGTAAAACTGAGTGTTTTTTGGATGAATCACAGAGAATATGTTTTAGTGTTGTTCACTATAAAATTTGATGTGGTCAGATGTAAACCATATTGGGATCATCCCCTGAGAGGTCATAGAACTTTTTTGGATGTTGGAAGTTATTTTAATGGAATATATGACAAGCACTGATTGTTCTAGGGAGGAGAAGGCACATCCCCATAGATTTCTAAAAATGTTGTCATATTGGGTATTGTTTCACTCTTTAGTGATGAGGTGTGATATGAGGGGGGGATATTATCAATATTTTCTTGAACCATTGAGAGTTTGATTTGGTAGGAATCTCTTATGGTGGATGTTTATATGTTTAATAAATATCCTTGTATGTTATGCGCTTTGGTGGAGAGAAATATATGATGGTTAATACAATATTGTTAAAATGTTAGTGCCTCATAGTATATGAAATTTATCGAGAATCGTATTTGTTTTAAATATAGATAATTAGTGCGTATTTTTTTAGTACATTCATGTTATATGTTTCATGTTTCACTTTAGGGAAGGTCAGCCGATTGAAAAGGAAATGGTCCTATTCGAATTGGTTTTAATAACTGTCTTATGACAAGTATTTTTTTATGCCTATCTAGGATTATTAGGGATGAATAATTATAAGCTAGTTCGTTTTTGAGATATTTTATTTCATATGAGTTGATAAACCCAAGGGAAATAAAATTTTTAATCAATAAAATTGGTCAATTTTAAAATAGATATTTTGACATGATATTTTTCATTTGAACACCTTAATGTTTTGTTCTTGGATATAACATGATGAATAAAAGGCACCTCTTATTCCAACAAAATAATATGATTGATCAGAATTTCTAATCTCATTTTATTGTATAATGGAGACTGGGGAACATGGCTCACACATGGTTAGTGCTAATCATGCCCCCAAAATCATGAATATTCTTTGTAATGGATCTTTGTTAGTTTAAAACCTACAAGGGGATCCTAAAATCCTAGTGATATACTATAGAATTGTAGAGGTATTGACAAAATTTGTTTATAGTTTCATTGAAATTGTGATGTTACTAATTGAAGTGTAGTGTTTTTTAGATAATAAGTATTCAGGATTATCACATGGTTCACCAAGAATTTCTTCATACCATGTACCTCGTTTATAAAAGAAATTTATTATCCCCCTATCATTATAATTTCCCACAAAAATTTATTACTTCATTTTCGTTTTGTCTATATCATCCAATAAATCATCTTCATCCCATCCACTATGGGTGAACTCATTCAATCTTGGTCTATTTCAATAATAGTCATATGCATTGGAATCCTACAGATATGTCTAAGATTCCACTTATCACAGCTAGTTTTTTCCATGCATCTTATCATTTTTATATGGGATACTCTTGATTTAAAGGTTGTTTTGTGGTTCTTTAATTTCACCAATAATTTCTTGAATTATGGGATGATACATGATTAAAAATTATTCCCAAGCAAGGGTTCGATGATCTATATGAATTTCTATAAAATTATATCTACTTTTAAAATTTTTCATTGAGCCGCTTGTTAGTGATTCTAATAATTTCTCCTATAATGTAAAATTCTTCACTTTATCAAATACGACCTCACATAGACATTATATATTCAACTAATACACCATTATAGGTTGACAACCTCAATGATGATCTACGATTTTGAAGATTTTTTCTTATCTCCAATGAAAAACTTCCGTTTTTATTAATCTACAACACAACATAGGGATTATTTATATTTTCACTTATTAAATCATTATATATTATTCAAAAAAGTAATTAAACAACCCCATTAGTGTAAGTACGAATTTTAACGCACATAATAGATCTCAATGAAAGACTATGGGGATTACTTGGGTTACAAAAAATTTATTTTAAATGTAGGATGTCTTGAATAAATTTTACATTCCATTTGATTTCCTCTTATTTCCCCAAAAATAAAATTTACTATTTTAATTAACAGATGATATAGTAAATTATTGGAAACCATAGACAAAAACTTTATGGTTTGTATTAATATAATTAAAAATTGTGTATTAATATAAATAGAAGATATTAAATGGGTATTTTACTCTTACACATGTCATATTGAAATAATAATTTGAATTATCTTTGCACAAAAACATGGAAGTTATGTCATATTTCTTTTTTTACCTTGAGGCTAGTAATGTTATATTTAATAGTTTGGAAAATTTTGAAACTATATTTAAAAATGTCAATTTTGGAATGTCTACTTTGATGCATGATATTTAAAATTATTATAACTTTGTACACATTAAATGAAATTCTTTGAGAACATTCAATATAATGAAACTATTTATGATTATATTTAGGACTTACATATTGATGATTTGGATTCTATCATTGAATTCAATTTGTGAACATAGTAGATGTATCATGATTCGTTAATATAGATTATAGGGGTGAAATCTCATATTAGATGTGATCAATGTATTATATTAGTGAATAACTCATATTGGATCTGATGATTCACATGTGGGGATTCATAAACGGTAAAATTACAAGGGTGATCTCTCATAAACATTCACAATTCCTTCAGACATGTTATTCCATTGATGTTATTCCTAGAACACTATCAATCATATCCCTAGATAACCATATCACAACTCCTTAATCATTGTTAGAGACCTTATTGAATGTTAATGACATGTATTGCTCCATATATTTTCTTATTTTTCATAGGTGGAATACCTAGTCCCAATCAATGGATTCATATAGATATTATTATATAGAGTTTTGGGATTACATAGATAGTATATATGACAACATCATATTCTTTATAATCAGACACAGTCTATAATAGGATGAAGAATGTGGTATTTTATGGTTCCCCTCTACATTACTGAATTCCATATATAAATAATGGATATTATTATGATTTATAATCATTCATTGGAATGCACTAAAAATAATTTATTGTACCCTGAGTAATTTAAGTCACACTATATTCAAAACATGAATTGGCACCCAATAAAATTTGATAGCCATAGGCTAGTACTATTGATAGAACCTCTGTGTTGTTTCTTAACATTATTGAGGATTTCATATTGGGGTAGGGGACCGAGAATGTTCTATGAATGATTATATAATATGGTTCTTTAATTTACTTATTATTTTACCCATCTATTTATTCTTTCTGTATTACATGCGGGAATTTTTGGGCAGTCATGTACATTTATTATGTAATGTTCATTCATTCATGGTTTTATTAGAATTTTTGGGAACATTTATTATTAATACATTTCATTGTTTTGAATAATTTTATTTACATACTTGATGTAATTAGTTCATATAAATATTATATAGTCTCCCTATCATGTCGTCTTCATATTCCTCTATATTGGTCTTCTTCCTCTACAATAAGGCGATGAATGCCTTAGGTCATGTAAACCCCTAGGTTCAGTTTCGTATAAGTGCATATATTCTAATATGTTTCAAAATATATGAAAATTTATCTTTATAGAATGATAAATATGTCATTAATATTATATATATGGATTAAATCCATTATTATAACAATCTATATAAGGGAGTGATAGAAGATAAATTACCTTGTTTCATGAAGTGGTAATTTTTCTTACACTTGAATGCTAGTATAATTTTTCATTTGATTGATGTGATGATAAATATAGGATATAAAAATAAGAGAATAAAATCTCATCATATACATGAAACATATAAAATAAAATCATCGTGGTTGAAGGATATTATAAGGATATTGATGAAGAAATCTATTGAAAATTATTCCTAAAGAACTATACATCATATTCGGGCAATATCATTAGGTTTATACATAAATCAATTCTAAGATAGTTTTATGATGAAATTAGGGACTCTAAGGACTGGGGTAGGAATTCATTATGTTATATGGGCATGGGTTTAAAAATAGAGTGCTCAAAAGGTGTGAGGATGAGAGGATATAGGGCTTCCTATTGTATATGAGGGGATGGGTGTAGAGACCCGAAGCTTAACGTACATTGAAATTACATTTCATTTGCAGAATACTTAGTACATAACAAAAACACATACACAAGGATCGTAATAGTTTAGTGTCTTTGGAAACTCAGAATATAATCTTCTAATCCCGGTGAAAGATCTTCAACATCTCCCATAAAGATATTCCTTTTTTTATACCTAAAACCTTTCCTTATATCCTGGGGAACAGAAAACATGAAAAGGGCGAGCTCAAATGCTCAGTAAGGGTAAACAAAAGAAATATCAATCATATCATATACATAAGCACATAACTTTTGGAAATCTTAACCTGTAAAAGAGATCATAATTTCATAACCTGGAATAACTCATGAAAGTGAAATGTAATCACAATAATCATAACTTAAAACATTAAACTTTGTGGCATACACACAGAATAATAGAGAATCATTTCTTGTTAGTCAATACTCACTGCCAAAACTATCTTAGTGGACAAAGTCCCTTTCTGAACCGAGTCACCCTCGTTTCAGTCCTGTTTCACTGAACCGGTATAACCTACCATTCCATCCATGTCTATCTCATGAGATATAAAATCTTTATCCAATGAATTGGAGGGAGATATAGGTCCCACCCATCTCATAATGATACCATTCTTATGTGTGCCACAAAATCATAAATCATACATCATTGCATAACCCATGTAATAAAAATGGGAATCTTAAACATCATGACATCATAAAACAATTCATATAAGAAAACAGAAATCATAAAATTAATTCCATCACAACATAATTAAATCAATGTAATAATAGGTATAAAAACAAAACCCTTTATTATATTAGATGGAAAATAATTTTGATAAAACACTTGAACTCTATTCTTGAGGAAAATATCCTTTCTACTTCAAAAACACATTTCATTTATTAACATGTCATAAAATTCTAAACTAAAAGAAGTTGATTAAAAATATACTTGAAAACTTGTAATGGAAGCTTCTTGAATATAATGTTTTAAAAATCGATACATGCTGTATAAGATAAAAAAACATTATTCTCGTACTTTTGTCAAAAAAGTCAAAAAGTACCTCGTACAAAAAAAGACAAAATATTCCTTTCATATCTTTTACTAAAAACTCACATAAGGGTAAAATTGGATTTAAACAATTGTAGGTGGAAGGAAATAATATTACATATTGAGGAAACATAGATTTGGATGATAAAATACACCCCAATAAATACTAAAGTATAAACAATCTTGGATAAAAATGAGATTGTGATATTTCCTTTACCTTAGGTCCGACTTGCTTTGTAAGTGTCCGAACCTCCTGTATAATGATTTAAATAATGTTATTGACTTATTCCAGAATCATATTCATTGTTATGATATCATATATGGTTGACTTATGACTTTATATTACTCGTTTTTTTGTAAATACCATGTTAAAGAGCGTTTTGGGTAAAAATTGTTTCATTTGTCGTCCGTGTTTTGACTTGTAATTATTAATATGATAACTTAGATCATGATTACAAAATTCCAGAATATAAAACATGATTTATATATATATATTTTCTGAATATACATATATATAATAAATCAGTAAATGGAATGAAATACACCGTTCATGGAGACGGTAGGGCGTACGTACGCATGAATGCTGTTTTCATTTCCTTATTGAGTTGAACGGAATTAAGTAGATGAAATTCATATATATACACATAAATCCAGTATCATTATTATGTCATATATTTCATGATTACTTATTATATATACTTTATAATCATTCTTAAATGGTTAACATGGAGAATGAATCTCATCGCGTCGTGGAGACGGTAGTCCGTACGTACGCACGAGCGATGATATCGTTCTCATGATCATGGGACTGTATCGGAGTGTATGTATACTATTTCAGAATCAATATCACTTTAAAATAATAATATATAGTTATTATTTACAACATTATACCCATCCAAGTAAGGTGGTGGTGGAAAATAGATTTCACCACGGCGTGGAGACGGTATTCCGTATGTACGCACGCGCGATGATTTCGTTTTCCATAGGATGGATAGATGGTGAATTAGGATTGTTTCATAATTATAATAACATATCGGTATATTAGTGATACTGATGTTATTACTTCATAATGAAACAACCTAAGAAGAAGAAGTGGAAGAAGAAATAAAGGTGAAAGAATCGGTAACGGAAATTACCTCTTCTTTGAAGCGCCTTTTTGAGACCTCCTCTTAGGGCACCAAAATTGGACTTTCAGGAAGACCAAAACCTCTAGGATGTTTCTAGGGAAGTGTAGAAGATAATTTTTCAGGGTTTGGCCGAGATTTAAGGCTCAAAGTTGTGTGAGGAAGATAGGGAGGATGTGCCCTTTTATAAGGGAGGAGAGGGCTACCTTTGGAATAACTAAAACTATTATTTAATTATAAAGTCAAATTCGGTTTTATATAGCTCCAAATTGATTTATTTCGAAGCTAAGGTGCGTATGGGTAGAAATACTCTCATCCAATAGAATTTAGACAAGTTTATGTTCCTATTGTAACCTTATCATTTAGATTTAACATTAAGTTAAATAATTTTACTTTTATCGTGTCTTCTTGTGTTCTTACACTATATGGTTAATAAACTTACTATAAGAAGCCAAAAGAACCCCAAATTGTATATTATTAATATATATAACCTTATCTAAGTAATTTGGTGGATCCTTAGATTTTTAGGAATAAAATAACAATTAATAATATAATATTTGTTTTAAAAACTATTTTATGTCAATTTTGACACTATTTAGTAATTTATTTTTGTGAAAATCATAACAGAATGATAATTTCTAACAAAGTTAATTAAATCAATACTAACATGTCATATTAACCTATAAAATAAGTGTAATTCATAAAAAGTCTCAAATTATATTTATTTGGGTATTTATAACATCAATTATGTCAATATTTCATTAATAAGATAATTACTGCATCATCGTTGTGTCATAAATAAATTAAATTATTTAATGTCTAAAAATTAAAAACAAAATACAATTATGTATGAAATCTTTTAAGCTTTATAATGAATATTTATAGTCGAATTTATCTTATGTATAACCCCATATTAAAAATGTTTTAGTAAATAAACTTTGATTTTAACTCTTTTAACCCTTCTTTAAATAAATTAATAATAAATGTCCTAATCTAATCCAAGTGGGACTAAATGGTCATATTTTATTCCTAAGTTTGGTTTTGGTCGAATTACACTTGTCCAATAGAATTAGGACATGTTTTAGGGTAATAATAATATCATTTCTACCCTTAATTACCCTATTTACTTTTAACCATGGTAAAAAAAAGTAAAAAATTACTATTCACCATAAAATTATTTTCTTCTCATTAAACCACAGTTTACTTACTGGAATCAACCGTGTCTCTCAGATTTTTGAAATTCCACTCACAGAACCGGTAAAATTATGTTTTATGAACAATTCAGTTTTTTTAACTACCACTTAGTGGTTTCACTTTTCATCAAAAATTGAAAGTTTTCAGAAAAATACCAAAAATTAGGCCTAAGATATATTTGATATTATGAAATAAAAAATGATTTCTATTTTACCAAATTCCAAACATATCAGTTGCATTAATTAATTTAAAAATTAATTCCCGTCATCAAAACAACTAGCGTGTTCTTAAGAAATAATAACTATCAAAAGATTGACACTTGTTTATGTCTGGTTTAAATGTGAAATTACATCCAATGACCAACATTGTATTAAATTGTAAAAATATATTCTAAATATACTTTAAAACCACTAAAATTAATAATTTATCACTATTAATTATTTCGATTGAAAAAGTTGTTTTTAATTAAACTTTAGTAACTTTCACTATTCATCAAAAGATGAAAGTTATCCGAAAATCACCAAAATTTCACCCTAGGCTAATTTCGATATTACGAATCTAAAAAATGAAATCAATTTTGAAAAATAAAATCTAGAAAATTTCAAAAAGTGGTTATTACTATTCATAACGGATAGTTTTAATAATATTTTAATAGCATATTGTTGTTTAGTGAAACTCGTTAATGCGTACTACACACACTATCGAGGAAGGTCACGATTGCATGTAATGCAAGGCAAGTCAAGGATGCGTGTTTTTCAAGCTCCTTTTGGTGTAGCATACAACACAAGACATTAGTGAAATTAAAAATAATATTTTCATAAAATCTTGGGCTGTTACAATGGGCTTGCATGGAATTACATTATATTTCAAATATTATATATATAATAGTCATGTAATGTGTACCAATGGAATACCATATTCTAATATAGGGTGAGATATATAAAATATAAACTAAAAATTAAAATTCTATTTTTTTGGATTCATTTTATGCCTTATCTTATAGTTAATCCACTATAAGACTACATTTCACCCAAATTGGGAAAACATAACATTTTTCCATGATAAAATATACACATGAAAGACATTTAAAGGTAATTTAAAATTCCTTCAAAAAAATTATGATTTAAAAATTAGATTCAATTTCATCATTTTTGATTTTTAAATGTAAAAAGATTTCTATTGATATTAGAATACAATATGCATGAAAAATAATGATTTTACGAAATAACTAAATTTAAGCGTAAAAATATATTTAATTCAAATTCAAGAAGAAAATTATTTCCATGGAATTTTATTGGATTTAAATTAAAATAATAAAGTTTTTATACTTTTTGAGAAATTAATAATTGATTGGAATCTTCAAACCAATCAATTTAATGAAAAGATGATAAAAAATTGTTTTAAATGTAATTAATATAAATCTTATCATCAAAAAATTAAATTATTGTTTAAATGAATAAGAAAATTAATATTTATTTATCTTCATAAACCTATATTTTTGAATCCCACTAAGGAAATATAATGAAATTAAGTGTTTTAGTTATCTAAAATCATAACCCATGGGGTTTTAACCCACTCTTACCTCTTTCATCGAGGTGAAAACTATTTACAATAGTAATAATTTATAATGGAAAAAATAATTTCAAAATAGTAATTAATATTGTTAATGACGAATAATAATATGTAATAAATTTGATAAATTTTAGTTTAATTGAGGTTATATTAGAATTTAAAATTATATTCACAATATGTGACAATATGCAGTATTCTAGAAAATATATCTTCATAATTTTAAATCATTTTATACCAAAATAAAAAATAAAATTTACTAAAATTTCATTAATTAGATTATTTATAATATATTAAATTATATTACATCAAAAAAAAATTTAACAAATAAAAATATTCAGAATCTTTAAATAAATATACAGTTTTTAATAAAAATGTATACCTTTCACTCATCACTAAAAAATAAATATTTTGGAAAATTTAAAAAATATATCTATAAGAAATATTTGAACTACTTATATTATATTTTTAATTTTTTAAAATTAAAACTCTATATTTTCTTATTTTTCTTCTCATTAAAAATAATACAATATATATAAAATAATTTAGTAAGAAGATTATTATTCTATTTTTGTTTGAATAATTACAAAATATGATTATAGTGAATATAAAATTATAAAATATAAATATTGAATATTAACATGTACAGAAATTAGTTTACTGTTATCATTACAATTTTATTACATGTATTGTTTACTTACCACTACATTAATATTTTATAAAATTATTTGATTTTTATTCAGTGCAATTAATGGCCAAACTATATTTCAATCCTTTGTGGGGTATTGATGTGAATATTTCTATATATTTAAGTGTAATTTTACTCCATTTTTAATTCAATGTGATAAATTTTATATCTGGGGAAAATTTTTATTTTATATGTTGTATTAACTTCCCTATTTCAATTAAGTATAATTAATATCTATCTATTTCTTATACTTGATATTTATAGTATAACATTCATGTTTTATTTTTATTACATTACAATTATCAAAAAAATGTCTGTATATTAATGTTTCTTAATGGATATTTTATTCATATTCTAAAGTTATTTCACATTTGTAGTATTTATTTTGTTCCGGTACTTTTTTTTGTCCCCTCACACTATTTTCGTTTAGGGATTGTATTCATGGAAATTTATTGTCACTTTTTTCTTTCAAAATGCTATTCTTTCATAGAAATAATTATTCTCCATTAAACTTCCACTACAAAATCACTATATTTTCTGACAATATTTGATGTGTTTTCACTACCATTTCATAAATTGATTGATTGGGAAAAATATAAAAAATTTCAAACTTATTATTCTTATAATAATATATATTTATTACATTATAATGTTGATTATATATCATCTAACCATCCGCATTATTTTTGTAGATAGAAAACATTCATTTTTTATTGGAAAAATATTAAAATTTATTATATATTATTCTCATTAAAAATGATTATTGAAACCTTAAGAAATGGTTTTTCAATTGAATGATATTTATATATTTCATATTTAGAATTTATCGACATAAATCATTGTTTTTTGGGTCTTAATATTATATATCTTATGGTTGTATCATCTTTCTTTATGTGAATAAAATATTAGTATTTTTTCGAATGCATACAAATGTTATAATGATGTCTTGGTTGTGAACATGATGGAATTAATTATGTCTTTGATCAATTATTGATGAAAGTGATCAAATATTATCTAAGGCTATGATAGTTAACTTAATAATGATCAGAATTTTGCATTTTATAACGTTGAAATCAATTATTATTGACCATATTCATATTTATATTATTCGCAATTATTTTTAACACAATATTATTAGTTATGTAGAATTATTTTATTATCCTTTTAATAAAATATTTTTCTAAAAAATTCAATGCATTTATAACATTTGATAAAATTTTCCCTTATTGATAATTCGGGATCACACATCATATATTTAAATTTCCACATTTTATGAGGGAAAATTTTGAAGAGTTTATACCTACAAGAGTATCACATGTTGAAAAGTTTGTTGGAAAAGATTCTAATGAATTACATATTAACTAGATTATCATAAAATAGAAAATAATTAAATTTTATGGGAAAATATTTTTATTTTTTTCATTAAAATTTTACCATATTTCTCATAATAAAAAATACAAAAATTCATTTAAATAAAAATAACTCAAAAAAGTTATAGATATAATGATTTATAATTGTTTAAATTTTGTCACATAGAATCATTTTGTTAATGGAAGGTAACTACTATATTTACATGCATCATTTTCTAGTAGAGTGAGTACATGGTGTAAATTTCGTTCTTTACTAAAGGTATTTACATCTATTGATTCTTTTTAGAGTAATTTTAGGAGTTAAGTTTTATGAAACATCATTAATATACAAGAATATGGTTCAATCCTAGTATATCGTGGTTATCCTCTCTAGAAACTATGTTGTTTCAGATGATTGGTATAACTGGAAATTATTTTATATATTTATATACATTATTTATATTATTTTTTATTATTTTTTATACATAATCAATAATCTGTTGTTTTCATTTTTTTGTATTTAAAACAATCCATTTATTTATAATATTTCTCATATCCACTATAACTTTCAATTTCAATTTCATTAATTATAAAAAATTTCACATACTTGATGTATCAATAATATTTGGTTATATATCATTTATATAAAGATTTACTATTAAACATATAAAATATTTTAATAGGAATTTGTTCATTATTTTAGTTTTTTGTTGAAATATCAACTTTTTAGAGAATAATTGTACCAAATTAAATTTTAAATAAAACCTATTTAACATAATTAAATAAATATTATTATTTAATAATATTATTAATACTTTGAAAATAAATATTCAATAAATAATATAAATGATTACAAAGAATTAAATTCTTTAAAATAGGGTGATGCATTGTGGCGGTTTTTTATATAACATACTTTTTATTAATATTGTTTTATTAAATTATATATTAAATTAGAATTTATAGAATGTATATAAATGGTATTTCATGGAATGATTTCATTATGGAAACATATTGGTTGTGTTCATCTCACACGCTATATAGATAACAATGAATGTATGAAACTATTGATTATTCATATAGGTAATCATTGAATGTTCTTGTATAGGATGTTATTCGCGTTGATAAATCAAAAAATTTATTTGGTATACATTGAATAACTCAATTTATATATTACTGATATTATATATTTTCTAGACTAATGGTTCATCTCGAGAGGTTAGGAATTAGACACATCAACCATCCATTCCTTTTGATACACTTATTTATCACTACAAGTTCTTCATTTTGATGGATGTATTCTGTTAATATTTGATAATGGATGTCCATTTTATATTTTTATTTTCTTTGTTTATTTTTGAAATATTGTAATTTGACATGCATAGATGTCTAGCATGTAGATACATAAGGATGCATTTCTAGTAAAAATCATTGATTTAAGAGATTATTACTAGTGGGTGAAAATATTCAAATATAACAACGATTAATTCCCTCAACACATTTCAATTTCATGTGTTTATAAAGAGAACATTGTGGGAATTTCAATGGAATGACCACAAAAATGTGTCATTTAGACCAAAAGTATTTCAGGAAAAATTTTATCTTCTACCTCATGTTATTTGGTTAATCAGAATTTAAAGCTAATTGTTTTTCAATTATTCATGTGCATGGTCTTCATTGTGATTCTAATCACCACCATTAATGATAATAATTAAGTATTTATGGGTATCCTAGATCTAACTCATTATATTGAGTTTCGTTTAACATAATTTTTGTTATGTTATGATATTAATTGATATAATTTTAATATAAATAGTTCATTTATGTTTTATTTAAGAACAATTTTATAATTGGTGTGGAAATGGAGGAAGGTACAAGTGTTAAATATTGGTTTATGGTCATGAAAAATAACCACAACACATTTATATTATTATAGATACATAACAATGTTTATTTAATGATTGGAACATGGCCTTTGAAAATATGAAACTAAACTAAATATAGCCCTAGTAAACAAATTTGCATGTTATTTAATAGTATTTGATCTAATAATTATGTATACTGTATTTATTATTTATCAAATATTAATTACAAATAGTTATATGGTGCAACAATTTTATTATGTGTCTACTATATTGCATAATTTCTATTTAATAATATATATCCATGAAATGTGATTGAAATGTTATTTTTTATAATTATAATAGGTAAACCAATGATTACATAATTATCATGGAATATATTTATTATATCATATTGTGTTTTTTATCATTTTTGTGAGGCTTAACTTTGAGATGAATAATTTATGTTGAAGATTTTATAAATATGACTGTGTGGTGTGTAAAGCCGCAATTTTGGTGAAAATTTTATTCATTAAATTATTTTCAATTACTATATGATATTTTTATATGTTTTAATTTTTTTTAATATTATTATATATTGAATTTTGATAAATATATTTATATTAATGGAAAAAATTAACTTTATGTTATATAAATATATATATTTATATGGTATGATTTATATTAATTCATGTTTTGAGAAATTATTGGTTTAAGTGATCATATATTAATGTAATTGTTGATTTATTACTTTATTTTTTGATATATAGAGTTTAATTCCCAAAATAATATTGACGATTTTGGGAGATTTTTTCCCAAGTGTACATTTCTCAAAGTAGTATCCCCCAATATTTTGTGTATGGTTCTTTTCATTATTTAACTTTTCTAATACATTTATTACACTAGTTGACAAATATATTGTTCTGCCCATGGTATATAATCAATAAATAATGATAACACAAATATTTTATAGTTGGAAAGTAAATCAATAGATGAAAATCGAACAATTTCTCCTTTTAGCCACCCAATGTCTGTCCCTATTAATCTAACCATCAATGATAGGTTAGATGATCAAATTAATGAGGTGATTTGTCATCTAAATAATAACTAGATTGTTTCCTTTCATAAAATAATGATAACATTGGATTATTCGATAATTTTATTTTGATTCCACTACTATTAGATAAGTATCTTGAATTGTGTAGTACCACAATTTTATGTACTATATGTGAGGCATCAGTGTCACCTCTGATAGAAGATTTGGATAAATCCATATAGTAGAGTCATGGAATTTTTTTTAAATGTAATCACTCTATTATGAAATTACTCTTGATGAAGTGAAACCATAGAAACCTTCAATGTGGTGAATTTTATTATTGAAATCATATTTTATGAATGATCTGAAACAAAATATTTTTTGCAGTTATTTGAGATATATTTAAATGTTTTCCTTGTAAAATTATAATTATTTTGTGTGTAGATATTGATCATTAAATTAAAGTGATTTTATTATCTCCTGGGTTGTTTCTCATATTTCATGCCTTTTTTTATTTTTAACATCCGCTTTCGTGTTTCAATGAGAATATCATTTATAATGGTTCCCCATTCATGATATACTACATATGTGGCTATTAAATTTTCTCCATGTCACTTGAAAAGAGTGAATGATTAAATGATATGGAGACTATAAAAGGATTAATCATTCCAGGTATGCAATTACCATTCATCAACATCCCCTATGGTTATTAATTTTTATTCCTCTAGTAAATGAAATTACCGTTAGAGTTCCCCAATGATACATGGGAAGGCTGTTATTAGATTGATAAAAATTTATATTATCCCTATTATTAATTTATGAGTATGTATTTATTGAATAATTCATTCATTCTTTTAATTTATCAAAATAATGATTATATATACAATTTTTATCTTTATCCCCTCAATGATGTCATACTTCAAAAATTAATTTTATATGATCATTAACAGTGCCATACGCTCACATCATTTATTTCTATGAGATAATTGGTTCCTATAAATTTTAAAACTACAACCATGTCTTGATGGATATTCAATATGTTGAAATTATTTAGTTTATAATAGTTTGGTGTAATTTTACATCATATTCTATTTCTTTTCCATGTTATCCCTTGATTCATTTTCACATTCAAGAATCAAATTGAAGAATTATTTCCTAGATCCCTCTTCTATGAAAATCAATATTATATTTTTGGAATGATATTACTTATTCATAAAATAAATAAGTCCTTATATAAATAAATTATTTTATTAACTTTTTATAATTTTGATACTTTTTTTCTTCTTAAAAATTTATAACAATTTGGGGAATGAAAGGTGAAAAGGGGGGATAAGTCTCCACAAAAATGCACATTTATGTGAATTTATGAATTTAATAATATATTCCATTGATATGGAAGTGTATGAGAATAATAATTTTAAAAATTTGGGAACTATTTCTAAGAAAGGTGGTTTCTTTATGGTTTCTTAAGACTTTCATCTAAACTATGAAAAAAGAATTTAATTATCTATTTTAGTGATTTAATTTGTTTTTATAAATTTATTAACCCACTTCCCTTCTTCAAAAATTTTACACATTCTAAAAACCAATAATATATATTAATCTTTTTTATACATCCATCCATGTGTATCCTATATTGATTTTTAAAGGATTCATGAAGGTAAACCTATATTTCTCTCTATCTTATTCCTTTTATATTATTCCCTCATTCATTTATTATAATTTTTCTTATTCGTACATACCATAAAACCCCCAGTAGTTATAAATAATGTATATGGTTTTTATAAACATTGGGATTCTGATGTTTATGAAATTATAACTCTAATGTAGGTTTAATAAATAATTCTTCACTAAAGGAAACATGATTCCTTAAAATTCATATATGGATATTAATGAAATTTAATTTATTTGAAATATTTTTTGGTGCATCCTATTTCTAACCCATTTATTTAGGGAATAAAATTATCTTTGTAGTTCTTTACATGATTAATGGTGACACATACTGATATTTTGTATCCTTTTTTACAACAATAGATTTTACCAATGGTATATATTTTTTATAAACAGATGAATATTTTCTTATACACTCAACAATATTATAATAATTTAAAATAGGGGTATTCAATAAAATTTCTGAAAAAATAATTGTGTTTTAAATTATAAAAGTCTTCCATGAGGAATATAATATAAAACGCATCATGATTTTTGTTCAATTTTATTAAATAGATGTTTTTGGATGAGTTTAATTTTTTTCAAGATTAAATATTACTGGTTTACATTCTCATGATAATTATATATTCATTTTTATTTTAATAAAATGATAATGATATTTTAAATGATATTCAGGTTCCATAATATTTTTTGTTAAATATGTTGGTTTTATTGTTTTTGTATTAATTTATTTAATGATATTTATATTAATTCTTAATTATTACATTTTTCTATAGAGGAAGATTTCATAATAATATTCATAGGTTCTATATTTATGTTATTTTTGTAAAAGTGTTAAATAATTTCAACATTTTTATTTAAATAAATACTATATACACAGTTGTAAAATTAAATATTTTTTCATAAAATTTGATCTGACCATAGTAGTGAACCATTTTATGTTATGTTTTTTAACATGAATAATTTTTTTATAAATTTTAAATAATTTGAGTTATATATCATGTGATAGGGTATTAAATAATGAAGGTTGTTGGAGGTGATATATCAATGTTCATTATAGGTTATAATAAAATTTTCGATATTTCTATTATTATGAAACTTTTATTACACATATCAACTTAGATTATTACTTTTAAATCATGTTTATTTTTGTGGAAAATTAAGATATATTTTCAAGGAAATTATAGTTTTCTCACTGACTATGGTCATATAATGCATGATATGACTATTCATATAGGGTGTGTCCCTCATTATGGATGGTTATATTATTATGGGATTGTAATTTTTTATGAATGTAATTAATCGGATGGGTAAAGATACCATATATCTACTTTTAGTATTTTATATCAAGAAAATAAAGCGTATACAAAAATATTGGTTTCTTGAACTTAATTTTTTTATCAATGTTCCATTATTTTATTCAATGTTTTTCTATAACTTATCATTATTCATTGAAATAATGTGATCATATTAAGGTACTTGATAATTGTCACTTACTACGATTTAATTTCAATCTGGCATGAAATTTATATATGATTTTCATAGTTTATATAAAAATAAATATTTTCATTTATTTAATTTTATAGGGTTTTATATAACACATATCAATGTTTATTATTATTCTAATAAAAATATAATTTTTCTCAATTGGTTCCATAAATTTAATTTTAAATATCAAAATATTTTGAAAATTAATGGATGGTAAATAAATATTAGAAAAAAATTTCTTTCCTGTCAAATAAGGGTATTTATTTAATTCTTATCTAATAGTTTTCTAACGGATTCAAAATATCAAATTATCTTTCATCCATTGTTTTTTTCATGGTTTATTAAAATTGTTGATGAGGGATATAGTTTTTTTTAAATAATTTTGAAAAGTATTGTCTTCATAAATAATATTTTATTCAAGTGATTATGTAATATTTTATAATGAAATTTCATTGAATATTTTCTTGAAGGATACCAGCTCCAATCTTATAGATCACAACATACATAGATATCATTGATTTTATTAAACTATTATATATTCATAAGGGTATTCATGTTTAGTTTGTGCAATTATTTACTTTTATAGGATATAATTTTATATACATTTGTTATAAGATAATATTATCATATATAGATAATATGTGATTGGCAAGAAGAGGTTTATATCACATTTGTTTAGTGAGTTTTTGAAAAAATGGATTCTCTATAAATGCATTAATATTATAGAGGTGATAACACAATGTAATATTGTAGTGGGAATTTGGTTTCATTGGATAGATATAGCTAGATGTATTTATGATTTGATGTTCTAATAGATAGTGATAACTAAGAGGTGTGAATCAATTAATGTGTTGTATACTCTGAAAATAGTTATTGGATGATTCTTCAGATTAGTCGAAATGGTATCATAGTTTGGTCTACTAAGTTAGATGTTGATTGTGATTCTATGCGATCGATGAAACCTATTCCCCTGAAAATGACATCATAGAATACATGTGGACTTAAATATATAATTTATAATGTTTCTTATGAGATTCATATGATTATATGAGGGTTTCTTTGACATAATTGAATGAAACATTAAAAAGTGGAATAAAAGTGAGAAATGATATAAATATTATATATTATATATAGTGATGTAACCTATTTTATTGTTCTCAAATGTATGGAGGGAATTTTATTGAAAAATATAAATCATATTTCTCTAATAATTTTCCGTATATATTATATTTTTTTGAAATATATGGATTTTAATTAGATTCACTCTCACCATATTTCCAATGAATAATCTCTGAGGAGTTTGTAATCAAAAAATCCACATTATGGTAACACGTTAGACCTTTTCTTTATACAATGTTATAATTAACTAAAAAACACATATCATGTGTATGATGTTCCTTGTAGATATATCTAGTGTATTGGATAAAGTAAAATTTTTTTCCCAACATGTCTTATGATAGGTATCTAATTATACTACTTCCCTAATTATAATTATATTTCATATCAATATGTCCTGAAAATGATTTAGTTTTAGTATATTGTTCTTTTAAAAGAAAAATTACTTTTAATGAAGGTAATTTTGATATTGATATGCATTCTGGGATGTAATTTTCTTGTTAGATAATTCAACTAATGGATTTTTTTATGAAAATCAATATAGATGTAATGAATTAATACATTGAATACATTGTTTAATCAGTATATAAAAAACAATTTCATTAGCCCTATAACTAAAGGATTAGTGTCTTAGATATTATAAATGAAAAAAACATGTTTCATATGATGTCATCATTCATAAATATTCTAAATCGACTCTTACACATTTTTGTGACATAGTCCTCATAAAATTATTTGGATGGGAAAATATAAAAATGGTGAAGATCAATTTATTATTTAGTTAAAAAATAATTAATGACTTGATGATTAGATCCTTTGAATGTATAAAACAATGAATAATTAAAAATATTCAATTTAATATAATATAATACAATCTCTCTTAACAACAAAAAATGAATGTTTCCATAAAATCAGAATTAATAATTATTTGACCATGGTATGAATAAATAAATTCAGAATAATATAACATGATTTGTGATATCTGTAAGGTTGTAAGAATAATTTTAAAAATAGTATTTCTTTTCGTGGTGAACATGGATAACAACTAACCCATTCACTCATAATATTGATTGTAGAGATAAAATACATAACACTATCACTTTACGAACCTTGAAATATTATAAACTATTTATACAACATTTATATCTCATGATATATAATTATTTTTCCAATTAATTGCAAAGATATATTCCTCCCACCAATATCATAATCTATACATTTATGTTCAGCATGATAACAATAATCACATAATAAAATAATCTAAAAAATTAATATTGAATTCATGAGATTTAACAATCTAAATATAATGAATCAATTTAAATAAAATAGTTTTCATAGAATATATAAATATGAATCATTCTATTTTTATAAATAACCCATTATATATAATGTGTTTTACAAAACATATAAATGACATCATAAATTAAATATCTTGAATCCAAACATTATCTTAGAAGAAAATATTCTATAATAAAGGAATTCCATAGTGTGAAACATTAAGAAAAACTATATTGTATATCGATCATTCAGTAGTAATGAAGAAAATCATAAAATATCATTTTGAAAAAAAAAACTATTTTAAATGATCTTGTTATGTGAATCCCTTAAAAATGTATACCTTTTCTTCATGAAAAATGAAATTAAACCATTCTTGGAATTATAATTTATTCAAATGTATTTTCCCCAAAATTTAAAAGGGGAGAGAATTTAATTTGGAATGTTATGAAAAAATGTTCAAATATGGAATTTTATCACTCAAAGAAAAGATTTTGTGTTTCCATTTCCCTTACCATTATTGTTCAATTCCACTATACTAATTTAACCTCATGTAAAATAATAATAACAAATTATTGACCTAATTCAAATCCATAATCTTATGAATTTCATATTATACATTTATGTAATTAAATTTTTTATCATGTGCTTTATTATTGTAATATAATTTCAAAAAAGGTGATATTAATGTTGACTATTTTGAATTTTTTTCATAAAGCGGTGTCGGTATTCCTTTTTCACCAAAATATCATTAATTGAAATGTTTTTAAAAAATAAATATATTTTTTATAAACAATTATAATTCTATAATACCATTACATTTATGTTTTAGAATCGTTTGAGGAAAAAAAATAATGAACATGTTTTTCATTATTTACACATGTTTAAGTATAACCTATTAGTTTTCATTACAATAAAAGTTCAATTATAATGAAATAATTATGGTACGTATATTTCTTATATAATCTTCTATAATGAACTAAATACATCCTTTTTTATATGTAAATGAAAACCAAAAAAGTTTATTTATTGGGTAGTAGTCTGTAAAACCCATTATTAACATTTTTTTAAATCAATGAATGGTAGGGGAAGATTTTTGTTGTAAAAGTTCATTTTAGAATGAAAAATAAATTATATAAAATAAAATTACTCACATATAAAATCATTATTAACATAAAATTGTGGTAGTGATGATAAATCAAAATTTTTACTTCATGGATGAAATAATCCATGAACAAACACTAATGACGACTCTTATTTATCATATTATATGGAATATAAAAATTATGGTTAAAGAATTATTAAAATATAATATTCACATACTAATGATTTTTATTTTATTATTATACTATGGTTATGGTTGGTAAAGAACTTTAAAGATGATAACAAAATGATATGGAATATGTTATACCTGCATTGAGACCCTGATCATACTATTAGTGATGTCCTTAGTTATTAGAGACATATGCTAATATGAAGTTATCCTTGAAATAAGATCTTTTACATTACTTCATGTAGGTAAATTATGGGTAGGTCTTCATGAAATTTTTTAATGGGATGTCTGTTTTTGTATGGTTTCAAGGAACTCACTTTTATAAGATAGGAAAAATGATCTTTTTGATATATCCTTTACATCATAAAATTTTGAGGATATTTTTCCCTGTTAAATAGATAAAAATATTTGAAATTATATATATTATTAGGTATTTGGGTCTATAAATGAACATAAATGTGTTTCCATTAATCTTTTTATCGCTTTATAGTGTTCTTATAATAGTATTTTTACGTTTTTATCTTTTACATTTATTCTAGGTAAATAGTTTTTTACTATGTGTTATTATGTTTAATTAAACCTAAAAAATAACCCATTTGACCAAATCTATGAATTTGTTAAATAAATTTAAAATATATTTAAATAAATTGAATTTATATAAATAATAAAATAAAAATATATATTGCCACAAATAAGGTGTTAGGAAAAGTTTATAGTAGAGAAATGTGATTTTAATCATTAATGATTCTTACAATTATTATATATTAATTACTAATTAAATGATTTAAAATATAATTATTAATTTTTTAATAAAATAATAATATATTTCTTATTAATTTATGTATGTTTAATTTAATTTATATAAATTTATTCGTATTAAAAATATTATAAATTTTAAAAAAAGTATACTATTATCATAGTAATTAAAATTAATCATAACATGTTTTATATTTATAAAAAAAGTTAAATTTCAGTCTTTTTATAATTTTAATATTAATATATCAAATATAATAACAATTTTTTCAATTTAACATATTATTTATGTAACATTTAATCTTATCATTAAATCATGAAACTTGTAATTTTATTTATAATTATTACTCATAAGATAAAATATTATTTTTAGAATATAATTTCATATTGTGTTCATTCTAAATAATGTTTTGAAAAAAATATAATTATAAAATTATTAATTATTTATAACTAACATAAATATTAATTTTTTTTGTAATAATAAATTATGATAAACTATAAAAATTAGTATTCATTAAATCATTACATATAGTTTAATATTGAGTATCTATTTCTTAAATCAATATTAAATTTTAATATCGATATATTAGAAATTACAACATAATTTAAATATATATAGGGAATGTTTTAAAAAATTTACAATTTATACATATAATTGTAATTAAAATTTTGAAATTATTGAAATCATAATATTCAATATTTAATTGAAAATTAACTTTTTTTATAAAATCCCAATAATTTATGCTTAGATAATAATAATACTATAGGAAAATGAGATAATATTTTTATAAATTCACTTCAAAATATTTAATACAAAAATATATATAAAATATAATTAAAATCATATTTTTATAATAAATCAATTTTTATATTTACATTTCCCCACTAAGAAATGTGAATTATAAATATATCAAACTTGAAATTATAAAATTCATAAATTTAAATCACAAGTAATTATTTATTTATATAAATAGGTTTCAATATTTCTTTACTACTATTTGTACTTTCTAATTTTATGAATACCATATAGTTGTGTATATTATATTGGTGTTATTCAAATGTGTGTATAATGAAATTAAAAACATAACATAATTTATGTGGAAAACCTGGGACATTATTTTCAACCCCCTTACAATAATTTCATCAACTTATGTTAATTACATGGAAGAAAAAACTAAGGGTACTTTTCCTTCGTCAATTCCTTAGGTTCCCATGTATCTTACTCAGACATGTGATTTCACTGCAAAATATTTTTGATATGATTATTAATGTTACAAAAATCCTTATCCTAAATATTTATTAATCATTCCTCAAAAGGTATACCATTTTCTATACTCATAGCTTCATCGATAAGTACATGTGAAGGTTCGAGTATGTACTTTCTTAAAGGCATTCATGTAACACAACATGTACATGTGAATGGATTAGTGGGTGTTCTTGAACATAGGATGTGAAATTGGAAAAATCAAAGATCAAGAATGAAAATCAGTAGATAAGGATCTAACTAATTTTTAAAAATATCTCATAACTATTTTTTAAGTAGATATTCTTATAATTAATATATCACCAACATCAAAATCTCAATATCTTCTATAACTATCAGTATAACTCTATTATCGACATTTCACCATTTTCATATGATATTGAACTATTTTGATATTATCAATAATTTCATTAACATGTTCATGCCCAATAAACATTATTTTTATAAATTAATTATAATTTTTCAAATTCATGCCTCTCCACCCATTCATGTATTTATAATATACTTGTTTATTTCACAAATAAACACTTTTTTTATATGATAACTCTATCATAAGAGGATGTTGATCCCAAAATTATTATAAATCTATTGAACATGATCTCAAAATATCTTAATAATTTTAATGGTTCTTTTAAATAGACCATATATCTGATTCTGATATGTAGTACAAAATTTCAACCCTGTCTCCAAAGACATTATGAGTCATTACTATAGTATTTATAAAAATCATAAGTATCTATCAAATAAAATTGAGAGGGATACTCTATGACACCTAACATAAAATTCAATTTATTTCTTGGAATGACTATCTATATGAAAAACTCATTTATTGAAATAAAATGTTCTAACATTGTAAGGTGTTGGAATATAACCCATATAAAGTCTTGAAAACTGGATGTTATACGGACAGCTATAATTAAGTCAATGATAATATTTTACCATTTAAAAATATGTATGGTTAATGACTTAGTTATCCTAATAGATTCCTAGGGATCTACTATAAATTAATGACATTCAATGATTCATTATATATTAGATTATCCTTCATTCTTTACATTACCCCACCATATATTTTTCATTAGATGTATATACGTATTTTTTCCACCATGATGGATATAGAACGATGATATATGTTAATTATAGAAATTATTATACCTCAGTTATGGTAAATAGTTGATATACTTATTTTTTCCAAACCTTATAATAACATATCTATAATTGTTGACAATAACAATATTCCCTACCTTGTTTTGAATCCACATATCATTCTTATTGGTTTCTTTAATCCATACCCAAATGGAGGGTTATGAAAAAACTTTAGAAAGGTATCATTTATCTCATTCCCCTATTCCATTAAGATTCATCCTTTTTAGATATATCAGTGTTGGGACTTTTTCAATACTAAACATAGATAATATATCATGATTGTTACTACTCAATAAACCAAAAACCATATAATCTTTTTATGAGTTATAATATATCGATTAGTCAGAATATTATATTATTTAAAAAACTATAATTTATGATGTATTGAAATACATATTTTTATGATATATTAAAATATATTATGCTCGTTTTATATATCACACCTCCCAATATAATTTTAATTCCACCAAATATTAAATGAAATTACCTTCATCGCCAATACCATATCATGAATTGGGTAATTTGTTTTATAACTCTTTATTTGGTGTGAGGAATATAAAATTACATATTCATTTTTCATGAGGATGCATTCCAAGCTATTAAATGATTCATCACTATTAATTAAAAATACTTTACCAATAAATTGTAATGTAAGAATAATTATCACGAACCACTTTTCCATAATATCCATGAAGTTTTCATTATATTATTTAATACTATATAACTTTATTCATTTCCATGTAATCAATTTTTTTAATTTTATGTCCAATTTAATTTTATCAGAATGAATTGGTAGTATCTAGTGATAACATGAAAACAACATATTCCAGTCACACTGTTTGTGATCGAAATTTATCAATGAAACTAGTCAATGAATGATATATGGATATACCATCTCTTGTGATGGCATAACTAAGGAATGATAGATATTTTATATTGAATTCAAATTTTATATTTTTGGAGTACTATTTATCCTTATTGACATCCAAATTGTTCTTGTGTTGTCCAATGTATATTCATTTCAATTGGAAACAATTTGAATATCGACTATAAAATAAGTGACAAATTTATCTAGGTAATCATGAAAGAATCTATTCTTAAGATCCATGATAATAGTGGGTGCATTGGTAATTCAAAACAACGTCATTATAAAAAAATTATGTACATACATTTCCTATAATGAGAACATTATGATATCCTCCATTTATGCCCCAATATGTTGGCATCTGGACCAGAGGCCAATATTTGAAAAGAATTATCCTTTAATGACTTGAATGAAATGGTAAAAAATATAGGATAGAAGATAATTGTTTTTTATTAGTTTTTTTATGATTACGAAAATCAATGCAACTATTTATTGAACTATCATTATTTTTCACAAATAGTATAACTACATAACAAGGTGAAAATATTTTTCACATATATCCCTTGCCAATTTTTTAAAATTTATTCTTCAATTACACTATATAAATTAAGACCATTATATATGATGTTTTTTTGACATAAAAATGTCCAAGGATCGGTTTCACTATGAATTAAACATCATCTTTCTGGTGAAGTATATGGAATTCATTAGGAAAAATGTCAATATATTACCACAAAATAGTATAAATGTTCTGTTCTTCTAGGATAATAGGTGGTAAGGACGAATTTTATCATTCAATCGAGAATCATATTATTTTATTTTCTTCCAAAAAAAGTTTACGATGATTCATGAAATGATAATTGACATATGCATGAATAGATATCTGAAAGATAGTTTACGTGCATTATCATAAAATAAATTTTTATATAATCAGATATAGTCCATACCTATTTTTTTTCATACTCAACAATGTATATAATAACATTATTTAATGGGTTTTTTACATGAAAATATTTACTTGAGAATATTTGTTATTCTCAATTTTGATTTAACTTACCTATATGTGTTTTGATAGATATATTAATAGTTAATGTTTCATGTGGGTGATCCATGTTCATTTCCAACCATTATGTTATTAATGATTGTGAATTAATAGATTAAATTAATAAATTTGTTGTTATATAGTGTAAAAAGATATCAATTTTCACAACATCCTTATTATGGTCCACCAATACACTAATCATTTCAAACACCCTCCCTTAATACATTGGTTTAGGATTATTTTGATAAAAAATTTCTTAAATACATATATAGTATGTAAATAGATTCACATAATTCCCATATTACATGATTTTGAATCATTGAAATGAAGGTGTACCATTATCTGGGGAATTTTCCCCTTCTTTGGGGCTACTCAGTCTCTTATAATTTATTAACAAATCCCAATGTTAGTGGAATTCTTTACAATACATTATTAGTTCTTATAACCTTTAAGGAATATTCATTTATGACTCCAACTTTATTTTATACATTTGGATAGTTAGAATTTCTTAGAACCTTGATAATTTTAATTTGTGCTTTCTTTATACTAAATCAATATTTTTATTCTCCATAATCACTTGAGTCTCCATAATCCTTTTAAATCATAACATCACATTCTCCCATTTCATCATTAATATAATTTCCCATACATCCAAAGTTTTCATATTGAATGAAATTTTTTTTATTAAGATAAATCCCCCTTTAATGGGTAATGGGAAACCCAACAGACTTCAATGAAATAAAACAAAAAATCCCCAGAGTCCAATGTCCCATGGTCAGAGACAATAAAATTCAAAGCTGCAATGAAGATACACTCCCTATCATAAAATTCAATAAGATGAGCTTCCACAATCTCATCGCTTCCTGACAAGTAGTCTCGTGCAAGGACGGACAATCACAAAACAGATGGCTAATACGATGCCCTCTCAAACATGAAAATCTAGAAGCCATGATCCGTACACTGTCTTTCTATGAACCTCTTTTGAAATTGTCTATTATAGTCCAATTGATTAATTGTACCCTATACTACAAACTGTCGGTCTAAAAAACACCAAACTGATTCACAAATTCAACCAAAACAGACTCAATCCACAAAAACCCAAATGCTCTACTGCAAAATCATCAAAGACAGAACCACCATTCTAAAGACATATCATATTTTCCAAAACCTCAGTAGACCTCTACATAATTAAATCACATATCAAACCAAAACAGACTCAATCCAAACATTCCAAGAACACCAATGCTTGATCATCAAAGCGATAACAACCATTTGAAACCCATCATGATTTCTCTAGAACCAAATTAGACATCCTGAGAGACACCACTGTGCAGCTTCTCATGCTCTGAGTGTTGAACGACATAAAATTCCATTTAAATCACACTAATACCGTTCTCAATAATTAATCATATTGGAGTATTATGAAAATATTATGCATGTTGATAGATAAAATATCAAATAAAATAATGATACCTTCTTGGTTTGTTGGGGAGATAAAAAATGTTCATGATATTATTCAAATCAAATTGTTTTTTTCATAGTATTTATATAGGATTTTGGTCTAATACATCCATATAATTTTTAAAATCAATATATTTTCAAACATATCACTTATTAGATCAGTTTATTCTTATTATAATAATATCTATGATTGATGAAATTTCATTATAGGGATGCTTAAATTTGTATACATATAAAATAGAAAACAATGATCATCGATGAAATAACAGAAAAATAATTATTATATTCTCCCTTAACATCTTCCTTGTTTAAATAATAGTTATCCCTGATTCTTCACCAACTATATTATCCATGACCACAATTGTTTACAAGAAAACCAAACCCATCATAATTGTATGTAAATAAAATATTAATTTACCTATGTATATCCCTAGATAGTGTCAATTCAGGTGTGTAGTAAGTGTCTACTCACTATGCACAAAAATGACGGTTTATATATACTCGACCAACACATTTTGGTGATATTTACAATATATGTATCTATATAAAACTATGTTAACATGTAGTATCTAAAAAGTAATGTGTTTCTAGGAAAACCCCAAAATCTATAAATTTTTAATAATTCAATGTGTTATTTTAATCATCCCATTAATGTTTATTACAATTTTTTATTATCCTATTCATCAATATAACTTAACACACATATTATACAAGCTAATGATATCAATGATTGATATATATAATTAATTAATTGAAAACCTAGAATAATTATTACAACGAAAAATTTCAAGGAAACACATGGATATAAGGGTTAATTATCTACGAAATTATAAAAGAAAAACATTCAACTTAATTGAATATTTCTCAACAATATAATTCCATACATTTTCATTTCTTGTGACATTTCTTACATAAAATATTATGAAAGATACAATATAATAATAATTATTCTCATTCTAATAGTAAAGGGTATCATAACAATCCATAAATGATATTTCATAACATTATGGAAAATCAAGAGTATTGAAAAGTATATGATTTAAATGACCATAAATAAATAATTTTCTACCATAAGAAAGAAATATGGACTTAAAAACACAAATGATTGCATTTTTATGATATAATTTCAATATAATACAGCAATCATTTAAAATGAGAAATTTATACAGGATGGAAAGTGTAACAAATTTAAATATTTGATTTTGAATCTTTTAAAACCCAGATACATGCAACTTAATTCGCTCATAAATTTGTCAGTACTACTAAAATCCTTAATACTAACCCTTTTTTTATCATAGGTGGATTTCATCCTGTTCCAATAACATTAATATATCTGTAGATATAATCCTCTACCCAATGCATTGATGGGACACATAGGTCCCAACTATCATTTAAATCAGAAATTCATGTGCCACACAAAAATATTCCTCTCATAAAAAATAACACATATAATGAAATTTAATTTAATGACATTTATTAATAATAAAATAAAGAATATATGGAAATAAAATATATTTCTTATAAAATTAAAATGTAAATTTTCCCGAATTAATAAATAAAATATATAAGAAATGGTTTATATTAAAAATGTAAATAAAATAATAAAAAAATCAAGATAGATCAAAAAAAATTTTTAAAATTATCTACATAATAAAATCATATAATTTTATTAAACATGAATGTTAATTCCATTAGTGGTAGATTATTTTTAGATAATAAAATCAATTCATAAAATTATCTTTTGGAAAAAAAAATTCATTGTTGTAAATGTTATGGTTAGAAGTCTATTTTCAAAAAGTATAAATTTTATCAAGAAAAATGGAAATAAAACCTTATATGTAAATGTAATTTTTTCAAAAAAATATGTTAACTAGATGTAATAAATATAAATTAATTTAATATTTGATTTTAGGGTAATATGAAATTTAAAAAATAAATTTTTTATGTCAAATAATGGAGTTTGTGTTTCAGTGTTCCATGTATAATCCCTTGAATTCAACATAATGTGTTTATATTGTAAAATCACAAAGATAAGAATATTATTACCTATCTTTGAAACATATTCATCCAAATTTTCATATATACACATCATTAATGAAATTTCATGTAATGTATTTTATTTTTGTAATATAATTACATTATTAGGCATTAATAATATTATCTATTTTGAACTACATTCGTAAGAGTAGTCTCAAACATTTTTTAACCCAAAATATCATCACATAAAACCTTATAATGTCATTTAATTTTATAATATAATTATATTGGATTTTACTCATCATTATAGTAATGAACTAGGTTACTGTTGTTGATTTATAATGGTAGAAAACCTTATAAAAATATTTACATCCAAACAGAACAATTATAAGTAAATATATATTAGATAGATATATATCATATATACTCACACATTATAAAATGAAACCATACATTTTTTTAAGTGAAGGAAAACAAATTATGATTATTCATGGAGGCAGTAGTCAGTAAATCATAGGTTTAGTGTTTCCAATACTCAATGAATGATATGGGTCAATGAAAATAGAAAAATATATTATTAATTATAAAAAAATATATAAATAATATTTTTATCAATACCTTCATTGAGACAATCCATGAGTTGTGTTTAATGAAAAAATTGTCTCTTCAAGTACGTGGTAATCTGTACACATGCACTAACAACTTTTTTTTATTACTAGTAGACGGAAGATAATAAATAATGGTCATAATATTATTATATTATGATATCAAAATACTAATTATGACCATTTTATATTTATACAATGTTTTTGGTTGGTTTATAACTGAATAAACAAGAAAGAAACTAAAACTATATGTGATATCTACTTTTAAACCTTAAACTCCTTCCATGTGAAGGCTATAAGAATAAGAAAATATGGATAATCTGGTGGTAAATGGGGAATTAGTTAATTATAATTAACCCATGAAATATAACAAATATTCTCTTCATTACTCACTTAAACCTGATTTATTATATAAAAATTCACATAAGACAACTATGAGTATTGAATGGTCTAGTGTCTTATGAAATTAATAAATTTAAAAGATAACATAAGACATAAAATAAAAAATCATTATTGAAAACATATTTTACATGACCAGAACATTCCTTCATACCTTGCATTTCATGAGATAACCTAACCACATACATAAGAAAGTAGAGAGCTACAAATCCCATTAAAGGAGTAAACATGGCATAAAATAAAGATTAAAATACTTTTTATGGTATAGACATATCAATGGAACATACACTAAACCTGAAAATAAAGGCACGATATATCATTATTAGCATAACATTGAAATGTTCCAACAACATTAAAAATTATATGATCATGAGACAAGGCACAACGCACATGTAGAATGAGTAAAACCCTCATAGCACATGAACTGTCCTTAGTAAAACCTCAGTTCACATGAATTATCATGAGTCACTAATCAGTGAACATGACATATCATTATAATATTCATTACCTAATGAATTGAGTGATATTAGGGAATACCCTTCTTAATCAAATAATTTCATGCATAGGTGTGACACATAGGTAATAAAATATGGATTCATTAAACATAATAATTTATTCCCAAAATAAGAGATGCAGAATACCTAAATATAAGTCCCCAATCAACAAGTACACATGAATAAAGGTTAATAAAATTTATATATAAATGGGTATGGTATTCACTTACACAATGACTTTGTCTTGGTAAATGTTTTGTGAAAAATCAGCAGACTAATGACGTCAAATATAAATTTTAAAATGGGTTGATGGGTGAGAAAAGGGTATCTCATCATTTATACATAAAATGGACAGTACGAAGATCATGGAACATAATATCCTAATATTTTTAATAGAATTTATATATATAATATAATATAATTTCTTGAAAGTAAATGAAGAGAGAAAAATCCCAAATGAAATTTTAGCAAGGTAATGAGTGTACATCCTAAGCATTAATGTGGAAAATGGGGTATATATTATTAAAACATAAAGAGTTCAATATAGGAGAGGTTCAAAATCGTACCCCTACATTTGTAATTGATAATAGTAGGGAATTACAATATAATTAAACATGGAACAAAATAAGGACGTAAGGAAATTGTGGATCACTTAGTTCAGTGTGTGATTCAAGTGCATGAGGAGGGGAATAATGATATCATGGGAATCCATTAGAATATTATAGAGAGATTTGGGAAGTATAGAGATATTTTAAAATGGTTTTTTGTTATGATACGTGTAATCTTGGGTGGGTGTATATATGAAATGAGAGTGGAATTATTTAAAAATTCAAAAACATAGGTTTTCGAATCTATATAATTATATATTCAAAACCAAAAACAAACCCACGGTTCCTGCCCATGTTTTTTTCCAATGTGTAGTGGATAACATTATTTAATTTGTAAAATTTTCTAACTTGATAAAATATTAGGCTTTCTTATGTGTAGGGTAGTCACACTCCCAAATAAATCATTTTCATAACTTAAAATATTTTATAAGTCATGGAGGGTTAACTAAGGATTTATATATTTAATAAAAAAAATATAAAATCACAGTTTTTAAAGGTGAAACATATCTTGGCGTAATATCCTATTTATAGTATTTTATTACGTAATTACTGGGTAATTATGATGTCATAGAGTACATTATATATCTATACATTATTAATTTTTTTCACAAGAATTCCATTTTTTCTAAAAATAATAGAAAATTCTTTATAGGATAATATTGACGCCCTGATTTCAAAAATCATATTCATTTAATATAAATAATTTTCCACATATGTGAATTTTCACATTTAAAATAAAAACCATCATTTATTGAAATTTTTTGTGTTTTTACAAAAACATTATAAAAACATTAATAAAATGTCATTTGGATTCATTAAAATTATATGATAATTTATAAAAATTATACAATCATAATATTTTATTAAAAAATTATTTATTCCAAAAATTAAATATTTCTTAAAGGTAAATAATTTAATAAAAATTTATTTTTATTTTTTATTGTATAAAAATATAATTATTATCTTACTGAATACTAAATCATTTATAGAGTAAAAATAATATAGAATACTATAACAACTTATAACTAAAAAGAGTGTTTGTATAATGAAATAATAATAAAAATATATATAAACACACAGTTTTTAAAAATAATTTATATATATCCGAAATTTACCATTTTACCGAAAAAAATAAATTTATCTATATCATTATATTTTAAAGAAAAAAAATTCTCATAGAGGAATTGATGGAAGAAGACATTTATTTATAAAATGGATCACACAAAAAATTAACGAATGCCTTGTTACATAACACCTTATAAAACTTATATAAGACCTAAGGGTAAGGTGTGTGATGTTGACAGACTCTTGGGGTGGCATGAATAAAATTTCTTGGTTGGTAATCACTTTTAATATCCACTTCTCCCATAGCTGATTCCATTAAAGATTAACACATTGAATCTCATAATGGGCTTTGTCAAGAGAGAATCCCAAAGATACTGCATCCTTTACAAGCATCGACAACTGGGCTTTGTATGGAGAAATTCCACTTGATGAGGCCATCACTTCATTTTCCTGAGTAAATTAGATTTTCTAAATCCTTATATTGATAATAATGATGTGATCAATATAAAATGGATATATTATAAATCTTAATAATTCATAAAAATATTTTAAAATCCAAAAACATAAAACCAAGGAAGATCATATTTTTTATATAACCATTTTATATTGTAAAACATTTAATTAGTAAATTAGGAATTTTCATTGATAAATGTTTTGGTCATTACATTATTCCCCACTAATGAAATTCCTCCCTTAAAAATTTCATTTCCCAAAAAAGGAGAGGAGGGTAACTCTTCTTCATCACTTCCTTTGATTCCCACATTACTTCGTCAAACATCTGGTTTCACCACAACACCATGATGAGAGGAATTATATTATTTCATAGAACTGTTTCTCTATTATCAAAGATATTCACTATATTCTGCCTCATAGAAGAGCTTATTCTCCAATAGTACCACCTCTGGATTGAGTACATGTTATGGGTAAGGTATGTACTTCCTCATGTGTGATAAATGGAACTCATCATATACTTGAGTTAGGCTCAGTGGAAGTGTTAGTATATATGACTCTACTATAATGCGATCAAGGATCTCAAAAGAGCTGATGTACCTTAGACTAAGCATTACCTTATTCACATATTTTATAACTCTCATCCATGGTGATATATTTAGGAATACCATGACTCTAACATCAAACTCTAGGTCTCATCTATGATTTTCATCATTTCTCTTTTTTCGTCTCCGAGCAGCTTTAATGTTTTGCTGGATGATCACAACCTTCTCCAAAATTTCATCAACCATTTATAGACCTATAAGTTTTTTATCACCAACATTGTCCAAAAATGTCGGTGTTCTTCACCACTTCCCATAAATTGCTTCATAAGGATCTATGTAAATTCTTGAGTGAAAACTGTTATTGTAAATGGATTTAACTAAATGAAGATGTTGATCCCATCTCCCATTGAATTCCCTTGATAATTCTCTAAAACATGCCTCCATGTGTTTGGATAGTCTTCTAAGATTGGCCATTATATTGAGGAAGAAAATCCATAATGATGTTCAAGTTAGTATTTAGATCATGTTAGATAGTCTTCCAGAACATAGAGGTGAATCTTGGATCTTGATCGGATACAATTGATAGTGGAACTACATGCGGCCTTAAAACTTTTATAATGAATAACTGTGCTAGTTTATCCAATTATAAATCTTCTCAAATTGATATAAAGTGTATAGTATTTGTATAAAGATCCACCAAAACCCATATATCATTGTTTTTATTGGATTTCCTCTGATGTTTAGTGAAACATACCATTGCGTTGTTCTCCCATATCCATTTTTGTATCGGTAATGGTTTCATCATTTCCTAATTCTTCTTAATCATATCCTTAACTTGCTGACACAATAGTCACATTGATGCATACTCTGGGACCTCAATCATCTTGTTATCCCACCATTATTTCTTTTGGATATCTCGATACATCTTTGTATTTCATGGGTTAATGGAGAAATTCGATCAATGTGCATCATACAAAAGTTCATTCTTTGTCTTTGGAATTGATGGAACAAATAGACTTGAAGGAAGTATGATAATTGATTCTTCACATTAATCTATAATGATTTCTCTTTTCAAATAGATTCCTCTACCTTCAAAATTCTCACATAATCCTTTTTAGTATCTTTAAACCCTTCCAATATATATGGTTGAAAAATTACTTGTGAAAGTATTGATGATGTTCTCTTCTCTATGATTCCCATGTAAATCTTCATCAAATCTAAAAATATTGGACACTTTTCAATTCCCATAAATGATAGAATCGAGGGGTATTTTAAAATTATATCATCTTTCACCTTGTTATCCTTCCTAGGGTGGTAATGGATTGAATAGTCATAGTCAATTATCAGATATTACCATCTTTGTTGGCGGATACTCAACCCTTTCTATGTGAATATATACTTGAGGATTTTGTGATCTATATATATTTCACACTTCTCCCCAAAGATTTAATGTTTCCAAATTTTTATAGACAATATTACTACAGGAAACACAAGATCATGTTTTGGATAGTTTTTATCATCCAGTTTCAATTTCCTTGAAGCATATGCAATGGAATATTCATATTTCATTATCACACATCCCCGACCATTATTCTATAAATCACTAAATACAATAAAAAGTTCCATAAATTTTGGTTGGGTGAGAACATTCATATTGATAAGAATCCTTTTCAACTCATTGAATATCTCATCACATTAATCATTCCATGAAAACATGACTCCCTTATGAGTTATCATGGTAATATGGTTTGAAAGTCGTGAGAAATTTCTCACAAATTAGATATAATTTCTAGCTAACCCAAGGAAGCTACGTATATCCATCAAGGATGTTTGCCTCGATCATCACTTAATTTTATTTTTCATGTTTGGATCCTTATATAGCCTATTTCTTGTGATGATATTACCTTATAATGATACTTACTTCAACTAGAACTCATAATTTCATTAAAATTTATTGAGTTCCTCCTTTTGCAAGTTCTCTAATATAGTACTTAGATGCTTCTTATTCTCCATTTTGGTTTTGAAGTATATTATAATATAGTCTATAAATACTACCAAAAATATGTTATGGTAATCACAAAAGACACCTATCATAATGTCTACAAATATTTATGGATAATTAGTGAATCCTAACAGCATTAATATAAATTCATAGTTCATGTACCATGTACACAAGTCATTCATGGGGAAATCCTCTTTCTTTACCCATACTTGGTAATATCCCAATTGAAAATCCACCATGGATATGTATTGTTCTCTGTGAATATGATTGAAAAATAAATCAATTCATGAATGATGATACATTTTCTTTATTATTTTGTTGAGCTCACGATAATCAATGAAAAGGGGAATTAACCCATCCTTCTTCTTGATGAAGAGGGATGGTGCACCCCATGGTGAAGAAATTGGGGTATAAAGTCTCTATATATATTATCTTGTAGATTTTTCATTACCTCTTCATGCCCCACAATTGTTATTCTATATTAATTCTGGGATATTTGAAATAACCCAGTTATAAGATCAATCAGGAATTGAATTTTTCATCATGGAGGAAGACTGAGAAATTATTCATGAAACACTTCGGCAAATTATGTAGAGACCCAAAGATTGATGTAAATGGACATTACATTTCTTTAGCGGAATACATAGTACATAAAAAAACAGAAACACAAGTACCTTAATAGTTTAGTGTCTTCGGAAACATGGAACATAATCTTCTAATCGTGGTGAAAGATCTTCAACATCTGCCATAAAGATCTTCCCCTTTTTTTCTTACCTAAAACCTTTCTTTATATCTTTGGGAAAAGAAAACATAAAAAGGTTGAGCTCAAATTCTCAGTAAGGGTAATCATGGATAAAATAAAACATACCATATGCATTTGAACTTAAAAACATGAACATAATGTTTAAACATCAAAAGCTTGAGAAATGACATAAAACATGGAAGTATGTAAGGCATAGATCATAAAGAAACATTAAGAATGATAAAATAGCATGGGAATAAAACATGTAATTGTGGCAACCATTAAGCACATGATATTATTTCCATAGTAGCCAAGGCATCGCTTCCAAGACCATTTTAGTGGACAAAGTCCCTTTCTGAATAGAGTTCACTCCTCGTTCCAGTCCTGTATTACTGAACCGGTTTAACTTGCCATTCCAGCCATGTCTATCTCATGAGATATAAGTCTGTACCCAATGCATTGGAGGGAGATATAGTTCCCACCCATCTCATAATGAAATCATTCTTACTTGGGCCACAAAATAAACATACATCATTCATAATAACCCAATATATAAAATGGGTTTCATAAACATCATCCCATCATAACATATTCCATATAAAAGAAATGGATATCATTTCATAATAAGAAACATGAAACCATGTAAATCATAGAGACATGATACTTGAAACATATACAAATGAAATAATGTCATCTCAGATGAAAAATGGTTTTGATAAAACACTTGAATTGAATTCTTGAGGAAAATATCCTTTCTTCTTCAAAATCATTTTCTTTTCACAAAATTTCATGAAATTTTAAAAGAAAAGGATTTTTTCGAAAATAGTCATGAAATATTTTGGAGGAATCTTTATGAAAATATGTCTTTAAAAAACCGTAAAAATCCTTTCGTGCCGTATTAGTTAAAAAAACATTCTTCTCGTACTTTTGCTGGAAAAGTCAAAAAGTACCTCATAACGTAAACAAAAGAAAGCTTCCTTACATACCATGTAGTAAAAGTAAAGAATGGGTAAAAAGGACATTAAACATAAATTAATAAACTTTTATAAAACATGGACAAGGATGATAGCAATAACTCTAGTAAATACTTACGAATAAACAATCTCGGATAAAAATGGGATTTGCACAATTATCCCGTACCTTAGGTCTGATATGCTTCGTACGTATCTGAACCTCTTGTATAATGATATAAATAATGTCATCTGACTTATTAAAGAATCATATTAATTGTTATGATATCATATATTGTTCACCTATGACTTTATATTACTCGTTCTTTTGTAAATTCCATGTTAAAGTGCGTTTTGGGTAAAATCATTTCATTTGTCGTCCGTGTTTTGACTTGTAATTATTCATATGATTACTTAGATCATGATTAATTAATTACATAATATAATACATGATTTATATATACTATATATTCAGAATATGCATATATATAATAGATCGATAAATGGAAAGAAATACACCGTTCATGGAGACGGTCGGTCGTACGTACGCATGAACGTTGTTTTCGTTTCCTCATTGAATTGAATGGAATTAATTGGAGGACATACATATATATATACATATATATATAAATCCAGTATCATTATTATGTAATATATTTCATGATTACTTATTATATATACATTATAATAATTTATTAATGGTTAATCATTGAGAATGAATCTCATCGTGTCGTGGAGACGGTATTCCGTACGTACGCACGAGCGATGATATCATTCCCATGATCATTGAATTGTATTGGAGTGTATGTATACTATTTAAGAATCAATATCACTTTACAATAGTCATATATAGTCATTATTTACACCATTATACCCATCCAAGTATGGTGGTGGTGGAAAATAGATTACATCACGGCGTGGAGACGGTATTCCGGACGTACGCACGCGCGGTGATTTCGTTTTCCGTAGGATGGATAAATGGTGAAATATATTTGTTTAATACTTATAATAACATATCGGTATATTATTGATAATGATGTTATTACTTAATAATGAAACAACCTAAGAAGAATAAGTGGAAGAAGAAATAAAGTTCAAATAATCTGTAACAGACATTACCTCTTCTTTGAAGCGCCTCATTGAGATCTCCTTTTAGGGCACTAAAATTGGTCTTTAAGGAAGAGCAGAACCTCTAAGATGTTTCTAGGGAAGTGTAGAAGAGAATTTTTCAGTTTTTGGCCGAGCTTGATGGCTCAAAGTGGTGTGTGGATGAGAGGGAAGAGGTGCCCTTTTATAAGGGAGGAGAGGGGCACCTTCGGAATTCTTAAAAATATTAATTTATAATAAATATAACTCCACTTAAAAACAACCAAAAACGACTAATATTAGAATATTAGAAGATATTTGGTTTTAATCTCATCAACCAATCAAATTTAGACATGTTCGGATCTTATTTTAAACCGTATCATTTTGATTTATCCTTATTTAATCTATTTATGTTTATTTGTGGTAATAAAATTCTAAATTTTAAATTACAAAAAATAATTACTTATTTGTTGTTAATTTTCCATAATTTTTTACTTTATAACATTATATACCATATAAATATAAATTTATAATTTTTAAATATTTTTGTGATTTTTAAAACATTTTATAATATGTTATTTTTATAAAATAACAAGTGTCAATTTTGAGACTATTCATTTATTTGAATTTAAATAAAATATATACAGAAGATATGTTAGAAATAAATGCTTTAATAGATTCATAAAATATCATATGTATCTATAAAATTAGTGCATAACATTAAATAGTTCATATAATATTTATTTTATTATTTTTAAAACCATTTATTTGGTTTATCTCTTAATAAAAAAATTACTACAACATATTTGTATAACTATTTAATATACTGATTTATTGCATAAAAATTAAAACTAAAATCCTATGATGAAGATAAATCTATTAATGTTCACAATAATACTTTTACTCGAATTTATCATCTTAAAATCACAATATTTAAATTGTTATATTTATTAAATTATGAAGGTGACAACTTTGGCATCATTTAAAATAAAATAATATAAGTGTCATAATCACTTTTATAAGGCTCAAAACGGTTATATTTTAGGAAATTGGATGATTAAGGTGTATATATACACTGCCAATATGTTTGGGTCAGGTTTGTGGGCCTTTTAATGGGTATTAGTATTTCAATAAAAACCATATTACTTATTTTCCACTTAATAAATAATTTATGTATCATTAATGTATCACCATTAATGACAATTATTTAATCCCTATAAATTATAAATAAATTTCCATGTTGTAGATAATTTTATTATCTTTTTAGATACTATTCATGTTCGATGTTTTATGATGTTTATCACTAAATTAAAATTAATATACTTATAAGATTTAAGAGAGTGACATGTTGTCACTTTCTTTGGTTTTAATAATAATTAAATTATTTTCATCGTAAAAAGTCTATAAAATGAATCTAATCTGACCCTTATGTTATATGGGTCTACTTTTATCCATACAAGATAATTTTTGCATGTGTTAGGGTAATTTTATAATATAATATTTACCCTTAATTACATGATTTACCTTTAACTATGGTAAATAAAATTACAGTCGTTACTATTTATAATTCCCAAAAATAAAAAGTAGCTTATTAACATAATTTGGACCCACTGATTCCAAATATGGAATTCATGTTTCCAAATTCAATACAAAAAAGTTGCAGAAATTAAATTAAAAATAATCTTCTTGTCGAAAGAGAACGGGTTTTCTTGAAAACATTGCAAAAGATTGAATTGATTTAACCTACGAATTTAAGGTCAAATCAATGATAATGAAATAAATTATAACAAATGGTAAAAATATATTCTATTTATACTTTAAAACCATTCAATATTATAATTTAACCATATAAATTATTGGGATGAAAAATGTTGTTTTTAATTAAAATACAGCGTGTTTTTACTATTCCTCAAAATATGAAAGTTACCAGAATAATATGAAAAATTTATCCAAAGTAAATTTTTATTTCTTGATTCCAAAAAAGAATTTTACATTGTCAAATTGAACTTATAAACATGTCAAAAACTAGATTTAAAGTGGGTGCTCCATCAAAAGGCGGTAAAACTGCATTTTTTGAAAAATACTTATTTTACCCAAAAAATTTATTTTGTTCTTATACCATGTTCTAGAAAATGTCTAAGATGATTAATAATGTTATAAAATAAAACATTTAGTTAATACTATTCATAACGTCTAGTTCATAATAATATTATACTAATATATCGTTGTTTAGTAAAACCCGGTATTGCGTACAACACACGCTATCGAGGAAGGTCGTGATTGCGTGTAATGCAAGCCAAGTCAGGGTTGCATGTTGTGCAAGAATACTTCGTTGTTTCGTATAACAGAATCCAACCATATTTCATTTATACATTGAATATATATATATATATACTCAATGTTGCATAGAATAACTATTATTAAAATTGTGTGTTACACGATCCAAGAATAGTGTTGCGAATACTGCAAGCTAATACGGTGTTGCGTAAAGCGCAGGGTAATCTTGGTGTAGCATACAACACAAGACATTAATGAAATTAAAAAAATATTTTTCATAAAATCTCGGGGTGTTACATTCGACCCCCCTTAAAATTAATTTCACCCTCGAAATTCATCGGGGTTATAAATGGTTTACTACTCGAAATATTGTTTAATAGAAACCCACATTGTAAAAAGGAATACCAAAACATGGCTTTAAAAACTAAAGTATGAAATGTAACGGTTACCCAAATTAACTCATCACTGGGATTCGACGTAGGAGAACATAGGTGAAAATATGGATATGGAAGAAAAATCTAACCATCATGTTCTGATGGAGAGTGGTAGAGAACATGGATATGAAAAAGCCAACAATTACAAAGCTATTGATTTGTGGTGATCTAAGGTACCATCTGATTCATCAGATATAAGGGAACTAGTGAAAAAAATTTGTTTTTGAAGATCATTTCCCTAAAGTTGATGAAATTGGAATTAGAGGAAATTCTTTTGTGATTTTTGTATAGTCTCACCGTTGGTTGTTCTTTGGACAATTTCCACCTCATCACATAAAGAAATGAAGTTGAATTTTTCATTCGTGATGTGTTAGCAGATCATGTGATAGAATGATGGTTCATTCCATCTGTCTCAAACAAAAGGTTAGAAATGTTATCAAAAAAATACATAAGTCTATCTATAGTTAGATTAATCATATATGGTTACTAAAATGGACTTATACTTCTTATATTATACGTCTTAATATAATAAAACTATTTACTACTAAACAGGGACTTCCTGTAGGCCAGTGGTAGGTGATAAAGGCCAGTCGCACTTCGGTTGTGGGTTCAATTCCCACAGCCTTGTCTGACGTGATGGGCTGTCACCCGTCCTCCAGGTTTTCCTTTTTTCTAAAACTACATTACTATAACATCCCATAAATGATATCGAAAAAACTTCTATCCTTAAACAATACTAACTTATGTCCAACATAATCCATTCCAATTTTTAGGCTTATCCATAATACTGCAGTCCACACTCATAATATAGTGAAAACGATTACCAGAGATTTCATATAACAAGCAGGTTAATACCATCGTTGATCCCCATATATCATAAGATATGTCTTGTTGGTCACATTCCAAATATTCTAAGGCCTTAATCATGTATTCTCTTGAAAAATGAATACCCATTTAATCTTAGTAAAAACATGAGTGCTGTAAAAAGTTAACTCATTCCACATACCAAAAACCCAAAATTCTATATACTCAAACCATGATATAAATATTTCATTATATATCAGTCATGAGCTCATGAATACTATCAAAAATTTAATTTTCTCATTATCCCTTCATTATGCGCATATCATCTACATTCCAAAAATATCTGAATAACCATTCATGGATACTGGTACCATTAATCATACACTTTCAAAACTCAAGGAAAGACAACAATGTAACAATCCTTAGATGTCTCTTTATTCCATAGTACCATGAGATTACTTATAAAACATTACACATGATAAACATGTAATCATTCCACTACATTCTTAATCCATTGACCGAGCATCAACAATTCTTTCATCTCACATATCATTTCTAGTCTCTTCATCATCATCAACATAAATACTACCCATACAACCATACTGATTCTCTTCATGAGACTTTCCCTTAGGGCATTGGTTTGCATAATGCCCGTACATTCCACATTTAAAAAATTTAACCATTGTTGATGTCGTAGAAATACCATTATCCATGTCTATGGTGTTAACTGAACCTTTTCCTTTGCACTTACTGGATTTGTGTCCTTCTTTTCCACACCCAAAGCATCATCCAGTTCCTTTGAAACAATCTCCCCGATTCCTCTTCCCACATGATTTACATGAGGAAATTGAACTTTTGTTCCTCTATGAACATCATTAAACTCCATCTTTCTCTTATTATCTGAGTAGGGAAACTTACCAAAGTGGAGATTATTGATCATATTATGAGATTGCTGATTAGGCATAATAATGATGTTATGACTTCCAGATGTCATTTCATTTGGTTTCTCATGAAGAATATCATTCCATTGTCTGTCATATCCTCCATCATCGTGAATCTTTCTGTTTCTAGCCATTTTCTAAAACCCAAAAAGAATAGTGTGAGAGGCAAAAATCATGATAGGGAAAACAACATTGTAAAGAGGGAGTATCCTCAATATCTAACATCTTAGGTTAAATTCTATGATCATTACCGTAGTTCATGGAATATATCCTATATGTATACTTATCCTTAGGGACATCCCTACACATACCTTAGAAATATCTCTAGGGATCTCACTGACGTTTTCGCATCCTAGTTTCCACAGGTTTACTAAACCTTTTTCTGATACCAACTATAGAGACCCAAAGCTTGAAGTACATGGAAATTACATTACTTTAGCGGAATACATAGTACATAACAAAAAGAGACACACAAGGACTGTAATAGTTTAGTGTCTTTGGAAACATGGAACGTAATCTTCTAATCGTGGTGAAAGATCTTCAACATCTCCCATAAAGATCATCCCCTTTTTTTCTTACCTAAAAACGTTCTTTATATCCTGGGGAAAAGAAAACATAAAAAGGGTGAGATCAAATTCTCAGTAAGGTAAATCATGGATAAAATAAAACATACCATATACATTTGAACTTAAAAACATGAACATAATGTTTAAACATCAAAATCTTGAGAAATGACATAAAACATGGAAGTATATAAGGAATAGATCATAAAGAACCATTAAGAATGATGAAATAGCATGGGAATAAAACATGTAATTGTGGAAACCATTAAGAACATGATATGATTTCCATAGTATCCAAGGCATCGCTGCCAAGACCATCTTAGTGGACAAAGTCCCTTTCTGAATCGAGTTCACTCCTCGTTCCAGTCCTGTATTACTGAACCGGTTTAACTTGCCGTTCCAGCCATGTCTATCTCATGAGATATAAATCTTTATCCAATTCATTCGAGGGAGAGATAGATCCCACCCATCTCATAATGAAATCATTCTTACTTGTGCCACAAAATAAACATACATCATTCATAATAACCCAATAAATAAAATGTGTTTCATAAACATCATCCCATCATCACATAATCCATATAAAATAAATGGATATCATTTCATAATAAGAAAAATGAAACCATGTAAATCATAGAGACATGATACTTGAAACATACACATATGAAATAATGTCATCTTAGATTAAATATGGTTTTGATAAAACACTTGAAATGAATTCTTGAGGAAAATATCCTTTCTTCTTAAAAATCATTTTATTTTTAAAAAATGTCATGCAATTTTAAAAGAAAAGGATTATTTTTAAAATAGTCATGAAATATTTTGTAGGAAGCTTTATGAAAATAAGTCTTTATAAAACCGTAAAAATTTGTTCGTGCCGTATAAGTTAAAAAAACATTCTTCTCGTACTTTTGGTGGAAAAGTCAAAAAGTACCTTGTAACGTAAACAAAAGAATGATTCCTTACATACCATGTAGTAAACGCCAAGAATGGGTAAAAATGACTTTAAACATACATGAATACACTTTTATAAAACATGGAAAATGATGATAGCAATAACCCTAGTACATATTTACGAATAAGAAATCTCAGATAAAAATGAGATTTGCACAATTATCCCTTACCTTAGGTCTGATATGCTTCGTACGTATCTGAACCTCCTGTATAATGATTTAAATAATATCATTTGACTTATTACAAAATCATATTCATTGTTATGATATCATATATGGTTCACTTATGACTTTATATTGCCCGTTCTTTTGTAAATTCCATGTTAAAGAGCGTTTTGGGTAAAATCGTTTCATTTGTCATCTGTGTTTTGACTTGTAATTATTCATATGATCACTTAGATCATGATTACTTAATTCCAGAATATAAAACATGATTTATATATAATATATATTCAGAATATGCATATATATAATAGATCGATAAATGGAATTAAATACACCGTTCAAGGAGACGGTAGGCCGTACGTACGCATGAACGTTGTTTTCATTTCCTCATTGAATTGAATGGAATTAATTGGATGACATACATATATATATATATACACATAAATCCAGTATCATTATTATGTCATATATTTCCTGATTACTTATTATATATACTTTATAATCATTTATGAATGGTTTATCATTGAGAAAGAATCTCATCGCGTCGTGGACACGGTATTCCGTACGTACGTACGAGCGATGATATCGTTCCCATGATCATTGAATTGTATTGGAGTGTATGTATACTATTTCAGAATCAATATCACTTTACAATAGTCATATATAGTCATTATTTACACCATTATACCCATCCAAGTAAGGTGGTGGTGGAAAATAGATTACACCACGGCGTGGAGACGGTATTACGTACGTACGCACGCGCGGTGGTTTCGATTTCCATTGGATGGATAGATGGTGAAATAGGGTTGTTTAATACAATTAATAACATATCAGTATATGATTTATACTGATGTTATTACTACATAATGAAACAACCTATGAAGAAGAAGTGTAAGAAGAAATAAAGTTGAAAGAATCGGTAACGGACATTACCTCTTCTTTGAAGAGCCTCTTTGAGATATCCTTTGAGGGCACTAAAATTGGTCTTTGAGGAAGAAGAAAACCTCTAGGATGTTTATAGGGAAGTGTAGAAGAGAATTTAGCCGGGGTTGGCCGGGCTTCAAGGCTCAAAGTGGTGTGTGGAAGAGAGGGAGGAGGTGCCCTTTTATAAGGGAGGAGAGGGGCACCTTTGGAATTCTTAAAAATATTAATTTATAATAAATCTAACCCCACTTAATAACCTCCAAAAACGACTCATATTCGAATTATAGATGATATATGGTATACATCTCATCCTCCAATCAAATTTAGACATGTTTGGATCTTATTTTGAATCTTATCATTTTGATTTATCCTTATTTAATCTATTTAAGTTTATTTTTGGTAATAAAATTCTAAATTTTAAATTATAACAAATAATTTCTTAGTTGTTGTTAATTTTCCATAATATTTTACTTTATAACATTATAGACGATATAAATTTAAATTTATAATTTTTAAATATTTTTGTGATTTTTAACAATTTTATAATATGTTATTTTTATAAAATAACAATAGTGTCAATTTTGACACTATTCATTAATTTGAATTTAAATAAAATATATACAGAAGATATGTTCTAAATAGAAGCTTTAATATATTCATAAAAGGTCATATTTATATATAAAATTATTGGATCACATTAAATAGTTCATATAATATTTATTTTATTATTTTTAAAACCATTTATTTTGTTTATCTCTTAATAAAATAATTACTACTACATTTTTGTATAATTATTTAATATACTTATTTTTTGCTTTAAAATTAAAAATAAAATCCTATGATGAAGATAAATCTATTACCGTTCACAATAATACTTTTAATCGAATTTATCATTTTAAAATCACAATATTTAAATTGTTATATTTATTACATTATGAAGGTGACAACTTTGGCATCATTTAAAATAAAATAATATAAGTGTCATAATCACTTTTATAAGGCTCAAAACGATTATATATTAGGTAATTGGATGATTTAGGTGTATATATACACAAGAAATAAGTTTTTTTCAGGTTTGTGGGCCTTTAAATGGGTATTAATATTTCAATAAAAAATATATGACTTATTTTCCACTTAATAAATAATTTCTGTATCATTAATGTATCACAATTAATGACAATTATTTAATCCCTAAAAATTATAAATAAATTATCACGATGTAGATAATTTTATTATATTTCTGGAGACTATTCATGTTCGATGTTTTATGATGTTTATCACTAAATTAAAATTATTATACTTATAAGATTTAAGAGAGTGACATGTTGTCACTTTTTTTAGTTTTATTAATAATTTAATTATTTTCATGGTCAAAAGACCATAAAATGAATCTAATCTAACCCTTAGGTTATATGGGTCTACTTTTATCCATCCAATAGAAATATGGCATTTGTTAGGGTAATTTTATAATATTATATTTACCCTTAATTACCCGATTTACCTTTAACTATGGTAAATAAAATTTACCGTAGTTACTATTCATAATTCCCAAAAATAAAAAGTAGATTATTAACATAATTTGGACCCACTGATTCCAAATATGGAATCAATTTCTCTAAATTAAATACAAAAAAGTTTCATAAATTAAATTAAAATTAATCCCGTTGTCGAAAGAAAACAAGTTTTTCTTTAAAACATTGCAAAAGATTGAATTGATTTAACCTATGAATTTAATGTAAAATCAATGATAATGAGATACATTATAATAAATGGTAAAAATATATTCTATTTATACTTTAAAACCATTCAATATTATAATTTATCCATATAAATTATTGCGATGAAAAAAGTTGTTTTTAATGAAAATATATCGTGTTTTTACTATTCATTAAAATATTAATGTTACCAAAATAATATGAAAATTTTATCCAAAGTAAATTTTTATTTCTTGATTCCAAAGAAGAATGTTATTTTGTCAAATTTTACTTATAAAAATTTCAAAAACTAGATTTAAAGTGGGTGTGCCATCAAAAGGGGGCAAAACAGCATTTTTTGAAAAATACTTATTTTACCCGAAAAATTTATTTTGTTCTTATACCATGTTCTAGAAAATGTGTAAGATGAATAATAATGTTATAAAATTTAAAATTAGGTATATACTATTCATAAAGGCTAGTTCATAATACTATTATAATAATATATCGTTGTTTAGTAAAAACTGGTATTGCGTACAACACACGCTATCGAGGAAGGTCGCGATTGCGTGTAATGCAAGCCAAGCTAGGGTTGAATGTTGTGCAAGAATCCTTAATTGTTTATTATAACATAATACAACCATATTTCATTTATACATTGAATATATATAAATATATACTAAATGTTGCATAGAATAACTATTATCAAAATTGTGTGTAACACGATCCAAGAATAGTGTTGCGTATACTGCAAGCTAATACAGTGGTGGGAAAAGCGCAAGGTAATCTTGGTGTAGCATACAACACAAGACATTAATGAAATTTAAATAATATTTTTCATAAAATATCGGGGTGTTACAAATTACATCACAATAAGAATTCCATCAAGGATGGATGATTCTTTAGACTAAATCATCTGAGCAAGATATGTGTGGTCATAGGGTATTAATATCCACTATTCAAATGATTATGCTAATGAGGATTTATCCTCCTCCTTTCAATTATAAAAAATTGATGGTCGATTCACCATATAGAGAGTGATTTCCCTCTCAAATAAATTTTTCTTGGCCCTAAATAGATATAGAAAATTTATAGCACTAATTTAATCAAATACCTCTAGTAAGAGTATGATGATGTGCAATGGGAGGTTCAATCTAGAAATTGTGACAGGGGGGGAGTTATATTCATGGGATGCAATAATTGAACAGTTTTTTCTTCTCAACGACATCTCTACTTCCATGATCTATGGTGGAGTTAAGATTGTTCTACTAATCTTTTGTGATATAAAAGAATGAATATAACTCGAATCAAAAAATAACATTCTCTATTCATTAATAAATAACTAGAGTACCTATCACCATGTCGTCGATGAGGTTCTCTTCGGTGGTAGTGATGGAAAAATAACAACCTTGCTGCCATGGAGGTTGTTTGTTGCCTCTGAAGACCCATGGATTAGGGAACTGGTTTTCAAAGTACCCTGGGTCATTGCAGATGAAGAATTGAACAATGGTTTTAGGGTTGAACGTAATGTTCCTCTCCTCTATCGTAATAGCAGGTTTTTTTATTCAGCAATTAATTTCCAGCTACCCTTCTCTTCCACACCTAAAACATTTCTTCATCGCCTATAGAAAATTTCAGGGGTTCTTATTTCTTCACTATTGGAATGTGGGGTGTTGAAATATATTATCACCATTGTATTTATCCATCGGACCGTCAGAATTTAATTCCATTTCCACTTCTTATCCTCATGACACGCTTGAGATTTTGTGATATCCATTTCAACATTGAAGGAACTTCAGACTATTTCATCATTTTTATCAACGTCATGGATCATTAGGGACAGCAGTAGGCTAGGTTTTATCTCACCAATGAAGAGGTCAACCTTACATTTAGGGGTAACGGTAATGTCAGAGGTGTATCATGCATGACATGTGATGTTTTACTTGTATTCTCTGATGCATTCGTCTTCATTTTTATTAAGGTAATAGAAGTCACATTCTATCATATGTCATAGGGTATAGGAATAAAATTTATCAAAAATCTTTTTTTGAAAATACTTCCATTCCAACTCCTTGACCTCTTTTTTAAGAATAGTATTTTTTATCAATGTCCACCATTGATCAGCTTCACCCTCTATATGATAGGTTTCAAGAATACCCTTCTCCTTTTTAGAACATTGATTGATGGAGAACATCTTCTCAATGGTGTTGATCCATTTTCATCGATCGAGGGATCATATGATCTATTGAATATAAAAGGCCTTTGTCTCATGATTCTTTCGATTATAACTTCATCATTATTGTGGGGGGGGTGAACGTTCATCTTGACATGTGTTTCTATTCAAAACATGAGTCAACTGGGAGAGTATCATGGCCAAGATTTCGATTCTCTATCCCATCTGATTAAGAATCTCATTAGAGGAGCCATCACATTTATATTCACATTAGTTCATAGCCAGAGTCCTTTTATTTTCAGCCATCAGCTGGAATAAAAGGAATGTCAGGGGTAACACATATAAGGATGTCTAAGGAAAAAATGGAATAACATGAAAATTAAATTTATTTCCTTTAATTATGAGTTTATAGGATTAAATATATGATATTTATCATCTACTTCCCATCATATATTCTTAGGGGTAATCATTTTATTCCCATAATTATTGTTTACCCTTATGTAATGAATTTACAAGAGCATATCCCATGTTAGTGTCAAACTAAGAGTGCCGCAAAGCGCATTTTCATGCACAAGTTCCCATTTGAATCTAGCTCAAATTGGTGTTTTTTGGTATTACCCTAATATACCTATGTGGCAGAGTCCCCACTACTTGTAATTGTACATATGGTGATGTTTGTTATTGATAAACCACTTACTCTATACTCACCAAAAATTAGTGATTTTTTCTCATACATGCTATTATCTCAATGGCTTTCACTATGGTATTCTAATCCTAATCCCAAAAATATCTAAACATATCCTCTAATTCCAACAATAACAACTATGCAATTTATTACACACTAAAAAATTTATTTATTACATAAAACATCACTTAAGATAACTACGAGGATCGATTGGTTTGGTGTCAGGGGAAATTAAAAACATTACATGAAAACTTATGAAATAAAATAAAACATCTTTATATAATACTTCTTTTTACATGAAAATAGTATTCCATCGTACCTAGCATTGCAATGGATAAGTAGAGGGCATACATAAAAAAATGGTTTTCTATAAAGCCCAGTAAGGGAGTAAAAAATGAATAAAATGGGGAATACAATACATCTTAGTAAATATTCATATCAACGGAGCGTATGATAAAAATGAACATAAAGGCATGATATAGCATGATTATCATAACATGGAAATTTGGAACCAACATTTAGAAATATATTAGCACGAGGAAAGGATCATTGCACTTGAAACATGAATAAATCCTTCATTGAACATGAATTTGAATCTATAAAATCTCATTGTACATGAATTATCATGAGTAAAATCTAATTTTAAAAGATGTCTCACATTGATATTTTATACCCAATGAATTGGATTGCTATCTGGGAACAAAATTCTTAATAATTTCATTTCACCAATAAGTGATCCGTATAGATAATTAAACGTGGATTTATTAATAATCATAATTAACTCCATGAATAAAAGATGAGTAATACATAAATTTATATCCTAAATAAACATGTATATGTGCATAATGGTGAACTCCCTTGATAGATAAAGGGGTATGGAATTGACTTGCACGGTGATTTTGGAAAAAGAAATTTTTGTGTTACTTCAGTAGAATAGTGACGTCAAATAGAAATCATAAAATGGGTGATGACAGATAAAGGGGACTCTAATAATTTATAAATAAAATGGACTGTAATGGGGTCATGTAAAATAATATCACAACATATGTTATGGAATTTGGATTCATAATGTAAATTAATTACTTGAAATTAAATGATGAAACAAAATACCTTATGAAATTTTGGCATCATAGCAGGTGTGTATGGTAGGAATTAATGAGAGATAAAGGAGTATATCATCATTAAAACATAAGGAGTGATGTATAGGGGAAGTCTGATGTAATACACAAATATTTTTAATTGAAAATAGAAGTGCATATCAATATAATGAAACTTGTACATAAATATTCTAGGAAGTAAAGTGAGGATATGTTACGTGAGTGTGTAACTTCGAGTGCTTGAGGTGGGGCTCCATCAAATCTTGTAGTGCCCTGGGGGATTCTAGAGAGATGAGGGAAGACAAAGGAAGTGCTACAATGGTTTTTAGTGAAGTTAAGTGGGAGATTGGGTGGGATTATATTGGAAATGAGAGGGGAATTCATTAATATTACAAAAACTTATGTTTTGAAAACAATATAATTAATTATTAAAATCCACAAACCAACTCAGGGTTTTTGAATATGGATTTTTCCAATGTGAAGTGGAAAAAAATATTTTATATGGCTAATGGAAAAAATTAATAAAATATTAGCCTATTTTATATAGAGGTGAGTCACACTATGAAAGAATCCATTAAAAAATATTAAAGTATTTTATATATTTTTGAGGGTCCCCTAAGGAGTTAAATATTTAATAAATAAAATATAAAATAAAATTATTTCCAAGGTAAAACATATATTGGACTAATTTCCCTTTTATAGTATTTTATTAAATCACTGTTGGGTTGTTATGATGTCATAAAACACAATATATATTTATATAGTATTTAATTTTTACCTAAAAAATTGTTTGTCTCAATAAATTAGGAAACATTAAGAATTTCATAATTTCAACATCCTGATTCAAAAAATAGTATTCATTTTATCTGAATAATTCTATAAATATTTGAATTTCCACTTTTAAATTAAAAACTCTCATTTATTGAAAATTGAGGGGTTTTGACAGAATCAGTTTCCAAACCTCAATAAAATTTCATTTCGCTTCATATAAATTATATGATCATTATAAAAATTATATAATAATAATAATTTTATGAAATATTATTTATTCTAAAAATTCATTAATTCATCTATGAAAATTATTTAATAAAGAATATAATTTTAGTTTTATTATATGAAAATATAATTCTTATCAAACTAAATACTTATTAATTTATATATTTAAAATAATAAGAAATCTAATCACCACATATAACTAAAAATAGTGTTATTATAACACTATTATAATAACTATATCAATAAAACCACAGTTTAATAACAAAAATTATATATTTCCAAAATGACCATTCAAACCAAAAAATCCATTTATCAATATCAATATATTTTTATGAAAAACTATTCTTATAGTGTAGTTGATTAAATAATAATTTTATTAATAAAATTAATCACATAAATTAAAGTAACTAATTCCTTTTTTCATAACCCCTTATAACCACTGCATAAGGCATATGGGTAAGGTGTACGATGGTGATAGACTTGCAGGGCGACTCATATAACATTGATACTGTGGTAATCTCTATTAACATCGACTTATCCCATAGGTGATTCTGTTTAATTTTAACATTTTGAATATCAGCTTGGTCTTGGTCCCGAGTGAAGCCTAGTGACGCTACCTTCTTTCCATGTTACAATAAATGGGCTTTGTATGGAGATATTCTACTAGATGTGGCCATCACATCCTTTGTCTGGGTAAATTGGATTGGTTAATGCCCAATATTTATACTAATCATGTGATCACTATTCAATGACTATATTATAAATGGTAAGAATTATTAATGATATTTTAAAATACAATAACATACAACTAAGGAAACTACATTTGTTTTATATAACCATTTTATATAATAAGACATTTAATTAGATAATGAGGAATTTTAATCAATAAATGTTTCATTCATTAAAATATTATTATATTTTAATAGGTTAGAAATTATTTTTACATTTTTATTTGTATATTTGAAAGGGGTTATGTGAGATCCTTTTATAAAAATAGAAGAGTGAAATTTTGAAAATATGCTATATATTTTTATAATTTGATTACATAATTCTATGGTCAATGGGTAAAATTGAAGATATTATTTAAGTAAATGTATATATGTGTCAAAAATGGAACAATAATTTGTTTTTAAAAATGTTTTAAAAATTTGTTGAGTTTTTACCATTATAATTTTATGTTTTCCATTTTACTTGTATACTATGCATGTATGTTTAACCATGTTATTTTTGGATTTATTATAAAAATATAATAAAACTTATAACAAAAATTACAAAATGTGGAACTAAATTACACATATATTTTATCTTATTAAATTTATCTATATTAAATAATAAAATTTTAAATTTAAATAGATAAATTGTAGAATTATTTCTGTAGGAACATGTAATTTTAACAATTGTAGACTCTTAATATTATTTACAATTGATTACCAAAAATGACAGTATTATTAAATTTATTGTTGTGATAATAAATTATGTTATATTAATTAATTAAATTATTAATAATATATTTAATCAAGAGAAATTCATCGATATTAAAACAATTAAATTTTAAAAAAATATTCTTTTAAAAATATCGGTAAAATTATAATTTCTCCAAACTATATAAATTTTATATCCAAAAATTTTAAATTTTCTTATTGAATAAGATTAACATTATATTTTCTTGTCTAAGAATAATTTTAACAAAATATCATTATATTGTTTTGGAAATTAATATTAAAAATAATATATGAAATAATTACAAACATGTTCATTAATTATTATAGTTTTAAATAAAATTTATTTTAATTATTATAGAATAAAAAATTCCATTGATTCCAATGAATTAAAAACAATTTAAGTCCTCAAGGCGTATTTATTTTAAATTAATCAATATGAAACCGTTTATTCTATTAGGTTATAATTAATTAAATAAAATAGTTGAAAACTTGTTTTCAGTAATTCAATACCGATATTTTTATTATTTTTATCACAAGTTTAAAAATTCAATATATTTTTTTAAAACGATAAACTAAAATTTATAATGGTTACTTTTGATTGGAATTGTATAAAAGATAATTCAATATATTTAGATAATATAAAAAATATGACTACAATGTTAAATTATTATTTTCGTAATTCAACTAAAAACTAATTATTAAAAGAAACAAATGTCTCTTATTATGCTAATAATTATTTAATAATTATAAAAATGATATTAATTTTTATAAAATTGATTTTCAAAAATTTTACATTAAAATAAAATTATAAAATATCTTGAAAATCAATGATTTTATAATAAATCTTATTTTCATATGTAATATAAAAATTTAAAATTATTGATAATAATAATTATATCAATCTAGAAAAATATCCATTATATAAATTTTAATCATAAGGAATTATTTTTAAAGTTCACTATACAATATAATAAAGGGAATTTATATTTAATTGTATACATACCTTAATTATCATACTATTGATTATACATTATATTTTTATGAACATATTATAATTTTTTATATTATTTAGGTTTTTTTCATGTATAGAATATTAATGAACAAAGTACATAGTTGAGGAAGAAAAAATAGGGTCAACAAATTTGTTCTACAAAAATGTTCGATGTTTTTTATGGTATTTTTCGAGAAATGAATTTATAAATGATAATAATTAATATTTTCATATCATGAATGCAATGATATATTTATGGAGGTGGTTGGTACTAAATTTGAATGTCATTTTTGTGTTTTCACTCTATGTTTGGAATGGACAACACGATAATCCCATGACATAGACGACAAATAAGATTAATGGGAAATATTTGATCTATTCTCATGGAGTTATCCAAAATTATTTGTATTATTAATCCTTGATCCTCCTCAAAATATTCCGAGGTGTGTCATATACACTTTGGTATATCACATAATGTTTTTTGAAAATTAAAGGTGATTATAACCAATAACACTAATCTCACTCTAATATTGGGTAAGGAATCATTTTTACTGATTTCATGGCTTACCATGATTATTTTGATAATTCAATAATAATATGTAATTATATTGGGTCCTTACCCCTTTAGTGTGTGATTCTGGTCTGGTAACTCCCCCAAACATCAATACTTTTTTCATCCATAACATGTTATAGGGGTTGTACACCATCTTATTTTTAATAAAAATACCCAACAATGGATGGAAGAATGAAAAATTCTAATCAGAGTTGTGGGATACGATGTATTTATTAATGATCATATGTCTCTTCTTAGAAATTCTATATACAATATTATATTGAAGTAGGCCACAAAATGTTTTATGAAATAATTTTAAAAAATGATTTTGAAACTAATTTCACTTATCAAATTATTCGTGATTAGAAGAATAAAATGTTTAAGGTTTTTCAATAGAAGAATATTATCCATTCATTTTAATTAATTCAATATAATATGAGGGTATATTAAATTTCTTAATGTTACAATCACATATAATGTTTGGTATTTGTTTCGTATTTCCTCATATATAGTGATATGGAATTATGTGGTGTCCCCAGTGAGCTAGTCCAATGGAAAGTAATATCTTGTGTTTGATGACTTAAAAATATGATCTTTGGTAAGGAGGTTATTATTATGAATTTTTACAATCTTCCTAGAAGTGAACTCAATTTTTCCAGATATGGACGGTCACATCCAATGAATGACCATTAGTGAATGAAATTTTTTGAGGATATTTCCTTGAAATTAATTGATGGAAATTCTTATTTTTGTTGACATACACGAAGTTTTTATTTGAAAATGGGCCATATTAAAAACAATTTTTTGAATTATATAAATGATTCCACTTCCATAAAAACAATTTCACTATATTTAAAGGTTGGATGTTTCCATTTAATAGGATGAATTATCATTCATGTGAATTCATGGGTTATTAAGTCAGGTGTATCTTTAAATGAAATAGGTGATCATGGGTATATAGTTTATTATGTATTAGGAATATAGTGTAGTGTACATAAAATGGAAAACAATTCTATATACACAGATGGGAAAGGTGATTTTATTATTTGAATGTTAAATTGATGTTTCATGACACTATGACATATTAGAAATTTTATATGTATATGTAGTATCCTTATATTTGTGTGATGAATTGAGGATGCTGGAATTGGGATGGTTTTTTTGAATGTATTTGGGAATTCAAAACCTGGTTCCATGGATATATCTTATTGATTAAAGAATTGAACCTTGTACATGATTAGAGAATGTGATAATGCTATTGTGATAAGAAGAACATCATCCGATAGTCTATCAATCAGGAAATATAGGTCGGTCACCTTAGTCAAAATAATTAGAAATTTAATGTAGAAAATGTAATCTATAAACATGATCACACAAACCTTGGAAAATATAAAAATCCTCATTTTTGAAAATGTAAAAGGGTTAAATTAAAATTTTGTGGAATAATCCCAAGGAATATACTGTTTAAATTATAAAATATTATTATTGGGGACCATCCACTATTAAATTAAATGCATTACCACTACACATTGTGTCCTTAATTGAAAATAACACTTAAAATCCAAAGGTTTTCACCTCAAAGGAAAAATATTATGTGTTTAATGATTTCATTTTTTTGAATGTTTTAATAAATAATGTGTTTGAATGAATGCAGATTTTTTTTGGATTGTTAATTATGTGGAATAAAATGGAAACAATATGTGTTAATTGTTTTTTTATAATAATGTAATTATGCCTTAGAAGATTATTTCATGAAATCCACAAAACAATGTACTATAAGATAGAATATATCAGAATCCCTATGATAAATCTAATAGTATGAGGTCTGACACTATAACAAGTAATATAATTTAGGAAAAATAAATAAATATGAAAGAACAATTAGTGAATAGAAGTAAGGCTTCCATTTATCAATTTGGAATTATTATAGAACTTGGGTCCAGTTAGAGAACATAGGGAAAATATATCAAAATATTTGTATGTAATTCATATTATCTTATTGATTTTATATACTCTTATATATCGGAGGAGAAAAACAAGGTGGATTTTTATATTGGATATGGATGTGAAAACATCATATATCTCTAATGGGATGATGAAAATAAAAACTTAATCTATAAATAATATGTTTTTTCAATAATTAATATTTGTTGAGTGATCATAAACTACATAATAAGGACATCAAGGATATACCAACTCTATAAGATAATGTTTAATGGTTATATGATAAAAATGAATTAAAATTTAAAATTTGCATGGGAATAATTAGTGGCCAGTATTCCCATATTCATGATACAATTTAGAGATTGACCAAATATAAAATTTCCAAATAGATAAATATAATATAGACCAATATCAGATAGATAATAGTGATATATATGAATATATGATATAAAAAGTGTATTTATAAGGATGTTCACTCTTATTATAAAAATAGTCCAATTTTGGAGATGATATAAAAATTCAAATCAATTGTAACAAGGGAAACCAATATTTCTATAAGAGGTATCTAATAACACAGATTCTAAATATAGGGACTATTCAATGCAAGTGGAAATTTTATCCTTAATTGTGAAAAATAAAATAGAGTGGGACTAACTACTATGAGGGAAATGATTTATTGAATAAAATTGTATCCCATTTGTAAGAGAGTATTTATGAATGTAAGAGAAAATAATTGAGGATTTTTGTGACGGGTTTTCAACCATTGAATGATATTAAATTATTTGAAAAAATATCCCCACTATAAAATCAAACAAAAATTTGGATAGTGATCAACATTGTATTGTCTAATGATCTACACATGGAGAATATAGATTTAATGGAAAAAATTTCATCATAGTGACTTGGAGGTAGATACTACAATGATTAATTGAAGGGTAATGAAGTCTCCCAGAAGGTGGATATTTGATTGTATGTTAATGTTATTTCTTCAAGTCTTGAAAAACCTCGTAGACCTTGGTATGGGATGTTATAATGTTTCATGTTTAATTAAATATTTTATCTATGTGATTAATGTCATTATTATTACAAAAATAAATCATATAATGTAACATATATTAAACTATTATGTTATGTAAATGATTTTTTTAGTTTTCATATATTGCTATATTATATTAATTGTCCGAATAACATTTTTTTAAAATGTGAATAAAATGAAAAAAACTATATGAACATAGAATATATCATGGAATTGAATTTGTAAGGATAAGATTAATAAACCTGTAGATTGATCTATGGATTAATAAATTAGGAATGTAATTGAAGGATTTTGAATTAATATTTTTAAACCTATCTCTAATCCCATCTCTAGACATGTCAAAATTGATAAATCAAATGAACCATTTCTGGATGAAGGTGTTCATGAAATGGAAAAGTTTCTTTTTTTCCTTCATTTTTAAGATTTATAATGTATTTTATGGTATATAATTGATAAAATATTCATTTTCCAGTGGTAATATTTATCCATATTAGGTATAATCATATATAGAGGCACTAGGAAGAGGTAAAATGTTCCCTCTTATGTATGTAGGTGTTCTAGTAGGAATATTTTTGTATCAATGATGAGTATCAACAAATTGGTTTTGTAGATGTGTTTTTTTCTTGAGACATTTACTCGCCAAAAAGTACTACATGTTTTTTAATTAATGTTCTTGGAAAAAAGTTTTACTCGATATCATGATTTCATATAATTGTATCATTATTTATAAATGATTGGGAGAATTAATATACTAATGAATATACGAGACAATTAGTTTTATTGATGTAATTGTTGATGGAACTTGAAAAGGTATCACATAGAGGATTTATATTATATAAAAGTTAGAGTGTCATTAAATTATATAGTCATATATTGTTTTATATAAGAATTAATTAAATTAACCTGATTTTTTAAAGTGTTCATAGTATTAAGGATTATAATATTTTTTTATTGATGAATATTACTATATAGTAGAATCATAATGATATGTTTACAGAGGTAATATTCAAAAAACATATGATGATTTTTTTTACATTGACTAAGATTATCAAACATCATGGGGAAACAATCATTCATCTGATATTGGATTTCATCATCAATATGGATGAATACGAATGAAATAATAATGAAACATTCAAGTGGGGTTTCATGGGATTTTAGAAATATCACGTATTACCTTACACTATTTTCTAGATATAGGTCATTAGAATGATATGATTGGGAAGATATCATAGAATATAGACCACTGGCTATATTTTTCATATTGTACATTTTTTAGAGGTTTAAGGGAGGAAGTGTTTCACCAAATTTATTCCCATCAGATAACATAGATATAATTTACAATGTGTAAATACTCAATGAATGCATTGTATGGATGGTGAGATGATGTTGGTGGTTTTATTGGATGGTTCAATAGTTTATCATAGGATTCTAAGGTAAATATGATCTTGATAAAAAATACCAGAGGCCATTAAACAATTTCAGCCAGATGAAGACTTATATAAATATAGGTGGAAGTCTAAATATGATTTATGATGATTATTCTATGATTCATATACAAAACAATGGTTGTTTCTAACTTAATTATATGAATCCCTGTAAGGTTTAGAAAAACTGAGTGATAAGATTTTAATTTATTTATATATCTATTAATGAAATTTTATCCATTATTACCTAAGGGATAATAGAGTTTTTAACCATCTAAATATTTTTGTCTATATGTTTTTTCTTTTTTGTTTTAAGTGAGTTTATGATTTTTTGGTTGATTATAAAACCATTGATAGTAAATCTATTGAGTAATCTAAAATGACAATTTTATAAAATAATCCTATGTTTGGTAATATTGTGGAGATTTATTCTATGCATGTAGAGGATGATTATATAAACATTCATCTTGTGTATGTTTTTCTAACTAGTTCAATTTGATGAAATGGATGGATTACTTTTATATTTTCTCCAAATAATATAAGAATTGTATCAGGTTGTGTTGTATGGATTTTTATTCTTATTATTCATGATTTTGGGATATAAAATGTACTGCAGGTTCTATAGTGATGTTATTTTAATGGTTCATTATTTATTGTTCAACTAAGGATGTTTATGTATCATCCAATATTTCAAAACATTATATATGGTATAATTATATATTTCTCCATATTATTCAAATATAAAAATATATTGATATAAAATAGGATATTGGATTCCTATTTTAGTTACGTGTTGTTTTTTAAATTTATTTGGAAACTACTTTCATACAGGAATAAAATCCTTGTATATGGATGTGTAATTCACTATTATCAATAATAATGATTCATTTTTAGTTATTGTGTATTCTTTTAAAACATACCCACTAATATATGTTTTGTACCCTCAGTAGTTGCCTTTATCCCGTGGTAATTTGGAACATTCCTCATTCCATTTAATAGATTTAACAATGTGATATGCTAGGATAAATCTATTTTGTTCGTAAAAGGTAAATATTTTACTAGGATACCCTTGTGATTAATAATCTGAAATTTATTTCAAAATCACAAATAAATTACATACTTTTATTTATATCATTTTAAAATTATCATAGGTTGTTTTATTATGGTTAAATAATACAAGTACATGGTGGAGATAAATTTTTATTATTTTCATTGACTCAATAATATTGATACAGTATGAATTCATTTAAGGGGGTTATTTATAAAAATTAGGGAAAAATAATACCTTTAAGAATTATAATTTTTTATGAATTATAATTGATGAAAAATATTATTATATCATTATGAATCATGATCTTCATTGGTATTTTTATTTTAAAACTATAACTTATGATCTATATAATTTTTTGGATCTTATACCCAATTCCATTTAATTATTTATAGGTAAAGTTAAGAAAATAACTAAAAGTACATTTTCAAGTAAAACAAACGAACATACTCTTGAAAATTCATTAATGATTACAAATATATATGATATGCCTTGTGTACTAGCAAAAAGGGTCATACATTATAACTCAATGAGTATAATCACAATGTACTTTGACAAGGGTAATTTTTTGGATCTGAATGATTCATTATTTTTCTTATAAATTTATAAATTCTCACACACTATGTCTTTTTAGAAATATTGTTTTGGTAAATAATGTAATAATGTAAATTGTTGATCTTTACAAGGGACTGTGTGTGTGTTCCATAATGATGACGTAATATCTTACATAATCATGTATACTTGTCATATATACAAAATAATATTTCATGATTGATATAAATATACTTTAGATTATTAATATATATTAATATATATTTTTTAATTTAGTTATAGAATATAATATTTTACCACTATAATTAATTATATGTATATGTTATTTTTAAAGAATACACTAAAACAATCATCACATAATGACTAATATATATAAAAATATTTTACGATCCATAATTATGTGTAAAATTAATAAGAAAATTGTAAAAAATAAATTAATATTTAAATATATCAAGCATTATCCCCCTAAATGAAAAAAACGAAATTAGAATTTTTATTATCCTACTTTTCTATATGGTCTATATTATAGTAAACACCCAAAATATTATTCAATAATTCAATATCCTTATACCACATATCTCTATGGTATTTTATAGAGGAATTTATACTATAAATGTATATTCATATTAAATATTTTTATGTGTAATTAATTTAGTACAATAATTTTAGGAAAAAGTTATTTTAGAACCCATATTTTCATTTTTTTTGGGTACCTCTTAGAAAATATAGAATGTTGGAAAACCATGTTTGGAACATTATGGTGAAAAAACCAAAATTGAATTAATGAATTAAATTTCATGTTTTAAATAAATAAACATAGATTATATTTTTAGATGTTCATCTGTCAAATTTAGTAGTTGTTAATGAACCATTTTTTATTAATGAATTGTACTCAAACGTATTTCATTCCATGATATTAAAAAATGATTCTTATTGAAATACTATTATAATTTGGGTAATTTAGTGGAAAAATGAAAAATAAATTTATGGTTGGAATTAAATTCATTCACATTATATTGGTCATTTAACTTCAATTTTATCTTTTCCCCTTTATAGAGATTTAATTTTTCAATGAAAGCATTATTTTGAATCATAATACACTTTTTAAATATTATGATATATTTTAATATAATTCCTCTAGTTTACCCATATATTATTTAACACATATCTATTTGTAATCATTCATAGAACATGATAATATATTATAATGTATATCATTATTAACCTCAATCGCAACTATTTGACGTTTGAAACTATTATCACTTTATTCAATTTAATTGAGGGAGCCATTTATTGCACTCCATATATAACCCTAGAATATTTTTTCATTTTATCTTATATTTATAGTTTTTATTGACTATGGGTCTTCCATATTTGACATGACTCTTCTACTCAAACTAAAAACATTAATGGTCATTTTCACTTCATTTTCATTTGTTTTTTGATCATTGAAATGATTTCTTCTTTATCGGTAACTTTTTTATTTTGTAGATGTTGTTAGATAATTTTAATTACGTATTATATTATATTCCATTATTATATTTTATTTCTCTATTATTATTATACATAACATCCTTCAGTTATTTTTCATCTCCCATCATGACTGAGATCACATATATCATGAGAGGTCCATTGAGTTCTATTAAGGGTCTAATATTGACAACAATTTCTTCATTAATTTATTTCATGTTTAAAAGACATGGTTATATTGAATACCTAATTCTTTTTTTCACAAGTTTTTATTATGTAATGTCATAACTATGTTATTTAATTTCACTTTAAATATCATTAAATGAATTATACATTCCATTTATTAATTCATTAATATTTGTTAGAAAATTTTCAATGACCTACCTACAAATATAAATTATGGTGTAATTGAATTAATTTTTTATTCATATAAGACATAAATTATTTTAAAGACTTCATTATTATTTATTTATATAGATACATTTTAAAAGTAATTATAATATAGACCATAGTGAAGAGAAATTATGGATTTCCCATCTAACACATATGGTACTATATCATTTGGACTCAATTTTGTTTCTTATATAGTTCGTTAAAATCCAGTTATAATAATTTTTTACACGAGTAATTACATTCTTCTATTAAATTTTTTTTATGTTTGTTTTATAATTACAAGGATCTTAACATTAACGTTACAAATTCTTGTTATTTTAAACTAGAAATATATATTATTCATTCCAAAACATCATTTTGGATTAGAATTTCATATGATTAGGAAATATTATACAATGTAAACACTTATTTTAAAAGTTAAAAGAAATACAAAGTAACTATTTTTTCACCAATGTACACCCTTTTAAAATAAAACATGTTTTCTCTTCTTGTTATATAATTAGAGTTTTTTCCTTGTCATATTTTTTGTCTCTATTCTTCCTTAAATAAATTGAATTTTTATTGATACATGGGATGAGCCTAAGATATCATTATGGGACATAAATGTTGTAATATATTACTCAGGTGAAGATTCTTCAAAAAAACTAATAAAACATACATTTTATTCGGAAAAGAAATAATTTTCCAAAAAAATCAACTTCTTACCTTTAGAAAAATCAATTTATTTTCATGAAAAATTAGAAGAAATAATAATAGGAGTTAGGTAACCTAGGATATCAATTTCTAAATTACACTAACAATAATTATATATCTCATTCTGACATTGCGAGTAACAATCATAATTACATTTTCAACAATCATTACATCACTATTCATAAAATCACATATGAGAAACTAAACCTGTAAAACTCAATCTCCTTAACCAATGGATTCATGAGCTACAATGGACTCACCTACCCTAGGACTATCATGGAACCACCCATTATCATAACCATTTCCCATAAACAATATCTTAATAATTACACATAAATACTACCTAGAAGAAATATTATTAAGGCAATTAGCATTACTATTTGAAAATATATTTTCTAATTTTTATAAATAGGTGTACTCATAAATGAAAACTATATTTGAAAATAAAATTTTGATCATGAAAAGTGACCAAAAAGACATTAAATAATCACTGATGTGATAATGTTGTTTCATAGAATATATGATGAAAAAACATTCCTTTCATATTTTTTTAATAAATACACAAAAAACCACTTCATGAAATGAAAAAAATGCAATCAAAATAAATTTATTAAATTCCAACATTATTAGAAACGAATTTAAAAAATCATATGCGTATTGTTAAAAAAATGAAAATATTTTTATGAAACTTGGATAAGGAATAATTTTTAGATATTCAAATGTAACTTTAGAAAATTAATTTTTAAATGTATTCACATTATAAATATCACATTGTTGAAGTGGAAATTAAAAAAATTAACCAAATTTGTTTATCCATTGTAAATCCACATATAAAAGTTGGAATAATAGATTATATATAAAGTACAATTTCACAATTAATCTTATAACATCATAATCATGATGTATAAGTTTAATCGAAATTATATAAATTGGGTTAATAAAATCCATTACCTCATATTCAAAATCCTTTAATTATATTAAAAAATATATTTTATAATGGATTAAATACAGTTATTAACACATTAATAAACTATATACATTTTTATTCTACTATATACAATGACTTTCTCATATATTATGTCCCATTCATTAATAATATTTCATTTTTTTCAAGATGTTGGTTGTATATGTTTTAGGGTTTCATGACCGCCATTTCATGTATACAATTATGGGTGATCCTATAAAATGGAATATAAAATCTATAAGTGAAATTAAAGAGTAATAATTTTCTTCAATTGTTAGTAATAAAGAATTAGGTAAATTTTATTTCTAATATGAAGATGATTAATTAGATAAAACATTAATGATAAATTCTTATTTTAATTTTATGTTTTTTCAAACTTCTTGATCTAGCTTCATGTTATTAAATAATATTTCTATACATTAGTTCCAGAACATGAAATATGTTACAATATACCTATTTAAAAAAATCACCATAATAACACTATTATAATCATCCGTGAATGTGATAATAAAAATAAAAATTCATTTTCAGAGAGATGGTAAACTACTATATTCGAGAAAATAGTTTCATTTCATTGATTAAGAGAGCCTGTGAAATGAAATTGATATGTGATATTAAATTATAAAAAAAATTATAGTATACTTGATTATAAAGTAATCATGAATTTTTTGATGATGTAGGTTATGTGAAATGACAAAAAGTAAATAAATGTATAGAGGTGTATTGAGAAAATTAACTGTTGAATAAATATTCATTATGAGTCACCAAAAAAAATTTTATTTGGTATTATGGTGAGAAAATAAGCAATGGAACATGTAAATAGTGAGTAAGAATGGTTTAGGTTGATATTATAGGAGATACAAGTCTTTTCTCTCAAAACGTTGTATTGAGGGTGGTATATATAATTAAGGATAAGTGTGTTTAAGTGATTCATGTATTTATTATTTTATATTTAAAGACAAAAAATATAAGCAGTATTGATTTTATAATATAATCTTCTAAATTAATGTTTTTTAGGATATTTAGGATTGAGTAATACCTTATACAACCGTTGAATGATGTGATTTATAGCTACATTAAGCTTTTACTATTTAACATTAAATATTTTTAGTTCTTACCTATACTATGGTAAATAAATTGTATGCCACAAAAATTATTTCCAAAAATAAAATGAAAATGACCATAAAACCTAATTTTTAGACTCATATACTAAATACGGAATCAATTTTACTAAATTAATTTCACATAATACATAAAAATATTCTTAAAATTAATCATGATGAAAAATTATAAGGATTGTATCTAATGTGAAATGTTCAAATATTTGAAATCATTTTATATCCAATTTTAATTTAAAAATAAATAATATGAATTGAATTAGATTGATTTATGTATAATTGAAATAATTATACTTTCAACCAAATTTAAAATTCAATTTAATGATATAAATAAATTATATGAATAATCTCATTTCAGATAAATTTTTGTACTCTTCACTATTAATCAAAATATATAAATTTTTATAAAAAATAAACAAATCACCCGAAGAAAATTTTAGTTTTCCAATTTCAAAATTTTTTTTTCCTAATAATATATTTTTTATAGTGTCAAAATTTATATTTAGAATTCGGGCTCCATTAAATAGAATAAAATTTTTTATTATAAAAATATATCTATTTATAAATCCTATCAAACTAATTATATGAATATAAATACATTTGATAGAATATATATTAGATAAATTTATTTAAAATATTTTAATATATTGATTAAAGTAATTTATTATGATAAACTATAATTATGGGCATAAAATGTTTTTTAATTTATCATTTATATTCTTTTGGTTTTAATTTTAATTTCTAAATAATTTAAATAAAATTAATTAATTTTATTAACATGTGTAAACGATATTTTCATAATTTCATTAATATCATTTATTCCCTCCCTTCTAATGGTAATGTGAAAACTATCATATTTGTCCAATTATATTTATTATTTTGATTAAGATTGATGTGTTATGTCTTTTATGGTATTGATCATCATGTTTTAATTTAAAATATTAGGGTTTTACATACCCCCTAATATAATAAATCCCATAATCACAATTTTATGTCCAGAATAAAAAACTAACAAATTTAATTTCTTAAAATACCTTTGTTTAAATCCCACAATAGAATAAGGATGTATACAAATTCTATTTGAATAAAGATATTGGAAAGTTCAAGGGTCTCCTTATAAAACACATACCAAGTTTACATGTCATAAAAATTGTAATGGAAGAGATACGATAACACTTTAGAAATGATATATAATGAAAGAAAACATGGTTGTGAAAATTCTAATTATCACAAAATAATAAATCAGTGATTGATTGAATGTCCATTTATTTATCAATATAAAAAGAAATCAGATAATTTTGTTTAAAATACTAATTCTACAGTTGGGGAATTAATTTTTATAATAGAAAAAATAATATTGAAATAAACTTATTTTAGAATAATAACTCAATCCTCTTGTTCTCCCTAAATGATGAATGATAAAGATGAATATTCATACCTGAATCATAACATTTAACATCTAAATATAAAAAATTATAAAAAATTAAAATATATAAATTCCATATATCATTAAAAATTAACAATTACTAAAATGGTTAATAAAAGAAATGAAATTTTTTTAAAACTAATAAATCATTGTATGATGTGAAAATAATTAATTTTCCAAAATTTTCTAGTGATACCGAAATTTTAACATAGATTATTCAAAAAATTATTATCCTTAAAATTAATCAAAATGTTACATACTAAATATTGGAACAAAAAAATATGGAGGATTTGATAACATTTTCTTCCAAGATAAATTTAACATTCACCTTTAAATAACATCAATTAAACAAGAAGTATATTTTCAAACTGTAACATCCCAAATAATCATAAATATATAAGAGTTATTTATGTAAAAAACATGAATCGATGTAAATATTTTTTGTTTCCAAAAGATACCTCATCCATTAATTTATCAAAAAAAAAATTCCATAGAGTTATGTTTACCTTTCTGATATAATGTTCCTAAAAAATTGAATGTCTTCCGAAATAACATTCATCACCTATTATCAAAATCTTTTCCAAACACCATTGTTGTCTATATGATTAAAATATGTTCCCAAAAATTAAAATAACCATTATTTGTCACATATTTTAAATAAAAAAAATCATACTTACCAAGAAATCAAATAGGATAGTTATAAGCGATGAACCACTTATGCCCTTCATTTGTGGGTTTAATCCCCCAAACATGATATATGTGATGGGTTTTCAACTATACTTAAGGTATTGTTTTGTTTTTCTAAAAATATATTAATATAATTATTACTAAATAATTTAATTTTTAAATAATTTCTCAAAAATAAAGTTAATATATTATATCCTCAATAGTTGTCTCATGACATTCAATTTCAATCCCAAAAAGTATGAACCCATAATTTATAGAAAAATTATATATTATATAATCCAATTATACTGAAATTACCTTTTACATTATGTCCATCAAAATTAATGGATTTTTTTACTCAAATATCATTTTACATATCATAAAATTATAGTTTACTTGTACCAAAAAATTAATACATTTTTACCACTATTCAAAGGTATCAATTATTCTAAAATATGACTCAAATTTATTTACAAAAATCCATCTATATAAAAATGATTTTATGATCTTTGATTCTAGAAATATTAATTAACTTCCATTTTACAATAAATTTAAAATTAATTAATATCATAATTATTCATTAGGCTTTCTAATTAAACCATTAACAATGAATATTCATCTTATTCCTTCATAATTTATTCCCAAAATCAATGATATGAATAATCTCTTTAGGATCTATCAATATCAGTGAAAATTTTTCATAGTTAGAAAATTATAAAATAATTCAAACATTAAATCCATATTTTAGGATCTTCTTGATGGTCCCTTTATCTTTTGTCATGTTATCCTACATTCTAACATTATTTGTTTATGTATGTTATTGTATTTAACTTTTATGTTTAGTTAAAAATTTTGATATCCTAAAATAAAATAAAATAAATTCAATGACCAGTAATATTTTTTAAGAAATAAATTAGTTTTGGATAACATCAAAAATTTATTCTATGTGTTTTGAATTCTCTAATGAATTCAACAACATTTGAATAAGTGTTTTCTATAATAGTGACATTGAAGTCATTATAGGGGGATAAAGAATGATTTATAATATATATTTCCAAAAATCATTAGAAATGATACTTAATCATTTTATAATTACATCACTAATATAATAAATGAATTATTAAATGAAAAATAATACATATGGTAAATATAATACATTAAAATTTTTATAATAATCTAATATTTCAACCACCATATATATAATTTTATTTTTTTATTTATCTGATCCAAAAAAATTTCCCTATAAGATAAAAATTATACATATTATTGTAAAAACCTAAAAATTTCAGAGAATATTATTTTATAAATACTTTGGAATTTTACGATTCTGTAGTTTCTGACGGTGCCTGATTCTGAGGCCCAGTGTGCCCGGAATCAATTTCGGATGTTTTGTTCGGGTACATTTAGTAAATGTACGAGCTGGTTTTTATATCTTTTAAATCAGTGCTCAGAATTGAAATATGAGGGCACCGATGAACTCTCAGCTCTAGTATTCACCTAAAAAGACCTTTACTGCAATTGTGTTTGTTTGAGAGTATAAGTTACAATTTGGGGATTCATATAAAATTAAATAAAATTGTTGTATTGTAAAATTTTATTTAATTGGTGGTTATTTCCACCAAAGGGAATTTTGGGTGGGGCTCACACACCACATAACCTCCAATGAGAGGATAATCTATAGTGGGGCCCATACGAGCACCTATCTGTTCATCTCCCCATTAACTCTTATGAAAACCCTATTTAACATTTGAACTCCCACTTAATGGAGGAGCCTCCCCACCACCCTTCATTAATTGTGCCAACCCCATCATTTTAATAAATTAAGCTCCCTTAATTAATTGGTACTTTTGAATTATTTTGAAATGCATGAAATTATAATATTAGTATCCTATTATTTCATTTACGTTGGTAAATATTCTATTGGGGAGGCTCTGGAGAATTAAAAGAAAGGTTTTCCTCTCTTGACAAAGAACACATTTCCTCAACGAAGAACATCTTTGACGAAGAACGTGAAGAACTTATCCAATGACGCTTCCTCTTCAGACGCACCCCAACGTCAACAGAATCAACTTCTGTATTCGGTGATACCCGACCTACATGATGCTTGTCTTTTGTGGATCGTTGATGTGCAAAGTCATATATGAGGTAGGGGTTTTGTATAATTTTAATTGAATAAATTATACCTTCAATCCAGTTGAATGAAAGTGATCGTCAATGGCTATTTGTTACCACCTAACGAGGATGGCGCGGGCTAAACGAACATGGTCCAATGAAACTCCATTGTTTCTTGTTTTTAATCGCGATGGAGGAGATGATGGAAGAGGTTTCGGAAGCCACGACGGCCACACGCCGGCCCGTTAGAGGACCGCGACACTGGATATCGTGTGGGAAGAGGAGACTGTGGCGCACAACCGGGCCACTTGGCCGAAGAAGAACCTCCCGGTCTAACGAACAGCCAGGATGGAGAACCGCAGAGCCCCCTTGGTGCTGCGCTGTGGAGAACCACGGCCCGTGCTTCCGCGGGCCCCTTCCACCGACGAACCGGCCAGCAGGCGGCCGACCGAGTTGAAGAAATATGCGACACTCAAAGGTGCCACATGGGAGAACAATGACCCACCAGTGCGGGCTGCTCATGCTGGGGAAGGCCGACCGGCATCGGCCAGCTGGGAATGAGGGACGGCGCCACTCGACACTACTGTTTTAGAAAACCTGGTGGCCGCACCCCCTGCTTTGCTTGGCCAACTGGCCGAGCCAGGACCAGCCGTGGGCTGGGTCGCCCTTGCGCGGGCCGGGCCGCCTGCCGTTAGACCGGGCCACGCCCTGTCGGGCCGGGCCACAATACCATGGGCCATGCCGCATTCCACTGGGCTGGGCCACACCCCGCCGAGCCGGGCCGACCCCCCAGTCGGGTCGGACTCATCGAGCCAGGACAGGCCGACCCGCCAGCCCACCAGGCTTGACGGGTCCGGCCCGTTTCACAAAAACATGTATAACATAAAGACCACGTGTCTGACTGACTCACTGTCTATGACACTAAGATCCTCTTTATGTGACAGTCCCATTGTGATACATTAAGAGAGTTTTGGAAAACATTGGAAAATGGCCGGGTTTGGAATGAGCGTAATTCAAACCGGGCCCCTTGAACGAAATAGTCAATAACACTCAGACCAGGTATCTGATTGATGCACCGTCTATTGCGTTGGGTTCCTTTTGATGAGAAGGAACTTTGGGATACATCAACTCTAGACATTTTGATAGTTTATGTATCGAACTTTTTTTAATCTTGGAGCAGAACCTCCCAGAATTGAGCGTGATGTGTGCAGGAACCCAACAATTGGCTACGACTGCGACGTCTACTGTACAGGGATCCACCATGGGTTCGATAATGATGTCTACCATTCTGTAATCCACCGTCGGTTCGACGGTGATGACTACTATTCGTGTATCATGTGTGGGTCTGACAGTTTTGACCTCTGTACTTGTATCCTCTGTGGGTCCAAATGAGTAGCTGGTTTTGTATCCTGTGTGGGTCCAATAGTATAGCTGGTCTTGTATCATGTGTGGGTCTGACAACTTAGATGAATTGGTGGCTACATCTGATCATCACTTTCTCTATATTAAAGATGTTAACCTATGTGAGCTGGGTCTTGACTTCCAATCATGATCATCGATGTGATAGAATTTACTTCCTGTATGGACTGGGTTATTCTTGGGCTCGAGAGTTATAGCGAAACTGAGATTGATAACGTAGGTATATGTAAGGGAATATACCTAATTAGGGTTGGTTGATACTTCGTGGTTGTATCTTTCTTATTTTTTTTTATCCTTTTTGGATTCTGGGAGACCTCTGGGGGTCTTGGGGTCCCTAATGAGTATCATTATACTCCCCCCTGCACAGGCTATGCCCGCACTTTGTTGTGTTGGATACAGATGACAAACATCATTGATGGAGGCCAAGAGTGATCTAGGACCGGACATTACCCAGAGGCGGACCACACGGCGAGACTGTACTCAGAGCGGACCGATAGACGTGGAGTGCTGAGGTGGACTTCTATACCTGCCCTTTAGGTAGGACACTCGGCGGAAGTTCCAGGAGCTGCCATTTTTAGCTGTTGTCCCTTTTTCAGTTGTACTTACTTTCCGTAGTACCTATACTTTACTGTTGGGCTTGTATTTCCAGCCCCTTTACTTTCCGCACTACTTTTTGTATACGGTTTTCACATAGTGATTTGCTTTCATCTTACTCTGATTGTGTGTGCGTTACTACTATAAAAGAAATTTCTTCTCATCATAGGGATGTACGCCTTTGGTGCTAGTCTCCAGCCCTTGGTCTATGGATGGTGGGCTAGGGGTAGTCATGGCATGGGCCCTGAGGACAGGTTTTAAAAATTGGTATCATAGGAGTCGGTTCTACCACAGAACTGAGGACTCTAATTCTCCTTTTCCGTGAAGCAATAGTGTTAAGAGTATTGAATATGGTTTTCCGTCTAGGGAGTCCAGTGTTGGTCCGACGGCCGGCATATCCATACACCAGGACCCTGACCTCTGATTTCCGATATAGTGCATAGAATCATTGATTAGTGTGTGTTTCAAGAGTTTTCTTTGTGGTCTCCTTGATTAATCTCACCAGGTATAAATTACTGACTATGGTGCACCTTTTCCTTATCTGGGTGTCACTCCGTAGATAACCAGCTAGGGTTCCCAAGAGAGTACACGATGACGGCCCACCAAGTGACGAGGATCCAGAGTAGGGCCCTCTTAATCTGTTGTCACCTTATGGTGGTGTACCAGTAGCACCACCACCTGTTGGGAAGCAGATTCCACCAGCCACACTGGCAGATGGTGCAAATCGACTGAGCACGTTGTATGAGTTCCAGTGGCAGAGGCCTTTGAGGTTTTGAGGCGAGATAGATTCCCATGTAGTAGAGGACTGAATGGAGGTGATTACTAGAGTTCCCTCCTAATAGATACACTAGTAGAGTAGATGTTGATCATAGTTACTAATCATTTTCTGCGTGTGACCATGAGGATGGTCTACATAATGATGAAGTTTCGGTACTTGGACCATTTTTTGAGATGGTACCTTCGGGCTGTGTGCCATCTCTATCACAGGACATTGGTCAGAAAACACTACTGACGGTACTGGTAGAAGAGACATATAGGCTTAGTTCCTTACATACGTTTTAGCACCAGATATCCCTCATGTTCCGAGGCGAGCCTGACCCACAGGCGGCTAAGGACTAGCTTGAGGAGGTGGCTGAGAGTTTCTAGAGCTTATATAGCTTTGGCAGGATGATGTTTCGATCGCTGAGTATTCATCATGGTATACCAATCATTCCTAGTACTCGGTGAATATGATTCGATCAGTGCATTAGTGCTCGGACCTCTGAGCAAGGTGTGCTTAAGGATTTCTGATCCATCGCTTTTTCCTCTATGCATTCCTACTTATTTTAGGGTGCTAGAGAGAAATATTTTGGTTGAATGTTTATTATATGAGAGGATAAAGCCGGTTAATGTTCATAGTTGGAAGGAATGAAACTGGCATCATCCTCAAATACATGGGCATGTATTATGTTTTGAGGAGAGGAAGTGTTACGGACATATGAATCTACAGGGCAGCAGACGTGGATGCAGAGCAAGGAGAGAAGCATGAGGTGGTGAACATTTCTACATGTTACAACCACACGTCTTTGTAGTCCCTGCTAGGCTCATGGAGCTGGAGGGAAGGAGAAGATAGTAGCTGCATACGATCAAGGAGTGTGACCCAAGGGCTCTATGAATGATTTGAGGTACGATTAGTGTCCACTACTAGCTGCCATATCAACAGACATATGTAACAATCATTCCTTCCTTCCATGAATCTTGTCCCAGACCTAGAGTTTCCAGTTAAGCCATTTACATGACCCTCACGTCTGGATATACCTTTGGCGAGAGACTCGATAATCACACTTACAATAATGGTGAGATCTGACCATTGAGGTGAGAGTTTTGGTTGGATCTTCTTGGTGGTAGCGTCGAGGCCTTACGATGTTAATTTGGGTATGGACTGGGCAACCACCATTCATAGACAGATTGACTATATTAGGAAAAAAGATTTTGGTTTATCTACAAATTTGCGATGGGGTTTTCCTTTGTCAGCAAAAAGGAAAACCCAGGCATCATAGGATGGATTCATGCATAAGAGGGTGCAGTCGATCACTCAAGAGTTTTACAGACTTACCATTGTGCCAGACTTCTCCATAGTTTCAGCACCACTATAATCATTGACAAATAAGGGGAAACCATTCATTTCGATTGAGAGATGCCAGCAGAGCATTCAGTAGTTGAGGCATAGGTTGACCAGTGTGCCGATCTTGAGGCTACCAGAGGAGGGAGTTGGGTACCTAGTTTTCTGCGACACATCACGGACCGAACTCGGGTGTGTCCTGATGTAAGAGCGAGCAGTGATCACGTATGGTTCATGACAGTTGATTAAGCATGAGAAGAACTATTCTTCCCATGACCTAGAGGTAGCAGAATTGGTTTTCCCATTGAATATGTGGCATCACTATTTTATGGGAGAGTGTTTTACAGTCTACTCTGACCACCAGAGTCTCAGGTACATCTTCTCGCGGAAGGACCTGAAAATGAGATAGCGTAGATGGCTTGAGTTCCTCCACGACTATGACTTAGAGATAGTCTATACTTCTGGGAAGGGGAACTTTGTAGTAGATGCTCTCAGCAGAAGATCCGAAATTTAGCTTCTAGTAGAGGTGATAGTGAAGTTGTCCACGCTGTAGATATCCTTTGTGGATAGAGAGGGAGCATCCTTTCTGTAGTCCCTCACAGTCACACCTCCACTTCTTCAGTGAGACAATGAGGCGCAACGTGAGGACATTGACTATGAGGCATGATGTTCTCAGATATCCTCAGGGCAAGAACATGATGTTTTTTCTGAAGGTGGGGAGCACGTCATATTATTCAGAGGACGTACCATGGTACCATTTTCACTAAATAGGATGTTTTGAGAGCGTTTCACACATCCCCTCTAGCGGTAAAACCAGTAGTTGTGAAGATGTATCAGGACCTCAGAAGACAGAACTGGTGAACATGTATGAAGAAAGGAGTAGAAGAGTTTATCTATCGATGCTTCACTTGTCATCAAGTGAAGGAAAATCACCAGGTACCAACAGGCTTGGTATAGCCCTTAGAGGTCCCATAGTGGATTTGGGACAGGATATCCATGGATTTTGTGATGGGACTTCCACGTACTTCCAAAGGACATGACACTATCAGGGTGATTGTAGACTAACTCACCTAGTCGTCCCATTTCCTACCGATCCGAGAGAAGGGCTCAGTGGAGAGCTTAGTAAGACTCTAGGTTTAGGATATCGTATGGAATCATGGTGTTCCATTGACTATCGTCTCCGATCTAGGTGCTCGTTTCACTTCCTGACTATGGAAGGGGTTGCAGGAGGCTTTCGGTACGTAGCTTCGATTGAGCACTACCTTTCAACCCCAAACAGACGGTCAGACTGAGAGGACCATTTAGACTCTTGAGGATATGCTTTGTGCATGTGTTATTGACTTTGGTCGTAGATGGGAGGATCACTTACCCTTGGTGGAGTTTGCTTACAACAACAGCTATCACTCGACCATCGGGATGAAACGTTATGAGGTACTTTAGGACTGACCTTCCAGATCACCTATGTACGGGACTAACCCCGGGAAGTCAACACTTATAGGACTAGAAAAGGTGCAGGCTACAACGGAGAAGGTTCAGATCATCCATGAGCAGTTGACGACTGCACAGACCAGACATAAGTCATATGCTGATAGGATACAGAGACCACTGGATTTCGAGGATGGTGACCATGTCTTCCTATGGGTCTCACCTCGATGAGGTCTACGGAGATTTGGCAGGGGTTGAAAGTTATCTCCACGATTCATCGGACCTTTCTAGGTCATCATCAAAGTGGGTGAGGTGGCTTTCCACGGGCCCTTCTACCTCAATTTCACCGGGTGCATGACGTCTTCCACGTATGTCAGCTGAGGAGATTCATGAACGAACCATCCCACAACATCAACAATTGGCAGCTGGACATCGATGACAAGGAGTCACTCGTGGAGGTCCTAGTGGAGATCAAGGATTGATAGAATTGGTTCCTCTGTGGACGGTCAATTCTCCTGGTGCGCATTCGCTGGCAGCACGTGAGCCTCTAGGAGAGCACTTGCGAGCGGGAGGCTCAGATGCGTGCTCAGTACCCCCCATATGATTCCCTAGTGTGTGTTGTAGCTTCTAGGGGATGTAAAGCACTGAGGTGGGGGTAATGTAAAGTCCTGAAAATTTCAATAAATTTTTTTCTTAAACACTCTGGAATATTATGAGTCCGAAGTTTTTGACGGAGCCTGATTCTGAGGCCCGGTGTGCCTGCAATCAATTTCTGATGTATTATTCGGGTACGTTCAGTAAACGTATGTGCATGTTTTTATATCTATTAAACCGGTGCTCAGAATTGAAATATTAGGGCACCTATGAACTCGCATCGCCAGTATTTGCCTAAGGGGACCTTTACCGCATTTGCGTTTGGTCGAGAGTAGAAGTTATAATTTGGGGATTCGATGCAAATTATATAAAATTGTTGTATTGTAAAATTTTATTTAAAGGGTGGTTATTTACACAAAAGTGATGTTGGGGTGGGTCCCACACCCCACATAACCTCCAATGAGAGTATATTGTGTGGTGGGGCCCACATGAGCACCTAAATCTTTATCTCCCCTTTAAACTTATGAAACCCCTATTTAACTTTTGAAATCCCACTTAATGGAGTAGCCTCTCCACCTCCCTCCATTAATTGTGCCAACCCCATTAATTTAATTAAGTAAGCTCCCTTAATTAATTGGTACTTTTGAATTAATTTGAAATGCATGGCATTATAATATTGGGAGCCTATTATTTCATTTGTGTTGTAAAATATTCTATTCGGGAGGCTCCGGAAAATTAGATGAAAGGTGTTCCTCTCATGACGAAGAACGATTTTCCTCAACGAGGAACATCTTCATCGAATAATGTGAATAAATCCTCCAATGATGCTTCCTCTTCGAATGCACCCCGACATCAACGAAATAGACGTCCGTATTCCGCGACGCCCAACCTCTGTGACCCTCATCTTCCCTGACTCGTCGATGTGCAACATCATATACGAGGTAGGGGTTTTGTATAATTTGAATTGAATAAACTATACCTTCATTCTTGTTGAATTAAATTAATTGTCTATGGACATTTCTTTCCACCTAATGCGGAGGGCACGGTTCGAATGAACACGGCCTGACTACCCCTTTTTGTTTCTTGTTTTTATTCGTGATGGAGGCGATTATGGAAGTGGTGGCGGCGACCGGAGTTGACGAAGACGGAAGGCGGCAGCGACAATGGTGGCCGCGCTCTAGCCCGTTAGAGGACCGCGGCACTGGGTGCTGCGTGGGCGGAGGAAACAGCGGCCTGCAACCGGGCCCCACATCTGAAGAAGAACATGTCGGTCTCACGACCAGCCGGGATGGAAGAACCGGCCCACTAAATTCGGCTGGGCTAGTGAACTGTGGCTTCCCCTTGGCACCACACTGCGGGGAACTACGGTTCGCGCTTCCGTAGGCCGCTTTAGTGGGTGAACCGGCCGGCAGGCGGCCGACCGGGTTGAAGAAGGCCGCGAAACCCGAAGGTGCCCCAAGGGTGAACATCAGCCCACCAGTACCGGCTAGTCATGCTAGGGAAGGCCGCCCGACTTCGGCAAATAGGGTAGGATGTGCAGCGCTGCCGTTTCAGAAAATCGGGGGGCCACGCCGCCCCGCTCTGCTCAGCCAGCTATTTGAGCCGTGAACAGCCGTGGTCCAGGCGGCGCCCCACCGGGTCGGGCCGCATTTCACCCAGTTGGGCTGCGTTCCATGGGGTCGGGCCATGCCCCACCGGGCCGGGCCAACCCCGCAGTTGGGTCAGACCTGCCGAGCCAGGACGGGTCGACCCGCCTGCCCACTAGGATTGACGGGCCTGGCCCGTTTCACTTAAACGTGTATAACTAAAGGATCGCATGTCAAATGACACGCCGTTTGTGGAACTAAGATCCTCGTGACGAGAAGGTCCTTTTTAAATAATATAAGTTAGTTTTGGGCATCTTTGGAAAATGGATATGTTTGGAATGGTCGTAATTTCAACCGGGCCCCTGAAATAGAAAAGCTTATAACTCTCAGACCGGGCGTTCGGTTTACGCGTCGTCTGTCGCGTTGGGTTCCTTTTGATGATTAGAAATTTCAGGATACATCAACTCTGGACTTCATGATAGTTGATGTATCGACCCCTTTTTGCTTGAGGAGAAGACCCTCTTGGAATCGAGCGTGTGGTGTGCATGAACCCTAGAGCTAGCTGCGACTATGCTTTCTACTATACTAGGATCCTCTGTGGGTTCGACAGAGATAACTACCATAATGGAATCCTCCGTGGGTTCGATGGAGATGACTATCATTCTTGTATCCAGTGTGGGTCCGACAGTTTTGACCTCTGTACTCTTATCCTGTGTTAGTCCGAGAGAGTAGCTAGTCCTGTATCCTGGGTGGTTCTGACAACTTAGCTGGTCTTGTATCTTGTGTGGGTCTAATAGCTTAGATGAATCCATGACTAAATCTGATCATCTCTATCGCTATACAAAAGATGTGAACCGGTGTGAGTTGGGTCTTGACATCCAATCATTATCATCGATGTGATTTAATTTACTTCTGTTGTGGACTGGTTTATTCTTGGGCTCAAGTGTTTGATCCAAGGTGAGATTGAAAACATAGGTATATGTATAGGCATATACCTAATTAGGGTTGGTTAATACTTCATGGTTGTATATTTCTTTTGTGGTTTATCCATTGTAGATTCTTGGGAGACCTTAGGGTGTATTGGGGTCCCTATTTAGTATCATTATACTCACCCCTGCATGGGATATGCCCCCACTTGGTTGCATTGGATGAAGACGACAGACAACGTTGAAGGAGGCCGAGAGTGAGCCAGGACCAGACGGTACCCAGAGGTGGACCACACGGCGAGATGGTACTCGGAGCGGACGGATAGATGTGGAGTGCTGAGGTGGACTTATGTACATACCCTTCAGGTAGGATAGTTATCGTATGTTCCAGGAGCTGCTGTTTTTAGCTGTTGTCCCTTTTCCAGTTGTAATTCCTTTCCATAGTACCTGTACTTTATTGTTGGGCTTGTATTTCCACCCCCTTTCCTTTTAGAACTTTTTTCGTATATAGTTTTCACTTACCAATTTGCTTCCAGCTTACTCACATTGTGTGTGTATAACTACTATAAATGAAATGCCTTCCCATAATAAGAATTTACGCCTTTGGTGCTAGTTACCATCCCCTGGCCTATGGAAGGTGGGCTTGGGTAGTCATGACACGGGCCCCAAGGAAATGTTGTGATAATTATAATATCCCTTACAGATATAGAATATATTTAAATTATGCTTAAATAACATCATCAACACTAATGATAACGAAACCCGACTCTAATACCAACCATAAAGACACATACATTAATGTTACATGTTATAATGATTTTAAATTAGAATTATATCTATTTGATTCCGAAATGTCATTTAGTCTTATAGTTTTAGAGAAGATAGACAACTATTAAAATATATTTTTATAAATTACAATTGAGCATGTAAACTCAACAAAACATTTTGTCACCATAGAAAACACTAGTATAATAAAATTCATTTTCTTATCAAGTAATATTTTTTTAGATTTTCTATTATAATCAAAATTGACTCTTTTATCACTAAAATTAATTAGAAAAAGTTTTATAATTTGGGATGAGAATAAAATATTCATAATGGATATGAAATAACATGAAATAGTACTATAGGGAACATTTAGAGAAGGATTACCATAAAACATAACTTTTTATATAGAAAATATATAATATGTTTATAAATATTATTGATTTTAAAAAATAAATTAATCTTATTTATAAAATCATTAAAATACATTAAAAAATGTTTGTAACTTGGGACATCAATTTTTAAATAAATCTTATAATCATTGAGAATTATAATTTACACATGGGTATCCAAAATTGATACATTTGGAAAAATAATTATAATGAAGAAGGATTTACGTACATATATATTAAATACATTTTAAAATATTATTCATTAAATTACACAAAAAAATGACAAATAATAATAATAGTGTAGTTATTTTGGATTCGTTGAACACAAACATCTACTCTCATGGGAGATTATCAATCATTCCCATAAAAGTATTCTCCATTAGTTTCCCTACATAAAAATCATTCTTCGTAACCGTTAGAATGGATATATAAGAAAATGGTGATCTCATATGCCTAGTAATGGTAAAAAAGGGATATATAAATTTCACATATTATGAAAGCATAAGATATTAAATATGTGTGTGTGATGATGACCATAACATTCAATGTTCATATCAAACCAATCATCAATCATAAAAATGACTCAGGTAATAAAACATTAACATTTCAAAAGACAACAATTATTATAATTAAAATTCACAATAACTCAACCATTAAATCAAATATCATATCATAAATGTGTTTGGAATCAAAAGAATTATAAAAACCCATTTCATATATTAATGCTAACAACCAAGACTCCCAAATAATGTTTTATCACTTTTTTTTCGAAACAGATCATGAACATCGACTTTATTCCCATCATAAATCAAGTACATCGACTTTCTTACAATCAAAAATCAAACACATTTACTTGTTTACATTAGTTTTATCATGATATAAAATTCATTACAAAAATCATTGAAGATATATATATAGGCACCAACTGTAACATAATAAAAACAACTCATATGTGTTCTATAGGTCAATAAATCATTCATCACATTAAAACACATGAAAAAATTGATTTTCATAAACACATAATTATAACCTAACTCATATATAAAAAATAGGTTTTATTAATATTATTCCATTATAAAAATAATCCTATTAGATAAATAGTAAGAGTGGTATCATTTGGTAATTTGATGATGAAGTCATAAATAAAATCAATAAAAGTCATCTCAATATAATTTTGTTTTGAAAAATCACTTGAAATAATGAATAAATAAATATCGTTTCCCCTATGAAATCACTTATATATGATTCTAGAAACTATAATGGGAATCAATTTTATTTGAAAACAACCTTTTGATTATGTAACATATTTTTAACATAATGATGCCATCTTGATGAAATAAAATCATATTCATTCAATATAATATTAAACTAAATTTATTTAATATTTTTTTTATGGAAAAGTTACAAAAATCCATGTTTATAATAAAAAATATATTTATTTCTAATCATTTTAATATAAATTAATTAATAGTATAAAATATTTGTTTAATATTTATATGATAATAGTATAAATATTTTTGAAAATGTTTAATGAAAACAAGAAAATTTAAGATAAATTTGATTCAAAAGTGTCATTAATTTAAGAAATCCAAAATATTGATGATATTTATAAACAATCCCATTTCATTATATAATAAGTTTAATCATATGCCCATGAAAAAAATATGGTTATAAGTATACCATAATATTTTGGATATGATTCATAAAATTCATTAATTGGTAGATTATAACATAAGCATAAGATACTTGAAGGGTATTAATAATGTTTCCCAAAGAAATAAAGTGAGAAAAAATATTGTACAATTTTGTTTTAAAACATTATATCATAGAATGATTTTATATTATAAATAATTACAATAAACTCCATTTCTTGAAGTCTTGACTTTCCTTATTATCATTAAAAACTCATGTATAATAAATATAGATTATTATATAGTTATTCTCTAACCATGTATCAACAATAAATTGTATGATTTTTTATAACATATTCGCACCTTATATTTAATAATTAAAAAAACTATTCTAGGGGATAATTGATACTAATTTTTCAAGAATGTTTCAGTGTTTTAGCCCTTCTCCATATAAATTTATCTTGGTTTCATCATTACTAGAATAATAATAATAATTATTTATATAATATATATTAATAGAATTCATCCATATTTCCACCCATGTAAAATATATGTGAAAACGAATCACATCCTATAATGTAGATGGTAAGCCAAACGTACTGACAAACGACGTTTTCATTTCCCAAAAGGGTGAGAAATGGCCACAGGTCCTGTCTGACACGGTTAGACTCGCTAGGTCTGAACCATCCCATTGGGGGTAATCCTTCTACATTTTGACCCGGTCCGCTTGGCCCGACCCAGCGGACCGTGAGGGGGATTCGGGATGATATTCGCCACGTAGGCGGCTCAGTAACTCGGCCCGGGAGACCAGGCCGGTTAGACCATTGACACCGTGGGGGCGCCGTGGGCCGGTTCAGCAGGCCGATGGTTGGGAGGCCAGCGGTTAGGCCGCACAGGGCACGGGCAGGCCGGCTGGACTCCGGGCTGGCCGCCAGTGCACCCTATAGGGCGCGTGGGTGCCGGGCAGGGATCTGGACACCGGACAGCGCACGGGGGCTGTGCAGGGCAGCGTGGAAGGACACCGAGGGGTGTCAGGCAGGGCGGTAGGGCGTCACGGGGTGCGCCGGGGTGCGTCGGGCAGCACGGGCAGGACGTCGCGGGGTGCTGGCTGTGCGGGAAGGGCGTCGAGGGGGCTCCAGAGTGCACCAGGCAGGGCCCCACGGGGGCACCGGAGTGGGCCGAGCAGGGAGGTAGGGCTCTGCGGGGTGCGCCAGGGGGTTTCGGGCAGTGCGGGCAGGGCACCGCGGGGTGCTGGGCAGGCCCTGCGTGTGGTGCGTGGGTGCAGGGAGCACACCAGGGCAACACAAGGATGACATAGATCACGAAGGTTGTGGGTAGCGTGGCCTTGGCTCACTGCCGTCATCATCGTCACCTCAATGCCCTGTCACAGAATTCCACAAGAAAGAAGAAATCGACGGAGGATGTTGGGGATTGTTAGGTCGGCCCGCATCCACCACGTTTAAAGTGATAACAATTTTCTCAACAAGAAGGAAGAAGATGTTCTTCAATTTTTTTAAAAACTGCGCATCAAATCGTTTTCAATCCAAATAAGGGAAAAATGAAAAGATATTATGCTAGAACAAAACCCCTACCTCGCTTGTCGTTCTTCGTTGATGATGTCGTGGAAAGTGGGAGTCGTTCTGTTAATGTCAGAAGAGAAGAAGCTGATGATGATGTCTGTGTTATTCATGGATGACGCTTCCCATTCCATATTCCAGTATAATAATGAAAAAGATGTCTAAGGAATAAGTAGAAAAAGAAATTCAGTATTCTTCGCATTCTTTGTTGGGAGAATAATTATCCAATGGTTGGGTGTCACATCTCTTTTCCAGCATTTCGCCGCTTGAAGAAGTTGTCCCAAAACCATTCCCCAATCTTTCTTTATATAGAATAGGGGGAGAGGTAAGTAACCATCGTGGAATTTATGACGGTTAATTTATTAGGAACCTTACTAATTTCCAATGATGTGGTTACTTAATTTATAAAGTTTCAAGCCAATTAATTTACGCTGGCGCAACAATGCGGTGCATTGGGAAAATTAATTGTCCGTGTGTTGGAGTAATTAATTGCGCAGAGGAGTTCAAGTGGTCCTCCCTCATCAATGAGGGGTTATGTGTCTCAGGTGGTCCACACCTCAATTAACCTCACATGGGAGGTTGGGTTTGGGTAAGCCCCACCACCATAACCTCTCATGAGAGGTTAGGGTGTGGAAGTCCCACAACCAACTCTCATGTGGAGGATCCAACTACCCGCACTCACTTGGCGGATGGAATAAAATAAAGTGTGTCTCACATTATTTTATTATTTTTTATAATCAAAACCCAAAAACTACCTTTTATTCCCAACCATCCACTATCGAGGTGAAAGTATTCTTATGTAAAAACTGGCACTATGAGTTCAATGGTGCATACAGATATTAATTCCAAACACCGGTTCATGAGATATGAAAGGCTGCACGCATGTTTACTGAACGTACCTGAAAAGAAGTTTGTAATATTATTTTCAGTCACCCTCGACCCACTGTGGTCAAGGTTAGGCTCTTCCAAGGTGAAACACACCCCAACGAATCCAAAAGTACTATCATATTTTCAATCAGAGTTACCGTCTAGAAGTTATGAATTTTACAAAAAATTAATTTTCACTCAATTATTTTATTTGCGGCCAAAAAATAACAGTTTCAGGGTTATTCCACTTTTTCAGGAAAACTGCTTACGCGCATTGAGTGAAGCTTAACAAAAACATCAAAAATTGATTTCGGGCACACCGGGCCTCGGAATCCAGCACTGTCAGAAACTGCGAACTAGTAAATTTCCAAAGTATTTAAAAAAAAATTCCATGAGAATTCTAGGTCTTTATACTCTCCGCATCTCAGGGATTTTCATTCCCGTAAGCTATAAATCACACTATGGAAACAAAAGGTGGTACTAAGTACGCATCTGAGCCTCCCGCTCCCATGTGCTCTCCTGAAGGTTCTCGTGCTGCTGGTGAATGCATACCAGAGGAATCAACCATCCATGCATGACCCGGTCATGTCAATACTCAATATCCCTATGAGCCTCTGTGAATGTCGCCCCATCATCGATGTCCTGCTCGTCATGGTCGATGATGTGGGAATGGTCGTGCATCTATCTACATAGATGAGATACATGGAAGACATCGTGCACCCTGTGCAACTCACGTGGAAGAGCTAAGCATTATTCCACCTCGAAAACTTTGTTGAGGACCTGAAAAGGTCCAAATAATCTCGAAGATAACTTGCCTCTTTGGCCAATTCTCCATAGACCTCATCGAGGATAGAGCCGTAGAAAGACCTGGTCGCCATCCTCAATCTTCAGAGGTCCCCATCTCTTATCAGCAAACGATTGCTATCTTCTCTATACAGACTTCATCCACTCCCAGATGACCTACACCTTTTATAAGGTAGCACATACCATCTCTGGCAGAAGAAAGTGGGGCGACTAGATGAGTCGGTCGATGATCAACCAAATAGAGTCATGTCCCCTAGACATATGTGGAAGACCCGTCACGAATTACATGGATATCTCATCTCTCTGAATCTTTGGGAACTCTAAAGGCTGAAACAAGCCTGTTGTTACCCAATGATATTATTTCACTTGCTGATAAGTGAGGCATCGAGAGAAAAACTCCATTATAGCCTTCTTCATACATGGCCACCCGTGTTGTCGTCGAAGGTCCTGGTACTTCTTCACCACACCTGGATGTACCGCTAAAGGGGATGTATGGAAATACCTCAACACTTCCTCCAAAAATGCAACTGGTACCTTGGTATGTCCTATGAAGAGGATGACGTTCTCCCCACCTTTAGAAAAATCCATCAGGTGCCTGCCCTGTGGGTATATGAGCACGTCGTGTCTTGCAGTCAGCTTCCCTATGCTGTGCCTCCCTGACACCTTGATGAAGTGTGGGGGTGACTATAATAGACTATAGAAAGGATGATCCATCCCTATCCAAAAAGGATATCTATAATGTAGCCATCTGCTCTGTTTCCTCGCCTAGAATCTGTATACCAGTCCTCCTACGGAGTGCATCTGCAACAACGTTCCCCTTCCCAGGAGTATAGACTATCTCGAAGTCATTTTCCTGGAGAAACTGAAAACTCAAAATTCATTCTTCCAGGAGGATAAGGCTATCTGACCCAAGAGTGATATGTTTCACCCTCTTATGCATGTGTTTAACCTATGCTTTCTGGGTTTCCTCTTTCACTGAATAAAGAAAACCTCATCTCAAAAATGTAGTTAAACCAAAAACATTTTTTTCTAATACAGTCAATCTGTGTATGCACTATGGTTTCCCAGTCCATACCCAAACTAATGTCGTAAGGCCTCGATGCTGCCACCAAGAGGTTCCAAACGAAACTCTCACCTCAAGGGTCACATCACACCATCGGAGTTAGTGTGATTATAGAGTCTCCTCCAAAAGGTATCTCCAAATGTGAGGGTCAAGTCAACGGTTTAACCAGAGACTCTAGGTCTGGGACAAGATTCATGGAAGAAGGAATGATTGGTACCTATGTCTATTGATACAGAAGCTAGTAGTAGAGACAATCCTTACCTCAAGTCATTCCTAGAGACCTTGGGTCAAACTCCTTGACTGCATGAAACTATTATCTTCCTCTGCCCTCCAGCTCCCTGATCCTGGTGGGGACTACAATGGTGGGTGTTTGTAACATTTCAAAATATACACCCCTCATGCTACTCTATTAGCTCTGCTTCCACGTCTGCTACCCTGAAGATTCATCTATCCCTGTTATATCCTCTTTCTGAAATAGTTTACACGCCCAAGTCTCTAAGATTGGTGCTAGTTTTATACTTTCCCACTACTAACATTCACTAGATGTATCCGCTTAGCCAAAGAACATTCAATCGAAAAGGTTATCTCTAGAATCCTAACATAGGTAGGAATGCACAGAGAAAAAAGAAAGTGCTAGCTTAGATGTCCTTAAACACATCTCACTTAGAGGTCCAAGCTTCGAAGAACTGATCATATCATATTCAACGAGTACCAAGAACGATCGGTACGCCTCAATGAATACTCAGCTACCAACATGTCATCCTGCTGAAGTTGTATAAGTTCTACAGAAATCTTAGAAACATACTCATGCCAGTCCTTAGCCACCTGTAAGTCAGGCTCGCCTTAAAACCTAAGGGGTATCTGATGCTGAAACTTTTGAAAGGCACTAAACCTATATGTGTCATCAACTGGTACCGCTGGTTGAAACTCTTGACCAACAGACAGTGATATAGCTGACAGACTACATGAAGGTACAATCTCGTTCAAGGGTTGACATACCAAAGCCTCATCACTATGTAGACCAACCTCAGGGTCACTCACTAGGAAACACTAGTAGCTAAGATCACCATATACTCTACTAGTGTCTCAAATAGATGGAAAACTCTAGTATTCACCTCCAGTCAGTCCCTTACTGCCTGGGAATCTGTGTCACCTCATATCCTCAAAGGGCTCTACCGCTGGAACTCGTGCAACACGCTCAGTTGGCGTGCAATGTCCTCCAGTGCCGCTGGTGACATATGTTTCCCAATGGGTGGCGGTTCTGCTGGTACACTACCCGAAGGTGCCAATATAGTAATAGGGCCATGCATCGGATCCTCGTCACTCTGTGGGCCGTCATTGGGTACTCTGTGGAAACTCAAGCTGGCTGTCTGTGTGGAGGCATCCTGAACAAATTCGACTCTGTCAACAGATTATACCTGGTGAGTTGACCTGGTTTGATTTGACATAAATAAAACCTTTTAAAACACACACACAATCAGTTATTTCATGTACTAAATTGGAAATCAGTAGTCAGGGTCCTGGTGTATGGATACGTCAGCCGCTGCACCAAAACTATCTCCATGAACTGAAGACCACATTTAATACCCTTAACCCTATTGTTTCAAAGAAAGAATATATCAAAATCTCGCGTTCTGCAGTAGAACCAACTCCTATGATACCAATTTGTCACGACCCGTCCCCCAAGGCCCGTATCGTGACAACTGCAAGCCCGCCTTCTATAGGCCAGGGGCGGACGACTAGCACCAAAGGCATAATTTCCTTAAAACTGGGATGGCATTGGATTTATAAATTATAAACACACACAACCAATGAAAAAGAAGAATTAAACACTATGCAAAACCTGTATAACAAATTTACTGAAAGTAAAGGGGGCCAGAATACAAGACCAACTGTAAAGTACAAATACAACTGAATGTGAGTACAACTAAAAATGGAAAAATAGCTGAAAGATTAATGCAGCTCTTAGATCACCCTCCGGTGTTCCTACCTCAAGGGTAGGTACATATGGACTCTTTATCACTCCACATCGATCAGAATTTACTGTGTACCAAATCATCATAAGGTCCTCCTCTAGGTACCATCCAGTCCTACTGCTCTTAGCCTCCGTCAGCGCTGTCCGTCGTCTGCATACAACACAATGAGGTACGCGCATAACCCGTGTAGGGGTGAGTATAAATAAACTCAGTAGGGACCCAAAGACCCACAAGGTCTCATGAAATCCATCAAGGATAAACCAAAAAGTATGATTTCAATGGATAACAATTTCTTAGGTAGATTCCTATACATATACCTATGTTATCAAGTAACCCATCTCAATAATGAGAAACCACAAAGCTAAAAAACACAGCTCATACCAGGATATTCTTTAAGGAAACCATGACTGATGGAGAACTCCTCATCTGTCGAGTACAGTGTTGATATTGCGACTCTGAGACACTACTCACTAACCTTATACTGCTGAGGTACTGCTCTTGTAAAATACTATGGGACAACTACGTCATACAGAGATTCTTCCCACATGGGGTTTGCTGCCTCACATAGTAGTACTCCCCATAATAGCCTATAGAGGTACTCCTCCTTTCAAGTACCGCGGGTCTACCGCCTTACACAGTAGCGCTCCTCATCTATGGTTTTGCCACCTCACATAGTAGTGCTCCCCACTGGTACAGTTGAGTCCCTCTGAATCGAATCGGTCTTCCAGTCATCAGGTCTCAGCCAGCTACTAGGTCTCCGTACTCTGCTCGCTTGTCTCTGGGAGGGTCCGTACCACGAGATAAAATATGATACTCCAAGTGTCAAAAAGACCCATGAAGAAGTATCTCAATGTTCTACCTCGTCTTATGGGTCTCAAAGCAACAAACTACATGTCAATCAGACGCCCAGTCAGTTTGTTATTAGCTTTTTATTCCTGACGGGCTGGTTGGATTCATGTACGAACCAACCTGACTATGACTCAATTATACACCGAACTCTAGTGGGGGTATACTCATAGGTACAGTTATACTCCAATAATACGGGTGCCTCTAAAAGTTCATCAAACGGATGTCTGGTGCCAAAGATATGGCCCAAGAAAGGAAAAGGGTTAAAAATGGTCAGGGGTCTGGTCTGAACCGATCAGACTGACTTGGCCCAACCCAGTCTGGGCCGATCTGGTCTGGGTCTACCCGTGCAGAATCGCTAGGTCTGACTCGTCCCAATGGGTGGGTCAGCCCGCTATGTTTTGAACTGGCCCGCTAGGCCGAGCTAGTAGACCGCGAGGGTGGTTCGGCCTGATAGTCGCCACGTAGGCAGCCCAGTAACACGACCCGGGAGACCAGGCTGGTTTGACTAGTGACACCGCGGGGGCGCCGTGGTCCATTTTAGCATGTCGAGGGCTGGGAGGCGAGAGGGAAGGCCGCGCAGGGTGCGGGTGGGCCGGCTGGACTCCGGGCAGGCCGCGAGTGCACTTGGCAATGTGCTAGGATGCCAGGAAGGGTGCGGGATGCCAGGCAGCGCGCAGGGGGCGTGCCGGGCAGCACACGGGGGCTTGACGGGCAACGTGGCAGGACGCCGGGGGCGACGGTCAGGGCGGCCGGGCGCCGCTGGGTGCACCAGGGTGCGTCGAGCAGTGTGGGTAGGGCGCCGCGGGGCACCGGGCAGGCCATGTGTGGGGCTTGGGGGTGAGGGTAGCGCACCAGGGTGTCGCGGGTGTGGCGTAGTTAACGGAGGTTGTGGGTAGTGTGGCCTTTGCTCACTGCCATCGTCATCGTCACCTCAACGCCTTGCCATAGAACTCCATAAGATAGAAGAAATCAATGGAGGATGTTAGGCCATGTTAGGTCAGACTGCTTCCTCCGCGTTTAAAGTGATAACAATTATCTCAACAAGAAGGAAAGAGATGTTATTCAATTGTTTTTAAAACCACACATCAAATCTTTTTCAATCATAAGAAGAGAAAAAGAACATGATATTTTTATAGAACAAAACCCCTACCCCACTTTTCTTTCTTCGTTGACGAAGTCGTGGAAAGCGGGTCTCATTCCATTGACGTCGGAAAAGAAGAATCTGAGGAAGATGTCATCATTCTTCATGGATGATGCTTCCCTTTCCTTGTTCCGGTAGAAGAACGAAGAAGATGTCTGAGGAAGAAGTCGAAGAAGAAATCCTGCATTCTTCATGTTCATCCTTTAGAGAATAACTCTCTTAAGGTTGGGTTTCACGTCCTTTTTCCAGTGTTTCACCTCTTGCAGAATCCATCCCAAAAACATTCCCCAATATTCCTTTATATAGGAGAGGGGGAGAGGTAAGTAACCATCATTGAATATATGATGGTTCATTTATTATAAAACATCCAAATTTCCAACAATGCGGTTACATAATTTATAAATGGGCAATCCAATTAATATACGATGGCGCAACGATGCGGTGCATTGGAAAAATTAATTGTGTGTGTGTTGGCACAATTAATTGCATAGAGGAGGTCAAGAGGTCCTCCCTCATTAATGAGGGGTTATGCATCTCTGGCGGTCCCCGCCTTAATTAACCACACATGGGAGGTTGGTTTATGGTAGTCCCCACCCCGATAACCTCTCATGAGAGGTTAGGGTGTGGCTGTCCCACCACCAACTCCCATGTGGAGGTTCTAATATCCCGCACTCACATGGAGGCTAGAATAAAATAAATTGTGGAAACACTTCATTTTATTATTTTTTATAAAAAAATTCATAATACTAAATTTTATTCCCAACCATCCGTCGTCGAGGTGAAAGTCTTCTTAAGTGAAAACCGGCACTGCGAGTTCAACGGTGCCCTCAAATTTCAATTCTGAGCACCGGTTCAAAAGATATGAAAGGTCACTTGCACGTTTACTGAACATACCTGAAAAATGTTTGGAATATTTTTATTAGTCACCCTCGACCCACTGAGGTCAAGGTTATGCTCTGCCTAGGTGAAACACGCCCCAATGAACCCAATGGTACTCTCAGATTTTCAATCCGAGTTTCCATTTAGATGTTATGAATTTTATAATAAAATAATTATCACTTAATTATTTTATTTGCAGCCAAAAACTAATTTTTTTTTGGCCAGTTCTAGCCAATGTTAGTATATCCTTAAATAAAGAAATGCCTCACAAGTTCAGCGGTGGTCTCTGATTATTAATCTGATCTACCGTTTATGAGTTATATGCATTTGAAAAATAAAACAACTTTATTCAATTTTTTTATTTATGGTTATTCCATTTTCGGGATTTCTCATAGGAGGCCCGCACTGACTAAGCATAAGTCACGCCTAGGGTTAACCCTCCATCCTAAGCGCAACATTGCCCTATTATTTTAGATCCGAGTTACCATTTTAGAGTTATTCTACTTTTTCAGGAAAACTGCTTATGCACGTTAACTTAAGCTTAACAAAAACTTCAAAAATTGATTTCGAGCACACCGGTCCTCAGAATCAGGTGCTGTCGGAAACTATGGACTCGTAAAATTCCCATGTATTTTTTAAAAACAATCACATGGGAAATATGGGTCTTTAAAAATACAATGAAATGAGGTTGAATTTGTAATGCATGAACAACTGGTAGATCAAAAGATCCATAATTGGATGACATGTCATTCCTTCTGTCTCTTGATATTACTACAAAAATATTATTATACTTTATACAAAAAGGTTAAAACATCATATGTTTATTTAAAATGTCAATCAATAAAATGTCATCCAAATTTCAATATAATAAATTTCTTAAATGTGTACCCTTATGAACCGTAATGAATATCAAAATAAAAAACATCAAAAATAATGTAAATAAATTTAAAAAATCAACATCTAATTAATCCCCCCAAAAACATGGTGTCCCTATTAATTTTCAATCCATAACCATGGGAATCCCATTATCATGAATTAAATTGATACATGATAAAATGAAAAATATCATAAAAATTTAGTGAGAACATATATTCATTCAAAATAAAGTAATTTTATTATACCGTAAATCTAATAGTCTGATAAACTCAATCTATGATATCAAAACAACATTGTCATCATATAAGTGAAAAGGTCATAAATACTTTCCAATTTATATTATCTCAATAATAAATAATTTTATATAATTATTCCAACATCATTAACATATTATGGGTTGTCGTTCCCTTAAATAGTGGGTTTTCCATAAATATCCTTGTACCTTATAACCAACTTTTCATGGTTACTTATACCATTTATTTCATGCTCACAAATCCTTATGTAAAAACTAAGGTGGAAAAATACATTGATTTTTTATTATATGATAATAAAATAAATTCACATGTACTAAATTATTCTTGAAATACATTACATAAACAAGGAATAATTCTTCCACTTCAGTTTCATACTCTACATCCACAAATAATAATTGCATGAGATTTCCATTTTTTGTTTGGTTTAAAGAGATTGTTGAGATCGATCATCATCGTTAACCCTAAGATTTGGCAGTTGGATGGAACAATGAAAAATATATTTTCACATAGACCACTATTGTGGGGATGGTGAATTATTTTAAATCCTATTTTCATCTATTTTGTTAACTGACATAATTTTCCACATTATACATTTTTGAGATTTATGTCATACCATTATATATTCTCATCACCTCCCAGTTCCATTTATAGAACTCTCATTATGTATATTCCCACATTTTGGGAATTTTTATTATTCTACATTCTTTAGACTGTGAGGTTTAATCTAGTTTTCATGAGACACGATTATTTTTTTCTTATCAACAGCATTGGAATTTTGGTTATCTGTAATTTTTATTTCCTCTTTAAGACCAAATCAAATAGTGTCATCATAACTAATATTGTATATTATGGATTAAACACTTTGTAAACATATATTTCATCCAAAAAAACAATTTTTTCATCTTTCATTGTGGTTAGATAATAATACTAGAAGTGCACCTCTAATGTATTTTAAAATTTTCTTCATAGGATCCAACAAATTTATCATTCTTTTTCTTTATCTCAAGGAATTACATTTCTATTTTTTTATGACGAATTTGATGAAAGAAATTATTGAAAATTTATTTCTTGAAATCATACAATTCAATGTATAGATACTTATTAGGTTAAATTGTATTGTTAATTAGATTCCAATGTTGATCCACATCATACTCCAAATGACAATAAACCAGTATTTCATTCTCATGTTTTGAAAATTGAGGAACCAAAAATGGTTTTTAATGGTACTGATCCATTACTCAGCCACTAGTGGAAAATAAGACACACAAAAATGAGTTATAAACCACATCATAATGTACTAAATATGGTGTTTCTCCCACTTTTCTCATTTGAAAATCCCTCAGGATTCATGCCTTGAAATTGTTTTATCAATATAGACCCAATATTTTACATTCCTACTCACATAATATTTAGGTTATCAGGTGATGAATCATTTAATTGGCCATACCAATCCTCATTAACGTAGTTATTTCAATTTTTACACATTTACTAAATCTAGAAAACATACTGTGAGAAATACTAATCAGAGTGGTAGAAACACATAATAATGAATAATCACTTTATGGATGTGTAAATCAAGAGACATTGTTTAATCTATAACAATATATTAATATCATTATATACTAACCTAAACGTAACCTTTTAAATATATATTGGTATTTAACTAAGGATTTATTATATATATTTCCACAGGTTGAATAAACCATTCCATTGATGCCAAATATAATGGATTTTTTTTTCATAAATGGATACTACCTTTTTTAAATGAATATTCAATAAATTGAACATTGAAAATCCCAATGAACATAGTGCTTTGGTACCCTATGAAACATGTAACATAGAATTATATTGTATTTAATGATATTCAATTTTTCCCACTATGATCTTCCCCTTTTTACCCCTAATTAAAAATGTTATTCATTACCTATTGAAGTGAAACATTAGATTAGGGGGATCTAAGATACAAGAAAGGGTAAACATGGAAGATATCAATTTAATATAAAATTAAATTTGAATATTGAAAATATTGGTATGTGATCCTGGTCATAAAATACAATGTTTAAACACTACCCAACATTTATAATAAAGCAAATTCATGGCATAAAACATTACATTTCTAGTGAAATGAATCGTAATGATGAAATTTCATCATTACTAAATCACGAAACATAAGTTCATACCATATTTTTTTGTGGACTCATTTTATTTATAGAAAACCATTTAATATTTCATGGTTAACTATAAATAAGTTTGGTTAGGGCCTTATTACTAGTTCCATTAAAGGATCATGAAAATCGACATGTTTCCCATCACAAATCAAGCACATCGACTTGTTTCTATTAGATATCATATTAGGTATTATTAATTATACAATAAAATGGAGGAAGATATACTTTGAACATGTCACTAAATGAAAACTACATATATGTGTTCCAAATGACCATAAATCATTCATTACATTAGAACCCATGTGAATAATTGAGTTTCATAAACAAATCATTATAACCTATCAAATAGAAAAGTATTTTGTTTCATAAATATCGTGCCATCATAATCATAAATCGTTCATTGAAATAATAAGAATGGTATCACAGGGTAATATCACCATTAAATCATAACTATTATATATAAAAGGCATAATATATAGAAAAATATTTTTTGATAGATAACCTGAAATAATTGTTGATAACAATATATTTTCTATTGGGAAGGATTGTTTTTAAAGAGTTGTGCAATTTTATTGAAAAAAATCATTGAAAATATCCAATTAATCTTGTAAATGAATAATGAAATCATAAAGGCATTATAGTGGTGGAAAATAAAGTTCATTATGTATATATTAACAAAAACATTCCTTTTTTATATATTTTTTAGAACAACCTCTTCAATCATTGTTTTAAATATGAAAAATAAAATTCCTTTTCAAACCATTTCATAAGAAGAATGACAATGAAAAAAGTATTATTAAATATTCATAAGATAATAGTAAAACCTTTTTTGAAAACCTTTTTATATAATATTTATGCATGATATAATTTTTTCTCAATGAATAAAAAGAATAACAATTCTAAATATTTAATAGATTCTGATATAAAGCATGGCCACATTATAATAAGTTTAATTGTTTTCCCATGGATGAAATAAATTTATATAGATATGAAAATACAACAATATTTCGGATAAGTCTCATACAATACATTAATTTGTATTATATACCCCAGATAATAGAAACAAGTAATTAATTATACATGTTTCATGTAGAAATAAAAGTTATGAAAAAATAACTTATAATAAAAAAATTATAAAATATATGATCACAAAATTATTTTCAATTAAGAATAATAATAATGAAATAACATAACTCATGTATTTACATTTATTTTCACATTAAAACCATATATATAATAAATATGGAATTTTTATACATTTATATGAAGAAAAAATATAAGTATATCGGTGTATGATTTTTTTATAACATATTATCCTTTGTTTAATAATAATAAAAAATCATATTTTAGGTGATATATATTTATTATTTTTCCAATAATGAATATGTTTAAAAATTGGACATAATATCATCATTTTAAAAATAATAATTATTTTAAATATATCATATATATTAATGTAATCGATCCTTATTACCATTTTTTAAAATACATATGAAAATACCATTGCATCGCATCATAGGGATGACAAGCCATACGGGCGCACAAGCGATATTATCATTTAAAAAAATATTACGAAGTAAAAAGCTAGACATGTTATTGTTATTCATTATATATAATTATATTATTAATATAAATATTAAAACCAAAATAATTCCCAATAATAAAATATAGTGATGGAAAATGAATCTTATCTCTACATAGAGACAATAAGTCATAAGTAAATGTGACTGATACTTTCACTTCTTGTTTGATGGTGAAGAGGATGTATAATGGTGTTTTCCTAGACATTATAATAGTTTCGAAAAATTATTATTATTATTTTATAATATTTATTTATATATCATATATTTAGAGGAGGTAGACATGAGTAGAAAAATTGACTGATCGTTTAGTGCGATTACCTCTTCTCCAAAACATATTATTCAGATCTTTACTAAAGGAATATAGCATTGGTCATATCAGAAGACCAGAACCATTAGAATTTTTATATTTATGTGTGGAAAAAAATTTATTGTGTTTGGTAAATCTATAAGACCCCATGTGGTGTAATTAGATGTCTGATGATCCGTCCTTTAATTAGAAAGGTAAATGGGAACTTTGGGAATTTCTTATAAGATTATTTTTTAATAAATTTGATATCTATCTAATTACCTCCAAATTGAAATTGATTCAATCCTAAAATGGGATATGGTGTCTATTCCATTATGTAATATTATAATAAATGGTTTACTATAATTTAAAATCTTATTGTTTTAATTTACTCATAGTTACCATATTTTAATTTTCAGTAATGTAAAAAAATCATTAATAAAAGGTGTATATTTTAACACATAAGGTGTAAATTCAACCATAAATGGTATATTAATGATAATATAGACCATATTTTATCCTCTTTACATTATTAAGTAAAATTATAATATGTAACATTTTTTAATAAAATATTATTTTTTTTAAATAACAATAGTGTCAATTTTTACCTCCTTTATTGTGTTGAATTTAAAAAAGACAAAATAGAAATATAAAATTGAACAAATTCATTTAATAAAACCATAACATGACATATTCACCATTAAATTTTCTATATAGACTTATGTAACTCCCAATGTATTTATTTTTATATTCTTAATATCACGTAATTGTGTTTTCCTTTAACTTAATAATTACTTCATGATTATTATATAATTATTTATGAAAAAAATTTCTTCTCTAAAAATTCAAAATAAATTAAAATAATGTATTTTAACCATTTAGATTTCATAATAAAATATATATTCAATCATATCATCAATTTATACCCATATTACAAATATTATACTTATTTAAACAATGAATTTGACATTATTGCCAATCCTTTATTATAATTATATCTAAGGAAATTTCATGATCATGTTTCCATTAAAAAAACAATTTTGAAACCTAGTTTTCAAGATTATAGTGAATGTCATTAAATTATTTCTTCGTGTTTAATGTTTGTTTCTAATATTTATAATATTATTTTTACCCTTAATTACTTGATCTAACATCAACCATTCAAATACAAATATTTTGTGTTAAACATTATATTTTTTGGAAATAAATGGGAACTATTTAATAAATTAATAAATTAGTATTTCATATATAGAATAATTTTTTCAATATTAGAAATCCATAATTATCTCAAATTAATTTAAAATTAATCTCATCAATGAAACTGGTAGGCGATTTCATAATGTGAAAACATTCAAAAGATTAAAATGTTTTTTATATAAATATTCTAATGGAAAAAGATTAAAATGACCTTAATTTTATTAATATATTTTTTATAGAACATTTTTTACATTAAAAATAAATCTGAAAAATAAAATTTAACATTTTAAATTATTTAGATAAAAAGTCAGTTTTCAATTAAAATTCAATATTTTTTACCATTTATCATCAAATAAAACGCATCATAAAAATAAAAAAATCGACCAGAGTATGTTTTCATATTACTATTATGAATAAAAATTTTATTTCTTAAAATATAATTTTTAAAAATATGAAACTTTATTTAAATGAAGTCTTCCATCAGAATGTAGTAAAACAATATTTTTTTTCAAATACATACGTTATGAATAAATTTGGATTTGTTCTTATATCATGTCTACAAAACAAATATGATTAATATTAAATGATATATTGAATATATTATATATATTCAATTAATTAATATAATCCATCAAAAGTGACTTGTTTCTTTATTTGTATAAAAAAATTTATACACAGTTATAATATTTTTCGGTAAAATTATTTCCATTAATATTAAAAAGTGTTTTTACTTTCATTTATAATTAATTTATAATCAAATAATTATTTATATATACATGTTTAAATTATAATTTCATAATTCAGGTAATATTTTTCATACATGTCATGCTATATTCAATGAGATAATTGTCTTGTTCAAATAATTACAATAATAAAATAGTGTTTCATAAATACTCAGTGTTGCATATTACAAAAGGTATACCAGTTTTGTGTATAGTGTAACCCAATATGGGTATAGAATATAACATAATAATTGGAAGAATTTAATTTACTAAAAAAATTATGGTTCGAAAAATCAAAGGGTGTTACAATCATTAAAACATTATCCATCAAATCGTAAATGAAAAACCTAACTGGTTACCTTTATCTCATTACCTAATGGATTGGATGGATATAACAAGATCATCAAACAATCATTTAACATTAAATCACCCATCCTCCTAAAAATTTCTCAATAAACATAACCGGACAATTAAACATATATATTTCATAAAAGAATCATTCTTGAGAAAAATATCTTTTTTATGTTAAAATAAGATAAATTGTTTTACAAAGTCACAATCAAAAATGAAAATAATTTATTTGAAAATTATATATTAAACATTTAATGAATTCTTGAAAACATTAAATAATCATAGATGTTAATAATTATGTTCATGTAGTATATGTTGAAAAAAAAACCATTTCATCTGTTTTTTTCCAGAAAATAAACAATGAAAAACCGTTAAAAATAATAAATATAATTTATTCAATACATTTTTAAAATTTTTAAAAATAATTATAGATGAATTTAACCAATAATGTGAGAATAGTAAAACATTCTTGGAAATTTTTTTATAAAGAATGTACATGGAAGAAGATAGTTTTAAATGTTATTTTCAAAAGATAATTTTTAAAAGAAAGTCACTTATAAATATCACATCATTGAAGTGACAACTAATTATAAAAATAAAATATATATATCCACTATAAATCCATATAGAACAACTGGTAATAAAATGTAATAATTTAGAATTTATTTCTAATATATTCTTAGAATTCCACGATCATAATGTAGATGTTTATCCCATTTATTTAAAATTAGGTTAATACAATCTATTACCTCGTGTTTGACTGCCTTAAATCAACGAAAATAATAATTTATAATGTTGTAAATAAACATATTATCTAATTAGTGAACTATATCATTATTTATAATAGCTTTTGTGATGATTTTATGAATTTTTTGACCCCTTCATTAATAATATTTCGTTATTTTCCTTGTTTTGGTTACATTTGTTTCCTTCTTTAATGATCGTGTTTACTTATATAAAATTATGTATTTCCTTAAAAATGTAATTAAAACTAAAAAAAATTAATATTATTTAGTATCTTACTGAAGTATTTTTGGTCGTTTATATAATTTTTATTTCATATATATATGGATTATTCATTAGAAAATATGTTGACGATAAATGTTTAGTTTATTTTATGAATTTTTTGAACATCACAAACTAGTTTTTTATCACTAAATATATTTGTTAATATTATATCTGAATCATGATATAGGTTATAATATATATATATTTCAATCTTATTTTTCAATAAATACACATTTATTAGCACACATGAATGCGGTAATGTAAAAAAGAAAAATCATTATTTATAGATATCATAAAGATACATAATTTGGAAAATAGTTACATTTTTTAGTGGGAATGAGAAATGAAATTAATATGTTATATCAAATTTTAAAATTAAAACACTAATATATTCATTATAATGGATTTATCAAAATAAATTGGATTAACTTTTGAGGATAAAGTAGAAAATGAAAATCAATTAAGAGAGTTACTTTTACAAAATTACCTATTTAATATCACCTCTTTGAGGGACCCTTGAGGAACATGGATGTAGACTTTTGTTGATACCATCAACCTACATATTTGGGATGTTTTTCAATGAAAGGTTTGGTCTATGATTTTTGGATCTTCATTTCTTGGGTGGTGATTTGGGGTGTTGAGGGGTGGTATTTATACTTGAGGATTGGATTGACTAAGTGATTCAAATAATGATTATATTATATTTAAAGTCAATGCTGTCGACGTAGAATTATTTATAATGAATAATTTACATAATAAATGATTTTGATTATTTTTTGGGTTGATAAATACCCCAGAAAAATATTAAATCTTTTGGTTTTTAGTTATGTAATGCCTTAACCTTTTGAATATTACCAATGTCACCTTTTTACCTATATTACGGTAAAAAATATTTCCATGACATTTTGTTAATAAATAAAAAACAAAATTACAATAACACCTACTTATTAGCTTTTTTTAAAAATATCAAATTCCTTTTACTGAATTAAACTCATATAATTTGAAAATTTATATTTAAAATTATTCTTGGATTGAAAATGAAAATGTGGGTTTTAAATGTGAAAAATTAAAAGTATTGAAATAATTTATCTTCAATTTTCAATTTAAAAATAATTAAAATGACTTTGATTTGAAATATTAATTTATAATTTAACTATATAAAAATTTAATCAAATAATATTTAAAATTTAACTATTCTATAAAATTTTATGAAAAAATAAATTTTTACATAAAATGCTGTTTTTTCACTCTTAACCAAAAAATGTAATTTTTTTTAAAAATATGATAAGGTTAAGATAATTTTCATATTATTCTTCCATAAATTCTTATTATAGTATCAAAATATTTTTTTGTTTTTCACAAATTTATTTTTAAACATTTTCTCCAATAAAAGGTGGGAAAATTGTTTTTTAAAAAATTATATCCTTTTATGCTTCAAACATGATTTATTTTTTTCTTAGGCCTATAAAATTTATATGATAAATTTGAAATTTTTTTTTGAATATATAATAAATAAAATTCATCAATTTAATTTAATATCGTCATTTGCTTCATTTATTAATGTAAAATAACTTTTAGGGATAAAATTACTTTTCTATTCAGAACACATAATTTGAAATAAATTGGGTTTTATTATAATTTCAAATCAATTTATAACCAATTAATTATTTATATACAAAATTTGTAAATTATATTATGATAGTATTTGTATTCTCATTATTTAATTACATTGCAATATCTATTTAAAAACTATGACATTAAAATAATAAAATTTTGTCATTTTTTTATGCTCGATGTGGCATATATTTATGATATTGAGAATAATGTTTTATTTTAAAATATCTGGTTATTATAATGACTCAAATAATAAGTAATATAAATTTATAGTGGATTACCCATTTAGTTTATTTTTTAGTGTACCTTGGGTGTCATTATAAGAGGTCATCGTCCACAATTGTTTCTAGAAACCAATCATGGATTTTATCCCTTGTGTGAATATCATAAAAAACACTGGAATCATATGGAATGATAAATATATAAAATATATCTGTTTATGTTGGAAGCATATCACTATATATTTATATGGTTGATATGAGATAATAATGATATCAAACATCTTTGATACATATTCATGGAATAATTTGGATATAAATTAGATGGGGGTTACCAATATATATTTAAATCTATAACTTTTAACACAAAATTGTGTTTAAAACTATAAAACATAATCAGATCTAAAAAATTAAACATAATATTATTATATATGTTTTTCAAAAAAACATATTAAACAAGTTCCTACATCCTATTTCATCAATGATTGTTCTTTGAATTAATTTATTTTAGTGGTATCTATGTTGCCAAAATTAAATAATTACACATTCTTATTAATGGATGAGGTTATGAACCCAACATACACTCATTTATTAAAGAGACCAACTAAGATATATAAATGAAAAAAGTATGGGTAAATTTAATTAATAAATATTTGTAATAACTCTCTAATCTCACATGAATTAGAATTACATCAAAATATAACAGAGGAAAAGAAATAAAGTTGAATACGAATTGAAAACATGTTTAATATATAATAGTTATTATAATTTGTTTGATATGTTATATGATATTTTTTATATACCCTCATTCTATCATGATAACCAATATGTAATACTAAAATAAATCAATCATATCCCATAATTCAATTATTTGTCTTTGAATCTATGATTTTTAATTGAAGATTGATATATTAATTATTTTTGTAAAATCATATTTAACAAAATTCAAAAACTATTTTTAATTATACTAAATCATTATTATAGACATGCCTCTTCCTATATTAAATAATTACTCATTAATACCTGGTCAATAAATTCATAAAAATTTACATTTATAAATCAAAAATATTATAGGTGAGCTAGTATCATAAAAATCATTAGAGTTGTATATTTTACATCAAATAATATTTTAAAAAATTAAAAATTTAAATTGAAACTTAATCGTAATTAATCATATAAATACCTCTAGGTATTACAGTTAGAAACAAACCCATTTCTAAATTTTGTGTAATATATATCTTAAAATATATATTTATTTTATAATAATAAAATAACATAATATTTTTCTTATAAATATGTATTGAAAATAATTATATAAAAATATTTGTATTTTCTAACCACAATAGAAGATTAATTTATCATTAATTGATGTTTTGTGTGGCTAATCATGTGTAATTCGACTCATGTAAGAATAAATCAAAACATTTGATCATTAATATAAATATATAATCCTACGATATTATATATTAATAATCAATGAAATAAACATCTTCTTCAAGAATCAGTGGTCTCTAAATAAAATCGAAACATTTACAAATACACTCAATTTATGAATAATATACCACTTCTATAGATTATGCAAGATATACTACATTTTTTAAAATGTCATGTATGAATAATATTATCACATAATATTTAATCAGTATCAAAATTTTCAATATAACATGTTATTTAAACACTCTTAATAAATATGTAAGGAATATAAATTTTTACAATTTAAATAATTTTATTAAAATAAATATGTAACGTTTAATACATTGAAAAAATATTTAACAATAGTTCTCAAGAACTTTCATATTTAAAATGTAAGATATAATTTTTTTATATGAACTAATTAGTACATAAATATATTTAAAAATATAAAATAATGTATTAATAAAAAATAAATGATAATCCACTATATTTAAAAAAAATTAATTAATTAACATATTATAAACACATAATAATATGTTTCTATAAAAAATATAATATTAATTAATAATATAAAGTTTTTATTAGAAATATATATTTATCCAAACTCATATATTAAATATTCAATATATAATTATCAATACACGTAATTCAAGATGGAACAAACCCACCAAATAAATTTCTCAAAAGTGTTTTAATTAGTGATTGAACTAAACATGATAGATGAAAGGTGTTTTTCACTATCAATATACTATTATTTTGTTTATATTTATTAATGATCAACTTAATTTTATAGGAATAATAATCTTTTTCAACTAAATTTTCTCTCAAATGTAAGGATTATATAATCCAATATAAACATTAGAATCCCTCCATCTTCTTTACTGTCTAATAATATAACTTTAGAGAATAATAAAACAAATTCGTCAAAAAGTGTAAAATTCATATTTTGCACAGAATTATTGAATCATTATAAGGTTGATTGATGTTTTTCTATTATTCATTTAAGGAACTTCATAAAAACTATAAATGTATTGATATATATCAATAAAGAATGAAATATTTTTCAAGTTAGTTATTAATTAGGTTCCTTTTATCTATTAAATTTTGACAAACATGTATCTATTTGGTGGTTTTACAAACATAATCTTCTATTGAAGAATACTTTTCTATCACGAGGTTATAGTTGGTACAACATAACAAAATGAGGAAAATATGTGATGGCGAGTTATACAAGAAAGTGTAATTTCAATTTAATGTTGACAAAAATACCTATAAAAGATAAACATTTAATAATTTTATGTTTTATTTGGAATTATTATCTTCATAAATAATGCAATAAGAAAATGATCAGAATTTTTATCCATGTTATTTAATAAAACCATTTCTAAAAAAAATATAGTACACATTGTTATTAATAATGAATTTATGAAATAAAAAAATAAATTTCTACATGAATTAATAGAGATAAAGAAATTAATATCTTAGGTAACTAATGATATAAAAAGAATCATACCCATTATATATTCAAAATATGTATTTATAGTATAATGCATTTTTCTTAGATGAAAACTACAAATTAGGATTACAAAACCAATAAAGGTAGGATAAAAAATAAATACAATAAACTCATAGATGTGAGTATTATATTTTTAATATTGTAAAATGAATGTAAAATTATATTAAATGTCATGTTATTATAGGGAGTATTGATAATGATCTATAATTAATATATTGAGATAATTCCTACAACGATAATCCATGATAGATAATGTGTGTGTATTACTGTAATAAATGTTATAATAAATAAATAATATATTAAACTAATTATTATTTAAAATATTATTTAGAATATATCCCACCATGAGTTTTATTATCTTTTAGATGGTTATTAATTTTACAATAAAATATTATGGTATCTAGATAATAAATAAAATATACCCTTTACTCATCTATATGGAACCATTTCATATCATCGCATGTCATTAGGCATGTGAAATGCCCCAATGACCTTTCAACGGAAAATAAAACATATATTTAATCACACTAAATAACATGTTCATGAAATTATTATGGATAAAATATATGTTTACAGATTATTTTTTTATATATGTATACACAACCTATATATTGTACTTATAAGGTGTGATGAGAAATTTAATGTCCTCAATATGTGGATGTGATACTTCATTATTCAAAACTGGAATTTATACTACCAAAAAATTTATAAATAAGTAAATTGCATTGATTTTTCAATGAAAATGGATTTAAAAAAGTTATACAGACAAGAAATTGTGAAGGATGTCTATATATTTCATGATGTTATGAGATTACTTTTCCTCTTTGTCAAGGGATTCTGCAGTAATTTCTTTTCCACATATCCATATTATATGAAATGATGTAACATACTATTTTTATGTTTTTTTCATGGAAACTTTTTGAATATAGTAAATAATTTTTTGGATTCCATATTCATGTTCTCCATAAACTGGGAAATTATATTTTTAATAAATTGGGACCCATTTTATATTTCCAATTTTCATACCATGGAATATCTGGTTAAAAATATATTTCTATACACTTAACATCATAGTTTCACTCTCCGAAAATTTAAAATAAAATATTTTATCATTGAAAAGGAACTTCTGGTAGTTGTGATTGTCATTTACATGTTTAAAAATATGTGTACTCACTTTATTAATTTTTTAAAATACCATTCTACATTATGTTAGTTATATATTAATATGAAAAAAAATTAAACATCCAATTTGGTCAGTTTTTTTCTCCAAGAAATCAATATAAAAAATATAATTAATTGAAATTATTTTAGATATATTTTTTTGAATCTAAATAAAAATATAAATGTATTAGAGTAAATTTTTATTGATTATCAGATCCAAGATGGGATGTTATTCTATGAAAAAAAACTATAATCATTACCATGGATTGATGTTATTGAAAACTGTTTTCAAAATATTTAATAGTATCGAATCATTTAACTTCAAAATAATATAATTAGTTTGTGTTGTGAAACTCATTATTTATGGGATGACAACAATTTATTTAATCAATTTAGTTAAAGACATATTTAGTGATTTGTTAAAAGATTTCAGGTGGGTAGAATTATTAAATTGTACCATTTTTTTACTAATGGAAGAAGGAATGGACCCAATGTAACAAAGACAATGATCATACATATTATATTATTTTGACCCACAATCCACAGGTATTCAAGAGAGTAAATAATAATTTTTGATTGAATCGATGGGATATTTTATAATGGGAATATTTAATATATTACGTAACACACAATCATAAATGTTTATGTCATCAATATGCGGGGACTATATTTTATTGTACACTTCCTATGATAACATGATCATACATAATATTTATTTTTTATAGATTTTGTGTCAAAATAGATATTCCAAGTAAAAAAAACTCAATCAATATATTCATCAATTTATTATGGAAAAATATATTTTCAGAATTTAGATTCCATTGTTTATTAATTAGTTATTTGGGAAAACATTATAATAATAAATTTTTTGGAATAATTATTAAGAAATAATGATTTTTATAGAATAAAAGATCTACTTATCACCCATAAACCAGTGGGAATGTTGAGTTATAGAACTATTATATGATGATGAATCGTTAGAAAATAGTTATCCAAATATTGGTCAAATAGGTAAATTATTTGGATTAATCCTTATGTATGAAATAGGACACCATAATATACTAATTATTATGAACCAATTGATTCATGTCAATAGAGATCTAAAATATTTGTTGGTGGAGATTGAGTATCAATCATATTGGACTATGATGTGTTATAACATGGATCTTAAATAACATTAAAATAATATTTTAATGAACATCAATGAGTTATATAAGATCATGAAAGATTATTTTTGAGGATAAATAATGTTGGGTAATGATCTATACATCAATTTATGTATTTTCACACCTAGAGATAATGTTCTTTTTAAATCACATTTATTTCGTTCTTGTAAATTAAAAGCATGTTGGTCTATATCCTACAAAATAATAGAAACAGTACCACACTAAAATATTATTATAAAACAAGATCCTAAAACATTTATACAAATTCAAGAGAAAGAAACCGAATCATAATAAAGAAACAATTAAAGGAGGACTTATTTCATCTATTAAATTTTAATGTTTATTTAAGGACACGTAAAGTTGTGGATGATAAATAAAGAATAATAATTGGATAACCTAGTTGTGTATCTTTTCTAATTTTTTATTTAATTTATTTTAGATTATAAATTCATTTTAATTTTGATTTGATACATAATGGCACTATACATGACCCCATACTAGATGTCCAAGGCTATAACATCAGAAAAACTTGAATTCTAATCAAAATGTATATATCATGATGCATCTATATGCCTCTCATTATGATCCAAGGTTGGATAAAGTATTTAATTGTGTGGGTATAACGTACCATGACATAATAATGAACAAAAATGAAAAACATAAAAATGATTAAATTTTGAGTTCTCGGAATCATTTCATTATATAACCATCTATTAATGATTCAAAAAAAGAAGAATTTGGTCATAATGTGATATAAGTTAACCACAAAATATTATTTATATTGTAGAGAAATATTTTTTTAAAATAAATACTATTTAATTTAACTATGTCTAGAGACAAAACCATAAGGCATTACCAAAGGATGCACCCCATGTTGGACCTCCCGACCTGGGTGCCACTCACCGGTACCCAAGACCCAATAGGACACATGATATCAATGGAGCCACCATATAATCCATTTTATTCCTACTAGTAAGTTGGGATTAGTTTTTTTATATGTGGAGATAATTACCTCTTTAATTAGTGGATCATATTGGCGATATAATGACTAAATAAATTGTGTAAGCAATATTATAACAAATAAATGAGTCTGGTAGTATAAGGAAGCATTAACATAAATAAAATAATGAAATAAAATAAATTGTAAACAAACCCATATACAAGATGAAAATTTCATGTATATAAAAAAAGGAAAGTACACATACATGGAAGTATAAATTCATTAATGTACAATTTGTTAAAAAGAATAAAAATTTAAATAAATAATTCATATCATCTTGATATTTTTCCTTATCATCTTCTCCCAGTATCCATCCTAATGGTAGTGATAAATCCAGGTGTCTAAGGTGGGATTTTATCCCTTGTCCAGACCTCTGATATTTTAATCTTCTAATGTACAAATAGGGTCCCTGATATAGTAAGAGATAAATAATATTATGAAACCACCATTAGTGTCTATATAATATAGTCTGTAAAGATAATATTTATACCATTTAGGTATTCATAATGTTAAAAAAATTTATTATGTTAAATCTAAACTGCTTCAACCTCAATATGAAATATCTATAATAATCTAATAATTTAATTTTTTATGATTCATTTTTATTGATAAATCATGATATTATGTTAACAGTACTAAAATATATCACTTATTTACTGAAAATATGATGTAATTTGAAAACAAGGAATCCTTCACCTCATTGGTTATCTATGTCATAGTAATAAATCATATTGTTTGGCTATAATAGATTTAAGTTAAATAAAATTGGAATTAATTAGGGATTCCATAATAAACGATTTTAATCCTTACCATACATCTAATCTATGTAATTAGGATCAAAACATGACTGGGTCCAATGGGTTTAATCCATTGCACTTTGTGTACAAAGAAATCAAGATAAATCAAACAAGTCTATATAACCAATTATAAAAATTTAAAAGATATTGAAGGGATAATATGAAATCAAATTAAGACTATTACAACAAAAATATTCTGTATAACATGTTCTGTATATCTCTTTCTAACAAGATCCCTGAATCACAATGGCTTCCTTGGAGTGCTGATAGAATTACCTTGGGAATCCAATGCTACCTCAATTCACACAATTCATAGGTTAATTAAAAGGTAAATATGAAATAGGAACTAAAAACATATATCATAATTAAATTTTTAACTTTAAATAATCATTAAATATAAAAATTAATTATGTTCATTATGATACATCCAATTTTTGTGAAAAAATTAATCAAGTACATAGACCAATTTATAACATTAATTACATAATGATTTATTAGGTTATTTATAGACCATTCATTAGGCAAAAAAATTGTTGGATGACATGAAAATAGTAGAATTAAAATTAATATTTAACTATTCCATCCGATATTTAAAAATATAAATTCCATTTTACAATTTAATGATTCATTTAATCATGGTAGAATACTAACCATAAAATGTTCTTGTGAAAACACACACGAATGGTCCCCAAAAAAATGAATAAAAATATTATTAAAAACTGAATTGGATGGATGTCATTGATATAACAATATCAAATAAAAAAACATAATTAGGGATCTAGAAAAATATATCATCAATTATAATAACGTAAAATGAAATTTAAAATAGTCACCTCTTAAACTAGTGTGAAAAAAAAACAAAAACAATTTATGTACAATGATGACTTTTTTGAATATTAATGAACAAAATACCATAATATTATAGTATAATCCTCAGTAGAATCAGACTTTAAATTTGTTGAAATCAGATGAATTAATAATTTAAATGAAATCTTAGGAAATAGGGCAGATGATCCTTCATAAAAATAAGATTTCCAGTTTAATGAATAATGAAAAAACAATACTACAACACTTACAAAGAGGAATCCAATGAGATTATTTTCCCTAGATGTTGAGTCAAAATGGTGATGAAATCCATGACATAAGGTGGAATATGAGTATTATCATATTTAGGATATAAATAAGCCTAGGTTTTTCGGAATAAATAAATTATGTGGGGAAAGATTAATATAATTCAAGTTAGATCTTGTAATTTTGAACAAAATATAGAGGTCACATGGTTTAGCCAAACGGTTTGTCAAACCATACACCAACTATTATTGGGACACTATGCATAGAAATTATCATCAAGTTTCATGCACACTATTTGGGAAAATTATGTAAAATCCATCTATATTCCCCTAGTAAAAACTGCATATGTTAATTACAAGTGTGTGGCCTTAGGCTCATGGTTAGGTAAAATTATATGCCCAATTATTTTAACTAAATATCCAATAATTTTTAGTAGAAACAATATCTTATGGGATTCATTGTATATCCTAATCATATAGTCATGTTTTTTATTAAACATGATATGGTATTAGGCTCCGAACAAGTCCCAAATATGCTTGTTTCCTCTTGATCCTCAAATGTCAATAATATTAATTCAAAACCCAAAAGAAAAAAATTAAAACAATTGGATCCATAGCTAAATGAATATACATGTTCTTATTTTATTATCCCCTCAATGGTACTCTTTCATGGATTTCCCCTTAAAGTCAGTTTAATTATTTTTGAGACAAACATTATCAACTCAACAAGAATGTTAGCCTCACATTCCCAAGTCTCAACATATACATGGCCATGCTGCCATATCACCCATTCTAATAGAATAGACAAACCATTGAGAGACTTCTTGATCATTTCAATGATTTATATAAGACACCCCTCAATCAAATAATCAGAATCATACTCAATGACCTCATGTTAAAAATAATTATGCCATATTCCATGATAACAAAAAATTAGTGAAACATGGAAGGAACCATGCACGGGAAATTACCAATGAAGTTGTAGCAACATATATTATACCAACCGAATTCTATTCAAAATCCCAAAAATATGGAATATATTTGGAAAAAAATTCCCCTTACAAAATATATGTCCATTTACATGTTTAGGTGATTGCCACAAAATCACATTCCCCATCCTCTAAAAAAATGATGTCCATAGTGATCTACGTAATATTTTTTTTCAAGAATAATTAATATGAAAACAATAAATAATCAATTATGTATATTTATATATATCCTTCATGACACTTGGACCTAGTTTCACTACCTCTCCTATATCAAAACAACATAGTTGAAAATAGAACAACTAACCTAATATGGCCCCATATGGGGCCATCTGAATTGTCTCCAGAAATATTTTTTTTGCAGGATAACATGATGTGAGGGATATATTATATTGATAACCACTAAATTTATAGACACATGAAAGGAGGATATACCCTCTCAATTTTATCATCTATTCTTAATAAAAAATGGGCTTACAATTAAAATATATTCTTTGAAAGATGTTTATACCCAAAGCTCTCTACCACCCCTTGAAGAACATAACAATGAAAAAATAATCCATATGTAAAATTATACTACATGGGTCCCAATGTATCCATATGATATCAATAATATATAGTCTTCCAATCAAATATATAGAAAATTTATCCCAAATATAATGGAATTTGGATACATTTGTCAGTCGATCCATGACTACCCAAACAATGTATGTACCTTTGGGTGACCTCGGTATGAAAATGAAAAAATCCATCACAATGTGTTCTCATTTTCATTCTGGTTCTTGTAATGGTCATAGAAATATATAAGCTCACTATTTCTCTACCTTCACCATATTATGGTTGAACACATTGTTATAAACCCAATAATAGGTTGTTTCATTGCAAGACAATAATAATGGTGACATATGTCTAGATACTTCTTGTAAAATCATGGGTGGAATTACCACTGAAAAAGATTGATAATCTCAAATCATCTACAAAATCATATTTATAAAAATCTATATATGCCCATATATATGATGGATTTAATCTCTATAGATAAACCAATCTGGGTTTGGGAATTGAATAGAAAAACTTTCTTAAAGGAAAAAACAAATCTAGATCTATACATTATACTCTCTTCACTCTATCGGATAATGAATTAGTAACTAAAAATGATATTAAAAGTTACACATATAATTATTATGAAACTAAAAATTAATAATATATAATTGGTTCATTGACTTATATATATCACTAACATCTTGAATTGCACATGCTAGAGTTTTCCATATTAGTTAATTAGTTTACACATTTACCCTTCCAGGCATATATGCAATAATAAAGTCAATAATGTAAAGGTATTTAACCCATCAACAAAATATGATATTTAGTTCATACTATGAAAATAAAAATTTAAGGATCTTGTGGTATGTATACATCAAATATTATACTCCCAACATATTATGACTCCAACAACATAAAATATGAACAACTAATGTAAGATTGAGGCCCAACATTGAGTAATTAATCCTCTTAGGTCGAAACTGATGCAACATGTGTAATGAAATCAAGCATCCTACATTTACTATACTCCCATATTGATTTTTTATGACTTATAGGAAACTATATATATTCATCCATGATATGTAAGAATCATAATTATAGAAAATTAACCTTTCTTTCTTATCCTGAAAGGCCTTATTGTGTGATTATGACAAGATAAACATAAAAACCATCTTATTAAGAACTATAAGAGGTGTTGAAAGGTGTGATAAGTCATATTATCTATTCCTGTAATATCTATACAAACTCCAGACTATTTATATGTTAAACATTTTGAGGGTATTTTTTATATAACCAACACACTCACCTTCTCTAGGTCAATTGATACTCATGATTCTTATATAATATGACATGTGTTGTGAGCCTTATCTCTTTAGAAGTGGTACATAGTAATTATATAATATTACATATTGTCCTTAAGTGTATATAGACCCATATCATGTATTTTTCATGGATTATATGATTATGAGCATACACAATGATGTTGTACCCAAATACCATGACAAAAAATATTGGTAGGGGTGTAAAAAACTTTTTATCAAGGCCAAAAAAGTAGTAGGCAAACTTGTAAGACTAGGTTTCATAAAAACATACACATATAAGACATATAGAATTTGGAATACCATGCATGGTATATCTGATTACATGACTAACAACTGATTTTATCAAAATCATTGGTTGATCATTGGGAATACACATACTCATCAGATTTGGTAAAATATATAATATATCTACGGAAAGTTAATCTGGGTCTTACTCTCAAGCTGGTTCATCCATTGGTAATCAGTGTAATGGCTATAGGACCCTTCCCCCTTCTCATAAATGGTCATGGTTATAGAATAAAAGGATGTTTTGTGTTGGATAAAACCCATTGATTTTAATTATTATTAATATATATTTATGTCCTAGATCAATTTATGTTCCACCATTATTGGATGAATAAATATTGGGGATTCTCCTGGATGAACCTCAATCGTAAACCACACCTTTCTCTTAGAATGTAAGAAAAAAATCATTCAAAAATCATTCATTAATTGATCATCCATGTGAAATAAATATACTAACCATATTCCATTCTACTCCGTTAATGGACTATAACTATTGATAGTTACTTTACCCAGCCCATTATTTTTTAGTCTTGATATATTGGCCCAGACATCCCATCCACCCTATTGAAGGTGACTTCCACCCTATGGTGATGTAAATGATATCAGTTTAGAATAGTAGATTTCATAGGTTTTAAAATGATACAAAAAATAAATCTTGATAGTTTAATTGAACCCCATCATCTCGAGGAAAATGACTTCCTATAAGAAATGATAGCTTCCTATCCAAATCGAATCCATCCTTCCATTACATGATAGCCTCTGGCTGAACACCCAATTGTGTGTCTAGGTCCATCACTCTACAAATGTACATAATTTATTTCATGATACATTCCGTAGTATATAAAGAGATAAATGAGCTAGAGAAACACATATATTATAGATAATATTCAATATTAGCATCTTCTTTGATAATTGTTCCTACTATAGATGGTCCTACAATATAACACATGAGTATTGGCTATAAAAAATGCTTCTAGCCTAACATATAGCCCTCATGAATATATGGAATACACTTCGAATATTTACACTATTTTAGAATATAATAATAATTCATGATACAATGACCATGAACTCCTCCAAGGAATGTCCTAGAATTGCTACCCCAACGACCCACCTTATGTGGCTTAATTGCGCCCTACCATGATGGTGGAGCTGGAGCAGATCCTTATCCACTAAAATTTGGTGGAATGTTCTAGAGAAATATATGAATATTTCCCATACATTAATAATAATGACACTCTATCGGGTCCTAATCGCACTAATTATTCATATTCTCATACAGTCCACACTAATAGAATATAATGGAGATTCTAGTGTGTATACTCTTATCACAAATACTCTAGTTAGAAACCTCCAAACTATATATCCTTCTACCAAATGAAATACCCCATTTATCATAAAAAACAATCTTCCTACATTCATCTTCTCCCACATTGTTCAATGTATTATGTCCCTAATTAATGTTCATTTAAAATATATATTGGATGAATGCATTGACCAGATAGTGGAGGGAATAAATAAGTACATCCTCTAATTACATCTCTCTCAATTTCCCCTCACTATGTAGAAGTGATGAAGTTTATTTTTTTCAACACATTGTGATGAATATTTCATGATGGAAAAAAGTGAATACACTAGGATCATGAATAGTCTAGATAAGATAGATCTCATCATCTTAGGGATAATGATATTATTGAGGCAGTATGGAAGTCCACCCAAACCATTCTATGATGTCGATGAGACTAAGTAATAACATATCAATATATATTAATTAAATCACATAAAATATATGAATATTGTGTGAATATCATTTTAAGAGGTGTCTCTAGAATCTCAAAGATATATTATATATCTTGTATCTAATAATTAGTAGCCATCGGACTGTTATCCCCAGAAAATATGGAATGATGGTGCTTCTAGAACACTTGAGTAAGATCGTACGTAGTGGGTGTAGGACATGGATCACCCTAAATGGATTTCATCATATTTATGAATCCCTCAAAAATATAAGAATTAATGTTTCTGTTCTTAACAGAATGTGGTGTCTCAATTGGAACTTCTACTTGTTCGACAAGAATTTCATGACCCACCATCTATATAACATGGTTGTCTCCACCCCCATGGTGATCAACTCTTGTTCGACATGGGGGAATATCAAAAAAAATACAACCACATGCCTTAAAAATATTTGAATGCATATAGGCACATTAGAGGAATAGAAATATTGGAATAGGGATCAGTAGAGATAATACTATTCACAATACACTCGTATAAGGCCAGGGTATTGGTACGTTTTGAAGACTAATTCAAAGGGGTAATATTATATGGTTGTTTCAAATGAATTTTGAGGATTAAATTGATATTTAAATAATTTTTTGCCTCTTCATTTACAAGAAATCATTTAATTTATTATTTAGAACACAGATTTTAATTTTTTTTGTTCTTATATACATATAATAAGGTTAGATTAAATGGATAGTCATTTCTAATAAACAAACATACATACACATTATATATAATATTGAAATAAATTTAATTATAATATTTTATCAAATAATCTATCTAAAAAATTAATGTGTAAAAATATATCACCTCAACGCATTGAATTACCCATTCCAATTTATAAGGGATGATATAATTTATAATAGAAATTTGTAATCATGTCATCATGTCATAATATCCAAAACAAAACATATGTATCTAGTGATAAAAAAATTATAAGGACTGAAAATCAATTTCATTCCGGGGCAATATTTTATTATCCCAATAAAATATATAACAACCACATATCACTCAATAATTATAGGCAACACATGTAATGAAAGAAACAAAATTCATATATATATAATGGAATATACATGACATTTGAATTATATATACCTATAATGTTTCATGTAATAGTGATCCTAGTGGATCCATGAATTGTAAATATCCATTAAGCGTATCAAATACTATAATTCTTGTGATTCACCCAACAATGAATGTATATCAATAGTAATAAATTAAATACAAATAACAATTTCCAATTTATAAGAAACATGGTATTTACCCCGAACATGGGTTAGTAACTCCTAAGAAATTTTTTTGACCAAGTAACTATATGTTCATAATTACTTGACTATATTTCTAAACAATATGAAACATGTGATGAAAAAAATGCCATAATACTACTCTTTTATATCCTAAACAAATAGCCACTCGAAGGTACCATGGACCTAGTTGGCCATATTGCCTTAGGAGGACATCCCCGTACAACAGAGGCCATTAACAAGAATCATGGGACTTGGGTCTATATATATTGATACTATTCCCTCATGACATAGAGGATCATACAATGATATTAATAAAGACTAAAAAATGGAATATGTATAATAATACATAAATAATACTAACAGTACGAGTGTGTATAAACAACAATGTAATAAATAACCATTTCATGAAATGTGAACTATATCATATACATAAATATTATTTCATTTACCATCAAAAAATACCAAATACATGGAAAAAGGAAATCAGTACCTTACATGCTATACAAAATAATAATTAATACCAAAAAACAGTCCAAGAATCCCAATATATGAATTTTCCATCTTCTACAAGGCTCTATCATAACAAAATAAATCATGTAATCTGTCTAATACATGAAATTTACCCTTAACCACTCCTATTATCAAATGATCTATCATCATACCAAATCTCACCCGTATATGGTGTTAGATAAATCTATGTATCCCACCACCAATGGTGTATATACATTCAATCCTATAAATCAAAAGTGTATGAGTTTCATGGCTATATAATAATATATAAATCCTAGAATGACAAACCATACCTACTCCACTCATAACAGGACATGTATTTGAACATGTAATAATTTAATTATTTATTATTCAATTTCTATAGATAAATGATGTGAAAATATCAATGATTTTAATGTAGATCTTAATATTACTAAATGAGGAACCATGTTGATATCATTTCATCTATTACCATAGGTGTTGGAAAAATCATTGTAATAACTCATTTAATTTGGATATAATTATTCTGAGTGTAATAAAATGGGAATTCCCATGGAATTCCATATTAAATGTGTCTAAATGAGTCCCTGGAGATCATTCATGGAAATCCCAGTCTAATCATGACAGGTCCCAATTGGGAGAATCCATGGTTCCACGTGTCTAGAGACATAAATATGAATCCATGGAGTGTATCCATGGCTTTCAAATATATGGTGATACTATGAAAGAATCCTAAAAATTCACATTGGGAATTTTCTAATAGACAAGGAAGATCTTCCAATGTTGGTAAATCCCTTGGAAAGTATCCCCTCCAATCAAAACAGAGACTTACATGTTATTAAGGTATTCCCTTTGATATCCATGGGTGGATCATGACTAACCATTACTAAAAATAATAAAAGACCCATATGCAATAATATACTTGTACATATATCATAATAAATTTTAGTCTATATAATACTCATTCAATATATTATGTCATTAGGTTAATTCCATTACATATTATAATCTAGAAAAGGTTAATTAAGGAAAATAATCCATTTATCACTTTTATATACATATATTTTTACACTAATAGATAATAATACTTCTTTTAAAAAATCACGTGCTTACATGTTTAATTCAAAATACATTCTTCAAAACTCATTTGAAATCATAGAAAATTTCATATAGGATTCAAAGGACATCATCTTTATAGAAATCCTACATTTTCAAAAATCTAATAAGGTCTATATTTATCATAATTCTATCGATTACATAATCATTACCTAATGCATTGGAGAGGTATATCATGTTACTTTATAATCATAAGTAATATCAGTTTTCCCCATCATTATGCGCTATATTAAACTCAATTATCATTTAAATAATATACAAGGTGAATAAAAATCTGTACACTCATAGAAGAGTACGTTTCTATCATTTTACTCATTAATGTAACATTTGAAACCCAAAGGTAAAACATTTTAGATATTTATATATCCCATTATACTGAAATATATGTTTTTGAACTAAAATACCTAGACCAAATTGATTGATTTTTTTTAATTTAAGGGGAAAATAAATATTATAAAATAATCCAAATATAATATAATTTTTGTAGAGGAGGAATATCTTATTGAGTTTTTATAGGTTAAAAAGGAACATTTCTTTTTTTCTTTAATAAAGCATATCTAAATGTTTGGTATAAAAAATGTCATGACCCGTCCTCGGGGCCCGTGCCGTGACAACCCCAAGCCCGCCTTCCATAGGCCAGGGGCTGGTGACTAGCAGCAAGGCATAATTCCCGGTAAGAAGGGAAGGCATTTCCATTGTAAAGTAAACAAAAACCACAGAGCAAGCATGCAGAAGTAAACACTAAGTAAAAACTGGGTACAATAGTTAGTGCGGAAAAGTAAGTGGGCCAGAATACAAACCCAAACTGAAAGTAAAGTACAACTGGAAAGGGAAAACAACAATTGAAAGTAAAGCCGCAGACTCGAGCCGTCCACTGGAAGTCACACCTGAAGGGTGGGTACAAATAGCCTCCACAGCTCCCCGAGTCCAGCCGCCCGCTCCGTGTACATCCCGCCCAATGGTCCACCTCCAGGTACCGTCCTGCTCCGCAAGCCTCAACCACGATCAACAATGTCTGTTGTCTACAACCAACACAATGTTGTGCGGGCATAGTCCGTGCAGGGGTGAGTATAAGCTACTCAGTAGTGACCCCGATACCTCCAAAGGTCTCCCAGAATCTACAAAGGATAATCCACAAAAGAAATATACAATCACGAAGTAAAATCCGACACTACTTAGGTATATGCCCATACATATACCTAAGTCATCAATTTCCAGTTCGACTCCAACATCCGAACCCAAATTCGATCATATCCATACAGGATAGCACAACACAATCCTCATAGGAAAGCAAGTCAAGATTCAGCTCACATAGGTATACTTCTTCGCATGATGATAGGGATGATCAGAAATAGCCACTAATTCATCTAAGCCGTTGGACCCACAAAGGACCGATAGGTACTAACCCCCGCAATGACCCACAAAGGATTGATAAGTATCTAACCCCCGCAATGACCCACAAATGATTGATAGGTAACTAACCCCCACAATGATCCACACAGGATCGGACCTACACATGATCTGTAGGTGCTGGCCCACAAAGCACCGCTGAGCGCTGACCCACATAGGATCTGACCCACACAGGATCGGTAGCACAGATCCACGTAGGATCGCTCAGTGTTGTAGTCATTTCCGTCGAATCCACGAAGGATTTTTGCACATTCCTCATCATCATTGCAATCGTATCCAGCTCTAGGGTTCCCATACATAGCAAACTCGTTCGGGAGGGTCCGCTCCATGAGTCGAACGGCTGATACATCAACTGACATGTAGTCTGAAGTTGATGTATCCAAAAGTTCTGTATCATCAATAGGAACTCATCATCACAGACGACGCGTCAATCGGACGCACGGTCTGAGAGTTATTGTCTTTTTCATTCCAGGGGCCCGGTTGGTTTTTAATGTCAAAACCAACACGACCATACTCCAACTGCTACCAAACCTCGAGGGGTGTAAGAAAAAAGGTATGTCTCACTATGATGAGTCCATCAAAGTCGACCGCACGTTAATCGAACGTTCGAAACTCAAGTTATAGGTATTTTCGCTCCGAGGGCCCGGTTAGTTTCGTGTACAAACCAACTCTACTGAACTCAATGTACTCCAAAACCTTCAGTGTAATATACCAAAACAACCATCTCGATCCAATTATCTCTACGCAACTGGCGGTGTGTCGATCGGAGGTTTGTAGACCAAAATATCGGTAACAGACCGAAAAAGTCCGGTATTAGGGGGTTCAGGCCCAGTCCGACCCAGCCCGGTACCCCCCTGGGTTCGCCCGAACCGGGTCGACCCGACCCGGGTCTGAGTCTGGCCCACTTGGGTGCGGCCCGGCCCGACCTGGGAACCCTGCTCCACCGCGGCCCAAAACTGGCCGTGGCCTTGGCCCACCCAGCGTGGCACGATGGCGCCGCACCCCTCCGTCGTGGCCCCGCTCTGGCCGCAGTGCTTTTGTGGTTCTCCGGCATGGCGCGACGGCGCTGCGCTTCTCCCCCTTTCCTTAATAATTCCCGCACGGTTTTTCGGCACCACATTGCCTTGCTCGTTCCACAACAATATCAAACAACCAAAAGGGAGAGGAGGGTCGTCCGTGTTCGTGCGGTCCGACTCCCTCCCGTTATTGCGGTAACTGGCGGCTCTAATAGAGAAGAAGAAAGGGAACAGAAGAATTCATGAACAAAAATTAAAATAAATCCCTACCTCATCTAATTTGATGAGAGAGGATTTGTCACAGAAAAGCACGTCATGGAAGAAGGTGTCGTGGAAGAAGCATCGTGGAAGAAGCATCGCGGAAGAAGCGTCATGGAAGAAGCGTCGTTGATTTCAGAGGATGCGGTGTTCTTCGCATTCTTCGCATTCTTCGCGAGGAAGAGAAGATCTTCAAGAGCCTGAGTGAAATATCCCTAACCTCTCAACACCACCAGCCTAATAATAATAAGAGTCATCTTATTTTTATTTCACAAGCCTTGTGTTTTAAAATTCAAAAACGAAATAAACAATTAAGTGAATTATTTGCAACACTTAAACTACCACATTAATGAGGTGTTTCTTAACCAGAATAAATGCAAGAGTTGACTTCAATAAAAAGGGGGGGTGAGGGTGTGTTACTTAAGAAGAAAAGAAATGGTGGGGATCGTGTGGGCCCCACATCACAAATATCCTACCAAGTGGGTAGGATATTGTGGGTCCCACATCACCCTCTTAACATAGGTTAAGAAACTTAGATAAAATAAATGGTGCGACCAATTTATTTTATTCATTTACATAAACCGAAAATTTAAAAACCACACCCGAGAAAACGCAAATCTGGAAAAGGTGTTTCTAAGAAATTATCGGTGCTGTGATTCCAATGGGGCCCTCAGAATCTGATTCCGAACAACGGTTAAAAAGATAGAAAAACCTGGTCGTTCGTTCACTGAACGTACCCGAGCTAAACATCGGAAAAAGATTCCGGGCACACCGGGCCTCAGAATTTGGTGCTGTCAGAAACTGTGTTCTTGTAAAATTCCAAAGAAAATTAAGAAAAAAATTACCTTGAAATTTTATGGGTCTTTACATCACTCCCAGCTCAGGGCTTTAAGTCCGTGTAATGATACATCATAAACTAGGGAAAAAAAATGTGGGTACTGAGAACATATCTGAGGCTCCCGCTCCCATGTTCTCTCCTGGAGGTTCCCGTGCTTCAATCATATGCGCACTAGCGGAATCGATCATCGGTGCAGGACCCACTCCTATCAATCCTCGATCTCCACTGAGACCTCGACAATAGTCTCCCCGTCATAGACGTCCAGCTCCCCATGGGCAATGATATGTGTCGGTTCGTGCACATATCTCCTAAGCTGGGATACGTGGAAGACGTCATGCACCCGGTGCAACTGAGGTGGTAGAGCCAGGAGAAAAGCCACCTCGTTGATCCTGCTGAGGACGTGGAAGGATCCGATGAAGCGCAGAGATAACTTGCCGCCTCGGCCAAATCTCTGTAATCCATATTGAGTTGAGACCCGCAAGAAGACGTAGTCTCCATCCTCGAACTCTAGTGGTCTCCGCCTACTGTCAACATAAGACTTCTGCCGGATCTGAGCTGTCCTCATCCCCTCTTGGATGACCTGGACCTTATCTATAGTGGCATGGACCGTCTCTGGTCCCACAAGTTTTGACTCCCCAGGGTATATCCAGCACAGCGGTGATCTGCATGGTCTTCCGTACAATGCCTCGTATGGTGCCATCCCGATGGTGGAGTGGTATTTGTTGTTGTACACAAACTCCACCAAGGGTAGGTGGTCCTCCCACCTACTACCAAAGTCTAGGACACATGCACAGAGCATGTCCTCGAGAGTCTGAATGGTCCTCTCCGTCTGACCATCTGTCTGAGGGTGAAAGGCGGTGCTCAAATGTAGCTGCGTCCCGAACGCCTCCTGCAACCCCTTCCAAAGCTGGGAAGTAAAGAGAGCATATCGATCAGAGATAATAGATGATGGAACACCATGAAGTCGTACAATCTCCTGAATGTAGAGGCGTCCAAATCTCTCCACCAAGACCTGCTCTCTGATTGGTAAGAAGTAAGCTAACTTGCTGAGTCGGTCGACAATCACCCAAATTGAGTCGTGTCCTCTGGAAGTGTGTGGAAGTCCAGTCACGAAGTCTATATATATCTCGTCCCACTTCCACTCCAGGACCTCCAAGGGATGTACCAATCCTGCTGGTACCTGGTACCCTGCCTTGACCTTCTGGCAGGTGAGGCATCGAGAAATAAACTCTACCACAACCTTATTCATGCCCGTCCACCAGTGTTGTTGTCTGAGATCCTAGTACATCTTCGCCACTCCAAGATGTACTTCCAAAGGGGAAGTGTGAAACACCCTCAACACCTCCTCCTGTAATGTAGCTGGTACCATGGTACGTCCTCTGAAAAGGACATCGTTCTCTCCCCCTAAAGAGAAACCATCAGGTGCCTATCCTGAGGATATCTGTGCACATCACTTTTCACAGTCGGTGTCCCCACGTTGTGCCTCTCTGACCCAATGCAGTAGTGGAGAGGTGAATATGAGTGACTGATGGAAGGCTGCCCAATCTTTATCCATGAAGGATATCTAAAAAGAGTCTAGCTGCTCTGTCGCCTCCCTAAGAAGCTGGATTCCCTTCCTCCTTCTGAGGGCCTCGGCTACTACCATCCCCTTTCTAGGAGTATAGACAATCTCAAAGTCATAGTCCTGGAGGAACTCAAGCCATCACCCCTGTCTCAGGTTCAGGTCCTTCTATGAGATGATGTACCTGAGACTCTGATGGTCAGAAAAGACTGTAATGCGCTCGCCCATCAGATAGTGGCGCCTCATCCTCAGAGCGAAGACCACTGCTATTAACTCCAGTTCATGGGTATCATAGTTCTGTTCACGTAGCCTAAACTGATGTGATCCATTGGCGATCACTGCCTGCTCCTACATCAGGACACATTTGAGTGCGGTCCCTGATGCATCGTAGTAAACTATGTTCCCAACTCCCTCCTCCGGTAGCCTCAAGATAGGCGTGCTGGTCATTCTCTGTCTCAGCTCTTGGAAGCTCTGCTGACAACTGTCTGACAGCACAAAGGGTTTCCCCTTCTTCTTCAAAGATGAGAGTGGTGCTGCAACTCTGGAGAAGTCTAGCACAAATCTCCGATAGTACCCAGCTGGTCCCAAGAAACTCTACACCTCCGTCACGCTCCTAGCACTGCCTCGATCTTCGCAGGATCCACCGCAACTCCCACCCCAGAGATGACGTGTCCCATGAAATGGACCTCACATATCCAGAACTGACACTTTGAGAGCTTACCATATAGCTGGTTCTCTCAGAGTGTGTCCAGTATAACCCCCATGTAGTAGGCATGGTCCTCCTCAGTCGTCGAGTATATCAAAATGTCTTCGATGAAGAACACGACAAATAGATCGAGGTATGGTTGAAAGATCATGTTCATGAGGCCCATGAACACTACTGGAGAATTGGTCACACCGAAGGGAATAACCAAGAACTAATAGTGGTCATACCAACATCTAAAGGCCATCTTCTACAAGTCCTCGTCCAGTACCCTGAGCTGATGATAGCCTGACCTAAGGTCTATCTTCGAGAACCACCGTGCTCCCTTGAGCTAATCGAAGAGGTCATCAATCCTCGGTAGTGGATACCTGTTCCTCACTGTCACCTGGTTTAGGTGATGATATTCCACAAAAAGTTGTAATCTCCCATCCGCCTTCTTGGCGAACAATATCGGGGAAGCCCAGGGTGAAACACTGGGTCAGATAAATCCTTTTCCCTGCAAGTCCTCCAACTGTACCCGTAGCTCCAGAAGCTCATCGGGTGACATCCGATATGCTGGGGTGGATATCGGGGATTTCCCGGGGTACATGTCAATATGAAAGTCCACCTCTCTATGAAGAGGTAGCCCTGGGACGTCATCGGGGAAAACGTCAGCATACGGATCCACCACTGTAGGAAAATCCAGACTCCGCACATCAACTCCTCCGAGGATGAGGCTAGCCAACGGATGAGTGATGGGATATCTTCTCCTCTGGGTGAGTCCATCCTGTGCTGAAAAGGCTCCCTTATCACCGGTGAAGGTGAACATGCTCCTATCGGTGCATACACATCGCACCTTGCGCCTAATACAATGAATCTGAGCATGGACTTTAGATAACCAATCCATGCCCAAGATGATGTCGTAAGGCCACGACGCCACTACAAGGAGATCCCAGCCGAAGATCTCGCCTCCTAGAGTAAGCTCACACTGCCGACACCAGTGCGTAATCATCGAGTCTGCTCTTGTAGGAGTCTCTAGCCATAAGGATCGATCCAACGACTCTGTTGGAATCCCCGAGCTCCGAACACGGGCAGTAGCTATGAAAGAATGACTCACTCCTGTGTCTATAAGAACTGCAGCATGGGTGGAATAGACACAGATAGTACCTCAAATCATCTCTGGAACGCTTTGGTCATAGGCCTCCGCTACCTATATTTGTGTCAGTCTCTGCCCGCCTGCTCCCTGTGGTCGGGGTGGACCTCCTGGTGGTGGTGGTGGTAGAGCCTCAAAGCGTTGCCCACCTCCTGTTGCTCGGCTATCTAATCTTCTTCATCTTCCTACTCCCTGCGGACCGCCACGATCGACCCTCTTCCTCTTCCTGGGTGGCCCCTCAACCGTCTGCTTCTCCTCGGCATGGTGGGTTGGGCAGTCACGAGCCATGCGGCCCTGCCCGCCGTATGAGTAGCACTATCTGCCTCTAGAAAGACCGGCTCTGCGCTGTGTGCCCCGCACTGCTGAGCTAGTTTCCTGAGGTCGTATTCCTGAGGGTATGGTCTTCCTAGACCCATGATTTATCCATCGACTGCCTGCTGTAGAAGACTCTGCTACATTACGCCCTGCGGTAGGTCTCACTGCTGATGTAGACTCAGCAAGAAAACTCTCAATCATGTTTGCCTCTCAAAAGACTGGCTCCATGCTGTGTGCCCCGCACTGCTGAGCCAGTGTCCTGAGGTCATCTGCCTGAGTGTTTGGTCTTCCTAGACCCATGAGTCATCCATCGATTGCCTGCTACAGAAGATTGTGCTACCTGCCGCCCTACTGTAGGTCTCGCTGCTGATGTAGACTCGACAAGAAAACTCTTGATCATAAGGGCTCGCTCAAGTACCCTTGCATGTGTCGGAATGCTGAGGGAGATCAGTGACGACCTAATCTCATGCCTCTATCCCTGCTCAAAGGTCTGGGCCTGGAAGAATGGGTCTCGTACCATATCTGTCAAGTAGCGCGAGAGATCTGTAAATCTCTCCGAGGACTGGGCGACCGTCAAGCTGCCCTGCCACAGTTGTAGAAGCTCCTGGATGCGCAGCGCACTGAGGGTGGCTCGGACGAACTCCGACTGGAAGAGGATCTCAAAGACCATCCAGAGAAGAGATGCCTCATCAAGCACCTGGAGCATCAAGCTCCACCATCTGCATGCCACTGCGTGCAGGAGGCTCGCTGCGAGGATCACCATGAGGTCAGCTGGTGTCCTCACTAACCTGAAAACTCGTACAACTACCTCCAGCAAATCCTTGGCTGCCTGAGGGTCCATCTCCCTGCGGAACCTGGGCGGTCGCTGATGCTAAAACTCATGCAGTGCACTAAGGCGACGTGCAACGTCAGCAGCTTGGGCTGGTAGCATCGGTGGCTAGGTGGGTTGAGGTACCGCCAGTGCCTCTGCTGTCAAAGGGCCATGTACCCAGGCCTCGTCGCTCGGTGGGTTGTCGTCCCGCACAACACTCGGAACCCTAGATGGCTTCCAACGTGGGGCCATCTTGAAAAGAAACAGGTGCGCCAAGGTCAAACAGTATACCTGGTGAGCTGACACAAAGTAATCACAAAGAAAACTTGAAACACACATGCAATAAATGTTTTCGTTCATTAAGTCGAAAATTAGAAGTCAGGGTCCTAGTGTATGGATACGTCGCCCGCCGCACCACCACTGGACTCCCTGGACTGATAACCACACTCAATACCCTTAACATTATTTCTTCATATAGATGAAAGATCAGAGTCCAAAGTTCTGCGGTAGAACCGAACTCCTCTGATACCAATTTGTCACGACCTGTCCTCGGGGTCCGTGCCGTGACTACCCCAAGCCCGCATTCCATAGGCCAGGGGCTGGTGACTAGAACCAAGGCGTAATTCCTTGTAAGAAGGGAAGACATTTCCTTTGTAAAGTAAACAAACACCACAGAGCAAGCAAGCAGAAGTAAACACTAAGTAAAAACAGGGTACAACAGCAAGTGCGGAAAAGTAAGTGGGCCAAAATACAAACCCAAACTGAAAGTAAAGTACAACTGCAAAGGGAAAACATCAACTGATAGTAAAGCCGCAGCCATGAGCCGTCCACTAGAAGTCCCACCAGATGGGTGGGTACAGATAGCCTCCATAGCTCCCCGGGTCCAGCCGCCCGCTCCGTGTACGTCCTGCCTGATGGACCACCTCCAGGTACCGTCCTGCTCTACAAGCCTCAACCACGATCAGCGTTGTCCGTCATCTGCAACCAACACAATGTAGTGCGGGCATAGCTCGTGCATAGGTGAGTATAAGATACTCAGTAGGGACACTGAGACCCACTAAGGTCTCCCAGAATTCACAAAGGATAATCCACAATGGAAAGATACAATCACGAAGTAACATCCAACACTACATAGGTATATGCCAATACATATACCTAATTCATCAATTTCCAGTTCTGCTCCACATCTGAGCCCAAATTCAATCACGTCCTCACAAGATAGCACAACACAACCCACATAGGACAACAACTCAAGATTCATCTCACACAGGTATACTTCTTCGCATGACGATAGAGATGATTAGATATAGCCATTGATTCATCTAAGCCGTCGGACCCACAGAGGATCGATAGGTCCTAACCCCCGCAATGACCCACAAAGGATCGATTGGTAACTAACCCCTGCAATGACCCACAAAGTATCGATAGGTAACTAACCCCCACAAAGACCCACACAGGATCAGACCCACACAGGATCTGTAGGCGCTAGCCCCCACATGACCGCTAAGCACTGACCCACACAGGATCTGTCCCACACAGGATCGGTAGCACTGATCCACGTAGGATCGCTGAGTGTTTTAGTCATCATCGTCGAATCCACGGAGGATTTCTGCACAGTCGTCATCGCCGTCGCAGTCGCAGCTAGCTCTAGGTTTACCGCACACAGTAATCTCGTTCGGGAGGGTCCACTCCGTGAGCCTAGCGGCTGATACAACAACTGACACATAGTCCGAAGTTTATGTATCCAAAATTTACGTATCATCAACAGGAACTCAATGCCACAAACGGCGCGTCATTCGAACGCCTGGTCTGAGAGTTATTGGCTTTTTCATTCCTGGGGTCCAGTTGGATTTTTAAGACAAAACCAACACGACCTTACTCCAAATTTGTCCAAACATCAAGCGGACTAATCCAAAAGGTCTGTCTCACTAAGAGGAGTCCATCAAAGTCGACATCACATCAATCAGACGTCCGGAGCTCAAGTTATAAGTGTTTCTGCTCCGAGGGCCCGGTTGGTTTCGTGTACGAACCAACCTAGCCAAACACAAAGTACTTCGAAACCTTGACTGTAATATACCAAAACAACTATCTCTAACCAAGGATTTCTACGCAATAGACAGTGCGTCGATCAGAGGTTCGTAGCCCAGGATATGGGTAACAGACCGAAAAAGTCCGGTATTAGGGGGTTCGGGCCCGGTCCGACCCGGCATGGTACCCACCTGGGACGACCCGAACTAGGTCGACCCGACCCATGTCTGGGTCCGGCCCACTTGGTCACGGCCCAGACCGGCTGACAAGGCCCGGCACGGCCTGGGCGCGGCCCGGCGCGCTGGCTCTAGCAATGGCCAGGCGGGTCGGCCGTAACGGCCGAGCGATGAAGGGGGGGGGGGGACGCTGCCCCCTGCATTGAGAACCCGCGGCCCCCATGTGGGGGGCCACACCTGATGGACGACCGGGGGATACGAACCACCGGTATTCCCTTGACCGGTCGGCCCGCTCTGGCCGGCTGGCTGCTGCCGGCATGGGACCGGCAACGGCCTGTCCCTCTGTTCCGACGCCGGCGGCCCGGAACCGGCCGCCGGTCCCCCTGCTCCGGCGCGGCCCGGAACCGGCCGTGGCCTTGGCCAGTCTGGCGCGGCACGACGGTGCCCCACCCCTCCGCCGCAGCCCCGCTTCTTCTGTAATACTTTTGTGGTTCTCCGGCGTGGCGCGACGGCGCCACGCCTTTGGTTCGTCTTCAACGACGCAGCGCGATGGCGCTGCGCTTCTCCCCCTTTCCTTAATAATTCCCGCACGGTGCTTTGGAACCGCATTTCCTTGCTCATGCTACAAGAATATCAAACAACCAAAAGGGAGTGGAGGTTCGGTCTTGTTCGTGTGGTCCGACCCCCTCCCGTTATTGTGGTAACAGGAGGCTCCAATAGAGAAGAAGAAAGGCAACAAAATAATTCACGGAAAACAATTAAAATAAATCCCTACCTCGTTGAATATGATTAGTGAGGATTCATCACGGAAAATTACATCGTGGAAGAAGGCGTCACAGATGAACCGTCGCGAAAGAAGCGTCACGGAAGAAGCGTGACGAAAGAAACGTCGCCGAAGAAGCGTTGTTGATTTCCGAGGATCCGGCGTTCTTCATGTTCTTCGCATTCTTCGCGAGGAAGAGAATATCTTCAGAAGCCTGACTAAAATCTCCCTAGCCTCTCAACACCACCAGCATAATAAAAAAAGATTCTTCTTATTTTTATTTCACAAGAATTGCGTTTTAAAATTCAAAAAAGAAAGAAACAATTAAGTGAATTAATTGCAATGCTTAAACCGCCACATTAATGAGGCGTTTCTTAACCAAAATAAACTCAAGAGTTGACTTCAATAAAAATGGGGGTGCGGGTGCGTTACATAAGAAGAAAAGAAACGGTGGGGATCTTGTGGGCCCCACCTCACAAATATCATACCATGTGGGTAAGATATTGTGGGTCCCACATCACCCACTTAACATAGGTTAAGCAACTTAAATAAAATAAATGGTGCGACCAATTTATTTTATTCATTTACTTAACCCGATAATTTAAAAACCACACCTGAGCAAATGCAACTCCGGAAAAAGTGTTTCTAAGAAATTACCATCGTTGTGATTCCAACTGTGCCCTCAGAATCCGATTCTGAGCACCGGTTCAAAAGATAGAAAAACCCACACGTTCGTTCATTGAATATACCCGAGCTAAACTTCGGAAAAAGATTTCGGGCACACCGGGCCTCATAATTAGGTGCTGTCAGAAACTGTGGTCTTGTAAAATCCAAAAAAAAAATCCAAAAAAAAATTCCTTGAATTTTTATGGGACTTTAAAAAAAATATTAAAAGTTTCATTTTTAAGACAATTTAATTAATTAATTAAAATTAAAATTATATTTATTTTTGGTATATATAAATAATTATATAAATTATTTTTAACAATATGGACATGGATGAAAATGACAAAGAATATATTGTCTATAAATCATTTAAAAATAATCTATAATGTGTGGTGTCCCTAATAATAAGTATGACTCATCACATATGTACCACATCATCATGAATAATAAATTTATGATAATTAAATAATTTATTAATAATAGTTTTTGTTAATAAGTTTAATTTTTTCATTATCATGTTATATTTAATTACATAATTAATTAATTTTACATCAGATGTATTGAGGATATTTGGATAATATAACCAAAATTAATTTGATAAATCAATAATAGTAAAGTAAATAATAATTTAATCATATTTAATAAAATAATCATTAAATAATTTTAAATTTTATACTTCAATATTACATTTACGACCCAAAAAAAATTATGATTATAAAAAATGAATTCTGTTATAATAATAAAGGTTGTCGGATTAATGTACAATAGAGTATTAATTAAAAAAATTAATCTAAAAAATGGAAATAAGATAAGTATTATTTTTTATTTCCATAATAATTATTAGAAAATTTTATAAAATATAATTTTGTTAACTAATCTTATATATATCATCTATGTGCTATTGTTATTAATAATAAATTTCATTTCTTCATAGAGGTAATAATTAATACATACAAAAAAAATAATGTTCTAATTTTTAAATAGATATAAAGTTAACAATATAGAAAATATATTCTATTTACATAATGATAATTATTTGTTTAATAGAACATTTATATATTAAATATATCTATATATCCATTCATCAGGGGAGGTTATTGAAAAAGAATTACCTGGGTTCAAATGTATGTTGTCTGTTGTAAACACGAGTGATAGTTTTGTTTCCCATTTAATGGAAGAAGTTGATATATATTGGTTATTACATTATCAAAATATGATCCCATTATTTTCGAGATACTTATGTAATTGAAATATATCAATAACTTAGGTTAAAATACATTACTCCAATATAATAGTACTAATATTTTATTATTTTCTTTACCATCATGTATTTGTTTTAATACCCCCACATTAACTCTTTTGACCATTACAATGATTTTTTCCCTATTTAGTGTTTCTAACAATGACTATGATTGAAAAAATTCATATAAATGGACAATGATTGATATTTTCCACCATAATCCATCCACATGGCTCAATATAGAATATAAATGAAATTTTAATCAATTAAAATCATATTGGTTACCTTAAAATATTATTAATTCCAAGTTTTCAACAACTCATTTTCATTTACATTAAGGTGATCCTGAAAAAATAAGAATTTGAAAAAAAATTCAAAAATAAAATCTATTATAGTAAATTTATGTATAATATTTTTTGGGACACTATAAATCGCCTAATAACTTTTATATTATAGTTTATTCAATCATATAGTTTTTATTTCAACTTCGTGCACAAGGATTTTGTTGGTTTTGTGTATGGATTTAAAGTAAAAGTTTTGACACAAAATTTTATAATTAAATAAATATGATTATTTTTTCCTAAACTGTGAAATAAACATTTATAACCCTTCATTTCCACCTATTTTATTATGTTAACTATTTAGGGATATTAAATTCAAACTTGTAAATTTTTTAGAAATTTCATTGCTTTTAAAATTACTAATTTATTTATCAAGGAAAAGATACACCAAAATAAAATTTATATGAATTTTAGTGAAAAGTTTTCAAAATTTACAATTTAAAATAAAATAAATAAGTTTTTTTGAAAGAATTTTAAGCCTTTACTCATTAGTTTTAACCTTATAGATGCTATTTTAACATTATTATCGCAAATAATATTTACTGCTATTATTAATCATATACAACAAAATAAAAGATTCCTAAATCAAAAAATTTGTCCTCATGATTCCAAATATGGAATCCATGTGTTAAAATTTAATTTATATAAGTTGCATATGTTCATTTGAAATTAAAACCCTAAAAATATTTTTTTTAAAAAATCATGTATAAAATTATTTCGGAAGACCAGAAAAGTAGATTTCAGTCATAATAAACTTATTAACTTTTGAAAATAATATCTTAGAAAAATTATTTTGTAATTTGTTTGAAAAAATTAACGTTTTCCATTAAATTATTATTTTCATTATTTATATAAAAAAATCATTTCATAAAATTCTAAAAATTAATTTTATGAAAATTTTGGAAATTTTAATTAATAAATGAAAACAATTTATCATATTAATGTTATATAAAATTAAAATTTTGGTTTTAATTAAAATAATCTAATTCCTCAAAACCCAATATATTTAAAAATAAATCATTTTTTACTTTTGAAAAAAAATAGCTAATATTTATAAAATGAAAAAATGGAAAAATATAATAAATAAATTTCAATATGAAATAAAAATAATTTATATTAATATTATTTTTTTTGTTACATTCTTCCTCCCTCTATAAATTCTATCCTTATAGTTTTATTTACTATTGGAATAATTATGGATATCCTTCCATTATAGAATTTTCTAATTCCCATGTCGCTTCGTCATTCATATGGGTTCTCTAAAAAACGTTTACTGATTGAATTAAAAAAATTACCACAACTTATTTTTATATATAAGTACTTTCCTCATATGAATAGTTTTATTATAACTGAACAACTTAATGGAATGAACCATGACATTCATTTACAATATAATTTTATAACAAAAACACATGAAGTGTGTGGTCTACCTATGATAAACTATGTTAAATTTCCAATAATCAATTCATTAATCCAATATAACTTAGTATTCCTTTATAATAATGAACTAATATCTAATCATCTGTCTTTTAGGAAAATTCACAACACTTTTTCATATATTTAAATTAAAAAAACACCATCACCAAACTATATTAAAATTATTTTTTTGATGATACGTATAAATATTCTACATATTCTATACCATCCCCAAATCGTTTTGAATATTATTTAACATATAATTCCATTATTCAACCAATTAATTTCCCAAAATCGTTAATTCAACTACATTATTAGAAAATGGTGATGTGTGTCACTTCATTAAATAAAATGATTCAAATGGAAAAATATGTATAATGGAATGAAACTGTTTTTGTGCAAAAATTGAACTATTGAAATATAATAATCCTAATATCCCTGGTAATTAATTGAACAACCATGATGTGTTACTCATAACACATGAATAATTTAATGTAATTAATAATTAGATTGCGCATGAAAAAAATATGGTAATTTACTTCAGTATATATTTACTTCTGAATGAATATACAAAAAATTAAATGAAATCATGGGATAATTTTTGGATACATAAAAGATAAGGATACCATATAATATACCATTACATTATAATGTAGTGGATATAGTTGATATAAATTCATATATATCAGGAATACAATTGAAATTAATAGAAATTGTTTATTAATAAATAATAACCAAAATAACATTATATTCTCAACATGAATTTGAAAATATTATGAAAGAAAAAATAATTATCTAACCTGACATCCACTATAGAATTTGAAAACAATCACACATCCCCTCCAATAGTTATCCTTAATTTTTAACTTGTTTATAAGGTATTAATTTTGAGGAAATTTCAGCAACAACATCAATAATTCCTTCAAACTAGTAATACTCTTAATAGTCCATGTACATGAAAATGGTTACTATATAAATGGAAAACACAATACTACAATTTTCACTCAAGAATTCTCTCTTCCACATCAAATTAAATGGAAGACATAATATTCTTCAAAATATCACAATACTTTATTTATGAACAATAACATCTTGAAAAAACAGTTACGAACAAATTATACATTATCTGGTATGAAATTTTCATCCTTATGAAATAGTTTAATTATATCAATATGGGATATTATTATGAAAACCTGAAACATAAAATATGATGATCCTAAAAAGAAAATTTATATGAAAAAATTCATCAAATCATTAATCAAATGGGTATGCCTCAATCATAACATGTATAACGTAGAATTATATTTCATGCTAAAAGAATTATTTATATTTTTTTCCATTATGATAATGAATCATGAAGTCCAAATACATAATTAGTTCCTATTATAACACAACCCAATGGGAACCTTTGATCCAATGATAAATTGATTGTTTCTACCCCATGATCTCCTTCAATTGTCTAGGGGATGGAGACATGTTCTGAGTAGGCACATATCACACATGGGAGGAAATAAAATAAGTCCATGTGAAAACAGTCCAATCTCTCATCCCATATAACCTGAAAATGAAAAAAACTCATACTAATACATGAATATATCTTAAACATAATTAGAGTAGCATATAATTACTGAATGTGAAAAAATTATAAATTCATACCCAACCTAAATTATAAATGTGTCCAACATGATCAGATTTAGGGGACGAACAACATTTGTACCACCATATAAATATCTAATTATGTTTAACCCAATATGAGATGTGACTATCGTCAATCCTCTAGAGGCTTTGTAAAAAAGGCATCTCATTTACATAAAAAATTAAATGATTGTGTAATGACAATGATGGTGATATTATAACAATTTGTGTTAGGAAACATTGAAATAACTAAGAATAAATAATCTTGAGTAGTTATGTCATAACAAATAAATATACTCATAATATAAATTTAGGATCAAAAATGTCTCAAGAATCACAACTATCCAAAATATTCCAGTTGGGGATTCAAGGTAATGTTCATTCCAGGACTAGTCACACCACGAGATGTATTATAACTAGTGATACTCATCTAAGAGCTCATAGTCTTTGGTAAATTCCAATGAAGTGTTCCTCTTACCTCTCAATATATCATCCTGGATAACTATCAAGGCCACCAAGGGAACAAAAAGTAATTATGGATTGACATTATAAATAGGGTATTGAATACATTTTTATAGTGGTCATATCGATATCACGAACCCCATCTACTAATGATAATGGTTTCCACAATATCCCATAGGGGGATACATCATACTATATCTAGTAATAATACCATATAGGGGATAGAAATCCCATAATTATGATATAATTAAACATTTTCTTCTCATGGGAATGGAATATGGTATTTCAATCACTGAAACCTGATCTATACTGAAACAATTAAGGGATCTAAACAACATTATAGGGGGTACATAGTGTGTGCATTGTGTACATACAGTGAATTTTTAACCAATGTTCCTCATGTGTCTAACAATATTACAATACATGTATATATACCCAAAAATGTGTTTAATATTTTGTAAAAAGTTGGTAGAGGTTTTCCAGCATGCATCCATTTCCATTTTTTGAGTCCCTCGTATTATTTTCCTAGCTATGTGCTAGACCATGTTCAAGTACTGAGCTCTTCCCATGTATATTGACTTCACATTGTACTTGGACATGTTGGGACCCATTTAACCTATTTTATACCTAATATTATAGATGGCTAAGTAAAATATAATGTGTTAGGGACCAAACAGTGTGTGATCCTTATATTATTGTGGAAACATTATCAATGGCCACACATGGTGTGTAACATTGGACAAATCGTCCTGTAAAATATGTTCTAGAGAATCCCACACAACCTTCCCTATATCTCCCATCAACACCTATGTCCTCTGATCTAGTCATGAATAATGCAATGAAAAAATGGATGTAGTCTATAATTTCTTTTCTATCACTAATCTTAAAAAATGAGCATTCAAATCTAAGTGGGAACTGTCTGCATTATATAATACCAATTCCGCATGACAAACTCAAAAATAGTAACAATTTACCATGAAATGATTTACCTCTGATCATTATCCATTTTAATATAACCCCAATTCCTCCATTTTTCATGAATTACAATCCTAGTATTGATCCATCGTTCCAAATAATGGTTCTCCAATGATCAAATACCCAGTTTTCATCACAATTGGGGAATATAAATTTCCCTTAGTAAGTATAAAATGGGTTAGGGGATAAAAGCATAACCATAAACATGAGTTTTGAACCCATTTGTTAATTGTAATTTTTATTACACATTTTCAATGAATAGATGAACTAAGTGGGGTAAAAAACAATGATGAAATAAGTAAAACAAAAAATAAAAAACAGTTGATGCATGAGTCAATTCTAATTTATGCAAGTAATATGTTTCAGATGTATGATTGAAAAAACATATTAATCAACATAAAATAGTGTATCAAAATTTAATTTTGAACTAATAACTAACGAATAATGGTTTAAATTCATATTCATTAGAAAAATCAATGAAATCTATTGGAATAGATTATTTAATTGATAATTATCATGTTCCATGATCTTATATATTCCACTAACAATTTCAAATGGCTCCACTCTAGGAATTCAGTTTTATGGATTTGTCCCCAATAATTTTCCATCACTGGGTATTTATTGAATAGTTATTTTAATAATTGATATTTTAATATTAAATAAATATAGGTATTTATTTATTAATTTACCCACCCATGACCGTATATTACCCATGAATCTGACATGTGCCAATGTTAATTCATGCCTTTACTAAAACCAATTATATGATTTCAAAATAATCATTTGATTTCCAAAGTAGTGGTTTTGTTCTATATTTATTGAAACTTTTTCATAAAAATTAATTCAATTTATTTTTATAAATTAAACATCTATAAAATATAAAATATAGCCTTGTTGGCCTCAAAATATCATTTTAGATAATTGCATTGCTTTAAATATATTACTAGACTTATTTCAAAGAATTACATGTAAATGTAGTGGCGTTACATTCTCCCCACCATAGGTATTAATTTAGCTAAAAAATAAAATGACTTCGCAATTATATTTTTATGTTGAGCTCAAATATAGGTCTCCCATTCCTAGTTTCTCTCTTAAAGACTCTCATGACTCAACAAAATAGGCACCTTGTGAATCTTTCACCCATGAAAAGATTTCTCAAGATGATTCTTGATCAAAATTAAGACCTGTAAAAATTTTGACCAAACTTCAATCTATACCTTTACCAAATTTATAAAATGTGATGGGACATGAACATTCATCCTCAACAGTGAAACATGGATGATACAATATAACTGGTTAAAATACGGAGGAATAGAAAATTAGAACACCACCACACTGATTATACGTAGTATCTAAAAACTGAAAATATATCTAAGAGACAACATTAAACCCTAGACAAATATATGTAATACATGTGGAGTTGAGACCATTAAGAGAACATTTTTTCCATACTCATAATCTGATGTCCCATATCCTCATTCTATATAGCACATATGATGTACTTGTGTTGTCTTGATCTATTCTTGCATGGTTTATTCATTCTAAATCATTTCCCACAACAACTATGTACCCAAGAGTGCTGACTCACCATGATGAGTCTGATATAGTAATTACATGTATTTTCACCCTTAAATGTATTTTAATAACTTCATACTAATGGTAGAAAGGTATTTTTTTGTATGAAAACTCCACCAAGTTCAAGTCATCCTTCAAACAATAACAATTTTCCATCATGAAATACCCCGTTTTTTTCTTATAAAACATAAATGGTCTACTCAATCTATCCACCTTTTTGGTGATTAAATATAGTTCTGTAATGTAACATAGTCCCATTGTCCTACTAAAATAGTCTCCATAGTCGGGACTTGAATTGGGAATCCCATTATGAAATCATAATCATGGGATCTCCATGAATCATGGCAATATCTTACACATAAACACATCTCATGCTCGTTAAAAAACTCTGCTCTCAACGATATTGGAAAAGGGTTAGCTTGTTGATTTAGTATACGATCACCCATATAGAAATTTGTTCCATAGATATCAATCATAACCCTATTACCATGTCTATAGAGACTGATCCCACTTCTACTACGGTACAACATATGTTTCAGTTAATCCTTTTAAAACCTAGTGCTCATCCATCACTTACTGAGATGTGAGACATCGACAGAAAAAAACCACTACACACATAATCATTCATGGACACCAAAATTGACATCATATGTCCTAGTACATCATTCAAAACCATATATACACCTAAAATGTGGATGATAGAAACTCTAAGAAAACATATTCCATCAACATAAATGCAACCATATTATGTTCTTTAAAAACATGTTGTTCTTAGAACCATCATAAAATCAATCATGATCATATCGATTGGATATAGGAGAATGTATGGAATACAAAACTATATTTCTAGGATGAGACTCCTGTGAATAATTTTTTTGTACTAGGGTATTAACTATCTACTATATATATGAATCATTTTCCATGTCCTATTAGAAAAACTATAATGAGTTTAACGATTTGTTAATCCGTAAAAAAAACGAGAACATGGTATTTTATTGAGTTCATCTTCAATCAAGATCCCCATCCCAAAATTATAAACTATCACACATTCATATTACTAGAAGAAATTTAGTCATTTCCTTTATCTCATGTTAATATCCTTATGAGATAATATATACATAATAATATTTGGGTTAGAGAAGACAATAAACCACTCACCTATAAGGTAATTTCATTTTTTTGGAAATTACTACTACCGCCAACTCAGTATCATCTGTTGTGTATTTTTTAATATTTGGACACACCTATCAAGAACCATAGGAAATAAAATCCTAAATATGTATCATTACAGAACCAATTATAGACCTTGATGAATTGTTGAACAGAACATACTCTATACACTCTAGAGATAAGTCAATATTGGGGGTTCTCATCAAACCCTTCCTCATCTCCTAAAAATCCTACTGAAACCACTTCACACACATGAATTGATTCCATTTCTCAGTCAAATATATCAAAGTTGGAGATATCCAAGAAGAACATGTAATGAATCTTTATTACTATCCTATCAGACCAACAAATATTTATACCTCTAACACACTTCTATGTGGATACTATGCTATAATTTCCTCAACATTTTTGGAGTTCAAAACTACACCATTATCCAAGAATAAATATCCATGACTGTAGACCATAAAAGTAAAAAAACATCACATCAACATATTTCCATAAATATATGGCTCACAGTGTATTTCTAGGTACATCAATATGTGTCTAGAGTGATCCTCCATATATGTAGGGTACACTAGTATATCCTCGATAGAGACTACCATAAACCAAATTATAAATTTATAAATTATCTAGTCTATGATTACAATGAACATTGTTGGGGAATCAATTATAATAAAAGGAATAAAATTGTATGTATAGTGATCATTGATATATTTAAATGTCCCCATTGGTATATCCATGTCCTGTACTCATAGTTAGTGATAATGTGATATGAGTTCAATCCTCAAGACCCACTCACACCTTTCAAATAATTGATTAGGACATCAATCCTCATTTGTGGATACTTTTTTTCATCATCACTTGGTTTATGTGATGATACTCAACATTCAAACTCATGCTGAGGTCATCATTCTTAATGGGGAGCACTTGGGATGGCAAGGGGGATGCACTGGTCTCACAAAGCCGAACCCCTACAAGTCCTCCAACATCAGCCTCATCTCTCAAAGCTCTATAATATCATTCCTATATTTTAGTTTATATAACACCATTATCTTGTGGTGTATACCAATGAATTTTTATACTTGTAAATGTGGAGTCGATCAATGGTCATCCCAAAGTTATATATCTTTAAATATCTCCACCAAAGCCTGAAATAGGTAGCCTATATCCCCCACTACTCAAGGATTCTTGTTATCCAATTGTTGAGTAATTAGATATAGTCTTTTACATATGATTACATCCTTATCATCCTTGGTTCTATTTTCTAACATTACGTAAAACATCATACCATCATCATGGAATCACCATATCCTCCACTATAAGAAGTATATCTAATCATGAACAGTATGTAGAAAATATATACATAAGAACAATTTGTAAAGACAAATTACGTCAAAAATCATATTTCATAAGATATATCACCATCAAGCATTAAAGAAAACTATCTAAAAGTTTTTTTGATCATGATATCATCTTTGGTCAATGTATCTAAGTGCAATGGTTAACCAAAATCCTCAACTATATTATTATGTTCTTATACCATAAAATTGAAAAAGATAGAATGGATATAACATGTATCTAAAAGTGTTAAATCTAATTTTACGAATAACATATCTCACTGGGGAGTGAGCGTGAGTAAATAGGAATAACGTGAATAATACGATACATGTTAGTAAATAAGCATATTAATAGATCATAATAGAAACAAGAACATAAAGGAATGATATATAATGTTTATTATAATATGGAAATGTGAAAACAACATATATCACAATTTTAGCATGAGGCAAGGTTCATTGGAGAAGGATTGTGAGTAAAACCCTAATTGCACTTGAATTATAATGAGTAAACCATCATTTAACAAGAATTAAAATGAGTCAACACTCATTTCAAAATATGTATCATGGTACTATTCTTTACAAATTGTATTGGAGTGATATTAGGGCACACACCTCTTATTTATTTCATTTCATTAATAAGTGTTCCACATTGATCATACAACATGGATTCATTAAATATCATAATTTATTCATTAAATAATAGATGTGGAATACATAATTTTATTTATTCAATCATCATTTACATGAGAATAATTTTTAATACCCTTGATAGAAAAATTGGTATATTATTCACATACATGTTGATCATGGCATGTGAAATTTGGGTGTAAGTTTGGTAGCATAATGACATCAAATACAAATCTTGAAATGGGTTGATGAGAAAGAAAGGATTCAGAGATAATTTATACTTGAAATTCATATTAAGGGGTCTTCGACCATAATATACCTACATATTTAATGGAATTTAGATGCATAATATAAAATAATTTCTTAAATGTAAATGAGGAGAGATAAATACCTTATGGAATAGCAGCATCGTAATATGTGTACATGGGATGCCTTAATCGGAGAGAACGAGGTCTATCTCCATTGACAGATATGTATGAAAGTATATGGGAAGTGATTAATCATACCCCAACTTATTTAATTGAAACTAGTAGGTCATAACAATGTAATGAAACATTGACATAAATAAGGAAGGAAGGAAAGTGAGGACCCCTTACTTTAGTGTGTGACTTCAAGAGCTTCATGAGGGGATTCATGAGGGGATTCAGGAAATATTTTAGTAACTTAGTTGGATTTTAGATAGAGTAGAGAAATGTAGAAACATGCCCCATCTTTTTTAAGTGATAAGAAGTGGCAGCATGGGTAGGTTTATATAGGAAATTCGAGGGATATAATTTAATATTTCACAAACATAGGTTAAGGAATGTATATAATTAAATATTCAAAACCACAAACTGACCCATGGGTTTTCCCATGTTTTTTCTCCAATGGGAAGAGGGAGAAATATTTTATAATTACAATGGTCGAAGTTAATAAAATATTAGGCTTTCTTTGGTGATGGTGAGTCACACTCTCACGGAAATCATTTTAAAATGATAAAATATATTCTAACACATGGAGGGACAACTAAGGCATTATAAATTTTATCAAAAAATAAATAAATTCACATGATTTTTAAGGTAAGAAATATATTAGCCAAATATATTTTTATATGTTTTAATCAAGTCACTATTGGGTCATTATGATGTCATAAAACAAATTAAATATTTATATGTTATTTGTTTTTTACCAAAAAATTTGATTGTCTCATGAAATTATAACAAATTTACTATTGGATAATTTTGACATCCTGATTCAAAAACAAATTTCATTTTATCTAAATAATTTTCTAAATATGTGAATTTTGATTATTAAAGTAAAATTGTCATTTATTAAAAATTGATAGGTTTTGACAAAAATAAATTCCAAACCATAATAAAATGTCATTTGTTTTCATAAAAATTATATCATCATTTATAAAAATTATATAATAATAATATTTTATTAAAATATTTTTTATTGATGAAATTCATTATTTATTCAATGTTAATTCTTTATTTGAAAATATAATTTTATTATTATTTTATGAAAATATATTTCATATCAAACTGATTACTTAATAAATTATAGAGTAAAAAAAGGAATATAATCACCAACTATAACTAAAAGGAGTTATCTTGTACGACTATTATAATAAACAAATTAATAATACCATAGTTTAATAATATAATATATATATTTTTAAAAAGTACCATTATACGTGAAAAAACAATTTATCTAAATCATTATAATTTTAAGAAAAACTATCATCATATAAAAATTGATTGAATAATAATTTTATGTATAAAATGGATCACACAAAAAAGTAACTAATACCTTGTTATATAACTCATTTTTACACCTGAATATGACCAATGAGTAAGGGGTGCGATGCTGAAATACTATTTGGGTGGCTTTTATAACATTTATAGGGTGGTAATATCTATTAAATTCTACTTATCACATATACTATTCTTCTCTCGCTTAACGTGTTGAATCTCATCTTGGATTTTGTCAAGATAAAAGCCCAGTGACACTACCTCCTTTCCAGATCTGACAAATGGGCTTCATATGGAGAAATTCTACTGTATAAGGCCATAATATCCATTGTTTGAGTAAATTGGCTTCTATAATTTCCTATATTTATACTAATCATGTGATCAATGTTCAACAGTTATATTATCAATGATAAAAATTATTAATGATATTTTTCAATTCAAAAACATAAAACCAAAGAGTTTAATTTGTTTAATTTTACCATTTTTCAAAATAAATCATTTAATTATATCAAGAGTAAATATCATTAATAATGGTTTGGTTATTACAAACATCCCTCCTTACGAAATTTTACCCATTGAATGTCACATTACCAAACTAAAACAGAAATGGGTAACTCTGATTCATCAGTTCCTATGGTTCCCAAATGGAATATTCAAACTTCGTGTTTCTTCAAATAACCTTGAATAGGGGATTGTTTTATTTTCTAGAACAGTTTCTTTATGATCTATGATCTTCACCGGGTTCTCTTCATATGATATTTCATTCTCCAATGGTACCACCTCTGTATTGAGTACATAAAATGGGTCTGGTATTTACTTCCTCAATAGCGATACATGGAACACATAATGTACATGAGATAGATTCGGTGGGTGTTCTAGTCGATAGTCCACTACTCCAATATAATTAAGCATCTTAAAAGGGCTGCTATACATTGGACTGATTTTTCCTTTCTTCCCAAATATCAAAACTCTCTTCTATAGTGATATGCAGAGGAATACCATGACTCCAACATCAATCTCAATGTCTCGTTGATGATTGTTATCATTTCTCTATTACTATATCTGAATAGTATTAATTTGTTTTTGGATGGTCTTAACCGTATCCACCATTTTGTTGGCCATTTTTGGACCTAAGAGTTCTTTCTACCCAACTCCATCCCAACATGTCGGTGTTCTGCACCTCTTCCCATAATTGGCTTCAAAATAATCCATTTAGATGATTGAGTGGAATCTGTTATAGTAAGATAACACAACGAGCGGAAGATGTTGATCTCCTCCCCTTTTGAAATAAATTGATATTTCTCTCAACACTTCCTCAAGTGTTTGGATGGTCCACTCATATTGTCCATTAGGTTGATGATGATAAGGCACTATAAATTTCCACTCAGTATTCTGATAATCTTGGAGACTCTTCCAGAACATAGAAGATTATCTTGGATCTCGGTTGGATAAAATCAATAGTGTAACTCCATGAAGACTTAACACTTATCTTATGTATATCCCTACTAGATGATCAAAATTTAAATTCACTCAAATTTAAATGAGGTGTGTTGTATTTTTATCACTATCGACAATAACCGAAATAGCATTGTTTCCTTTGGATTCATTCATATGTCTGCTGACAAAGACCATAGTGATGTTCTCCCATTTTAATGTTGGTATGGGTAATGGTTAAATTATATTTTTAGACTTCCGCCTCCTAGATTTATCTTCCCGACACACCAAAAACATTGATTTATACTCAGCTATCTCATTCTTCTGGTTATCCCACCAATAATGCTCTCAGATATCTCAATACATATTTTGGATTCTTGAGTGGATGGAGAAATTTGAACTATGGGAATCATCTAAATGTTAATTATTTAACTCCATATTTTATGGCACACATAGACTTGATCAAAATCACATTGTTCCTTCTTCATTATCATTAAACTCTGAGGATCTCTATTTTCTAATAGTTTATTATTTTTTCTGAATTCCAACATCATCATTTTGAGGCTCATTTAACATTTCCAAAAGATATGAATGATAAATCATTTTTAAAATTATTAGTGATGTTTCATTCATTATGTTTCCCATGCCCATCATTGTCAAAACTAAAAAGGTTGGATCCTTTTCAATTCCCAACAATGATACAATCATTGGGTCTTTTAAACTTATATCAACAACCACCTTGTTCTTTTTCCGAGGATGGTACTATATTGAGTATTCATAGTCTTTGATCAGCTCTAAACATCTTTGTTGGCACATATTAACCTATTTTTTGTGAATATATACTTGCGTATTTATATTTATATATATACTTCAGACTTCTCCCCAATAGGTAATGTCGCCAAATTTTTATAGTGAATAATACTTCATCCCAATCCAGATCAGGTGTTGGATAGTTTTACTCATGATCATTCAACTGACAAGAAGAATATTCAATGAATTTTTCATTTTTTATCAACACACAACCCATTCCCTTCTTCAAATCAGTACTGAATACCATAAAAAGTCATGCCCTTGGGGTAGTGTGATCATGAGCACAATGATAGGAATCATTTTTAACTCTTTTTAAGATCTCTTAAGATTCATAACTATATGAAAACATGACTCCATTGTGAGTTATTTTTGTAAGTGGGTTTTTCAGTCTTGAGAAATTTCTCTCAAGTCGGCATTTATGTCTAGCTAACCCTAGGAAGCCATGGATATCAGTCACATATGTTGGCCTCAACCATCCCTAAATTGTATTTGTCTTGGATGGATTCATAGATATCTCATTTCATGTGATGATGAGACCAAATAATGATACTTCCTTTAACCATAACAATCAATAGCTATACTTTTCATAGAGCTTATCCTTTCATATGGTTTCTAGTACAGTGGATTTATTATTCTCATACTTCTCCATATATTTGGAGTATAATAAAATATTGTTTATAAATAATACCAAAAACATGTTGAGGTAATCTCTAATACTCTATTCATTATTCCCATGAATATTATTGGACATTAGTGTGTCTGAAAGGAATTACTATGAATTCATAGTTCCTATACATTGTATGAATAGTAGTCTTGTGGATATCCTACTTCTTCACCCTTACATGGTTATATGCCTACTGAAAATCAACATTTGATAAGTATTTTGCATCACGTATCAGATCAAAAAAGTCATCAATTCATGAAATAGGATACATGTACTTTATCAAGATTTTTATGAACTCACAATAATCAATGCAATTGAACCTTGACCCATCCTTCTTCAAGACTAAGAAGACTGAGTCACCCCATGGTAAAGCACTTGGGCATATGAACAAGATAACCATTCTCATAAGGTAGTAATATCCCTACATTATATGACGTTTCTAAATAAGATTCATCCTTATCCTTTCACTTGTATAGAATCGGGGGATGATATCCCATATGGAGAGTTATTTTCCTCTCAAAGAAATTTATGGTGGATATATATCAGGAATTCCAACCAATTCGATGAATTGCATCAAATTACACCAGAGGGAGTATGATGTTGTTGGACTAAAAGTTCAATCCACAAATTATTATAGGGGAGAAATTATATTCATGGGTTGTAAAAATTTCCCCATTTTTGTTTCTCACAAATATATATACTTTTATGATTTTTGGTATTGTTTGGAATTTTCTACTAAACATTTAGGATATAAATGAATGCATAAAACAAGAACCAAAATGTATGTTAACTATTTATGAATGAATAACTAGCGTTCTTATAAGCACTTTGTTTTTGGTGATAACTTCTATAGTAGTGATGGAAAATTCTCTCCCTTGCTGCCTTGGAGGTTGTTGGTTGCCTAACAAAACCCAAGAATTTGGAAACATCTTTGCAAAATTCCCTGGTTCATTTCATTTGAAGCAAGGAACAATGAGTTGAGGGTCAAAAAAAAGAATTCCTCTCCTATATCACAATATTGGGGTTTTTTGTATATTAATTATTAATTTTCCATATATTCCGCACATAATGAATTTCCTCTTCCCCTTTTGGTAATTTCTGTGGTGCTTCTTTCCACACATTTCACAAGGGGAGTGGTTGAATTCTATAGCACCATTGGATTTATAAATCATACCACCAAAATTAATGTCCACATTCTAATCCTTAGCCCCCTGATACCCCTGGGATTCTCTAAACTCCATTTTTTACTTTGAGGAAACATTGTAAAATATCTTCATAGCTATTAAAGTCACAGATTACTCTGGATTTCATTAGTCTAGGTTGTTTCCCACAAAAGAAGTAGTCAAAATTTCATTCTTTCATAACGACAAAGACAAGGCATATCATGCAAACCTTGTGAATATTGTTTTCATATTCTCCAATGGATTCATCATCATTGTTTATGAGTGATATTAAGTACTCTTCCATTTTAAGTTGTATGGTGTGTGGAAAAGTTTTTCCAATAAATGATTTTCTGGAAATCCTTCCATTCCAATGCCTCAGTCTCATTCTCAAGATTTATATTTTTTTATCAATGTCTACAATTTTCTTGATTCACCATCAATTCAATAAGTAGATAATATAACCTTCCTTTGTTTTGAAAATTTAAGGGGAGAGAATATATTCTTAATGGAGTTTATTCATTATTCGTCGATTCATGGATTCTATAATCCATGGTATATATGATGCCATTTTCTCATAAAGCTTTTATTTGTAGATTCTTCTTTATAAAGGGGTTGAAAATTCCTCTTGACCAATGATTGTATTAAAAAAATTAGTTAACAGAGAGTGTATTGTGAAAAACATTCGATTCTCGCTCCTATCATATTGGGAATGTCATTAGAATAGTCATCACATTGATTATCACATTAGTTTTCCCCTATTAATAGCCATTAGAAGGAATAAAATGAATGTTAGGGGAAACACCTAAAAGGGAATCCATTTGAAAAAAGGGTTAACCTATAAATTACATTTATTTCATCAACATATTTATTTATAAGACTTAATATGTGTTATCCATGATCTATATCCAAACATATATTATAAGGGGAATTTTACTATTCCCTTATTAATGGTTTATACTAAAATTATGAATTTAACAAGGAATATCATCCGGGAGTGTCAATACTAGAGTGCAGAAAGCCCCGTATTTATTCCCTAGTTCCTGTTCAAGTTTATATCAAAGTAGTGTTTTCCGTTTTCACCCCTAGATACATTTGTTCCAGATCCACCTCTACTTGTTCATATCCAGACAAGGATGTATTTTATTAATAAACCACATAAAATATACTCACCAAAATTTAGGTATGTTTTTTTTATAATTAGTCTTATCCCTATATCTTTCAAAAGTGTTTTCTAATACTAATCCATAAAATAACTAAACCACCCCCTGATACAAATTATAACTACCCTACTCTTTCATACACACTTAAAAAATTTTAATGACATAATCTTGCAGATAAGAAAACTATAAGGATTGAGATTTCTATTTTATTGGATGAAATTTAGAACATTACAAGACCACATAAGTCGTAAAATACAACATCATTGTTGAAAAAATCTTTTACATGACCACAACATTCTTTCGTAATTAGCATTTCATTGGATAACATAAGAACATATATAAGAAAAGGGTGAGCTATAAATCCTTGTAAGGGAGTAAACAAAGTATAAAATTAAGAATACAATACATGTTAGGATACATTAATAACAGTGTATTATATGAGAAACATGAACATAAAAGCGTGATATAGAATGATTATCAGAACATGGATATGAGGAAAAAAAATTTCTATGATATTAGCATTATCCTAGGACAATTGAACTTGGGGAATGATTAAACCCCTTATTGAACATGAATTATCATCAGTAAACCATCATTGCACATTAATTATCATGATTCAACACTCATTTCACATGACGTATCATGATACTTTTATTTATCTAATTAATTAGAGTGATATCCGGGCACTCCCTTCAAAATCATTTCATTTCATCCATATGTGTTCCACATAGATCATACAACATGGATTCATGAAATATCATAATTTAATATATGGATAAGAGATGTGGAATAAATAAATTTAATCTATCCATCAACATGTAAAGTTGCATAAATGTTAATTTCCTAGATACTGAAATGGGTATAGTATCCCCTAACACAACGATTATGGCATGGGAAATTTTCGTGTTATTCAATAGAAAAATGAAGTCAAATATAAATCGTAAAATGGGTTGATGAGAGGGAAAGAGGTTTCTCATAATTAATACATGAAATGAATAGTAATGGGGTCATGGAACATAATATCCCAACATATTTAATTGAATTTATATTCATAATAATATATAATTTCTTGAAAGTAAATGAGGTGATGGAATCCCCTTACGGAATTTCGGCATGGTAATTGTTTTACATGAGAGGCATTAATGAGAGACAAAGGGGTATCGTATCATTCAAAAATAAGGAGGGTAGTATAGGGTATATGAGAAACCATACCTCAAAATTTTTAATTGTAAATAGAAGGGAATAACTATATATGAAATCATGGAAATAAATAATGAAGGAAGTAAAGTGAGGATCCATTACTTGAGTGTGTGACAACAAGAGCTGGAGGAGGGGCTTTGTGGGAGATTTGGGCTCTTTGGGAGGATTGTATATAGTGGTGCGTAGAGTAGGGGATTCTCCAAAAGGTTTTTATTGTAGATAAGTGAATTCATGGGTGGGTTAATATAGTTAATGAGAGGGTAATTATTTAATATTTCAAAAAAAGGTATTGTAATCAATATAATTAAATATTCCAAAATGAAAACCATTCCATGCTTTTTTCCGATTGTTTTTAGCAAAAAAGAGTGTAGAACATTATTTTATAATGTAAATGGACAATCATAATAAAATATTAGGCCTTATTATGTGTAGGTAAGTCACAATCTCAAGAAATCATTTGAAAATGTTAAAATAATTTTTACGTATTGAAGGGTCCTCTAAGGAATTAAAATTTTAATCAAAAAAATATAAATTAACATTATTTTATAGGTTAAAAATATAATTTCAGAATATTCCTTTTATATTATTTTATTACATAACTATTGGTTCATTATGATGTCAAAAACACATTATATATTAATACGGTATTTAATTTTTACCTAACAATTCAATTGCCTTAGAAAAATAGGAAAAAAAATTCCATTGGATAATTTCGATGTCCAGATTCAAAAAATAATATTAATTTTATCTAAATAACATTATAAATAGGTGAATTTTTACTTTTGAAATAGAAACTGTTATATATTGAAAATTTATTTTCATTGAAAAATAGTTTCTATACCATAAAAAATCCATTTGGAATCATAATATTATATGATCATTTATAAAAATTATATATTAATAATATTTTATTAAAATATTATTTTTTTCAAAAAGTCTTCAATTCATCAAAGAAAAATATTAATTTAATACACAATTTTAGTTTTATTGCATGAAAATATAATTCTTATAAAACTATATATATAATCATTTATAGAGTAAAAACAATAAAGAATATAATTATAATTTATTACTAAAAACATTGTTATTATAAAAATATTATAATAAATATATTAATAAAACCTCAGTTTAATACAAAAATTTATATATTTAAAAAAGTATGAATTTTCCTAAAAAAAATTATCTAAATAATTATATTAAAAAAACTGTTCTAATAGTGGAATTGATGGAATAAAAATTTTATTTATAAAATAGACGGTTCATAATAAGTTACTAATTACATGATCGATTACCTCTTATTACACATGAATAAAACATATGGGTAAGGTGTGTTATGGTGATATATTGTTGTGGTGGAACAGATTACATTGCTCGAGTGGTAATTTCATGTAAAGACCCGGAAATTTCATGGAAATTTTTTTCTTTATTTTCTTTGGAATTTTTCAAGAACACAATTTCTGACGGCGCCCTGATTCCGAGCCCCGGTGTGCCCGGAATCATTTTCCGAAGTTTATCTCGGGTACGTTCAGTGAATGAACGAGCAGGAATTCCTATCATTTGAACTGGTGCTCAGAATCAAATTCCGAGGGCACCGAATGAACCGAAGCGCTGGTAATTGCTTAGGAACACATGTTCCAGAGTTGCGTTTTCACGAGAGTTGATGATAAAAATTGTGGAAGTTTATTTTATAATTATTGTACAATTTTTATTTTACTTTGAATGTTTAATCCTTTGGAAGGAAGTTGGGTAACTACCCAACCTCCCGTGGGAGGTTATGAGGGTGGTGGGGCCCACATGAACCACACCCCTTCATATCCTCCAAACCCCCTCAAATCCCTTTTAAATTTTGTTAACTTAAGTTTAATAACATATGGAGTTAATGTGGTGAGTTAAATGTATTTTTTTGAAATTCAAACTCTTGAATTTCAAAAGCCTTGTTGTGTTAATAAAATTAGTTGAGATCTTATTTTACTTGGGTTTGTGCTTATTTGTTTGAGAGCTTTTTTAGAAAAAGCTAAGGAAGTCTTGAGTTTTTCATTCCCTTTGACGAAGAACATGAAGAACGAACGATCTCCGACGTTGAGCGCCGAGCCCTCGGAGACCGTCTTCCGCAACACCGACCCGCGACGCGACGTCTTCTTCCACGACGTTCTTCTTCTGCGACGTATCTTCCGCGAAGGTTTTCTGCGAAGAAATCTCCGTAAATGTCTTCGAATCCACGCTTCGCAACGCCGGCGTTCATCATATCTTTTATCAAGGTAGGGGGTTTACGTGTTTTCTATACGTGATTCTCTTCCGTCTTTTATCCGCGTCTATTTGGACCGCATGATATCCGTTAACGGGAGGAGGCCGGACCGCACAAACATGGACTTCCCCCTCCCTTTTGTTTTTCTTATTGTTTCGGATCGAAAGAAATTGACGCGACATCATCACACCGTGCAGGATCGAGCGGCAAGGGTGCGCGACATCGTCACGCCGCGCGGGATCGAGCGACAAGTATGTGCGACATCGTTATGCCGCGCATTCAAGTTTTGAACTCTCATGCTTGGGTTTTTTATTGCAAGGTGTTCGTATAATTTATTTTGGATAAATTATACCCTCGTCAATGATTAAAATCATGTGTCTATTATTTTACAACTGAAAACACCTAACGCGGAGGACGTGGGCTGAACAAACACGGCCCGACAACTCTCCGTAGCTGGTTTATCAATGTGCGGATTAACGGACGATGACGAAGCAGGTCGCTATGGCGTTTGAATCCCTTCGCAGTGAAGGTCAGGTCCTGGGAGGACCGTCGGCGAAGACGACAGGAGAAACAGACCACCGGAGAGTGTCTGGTGGTCCGCGGTAGGCGGTGGCGGCGCGCCGCCGGAGGGCTGGCGGCGGCGGTTGCCGCCGGCCTCAATTAGCGGCGAGGGTGGGGGAATCGCGCACCCTGCCCGCGGCTTCCGCTCGGCCGCGTTGGCCGAGCCGCAGCTGGCCGGTCGGGCCGGACAGAGCCGGCTGGGCCAGAGCGCGCCGACCGGGCCGGGCCGGGCCCAGCCAGGTCGGGTCGACCCATTTTGGGTCGACCCAGTTCGGGCCGACCAAGGGGGGGTCGGGCCGGGTCGGTCCGGGCCCGGACCCCCCATTTTCGGTCCCCTCACGGTCTGTCGCCTATATCATGAGCTACAGTCCTCCAATCGACGCATCGTTAGTTGCGTAGCGATCCTTGGAACGAGACGGTAGTTTCGGTATATCGCACTCAAGGTTTCAGAATACTTTGGGTTCGGCCGGGTTGGTTCGGATACGAAACCAACCGGGCCCTCGGAGCGGAAATGCTTATATCATGAGCTCCAGATGTCTGAATGACGTGTCGTCGACTTTGTTGGATTACTCTAAGTGAGATGGATCATTTGGATTACTCCGCTCGAGGTTTGGATGCCCTCAGAGTGCGGTCGGGTTGGTTCGCTCATTAAACGAACCGGGCCCCTGGAACGAAAAAGGCAATAATTCGTAGACCGGGCATCCGATTGACGCGCTGTCTGTCTCGTAGATTTCCTCTTGATGATATGGAACATTTGGCATACTTCGCTCGAGTATTGGATGCATTTGGATAGAGGATGGGTTGGATTGTACCCGAAATCCAACCGGGCCCCTGGGACGGAAAGACTAATAACACACAGACTGGGCGTCCGATTGACACGCCGTCTGTTGCATTGAGACCCCTATGACGAGGCGGTCCTTTGAGATACTTCTTCGTAGGAATTTGTGATACTTGGAGTATCGACCTGTATCTCGTGGAGCGGACCGTCCCGGAGATGAGCGTACAGAGTACGGAGACCGTGTAGCCGACTGAGACCTGACGACTGCTTGACCGACTCGACTTGGAGTGAGTCGACTAGCCCAGTGGACGGAGCGCCCGGTATTTGGCGACATACCCACGGTGGACGGAGCGCCTGGTAGTTGGCCGTAGACCCGCGGTACTCGATAGGCGGAGTACCTCTATAGGCTATTAGGGAGAGCGCCCGGTATTTGGCGACAGACCCACAGCGGACGGAGCGCCTAGTAGTTGGCTGCAGACCCGCGATACTCGACAGGAGGAGTACCTCAGCAGTTTTAGGTCAGTGAGATGTACCTCGGAGTTGTGACAGGATCACTGCACACTTCAGAGACGGAGCTCTTCAGCAGTAACAGTTTCGATAATGAAAATCATGTTTTGAGCTGAGTCTATGACCTTTGTGTCTCCTCATGATTGAGATGGGTTACATGATAACTTAGGTATATGTATGAGAATATACCTGGGTAGTGGTTATCCGTTGATTTCATAATCCTTGTGTTTCCTCATGATTGAGATGGGTTACTTGATAACATAGGTATATGTATGGGCATATATCTAAGTAGAGGTTATCTGTGGAGATCTTCTTTGTGGTTATCCATGTTGGTTTTAGTGAGACCTTGAGGGTCTCGGGGTCCCTACTGAGTATCGTTATACTCACCTCTGCACGGGCTATGCCCACACCTCGTTGTTTTGGTTTCAGACAATGGACAGTACTGACGGAGGCCGAGTGTTCGAGGACTGGATGGTACCCGGAGGTGGAATACTCGACGAGTCAGTACCTGGAGGTGGACTTCACAGCGAGACGACACTCAGAGAAGGTTGACGGGGGAGAGCGTTGTGGAGGCTATCTGTACCTACACTTCAGGTAGGATCCGTGGTGGACGATCTAGGAGCTACGCCATCTGTACCTACCATTCAGGTAGGATCCGAGGAGGACGACCCAGGAGCCGTTTCCATTCTTCCAGCTAGTGTTTCTTGTTCAGTTGTAGTTGTACTTTCATTTGGGTTTATATTCTGGCCCATTTACCTTTCATCACTTCTCTTTGTACTTATTGTTTTTCTTCCGCATGTACTCTGTGGTGTTTTGTTTACTTTTATAAAGGCAATGCCTTCCCAGTTATCGGGATTTATGCCTTTGGTGCTAGTCTCTAGCCCCTGGCCTATGGAAGGCGGGCATGGGGTAGTCACGACACGGGCCCCGAGGACGGGTCGTGACAAATTGGTATCAGAGGAGTCAGTTCTACCGCAGAACATATAACTATGATATTTTCTTTCTGTGAAGCAATAGTGTTAAGGGTACCGAGTGTGGTCTTCATTTCAGGGAGTCTAGTGTTGGTGCGGGCGACCAAAATATCCATACACCAGGACCCTGACAACTGAATTACGACTTTGTTCACGAAAACACCGATTGCATGTGTGTTTCTAGATGTTTTATTTAAATATCAGCTCAAACCAGGTCAGCTCACCAGGTATAATCGTTTGACTGTGTCACGTTGTTTCTTTCAGGATGCCTCCCCGCGGATGACCAGCTAGAGCCATGAGAGTTGTTCATACTGACAGCCCGATGAGCGACGTGGCCTTAGTACATGGCTCTATTCTAATTGAGGAACTAGCGGAGGCACCAGCGGTACTAATACCAGTTGGGCCACCGATGCCACCAGCCCCAGCAGTAGAGGGTGCATGTTTCTTGAGCGCACTGCACGAGTTCCAGCGCCAGAGGCCACCCAGGTTCCGGGGAGAGACGGTCCCGCAGGCGGCTGAGGATTGGCTGGAGGCTGTGGTGAGAGTCTTCAGACTGTGTGGATGCCGGCAGACTTCATGGTGATCCTTGCTGCCAGCCTTTTTCAGGCAGCAGCAGGCAAATGGTGGAGCCTGATGCTCCAGATGCATGACGAGGCGACACTTCTTTGGGAGGACTTCGAGATTCTATTCCGGGCAGAGTCTGTACCATCCACCCTTCGAGCGGTGCGTATACAAGAGATACTTCAGTTGCAGTAGGGCAGCATGACAGTGGCACAGTATTCATCGAGGTTCACAGACCCCTCTCTCTACTCCACAGATATGGTACGGGACCCGTTCTTCAGGGCCCGAAACTTCGAGCAGGGGCTCAGGCGAGAGATTAGAGATTCTGTTGTTTCTCACAGCATTCCGACGCAGACATGGGTGTTGGAAAGAGCCCTCTTAGTGGAGAGTTTCCTTGCTGATCAGTCTCCAGCAGTAGGAACCACCACTATCCGGCTTGCGGCAGAGTCTTCTGCAGCAGGCAGTAGACAGATGACGCAGAGGTCCAAGAGGACCAGACCTACTGGTGGCCGACTGCACGACTCAGGTTCCGTTGTGCGGGGAAACCGGGGTGGAGTAAGAGACAGACATGCTGAGAGTGGACAGTGTAACTCCTGTGGTGGAATTGGTCACATGGAATGTGACTGTCGGACCCATCTTGCATATGACCAGCATTTAAATGAAGAACCTCCCAACCAGAGGCAGAGGTTCGATCAGGGTAGACCGCAGGGGATAGGAGGACATGGGAGAGCTCAGCTTCAGGCAGCTGAGGCCTATGGTCATAGAGCACCAGAAGCAGATGGACAGAAGCGGGACTAGCTCCAGACCTGGAGGGTATTGATCCTGTTGCTTCTAGTTTTGTTGATGTTTGTTTGTAGTTGATTCGTGTCTTTGTACTATGAGCTGAAATAACAAAAAGACACTTATCTTTGTGATGTTTTATTTCATGTCCTTTTGTTTGGTTGATACTGAGTGGTCCCGGTTAACACTGTTGACTTGACCCTCACTTTCGATATTTCTACTGGGGGAGACCTAGTGACCTCACACTGATGCTGACAGTGTGACTCGACCCTTGGAGACGAGAGTGACAGGTGGATCTCTTGGTAGTTACGTCGAGGCCTTACGGCGTCATCCATGGCATGAATGCATCGTTCATGTCAGGATTGACTGTATTAGGCAATGAATGTGGTTCATCCATTGGATGAGACCGGATTTCTCTTATTGGCAACGAAGAAATCATAGCAGCTCTTGTGAGACTAGAGAAGGCCCAGGTCATCCAAGAGCGGATGAGGACAGAACAGGGCCGACAGAATCCTTATGCTGACAGGACTTGGAGGCCTCTAGAGTTCGAGGATGACGATCATGTCCTTATACGGGTCTCACCTCGATGAGGTTTACGGAGATATGGCCAAGGCCGAAAGTCATCTTCGAGGTTCAACTGACCTTTATAGGTCCTCAGCTGGGTAGGCGTGGTGGTTTACCACTTGACCCATCCACCGCAGTTGCACCAGGTGCACGAAAACTTCAACGTATCTCAACTGAGGAGATACGTGCTCGACCCTTCGCATATCATCGACCATGAGGAGCTGGACGATGGCGATGGGGTGTCTTTCACGGAGGTTCCAGTGGGGATCGAGGATCGAGAGGAGCGGATCCTACGAGGACGATCGATTCCTCAGGTGCACTTTCTCTGGCAGTACGGGAACCTCTAGGTGAGAAAATGGGAGCGGAAGGCTCAGGTGCATGCTCAATACCGCTTTTGTAACCCTAGTTTGTGTTGAAGCTTTACGGGGATGTAAATCCCTGAGGTGGGAGTAATGTAAAGGCCCGGAAATTTCAAGGAATTTTTTTTCTTAATTTTCTATGGAATTTTTCAAGAACGCAGTTTCAGACGGCGCCTGATTCCGAGGCCCGGTGTGCCCGGAATCATTTTCAGAAGTTTAGCTCAGGTACGTTCAGTGAACGAACATGCGAGAATTCCTGTCATTTGAACCGGTGCTCAGAATCAAATTCTGAGGGCACTTATGGAACCGCAGCACTGGTAATTGCTTAGGAACCCCTGTTCCGGAGTTGCGTTTTCACGAGAGTTGATGATAAAAATTGTGGAAGTTTATTTTATAATTATTGTACAATTTTTATTTTACTCTAAGTGTTTAATACTTTTGAAGGAAGTTGGGTAACTACCCAACATCCCTTGTGAGGTTATGAGGGTGGTGGGGCCCACACAAACCCCAACCCTTCATATCCTCCAAACCCCCTCAACTCCCTTTTAAATTTTGTTAACTGAAGATTAATAACTTATGGAGTAGATGTGGTGAGTTAAATGTAAGTTTTTGAAATTAAAACTCTTGAATTTCAAAAGCCTTGTTTTGTTAATAAAATAATTTGAGAACTTATTTTACTTGAGTTTGTGTTTAGTTGTTTGAGAGCTTTTGGAGAAAAATCTAAGGAGGTCTTCAGTTCTTCATTCCCTTTGACGAAGAATGCGAAGAACGAACGATCTCCGACGTGGAGCACCGAGCCCTCGGAGACCGTCTTCCGTGACACCGACCCGCGACGCGACGTCTTCTTCCATGACGTTCTTCTTCTGCGACGTCTCTTCCGCGAAGATTTTCCGCGATGAAATCTCTGTCAACGTCTTCGAATCCGTGCTTCGCGAAGCTGACGTTCGTCATCTATTTTATCAACGTAGTCGGTTTACGTGTTTTCTATACGTAATTAACTTCCATCTTTTATCCGCGTCTATTTGGACCGCATGATATCAGTTAACGGGAGGAGGCCGGACCCCACAAACACGGCCGCCCCCCTCCCTTTAGTTTTTCTTGTTGTTGCGGATCGAAAGAAATTGATGCGACATCATCACGCCGTGCAGGATCGAGCGGCAAGGATGCGTGACATCGTCACGCCGCGCGGGATCGAGCGACAAGTATGCGCGACATCGTCATGCCACACATTCAAGTTTTAAACTCTCGTGCGTGGGTTTTTGATTGCAAGGTGTTCGTATAATTTATTTTGGATAAATTATACCCTCGTCAATGATTAAAATCATGTGTATATTATTTTCCAATTGAAAACACCTAACGCGGAGGACGCGGGCCGAACAAACACGGCCTGACAACCCTCCGTAGCTGGTTTATCGATGTGCGGATCAACAGATGACGACGAAGCAGGCCGCTATGGCGTTTGAATCCCTTCGCAGTAAAGATCAGGTCCCGGGAGGACCGTCGGTGAAGACGGCAGGAGAAACGGGCCACTGGAGCGGGTCCGGTGGTCCGCGGAAAGCGGGGGCGGCGCGCCGCCGGAGGGCTGGCAGCGGCAGTTGCCGCCGACCTCAATTAGCGGCGAGGGTGGGGGAGCCGCGCACCCTGCCCGCGGCTTCCGCACTGCCGCGCTGGCTGAGCCGCGGCTGGCCGGTCGGGCCGGACAAAGCCAGATGGGCCGGAGCGCGCCGGCCGGGCTGGGCCGGCCCCAGCCGGGTCGGGTCGACCCGGTTTGGGTCGATCCGGTTCGGGCCGACCCTGGGGGGACGGGCCGGGTCGGTCCGGGCCCGGACCCCCCATTTTCAGACCGCTCACGGTCTTTCGCCCATATCATGAGCTACAGACCTCCGATCGACGCACCGTCAGTTGTGCTGTGATCCTTGGAAAGAGACTGTCGTTTCAGTATATCGCACTCAAGGTTTCGAAATACTTTGGGTTCGGCCGGGTTGGTTCGGATATGAAACCAACTGGGCCCTCAGAGCGGAAACACTTATATCTTGAGCTCCGGACGTCTGAATGACGTGCCGTCGACTTTGTTGGATTACTCTAAGTGAGACGGTTCATTGGGCTTACTCCGCTCGAGGTTTGGATGTCGTCGGAGTGCGGTCAGGTTGGTTCGCTCACGAAACCAACAGGGCCCCTCAAACGAAAAAGCCAATAATTCACAGACCGGGCGTCCGATTAACGCACCGTCTGTCTCGTAGATTACCTATTGATGAGGCGGAACTTTTGGAATACTTCGCCCGAGTTTTGGATGCATTTGGATAGTGGTTGGGTTGGATTGTACCCGAAATCCAATCGGGCCCCTGGAACGGAAAAGTTGTTATCTTTCCAACTGGACGTCTGTTTGACGAACCGTCAACGGTGTTGGTGATCGCATGGAGAAACGGTCCCTTTAGGTATACCCTATGTGAGTTCGGGGTACAGTTGAGATACGGCCGGGTTGGTTGGCACTCGAAACCAACCGCCCCCCTAGGACGGAAAGACTAATAACTCATATACCGGGCGTCCGATTGACACGAAGTCTGTTGCATTGAGACCCCTATGACGAGGCGGTCCTTTGAGATACTTCTTCGTGGGACATTGTGATACATGGAGTATCGACCTGTAGCTCGTGGAGCGGACCCTCCCGGAGATGAATGTACGGAGTACGGAGACCGTGTAGCCTGCTGAGACCTGACTACTGCTTGACCGACTTGACATGGAGTGAGTCGACTAGCGCAGTGGACGGAGCGCCCAATATTTGGTGACAGACCCACGATGGATGAAGTGCCCGATAGTTGGCCGCAGACCCACGGTACTCGACAGGAGGAGTACCTCTATAGGCTATTAGGGGGAGCGCCTGATATTTGGCGACAGACCCACAGTGGACGGAGCGCCTGGTAGTTGGATGCAGACCCGCGATACTCGATAGGAGGAGTAACTCAGTAGTCTTAAGTTAGTGAGCAGTACCTCAGAGTCGTGACAGGATCACTGCACACTTCAGAGATGGAGCTCTTCAGCAGTTACGGTTTCGATAATGAAAATCCTGGTTTGAGGTGAGTCTATGACCTTTGCGTTTCCTCATGATTGAGATGGGTTACTTGATAACTTAGGTATATGTATGGGCATATACCTAGGTAGTGGTTATCCATTGATTTCATAATCCTGGTGTTTCCTCATGATTGAGATGGGTTAATTAATAACTTAGGTATATGTTTGGGCATATACCTAAGTAGAGGTTATCTGTGGAGATCTTCTTTGTGGTTATCCTTGTTGGTTTTAGTGATACCTTGAGGGTCTCGGGGTCCATACTGAGTATTGTTATACTCACCCCTGCACGGGCTATGCCCGCACCTCGTTGTGTTGGTTGCAGACGACGGACAGTGCTGACAGAGGCAGAGTGTTTGAGGACTAGACGGTACCCGAAGGTGGACTACACGATGAGTCAGTACCTAGAGGTGGACTTCACAGCGAGACGACACTCGGAGGAGGTTGTCGGGAGAGAGCATTGTGGAGGCTATCTGTACCTACCCTTTAGGTAGGATCCATGGTGGACAATCTAGGAGCTGCGCCATCTGTACCTACCCTTCAGGTAGGATCCGAGGAGGATGACCCAGGAGCCATTTCCATTCTTCCAGCTGTTGTACCAAGTTCATTTGTAGTTGTACTTTCATTTGGGTTTGTATTCTGGCTCATTTACCTTTCAGCACTTCTCATTGTACTTAGTGTTTTTCTTCCGCTTGTACTCTGTGGTGTTTTGTTTACTTTTATAAAGGTAATTCCTTCCCAGTTATCGGGATTTTGGCCTTTGGTGCTTGTCGCCAGCCCCTGGCCTATGGAAGGCGGGCTTCGGGTAGTCACGGCACGGGCCCCGAGGATGGGTCGTTACATTTCAATTAACATTCAATTCTTTAATTGGAAATTCTGTTCAAGCTTAAAGTGTTGAAGCTCGACGTGGGATTGGTCAAGAGCAATGCCTAGTGACGCTACATCCATTCCAAGATCCTAAAAATGGGCTTTCAATAGAGCAATTATACCGGATGAGGCAATCAATTATTTGGTCTGAGTAAACTAGAGTTTTTATGTCCTATATTTATACAAATCATGTGATCTCAATTCAGTGGTTTTATTATCAATGAAAATAATTCATAATGTTAATTTAATTCCAAAAACTAAAACCACAGAAGTGAATTGGTTTTATATAACCATATTATATAATATTACATTTAATTATATCATGATGAATTTTTATTAATAAATTTTTGGGTCCTTACATAGCTACTTCTAGGTTTCCACTACCACCCCCACTATTATCATTTTATATTCCAAAAATATCTCCAAATATAAAGCCTACTAGATCAATCTTGCATATGTTATTATGTAAATAGATATATTTGAATCCCCTACATTTTAGTAAATATATTATTGATGGTTTGTGGTCTTATGAATCATTCTCAAACTATATCCATAGGTTATCTTGATATATCAATAATCATCACCAAAATATCCTTCATGGTTATACTGTCCTTATGTAAATGTATATGATCTCAAATTAACACTAATTTAAAGAAGTCTGGAAAAAATACATCCATGTAGATGAGGTCAAAAATAATAATATGAGATATAAATATCATATTTTATTTAATCCACTAGAATACATAATCATTCAATTGGTCTATGTAGTATGATTTCTATAATGTCTAATATTGAGTTTGTAGGTTTCCATATAAATTAAATATTTCATGTTACTTCCTATACCTAATCCTCTACTACATGATGGTCTAGCTCACCCAGAGTCATATGAATTCACATTTTATAATACAAATTTAGTGTACTAAATTATCATGAATACTCTATATATACTATGTAAACCAGTTTTTGATGTATTGGTGGTGGATTGGCCAGAAAACAACTTGATGGTAGTAACTCCTAAAAGAACCATTTATCGAAGCCTCATAACTCTGTAATTATCCATGTGATCATTTGGTTGAATCATGGCTAGTAACAGTCATAGAAACATCAAGAAAATAAAACTCCACAATATGGTCAATGATTATATTATGGGAGATAACGCCAAAATGAAATTGATACCACATACCATTCATACAAACTGCATGATACAATGATTATCTCATCAACCAGTGTCTTCATGATCATATCCAATAAGGATGTATTCAATATCCATGTTATTTAATATATCATCCTCTAAAACATCACTAGAGTCCCTAGCTTGAAATCCAAACACCAAAAACATTAACACTATTATCATAAATCCCAATCCAGCCACGTAGATCAATAAAATCTGTTGTTCAATCCTACAATAGATTCATGCTCGAATAACACACTTTGTAGACCCAACAAAGTGTGGTTTGAATTTTCATAAATAAAGAGACTATAAATGTCAAATTCCAACCTCAAATAGTTTGTGGGATGATGACCAATAATAAGTTAGAATATCCCACACATAGTAAGACTTATCATACATACTAGTACACATAGACACCCATACAATGTTCATGTTTAAAATTACATATACTTACGCATGAATACATATATCCTGTAATTATAGTACAATATAACTATTAAAATATGAAAAGAGTCAATATATAATTCTAACCAAAAATATAATTGATTATTACCTACTTAGAGGGAGGTTAACACCATGAAATGAAGCCCCTAATAAACATCTAGGTCTGTCAATCCCAATCTAAAGTTTGGATGCTCTTGGTCCTCATAGAACTCCATACAATGTTTCTCATTTAAATTTGGTATGAAATTGATTAGAAAAATTCAATTTTCGGTGAATATTATAGTTACCAACTGAACACCCTAATTAAATAATCATAAAAAATTTGTGGTTATAAGATCGTAATGATATTAAAATAAAAAAACCAAGATATAGTCATTACAGAAAACTGGCCTCACGAAGTTATGATCCAAAACATCAAGTAACATTTTTATCATAAGAAATCTTTGATATATAAATTCTAGTTGTACCCAATGAAAGATATATTCTATCACTATTGACACACATCTTATAGGTCATGATAGTTATGACTTTCCTAAGATGTACTCACTAGATCTCTGAAGATCTTTTCATATGTGTCGAGGATAACACCCATGGTCACTAAGGGAAGAAAATGGATAATCCTTCCTAATAAGTGATAATCCCTATGAGTAATGGTTATGAAGTCCATATGAGCCTTTAGATTTAATTATTGATGATACCTATTTTTTCCCATAGGTTGACACATCAATCACTACCCAATAATAAACCTATGGCGGGGATCATAATCCAATGTAGATGAATTGATTCCATCTTTTTCTCTTGTGGGAAAGGATTATGTTTTCTCACTCAACCAAAAATGGTATATAATAATTAAATTAAGGGATCTAAACATCCTAAATGGGAGTATAGATTGTGTAATATTGGTACAGGCCATGGATATCCATCTGATGGGACTTACCTAGTCTTTCAAACTCACACTACAGATAAAATTATATATATACTAAATATAAAATATAGTACATATTATTTATAGTCAACTAGTCACCATACACATGCAATATATCCATGACCATGTACTACCAGTATGGCCCTGTTTCTAGCCATGTGGCACTACATTCTTCAACCCATGCATATTTTTCCATGTCTAAAGGAATGGGTTTATCTGTGTACATTTTCCTAGCTGTGTATCAGGCCATGTGTATTCCCATAAATCTATAATGATATAGTGTGAGACACTATGATGGTTCACATAGTGAGGGGTAAGTACCACACAATGTCTAATCCTTTTCTTTCTAAATAATACCTAACGCTAAATCTAGGTCCACATATGGAATGTAACTCAGAATTACACACTACATTATAAAGATTTTATATAATAATGTGATTCATTAGACTAGTTGTAATCTACATCATTAGTCTTTGATCTGGTTGAAAATTGTGTTGGGGAAATAAAGATCTCACCATCACAAGCTTCTTCACCACCACTAGTCTAAAGAATTTCAGAAAAGCATATCACATATCATATTAATTTCACTCGTATTCTACAACATAAAAACCCTAGAAATTAAGGACTGGAATTTTTCCTGGATATACCTCAGGATATTCTCTTTCATCATTTCACCTCAATTGCATCCCGAATATCAAAACTCACTATAATTATTGATTTTTTTCACATAGTATGATCCATTCAATAATAATAAACCATGTATATATCACACCAATTACTAGAAAAATATCCCATATGATTATTCGAAGAAAATATGGAGAATGACATAAAAAATAAATATATGAAACAAAACACAACCATTATTTCATCTATTATCTATTATCATAGAATATAATGATGATGAAAAATTATGAAACATGAAATGAAAAATCCAACAAATAATAATAATTCTTTTAGGAGATAATCAGTTATTGTTTACTGAATTGATCCACATTCAAACTGGAATAAAAAAATTAGATGAATCCAAATAAATAAATTATCCTATATTGATTTTAGATAAACAATTTATGAATAATGATATTGAGAAATATTCCTTGATGATATTATGGATCTCGACTAGTATGGACAATCCTTGTGGTATTAATTGGATCCTTAATCCATTGTCGCTCGCCAATGATTTCCAATGACTCCATTGTAGGTCTTTTGGTTTATTTATCTAAAACTCATATTTTAGTATTATTGTGTATTTATATACGAGGTGTTTATAATATAGAAATTTAAAATTTAATATTATTAAGATTATTAATTTATTAATTTGACCTCCCATAATAGAGAATAACCAAATTTTTTGATGCACACTACGGTTCTGAAATTCATAGGGTAAAACCCAAATTCAGAACTCACTAATAGCGTTATACATTATATACAAGAATCCTCATAATAATAACATTAAAATTTATTTTTTTATTAATCCCCCTTTAAGGGGGGAGTGATAAACCAAAAAATAAACCTTACAGAAGCTGAACTGTATAATATATCACCAAACCATTCTGGAAATTTTTAAATATGACTATTAATTTACTAGATGCAATCTCTAATCAATAGGGTTTAACTCCATTTATGGATCATCCATGATGAGATCCTCGATGTGATATTTTATATTGTCCCTAGTCTAAATATATTTCTATATATTAATTTTACCTTCCTTAATTTTGTGAGTGATGATATGATCTTGTTTGCCAAACCTATCTTTTTATCATTATTGAGAACAATTTGGAGCCTCCTATCAAACATTATATAAGTCTCTTTATTTGCGGCCTTGATGATGAAGAAATGACCCAACATCGTTTATTTTTAGTGTAGGAGTACATACATGTTCTTTAATCTCTCAAATACCTCATTTAAACCATATTATCATCCACAATTTGTTGATTCCCTTCATAAATAATTTATCAGGTCTAATATCGTACCCTATTGAGTGTCCCCATTTACAACACCATGAGTTGAAATTCCATCTCCCATGTAAACATGAACTAATTTAAAACCCTTTTTAGGTGTTATATCATCCTTATTTAACTCTACCTCAATTTATTTAGTATTTCCACTGAACAATTAGCCATGGGAACCATTGGACATTATTATTCCATATGTTTCCTTATTATTTTCTCATTGATCAGTAGAATATTACTATATTTATACATTATTTTCATCATGTTCCTTGATCTAAGCTTGGAATTTTATAAGGTCTAGTTGTACTATTCACATTTTTTTAATATAAGGGAGTTAGTATCTTGGTCACTCGTCACGAAATTCGCCAATGACAATGACCCAAATTGTATTATTTTTCACCTTGGAATTATTGGTTTCCAAAAATTAGAATTTTTATCCCCCCATTGCATTCCAAATATGATAATTGAATGAGTATTGAATATGGATAGAATGTGAGGGAACCTACAGTCTGTAGGGACCCTTAAAATGAATATTAATTGCATTTACAATTTGTAATTTCTGTAATAGGGTGTCATAATCCACCATGATACCTGAGGTAGTTCACCCACCAACCCTAACACCGAATACAATACTTTTCCAATCTTCTCCAATATTAATTGTATCATAATCCAATGAGTGAGAATCAATAATAGAAATATAATATAAAATAGTTCAAGATAGTTCTTTGGTATTTATTCCACATTTTCTCCTACAAAGTCTTTCTTCATAGAGGTAAGAAAATCCCAGACCCTTACCTCTAGATTATGTATCAGTGCACCCAACAAATGATCCTTTATATTAGTAGTTCTAACATTGGTATGACATGCCATATATGATGAATACATTATCAACTAACATACTATGTTGGAAATTGTGAGAATCATGACCCATGCAGACACATGGTGTAATAAAAATGACCCATGATTGAAATGTTTTTATATACATCATTGCTCCATTTTTATATTAATGCTGAGAAAATCCACCAGTTTCATGGATAAATAAGCATTAATGTAGAGATGATAAGATATGGGATAACTAAAATCTCTTGTATGACTTTAAACATAATGTATGATACCTACCATATTACTATTCAACCTAGGAAATACGATATTATTTAATGTTAGAGGAATACCAAGAAGAGAATGACAAATCATTGTGATAGAGAGGACTTATTTTCAATGAAAATTAATTGAAAATTAAATAAAAATATAAAAAGAACCCATAATATTCACATTGAGTGATATAAGTGGCTATGATGTAATCACATTCATAATAAAACAAAATTATAAAATTACCCAGCTATAGAATTCCTAAAAACCCCAAATCACACAAACCCCGTTAAATGAAAAAAAATCTTATAGAAGGAATCCATTCCTGAACAATTCATTCTTAAACTAACCACAAAATTTAGATTCAATAAGGACGATTCCATTGTGATTTATATGATCAAAACGGAAGAATAGAATTTCATAATCACCCTAAGGAATGTTTGGGATAACTTCAATCCTGGGGTTGTTTTTGTGAAGTGTGATGTTAGTAAATGAGGATAAAGACTATACAAGAGATTCTGGAGGAGATAATGGACCCCCCTTGAAGAGTGGGATCTAGAGGGATGATATACTACCATATCAATGGGGGGAGGAATCCTAATATGTCATGTTCTAACAATCCATCCTATTTTTATTCTATATTTTCTGAAAAAATTTGTCTGGGTAATATTAATATATTTATTATTTTTATATTATAAATTTCTCCCTCCCAAAGCCTTAAAATCCCATTCTATTTCTGTGACTCTATTTGAAAATATTTCTAGGTATATTTTGAATTCATACATTGAAAGAACACTGATGTTATAGTTCCCGCAATATTATATACCACATGTTCAACTATACATGATTGATTATATATTTCAAAAAATATCTATATATTATTCACTTTTTTCTCTATGAATGACACCTCAATAGTTTTTGAAATAAAAGAAACATATGATTTCAAATCCATTATATGATAATATAAATCATGGGGTTTCAGTTTTCCTTATGATTGTTAAATTACATGATCATTTGTATCAGAATATAACTAGGTCCATTCAAAATACATCATTGTAGTTTAAAATATAATATCTCAAAATAAATTAAAAAACAAATTATTAATAAATAAAATTTTATGTTCCAAATATATTATCCTCAAAGTACTTTTTTAGATGAATTTTTTGAATTTTTTTTATTTTAATGGTTAATGGAGTACATAAGAGAGCATTGAAATCAATAAAACACCAGAAATAATATAAATATTCAATAAATAAATGAATAATAGTTATTTATTAGTATTTTTAATTCTTTGAAAACATTATTTTTAGAAGGGTTGATAATTATTCCATCATTAGAGACTGTTTTTCCATAGAATGTATTCATTTTAAAAAAAATCATGCATAATTTTTTTTCGATATATCTTTTATTCTTATAAAAATTTAAAAACCATTTTATGCTTCATTCATGATCCTCATAAATATTAGAATGTAAAAATATTTCATCAATAAACATTGAAAAAAAATCATAATATACATGGAACACTATATATATATATGATCAATGAATATAGAGACTAGATTTGTCAGATTAAAAGAGAATAACTGAAATCTCATGATGCTTGTATATTGTATGAAACATTTACTTAAGAATATATTTTTCCATTACATTAAACTAATGGAATACCATACTGAATTATTTTTAAAAAAAATTACTTCACTCCTAGGATTTGATTAACCAATCATCAATATTTTGAAAAGGATATAAGTTTATAATAGTGGAATTATTCAATGATATATAGTCAATGAAAATTCTCACTGAACCATCGTTATTTTTCAGAATTGAAATATTAAAACACCATTTTTATCTTTTAGTATTACTGATATACTTATCTAGAAACTCATGTAATTACTTTTTAAATACATGAATTTTGACTTCATCCATTCAAAAAAAGTGATTGAAATGTTTATTGCTTCAAGAAAAATGACAACATTCACTCAATTTCTCTCTCACCAATAATACATAAAAATTTATCATGAAGTACATAGAAATATTCAATCCACATAGGTACCCATCTTATATGAACATTATACTATTTATCAATAATATGTTTATGATAACATTTATTTACTTCTTTATATAAATTTTATGTTTCTAGATATTTTATCAAAGGAATTAATTCATTATTAATTATAAAATGAATCTCATTATGAAAATAAGATAATTATATCAATAATATATCTTTTAATGATAAATTGAATTCAAATCAATACACAAAATATCATCGAACTATTCATTTTTAAAGACAATAATGAAAAAAAATTATTTTTTCCCCAATGAACATAATAGTAAGATTCATGTAAATTATTTTTTCCATAATAAATACCCATGAGATTTTGTAAAAAATGATAGATTAAAATCATGAGGTGAAATTTTAATTTTTTTTTTGAAAATTTCATGGAGATTAAATAGTTTTTATACTAAAAATAATATAATACATAATCATAATAAGAAGAAAAAAATAATTTATTGGACACTACATCGTTGGAAGGTCTAACATCAGATAAAGTAGTAATAAATGACATAAACATGAATTATTCTTTAGGTTTTTGACAATACCCATACTTAATTTCCATATTGGTATACATAATCACAAAAAAGACCCATAATATTACATTTTATTAATAGTACATTATACATTTCATTATTTTGTAGCTCAACACCGAGAAAAATCCCTAAACATACGACATCTAAAAAAAATAACATATTTAATAAAATATTTTCCATATAGATTTTTAAGATGACTATTGAAAACTAGAAACATAATTTTTTACCTTCTTTTTTCTTCCATGAATGCGTCATCATTACCTTCCATTGGGGAATTTTCTTCATTTTGATTTCTATGAAGGCATTGTCATTAAAAACTAAATGTATACCTTATATGAATAGATACCATGTTTCTCAAATATTATTAATTAAAAAAATTAAAATAATATTTAATATTTGGGCTTTATTCATATGAAAAAAAAATTATTTTACTATCCAAATTTTCAAAAAAAAATTGTCTTGAAACATTCTTATTGTGTAATTGTTTCTTTATATGTACCAACAAAATCTTCCTTTTTCATTCTCAATTTGAAAAAATGGTTTTCCATCCTATCATAGAAAACATTTATGAAATATTACTCAAGTAAAATAACCTTATATGATTCAATATATTCTTTTTATCTATTTCTATTTTCCATTGACCATCATTTGTTGACATAAACTAAAAAATGTAAAATATTAAGTGTTATATTTTTATGTTCTAAAAAATCCATGTCAAAAAAATATTTTTTAGGATTTAACCATTACTTTAGTTATTACATATTTAGATCATCCACTGAATGATGGAGGGTGTTATATCATTGAATAATCCACTATAGTCATGATCCTCTACAAAGAACATGAAATATCTCTTTTATAAATACAACAAACATTTATATCATTTCTGAAATGGGCCATCAATGTAGAAATATACTCAGATCCACATTCAACCATGCTAAGATTCATATTTCTATAGAAATTTTCTTCTCGACACCTTCATATAGAATCTTCATTATTCCCTCGATGAAAACCCATTATGAACATTCATTTTTTTATGAATAAAAATCATAATCTACAAATTATATATCCTGATAAATATAATGTATAATTTTTTAAGGGCACTTAATGAATGTTTGTTATTCTCTAAAATTATCTAAACCTTTTCTATAATACCAATTATAATGACATTAATATTATTATTCTATAAATTAAGTCATAAAAATTATTTCACTTTATTTCATTCAATAGAACATTATTGTTTAATGTTTTATATTTATTATTCATAAGACTTAAATAAAAAAATATTACAAGAAAAAAATACCTCATATTATCCATTTTCCCCATAATATAAATATTTGAATATAATAAATTCATTTGTTTCAGGATGTATACTTTTCAATTTGAAAGAGATTCCTTATTTGTTCCAAAACATCATTAAGACCTATAAATATCATTTGAAAAATAATTTATAAGTGAATGAGGTTCAATAAAGGTACATATAAAAATAAATGTATAAAATTTATCCTATATTAATTCCATGAGTTCATAACAGTGATTTTTTTTACATAATAAATTTGTAGCAAAAATGATTGTTTACATACACATGAAAATTTTTTATGTACCGAATAATTATCATAATATAATTTATTACAAAATATAATGTTTAAAACATAATAATGAGTCTTCATTAGAGAATATTAGAAACCATGGAATATAATTCATAAAACATAATGTTTTATCCAAATAGAGAATTGTATTTCATTTTAAATATCATGATGTTGTACTTTTAAAATAAAATTATTTAATGGAGAACTCATTAAAATGAATAGAAAAAATTATTTTTTTGACTTCTGAATTAACCTTACATAAACCTTACAAGAATGTTAATAATAAAAATAAACAATATGGTCATATTTCATTATGAAAGTACATAGAACATAACCATTAACAATTTCATTGGGGTGGAATATCAGAAAATCCCATCATCACGAATTATATTGGTCACACCCATCATAATGAGATATTTTGGCCTCACCATTAAATATAAAAAATAATTCTAAGGTCCATATAAATCCTGAAACAAATAAAATCTTGAATTTAAAACATCAAAGAAATAAATTTTTTTGAACGAATAAGTCATTAATATCTAGATATTTATATATGACATTCCAATTGTAAAAAATAATGTACCTAGATAAAATAAAAGGTGGGTTTTTAATATAGAAAAACATGGAATATAAAAATATAATAAAAATATTTTTAATGGTCATGGGGGAGGGAAAATATATTGATGTCGTATACAAAATAAACTCAACATTATTTATTCATTAATCAATTAATGATAAAAAAATTAATTATATATTTAATAAATAGATTCTTTTAAAAATCTCTAAAAAATTAAAAGGAGGCATAAAATAACTTTAATATTTCATTTTTCTCAAATTAAAAAAATATACACAATAATTTTATAAAGATTGAAGTATAAGTAAATTATTTAGAAAATAAATAATCAATTAAATTAAAATGATGTTTTAATGGGATGTTTCCCTTATCATGATTATTTCTGATTATGTACATTTTTATCCAACAGAAAAATAAAAAAAATTATTTAATTTATTGTTAATTATTTTTTTTTATTTTATATATTTAATTTTGTTAATTATCATGTTATGATTATTTAACTAATAATTTTTTTCATGTCCGATTTGTTGATGATATTTGGATAATTATTAAAAAATATCATGGGGAAGATGAATATAGTTGTGAAGTTCATCATATAAACTTATCTATAATAATAATCTTGTAAAAATTATAACTTTTTTCATAAATTATGATTTTAAAAACAATACTGAATTTTTATTAGAAAAAACCATCTATGAATCAATCATGAAGATAGTAGGTCATATGCAAGAACGAGTAAAGATTATATTTTTCAAATAACATGGTGAAAAGAAGGTATGTATTTTTTTAATATTTTTTTAAAAAAATATCATATAATATATATAATATAAATTATTTAAATTAAATTTTACATACAACTTATTTTATATAGTTATGAAAAATTATTCATATCACTTTTTGAACGTGGTAATCAAAATATATTAACTAATTATGTTATCATTTTTCAAAGGATATAAGGGAAGAAATATAGATAAAATCGTATATTTATATAATGAAAAACATATCATTATTATCCCATATATACAATTAAATCCATATTTATAACACTTTTTTATATACAGTGATAGAAAATTATGTACATTTATTCTTGAGGCGGTAGCCAACCCTATACATGAATATTTTTTTCCATATTATAAAAAGATTCTATGTATATTTGTTATGACATCAATATAATATTGTTTTAGTTTATATTATTTAGTTATTTTAATATATTATCATTTATTAATTATATTTTATTATGTTGTATAGAAAAATAAATGAAAAATAATCAATTATATGGTATAACTATTCTGTATAAATCCCCTGTTTCATTAAACATTAATTACTAAATGGATTATATTATTACATAAAATAATAAATATAAAACATGTGGATGGATGTTAGGAATGGATTTGGTCATGATTTTTTGAGATAGATTTCTCATATGGTGTGAGTAAGAGAGGATATGAAATTCCATTTTATATGTGAGGGGGTCCCATTATTTAAATAGCTTGAAGTATTATTCTAATATAAAATAATTTTCCTCTTCAAGTGAAAAAATTAACCTTATTGAAATATAAAAATATTTTTAGATCAAAATATTCTAGTTATATTATTTTTGAATATGATTATATTATGTTTTTATAGATATCTCATGTTTTTATACCTTGTTATCAATTTTGAAACATACATCCCTATTAATGATTTAAGCTATATTTGTAGTGAATGATACTATTAACAGTGAAATAAATCATAAACATACTGTGGTTGATCTTTTGAACTATATCATACTACTGTTGAGAAATATAGTAATTTTTAGATATTTTAAAAAATTTCAAATAATATTTTTTATTATAAAATATGAATAATGAATTTTTTTTTAAATGTAATATTTTTAAAAAAAAAGTTATTAATGGTGACAATGGTAATTGAAAATAAATATTTGGAACATCTATATTATTTTATTATTATCTTATAAATGTATTGAACACCACAACTCACATAAAAAATATTACTTTTTTTGTTTTTTAAAATCATTTTTATGATTTTATAACTATTTTCAAAAGCACTACGACATTGTTGTATTAAAATTTATGGTAATTATTTAATCACTAAAAAATAAAAAATTGATAAAATACTTGTTAATATTCATTTCAAATAATCTTTAATAATAAAAATTATCACCATTTCTTCTTATTCAAACACACATGTGATATTAAGGTCATAGTTCTATCATTTTAGAATTTTCATTACTAAAAAAATATAAATTCAAATATCAAGTAAAAATGGTGAAAATTTATTTATCCAATTTTGGGATGTCTATAGTATATATTATCCCATATAGTGAAAGAAATGAATTTTTGGGAATAAATTTTAAACAGTAATACATTAACATTAAACCTAATCAGTCCATTTTACATTTATCATGGTATCAAGAAATTTCTATTGTTTATATTCAAAAATTATATAGAAAAAATATGAATATTTTCTATATTATTTCCTAATGATTAATTTATTTTCATATTTAAATTTCTAGAAGTTTCATATGTTAATTTCAAATTATACCCCCAAACCATGATGACAAATTTTTTTCTAAAATGATTCTTTTAATTTAACTAAATGATCTCATAAACAATTCAAGGATAAAATTAATTCCAATGACTATGAATGTATATTAATTTTTATTACAATAAAAAAATTAAATATTTAAAATATCTCAAAATATTGTTTTTACATTTAAAAGACATGAAAAAATGATAGTTTTCAGTAAAATTTAATATTTTTTCCAATTATCTATAAAAATGATTACATTTTACATTATTTATAAAATATTTCCTAAAGATAAGTATGACATTTATTATTAATTAAGGAATTTATTTTCATATATTATGTTTTTATAACACAAAAATATTTGTTTTAATTTAAACGATATTGTTCCTTAAAACCATATTGTGTTGAAAATAAAAACATTTATATTTGATTGAGAAATTAACTTATTATATATTAATGATCATAAAGAAAAAATATAACTAATGAACAATAATAAGACAAGATATATATTTTTCATAACATTGTATGGTTTTTTAAATATAATATATGCATTTCCTGGTTATCGCCAACACCACTGAGAGAAATAGTATCTACTGTACACACAATGGCCTCACAAACATCCATTCCTTAGTTGGAGTAGAATTAATTTTTCATCATTTACCTACAAAATATCATTGGGGTAGAAAATTCCCAATATCATTTTATAGTTAAGTCATTCCATGCACCGTTGGATCCTTCTATTAGACCCCATAATGGTTATTAATGTACATTGCGGTGGATTAGTGTATAATTTTTTTAAAAATTACCAACTTGTCATGATATTATCCTTTTTTACATGTAATATTTTATATCTATTAAAAATGATCAAACATTGTAATATAAAAAATTTATAAGATTTTTTTTACTGTAGTTCAAATAAAACTAATATCCTTGTAGAATTAACAAACCATTTCTATATATAAGAAATAATATCCCCACTATAATGGGTATAATTTTGGATCATCTTCAAAGACCCTCATAGTTTACAAAAATAATAAAATCAAAATTATATACACACCAACACCGATGTAAAACTAAACATCTATATTTTATATAGTAGTAAAACATTGTAAATAGAGAACAAAGCCACACTAATGATGGTTTATCATTTTGAAACAACTTTTGCAACCTAAATAACATCACAAAAAATCCCGCGGGATAATTTTTGGGACACATTTTTCAATGTGTTTAACATTCCAATGAAATCCTTGAATTAAAATTTATATATAAAAAATTTCAAAAAATACTATAAATTATCATTTACCCCATAAATCATAGATTCATTAAAATAAAAACCTTTTAAATATATCTATTATTCTTATATTTGGAAAATATTCCTGATAATTATTATTCCATATTTTCACTATGGTAATAGTCCTTTCATATCGACAATATGTTATTTCAATTAATGTCCTATTATTAGTAGTCTAAAATTATTAAAAAAATCATCTTTCTTCAATTATCAATTTTTAATTATTTCTCAGTTATATATTACAATTCATAATTTCAATCTATTTAGACACCTGAAAATTTCATTCAAGTCACTTAGTTATTTAAAGAACCAAAATATGTAAATTTTAAATTAGGAATATACTCACACTATGATCCTCTTAAAAAATAAAATTGAGTTATATTTACATAACTAGTTGATTAATTATACATATTTTATTGTTAATAAAATTATTTTCTACTACACTAGTCAATCCTCTAAAAATAAATAATAAGATTGTGAACCTTATGGTTTTAAATTTAACTGCCTCCATAATAAAATATTTTGAAATAGAAATTTAAATTATGTTTTTAAATCATCAATACAATTTCCCTTTATCACCTTTATGATGTTGATGAAAAAAATATCAATAACTACCTAAAAACATTTTGATATTCTATTATCCATTTAATGTTCCTCATCAAACTCAAAAATTCATATTTAACCTTATTAAAACTGAATAGGCCATAAGGATGACCCTTTTAAATATTAATGACCCTTATAATGTATATTGTTAAAAAAAAAATTAAAAAAACCAATGTCATTACAATTTCCAATAACATTATAATGTTTTTATAACTATAAAATTAACATTTCATGCACAATGTTACTTCTATGGTTTTTTAAAAAATAAATCAAATAGATATTCAATTAAACTTATGAACATATTATAACATTTACATAATATAGGATTTAAATTACAATTTTGTCTTATTAGATGATAAAAAAGTGTAAAACATGTAATTACACCTTTTCATGCTAGTATCACACCAAAACTCTTACAGACATTAAATAATGAGTTCATTTTTCACTTGTGTGATTTTTTGGCCTATTTGTCCCCAAAAAATTTAAAAAATAATGTAAATAATTTTAATAGTATTCATTTAAAAAATAGTCCACATTCACATTGTTGAAAAATTAATAAAATCATATCCATTTCAGTATCTGTAAAAAACACAAATACAAATAATTTAAAAGAAACTAAAAATAATCTTATATCATTCAAATTGTAATTGAATGATTTAATAAAAAATTATTCCTATACCACCTAAGCCAATATCAGAGATAGAAAGAAGTGATAAATTAAATAAACCCATTGAAAACACGTATTTGAATATCTTGATATTGAAATTTTCCAAAATGATGTTCTTGCCTAAATATAATTTCAAATACACTCCCACTATTAAAATCACCTACAAAGTATTATCCCCCCTTTTAATAGGTAAGGGCAGTTCATTTATAAAAAATGAATTCAAAAAATTTATATAATCTTTGATGAAGTTAAATTTAAACACTTCTATACCTCCTTCAAAAAACCCAAAATTAATTTCTATTCATATTCAAACCAATAAAATAATAATTTAAATTAAGTAATTAAACCGAGCTACTATACCATGATACAATTAGAAACATTTCATCGGGGAATGATTGTCAGTTTTCTATCACATCGAGTTTGAATAAGTTGGTTCTATTCCATCATCCTACGATTGCCTTTCAAAACCTACTTTAAGGTATTTCATTCTTATATTATCCAACCATGATTTTTTTCGGACAGATTATAGAATATAACCAATACTAATTAAAATTTATCCATATGAAAATGAAATATAATCATAATGTGAATTTCCATTGATTGATTATTATTATTTTTCTATGAATAGTAACACAAAAAATTTCACACATAATATAGAGAAATGAATTCACTTCAACCCCAAAATCCTCAAGATGTTGACACATCCATTGTAATTGGGTATACATTATAATAATAAATAGTATTCAGCCTCTACGATTCTTAATGGAATGTATCATTTTCTTTATTACTCTTCTACAAAATGTATATATATTAAAAAAATGAACCACCATACGTTGAATTTGGGTCATTAGCCGAACCTATACAATATTCATCAGTATTTTCTTATAACCCTAGGTGTGATGTTCTATGAAAAAAACTCTAAATTCTTCCAAATTTTTGACATAAATAAGTATACACTTCACTAATATCATTTTATATTCCTTTATACTTCATTTTTACGATGGATATTGAAATATTTAATACAATATATTATGTTTTGTAGATGTGAGATATACTAAACCAATATTACCTTGTATATATTATATAATATTATTCACCCTTATATAATAATATATTGAGAACATCAACCTAGTATTAGCAAATGTTATCATCAGCTTATAATTTTCCATTTCAAATCACATGGGGGACACATAAAAATATTTTAATTAAAAATAATAGTATGTGCCCTGTCATGTGTTATATACAGAATAAGTAAAACTGTTAACTCTCCAATAATATGCATATTATATTTTTACTACATGTAATATATAAATAGGAGAGAATATTAAAATAAATATATTTCAATGTTTATATCATCCAAATAAAATGGAAAACACAACCATTTATATTTCTTATTCATGATATATGTATTTTAAAAAAAAATCACTGTGGAAAAAATCATTAAATATTTTTTAATCTGATATTATATGTAACATTTTTCTTTCTTAAGAAAATGGAATTACTTTTACAACTCCCAAACCTTGTATCAATTTTTATAAAAATTAATGACATTCTATTTAATAATGTATATTTCATCGTTAATGAATTTATTTATAATTTCTATGTTATAAAACATATTATACACCTTAAATACCAATTTTTATATCCATTTTGAAAATAATGTATATTTTTTGACTAGCCCACATATGTATTTTTATTATGCAATTATATTTTTTAAATACTATAATACCACTTACACTCTATCCATGATGTTTTTTATATCACATATTTTTCTCCATTATGATTATTTTGGAAAAACTACATGGTGAAAATAACATACCTAACATTCATTATTGAAAAAATTTATCATGTTTTTTCATATCTAGTTGGTCAATTTATAAATACATATCTTTGACCCTATTATTATTAGAATTATATAAAACAACAATTTTATTCTTTTCATGATATTTTAATGATCATGGTCATTGAAACATAAACCATATTTGATTATCCTGAGATGCATTATCACTAGATATTTTTTTCAGAAATATTTGTAATTTTAATCCACTATGATTTAGAAAAAATCTCATATTACATACATATAATAAATTCCATATTCTAAAAAATGAACCACCCCATTCTATCCACCTAAAACACTATGCTTTGAATTATATTATTAATAAAATTTTTCACTATTTTGTCACAACCTCATCTCTTTATTTTTCAAAATACTATTGTTCTAAAAAATATATATATTAAATATCAGTTTTTCCAATTAATTTTTTATTATTTACAAAAATTTATTTTGGATGAATATTAAAAAAAATTATTTATCCCAATATTCCTTTGTATTAATTTATTCTCAATATTGGATATAAAATAGTTAATTAATAAAACTATAATATTCTTCTATCTTGAATTATTTCCATTCCACATATTATACTAGTTCTCATTATCATTTTATATACAACATTTTAGAGTTATATAATAATATATGAAGCTTCTATTTTTTATATGTATTTAGTAGATTATTTTTTATGAGTATTAATTGAAAAATATTATTGAAAAATCAGTTCGCAATCTGAATGACACTTTTTTATTTAGAAGTTTTCTTTCTTGAATGCTCATATCATATAAATTTTTATAAATAAATTCTTCTGTACTATTTTTAGGGAATTGTGTACCCTTATTCATCTTTAAAATATATATTTAATCTAGGTATCTTATCTTCTAATATTTTATATAATATTTAACTCAACAATTTTTTATGATTAAAGACTATTAACTAATCCATATTGCAATATTCATGAATAAATAGAAAGTAACACGAATATAAAATAATTGATTTAGATATTATAGAATAATACAAACTAATTATCACAAAAATCATAAGGAATATATATTTTATCCCCATTTTCATCTACATGGTTTTTATGATCAACCCATTTATATAATTTTGAATCATATATTTGAAACCATATAAGATTTTAGGTTTTACACGAGTTATATCATCATTTTAGGACTCCTCAAATAATATATTGTCCAAAATAGAATGAAACTTGTTCCAATAAATATATTATTTTTTTATATATAGTATAAATCTATCATATTCACTATTAATTATTTTTAGATTTCGTTTTCAACACCTTCCATGGGTAACATTTACAAAATATATTCTATAAATAATGAAATGATTTTTTATACATTACCATATGCAATGAGTTCAAAATTTACATACACATAATAATTAGTGACAAATGAAAATAAAAAAATTTCCCATAAAATTGAAATTTTTTACTTTATTAATTGAAATTATAGATAAAAAGAAGACATCCTTTCATAATTTACAAATGAAACAATAAAATATATATAATATTTTATGCCAGTAGAGAGATCATTATTTACATAATATAGTAACTACACCTATTTTCTAGTATCCAAATTTATAACATATAAGTTTTCATAAATGAAATTATAGATGATGGTTTCCATCTCATGTTTTCAATTCACGATTAACATCATCTATTGGAATTTATTTCTAGTAAATTCAAATTTTCAACCGAAATCTCAAGAAACTTCTATACATCTTGAAATTATGTATATATATATATAAATATTATTTAATATGAAGAATATATATCTTATTATATCCTTAAATTGGTCAATATTTGAAATTTTTTTTGAAACCTTAATGAAAAATTCATTGATTTTTTCTAAAATCCTTTTAACAAATACAAATTTTTATTAAAAAAAATACTTAAATATTGAAATTATTCTCATTATTTTCTATTTCCCTTATGAATTAAAATTATTATTTTATCTATAAACCATCTATTTTATGTGTCTGAAATTTTCATATAGATAACACTGTATTATGTTTTATTATGTTGGGAAAAACATCATTAACAATAGTTTTTTAGTTTATTATGATTTACTCAAGAAAACATTATTATGGGGATTTCGTTTTTTTATTTTAGTTGATTTATATTTATTTTTTCATATCCATTACTAGAAAATAATTTCCCATTATCATTGAAATTATTTATTTTGATATTGTTAAAATTGTTTCTATTGATATATGCCAAACATCCTTAGATACCTTATTAGTATATCCATAGGAACTCCCTAATATCATTTTGTCTTTTAGGAGTCTTTCATTACTATGCCATATCATTGAAATGGAATAATTTTATGTATGAGTTAAATTATTTTTGAGAATTAATCATTAAATATGTTTTTAAATTAATAAATAATATAGATATCGTTAAAAATTAGGATCTCATGCTTGAATTCTTCTTTAAAAATTAATTTTTTTTATAGTCTTGATGCTGAAAAAATCAATAGTAATCCAAGGATTCAAATCAAATTTTGGATAAATATATTCTTTGGAATCACATATACTCTATATTATTTATTTATTTAACCATCATAAATTCACTTTATTATATATTATACATATGATAATATTTATATTCATCCCTTGATTATACAACCTTTATCGTCACTATCCTCTATCAGGTTCTAGTCTTTAAATGTCACATTAACATTATCCCCGAGGAATATGTTGTCCTCAAACTCCTCTATTCATTTTCTTTTTGCAGGGATTATTTTTATAATATAATATCCCCTTATTATTAATGAATTTATGATTTGTTGTCCTTTTACTTTTCTGGATGAGAAAATATTTCCCAACATATCCTTCAACATTTTCATTGTCCCATAAATGTTTTCATATCATTTCATGGAGATTCCAAGGATTTTGACACCTTAAATAGCTATCTAAACTATTTCAAAGGATTTTATTTTTACCTAATTTATGTATAATATAAAATAAATAAATCCCCTTTTGAATTAATTTTCCCCCAAGATAATCTCTCAATGATATTTTGTTCATATACATCAATTTATGATAATGAAAATTTTCATTTTCAAAGATTTAATAATGGTTTCTATTATATTTTATAAAATTAATTTATTTTAAAATATATTTTAAATGACCTCAGTTTTGTATTTTTCATCAATAAGTGACTTTTTTTCATTGAAATGTAGTTGATATATTCTTAATACTGTAATCAAAATTTTTATTTCATAAATGATATACACAAATCATTTTATATATTCATCATGAATGTTGACCCAATAAAATAATTCATAAACAATTTAATTCATGTTTATTCCAAAATACTTATAATTGTTCTAAAAACATCTAAATTTTCATCACGTACCATTGAAATGCTATCATAAATTTTGAGGTTCATTTTACAAACTGAATGATTTATTTATCATGGTATCATGTTTGTGTAAATATTATTGGTTGAATCCCATAATCATAATTAATTTCTATATAATTAAAATCCAACTACTTATAATCCTTATTTCACAGGGATCTAATGCATTTTTTCATAATGACTATTATCATCTCAGGTGAAATTTTTTTAAGGTTATTGTTTTTTGGATTTCTAAAATACATGAAATATATCCTCACATTTTTATTGTAAAATATTAATTTCTCCCAACAACAAGTATGTAATGTGTAATAATTTATTAATTTTATATCAATATTCTATTTTTTTATATAGGACTATGAATTTTCGTTTATATATATAACATGTTTCTGTTGTTACAGTCGGTTGACATACTATATATTATGTGTCACATCGTATCATAAACATACACACAAATTATCCCAAGGTAGCTTATTTTCAGTATCTTTATTTTTTCATATGGTAATTTGATTGTTCTTAAAATAAATCAATTACTCTTTTGGAAAAATGATTATGTATTCACATATTCTACTTATATTTCAATTATATAATAAATAGAAATTTTTTTGTATGGTTATTTTATATTTCCATTATTAGGTTTGTTTAATTTTTTTCTTATATTTGATATATCACATTCAATTTTATTCATCTTGTGTTTGATATGATATCCCATGACTGATTGACTTGTTTAGGTGGATAATCTTCCCTTAGGGTCGATTAATCTATAAGGTTAGTTTTTAATGACATTTTATATTTATGGTTGATCTAATTCTATAATACTTTTAAAAACATAATAATATTCTATATATGAGATATTATATATATATATATATATTATGTATGATTTTAATATTTTTTTAAATTTTTTTCATTTATTTATTTTATGGATTTAAAAATATATTTATATTATAAGAAAATATATTTTTTTGTAATTTTATAAAAATTAAATAAAAGGAGACTAATGATTTTATTATAATATTACATAAATTAATATTTATTTTCTGAAAAATTATTTTATTTATTATGAATTATTTATATGTTTAATTTATTTTTTATATAATAGTAAATGATAACATATAAATTGAACAACAGATTTCTGTTTTTTAAATTTGGGATATATATTTTTTAGGTTTTTCTGAATATTTTTTAATGTAATTTAAAAATTTTCTATTTTAATTATTTTTCTTTGATATTTTCCATTAAATAATTAAATAAATTATTATAATAATTATTATAAATTTTTTTTCTTAATTGTATGATGATGAAGTCAAATTGGATTCAATTAGTAATTAGTTTTTAAATTATGAATGATTGTTATGAAAAACAATCATTTCCACACTCATATAATTGTAAACTATTATTTTAATTTTTAATCTTTAATTAATCACTTAATTTCATATAATGTTTAGTTCAAGAGTTTTATATAATGTGATTAAATATTCATTTAAGGAATACAATAATATAACACAATACAATAATGAATTAATTTCAACGATATCATTCATACATTAAATGTGTCTTGTGATTCTATAATATTTCATGAATGTATTTTCATCTATTTAATGATCTCTCAAATATAAAAAAACATGTAAAACTGCTACTAATTTCATAACGAGACGAACTAAACCGATACTCAATAAACAATATTTTGTGCTTTATCGTTCATCATGATCCACTATTATTGGGGTTTTTATGTATATGTATTAATTTATCTTCATAAAATAGTGATTCTTTAACTATTGGTAAATTATTTTCTAAGCTATATCAATATATATATATATATATTCATATTATGAGTCTAAAATTTTATTTTCATCAAATTTTTGGTTTTGAATCCCAATATGTAATTTTATAAATTTTAACGGGATTTGAATCCACATATAAAAGTATGACTTATTTTTTTATAAGTAATATATAATCATTAGTTTTTAAATATATTATGAATCCCTACAAATATAAGGTTGTGAATAATAAACCTCTCAATGAGTTGAGAGGTGTACGATTAGATTTAAGATCACTATGGAATAAGGAACTGTAAATTTATTTACATTAACTCATTACATTTTCATATGTTATTTTCACATTCAATGTCTGATAAATTAATTTCATAAGATTTATTAAAAAAAACTATGTTCTTTATTCACACACAGAATATCTAACATCACTATTGGTCCAAAAAAATGCATCAAAAATATGAAAATATTAAGAATAGTTTAATTTTTTAACACATATTTATTCATGTTAACAGAAATATACATGTACTCATAGTTGAAGTAAAAATATCCTTATAATATGTTCAAAATTTATATAAATAATGTTTTGATACCACAAGAGATACCAAATTTCAATGGAAATAATAATGGATATATGAAATAAATAATTGAAGCATACATTAAGAAATTAAGTAAAATACAGTTGATTATAGTTTCCATATCATATAAATTACCTTATTCGTACGATGAATCCCTTATAATAAATTATGAAGATGAATTTGTATTTAATTAAAAATTATGAATATATATATTATTATAATTGTAAAAAATAATTTATTAATTTTTTATCATTTAATATAATTCAATGGATTAGGATAAATCTTCATGTTACTCTCTTTAGACAAGACATAATAGAAAACTTTATTCTATAAAATATTGTAGTCTGATACATGGATTTGATGATGTGTGATTATTATTATGTCAACCAAATGACATAGTAATTCAATAGTATATTAAAAAGAAGGAATCCCATTGGAAAAACATTATAAAACCTTTCTATTATTAAAACATATATTAGAAATTATATTACATGTATAATTAAGACAATAAATAAATTTATTAGATTGATAATTTTATGGAATCTAAATTAGATAAAATCATAGTTTTTTAGCTTAATTGTGAACTTGAGTTGATTTAAATTAGTGAAGATGATATACAAGAAAATAAATGTTTTTCATTTCAACGAAATATAATAGTATTGACTTACTCTTCATATTTTAAATTATAAAAAAGATAGAAAAATTAGTAAATTTTATAAAAGGTGTTTTTATATTTGTTATGTGAGTATTTTGATTCATGATGTGATATAAGACGTTTAATAAAAATAATAATTTAATGAACATTGTTAAACAAGATTATAATTTTTTTTGAACTAACATATTATTAGTGAAAAATGATGGAACATGTAATGCATAATGATCTGAAAATGAAGTATAGAAACGAAATGAAAACAATAATAAAAGAAATGATAATGGTTATTTTGATTATAGATAAAATTTTATTAAACAATTCGATTTGACTTATGTAACCTGACGTGAAAATGAAATGGATAAACTATGTTAAATGGAAAATAGTATGAGTGAAGTATAATGAATATAAAATTATAATTTACATTATTTTATTTCTATATGACCTATTATATAAGAATTAATTGAATTAAATAAATAATTCTTGAATTATATTTTAGGAATTTTATATTATTAGAAATAAATATAATGAAAATTTTAGGATATACATAAAAAATAATAAATTGAATCAAGAATTTTTTTGTTTCTAAAATACCAATTCTAATTCAAATAGAAAAATTCAATTATTTATTGGTTATAGAGTAGTAAAATAAAAAATTAATAAAATAAAGGGTATAATTGAAATAAAACTTATCTTTGGTAGTTTAATTTTATAAGAAATATTATTTAATGATGTAAATAATGAAAAAAATACAAACAAAAGTGGATAGGATTTTAAAAATATTCATAAAACAAATATAACATTTTTTACGAGATTTAAATTATATACATATATATATGTATATATATATATATATATATATTATTAGATTATTTTGATATGCGGTGAAATGATTTTATTTTAAGTAATTCACATTAATATCTATTTAGTTGTTAGGCTATATGAAATATTTTTTCATGATTTGTTTATACATATTACCCACAAATACATAATTAAAATATACATAGGTATTAATGATTTCTTATAATAATATAATGGGATTATAAATACATAAGACCCCAAATTATTTTCTACATAAATTTTTTATATTGAAATTTCACATTATAGTTAAAATTTTAAATGGTTCGTGGAAAAAAACTTTTGCAAACACATTACTAGATATTATTCAAATTTTTTATCTTATAATCAATATAACGGTGGATCTATCACAATGAGTGATTAAAAAAATAAAATGATTATGGATTTAGTGAAGTATGTATATATAATGTTATTGAAATTTGTAAACTATTCTACGTTTGATTTTTTAAAACATAGCATAATTATTATTTTATTATTAATCAATTATATATTGAATCATATTTTTTGGATAATAATTTTATAGATTTTATAATAAAATTTGTTTTCATTTATGCTAACAAGAAGCATAATATATATTGTATTGATTCATCTAATTTAACTTACTATAATTTTATGTTTTTTAATGATTTTTAATCTAGGATATGTTTTTTCATCAAGGGTGTTAACATGTGAGCATGTAGATATTACTCTATATATTAGATAAATAACAGGTAAATCTAATAGGCTTTTTTTAAATTAGTAATAATGTTGATTATAATATTTATTTAAAAGGTACAAAATATAGCTTATGGTTTTTATCACAATATATATTTAGAACTATGAAAATAGTTAAAATTATTCATTTATAGTCAGTTTTTTCAACTCAAGTTTCATTTTTTTAATATTAACATTTTTTTATTATTGAGAATTTTAATAGGTTTAATTAAATATTTTTATATCACAAAAAAGTGGGACATTGTCTAAATTTATTTCATTCTATAATTTTATTCAATATAAAATAGTTATTTATTTATTTCTGTTATATTTTTTTAATAAACATGATTTTATAAATCATTATTGTGTTATGTTTTTTTGAGGAAAATGTTTTTATAATTATTTTTTCACACAAAACACCCCAATTGAATATTTTTTATGATAAAAATATATCTAATATTTAAATTTATCAATTTATATTAATTTGATAATGTGTAAAAATTAATTTTTGTATGAATTTATATATACGTATTTTTATAATTTAAATAGAGTTTTAATTATACATTTTTAACGAGTAATTCTTATTAATTGTTAAATGGTAATTTTTTTTGTTATTTCAATGTTTAGGTGCCGAAATAAGCGATTTTATATATTGAAGATGATTTAGATAAATATTATAATAAATTTTTTGAATAATTTTTGGATATTCATACATTAAAAATATATTAGAGTTTATAATAAAAGAACAATGATTTTGGAATAATATTTTAATTTTTTTTGTTGAAGATATTTTGAAAAATAATTCAAAATTTGAGGTCTTTCATGATGAATTTAATAAATTAATTTTAGTGATAAAAAATGTTATTTTATTTAGGTAATAATTAATTGAGGTGGGGTAAAATACTTTAAATTCATTTCCTAAATATTGTAAAATTCATAATGTACAACCTATGAATATTCCTATTGGAATTTTTTTCTAATATTAAAACAAGAAATTTTATTTTTTGTTTTTTATGAAAATCAGGATTTTTTTAATGTATCTAAATAATGTTTCTATGAATTCAATGAAGGAAATTTGATGTTTTATAAATTTGAATTAAAAAAATTGATTGAAATAATTGTTGGAATTTATTTGAACACCCTATAGATAAAAAAATAATGAATCTAAATGGAGATTTAGGGATATAATGAATTAATTAGGGAAAACATAATACAATTGTATATAATAGATGTCTTAATGATGAATATATATTTTTTTGATAAAAAATTATTCAAACTTTTATAAATATATATTTCAAAATTGTTTTAGTAATCGATCCACTTAGAGGATTGAAATTATAAAAAATCGATTCTAAAAGTTAAATTTTAAATTTTTTTATTTCAGAATAATTGTATGTCACTCAATCATATATATTAGAAAAATGGATATTTATTAAAACAATTCAACTCATCAATGACTTTATATTGTATTATGATATAATTATATTCATAGTATTAAAAAATTATAAAATTTTTGTGTAAAATGATTTCTAAAATAAAAATAAAAATAAAAATGTGTTTGTTAACATTATTTCAAATAATATTTTCAATTATTTAAATTTAAATTTATTATATTATTATGGGATATTCATTTTCATTTTTAATGAGTATAATTATCATATATAAAATTATTATTATAAAATTTTATTGGTACCAATTAATTTGTGTCTATAAAATTTCCAATGAAACGATGGGTTATTTATTAACCAATGAAAATATGATAATTTATTTTTAATGTTATTAGTAAAATTTTTGTAAATATTTTATATCACAAATTATTAAATCATATATATTTTAATTATATATTTGTATAAATTCTATAGATTTAATAATGTATAGCGGTGTGAATGAGTGTTTTTTTTATTTGACTACATAGAGAAATAGTATTATGTTTATTAATTATTTTGTATAATGATTTGAATCTGATCAAAATAAATCCCAAATAAAATATTTTAATTTTTTTTTATTTATAAGGGTTTTATAAATTTTGGAATATTTTATTCTAGAAATACTATATCAAATACATTAATTTTTTAGATTCTAAATTTTAAGGATGAAGAGATTATAGAAAAATTTCATTATCTATGTTATTATTTAACTATGTTTTTATAAATTCGAATAATTTAATGTCATACTATGTTACTCCCAATGGTTATAGATAAAAAATAAATATCTCATTAGGGTTTTTTCACCAAAGGATTCAAATTTTTATTGAAAACTCATATACTATTCCACTTTAAAGATCCTATATTAGATCATATAAAAATAAAATTAATATAATGCTAAATTTTAGAAGATATTTTGTTAAAAAATAATTTATTACTATGGAATATGTTATAAATTAAAATAAACATCCTTGTACTAATTTCTAAAATGTAAGATACTTAAAATATTTAGAAAATATAATTTTATATTATTATTATTGAGATATAGTTGTGTAATATCATTTAACTAAATTTTATTCTTTTCTATAATATTTATTAACATATGGGGTGTTATTATAATGATTATGGATTGTTTTATTTAAATATATTGGTATTTAATTTTTTTAATTTTTTTTAAATATCAAAGGGGGATAATTTCAAAAAGCCTTGTTCTAGTATTATAATTTTTAAAATGGGATATTTTTTATTTCATACTTTTTTAACTGTGTAATGTTTATTTTTTCTAATTTTCTAAATAATTAAATATTCAAAGTACCTATAATATTTTATCAAATTATTTTTTATTTCTATTTAAAACATATCACTATATCATAGGCTTAATATGTATTCATATTTGGGATAGTTAATACATAAATTGTTTTGTAATACACAATGAATTAACTATTTATATTTGTATTTATCAATTTTTTTCATAGTCACTTGACCCACCACAGTTTATGTTTTGTATGGTAGCATGAATTAACATATGCCTTTCACAAATGTTTTAATAATTATAGTAATTGGGTTTCTTCATACAATTATTTAATGGTTCTTGAAATTTGTAAATCTCACTTACGGTCAATTTATTAACTATTTTTATTGTTGATCTATATTTCATTCATATGATCAATTGAATTTTTTTCTAACCATCAGACAATATGTTTTCTTTTTTAGTTGATTTCATTTTTCTTCTTATGATCAATATATAGTGGTATGTTATATATAATATTAAAGGTAATATGACATATCTTGGTCATTAGTTATTTATTTGAAAGAACTTTCCTATTTTTTGAACGAACATCACATTTTTTATGTACGATCGGTCAGTAAAAAAATCCATCCAGGGATTTAATAATATATATATATATATATATATATATATTCCATAATCCTCTGTTTTTCATATATTTTTCATTTTTCATTTTTATAATGTTTAAAAAAAATTATATATTGTATTGATTTATTATTTTTATGAAATCATATATATATATATATATATATTATATAGATATGATATAAAATATTTATTATTTAATATTTTACTCACAGTTAAAAATATATTTAAATAGATATTATTATAACATATAACCCTACAACATATGTTTAAATGTATGAATTTATATATTTTGAATATCTAACTGGTTTAATAATTTATAAATTAATGATTAGTTATATAGATAAATTGTATAAAATTTTTTATGTTTTTTATATTTTGGATGTATTTTTTATATTTGTCTGCATATTTTTGGACGGTTTTTGAAATTATTGATTATGAATACTTTTACTCATGAACATAATTATGATAATTATGTGTTTCTTTGACCAATTCTCTTGGATATACCATTAGGATTTTTTGAAAAAACTAAATTAATATGATATAGAATTTAGTTTTAATTTTTTTAATAATTATTTTTAAATAATGATACTTCTTAATTTCTAATAATGTTGAATAATTTTTAGAATGTGAAATTCCTAAAAAATCAATTGATATTTTATGGTGTTATTATTATTGAGTTTAATTTAATGGGCTTAATGTTTAATTTTTAGTATATGATGAATAATACTATACTTACATGACTATATTTCATTATGTACATTCAAATATTCTATATATAATGTGAATTTGTGATACTATGTGAAACTATCATGTTCAAATGGATAATCTATAAAGGTGAATGAAAATGTATTCTACTATTTCAACCATTATTAAGAGATGAAATAATCTATTATTTAGGAAATAAATATTTTGATTCATGTATATCCATCTTATTATTTCCCTAGTTTTTTAACATTATATTATGTTTTCATCTCTATCACATTTTCTAAAAATACCATTTATTGATTTTCACAAAAAAAACTTATTCCATATTTTTGGTGTTTGACTCCCAGATTCTAAATTCATAAACATTTGGATATTGAAACATTGTATTTAATTGAAAAAATTGAAATCAGTTATGACTCTCTATGTAAATTTCAAGTGTCGTTGAGTATACATTCACTGTTAAAAGTAGGTTGTAACTAGGTTATTAATATTATTCAAAAATGGGGAAGTGACTAACAGAAGTCTTTAATAGTATAGAAATTTTATAGTGAAAATAGCTCAAAATGAGTGCAAAATACTATAAAATTTTACTTATTTAATCAATAATTTTTTGCTAAAATGAATCACCCACTGTGCATGATAATTATGTATGGTAATATTTCAAAAACAACTAATATGTCTTGTCCATCCACCACCTATAGTGCAAATGAAATAACCATCTCAGAATGAATATAATCCCCATATTATTCAAGATACCATTAAAGGAATCAACATTTGCATCCAATCCTATTAAATTAATTCATTGTTGAATACATTTTATAAAAAATAGTAAAATGTTTGTATATAAAATTGGGACTCCCTTGCCGTTAAATTTTTATTCCATAAATAAATAGTTACATACATCCTCTAATAAATATTTTTCTTTAACAACTATTATAGTCCAAAAATGACTCTTACAGAATAAGATTGGGTTAAAAATGTTATTAAAATTTTTAATTATCCCTTTCCAATGATTTTGTATCGCTATTAGCATGGAAAAATATATAACTATTTCAAATTATATGATGATATTAGAAAAATAGAATATATGTAGAATAATATTTTATGGGTTTATATAAATGGAATATTTAGAGGATAATGTTATTAAATTATTCTATACACCTGAATCAGTAGTTGATATTACTTGGTTACAATTTTTGAGTGGTCTTAGTAACCATATTGGTTTATAACCGTTAATAAATGAGATCTGACTTATCATAAATAAAAACATAACAAACTGTGACTCTAATAACGAAATCATTCAAACTCCATTAATAGAGAATAAATTAACATCAATTATGGTGAATCAATACTATATTACTCATTATACACGAATGTTTCCCTTGGAATCCGGGGATGATCGCCTTGATGGGATGTTCAAACATTCCGATCGGTTTCTAACAGGTTTGTTCGTAGAACCGGAAACATCCAATGATTCCACATCCATTTGGACCTACTTTCCAAAGGTAGGTGCTCATTAATTTATGGACTGATGAGGCTTAGGAATTTTCATTATTCGAGAGGATGGGAGGTCAGACTCATCACACCTTTTTGAGTGAAATTATTGTCTACTCCGGGACACTCTTTATAGATTTCAGTTATGTTCGTGAATCCTTATTACATTACCAAATATAAAATGAGGTTTCCTTTAGATCTGACAATCAATGATCGATATGTAAGAAATTTAGAGAATATTTTATATGTATTCAAGGTTCTTCACTGATAAAGAATCATCTGTATTTGTTAGAGATTCTTAGTCAATGGTATCCATTGATATGTAAAAGTCTCTTGGTCCTTACGATGACCATACTGGTTTTAAAGCCACTTAGTGGGGCACTTGAAGTTTATTGTCATTCATAAGGACATTAATTATTTTAGAGTTGGGATCCAACCCGCAGATGGGCTACCTACATATCCTTTGTTTAAAAAAAGGAATCACAACCCACGTAGTTCGAGTAAGGGAGTATGATGTTTATGATTGATGGCTCAAAGAAGGATTTCATAATTACTTTTACACCCTAAGATCTCGTGAGTCATGCTCGGTGTGAGAAACAAGAGTTATTGGTAAAAATTAGACAATTGTTCAATGAATTATGCAATCATAAGAAATAATGTGGGGCTTATGTATGTATGACTGCCCAGATAAATGAAGGATGGGATTTAATTTAGGGAAGAAATCCCGGAGCAGGGTCCATAAAGGTATATGTGATTCATGGAGATTTTTAAAACTCTATCTTGGGGCTTACTCTTGAAAAAGGAGGCCTAAATTAAGATAGGACTTATTATTGGGTTTTACTTCGGAAAAGGAATCCCAGATCAAAGGTAAATTAGGACTGGTTAAGAGAAATTAAGATTGGGGCTTACTCTTGAAAAGGAGGCCCATGTTAAGAGATTTGAAAAATTAAGGGGCTTGGGGCTTACTCCTGAAGAGGACAACTATATTTGAGAGTGGGGATTACTCCTGAAAAGGAGGCCCAGGTTAAGAGAATTATGGTTGGGGCTTACTCCTAAGGAGGATGCCCATATTTGAGACTGGGGTTTATTCCTGAAAAAGAGGCCCAAGATTAAGAGAATTATGGTTGGGGATTACTCCTGTGGAGGATTCCCATATTTGGGAATTATGACTGGGGCTTATTCCTAAAAAATAAGCCCAGGTTTAGAGAATTATGGTTGGGGCATACTCCTAAGGAGGATGCCCATATTTGAGACTGGGGCTTATTCTTGAAAAGGATGCCCAGGTTATGTGAATTATGGATGGGGATTAATCCTAAGGAGGATGCCCATATTTGAGACTGGGGATTATTCCTGAAAAGGAGGCCCGGGTTAAGGGGTTCTCTCATCTTAACGGATAAGGCTGAATGAATGGAATCTCAATTTTTTAGTGACATAAATATGTGTAAATCACTAGGTTTTGAGAGATATTCCACATAGTTCCTTTCAGATAATGAATCCAAATCATGAAATCATTCCATAAATGGATTTGAATATTGTCTTGAAGATTGAATCTTGAATAGGAGAGGTATAATGGCTTAATAGGGGTGAAATGGTCAAAAAGGGAACCCAAAAAGGTAGGGGCGCCCATGTCCTGGCAGGCACGCAGGTACGACATGGGCACATAAGTCCTGATCGTGCAAGTATACATGCGCGACACATGGGTACTTGCACGACGGTTAACCAGCAATGTAATACTTGAATGACTCTTGATTAAAGCCTTTAGAATCCTCTTGAGGTTCTTCCAGAAGAGGGGCGCACAAGTTATATTGAAAGATTAAAGAGGCGCGCATGTGTGGCCTTGTCCCTTAAGGGATGGCCACTCAGGCGCGCAAGTGTTGATGAGTTTCAAAACTTAGGCCTTCCTCCCCCTCTTTAGATCTTCCGTTCTAGGTACGAAATTTCCATAGAAGTGTTTTGGAAGCTTTGAGAAGAGATTAAGTTTCCTGGAGCTCAAATATGAGTTTCTGGAAAAAAAAATCCCCCTCTAATGAAGGGACCACAGAGTCTATTTATAGGCTGATGAAGACCCCGGGCGGTTATCACTTAGTGCGCGCAAGTGTACTTGCGCGACCATTGCGGCACGCAAGTGTACTTCTGCAACCATCATAGAACATGCACGACCATTGCGAAACATTATTATTATTCCTTCCTTTGTCAATTTTTGATATTTGTCCAATGGTTGAATCACTTCGAGTTTTGATAATCCCATTTTCCAATCATTACACTCTATAACGAAAGGAGTGTCAATAAAAGTCCCCCCTCTGAGTTGGATCCGGAGAGAAAAGAGTATTTGACTCTGAGGAAAAAGGAGAAATCATTGGTCTTTGTGGTTATTGGTAGTTTAAATTCATGCATGTCGGACATAAAAAGGCTATTGTTTAAGGTCGAAATATCTTTGACCAAATGAATTATAATTGACTCAATTCCTTGACAATTCATCTGAAAACATAGTACCATACTCATGTATGAGGGAAAAATATTTAAACAATGACTTAATAATATTAGAATCTGAGGAATTATATAAAAAAGAGTTAAAAGGAATTAGAAGAGGTTGTTCCCAAGAATGGAGTTACCATTATTTAAAAAACCATTGAGGGGGTTGAATTATGCAGGGCCACCTAAGGGAAGTGGCTGCATAGTTAAATAAAATAGTATCTTTTGGATAACAAGTCTGTTATGTAGACTGTTATGCAAGGCCGCCTATGGGCACGTGCTGCATAGTCAAGCAAAAGAAATCTCAGAAATTTACTTTCCTAGTGCTAAAATCCATTGAAAGTTTATGGAGATTCAAATTTTCCAATGTATATAGTTTGTTGTATGGAAAGAGGTACTTGAATATGGAAAAAGATATTTCCAAACAAGATTATCGAAGAACTAAATAGATATAACTCCAATGAAGGTCTGACCCACACGCCGGAAAGGAGAATATAAACCACATACTTGAATACTTTCCAGATCATGAAAAAGGATATGGGACAAATATGTTAAGGATGGCTATTTTTGTGGATCCCTACATACTGTCATTTAAGACAAATATGAAAAAAAGAGGCATTCTTCCCAAGATTGATGTTACCACTATCCAACAAACCCATTAGGGGGTTGAATTATGTAGGGCCACCTAAGGGAATTGGCTGCATAGTCAAATAATAGTATCTTTTCCCTAACAAGTCTGTTATGGAGACTGTTTATGCAAGGCCGCCTATGGGCACATGCTGCATAGTCAGGAAAAATAACTCTCAGAAGTTTGACATTTTTTTGACTAGAAGTCATGAAAAGAGTTATGAGGATCTGAAACTATTTAATGTTAGGATTATGACACATAAAGATGGGTATTGTCCAATGTATACAGAGATACACAGATCAATGCTAACCATAATCATGTTGTGGCTGGGTCCTGAATTGAAATGTTGGACTTCACTACATATCCCATAAGGATGAGAATCATGCCATACGTAGTTCTTAAAATACTGTTTAACCTCGTGTGGGACAAAATTATTAGAGATCTTATTTTAGGGTCATAGAGCTTGGACCGTTATAAGAAATACACAGTGTGTGTTTTCATGGGGACTTTTCAGCCAAGGGACTAAAAATGGAATTAGGGGTTAGGCCCAAAGACGTGGGGCTGAATTCGAGGGACACTTGAACATTCCTACGTATCCCATTAGGATGGGAATCAAGCCCACATATTTCTAGAAATACCCTTTGTACAAATTTGGTTCATACATGTGAAGGGTGAAAGGGGACTTTTGAACAATTATGGTTTAGCGCATGATAAAAGGTTTAGACGTTTCCATGTATGCACGTAGACATTGAAATGAAACATGATTGAAAAATCAATGTAAATAATGGTTCCCTCTCAGGTGAGGGTATCAAAGAATATTGTAGTTTATTGTCATACTGGACAAAAGTGTTGTATAGTTTAAATTCGTATAATAAGGACGAAAGTGAACCAATGTAAAGATATTGATTATAGGGGCAGCTTCACGAATCAACATCATATGAGATAGAGGTGAACCGATGTGAAGAGATTGGTTTTGGGCTTGAACCTTGGGAGGTTGCCTACATACCCAGCCTAGAAGGCAAGGATCAAAGTCTGTGTAGTTCAATTAAAGAATGAATTAATGATCAACTTGTTCTTGGGTACAAGGACCTAATTATAAAAATAATGTTGTTGGGACTTACACATGGTTAGCGGCCTAAAGAGAGTGTTATGGTAGAGGTTTTCTCTAAGCTCACGTGAGTCATACTCGGTGTGAGAAACTAGAGGTCACAACAACCTTAACGATGCATTGTTTAATGTCATGTAAGGCATATAAAGGGAATATGCTGTTTAAAGTCTTGCAGTTAGGACTATTGGTGCTGCACAGTTTAGTGTCATGTAGCTGGGACAAAGTACAGTTTAATGTCATGTAGGACGTATCACAGACTTTCTGTATAGTTTAGCGTCATGTAGTTAGGACGATGGGGACAATATATTTTAACGTCACGTTAGATGAAAGGGGGGACTGTGCAGTTTAATGTCATGCAGTGAGGACAATAGAGTACACCATTTAATGTCATGTTGGATGCATTAAAGATTTTTTCCATAGTTTAGCGTCATGTTGGATGAAAGTGCTAATAGTTTAAGGTCATATGCATGGACCATGGAAGGTGCAGTTTAATGTCATGCTGGACAAAAGTGTAGTTTAAGGTCATACATGACCTTTGATGATTATGTAGTTTAACGTCTTTCCGGACGTAAGGGACTTTTATACAGTTTAGCATCATGTAGTTAGGACGTCCCAGTTTAACATCTTGCTGGACGTAAGGGTCTTTTATTCAGTTTAGCGTCATGTAGTTAGGACGTCACAATTTAACGTCTTGCTGGATGTAAGGGACTTTAATATAGTTTAGGGTCATATGCATGGACTGTTGATGATGCAGTTTAAGGTCACACAGGGCCTAGTTGCAGTTTAAAGTCATACTGGACCATTTAGGGAACTTTTTCACAGTTTAATGTAATGTCGGATGAAATTAATACAAATAGTTTAAGCTTATATGTATGGACTGTTGCTGTATAGTTTAACGTCATATATCAAGGGTGAAAGAGGTTTTGTGGTTTATAAAAAATACCTCTTCAAAAATCTAGCATTGGATGGAGTAGTGATGAGTTCTCCATCCATCGAGATTAATGAATAAGCTCCATTGGAGTAGACCCTATGTATTGAATAAGGTCCTTCCCATTTTTGCTCAATCTTGGGAGGTTTCTTTCTTGGTATCATTGGAGTTCTGAGAAAGAATACCAATTCTCCCTAAGTGAAATAATGAAGACGAACTTCTTTGTTAAAAGCTTGTGTTATTCGATTCTGATAGACATCTAAGTGGTGCAAAGTGAACAATCTTTTCTCATCTAACTGTTCTAATTCATTTAATCGCTTTTGAGATTGTTCATATGTATATTCACAAATTGCAACTGTGAGCGAGGATAGTTGAAATTCCATGGGCAAGACGGCTTCCGTTCCATATACCAATGAATATGGAGTTGACCGAGTTGCATTACGGGTGGTAGTCCGATAAGCCCATAAATCATGAATGATTTTATCAGGCCATGACCTCTTATCTTTATCCACCATTCTTTTCAGTATATTTGAAAGAGTCTTGTTAAAGGCTTCTATCTGGCCATTGGCCGCTATATGATACCGAGATTAATGGTTGGATTTGATGTTGTATTCTTGATACAACTTCCACACCCCAGATGACTAGAATTTGGTGCCATTGTCCGTCAATATGGTTTGAGGAACACCAATTCTCGTAATGATGTTAGACTTGATGAAGCTAACAACGCATTTAGAACTGAATTCCTTGAGAGGTATTGCCTCTAACCATTTGGAAAAAAATTCAGTAGTAGTAACAATGTACTTAAGCTTCTTGGTCGTAGCTGAAGGGTAAGGTCCCACCACATCCATTCCCCATTGGAAAATGGCCATGAGTATTTAGTTGTATGAAGAAAATCTGGAGGTTGATGAATGAAGTTGTCATGTACTTGGCATGAATGACACTTATTTGTGAAATTGACACAATCTTGTATCATTGATGGCCAAAAGTATCCAAGCATTCAATCTGATCAGACAGCCTACGTCCAGACTGGTGGGCACCACAGACTCCGGCATGCACTTCTTTCATGACAACCATTGTCTCTTCACCATCAATTCATCTCAAGAGAACTCCATCAAAACCACTTTTGTAGAGAATTTTCTCTAGGTGATCTAAGCTATCATAAAGAGTAAAATTGACCACACATCTCCGGATTTGTTCTTTCTCCGCTCTTTCAGGTGGAAGTGTTCTATTTTGAAGGTATTCTCTGATAGATGATATCCATCCTATAGTATGACCATACGGTTCAGAAATGGGAAAAATTTCATTAATTTCCTCTGTTATGATTCGATCATAAGGTGAAATTACACGATGGTGGGAAATACTTATGGTTGTCTCGTCCCGATTTGGATTTTCCAGAGCTGTGGCTATATTAGCCAGTGCATCATCTTGAGCATTTTTTGATCTTGGGAAATATGAAAATGTCAGTTCCAAAGGGAATTACGCCATTAACTCTCTGACGTAATCATACAAAGGGATTAGTTCTTCTTTTCTGATGGCGTAATACCCATTGACTTGTTTGATTACCAGTTCTAAATCACCTTTCACCTTTAAGTGATTCACTTGTTCTTGAAGTGAAAATTCCAAGCCTACGATGAGAGCTTGGAATTCTGATTCATTATTGGTACAACCTTCCAACAATAAGATGGAATAATGTAACAATAACTTTTTTTGAGAAATGAGCACAATTCCTAAGACAACATTGTTGAATTTACGATTTTCCATTTTCCTTCCTGTTGGACTTCTAGAAGCACCATCAAAATACATTTCCAATCCCTGAGGACTTTCTTAAATAGAGAAGACATCCTTATCAGGGAGTTTAAAATCTGAAGATTTGTCTTCCACTGAAGGGTGTTCAGCCAGGAAATCAGCAAGAACTTGGCCCTTTATCTCCTTTTGACACACATAATGAATGACCAATTTCTGCAAAATAACTTCCCACCTTGCCAGACGTCTTGTAAGCATTGGATGACTAAGGATAAATTTGAGCGGGTTATTGCGAGATACCAATTGGAACTTGTGATGTTGCAGGTAGTGTATCAACTTTTTAACTGCAAATATTAGTGACAGGCAGCACATCTCAATACTTGAATATCGGGATTCTTCTTCAAGAATGGTTCGACTGAGATAGTAGATGCCATTTTCATTCCCGACATCATTCTTTTGAGAAAGAAAGGCACCCAATGATCGCCCTAGAGCTGTCACGTATAGGATAATTGGACTTCCTTCAACAGGTGCCATGAGTACCGGTGGACTCAAGAGGTATTTCCTGAGAATATCGAACACTTCTTGACATTCTTCATACCACTGGTAAGTGACTCCCTTCTTAATCAATTTGGTGAAGGGTAAACTTTTGCCTGCTAAATTGGCGATGAAATGCTGAATATAGGCTAAGTGTCCTTGATGTCTTCTTAATTCATTCAAATTTCGAGGAGGTGACATACCAAGGATTTACTTGGTCTTCTCAGGATCGATTTCAATACCATGATGGCGTACAACAAAACAGAGAAATTTTCCTAAGGTTACCCCAAAAGAACATTTTAAGGGTTTCATCTTCAAATTATGTTGTCGAAGCTTGCGGGATATGACTTCCAAATCAGCCAAAGGTTTAGAACATTGTTTGGATTTAACTACCAAATCATCTACATAGCATTCAACAAACTTCCCTATGATGGGTTTGAAGATACGATGTATGGAATGATGATAAGTTGCTCCTGCATTATTTAAGCCAAAGGGCATTACCCGGTAGCAAAACACACCCTGAGTAGCTCTGAAGGCTGTATATTCCTCGTCTTATGGGGCCATTCAGATCTGATTATATCGGGAATATCCATCCATGAAGGAAATTTCTTTATATCCAGTTGTTACATCAATTCGATGTTCTATAATCGGAACTGGGAAATCATCCTTAGAACAATGCCGATTAAGATCTCTGAAATCGATGCAAACTCTAATTTGTTCGTTCTTCTTATTTACAGGGACAATATTAGCCAAAAATTTGGGATATTGAACTTCTCTAATGATGTTTGAATTGATAAGCTTATCCACTTCAGGATCAATTTTGGAAACATAAGTTGGGTGTGTTCTTCTCGCGACTTGCTCAAATCCTTTATGTTCTTCTGGGAAACCCAAATGATGAGTAGAAAAATCAGGATCAAGACCTAGCATTTCTATATAGTTCCAGGAAAATATATCTCTATTTTTCTTTAGAAAAGAAATATACATCTCTTGCTCTTCAAGAGTCATGTCCGCACTGATTAAAGTAGGGCGTGGATATTCTTTTGTACCCAGATTTATTTCTCTCAGTTCATCCACAGTGGTAGAGATACCCTCTTCAAATGCTGGAGGAGAATCTCTGAGATATTCCTCTTCTTATTCATCATGTATTGTTTCTTCCATTTCTACTTGCATTGTAGATGATAACGTATAATTTTCATGATCCGAAGAGATGTCAAAATTTGCATATCATGAAGAAGAAACTTCCATTTCTAACCCGATTGATGTTGAAGGGTGTTCTTTGGGTAATTAAGAGGATATGATAGATTGAGAATTGAAATCATTGTTCACCTCCGATGTTGCTATAACTTCTTCTGGCCTAATTGGCGAAGCATATACTTTTTGGATTTCAGCAGATGAAATGAAGATGTTACCATTTGTGCTTTCATCACTACATGGTAGATTACCAATTTCTCCCATGTTTTCTGGATCGATTTCCATAATTGACATTATGGATCTTTCCATAAGAGTATTTTTATTTGGGTATATCTTGTCAATTTGACTGATAGGCAACACATAATCTGTACTCACATGTGTAAATGGATTTACTGGAATTTTCTCCAAACCATATGGAGCATTAACTTTGGTAATCTCTTTTGTTATGGATTTCTCCCTTCCCTTCATGTGATAGAATTCCGCCTCAATTTATTGAGACTCACATGTCTTGAACATGGCCTTATCAGCATACAATGTCCCAACATGATCATCGAAACAATATTTGAGACATTGATGGTATGATGAAGGGATATCGGCATGTTGATTTAGCCAGGGCCTTCCAAGCAAGATGATGAAGGCTGAGTCTTGATCAACAACCATGAAATCTGAATTGGATACAAGATCTCCAAACTGAGTTCTGAGTGTAACTTCACCCCATGGTTCTTGTTCATTTTTATCATATCCTTGTAACATCTTGGTAGAAGGAGATAAATCAGATTCTGTGAGGCCCAATCGACAAAGTGTACAAATGGGCATGAGGTTGACTCTTGAACCATTTTCAATGAAAGTTCTTCGGACGCCTACGCCATTGACATTACCAGAAAAGTACAATGGTCTAATATTTCCATGAACAACATCATCTTCATCTTCATCAGTAAATGATATTATTGCCGGGAATTCTGTAGGATTATTCTCTATGTGATAGACTTCAGCTGCAACAATTGCAGTTTCAATATTCTGAGGACATGACAACGCCTCGATGAGTGCTTCCTGAAGATCTTTTGACAGATTCAGAGCATCCAAAATTTATAACTTGGCTGGAACTTGGGTCAAGTGTTTCAATATATCATACTTTTGATACAGAGGTCTATGTTTCCCAATAGGAATATGTGGTTTAGAAGGTACCTTGGAAGCAGATTCTTTGGAAGTTGATGCATCTTGTATTGGGATAGGAGTTGGAAATATTCCTTGTTTTGGAAGATTAGACCGATTAGATCTATTTACTTACTGAGAGGAAGAAGATGGAACCTTTAACCGGTTATCCAAAATAACTATGCCAGGACTGAATTTTCTATTAGTAGAAGAACTTTCTTGTTCTTACTGAGCTCACTGAAGGTCTCTACCACGAGTTTCTACTGCGTACACAATTCTAGTAGGGGTAGAATTGGAATAGTGGCTTCTGTAAGATCCATGTCTTCCCCTGTATCCTGAGCCCCTGGAACTTCCTCTGATTCCCCTCTTTGATACAGGGAATTTAGACTCATTGAAATCGAAACTGTGACTGGCATATGGATTTGTTAATTGAATCATATTAACAGAACCAAAGATTAACTCTTCATCTGAAAAATATTCTTCCAGATTAGCATGTTTAGGTTGTTCCTTTTGGTGGGGCTGTGCGCGTTGCTTTGAAGTAGATGGCATTTAGTCTGCCAAAGTAAATGAAAACATAGTCTTTGACACATAATCATCTTCTTCTGATTCTTTTTCTTTCTTTTAATCATGCCGTTTCTATAAGGACTTTCCCTCTGATGAGGAGTGTTTTTCCGCAACATTCACGACAGAAGACACAATTTTATTCTTTAATTGTGTTTGAAAAATAGCATGAGTTCGATTGATTGTCTTTCTGACCATCCAATCATCATACTTCAATGCATTTTTGCTTTTGAATTCTTTCCATTCGCCTTTCTCCTATGGAATTGTAGCAGTAACACATGCTACCTGAGCTGAAAAACCTTTCAGTTTGACTTGTCCCGAGAAGACTATATTTTGGAAGAGGTCTTTGAAGACAAAACAAATTTGGATAGGATGCCCCAATATTTGATTAAAAGGGAAATAATTGGGACGGTCTTCATATCCTTTCTTGTTTGGCCTCTTGGGCATTGGAAATTGATCAAAATTGTTTTCCAGAGATGAAATAAAATAACCAAGAACTTGTTTATTTCGGAAATAGTATGTTTTTCTCTTAAAATCATCAAATTGTTTTCTTCTCTGATCTCTCTGATCGTCTGGACGAAACGACCGTTGTTGTTGGCGCTCAGAAGGTGGATCCCTTTGAGAAGATGAAGGTTTTCAGGTAGAAATAGGTACAGGTGCTTGTTTAAGCATAACTGTAGTGGTTTCTTCTTTACCAATTCTCCTTCCTAGAGCTAATAGAATTACACGAGATTTAGCCTTAGCCTGTATAAGGGAATATTCAATCTACTGAGCGATTGAAGTAAAGTCTTGAAACCCTCATGTGTATTTCACAGGGATTAACGGTGTGCGTAATTCGTCACGGAGATTTGCCACACATATTGGCAGCAATTCTTCTTGAGGGAGTTCTAAACTCAAGGAATATGTTAATCCCTTTCATAGAGCAATGAAATCGGATACCCTTTCATTCTCCATTTTCTTACAGTTTGTAAGATCGAAAACTGTTGTCTTTGGAAATGTTGAGCTGAACTGAAGGAGGAATTTTTGGTGAAGATCCTCATATCCGGTAATTGACCGGGATTGCATGCTTATATACCAGACAAAAGCTGGTCTTTGCAAGGTTCGCATGAAGCATCTAAGTTTCACTACTTCTTGCTTCTCTGGAGTTCCCATCATAGGATCACAACAAGACATGTGATACGTCAAATGATGTTCAGGATTGACTGATCCCTTGAAAAGAGGGAATACAGGGTTCCCAAAACTGGATGGAGGAGAGATTGAATCTACCCATTCAAGGTAAAATTTCTTTTCTGGTTGAACTTGCGCACGTTTCCTTTCCATAGTTTCTAACCGAGCTGTTAATGACTCAATAGTAGTTATTAACTTTTGAGAAACATCCTATTGAACATGGACTTGGGTAGGTGCCATGACTGGATCTTGAAAAGATCTGGCGATTGGTGCTGCAACTAATGGTAGCACTGCCAACTATCATTGCACTTGACCCCGTAGGATTAGACCTGTGAGGGTGTACTGATAGAGGAGGATATTCTTGATCCATCTCAGTAGCTGCAACAAATTCCTTTGGCTGACTGACTCTAGCATTCTTAAGAAGAAGACTACTCTAAAGTAATTATGCATTCAACCTTCTTAATTCCTTCATTTCTTCCTCCTGTTGTGAAAACATTTTCTCTAGTGAAAGCTATTGACCTTCTCTAGAGGAAGGATATGTAACCTGGTTCTTTCCCTTCCCTTTGTTGGAGCCTTTTCAGAGAGGGGGAAGTGGGTTACTCGAAGGATTACCTAGGCTCTGAGTAATCCTTTTAATTCATGTACGCACACCTTCTTCATTTGTGTCGGTGCGTACATCTTCTTGAGCAGGAACCTCTTCATCTATGTTCCCTGAGTGAGCCTCATCTGGTGGATCAGCAACAACGGCATTGATGACATTGATTGATGAATAACTCATTGCATCCCTTCTATCATCATTTCTGTGATATTGTCTTCTTCTATGTCATTGATGAGACATTGCATTTTTTTGATTTGATCCCTCCGGAACATCTTGAAAAACCGTAATTTGGAGGGAATCTCCTGATAATTTGGCTCTTCATTCCTCTTGAGGATTCTTCCCCAATTAAGAAAAAACCGACTTTATCTGAGGAGGGGATTGATGATTTGAAGAAGTCCCCATTCCAGTGGACTGGGGTTGTTCCTTCTCAACTCCTAGAATCTTATTTGTTGATTCTGAGGGCTGTTTTAAAAGCGTCCCCAGTCTGGTGAGCTAGGGTGGCTCTTGACATTCTATGTCTGAGACTTTCTTAAAAGCTATCCTGATCTTCTAAACCTTAGTCCGGAAATTAGCTGGATGCATTAACCTGTATCCACTTTTATCACCCGATTCAAAATACCGTTGGATGATTTATGACACTTCTGTCACTTGGTGACGTGCTTGCTCCAAACGAGTGGCCTGTTCAATATTTTTGTTTTCTTGATGCAAGAGTAATTCAACAACTTGGTCTCTGTATTCTTGATTTTGAGAGGAACTAGTTGAAGCCTGTTCTTGGGAAAGCTTTTGATTACAAACAAATCCCATTGATCGTGGCCGGCCATGGGCAATAACATTGCATGATACAATTTTCGGCGGGCTTTGCTGACTAGAGAGAACCATGAAATACAGTTCTCCATGAACAACCCATCCACTAACATGAATACCAGATGGGGCATTGGAAATTAACTGACGCAATCTTCTTAATGCGCCAAAGCATGAACGTTGAAGGGCTCTCTGCAACTTTTCAGCCTTCAGATATCGAGAGACTGATAGAGATGCCAAATCAATCTGACGTTGTAACCCTTCTATTATCTTAAGTTGATTTTCATATTCATCATAAGATAATAATTTCTTTTTCAACTAATAAAGTGTTTTCTATTTGTTGAGACGAATATCATGAATTTCATCTTCCATCAACATTTCTGGAATGTCATACTGAGAGTCATCCAGAGGCCAAAACATGACTGGCACTTCACCTTTCTCCAGTTGTTTTCTCATGTTCAACATTTCCTCTTTATCATTTGATGAAGATTATTCTACCTTACTTTACCAGAGTTGGTGTTTCCTTGTTGCTTCATTGGATTCAACAAGATTGGTAGAGAAATCATTGATCAAACTAGAAGTTTCATGACTTAGGGGTGGTTCGGAGAATGACCTACACCCTGGGCAATCTTCTGATTGAGAAATTATTTCACCTACTAGCGATGAATCTTCAGACATGACTTGTTTTGCATTTGCAAGTGCCTCAAGATAACAGGGCTTTCTCGGCACTACATTGTCCACTGGACCATTTTCCGGGCAATGTGCATCACTACTGCGGAGAGGACATTTGCAGTAAAATTCATCATCATGGGGAGGACCACCGTAATGGGTTACAACCAAAGATGAGACCTCTTGCTATTTGGTCTTCTGACCACACAGAGGGTTCTGTGGATCTCATCTGAAGATGAAACATTGAGATAGACCTAATTATCATGAAGAAAGCCTTTATGAGGAAGTGTCTGTTGAGGACCTTCGGAATTAATGTTACCACTATTGGAAAATGAGGAAGTAGAATCTTGAATTTTAATAGATAATTGTCTGAGGGCTTCAATAACTCCAGCATGGAGCAAGGCCTTGTTACAGATTGGCTCTTGATCTCCCGACTGTGTTGGGCGGGTCTTTTTCCTAGATTCCTTCTTACTAGCCTTGGAACCCACATGTTGATGAATGTGGCTGCTCTGAGCAGGCGTATATGCCTGATCAGGAATGATATCCATGTTAGCATGACAATCTCCACTCAAATCAGGTGTATGTGCCTAACTTGGTTGTCCGTATGATATGGGGGAGTATTCCCCACAAACTTCTTGGACTGGAACAGACGAGTGTGTCTGCTCCGGTGTGAATTGTTGATGTGTCACTCCATTGGTAGGGATAGATTTATGTGTCTTTCCCTGAGATTCCACTGAAGATGTTATAATATCCTGACAGGCCTCCAGAATATGAGCAGGGATTTGCTTCTGCTCTTTCACCATTGATAGAATATGCTTGGTGACTTCAGCTACCGTAACGGGAATATACGTCCATTCTAGACTTGGAGTAGTTGTATGTGGCTGCTCTTGTCCTCCATTTCTTGTCTGTGAATCCTGACAGTACTCAAGTGTGGGGGCAGAGAGTTGAGTCTGCCTCTTATTTGTTGTTGGGGCTTTCCGACTAACTTCTCCTAATGCTACCAAATGAGACAGTTGGTAGGCTTGATAAGTACTAGCAGGTGTATGTGGATATTGATTACACTTCACCGAACGTAGTTGATGAGATCCATCATATGTAGTCAGATGAGCTTGCTGACTAGCTAATGATGTATAAACAGGTGTATGTCCCTGCATACAGTACTCCACTGGAATTGCCTGGCGGGATTGGCGTGATGCTGCTAGACGAGTCTGTCGGACAGTGGAATTAAAACGGGCAGGTGTGTGTGCTTGCTAGTTACTTGCCACCATTTTAGGTTAGTGGACTTCTCCAAAGATGGTAGAGATGATAACTTGCTCACTATTAACCGGACATCGCCTCTAGTGATTCGTCTTGCCTGCTCGGGTTCGAGGAACCTGAGTCAAACGCCTAGAGTCGGTACCCTCATCATGTTGAGGGTGCACTACCACATGAGTCTGGCAGTGATTTTTGGTGGGAGCCCTCAGGAAGGACTCCTGTCTGTTTGAATTAAGGCCGTGAGGGACCTGCTCATTCACATCCCCAGAATAAGGGAGCGAATGGTGATTGTGTTCCAGGGATAACAACCCGAAACGGTTGGAGACGGTAGTCAGCACCTCCTGCTTCTTGATCACTGGTCGTCGTTGTCAGGACGACCAATGTGAGTTGTTTACTTGGAGGGCTTTTCGGGTAGCCTCCATAGTTGGGATGGTACCGTGTTGACGATACTCCTTAACCTGTGCGTTTGATACCCAACGTTGAAGACGCTGAGTAGGTGATATCATCCTTAGAGCGAACGCTGATCCAGTAGGAGTAGCAGTAGTGGAATTTGTAGCAACAGTATTCACATGTGTGAACTTGAGAGCATCCATTCTAGAAATGCAGAAGATCTTGGAAAAGAGTGCATGTTTGATATAACAGATGTTGTCAAGATAAATTCAGCCACTACATCTTTTGGAGGATCACATATGTCAATGATTGTTTTTGTTGTCCCTCTTATTGAATTTTAAATAGGGGCCTAAAAAATAGGTAAAACATCATTTTAACTAGGTTAAGGATTCACGTCGCATTCACCGTTTTTTGTTTCCCTCGGAATCTGGGGATGACCACCTTGATGGGAGGTTCAATCATTATAATCGGTTTCTAACGGGTTTGTTCGTAGAACCAGAAACATCCAATGATTCCACATCCATTCGGACCTACTTTCCAATGGTAGGTTCTCATTAGTTTATGGACTGTTTAGGTTTAGGAATTTTCATTGGTCGAGAGGATGGGAGGTCGGACTCATCACACTATTTTGAGGGGAATTATTGTCTACTCCGAGACTCTCTTTATAGATTTAAGTTATGTTCGTGAATCCTTATTACATTACCAAATATAAAATGATTTTTTCTTTAGATCTGACAATCAATGATCGATATCTATGTAATTTAGAGAATATTTTATATGTATTAGATGATCTTAACTAATAAAGAATCATATGTATATGTTAGAGAATCTTAGTCAATGGTGTCCTTTGATACGTAAAAGTCTCTTGGTCCTTATGATGACCATACTGGTTTTAAAGCCACTCAGTGGGGAACATTAAGTTTATTGTCATTCAGAAGGACATGAATTATTTCAGAGTTGGGATCAAACCGCAGATGGGCTACCGACGTATCCTTTGTTTAAAAAAAGGAATCAGAACCCACGTAGTTTGAGTAAGGGAGTATGATGTTTATGATTGATGGCTCAAAGAAGGATGTCATAATTACATTTACACCCTAAGCTCACATGAGTCATGCTCGGTGTGAGAAACAAGAGGTATTGGTAAAAATTAGACAATTGTGCGATGAAAGATGCAATCATAAGAAATAATATAGGGCTTATGTATGTATGACTGCCCATATAAATGAAGGATTAGATTTACTTTAGGGGAGAAATCCAGGAGCAAGGTCCATAAAGGTATATGCGCTTCATGGAGATTTTTAATACTCTAACTTGGGCCATACTCCTGATAAAGGAGGCCCAAATTAGAGGAGGACATATGATTGGGTTTTACTCTTGAAAATGTATCCCAGATCAAAGGTAAATTAGGACTAGTTAATAGAAATTAAGATTGGGGCTTACTCTTGAAAAGGAGGCCCGAGTTAAGAGATTTGAAAAATTAAGGCACTTGGGGCTTACTCCTGAAGAGGATTCCTATATTTGAGACTGGGGATTACTCTTGAAAAGGAGGCCCAGGTTAAGAGAATTGTGGTTGGGGCTTACTCTTAATGAGGATGCCTATATTTGAGAATGAGGCTTATTCCTGAAAAGGATTCCCAGGTTTAAGAGAATTATGGTTTGGGATTACTCCTGAGGAGGATGCCCATATATGTGAATTATGACTAGGGATTATTCTTAAAAAGGAAGCCTAGGTTACGAGAATTATGGTTGGGGCTTACTCCTAAGGAGGATTCCCATATTTGACACTGGGGCTTATTCCTGAAAAGGAGGCCTAGGATAAGAGAATTATGGTTTGGACTTAATCCTAAGGAGGATGCCCATATTTGAGACTCGGGATTATTCCGGAAAAGGAGGCCCAGGTTAAGGGGTTCTCTCATCTTAAATGATGAGGTTGAATGAATGAAATATCAATTTTTTAGTGACATAATGATGTGTAAATCACTAGGTTTTGAGAGATATTTCACATAGTTCCTTTCATCTAAGGAATCCAAATCAAGAAATCATTCCATAAATGGATTTGAAGATTGTATTGAAGATTTAATCTTGAATAGGAGAGGTGGAATGGATTAAGAGGGGTGAAATGGTCAAGAAGGGCACCCAAAAAGGCAGGGACACGCAAGTCCTGGCAGGCGCGCAGGTACTGCATGGGCGCACATGTCATGGTCGCGCAGGTATACCTACGCGACACATGGGTACTGGCGTGATGGTTAACCAGCAGGGTAATACTTGAGCGACTCTTGATTAAAGCCTTTAGAATCCTCTTGAGGTTCTTCTAGAAGAGAGGCGCACAAGTTCTATTGAAGGAGTAAGGAGGCACGCAAGTGTGGCCTTATCCCTTAAGGGCTGGCCACTCAGGCACGCGAGGGTTGATGTGTTTCAACACTTAGGCCTTCCTCCCTCTCTATTGATCATCCGTTCTAGGTAATAAATTACCTCAGAAGTGTTTCATAATCTTTGAGAAGAGACTAGGGCATCGAGATCTCAAATATGAGTTTTTGGAAAAAAATCCTCCTCTAATGAGGTGCCCACAGGGTCTATTTATATGCTGCTGAAGACCCCGGGTGTTTATCAATTAAGGCGTGCAAGTGTACTTGCATGACCATTGCGGCGCGCAAGTTTATTTGCGTGACAATTGTAGAACTTGCACGACCATTGCGGAACATTCTTCTTATTCCTTCCATTGTCAATTTTTGATATTTTTCCAAAGGTTGAATCACTTTGAGTTAAGATAATCCCCTTTTCCAATCTTTAGACTCTCTGAAGAAAGGAGTTTCAATAATGAATAATATAAAAAACTAAGTGAAATTTCTAGGACTTCCATCTAATTTGGTTTTAAAATTCCAAAGATAGAATAATTATCTTATTTATTTCCAACCTATGTCAATACATTCCCTATAATCTATACATAACTCCATCTTAAAAAATTCAATTTTATAACTTCCCATATTACCTTTCTCCCATCTCCATTTCTCCTTTAATATTCACATGAAATATTGTTCTTATTTTTATTATGAAATCGTCCAATTTCAATCACATTTTCGATTATTTAAACTTTAATGATTCTTGATCTTCAATTTTCCACAAAATCCGTAAATGAATTTAATTATATTTTCCCATGTTATCAATATTATATTATCATTAATAATATCCCATTTGTCATGGTACCTGGATGATATAATTGATTTGTGGAATGATTAATATATCCACAAAAATATATATATTAAAACACTAAAAAGATGATAGAATAATATTATTTCCTCTTCTTCATGAATTTGTCTTCTTAAAAATGACCATATTATTAATAATATCCCATTATTAATAATTATAATATCCACTCTAATAATTTATCCTCTATAGATATATATTTATGTAGTGAACATTCAAATATATCCCTTCAACTACCTCCATAATTCAATATTTATTAAATTTACTAAAACATAAAATGTTCCAATATCCCAAATAAGTCCCCTTATCATCCTTATGAGGTTATAGAATGAACCCCACAAAAAAATATTCAATAAAAATCTCCCCATAATACTTTTAATGTCTGTTTTTTACATATATAAACTCTATTGAACCATACTATGGTTGATGAACATTAAGACATTTATATATGAACCATAAAAATATTATAATGAAAAAATAACATATTCTATAAAATTTATGATAATTTCATCTTCCATTAATGAGACTAAAATTACAAGGGTTCTTCAATTTCATTTCCACAAAAAATGAACTTGTTTTGTTAATTAATCCTATATACATATTCTATAAAATAGAATATTGTGGTTTAAGATTACTGTTGGGACTCATATAAATTTTAAAAACTAGTAAAATATAAAATACTACCATTATATTAAATAATATATCTAAAACACCACTATAATTCATTTTATGACTTCTCTTTATACAAATTTTATGTTTTTCCATTCCTTCTCCAATGTTTTCTAGAAAGCTAACATAGAAATAAACATGTTTTTTTTTTCAAATAATATTCTCTTATGAAATTTTTAAAAATTATAAAACCATTTAAACAATTATTGAACACAACTCATTAAAAATAAATAATTTTATAATAACTAAATTTGACCTTCTTGAAATAAATTATTGTATAAATGATTATATAATTATAATCTTTATTTCAACTTAATAAATTAATAATTTGAGAAAAAAAGGAGTTATGTTAAAATATCATCATAAAAAACTTCTTTTACAATATTATATTTAATTAAATCACAATGAAAAACCTTCTGATTATAATGTTATGTACATATACCTCTTTAAATATCCATATAAGTACTACTCAAACATTATGCACTGGAAAAAACACTTATATCCCAGTACATCAACTCACTAAATGTGTATCTACTCCTATGTGGTGGTATATGAAATCATCAACCCCTTTATAAATGAACACCACAATAAATTACATGAAAAATCAAAAAAATTAATGATATAATAAAATAATAAAATTTATATCAGTTCCATAATTTTATACAATTATAAATATCACAATAATTATTGGGGTTTCCTTTTATAGGTCATAAAAATGTTGGAAGATGGATTGACTCCATGTCCCAAAAGATGGTTTTGAAAAATCTAATATTCATAATGACATTGTCATAATATTCCAATGTTTATTTTATAGGGAATATATTCAAACATCATTTGTCATTTTTCAAAAATCTAATGATAAAATTGTATATAATCTGAATGTGCATTATTCTTGAATGATTGGAAATATTTTTTAAATGAATTTTAGCACTCTAGTTCTCACAAATGATATTAATATGAAATATAATTAAACTCCAATATCATCAACCAATTCCATAAATTATATTAGTTAATATCCTAATAGAGTGTATTATATTTATTGGACCTCAATGGATATTAATTTAATGAAATCTTTCGTCTTATTCAATGAATAAATTCAAGATTGTAATTGATAAAATGAAACATATGAATTTGAATTTTGGTAATAGTATGGACCATAAAAATATGAATTTGAATGAAAAATTAACTCATACATTGATTTTATATAATAAAAAAACACAAAATATACACTACAGTATAAATACTAATGTATTATTTTGAACAAGAGGATTATAATTTTGATGTTATAGATTTTGTAATTTTCATTTGGAATTTCAAGAACAGTGTACTAGATAGTATGGTTTTTAAACGAAGTAAACTCTCAATATGTTTTCAAAATTTTCTAACATCAATCTCATTTCCTCTATAATATGTTGAAAATTAATTATGGGTAGAAACCATTCTTTCCATTTTATTATAACCGTACATTTCAAATAACTCAATGAACTATTTATATTATATTGATTGGAAAATAGGTTTTCAATCCATTCATTTCATTAAATTAAAAAAATGTAATATTCCGGACACCACATTCATTGAAATCACAAATATCTCCATTATAAAATCTATAATCAGCTTACATGGTGCCATAAATAAACATCCAAATAGTATTCTATCAATATAAAAGAGGACCAATAATATTTTAAATTTTTTATCCATATATATATATTGTGATCTACACTACATCATTGAATCCATATCATCATTAAATATTAGTCAAGAAAATATTTGATGCCCTTGTTCTATTATTAAATCTGTATAATACCTTCTTTGAATAGTACATAATTTAAAAAAATTATATAATAAATTAAAATAAAATTCAAAATTATATTTGGATAATACCTTAAATTTTTTCTATAAAATTTTATAATTTCTATGAATTATCATTTAAATTATATTATAGTTTTTATGGAGTATCATGTTATTTAGGTCCCTGATTCTGTTTAATAAAAATTGATTATAGTTTAATATCATCAATTATTTAAATTTTATAGACGTTAGTATTATAATTTAATTCATCAAAAATTGGATAATGTTTTAACAACGTTTATTCTAGAACATATGATTTTCACTATGTGAAATATATTAATTATCAACATCAGACATTCTATTAAATTGTAATCAATTGCAGGTGCACTTAATAAATTAACCAAATAATTTATTTAATTTAATGAATAACTAAACCTAGACTCTAAAAGATAAATACACCCTTATAGAATATACATAGGATTATCTAAATAATCATCGGAGATAGAGTGTAATGGTAGATATCATTCATTGTAATTGACAGGAATTCATATGATCATTGATCAAAATCAAACTATCAAGGAGATCCATTGAATGAATTATTAATTCAGTGGAAATCATAACTACGTCAAAAGAAAAATTGTTCTCCAACAATTAACAATCATTTAATGAGGTAGGTCTAAACATTTTGTGAATTTTCACCCTATTGCTTTTTATTATCGAGTTCAGTTTGAATATCAACTTATTTACATTAATCTTTTCCCTAAATTGATTAAATTTTAATTTGAATACTATTTCATTTTTATTTAGTACCTTCCATAAAAAATGTAGCAACTTGTTTTATATTAATTTTTTTTTCTAGGTTTCTAATGAGAAATAATAATATGAAACGTTTATTTGTTCTATTTCATCATTTTTAATTATTTATTATTGATTTTGGTTATAATATCTACTTATTTACCTGAATATTGTGAATCATATCTAAATATACATTGGGGGTGTAATAACCTATATATAATACAATGGATAGGATATTCCCCCTCCCATTCTTAATAAATATTGTGTGGAAGCCCTTCATAATGACATTAGATCATGGATAACACATATATAAAGTGTTGTGGTACCTTGAATCATTGAGTGGTATATAATATGTGGACCCTCTACCCTTTTAAGAGCTTACACCCACTCCCCTGGATGTTTTATCGGTGTGGAATGGTTCCCCATCAATCTTGTGAGGACTACATTGGGGTACTATAACTTTCTAAGAAGAGACACCTAGAATTAGTAGTATAAATTCCATTGAAACTGAATATAAAGATACAGATACTCTACAATTATTTTATTGGCATTATTTCAGAATATCAACAGATTGAGTTCTCCGGTATTCTTTTCATGATGGATAAGCTAACTATTATATTTACTTAAGTGGTATATTGTAGGTCTAATGCAGATGAATATGAATATACACAAACCTACATGGGATATTCTAACACATTTAATGTATTTTATTTATGACATGTTATTCAGTTATGAATTTTATTATCCCATTATTGATAGATCATAAATGTACATATTGCAAGATAAAACATTGTGTTGTCTATTTTTTCTATTTTATTCTTTAGGATTTATTTTCATACACTGATGTATTCCTAGGGGTTAATTCATTCACTTATATACACTAGTTGAATATAGTTATTATTACTCTATATCTATTCATGTGGTTTTGTGGTGTCTATGTGCATATGTAAACTAATATTACCCCTATATTGTGTTTTCTATTCCAAAGTGGTACATTATTCCAAATCATAGCCTACTAGTGAAGGTAATTAGCTATCACTCTTATCTTAATTTCAGTCTATTTTGGGCCTCAATGGGCCAGATCAAGAAAAAGTTGTATCAAAACATAAAATGTTCAATAAATGGTTTTTGTTGAAATATGTGTCATGTGGATTGGTATTGAACATAAGTAAATTATGTTAATGTTCCTCATGTTCTTATAATCCATCAAGGAACTACTCTAATAGTGAAGAAACCATAATATTAATAAATTATGACACTAAATACATTGTTTTCAAATTGGATTGTTGAGTCACCAGTTAAAATTAATAAATGGTTCATGAGTCATATAGTAATTTTTCCATGAATTAAATTTATTAATAACATGGATTCACAGATAATATTCTTTAAGTGGGGTGAACTTTAAAATATTTTAGGATTCCACCACATCATAAAATATATGGAGTTCCATGAAAGACCCATGAGGACCAAATTAGTGATGTGGATTCTATTGTGTAGAATTTTTTGGAGTATATCTCTATGGGAAGAAATAAGGTTGTTACCCACCCATAAATTGTTGATTACACCTAGTTATAGTATAAAAGGAAATTCACTCCATTCATGTTGAGTAGTTGATAGTTCTGACTGGACATGATTATGATGTGAACATTATAGACATTATATGTATGATTTGGAGTTAGATAATAATTAATATTAAAATTTATATAGGTATAAAAGTTTTATATCATTGGATGGATTTGGTTTTTGATGTCCTTAGACTAGTGTTGTCCCCAAATAATTATATAGTAGTACTTCTAGCTATTACTATTTAGCGTGATTCCATACGTTGGTTGATTTTAGTTACATTTACACATGATTTGGCTATGATCATGTAGATAGACTTTGAGGGTTTGTTCCATTAAAATTTCTACCCCCTTGAGCATTCTCTATAATTGGATATTGGATCCTTTTAGATATGAAGAAAAGTGTTATGACTATTACAGAATATAAATCATTATTTACGGGACTTTCATGATACTACACTAATATGGTATGAAATAGATACTTATGGTTGTTGAAGACATATCAGGTTATTCAAAAATAAACTCATGTTTAAGTGGTTTCTATATGGATTCTCACTTATAATGGGGTTCTAAAACATGGATTGGTGGATGATAGATAACTATAAAATTTACATCATGTATCATGAGAAGGGTTTTGGAACTATTGAACTGAGATTTAGATGAATATGGTTGATTCAAGATATTAGTTAATTAGACCTGATGATCTTATAAAGAAGCCCACGTAGTAACCAAGATCATTTGAAGAGGGATCCCTTTAGGGAACCAGTTGGAAAACGGTTGATCAATGTAATTGATATGATGATCCTAGTCACATGGTATGATGCATTCCATAATTGTGGGATTATTTGGGTAGTATTTCAACAGATAGATTATAGAGATTGAGCTACCACTATAATCAGGGACCTCATATGAGTGGCATGGTGGACTCCTTATATCCGAATCTGTAATAGGGGCTAGCTAATCCTTTGAGTAGGATGATATGGTGGGGGTGATGTTATTATATACTCAAACCACCAACACTAAGTTGAATATTCTTGGAATAGATATATTTTAGATAACATAATGTTAGTATTAGTATAAGGTAGTATATGACTTGGAGGATCAATAGTTCATTTTGGAATAATTTTTGTCATATCTACATTATAAATTTTTCTGATTAACTTGTGAACTAACAATTTATTTATTTATTTATTCTAGGTTCATTATAATGAGATTTTATTAGATCCTTTTAATTATATTTTCTTGAAGAATACTCCTACATGCATATATTGTACAATCATGTATTGTAGATGACAATGAAAAAAATTTCTTTTGGAGGTTACATTACTTATGATCTCATTAGGGATATGTTAAGTCCATAGGCCACCATTATTGTTGTGGAATAGCTAAATTTAGTATGTTCAAAGATAAATCATTACCATATGAGAGTTAATTGCCTTTGAATTGAGGGGATGATAATATCCTTCATTCCCTGAATGAATTTCTAGTTTTTGATATAGGTTAACTGTTAGAAAACCTTACCAAATATCTCATAATTTTGTGTTCTTGGACATTTATGTAGACAACTCTTTGGTGACCATGTTTCCCATTATATAGAAGAATTTAATATATTCCTTTATAGGTGTTGTTTTTGGATTGCATCCATAGTTATGGACAAATGTTTTCATCTACTTTTCCTAGGGCACCACATAGATATCATCTATAGCATATCAAAAGGACTATAATGATCTCTATTTTTTAAGGGTGTATTTGAAGGGAAAAATGTAGTGCGGCATCATCAAACCCACTATTTACCAAAGGGTGGATATGGTGTTGTTTCTCATGAAGACATATGAAATCTCAAGGATTTATTTTGAATATCACCTCATAAATAATGCGAAAATCACGAAAATTTACATCTAATAAATGATTGCAGATATCTTAGTGAGAATAAAAGAACAAATTTGGTTCTCAAAAATTTACCTTATGTCCAACTATTACCATTTGTTACATCATGATGAGGATTTACTCAAGTATTTATCTAAAAAAACTTTGATAATTAAAAGGTCCTAGTGATACACTTTGATGTGAATGATTCACATGTCATATTGACAAGCCTTAAAAAACCAAACGTTCTTTCCTTACATATATCTATTCTTCTTATTCATTATTTATGGTTTCCTTGTATCATGTTCATTAGAGAAGGGGCATGTGGGGAACCTAAGGATTGTCTTAGACATTCACCATGAGAACGTATTATATGATAATCCCTCTAATTGTGTGTTTTTTGATTAACAACTTACACGTTTTAGTGAATTTCATTTTCAATTATTGAGTAACTATGAAGCACATAATGATATAAGTAATATTTTATTAGAAAACACAAAATATATTCAATGTGGTTCATTTTTTTACTTATCATTGATTGTTAGTATTAGAAATATAAGGAAAAATTATCACATATATTGGCTGATATTAATGCATTAACTCCATAGTGATGACATTTTTTTTGACCAAGTTTTTTTAGAATGTAGTTGATGAGCTATGATAGAAGAGCTAGTTTGAATTCGTAAATAAATGTAAATTTTAATTATCATATAAACCCTAAACATTAAATTTAGTGACTTCTTCCTATAAGAGGAAATTGAATACCAATTATTTGGGGTATTTAATAGAGAATATGGACACATTATAGCTGACCTAGTTAAAGGATATGGGATCATCATACCATCAGTCAATGGTGGGGACTCTACCACTTATTTAGATTCATCGCTAGGGTATTCTATATATTAAATACCTATAAAACAAGATAACCTCAAAATAAAAAACTAATTATTTACCTCTTTATTTAGAGAATATAATCAAATATTTAGGATAGAAAGTGATTTTTATTTAAATGATTGATGATGTGATATGGTAGATTTATAACTTTCCTATAGAATTGAATTGTGGAGGAGTAAAGATATAATAATATATTTGATGATATTATCTATATCCATGAATGAAACATTATGTCATTCTATTTGTTTTTTAATTCCATAACGATAAGTAAGTTAAGATAGAGTACCATATTCCAACATTCCTGACTGACATTAGATGACCCTATAGTGGAAGTGGGATAGCATATCATTGGACAGTTTTAAGGGATTTTCATGGGAATAAAAAAGTCTATGAAGATATCTAGATAATATTCTAATGAATCAAAATGTCTTAAATATTCTTTTACATCATGTATGTGTGTTTGATGAAGTGTCTAAGGTACTTGAACATTCATTTTTTTATTTGACATCATGTGTACCATAAATATTTCTCTTTGTTCACACTCCTCGTTTCACATACTAGTCATGGAGGGTCTTGAATGAGGTCTTTTAGACCTAGTAAAATATTATAATGGTGTTTCCCTCTATAAATAAATTCACACATGGTGTAACCCATTATATATCTAGAGTGTTTAATGATAATATATTTTTTGGGATTTAGTTATAGTTAGGGGGATTGCATTAACATGATGAATCATTTCTATGAAAATATCTATCATTATTCTATTGGTATGGATATATTTGAGTTGTTATACACATTACCTTATGGATCTCACCTAGGATAGGGAGAAAGGTATAATTATTAGTCATTTAGAGGGAGATAGTGTGGTTGATGAAAATAATGGTTTATGTCTTTTAGAAGATTATGAATACATCTCACAATTAGTTTCAATTAAAAACACTGACAACATTGGCCCATATAGTTTGAAAAGGGAGGCAATGTGTTATCCATTGTCTCAAATAAATTTTTTTAATGAAATATCTTCGTAGTTACAATGATATCCCCAATGATCATTGGATAGTTTGATATCCTCAGAATGGTTGGAATGTTTGGATATCACATTAAATTATCATGAAAGATATATCATGTTAATAAAATCATCCACACTTTTTAGGTTAGAAGATATGTGCATGGCCTTTCACATGTTAAATATTGGGAAAATCTATACATCAAGGAATAAAACACCATTGAGGAGTACCATATGGTCTTCATGTATCGATAGGATATCATCCTTTAAGGGTGATCCACCATATTGGTTTTAATTATTTTTCCACATGAAAACATCCTACATATCTCATGGCAGTGTAAGAATCAGATGTGGGCACTATACTATCATCTATTCATGTTTGATTAAAATAATTTTGTGTGAAAATAAATAGAGGTGTTGTTTTTATTATTAATCATTATAAAAATAAAAATGAATTTTCATGGTTGATTGTTTTTACATTTTAGGTAGAGTTTTTGGTATTATAGGACAAGATACATAAATTTAATAAAGATATTCATTATTTTCATATCATTTAATGGTAAAATTAAATAATAAATTCGATACACATTGATTGGAATTTCATATCGAAAATATAAGGAAATGGATGATTCAAGAACATGGGGTTTATTGAAATAATGAAATAAATTTTTCATTATTAGTATATCATTTGAACTTTAGGAATTCAAGGTTGAATTAAATAAATTGAATAATTTTATATTTAATTTACATAAAACCTAAAACTAGTATATCGTCTATTAAAATGTTTTTATATAATATCAATATGACTAGATAGATAATTACTATTGACTGAAGAGGATGCAGTTATATAACATTATGGCCTTGATAGATGATCTCATTATTTGGAATAAATAATAAAAAATTGAAGAGATTCGTTGAATAAAAAATGAACATTTCTGAAAACATCAATGATATATATTGAAATTGTTTTCCTCACCAATAATGAATCAATTTATGAGGAATATAACCTCATATTTTGTATTTTTACATTAATATTATTGATTATTTGGAATTGTTATAATATATTGTTAATTATATAAATATCATCCTCTATATAGACCAAAATTTAATTTGAATTGTTGATTCTGATTATTAATTTTCTATTACACCAGTTTAATTCATAGCTATTGGTTTGGTGATGTACATTATTGATTTTTTTCATAATAGATAATGATAATATAGCATTATCATTATTTTTTCCATCATTAGTTCTTCCCATTATTAATGGTAGACCATGGGGTCAATGGTTCACATTCTCAAACATATTCGAATGTGATTAAACATTAAGATTCATGTTGGATAATTGAATAATGGTCAAACAAAATGGTTTCTTTTGGTTTGGGGAATAAATGTTGATCAAGAATAATTATTATGAGGATATGTACAATATTATGGGATGAGAGTTCTATAAAATCTTACATAAGTTATGGAAATTATAATTTCCTACCATTAGTGGATTGGAATTAATCCACGTAGAGGGGTTTGTATGAATTCATTTCCATAGTTGAGCCCACCAGAAGGTATTTCTACAGAATTTACAAACACATAATTTATTTAGGATATTTTTAATTTTTATATGATAAAACTGGACCAAAAATTGTGTATTTCGAAGTAACAAATTTTGTTTAGTCTCTTCAATGTGACACTTCGGTTTTCTGAATAAATTATGTATAACATACCTCGTGGGTGACCCCAATACCGTGTAAAATTGGATATATATCTAATCAATGTAGACTAAGTGCATACACATGAAACCCATGTGGTCTTCTCCAATATGTATCATGGACACACTCCATATACCCAACCTAATTAGAGAATTATTGAATAGTAAGGCACAAACTACAGACCCCTGGTTGTCCTGCATACAATGTAACCCTTATAAACTATCATATCCTTATATGTTTACATGATCTGTATAGAAGTTTAACCATTTTAATGATAGAAATTTTATTATTAAAAATATATCTCACTAAGACATTTTTTACATACTCTATAATTTTTTAACACATGTATCATATTCCTTATATATTCGAATTTGATTTTTTAGTAGTAAATTATTTATATAATTATTCATATAATTTAATGGTGGACTTTATAAAAACCACTATTATATGTCATTTTTTTCATTAGTTCACCTCCTCCATCTCATTAAATTTTGTTCATCACCTGATTCTGATTTCTAGATTGACATTGTGGTTTTAACCCTTAGAATACGTATCGATATCAATGTTTGGTGAACCATTTCGTGGTATATGTACAATGGAATATTGACATACTAACTCTTGATCATGGGTCTCTTAATTATAAAGTGGTATACCCTCAAATTTTAGTACTATATGAGGTGTGGATCCTCCAAACTTTTAGGGATAGAAACCCACCTCATGATGTTTAATCATTGGGAAATGCTTCCATCATAAATTTTATGAGGAATACATTGATAAATTTGTATTAGGGTATAACATATACATGGAGTAGGGGGTGATCTAGAATTAACACTAGCTATGAAGATGAAGAACCACTACCTATCTTTGTTTGGGTTTCGTTGAGCATGTCTACAAAATTTTCTATTCTCGTACCACTTTTTATGATTTTTTAGAAAAACCATTTCTCTTACTACTACATTATATTGTACAGGTAATCATAATAAGTATCCATATAAAAAACTAATATATGAATAAACCCCACATTTAATTTCTTATGTTAATTATTAGTTAATTAATGGTGGATTTCGTGTACTATGGTTTTATGTATACCATTAGATATTTGTGGATGTGACCATTTTTAGTAGTTCGTATATATAAGAAATGCATGGATATCTCACATTATTTTCATGTTTTCATTAGTTTCAAGGTTAGGTACCTTATTATGGATGGATATTTATTTTTCCCATTTTATTAAATTAGTAAAATTATTTTACTATGTTGTATTTCTAGAGGTTTTTTCATTCTTCTATATAATCTATTTGATTTTTTTCATTATAACATCACTTCTTTTCATGAAATCTTGATATGTTTAGAATTATAGGTACAAATGGATAAATAATAACATGTATGTGTTAAGTATTCTCATCTCCATCATTATCCACTTACCTATTTGAAATTTTCATGGGTTTCACACTCAACATAGTACTAGTCTATGTGTGACCTAGTGGATCAAGTCATGAATATACTTCATCAACAAGGACTCTATTTAAGATTATTTATTTATCAACCATTTTATCAACCTTCAATCCATTCTATAAAACTGTAGCTAGAACTGTCATATAATATCATAGAATGAAACAATTAAAAATACACATCCACTTACATTACATATATTTAGGAATAAAAATATCACCCCATTCATCGTTTGTTTCCAATATAATATCAATATTATCTTAGATATTTTAGGAATACCAACTTGGTTTCAATTCCATTATTATCTAATGGACTTATAAAAATTTCATAGGTTTTTTCTCCTCAGTTATGTCAATATCATAATTTATAATGATAATTAATTATTTATATTTATTATCATCAAAAAAAATCTGAGGAAGTATGTGATATAGAAATAAAAGTTCTTTTGAGCCTTCAACATTTTATTTTAATCTATAGTTTTACATTTAGCAATTATATTGTTATCAGTTATTTTAGTTGTGCTAGTTCTCTTAATTTTTTAGAATAATCCTAATATATCATCCATATTTTATATTTTTCCAATTTAATATTTTTAATCCTCTTTAGATTCCATTAATCACGTCACATAAACATCATTTTCCAGAAACCCCTTCATAAATACACTATTAAAAAAATGGTTGTTGTATTTTGAAATCTAGTAATTTTAAAAAAATAAATAAATAATTTCCTTTAATTATTTTTATAAGAATTTTTAAAATTTATAAATTTATTTTCTTCATTAATTTCCATGGAAAATAACATTATCACCATGTTTCTCAAACATCGTGTTCTTCTCTTTGTTGTTAAGAAAAACACTACATATGGAAACTAGAAAGTATATCATTGTCTACATTTTCACTTTCTCATTTCATATAGGGTATTAATCCCAATTGGATATACATACATTTATTGGAGTTTTATACAAAAATAAACTCTTACGTTTTTAAATAAATCTCTGGAAGGTACTTTTTTATTATAATTTTTAGGCATATTATTAATACTTTATTTCTCCTCATAATATGTTCATTTTGTTGAGGAGTCCTTCATTTAAAAAAAAAATTTCATCTCCTACAATTGTTGAAAAACTCTTACACATATTCATTTAGGAATTTCACACTAGTATCATTTTATAAAACCTAATGTTGTACTATCAATTGTATAAAATACTAGCCATGTTAGTGGATAATTCGATTGAACATTATATATTTTTTGAGTAATGACCATTATTACGGCCATCACGTGTAATTTATCAATAAGAAGAACATAATACCTTGTTCTATCTATTTACATAGGATTCATAGTACCATAAACAGTGACATATACCAACTCATAGAACCCTTTATATTTCTCCTCATTTTCATTGTATGAATAACAATGGTTATTACCACATTAGAATGTTTTACAAATTTCAGTGTTTTCATGTTCCTATTTAGGGTTGTCTTGTGGTCCATAATTTTTAATTAACACCTCTGAATATTTTTTGAAAAAATGAAGAATAAATTTCTGAAACGACTAATTTTTAAATAATATATAAAGAAAAAATGTATCAATTTCTCTATTTATAGAATAATGATTTCCTTATATTCCACTACATTGTAAATAGAATTACCTCATATTACATTAATGGTTAATGTTTTATTGGGAAATATCACATGCTTAGAGACAAAAATCTATCATACAATTGTTATGTTATGATAAATGCCATCTTGTAATATGATATCTATTGGGGTAATGTCTTTGTTGGTCATCTTTGACTTCTCAAAGACAATGATCTTTTACCATTCATCAATTCCAACATGAAAAACACTATATTAGTTGTATTTTATGAAAGTTATGTTACTTCACAATCAATTGTTATCAACACAAATTTTTTGATATTTTTCGTCACATATTTTTTATTATTGATTCACATCTATTCATATCAATCCATCAGTTGTAAATAAAAATATTACACCTTAAATGAAATAAATTATTTATTATATTTAATGATTTGATACCAGTTTTATTTTTTATATTACCCAATGATGTTTCTAAATCTCATAATATCTATTGTTTCATTTTTAACACAGTTATTTATACTATAGATTTTTAATTCCTCAAATTTGTTTCTCAACGAATCACACCAAAACAAAAATACATTTAATACATGTTTTAAGTATGAATTTATTATATATGTATATATATATTTATATGTTTATATTTATCCATAAATTGTATCTTTACTTGGGATTACATATACATTGTGTGTCCCATATTTCTAAATAAAACAGATACATTTTTCATTATTGTGTTACTGAACTACTATAACTATATCATTTTGAGTATACTGTGAGTAAGAAAAACCCACCTTCTTCTATGGTGTGGGTTATTTCAATTTTACACCAACAACTATAAATTTATTCTTAAAATCAATACCCATGAATATAAATTCTTTTTCTCCAAAATTATACACATTTGGATTACAAAAAAAATGACAGATACCTCATTAACATCCCCCAAAATATTATTATTATGTTCTCTTATACTTATTAATTAGATGTCTTGGGTCAATAGTATTTGATGGAAGTAAAACATCTATAATAAAATCATGACATCACCTTTATATTTTATAATTGTTTTGTACTACTCTTACCTTTATATGGATATGCTATCAAAAATTATTTTCTTTTCTAAATTTTTTTTATCAGATCAAGGTTATTTTACTAAATTCCACAATTTCTATATTTGATCCACTTAAAATAAACATTACACTAATAATTTCCCTATAAATTTTTCTAAATATAGAGTTATTATTTATCTTCTACTCAATTTTCAATCATCATTTTCCCTCAAAAGGTCAATTTCATCATGTAAATCATCATTTTTATCAGTTATGATAACTCTGATCTTTATTATAATACTATAACATTAAATATATAAATTTTTTGTTGTTTAAATTAGCCGTAATAAAATATTTATGATAGTTACCATTATCTATTTCATCCTCTACAATTTTATCCTTTAATATTTCATATTCATAAGGTAAGAATTTATTCTCCATGATAAATTTCTAATATGGTTTCATTTTTCTTTTATTTCTAGTAAATTAATTTTCCATTAGTCCTATCAATTTATAAATTTCTATATACCTCTTTTGAATGCTTGTAATTTGACTACTAAATTTACCATAATTGCAATAATTATGTTATTTATTTCCTCTAAATTATAATTTTTTATATTAAGATTTATAATATTGAATAGAAACCCTTTATCAAATTATTCATCTCAGGATAATCTATCAATGAAAGATTCTTAATAAAATTATAGTATATATGATAATAATTTTATTTTATCATGGACTAAATTTTATAATGTATCATTTTGTATGAAATGTGAGATATTTTGAGGTTATATATAATCCACTCAATTAATTTTTTGTCTTCAAGAATAAAATATTTTTCAATGAAATATGGATTAAATATACTTGGGATTTTGTTACATTATTTTATTTCATCATGTATCCCTCAATGTCTAATAACATCTTCCAAAATATTGTTCACATTGTTCAATAATTCAACAATTATCTTATTCAATTTCATATTCATGTATTCATACTCATTATAGATAACATATACCTTTATTTCTCAATAAATGAATTCAACTATATAAATTTCAATGGATTTATTTGATATAGAGTGATAATTTTTGTGTGAAATCAAATTGAAAAAGAATAATATGAAGAAATATCCAAATAATGTAATGTCTTCCATGAAATTAAAATCCCTATCATTATAATTACATCATATAGGGATCCATAATCTATGTTATTTGAGATCATGTGTATAGAATTCTGGAACACATACATTCTTATTGATCAAAATATGTTTTATGTTACTCTTTCAAAAATTCTAAATAATTTCATACCTAAAAAATTTTCCATTATATTTTAAAATTTCATTAATAAATATTTCTAGAAATACATACATCATGAATAATACCGTTGATGCAGAAAAAAAAATTTCAAAAAATTAATAATTTTTTTGGGGAGTTATTTAGGATATGAATATTTTAAATTATCCCATTATAATGATATTGTCCCTATTTTATTTGGTATACATAGTTTTATCTATTATAAAATATGAACAACAGTTATTAAAAAGTTGATTCATAATTATTTTTTAGGTTCATAACCTGGTAGGATAATCCGTGTACAATCCATTGAAAATTTTATTTTAAACAATAACATTGATCCCACTACATAGGATTTTATATTGGAGTGATGACGTAGGACTTCCTAGATTCAAAAATTTATTATAATATATCATAATTATGTAAATAACATAATTAACACACCACTCGTCTAAGAGATAATATCTCGATTATCCAAAAATAGATAATAATATAACACTAATGGTAGTGTATCAATTTTCAATACCTTTTTCATCATAAGGATCCTAAAACCCTCTAATGATATGTCGTATTGAATTTTTTTTTCTTACTATCTATCTTTACAGTGTAGAAATAAAATTCCACATTCCTTATATAACATATATAAACATAATTTCTACACTATATTTATATCATATCTAATAGATTTATTGATAATAAAACATTTATTCTATTTCTACCCAGATCATATATTTTCATAAAATATTCATGTGAAAAATAATTCAATAGTTTGATGAGAAGAACCCTCTATTAATTTCATTTATAAAATATTCTATTTATGAACCAATGATTTTTAGCATTAAATTATATATAGTATCAATGTTTTAAATAATTAAAATGTGACAACCTTATAAATTATTTAATATTAATGTTAATTTATAATTCATCATGAAACATTAAATGATATTATGATTCATGTCATGATTTATAGAACCATTATATCAAAATTATACACAGGAAACATACATATAGAATGATCCTAAACTCTCTTTAGTTTTTTTTATATTCATATAATTTAATGAGTACTTGAAAATATTTTCTAATTAACAAACCGATTTTCTACTTTAAAAGATGATTCTCTATCAATAAATATTCTTTGAATGATACTTATTATGTTTCCCTTGAACTAAATACAAACATCTAGACTTCCCTTGAACTAAATCCAAACATCTAGTCTGATGTATCTCAGTGAATGCTTTCCCTATCTCCAAATCCTCCAATGTCCCGACCTCTGTGTGACATGTAGAAAGACATGATCTCTGACCTCAAACTCTAAAGGTCTTCACCATCGATCAGCGTAAGACTTCTGTTGTGACAGAGAAATAGCCATCATCTTCTGAATCAACTCTATCTACTCTGTGGTTTCATGGACAAGATGAGGTCCCATCATAGTTTCCTCTACTACCACCATCCAACATACGGTAGAACGAAATGGCCTACTGTACAAAGCCTCATAAGGGGACATCTAAATAGTTTCTTCAAAACTATATTTGTAGAAAATATCTACATGAGGAATGTGATTCTCCCAAGAATTTATAGAACCAAACATTACATACAAAGACATTACATAACATTAGAAGAATAATTAATACATAATAAATAAATAAATTTAGGGACTGTAATAGGTTAGTGTCTATGGAAACTCGGAACATCATCTTCTAGTCATGGTGAAAGATCTTAAACATCTCCCATAAAGGTCTTACCTATTTGTTTTCTTGCCTAAAACATTTCATTAAATCCTCGGGAAAAAACATAGAAAGGGTGATCTCAAATGCTCAGTAAGGGTAAGTACAGAGAAAATAAAACAAACCATATACATTTGAAGTTAGAAAGATGGACATACTGTTTAAATATCAGAATCATGAGCAATGAAATAAAACATGGCTGTATGTAAGGAATATATCATAATGGAACATAAATCATGATAAAATAGCTTGGGAATACAACATGTAATTGTGTAAGGCCATTAAGCACAAGATATGATTTCTATAGTAGGCAAGGCATTGCTAGCAAGACCATTATAATGGACAAAGTCCATTATTGAATTTGGTTTACATGTCATTCCAAACATGTATTACTGAACCCGATTCACTTTTCATTCCTTCCATGTTTATCTCATTAGATGTAAATAATTACCAAATGCAATGGAGGGATATTTAGGTCCCACACATCTCATAATGAAATCATTATTACTTATGCAACAAAATAACATACATAATTTATAATAACACAACAAATAAAATGGGTTTCATAAACATCATCTCATCATAACATAATCCATATAAAAAAATGGATATCATATAATGATAAGAAAAATAAAACCATGTAAATAAAAGAGAAATTATTCTGGAAACATAAACATATTAAATACTATAATTTTAGATGGCAAACATTTTTGATAAACCACTTTAAATAAATTCTTGAGGAAAATATCATTTCTTCTTCAAAATAATTTTCTTTTCACAAAATTCCATTCAATTTTAAAATATATTTATTTTTTTTGAAAATAATCATGAAATACTGTAGAGTAATAATCATGAAAAATAGGTGTTATGAAGTCGTAAAAATTCATTCAAGTCGTATAAGTTAAAAAAACATTATCCTCTTACTTTTGCCATAAAAGTCAAAAAGATCATCGTATGGTAATAAAAAGAAATATTCCTTCTATAACAAAATGTGAAAGTAAAACAACGGTAAACATGACATTAAACATACATGGAAGAATATTAAATAATTTATGAAAAACATTTTTATAGAGATGGATGAGAAATATAACCCCAGTAAATACTTACGTATAAGAAATCTCATATAAAAATGAGATTTGAAAAATTATCCCATACCTTATGTACAATTTCATGTGTATGTGTCCAAGACTATTGTATAGTGGGTTTATACAAATTATTAACTTGTAACATAACCATAATAATATTTAGAATATCATATATGATTCACTTATGAAATTATATTACCTGTTCTTTTTAAAATTCCATGTTGAAGCAAGGTTTGGGTAAAATCGTTTCATTTATCGTACGTGTTTCGACTTGTTGTTCTTGATATTATTACTTATATACTGATTTAAATAATTCCAGAATGTAAAACATGGTTTATATATATTATATATTCAGTATATAAATATATATGATTGATCGATAAATGGAATTAAATACACCTTTCATTGAGACAGTTGGTCGTACGTACGCATGAATGCTATTTTCGTTTCCATGTTGAATTGAATGGAATTAAGTAAATGAAAAATATATTTACATAAATCCACAATCATTATTATGTAATATATTTCATAATTATTTATTAAATATACATTATAATCATACATGAATGGTTAATTATGGAAAATGAATCCATCGCGTTTGTGGAGATGGTAGTCTGTACGTACGCACGAGCGAAAATATTATTCTTTTGTTATTAAAATATTATATAATAGGATGTTATATCATGAATAAAGAATAATAATAATGTTATTTTTATTATTTATATCATTTATACTCATTATTATACCCATCCAAATGATGAAATGTTAGAATAAAAAACTACACCACAACATGGAGACAGTAAGATGTAAGTACGCACGTGTGGTGACTTTTTCATTCATCAGATGGATAAAATAACTAATATGGTTGTAAAATTATTATAATAACATCACAATATATATAAGACACCGGAGTTATTAATTTATAATGGATACATCAATGAAAGTGTAAGTGGAATAAGAAGGTAACTTGAAATAGGTGGTGAGATATTTACCTCTTTTTCGGGTTCTTCATTTTGATTTGATCAAAAGGGATCTTTAGTTTGGAGTTATGACCAAATTAAGGAACCTATGCTGAAGGGAGAAAATTTTAGAGGGTATTTGGGTAGGATTTGTCCGAGCCATATGGATTTGGAGGTGTGAATTAGATTTAAGGGGGGGGGTGCCCTTTTATAAGAGAGGTGAGGGGCACCTTAGGAAAACCTAAAATATTATTTTATAATAAATTAATATTCTGTTTATAATGGCTCAAAAGTGACTTATTTCTAGGGTATGGTGGGTATGTGTCTATATATTTTCATCAAAAAGGTTTTAGACAAGTTTAGGATTCCATTTTAATCTTATCATATAGATTTAACTCTAAGTTAAATAATTTAACTTTCGTTGTGTCTTCTTGTATTCATACACTATATGTTTAATAAACTTACAATAAACTTCCAATAGAACACCAATTGGTTAATTAATGTCATACATATTATTATGTAAGTCTTTTGGCCGAACCGTAGATTTTTATGACCATTATATCAATTAATAATATAATATCTGTTTTAAAAACACTTTTATGTCAATTTTGACACTATTTGGTATTTTGTTTTTTTTCTAAATTCATAACTACATTATTACTTCAAAAATAATTCATTTAACCACCCCTAATATGTTATATTAACCTATAAAATTATTTTAATTCATATAAATTCTCAAAATACATTTATTTGGGTATTTATAATATCAATTATGTTAATATTTCATTAATAAGTTAATTACTGCATCATCATTGTGTCATGAATAAATTAAATTATTTATTGTCTAAAAATAATAAATAAAATATCATTATGTAGTAAATATTTTTATATTTCTAATTAATACTTATAGTCAAATTTATCTTATGTGTAATGCTTTATTAAAAATGTTTTATTTATTAAACTTTGATTTTAACGATTTTAACTCTTCTTTAAATAAAATAATAATAAAGTTCCTAATCTAATCCAATTGGACCTAATGGAAAATATATTATTCCTAAGGTTGTTTTTGGACGAATTACACTTATCCAATAGAATTAGGTCATGATTTAGGGTAATAATAATATCATTTTTACCCTTAATTACCCTGTTTACTTTTAACCGTGGTAAATAAAAGTTAAAAGTTACTATTCACCAAAAATTATATTCATCTTATTGAACCACATTTTACATACTGATTTCAATCGTGTCACTCAACATTTTGAAATTCAACTCACATAAGCGGTAAAATTATGTTTTATGTAAATTTTCAAATTCTCCTAGGGGGTGGGTATAAGACGGTAAAAAGTTCAATAAAATTTTTATATATCTAAAATTATTATAAAATGTCTCTAATGAAATAAATTGAACATATATAGGTATTATTTATCTATTTTGATCTAATATAAATTAATTAAAATAAATTATTATTTAAATAAAAAGTCTGTTTTGACCTATAACTCAGTGTTTTGACTATTTATAAAATATTGAATGTTTCTAGAAAAATTCCAAAAAATCACCCTAGGATAATTTCGATATTTTGAATCGAAAAATGAAGTCCATTTTAGAAGATAAAATTTATAAAATTTCAAAAAGTGGGTATTACTATTCATACTGGCTAGTTTATATAATATTTTAATAATATATCATTGTTTAGTGAAACTCAGTATTGCATACAACGCAAGATATACAGGAAGGTTTCTCTTTCATATAACACAAGCCAATAATAGTGTAGGGGATACTACAATCTAATATGGTGTTGTGTATAGTGCATGATAATCTTTATGTAACGTACAACACAAGACTTCAAAGAAATTAATAATATTTCTCATAAAATCTCTGGGTGTTACATTATACCCCTCTTAAAATGAATTTCACCCTCGAAATTCATCGGGGTTATAAATGGTTTACTTCTTGAAATTTCATTCAGATAAACCCATATCATAAAAAGTCATTCTAAATCATAATTTTAAGTACTAATGTATGAAACGTAATGGTTACCCAAATTAACTCATCACTGGGTTTACACATAGAAGATCATAGGTGAAAATATGGATATGGAAGAGAAATATAACCATCATTTTTTGATGGAGAGTGGTAGAGAACTTTGCTATGAAAAATCCAACAATCACAGAGCCATAAATTTTTGATGATCTAAGGTACCATCTAGGACATCATTTTTGGTTTTCAAGATCATTTCCCTAAAGTTGAAAAATTTTGAATTATAAGAAATAGTTAATTGATTTTGGTACAATCTCAACGTTGTTCATTCCATGACCAATTTACAATTCATGTCGTAAACAATTGATGTTGAATTTGTCATTCGTGATGTGTTACTAGATCATGCGATAGAATGATAGGTCATTCCATCTGTCTTAGAAAAAGGGCAGCAAAAGTTATTATATATGCATAAGTCCATCTATGGTGAGATTAATCATATATGGTTCCTAAAATAGTCATATACATCATGTATCATAACTCTTAATAAAATTAAACTAATTTCTACTAACCAGGGCCTTTCTATAGGCCAGTTGTAGGTGATAATGGCCTATCACACTTCAGGTGTGGGCTCGATTCCTACATCCTTGTTCGACGCAACGGGTTTTCTCCCGTACTACAAGTTTTCCTTTTTATAAAAATATACTATTATAACATCTCGAAAATAATATCAAAAAATTTCTAGCCTTAAACAATACTATATAGTGTCTAACATAATTCATTTTTGTCTTTAGGCCTATCCAAAATACTTCTATCCAAGCTCATAGAATTAAGAAAAAAATTACTAGAATGATCATCTACGGATCATATGAATACCATCATTTACCTCCCATATATCATAAGATATATCTTGTTGGTCACATTCCAAACATGTGAATAACATAATCATGTATTCTCTTGAAACGTGAATTACCATAGAGTCGTTGTGAAAATATGAATGCTATCAGAAGTTAATTATTTCCACATACCAAAATCCCAAAATTTCTATATACTCAAACCATGATAATACTTTGTCCCTATATCATTCATGATCTCATTAATACTATCAAACATTTTATTTTCTCCATATCCATTAATTACACACATATCATCTTCTTTCCAAAAATATCTGAATATCCTTTCATGGTTACTGGTACCATTCAACATATACTTTCGAATATTTTAGGAAAAACAATAGTGTAACAATTCTTAGATGTTTTTTTATTCCATAGTACCATTAAAATAACTCTGTATAAACATACAATCATTCCACTACCTTCTTAAACCATTGACCGAGATTCATCATTTTATTCCTCAACACTTCTTTTATCTCATATATCTTTTGTAGTCTCTTCATCACCAACAACAAAAATAATACTCATACGACCATGATGATTCTTTTCAAGAGATTTTACCTTAGGGAATTGGTTTACATAAAACACATACATTACATATTTAAAACATTTAACCATTGATGATGTCTTAGAAATACCACTATCATTGTCCATGGTGTTAACTGAACCTTTTCTTTTGCACTTACTCGTATTGTGTCATTTATTTCCACACCCAAACCATCTTGTGGTTCCTTTGAAACATTCTCCCTGATGTCTCTTACCACATGATTTACATGATAGAAATTGAACTTTATTTCCTTTATGATCATCATGAAACTCCATCTTTTTCTTATTAAGTGAGTCATCAAACTTACCAAAGTTGAGATTATTGATCGTATTATGAGATTTCTAATTAGGAATAATAATGAATTTTGTACTTCCAAATCCCATTTAATTTGGTTTCTCATGAAGAATATCATTCCATTGTCCATCATATCCTCCATTATCGCGAATCTTCTTATTTCTAGCCATTTTCTAAAACCCAAAAAAATGATTAGTGTGAGAGGAAAAAATCATGCCAGGAAAAAACATAATAAAGGGGGATTACCTTCAATATCTAACATATTAGGTTTAATTCTAAGATCATTACCGTAATTCCAGGACTATAACTTATACTTATAATTATCCTTAGGGACATCCCTAGACATACTTTAGAAATATCTCTAGGGATTTCACTAATGTTTTCTCATCCTAGTTTCCAATGGTTGACTAAACATTTCCCCTAATACCAACTGTAGATACCCACACTTGACATACATAGACATTACATTACATTTTCAGAACACTTAATATATAAAAAACATACACCCAAGGACCGGAATAGTTTAGTGTCTTTGGAAACTCAGAACATCATTTTCTAGTCATGGTGAATGATCGTCAACATCTCCCATAAAGGTCATATCTATTTTTTTCTTACCTAAAACATTTCTTTACATATTAGAGAAAACATATAACGGGTAGCTCAAATTCCCAATAAGGATATGTATGGAGAAAAAAACCATATACATTTCAATTAAAAAAAAGAACGTAATGTTTAAACATCAAAATCATGAGCAATGACATAAAACATGGCTATATGTAAGGCATAGATCATAATGTAACATCAATCATGATAAATTAGCACGGGAATAAAACATGTAATATTGGAAAACCATTAAGAACATAATATGATTTGTATATTAGCCATGGAATTTCATCTAAGACCATCATAGTGGTTAAAGTCCATTACTGAATCGGGTGTACATGTCGTTCCAGCCCTGTATTACTGAACCAGATTAACTTGCCATTCAAACCATGTTTATCTGATGAGATATAAATCTTTACCCAATTAATTGGGGGGGAGATATGGGTCCCACCCATCTCATAATGAAAACATTCTTACTTGTGCCAAAAAATAACAGACATCATTCATAAAAACCCAACGAATAAAATGGGTTTCATAAACATCATCCCATCATAACATAATACATATAAAACAAATGTATTTCATTTCATCATAAGAAAAATCACACCATGTAAATAATAAAAACAATATACTTGAAATATAAAGATATTAAATACTGTCATTTTATATGGAAAATAGTTTTGATAAAACAACTAAAATGAATTCTTGAGGAAAATATCATTTCTTCTTCAAAATCATTATCTTTTTACAAAATGAAATTCAAATTTAAATGAAAAGTATTTTGTTGAAAATAATTATGAAATATTGTAGAGGAATATTCATGAAAATTAGGCATTAGGAAGTCATAAAAATTTATTCATGTCATATATGTTAAAAAACATTCTCCGCGTACTTTGGCCAGAAAAGTCAAAGAGTTCCTCGTATAGTAAAAAAAGAATGATTCCTTCCATAACACAATGTAAAAGACCAAGAGGGGTAAACATGACTTTAAAAATACAAGGAATAATATTCAATAATTTATGAAAAACTTTTTATGGACATAGATGAAAAATATAACCCCAGTAAATACTTAAGTATAAGCAATCTCTGATAGAAATGAGATTTGAAAAATTATCCCTTACCTTATTTATAATTTCATCTGTATGTGTATGAGGCTCCTGTATAGTGGGTTGAAATACATTATTAAATTGTAAAATAACCTTAATAATATTTATGATATCATATATGATTCACTTATGACTTTATATTAACTAATCTTTTGTAAATTCCATGTTAAAGCATCGTTTTGGGTAAAATCATTTCATTTATCGTATGTGTTTCGAATTTTGGTTCATAATATTATTAATTATATCCTAATTTAATTAATTAACTAATTTAAAATATTATTTATATATAATATATATTCATAATAAAAATATATATGATAGATCGATAAATGGAATGAAATACACTGTTCTTTGAGATGGTAGGTCATACGTACGTATGAACGCGGTTTTCTTTTCCTTATTGAATTGAATGGAAATAAGTAAATGGAACATATATGTACCTAAATCAAGTATCATTATTATGTAATATATTTCATTATTATTTATAATATATACTTTATAAACATACATGAATGGTTAATTATGGAAAATGAATCTGATCGTGTTCGTGGAGACGGTAGTCCGTACGTACGCACGAGAAAAAATATCATTATTTTGATATTAAAATAGTATATAATAGGATGGTATATCATATATACAGAATAATAAAAATGTTATAATTATTATTTATATCATTTATACTCATTATTATACCCATCCAATTGATGAAATATTTGAATAACAAACTACACCACGACGTGGAGACGGTAAGCCGTACGTACGCACATGTGGTAATTTTTGCATTCATAGGATGGATAAAATCACTATTATATTTGTAAAATTATTATAATAACATCACATTATATAGAATATACTGTAGTTATTATTTTATAATGGAAACAACAATGATGGAGGAAGTGGAATAAGAAAGGTACTTGAAATAGGTGGTGAGATATTTACATCTTCGGCGTGTTCTTCCTTTTGATTTGATCAACATGGTTCTTTAAGTTGTATTTATTACTAAAGGAAGGCATATTTAATGATGGGAGGACAGTTTAGAGTCTATTTGGTTGGAGGTGTTAATTTGAAAGAAGGGGGAGTGCCCTTTTATAAGAGGGGTGAGGGGAACCTTAGGAAAAACATAAAATAGTATTTTATAATAAATTCATATTCGGTTTATAATGGCTCCTAAGTAACTTATTTAGAGGCTAGGGTGGGGATGGGTAAAAATCCTTTCAACCAATTGGTTTTAGACAAGTTTAGGTTACCATTTTAACCTTATCATTTAGATTTAACTCTAAGTTATATAATTTAACTTTTATCATGTATTCATGTATTCTTAGAAAATATGGTTAATATACTTACTATAAACTACCAATAAAACCCTAATTTATTCATTAATGACATATATATTATTTTATAAAGATTTTCGACGAACCGTATATTTTTAAAACCATTATATAAATTAATAATATAATATTTGTTTTAATAACTCTTTTATGTCAATTTTGACACTAATTGGTATTTTGTTTTTTTCTAAATTTATAACTGCATTATTACTTAGAAAAACATTCATAAAACCAACCAAAATATATTATATTAACCTATAAAATTAGTGTAATTCATAAAAATACTCAAATTACATTTATTTGGGTATTTATAATTTCAATTATGTTAATATTTCATTAATAAGGTTATTACTACATCATCATTGTGTCATAAATAAATTAAATTATTTAACATCTAAAAATCATAAATAAAATACCATTATGTAGGAAATCTTTTTATATTTCTAATTAATTTTTATAGTCGAATTTATCATCTGTGTAACCCTATATTAAAAATGTTTTAGTTTTTAAGCATTGATTTTAACGATTTTAACTCTTCATTAAATAAAATATTAATAAATGTCCAAATCTAACCCATGTGGACCTATAGGGTAATATTTTATTCCTAAGGTTGTTTTTTGACTAATTAAACTTTTCCAATAGAATTAGGACATGTGTTAGTGTAATAATAATATCATTTTTACCCTTAATTACCCTGTTTACTTTTAACCGTGGTAAATAAAATAAAAAAGTTGCTATTCATCAAAAATTATTTTTATCTCATTGAACCACATTTTACTTACCGATATCAATTGTGTCTCTCTTATTTTTGATATTGAACTCACATAAGTGGTAAAATTATGTTTTATGTAAATTTGTAAATGCTCCTAGGAGATGGGTAAAAGAAGGTAAAAAGTTCAATAATATTATTAAATATCTTAAACTATTATAAAATGTCTCAATTAATTATATTGATCGTATATTGGTATTATGTATATATTTTGACCCAAAATAATTTTAAATAAAATAATTGATTATTTAAATAAAAAGTCGGTTTTAACTAATAACTCAGTGTTTTCACTATTCATCAAAAATTGAAAGTTTTCAGAAAAATTCCAAAAATTCACCCTAGGCTAATATTGATATTCCCAATTTAAAAATGAATTCCATTTTTAATGATATAATATATAAAATTTCGAAAAGTGGGTATTACTATTCATAACGGTTAGTTTATATAATATTTTAATAACATATCATTGTTTAATGAAACATGGTATTGCGTACAACCCAAGCTATTAAAGAAGGTTGATCTTGCGTGTAACGCAAGCCAAGAATTGTGTTGTGTATACTACAAGCTAATACGGTGTTGTTTATAGTGCAAGATAATATTGGTGTGGCGTACAACACAAGACATCAATGAAATTTATAATATTTCTCATAAAATTTCAGGGTGTTACAAAGAACCTCCAAAATTTAAGATGCATTCTCGAAGAACTTCCTCAAGAACCTGAATCAAACACTTGAACATGCCATATGTCTAGGGATTGATTGATGTACTCAAAATTACCTATATACCCAAGGCCTTCTAAAGTCCCTTCCAGACTGAAGAAGTGAAAAATGGGTCCCTGTCTAAAACAATTGATTACAGAACTCCATATAAACATACAATCTCTCAGATGTACAGCCTTCCCAACTCATTATCACTGAAAGGATAAATGATCGATTAGTAGTGAAAATACTTTGTGAGTCTATCAATGACAACCAATAATGCATCATTCCCTTGAGATGACATCATTAACCACATCAATAAGTCCATCACAACATCATTCCACTTCCACTTGGGAATGGGTAGCTACTACAAAACCCTTCGGGTTGTTGATGCCCCGAGTTCACCTACTGACAGGGGGAACACCTCAAGACAGAACCAGAAACAACTCTCTTCATACCTAGAGAACAATAAGGATGGTGTAGATCATGATACATCTTGGAAACACTAGGATTATCTATCCAAACTAAGGAATAAAAGTCCAGATCATCTCCTTATCTATGTCAGCTGACACCCATACACTCCCATTAAAATGCAAGATCTTATCCTTGCTTATTGTCCATAATGAAATATGGTCATCCCCTATCACACTCTCTCATTGGACTAGGTATTCATAATCAGATATTTTTCCCATTTGAACTCGATTAAGAAGAGAATAGGTAACATCCACATAAGAATGAAATGTCTTCCCCTTTCTATCCTCCACATCCAAATGCATCTTAGAGAAAAGAGCCAAAAGCTTCCACTAACTACTGGACTCCTAAAATTCCAGTATCTCTGTCCTCATTCTCAATTCATTAGTCAATGTTCTTTCTTTTATATTCATGTATGCAGGCTCAATATCAAATAACTAATGGTACTCAACCCACCTTCACTATCTTAAATTCAGATCACACTTAGTGGAGATATACATGAGACATTTGTGGTCGGTGTAAACTGAAACATTCTCTACTAAAAGATAATGTATCCAGAAAAGTAAGTCATGAACAACTACATCCTACTCAAGATCATGTATCAGGTAATTTTTCTCAAGTGGTATCAACCATTGAGACTCGTACGCAATGACTCCTTCCCCTGTATAAGCACATCTCCCAACCCAAAACCTGATGCATCACAACAGTCTGTATAGATCATTCCTAGAACTGGAAGGACTAGTATTCATGGTGAAGTCAATTTCGATTTCAGTTCCTAAAAGGATGGCTCACAAGAGTCTGACCACAAGTACTTCACACCCTTTTTAGTCAGGCCCATAAGTAGCGCTTCTAAGCATGAAAAGTAATGTATGAAACATCTGGGGTAACCATACAGCCCTAGAAAACTCCATACCTCAAATATAAACATTGAATTATCCTAGTTAACTACTACTCTCACATTCTCTGGGACTACTGACACTCTTCTATATGAATTAACATGTCCCATGAAGTGAATCAGGTTCATCCAAAAGTGGCATTTTGAGAGATTGAAAATAACTAATGCACTCTCAGTTTACTATATATGATCTCAAGATGGGTGGCATGGTAGTGTCGAGTGTTAGAATACACCAACATATCATGCACACAACTACAATAAATTAATACAAGTGTGGATGTAATACACGGTACATTAGTTCCATGAAAACTGCATGCACGTTCTTCAGACAGAACGACATAACCACAAACTCATATATATCATACATTCTATGAAAGGATGTAATAGGTATATCAGATGGTATAATGTCCAAATGTTGATAAACAAAACTCATGTCAACATTCCAGAACACCCAGGCTCCATAGAGAAGATCAAAGAGATCATTATTCCTCAGAAAGGGGTATCAGTTCTTGACCATCACCTAGTTCAACATCCGATAACACACAAAAATTGTGAGGGTACCGTCTTCCTTCTCTGAAAACAGAATAGTAAAACCCCATCGAGAATTATTGGGTAGGATGAAACCTTTATCATGTTACTCATATAACTATAACATGATCTCTTGTAACTATGGGGTAGCCATCCTATAAGGTTTAATGGATGTCAGTGCTTCTCTTGGATCAAGCTCAATAAAAAATTCCACCTCCCTCATTGGAGGCACACCTAATAATTCCCCTGAAAAGACATCCCTGAAATGATCCACCATTGGTTTACAATCCATATATTAAGTACTCTGGTCATCGAGATACATAATATAAATATTGGTTGTGTCTCCTCTCAACCCATGATGTGCGGGTCCTGCTCCCCTCACCTGGACATCCCATTTCCCTTATGAAAAAAGGATCCACCCTTTGGTGATGGGAAAATCACCCAACAATGATATCAATCAACCATATAATTGAAGGGAACTAACCAATCTATTCCAAGAATGAAATAATAGCTATCATGTCTAGGACATAGAGGTTCCATAAAAAGTGACACCCACTATCCTTAAGAGGGAACTCCTTGAACTGCTGTACACAAGCCATTCTTGTTCCCAAAAGAGTGTCTAGATTCAAGATATAATATGAAGAAAAGATACAGATCCCAAGGATCTCCACAATAATAAAAGATATCAAGCTATATAAATCCCATGAATCGAAAAGTGCATAATATTAAACTGACTCAACTAGGATCGTACCATGAACTATAGAGGGTATGTGAACCTTCTTCTATTGAGTCTGCTCTACCAGAAAATTCATGCATGTACAGTGACCTTTTGACCCTATAGGACCACCCTGAGCTGATCCACCCTATTTCAGTTGAATAATTGCTGAAAGACTACAACAGTCACGACCCCCACCTAAGCCTGAACAGTAGTATGAACTCCAGTTACCAAATTGATGAGAAACCGGGGGTGCAACTCTTTAATGCAGAGTCATATAAGAACTCCATTCACTAGCTACTGGTGAGGAGAACTGATAGAAGTGTAAAAGATGACCCATATTGCTTCAATATAGGCACTCCACTGGGTCTCTCGGGATATGTGGAATCGTGTTCCCAACCTTCCAACACTGCTAACATACCACTATGCTATCGGATGGTGTATATCTCTTACTCGGATCTCCACATGTATTCTCCTGGGGTTCTTCTTACTATCACCAAGATAATTACTATCTCTGTTTGTTGAATCACCCTGACCCACATCTTCAAAATCACTCTGGTTTCACTCTGTGATCATCACATGGTTGACTATTGAAGATATTATATCCATTCTGATGATGTTCACCTAATCCCAATTGTCTTTCCTGAGTCCATCCTCAATCTTCCTTTCATGAAAAAAATCATCTCCCCTAGAAATGGTGTAAATAACTGCAACTTTTTGATATGAGAAGAGTACTCCATAATTGAAAGAGTACCCTACTCCAGACTCATAAACACTCAGAGTCAATTGGACCTCTAGGTCTCTTGGTAGTAGTAATCATAGAAAGAAATATAGAACTCAACCCAAGAAATGAACTACTAGTGTCCCGCCTATGATATCAAATCCCACCTTATTGGGGAGGAATCCCTAAGCATATACGTAGCGACCTCGACCCTCCTCTCCAGAGGTGTATCCAGATCATCGATGATCATGAGCATGGTTTTTTGCCTTGACTCTTCAACTTGGGGTCTCCCATCCCCTAAAAAATTTGGAGGATAAAGTTATTGGTAGACCTGTGTGAATTTTACCCTCGAAATGGAAGGTGGGAGAGCTCCCTGGTAGGTCTACATCATACTCATGAATCCCACTCTGAACTGTTTGTCATTACATGTGTCTGGAATGACGGATGGCACCAAAACTGGAATGACTGTAGGATTTTCTAGTTTTCCCGGTTTGGCCGTATATGGTGTCCTATCACTGCCCTATAACTGGAGAACAACTGGAGAAAATCTAGGTGGCAAGAATTTTTTATGTTCCATCGCACACCTTTTTTCCTGATTATCCAGTACTAAATCATAGATGTGGATGAAGGGAATCAGAAAAGGAATGTATTCAAGTTTTTCAAAACATGGATACACACCGTGTATAACTCTTTCACTATGTGTTCCTTTAAGCCTTCACATGGGAGTGTACTTATGCCAATACAAGTCATGTATCATCCCTTACACACCACATGTTCTCCCAAGACATGACATTTACAATATTTTATTACCCTTTCTGAGTGCTTCAACATAAATAACCCACACGGTTTTCTAGAACAGTACTACATGGCATTTTTGTGCCAGACACCGCAAGTGCTGCTTAGTTTTCAACTGCCCACGTTGTTAGTCACATTGGTATACACACATATGACTCTCCATGACATGTTTATACTAGAAAAAATGTATACTATAAGGATTCCACCACCCCGTGTTATTCATTAGAAGGCTGGATACATGGGTTATACTACATGGAGTGATAAATCTTGACACAAGATGTATAACCTATTTTTTATCCATCCGTGTAATTAGTCACATGGGTGGACACATGGTCTCCACAACACAATGTGTACAACTGGTACATGGCGCATCCCACAAATGATTTCTATCCCCAAGTCTCTATGCACATATCCAGTTACATGGTTAGAGACTACACGGCGTGTACATACATTACACGGTGTGCACATATGAAAAATAGTTCCTTCCTAAACATTAGGACACTTGGAATGTATTTATCATTACATGATGTGTATTCTGGGTGTTTCCTATGTTTTAAGCCTTAGAAACTATTCTGAAAAGAACACTTAAATGAGAATTAAATTTCAAATTCTGATCCGTGAGGGCCTATACTCCCCTTGAATCAATTCTTTGAATCTTGTACAAGTCATATACAAGGATAATAGTGCAATGATCCCCCAAATTCTGGTCCATGAGGGACTATAACACCTCATGGTCAAAATTATGGAATTAATTCAAATGAAACCTTATAGTAAGCAGATATTCCATCTAGGAATCATTCACAAAAGAATGCATATCTAACACAACATCTATCAAAACAACATGCAATCAGTATTTCACCCTAAATGTCATGGCAAGGTTGCATGACATGTGATTTCTAGAAAATTACTATATGTTGAATTAGATGGAATACCCTAATCTCATCGGGATGCAACAGAATGAGAACCTCAATAATTTCAATGATAACATCACATAATATGTGAATCACCCCGAGGTGAAATAAAATCAACTGTAATAATTTAAAAGCCAAAAAAATACAATAATGAGGTAAATTGATTTTTCTTTGTATGCGGGTTAGCTAATCCCATACACGTATTATTACCAAGTGCCCATTCTTCCATATCCATGGATATAGGCTCCAAATAGTATGTAAAGAAGAAAAGAATCCCACTTATACCACATTAAAATGTCCTAGTTCTGAGTGCCACCTAGAGGTGCACTGTACCTAGTCGGTCACATGGCCTCAAGAACATTTCACCAAACACTAGAGGCTTCAGACTAGTAGCGAGGGCCTTGGGTGTGTTAGTAGGGAAATATGTCCTCATTTCAAGACAAATTAATTTGAAATAAATAGATATACAATAGATTAATTAGTAATAATAACATGAAATAAGTTAATAGTGAGAGACTAATGAAATAAATACTAGAGAACATATATAAATCATGCATGATACATATGTCTAGAAAAACATCCAAACAAGTCATAATGCTGGAATATAGTACCAATCCAAAGTACCAAATAATAAAAAGTAACATCTCTACAACATCGCAAGACTCATCTTTCTCCCATTCTCTCAATCTCCACTTCAATCATGTACCAGAAGTAGATGGGCGCTTTCCCTTATCTAGACCTGTAACAATATAATCTGTTTGGGTCGAAAACCATTACCCAAACTGGGTGTGAGACAAATCCCAGTAGGCAAACACACAAAGATCTATGCCTAAAAATCAGTGAATATATATGGCATGCAATAAGAAAAAAAAAGCAATAACTAAGTAAATACTATATAGTAAACAATACTATAGTTTCAATTACATCATTTACATTTAAAATTTTCTTGACTAAATTCCAATACAAGAAACCCTCTTGGATGTTCTCGTAGCCTATCCCCTATGGTTCATGAAACAAAAGGAATGTAACCATGACTCTTTGAGGAATAACTCACCACTAATTCCACATATAGTCTTGTGTAATCATAAAGTCTCTGTGAAAGTAGTCACTATCAATCCACCCAATAGTATTATAATGGTAACTACAAACATTCTGAGAAATCACTCAACGTTAATTCATCATATATTACCATATCATATCTATAGTCACTCTAAAGGAGCACTCAATGTAAGTCACCCCTATGGTCTCGCATCATGATAATTATAAAATACACTCTGGTAGTGCCGTAAACATCAATATCCCTAATGGTATCACTACACCAGGCTCTCGCAATCAATGTAATGAAATTTTGCACAAACGATGTTCAATAGCCAATGTAAACCTAAAATTACTACTTGGATAATTAGCTACAAGGCGTGGAACAACATATCAGATTATAAACCACTCCAACTTCAAAAAACACGTAATGGAAATCAAATAACCTATCTAGCAAGGCTATAATAAATGTTAAAAATCATACAAGCATGAGAAAAAACATCTATATCCTTGAAATTAACTCTCTTCACAATCAATAAACTATATTCAAACAAACATGGAATAGTAGAAATTTTCAGGGTTAAAATCCCTAAACAATGAATACCACGAACGAGTATATTGGGAACATTTTCACATATAAGTCAAATACCAACTAGGGAAAGACACAAACCACCTACCTTGTCAGTGTACGATCGATATACATGAACCTCAATACATGAATCACCCTTGAACATTGTATATCTACAAAAACTATAAAAACATTCAAATGATGATATCTCATGAAAGACAAGAAATTAGGAAATGATGCTCTATAAGAAGGAAGAGATTGCCATAGAGATTTCAATGTAATCGACGACGGTCAAATCAGATAACTAATGATCAGTCATGGTCTTATAAAATAATAGCATTGTATGGTCCTTATTGGATGAGATAAATAGAGAAGAATGTATTTATTTTAACGAGATACGACCCTGAACCATTTAATGAAATAAAAACAAATGTACATGACATGTATTATAAATGTACAATGAGTGTACTTTCCTTTACAGGGCCCCGGTTTAGGCAGTCTCTATGCCACCCCACACACCCATGTACATGGCCATTACATGACCAATACACGATCACTCACAGCCACTAAGTACATGATGTGTACTTATAATTACACGACGTGTACTCCTGAAATTTCTCGAAATTCATGTTTTCCTAAAAAAACTAGAAATGAAATACATACTTGAAAAAAAGATCTGGGTTCTTAATGTTATGGAATCTATAAAATTCATAATTTCAGGGTTTTTATTTGATATTAATTAATCCCACATTGGTCTATATATGTTAACGCCTCTAAATGATTATAGATACATAATTGGGACTATTTTCCCACACCTGGCCTATTGGTTGTGGGGTTTGGGGTCACACAAAGTTTCATCACCTATCATGAGATTATATATAAGAAAAAGAACCTAAAAATGATATATTGGATTCTTTTTATATTTATTTTAATGGTTAATTTTATTTGAATAAGTGAGGAATCAATTATATTTACAAAATTTATCGAATAATGATTGATTAGTTTCGGTAAAATCATTTATCCATGATAATCAATTATTTATTATGGTAACAAGAAAAAACACAACATAATTCCATTGATTTTATTTTGATTAAAAATATTTTTAATAAAAACTAATTGTATTATGTAGTTTTTTTGAGTTAAATGAAAAAAAATATCATTTGATATGAATATTACTACTGAAACTATTCATATTTATGTTAACATCATTATTTTATTTTTAGCTCAAATTGAAGGAACAATTGAATTGATGTTATTTGAATATAGTTGAACTATATAATTAATTGAACAACATGAATTGAACCTAAACCCGTTCAATAGAATATAGACATATAGAGGTCAATATATTGGGTATGAATGACATATCGTGATATCTAAATAATGTATAGTTTTCATTTCGTATTTTTTAAAGGGTGCACATGGCCTTAGTAATATCTTGTGAAATGGTTCAGAAATTGATAATTATAATTAATGTATCAATATAATGAACCCTCTTTAGTTAAAACACCATGGTAGAACAATACACTATCATTTATTTGATTCATCCCATTCATCAATGTTTTTGAAAAATAATAATTTATTAAATTCATTTTTTTATATTAGATTCTTAGTAAGAAAAAATTGAATATTTGAATCATCCCATTTTGATTCATTTGTTTTTATGAAGGGGATTATGGAAATTTGTTTCATATTTAATTATGAGTTTTCATGTTAGATGAAGTATTTATATCATTATATCATAATTTAAAAGGAGATCACCATCTAATAATTATTGATAAAAAATAGATGAATTTACATTAAAAGACACCATGATATGCAAAGGGTTTGGATGTGTTTTTAGATTATAAAATTTTTAAAGGTTCAACTGATGTTAGAATAAAATATATGTGGTTTTATTGTAAATTCGAAAGATAGTTGAATAGAAATTGAGTATATGAGAATTTGTTATTAGACTTGGTTCCTAGTCCATATGGTTTTTTTATTTTTATTAGTGAATCAATTGTAATGGAAAGTAAAAGCAATTAAAATATTGTCAACAAAATAAACTTTTATTCAATAGAGGAAAATTCAGTTATAAATATGTTAAATCCCACTTTTTTCATAATACAATGTCTTAGATTTATGTGGGTCAATAGAAGCCTCAGTTGATCATGAAAGGAAAAATTTCATAGAACATTAATGACCAAAAAAATAATTTCTTGAATTATTTGAAGATACACAATAATAATATCATAATGGTTATTCGATGTATTCGAAGTTGTATTTAATACTTAATTTGAATAATATAAAGTGTCTATTTGTAATTAATTATAATTAAATTCCCATTAATTTAGAGTTGCTTTATGATTCATTTAGTGAATCTATGATCCTTGAATCAATCTATGAGAGGATGAAAGTCATAATAAAAAGGACTAGATCATAAAAAGATACATTATTGACCGAATGATTGGTTGCTTTACTAGAGACATTATTATGATAAATAATAATTCCCAATATATAATACAAGTACATGGAAGTCAATAAACAATAGTAAGAGAGTAAATCAATGAAATCACATGAATAAATAGAAGAATAAAACACCTACAAATTAATTTCACTACTTTACTCTAAAACCACACTTGAAAAGACTATTCAGGTCTCCTATGAATGAATAGAACATGAAGTGGAATGCTCAAGACCGTAATGATGGATTGATGAGACATCCAAAGGTTTAACATCATGGAAGATTCTTCGTTCTCTATATCTAGAGTTTTTTTAGGTCTTAGGAATGTATGTTTTTGATTGGATTTTGATGGTTTTAACCCTTTGGGATCTTTATGTATTATTTATAGAATCTGTACAATTATATTTATACCAAATGTTATACCACCATATATGTGTATAAAGATTAATTATTTCATTATGTTGATGATTATTAATGGAATAAAAATTCATGTAAATTACATTAGTGTATACCTTTATCATTTAATCAATGAATTGTGGGAATTATGGGATGATGTTTTGGAAAAAATGATTCATAAAAAAGAAAACAATTCAAAATAAATTATACATTAATGTGGATAATTAGTGCTATTTCTAGTCTAGGAATTTTTTGACGTAGGAACATTCATACTTTTTTGGGTTATCATGTTTTTAATTTTTTATTTTGAACCTCATGATTATATAATAGTAGAAAATGTGGTTTTTTGTATCATAATAAATTTTGTTGATGCTTATGATAAATTGAGGTTAAAAATACACAATTTATTGCAGATATTGAAATGAAAAATTGTTAAAGGTGTTACAAGGATAAAAAATGGGGTGATTAACCAATGTCATTGAATTATTTGGAATGTTTCATCAGTCTAATGATGGTGAAAGGGTTTGTGATATATTATCCATTAGAGATGGAACACAAAAAATGATAAAAATGATTATATATTTTTAAATTCCATTCTAGAATTTTAATTTGATATTTCATAATCATGATATATTTAATATTGATAAGAATATCTGTAACAATGTAATTATTAGAATTCTTAATGAGCAGAGTAAATAGAATGATCACATTAATGTCCATAATTATTTGGAGTCAACGAATATAAATCATGGTTTGTGATAAAATATGAATTGAATGTATCCTTAAATAGTTTTGACAATGAAGAGTCATGAGAAATAAATATTTCATTGGTAAGATCTAGAATATGAATTCCACTCAATGGTTCCCCATATCAAATTGGCCACATGGTATCAAGCACATTTCCCCAAACTCCAATGGATTCCTAGTATTTGGGAGGGCCTTATTCTGATAGTTGAGGAACTATTCCCTAATCAAGAGAGTGTAAAACATATAAAAAATTTACATTACAATAATGGAAATAACAATTTCACCCAATAGATATAAATAGTCAAAGAATGACAATATGATAACTAGATTTTGTTTCATAAAAAAAGATGATTCGGGTTGTCACATGTTCTAGAAAAATATCCAAAATAGGTCACACTATAATAATACATAATATAGATACCAAAAGTAGAAGCCAACAAAAGAATCATAGAAGCATCACAAGCCTTGTCTTGGTCCCATTCTCTTATGATCCAAAGTAGCATATCATGTACATGTAGAAGGGAATCACCCCTTATTGACACCTACAACAATAAAATATATTTTGGCCCAAGGGTTTGATCCAAACTGGGTGTGAGACTAAATCCTTGTAGGAAACTACCAATGATATTTTAAAATATGTCATTGAATATATATGTAATAAGTAGTGTACATTAGTGAAACCCATAAGCTAGGAAGTACTCAAAAGTAAACTGTCTTACAAGAACAGGATTCCATATAAAATTATTACATATTATTTAAAAGTTCAATTACTCTGACATATAAAGTGTCAAGATACGTCCTCAACCAGACAATCCTCATGAAAATTTATGAACAACTCATACCTCAAAAAGATATCTAAACCAGTAATGTTAATAACAAATCCATGTTTTTTCTCTGTGAATATGTTTCAAAAGTAAGTCCATATTTTTTTTCAAATTAAATCTGAATATATAATTTACATTCTTAATTTGGAATTTATGTATTACTCCTTTTGTATAATCACCTACCTCTTTTGAGAAGGTTCATATTATCCTCTCAGGAACCCGGTCACACCATAGGTTTTGTGCTATTAAATATCAATTTGGTATCTATGGATCCTATAAATAACACCCATGTATCTCCAATGATATATAAAAATTTCCAATAAAAAACATTTACATTGAATCCCTCATTCTAGTAATTGTTCGGCCTTCAAACATAGTCATATTACCACAAAATCTACATCCATGGCTCACTCAAAACTTATCATAATAAACCCCCTTTTAGTCCATCCATGGAATCCCTCAATAGATCCAAGGATCACATAGTTATAAGGTACAATAGTCAAATGAACCCATCTATGGAATTATAATCTGAATCCATGGTTTACCAATATCTATTTACCATTTTATGAAAAAAAAATTCAATTATCATTTCATTAGGTATGCAATGGTCAACACCAATAGAATACAACATAACCATGTAAGGACCGTCCTAGTTATTCGTGGCCTCTGAATTACTGACTTGAGAAAAATTCTCATAACAAGAAACACAAGTAAATTAATAAATTACATTGACTTAGAATTTATCAACTCACATGGGAACTTATAATATATATAAATAAACAAACGATTTTTAAATTATAACAACGATTACAAATCAATTATCTAATGTGGTAAAATCATTCATTTAACTGATTTAATTTTAGAAAACCCATGATGGGAAATAATTTCATTCCACACATGCATCCAAGGAGAAATGGCTACAAATAGTAAAATAGGAGATACACACCCATGGGTGGACCTTAATCGATTTAAAAAAACTGTAAACATGCTTGAAAACACCTAATCAATTTTCTATATGACAGTAATAATAATAAATTGGAAAAAATAGTTCAATTAAACACCCTACAAATTGTTGGTCCACACTCTAGAAAATATAATCAACTTTATAGTTATGGAAAGGTAAAATACCCCTACCTCATACTCGTATGACTCTCCTTGTTCATCATCAGCCATTAATTAGACCATGAATGAAGTGGATATAGAAAATGATCATAAATACTAAACCTTCAACAATATGGAAGATAGAATAAATTATGAATTATAGACCAAATCGATTAATAACTAACTAAATGTATTCCAATGAATTTGACGGGGTTCAAATCAGAGTTCAGACATATAATCGCTAGCCAAAAAATCATATTGTGCTATAGGATCATCATACCAGGATGAGCTTCAATACAGAAATGATAAAATGAGTCTACAACGCAATTTTACAAAGAAAAAGAGCATGTACTTGAGTAATCATGAAATTTATATTTTTGTTTTTCAAGTTTTTTCTAACAAGCACCTCATGTCATTAAAAGGCCATAACGACATCTATACATGACATGTACTGGGATGACACAACATGTAGCCCCATTTCATGACATTTAAAACATTTTTAGTCATAACTTGGCCTATTTTTCTCCTCATTCTTTAGTACACACCGAAAAAAAATATTTTTACCTCAAAAAAAGAACCGCGTTCTTACAAACATTCCCCCTTATAGCAATTTGTCCTTGAATTTCATTCCCAGGGTGATGAATAATATTCTAAGAGTAACTATAGCTACTACAATCATACATCACCTTCCCTCTCATAGGACTATTAATACACTTGGTCATGATTCCATATCACACATACTAATGGAGAAAACTCTCCGTGGAGAACCTATGTTCTACGATCCAAAATTTGAATTGGATACACCTCAATGGATGCAACCTCATACAAATAAACTTCCATGCGGTGAAAACTGTCAGACATATCTATAAATTAATGTTGAATTTATGAAACAAGGATGAATTCATGAGTATCCAAGTATGTAATGGTTACTTCAACTGATATACAACCTGTCCGACTCTTTCCTGAATATCAATTGGCCCAAAATATCCCTATGAAAACTTAAATTGTGTACTAATTCATTTGTGTCCCATCCTTAGTGAAACTCTTAAGAAACCTTGATTCCCATCCTCAAATTATAGAGGTTATCTATAGTTGTGAAAATAGGATTTTTGATGAGACTATGTTGTATCCATATGCATCCAAATCAACTGAACCTGATGAGTGGTCTCTTTGAAAAGACGAGGTCATTGAATAAATTCCTCTTCTACCACCATCCATCATAGGTGTGGTCGGCATGTTCTACAATAAATATAATCATATGGAGTCTAAAAAATAGTATCATGAAATATATTTTTATAGGAAAACTAAACAGGGGGTATGTGTCTTTCTTGAGAACCCCCGACATCCATGACGCATTCCCGTAGCATGTAATCCCACACATGAATCATGCACTCTGACTAGACATTTACCTGAGGTTATTAAGTTGTGCTCTGAATCACCTATGTAACCATAAACATTTGTATCCCATCCATTAAATGAGAACTGATCTAGTCATCCCTACATGAAATGATAGAATGTCAGACCCTATAGAAGTGTACAATATCTCGGATGTGAAACCTCCAACGATCATCATCACTGAAGGTTTCCTTGATTTGTAAGAAATTTTCAACCTTTGAGAGCCTTTCAACAACAACCCATAATAAATCATTTCTCAATGTAAAATTGGACACTCTCTCATGAAATCCATCAAGGAAACATACCATTTCTATTTCAAGAATGGTTACCATTTGTAAATGTATGACTAGTCACTGGTGTTCCAGCATCACCTACTGACTGGTGGATCACTTCATAACAAAACCAGCCACAACTATTTTCATACCTAGCCACCAATACTAATGATGTAAATCTTGATATAGCTTGGTGACATCATGATGATGTTACCGTATAAAGGCTTGAAATCCCACATTATCTCTTCTTACATGTCATCTGAATCCCATACCCGACCATATAAACACAAGAACTCATCCACACATATGGTCCATCAAGGAGGAGTCTCCTCACCTACCACTCTCTCTCATAGAACTAGGCCTTCAGAATATAATTATTGCATCATCGTCACTTTTTCATTATGGTTAATGTAATATCTATATAAGAAAAAATGTTTTTCGCTAACTATCATACTAATCCAAATGCATCTCATATAAGAAATATATAAGATGCCACTCACTACTGGCTGAATTCACTTCCTATATCTGCGTCCTCCAACTTAGTGCATCATCTACTTCATTCCCTTTACTAGTCATGTAGGAAAACACAAAATAATGTGAATTAAGGTATTTCACAAAACTTCCCTTATTTATTTTAAGATCATGATGAGTAAATATCCACTTGAGGAATTTTTTTTTGGTGCCCACCACAAAATGATCTCCAGATATGTAATGTATACATCAATTAAAATCATGAACAACTACAGAAAAATCAATATCAAGCATTAGTAATTACATTAATGGGGACATAAATTCTGAGAACCATATACAACAAATCATTCCTCTTGAATAAGAACTGCTCCTAGCCCTATATTTGATGGGTCATAGTACAATGTGTCACTCTTTCCAGTTTTTGTAAAAATCAGTATCGGTACAGAATTTAATTTCCCTTTCAACTTCTAAAAGGTCGTCTCACTAGAATTATTCCATCCATACTTCATACACTTTTTAGTGAAGCTCATCAACAATGCTAATAAATGTGATATGTCTTGTGTGAAGTGCATTTTTATCTAGATATACCTCAAAAACTCCACACCCCAACAAAAATTTTGGGGTCCCCCCATGATACAACATCTCTAACCATATCTGGATCTACTGATACTACTGTCTCTAAGATGACGTAACCCATCAAGTGAATCTGATACATCTGTAAGTGGCTCTTTGTGATCTTAGGATCTAATTAATGATCTCTCATTATAATCATAAAAATTTCATGATGTGTGGAAGAGTTGTGTCAGTTGTGATAATATAAATTATATCATCCATAAAAACCGAATAAAATGACTCCAAATAAGGACAGAACACATGGTTCATGAGTTCCATAAAGGCAGATGGTGCATTCACGAGACTGAATAGAATAAAAAGAAACTCATACAGACAATAGCTTATCCGAAAGGTTGATCAAGGTATGTTTTATGATCTAACGGGAACATGATGATTATAAGGTCACAAATATATCTTAGAGAATAAATGAGATCCATGGATGTGATTGAAGAGATAATATATTCATGATAGTGGATATAGGTTCTTATTCATCAATTGGTTCAATTTTTGATCATTCAAAAACATCATGGGGGCATCGTTCACATTTTTCGCAAAAAAAACCCAAAAAACCTCCAATGAAGTACTTTTTCATATGAAAAAATTAGCTTCCAAATCCTCTACCGAGATTGTGATCTCATGAAACTCTATCATATCAATCATTTACCCAGGAATTGATAATGGTTCATCTCCTTGCACTCTCTTGATAGATAACATTACCTCTAACATCGAATGTAATCCTTAAAAGTCCTCTGGTAAAATGTCTTTCCAACAATCAAATACGTGGGAAAAATCAATCTGACTTGTTCCCTCATCATTATATATTATCTTGCAAAGTGGGTTTTCATCTCGCCCCACCAAAGATGTTTTGGTCCAGCTCGTATCGATTCGATTTCCCATTTATCCTTTAGTAGAAACAATCTAATATCTATTGACGTTAAACTTACCCTTCGATGATAGCAATAAACAATGAACTAAATGGAATACAACATGTCCATTTCCAGAATGATATCGAATCATATATTTTCTTGGACATATATGTCCCATAAGAAGTGACACCCACCAACCTTAATGGGGTACTCCATTCACTAACCCACACCAATCATTGTAATACCATAAGGACTGTCTAGAATAAAAAAATCATTAGAAGTAACAACAGAATCACAATGCAATGCACAACGGGTACAAATAAAAAACTATTTGAAACCCCTAAATCAGAAAGTAAAAATTCTAAATCAAAGGCCGTATGAATAGTACCTCTTATAGTAGAGGTTTCAAGATCCTGTTCATGTTGGGTCTATCGCACTATATAAGTTTGACCTATATCACAACCCTATAACCATTCCTAGGTAACCAGAGCTAATCCACTATACTATCTCTATGAATCTAAGGTATGGGTACCATTTCCATGTCCACCACGTCGGCCTGAACGGTTTGACGGATTCCAGTTTCCTATCTAGTGAGAAGCTGCAGACCCTACTCTTAAATGTGGAGTTAGTGCAGAATATATATCACTATACACTAGTGGAAACATTCTGTAGAGGGGCTATAGTTGGCCAATCCTGTCATAAGTTCATCACTCGACTAGTTCCCTTAGACAATGTGGCTTTGTATGTATTGTCCTACCTCATAAGTAACACCTCACTTGGATACTTGAAGATATTTTCTGACTAATACTGAAATAGCGAAAATGATCTGGAATACACTTATTTCTATTATTCGATATATTACAGGATATTAATGTCAAACCACTCTACCTTGCACCTCTATATTCCCTCATATTACACTCGGTTATCAGCACATGATTCACTATGGATGTTTTAGTTGTGTACTTGAAGACATTTACATGTAATCTGATGTCATATCGAAGACCATTCTCAAATTTACTATCCTATTATAGATTTTCACCCATAAAATAGTCACAAATCCATAGTGAATAGTAAAATTGGTAGAATATTCCATAACTGATAGTGCAATGTGCTCCAGCAGCATGAAATATATAGCTCAATCATCCCTCACTACCTAGGAGAAGTTATAATCATATAGGGAAATTTCAAAATATCTTCATTACATATACTGATGAAATTATGTCTAATTAATGTTTTCCCACCATCTCTTAGTGGAATCATGCAATATATAACTAATGAGCTTTACCCTTCTCTCATGATGAATCTAAAGATACTCAAGGATCGAAATTGTGGACACTTTCCATGACTCTACAACTTGTGGGCCACCATCCCCAAGAAACGTGGTCGAATTCTATAGTTGGTAAATTCACGTATACTATTCTATAACGTTGAAGGGTGTCGTGATAATTGACAGTTTTTCATGAACCTCATAACGAATTCACAAAATAGTACATCAGAACCTACGTTTGGTATAACACCTCATTCGACATCTTGCACGGTTGGAGGATCCACTAGTAGAGAATGTCCTACCACCTCTAGGGTATGATCATTGACACACACCTTGGATACAAATGGAGGTTGTCATTGATGTACGACTCTACAAGGTCATGAAAACACCTCAGTTCATGTTTATTATCAATGTTCTTAGTTCAGAAGTATAAGAACTAAACATGATAAGAATTACATAAAATGATAAAGGAAGAGGAGTAAATGGTGTGTATATACTATACACTACGTGTTCCCTCAACCTCACATATAGTCATGCAATTCCACCAGTCTAAGCATGTAACTGCCCTATGTACAACGAAAGTAAGGCAATGATATAGATTGTACACATGTTTTCCCTCATCGATCTGTACTTTTACATGGAATGATCAAAATGGCATCTGCTTGTGTAAAACTACAATGTCTATATCTAATGTAAACGTCCTTTACTGTCTAAAAACCATTATTCCATGTTATCTCTCACATATCATTTTAACACAAAGTGTGTACAAAAAGTAAATGGAATGGAATTATGAAAATTCATTCTTACCAAACATAATAATGCATGGTAAGTGTTCATAGCACCACACATTTTGTTGTCTGTGCATCTGAACAAAAAATACCCTGAAGATTCCCTAAAAACCCCATTTTTTAAATATAAACCAAAGGAATGCCAAATTTCAAACCATTGGGGATCATACTTCATAATAATCAAATATTTGAATCAACCTAAATCATATCATAGAACTATTCAACACAATGGTAAAATATGATCAACCAAATTCCAAACCAATAGAGACCATAAACCTAAGGGATCAAATCTTGGCATCCATCCAATTCGGAACATAACAAAAACAAATACACCTATCACAAAAATAATTTTATCTTCCATGGTTTCTATCACAGTGTAATTTATTTCTTTCATGAAGTCTATAAACATATTATGTGATCAGTAATGATCCCTAAATGGAATGGAATGAATGCATGACATGTTATTTCTAACAAGTACCTATACGATTCATGAGATAGAATACCCTGATATAATTATTATATAATAAATAGAACCACAATGATATCAATAATAACAGCACAATACATGTTTGTCACCCATTTTTTAAATCGAATCGACTCAAAAAACTCAAAATCCAAAGATCACAATTCAATTCAAGGAAAGTTGAATATTTCCTATTTGTGGGGTAGCTACTCCCATCCATAGTTTATTACCAAACTCCCTTTTCTTTCTATACCTATATAATGTCTCTAAACAGTAAAAGAGTCCAAAAAATACCGTCTCTGATACCACTCTGTGAAGTCTCGGGTCCATATTCCTCTCAAAGGTTCCCCATATGTAGTGGGCCACATGGCCTCAAGCACATTTCCCCAAATGCCAAAGGCTTTGGACTGGTAGATAGGGCCTAGGTTTGATAGTGGTGAATCTATTCCCTCATTGGAAGAGTTTAACATAACAGAAACAATGAAAATACAATAGAATAATAAAAAATATCATGTAACAGATGTAAATAGTATAATACTGAAAATATTCTCACCAGATATCATAGCATACAAAAAAGGATGTTTAAGGACTAAATTTCTAGGAAAAAAAATAGGTCAAAATATAGTAATACCTAATAAATATACCATGTTATCCAACTCTTGAGAATCACATTATGTACCTGTGGAAGTGATCTTTCCCACCATGAAATTTGGAGAAATATAATCTTTTTGGTCATAAAACCATGAACCAAACAATGTGTGAGACTGAATCCCAAAAATTAACCACCCATGATATGTGCCAATATATCAGTGAATTTATATGTAATAAGAAGTCTAAAATAGAGAAGGTAGTAAGATATGAAGTATAGAAATGTCAAATTTATTACAATCACTTGTTTCAATTTAAAATAATTTAACTTTCATTAAAATTTTAGTTAAATTATAATATAGAAGTGTCGTAATCTAGAGTAAGTGTGGAAATCCCCATATAAATGTAACCATAAAATATACCCTAGAAGTCTATCTAAAAAAATTATGTAATGACCAAATCGAAGCTTGTTCTTTGGATCATAAGACACATCATAAGTCATTAAATTTAATTATTCAAATTAAATATGAGTTTTTTTGTGATGTTCCTAATTTGGAATTCATGTATAACTCCAAGTGTAAAATCACATACTTCCTACGTGCCCATCCATATGATCCTATTAGGAACATGGTCTCACCCTTGGCATTGTGTGAGTATATGTCAACTGGGTCATTTATGGATCTTATAAATATGACCCATATATATTTGAGGAAATATTATAATGAACCAAGATTTATATATATGGATATTAAAATTATTTAACGGAATAGATAATAAATAATAAAATATATACATATAAATAAATTATTAGTTTAGTGTCTTTGGAAACATTTATCATAATCTTCTATCTTAGCGAAGGAACTTCAACATCTCTTGTGCATGTATTTTCCTTTTCATTTCCTACCTAATACCTTTCATTATATCCTTAGTAAAAGAAAATATAAAAAAGAATTATCTAAAATCCTAAGTATGGGTAAACATAGAGAACATTAAACCAACCATAAACATAATAATGTGAAAACATTAACGCATTGTTTAAATATATAAATCAGAACTCATGACATAAATATTGGCAGAACAATATGCATAGATCATAAAAGAACATTAACCAAGATAAAATTGCATTAGAATAAAACATCGAATTGTGGAAAAGAATGAGAACATAATATGATTTCTATATTATCCAAGGCCCTTTTTCCTAGACTATCATAATGGATAATGTCTATTACTGAACCGGGTTTACATGCCATTCCAACCATGTATTATTGAACCGGATTTACATGCCTTTCTAAACCAATATTACTTAACCATATTTCATTTTAGTTTCTATCATGTCTATATCATGAGATATAAATCATTACAAATTCATTGGACTGATATATTGGTCCCACCCATCTCATAATGAGATCATTATTACATGTTCCACAAAAATATAATTCATTCATCATTGCATAACCAAATGAAACTAAGGATTTTCTTAAACATCAATAAGTCATAATCTATATGAAATAAATGTATTTCAAAAAATTAATTCCCTCATAAAAATTATCAAATAAAATTAATAATATTTATAGAAACAAAACCCTATGACATATTAGATGTAAAATAATTTTGATAAAATACATGAACATAATTCCTGAGTAAAACATATTTGTTCTTAAAAAATGATTTTTTTCCCAAAATGCCACAAATTTTTAATATAAAAAAAATTAGTTGAAAATAAATGTGAAATCGTGTAGATAATGAAACATGTAAATAGGGGGTTTTGAAGATGTAAAAATTTGTTTATGGTGTATATGTCAATAAAAACATTCTTATTGTACACTTAATAAAAAAGTCATAAAGTACCATGTATGGAAGATGAATGAAATATTTCTTCCATACTATTTAATAATGATTCAATAATGGGTAAAATTGAATTTAAAAACTAGTAAACGATATTAAATAATATTATATATTAATGAATCATGTAAGTGTATGATAAATATACCCTATTAAATACTTATATACAATGTTTTTTTCATAATAACAAGGTTGTAAAATCATCCCATTCTTTTGGTCTGATATTATTTTTATTTATATGAATCTCCATTTTAAAATTTAAATAATGATTTTTACTTATTCTAGAGACATAAACTTTTTTATGATTTCATATATGATTATATTATAATATTTTTGTCTAAAATTCTTTGTATATTAACTTCTTTATGTTTTTATGCATGTTTTGTATAATAAGTTCATATTCCAATTCTTAGGGTATAGTTATATCATTTATATAATGATATTACTATAAAATATATAATATTAATTAATTATATTCATGTATGTAATAAAATTTTAAAGGATATCATGTAGAATGAATCACGTCGCATTGAAGATATGATAGGCCATACATATACACAAGTGATGATATCATTCACTTAATGGTCAAATGATGTAGAATTGGATAGTTTATTAATTATAAATAATTATTAAAATGTTTTATTCATTATTTACATACATTATACAAATCATTATACCCATCCAAATTAATTATTGTTGAATAACAAATTAGGCCCTAACGGGGAGACAATAAGCCATATGTACCCACAGATGGTGATATTAGTATTCATAGGATAGATAAAATTAGGTATAAGGTTATACCATTATTATAATAACACCTCATCATATACAAGATACTAGATTTATTAAATTATTATATAATCAAGATAATATGTGTATGTAGAAGAAGAAACAAATATTGAAAGAGGTGATAAAAAATAACAACTATTTCGAGTATCTTTTTTTGATTTGCTGAAAAGTTCTCTATATGATGGATTTATGACCATGTTTGTCCCCTGAGAGTAAGGGAGGAATGATGGGTTCTTATTTGAGTAGAATTTTGGTGATCAAACAATTTTTATAGGTGTGATAAAGTGGGTAGATGTTGTAATCTTTTATAAGAGGGAGGAGGTGCACTTTAAGAATATCTTGAAATAAAAGTTTATTATAAATTTTTTTTTAGAATAACAATAGTAAAATATGGTAATATATTTCTTGAATATGATTATTATGGGTATATTTACTATCTCTCAATATGTTTTAGACAAATTTAGGTCACAAATTTAACATTATATTTAGGATTTTAACATTTGATAAAAATATTAACTCTTACCACGAATTCTTCTATTTATATAACATATTTTCAATATTGTTAATATAAAATTTCTAGAGAACCTAAATGGGATAATTAATGATATTTTTATCATTAAATAAGAAATTGTTCTGAATAATTTATTTTTTTCACAATTATATCATCTAATAAAATATTACTTTTTATAAAAACTCATTTATGTTAATTTTGACACTATTTAGAAATTTATGTCTATTAAAGTAATAGAAAATTTATTACATCAAACCAAAAGAATTAAATCAAATATAATATTTTATATTCATCTATAAATACCTTTTACGGGATAAGAAAATTCAAATTACATTTATTTTAATATTTATATAATATTTTATTAGAATATATCATTAATAAGTTAATAATTACATCATCATTATGTTTAAAATAAATTTATGTAATTAATGTTTAAAAATTATAAATAAAATACCATTATGATGGAAATATTATTAGATTACCAATAAATATTTATATATGAATATATCATTTATTGAAGACAATATAAAATTGTTTTATTTAAGAGATACATGATTACGTTATATTTCCATTTTCATTAAATTAAAATTTTTAAAAGGACATTATCACACCCATGTGGATATTTGGAGCAAAAAAATCGACCTAAGTATTCTCAAGGTCATTCATATCACATAAAATAATCATAGGAAACTTGTTAGGTTTGTTTTATATAATTATAATATTATTTGTTACCCTTATTTACCTGATTTACCCTTTAACCATGGCAAATAAAAAATAAATACTAGTAGCTATTCATAATGTCCCAACATAAAATGTACCTATTTACACAATTTAAAAATTATTATTAAAAATATGGAATCAATTTATTGAAATTTTAAACATATAAATATCCTTAATTTAATTTAACATTAATTGCCATTGTCAAAATTTGAAAATGAGGTTTTAAGATTTAATTACTACCAAAAGATTGCCATGTTTTTTTATCCTATTGATATTTGAAATTACATCAAATGAACAAAATATTATTATATGATTAAAAAATAATCCAATTACACTCTAATTACAATTACTAACACAATATTACTATATATATAAAATAGAATAAATTGTTGATTTGAATTTAAATGGAGTAATTTTCACTATTCATTAAATTGTAAATTTCATCAGGAAAATACCAAAATATCAACCCAGGTAATTTTTTATGTATCTATTAAAAGTAAGATGTTAATAATATGAAATAGAACTTATACCTTTGTCAAGAACTAGATTTAGAGATAGATCTCCATCAAAATACAATAACAATTCATTTTTTGAAAAATACATCTTTTATCTGAATATTCAATTTTTTGTAATATCACATCTAAAAATCATATTATATGAATTTAAAACATTACATTAAATATATTACAACAATATCTCAGTAATAAAATCTATAATGAGTTAATTAATTATTTTTATAAACTCGATTATTTTCATTTAAATATTTTTTTACAAGGAAGTTATCACTATTAATACATTCCATTATAATGACTAGGTTATAATATTATGTTATCACATATAATCCGTATTTTGTGAAATTATTTATTTCAAAAGAATTATGAAATTTTGTAATACAAGACAATAATAGTTTTGTGTATACAGAAGACTAATACGATGTTGTGTATAATGCATGTTAATGTCGGTGTAGCAAACAACATAAGACAACAATGAAATTAAAATGAATCTTTCTAAAAAAATATCATGGTGTTACATTTTACCCCCCTATAAAATGAATTTTCCCTTTAATTTTTTTGGGGTTACAAAATGTTTACTACATGAAAGTTTCTTTCATAGAAACCCACATCGTACAAAGGAATACTAAAACATCATTATAAAAATGTAATTTAAAAACATAATATTTACCCAAAGTATCTCATCATTGGGTTTATAAAAAGTTGAACATAATTTGGATGTTAAGACATTGGTATGGAAGAAAAATCTAACCGTAAAGTTTTGATCAATAATTATAGAGAATATGTTTTGCATATGGTTAACAACCAGAAAGCCATAAATTTGTGATGATATAAGAACAATCATATTCATCAGATAAGAATTTAATATGATAACATTTTTTGTTTCCAATATCTATACCCTAAAGTAGAAGTATTTTTCATAAAATTAAATACATACTTGATTTTGGTACAATATCATCATTGTTCGCACCTTGACCAATTTCAACATTATATCTTATTTAATGTAATAAATATTATTATTTTTATTTATGAATTGTTAGCAAATCATGTGAATCAATGACAGGTCATTCTATAAATCTTAACAAGAATGTTAGCATAGGTTATAAAATATGCATGCATATACCAATAGTGAGATAATACCTTAATCTAACAAACATCAACAAGAATATAACTTATACTACCCATAAATGGATACAATCACAATTCTTTGAAAAAATTAAAAATATAAAACATTAGAATGATGTGAACTAAATTAACCTATCATTTATCTCTCTTATATCATATTGTTGTTCTTCATTGTCACATTAAAAAAATGTGAATACCATAATTATGTATTCTATTTAAACATGATAATAACATGAATTAAGAGGTTTTTTTAAGCGATAATCATCCAAACCACTTGGATTTGGTAATTGGTATGAACTATTCCCAATTTCCATGCACATATAGAATTGAAGTGTGGTGACAGATTATCTATATTATTTTCCCTATTTACAAAATTAGACCCCTTTTTTAATTACATCAATACTCAACTACTCGATGAACTTATTTTCCACACATAAAACATGTTAGTTTCCTTTTAAGACAATATCCACCAGGATTATTTCAACACATTTGGCATAAAGAAAAACTTTACTTAATTTTCCCATTGTTTTCCTATTTTCCCTCAAACTCAATCTTTCATTTCTTATTAAAACAATGAGATTGATATGTAATCACAACATCCATTTGAACCACGGTTGAAAAATAAAAAATCTCTTCATAGCTAAAAATTTCTCTTATATATAATTCACTTTGAAGGCTTGGTTTTATGCCACTAAATAATTGATCAACATTATTTTCATTTTGGATGATAAATCCAAAACCATAACTTGAATGACCTATAATATTTTCCTCGTATGTACTACCTAATTGATCATCAATTTACATATCATCAAGGAACTCCATTTACAAATTTTTTGGAAGAATATGATGAATATAATTATTGAAAATTATGTTCTTGAAGTCATACAATTCCACAGATTCAATTTTTTCAGGGTTACTTGTATTCATGATTAGATTCCCCCACAGGAATTCTTCTCCTTCTAATGGATAAATAGAAAAAATTAATTTCTTATGTTTCGAACATATATGGATGAAAATATATTCATAAGGGTACGAAATTATTTTTCAGAAAAAAATAGATCTGAAGACCCACTGAAGGAAGGTGGACATTTTTTCATAAAGGAATATACATAATGTTGTTGCCTTACATGCTCATTTTAAAGTCTACAATGATTCATATATTGTTTGAGTTTAGAAATATAATTTCCTATTCCATATCCCATAACATTTGATTGTTCAAGAGGACAATCATTTCATTGCCCTGTGCATTGATCATTAACACAGTTTCTTCAGATTCCAGTTTTTTTCTACAACCCAAAACGAATAGCGTGAGAGTACAAAATAATAATTTGAAAATAACATAAAAAAGGGATTTCATTAAAACTCTAACATCTTAGGTTGAATCATATGTTATTCATGATCATTATTTTGATTCGTTGATCATAAAAATATATGTAATAATAATATTTTAGTAAATTATATTGGTTGATAGTATTATTATTGTTTTGTTTAATATTGGGTCCATAAAAAACAAATGCTTGTAGAATGAAACAAGACACATTTTATTAAGTAAAATCACTATAACATTAAATTTTAATAAGTCAAAAAGTCCCTATCTATAAAATAATACCAACTAGAAGGCTTATGAGGATTATTAGAAGACCAGTAAACAGAAAAACTAGTCCACGTAAGTAGTGATCATACATTGAGTTTTTCACAGTGAAAAATATTTTTGGCGAGTACTATAGAAAAATTAATAAGAATAAAAGGGATATAGAGAACCATACTATTAGAAAAAAAATAACAATGATCCTTGGAACACCTTGAACATGTATTTATAAGGCTAATTAGTCATTGGGGTCTTAGGGTGATCATTGTTTTCATTATGGTTGTTAGTTTTGGTAACAATCATAACTTTTTATAATCATTGAGTATTTTAGGTATAATGGATATTTAATATATTCGATGTATTTTAATTATTTTATTTATTTTATTTACCTTAATTACTTTAAGCTTTTTGAATGTTTAAAAGTAATAAATTTAGTTAATAAATGTGTTTTTATGTAAATTTAAAATTTTAAAAGAATACATCATCATGTGTTAAAAAAGTGTATTCTTATATATAAGTAATAAAAATAAAATTTAATCAATTATTTTATAAAATATATATATATGTTTCAAATGTTTTTTAAATGTTATAAATATTTTAAAAGAGAAATGAATACATGGTTGTATTTTTAATTTGGATTTTGAAAATATATTGTTTTTAAACTCAAAATGAATAAAAAAAATTATCTAAATAATGAAATTTAGAGTTTTGTTTAACTATTAGAATGAATTATTTTATATATATAAAATAATTTATACATATATTCTATATTTTTAAATATTTATGTTTAATAAATTTTTGATAATAATGTGGTGAGTACCCTACAATATGACCGAGGGAATCCTTGAAGGCCTTTCCCTCAATGACTTAGTGGGAATCTCACAAAGGCAAGGATGATGCATGATGAGTCACACACATGTTGTGCATGGTTAGGGCTATGAATGTGCAAAACCCATGTATAAGGCCTGCTTTGGCATGAGTAGGGGTGAGCCATGTCACTCACCAGCACGGGTGAGGGTGGGTTATGGCCCACTGGAGGGAGTCTCATGTATAAGGACTCCACTGTGCATTCTTCTATCATCTAAATGAAAGAAAAACATCCATTATTATATGGTGGTCTAGAAACAGGGAATGTTTCAATGAGAGATGACAATATTTTTGGATATGTAATACTGGTCGCCCGATCTCATCATGCCACATCCTCAATATCAAAACCATTCTATCCATTGAACTCCCTGTCGATTTTTTAGAGTGGTTTTCCTATAATTTCAAATAAGGGCACGTTTTATCTCGACCATTCATAGGTACATAAAATTGTAGAACCCCACATAGCCATATGATCAACACTAATCTAATCTCATCCATTAAACTTATTTTAAGACAAACGGAGCAATCACAGTCATTTGATATTATTTAGATGATCATATCCATCCATTATTTTCCTTTTTCTTCCTCACACTGAACCAGTGAACATCACACCCTCCCCCACTATTTATTCTATATCCCGTGATTCCTTCTATCACTCATCTCGGACCCAGCTAGTTTGTGTTTCCACAGAGATTCCATTGATGTATTAGCTTAGTGAAAACCCCATAGGTGTATCACTTTTGTTTTACATGATATATATATATATATATATATATATAATCAATGATTGATTTATTCATGGTCTACAATGATTATGGTTGTTTCTTGTTGGGAATAGTTAGATTCGAGTTGATTTGAATTTCTCCAAGCCTCTTTGTTTATATTTTTTTGATCAGCTAATGTATATAAAAATATATATAAATAGTATATACATACTCTCGTTTTCACACATTACCCAACGATTTTTCTCCACCCCAAAATGTCACCATATTCTTCCTTGCTCAACATCACCTTTGTATTCATGTAAGGGTTAATTTAGATTTTTTTCTATATTCATAACCCATATATTAAGTTTGTGTATATATAATATAATATTACTTCAAATCATAATCTGCATTTGTTTTTTCAAGTAACTACTCTCATTATTTAACAGATTTTTTGATTGATATAATACTTGTAAATGGTTTACTAAGAGTGGGTTTTGAGTTTTTTAATATCATAAATATATATATATATATCGTAATATATATATATATAGGTATTTAGTTTTTATTAGAAATATTATTATGTTTTTTCCTTAATTTATGAAATTATTTTTAAAAGAGATCCATGTCTATATAATTATTCTTTTAATTATTAATGTAAAACCTACATGTATATATATGTTCTATAAAATAAAAATAAATTTTTTCATTTTAATATATTTTGATGTTATTAACGTTGTTATGATTTTACATTTTAAATGTTATAATTTTATTTGATCAATATGTGTTCTTAAATATGTATATTTATGTAAACTATTAATATAATGATAAATTATTCTTAGGTACGTTTCAAATAAATATAAGTTTTTATATTTCTATATGTTTTAAATTTTTAATTAACCCTTGAATTTTATGTTTCCAATATATGACCTAATTGATTATATGATCACAAATGAATATTTTATATTGGAAAAAATATTATTTTATAGTGTGCCTAACAATTTTAAGAGAGTTCATTACCTTGTTTTACCAATTAAAATTATATGAATGCATATCAATTTATAATTTTATGATAAAATGTTCGAATTATCTTTTGTATAATTCATATGTATACACCAGAAAGAATATATTTTGTGAAGTGAGTTTAATTATTTTCAAATTTTTTAACATGTCACATGAAATGAATGATTAACATTTATAAATATTATATATTAACTCCTGATGAATATACCACAAAAAATAGTATTAGTTATTAATGATTATGATTTAATTTGATGAATCTTCCAATCATCATTGTATGGTTAACACATGAATGATAACTATCATAAATTTCATAAAAAACATGTATTTTAATATATTAATAGTTTACACTCATGAAACAAGGGTTTTTAATTTAAGAGTTTTTATTTTATGTGAAAAACCCAAAAAATATATTATTTTATATGAACCAATTATCATCACAGGTTAAAAAACTATATATATATTTTCATACATGGTATTTATAAATTTGATATAGCCATAGCCTATTGTATAACTGACAAACAATGTCATTTTTAGATTAATGTTTATAGTTATTGCATGATTAAATTTATTTATAAATATTAACAAGAATTGAAATATGAAATTTATATTTTATGATAACATATATAATATCAATTTAATTATTGAATGTGGTATGATACACTTTGAATAAGAAACAAATATTTAATTATTCAATGTAGAATGAGACACTTTGAATAAAATAACAAACATAATTATTCAAATTTGTATGAGACACTTTAATAAAGGACATAATTTAATAAATCAAAGTTGTATGAGTCACTTAGATATAAAGATAAATAAAGACATAGGACAAATGTATATGACTTATTATGTGAAGGGTGTGGAACTCTAGGGCCTCTCGATGCATCGTTAGGTCTCATGAGAAAAATAGATATGGACTTCGGTATGACATTTACCCTTTTTGGATATGATTTTGATCGTGTCCTTAATCATTTTTAGACATCTTAGTTGACGCCTTGGTGATAAGTTTTAGAATATTAAGAAAATACATTTAACAGATTATATGACTAGTATCTAATCGGCCATGTGATTATTCGACCTGTAGAGTTTCCTTGGTAAGAATCTCGTACTTATGATTATTGTAATAATCTCACATGCAATAATAATGTATTTATCTTTTAAATCATTTATAAAAGAATCATAGTATCTATTGTCGGAATATTAATACAAATGTAAAAAAATTGAATCTCTCATTTAATAAATTTTATTTTATGTTATAAGTTATTAATGATACTGTTTCTTGTAAAAATCAATAAAAGAATAATTTCTTGTGCTAATTTTTACATGCACCCTTATATTTCATCCTTATTAATGCTTGATCAACTCTTGAATCGCATCGCATCATTGAGACGGTAGGTCATAAGTATGCAGGAGGGACGATTTCTTTTAGTTAATGGTTAAATGGTATAGAATTGGATAGTATATTAATTATAAAAAATAATCATCATGTTATATTCACTATTTAAATCCATTATACTCATCATCATATCTATCAAAATTATGTATTGTTGAATAAAACATTACACCACGATGTGGAGATGGTAATTCATACATACACACGCATGGTGATATTTTTATTCATATGATGGATAATAGAATTTATATCATTTAAAATTTATTATAATAAACTTTTCAGTATGTAGGATATACTGGATTTATTAATTTTTTATGGAAACAACATAATAACAGGATGTAAAAGAGGAAAATAATTTTGAAAGTGGTGATAAAACAGTTATATCTCTTTCGAGTATCTCCTTTTGATTTGCATAGAAGGTCTCTATAGATTGGATTTATATCCGATGTGTGGCCTCTTAAAGTAAAGGAGAAATTTTGGTATCTTATTTGTGCAAAATTTTGATGATCCAAATAGATTGAGTGGTTTGAGTAAGTGGGTAGATAAAGTGGCCTTTTATTGGAGGTAGGAGGGTCACTATAGGAAGGTATAGAAATATTATTTCATTATATATTTATTTTCTAATTAAAATAGCTCTAATGTGTTATATTTATATAATAAGATGAGTATGGGTCTAAATATTCTCAAACAACATGTTTTAGACAACTTTATGTCACTAATATAACCTTATTGTTTGGCATTGACCCTTAGTTAAAAAACTATCTATTTCCATGTCTTCATCTACTTTTATAACATATTGTCAATATAGTTACTAAAATTTCATAATAAAACCTAAAGTGGATAATGAATGAAATTTGTAACATTATCTAATTTAGTTGGTTGAATCATATATTTTTCGGACTATTATATCATTTAATAAAATAGTATTTGTTATAAAAACTCATTTATGTCAATTTTGACACAATTTAGTAAATTATTTTCGATAAAGTCATAAATACTTGATTCCATTAATCAAAAATAATTATCTCAAATTTAATATGACACATTCCTCTATAGAATTCGTTTATAACATCAAAATATTCAAATTAAATTTACTTTTATATTTATAATACCATTAGTTTGAATATTTCATTATTAAGGTAATTATTTAATCATTATTGCATCTAATATAAATTTATATATAATATGTATAAAAATTATAAATATAATAAAATAATATAGGAAATAGTTCTATCATTATAATGGCTATTTATAGTCGATGATATCATTTATGTAAACCAAAATAATATGTTTTTAGTTAATATGTTCATATTTATGTTATATTTTTCTTTTATTTATATTAAAAATTATATAAGGCCATTATCACACCCAAGTGCTTCCATGGGGTCCTAAAATAGACACAATAATGCTCATGGTTTGTCATATGTCACCGAATATTATTATGACATGTGTTAGTATATTTTTATATTGTTATAATATATTTTTTACACTTATTTAACTGATTTATCCATTATCTATAGAAAATTAAAATAAATACTGAAGTTACAATTCACAATGTCCAAAAAGGAATATATTTACAAAATGTGGTCTATATAATTAAAAATATGAAATAAACTATCCAAATTCAAAACCAAAAAGTTGTATAAATTAATTTAATATTAATTCATGTTGTCAAAACTAAAAGGTGGGTTTTTGATGAAGTACAAAATATCATAAGATTCACATGTATTTATGAACAATTGATATGTGAAGTTATTTAAATGGCCAAAATTGAATTATCTGATAAGAAAATTATATTAATAAACATTAAAACTAACTCAAATGATAGTCTAACTATATAAACTAATTATTTGATAATGCGTTATTCAATTAAAATGCAGTATTTTTCTCTATTATTTTAAATATTAATTTAATTAAAAATAGAAAATTTCAACCCAGAAAAATTTTGATGTCCATATTATAATGAATAAGTTTAATATATCAAATATAACTTATAAAATTTTCAAAAACAGTATTTATAAAGGGTTCTCCATCAAAAGGTGGAAAACGGTATTTTTTTAAAAAATAATTCTTCTATCAGAAAAATTCAATTTTTTACTTATATAATGTATTGAAAAAATAATAGATGAATTTAAAATATTACGTGGATTATAATAAATATTTATTTTAGTAATAAAATTAATAAATTGTGATTTTATAATTTTTATAGACACTTTTATTTTCATTTTAATATTTTTATGGAGGGAAATAAATATTATTCATACGATTAATTATATATACAAGGTTATTATATTTACTTATCACTTATACTCGGTAATGTGTGAAATCAATTCTATCAAAAGAACATGAAATTTTGTGTAACACAATACATGAAAATGATTTTTTATACTTCACACTAAAATGGTGTTACGTATAGAACACGATAGTCTTGGTTTAACATACAACAAAAGTCATCAATTAAATTAAAAATAATATATCTCATAGAATATTGGGATGTTAAACATCTAAAAATTGCTAATAGAACCCATCCAATTTATCCATCATTCTATGAATCGTTCGACCTTTAAAAATTGTCTCTATAAGCCTGACCACTATATCTTTTTCTTTATTACGATATAACATAATAAACCCCCCACTTAGTCTATCCATGGAATCCATCAATAGATCCATGGGTCACATAATGTATAAGTTAAAATAGTCATATGAACCCATCTATGGAATTATAATATTAATACATGGTTCGGCCATATCTATTTACCCTTTAATCCTAAATTGTTTAGTTATCATTTCATTAGGTACGCCAAGGTCAAAACCAATAGTATACAACATAAAAAATAATGGACCATCCGCATATGGCTTGTCTTTTAAATTACTCTCTTGGGAACAATTCACAAAACAATAAACACTTTATATGAAACCATTACATGGATTTAAAATTTATAATCTCTGATGAGAACATATCATATCTAAAAAAATCATGTAAATTAAAATATAACAATTATCAATTATCAATTATATCATATAGAAAATTCATTCATTTAACCGATTATAATATTATATAACCCCGAAGTGAAATAATGGCATTCTGCACATGCATAATATGCCTATCGACCATACTATGTCACCCAAGAAAAATACACCCATGGGGTGCCCATTAATATGGGTAAACAACCCTAAACATGCTTCCAAACACATAATAAATTTCTTAAACAGATTTATGACATAATAATAGGAAAAAATTATTCAATGAGAAACCCCAAAATTAGGAACATGACAATATGATAAATATTATCAACATTAAAATTAGTAAAATAAACCAAACCACAAACTTTATACTCATATGAGTCTCTTTGTCCAGGATCGACCTGAAATTTGACCTAGAACAAATTAGATACAAAATATGTGCATAGCATCTCAAGATTCAATAACATGGATGATAGAATAAAAAATGATGATCATCTCAAGAGGATCCAAGAACTCACAGAGAGTATTCTCACACATCCAACAGAGTTTGAATCAGATTTTATATGGAATATAACGAGCCAAAACATTGTCCGACACTATAGGGTCAAGATACCCAAGTGTTCTTCTGTCGAGAAATGTGAAAGTGAGGCTACTACCAAATTAAAAAAAACATAAAATAATCTTTGTGTACTTGAATATACACATTGTATATATGTTTATCTTTTCCATGTTTTAACAATAATAACATGAAATTAAAAGGTAATGCTGGTATTGATACATGGTGTGTACAGGGATTACAAGGAATATACCCCATATTCATATTGTTTAATAATTTTTAAATTAGGGCATGGCTTGTTTTTCTACTCATTCATAAGTAAAACCATAAAATAAATTATTTTTACGACTAACAAAGAACTAGATTTTTATTGATTTGATCATTGGAAAATATATAAGTGGAAGAATGATATTAATATAGTCTATTAATGTGTGTTTACATCAGAAATTGAATGTTACATAGATATGAAATTTATGAATCACATATATTTATGAAGCAGTTGTTTCTAGTTTATTTGTGTAATACATTCCCTAAAAAAGTAAGTACATTTAAAATTGAGTTTTTCACTTTTTTGGAGAGATTTTTTTGGAAATCACTAAGTCTAACTGAGATTTATAAACATCATGACAGAATTTTTTTGACAAATTTTCATTTATAGATGTTACATAGACCTAAATTCATCACTAACAACATCATTTGACAGTTTATTTTGTTGAAGAAGCATATTATGGTGTACCAGAACATTATTACTTTATTTATACAAATTATAGGTACATTAATATTATTTTTATTTTCATTAGTGATTTTTATTTTATAAATTCATTGAATATTATTTCTTTTATCAGATTCAAAGATCAATTGAAATCATAGGTGATGAATTAATGTCAACCAAAAGGCTCTACTATTGAAGGATACATATTTGATGTGTACTTGACCTTCTATTATTTTTATTTCAATGTGATTGATACTATATTCAATTACGATAGATGTGCTAAAAGTGTCTCAACTAATTACAATTTTAAAATCATTCATTATTATTTCCAACTATTTGACGACCTATTGGAAGGGATAAACATTTTACATAGACTAATTTGATTTTTCTACATCATCATATATATGTGAAACTCAATATTTCTATTTCATATGAATTTATTTAATATTAATGACTAAAAAATAGGATAAAAGTGGGTTTATTGGGATATGAGATGGAATTTTAAAAAGTTGTTAATATGTTTCTTATCAAAGAGTTATTATTTCATGTAATTATACCCTCATATTCATATTATTAAAATTTATTTATTTTCTCTAGGTTAAATGTAACATCATAAATCATTATTTATAGACAACAAATGTTGAAAATCTATCTAAAATATTACATGATTTTATGTTTTTGGAATTTGGCCCTCAATATCTGAATAACATATTAAATTCCTCAAATATTAAAGGCATCATGTTTCATAAAATTTGTTATGAATAATAATTAAAAAAACCATAAATGTGGTTTATTTACAATTTTATAGGTGAGATACAATGGAAAATTGATTTATATATTTAAAGGAAACTATCATCGGTAGTTTTTAGTTGTTCTATTCAAATTAAAGTCACATAATATTAATAAGAGTATAATGAGAGAATTGTTATATTTTACTTATACCAACATCACTAACTTGATGGATACTAGTGATCATGCAAGGAATGATCCATTTATCTTTGAATCTCAATTGATGATGGTTTGTTATATTTTTATTGAAATATATAAATATTGTAGTTTTTCTTAAAATTAAAGCAGAAAGACATATATTATGTGGGTGATAAAAACCAATTGGTGATTTTTTATAGTGAACCATCTTAATGACCAAATATTGAATTTTCTTCTTGATAATATTATAATGATATAACATGTAATATATGGTGAAAATTAAGGACTCATCATAACGGTGTTGATATGAATAATGATAATAATGACGAAGACAATTTAATCTATTAAATGGGAATGAAATTATATTGTAATTTTTCATTGATTAGTGTTTCACTCTTATATATATTGTATTATTTGTTCTTTTTTTAATATTTTAGTTTCTTATTTTTAATATAGGTAATATACCTTAACTATTTTAAATTCTTGAATTCCAAGAAAAAAAATTCTAGATCCTTTTCATTTATCATCACAAAGCTCGCCACTTCTACAATAATCTTTTTTAGGATCCAAGTTATTCAGCTTTACACAATTCAATTAGTGAGAAAAATTTTTCCCCATATGTCCTTCATATCCCACCATCTGATTTACCTCCAAATATTGACCCATTGGTAACCCCTATATCTAAAGGATATTGGCGGGTTACCATTACTAGTATGTGTGACATTTCTCAAAAATAAAAAGAAATGTTCTTTTTTAATTTTTTAATGATTTGTAAAACATATAACAATATCTATAGAAGGGATACAAATGTGACAACACTAGATGTATAAAACATGAAGGACTTCAAGATCATTAATCAATTTTTTTTGTTTTGGGTGCTTATAAATGATGCTAATAACATATATGGGAATATTATATGGAATAATACTTGTGAGAATGTGAGATTTCAAATTAATTATAATGATTAATTACATATTCCTACAAAATAAAAAAATGTGGTATTTGATACTCACAAAATGATATATTATTTTAATATTTCTTTATAAATAATTTTGAAGACTTGTGTAATTTCTTTAAAAAACATTTAATGTTTTATTTTTTTATTTCTAGAATTTTTTCCATTTGGATGCACCTTACACCAATTCATTCCCATGTATATAGAAAAGAATACATACACCATCTATATAAAAACTAAAATGATAATTTTATATAGAAAAAACTATTTCTAGGTTATACTAACCACATATTTTGTTAGATTGACATGTGGTTGATTTCAATACGTTTAAATTAAATTAGGGATAACTGTCCGTAATATGGATAACAATCCTAGCTTTTTTTCTCAGTTTTGAATCCATAAATACAAATGAAAGGTACAAACCCCATTAAATAAAAGTTATAGGTGGTTAAAACCAGGATAATATTATTTTATTTATATAAATTTAAGGATCAATGATTTTAGATATACTTTTTAAATGTAGGATCTGAAGGAAATTCATTTCCAATTAATGTTTTTCTTGTTAAGGCTGTAAACATGTACTGAGTGTTTTAAAACACTAAAACATGTGTGGGAAGTTCAAAAAAAAGAACTATTATATTTTATATTCATTAAATAGTGATAAAAAAATTTATATATTTAATTTGAAAATGTAGAAATATTGGTACATCATTTGGAATGACAGTTTTAGTGATAAGCCTTTTAATGAATTTTTAGATTTTTATAACTCTAAAATATTTGTTAAATAGTATAAACCAAAAAAATCAGATCGACCAAAAATCATGGTGCAATTTCCACTCAGTTGTTTTTATGAGTACACATAGACATCACATCAATCCACTGTGCGATGTGACCAGAAATACTCATTAAAATCTTTTAAAAGGTAAAAAATCTATTAAAATCAAATGTTTGGGGGGTAAAAACCTGTATATGAAATTAAATTTCTAAGAAATTATAGGGTTAACAATGATTTATGTAATATAGAAATTTAGTATTATAATGGTAAAAAATAGGAATAGATTTCTTATTATCCTGAAATCATGGGAAAATGGCATTATTTTAAATTTTTTCATGTAGGAATGGACATAACATCATTCTGAATACGATTTACCCATTATTATTGTAAACATAGTTTTAGTGTTTTAATGAATTAAAAAATATTAGGAATGGTCAAAACTAGAAAAAATGTGTTGGAATTCATTAAAATCAGGGGGAAAATCTATGTATATAATTTTGAGATTTATAAAGTGACGGTGTGCCATTCTGATTGAGAGTTTTCCTGTTATGGCTATAAATGTGATTTTAGTGTATTAAAACACTAATACCCTTATGGAAGGGTCTAACATATAAAAATTATGTTTTATTTTTTGAATTCTTGAGAAAACCCAAATAAATATAATTATAAAATGTATTAAAAATTTTTACATCATTCTAAAAGTCTATTTTCCATTTGAGGTTGTAAATCTGTTTTTAGTGTTTTAAAGAACTAAAATGTGTGTGGAATGAAAATATAAGGAAAATGATGATGGGTTTTCCAAAAATAGTGGTAAAATAACCATATACTATGTTATGAAATTTAGGAAATAACAAATCATCATTATGAATATAGGTGTGCTCTTTATGGGTGTAAATCCATTTTTACTATTTTAAAACACCAAATGTGCATTGATTGGTAAATCCCATATAAAACAAACTATGAATGATGTTAAATAATATGAAAGAAATAATTTAGGAAATTTTTTATTATAAAAGGTACTCTAATATCAAAATCATTAAAATTGGATTATTAAATAAATTTCATGTACACCGTATGTCGCATTATGAAAAAATTAGAATTTATACATAACATTTTTTTTCAAGTGTTGTATCTTATTTTAATTAGATATGTTTATATTTTCAAAGTGTTTTCATTTTATATTATTATTTTTATGTTAAAATATATTCAATTTTATTAAATTATTATTGTTATTTTTGTGAATCATTATGAATATATTTTGTTTCTTTTCTCATTCACATTTCTTTTAATAAATGTTCTATCTTTTATTGTAAGTGGAAGAAGACATGAGTAGGTAGATTCTTGACAATTATAATACATAACAATTTCCCATAGGTAGTTGTAAAGATTCTTAGTTTCTATGTTATGTTAAATATTTTCAATTTATTCCCCTCAAATTCTAAGTTATTATTTTTCATTCTATTTTGTTTCCATTTATTGTTACAACTAATGAGATGATGTGGTTGGTTTTTAGATAATGAAATTATGGGGTAGAATACATATATAATGTTGGTCATGAAATTGATGTAAATTAGCATTGGGTTGTTGTTCGATATATTTTATATTTTTATATTGATGATGGAGCTATTGGTCGATGTATGTGGTGACAGAAATGTAGGATATGACGAACAAGGTTGTTTGTGTGAATATGTTTTTGTGATGCATGAATGATGGTTTATTATATTTTTATGTTTTATTTTATAGAATTTCTGGTATGACATATTTATATTTCCTATGAAATGTTTTTAGAAACATTAAAACAAATTTCATAATGGTTTATTGTAACAACCACTTACATATATTAATGACTATATTTAGTGACACTTCCAAATAACCTCCAATATATTCCTTATAGAGAGAAATTTAATTTTATATATATTTCATGGGGATATTTTTTATAAAATAATTTCCACATATTAAATTAAAAATTGATGCTGACTTTTACAAAAAAAACATAAAAAACAACCGTGATATGAAATAAAACACGAATAATTGACTAGCGACCTTGAAATATACGAGTGTATTATGATACCACACTAAAAAATAGTTATAAATTTAATCGACTGATAATGAACTAGATAACCATTGATAATCCTCATTTTTTAGGTACATGATATTGAGAAGTATCATTCAACCACTTATGCAACAATGTGTACTATATGTACAAATAATGTTTCACTATATATTGTTTTTGACATAATATAAATCACAAAGCAATATCAAAGCCCCACTATAACAGAGGATATTCGAAAATTGATTCCCAAATCCATCATATGGAAGAAAATATTAACCCCTTATAAATTGAAAATCCCATACAGAAACACACTGAATAAAACCGCATCGAGATTTATGGGCAGTATTTACTTATCTCGTTGGATACTATCACTACATTTGATATCATAATAAGCGACAAAACATAGTTCATTATGAATCAAAGGGAATGTGTACTTCAAACAATGTTTCATAGGATTCCCCACTATAAAAATATATTTTTTGAAATTGATTACTCATTTTGTCTATTTTTTTTATTCAAGACTTATTATTTCATTAATGCATTATGTGAATATCATGTTATATTTTGAAAAAAATGGAATTTTTTTCACAAAACATGTTTAAGATATTATATTATTATATAATTCATAACAATCTCTTTTCAAAATAAAAATTTAAATTTATAGTAACCCACACTAACATTAATAAAAAACAATATCATCAATGAATTAAATTGAAGACACATATCTAGGATAAAATTTTATATTTATAATAGTAGTTCATTATTTCTATCTTGAATTGTGAGCCTTTATTATTACATTTCATATACACTTTTTTAATGCATCTATAGAGATGATTTCAAATAGTAAGAACATTGTTTGATTATATGGGTGGTGTAGGGATTGCAAAATTCAAATTTATTTTATTTTAGATTATTCTTCAAAGAGTCATTATTCATTTAAATTATTATTTTGATTTATAAATTCACAATATCCAGGATAAAAAAGGATAATGGTTTTTGTGTAACTATTTTAAAATCTTTTAATTGTTAATTTTTAGGTTTATATATAAAATTATTACTAAATTAATTTTTTCGATAATTATATTTTTTGGATGTTGAGGTAAATTTTATGATTACATTTCATTCATATAATGGGGTATTTTATATTTTTTTGGAATTCCATTTCCAAGTGGTATTGTAATTTTATGTCTTTTTATTTCCAATACACTCTTTCCTGAAAACATTTGTGAAATGTATCACTACTAGACATTATCATTTATGTCATGAAATAATGGGTATTTTCAAAACACATTGATATTATTGTTCTAATTGTTTTGAAATATTTTATCTTTCGAAAACAAATAGATATGTTCTTTCATTCTAAACCATTAAATTACATGAAATAATATTTTAGGAAGTCACATTATATGATAATGTATCCATTATACTTAACGTATATGGTATTATTTAATAATTTTTCATTTCTATTTTAGGAATCATATTGATTATATAAGAAACATATGTGTATTAATTTCATGTAGTGGATTCTGTGTTGTTTTCCATTAGAGAGTGTAAATTTAACTCTATGAAAAAATACAATGTGTTTATTCCATTATTTTATTATTTTGGTAGAAAATTTTTATAAATGGATTTAGCCATGGGAATAATTTAGTGACATGATAAAATATGGGTAGTTTTATCAGTTATAAATTTGGTAAATCTGTGATTTTTTTAACTAATGTAAATGAATAGAAAAAATGGGATAAATTATTATATCATTGTTCTTTAATTATAAATAATTTAAAAAATGATTAATAAGGAGATTTATGGAACAATAATAATTTTTTATGGAGAATCAAAAAAATATTTTTTACTATGATTAAATTTCATCCATGAATTATGCATATTGAGATTAATATCTTTATTATCCCTTAATTTTGCATAAATTACACAATGAATATTTGGTAGTTTTTGTACCTAGGTCATTTCCCTAAAACATTTTAAATAGATTTAAAACCAAGGCATAATATTATTAAAACTATAAACACATGATATTTAATAGATTCGTTCAACATTATATCAAATCTACTCTGCGTTATTTGTTTCGGTTATGATATATAAATGTTCCACAACGTAGTGTATCATTCACTATATCATGGGGTGGTGAATCCCACAATGATATGACATATCAAAATTAATAGGTGATGTTATAATATATTAAGTTAATCAATGGTGATACATTATTTTAACTAGCTGAGGAAACATTATATTAAAATGACATAATTAATGAGTTAAATCATTGTTGACGATGCACCCACCAACCATAAAAAACCCAACATATCCTCATGTAATGAAATCCCTATTGGCCATTTCCTCACCTTGAGATAATTATAGTTTTAACATATATAAAATAGTATAAATCAAGCCGTATTATTTATCCATTTCATGAAATGATGGATTCATGTTTGGTGAATGATGAAAGTATCCTTAACGACTTTTTTATAGTGTTATACTATGATATTACTGGGATTTTCATTTCAAATGACTATATATATACATAAAACTTCATTGATATTTATTGTGTCATTATGGGTATGACTATAGATAATTAATATGATTTTATTTGTAATTTTTATCTATTCAATTCATCCTGAAAATAACTATGTTTTGGTGCATAGAGAGTCCATAAATATGATGATTCCTTCTAATGTGGGGAGGATTTTTACTATTTTTCATTTTAGACTCTCAATCCATAGAACATGAATTTTTTTAATTTATAATTAATGTTTTTTTTCTATTTAATTAATGCATCCCCGACATGCTACTTATGATTATACAGGCAATTATCACCAAGTATATACCTAATTGAAGTAAGTAGACATATAAGGGTTATGTGATCAATAGTAATATAATGAGTTTTTAGTATCATTTGTTTATTTTTCAAGAATAGGGTTTTCAATAACTAATTTCCGTGTTATTTCATTTTTATCTCATTCATTATCTAGTCATCAACAAAATTATTTTTCAAGGGTGGATCTCCGATTTATTTTAGGGGATAAAATAATAACTAATACATTTTATTTGTCTTAAATTATTTACTATTCATCATAGTACATTTATAAAAGTTCATATATCCCTCGAGGAGATCTTGAATTAGTTTGGTATGAAAGTTATGATTGAAAATATAATGTTTTCCATTTTTGAAATATTGTGATATATGTTAATTATATATATTTGATAATAACAAAGTTCGAAATATTTTGTTAATAATCCATTAAAATTGATCATTTTATCTATTTTAAATGATTTTAGTTTAATTTTATTTCATTTTGTTTGAATATTGTTTTAACTATCAATATATCAAAAGCATTAAGAATAAATACCCAAGTAATCCTTACTATGGGGATTTAGTAATACTCTTTTTTTTTCTATAAACATGAAACATACTATCCATTAGAATATAATATGTTGAAAAATATTATTAATAAATTCTAAACATTAATGGATGAAAGAAGTATCATGATCAATAATTCTATCACAATCCAAACCATCATACTATGCCAAGGAAGGATATTTATCTATTCATTGGAATCTATTCTAGTATTCCAATATAAGATTCAATATTTTTTTTACAATCACGTGTTTACAAAATTGAAACCCATAACCCAAGAATTAAATCTGTTTAAATTAAAATATGATATTACCATTCTTGAACAACTATCATTAGATATTAACCTATAATAACACACTAATTAGATTTAATAAAGAACATACAACAACTTTGAAAAGGATTATATGCGCCCATTGACACCCATGACTCTAGATGTACCATAAATGGAGATTCCTAAAAACTCATAAGACAACCTATCACCTCACCATCTATTTTATAATTCTACTCAAAGTATAATACTTATAAAACACCAAGATAAACAATAATTAGATGTTCATAACATCATCTAATAATAATGAAATTTTTGGAGGATTTTTACAAATAATTATCTTCTATACCTTATGGTTATATATTTGATGAAAAATTATATATATTATAAACATAATACAAATGTCCATTATCTTCACATGGGAGTGAACACAGTAGAAATAAAATTTTATTTCCCACATATTCATTTTTTTACACTAACCCAAATACACATCCACTAATATAACATCATATATAAAACATGTGATATTTGTCTTTATATATAACGGATTACCTAATATAGCATAATAAGAGTTATAATGTCATGGTTTACCCATCCACTATGTCAAATAATGTATTAAATATTTCCTATGTTATAATGTGCATAATAAATTAAGGTGAGTTTATAAATTAATTATTATAATTATAATTCATTAATTGGTGACAACTATAATTAATTAAAATATAATAAAAAAATAAAATTCACCATGTTACCTCGTGAATCTATAGAAGAAAAGAATTTTTTAATCTATATATAGAATGGACCATTAACACATAGAGAAATACTAATTATTACATTCATATTAAATATAATATTTATAAGGGAATATATTTTAATACAATATTGAACTCACTAGGTCACATACAATTATCAAGATGATATAAAATAAAAATAGTTTATCACCATCGAGACTCTATTATATACATCACATGAAAAATACCGTTCATGAAAAATATATTTTGTTATTTCTTTTTCATGACCATATAAAATACCTGGATTAATATTACATAATTAAAAGAGAAAAATAAAGGGTATTGAATGATAAATGAAGGGATAATATACCAATATTAATGAAATAACACATATTATGCAACCTTTGATCCTAAATGGATGAGGAATTCTTAAAGGTGTGAAAAATGATATCCCCCACCCCTCCACCCACATTTAGAACCCCCAAAACTAAAATCACATAAACATTTTAAATGAAATATCAGGAATATATGAAAATTCCCTTCTCATAATTATAGGATGAGGTCCACTACCACCCTCCTGGTGGACCCTCATATTAATTTATTAGGACATTGTGATCTGGTGGTTATAATTAGGATCCTAGTGGTAGGGTAAATATTACTAAAAATCCATATATCCTACTAAATCACAATCATCTACTAATGAAATATGATAGAATCTATTGTATCCCACTATGGATCAACCTATTAACAAATCCATGAAATTTACATAAGTTTATTCTATACCAACATCATGACTTATAATTCATTCTCCCAATCATTTAAAATCTAATACAACTTTCTCACATTGACTAGGTTTCCAAAAAAAATTAAATTTTCTTATATCCCAATCTTCTGAGACATGGATTTCTCCAATATCGTCAACATATACTGAAATGAGTCATTAAAAACAACCCATTATAATTATTTATATCCTAAGGTTCCACATAGAAAACTATTTCATAAAATATTTCATAAAATGGAATATCATTCCAATTTTTGTTCATAATTATGAACAACATTTAATCCTACAACATATAAATTTTATCTAATAATTTATCCCATCATCTAAACCTCTCTATACAACACATATTTGAAATCACCCATGCATGCTTACCACAGTTCCTAATTATATGATCTCATTGATGATATATTAATGATAGTCAGATTTGAAATCATTTGACTATCCACAATATATTTTACTTCATTACGTCTTTCATCGTATCCCCACAAAAATTACAATCATATTTATAATAAATATTATAATCATTCTAGTGTTAAAAAATGACTACATGTCTTCTATACAAGATAACTAAATATAATCAAACATGATGAATGAATCCTAAAATATAATTTTTTTTATGAAATAAAAATAAAAAACAACATATTATTTACCTATAACAAATTATAATACCTTATTTAATAACCTAATTGGATAGAGAAACTTGTTAATATTGATGATAAATAACCCGCACTAATAATTGACATCTTAATAAAAAAACTACTTATTTTTAAAACATAATATCATCATATAATATTAGCCCTATGTTATTCATTATATTATTGGATGACTTTGTTGTGTTACGTGGAATAAATATGAATCATTAACCTTAATGAAATTTTAAAAAAAGTGTCAAGGAAAAAAAAATTCACTTTGATTATTCATAATATGGGAACTTAGTACTTCCTATGACTAAAAGATACTAATTAATTTATTTTAAAATTTAATTTATCACTAAATATCTGTTGATATAGAGGTTTCATACACATTATTTATGTGTTTATGAACAGTCAAAACATAAATTCTTTCTATATTAACTCTCGAATGTTGTCAAAAAAAAATCCTAGGAACTATGTGAGAAAAAGTACTACTGAATTTAGGATTCTTCTATATTGGTTTATGAGTATCTTACAATTTTATCCATCAAACTAATCATTATTAGATTGTCTTTAACATATAAAACACATTAACCCATGGTATTCATTATTGAAACTAGATCATTCATCCTTTGTGATTGCTTCCAGATCCCTGGTGATGTATTTCTCAATATTGACTAACTAAATTCATGGGAACATTACATTTATTACTCCTATACAAAACCTAAAACATGGAGTATATTATCTCCCTATTCATTATCTCTGTATTCTATGTAATCATCCTATTTTCATAAGGTTAATATTCATTCCAGAATTTTTTAAAATTGGTCATGAATTATATGAATCCAAAAGTCAGCGCTGACTCAAATTCTATAATATTATCTCAACAGATTATACAACATTAATCTTGTACCCACATAAGAAAATTCTCTTTTTATTTTCGTTTTTACAGAATAATATTTCTATAAATTCATATAACATTCATTTACCCTTTTTTATTTACATAAATATTAAAAAAAATAACTATATTTGAAAACAAATTGAATATCCAAATACTTTCATATGAAATTTCTATGAAATTGGACCAATTATCACAACTATTAATTTCTTCAAAACCCTTTGTAGAATCATTGAATGATCATTTAGACTTGATTATTTTAATTTAATAACACCCCTTCATCATTCTATTTGTTATCGCACATTATCATCTCTTAATAAAATTTACTAAGTACTATTTTATATAAATAAACCATACAAAACATTATATGAAAAAATACTGTTACAAAATCTATGATTTAGCTTCCTGGTTCTATTTCATCATAGATTATTCTAAATACAAAACCAATATTCTTATTATTAAGTGGTTGTCTAATAATATTTAATAACACGTACAGGTTTTTCGGAATTTTATAACATTCCATAAAGTAAATATTATAGATATTTCTTAAATCCATATGTTACTTATGGAAATGGAATTATATCTAATAAATCATCAACTTATTCTTATAAAATATTAAATAATTACAATATAATTATTATTGTATCTTATGTAATTTTCATTCCTTTTCCAATAATTATTTTAATAGTTGAATTTAATTTTTACTAAATTTAAATAACTTTTAGAGAATTATCCGTATACATATTTTTTCATGTAGATTATGAATAAATCATACACATACTATAATTTTAAACTATTTCTATGACGTTATAATTTTAATCATCTTTAAATGAATTCAAAACATTCTCTAAATTCTGAAAAACATCTTTAATAATTAAATATAAAATTAAAAAACCAATAACATTAATTAAAACTTAACAAAATATTCTAATAATATTTATAACTAGAAAAAAATTAAAAACATTTAAAAATTTACAATAGTTTATTCAATTTCTAGATTCATATTTTTCCGAACACTAACATCATGCATCACAAGTCATTGAATTAAATCCTTTCACATGGAAAATTTCATGGAGATCATACGTCAATAAATTAAATATTTTTTTGAAAAAATTCAATCTCTAAATTAAATTTAATAAATTGAAATGTCATTTTGATTTTACTCCCCTATATAAATTTAGTCAAATAAATATTATCCACATTATATTTGGAAACCAGATTATAATTTTAACAAATAGATAATGATATAAACTTCTCCCCTTTAACAATGAATATTAAACTATATATACAACTTTTAAAACCAAATCTATGTCCTTTTAATATATTATTGAATACATAATCATGTTATTGGGGTAGGATGGAAAAAATTTACTGTTAACCCAATAAAAATCTATCTTCTCTCTACTTTTTTAAAAAAATCTAAAATTTTATCTTTTAATGAAGTTTATAGTATATTATCATAAGAAATTTGTAATTTATCTATGATGAAATGATACTTAATATAAAAATAATTTAGTATTTAGGCATTTATTGGGTTCATTTATAAATCAATAACACACTGATTTTTAAATGAAATCCCAGATGGCTTCTCAACGTATAACAAATGACACTCCAATTGGGCCTTTATCTGTATATTGTTCCTTTAATAATATGTTGTTATAATATATTTATCATGAAATACTCTCAAAGAATTTAACACCACAATAATTTATAAATAAATATAATATAGAATACATAAAAACTGATTCTCTACAAAAAACCACTTTGTTTTAACCTATCCATGCAAACAAAATTTTTCAACCTATTTGACTTCAATTTTGAAAAACTGAGATACATGGTTGTGTTCTATAAGATATTTATAGTATGATAATACAAAATTATTTTTGGGTGAATAATTACTTACCCTTATGAATGGTAACATTACCATATGAATATTAATGAATAGAATTTAATAGAAAATCGTCCAAAAAATTAGAAACTTCACCCATAAATGTATAAATACAATTTAGACATCATAAAACTGAAATAAGTATCATAGTATAAGTATTGGTTTTTTTGTATGTCATAAATATTTTATTTATAATTTTATGATTTATTTAATAATTTTAAATAGAAATGTATTTTCATAAAATGTAATCATAATTTGTTATTTTATTTTTGTATGTTTATAAGAAAATTGTATGGGATGTTGTTTAATTTTTCCATGTGTTATAAAATGAGTTATAGTTTTAGAATTTTTTTCGAATAAATTATGATTTTATTATAAAATTAAATGAAACAAATCTATAAAATTATTTTCAAAAAATTGAATTCATTAATTAATTATAGAAGTTAAAAAATGGTCAGGGCTAATTTTTTGGAATTTTATTGAAATCTGTATTTTTCGATAAATAATGAACTATGGTAAAATACAGTATATTCAATTAATCAATAAAATTAAATATTAATGACCTCATTATTGATGTAATACAACATTTTTAGAATTCAAAAAAATTATTACTATTTTTTGGTCACCATAATTAATATTATTCATAGTCTTGAGAAAAATATATTATAATAATGATTAAAATAATGAAAAATACCTTGTCTCCTCCACTATAAATACCACCCTCATTCCCCTCTTCATTCCACAAATCACAAGAATTGATACATACTTAGGTTCTACCCAATAATATTTCTAGTATTCATACAATTTCATAGAGCTACTGGTCAAACCAAAATTCCAAAACCAAAATCCTTAAGAAAGATCTCAAGGAGAAGAGATCAAGAGTTAAACATACTATTTTGTTTTCATTCTTTTCATTCATTTTATGTTATTATTTTTAATTGAAAATGGATTATGTTTGGATATTTCTTTCCATATTCCCCCTAATTCCCATATTATTGTTATGACATACCCACATTCTCTCATGAAACTATTTTATTAAATTTTTTGTGCCACTGTTAAGCTACTGAATTTTCATGAGATATTTCTCAATTTTACTTATTTTTTGAGTTCTGTTATTTTATACTTCTTTCCTAATCTCCCCTAAAAATGATATTATAATTAATGTACCTTGAAATAATAGTAATTTTATTATTCTAACTGTATATTTCATCCTAATTTCTCTATCCTCTTCCCCTTATACTAAAAATGAAAACAATGTCCGATATGTGATAATTTATCACATTCAAGGACGAAAGATGGTCAAATTCTGTTAATATCTTCACGACTGGTCATGAATAATATTTTATGGTTTAATAATATCATAATATATTTATTTTAACTTATTAAATGTTCTATAACAATTACACACTTAAAATATAAAATTAAAATACAAAACAAGTTCATTATGAACAAAACCGTGAAGTTAATCCAAACATTTGTAATTTACATCTAACTAATGAATCATCATCAGGGTATGTTTCCCAAAATAGTAATAAGATAATTTATATCTCTGTATTTTCACCAATAAGATATATTAACAATTCTTGACGTTTAACCACACATTAAATGAACTTCCATAAATGAATACAAGTAAACCGATCATGAAAACCAATGAAGAAAATGGTTCGGAAACAATAAAATTGAACCTCTTAAACCCCTATAAAGGGCCAAGAAAGAACCTAATAGGGATATACTAAGTAAAATACATGTATATAATGTTTTTTACTTATTAATTAATGAATCGATATTTTATTATTAATGTCATTAAAAAAATTAATAACACACTCGAGCCTAAGATAAGGGGTTTATAATCTCACATTAATTTCAATGAGATTTCCATTATTCGCCAATTATTTATTTTATGTGGTGAATGTTTACTGCCAATTTTAATATATATCATGATTATATTTATATTAATTGTATTAAATGATTCATTTTATGTTTGTTATGTTTTGGTAATATGATTAAATTGATTACAATATGGTAATGGACTTTGTCTACATTTCCATTTCAATGAGGCCTTCTTGGTATTGTGAAACTAATAATTATAATCTTGTGTATATAATACCAATTTGATTTCATTTTTTGTTTTAAATGGTAAATATGTTATATATAAATATTTGGGTTTCACTGATATGAGTATTTTTTTAAGTCGTATGCACTTTTACATGTAGTGTTTATATGAAATGTTCTTTTAACTATAGAAATATTAAAGAATTTGTATTCTATACTCTATAAATGTATTGAGAATGCATATTTAACATGTACCAAATCTATGTATAATGAATTATTTGGACTTATAGTGGATTTTGGGGCCAATTATAGCCCCTCGATTCATCAACATATCTCATGAGATGAATCAGTTGGCGACAAACCTTGTGAGTTTGTTTCAAAAAATCAGACGAGTTTCTACCCCCAAACATAATCCATTTTGATGGTATTGTGGTATCTTCTATCAGATACATGATATCCAATTAATAAGAATTAAATTTATTCATTTTCAGTTATTACTATTAATAAGGTTTTCACTATGAAAAAAATGATGGTTGTAGTTTCACACTCAAATTATTAATAGCGCGTGTTTTCAACTTATTTACCATGCCATATATATTACGTCAAATTATTTATTATTAACTTATTTTTGATTCATGATTTATCTATTTATAACCCTTATTTAGAAGTTTAGTTCACCCAATTTATTATTAATCTTCAAATTGTTATGAATAGGCGGTTATTTATTGAGTTTTCATGGTTGTAGTTAATTTGTTTTTGTAATTTATTGGTTTTTGTTACATTTTTTCAATGTAATTTTAGTTACATATATATATATTTATTTATATTCATCAATTATACTAAAATAATCATTCATTCAGTATTTCATTCCTTTTAACCACGACAATCAAACAAGTTATTAACTGTCTCTGGTCTAAAGGGGTCGGGGTGTAACAGTTGGTATCAGAGGTTATTTAGTACAAAACCTAAAAACTATATTAGAAAATTAAGATTCGAGATCAAATACCTAAGGTATTATTTGAAGAGAAACATAAAAGAACATTTTTGAATTTTGGTATGGGATGCAGTGTTTTTATATTTCTATAAAATGCATCCCTATCTGGATACAAACATGTAGAGGTGGCACTGGGTAACATATACCTAGGTGTGAAAACTCTGACAAGGTACTTCGGGTATTACCCAGGGTATCCAAGTACATGACAATGGGCCTTACTACACTCATGGTACTGACACTCCCATGGGATATTCATAGAATAATTCATATTTCATTAATGCACCATTTTAAAGGACTTATGCCCCGTAAACAACCAATGAATATGGTTCTAGGATTTATGATGATTAAATTTATGTAATATGATATATCATGTTTTGAGTTATAGAGAGTTCATAATTTTAAATGTTTATATATAATATGGAACTGATTATAAATTCTTCTTAGAAGAAATAATAATAACTTCACCAATGAACGTGATGTGAAGATTAAGAGTGATCATATCTCTATGGTCTTAAGACCTGTTTTCAAATGAGGATTGTCTCCCATGTATCATCATCAAGTGAGGAAATAATATCATGTGTTAACAAGGTATGTAAAGACATATCTGAGTCCTATGGATTAGGAAGGAAGGAAAATAATGAGAATGGCATAGAAATATGAGGTAAAAAGAATGATAGAAAGAAGAGTTTTCCAACATGTGATAATTGTAGAAAGAATCGCCCTGGTAAATGCTTGAAGTGAATGGGTGTTTGATATATGTGAGGAGAAAAATGACACCATGTTACGTATTTAAAGGGTATAAAAATGGATTCCAATATACTATTCTTAAAATGCAAGGAAATTATACACTATGTGAATCAATTTCACAAGAGTAAAAGGAATATACCCGAAATGATGATTCCAGATAATGATCATGTGATGTTGCTTCCAAAGATGAAGTAAAATGATTTATATGCCATGTCAAAAATCAGGTCATTTTAATATTTTTTCAGAAATGTACTGGTTATAAAAATTATGAAATATATGAGTATTTTAATGAAATATATTTTCATTAATGATTTTTTGTCGTATGAGCAATGGTACAAAAGAAAAGTGATTGAGTATAAAGATAAACTTTTTATAAACAAACCTGACTGAGGGAAAGAAAACCCTTAAAATATATCTGATGTAGATATTATGCTGAATAGATGATTGATTCAGATAAGTAATGAATTCCTTGTAACTAATTATTAACTTTTCAAGAAGTTGTCTATGATATCATCGATGAATTTTAAAACATTTTTGGATTTATGGAATATATAAAATAACATGTATCTTACATTAAGAATGAAAAAGAATTCCATTTTCCTATATGGTTTTTATGGTAATTTATGTTATTAATATATTTCCATAGGATAATTGATGAAGTAATTCACATGTTTCGAATGTGAATTTTAGAACTTATTCTTGTTTATTAAGGGTATATGATATGTTTGTAATTCAAATTTAGAGACCTTTATAATAATTTTTTGAATCATAATATCTTTTAATTTATTAACTATTTATGAAATGGTTTTATGTTTATCATTGTATGGTGTTTTTAGTGTTTAATGTAACTACGTGATGGAATGATTATTCTTCCATGACCATGTTTTATAAATAGAATGAAATTTTTTGTTGTAATTGATAAATTTCTCCTTCCTCTTGTTAATTGGATATTTTAACCATATTCACGATTTGGGTTTCCTATGGTAATTTTCAAGTATCAATCATTACCATTAGATGTTCAATTTCAAATTTCAGGGATGAAAGTTTTATTTGGAAGGGATAATGTAACACCCCAATAACATAAATATATATTTAATATAGAATACATGCAACACTAGATCTCTACAAAATATAACTCTGTTATAACAAGGCCATGTAAACATAATTTTCCCACCTCTATGACATGAATTTTGAAAAATTGATATACACGGCTATGTTCAGTAATATATTTAGACTCAGATATGACAAACATAATATTTAGTGAATAATAGCATACCCTTATTAATAGAAACATACACTTATGAATAGTAATTAATTTCAAATTTTCCAAAAAATAGAAACTTCCCCCATTAATATATAAATATAATTTAGACATATTAAAATTTAAAAATGATCATAGTATTTTTATTGGTATTTTTGTATGTCATTAATGTTTTAATTACAATTTTATGATTAATTTAATAATTTCAAATTGAAATGTATTTTAATAAAATTTAATCATAATTTATTATTTTATTATCTAATGGTTATAAGATGACTTTATAAGATATTGATTAATTATTCATGGTGTTATAAAACGAGTTAAAGTTTTAATGTTATTTTTTATTATAAATTATGATTTTATTTAAAAATTAAATTTAAAATATTTAAAAAATAAAATTCAAAAAATTTTGTTCAATTTTGAATTCTACATATTGAATAATTATAAGGGTGAATTTTTTAGAAGTTTATCAAATTCTAGAATTTTCAATGAATAGTTAAATACTGTAAAATACAATATATTCAAATTATAATTAAAATACACAATTTATGACATCATAATTTATGTAAGACCACATGGTTCGAATTAAAATTCCATTAATAGTATTTTTAATCCCATGAATTATGATTATTCATAGTCTTGAGAAAAAATATTAAAGTAATGATAAAAATAATGAAAAATACCTCCTCTCCTCCACTATAAATACAACCATCATTCCTCTCTTCCTCCAACACCTCTAAAGCCTTGAGACATACCTATGTTCTGACCAATACATATAACAGGACTATTTCCCATGTCATATAGCATACGGTCTCATCAAAAGACCAAAACCAAAAGCCTTAAGAAGGATCTCTGGGAGAAAGGGTCAAGAGGTAAACATCCTCTTTAGTTTTCATTCTTTTCATTCATTTTATGTTATTAATTTGAAATTAATTTGACTTATATAAGGATATTTCATTACATTCCCACTTATAGATCATATTATATTTATGATATACCCCCTTTATCTCATCATACTAGTTTATGAAATTTTTTGTGGCACTATTTGGCTACAATATTTTCAGGAGAGACTTCTCAATTTTTCTTCTATTTTGATTTCCTTTGTTATTTACATCATTCTTAATATCACATAATAAAAATGCATTTATAATTACAATAACTTACATGAAAATTAATTTAATTATTCCAATTTAATATTTCATCATAATCTCTCTTTCCTACACCTCTTATACAAATAATAAAAACATCATCTGAGATATGTTAATTTATCACATTCAAGGACGACAAGTTCACAATTTATATTAATATATTCAATAATATCAATGAAACCATTTAAATGGTTGTAAAAAGTCATAATATATTTATTTTACCTTATTAAATTTTCATTAATCTTTACACACTCAAAATATAATATAATAATACAAAACATGTTCTTAATGAACAAATCCACCATGTTAATCCAAACGTTTTTAATTTACATTTATCTAATGAATCATCATTATGGTATATAACCAAATTAATTATAAGATCACAAATATTTCAATAAGTTCATCAATAATAAATAATTACAATTCTTTATGATTAACCACACATCAATCAAACATCCTTTAAACAAATCAGGTAAACTGATCATGAAAACCAAGGAAGAAAGTGCTTCCAAAACAATAAAATTTAACCACTAAACCCCTAAAAAGGGTCATTAATGAACCTAATAATGCCATAATAAATCAATTAAATGTATATAAGGTTTTAGATATATTAATTAATGAATATAAATTTTATTATTCATGTCTTTAAAACAATCGAAGAACACACTAAAGAAGAAGTTATGTGGTTTCTCATCTCACTTTCATTTCCATAAGAATTCCATTGTTCGCCACATATTTCATATTTGTGGAATATGTGTACAGCCATGTTTCATCTATATAATTATTATATTTATATTCATGGTATTAATTGATTAATTTTATTGTTATTATGTTTTATTCATATGATTCATTTATTACATTTTGTTAAGGGACTTTGTCTCAATTTCTGTTTCATTGAGATCATCTTTGTGTTGTGTAATTAATCATTAATATGTAGTTTATCTACTGAAATTTGAGAAAATTGTTCATTTTATATTGTAAATATATTATATATAACATTTGTGGTTTCTGGATATGAGTATTTTCTTAAGTTGTATGCACTTTTACATGCAGTGTTTAATTGGAATGATTTTTAAACTATAGAAATTTTGATGAATATGTATTCTCTAATCTGTACGAATATTGAGAAGAAATATTGTAGTTACATTAAATATATGTGTAAATAATTATTTGAACATATAGAGGTGGGTGGTTCCCACTATATCCACTCGATCCATCGACATGTCTCATGATACAAATCTGTTTGCGACAAACCCTTCATGTTTTTTTCCAAACATCATACGGGTTTCAACCCCCAAACAAAAAATGCTTCAAAGATATTGTGGTATCATGTTCTATAATCATGATATCCAATTTATAATATTTCTCTTTATTCATTTTCATTTATTACTATCAATTAGGTTTTCAATATGAAATAATCAATGGATGTAGTTTCATACTCAGTTTATTAATGCCTTGTGTTTTCTATTTATTCACCATACCATATTGATTATGTTAAATTGATTATGATTAAATTATTATTGATTCTTGTTTTTTATATTTTAAAAACATATAGAGGATTTTTTCTCACCCCTTTCATTTGTTTAAGATAAACAGGTCATGAAGAGGAGGCAATTTATTGAGATCTCATGGTTGTAGTTTATTAGTTTTTATTATGTGTCATTTTTGTTACCTTTTCCAATGTAATGTGAGTTACAACTATGTATCTATTTTCTTAATGACTAAAAAAACTGATCGTTCCATTGGGATTTCCATACTTTTAACCATTCTAATGTAACTTGTTATGCATTGCCTCTATTATAGTGGGGTCAGGTGTTACAATGAAACTAAATTGTTAATCTATTTTTTGGTACTATATTATACATTTTCACATTAATGTAATGTTCCAAATAAAGTAGATTTTTATTTATTGTAGTATCTTTTTTAAACTATATATTAAAAATCTTGTGTGAAATTTTTCAACACATTTTTAATGAAGGTTGTAATATATTGTGGCTTTTTCATATCATAGATTTATTTTTTTCTTTCATGATATGATAATCCTTAGGATAAAAAAGATATATTATAATGTGAATCACTAAATAATATATATCATACCATTATATTATAATATAATTTATATTTTTAATGATTATCCTAAAAAATATATTTTTAAATAGTCTTCAATCTTATGATTTTCTCAATTTATTTCTTACAATAATTGTCTCATAAACATCTCTAGAATCATATATTTCAAATTTATTCAATATAGTGTGTTTATTTGTTTCAAGAAATGAATATTTAATCAAATTTGTGTCTAATCTGTAATTCCATAAGATAGTCTATTTCTCTCATTAATGGATTCCCAAGATGAATCATCATTTACATAGAAAAATATTCATATGATGTATCTTTTATACCAATAAACATTATATCATAAATATAAAAATGTTAAAAATAAATATTGTGGATATATATTAAAATTAATTTTTTGTTTCAACCATCCATTTATTATCACACCCCTTGATATTACTATATATATTTCCTTTAAATAAATCTAATTTCCTCAATTTCATCCCCCCTAAGAAAAAAATAAAACTAAATGCATAATTTTAGATCAATATTATTGTGAAAAATAACACTTAAAACAAAATCTAGTAAATAAAATTTTTTTGTCAAAAAACAATTTCTAAACAGTAGAGGAGAAATAAATAAGAACATTAAATAATTTTTCTTGTTTTTGCCTAAAATAAATTGGTTTTAATGTTTTTTATATTTAATCTTAGGAATTTAAAATTTAATTTTTTTTATTTTTTTAAATATTCACTAATATATAAACATTTTTTAAAGGTAATTGTTTTCTCAAATAATAATAATAACACATAAAATAGTTTTTACAATAAAATGGTATATATAAAAATATTATTTTTCAATTAGGAATAAATTTTAAAACATTAAAATATAAATTTTAAATAATTTATTTCATTATTTAATTGATAATGTAAAAATTTAAATAAGATGAAATTTTATGAATATTTTGGAATATTGTTTTAAGATAATAGTAAAAAATATATGTTTTTTAATACGGTAAAATATTTCACATTATAAATATCTATGAACGGATTAAATATATGATGATTTTATTCAAAACTATTATTTTATTATAAAATATATTTAAACATTTAAATTTTCATTGTTTATATTGGAAAACCCATGATAACAATTTAAAATATGTTTAATATTTATTTGATTATGAAATTCAATATACTTTGTGTTTAATTATTTTTTCTTAAGATCGATTTTTTTCATCTATTGAAATCCATTTAACTATTACCTATAAAGTAATAAATCATTCATTCTAATAAAAATTTTAAAAAACTGATCATTTTATCGTAATCATTATATTATAATAAAAATAAAAAACATTCTTTTGGTTCTTCTCTTCTCAATGAAATCACCACCAATGCATTCATCCATATTTATAGGGGGGAAATTACATAGAGAATGGAAAAATTATCAATTATAAAATATATGTCCAAATTCCATTATTTTTTATTCTACTTTATATAAATAAGTAATAACCATGTAAAAATAATTAATATATATTCATAAGTATACTTATTTTTCATTATGTTTATTTTGTAACCATATTATACCCTCCTCACATCATATTAATGCTACTAAATAGAATTTTTAATTATAAAATCAAATTTAGGAAAAATTAAGAAAAACTGGAATATATGAGATAAATAAAACATCAATATAGATAACTACATCATTAAATAATATTAGGATAATTATATATTATTACATGGAAAAAAATTGATTCATTAGATATTGCCTCTACGTCAAGATTATCATTGATCTGATCCCCGAAATGGAAGCCTATCATGAAAAAGTATTTCTTGTGTTCTTCCAATACAATTTCCCCCTTGATGAGTAAATGAATGGAAATATGATTTTTTATATGTAAAACTATCATGTTCTTTCGTAATGGAAACTTTTAGGGTCATTAAAAAATTATATAGATTTCTTTCTTTGAGGTGATGATCAATGAATCATTCAGTGTCACTTCATTTGAGTCAGGGATAATCTCTTGAACTACTAGAATGTTTATCTATTCCATATGTAAACCCTTTATAACTCTACTTTTTTGGGCCTTATTGGGGTCTAAGGTAAAATCACTGACAGGTCGAGATGCCACCAATTGTTCTCAATCAAAACACTATCCACATTTTTTTGGCTTACTATAGTAATTGGATTCTCGTTGTCTGAACATACCTCAATACTGGGTGTCATATTCCTCAAGTGTTGATTCACTAGAAAAATGATTAAGTCCAAATTTCATTACATCATATGAGGATCTAGTAACCATGTATTTAGATAATTTGGAGTAGTCTTTTCATGGTATCCCCCCTTATTGACCAAGATGTTTCTAGAAAAGCGATTGTGTTGCTAACCATTTCTCGAACAAGACACAATAATCATGTTTTTTTGTGGATGTTTTTCGTAATTTTTCATAGTTTGGGAGTGGTTTTTCTATATCATTTGGTTAATTCTCCTCAAGATACATTGAACCAAACATATTTTTCATCCATCTTGGACTGAATGTATGTCATCCTTCAGGGTCACCATTCCCCTTTTCATTATCATTTAATATTTTGATGCTATTATAGAGATGTAATGAGTTTTTAATGCAACAAAAAGAAGAACAACAGGATATTGAGCCATTATACATAGAATTATATTATCATAGATAGAGTGGGATTGAATATTTATGTGATTTTCATCAAATGGACTTAAAAGAAAATGTTTGAATAGTATCCTAATAGTTGTTTCTATAAATACCATTCTTAATAGTTTCTATATAATCTGGGGAACATTGTAGGGGGTGATCTAATAACCCATGTTTCCATCATAGATGAAAAATAATCCCCCAAATGAAACCTCAATATGGTAAATTTTTCATCCACCTTTGGATCTGAAACACGTAACCTACATCCTTATGAATATAAACAAAATTGGGTGCTTCTAAAAAATCTATAGGATCAATGGGGGGATTAGAGAGATTTCTACCCATTCCACCAATGATTTGGTAATACACCCCTCTGCCCAGTGAATTTATCTACGATGAAATTTATATGAAGCGAACATATGAACAAGATAATTGCAATAAGAAAAATATTCTTTCAATGCCATGAAGTTCAATACCGATTTTTATCGTAGAACTTCCCCAATATTGATGTATAACCACTCCACTATAGTTTTAGAAACATCATTCTAGACACAAATATAAGGATAAATATGGTGATAGTATTTTTTTTTGATCATAGAATCCTCCCAACCGAATGGTTTATCATGTAGACAATAATACTATATTGAATTGGAAGAGGGGTTTTAAGGATGATTACCCAACATGCAGTTTTTGGGAGATCTCTATTCAAATTGGAATTAAAAAAATGAATGAGGTATACATGAGACCCATTTAATGTGAAAGGCACACTAGAACAAGCCATGGTCAAATCATCCTGAGAAGAAAACATGGACCATATTATGTCACCTGTAAATATTATCATTAGTCGCTGCTCTGATAATCCCCATGATCCAAAAAAATAGATCAATGTTATCGACTGATTTATGTTGAGAGGTGAATAAATCCATCAATGATAGGTTTAGAAGAGAATACATAGTCATGAACTACATGGTTGATGGATCATTGTGGGGAAATCCATTAAGAACATCAAGGACATTATGGAGGAGGTCGATTGATCAAAATTGAGTACATAAATCATGATTTTTGAATTGAAGTATGGGAAAATGGAAATCGCTATAGGGAGATAATGGTACACACCCTCCATGGATTGGGTAGAGATCATGTAGTGACCATATATTCCAAGGTAATCCATGGATTACTGGGAGAACGTAAATCTATTAAAGCCTCTTCTGTCCCAACCATTTAAAAAAATGTATCAAGTGTAACATTTAGAATATCACCTCTATAAGTGGAATGATCCATTTTTAAAAACCACTATAGATGTAATGTTAAAAGGTTCTAATTATTTCAGTAACACTGATTATCAAAAAATCATTAATATTAAGAAAATATAATCCAAAACTCACTTTCATTTTGTTCAACGAAAAATAAGAACGATGCCATGTTGTATATGATGATGTCAACCTCCTTGAATTGAAGTATTTCCTTTACCATATAAGATGTATTTTACTATTAATGTATATATATTAAAAAAAATTCAAAAAAATAATAAAATATAAAATATATTTATTTTATTACATTATTCTTAAATAATTGTTTTCTCAATCGTACACACTAGTCGATAGTAACATGCTCTTGTTTTGGTTGGTTTTGACAACTACATAAACAAAATTATATATTATATCACAGATAACTATAAAAACATCAATAATTGTATTATTATACATAAATGATAAAATAATATTTGTATTATTGTTTTAGAAATATTTTATTAGTATATATCACTTTACTAGCATTCCAACTATTAGTCGACTGAAATAGATTAAATAATGTCATCAATGAATCTATTTTTTTGAATAATATATAAAAAATGCTTGGGAAAAATTTATAGATTTATAAATAATTATAAGTACAATGTAATCCTATCTCGTACAATTTAGAAATAGAGAAAGCTTTATTAATGAACCAGAACCATCATTGAACATTTAATGAATGCATGAAACAATCGAAATCGTTAACCACATATATTGATATTAAAATATAACAATATAATTATTTTTTAATATATCATCATAATTAAAAAAAATTAATATATATAAATTATTTTATATAATATTTCTTTAATATTATTATATCTATTATATAAGTGGATAAAATGGGTTCAACTATACATGAATACATAGTAATGGGGTTTCTTCTCAATTTAGTTTATTTGAGATATATTTTTTAGGATACTAATTTAACTTTTATTATGTGAATAATATATATTATATATTGAATTATCACTTATTAATTATGTTTAAATATTTATATTTTCTTTTATCATATAATAGGTTTCTATTAATATGTTTTGTAAACCCAATCGGGTTTTCTTGACTCATTTTCTCATCTTGATACATAATGATTCCACATTGATTATAGATATAAATAACAGTTTTATTATATTTGATTATGATATTATAATATATTTTACCTTTAAATTATCAATAATTAGATTGACAAATTTATTTATTAAAATAGTTTTATTTTTCTTTTTATAATTCTCATTCTCTTAAAATATTCTTATTTTCTTCAATACAAATTTCCACTCTTCCCCTTACTATTCTCCATTCATATTTTGAAATCCAAATAATATTTTATCAGAGAAAATAATTAAATTTAATTATTATACATTTTATTTTATTTTTTTATAAATATATTTATGATTTGTGTTTAAATATAGATATTTTCACAAAGTTGAAAATAATTTCCCTTTAATGTTTTTTATCATCCACACTATATTCCATATATGAACACATTATATTTTTAAAGGCTCCAGTAGTAGAGATTATATTTGTGAGTACTAATTTTAAATATATTTTAAATTTATTTATTTGTAACATTTATTAATTTTTAAGGCATATTGAGATTAATTTCCCATTATATAGGTTTTTAATTCATTCTTTACATGTTTTTAAAGATTTTAATTATAAATGTAACACATAATATCTATTTTTTATTAAAACGTGATGAAATGTTTTCAAAAAAATATTTTATTTTTTTATTACATTGAAAAATTTAACTATAAAATATGTTTCTATAAAGGAATTTTATTCATTAATAAATTCACCATTAAAATAAACTTTTTTTGTGATTTAATTTCTGGAATCAAGCTGTCTCACTCCTGATTTCATTTTATGTTATTCAACTTGGAAATGTTTCTATATTTATTTTATATAAATAGGTTTTAAATGATATTTTCAATTATTTATTTCACGGGACATAAAATGCAAGACACCATGAATTTTTAATATATTTTCACAAAATAAATTTTTTATTTGATATATTTCATCATTCTCAATAATTATATTTAAAAATCGACATTGTAATATTAAAATATTATTATTTAATAATGATATTTTTAACATTAATGATAATTTTTTTAAAAGAAATTAATATATTTTATTCTCTTTAAATGGTCATAAAAAACAATTTATTAATAGATATTTATTATGTAATCAACTTTGATTGATGTTCTTTGATACTTGATAAATGATTCATTTTTTATTTTGTACATTATTGTTAAAATTAAATTTTCCAATTTTAATAATTCTATTTTATAAAATAAAAATACATTTTTAAATATTAATATCATTAATAAAATGGAGATAATTGATGGAATATTTTTATAGAAATGATATATTTTTAGTCAAAAGATAAAAGTATCAATTTTTCAAATTTTTTCATTTTTATTCATTAAATAATTTAATATAAAAATAAAATTGTATTTTTTTATATAATAATAATGTAAAATATCAACCATTTTATTTTTATTAGTTTTTTCAGTTTTTTTATAATCTATAATTTTCATGATTTTAGTATCGTATTACCTTTATTCTTATAATTCGTTTTTTGAAAACTCTTTTTAATTGAATAATGTTTATTTATTTTAAGTAATTAAAAAACCCAAAAATAAATAAAAAATTGAAATGAATTTTATAGGTTATATTGTTATTTATAAGAATTTAATATCTAATAATGATTTTTACTATTCATTGAGTAAATGTAAGATCATTGATTGTTTGACAATTTTTTTTTTCTAAAAATCCACTTGTCCTAATGTTTAATACAATTATAAATTTTTTGATTTCATCCCAATATGGTGATAAAACATTGTAAAATGGATTCAATATTTTTAATCAAAATAAAATATTTAATTTAATATGTTCATTTCTTTGCCATAATGAATAGTAAAAAATACTTAATATTCAACAACACAATGAAGGGGTAAATTAAGTAAACATAAGACAAAACCAAGTTATATGGCCACTATTTTTCATATTCAATGTTATTGGATGAATTTATTTATAAATATATCTTCTTATTCTTGATATATATATTTTTAGGTATAACTTTTCCATCAATGATAGAATTATAATATTTTATCTAATGAAAAAGTTATAATTTTACTCTCTTACTTTTGTAAAACAGTTTTTGTCTACATATGGACAAATAAATTATTATGAAATAATATTAATGGTTATTTTGATCATGAATAATTATTTTCATTTTAATTTTTTTAAATATTTTATTTATAATTATATAATTACCTTAATTTTTTTTTGAAACATTGACACCGTATTTGAAAAAATACTAGAAATAAAAAATAAAAAATCATAGATATTTAAAAATAATTTTAATTAGAGAAATTTATTGTGTTTAAATATTTTATTTATATACATATTAAATATTATATATGTTTTAAAACATTATAGTAAAATTTAATCTTTCCCATGATGTCTTTAATGTAAAATTAAATGAATATAACCAAAAATGAAAATAATGATTTCTTTAATATGTAATAATTTATTAATAGATTAGAAATTAAAAAATATTATACATGATCTAGTGAATTTATTATAGTTAATAATATCATAAATATTCATTTTATAGGTAACTTTTATATTTATGATATAATTTTTTACCCTTTAATAATGAAATCATTATTAATGTGGTTAATTTCAAAATAGGCTAACTCAGGGGGTTTAATGAAAGGACATATTTGAAATCAAATAATAATCCTCTCCAAAACTTATTTGTTTATTTTATTTAAAACACATACTACCTTAATTTTTTATCTCTTTTTATTTGAAATAATTTCTTAAGAAAATTACATATCTATATTTTAATACTCTATGATATTCAAAAAGCGCCCCTCCCTAACATATAAACGTGAACAGACTCTTATCATTCCACTAAACATCTAAATATTTTTTATTAAAAACATACCAACCCAAATAATTTAATAAATTCACATACCATTCCACAAGGAAAATTGTGTATTATAATAAACACTGAGGAATGTTTGGGGTAATAACATAAAGAAATTTTCTGGTGAATTGGAGATTTCTTCACCCATGTGTTTTTTATTAACTATTCCACCAATATATATATTTATCAAATGATTAGATAATAACATAAATATATCGAAGGTAATTACTCATTTTTTTGTATTTTTATAACCTTTATTCATATCCTCTACCATTAAATGGATAAAAGAACATGTTGACTGTCTGTACTACAGAGTACTACCTCACGAACCAATGTAATTAATTTTTTAGTATCAAAAATCACATTGGAATATAATGTTGTATTTGAAGTATACGTATGATATTTTAAATAATTTTACTTATGTAATCATTATTTCACATTTATATATATTAAATAAATTTTGTTAGTGAATGATAATGTTTTTTGGGTATACATGTAGACTATTGCCTCCATAATGAGAAGAGAAAAAGATTTTGTTTATTCATTACATTTATGTTAATAAAGATCAATTTAATTAATATTTATTATATATATTAAATAATAATTATTTGGTATAGGGTAATTAATATTTTCCTTTTTCCATCTACACAAATGCGAAAATAGAGATCATATATACTTATACAATATCATCTCCATTAACGATATAATTCATTTTTTAATATTATTCCAATGCGGATGACTTTATATATATATAATAAATATATATGATATTTATATGATTAATAACATACTGGAGATTATATATCCATGATCAATATGAATATAACAGATCTTCTAAACTGGAACTCTCATTAAAAATAAAATAGTTATCACCGTGAAAAGTCAATTTTAATAAATAATTTTTAAAAATTATATGTTAAAATTTTACAAGTGAATAATTTATGATATTATAAGTATTTAAATTAATATTGAATATAATATTAGTTCATTTTCATTTATTATTCATGTGGTTAATGTCATATTGAAAGAGGTGGAACTAGAGGTAATTAATAGTTGTCTCCAATTTACTTTTATGAGAAACTTTCCAAATTCACAACTTTTCTCATTAATGTGGTGTATAAAATTATCATTCATACATTTTAGGAACATTATGATAAAAATTAAGGGTATATGAATATTCATATATTCTATTCTATTTTTGGGGTTTTTAATTGATATTTACGCTTGTGTTATAATTTTTATGTTACACTCTCATTTTTCATAGAGAATGTTTATGAAACTGTTTTTTATTATTATATTTCATTATATACCTCACAAGTTGTAACACACTGAAACATTAAAAGAATAAAATTTTATTCAACAATGGAAAAGTAATAAATCATAGAGATTCTATTTTTTCACATGAAACACTCTGTCTATCTTATGATACCTGCAACAACATGTTTCATTAATATCTTGTGTTACATAGAAGACTATGTTTTATCAAAAAAAATACATTTAATATTATAATTTAACATGATACTTATCACAAAATTATTGGAATGTATGGTATGGACAAGATCGCCTGAATTATTATAATATTACTTTGATAATTATATATAAATATTTCTTTGGAAAAAAATTATTGATAAATGACAATAAAATTCATTAGAAAAAGGGAAAATTTTTTCTGAAAAAACTTTTTTAATGAACACATGTATATTTTATACCAATAAAATTAAAAAATATATTTTATTGGATTATATTAATGAAATAATATTTTAATATAATAAATATATTCTTTAATATTCTTCGTATTTTATTTCTAGATAATAGGTAAAAATGAAAACAATTAGTCATAAAACCTTATTTTTTATAAGAAGATTTTCCCTTTTTTTAGGGAAGACTATGTTTAAAACTATGTTTAACTATTTTATAATATATATATATATATATATATAATAATCTTGGTTTTATAAATAATATGAATAATGTTATCTTAGGTTTATTTTATGGATTATTTCTGAAAAGTTTCTGTTTTTGATGAATACTAAAAAATGATTTTTATTTGAAGACTATTTAATTTCCTAAATAATTAAAAATTTTAGATTATATTTTTTTTATTTTAAAGTAAAAATTGTTTAATTATACTTATATTTATAAAAAATATCTGATTTTAATTTTATCATATTTAATTTATAAATAAATTTTTTTGGACTATTGAATTTTCTCACATTAAAACACCACTTTCTCCTCTGGTCTTCTATATTACGTTTAAATTAAATCCTAACCCTTTTCTAAATTAAATTTTTAATAATTGATTAAATATTTTGAATCAAAATTATTTATAATATCATATATATTTGAATTAATTTTTGGCAATAATAACTAGTGAAAACATTAAAAATTAATTATAGTGATTAAGGTAAAATGAGTATTCTTAGTGGTTAAGGGGAGAATATAAGGATTGAAAATTACTTAACTGTAAGACCCATACCTTTTGATGATGACATATCAAACCTATTTTTGGATAATTTTGTGGTTTTTTATTGAGTTGTGGTTTTAGGACCATTTCGTTTATTTTTTAATAAAAATTAACAGATAGAGGGATGTGCATGGTTTGGGCACAGTTTCAAAAACCATGCTCCTAAACACCGGTAACCATTGAAACCTAGTAGAATCACCTGAACACATGGAGGCCCCTTATTGAATAACATTCTCAAGGTTGAAAATTATATGAGATCCCAATGATATCTAGAGGAATTCCAAGTAAATTAGAAGTCTTTTCTTCTAGATATAAAGCCTATATTGAAGATTCCCTCTTTTTGGGTCAGTTGATTTCATCTCATTGATTATTTAATTGTTTAATATATCATCCTATTATATTTTCAGGGATGATATCCACTATTTCCATGGATCTAATCCTATGACATGTGATATAGAAATATTATTGTAGATTTAAATCTATATTTTCAATATCATGATAGTTTTGATACTAATTTTGGGTTTAGGGATATTGATCCAGATAATAATTGATGTTATTGTGCCACTAAGATTTTGGGGTCTTCAGTTGGACAAGCATCCATCAACAAACGGAGCAAGGTGGTCAAAATCTAACTTTGATAGTTGTGTATTTGTTATGTGTATGTGAAATTAATGATTCTTTAGCTTCCCTTAGTAATTGATATCCTAAATAATGAATAATTACGAATATTCTTTTACTAGTGGTTACTTTATATATATGGATGATTAAGTGATGATTTCATAATTGAACTATGTTATCTTCCCATGTGATTAATTGATTTGAGGAATTTTTATAATGATTTGAGATATTGTAATTGAGATATTGAATTGTTTTTTTTTCAGATAATTAATTCAGGAATTATTTATGAGAAAATTATTTGGCTTTGTTGAGATAATTAAATGTGAAATTTGTTATGAAAATTGAGATTTTGAATAGAAAAAATTTTGTGATGAATTAGTTATGAAATAAAATTTTATTCGATTGATTTATTAATTAATGGGTTGTGTGCTTATTTAATTGTTGGGTGATGTAATAGAATTTTATATTTTTAACTAATCGTTGGATTAGTAAGCGAATGGTGTGGTTAACCATGGTGAAATAATTAATGATTTAAATTATTCAAATTTTGGGATCTAGACAGGTAGTTCTAGACTGAATGATAATTTTGGGCTTCAACATAGAGTTCCTAACAAATTTTTAACCAAATACATGGGATGTGGGGTGCTAGACCAGGTGATCAACACCAAATGTGACGATGGGTGTTAAAAATGGATATCTACACTAAATAATATTTGGGGTGTTGTACATGAATTTTAACACCAAATTAATGACATAAATGAATTAGCAATTAAATGGGAGGCATGAATTAAAGTCGAATCTAATGTGATAATTATAGATTACTGTATAGTTGGGATAAATGTGATACTTATTTTGTGTTTGATGTTGATTTAATAATGTATAGTTGGGATAAATCAATGACTGAAATTGAGGATGTAAATTATAATGTATATTTTACCTTTAAATTGTTTAGTGATTTGAATTCATGGTGATATAGTCCCTTGTCAATGATATATATTCTATTTTTTTATTCAAAAATATATTAAATAATATTTTATATTATTTATGGAATAAGGTAAGTTCAAATATTTTATATTATTTATTCTTTTATTTAGGTTTAATTATGAATCACTTTATTACCATACTGTTGGAAAATATAAAAATAATGCATTCAATTATTTTTTGTTTAAAATAAAGTTACATTATTTTATTTGGGAAATTACTTTTAATGTTTATTTGGGAAATTTAAACTCTTAATTTTATAAATTTTTAAATTTGAATTTGTGGGTAGTGATTTGGAAAATTCTTTAGGTTAACGACTTATGGAATGGTTTAAGTTGTTCGTTGGGGGATACTGTTAATGATTTATTAGATTAGAGTATGATTTATCCTCACTAAATAACCTATGCTAATTATTTTTATTATTATTAAATATATAGATAATGGATGAATGAACATTCATTCTATTAATTTTCATATAAAAATTTAAATTTAAATTTGAATACATAGGGGAAAAAAATATATCTAAGATATCCATATAAGGTGGTAAATTCCCACCTGGCCTTCGGGCTATGTAATGGGTCACCCTCTACCTAGGTAAAGTGGTCTTTTCATTCCTTAAATAATAAATGAGGCTTTAGCCCCAGCCTTTTAAAAAAAGTGTTCTAAAAAATGAATGAAAAATAATCCCTCGTCATTTTTACTATGATATTAAAATATAACATACTCCCTTTTAATATTATTTCTGATTAAGCAATGGTATTTCATTTCGTCATGGATTTATGGCATTCAGTTGTTAAATTTATCATTACCATGTTCTCTATCAAAACCAATTATCCCTTGACTATTAGTTTTACCCTCCATTCTTATATTTTAACTATTTTATATTATTATCCTTATCTATAGACATGAATATGTGATAGTTCTGGTAATCATTGCCTTTCATGCATTCCCTTTTTATGTGACATTATGTTATCCCTTTATATGATAATGGTTGTATGAAAAGTTTTTTCAAACTATTCAACCTTTGATGAGAAAGATAAATGTGTGAGGGAAAAATTTATTTAAGGGATATATTATGTAACACCATGATATTTGATAATAGGTTTATTATTAAATAAATTATACCTCATTTATAGGTTGTTCGATGGGTAGAAAATATTTTTAACAAAGAACATTATAATACTAAAAAATTAATATTGAAACATGACTATTAGAAATAAGTTTTTAAGTTTATAGGTATTAATAAGAATAAAAAATATATAAAAAATAGATGATATTCTAAAAAATAATAATTATAAATTTTTAGTAAATAATTACTCATTTCATTAAATTTTTCAAAAACACATTCTATTAAAAATGATTTGTATTTAATTTTGTGCACTACACAAATAATTATATTCTTAATTTTTTTGAAATTTTATTTTATAAAATTAAAATAATTTTTACAAATAATATATCATAAATATTTTTTTGTGATATTTTGCGATTTGTTTTCAAAAATTTAATTTTTTGGTGAAATTGGAAAATATATATTTTTCTAACATTGCCACTTATTTTCATTAAATTATTAAATATAAATGTCTAAATATATTTTTTATTTCATATTAATAAGAAATATAGGAAATTTTATTCATATTAATTAAATTCATTTCATTTTAATCAAGAATTTTCCTGATTTTTTTATGTTTATTTTTATTAAAAAATAAACCATTTTTTGAAAATAGTTTTTAAGTGTATAAATTTAATCATGTTTAATTAATTAAAAATACCACTAATAAGGAATTATTTAAATAATTTCTTTTAATTATATATATTTATATCAATTTAAATTAATTTATTTAAAATTACTATTCGTAATGTTGATATAAGTTCATCATTTTGTTCAAAGATTTCATTTTAATGAAAAATGATATTTATCATGTTTAGAATAATTATACTTAAATTAATTTAATAAATTAATAGGGAATTTATTTTTTAAGATGGGTTCTATATTTTAAATAGAACATATTATATTATTTTAAACATATTGGTTATTATAATGAATATTAAAAAAATTACAAATCATTCTCCAAGGAAAATGGGTAAATTCGGAGAACATAGGTTAAAACATAGTGATATGACCCCCATGTATTATATTGATTATTATTAGATCAACTAAATTTAAACATTATCACATTAGGATCCATATTTTTTTATTGGATATTTTTCCATGAAAGTGACCAATATAAAATTTATTATAAAGAAATTGAAACAATGTTTATCCCAAACATTTAAACATATATTTTGTGTTCATAAAGGGAAGTATTTAAGTTGTACAAGAATATTAATGTTTATTTATAATATAATCATTTTATTCATTCTATTAATTTATTTCCAGTTATTAGTAATTATATCATTTCCTTAAATGAAAATATAATACTCACACAATTTTTTGTCAATTAATAGAAAAAATGAATTTAAAACAATAAAAAGTATTATAATTAGATTAATTCATGATTTCCATGGAATATTTAGATAAATATTTTATATTATTGACGCAATAATGATTAAATAAAATTTTCAATGCTATCGTGGTGTCATTAAATTGAATTAAATTAATATTTTGAAAATTTTGAGAAATGATATGTTTTTAATTAATATTTTATTAAATGGTTTAGAAGATATTAAAAAAATATATTCAGACAAATTAATATAATATGGTTAATAATATAATCCATCGTACAATTAATAATCATTTATATAGTTATTCTAATGTTCTTAACCCTTTGAAAGTGATATAGATGTTATTATGGTTAAAGATAAAATATGTTATTGAATGGGTTAGACCAAAAGATAAGCTTAAATACAACACCTAAACCTATCCAATTTTTTTATGCTATTTAGACGACATAATAATATATATTGTAATATTTAACAATTTGGAACCATAAAAATGTTGAATTTCATATATACATTACAATCATTTATTGAATTAAAATATTTCCCTTCCACTCACATATAAAAACTATCATCCAAATTAATTTTATATAAACATAAAAAATCATTTTGCTTCTGAAAATATATTTACAAATACCCAAATTAATTATATTATAACTTCTTAAAATAATTTCTTTTATTATAATAATATCATATGAATTATTATAGTGAAAACCAAAGGAGGATGTCAGAATAAGATATATCCTTATTGAGAAAGCATTTTCAAATTTATTCTACCACATCTTCCAAATTCTATCATACCTGGAAGATATAATATCATACATATATCCCACACACATAAAATCTATTATTTTAAATTTATAACCTATATTTATCCTCTCTTTCCACAAATAGGGGAATAAAACCATAGATCATGTGTATGTTGGACTACCACCTTGTGAATCGATGTATTTAATTTCCCATCAAATCCGTTAATGTATGGATATAATAATCGATTTAAAGTATATATATAAAATATATTACATAACTATAATTATTTAATTATAACATTGCATAAAAATTAATATGATATAACTCTTTATAAAATGATAACAACCCCCATGTGTATGTGTGGACTATAACCTCCATGAATCAATGTGATTCATTTTTAATTTACAATTTACATGGATAAAAATAATGATAGATTCAATAACTATCTATGATATATATGATATAATATTTCATTTAAAATTGTTAAATAATATTTTTTTGAATATATTGAAAATATAATATAGCATTCATGTGTATATATGTCTTACTGTTTCTATGAATGGAATAATTCATTTTTCTATATCAATCCATTTTTTATTAATATATCAAATATTAATTTAATATATATTAAATTTATATGATGATTAAATATTTTTTGATTATGTATGCATTACCAATGGAAAAATAATGAATCTCCCAAACATAATATCATAGGAAAAAAGGAAACAATTTACACCATAAAATGATAATTTTACCAATAAATTATTAACAAATTGAAGTTGAAATATTATCTGTGGATAATATATGTTATTATAATTAACAAAATTATTAGGTAGTGGATATATATTTAATTAATTTTTTTATAGAGGTGGTTTTAGTTCATTATAAAAATGTAGAAAATAATGTAAGATATTATCATATCACTTTTACTTGTGTGTAACTCATGTAATTTTCACCACTTGTATCCTTTTAGGGTATACGTTAGTTAATTAATTTCATAATAAAAATTATCAGGATATATATATATCCATAAAAATTTCTTCATTTTTAGATGATTTTATTATAATTTTAACCATGTGGTATGTGTTTATTGTTACAATATCATTTTTTAGGATTGTTTATGATTATATTTCTAATGATAATATACCATGAATTAACTCACATTAATTACATTAATTTTATTCTAATTTTTATAATTAAAAATAATAAAATTTTTCCATTAATATTCATCAATTAAGGTACTCAATATATTGAAAGAATATTATTGAGGAAACCACACATTATTTATCTCTTTGGTCAATAAAAATGCTTCTCCCATATTAATGATTTATAAAATAATCTAAAAAATGTTTTTATATACTGAAAAATTAATACATACTTTATTTTTTACTAATTATTGATTTTTTTAATATAATGTAAATTTATTATGGTTTTTTAAATGAGGTTCTTTTAGAATTTTTACAATAATTGAAATGAAATGTTTTCTTATAGCTTATTAATAATAGGAATAATTTTCATCAATCATGACCAAAAAATTCGGGTATCCTCGGGTATATGTTATCAAGGTTAACTTAAATGAAAAAATTTCACATAATGATTGGGAATTTTATTGTTTTTTAAATAACTTGAAGCAATTTGTTGTATTTATTTTCCCCGTGAAATATTAAAATTATTATTTTTTAACAATTTTTATCTTGGATAACATCCTTTGATAATAATTATGATTTACTAGGCATGTGATCCAATTTCATATTCCTTCTTTATTTTTATAATGTTTATGATGATGAGACAATTATAAAACTTGTTTATGCTTCACGGGTTATACTATGATGAATTGATAAACCAGTAATAAAACATTTTTTCATTATATGGGTTATCATTCAATGATACGAGGGATGTTTAATGATATTTTATCAATCATATAAATATATTTCATAATATTATGGGTTGTCTAGGAAATATGTATTCTTCTAATTAATTTGGTAAACTATTATATTTAAGGAGATAATTATGGGAAACAATTCAATATGCTTGATCTTACATAAGAAATAGGTTTTGATTCCATATCAATTGTGATTTTATGGTATCAGTTGTTTATAATTCCTTTTTTAATGGTTTCTACATTTTACATGTTTCCGAAAACTATTCACATTAGATTATAGTTCATTATTTATTTTTGAATATTTTTCACTCTTATGATACGTATCAATAGAAATAATACTATTTTACACCATGAGATATGCTTCCAATACATGATAGATTTGAATTGAAAAATGTAATTTATATTTATCATCTCATACAATTTTTATTATTTTATTCTTTTATGTGATCATCAATTAATACCTTACATGTTTACCCCAACAAGGAGTATGATCTTAGAATTATTCAAGATTACTTACCTAGGTTATGATGAAATGGTTATGTTCGGTTTTTTAAACATTATTATATGAGATAATGCTTATAGTAAATGTAGAAGAGCATTCATGAAATGATATGAGTTTGTATTTAATCATAAGAGACACTAAACCATTATAGTACTTAAATAAATATTGATCAATTGTATTAAATATTCATCGAATTTTTATTAATATTTTTTTAATAAAAGTTGTATTCACTATACAACAAATGTATTGATGATTATTAATGAATGAGTTGGGTTGGATAAATTCATTATACATTTTGGGCTTGAAAATCCCTAAGATAGTTTGGTTTCAATTATTCCCTAGGAAATTATGGTTCTAATAAATCTCTAAGGTGACTTAGGTCTGATGATGTCTGGATTTAGTTTTGTTTTGATAAATCCTTGAAAATGTTTTGGTCAGTTAAATCAATCAAATTCTTCAGTTTTATGATTATCAATAATGGTATATATATGGGATATAAATTATGATTTATTACAAACATGGATTTCAGAATGTACACATGAAATTTATGTTTATGTGCATACACATATGTTTTTCTACAAAATTGTTTATGAGTAATGACTTGCAAATGTGATATTTTCCATGCATACTTTTTTACGATTGTTCCTGATTATATTATATTACATGGAATTTTTTGATTTATATGATTTATGGATATTAATATTTTTTATCTCCTTCAATAAAAATCAAATAAATCCACACTCATTAGTCATGGAATATTTTTATATTTGTTATTACTTGTCCTTCTATTGTGAATTATTTAATAACATTATAGTTAAGTGTACAATTTATCAATATATTTATTTTTTGATCATATTTTATTATAAGATGGTGATCTATGATTTGATTTCTTTTTTATATATTTTTTATAGATAGTTTGATCTAATCCCATTCATATTTTTCTATTCCCAAGATAATGAACATGAGTAGAACACATGAGAAGTATTAATGGTATTTTTTTCTCGATCAATGATGGAGAAATGTTAAGAAGTTCAATAAAATAAACTTCTTAAGTTTTTTTATAAAAGTACATAAGCCTTCAATACATAGGATTTTTTTATGAATTAAATATTTAACATATTTAAATGATGTATAATATTGAAATTTCACCATGGGATATCTCACATGGAGTCGAATACAATGTTTAATGTAGCACCAGTATTTTTTATGAAATATTTATCTCTAATAATTTTAATTCTACTATAGCTTCCATTGCATGAAATAATGAATTTAAACAAAGCACTATATTCAATTATTATAATATGACCATTTTTTTATATGTGTTTGGTTAATATAAATAACTATAACTAACTTATAGATATGTATGGTGAATTCAATCACTACTAATAATTTGTAATAAATATAAATCAATATTATATTTTTTTAAAATTTTGTGAACTAATATTAGTAAATGAAATTAATGAAATATATATTAAATATACATAATAAAATATTATATATATTCATCCAATATAAAAGGGTATAATAAACCGTGTTTGATGTCTAAAAACCTATATTTTTCAAAAGTGTAATTTTCCTCCTCGTAATGGAGAACAATTTTTAAATTGATGTTTTGAAACATTTATAATTTTTTTTATAACATAATCATATTCATTTCATAAGGGTTTAAATATATACATTGGATAAAATTACTATTTTCCCATGACTTTCATGTTTTGATGAGTAGTAAAATACAATAAATTTGAATAGAAAGAAACACTTTTCATAAAAATACTATATATTGGTAAATTATAATATTAAATTTTATTAAAGTACAAATATAATATTTTTTTAACATTCAAAATAATTTATGTAATTATATTTAATTTTACATTTAATTCATATGTAAAAATATTTCAATATTTTACAATGATTTAACATTTAAAACATGTTCTAACTTTTCGACCACAATATTAACATTAAATTTATATCTAAAACTAATTCGTGATGAATGGTGAATAATTTATTCCAAATTTTTACTTAGTAGGTCCAAATTATTTAAAAATATTTATAATTTTTTTTTGGATTTATGAATAGTAAATTTGGTAATTTTTATTAATACGATAAAATGCTAAATTGGGTAATTAAAGGTAAGAATACTATTTAAAAAGTACCCTAAAACATGTATTAATATCATTAAATGAGTATATTTATACCTAAATCATTCTTGGGTCTAAATGTTTTCCATTAGAAGCCATTTTAAATTTATTTGAACATTTATTTTATTTTATTTATTGAAAAGTTAAATATTCCTCAATCAAATTTTAATTACTAATTAATTTTAATTTTTGGATACAAAAAATATAAATTGTATTATAAATACTAATTTTAATTATAAAATGATGTTATATATAATGGTAGTTTATTTTTAATTTTTAGAAAATAAATAATTACCTAAAACACTTATACTTTGATGATGTAAATATTAATTAATTGGTGTGAAATCATTAAAATATTTTTTATTAAAATAATTATATCCATGAAAGACCCACAAAACAGAAAAATTTATTATTATTCTATTATATTTATACCATAAACATCCAATGGTCTAGTTATTGACCATTTATAGACTAATAAAAGAGATTATGACGCTTATATTATTTTATTTGATGTGATGTTAATGTTGTCACATTTGTTATTTAATAAGTATAAAATTAAAATGATAGATTTCATAGAATATAAATTTTTGGAAAAATATTACTCTGAAATATAGTGGACTTATCTTCATCATATATTTTTTTAATTTTTTTCACAAATAAATTTATATTAAATAATTAAAAAAATTGGATGTACTAATTATTTTATTAATAGATATAACAAATAAATTTTATTAAAATGGTAAATTAAATATAATATGGGATATTTAATATTTATAATGATTTTTATATATTACCTTTAATGCATAAAAATAAAATAAATTAGTTTTATCGAAAATAAAAATGTTATATTAATATTTGTTAAAATCAATACATTTAATTGTGTCAATATTGACACCATTGATTATTATCAAAATAATGATTTATTAAATTATTTGAAAATCATAAACAATTTAAAAAATATATAAAATAGATGTTATATGGTTGAAAATTTTCTAAGGTATTTGTTTATTATCAAATTTAAATCACATAAGTAAATAATTCACCACTTAAATATAAACATATTTATTACCTTAGTTAAAAAATAAATAGAACACCTAATTGATAATTAAAATGATAAGGTTTAAATTAACAAAAGAACATCACTAAAGTATATTGGATGATGAGATTACAATCATATGTCGTATCATATAATAAATTGAGTGATTTTGGAGTTTTTTGTATGTGGTTTGATTTTATATTACAATAAAACTTCTCAGGAGCCATGAAATACCACTCACCTTTATTACAATAGAGAAAAAACTCCCTACGGTATTCAATTAAATTTGAAAATTCATGAAGTTAAAAACCTACTATTTTCCCTTATTAACATCTATAGTTATTTTCTAGAGGTTATGGACTTATTCTAAGACCCACTCTAGTTCTCTAAGAGGAGATTTATCAGAAGTACGTTGAAAAAGATGTAATATTATTTAGTGATTCATTTAACCATCATTCTTCTTATGCATATGATTAATTATTTGTTTCATTGTGAAGTAATAGCTATAGTATTAGTTATATAAAAATTTGTTATTATAATTATGAAACAACCATATTCCACCTTCTATATATCATACTAAAAATAAAATCACCATGTGTGTGTACGTATAACTTTCCGTCTCCACATCGTGGTGTTATATGATTTTAAACAACACCTTACATGGATGGATAAAATTATGGAAATAATAACAATATATTATTATTATTACATTTTATTAATTCTTAAATTTTATACCTCATTCCATTCTATATAATTCAATAATTATGGGGACGATACTGTCACTCATGCATATGTATGACCAACCATCTTAGCGATACGATGTGATTCATTCTATATGACCTTCATTAAATCATAATAATATAATTTAATAAAATTAATAAATATGGTATATATTATGTTAATTTAATTTTGAATTATATAATTAGTACCTAGGAAGTATAACCCAAACATTATTGAGAAAAAATGCATAAGGACATAAAGACATTAATATCTGAATAATGATTAAAAATGAAATATTACTAACAAATAGTTTATAACCTGTTCATATATTATATCATAAAAATAACTATGATTATTTAAAAATTCAATGGAATTATTAAAACCATTATACATGATATTTGGTTAAATATAAAGGATATAAATTTTAGGTAAGTGTTAATTTCCCAATCTCATTATTATCTTATATTGTTTATACATAAGTAATTACTGGGATAGATTTATCATATACATCAATATTTCCTAAATATTTAATAGTATTTAAATTATTTTAAATATTTAAAGTAAAATTTAACCATTGTTGAATTATTATTAAACGATGTGGAAGGTGTAGTTTTTCGTTATTCGAAACAAGGTACTTTTTGTATTTTCCAAAAAATATACGAGGAAAATGTTTTTTAAAATTTATACGGCATGAGCTGATTTATCTGTTTTCATAATGCCTTATTTCCATGAAGATTCCACTACACAATTTCATGTTTATTTTAAAATAAATACTTTTATTTAAAAATTTCATTTATTTTTTATAATAGAAATTGTTTTTTTAATAAGAATAGACTTGTTACGATAGAATTAATTTCATGTGTTGAATCAAAATTACTTTCCATCTAAGATGGAAATCAAGATTGGGGTTTTGTTTCAGGTATATTTTACCTATTATTTATATGTATTTGTTTAAATCATATTTATAAAATCTTTTTTTATACATGGATTTTTTTATGTTGGAATGATGTTTAAGAATCCCATTTTATTCCACTGTTTCTGTTATCAAGAATTATTTGTTTATTAGTTAAAAACATAATAATGATTTCATTATAAGATGGTTAGGACCTATATCTACCTCCAATTAATTGGGTGAAGATAAATTTCTCATGAAAAAGACATGGGTAGAATGAAAAATGATATCAGTTTAGTAAAATCATTCTAGAACAAGGTGTGATCTCATTTCAGTAATGGACTTTATCTGATATGATGGGATTGGAAATGAGCCTCAACTAATATGAAACTATTTTATATTCTTATGTATATGCCACAACACATCATTTATTATGTTATGAATTTTGGGATTATGTTCCTAGAGTCTTCTGAAATATCCTGATCTATCCCACAACATGATATCATGATCGTTCATATGTAAGATAAGATTTTCAAATGTTATGTTACTATGTCTTATGATTAGGATATATGTGATATATCCATTTTTACCCTTATTGATCGTCTTATCTCACCCATTTATATGTTTTTTCCTAGGAAACATATATGGGTATTTGGTACAATTTTTTTAAAAGGGGTCTATTTATTATGAAATAAGTAGGATTCTATAAAGATGCCTTAGAAACTAGTGGTTTGTGTTTCCTAGTTTCAAATACATTATACATATAACATACAATTATATATTTGTTATAATTTTTAATGTATATTCATTAAAATTGACATAATATCAACCTATATAATGTATGTGTGGTTATAGTTGGTATTAGAGGAACAATATAGTAATCATTTTGAAAAATGGATTAGAATACATTAGTAAGAACCCAAAGGATATGTCGATGTATTGGTTACATTCCTAGTGATTTAGAATTAATCATGAATAACCTAGGATAAAACATAAAATTTTATAAATTTATATTTTGTACATCATTATGAGGTTGTTTCATTCTAATTATTATTAATCACACTATGATTCTTGGTTTTAGTCAAAGTGTGGAACCTGAAGGAACTGTGTTAATGCTCAATTCAATGGCAAGTGCAATGATTTTCCTCCAAAGAGTCCAAATTTTATTAGGGATTGAATGAAAAATCATATTTCTATTCTCGTACAACATTATCAAGATATGAATTAGGCAATAACTCCAAAAAAGCAATTAAGGTAATGATAATCTTATGAGTCCTTCATGAATCAGCCTACACCATCATTTAGTAGGTCCTTTGATCCATTAGTGGAAGAAAAATGGATTTGTACCACTAAAATGAAATTTTAAGTTGTCCAATGTTTAGAACCAGATAAATTCATTGTATCAGTATATCATTTGATGATGACGTCGATCAATAGTGGAACTATATCATAGATATGAGGAAAAGAGATAAAATTGAATCCATTGAATTTGACAGGTTCAAGAACATATATTTCAATAAGTACATCCCTCTTATACATTTAACAATAATTTATTAGTAATTACTTGACCTTAATAAAATGGTAAAAGAATCTTGTAGGTACCTATTAATAGAATATTACAAGACACATAAGCTATGCTTCTACAATTATTATCCAACCTGAGAGTAAAAATGATTGATTCCTTAGTGGCATAGAACCAAGTTTTCGAAAAGAATAATCCATAAGGGACTACAATATCTATAAATAAATTTTTCGATGCTCTCTCAAGGTTGAGATGGATATTGGAGTAACCCATTATTATTATGTGATAGATAATAAAAGAAAAATAAGATTCAAGGGAAAATATAACGACCAAACTAAAAATTAGATGTTTTTCCCTTATACTTCATGTGTGGAAAGAAACATATATATAATTGTATTAAAGGAACTAGTAATTGTTTTTTATATGGAAAATAAGGTTATTATCCAGATGAAAGAAAATGAAATGGGATTATTTTGTCTAATGATAAAAATATTGATAATGCTACAAAAAATGCACCCCATACACTTCAATGTTATAAGTGAAATGATATGGTTCATTAGTATAATCAATTCCGTAATACATGGTTTGTTAATTATGATTTATATCAAGATAATCATAATGACCAAGATGAAGGAATGCCACATGTGTTCACTATGGGAGATGTGGAGTACAATAATGACGTTTTGAAAGGTACACCTACCATCCAATCTTGAGTAAAAAACATATTATTTGATTTTGGATCCACACACTCTTTTATTTCTAATGAATTTTCCATGGGTATTTTCATATTATCCCAACAATTTTATGTTTATCTAGATTTTACAAATCCTAATAGAAAAATGGTAGTATTAAATGATTATAATTCTTCTCTAGTTGAATTTTTTGGGAATGTTCTTTCAGTTAATAATTTATTCCTTTATATAGATTAATTTTATGTTCTTCTTCTCATGGATTGGATTTATATATATGGACCACCTATCAATTACCAATGATGTTTATCCAAATTTCATATTCTAGATCAATCTATGATCATCTATCAATGGATGAATGAATATACCCTTCATGTAATAATTTCTTCCATATTTTGCTTCTGGATGTATATAAATGAATGTTATCTATCTAAAATGGATGAGGAGAAATTCACAATTTATAAAAAAGTAGTTTTACATGAGTTTAATAATGACCTTCCATAATAATTAGAAATTCTTCCCCCAAATCATGAATTTGACTTTTCAATAGGACTCATATTGTGTGTTATTCATATTTCAAAGAAACTATATAGAATGACCCCAATTTATTTGCAATAATTGACAATAATACAACAAAATAATATTGATTGGGTATTCATACACCCAATCGTGTCACTGTGGGGTGCACATATCCTGGTTTTTAGGAATAATGATGGATCAAAGAGACTCTGTATTGATTATGGAGAAATTAACAAGGAAATTATCATGAAAAAATATCATATTCTTCGTATTGATGACTTATTCGTCCAACAACAAGAAGACTGTTACTTTTACAATATTGAACATTATTCATGATATATTTAATTATGGGTCAAGAAGAAGGATATAAAAAGTATGAAATTTTGTTCAATGTATGGACATGACGAATTTATTTGGATTTCTTTTGGTCTTACTGTTGACCCCACTATCCTCATGGATCAAATGAATAGTGATTTTATGGACTATTTTGAGCAGTTTAGGGAATTCTATATAGATGATATTCTTGTCTATTTGAAGTGCAAGTATGGACATGAAGATCTATTTAGAATTGTTTTTGAAGACCCTATGAAATGAGACACATTGTGAAGAATTTACAAAGTGTGAATTTTGGATTCAAGATATTTTATTTTTAGTACACATAATCTCAAGAGAGGGGATATATGTGGATCTAGAAAAAATAATGGTTATTCAATGTAGTGGTAGAACAATAATTAAAACTGTGATTGGAAGATTTTATTTTTTTGGCTAGATATTATCGACGGTTTTTGAATGATTTTAATTATTCTCTAATAAAATCATTATTTAGTTTCTAAAATGATTTATGTTTGTGTGGAAGTGAAATGTGAGAAGAATTTCAAAGTTCTCAAAAGAAATATTTCCAGTGCTCATGTGCACAAACATCCTTGTATTGTAGAAGGTTTTTTGATCTATTGTGATAAATAAAAAAATGATTTAACACCCCAGAGCTTTAAAAGTAAAATTAAATTTAAGAAACATTGGATTAAGAAGATATTTATAACTAGATTTTGAACATAATTTTATTGCCTCTATGATTTGTATTTCAAAAAACGTAAATACACTGTTGCGATCAGTAGATTATATATAGTCTGATAAGACAAACTTAATTTTTGGAGAATAGTAACATACCCTTATGAATATTAATGGTACCCATATGAAATGTAACATAACCATATGAATAGTAACCTCACCTATGATAGTATACATATATTATTTAATTGAAAGTAGAATATACACATATCTTGGAAAAAGTAAATATATGTTTTAAAATTTTATCTTTTTTAATAAAGTATGTCTTTATTTAGAAATTAAATTAATCAAATTAATTTTTTTCAAAAACTATAGTTCATTTTTTGATTCTACAAATCTAAAATTGGTCTGGGATTTTTTTTTCATTTTTCACAAATTCTTGAATTTTTTTATTTGTAAAATACAATAAATTACAGTAAATGCTATGTACCTATTTTACTGCATCATAGTAGACACATGGATGATGTAAGACACATGGTTCTAACTAACATTAAATTATTACTACTTTGGGTCTTTTAATCATAACTATTTATTTTCTATGGTAAAAATAATAAAATAATGATTAAAATAATTTAAGGATCCTTCTCTTAACAACTGTAAATACCAACCACTACCACTCTTCATCTCACACCTCTCAACCACTGAGCCTTACCTTTGTTCCACCCAATATTCCTCCCAAGAATCTTTCCCATGTCAATGAAAAGCTGGTCTCCCCAAAATTCCAAAACCAAGACCTTATTAAGTATCTCAATGAGAAGAGATAAATAGGTAAACATCCTCTTTTTTCGTTATTTTCTTTTCATTTTCTTTTCTATTATTATACTTTCATCACCCCCTTATAAAATAGGAATGAATGATTCAGTACATTACATATTTTATATGTAATCAGGTTTATGGATGATTCACCAATTTACTTCTTCTCTTCATCCTATTATTCAAGAATATAAAACATCTTTTATAAGATGTTGATTTACCGATATCGTGGACGATGTGATTTCATTTTCTTTTACATCCTTTACGACTGGTAATGAAACTATTTTTAGGTTTTAATTATATTAAAAATTATATATTATATCTTATATATAGTTTTTTATTTTTATTAAACATGTTATTAAATTATAAAAAAATGTGTTCATTTTGATCAAAGAATCACAAAAAAATGACCCAAAAATATCAATAATGTTGTACCTTATTAATCGTCCTCATGTCAGAATTAAAAATGATAAGTGTTATAATATATGGCTTTCGAAAATTTTACATTCCATTCTATTCCAATTATACATTTTCACTTCTAATCAATAAGAATATCCATCATGAACTAATCAAGGAAACCCTTGGAAGAACGCACCTGAAAATAATGGAAAATACAAAATATTATCTATGAATCGGTGGAAGGATTTTATAAAATGATCATGAAAGGTGTTATAAACATGAAAATGTTTTTATAATATATTAATAACAATATTTAAACATTCACACAGGATTTTTAAACACATTTTACGGATGTCGAACCTGAGTTAAAGGATCATATCATTATCTCTTTTATTAAAGAATCACCCCTATGTGATGCTATTTAATTTTTAATTACTAATGATGATTTATTTTTATCACTCCCCCATACAGCCCTCATGCTACATTAATAAGGAAATACCCCATTTCTCTCTCCTTATTTCATCCCATGTACATTTATTTCCACATCGAAATTTCGTAATTGGATTTTAAACCCTATTTCAATTCATTGGGTTGACTATAAACATCAATGGTTTTTATCATTATAAGATGAATATAGAAATATTTTTTTATTTTAATGTTAAATTATGTGTATATATAGTATATATACACAATTCCTTAATTTAATCAATTATCTTCCATGTTATGATATTTTTAATGAACAATCCTCCTAAATATTTTTAAATGTATCCATTATGAAATATAATGAGACTATTATTTTTATTTATATCATGAGTGTTATCTTCTGATTTTAATATTCTTAATTTCTATAATATATCCATTATATTTTTTCATAGTTAATTTTTGAAAATATTATTTCATTTTGGTGTGTTCTATGTTAATATTACAAAACTATTTTTATACGAAAAAGTGTATTTGAAATTGTGAATGTGTTTTTTTCAAGGGTGTAAATGAGTTATGAAGAGTTTTATTCCTGATATGTTCCATAAAAATTATTCATGTTGGGTTTATCCCATTATATCTCAAGATATGATGGTTGATTTCTATTATAGCTCTCCAATGCATTGGGTGCTTCGTATATAGATGTTGACCAAAAAGATATTCCATGTGTAAGGGTGAATGAAAGAGTGATATGTTAAATATTCCTCAAGTCCACTACCTGATGTTTCTATGGATATATGATTTTTATGATTATGGTTTTTATTGGTTTTTTGGTTATTACATGACTAATGATTTCTTTCTTTATATCCTATAATATGTTTTGTACTCATCCCAATATATTAATTTTTTTCACCGAATATAATTATGGGTAAGAGAAACATGGTAGTCGTGATTAATGATATGGATTGTTGTCAAGGAAATAACTTTTTGTGTTTTAATGTTTTATATTTTGATAAAATGGATACTATTTTATGTATTATCCTCTTTGTATGTGTGAGTTATGTTATGTTTGTATGATATCATAATTCTCTATAACTCTATACCCAATATGATACTCAAGGTGTAATAATGTATGATATTGAATGAAATTCATGATTATGTGTCTTTAAATGGTCGGGTCATTATAGATATTATAAATGGATGGTATAGATAAAATTAGGTGTTATAATGATTCCAATTGAATACCACAAATAATTTTTACTTTATGGTTAATTTCAAATGATATAGCATTTGAGAATTACCTTGTTTCTTGGACTAAGATATGTCTGTCAAAAATGGATTTCTACAGAAGAAATTAGGATAATTTTTACGAATAGGACCAAGAGGTAGATACCTATTTGAATCTATAGACTAGAATGGTGGGAATCAGAATTGTTGATTTTGTGACAGATATGGCTCAGTTTACTAAAGCAATAAATGGAGGTGGTATCCATGCTAGAGAGAAAAAAGATCAAAAAGAAAGAAAAATTTATTTTGTGGAGCATTTTATGCAGAAACATCCTCTTTTATTCAATATAATCACATATCCAGTGATATTTTATGTATGGATAAATGAAATAGAAAATATATTTTATGTTATAGGGTGTTTGGAAAGTCAAAAGTAAATACTATAAAATTATCATTTGCAAGGTGAAGCTGATCAATTTTGGTATCTAGTTATTAATACAAGTGAAATAGATAATTTTCACAATCTAGAATTTGATGATTTTTGGGGTTTTTTTGGAAATAAATTTACCTAATACTGTTTGACTTAGAATGGAGAAACAATTCATGGTTATAAATAAATATAATAAATTTGTGGCTGCATATAAATCCAATTTTACTATACTATCTATGTACATAACATATTTTACTGAGGATTTTTATAGGAAAATTAATAGATATTAATTTGGTTTGAAACCATTTTTACATAGAGATTTGGCTTCACGGGAGTTTAAAAACTATATGAATCTAGTTTATTATGCTTAAAATTTTGAGTTGAAGTTACCTGACTTTTATGTGCCTCTTGATGACAACATTATGAAGTAGTCAGGTTGGAATGCATTGAGGAATAATATATCAAAGAAATATAATTGTATTAAAATCAATTTCTCTTCTCGGAAAAAGTGTGGTAAAAGGAATCCAATTGAATGTATTTTATGTTATGGGAAATAATATCAATGTTGAAATTTTGGACCCAAGTCTCATGATTGAATATAAAATGATTCCAATATTAATGAGAAGTCGATGGTGATATGAATTTAATATAAGAAATTTAGTGCTTTTACTAATGTTTGTCTAAATCTAGTAACCAAAGTAAGAAATCAATAAGATTGGAAGTAGAAGAGTGTGGATAAATACATTGACACTACATTTTCAGATGTTGAGCCATTAAATTTAGTGATATCATGTACAATATTTGTTTACTCGGATTATTCTAAAGACTTGTTTGCTTTGGGATCTACTCATTCCTTTATTTCTAGGAAATATTTTTTTAAATTAAAAATTTCACATCATGAAATTAAATCATAAATTATGGTTAAAACACTAGTGGAAAATATTAGAGCCAATGGAATTATGAGAATCCTTTTGTTGTTATCTATGAAAAGTCATTACCTATAAACCATGTAATTCTTCTCTTATCATAGTTTGAAGTTATACATGGTATGGACTAGCATAAATGTTTTAATGAAAATATTGATTGAAGATAAAAGGTAGTTGTTTTTTTAGAATGTGTTTTGGTTTTTATACAAGAATGAACCCATAAAATTGATAACATATCCAGAAGCTAATAAACTGCTGAAATATGTAAATGAATGTCATCTAGCTCATATAATTGAAGACATGAGAATAGTTCATGTTAATGATGTTCTTGTTAGAAATTAATACCTTGGGATTTTTTCTAATGAGTTAGCTAGTTTCATACCTGACCATGAAGTTTAATTAACAACATATTTATTCCATAATGATATGATAATTTCAATACCCCCATATTAAATGTATCAAATAGAACATTTTGAATAGAAATATCAGTTGCAGGATTTTCATGATAATGGCTTCATTAATTCTAGAACATCACAGTGGGTGATCCAGTCTTTTTTATTAAAAATAATCATGGTTAAATGTGAATTTTCACTTATTATATTGATTTGAATATAATTACAATTAATAATAAGTATCCCATTCATTATATTAATGACTTATTTGATCATCTCCAGGAAGATTAGTATTTTTTTAAATATTTACATCGGATGTGGGTATTATAATGGAGATCAATATTTTTTCAATATTAACATGTGATCTGGGTACCATCATATGATGTTGAAGGAGGATGACATTATGAAAAGATTTTCCTTACTATATATGGCATTATGTGTTTTATGTTATGCCTATTGGTTTGAAAAATTCACCTACAGTATTAATGAATCTTATGAATAGATTATTTTTGATGTTCATAAATAAATTTGTTATTTTTTTTATTGATGATATACTTGTATATTATAAAATTAAATAGGTTCATCAAAAACATATAAAGGTGGTTTTGAAAACATTAAAAATATAGGTTTTAAGGGAAATTTAGAATGTTTGAATTCTGTTTGCAAAAAAATCATTAATTGGTTACATTGTTTCAAATGCTGGTTTAAATATTCATCATACTAAAAGAAAATTTATTGATGAATTGATAAGACACAAAAATATCACTCAGATTCATAGCATCAAAGGTCTGGAGGGCTATTAACGACGATTTTCGGAAAATATAGCATGGTTATCCAGCCCAAGGACTATTTTAACCCAAAAATGTTTTAAGTACATATGGACACAAAATGTGATGATTATTTTTAGAAATTGAATGGAATATTGAAAAAAGATCGGGTTTTGAATCTACCTTACAGAAATGGTGATTTTTTCATCTATAGTGATGCTTTATTGAAAGGATTTGGTTATGTTCTGATGTAGAATTATCAGGTAATTTTTTATTCTTCAAGTCTGTTGAAACCTCATGATTTAAATTACTGTACACATGATTTGGAATTCAAAGCAATATTTTTTTGCTTTAAAAATTTTAAGCTTAAATTACATGGATACAAATGTAAAATATATACTAATCACAAAATATTTAATTATATATTCACTCATAAATAACTGAACATGTTACGAAGAAGATGACTTGAAAGGATAAATGTTTATTATTGCACAATCAATTACCATCCAGTAAGATAAAATAAAGTGGATGAGGCTTTTTAGTCAAAAAAATCATTAATCATTAATCATGTTATTCCAATATCAGTACCCCAGGATTAATGAATTCTAAAATATCATCATCAAAGTCACTATTTTATGAAATTTCTCAATTTTATTTCATGTTCTAGTAAAGTCATCTCTCTCATAAAGAATCAAGAAAGTGTAGAAGGATGATATTCAGATATAGATAATGGTACAACTCGTCTAGAAAGGTAAATACGATTAATTTTATATTGATAATGATTGAGTTATCATATTTATAAAGAGATTATCTGTACTTTATTATTCCCAATTGAATAAACAGTTGTTATATGAGGCTCACCATTCTCCGGTTTATTTGATCTTTGGATCTAAAAGTTGTATTGATACCATTGACTGTATTATTTGAGGGATTGAATGAAATTTTTTATGATTTTATTGTGAAATGTATGTCTTGTCAAAATGTTAAAGTATATAGGCCTTTACTAATGAGGATTCGTCGGCCTTTTCCTATGCCAGAGTGGAAATGGGAAAATATATCAATGGACATTATGGTTGGACTTCCAATTCCCTCTCATAGTAACAACACAATTTGGGTTATCACTGATCAGTTGACTAAACTTTTACATTTCTATCTATTACGAGACACTCTATCATTAGATTAGAATTCCTGACTATACCTATAATATATTATTAGGTTTCACAAATTTTCACTTTCTATTGAATTTGAATAGGATCCTAGGTTCAATTTTAATTTCTGAAATAGCTTTCAAAAGTCGTTGGGAATAGAATTAAATTTTTGTACAACTTTTCATCCACAATAATATTGGAACTCTGAATGGATGATTCAAACTTTGGATAATATTCTTCAAGATTTATCAATGAACTACTAGGGATGATGAGATCAATTTGAGTCATTATTTAGGTTTTCATAAAAAACATTTTTCATTCCATATTACGTATGGCCACTTTTGATGCTTTTTTTGGGAGACAGTGTCGAACTCCATCTTTTTGTGATGAAGTTGGGAAAAGGAAGTTGATGGGACTAGAATTAGTAGAACAAGTGGATGAGAATGTGAATATGATCCAGAAACACTTCAGAACAGCTCAGACCAGGAAGAAAGTTTATGAAGACAATAAGAGGGAATACATTTCTTTTAAGGAAGGTGAACATGCTTTTCATAGAATTGCACTATGAAAAGGGTTATGTGTTTTGGTAAGAAAGGAATCCTATGTCCACAGTTCATTGAGCCTTATTAAATCTTTTAGATAATTAGACCATTCGCATACCATGTAGCTTTACCTTTCAGTTTATCTTAGTTAAATAATTTTTTTCTTGTTCTGATGTTGAGAAATTATGTACAAGATTTATCTCATGACTATATCCCAAAAGATGCTCATATTTAAGAGAATCATTCATATAGAGAGAAAAATGTTTAGATTCTTCATCAAAGAAAATAAGTATTATAGAATAATGTAATCAAATAGTTTAAGGTTTTGTAGAGTAACCACATGGTTGAAGAAGCAATATGGGAATATCAAAAGGCTTTGAGAGAAAGGTACCATAACATGTTTAATAATTAAAAAAAATATGGGAATGCAATTTTCAGAATATGGGGATAATGTAACACCCCGGGTTTTTAAAATTAAATTGGAATGCATAATTTTTTTTATGTCGGTTGTTTTAAATGGCCTTTAAAAATTATTTTACAACTTCTATGATTTGAATATTGAAAAACAGACATACGTGGTTGTGATCAGAATGTTATTTAAAGTGTGATAAGACTAACATGCACATGAGCCTCAACCCAGTTGGTGAGTTATCCTTAACTACATTCATGAGACCCAGGCTTGAAACTAGGTAGTGGAATATTTTTTAGGGTATTGTAACAGTACTATAGCAAGCACTATAGCAGTATTATAGCATGTACTATAGCAGTTACTGTAGAAGTCACTGTACCTGTTCCTATTTGGTACTATAGTAGTCTTCACTATTCACCTTTGTCCACCAATTTGGGCTTGGAGTTCTTAAAGTCATCGGGCCACCTAGAAAATCGGGTTAGTAGGGATTTCGGGCCCCCTTTATGGCCTTTGGGCCACCTCATGGATTTCGAGCCAAATGTAGTTTCCCCAAAAAGACAATACAAAAAAGGAGCAGCCCCAAAATTGAATTTAGAATAAGCACACTCACCAAAGAAAAACCAATGGATTTGGAAAATTATTGGGTATTGTTATACCATCGGGACCAGCCTGTGCTTTTATGGGAAACATAGCGAGATGGCCATGCAAAGGTGGAGAGATTTCATCACAATGCAGATGATTAGGAGGGTTAGTTCTTTTTAGTTATAGTCTTTTATAATTCTCTAAGTCCGTCGGGTAATGTAATGTATCTTAATATAATGTTCAATGTAATAACTAAGCTGATGGTCTCTATATGGGTTCCCCTTCATCCCTTGAAAGGGGGGTTATCCTAAATCATTCAAAATGAATGCCTTCGGTCCATTCCGGGTAAGACCAACGTAATTTGTAGTGAATAGTAACATACACATATGAATAGAAATATTACCCTTATTAATAGTTACATACTATTATGAATATTATCCTCACCTATTATAGTTTTCATATAAGGATTAATGGAAATTAAGATATACCCATATTTGGAATATGTAAATAAATGTTTTAGAATTGTAACTTTTCGAATAAAGTATGATTCTATTTTAAAATTAAATAAATATTATTTAAAAATTTATTTTAAATAAATTGAGTTCATATTTGATTCTATATGTTTAAAAATGGTTTTGGAAAATTTTACGGATTTTTCTAAAATTCCGGAATTTTTTATGAATAGTAAAATAAGATAAATTATGATAAATGCTAAATAATTATTTTACATCATAGTAGTTGATAATAGGATGATATAAGACCACATGGTTCAAATTAAGTAGTAATTTTTACTATTTTGGGTCTTGTAATCATAACTATTTCTTATTTTTTGGAAAAAAATAAAATAAGGAATAAAATAATGCAAAACACCTTCTCTCCTCCAATTTAAATACCACACACTCCCCCTCTTCCCAACACACCTATCAAGCCTTGATCCTTGCCTAAGTTCTGAAAAATACTTCTACTAAGACCCTTCTCCATGTCTAAGTCTTTATGGGATCACCAAAAGGAAAAAATCATTGGTTGTAAAAAGGTTCTCAAGGAGAATAGATCAAGAGGTAATCATCTTCTTTTCATTTTATTCTTTTCTTTTCAATTTCCTTTTTATTATTCATCTTTCATAAACTAACCATATCCAATAGGCATGAATGAATCTATATCTTAAATATTATATATTTCATCATGTTTATGGATTATTCACCATTATATTTATTCTCCTCTACCACATATCCATGAAATGAAAACATCACCCGTGATGTGTCGATTTTCCGATATCGTGGTCGATGTCATTTCAATTTATTTTAAATCATTAAAAAATGTTCATGAAATATTTTTTATGGCTGAAACAGATTATAATTTATGTTTTATATATTATATAATGTTTTTGAAACATTTTTTACACATTTTTTTAATTTAAAAAACAAAATAATTTCAATATAATCAAAAAATGTCCAAAATAACATAATCAAATATCAACATGTTTTAACCTATTAATCGTCCTCATTTCATAATTAAAAATTATAAATGGTTTAATGAATGGTTTGAGAAATATTTAAATACCAATCAACTCCATTTCTAGTGTTTCACTTCTAATCGACAAGAATACCCATCATGAACCGATTGAGGAAACAATGTGATGAATGCACCTGAAAACTATGGAATTCACAAAACATTATTAATGAATAGGTGGAATTTTGTTATAAAATGGCCATGAATGTTTTATTAAGAATTAATATGATTTTTTTTTTAAACGAGTAAGACTTTTTATCATTCATAGGTTTAAACATGTTTGGGGGATGTCAAACCTAATGTAAGGGATCCTCTCCTTCTATGATTTATTCAAAAATTCCCCCAATGTTATTTTATTTAATTTTTCAAAATTATTGATGGTGAATGAATTAAACACCCCCTATACCACCCATATTGTACATTAATGATGAAATACATCATTTCAATCACATTAATATTCCCTTTTTCATAAATTACCATGACCAAATTTCGTAAGTGGATTCTAAACTAAATTCTCTTTCTTTAGGTTAACCTTCATCTTCAATGGTGTATATCTAAATAATATGACTTGATAATTTTAATTTTTTATATACTGTTCTATTATGTGTTCATATATTATATATACATAATCCCTTCATTTAATCAATTATATTCAATGTTAGGGTATTTGTAAAGAATATTCTTCTTAAATCCTTTTAAATGTTCCCATTATAAAATAAAAAAATAATGTTCTTATTATTAAAATCTTGTCTGTTGTCTTCTGATTTTATTTATTTTTATTCATATAATATATCTATTATATATTTTCATAGTTATTTGTGAATTATATCATTTCATTCCTATGTGTGAGGGGGTTTATATTCAAAAACTATTTATATACCTAAATGGGTATTTGAAATTGTTAATATGTTTTTTTCAAGGGTGTAAATGAGTAATGAAGTTTTTTATTCATGATATGTTTCATGGAAATTATTTATGTTTGGTTGGCCCAATTATAGATCATGATATGGAGGTTGATCTCTATTATATCTCAATATATTTTGGGTTGAGTCCATTTTAGCTCAAGATATGACGAGTGGGCCCATTATAGCTCTCTGATGCATTGGCCTCTCTAAAGATGGATTTTGACCAAAAGGTTATTCGATGTGTACATATTTAAGTAAGTGTGATATGGTAAATATGTCCAAAGGCATCTACATTATGTTTCAATGCATGTGAGTTTTAAGTATTATGGGTTTTATTTGTTTTTATGTGATCACTTACTAATAATTTAATTTTTATATCCATTTTTGAGTTTTGCACTAATCCCAACATTTTAAAATTGTTTTCATTAGATATAAGGATGGGTATGTGAAATAAAATTGTCATGATTAATGATATGGAGGGTTTTCAAAGAAATCATTTTATTGTTTTAATGTTTTATATTTTGATAATGTGGATACTGTTTTTTAGAGTACCCTCTTTGTATAAATATTGATGTCATATATTTATGTTATCCTAATTCCATAAAACTATAAACTAATAAATATCATAAATGTGTAATAATGTATGTTATTTTCTAAAATTAAATATAAATTAACTTTAAATGAAAAAGTCCATATAAAGGTTCTATGATGTGTTTTCATGAACAATGATATTGTGATAGCTTATGCCTCGTGACATCTGAAAATAAATGAGAAAAATTACCCAAATCATTATTTAGAGTTAGCTTATGCAGTATTTACATTAAAGATATGGATGCCTTATATTTTTTTTGAAATTTGGTACATTTATACTGATCATAAAAGTTAAAAGTATATTTTTACACAAAAAGAGTAGAATATGTTCCAAAGAAGATGGTTTTACTTAATTTAATCTTATTACATCACAACACATTACCACAATTGGAATGCAGACAAGGAGGTAGATGCTTTGAAACAAAAGGACCATGCCAGCTTATCTGTGATGAGGATAACATAAGATCCAATATTTATGGATTTTCAAAGGATACATGTTAAATTTCTAATGGAGGGGAATAAATATTATTTTTCTTAATTAAATGTTCAACCATTTAGTCATGTGATAATGAAAAATGCACAAACAGAACGTTGTAGAGATACATAATAAGGTAAAAAAGGTTTCTAAATTCAACCTATATTATGATGGAATAATATGGGTTAGGAATTGAGTTTCTATTCTTTACAGACAATAATTAAAGTATTAGATGTTGGATTGGGCTCATAGTTATTCATTTTCGATTTATCATATAAGCACAATGATATACAGGGACGGGAAAATTATTTATAGTGGGATTTCATGAAAAGAGATGTTGTTTAATATGTCTTATGGTGAATGGATAATCAGCAAGTTAAGGATGATAGATCTATTTTTAAAGAGAAGTTACAACCATTACCCATACCAGAATATAAATGGGAAAACATAACTATATACATTTTCATCTTATATCCCAAAACATATAAAGAGAGCAATACTATATGGGTTATAGTTGATAAACTTATGAATTTGTTACACTTCATTTATATTAGAGAGGATTTCAGTTATGATCATATTTCAAAGATATATTGGAAGTGGTAGGATTAAATGTAGAACCACTTTCCATTATATCTTATTCAGATATAAGGTTTACCTCAAAGTTTTGGAGAAGTCCTCATTGAGATATAGATATAGGGCCATGTTTCAGAACATCATTTCTTCCTCAAATAGATGGCTATTCAAAGAAGACAATTCAAACTCTAGAAGGCTTATAGAAAGCATTGTCAATATTTTTCAATGGTTTATGGGATCAACACCGACCATTGGTGGAATTTTATATCAACAATTCCACTCACTCCAGTATTCATATGGAAAATTATGAATCCATCTATTGAATTAAGTGCTGAACTTAAAAATTTTGAGATAGAAAAATGTATATAAATCTATTATGAATGGATTTTTTTGTTAAAATGAATAAAAAATATCGTTTTATTTGACACCGTATAATAGAATCTAAGAGTTGAAAAAAAAATATTTAAATCATAATAAAATACATAGAGTTTTAAGTGGCTGATAAGGTTTTTATAAAAATATCACTCTCTAAGAGAGTCGTGAAATTTAGATCGAAGAAAATGTTTGTCCCAAAGTATGTCATTCTTTATGAAATTCTAGATCTTATTGGAATGGTAGCAGACTAACTGGAACATCCCCAGAATCTCATTATTTTACTTGATGTTTTCTATGTATTTTACCTATGAATTTACATACTTAATTCTTTACATGTACTAAACTTAAATTTCATACCGCTTGAGAAATATATTTCTTATGAACAATAACTAATAGTTATTATAGAACATAGTGACAATGTCTTGTGATTAAAGAGCACTCAATTGTTTATAGGTTTGTCAATGAACCAACATTTTGAGGAAGCATTATTGGAACTTTAGGATAAAATTAGGAGGATATATCTTTATATGTTTTTATCCAAGTGATGATTTTTTACTATGAAATTCATTTTAAAGGGGTAGAATGTAACACCATTATTTTTGGTGAAATATTTTATACAAATAATTTTATTTCATCAATATTTTTCATTTCATGAAATCATGAGTTGAAAAAAATAGAATATTCCTTTAGTATAAAATTACCATTTTAGCATATCTGTTAGGTTAGAGGGAATGAATATAAATGTCTTATGAAAAAGTATGGTGATGTCATTTTCTACAAATTATTCATGAAAAATATATATCAATTTTATTTTTTATTAATAAATATAGTGAATTGCTATTGATAAATGACATTAATGAAATATATATGTTATATACTTAATCAAATATTATTTATATTACTCCAATAGATATTTGTGTCATAGAGTATGAATAAAAACTATTTGATGTGGAAAATATTTAATTTTTTGAAAATGGTTATTTTTATCCATTGAAAAGTGAACCCATATTTATTTAATATTTTGAAACATTAATGGTTTTTATATGAAAATGATAAAAAAAATTATGTAGTATATGAAAATTTACATTGGATAAATGTTAATAATTTTCTGATAACTTTAACATTTTGATGACTAATAAAAATACAATAACTTTTAAATGAAAACAACCTTTTTTCATCGAAATAATATACATGGTTAAATTAAATTATAAGATGATAATAAATTATGAATATAATTAATTTTAAAAAGTAAATATAATTTATACCATTATCATAAATTTTTCTTTGAATTCAGATGTAAAAACATTTCAATCCTTTGTAATGTTTTATCTTTTAAAACATTTTATCTCTTTCTAAAATATTTATTTATTTTAAATTAAAATATGAGTCTTCTATGTAATGATTTTTTATGAAAGGATTCTATATTTGGAATCATATTTATTTCAAATTAATTAAATGACTTTGTTTTATTTTTGGGCTTTATTAATAATAACATAGATATGTTTTATTAATAAGATAAATGGGTAAATCTTTTAATTAAGGGTATGAATACTATTAAGAAATTACGCTATCAATTGTATTAATTCCATTATATTAGTTTTTTTCAACCGAAATCATCATTGGGTAGAAATGTATTCCTTTCAAGGCCGCTTGGATGAGATTGTAATATTTAATTAGTATCATTTTAATGAAATTTTAAATATGTCTCACTGAAATTTTAATAAATAAATCATTTTAATATACGGTTATATTGACTATAAATTATATTATAAATAATAATATTAAAGATATACTATTTTTATTTATCATAGTTGTTTAATGGTAATTTTTAAAAAATGTATTATTACTGTAAAAACTTATACTTTTAATGATTTCAAAATTAATTAATTTATGACAAATCAATAAATCAATTTTTACCAAAATTCTAATAACCATTAAATTACTCAAACACTTGACCAAAAATTATTTTTTGACTAAATATATATCATATCAATCCAATGGTAATGTTAATGAGCATTTATATCTTTATAAAATATATTATGACACTTATATTATTTAGTATAAGTTGATGTCAATGTTTTCACTTTCAAAATTTTATATATATAACAATTTAATCGAGGGATTATACATAATTTAAAATCAAATAAAAATATTATTATGAAATATGGTGGATTTATAATCATCATATTATATTACATTTAACTTTTATTCAACAAATAATTATATTACATAATTATAAAAAATTATTGTAGTAATTATTTTGTTAATACATGTAACAAATAAATTTTATTTACATTGTTAAAATAAATATAAATTTAGATAATTAATATATATAATAAATATTATAGATTATATGTACCTCATCATAATATAATAAAATAGTTGATTCCATGTTAACTTGTTATATTAATATTTTTACAAATCTATGAATTTAATAGACTCCAAATTGACACTGTTGACGGTTTATCAAAATATTAATTTTTTAAACCATTTAAAAATCATCAAAAAATTTTAATAAAATTTATTAATTAATATATTGTATAAAATATTTTATGGTTTTTTTATTGTATAATTGATATCAATTATGTAAATAATTTATCTTTTAAATTTGTAATATTTGTTACCATAGATAACAATTAAACCAAATAACCAATGGTTAATTTAGTTGATATGATCTTAATTGACCTAAGAAATTTCATAAAATATATTGGATGATGATATTACAACATTATATAATCTTATAATATAAATTCTAACATTTTTGAGGTTTTTTATTGAAATTATTTTATATTAAGTTAATTTTTTTGAGATCGATAAAATACCCTTCAACTAAATCATAAAAGGGAACTTCCTAACTCACATATTCACATAAAATATTTCGTTCAAGATCATCTATCAACCACTATGTTATATTATAATATTGACTAGTTTCAATATATTGGTTTCGGCCTTCATACAAAAATAACTCTAGTGCTCTAATAAGAGATTTAGCAGAATCATGTCGAAGAAGTTGTGATCTCCTCTTCTGCTTCATTCAAACGTATTTCTTCATCTACTTAATATTCATGGGTTGTTAAATTATAAACTAATAAATCCATTTTAAATTTTATAATTATATGTTTTTATAAATATTGAACAACCATATTCCACATTCTATCCATCTTATGAAAAACAGAACCACCACCCGTGTGTACGTATGACATACCATCTCCACCTTGTGGTGTAATCTATTTTCCACCACCACCTTACATGTATTGGAATAATTATAGAAATATAAGATATACATAATTATTAAACATGATATTAATTATGAAATATTATTCACTGTCTAATTAAATACCATTCAATAATTATGGAAGTGATATCGCAGCTCATTCATACGTACAACCTACCATCTACACAATGCAATGTGATTCATTCTACATGATCATCAATGAATCATGATTATTTAAATTTATAAAATGAATAAATAAGTTATATATTATTTTAATACTATTTTATATAATAAATATGACCTATGAAGGAGAACCAGAACTTATTAAAAAATCATGCATAAGAATATAATGAATTTAATATCGGAGAAATGAGTAACAATGAAATGTCACTAATGAACAGATGAAGATATGATCATATTTGATATAATAAAAATTAAATTATTTTATAATGAGTAATTACATTATTTATATAATTATATAAGTTGTTCTGATTTATATGAAATATATCAAGTCTAAGGTAATTTTTAAATTTGCAATCTCATATATTGTCAAAGACCATTTATGCATAAATATTTACCAGGTTATATTTATCATCCACGTCCTTTTTTCCAAAATATAAAATGTTATTTATATTCTTCAAAAAAATTAAATTAATTTTTACAAATTAGTGAATATTTATTAAATGCTATTGAATAAATATTTTTTCATTATTTGATACCAAATACTTTTTAACTTTTATGGGAAACTTATGATGAGAATGTTTTTTAACATATATATAATGAATAGATTTTTACAATTTCAAATCACCTTATTTTCATAATGTTTTTTATACACAATTTCAGGATTATTTTAAAATAAATTCTTTTGTCATAAAATTGAATGTCATTTTAAGAAAATAATATGTTTTGGAAGAAGAAAGGATATTTTCTTTAAGAATTAATTTTAGGTTTTCAATCAAAATGGTTTTCTATATAAAATGGTACTCCTTAATATGGTTATCTTTCATGTATATTTTCTATATTATTCAAAAGGTTTTTATGGTAAGGTATTTATTAAATCTATTTTTTTACATAAATTATGCTGTGATTGAATTATGTTTGTGAAATAGATTTTTTCCCTGGGTTATCCGATGATGAATGATTTTTTGGGGGAACACATATGAATGATTTCATTATGATATGGGTGGGACATATATTTACCTCTAATTCATTGGGTAATGATTTATATATTATGACATATACATGGTTGGAATGGGGAGTGATCCCAGTTTAGTAATACCTAACTGAAATGAGGAGTGAACTCGGTTCAGTAATGGACTTTGTCCACTATGATGGTTTTTTAAATGATTCTTTACAATTAGGAAATGATATTTAATTATTATGTGTTTTATAGAAAACATCACATCTTATGTTTTGAAATTTGGTATTACATTCATTTATTATTATGAAAATTTCTAATTTATCCCATGGCATGATATTATATTCTATTATACACAGGATATGATTTCAAAATGATTTGTTTGTATGTCTTTTTATTATGATATGAAATATATATCCATTATTTAACCTTACTAATCTTTTTATCTCACCCATTAATATGTTTCTTTTCCCCTGGTCAATAAGAAGGTATTTAAATATGATATGTCCAAAAGGTGTATAGTTATGATGAAATCAGTGGGAGATAATAAAGATATCTTATGAACAAGTTGATTGTGTTTCCTAGTTTATAATGACACTATACCTATATGATAATTTCAAGGATTTGTTATATTTTGTAGTTCATATTATTCATCTTTTATTTATTATAAATTTATGTAAAGTAAGGTTTGTTATATGTAATGTATTTTTTTGTATTACTAGACATATCAAATCGTTCCAGGGGTGAGTAAGTAGGTATTATAGAACGGGATATATATTTTATTGGATATGTATATTTAGTATTAATATTTTATATTTTTTTAAAACCTTTAACAAGATTTAAATTATATGATAACATCCAAATATATTTATAATATTAACATTGTATGGTTTTCTATCAATGAATTTCTATTCATGATATTTTATGTCAATTAAAGCACCAAATCAGATGCATTGTTGAGTAGTATCCCAAGAAGGGGAGTACATAGTATTAACATTTTTCAATTGGTTCAAGCTAAAGAGTCATAAATATGCACATTTTTTAAAACTACATGATCACGTAATTTACTAATTAACATAACCATTATCATCCCATCCCTAGAATTACATCCATCTAAAACCTAGAGCCGGACAGAGTGGATGAGATAGGATTTTCAATCCTAAATTCATCCCAAAATTCTTGAATTTATTCAAGAATTTTAACTCTAACTATTATACATTCGAAGTTTTATTTCCCACCCTCACCTTTGAAGTGGAGGTTCTTGATTCCCCTATACAAATTATAGTGGGTCTTATTTTATCTGTTCACACAACTCAAGAGTTATAGATTCTACCTAATGTCTTAGGGTATTGGTCATGACCATTGTTGGTTAGGACATCATGCCAACACATAGGGGTTTATGTGACCCCTGTCTCATATTTAGATTAATTAAATATTTTAAATTAATAAAAATGTCATGTAATTAAACTAACAAAAACCATAACCCTTAGCATATTTTGTGAGAATCCAAATTTCAAATACACAATGAGAATAGTATATTAGGTTAATACATGATACCACAATCCTTTAATGTTTTTTCACTTTTTTCTAAGGGGTGTGTGGTGGTTTCCAAGTCGAAACCATGATCCTCCTATTTCTTGCATAATCAGTAGAACCCATATTAATGAAAAATCTCATAAATCATGTCACACATGAATAAAAATTTAATTATAACACTTGTATAAAATTAATTTATTAATTTCCAACTATTCATAACGGTAGATAACTCACTAAGTTGGTGTGCCCCATTGAAACTACATCTAATGTCACTTTAGGGTCAACCATATATCCTTAACCATATATCAGGTGAAAACCATTAAAACTGATTCTATATTTAAACTGTTTAAAAAATATTTAAAATTGAAAACAAAAAAAAAATTCATTGTGCGATTCACCATTGTTAAAATTTTCAACCCCCATGTAAGGACTTCATCTTAATTCCCCCAATATCAACGTAGTGCGAAGATAAAATTATGTAAGACCATTTATACCAAGATCTATTAGAATTTAAATATTATTCCTAAAATAATAACCCTAAAATTGATATTATAAGAGGAGTATATCGATTGAGGATAATATAGGGGGATACAAGACTCGCTTCTCTAAAACAGAACCTCAATGGGATCCTCAAACTAGGTGAAAATAGATTGGGATTGGGAGATGACAAGAATTCCATTTCAAGGGGAAGAATGGAGTGTGTATACCCCCCTATAAGCATAATGGGTTATAAGGTTCATTTAACCTATTAATTACCCCACATTATAGAAAATATATACCACCATATAGTTGATGGTTATAGTATTCCACCAAGCTATTATCTACAACCAACAACACCCTAGTGTCCTACTATAGTCGATAATGAACTGGATATCATATCCACACTAATGTCCATGATCTTCCCCTAATACATCGCCTTAAATATAATCCTCATCCCAAAATACATTTATTAGGAACCCACAATCTCAATTCACAATTCTTAGGTGTAGTTGGAAATTCTTCACATCAATAATTTTCTCATATCATATTTCTTTTGAAAAAACACCCATATAGACATGAGGTTTTAAAACCTCCCATCTTTATTAGTTCAATCATTGAGAAGAATTGGTAAAAATCCAATAAAACATATTTACCCAACTCAACTAGGATTTCCTAGTCCAACATATGTGTTACATCCATGAAAGTCCAAATCTCATCTCTCGAATAAGCTCCATATTGAGTTACTGAAGCCAAAAAGAATAATACAATAGTTGTGCCCAAAACCAAATCCTAATAAATCACTTTACCAAGCCCATTTATCTAAAAATATAACCATATCTTCATTTATCTCATTATCTACACTACCAAAAGCATATAAAAATACAACACTGACCCAATACCTTGTAACCCAAAATATAACCATTTCACCATTCATCTCATTATCAACACAATAACACACCCTATAATAGGGATTCATTTGAAACACCCAATTTAAAGTCATGATGATTTTGGCCCTATGAAATGCATATTGAAACACAAAGATACACTTTAACATGACATTGTCAATGTGATACCTTAATATACTCTTTATAAATAAATAAAATAGCAGATATTGATTGCATTTCAGATCTCAATGTAAAAAAATATAATCAACCATGATTGCAAACCATAATTCAGAAGAATTTATCAAAATGACCCATTATATTACTAAAACACACATATCATGTCAAAATTTAAATGATCAATATAGTAAGTACCTCACCTAACCCAATTATATGAGGGAATAATAGTCATTACTCATCTGGATGACCCATCTAAAAAATTTCAGACTACCCCTATTGATGATTTCAAAAATAAATGATGACATTTCCATTACCCCGAGATTCATCTTATCATTTACTATACAATAACAACAATTTATAAACCTGAAACCAATAATATTTTTAGATTTGGATCACCAATATCCAAATAAATCCATCAAAATATATTCTTAAATAGTAGAGAGAATCTAATATAAAACATGCATAGATCACAACTATTTATCTTAATACCAAATCCCAATGTAAATTTCAACTAAAAAATATATCTTAATTTTACAAAGTATTCACTAATGAATCAATAAGTACTCAGCTCTTTTCATATGATGGAATGAAAAATTAAAAATTATTGTCTAATTACCAGTACCACTCTTATGACCCTTCTGATATGTGGTCCACACCATCAAAACTCACATCCTTCTCCCCACCATAACATCATCCTTATTATTTAACTATTAAAAAATAACCCATTCTATATATCCCATACTCCATGCCTCACTAGAAAAATTTAATATTTATGAAAAAATAATTATCAGTATAGTGTTCCAAAATAAGAATCACTCATCACCCACTCCCAACCAATGGATATGGAATCCATGACTGTCATCAAATTCCAAATCATAATCAGGGTCACCACTCCCAACCATCTATGGTGTAGTTCCCCCCAGTGTGACTTTATTATACTGTTTCTCAATAACATTATTATTATGTTCCACTTCCTAACTCATGTTGATTTCCTCAAGCCACACTAACCTCAACCCATAAATTCCTAGACTGGATATACCTAAATGGTTAAACCCACTGTGCCTAATACAAAATTAATATCCCTTCATCCCAATATGTATGTTTTATATGTCATCAAAAAATCAGGTGAAATTTCCTAAAAGTGTTTCATCCAATACCCTTGACCTCAACCCACTAATGACTATATCTAATTCCAAGAATTAAATCATGATTATATGAATCACACTACATTGAATCCATGATAAACGCACCCTATGAAATCAATGTCTCATAAAACTAAATGATCGATTGGAACCCATATTCAAAAATATGTACCTGATAAGTACCATGATTTCTCACTAGACCTCCCTCTAACAGTATTATACCAAGAACTACTAGGGTATATATTTAGTTTATTGAATTTTAATATCATGATAATACATATACCCCACTCTGTATCATCACATTCACGAGTATCCACCCAATCATTATAAACACTAATAAAATTCCGCCCAAACAGATAGGTTCAAGCGTCAAACTGGTCGTTCCCTCTAACAAACAAACCAATATATAATATACCAATTCCCATATTGTTGGTTACCAAAAAACCCCATGGAATAACTATGCTTGGGTCACATATCTATTGTCTCCTCATGGTCACTGATATCATCCTGAGCATAAAACCATGTTCACTACCTCTAAATATACCACAAACCAATGAAAACCCCCTCTTTCTAGTTCCCTACAAAAAAAGATCTACTAAACGACCATGGATATTTTAAAACTATTTCTCTCTTAGTCTCCCACATATACTTTCTCATAATGTCCCATATCAGTGTCAGTAGTTCTGACCAACAATCCCATAGGTTAAAACACATAGTAGTTCATAGTTCACAAAGAATCAAACATGTTCCCATCTCAAAACCTCATTCTGTCCACTTGAATGAAGACCCACTCATACGGTCACACATATGAAACCATCACACAAAATATTCCACCCACCTGTAGGGTATATAGACATAAGAATACACCATGATGGATTTCATATCACCATTCAACTATTTCCTTACTAAAAACATATTACAAATTATCATTACCATTGGAGATACACACATGGCTTGTTTTATTAAAATTCCAATCCAATATATGTTTAAACTCCAATAGTGGGTATCATGGATCACTTTAAATAGCTGGTATTAAACATTAACGACCTTATACAGGCCTAACACATAGGCATCAAATTTTTTACTGACCCGCCACGGTCATTGCGCCTTTAATATATGAGGAATGTGTGACCATTATCATCATCAAGAATATCCTCATAGATTCACAAGCATTTAAATAAGATAAATTCTTTACACATATTATCATTGTTGATATGAATTACTCGAAGTAATTCTATGGGAAAAAACTATATGATTAGTTGTGGAAACATTAAACAACTGAGCCCTAGTCATTAGAAAAATCACACACTAAGATTCCAATATATCATGCTAATCATGTTTAACTAATATTATACATTAAAAACCTCTTACCACCTCATTAAATGTGTAAAAATTAAATCCTTAGCCTCTTATATCAAGCATATATCCAAAATCATAAAATAAACCATGTAGGTAAAACATCCATATGCATCACAAAAATATAAAATAATAACATATGGTAATTTAAATAACAAAGAAGGTCATTGCATCCATGTTAAACAAGTATTCATAAAAAAACATCTGTTATAGAAAAAAAAATATGACATCCATCATAGGATCTAAAATAGTCAAAATCATATTGCATACCAAATATCACAACAATAAAAATAGTTTAAAAAAAATGATACCACATTGTATTTTTTAACCACCCGAGTCCACTAATTGGTCCATTTTTTTATTTTAATTATACCATTAGTGTGCATCTTCATATGCCACACACTATTGAATAGTTTTGGGGGTCTATAGTGGTACAATTGGGATACCATACACCTATATCAGATTGATTCATATAGTAAAATACAAAATCATCATCCATAACAAATAAAAATCAATTAGATATTAGAAAATTAAAAAAAACAACTCTCCATCACACAAGTGATATTGTAATGTCCCAATTAAAATGGTCAAAAAAACATCTTACTTCACACAAGGGAAGATACATATACATTAGTAAATATAATATAAATAAAGTTGATGTCTCTAAAATACCATGACACATACCATAGCCCAAGAATCATGTACTAATGTATGCCATCACCATAGATCAATCTATATCGGGACTCATTCTAAATGAATGCCTTCAACAACCATGGAAACATCAGTTAGGTTCCCATTTTTGGTAATAGACTGAGTAGGCTATGAGTAAAAAACCTATAAGGGAACCACCAATGTTATCCCGTACTAGCTAGAATGTGAGACGAAGTGTTCATGTGAAACTATCAACTAAAAAGTAAAAAATTTTGATGATAAATAAATAAAAATCAATCATTAGTTCAATCTACCTAATTGACTATATGCTTCATCAATTTTGGGGTGTATCCAAGCATATCATGATGACTATACGTCCTATGTTGCATTTTATGTCTATATCTAGGACGACCCATATAATATCCTAATGAAACTAAGAATCCATACCAGGTGATTTCTATCATCTGATCTCTAAATCAATGGAATCTCTTTTTAGTATCCTCAGTACCTAGAGAAGGTACCCATGGAAGTACTAACAAATGATCTCCAAAACCATGGTAGTTCTTATCAAAGGAATATCGGACCCAAATATACTATATCCTCTAAAATATATTATGTCAAAATCAATGGATCTTCTAGTACATAGATCCAAATCCTTGAAATCTCCAATCATTGAAATACATATATAGAGTATCTATCGACCATGTACACAACATTAGAATATAGAGCATAACTATACTATATCCATACATGGTATCCTAACCATAACACAAATTCCTTATGTGAGCGTCCCATAACCCATTAAAAAGGAAATAATATATAAGGGATGGTTGAAATCCAATCCACTAAACCATTATCCACCACCCCATGATATTTCTATTATTTTTGGGTTCTATAGTGAGAACCATAACCATCATACATACAATTTATATATTTTGGTAAGTCATCATGGATCCCACCAGCTCCTATCAGTAAAAACATTGTAGAGGGACCCTCACATTAGTCATCAATTTTGGTGGAAGTTTTGGGTAACAGCATGACTCTATAGGATTCTATATACATCCATGGTATCCACATTGTATACAAGGATTACTAGATTTATGGGATCCCACTGCATGGGAAACAAAAAAGGGAATGGTTGTAGAAGATTTTTATTGTCATGGTTTCTCATGTTGGGTCCACTTATCGATTAATTCCCTATGTTATCCACAATATTTCACCTATACATACTCACATCAAGAAAAAGGGTAATAATCACCCCTATCCCGTTATGACAATCCAAAATATCTCAAAGCATAAAGTGTTTCTATATGACCAATATGGACTATGTCCTCTAACCCACCCTTACCTAGGGATTTGTAGAATATCAAGCCCCTACCAATAGTATATGTGTAATTACCCCAGGAATCATCCTAATATTGTTATGAAGTCTTTGTAATTACTAAAAAATTCTGGTCTTGTCCATTAGTAGCTAAGATGTCAATCTAGGGAAAGGGTTGGTTTGTGACCCCTACTGGTTAGTAATTTCAATTAAATAGTATACTTTTATATAAAAGATACCATTTAATTAAACAAAACATGAGAAAATATCTCTTTGGTATTTATAATTATACAAAGATAACATAAATAACAATTTTATTCCACACTGTTCATAAATATTGAATACTACCATTCATAAAGTTGTCATTTTTATTTACATGCGGTCTAAAGTGGCTCTGAAGGCCCATCGAAGACGTTATGCAGTTATCTACTGTCAAATGGACCAGTATCAATTCCTCGATCTACTAAATAACATCAAAAACCCATATAAAATATATAATAACATTTATATTATATATATTTATAAATTTACATTGCATCATAATTCCAAATAAGTAACCAAGTCATTGCAGCTTAACAAGAATACACCTAATGAATCCCCAAGAGTATAAAATATCATCCTAACCAAACATTGAGAGAACCCCACAATAATGATAAAAAAGAATTTAAATTTAAATTTAAATTTAATAAAAATTAATAATTAAAATTCATAGAATGAAATATCATTCATGATGCATTGAACAATCGCATGAAGGCGGCCTCCTGTGATTTCCTTTTCATATTTAGAGTGGAATACTTATCATCCTTATTGTATTCCACTATGCTCTCATTGAATTGGAAATGAATCCCTAATCTGGGAAACCAATAATTTATTGGAAAAAATAATGATATCAATATACTATAGTTAGGTGGGATACATACCTCTACTTAGCAAAAAATACTCCATAAATGGAATCCCCAAACCAAGGGCAACATGTGTGGTGAGATTGAGCTAGCCACAAGCCTCTTGTGTAAAGGGAAATAAAAATGAGGGTGGGAATCCCCAATGGAAATTTATTGGGGTGAAAATTTATTTTTATAGATTAATAAACTAATTTTCATGTTGGTGCAAATAAACAACTAGATTTTATTTAAAAAATTCAACCTATATGAAGTCTAAATCCACTGGCGAGTTAGTGGCCTAACGTAGCATTCATTAGATCTACCTCTTTATCAACTATTGGAGAATTGTATAGGCCCATGGGCATCCCCAAACTCAATTGGCAACATCCCAAGTAAATAAAGAATAATACATTTAAATATTTACTAATATTTTTGAATTAAATATTAATTTAAATTTAAATAGGAATCTATATTTGATGGCATACACGATATGAAACAAAAGGTTTCTTTGAAATCTTACGTTGCACACATTGTGGGTCATACTGAAAAAAATAATATAATTTTATTTAAAATGTTTGTTATTCTTAGCCATTGTATTAGTGGGAATGAAAAGTAAAAAATACAATATTATTATACATGTTTTTTAATTCTTTTTAAACTTATCAAATAAAAGATAGAGGCTAAAAATGTGAATGAACAAAAGTTTAAGCATAAAAATTCTAATATTGATAAAAGGCTTGAATTACCGCATTGTTATAGGGAACCCTATTTAAATCTAGTTTTGGTCACATTAATATGTTATATTTTAAAAGATAATTTTTTTTGGAATAGGGACACCCAATTTTATTTTTGGTTATGTTTGGGTATTTTTTCTGATTAAATTCATTTTTTTCACGAATAGTGATAAATATTGTTTTTTAATTCAAAACTGACTATTAATCTAATCTATTTTTATATATATATATATTATCTTTTTACATTTTTTTAATGTCTAACTAGAATATATTTTTTCCATTTAATCCAATGACGGTCATTGGATGTAATTTCACCTTGAAATTGGATAAAAACAAGTGTTAATATTTTGATAGTTATTATTTCTTAAAAAACGTTTTTTACAATGAAAACTATTTTTAAATTAATTAATTAAACTTCTATATTTTTAATATTGTAAAATAGACATCATTTTTTAATTTTAAATATCAAATACATATAATGCTGAATTTTTTGAGATTTTTTGAAAAAATTCAATTTTTGATGAATAGTGAAAACTCTCAGTAGTAGTTAAAAAACTGACATCATCATTTAATTGAAAATTTACCACTTATGTGAATTGAAGATTGAAAATCCAACATACACATTTATTATTAGTAAGTAAAATATGGTTCAATAAGATGAAAATAATTTTTGGTGAATAGTAACTTTTGACTTTTATTTACCGTGGTTAAATGTGAATAGGGTAATTCAAGGTAAAAATAATATTATAATAATATACAATTCCCATAAAATGCGTCTTAAAATTATTGGATGAGTCATGGAAGATCAATAAAATCCATGGGTGAGTTTTATATCCTTTTAATTCCTTATAATTAAGATAATGACATTAATAACATTTAAGATAAAGTCAAAATAAAAATAACATAAACATGTATTATTTTGCTAAAAAAATTAATTTGGGATTATAGAATTGATATATTTGACTATAAATATTAATTATAAATCTAAAATTATTTCCTACATCATGGTATTTTATTTATTATTTTTATACATCAAATAAATAATATTATTTATGACAAAATAATGATGTAGTGTTTAACACTTTAATGAATGATTTAAATAAATAAAATTTTAAAAATAAAAAACAATCCAAAACCTATATAATTTTTATTGGATGATTTTATTTCAAAAAAGTTTCACCTTCTCTTAAACTTTAAAATGTTTTGGATCTTTAGAAACTGAAAATCATAAGATAATAAAATAATATTTTCAAACGTTCGTAAAGAACCCCTCCTCTCCCTTACAGAAATCCCTCACCTATGACCCATTACTCACAACTCTCAATCCCCATGGATCATCCAAAATCTGAAAAAATAAGCTCTCGAGATCCTTCTCATTCACCAAGAAGCTTTAACATAGGCATAAGAAATGTCAATAAATCTGTTTCGTTCAACCTAAATGAGTTACCCAATTTGAAGGTAACTTCTTCTATTAAGTTTACTTCTTTTATTTTACTTCTACAATCCCTTAAACTCTATTTTATCCTATATTTTATAACAACTCTAGTTTCCTAGATATACATGGTACTTATTAAGATAAGGATTCAAACTACACTTATACACACCTATGTTTAATGGGTAATGGGAATACTATTTCTGTGGATGGCAAACTACTGCCTCACAAAACGATGATTGTTCAATTTAATCCTACCACCACTTATAGTGGCCACTAAGATGGAACGATTTTTTAATTTTATATATATAATATTTATATTATCTCTAAACTTATATATTTTTCATTTATATTATTCCTTTATGGTTTTCATAATTAGAAAATTAAATTATTTCATTTGAGGATGTGCGGACTACTTCCCCCACAAAGTGATATGACTCATTCATTCCATATGTGGAACGTATAAAGGATGGAGTTAATTAAATTACCTAAAATTGATATTATAATTGAATTATAATATTCCTAATTATTATTATGTTTTCATTACTTTATATAAAAAATAGAAATCAATGTAGCGTTCATGCGTACGTACGACTTACAGTCTCCATGAATGAGGCTTTTCATTTCATAACTCAAAATGATATGGAATATTATAAATACATATACATAGGATATAAATGATATATATTATATCAATATAGTGGATATAATTACGGATATAATTAACATTTCATCACATTGACAATTTAGATTTATAACAAGATCATCCGTAACTCTGGTTTCCAACAACGACAAAATGTCTGATATGAACTCAAATAAGTTGTTAATTGTTATAGAAATGTAATAAGTGATATAAAAGGAATAAAAAAATTAAAAAGGATCTTAATAAATTATAAATTAACTTCTATTTATTATTCGGGAACAACTAGGAATGTACAATACATGTCGGACATGAAGTCAGGGGTTTCATATCTCATTTTTAATTTTGTGAGACTTTCATTGTTAACCACTTATTTATTCAATGTGTTGTATTGTGAACTGAAATTTGATATATATATATTCATGATTATATTTCTATTAATTTTATTTCTAATTCCATTGGTGGTTTATTAATTTTTTCTTATGACTCGATTTATTACAATGTTGTAAGGGGTTTTCATCTCACATTTATTTCCATTAGATTCATGCTATATTTCGACTATTTCCATTCATGTGGTGTATTTACTGACCATGATTGTATTATTTGTGTAATAAAATTTCATTTATTGGTATGTTAATCTACATATTATGATATTTCCTTCATGGGGTGTGTGTATTATAATTTACAAATTGGAATAAGAACCTTTCAGCATACTCTTTTAGTTAAAGACTTCATTTATGTCATGTATTTTAATTTCCTTTTTCTTATGTTGGGATATGTTCTTATATATCCTTATGGTAGAAAATTTTTGGTCCATGTGATGATATATCTTTTTCTCTCTCATCAACTCATTTTTTTAATTTTAAAGAGACACCATTAGGCTATCGAATTTCTGTAAGGGAACGTCTTTACACAATTTCCATTCTTTGTGTTAAACATCAACTTCTTGATTATGCATTGCTTTAAATAGGTGTGAATGAAATGTTCTTATTTTAAACATAATATAAAGTTATATTGGGTTTATTCTTATTTTTAGAACATAATTATTTCATTGATTTGTCCTAAATCTAAGGATATGATCTTTTCAAGTTACTTTGTCTCAATTAACATCTCATTGAGATTATTTGTTGTTCTACACCAATTCACTTTTATATGGTTTATATACTCACCTTTGACATATTATATCCTGAATCTCATAAATATCATGATATTATAAGCCTTGATTAATTTTATTCCTCAAATATTCGTATTAAAGCGTTTCTAATTTGGATAAGAACTATTTAACTAAAATATTGTTTTTAATGATTTAAGGTTTTATTCTTCTAAATCATTCTCATAAATGTACATGTTTTAATAATAGTTTTATGGACTTATTTATATGGACAAGAGTATTTTGAAATTAAAATTTATTTCAAATGCTTCAAAGTATTATGGGATACGTTGATCCAAAAATCTATTTAAAAAATGTTTTAAATGGTTTTGAATATGGTTTGATAAAGCATTGATTATGTTAATATCTTGAAATAATATATTGTGATTGAAATATAGAAAGGTTATCTTTCATTTATGATTGTTTAATGTGTTATGAATATGTTATGGTTATTGGGTTTTGTTTATGTATATGGATGGTTCTGTGATAAACCTATGCGGGTGAGCCCGAGATTGCTCTCCAATGAATTGGGTAATTTGTTAGAGGTAAACGTTAATGTTTCACCAACTAAATTTAGGGAATATGCTATGATGGGTATTCTATATGTAACTCCATATGTTTCAGTGAAATCTATAATGTATATATGTTAATAATTCTATAAGTTAAATATATGATTTATGATTTATGTGTGTTATTAATAAATCTTATGAATTCATGAGGTATGATATGACTGAAATGTATGTATTCATTGATTTGAATTTATTAATAGGTTATTGTTTCCTTCCCTTATTTTATAACCCTTAATAATCCTAATATACTCATCCCATGTTTTGAAATGTTTTTCACATGACATAAAGATGAATAGGGTCAAGGATGGGATCATGGAAATGTCATGTTGTCTAAAACACTGAACTAGACAATACTCTTTTTTTCAGGAGTTATTGTTTTATAAAAAAATTGAAACTATGTAGAAGTTTCTACATAGTATTTTTTGAGATTTAATTTAATAGTTGTGACCTAATTCTATAAAACTATAAACCTAAAAATATCATCAATGTGAATTATAAATTTAATTCAAGATTATGTAATTTCATTACGTGGGTCCTTATAGTTGGAATCAAAGGTTGGTTAGGAAAATTTTTAGATTAACATTTTTGATTAGACACATGGTTGGAATATTTTTATATTATTTATGGGAAATACTTGTTTTATATCTTTTTTAGTTCATGTAAATTCAGTAACAAATTGAAGAAGGAGGATCTCAAACAACATTCTCATCTCTTCCTAAAGACATGCCTGCAACAATTATTTCAGAGACATGATCAGCTGATTGTGAAAGGTTTTCTAGCATACAACTCACTTAAAAGAAGTTATTTTATATATAAAAAACATCCACTTTACCTTGATATAATCGTGGATAAAGGGTTGTATTTAATCAATTATTATTTTCATAATATTTTCAAATTTTCTAGAATGGTAAATATTTTTAAAGAATTTTCAAAAATTTTAAATTATCATAAGATTTTGAAAAAGATGATGAAGAAAGATTCCCTTGCGAAAAAAATTTAAATTTTCTTTTAAATTATAGTCTTTCATCACATATTTATGGTATTTTAAAATGACCATTGATTGAAAGATTCAACTAAAAGTCATTATTAATATTTTATAAAAATCATTTCTTATCAGATTTTTTGAAATTATATTGTATACATGTCTATTTTCTAAAACTATTTTTCTATGAACACCCATATGACCCATGTTGTATATGGTGTATTTGGATAAAGGAAGAAAATTATATTGAGGGATCTGTAAATCATTTTTTCAATCAATGGACCTTCTACCTATGTGAACAAGATGACAAAAAAACCATGTGGATATCATGATCAAGGTATGATGTTTTTTCTTTTGGGAATAGTTTTATTTTATCATAAGGATGTGAAATAAAAAATGAAAATATATATAAGTATTTACTAATATGTTGAGGTTTTAATGAGTTTGGATGGAATCGATAGGTATAGGAAATCCTTTGTTGTTAAAATATGTTATGGTTATTTTTTTGTTTTATAAAAAGGACAACTCGTAAGATGGGTGACAACCCGTCACGTCCGAAAAGGCCAGGGGAATCGAACCCTCAACTTAAGGGAAATAAGGGCACATCACCTACCACTAGCCTACAAGAAGTCCCTAGTTATTATAAGTTATTCTTTTAGTTTAATGATTTTATGGATCAATAATATGTTGATTTTGGGAACTTATGTTTTACCAAATAGAAATCTTTAGTTTATGAGAATGATTTTGTGATTAAGTGATAAAGGTATTTTGGAAGATGTTCTCTTTTTGGGGAAACACATTATGCATATGGAAAATAGATAGAATAATATGGAATTTTATTTGTGTAGTAATAGTTGAAATTTTATTTTGGAATAATCTATGTTTTAGGGATATTTGGTTTATTTATTGAAATGATTCACCTATCATAGAGAGAATGGGACATTGTTAATTACACATTCGTATGAGATATTAAGAGTAGTCGATTTTATTTGGAAATAAATCTTAATATTTTCTATGGATGACTATAATGACCCAAACATTAATTAATAGAAATTCCCCTTGATCTAATTAAATGTTTATTATGGTTATATAAAATGTGAACTTCATTAGATTTATGTTTTGGTATTTTAAAATACCGTTACGAATTTTGATTGTTGCTTATATAGCCGTTGAAAACTGATCACCTGATTAGTATAAATATAGGGGTTTAACAAGTCCAATTTAATCAGACATAGGAAGTGATGGCCTCATCTAGTAGACTAGTCCCATATGAAGCCCATTTTTTGGAACTCAAAAAGGAGGTGGTGTCATTAGACTTTTCTTTTGACCAAGCCCAAGCTTAACTTGAACATGTTAATCTTGAGTTGAACCGACTAGAGGAGTAGTAGAAGTTAATTACGATTACCACCCGAGTGATGTTATCCGAGCCACCCCAAGTGTTTTTCACCGTCACACACATTAACCTTCAGTCTTATTCAGGTGTTATAAGGGGTTATTTAACAAGACCATAGCACTATAACTATGTAATTTATTTTTTGTATAAAAAGTGTGTATTAATTTTATTATTGTTACATTGTAAATTGCTTTTAAAGAACCAATGGTATTTTTAGATAATATTCAACTAAGAAATATATTTTGATGAATTAATGGATTTTTTAATTAAATAATATTTTAATAAATTATTATTATTATTATTATTAAATTAATTTTTATTAAATATAAATTATCATATAATTTTATGAATACAATTGTAATTTTTATAAACGCTTGAATGGTGTTTTTGTCAAAACATATAAATTTTGGCTAAATGATAGTTTTTATATTAAAAGTAAAAAATTAAAATATATAGAAAATTATTTAGATAAAATGAATATTATTTTTTGTATCAGGAAGATGAAATTATCCAATAAGGATTTTTTCATAATTTTCTGAGACAATCGAATTTTTTGGTAACAATTAAATATCATTTAAATATAAAATGTGTTTTATGACATCATAATGAACCAATAGTGATACCATAAAATACTAGAAACTTTATGTTCAAAAAATATATGTTTTACCATTAATATAATGTGATTTTTGTTTGGGTTGATTTATTTTACAATGTTTTATCGCACCCTTAAAGGCCTATAAAACATTTTCCCCTTTAAATTGTTTTCATTGAGAGTATGGGTCACCTCCACAAAATCAATCCTATTATTTTAATTATTTATATTAATTCCCATATAAAATAATCTTTTCAATACCGTTTGTAAAAACCATGGGCAATAACCATGGGTTGGATAGTGGGTTAGATTTGTTTAATTTGAGGTGTCCCAAACCTAAATAAAAAAGAATTCCCTCTCCTTTCCTATATAATCCCACCCAAGCTCCCACTTCATATTAACTAAATTCCATTGGATTTTGACCAAACCATGAACCCCAATCTCTATAATTCTCAAAAGGTTCCCCAATCACCAATGAATCCTCTCTTAAGCCTCTCCCAAGCCTTGGGGATCCCATTTCCATGTAAGGGATTTCTTCCTTTCTCATTTTTGTTTAATTTTTATTATGTTCTTTTTCCTTATTTATTCAATTAAAAATGATGGGGTATGATTTCAAACCACCCCAATACATTCCTATTTCTGTTTGGATGATAGGATACCCCATTATTGTTCCTTAATTTCTTCCATGTATTCCTATTACCATGTTGTTATTCTGTGAGAGATTTCTCTCTCCTCTTTTACATCCAAGTAATTATTTTGTATTAGGGATCTAAATTCCATTACATTTGTTGTGAAATTTATATATATGACCCCATTACTGTCCATTTCATGTAAATATTATGAGACAAACTTTTATCTCTCATCAACCATATTCATGAATCTTTATGTCACACTGTTATGCTGCCGAAATTGTATCATATTTTTCCAAGACAATTCCATTTTGTAGTGAATATGATACCCATGTATCTATCAAGGGTATTAACCTTTTTTCACATATACATATTGAATGTTAAATTCATTTATTTATTTCAAATCAATTAATCGTGGAATAACTTAAAATTTTGATTGATTCAATGATCCATGTTGAACAGTTATGCATGAAATGAAATGTTTAAGAAGGGTGTGCCCTGATATCATTCCAATGCATTGGGTAATGTATAGTATCATGATCAATCATTTTCAATTGGTATTTTCTCACGATAATTCAAGTGAAACATGTTTTTTCTAGTTATTCATGTTCAATGAGGGTTTTATCAAGCTTCGTGTGCAATGATCCTTGGCTCATGCAAATTCCATGTTAAGTATTGATGAAACATTTCCATTTTATGATAATCATGATTTATCATGCCTTTATGTTCATGGTTCTATCATGCTCAATTTATATTTCTATTTTAAATCATGTATTTAATTCCTCATGTTATTCCATGTTTTTTCTCTTACTAGCTTTTAAAACTCAACCATTTATTGTGCATATCCTCTGGTTTTCCCATGCAATGATTTGTATGAGGGAATATAATGGACCTGTAAAAGTTGTTTTCAATAAAAATTTTGTGTGTTTTATGTTATAATCTATTATTAAATTTTCATAATCCCCAAATACACTATTCCTATCGATCTTTCATGTTGTATCAAGTGAGTAGTTTTTGTAATAATTCATGTTTATGATTGTAATAAAAAAGGTTGTTATAGTTGGTATCAGAGGATAGGTTTTGTTAATTTTTTGATTAATATTAGATAACCCTAGTGAAGAAATAGAGATAATAATAAGTATAATAAAAACATCCCGATGTATTTTTGTGTATTAAGTAAGATTTTTATCAATAAAATACATACCTGTCGGGATATGAGTATGTATAGGTGGCTTTGGCACAGATGTATCCTAGGGGTAAAACCCAAAAACACCGCTTTGAGCTACACTCGAATGGGAACATGTGAATGACAACGGGCCTTGCTTCACTATTGGTTATGACTCTTCTATGGGAAATGCTTTGGTAAATTCACAATCTTAGTATGAACCCTTATTAAGGGAATGAAAAAAAGACCTTAAGAATATATGTTACAAAGTAGATCAAGAATAACATTGATTGAATCCTATAGATTCATAAGTTAAGGAAATTAAAAAAATATATATGTGATCAGTTTTCCCATGGATTACCCATTATGTGTTACCACTAACTTTGCTTTTATTTTTGACAATGGTCGATAAAAAGAGGACTCAGGCTAACAACCGATGTGATGTTAAATGTGATGATTGTGCTAATGAGATGCCCAATCCAATGGAAATAGGAATCTCGAACATTGTCACACTTAAAAAATAATTTTACTCAATATTTGAATAGAAACATGGATCAAGAAGAACATTCAACCCCCCCCCCAATAAAGAACAAGTTTCTATCAGGACCATCATGAGACAAAGGCCTCTTACTTTTAATGGATTATTTGATGCCTCAATTACCAAACAATGGATCAACTCCATTAAAATAATATTCTCCATCCTTCAATGTTTTGAAATAGATAAAGTTATCTTGGCTTCTTATCATAGAGAGGGTGAAGCTGATCAATGGAGGATGTTGATAAAAAATATAAATCCAGAGGAGGATATCAAAGCATTGCTTAAGATGGAATGGGACTTCCTTGCCCTAACAAAAAAAGACGAAGATTCTGTCCACGTATACGAGTCAAACATCACACAACATGCACAGTACACCTCTAGCTTTGTTGTTACCCCCAAATACAAGGTTTATAGCTTCTTTGTTTGGCTAAAACCAAACCTACGGAAAGTGCTGGTGATCTATGACTTCGACAGCTATGAGGAAATATTCTAATGTGCCCTCAAGGTCAAAATGATGATTTAAAATCTCAGGGGTATCATATGGATATGAAATGTAAGGTGAACATAAATGCTGGTTGTCCAATGGATAAATCCAACAGTGCTAAGAAGATCCATCACCCCACTTGCCAATGGTGCAAAAATAAGAAACCCAGAAATTGCATGAAGGGGATAAGGAAATGCATTTTGTGTTGAAGGGGTGGGAACCTTGCTGTTAGCAGCCGAAAAGAAAAACCCACAACTACAATAGAGGAGATGAACACTGTTTTCGAACCATAATTCATTGTTCATTAATACAACTACAATGAACCAGGTCATCTTGCAAATTAGTTCCCTATGCCAAGGGTTATCAGAGGAAACCCACAACCTACAAGGCATCAAGGGAGAGATTTTTCCATCACTACATCCAAAGTGAACCCCAACAACGAAGTGGTGACATGTACACTAGTTATTCATTCAAGAATAGCTAACATAGATTTTTATTTAGGTTCCACATATTCTATTATATCCCAAACTTTTTGTAGAACAATCCCAACAACACAAAAAATCAGGGAAGTAATGATGCCACTAAGTACAGAAAATGGGGAAATCATGGAATCCCATGAATATAACTCCTCCCCTCTCATAATATGTAGATTAAATTTCTCTGTGAACCTCATCCTACTCCCTCTAGGGTAATTTGATGCAATTATTTTCATTGATTTACTTTCCTTAAATAGAGCCAACATAAATTTCTATGAGATGGAAATCACTCTCCATGTGAAGAATCAACTCAAGATTTTATACAAGTGCAAGGAGGAAGATTAATCTTCTTTAGCTCTATCATATAATCTGTGGATATTACTTTCCTATATCTATGCATATCCTGCACAGATGATTGAGTCTAATGAGTTAACTATCCTTGAAGACATGCCTATTGTGAGGAAATTTTTTGAAGTGTTTCCCGATGAATTTTCTGGCCTTCCTCATAGAAGAGATGTCGAATTATCAATTGATCTTATAACTAATGAATTTACAATATTCAAGACTCCATATAGAATGGATTTTGTGGAGATTGAGGAGTTGAAGAAAAAACTACAGGGGAATCTGGATAAATGGATTATATTCCCAAGTGCTTCAGCATGGGGTGCACTAGTCAACATCGTCAAGAAGAATGGTGGATCAATGGGACTTTTCATCAATTATCATGAGAATAAAAAAATCACGATAAAGAACAAGTATCGTCTCCCATGAATCGATGATTTGTTCGATCAGCATCGTGGATCACAATACTTCTCCATGGTGGATTTGTGGTCGAGATATTATCATGTAAGGGTGAAGAAGTAACATATCCCCAAGACAGCTTTTCGTACAAGATATGGGCACTATTAATTCATAGTAATTTATTTTGAACTAACTAATGGTCCATAAATGTTCATTGAACTAATGAATAGATGCAGTTGGGATTACCTTATGAAATTTATGGAAGTATTTATAGATGATATTCTGATATACTCCAAAACCAAGGAGGATCGGGAGGAGCATCTAATAATTACACTAGAGACCTTGCGGAAGGAGAATCTCTATGAAAAGTATAGCCACTATGATTTCTAGTTTAAGGAGGACATTCATGGGCCATATAATCACAAGTAATGGGATATCTATAGATCCATCCAAAAAATATCTAATTGAGGGTTGGCAGAGGCTAACATCAGAAACAGATATCCGTAGCTTCTTGGGTTTAGCTAGATATTTTCAACAATTTGTGAGAAATTTACCATGATTGTCCAACCATCTTACAAATCATACTCGGAATAGAGTAAAGATTGATTGGAGTGATGAATGCAAAGAAATTCTCAAGGAGTTGAAAATAAGGCTTATCATTGTGCCCGTGGTAACTTTACCAACAAGTGGAGAACATTTTGTGGTATTCAGTGATGTTTTAAAGAAGGACATGAGGTGTTTTTCGATGTAAAATGGAAAATTCATTGACTATGTTTCAAGTAAATTGAATGTTAATGAGAAGAATTATCCAAAACATGATCTAGATTTGAATGTTGTGATCCTCGCTTTAAAATTTTAGTGACATAATTTCTTTGCGGAGAATTGTGAAATATATACGGACTATAAAAACCTCAAGTTTATATTCACACAGAAATAGTTGAACATGCACCAACAAAGATGGTTAGATCTGATCAAAGACAATTACCACACAATCTATTACCACCATAGGAAAGAAAACATGGTGTTGGATTATCTATGTAGAATGTACCTGACTATTCTATCATTAATGAGAATTGAGAAGGATCCAATCTTCTAATACTTGATAAAGATAAACATGGAAATCATAAAGAATGGAATATCCTCAATAATTTCACAAATTATTTATCAACCACATCTTATGGAATGGTTATAGGATTCCCAAAAGGATGATTTAAAAATTTAGAAGAATGTTGAATCTATCAGAAAAGGTAAATCCTTAGAGTTCAATGTTAATTAAGAAGGAATTTTGAGATTTTGGAAAAGACTATGTGTTCCATCAAGTCCAGTGTAGAGTAAGGAACTTTTGGATAACTCACATAGTTCAAATTTTTATATTCACCTAGGTTACAGAAAGATGTATCAAGATATTTGAGAGAAATATTGGTGGTATAATATGAAGAAGGATATCACTGAGTATACATCAATATGCCTAGTGTGTCAGCATGTGAATGAAAAGAGGCAAAAGTATAAGGGGATGATGCAACCATTTCCCATACCAGCATGTAAATGGGAGAACATCACCATGGACTTTGTCATCAGACTTCTGAAGACATCCAAAGGAAATAATACAATCTGGGCTATTGTGGATCTTCATTCAACGTTTTCACACTTTGTTACAATTAAAGAGGATTTCTCATTGAATCAACTGGAACAGATATATATCATGAAAGTGGTAAGGGTGCTAGGAGTACCACTATCTATTATATCTAATAGACATCCCTGATTCACCTCTATGTTTTGGATGATTCTTCATCATGCTCGGGATACTGAAGTGATATTTAGTACATCCTATCATCCAGAAACTGATTTCCAATCTGATCGAACTATTCAGACACTAGATGGTATGTTATGATCATGTTCTATAGATTTCAAAGGAGGGTGGGACCAACATCTTCCACTAGTTGAATTATCCTACAATAATAGCTTAAACTCGAGCATATAAATGGCTCCTTATGAAGCCCTGTATTATAAGACATGTAGAACATTGATATGTTAAGATGATGTTGGTGTGCATAAACTGGATGGACCAGAAATGTTCGATGAAATAGTGGAGAAGGTGGAAACCATTCAGCAGGATACCAAGGCTGTACAGAGGTGATAGAAGAGTTATCTAGATAATTGTTGATGAGACCTTGAATTTAATATTAGAGACATGTTTTTTCTACCAATATATCTATAGAATAAGGTAATGAGGATTGGAAAGAAAGGGATGTTAATTCCATGGTACATCTGCCCCTTCAAGATTCTTGATCGTATTGGGGGTGTGGCCTATTAACTAGCACTTCAACCTAACATGTCACAAATTACACGATTTCATTCATGTATTCCTCTTAAGAAAGTACAGACCAGACCCTTCACATATACACCATTAGAGGTAGTACAGTTATAGTATGATCTTTATTATCAGGAGCAACCAATGAAGATCTTAGATCATAGAGAAAATGTTCTACTAAATAAGATAATTCCCCTAATCAACGTGTTGTGGAAAACTATAATTTTGAAGAAGTGAAGTAGGAATCAAAGGATGCGATGAATCAAAGTTACCTGCATTTGTTTTAGAGTGGTAAAAGGAAACTTCAAGGGTGAAATTTTTTAAGGGGGGATGATTGTAACGACCCAATCATTGATTAATTGAAATTATAATGAATCAAATTAAATGATTATTATGGTTATATAAAATGTGAAATTCATTGGTTTTATGTTTGTGTATTTTAAAATACTTTTATGAATTGTGACCGTTGCTAATATAGTCGTTCAACAGTGATCACATGATTATTATAAATATAGGGATTTAACTAATCCAATTTACTCTAACAAGGGAACTGATTGCCTCATCCATTAGACATTCCTCGTACGAATCCCATTTTTCGGTGCTCAGAACGGTGGTGGTGTCATTGGACTTCTCTCTATCTGATCCCAAGACAATCTTGAACTTGTTAATCATGAGTGGAACTGACTATGGGAGAAGTTGATTTTAATAGATATTACCACTCATGTGATGTTTTCCGACCCACCCCTAGAGTCTGTCACAATCGCACACCTTTCCCTTCGGTCAAATGCAGGTGTTATAAAGTGTTTTGTAAAAATACCCTAGAACTATGACTATGTAAATTATTTTTTCATAAATAATGTTCATTAATTTTATTATTGTTACTTTGTAAATATTTTTTAATGCATAAATAGTATTTTTAGTAAATATTCAACTGAAAAATATATTCTAATGAATTAATGGATTTTTTATTAAATAATAATTTAAATATTTTTTTATTAAATTGATTTTTATTAAATATAAATTATCATATAAATTTAGGAATCAAATTTAAATTTTTTTTATCGTTTGAAAGATGTTTTTGGTGAAAACCCATGAATTTTGGATAAATATCAGATTTTATATTACAAAAAAAATATCATATTTATAATATTCTTTATATTAAATGAATATTTAGGAATCAAGGGGTCGAAATTATCCAACGGTGAATTTTTTCATTATTTTCAGAGATAGTCAAATTTTTCGGTAAAAATTAATCATCGTTTAAATAAATAATGTTTTTTATGACATCATAATGACCCAACTGTGTTGTAATAAAATACTATAAACATTATTTTCAGCCAATATATGTTTTTCCATTAATATAATGTTATTTTTTGTTTTTTTTGATTTATTTTACAATGTTTTAGAGGACCCTTCAAGGCTTATTAAACATTTTTTTCTTTTTAAATTGTTTTCCTTGCGATCATGACTCACCTCAAAATAAAAAACCCTATTACTATAAGAAGTTAGGATAATGGCATTATAAAATATTTTTTTCCACTCCCCTTTGGGAAAAACCATTGGCAAAACCATTGTATGGTTTGTGGTTTTGATTTGTTTAATATGAGATGTCCCAAACCAAAATAATAAATAATTCCCTCTCCTTTCCTATATAAACCCACCCAAGCTACCACTTAATATTTATTAAATGCCTTTGGAGTATGACCAACCCCTAAAATCCTCCCTATATAATCCTCCCAATGTTCCCCAAACTCCCATGAATCCTCTCTCAAGACTATCCCAAGTATTTGGGATCACTCTTCCAAGTAAAAGATTTCTACCATTCTTATTTTTGTCCAAATTTTTATAAGTTGATATTCTCTTTTGTATTCAAATAAAAATGTTGAGGTTTGATTTTTCACCACCACCATACTACCCTCTTTATTTTTTGATGTTGGGAGACCCCTTTCTCTCTCATTAATGCCCCCCATTACACCTGTTACCATGCCAAAATTTCGTGAGGGATTTCCCCCTCTTCCTTACATCCACGTAATTCTTTCTATATTATGCATCTAAATTACATTACGTTTTTTTGGACATGTATCTATATGACCCCCTTACATTACATTTCATGTAAATATTATGAAACACCATTTTATCTCTCAGCAACCAATTTCATGAATCTTTATGTCACACCATTATGCTGCCGAAATTGCACCACATTTTTTCAAGCAAGATCATTTTGTAGTGAATACCATAACCATGTATCTATAAAGGGTATTCAACTTTATTCACATATACATATTTAATGGTACGTTAATTTATTTATTCTTCATTACTTAATCATGGAATAATATATGATGTTGAGTGATTCCATGATCTATGTGGCACATTTATGCATGGAATGAAATGTTTAAGTAGGGTGCGCTCTGATAGCGCTCCAATGCATTGGGTAAAGTATAGTATCATGATATATCAGGTGAAAAGGGTGTTGACTCATGATAATTCAAGTGGAATTCGGTTTTAATTTTTCTTCATATGCAATGAGGGTTTACCCATGCTCCATGTGCAATGATCCTTGGATCATGCTAATTCCATCATAAGTGTTGTTTCCACATTTCCATGTTATGATTATCATAATTTATCATGACATTACATTCATGCTTCTTTAGTGCTCCACTGATATGCATACTATCTTACTTGTATTGTATTCATCATGTTATTCCATATTTATTCCCTTACTCATCTTTATAGATCACCCTTTTCTTATGTATGTTATCAGGTTATCCAATGAAAAGATCAGTACAATGGAATATAGTGGTCATGTAAAGGAATTTTTCAATTAATATGTTGTGTGTTTTATTTTTTTAAATTGTTATGTAATGTTACTAATATTTGAAGACACTAGACCTCAAAATATTCTATGTAGTATCATGTGAAGATTTTATCTTATAAATTAGGTTTAAGTCTGTAATAAAAAGTAGGGTTGTTATAATGACTATGTAATTAAATCATTCTGAGATTTGGGATTCAATGTTATCATTGTTTACACTGAAGAATTTTATAGACAATAGATTATTGAATGGTCTTTGTTGACCATTGTACATTGTTTATCTAATTTGATAGATTAGAAACAATATTTCTTTTTTTAAGTATTATAATTTTTTAGGATAATCTGATCTTTTAAAAACCATTTTGGTTTTGGTTAACGTTTAAAGGTAGGGAAAATATATCGTTCATATTTTTTGGATTATTTTGTTCTCTATATGTTTATTATAACACTTCATATGTGAAAAAATCATCTTAAATACTCATTATTAGGAGAAAAGATGGGTTTTTGGTAGAAACATATTAAAGGATGAAACTATACCTAAAATGTAAGTATATTTTATTGTGTACATAGTCAAACTAATAAAAAAGTTATCCAATGTTGTAAAAAGGAACATAAAACAACAAAATTTTTCCTTCTTACTTTTCCTACTAGGAAACCAATAACCATTTAACCTATCATATGTTTGTGATTTTTTAGTGGTTAAAATTTTCCTAATCATATTTTCTATCACTCTCTATCAGAACATGACACTTAGTTTCTCCTCAATATCTTTGTTTTCATGGAAGACTATTATGGGTTATCTTTGGTGCCCATTTTAATTCACTTTTTTTATGTGATAGTTTTATTGAATTTTTTTCCGATGTGGGACTTTTAATTATGTTTCCATGCCCAATTTTAAAATTGAGAGGAAATAATTTCAAAAAGGGGGGAAGGATGTTACATCCCAAGTAAATAAATGATAATACATTTTTATATTTTTTAATATTTTTAAATTAAATATTAATTTTATGTTAATTAATATTAAATGTTCCATGGCATACATGATATGAAACATTAAGTTTCTTTTAAATCATATGTTTCACACAACGTTGGGTCGTACTGAAAAATAATAATATAATATTATTTTAAATGGTAGTTAATTCCAAGTATTTGTTTTGGTGAAAATTAATAGAACTACATAAAATATTATTATATTTGTTTGTAAAATGTTTTTACATTTATCCAATAAAATTTAGAGTCTAAAAAAGTAAATGAATCCAATTTTAAGTATAAATACATTAATATTCATTAAAAGTTCAATTTACCTCCTTTTGATAGAGAACCCTTTTTACATCTATTTTTGGTCACTTTTATATGTTTTACTTGACAAAATATAATTCTTATTTTGAATCGGGACATCAAAATTATATTTGGTTAAATTTATGGTATTTGTTTTGATAAAATTCATTTTTAATGACTAGTGAGACATAATGTACTTTTATTCAAAACTACCATTAAATATAATTAACATATATTGATAAAATATCTTTATAATTGGTTTTAAAGTTTTTTTAGATTATATTTTTATCATTTATTTTAATTTTGTTCATTTTATTTCATTTCATTTTGAAATTGGTCATAAACAAGCGTCAATCGTTTGATATTTATTATTTTTTAGAAACAAATTTTTTGTTTCGAAAACTGGAATTAATTTTAAAATAATTAATGGCACATTATGTTTTGAATTTGTTAAAATAAAAATCATTTTCTGAATTTGTAAAATAAAATATATCTTTGGCTGATTTTTTGTTATTTTTTTTGAAAAATATTAATTTTTGATGAATAGTTAAATCACTGATTAGTAGTTAAAAAACTTCTTCATTTTGATGAAAAATTAATAGTTATGTTAATTGAATTTATAAAATATAACATATATGTTTGTTATTTTTAAGTAAAATGTGGTTCAATAGGATGAAAATAATTTTACGTGAATAATATCTTTGACTTTTATTTATCATGGTTAAAGGTATATATGGTAATTCAAGGTAAAAATAATATTATAATAATATTAAATTTCCTTAAAACTTGTTCTAACATTATTTTATGAGTCATGGACGACCAATACAATCCTTGGGTGAAATATTTAGCCTTTTAAATCCATTTGGCTAAGATAATGACATTAAAACCTTTTTATTTTAAGTAAAAATAAAAATATCATAAACTTGTATTTTTTTGCTAAATTAATTTTAATGCGGGGTTATATATTTAATATATTTGACTATAAATATTCATAATAAAACTAAAAATATTTTATACATAATTTTATTTTATTTATGATTTCTATACCTCAAATATAAAAAATAATTAATGACGCAATAATGATGTAGTGTTTACCTCATTAATGAATGATTTAAATAAATAAGATTATATAATTAAAAACAACATGAAAAACCATTACAATTTTTATTGTATGATTATATTTCGAACAATAGTCTTATTATACTCAACATTAATATGTTTTGGCCTTTTAAAAAATAAAAATAATTATATAAGAAAATAGTATTTTCAAACTTTTCTAATGATCCCCTCCTCCCCTTTATAAAAAGCCTTCACCTATATCCCATTACTCACACCTCTCAAGCCCCTGGATCGTCCAAACTCTATCCATATAATCCCTCAAGATTCCAATATTACAACTAGATTCATTACCTTAGGAATAATGCACTTCATGAAATCCATTCGGTTCAAACTAGAGGGAGTTACCTGATTTAAAGGTAACATCTCCTCTTATGTTATTAATTTTTATTTTACTTATCCAACCCCATAAACTCTATTTATTCCATTATATTATAACAAAACCTATATCCTCAAAATACTAGGTTGTTATTATGATATGTATTTTAATTACACTTAAACACACATCCGTCTAATAGTTAAAGAACATACTGTTTCTGTGCACGACGAACTACTGCCACACAAAATGATGATTATTCACTCTACCCCTACCATCTCATATAGAGGCCAAAGCATGGAACTGTATTTACAAGTGATATATAATATATTTATATTGTTTATATACTTAGTTATTTTTCATTTATATCATACCATTATGATTTCCAAAATTAGTAAACATGATAATTTCATTTGAGGAAGTTCAGACTACCACCCCCTCAAAGTGATATGACTCATTCATACCATAAAAAAAATTTATAAAGGATGATGTTAATTAAAAAACATAAAATATATATTATAGAATAATTATTATATATATTTGTTTTATTATGTTTTACCTCCTTTAAATAAAAAACATAAATAAATGTAGCGTTCATGCGTACGTACGGCTTACCGTCTCCATGAATGGTGCATTTCATTTCATAACAACAAAAGATATGGAATGTTATAAATAAATATAAATTAGAAATATATGATATATATGATATCTAAATCATGACTATAATTTTGAAGATAATAGACTTTTTTCAACATGGGCAATTTATAAATATAACAAGTTCATTTTTAACTCAAGTTTTGAACATCGACAAATTGTCCGATATGAACTAAAATAATTTTCATATTATTATAGAAAAAGAATAAGTGATTTAAAAGGAATAATAAAAATAAAAAATCATTATTAAGAAAGTAAAAATTAACTTATGTTTATTATTCAGGAAGAATAAGGAACATACAACACAAGTCATACTTCACGTAAGTGATTTCTTATCTCACTTTTAGTTTCGTGATATTTCCATTGTTCACCACTTATTTATTACATGTGGTGTATTTTTGTAAAGACCCATAAAATTCAAGGGAAATCTTTTCTTAATTTTCTTTGGAATTTTACTAGAGCGCGGTTTCAGACGGCACCTGATTCCGAGGCCCGGAGTGCCCGGAATCAATTTCCGAAGTTTGGCTCGGGTACGTTCAGTGAACGAATGAGCGGGAATTTCTATCATTTGATCCAGTGCTCGGAATTGAAATCCGAGGACACCGATTAAATCGCAACGCCGATATTCGCTTAAGGAGACCTTTTCGGAAGTTGCGTTTATTGCGGGACGAAAGTTAGTTTTTGGAAGAATTATAAAAAGTTGAATAATAATGTGGAACACTTTTTATTTTACTTTTGTTGGTTATCTTCTCTCAAAGGAAGTTAGGGGTGGGACCCACACCCACATAACCTCCCTTGAGAGGATTAAGTGTGGTGGGGCCCACACGATCCAAATCCTTCCATCTTCTCTCAAACTCCCTTTAACCCCTCTTTAAATGACATGACAACTTGTTATTTAATTTTGGAGTTATCTTATTTGAATTTCAAATCTTTGAAATTCAATTTGTTATGTTTGTGAATAAAATAAGACTCTAACTTATTTTATTTTGTTAGAATTGTTTAGCCATCTTGAGAGCATTTTGGGTTTTTCTCCTTCTTCTTCAAACATTGATGAAGAACGCTCAAGCCTTGATGAAGAACGCTCAAGCTCCGACGAAGAACGCCGCTCCTCTCTTCTTCGTCTTCCGTGTCAACGAAAGGGAACGCCGCTTCCTCCTCAGAATTCCTTCGTCGGCATATGAAGATTCGCCAATGACGTACCTCTTCGGACGTACATCTTCGTCATCGGATTTGACGAACGACTACCGCGACGCCCGAACTCTGGGACGTTGTCTTCCGCAGGTCGTTGACGATCTTCGAACTTGAACCCAAGGTAGGGGTTGTTGTTGATTATTTTGTTTATTTATTTATTCTTGTTCGTGGTTCCAGCATGACTAACGTAAGGATATTTAAATATGTGTTATCGTTTATCATGAGGGGGCCGGACCGCATGAACACGGCCGAACCCCCTCCTTTGTTCTTGTTGATTTATATTGCGGATAAAACAAGATGGCGTGGTGCTGTCGCACCACGCGGTTATTCGCACGCTTATATTGCACGGCGCTGTTGCGCCGCGACGTGGAAGGATCATCAAGAACACAACGCCGTCGCGCCACGTCGAAGGGAATCAAAGGCGCGGTGGAGGGGCGCGGTGTCGTCGCACCGCGCCGGATGACGAACACCGCGGCCGGTTCCGGGCCGCGGCGGGACGAGAAGACCGGCGGCCGAGCCACCGGCGTCGGAAGCCGGAAAGGGGACCGGTTTGCCAGTACCGTTGGAGAAAAACCGGCCGGCCAGGTGGCCGGCCCGAAGGTCAAAGACCGGGGGAATTTAATTCCCCCGGTGAACCTAAACCACCCCCCCCCCCATTTATGAAGGGGTGGCGGTTTCTTTGAGGGGGGCAGGCGACCCCCAGGTTTTCCTCAAGCAGGCCCCCATGAAGGGGGTCCGGTTCACAAAAAGGCCCGGCTAAAAGCCACGCTGTCATTTGAAAAAGCGGGGGGCCTTGCCCCCCCCCCCCCCCCCCCCGCGCGCTGCATCCGTGCGGTGCCAGGCCGCCAGGCCGCCACGCCGCCGGCCGGCCGGTTGGGCCGGGTCGGCCCGGACCGGGACCCCCCGTTTCGAATCAGTTTCGGTCTTTTGGTCATAAAATGATCCACGGACCTCCGATTGACTAACCGTCTGTGGAAACACGATCCTTGGATCGAGATGGTCGTTTCGGTATATCGCACTCAAGGTTTCGGAATACTTTGAGTTCGGCCGGGTTGGTTCGTTCACGAAACCCACCGGGCCTTCGGAGCGGAAACACTCGTATCATGAGCTACGGACGTCCGATTGACGTGCCGTCAGCTTTGTTGTGTTCCTCTTAGTGAGACGGATCTTTTGGCATACTCCACACGAGGTTTGGACGCAGGTGGAGTACGGTCGGGTTGGTTTTGCCTTAAAACCCAACCGGGCCCCGGGGACGAAAATGCCAATAACTCTCAGACCGGGCGTCCGATCGACGCGCCGTCTGTTGCGTTGAGTTCCTGTTGACGAAACGGAACTTTTGGATACATCAACTCTGTACTTTGTGACAGTTGATGTATCAACCTCTTGGCTCGTGGAGCGGACCCTCCTGTACGAGCTTGCTGTGTGCGGAAACCCTAGAGCTGGCTGCGACTGTGACTGCTACTGCTACTATGACTGCGACGACGACAGTACAGAGATCCTGTGTGGATTCGACGACAACGACTACAGCACTCAGCGATCCTACGTGGATCAGTGCTACAGGTCCTGTGTGGGCCCGAACCTGTGTGGGTCTGATCCTGTGTGGGTCTTTGCGCTCAGCGGTCCTGTATGAACCAGCGCCTACAGGTCCTATGTGGGCCCGATCCTGTGTGGGTCTTTTGCGGGGGTTAGTTACCTATCGATCCTTCGTGGCTCCGACGACTTAGATGGATCAGAGATCATCTTTACCGTCATTCGAAGAAGTATACCTATGTGAGCTAAATCTTGTTGCTTTCCTGTGTGGATTGTGTTATGCTATCCTGAGTGGATTACGTTTTTCTTTCCTGTATGGAATACGTTTACTTTCCTGTGTGTACTGAGTTGTACTTGGGCTCGGAGGTTGAAGCGTATTTGAAATTGATGACTTAGGTATATGTATGGGCATATACCTAAGTAGTGTCGGTTCTTACTTCGTGATTGTACCTTTATTTGTGATTTATCCTTTGTGGATTTTGAGAGACCTTCAGGGGTCTCGGGGTCCCTACTGAGTAGCTTATACTCACCCCTGCACGGGCTATGCCCGCACTACGTTGTGTTCGTTGCAGACGACGGACAACGTTGATCTTGGCTGAGGCTTGGAGAGCAGGACGGTACCTGGAGGTGGACCACTAGGCGGGACGTGTTCGGAGTGGACGACGGGACCCGTGGAGCAGTGGATCTATCTGTACCCATCCTTCAGGTGGGATCTCCAGTGGACAGTTCGGTGTAGCGGCTTTTACTTACAGTTGATGTTTTCCCTTTCGAGTTGTACTTTACTTTCAGTTTGGGTTTGTATACTGGCCCATTTACTTTTCCGCACTTTCAGTTGTACTCTGTTTTTACTTAGTGTTTACTTTCCGCTTGCTTACTCTGTGGTGTTTGTTAACTTTACAAAGGCAATGCCTTCCCTTTTTACCGGGATTTACGCCTTGGTGCTAGTCGCCAGCCCCTGGCCTATGGAAGGCGGGCTTGGAGTAGTCACAGCACGGACCCCGAGGGCGGGTCGTGACAAATTGGTATCAGAGGAGTTCGGTTCTACCGTGAACTCTGATCTTTTTTATGTGAAGCAATAATGTTTAGCGTATTGAGTGTGGTTATCAGTCCAGGGAGTCCATTGTTGGTGCGGCGGCCGACGTATCCATACACCAGGACCCTGACTTCTGATTTCCGACTTAATGCACGAAAACATTGATTGCGTGTGTGTTTAAAAGTTTTCTTTGTGATTACTTATATCAGTTCACCAGGTATACTATTCTGAACGTGGTGCACTTGATTCCTTTTCAGTATGGCCCCACGATGGCAGCCAGCTAGGGTTACGAGAGTCAAGTGTGACGACAGCCCACCGAGCGACGAGGCTTCGGTGCAGGGCCCTTTTTCAGCAGTGGCACCGGCGATAGCTCTACCCGCCGAGCCCCCGATGCTTCCAGCACTAGCCGCTGACGATGCACGTCGCCTCAGCGCACTGCATGAGTTTCAGCGCCAGCGACCGCCCAGGTTTCGTGGGTAGATGGACCCCCAGGCAGCCGAGGACTGGCTGGAGGCAGTGGTACGTATGTTTAGGCTAGTGAGGACACCAGCAGACCTCATGGTGATCCTCGCTGCGAGCCTACTACACGCAGCAGTAGGACGATGGTAGAGCTTGATGCTCCAGGTGCACGATGAGGCATCTCTACTTTGGACGGACTTTGAGAGCCTCTTCCGCTCGGAGTTCGTCCCAGCCACCCTTCGTGCGGTGCGTATCTAGGAGCTTCTTCAGCTGCGGCAGGGCAGCATGACGGTCGCTCAGTACTCGGTGAGATTTACCGATCTCTCGCGCTACTCGACCGACATAGTACGGGACCCATTCTTCCAGGCCTGGACCTTCGAGCAGGGTTTGAGACACGAGATCAGGGCATCACTGATCTCCCTCAGCATACCGACTCAGACAGGAGTACTGGAGCGTGCCCTTCTGATCGAGAGCTTCCTTGCTGAGTCTACACCAGCACCGAGACCCACCGCAGGGCGGCACGTGGCAGAGTCATCTGCAGCAGGCAGTCGACGGATGACTCAGGGGTCCAGGCAGTCCAGACCTTTGGCAGACGACCTCAGGACACTGGCTCAGCAGTGCGGAGCACACATCGAGGAGCCAGTCTTCCGAGAGGCAGACAGTGCTACTCGTGCGGCGGGCAGGGCCACATGGCTCGTGACTGCCCGACCCGCCGTGCCGAGGAGCAGTAGTCGGTTGAGGGACCACCGAGGAAGAGGCAGAGGGTCGACCGTGGCGGTCCGTAGGGAGGAGGAGGACGAGGTAGAGGAGATGGACGAGCAGCCGGTGGTGGGCGACTCTTTGAGGCTCTGCCACCACCACCACTAGGAGGTCCACCCCGACCACAGGGAGCTGGCGGGCAGAGACAGGCATAGCTCCAGGCAACAAAGGCCTACGACCACGGCGCACCCGAGATGATTTGAGGTACTATCTTTGTCTATTCCACCCTTGCTGCAGTTCTTATAGACACGGGAGCGAGTCACTCTTTCATAGCCGCTGCCCTTGTTCGGAGCTCGGACATTTCGACAGAGCCGTTGGCTCGATCCTTACGGCTAGAGACTCCTACGGGAGCAGAATCGACGATTACACACTGGTTCCAGCAGTGTGAGCTCACTCTAGGAGGCGAGATCTTCGGCTGGGATCTTCTTGTAGCAGCGTCGAGGCCTTACGACGTCATCTTGGGCATGGATTGGCTATCTATGTTCCATGCACAGATTGACTGTTTTAGGCGCAAGGTGCGATGTGTACGCACCGACAGGGGTAGGTTCACCTTCACCGGCGAGAAGGGTGCCTTAGTAGCACAGGATGGACTTCCGTGAAGAAGAGGACAGCCCATTACTCATCAGTTGGCTAGCCTCATCCTTGGAGCAGTTGACGTGCTGAGTCCTGGTTTTCCTGCAGTGGTGGATCAGTTTGCGGACGTTTTTCCCGACGACGTCCCAGGGCTACCTCCTCGCAGAGAGGTAGAATTTTATATTGACATGTACCCCGGGACAGCCCCGATATCCACTCCAGCATATCAGATGGCCCCCGCCGAGCTACGAGAGCTACGGGTACAGTTGGAGGACTTGCAGGGCAAGGGGTTCATCCGACACAGTGTTTCACCCTGGGCTTCCCCAATATTGTTCGCCAAGAAGGCGGACGGGAGACTACGGCTTTGTGTTGACTATCGTCTCCTGAACCAGGTGACAGTTAGGAACAAGTATCCGCTACCGAGGATTGATGACCTCTTTCATCAGCTCAAGGGAGCACGGTGGTTCTCGAAAATAGACCTCAGGTCAGGCTATCATCAGCTCAGAGTCAGAGACGAGGATGTGCAGAAGACGGACTTCAAATGTCGGTATGGCCACTATGAGTTCTTGGTTATGCCTTTCGGTGTAACCAATGCTCCAGCAGTGTTCATGGCTCTCATGAACAAGATCTTTCAGCCATACCTCGATCGGTTTGTCGTGGTCTTCATCGACGACATTCTGATTTACTCTAAGACTGAGGAGAAGAATGCCTATCACTTGCGAGTTGTACTAGACACACTCCGAGAGCACTAGATTTATGGTAAGCTCTCGAAGTGCCAGTTCTGGATACGTGAGGTCCACTTCTTGGGACACGTTATCTATGAGGCGGGAGTTGCAGTGGATCCTGCGAAGATCGAGGCTGTGTTAGCATGAGAGCCACCCAGGAGCGTGACTGAGGTTCGGAGTTTCTTGGGACTAGCTGGATACTATCGGAGATTCGTGCCAGACATCTCTAGAGTTGCGGCACCACTCACAGCTTTGAAAAAGAAGGGGAAACCCTTCGTGTGGTCAGAAAGATGTTAGCAGAGCTTCCAGGAGCTGAGACAGAGATTGACTAGCGCACCTATCTGGAGGTTGCCCGAGGAGGAAGTAGGGTACGTAGTTTACTGCAATGCATCATGAACCGGACTCGGATGTGTTCTGATGCAGCAGCGGGCAGTGATCGCCTATGGATCACGTCAGCTGAGGCCGCATGAGCAGAACTACGCTACCCAAGACCTGGAGTTAGCAGCAGTGGTCTTTGCTCTGATTACATGGCGACACTATCTGATGGGCGAGCGCTTTACAGTCTTTTCCGATCATCAGAGTCTCAGGTATATCTTCTCGCAGAAGGACCTGAACCTGAGACATTGGCGATGGATCGAGTTCCTCGAGGACTATGACTTTGAGATAGTCTATACTCTTGTGAAGGGGAACGTAGTAGCTGATACCCTCAGCAGGAGGACGGGCATTCAGCTACTTGAGGAGGCGACGGAGTAGCTAGCCTCTTTACAGATATCCTTCGTGGATAGAGATGGAGCAGCCTTCCTCCAGTCCCTCACAGTCAACCCTCCACTACTGTAGCGGGTCAGAGAGGCACAGCGTGAGGACGCTGACTGTGAGACACGGCGTGCACATATATCCTCGGGACAGGCACCTGATGGTTTCTCCCTTGGAGCAGAGCACGACATCATTTTCAGAGGACATACCATGGTACCAGTCACTTTGCGAGAGGAAGTGCTGAGAGAGTTTCACACTTCTCCTTTGGCTGTACATCCTGGAGTGGCGAAGATGTACCAGGACCTCAGACGACAACACTGGTGGCCGGGCATGAAGAAGGCTGTAGCAGAGTTCGTTTCTCGATGCCTCACCTGCCAACAGGTGAAGGCAGAGAATCAGGTACCAGCAGGCTTGGTACATCCCTTGGAGGTCCCGGAGTGGAAGTGGGACGGCATATCTATGGACTTCGTGACTGGACTACCACGTACTTCCAGAGTTCACGACTCCATCTGGGTGATTGTTGACCGACTCACCAAGTCGGCACACTTCTTACCCATTAGAGAGCAGGGCTCAGTAGAGAGCTTGGGACGTCTCTACATTCAGGAGATTGTGCGGCTCCACGGTGTGCCATCATATATCGTCTCCGATCGAGATGCTCGCTTTACTTCCCGGCATTGGAAGGGGTTACAGGAGGCGTTCAGGACGCAGCTACGTCTGAGCACAGCCTTTCACCCTCAGACGGATGGTCAGACAGAGAGGACCATTCAGACTCTCGAGGACATGCTCTGCGCATGTGTCCTCGACTTTGGTCGTAGCTGGGAGGACCACCTACCCTTGGTGGAGTTTTCGTACAACAACAGCTACCACTCCACCATCGGGATGGCACCGTATGAGGCGTTGTACGACCGACCTTGTAGATCTCTTTTGTGCTGGACAGACCCTGTGGAGTCAGCACTGGTGGGACCGGAGATGGTCCAGGCCACGACAGAGAAGGTCCAGGTCATCCAGGAGCGGATGAGGACAGCTCAGAGCCGGAAGAAGTCATACGCTGACAGGAGGTGGAGGCCACTGTAGTTCGAGGATGGCGACCACGTCTTCTTGCGGGTCTCACCTCGACGTGGTATTCAGAGATTCGGCCGAGGAGGCAAGTTATCTCCGCGCTTCATCGGTCCCTTCCAGGTCCTCAGTAGGATTGGTGAGGTGGCTTATCGCCTGGCTCTTCCACCTCAGTTGCACCGGGTGCACGACGTCTTCCACGTGTCTCAGCTGAGGAGATACGTGCACGACCCGACACACATCATTGACCATGGGGAGCTTGACGTTGACGATGGGGAGACTTTTACGGAGGTCCCAGTGGAGATAGAGGAACGACACGAGCGGGTCCTACGTGGCCGATCGATTCTTCTTGTGCGCATCAGATGGCAGCACGAGAATCCCCAGGAGAGCACATGGGAGCGGGAGGCTCAGATGCGTGCTCAGTACCCTCATTTGTTTCCCTAGTTTTTGATGTATCTTTATGGGGACGTAAAGCCCTGAGGTGGGAGTAATGTAAAGACCCGTAAAATTCAAGGAAAATTTTTTCTTAATTTTCTTTGGAATTTTACAAGAGCGCGGTTTCAGACGGCACCTGATTCCGAGGCCCGGAGTGCCCGGAATCAATTTCTGAAGTTTGGCTCGGGTACGTTCAGTGAACGAACGAGCGGGAATTTCTAACTTTTGATCCGGTGCTCGGAATTGAAACCTGAGGACACCGATGAACTCGCAACGCCGATATTCACTTAACGAGACCTTTTCGGAAGTTGCGTTTATTGCGGGACGAAAGTTAGTTTTTGGAAGAATTATAAAAAAGTTGAATAAAAATGTGGAACACTTTTTATTTTACTTTTGTTGGTTAACTTATCTCAAAGGAAGTTAGGGGTGGGACCCACAACCACTTAACCTCCCATGAGAGGATTAAGTGTGGTGGGGCCCACACGAACCTAAACCTTCCATCTTCTCTCAAACTCCCTTTAACCCCTCTTTAAATGACATGAAAACATGTTATTTAATTTTGGAGTTATCTTATTTGAATTTCAAATCTATGAAATTCAATTTGTTATGTTTGTGAATAAAATAATACTCTAACTTATTTTATTTGGTTAGAATTGTTTAGCCATCTTGAGAGAATTTTGGGTTCTTCTCCTTCTTCTTCAAACTTTGACGAAGAACGCTCATGCCTTGATGAAGAACGCTCAAGCTCCGACAAAGAACGCCGCTCCTCTCTTCTTCGTCTCCCGTGTCAACGAAAGGGAACGCCGCTTCCTCCACGGAATTCCTTCGTCGTCATACGAATATTCTCCAATGACGTACCTCTTCGGACGTAAATCTTCGTCATCGGATTTGACGAACGACTATGAAGACGCCCGACCTCCGCGACGTTGTCTTCCGCAGGTCGTTGACGATCTTCGAACTTGAACCCAAGGTAGGGGTTGTTGTCGATTATTTTGTTTATTTATTTATTATTGTTTGTGGTTCTAGCATGACTAACGTAAGGATATTTAAATATGTGTTATCGTTTAACGTGAGGGGGCCGGATCGCATGAACACGGCCGAACCCCCTCCTTTGTTCTTGTTGATTTATATTGCGGATGAAACAAGATGGCGTGGTGCCGTCGCACCACGCGGTTATTCGCACGCTTATATTGTGCGGCGCCGTCGCGCCGCGCCGTGGAAGGATCATCAAGAACGTGACGCCGTCGCGCCGCGTCGAAGGGAATCAAAGGCGCGGTGGAGGGGCGCGGTGCCGTCGCACCGTGCCGTACGACGAACACCGCGGACGGTTCCGGGCCGCGGCGGGACGAGAAGATAGGTGGCCGGGCCGCCGGCGTCGGAAGCCAGAAATGGGACCGGTTTGCCGGTCCCGTTATAGAAAAACCGGCTGGCCAGGTGGCCGGCCGGAAGGTCAAAGACCGGGGTAATTTAATTCCCCCGGTCAACCTAAACCCCCCCCATTTATGAAGGGGGGGTGGTTTCTTTGAGGGGGGGCAGGCGGCCCCCCGGTTTTCCTCAAGCAGCCCCCCCCCCGTAGTGGGGCCGGTTCACAAAAAGGCGCGGCTAAAAGCCGCGCCATCATTTGAAGAAGCGGAAGGCCTTCCCCCCCCCCCCCCCCGCGCGCTGCATCAGTGCGGCGCCAGGCCGCCGCGCCGCCGGCCGGCCGGTCGGGCCGGGTCGGCCAGGACCCGGACCCCCCGTTTCGAATTAGTTTCGGTCTTTTGGTCATAACATGAGCCACGGACCTCCGATTGATGAACCGTATATGGAAACACGATCCTTGGATCGAGACGGTCGTTTCGGTATATCGCACTCAACGTTTCGGAATACATTGAGTTCGGCCGGGTTAGTTCGTTCACGAAACCAACCGGGCCTTCGGAGCGGAAACGCTCGTATCATGAGCTACGGACGTCCGATTGACGTGCCGTCAGCTTTGTTGTGTTCCTCTTAGTCAGACATATCTTTTTGCATACTCCACCCGAGGTTTGGACGCAGGTGGAGTACGGTCGGGTTGGTTTTTCCTTAAAAACCAACCGGGCCCCGGGGACGAAAATGCCAATAACTCTCAGACCGGGCGTCCGATCGACGCGCCGTCTGTTGCGTTGAGTTCCTGTTGACGAAACAGAACTTTTGGATACATAAACTCTGGACTTTGTGACAGTTGATGTATCAGCCTCTCGGCTCGTGGAGCGGACCCTCCTGTACGAGCTTGCTGTGTGCGGGAACCCTAGAGCTGGCTGCGACTGTGACTGCTACTGCTACTATGACTGCGACGACGACAGTACAGAGATCCTGTGTGGATTCGACGACGACGACTACAGCACTCAGCGATCCTACGTGGATCAGTGCTACAGGTCCTGTGTGGGCCCGAACCTGTGTGGGTCCGATCCTGTGTGGGTCTTTGCGCTCAGCGGTCCTGTATGAACCAGCGCCTACAGGTCCTATGTGGGCCCGATCCTGTGTGGGTCTTTTGCGGGGGTTAGTTACCTATCGATCCTTCGTGGCTCCGACGACTTAGATGGATCAGAGATCATCTTTATCGTCATTCGAAGAAGTATACCTGTGTGAGCTAAATCTTGTTGCTTTCCTGTGTGGATTGTGTTATGCTATCCTGAGTGGATTACGTTTTGCTTTCCTGTATGGAATACGTTTACTTTCCTGTGTGTACTGAGTTGTACTTGGGCTCGGAGGTTGGAGCGTATTTGAAATTGATGACTTAGGTATATGTATGGGCATATACCTAAGCAGTGTCGGTTCTTACTTCGTGATTGTACCTTTATTCGTGATTTATCCTTTGTGGATTTTGAGAGACCTTCAGGGGTCTCGGGGTCCCTACTGAGTAGCTTATACTCACCCCTGCACGGGCTATGCCCGCACTACGTTGTGTTGGTTGCAGACGACGGAAAGCGTTGATCTTGTCTGAGGCTTGGAGAGCAGGAAGGTACCTGGAGGTGGACCACTAGGCGGGACGTGTTCGGAGCGGACGACGGGACCCGTGGAGCAGTGGAGCTATCTGTACCCATCCTTCAGGTGGGATCTCCAGTGGACAGTTCGGTGTAGCGGCTTTTACTTACAGTTGATGTTTTCCCTTTCGAGTTGTACTTTACTTTCAGTTTGGGTTTGTATACTGGCCCATTTACTTTTCCTCACTTTCAGTTGTACTCTGTTTTTACTTAGTGTTTACTTTCCGCTTGCTTACTCTGTGGTGTTTGTTTACTTTACAAAGGCAATGCCTTCCCTTTTTACCGGGATTTACGCCTTGGTGCTAGTCTCCAGCCCCTGGCCTATGGAAGGCGGGCTTGGAGTAGTCACAGCACGGACCCCGAGGGCGGGTCGTGATAATTTTTTACTACCATTAGATATATATTATAATTATTATATTTATATTAATTTTATTGTGTGATTAATATGGTGGTTATTAACATTTGGTCATACGACTTGATTGATTAAAATGATGTAAGGGGTTTTCATCTCACTTTTATTTTCGTAAGATTCGTGATAAATTACCACAATTTCATTTTGTGTGGTCTATGTACTTCCCATGATTTTATTATTTGTGTTATATAATATAATATATGGGTATTTCAATTTCATTGTCTGATACTACCTTCCTAGGTTGTATGTTTTATACGTAACCAAACTGGTAAGGGAACCCTTCACTGTACACTTTTAGTCATAGACTTCATTTATGTCATGTATTTTAATTTAACTTTTCTTATGCTTGGTTATATTCTTATATATCCTTATAACGGTAAATTGTGATTCCATGTGACGAAAGACCCTTTTCTATCTCATCAATGATTTTTATGAATTTTAAAGCGATGTCGTTTGGTAGTCGAATTATTATAAGGGAACTTTTTAACCCAATTTCCATTCAATGGGTTAAAATTCTATTCCATTATTATGTCTTTCTATAAATATGTGTGAATGACATTCAACTGTTTTACCCTTAATATACACTTATATTGGGTGTATTATTATTTTTCAAACAAAATTATGTCATTGATTTTTTCTCAATCAAAGGATGTGATCCTTGCAAGGGATATTGTCTCAATTTACATTTCCATCAGGATTATTTTTTATTGAACACAAATTCAGTTTTATAGGGTGCATATACTTCCTTTTGACATATTTTATCATGAATCTCCTTATTATCATTATATTATGATCTTTTATTAATGTAATTCCTCAAATATTTTTATTCAAGCATATTATATTTTGTTAGGAACTCTGTAACTAAAATTTTGTTTAAATGTTTTTCATTATTTATTATTATAAATGTTTCTCATTAATGTCTTTGTATTAAAAAGGAGTTTATATATTTATATATATGGGAATAAATGTTTTTAAATTAAAATATCCTTCAAATGATTCAAATTTTCATGGGAGACTTTGATTCCAAAATTTCTCTATTAAGTGTTTTAAATGGTTTTGAAAATGGTTTGAAAATGTATTGATTATGTAAATATATAGAAATGATATATTGTTATTTAAATGTTGAAATGTTATATTTCCTTTATGATTGTTTTATGTGTAATGAATATATTATGGTTATTGGGAATTGTTTATGTATATGGGTGGATTTTTGATAATCCAAGGGCATGTGAGCCCGAGATAGCTCTCTAATGCATTGGGTAACGTGACGGAGGAAAACGTTAATGTTTCCCCTAATATATTTAAGTAATATACTATTATAGGTATTCCAAACGTTACTGCCTACGTAGTTTTGTATTCTACAATATATGTATGTTATGAAATCAATAAGTTACCTCTATAATTTAGGATATTTGTATGATATTCATAAATATTTTGATTTCATAAGGTATGTAATGATTGGAAAGTATGGTTTCATTGATTTTCATGTATTGATGGGTTGATGTTTACTTTCAATATTTTTTTACCCTTATTGAGCTTTTTATACTCATCCCATGTTTTTAAATGTTTTTCACAGGACATAATGATGAATAAGGTCTACTATGGGATTATGGAAAAGTCATGATGTCTAAAACATGGAAGTAGAAATGATTGTTTTTCAAGAGTTTTTATTTTATGAAAAAGAATTTAAACTGAGTAATAGTGTGTCTAATTTGTATTTTTTATGTAATATAATAGTTATGCCCTAATTCACTTAAACAGTAAACCAAAAAATATCCTCAATGTGAATTACTAATTTTATTCAATATTATGCAATTATTTAAGGCTATGTCCTTATACAATTAATCTCCCCAAACACATATTTTGTTACCTTAATCTCTTGAAACTCAATTATAATGCCCAATTTTATATTTATCACCTTCATTAATGTAGAATACTCAAATTTCCATTAAAATAAACACCCATATAGTCAAGGGGTTTTTAAATGATAATATGGATCAATGGAATTTTAAAAGGAATATATATAATATATAGACATAACAGAATAATGGGGGAAAATACACATAAATAGAAATACCTATGACATATATCTCTAGATCCATCAAATTTCTCTTTTAGGGAATGGATTTCTCCATGAATTCTCACTAGAGTCCCCAATTTCATGATACTAATGTATAAGTTATTTAATGAGTGGATCAGATAGTTATAAAGTTATAATAATGATTTTTTATTTGACTATAATTACCACATGGTTTGGACATAAGTCTTTGAAATGTTTGTTCCGCCCATTTCTCCTCTCCCAAATAAAGCACGATTAACTGGGATAAATTTCACAATTTCACATATTAGTTCCCCCATAATTTTTTCAAAAACCCACCAAAACTCCAAAAACTATACATAATAATCCACCCAGATAAATAATATCTCATATAATTTAATATAATTTTTTAGAAAAATAAAATCTAACTTAGAAAACCCAAGTCTATTATAATATCCCCCTCTAAGGGCATCTAATCCTGGTGAAGTGTCTCTATAGGGTTTGCTCAAGAAATATAGGACACTAATCCTAAACATCAGATTCTGACTCTATTATTCCTTCATAATTGTTTTAATTATAACCTAATAAAAAATGAGAGGATATTTGTCCCTTTATATTAAATATTTTGGAAAATAAATAATCTGAATATGAGGTTCCGTGAACAAATTATACTCCTAGAACATGACATCTTCATAATTAATCACATGTGAATTACCTGTACAATACATCCTAAGATAAAACATATTGAACAAAATATTCATACCTCAATAAATAAATTCACTTCCAAATTTCCCTACCTCCATAATCATCGATTCCCAAATAAGGTGAAAATCTCAAGAACACATGATAGCTCATGGTGAACTCATACATTCATCAACATTGGTCTGGATAATAATTTCACCTAATTTAGTGTCAAATCACTAGTTCCTAGTAAACATCACCCTCTCTGATACTAAATTTATCCCAATAACTATTTGTTGTATAGCTTCTTGAATAAATAATTAAGAATAACAATCATAAAAAATATACTCAAAATAATTCATATAAATTTTGTAATAAAAACAATTATTTAATATAAAATCTATCATATCCATATGGTCATCGAAAGATCTACCATTTTCTAGAACACACTTCTTATGAATATACACTAAAATATGGATCATCCCCATAGAAACTCAATTATTATGTGGTTGATATATCATTCTTAGCATCAGGAATTACCCCATCACCTTCGGAAACTAATTCCAAGACTATTATGTAATGTGAAAATCTTGATTCAACATAATATTCATACTAAATCCCTAAATTCATGATATATTTTATGTTCCCATGTAAATATTAATTATTACAATTTACATCTATATATTTTCTAGAGTCCATATGTTTATTTATTCCATCCTTATTCTTTATGTTTTTATTTTTTAATTTTTGTATAAATAAAACACATCCCCATACTAAGAGGATCCTCTAATCATATTATATGTTTTCTTCTTCACTAGAAAACCCAGAAGCGTTTTATGAATGATTAATGTAATATTTCAATGTAATTATAATGTTTCAATGATTTTTTTTATTTTATGTATTAAAATATAATGCATAGATCATGTATATGTATATTCTCACAAACCAAATATAAAATTGGATCATTTGTAATCTGAATTATTCTATTTAGTGCCACAGTCAAAACAACCACTAGCTATAGATTTTTTTTTCAAGGGTTTAGATATATCTATTTTACCATAGTTGTTCCCCTTACTATTCTAAAATCATCACATTAGAAGTTACTAACTATAAAAAATTTTGAGGAGACAATATCCTAAAAATTATTATCATATAAAAATAAAAACAATTATACAAACATTATAAATATAAAAAATATAATATTATATTAAGTGAAATTTAGTTACATCTTACCATATAAATTATAATCATATACCCATCCAATATCAAGAGGAAATGTATAAATCATCAATCAAATTCAACCAAGTCATTTTCCACTCGTATGATATGAAATTAATATATAAAAGGTTGATAAATACACAAGGTAGAACATGAAAATAATAGATTTTCTCCTCAACATCAAGTCTAAACCTCACCAAGATAGTCCATTTTAATCACGTAATCAACTGACTTTAAAAATAAATATAAGGATTTCATGTCCACAAAAAATCATGTGTAGGGGATTTGTATGATACTCTATAGGATTATACTAATTAAACAAAATTAAAAATAATAATATACCACATATATTTAAAACAAAATAAAACATACTAAAAACTTTAATGTAATCATGGTACGACATTATCTTCTAAACAGACACCATGACATCCAATCTTACCAACTCAGGGTTGTCTAAAAATATTAAAAAATATATAATTTTCCTTGGGGTTTTAATGTTTGTTTTTAAGAATCCAATGTTAAAATATTTTTAGAGTTGGATTTAATAAACTAATTTTAAAGAAAATGAAAACTCATTTTCAAATAATTTTCTCTAAAATTGATGTAAAAAATTCAGGTTTCACGTCAGCTCGTCTAAAACCAATGTTGAAAATTTATTTCTCACATCTATTTTAAAAAAACTGACCTAGAAATTTTCTATTATACATCAGATTTAAAATAACCTACATGAAAATATATATGAAATTTTTTTTAAGTCTATTTTAGAAAAACCGAAGTGAAACATAAAATATTGCATCTGGCCAATAAGGCGTCCAATTTATTGATGATGCATCATTGAAATTATCAGTTTCTTCCAAAAATATTGATCAAAATGATATTATTTTCATGTTAATTTGTATGTTTTTAGTTTCCACAAAACATTATTTAACAGTCAATTCTTTATACCATCACCTTCATTCCATGGATTAAACAATTCAAGTATTTTGTGTCATTTGACCGATTATTCATTCGACAAACATTTTATGGTATGTATAATTAATTTTTTGTGATTTAATGTGTTAATGATTTTTTTTATAAATTGATACACATTAAATTCTTTAATATTATTATTATGATGATTCTTTCCTCAGATCATGTTAAAATGAAAATGGTTTTCTCACAGCTGAAAATTCATTGTAAGCTACATTAGCATCTTTTGTCTCATGAGATCTTTATTTTCCAAAAAATTATGTCATAAAAAAGTAAGAGAATCTTTGATATTTTTTCAAAGAGTTAGGATTATATTTTTAAATTCCATTATGATTATGTGATTTTTTTCCTCTCAACGATTATGTATTTTCATATTAAAGAGTAATTAACTTTTTAAAAAATTTATATTTTTTTCAGTTATTTTATTACCAATGTAAAAAAGGTTTTGATACATTGGATCTAAAATAACTGACATCAATTGTGATGAAAGAAAACTTTTTAATCTCGGTTATTATATTAGCTATGTAAGATTCCATTATTTACATATGTTATTTTATAAGTGACAGAAAACTGGAGGAATGTCGCTTTTTACATCAGTTATAAAACAACTAACTAGAAAAACATTTGAAATATTTATTATTACATCTGTTATAATAAACAATTTTAAAAAATATTATTTTTTACCACCTACAAAAATGTCTCCTTATAAACCGACGCGATAACATAAAAAACTGAGATAATATTTTTTTATAGTCAATGAATTAATTTATTAAACTGTGTAATGTAACATTTTATACAAAAAAATATCCCAAAAAAAATCGTTGAACATAATAGGATTAAAATGTTATCTGATGAATTTTTTAATCTACACCATTTAGAGACAAATATTAATTAATATTATGATAATGGTTTAGCAATTATAATCCTTCTCGTAAGAATTGTACATCTTATTAATAGTAGGTTTGTACCATAGACATTAATTAAGAAAAAAACTGGGTATACAAATACTGAGAACTGGTCAATAATTACAATCACTGATGAGATTTGAATACATGGAATAATATATCTATCATATAATATAAACCATTTGGATATTTAAATAGAATAAGAAATCCAATACCAAGGGAATTAACATTTAGGAGTTGCATCATGACACACCAACACCTCTATAATAAAAATTCAACAATGAGAGTAGAATAACTATAAAATTATACTTCCATATAATAGTAAGAATAAAAATAAGAACACACATGACATATATAATTAATTTATTAGATCTGTATTATCATCAACATATCATGTATATCAAATATGCTGAATGGCTACCTTGGTTCTATTTTTCAATTATGAATCCCTCCATACTCATAACATTAAAAAAATAATTAGTATAACATAAATGGAAAATATTATATACCACAAAAGTACATAAAATTCATTAAAAGTTGAATATAGTGAATTTTCCATCACACACAATGTTATGTGTCCCAATTTTTTCCACATGACCTAACATTGATCCCAAAAATACTTTATCCCCACCAAAATAATTGTAATCACATTTCCTATAATACATGAATATTTTGTTTCTAAAATAATTTCATAACTCATAAAATCAATCACAATTATTTTTAACTACTTTAATAATGGTTAAAATATATTAGATATCATAAGAAAAGAAAATCATTATTATAATAATATAGGCTAATCCATAACCAAGAAATAACTTTAACATTTAAAAATGATGATAAACCACCCATACTAGATTATATATATAAAAACAATTTCACGTATAATAGATTATCAATATTCATTTTTCTATAAATATATAATAAATAATAGAATAATTTCACCAAATTCACATAACAAATGATGGTATTCTTATTAGGGAACCATTATCATTAAAAAACATGTTATATTTCCTCAAGATGACATCCCAAATAATATAATTAAATCATATGATGGTTTATCACACTATATATGTATCTATAAATGATTTTTCACATAACGGGGGGTTACAAGAATCTCTTTAAATATCCAATGACCTCACCAATAATATGGTGGTTTATGACTACAAATCCCCATTTATAAGACCAATATTATATTTTCTACGCTATTTATAAGATACAATCTGAATATTTACCAATTCTATGTTCAACATCAATTATTAGTTTTCCTATACCTTTTTTTGTAGTTTTAAATAGAATCTATTAATTTTTTTCATATTGTAGCTTTCCAATTACATTGATAATAGCCTTTTATTTTAAAAAATATTTTTTGTTACCCTCTTAGTCTTAATAATGATTTCATTAATTTTATTCACATTCACTAAAAATTCATCATAGATAAAAAATGATATAAATTTATATAGAACATACCACCTAGGTCAGCATAATTAGTGTTATCCCATCAGTAATAACTCATTCACCAAATCCAATTCCTTAGTGACTATTATATATGTCACCAACTCATACCAAAATAAAAAAATATTGATTATTAATTATTATAATTATTAATAATAACTCAAAAAAAACATTACTAATTTAAATATAATAAACTATGAACTGTCATATGGTGAACATAAAAAACTGAAACCACATCCATTGATGTAATAAATATCAATAGCCTCTTAGTACTGCTCTTATATGAAAAAAAACATATCGATTAATTTATATATGATCTATTATATAATATATAAGTGAATAAATCCATTGAAAATCTCCCATATCTCATTAAATTTACAATAATAGCAAGGAATAATATTTTTTTATCACCACCAAGCTACCCCCATCAATATAAAAAAGGAGAATATTTATATATTATGTATTTACACATCAATTAATAAAATTTATCTCCAATCCATAGATGAATTTGATTAAAATAAAGAGGAATAAGGGAAAGAAAAATTTATAATAAGGTTAGGGGAGCATGATAAAGTGAATAACTAGTCATCTCCCAAACAACCCCGATTAATTGACCTTGAGTGGTGAATTAATGAGAAAAATGGTAGATCCAAACACACATATTTTAATTCCAAAACACTTGTGTAATAAAATAAATTAGTATTCCAGTTGAATTGGCAATTGAATGAATATATGATATGATGAATAGGGAATTATTGATCCAAATGTATTGGATATTGGTTCGTGGGATTTAAGTATGAATCCATAGGAATGATTTCAACCTCATAAATTAATATAGAAAATATTTTATCCCACCAATAAATTTATTATGAACTATTGAAATAAATATTTTTTAGATAATAAAAATACATAGAACGTAATATAAATTAATTAATAGAACTAGTATACAAATTACAATAATAAATAAAAATTAAAATTCATATAAGTTCTCGATTTAAAATAAATAAGAAGTGTATATCCACAAATTATATAAAACGAAAACCGGTATATGAGATCATGGAAGATAAATAATGAAACCAAATGATAAGGGAAAAACCAAACCACTAATTATAATTCTTCTTGTGATAGACAAAAACTCAACGTGATCCGATCTAGGTAACAAAGTCTAACCCGAGCCAAAATCACATTATTAAACGTCCAAGTCACCAAAAAAAAATCCTAAAAACCACAAACAGTAAATGTTATATGTATGGTTTCTGACTACATAACCATTAATGTTTCACCAAATATATTGTGAGATTTCCTTTGAAAATACTATTTCGATAAAACTATCATTAACTCTAAATAGAATACATTTTTTGCATATGACATAGAAAGCATATCATTAAATGATTGAATTTTATTGTCACGACCCATCCCATGGGGACCGTCTGTGACTACCCCAAGCCCACATTACCTAGTCTAGGAGATGGTGACTAACACATGAAGGCTTTTCCCAAATAGTGAAGGCATTTATTTAGAGATCTCAACACTCAATAAAATGGAAACTGAAGTAAAAAACCAAAAAAAGTATGTTATAACCAAGAGAGTAAAGTACAACAACATGTAAGAACCTAAAATTAAAACAATGGTCATAATTCAATCCCTAGTAATAGAATGGAATGTAAATAGTTGTCGCGTATGAACTAATGATTTACTTGAAGGGTAGAAGATGTAAGTCTAATGTCAAAGAAGAGGGTCTTGAGAGATTCTACCCCCCCCCCAAGATTCACAATGTCTCAAACCTCTAATGTCTTTCTCAGAGATTTAGTAGTATGCACCCGACACACACGTGCGAGTGAAGTGTAAAGACCCAGAAATTTCAAGGAAATTTTTTGAAATTTCTTATTTTTCTTTGGAATTTTATAAGAGAGCAGTTTCTGACGGTGCTTGATTCCAAGGTCCGGTGTACCCGGAATCAATTTCCGATGTTTAGCTCGGGTACGTTCAGTGAACGAACGAGCGGGTTTTTCTAACATTGGAACTGGTGCTCGGAATTGAAATCGGAGGGCACCGATGAACTCGTAGCACCAGTTTTTTCTTAAGAAGACCCTTTCTGGAGTTGCGTTTGCTCGGGTGGAGTTTTACTTAATTCGGTTAACTAATGAATAAAATAAAATATTGTGCAACAAATTTTATTTTTATTCAAGGAAGTGTTAACCTAAGATAAAGTGGTTGAGTGGAACCCACATCCTAACTAATACACTAGTTAGGATATTAGTAGGGTGGGGACCACATGAGCCGCACCCTTTCAACTTCCTCAACCCCTCCCTAATTTCAGTAACGCACCCTCACACCCCCCCCCCTAATTAATGAATGTCAACTCATGCATTTATTTAAATATTAAACGCCTCTATTAATTGGGCCGTTTAAAACGTTGCAATTAATTTAATTAATTGTTTGATTCGATTTTTTTGAATTTCAAAGTCGTTGGATTTTGTGTTAATTAAATAAAAAATGTCTTATTTTATTGGTGGTTAGCTTGTTGGGAGAGAGCTTGAGAGATTTACTCGAAGCCTTGAACCTTTTTATTCCTCGAAGAATAACGCGAAGAACGTGAAGAACTTGAAGAACGCGAAGAACGCTAACCTCCGATGAAGGTCGACAAGAACACTGGATCCACAGAGATCGACGACAAGACGCTGACGAATCATTTCTCTGCGACATGATGATCCTTCTTCTGCAACGCCTTCTTCTGAGGCGTGCAATCCTGCGAAAAACCTTCTTTCAACTTTTCCTCGAGGTAGGGGAATTATATTGTTTTTGTTTTTGATTACCTTCATCACTGATTGTCATCTTTTTAGCCGCCTGATATCGCAATAACGAGAGGAGGTCGGACCACACGAACTTGGCCGACCCTCCTCCCCCCTTGGTTTTTTGATTTTGTTGTGTCACGAGTAAGGTGGCACAGTGTCGTTGCAACGCGCGAAAGATATGAAATTGGGGGAAGAAGCGTGGCACCGTCGCGCCGCACCATTGAAGTCGAACAAAGCCGCGGCGCCGTCGCGCCATGCCAGAAAACCACGATGATACGCGGTTTGTTTATTTGGAGTGCAGATCGACGGGTCATGGCTGAACAGGCCGCAGGAACGATTTGATGTCTTTGAAGTGAAGGGCATGTCCCGGGAGGACCACTGGTGAAGACGAAATTGAAATCAGACCAACGGAGCGCGTCCGGTGGTCCGCGGAAGGTGTTGCCGGTGGCCGAAGTCGGTGGCCGGCACCGGCCGGCACGCTGCTGGCAGGAGCCGCCGCTGCTGAATCTGTGGCGGAGGAGGGATCCCACGGCCGCACGGGATCTGGATGGTAGACGTGGCGGGTTGCGCATCACTGGTAGGGAGCGGCCCCCAAGCGGGGGCCACTACATCTTTCACGAGGGGCAACCGCTCCCCCCCCCCTTTTCCGCTCAGCAGGACAGCCGACCGGCCACGCGGCCACGCCAGCGTGGCAGACCAACCAGCTGGGCCGGGCCGCACCCTATTGGATCAGACCCGGACTCGATTCGGGCCGACCCAGGGGGTCTCGGGCCGGGTTGGACCGGGCCCGAACCCCCTATTTTCGGGCTGTTTCCGTTCAAATGCTCATATCATGAGCCATAGAACTCCGATCGATGCACGGTCAGTTGTGTAGAGATACATGGATCGAGGTGGTCGTTTTGGTATATTACACTCAGGATTTTGGATAACTTTGGGTATGGACGGGTTGGTTCGAACACGAAATCAACCGGGCCCTCGGAGCGGAAACGCTAAAATCGTGAGCTCCGGACGTCCGATTGACATGATGTCAACTTTTTTGGAATACTATTGATGAGACATAACTTTTGGCTTATATAGACTATGTTTTGGATGAAGTTAGATTGTGGCCGGGTTGGATTGTACCCAAAATCCAACCAGGCCCCTGGAACGGAAAAGCTGATAACTTCCAGACCGGACGTCCATTTGACGAACCGTCAGCTGCGTTGGTGATCACGTTGAAAAACGGTCCCTTTGAGAATACCCTATGAGAGTTTGGGGTACAGACGAGATACGGCCGGGTTGGTTCGCACACGAAACCAACTGGGCCCTTGGGACGAAAATGTTTGTAACTCACAGACCGGGCGTCCGACTGACGCACCTTCTGTTGAGTTGAGACCTATAACGAGGCGGATCTTTGAGATACTTCTTCGTGGGACGTTGTGATACATGGAGTATTGACCAGTATCTTGTCGAATAAACCCTCCTGGTGATGAGATAGCAGTGTTCAGAGACCTAGTAGCTGGCTGATACTTGACGACTACTGATCTATCGTCTCAGTGTGTTTCGGATAGCCGAGTGGGGAGCGCTTGGTTGTAGCGGCAGAACCATGGCGGAGTAGCACTTGGTTGTAGAGGCAGACCCGCGGTACTCATCATAAGGTGTACCTCGGGAGGCTATGAGGTGGAGCACTTGGTTGTAGTGGAAGACTCATGAAAGAGGAGCGCTTGGTTGTAGCGGTAGACCCGCGGTACTCAACAGAAGGAGTACCTCCGGAGCCTATAAGGGGGAGCACTTGGTTGTAGTAGAAGACCCATGGTGGGAAGTGATTGGTTGTAGCAGCAGGCCCACAATACTCGACAGGTTGAGTACTACAGTAGTCCAAGGTTAGTGGGGCACACTTAGTTGTAGCAGCAGGCCCACTGTACTCGACAGAGGAGGAGTTCTCCCGCAATCGTGGTTTTGACTCCATGATTAAATCCTGTCTTGAGATGAGTCTATGACCTTGTGTTAATCTCATTATTGAGATGGGTAACTTCATAACATAGGTATATGTATGGGCATATACCTGGGTATTGGGTATCTGTTGTGTTCATGATCTTTGTGTTTCTCATGATTGAGATGGGTTACATGATAACATAGGTATAAGTATGGGCTTGTACCTATGTAAGGGTTATCTACTATGTTCCTACTTTGTGGTTATCCATGTTGGATTTTGAGAGACCTTGAGGGTCTCGGTGTCCCTACTGAGTATCGTTATACTCACACATGAACGGGTGATTCCTGCACCTCGTTGTACTATTTGCAGATGACAGACAGTGCTGATGGAGGCCGAGTGTTCGAGGAATGGATGGTACCCGGAGGTGGACCACACGATGAGTCAGTATCCAGAGGTGGACTTTACAATGAGACGACACACGGAGGAGGTGGACGGGCGAGAGCGTTGTGTAGGATATATATACCTACCCTTCATGTAGGATTTGTAGCGGACAATCCAGGAGTTGCGCCATCTGTACCTACCCTTTAGGTAGGATCCAAGGAGGACGACCCATGAGCCGCATATGTTCTTCCAGCTATTGTCATTTTTTGTTGTACTTTCATTTAGTTGTAGATGTACTTTCAGTAGGGTTTGTATTCTGGACCATTTACTTTTCATCATTTCTTTTGTACTTAGTTATTTACTTCTACTTGTACTCTGTTGTGTTTTGTTTACTTTTATATTGGCAATGCCTTCCCAGTTATCGTGATTTATGCATTTGGTGCTATTCGCCAGCCCCTGGCCTATGGAAGGTGGGCTTGGGGTAGTCACGGAACGGGCCCCGAGGATGGGTCGTGAAAAATTGGTATCAGAGGTGTTCGGTTCTACCGCAGAACTTATAACTCTAATATTTTCTTTCTGTGAAGAAATAGTGTTAATGGTACCGAGTGTGGTTCTCACTTCAGGGAATCCAGTGTTGGTGGGGGCGGCCAACGTATCCATACAACAGGACCTTGACAACTGATTTCCAACTTTGTGCACGAAAACACTGATTTCGTGTGTGTTTTCAAAGGTTTTCCCTTAAAACAGCTCAAAAACAGGTCATCTCACCAGGTATAAATCATTTGACCGTGTCACGTTGTTTCTTTTAGGATGACTTTTCATGAATGACCAGCTAGAGCCCAGAGGGATGTGCGTACTGGCAGCCTGCCGAGCGATGATGCTTCGGTACAAGGCCCTCTTGTAGATGTGGTACCAGCGGAGGCACCAGAGGTACTACCATACGTTGGGACACCGATGCCACCAGCCCCAGTAGTAGGCGATGCACGCTGCATGATCACGCTGCACGAGATCTAGCGCCAGAGGCCGCCCACGTTCCGGGTAGAGACAGACCCGCAGGCGGCTGAGGATTGGCTGGAGGCTGTGGTGAGAGTCTTCAGGTTAGTGGGGATGCCAGCAGACTTCATGGTGATATTTGCTACCAGCCTTCTTCAAGCAGCAGTAGGAAGGTGGTGGAGCCACTTGTTCTAGTTTTGCGACGGGATGAAATTCACATGGGGTGAATTTGAGACCTTCTTCAGGGTGGAGTTTGTACTAGTAACTCTGCACCCCGAGCGTGTTCAGGAGCTGCTGCCTTTGCTGCATGGTTTTCCATCTATAGCCGAGTCATCTGTAGTTAGTAGACAGATGATGCAGAGGTCCAAGATGACAAGATCCAGCCATACGAGGAGCAGGAAGTGTTATAAATGCAGCAGGAAGGGTCACCTGGCACGTGACTGTCTGACCCCCCGCACAGTTGATCCAAGGGTGTTGGAGGAGACACCGAGGCAGAAGCAACGGCAGGTGCTTGAGAAAAAGTCAAGCAGTGGAAAAGGCATTAGAGATCCGAAAGCATGTGGACATGAGCAGAACTAGTGGATACGTTTTTTTGGTACATCTAGTTCCATGTTTTAGTTTTTGTTGTTGTTGTTGTTGTCGTGTCTTTATACTATGAGCTGCTATAATAAAATACACTTATCTTTGTGGTGTTTTATATACTGTCATTTTGTTCGGTTGATACTGGGAGGTTCCGATTAAAACCTGTGGAATTGACCCTCACATTAAATATTTCTATTGGAGGAGACCCAGTGACATCACACTGATGCCAATAGTGTGACTCGACCCTTGGAGGCGAGAGTGAAAGTTGGATCTGTTGGTAGTTATGTCGAGTCCTTACGACGTCATCCATGGAATGAATACATCATTCATGTCAGGATTGATTGTATTAGGCATTGGGCGTGGTTCTTCCGGGGGATGGTACCGAGTTTCTCATTTCAGCAAGGGGGAAATCATAGAAGCACTAACAGATCATAGGCATAGAAGGTGCGGATCATCTAGGAGCGGATGAAGACTGCACAGTGCAGTAAGAAACATAAAACTGGCGCCAGTCTTAGAGACTAGGGCGTGTTAAATATTTCAAGAAGAGGAAGCATTATGGAGAGATGATTCTGCGAAGTAGTAGAAGTGGAGGCAGAGCATGGAGAGCAGCATGAGGTGGTGTACTTTTAAACCTACCACAACCACCCGCCTTAGTTGTCCCCGCTAGGCTCAGGGAGCTGGAGGGTGGAGGAAGAGTGTCGCTGCATGGGGTCAAGGATTGTGACCCAATGGCTCTAAAAATGATTCAAGGGACAGTCTGTGTCCACTACTATCTTTCGTACTAACAGACATCGATATGAATCATTCCTTCCTCTCACAAATCTTGTCCCATACCTAGAGTTTACGGTAAGCCGTAGACATGACCCTCACATCTGGAGATACCTTGGGAGAAGACTCGATAATCACACCTACGCCGACAGTGTGGTCAGAACCTCGAGGCGAGAGTTTCGGTTGGAATCTCTTGGTGGCATCGTCGAGGCCTTAAGATGTGGGTTTGATTATGGACTAGGCAATCACAGTTCATAAACAAATTGAAGGTATTAGAAAAAAAGGTTGTGGTTTAACAACGATGTCGGGATGAGTTTTCCATGGTCGACGAAAGGGAAAACTCAGACAGCATAGGATAAACTCATGCTTAGGAGGGTTGGCTGATCACTCTTGAGTTGGTCAACGATACCCTCATGGCAGGAGGAGTTTTGAGTTTCAGTGCCTAACCTTAATTGGATGCCTTTAGAGTTCGAGTATGACGATCTCGTCCTTATATGGGTCTCACCTCAACAAGGTTTACGGAGATGTGGCCGAGGTGACAAGTTATCTACGAGGTTCATCGGACTTTTCTAGGTCCTCAGCAGGGTAGGCGAGGTGCTTACCGCTTGACCCATCCACCTCAGTTGCACAAGGTACACGACGACTTCCACATATCTCAGTTGAGGAGATACGTGCACAAGCCTTCGCATATCATCGACCATGAGGATCTGGACATTGGCGATGGGGTGACTTTTACGAAGGTTCAAGTGGGGATCAGGGATCGATATGAGAGGATCCTACGAGGGTAGTCGATTCCTCAGGTACGATTTCACTGGCAGTACGGGAACCTCCAGGTGAGCACATGGGAGCGGATGGCTCAGATGCGTGCTCAGTACCGCTTTTGTATCCCTAGTTTGTGTTAATGCTTTATGGGGATGTAAATCCATGAGGTGGGAGTAATGTAAAGACCTGGAAATTTCAAGGTTTTTTTTTGAAATTTCTTAATTTTATTTGGAATTTTAGAAGAGCGCAGTTTCTGACGGCGCCTGATTCCGAGGTCTGGTGTGCCCGGAATCAATTTCCCAAGTTTAGCTTGGGTACGTTCAGTGAACGAACCAGCAGGTTTTTCTATCTTTTGAACTGGTGCTCGAAATTGAAATCTGAGGGCACCGATGAACTCGTAGCGCCGATTTTTGCTTATGAAGACCCTTTCTGGAGTTGTGTTTTCTCGGGTGGAGTTTTACTTAATTGGGTTAACTAATGAATAAAATAAAATATTGTCCAACAGATTTTATTTTTATTTAAGGAAGTTTTAACCTAAGATAATGTGGTTGAGTGGAACCCACATCCTAACTAATCCACTAGTTAGGATATTATTGTGGTGGGGACCACACGAGCCCCACTCATTCAACTTCCTCAACGCCTCCTTAATTTCGGTAACGCACCCCCCCCCCCCCAATTAATGAAATTCAACTCGTTTGTTTGTTCAAATATTAAACGCCTCTATTAATTGGGCAGTATAAAACGTAGAAATTAATTCATTTAATTGTTTGAATCAATTTTTTTGAATTTCAAAGACGTTGGATTATGTGTTAATAAAATAAGAAAAGTGTTATTTTATTGGAGGTTAGATTGATGGGAGAGGGCTTGGGAGATTTATTTGAAGACTTGAACCTTTTACTTCCTCGATGAAGAATGTGAAGAACACAAAAAACACAAAGAATTCCGGATCCTTGGAGATCGACGACGTGACACTGATGAATCTTTTCTCCACGACGCGATGATCCTCCTTCCGCGATGCCTTCTTCCACGACGTGAAATCCTGTGACGAACCTTCTTTCATCTTTTCCTCGAGGTTGGGGAATTATTTTCCTTTTCTTCGTGATTACCTTTATCACTGATTGTCGTCTTTTGAGCTGCATGATATCGCAATAACGGGAGGAGGTCAGACAGCACGAACGGGGTCGACCCTCCTCCCCCTTTGGTTGATTGATTTTGTTGCAGCACGAGTAAAGTGGCATGGTGATATTGCACCATGCGGAAGCTATGAAATTGGGCAAAGAAGTGGGGCGCCGTCGTGCCGCGCCGTTGAAGTCGAACAAAGCCGCGGCGCCATCGTGCCATGCCGAAAAACCATGAAGAGACGTGGTTTGTTTATTTGGAAGTGCGGATTGACGGTTCATGGAAGAATGGGCCACATGTGCGATTTGAAGTCTTTGCAGTGAAGGGAAGGTCCCGGGAGGACCACAGGAGAAGACGGAATTGAAATTGGTCCACCGGAGCGCGTACGGTGGTCCGTGGAAGGTGATGCCGGTGTGCCACGCCGGCGCCCCGGCGTGCCGCCGGCAGGAGCCGCCGCGGCTGAAGCTGCGGTGGAGGAGGGATGCCGCGACAGCACGTGATCTAGAGGGGAGACGCTTCGGGTCGCCGCGTCGCCGGTAGAGAGCGGCCCCCATGCAGGGGCCCCAACATGTTTCACGGGGGGCAACCACACCCCCCTGTTCCGTTCAGCCAGACATCCGACCGGCCACGCTGTCGCACCAGCGCGGCAGGCCAACCAGCCGGGCCGCCTAGGCCGGGCCAGGCTGCGCCCATGTCGGGCCGGGATGCGCCCTATTGTGCCAAACCCAGACCCTATTCGGGTCGCCCGGTTCAGGCCGACCCAGGGGGTCTCTGGCCGGGTCAGACCGGGCCCGAACCCCCTATTTTCGGGATGTTTCCGTTCAAACGCCCATATCATGGGTCAAAGACCTCCGATCGACGATCTATCAGATGTGTATAGATACTTGGATCAAGGCGGTCGTTTTGGTATATTACACTCAGGGTTTCAGAGAACGTTGGGTATGGCCAGGTTCGTTCGAACACAAAACCAACCGGGCCCTCGGAGCGAAAACACATATATTTTGAGTTCCGGACGTCTGATTGACGTGCCGTCGACTTTTTTGGATTCCTCGTGATGAGAAGAAACTTTTGGAATACATCTCCTGAGTTTTGGATGCATTTGGATAGTGGCTGAGTTGGATTGTACCGGAAATCCAACAGGGCCCCTAGAATGGAAAATCAGTTAACTTCTAGACCGGACGTCCGTTTGACGAACCGTCAGTGGCATTGGTGATCACGTTGAGAAATGGTCCCTATGAGAATAACTTATGAGAGTTTTGGGTATATCTGAGATACGTCCAGGTTGGTTCTCACACGAAACCAACCGGGCCCCTAGGACGAAAAGGCTAGTAACTCACAGACTGGGTGTCTGACTGACGCGTCGTCTATTGTGTTGAGACCCCTATGACGAGGCGGATCTCTGAGATACATCATCGTGGGACTTTGTGATATTGGAGTATCGACCAGTAGCTCATGGAGCAGACCCTCCTGTTGACGAGCTAGTAGAGTGCAGAGATCTAGTAGCTGGCTAAGACTTGACGACTGCAGATCTATCGTCTCAGTGTGTTTCGGATAGCCCAGTGGGGAGCGCATGGTTGTAGCAGCAGACCCACGACGGAGGAGCGCTTGGTTGTAGAGGCAGACCCACAGTAATCAGCAGAAGGAGTACCTCTCGAGGCTATGAGGGGGAGCGCTTGGTTGTAGCGGTAGACCCACGGCGGAGGAGCGCTTGGTTGTAGCGGAAGACCCATGGTACTCATCAGAAGGAGTAACTCTAAAGCCTATGAGGGGGGGGGGGCGCTTGGTTATAGCGGAAGACCCATGGTGGGAAACGCTTGGTTGTAGCAGCAGGACCACAGTACTCAACAGGTGGAGTACTACCGCAGTCCAAGGTTAGTGGGGCACACTTTGTTGTAGCGGCAGGCCCACTGTACTTGACAGAGGTGGAGTTCTCCAGTAGCTGTGGTTTCGACATCATGATTAAATCCTGGTTTGAGCTGAGTCTATAACCTTGTGTTTATCTCATGATTGATATGGGTCACTTCATAACATAGGTATATATATGGGAATATACATGGGTAGTGGTTATCTGTTGTTTTCATGATCTCTGTGTTCCTCATGATTGAGATGGGTTACTTGATAACTTATGTATATGTATGGGCTTATACCTAAGTAAGGGGTATCTATTTTGATACTAATTTCTGGTTATCAATGTTGGATTTAGAGAGACCTTGAGGGTCTCAGTGTCCCTACTGAGTATTGTTATACTCACCCCTGCACGGTCTATGCCCGAAACTCATTGTGTTGGTTGCAGATGAAGGGCAGTGCTGATGGAGGCCGAGTGTTCGAGGACTGGATGATACCTGGAGGTGGAACACATGAAAAGTCAGTATCCAGAGGTGGACATCATGACAAGACGACACACGGAGGAGGTGGATGGGTGAGAGCGTTGTGGATGCTCTCTGTATCTCCCCTTCAGGTAGGATTCGTGGTGGATGATCGAGGAGCTGTGCCATCTGTACCTACACTTCAGGTAGGATCCGAGGAGGACGACCTAGGAGACACTTTCGTTCTTCTAGCTATTGTCTTTTTATGTTGTACTTTCATTCAGTTGTAGCTGTACTTTCAGTTGGGATTGTATTCTGGCCCTTTTACTTTTCAGCACTTATTTTGTACTTAGTGTTTTACTTCTGCTTGTACTCTGTGGTGTTTTGTTTACTTTTATAAAGGCAATTCCTTCCCAGTTATTGGGATTTATGCCTTTGGTGCTAGTCTCCAGCCCCTGACCTATGGAAGGAGGGCTTGCAGTAGTCACGGCACAGGCCCCGAGGATGGGTCGTGACACGGAGCCTGTGTAGGGGTGAGTATAACAACTTTGTAGGGGACCCTGAGACCCCTGAAGGTCAATCAATAATCCAAAAAGAAAAATATCATAAGAAAAGTCACAATGGTAATATAATAAGAATGATAAATTATGAAGCATACATAAAAATAGACACCTCACTCTAATAGTATAACTTCATGGTTACTAGGATTGGGATGACTGGTAATAAATCCAAATCATCATATTCATAGTTACTCTACAAATTTTCCATATAGGTCACTGTATTCTGACCCGTATTGGATGCTAGATGCTGACCCGTATTGGTGGCTGGTGATGACTTGTGTTGGTCGCTGGTGCTTACCCGTATTGGTGGTTGGTGATGACCGGTATTGGTTGTTGGTGCTTACCTATATTGGTCACTAGCGGTATCCCGTATTGTTCGCTGGTGTAGATCCATATTGGTCGCTGGTACAATGGTATGGATGATTATTCATATTATAAGGTCATCCCCCTCTGGAGTATCTGATATAGACCCATATTGGTTTCTATTTTTCTTCTTGTCACAGCCATCCACTAGATTCCTGCACATAGCACGTGTGATCCCTGGAAGATTCTGCTCTTCAAGCCATCATTTATAAATCAACAAGTACGAAGTCCCAAAATAAGCATTCCCAATTGACAATCCCGTTATCGAGGTCCCAACGTGATGGACGATACGTCGATCAGACGCCCGGTCCGTGAGATATGGGCACTTTTGTAAAAAGAGACCATTTGGATTAAAATATGAATAAACCTAGGACGCATGTCAATATCCTCCAAAACACACATATATTATCTCCAAATGATTATCTTTTCAGATGGGTCCCTATTCCATATAGGACGCGTCAATCAGACACTTGATCTATTAGATACACCCCTTTATGTGAAACAGGGGTGATCGCACCTCGGTCCGACCTCGTTCAGTCGGGTCCACTAGAAAATGAAAAAGGGTCTGCTTCCTAAAAAGGCGTCCCAAATCCACTAACAGCATGTCAAAAGGACACTTAGTTCGTCATTTATGGGTGTTTCATTATTCAAGGGGATTGGTTGGGTATGGGCCCAATCCGACTCGTTCAGGACGACCCGATGCAACGTGTCCTAGGGTCTACCTGACCCCGCCTGAGTCAAAACAATTATGGGTTGGCCTGGTTCATAAGGTCCGGACCGTTGGGGTCGGCCCGACTAGTCATGGGCTGGGGCGGTGGTTAGCCCGAACCATAGGGTGGGACTCGGCCCACCTGCGCTACCCTGTTGGGCCGAGGGTTAGGCCAGATTGGCCGGCTTGTGTCCTGTCTAGTCCCCTTGAAGGCAGATTGTTTCACCAATGGGCCCTGTGGACGCAGGGCCGGTTTATCTAGCCAATTGGAAACTATTCCACCACGTGCAATGGTCGTCCAGGTGGCCGACTAGTCTCCAGCCATCACGGCACATCATCGAGCCTCCCCCTCCTACCACGACACACTTGCCGCTGCTGTTGACGCCGCTGGTGCCTGTGGCTGCCGCCCTTCTCCCGTGTGACTGTTTCGGGCCAGCAGCCTCTGGCCTCTACATCGTGAGATGGCATGGTGCCTTTCCACCACCCATGGTTGGTTGATGCGGGCCTCCTCCAGCCATAATTGTCCACCGCTGACATGGCACACTGGTGGTTATTTCCAGGGGCCACCGAACATGCTCCGGTGGACCTTTCATGGTGTCATCTGCACCTACGAGCCTCCCAGAATATCGTCATCACAACAGGACCCTCTGTATCTTGTTTCCAAAACAATATATTAATAACTTCATCCCCGATGAACGTAACATGAACAAAGAGGCGGAGGGTACACAAAATAATATTTATCTAACATTAAACATTAAATAAACTCATTTCAGTAATTTTAAACCAAAACCAAACCATAACCACCTACCTCATGATCCGTTTAAGTTGTCTCTATTTTAGAGGGAGGAGCATCTGTATTGGAAGGAGTCTCCATCATTCATCGATCCCGGATCGTTATCGCCTGATCATTCGTCCTCCCTCGGTGGATATTACTGCAAAACTCCCTTAGAGATTCCTCGCTTAGAGAGGCCATGCCAAAACACCACCCTGATCTCTATTTAAATAAAAGTGGGAAAGGTGATTAATGCGTTGAATAATTTATATGGTTCATTAATTAATTAATGAACCTATTTTAATTTGCAATTTTATTTATTCATAGTTAGTGAGTCGTTCCATTAAATGTCTTATCAAGTCACTAGTCCCTCCACCTCCCCTATACATTGGTGAAAACAATATTAAAAAAACAATTACATGTTATTTTTCTAGTTAAAAAGTCCAAAAACCAAATATTTCACCCAACTTATTTATGTCGAAGTAATTCATCATTTATGATAATCATGTTGTCATGGAATCAACGGAGTCCACAGATTTTAAATATAATAATTTGTTAAAAATATAGAAAATGGCATCCGTGCATTTTCTAAATGTATCTTAATAAACGTTCAAAAATCTATTTTGGGCACACCTTGCCTCAAAATCACACATCGTTAATTTTCACAGACTTCTAAAAGAAATAAATAATTTTAAAAAATATGTAATATTCGGTACTTTAGATTCTCCCCACCTTGGGGATTTAGGTAAAAAAATGACAAACAAGGCTACACAAACATAGAGAGGTACTGGGCACACTTATGAACCTCTTGCTCCCATGTGACTTCTGAGATATTCCTGTTCTACCACATAACGTACACCAAAGGTATCGACCTCACATTAAGGATCCACTCATATCGATTCTCTTTCTCTACTAGGTACTCTGCAAATGTCACCCCATCATCTATCTCATGCATGCCTTGGTAGGTGATGTGAGATAGGTCATGCATTTATCTCCTCATCTGGGATACGAAGAGGATGTCATGCACACTCTCAAACTGCAGTCGTAGTTACAAGTGGTACGCCACCTTTTTAATCATTTTATGTATCTGGAATATTCTAATAAGACATCGTGAGAGTTTACAGCCTTAGAAAAATATCTATAGTCCGCATCGAGGGGATACTTGCAAGAATATGTGGTCCCCCTCCTGTATCTCCAGTGGCCTCCTTAGACTATCAGCATAAGAGTTATATCATCTCTCATTAGTCTCCATCCACTCTTGGATGTCCTGCACCTTCTTAGTGGTAGCATGTACCATCTCTAGGCCCATGAGTTCTGCCTCTCCTTGATCTATCCAGAATAAAGGTTATCTGCATAGTAATCTGTATAATTCCTCAAAAGGGGCCATACAATTGGTGGAGTGATAGATGTTGTTGTATGAGAACTCCACCAAGGGAAGTTTTTCCTCCAAAATGCGGCCAAAATCTAGGACTCATACACGAAGCATGTCCTCAATGTTCTGGATGGTCTACTTAGTCTAACCATCATTCTACGGGTGAATAGATATGCTCAATCAAAGATGATGACCAAATTCCTACTACACTCCATTCCACAACCGGGATGTGAAGAGTGCATCATGGACTGAGACTATCATCGAAGACATCCCTTGATGTTGTATGATCTTCTAAAAGTAGAGTCTTCTCATGCTCTCTACTGAACCCTTCTCTAGAATAGTAAGGAAGTGAGCTGACTTGGTGAGTCAATCAATGATCACCCAAATGGTATCATGCCCTCTAGATGTACATGGAACCATTGATATCCCTTCCCACTTACAATCTGGTTTCTCAAGGGGTGTGGACAAGACTGCTAGTAGGTGGTGCTTGGCCTTCACTTACTCGCAAGAGAGGCATTATAGGAAAACATTGCCACAACATTATTCATCACTGACCACCAGTAATAATGTTGTTTTCCCTAATACATCTTCATCACACCTATATGTACTAATAATGGGTATGTATGAATTTACACAGCACCTCCTCTCATAGAACCACTGATACAACTATACATTCTATGCAAATGATAGTTTGCTCCCCACCATCAGAAAATCCTTCTTGTGCATGCTCTGAGGATATCTGAGAATGTGTTGTCTCACATCAACTTTCTCTGACTTGTGCCTCCCAGAATAATTAAAGGATTCAAGGGGAAACTATCATTGAAAAGAAGTATAATGTCTCATCTCTATCCACATTGGATATCTAATGTGAGGCAAACTACTCTGAAGCCTCATTCAGTAGCTGTGAACCCGATCTTCAGCTATGTGCATCTACCACTACGTTCCCCTTATCTGGTGTATAGACTATCTCAAAGTCATAGTCTTCGTGGAACTCTATCCAATGTCATTTATAGGATTCATATATTTCTTGGTAAGGATATATATGAGACTCTTGTTTTCTATGTAAACAATGAATCTCTCTCCCATCAAGTACTGTCGCCACATATTCTGTGTACAAATTATTTCTTCCAACTCCATGTTTTGAGTTGCATAATTATTTTCATGAGGCCTCATCTATCTTACTCCATAACAATCACTACATCATCCTGGATCAGGATGCAACTAAATCCATTCTCTAATGCATCTTAGTAAGCCACGTAGTCAGTTCAGTCCTTCGATGACCTCAAAATGGGAGTGCTGGTCACGATCTGTCTCAGCTGTTGAAATCTATACCAACCTGTCTATGAACATATGAAGGGAATCCCCTTATTCTTCAAAGAATTCACAGGTGCTTATACTCTAGATAAATTGATTATGAACCTCTAATAGTAGTCTGCTAATCCATGGAAACAGTTCACCATTGTAACACTCCTATGTGGCTCCCAATCATGTACTACCCCAATAATTTCTGGATCAACTGCAACTCTAGCCTCTGTGATGACGTGTCCCAAGAAGTAGACCTTCTGTATCCATAACTCCAACTTAGAGAGCTTATTCTATAACTGGTGCTCCCAAATTGTGTCTAGAACTATCCTCAAGTGTACAACATGATCTTCCTCAGCTGCTGAGTACACCAAGATGTCGTCAATGAATTTGAGCACAAAGAGATCAAGGTATTACCGAAAAATCCCATTCATGATCCCCATGAACACCTTTGGAGCTTTGGTCACACCGAAAGGCACCACAATGAACTCATAATGTCTATACCAACATCAGAAGATTGTCTTTGGTAAACCCTCATCCTGTACATAGAGCTGATGATATCCTAATATGTGGCCTATAATCAAGAACAATTTTACTCCTTTCTAAAAATCAAATAATTAATCAACCCTCGGCAGAGGGAACTTCTTATTCATGATCACCTGGTTTAGGTGCCATAATTCCACTCATATCCTAAAACATCCACCTTCCTTCATGTAAAATAACACCAATTATTTCCATGGAGGAACATTGTTCCTTATGAATCCCTTCCTCTATAAGTACTCTAACTATACCCTCAACTCTGGGAGCTCCGTAGGGGCTATCCGATAAACTTGTGTAGATAATTGTGTTGTTCTTGGGTACAAGTCAATACAGATGTCTACCTACATACAATGAGGTAGTCCAAGAAATCTTCTAGAAAGACATCCCTATACTCATCCACCACTACAGGAAACTATGGACTTGCCTCATACACCGTGTCAAAGGTCATGCATGCAAGCTGATATGTAATCAGCTACACCCTCTTGAGCACAAATCCATCTAGTGCTGCTCTATTTTCCTTCTCACCAACAAGGAAAAACTTGCCTCCATCTCTGCACGTACATCGCATTGTACGTCTCAAGAAATCAATCATTGCGTGAACTACTAGTAACCATTCCTTGACTACAACTATGTCATAGGGATTCAACGCCGCTACTAGAATATCCCATCTAAGAATCTCTCCTCCGAGAGTAAGATCACACTATCAGCACCAGCGTGTGACCACTAAATCTCCTTATGTAAGAGTATTCAAATGCAGATGTCAACCTAAATTCTCATTCAGAATCTCAGAGTCCCAAAATAAGTCTTCTGAAAGAATGATTTTCTAACAGCTGTGTCGATAAGCACTACTGATAAAATAGAGAAGATAAAAATCTTACCTCATATAATCATAGGGATCTTAGGATCGTGTGCCTCTACTATCTATGGATAGTCCTGTCCCCATCTAGCCACTCTATAAGCTCGTGGTAGACCGCCTGGGGGTGGTGGTTGTAGTGCCTGGTGACCACGACAACCTCCTGGTGCACGTCCTTCTCCCATGCCTCATCCACAGCCTAGAAGATGCTCATGATCCTACCGATACCACTACCTCGATGAGCCCTCCACTGTCTTTCAATCGTCTACAGAGGGATTCAAACAGTGACAAGCTCTATGACCCTGTCCGTTGCAGGAAAAACAGATCATGCGTTGTTGGTGGCTCCCTCAGTCTATCGAGCCTCACACCTCTAACCATGTATCTCATGGTCTCTCTATGGATGGTCTAGCCTGCCTGGGATTCTACGGAGTCTGTCTACTTCTAAATGTAGATGTCTTCGCTACCTGTCATCTGGTAGGGGCTCTCACTATCGGTGCCTACTAGGAAAGGATGCTCTACATCAGCCAAGCTTTCTCTACCCCAGCCTACGTCGAGATGCTGATAGAAAATGTCACAGCTCTGATCTCTCATTGGATCCCCTTCTCAAGGGTTCATGCCATGAAGAAAGGGTCCCATACCATGTCGGTGGAGTATCGGGAGATGTCAGTAAATCTTGCTGAGTACTAAGCCACAGTCTGGATTCCCTGCTATTGATGCAAAAAATCATGAATACGCATAGAGCATAGTGTCGCTGACATGAACTCTACCCTAAAAAGGATCTCAATGATCGATCAATTAAGGGTTGTCTCCCCATGAGCATGGATCGTCTAGATATAGTATCATTCGGCCGAGACATGAAGAAGTCCAGAGTCCATGATCTCCATCTTCTCAGTGGGTGTATCTACTAATAGAAAAATCCCACAAAACTTCCTCAATCTAATCCTCTGCTACCTGGGGGTCCGTCTCACCATGATACCTTTAAGGTCTCTATCTATAGAACTCATACGACATGCTCAGACAATGTGCATGATCAACTGGTAGTATTCTCTTCTCAATGAGTGTGATACTGGTACAACACCTGATGTTTCCATCACTCTGAGTGGTCCCTATAACAATGTCTCATTTCTCAGTGGGCTACTATAAAGATCTCTATCTGGAATCCTAGATGGCTTTCTTCATGGAGGAATCCTATAAGAAACAAATGTGTCACATTCAATATGTTATAAAAGGTGAGATGAATCAATAATGATTATGAAAAATATTCAAAACACTAGAAACTGATGTTTTCATGTACATAGATAGAAAACATAATTTAGGGTCCTAGTGTATGAAAACATCGACCACCTCACCAACAAAGGACTCCATGTACTAAAAATAAAACTCAAGACACTACACACCATTCCATTATTTTATGTAGATACTTACTTATTCTAGATGAACCGACCACCCTATAATACCACTTTGTCATGACCAGTCCCATAGGGCCCAAACATGACTACCCCAAGCCCGCCTTATATAGGCTAGGGGTTGGTGACCAGCAACTGAAGGCTTTTCCTAAACAGGGAAGGCATTTACTTAGAGATATATACAGACACAGAAAAAGGGAAACTAAGGTAAACAACCAGCAATAGTAGGGTATAACCCTGAGAGTAATGTACAACCACAAGTAAAACTAAAAACTAAAAACAGTGGGCTAGAATACAAGCACTAGAAACTGAAGAAAAAAAATTAACAGTTGTCCTAGCTTCCCAGGAGCTCTACCTAGATGGTAGTAGATATATGTATAAAGTAAAAGAAGAGAATATTGACTTTTCACTTCACATTAAGCTCCACCAAGTCCAAAACCTCCATATTTTGCCTTAAAATGTCAGTAGTCTATAGAAAACACACATGTGTGGGTAGAGTCCATGAAAGGGTTAGAATAACAACTCAGTCGGGGACCCTGAGACCCCCAAAGACATCTCAGTAATACAAAAATGAAAACATCACAAGAAATACCACAAAGGTAATATTCCAATACTGATCTAAATCATGAAGGAAAAAAGAAGAAAATATATTACTCTAATAGTATAACTTCAAGGTTACTGGGATAGGGATGACTATTTGTAAAGCCACATCATCCAATCTATAGTAACTCTACAACTGACCCGTATAGGTCACTATATGTTGACATATATTGGTCATTGGTGATGATCCATATTGGTCGCTGGTGCGACCCGTCGTGGTCGTTGGTGATGTCCCATATTTTTCACTGGAGCTAACCCGTATTGGTCCCCGTTACAGAGGTAGGGATGATTATATGTATAGCTAGAACATCCCACTATGATGTTTCGGATTCTGACCCATATTGGTCGATCTTCTTCTTCATGTCACAGCCTACCACTAGATTCTTGCACGTACCACACCTGATCACGTGGAGATTCTTCTCCTCAATCCATAAGTCATATATCAACTGGTAAAAATTCCATCAAAAGCATACCCAAGGGACCACCCCATTATTTGGGTCCCAATGTGATAAACGACATGTAAATCAAACGCCCAGTCTGTGATATATGGGCACTATTGTAAAAAGGGTCCGACTGGATTCAAATCTGACTAAAACTAGGTTGCATGTAAAACATAACCAAAACTCACTTAGAGTATCTAGAAATGACCGCCTTATAACCGGAGTCCTTATTCCATAGACGTTGTGTCGATCAAACACCTGGTCTGTTAGTTACACCTCATTCTATGAGAGGGGGTGATCACATCTAGGTCCAGATTGGCTTGACCGGGCCCACCATAAAATTGAAAACAGACTACTTCTGAAAAATGAGACCCGATGCCACTAACAATGTGTCAAACAGATGCTCAGTTAATTATTTATGAACGTTTCTTTATTCGGGATTTGTTAGGGTTTGGGCCCTGTCTGACATGGTAAGGTCGACCCGACGCAACAGGTCCTGAGGTCTTCCTGACCTCGCCCAAGACTGGAATGTTATGGGTTGGCTCGGTTCACTAGGTCTGGCCCATCGAGGAAATTCTAGCTAATTCACAGGGTCATCCCACCATGTGGGGATCGGCCCACCCGCGGTGGCCTGTTGGGCCACGGGTCCGATCCAGCATGTTCGACTGGACCTCAGCCGGCCCACATCTTCTTGAAGGCATACCATTTCACCAGTTGGCCATGCGGACACAGGGCAGTTTCATCCAATCGGTGGGGGGCTATTCCATTGCATGAAAAGGTCAACTAGATAGCTATCCAGTCTCTAGAAGAAGAGGCACGAAGTGGGGCCACGCTGCCCCCTCCTACTGCGGCTATTGCCGCCGGCCACATCTGACCATCGTAGTGCGCTACGTCCCACTGCCTTTCCAGTGCCCATGGCCGGTTGTCGTGGGCCTCCTCCAGCCACCGCTGGTGGCCACTGGCATGGCGTGCCACCAATTCTTTTTGTGGGCCCCTAGGCATGCTCAGATGGTCAGTTCTTGGTGTCGTCTACTCCTATGAGCCTCCTACGATGTCGCTGTCATCGCCTTTCCCTATGTACCATGATTCCGTAAAAAATTTGTGTAAATCTGTCCCCAAACAACGCAAATGAACGATGTGGTGGAGGGTACGGGCCTTGTTCGTTCGTCCTGGGAGCTCCGCGTTATAATGATAATAAGTGGGACAATATTTTTCTAACACTAAAGATTATATATACACATTTCTCTAATTTTGAACAAAAACCAAACACAAACCCCCTAACTCAAGATCATTGTGGGTGTTTTAGTTGCAATGGGAGGAGTGTCCACATTGGATGGAGTCATCAGCGTTTGTCAATCCCAGCTCATTTCTACCCGAGCATTCATCATTCGTTGGTGGATGTTTTCTTAGAACTATGTAAGAGTTTCCCCACTTAATGAAGTTGAGCCAAAAACCCACCCCGAAATCTATTTAAACAAATGTTGGAAAGGTGAGTAATGTGTTGAAGAATTAATGAGGTTCATTACAGGAATTAATGAACCTTTATGAAATTCGCAACAGTGGATTTACAGAGATGATGAGTCAAGCCATTTTATGAATCAACAAGTCACTGGTCCTAACACCACAACTCATCCATTTGAGATAAAGAAAATAATATAATAATTCAAAGTAGTTTTACATATCGTTAAAAAGTCTGAAAACTAACTTTTTCTCCTAACCTAGTTCAGTCGATGGAAGCCTCCCTTAAGTGAATCTTATCATCGCAGATTCAATGGTGTCCTTAAATTTTTAATCCGAGCACCTGTTCAAAAGACATAAAATGTCACTAATGCGTTTACTAAACATGTCTTAAAAATGTTCAAAAATCCATTTAGGGAACACCGGGCCTTGAAATCACACAACACCAATTATCACAGACTCATAAAAACCCCAAATAATCTAATGAAAATTTACATGGAATTTTCGGATCTTTACATTTATAAAATCTTCTAATATCTTTGAAATCTAAATAAGACAAATTAAAAAAATCTAACAATGAAAAAATGTTTTCAAAGAAAGAATACATCTTATGGTTTTTATTTTACGAGTCTCTGTCAACAAAGAGAAGGGGACTTTTTAATTCATTCCAAATGCATAATATTTATCACTATTTTATAAAATACTTATAAAATTTCTTTTTACAAAAAAAACAAATCATTTATATTTCATAACTAAACTTCATAAATCATTAAAAAAATAAATTTGTAGTATTATCCCAATATAGATCAAAATAAAATAGTGTACACCAAAAACCCACATAAAAATAATCTATCTCGAAATAAAAAAATGGACATTTACAATATATTATATTACGGGAAGTGGATTACTACAGTAATAAAATTAAATCATGTAGATTATACTAGAAACATTTTTACTGTCATAAGATACATCGTTTGACACATGTAAAATGGAATGAGTTAGAAACGCATACTCTCATTCAACCTACAAAAAACTAATCACATACCCGAATGTATTATAAAACAATCAAATTATAATAACATTACTGACAATACCACTACCAAATTCCATAATCCATATTTATACCCCATTCATACTAACATACGTAATATATCAAGGAAACATACCCTAATCCACACAAAATAATCTTTAGGGAGTAAATTTTTTCAAATATCTACTTATTCATCTATGACTCCCTTGAAATGTTTCAAGTGAATTCTTTTGTACTAACAATCTCATATTACAGTTATAAATAATTTTAAAATAAATCTAAACTCACCTTATACAACCTTACATGAAAAAACCCCATTTTACCCAGTCATAAATAAGTATCAATAAACATATAATAATATAAGTATCCTACCATATAGTTAAAAATCATAATAGTAAAATTATAGAAGGGAATCATAGACTATAATAATTGTAAAAAAAATCCATAAATGATCCAGATGGGACCATTAAACAATCTTTGTGTGTAAAATTTTTTTCGTCAATTTTTAAATGAATCATTTGAGACCTCATTTAAAGAATAATTTAGTACCAACCATTGAAATTAAAAAAAAATTAACCCCATTTTGGATATAGATAATAATTTTTGAAAACGGTTATAAAATAAATAATTTCCCGAAAACACAACAGTCATTAAAATTATGACCTATATGAGAGGAAAACTTCTTAATAACCCAACCCCATAATTAAAACATCATACATATTTTTCAATGAATTTTTAACCAATAAATGAATCATAAATTATGTGAGAATCATAAAAATATTTTATACAAATTTATTGACTTTGAATCATTTACCATGCCCTCAAAAAATAATACAAATAATATTTTTAAATTATTATAATACGTTAAATTAAGTAAGATTTAAATAATATAAAATATATATGTAACACACTCAAATGAAAAAATAAAAAGGGTGAAAATATTTTAAAATAAAAATAATTTGATGGAGAACAATCAAGTAAGAATATACACACTCTATATGTGCTCTAAAATGAAAAATCATACATTTATATCAACCATAAAACTTATACATATTAGTGTAACCCTATTTGGGATCACATAAGAAATTTAGACAAAGTGAATATTTATAAGAATGAAATTTTAAGATTATATAACTGGAATGTATGGCTTAAAAAAACCCTTTAAATTTATGCAGTTGGACATCAAATTGAAGAGGAAAAGTTTGGATATGATATAATTTGTTAACGTGGTTCATTCAGGAATGGTTGATGTAATGGGGGACATAATAAAAAGAACAAGGTGAGAAAATGTTAAATATATTCTTCTGAATGAAATATTTAAAGATTTCATATCATTATATTGTATAGTTTAGGGAACTGAGAACCCACCATATATACCATTCATCAGAAATAAAAATACATGACATGGTTTGGTTACACAATTTCAAAACAATTATGCAACTATGAAAAAAATCAGTAAAGACTATAAATCCTTATGTTGGATTATTTCACGTTTTTCATTAAATGTATGAAAACCAATTACTATTATCCATGCACATCAATGGACAGACATGATATCCACTTGGATTCACATGGGTTATTCGAAACCACACACTAGTTGTGTATGGAAAACCATTAATATAAAAAATTAACTACAAAAGTCCATTTCCCAAAACCCTATACAATTTCTAAATGTTCATTATCCAAAACTATGAATCTAATATAAATCAATAGAATGTATTAAATTTCACATGAAACACTTCAAAAATTTAAATTACCCCAAAATAATATATCACAACATAAAATATTACATAAAATGAATTTTTTGGTGTAAAAAATATTTCAACAAAGGCAATGTCTTCCACAATAAAGTCCATAATTTAATTAGAGGGTAGAGATAAGATTCATACATACCCTAAGATAAGGGATACACACTATACGATTACTCATTCAAATTCAATATCAAATCATAAAATTTTAATAATCATATCTAATAACAAAATACTCAACACCATTGAAAAAATAGCACACATTAAATAGATACATTAAAGAGGTCTACCAAACATCACAATCCTTCTAATATAGTGAAAACTACACACATTTACTCTCAAGGGAATAAAAATAGAGATATTAATCCAAATAACTATGAATCATCAAAAACATATGAAGTAACCACCAAACAAAAAAAATACTATTTACATATAGATAATCTATAAGAAAATTCCATCTTGAAGATAATAAAACAATTACGGAAAAAGGACAAAAAAATAAATCACAAATGATATTTCCATGAAGTGGGAAACACTAAATAGGAATCTTGCATGAATGATAAAATAACATGGTTTTAATGCATTAGTCACAATGATAAGTTTATGGTATGATCTAGGACCTCAACCTTGGTATCCATTCTATGGATAGTCTATCATGATCCCAAATCGACAGTAGATTGAGTTTAATCACAAACAGTGTCATGTAATTACTTATAAAAAACCCACATATACAAAAATCCCCCAAATGGAATATATTAAAAACACATATATTACAATGATCAAACAAAAGATTCCACATATCTAAATAACACATCAATGCATAAGCATAACTGTTACCATAAAAAATATTAACCTTGAGAGAAACTATAAACCTCAAATGAAAATCACTAAAATATCATAATCCTACTCTAATATAAAAATATAAATTCAAAAAAGGAATAAGTGAATCCTATCCAATGTATGTCACCTGAAAACCTTAATCCAATCTAATATATATGAGTATCAATTATCAAACAATTCCTGAAAAATAACTCGAATGTTCCATCTACCAGATCTTTTAAAACAATATAGGCAATAAAAATATCATAATACATGACCATAATGAATAATATGGTGATTTATTATATCTTATAAGAAAATTGTATTTAAATTCCAATAATCCAATCATTTTGCAGTGGAATCCATCAACTAAAATAAATAATCCCTAAGATAAATGAATCTACAAAACGGATTATCCTTAAAATAGGGATTCTATATTATGTCAACACTTTTATGGTATTCATAACTATATATCATAAACCATGAATTTATCCTATTCTAAATATAGAAACACCAAAATGTTATCCCACCATCAATTATGAGAACTAATATAAATACAAAATCTAAAAAGGAATAAACATAATAATACAACTTTAAAACATTAATTAATTTTAATCTACTCTCATTACATGTGGTGTTTTGAATTAATTTTAGAAGGAAATATGTTAATACCATATACCCATTAAATCCCTTAGCTTTAATAGAAATTTGGATTTTTTCCATTAAAATCATTATATATCAACATTCTCATACAATTATTTCCCAAAATTACAGTTGTATTTTTAAAAACACAACTCCATTTAAAATATGCTTCAATATAACTAGAAAATCCATACAACATCTTCATATAATACCACAAAAATTTAAAAATTGTATCACAAAAAACTCATAACTTTTAAATGAATCCATCCTTTTTAAAAATATGGGTTTAATATAGTTTCAAACAGGTGTTTATCAAAATTCTTTAATGGATTCATCCACTATTAATAATATTTAAATTTTAACAAGTTCTAGTTTTATTAAAACCGTAATACATTATTTAAAATAACAACATATTTCATAAAATATTAACTTTATATAAGAATAAAAATAACCAACGAAAAAGAAAATAGAATTGAATCCAGATTTAATAAATTCCAAGAGGATCATAATTTTATTATTTGTTCCCCAAATTAATTTTGAAATAAAATAACTCTATGATATTTTATTTCCTAGTAAATAAATCAATTTAAAACAAAAAATAATTATAAAAACACCATTCCTAAGAATATGGACTTGAAAATGGGTCAAAAAATCTATCGAATAATACCCAAAACTCCATAAATTCTATCTATTTATCCTAAAAAAATATTAGTAACCAATACAAGCAATATTTAAATAAAGATATAAAAAACATCAAATGAAGGGAAATTGAATTATTATGGATAGTTTGGTTCCATTGGTTGGTTAGTAAAGAACTAAATATTCCAAAATCCACATTATTAGTTATATAAAAAATTTCTTATACTCTAACGGGATGTATAAACCATATGAGGTAATTGTGGAACTCCAGTTTCATTTCCGTGTTCTCCCTAAAACCCTCATGTTACCCAAAATATGAGCAGTGTAAAAAATGGGAATCTTAGTACCACAATACCATATAAAAACATAAACTATTTAAAAACAAAAAAAATCAATATTTAAACTCAAAACAAAAATTTTAAATCCGTTATATGGGTGATATTTTATTTAGGATTCTCTTTTTTCACATACCTTTTGAGTACCATCAACAATAACAATAAAATAATTCACTTCCATAATCATATGAGGTATATTTTAGAACTTTTCCCTTTACCGAACCTCAGTTGGATATCATTTTTATGAAATTATCTCAGGATTCCACATGTAATGACACCCAAACAAATATTACACAAGAACTAAAGACAAATAGCATTAAAATATAGAAAAAAATTCATGGTTGAATATTGAGAAGAAACCCTATGAATGACTTCACCCTGATAAAAAATTATTCAAAACCATGATCCCATCATAAAATCTAACATCATATCTAACGATAATGGGTATAAAAAAATAAAAATATATAGTATATAATATAATAGAAATAATGTAATAAAAATAAATGAAAAATTAATAAATGATAACCCATAAAAGGAAAAAAATTAAATTGAACATGAAGCATATATCTATACATAAAATTAAACAAAAAACATTTTCAACAACGTGAGTGATACATAATGATTCTATAAAATTTAAAAAAAATATAATTCCAAGAAAATTTATTATAATGAATGAAAATAGCTCTTAAATATTGAAATTAATAATCAATATCTATCATGGGAGGAACTAAAATGAGGACCAAACTAAGAAACATGGGTGAAAACATAAGAACTGCATATAACTAGTGGTTTATATAAGGAGTCATAAAACATACCCAGATGGAATTCAAAATATATAATTTTTATCCAATATATTGACCATTTAATTAGTGATAGTTTTATTTATAAAGAAAAATCTCTATTTTCACAAGATCCATTCAAACAAGTTAATATACTTCCATTATTTATTTAAATAAAATGTACCAATCTGTTAATAAAAGAAAGTAGTGTGGAACCATATGGTTTTATAAATCGAGGACGAAACCATTGAAAAAAAGAGGCTCCACATCATGTGTATAATTTTATGTCACATTATAAATTAAGAAAACTGGAAATTTAAATCCATTACCAAACTGTAATACTAACCACTCTTTCCCAAGACATTTTTAATATTATTCTATAGAAAAACATCACACTTAGTTTTTAATATACAATTCCTCAATCATATCACATATAAATTTCACCAGGTATCTTGAGACATAACTAAAATAAAAAAAATAAAATTTGGAAACCCCATATCAATAATACATATCCAAAAAATCAATGGAAGTAGTGTTGTATAAAGAAATCAAGGGATGGAGACAAAAAAGGAATGTGTAAAAATCTCATTTACTATACTATAATGGTTATATAAATCATCAAAATCATTCTATGCCTCATGTGATATAGTTTTACCTAGAATCATGTAGTCTATGTCATACTATAAAGATCACCTCATGTCCCATGTTATCTCATCATATTATCCAACAATACAATATTTAACGAGCACAATGCTATCATGGGTTACAATCCATCTTGCTACACATTTCGGTCTAACAAACTATATATAAGAGAGAAATATTTCATATTTATTTCCACTTATAACTTTGGGATTTAAATTATACATATATATTCATAGTCTCCATATAATCCCTATATCATGAATCTTATAGAGGTGAGAAAAAAATAATCTCAAGTGACAAGTATGATGCATTATAAAATATCTCATAACACATGATAGAAACCCTCATATGAAACAAAAATTTTATATAGATAAGAATATGATCCAATAAACATTTAAAAAATAATATTATCCTCTCACACGATCTTAATATTTAATAATAATTCTATAATATTTTGATGAAGTGCGTGTCTCCTACATTTAAGAAGAATTATTTAAATTTTCTAAATTGACCATTAAAAAATGATTGGAGAGACAAAAAAATTTACACAAATTCCAAAAGAACCATTTTAAACTTAATATAAAATATCCTTTATGACCACCCATTTCTAATAAATCATTTTTAAAAACATTTATGATACACACAAACTTATATAAGAACAATTTTCACTAATTTTTTTAAAAAACCGAATTATTATTTAGTTTACGATATAAATTGGGTAAATTTATATTAAATCAACCAAACCCATATAAAATAATCCGTAAATAATTTTTGAATTTTTTTCCCAAAAATATCATTTATTAAATAATGGAGAAGAACAATTTTTTTATTCCATGTCACCAACTTCTGAAAAATATTCGAAGTCGACCAAAACTTCTACACATATGATAAACAGCCAAAACAATTAATTTTTTTGTAATTCATTTAAAAAATATTATTTAATGTGAATTAAAAAAACACCAACATAAAATTGGTTATAACATTTTGAAATTAGTTTCCGAAGATGGTGAATTATCAACCATGCAATAAAACACCCTCTATAAGCCCTATTCACCTAAAAATGGCCTAAAATCCAACCGCAAACTATATTATAGACTGTAAATCCCAAGTAGGGTATATAAGTGTCATATGAATATAGATAATAGAGGGAAAAATAATGAGGAAGTGAAAATGAATAATAATGAAAGACATGTTAGAGAGAAACACTATAAAATCCCTATAATGGGTTATACAAATTAATGTGGAAGAGAAATTGAGGATCTACAATGTGTTAACATTTTAAATAGATTGTGAGTTAATGGGAAATATCTAAATATTAGTGATGTATACAAGTTAAAATTACATTATTAAAGAACCCCTAAAATTTTATAGGGTTCGGTTAAATGGTTTAGTGAAAGATTCCTCAATTGTGTGGATCACACTTCCTAAAAAATGATTCATATTGTTCACACAAATAGTTTGTATACCATGATCCAACCATGAATAACCATTATATTAAAAATAAAAAGTCTCTCATAAAAGTTTCACATGATTTTCACTAATCATAATAATGCAGTGTCCAAATAAAAAACACAGAAAAGGTGAAGCATTGTTTCTAATTATTTTTTCATAGACTATAACCAACTATGTCCCATAATTGAAGAAAAATTGTAATTTTTCAAATGATATAGAAGGGTTCATTTTATTATCCTCACTTAATATTTTATACAGGCCAGTACCCCATAACTATAGAACTAGATATAATTTATTGAACTTTAAAAATAAAAAATGAAACATTGCATAAAATTAAATTAAACCGAAATATGATAGAGGTTACAGATTACATGACAATAGTGATGTGTTTTTATCAATGATAAATCATTGTATGTGCATAAATATAGAAAATTCAAATGGGAAAAAATATTATATGGGGTTCAGGGTCCATTATTAAATCCTGATGGGCCCCCATTGGTAGTATAGTAGACCACCAGGACCTTAGTGATACGATATCAAGAATAATGTGGGCTAATACATGGCTCAATGGGACCTAAACCTAACCAAAGAATTAATATTTTATTGAGGGTCATCTATACTAATATCTATCATGGGAGGAACAATAATGAAGACCAAACTAAGAAACATGGATGAAAACATAAGAACTGCATTTAACTAGTGGTTTATATAGGGAGTCATAAAACATACCCAGATGGAATTCAAAATAAATAATTTTTATCCAATATATTGACCATTTAATTAGTGATACTTTTAGTTATAAATAAAAGTCTCTATTTTCAAAATATCCATGAAAACAAGTTAATATACTTCCATTATTTATTTTAATAAAATGTACCAATCTTTTAATAATAGAAACTAGTGTGGATCCATATAGTTTTATAAATCGAGGACGAAACCATTGAAAAAAACAGGCACAACATCATTTGTATAATTTTATGTCACATTATAAATTAAGAAAACTGGAATTTTAAAACCATTACCAAACTATAATATTAACCACTCTTTCCCAAGACATTTTTAATATTATTCTATAGAAAAAACATCACACTTAGTTTTAAATATACAATTCCTCAATCATATCACATATAAATTTCACCAGGTAACTTGAGACATAACTAAAATAAAAAAAATAAAATTTGGCAACCCCATATCAATAATACATATCCAAAAAATCAATGGAAGTAGTGTTGTATAAAGAAATCAAGCGATGGGGACAAAAAAGGAATGTGTAAAAATCTCATTTACTATACTATAATGGTTATAAAAATCATCAAAATCATTCTATGACTCATGTAATATAGTTTGACCTAGAATCATGTAGTCTATGTCTTACTATAAAGATCACCTCATGTCTCTAGTTATCTCATCATATTATCCAACAATACAATATTTAACGAGCACAATGCTACCATGGGTTAAAATCCATCTTGCTACACATTTCGGTCTAAGAAACTATATATAAGATAGAAATATTTCATATATATTTCAACTTATAACTTTGGGATTTAAATTATACATATATATGCATAGTCTCATTATAATCCCTATACCACGTATCTGATAGTGGTGAGAAATAAATAATCTCAAGTGACAAATATGATGCATTAAAAAATATCTCCTAACACATGACAAAAACCCTCATATGAAACAAAAATTTTATATAGATAAGAATATGATCCAATAAACATGTAAAAAATAATAGTATCCTCTCACAAGATCTCAATCTTTAATAATAAATCTATAATATTTTGATGAAGTGCGTGTCTCCTACATTTAAGAAGAATTACTTAAATTTTATAAATCGACCATTAAAAAATGATTGGAGAGACAAAAAATTTTACACACATATTAAAAGAACCAGTTTAAACCTAATATAAAATATCCTTTATGACCACCCATTTCTAATAAATTCTTTTTTAAAACATTTATGATACACACAAACTTATATAAGAACAATTTTCACTAATGTTTTTCAAAAAACCCAATTATTATTTAGTTTACGATTTAAATGGGGTAAATTCATATTAAATCACCCAAACCCATATAAAATAATCCATAAATAATTTTTGAATTTTTTTCCAAAAATATCATTTATTTAATAATGGATAACAACAATTTTTTTATTCCATGTCACCAACTTCTGAAAAATATTCGAAGTCGACCAAAACTACTACACATAAGATAAATAGCCAAAATAATTAATTTTTTTATAATGCATTTAAAAAATATTATTTAATGTGAATTAATAAAACACCATCATAAAATTGGTTGTAACATTTTGAAATTCATTTCCGAAGATGGTGAATTATCAACCATGCAATAAAACACCCTCTGTAAGCCCTATTCACCTAAAAATGGCCTAAAAACCAACCGCAAACTATATTATAGACTGTAAATCCCAAGTAGGGTATATAAGTGTCATATGAATCTAGATAATAGAGGGAATAAATAATGAGGAACTGAAAATTAATAATAATGAAAGACATGTCAGAGAGAAACACTATAAAATCCCTATAATGGGTCAAACAAATTAATGTGGAAGAGAAATTGAGGATCTACAATGTGTTAACATTTTAAATAGATTGTGAGTTAATGGGAAATATCTAAATATTACTGATGTATAAGGGTTAAAATTACATTATTAAAGAACCCCTAAAATTTTATAAGGTTCGGTTGAATGGTTTAGTGAAAGATTCCTCAATTGTGTGGATCACACTTCCTAAAAAATGATTCATATTGTTCATACAAATAGTTTTTATACCATGATAAAACCATGAATAACGATTCTATTAAAAATAAAAAGTCTCTCATAAAAGTTTCACATGGTTTTCACTAATCATAATAATGTAGTGTCCAAATAAAAAACACATAAATGGTAAAGCATGGTTTCTAATTGTTTTTTCATAGACTATACCCAACTATGTCCCATCATTGAAGAAAAATTGTAATTTTTCAAATGATATAGAAGGGCTCATTTTATTATCCTCACTAAATAGTTTATATAGGCCAGTACACCATAACTATGAACTAGATATAATTTATTGATCTTTCCAAATAAAAAATGAAACATTGCATAAAATTAAATTAAACCTAAATATGATAATGGTTACAGATTACATGACAATAATGATGTGTTTTTATCAATGATAAATCATTGGATGTGGTTAAATATAGAAAATTCAAATTTGAAAAAATATTATATGGGGTTTAGGGGCCATTATTAAATCCTGATGGGCCCCCATTGGTATTATAGTAGACCACCAGGACCTTAGTGATACGATATCAAGAATAATGTGGGATAATCCATGGCTCAATGGGACCTAAACCTAACCAAAGAATTAATATTTTATTGAGGGTCATCTATAGCAATATCTATCATGGGAGGAACTATAATGAGGACCAAACTAAGAAACATGGATGAAAACATAAGAACTGCATATAACTAGTGGTTTATATAGGGAATCATAAAACATACCCAGATGGAATTCAAAATATATAATTTTTATCCAATATATTGAACATTTAATTAGTGATACTTTTAGTTATAAATAAAATTCTCTATTTCCACAAGATCCATGCAAACAAGTTAATAAAATTCCATTATTTATTTTAATAAAATGTACCAATATTTTAATAATAGAATCTAGTTTGGAACCATATAGTTTTATAAATCGAGGATGAAACCATTGAAAAAAAGAGGCTCCACATCATGTGTATAATTTTATGTCACATTATAAATTAAGAAAACTGGAAATTAAAATCCATTACGAAACTGTAATATTAACCACTCTTTCCCAAGACATTTTTAATATTATTCTATAGAAAAAACATCACACTTAGTTTTTAATATACAATTCCTCAATCATATCACATATAAATTTCACCAGGTATCTTGAGACATAACTAAAATAAAAAAAAATAAAATTTGAAAACCCCATATCAATAATACATATCCAAAAAATCAATGGAAGTAGTGTTGTATAAAGAAATCAAGGGATGGAGAAAAAAAAGGAATGTGTAAAAATATCATTTACTATACTATAATGGTTATAAAAATCATCAAAATCATTCTATGACTCATGTGATATAGTTTTACCTAGAATCATGTAGTCTATGTCATACTATAAAGATCACCTCATGTCCCTAGTTATCTCATCGTATTATCCAACAATACAATATTTAACGAGCACAATGCTATCATGGGTTACAATCCATCTTGCTACACATTTCGGTCTAAAAAACTATATATAAGAGTGAAATATTTCATATATATTTCAACTTATAACTTTGGGATTTAAATTATACATATATATGCATAGTCTCCATATAATCCCTATATCATGTATCTGATAGAGGTGAGAAATAAATAATCTCAAGTGACAAGTATGATGCATTATAAAATATCTCATAACACATGACAGAAACCCTCATATGAAACAAAAATTTTATAGAGATAAGAATATGATCCAATAAACATTTAAAAAATAATATTATCCTCTCACACGATCTCAATCTTTAATAATAATTCTATAATATTTTGATGAAGTGCGTGTCTCCTATATTTAAGAAGAATTATTTAAATTTTCTAAATCGACCATTAAAAAATGATTGGAGAGACAAAATATTTTACACACATATTAAAAGAACCATTTTAAATCTAATATAAAATATCTTTTATGACCACCCATTTCTAATAAATCCTTTTTTAAAAAATTTATGATACACACAAACTTATATAAGAACAAATTTCACTAATTTTTTTTAAAAACCCAATTATTATTTAGATTACGATCTAAATTGGGTAAATTTATATTAAATCACCAAAACCCATATAAAATAATCCATAAATAATTTTTGATTTTTTTCCCAAAAATATCATTTATTAAATAATGGAGAAGAACAATTTTCTTATTCCATGTCACCAACTTCTGAAAAATATTCGAAGTCGACCAAAACTACTACACATAATATAAATAGCCAAAACAATTAATTTTTTTGTAATGAAATTAAAAAATATAATTTAATGTGAATTAAAAAAACACCAACATAAAATTGGTTGTAAGATTTTGAAATTAATTTCCGAAGACGGTGAATTATCAACCATGCAATAAAACACCCTCTGTAAGCCCTATTCACCTAAAAATGGCCTGAAAACCAACCGAAAACTATATTATAGATTGTAAATCCCAAGTAGGGTATATAAGTGTCATATGAATATAGATAATAGAGGGAAAAATAATGAGGAAGTGAAAATTAATAATAATGAAAGACATGTCAGAGAGAAACACTATAAAATACCTATAATGGGTCATACAAATTAATGTGGAAGAGAAATTGAGGATCTACAGTGTGTTAACATTTTAAATAGATTGTGAGTTAATGGGAAATATATAAATATTAGTGATGTATAAGGGTTAAAATTACATTATTAAAGAACCCCTAAAATTTTATAGGGTTCGGTTAAATGGTTTAGTGAACGATTCCTCAATTGTGTGGATCACACTTCCTAAAAAATGATTCATATTGTTCATACAAATAGTTTGTATACCATGATCCAACCATGAATAGCCATTCTATTAAAAATAAAAAGACTCTCATTAATGTTTCACATGGTTTTCGCTAATCATAAGAATGCAGTGTCCAAATAAAAAACACAGAAAAGGTGAAGCATGGTTTCTAATTATTTTTTCATAGACTATACCCAACTATGTCCCATCATTGAAGAAAAATTCTAATTTTTCAAATGATATATAAGGGTTCATTTTATTATCCTCACTAAATAGTTTATACAGGCCAGTACACCATAACTATAGAAATAGATATAATTTAATGAACTTTCAAAATAAAAAATGAAACATTGCATAAAATTAAATTAAACCTAAATATGATAATGGTTAAAGATTACATGACAATAGTGATGTGTTTTTATCAATGATAAATCATTGGATGTGCTTAAATATAGAAAATTCAAATGGGAAAAAATATTATATGGGGTTCAGGGTCCATTATTAAATCCTGATGGGCCCCCATTGGTAGTATAGTAGACCACCAGGACCGTAGTGATACGATATCAATAATAATGTGGGCTAATCCATGGCTCAATGGGACCTAAACCTAAACAATGAATTAATATTTTATTGAGGTTCATCTATACTAATATCTATCATGGGAGGAACTATAATGAAGACCAAACTAAGAAACATGGATTAAAACATAAGAACTGCATTTAACTAGTGGTTTATATTGGGAGTCATAAAACATACCCATATGGAATTCAAAATAAATAATTTTTATCCAATATATAGACCATTTAATTAGTGAGAGTTTTAGTTATAAATAAAAATCTCTATTTTCACAAGATCCATGAAAACAAGTTAATATACTTCCATTATTTATTTTAATAAAATGTACCAATCTTTTAATAATAGAAACAGGTGTGGAACCATATAGTTTTATAAATCAAGGACGAAACCATTGAAAAAAATAGGCTCCACATAATTTGTATAATTTTATGTCACATTATAAATTAGGAAAACTGGAAATTTAAAACCATTACCAAACTATAATATTAACAACTCATTCCCAAGACATTTTTAATATTATTCTATAGAAAAAACATCACACTTAGTTTTAAATATACAATTCCTCAATCATATCACATATAAATTTCACCAGGTATCTTGAGACATAACTAAAATAAAAAAATTAAAATTTGGCAACCCCATATCAATAATACATATCCAAAAAATCAATGGAAGTAGTGTTGTATAAAGAAATCAAGGGATGGAGACAAAAAAGGAATGTGTAAAAATCTTATTTACTATACTATAATGGTTATAAAAATCATCAAAATCATTCTATGACTCATGTAATATAGTTTGACCTAGAATCATGTAGTCTATGTCATACTATAAAGATCACCTCATGTCCCTAGTTATCTCATCATATTATCCAACAATACAATATTTAACGAGCACAATGCTACCAGAGGTTACAATCCATCTTGCTACACATTTTGGTCTAAAAAACTATATATAAGATAGAAATATTTCATATATATTTCAACTTATAACTTTGGGATTTAATTTATACATATATATGCATAGTCTCCATATAATCCCTATATCATGTATCTGATAGAGGTGAGAAATAAATAATCTCAAGTGACAAATATGATTCATTAAAAAATATCTCCTAACACATGACAGAAACCCTCATATGAAACAAAAATTTTATATAGATAAGAATATGATCCAATAAACATGTAAAAAATAATAGTACCCTCTCACACGATCTCAATCTTTAATAATAATTCTATAATATTTTGATGAAGTGCATGTCTCCTACATTTAAGAAGAATTGCTTAAATTTTATAAATCGACCATTAAAAAATGATTGGAGAGACAAAAAATTTTACACACATATTAAAAGAACCATTTTAAACCTAATATAAAATATCCTTTATGACCACCCATTTCTAATAAATCCTTTTTTAAAAAATTTATGATACACACAAACTTATATAAGAACAATTTTCACTAATTTTTTTTTTCAAAAAACCCATTTATTATTTAGTTTACGATCTAAATGGGGTAAATTCATATTAAATCACCCAAACCCATATAAAATATTCCATAAATAATTTTTGAATTTTTTTTACAAAAAATATCATTTATTTAATAATGGAGAACAACAATTTTTTTTATTCTATGTCACCAACTTCGGAAAAATATTCGAAGTCGGCCAAGACTACTACACATAAGATAAATAGCCAAAACAATTAATTTTTTTATAATGCATTTAAAAAATATTATTTAATGTGAATTAAAAAAACCCCAACATAAAATTGGTTGTAACATTTTGAAATTCATTTCCGAAGTTGGTGAATTATCAATCATGCAATAAAACACCCTCTGTAAGCCCTATTCACCTAAAAATGGCCTAAAAACCAACCACAAACTATATTATAGACTGTAAATCCCAAGTAGGGTATATAAGTGTCATATGAATCTAGATAATAGAGGGAAAAAATAATGAAGAAGTGAAAATTAATAATAATGAAAGGCATGTCAGAGAGAAACACTATAAAATCCCTATAATGGGTCAAACAAATTAATGTGGAAGAGAAATTGAGGATCTACAATGTGTTAACATTTTAAATAGATTGTGAGTTAATGGGAAATATCTAAATATTACTGATTTATAAGGGTTAAAAATACATTATTAAAGAACCCCTAAAATTTTATAGGGTTCGGTTGAATGGTTTAGTGAATGATTCCTCAATTGTGTGGATCACACTTCCTAAAATATGATTCATATTGTTCATACAAACAGTTTGTATACCATGATCCAACCTTGAATAACCATTCTATTAAAAATAAAAAGTCTCTCATAAAAGTTTCACATGGTTTTCACTAATCATAAGAATGTAGTGTCCAAATAAAAAACACATAAAAGGTAAAGCATGGTTTCTAATTGTTTTTTCATAGACTATACCCAACTATGTCCCATCATTAAAGAGAAATTGTAATTTTTCAAATGATATAGAAGGGTTCATTTTATTATCCTCACTAAATAGTTTATACAGGCCAGTACACCATAACTATGAACTAGATATAATTTATTGAACTTTCAAAATAAAAAATGAAACATTTCATAAAATTAAATTAAACCTAAATATGATAAAGGTTACAGATTACATGACAATAGTGATGTGTTTTTATCAATGATAAATCATTGGATGTGGTTAAATATAGAAAATTCAAATGGGAAAAAATATTATATGGGGTTCCGGGTCCATTATTAAATCCTGATGGGCCCCCATTGGTAGTATAGTAGACCACCAGGACCTTAGTGATACGATATCAAGAATAATGTGGGATAATCCATTGCTCAATGGGACCTAAACCTAACCAAAGAATTAATATTTTATTGAGGGTCATATATACCAATATCTATCATGGGAGGAACTATAATGAGGACCAAACTATGAAACATGGATGAAAACATAAGAACTGCATATAACTAGTGGTTTATATAGGGAGTCATAAAACATACCCAGATGGAATTCAAAATAAATAATTTTTATCCAATATATTGACCATTTAATTATTGATTGTTTTAGTTATAAATAAAAATCTCCATTTTCAAAAGATCCATGAAAAAAAGTTAATATAATTCCATTATTTATTTTAATAAAATGTACCAATCTTTTAATAATAGAAAATAGTGTGGAACCATATAGTTTTATATATCGGGGACTAAACCATTGAAAAAAAGAGGCTCCACATTATGTGTATAATTTTATGTCACATTATAAATTAAGAAAACATGAAATTTAAATCCATTACCAAACTATAATATTAACCACTCTTTCCCAAGACATTTTTAATATTATTCTATAGAAAATACATCACACTTATTTTTTAATATAAAATTCCTCAATCATATCTCATATAAATTTCACCAGGTATCTTGAGACATAACTAAAATAAAAAAAATAAAATTTGGCAACCCCATATCAAAAATAAATATCCAAATAATCAATGGAAGTGGTGTTGTATAAAGAAATCAAGGGATGGAGACAAAAAAGGATTGTGTAAAAATCTCATTTACTATACTATAATGGTTATAAAAACCATCAAAATCATTCTATGACTCATGTAATATAGTTTGACCTAGATTCATGTAGTCTATGTCATACTATAAAGATCACCTCATGTACCTAGTTATCTCATCATATTATCCAACAATACAATATTTAACGAGCACAATGCTACCATGGGTTACAATCCATCTTGCTACACATTTCGGTCTAAAAAACTATATATAAGAGAGAAATATTTCTTATATATTTCAACTTATAAATTTGGGATTTAAATTATACATATATATGCATAGTCTCCATATAATCCCTATATCATGTATCTGATAGAGGTGAGAAATAAATAATCTCAAGTGACAAGTATGATGCATTATAAAATATCTCATAACACATGACCGAAACCCTCATATGAAACAAAAAATTTATATAGAAAAGTATATGATCCAATAAACATGTAAGAAATAATAGTATCCTCTCACACTATCTCAATCATTAATAATAATTCTATAATATTTTGATGATTAGCGTGTCTCCTACATTTAAGAAGAAATATTTAAATTTTCTAAATCGACCATTAAAAAATGATTGGAGAGACAAAAAATTTTACACACATATTAAAAGAACCATTTTAAACCTAATATAAAATATCCTTTATGACCACACATTTCTAATAATTCATTTTTTAAAACATTTATGATACACAGAAACTTATATAAGAACAATTTTCACTAATTTTTTTCAAAAAACCCAATTATTATTTAGTTTACGATCTAAATGTGGTAAATTCATATTAAATCACCCAAACCCATATAAAATAATCCATAAATAATTTTTGAATTTTTTTTCCAAAAATATCATTTATTAAATAATGGAGAACAACAATTTTTTTATTCCATGTCACCAACTTCTGAAAAATATTTGAAGTCGACCAAAACTACTACACATAAGATAAATAGCCAAAACAATTAATTTTTTTATAATGAATTTAAAAAATATTATTTAATGTGAATTAAAAAACACTAATATAAAATTGGTTTTAACATTTTGAAATTCATTTCTAAAGATGGTGAATTATCAACCATGCAATAAAACACCCTCTGTAAGCCCTATTCACCTATAAATGGCCTAAAAACCAACCGCAAACTATATTATAGACGTTAAATCCCAAGTAGGGTATATACGTGTCATGTGAATCTAGATAATAGAGGGAAAAAATAATGAGGAAGTGAAAATTAATAATAATGAAAGACATGTCAGAGAAAAACACTATAAAATCCCTATAATGGGTCATTAAAATTAATGTGGAAGAGAAATTGAGGATCTACAATGTGTTAACATTTAAAATAGATTGTGAGTTAATGGGAAATATCTAAATATTAGTGATGTATGAGGGTTAAAATTACATTATTAAAGATCCCCTAAAATTTTATAGGGTTCAGTTGAATTGTTTAGTGAAATATTCCTCAATTGTGTGGATCACACTTCCTAAAAAATGATTCATATTGGTCATACAAATAGTTTGTATACCATGATCCAACCATGAATAACCATTCTATTAAAAATAAAAAGTCTCTCATAAAAGTTTCACATGGTTTTCACTAATCATAAGAATGCAGTGTCCAAATAAAAAACACAGAAAAGGTAAAGCATGGTTTTTAATTGTTTTTTCATAGACTATACCCAACTATGTCCCATCATTGAAGAAAAATTGTAATTTTTCAAATGATATAGAAGGGTTCATGTTATTATCCTCACTAAATAGTTTATACAGGCCAGTACACCATAACTATGAACTAGATATAATTTATTGAACTTTCAAAATAAAAAATGAAACATTGCATAAAATTAAATTAAACCTAAATATGATAAAGGTTACAGATTACATGACAATAGTGATGTGTTTTTATCAATGATAAATCATTGGATGTGGTTAAATATAGAAAATTCAAATGGGAAAAAATATTATATGGGGTTCAGGGTCAATTATTAAATCCTGATGGGCCCCCATTGGTAGTATAGTAGACCACCAGGACCTTAGTGATACGATATTAAGAATAATGTGGGATAATACATGGTTCAATGGGACCTAAACCTAACCAAAGAATTAATATTTTATTGAGGGTCATCTATACCAACATTACCTCTTTGAAACTCTTCATTAAATATTTTGAAACTAGTCTTGTTACCATTTATCAAATCTAGTTTCTCATAGAATTATAATTATCCCAGATCATAATCCTCTTATTGATTAAATTTACCAATTACATGAAAATGTAATGTCCCACCTTATTACACATCCTACCATGTATATAGAGGATATAATCTATATGAATGTGTTATAATAAATGTTTTATATTTGATTAAATGTAGCATGAGGTTTTTTCATTTTCTCTTTTTCAATAACATAATATATATTAATATAAATTTAATTTTCATGATGTGATTTGTAGTTATGGATTGTTTTATTATTTGGTTATGTTTTAAGACCATAATGTCTATTTATTTAATATAAAAATCATTAAATATTAATCATTTTATTTAAACTTTTTCAACCATAAATCCTTTTTCCAATTCTAAGAACCTTGATTTTTTATCTAATAAGTATTTTATGGTTGGATTAATATTTTATCTACATTAATAAGTATTTAAATGATATTTTAGATTCAATTACTGATGTATATATACCTTAAGATGATATAATTAATGTATTTTAAAATATTGTTTTTTATTTTAATTTATTTATGTTCATGATGATATATTTGATTATTATTATAAATATGAATTTATAATAAAATTCATATTTAATATATTTTAGTAGAATTAATTTTTTAAATTGAATTTCATGTGTATTAAAATTTACTATGTATAGTTTCTATGATGTGTAATTAATTCATTTATTATTTATTAATTTGGTGTTTGGTATGAAAAGCATTGTATGACTCTTGGTGTAATTAATAACATTAATTATGATATGTCTATATCAATAATATAGTTTTTGAGTAGTAGTTAATTTTATATTTTCATTAAATACAGTTGGTGATAAAAAAAAATTAAAAAAAATTATTACTAAGTAAAATCTATTACCGACACATATTTTTATAATTACATAAAATTACCATGCCTTCAGATACTTGGGTGATTCATTATTATTTACAAGGAAAACAAATTTAGATTAAATGATATATTTGTGATTGGGGTTGGTTAGATAAGTGCCTTTGGAATCTTATTTATTTACATGGATATGAAGGGATGATAATTTTTAATAGCATGTTCTTATGTCAAGAATAATGATGCTGATAGTGACTGATATTTTTTCCTATGTGTGTTGATCCAATGGATATTGGATTCCCCTTAAACGTTGCCAATACAGAATGTATTTTTTTACATTTACCACTATGTATTGGACATGAAAGGGAATACATATTTAACAATATATTTTTAAAAATATAAAAGAATTTGAATTTTTAATTTTATTTACTATTTCCCTATGAGGTATTACCTATTTTCATTATAGATTCATTATGTCCGATAGAACGGGAAATGTAGTGAGAAATACGTAAAGATGGGTATTAGGGGTTCAATTTTTACTATCATTATAATTTTCCTACCTGAATTTTTTTTGTTGTGGATGAATTATTTCTCTATTTAATATTTTTATTCATTGATATGATTATGTTTCCAATAAAAATTTTTCTGATTTTATTTTAAATGAATTTAAAAACCATGAATCCATCAATTCAAATTTACTATATCATCATGATTTTATAAATTCAGATTAATGAATAATCAAAATTGTATATACATATCACATTAATATATAAATGATACTTCATGAGATTTTTGAACATTGGATAATATAAATCAAAGTTAAGAACATTATATTTCTCACATGAAAAATTATTATTATGTATTTTTCACTTATTTTTTTGATCATTTACATTTCCTATATTGAATATTTATATAAATAAAAAATAGATTATTTAAAAAACATATATGTAGGATTTTTTACATCAAGGTTTATTTTATGGAAAAAGTGGGAAACCAGATGAATCAAAACTTTGGTGCATTAACATAAATAGAAATCAACAAATTATTAAAGGGGGGAATATGATTATTGGAATTATTCACCCTATGTAGATCCCATTGATGTGAATTTTCCTGTATATCCATATCAACATTGATAAAAAATTATTAATGATTATCCATTTTTTCCCTTTTTTACTTATAATCATCTAAATTTGTATCTCTTTAATTGATTATTTGAGTCAATATATAACCTTAGTTATTTATTCACACAATCTATTACTCCTCAGAATCAATAATAATAATTCTATAATATATTCAATGGAACACATCTTACATGCTATTGATCTAGAAGTATCCTTAAATAATTTATTCCTTGTTGTGAAGAATGATATCTAAACATTTTCTTTTTCTCTCATTAATATTTGTTCTTCTTCCATGGAAATAATTATAAGGCATATAATTATAGCCCATAATAATGAATTCCCACTAAGGAACCCTTTTGACCCCACATGGTTCCTGATATCTTGTCTTTCAAGGATCTGAATATCAACTTTAACAATTATAGATTCTTCCAGCCCTATTTTGGTCCCAATATTAATTTCATGTAATTATGATTTGGTTATAATATTATTTGTTATATTCATGTGATCATTGCAATGCATTATTTTTCCTCACTCATGAACTGAAAAATTCCTTGATAAAAATATTTCATCCATTTATTTTCATAGTGAATTATCCATTAACCATGTTTCCATGGTGGTCTGTCCCATTATTTATCCTCAGTTGAGAGTTGATGTCTTTATCACATGGATGAGTGTTTTTAAAGTACCATTAACTGGAATTATTTCATTTAAAATTTTAAATAATAATCCTGCATAATTCATAAAAGAACTTCTAACTTGTTTTGTGACAAATACATAATGAGATATTTTATATGGATCGATTATGGTGCATCCTTGTGTCCAAAAGATTCTATTTCTGAACCATCTATTGTAATCTATCCCGAAGGCACCTGAAATGGATAGACTTGAAACAAAATGAATATTATAATAAAACTTGAAACTAGAAATAGTGTCATGTTACTACTCATTTTTCCTGATTAATTAACCATAATATCTAAAAAATAAGGAGAATCCCCTGAATAGATCAATCCATCAATTTTTAGGACATACACTGTTGGATTTTTAGCATCCAAATCTAATTAAAAATAGAAAATATATCAACTCACATAGAATATGTACCTGTATGTACTTTCACATCTAGAAGAGGATAATAATTAAATGTTTACTCAACACCACAAATTATGACAAAGATAAAATTTGGAGGCAAAGACCCACTCCAAGTGATAGAATCAAACACCCAAAATTAAATATTGTGACTACAATATGTAACAGAGGATAAATTACCCAGATGTTGGCATTAATAAAATTTATAACGTTTTTTATCAAATGAAAATATATTCATACAGAGAAACTCATCCCCAAACATTATCCAAATATATTCATAATGATATATAGAAACAAAAACATCAATGAAGATACACAGGTATATGATGTGAAAAAACTGAATCAGTTTTAGTACCAAAGCACCAATAATAGTTGAAAAACTATCAAATAATATAGAAAATTGAAGGATTTTGGAATGGAATATGGTGTTTGGGAATACATAAAGAAAGAGTCATAGATAGATAATAACATTTCATATGGAAATTTTATACCAATAAAACACGTTGAGGTGGGAACTGTTGCATATGTGAAGAGATATAGACCACGCGATGATCAAGTCCTCCACAAATAAAAAGTAACCCAAAATGTTCCTATTATGATATAGCATGAAAATATATTGGTCATATAATTCCAAAGATCCAATCCCAAACATATTAAGATTTTCAACTAAAGAATGATTCTGTCTAAATAAGGAATCAAATATAACGTTTATGAGAGCCGAACCTTTAGTGAACATTGAGGTCCAACGTGAGAGATCAAGAAGTTCTGTGAAGGCCAATAAATTTAAGTCTACATGAGATAATAGGGATTCTTGGATGGATATCTATACTGGTAGATTTGAAAAAGGATGGTTGATATGATGAGATAAACCAAGGGAGCCCCCACCCCCACACCCGTATTTGGGAAGGGACTAGACCCACAACCATCACTACCTAATAATTTTCAGGAACCAAAAAAACTGAGAGTGAGATCCTCATATGGATTATATCATTAATGAATAATACTTATTTTTCAATGAAATCTGTATTATTAAAATAAATATAAATAATAAATAATTTTTAAAATTACAAGAGAAACACAACTATAAGAAAATAAAAAGACTATAATCTTGATGTACAATAACTCATGGTATCCCATAGATATTTTAACATCAAATATAACTATACAATAATTTAAAATAATAAAATTTATGGTAAATTTTTTTTAAAATTGATTATGAGGAAATATTTTAAATAAATATTCAAGGAAATATATAAGAATGTAAAATTATAATGTGGTCATTTTTTTGTATTTGGATATATGCTCATTAGATATATGACTTCTAGGAATATATAAAATTCAAATAATTTGTGTGTACCCCTTATGTAGAAGTGACTAATGTGTTGTAGATAATATAATTTTCATAATATATATATATATATATTAAAATAATATATATATTAAATAAAATTAAAATAATTTATTCAATAACATTTCTTATATTATAAAAAATAATTATTTCATAAGTTATGTATTTCAATTATAAAAAATATATTTATAAATTTAAATATATTTTAAAATAATTGTTATATATATATACATATCTACATTCATGTAATTATTTTTAAATAGTAATAAATAATTAAAAAATATTTAATTTTTAATAAGATATTTCTCCAAAATATTTTTTTTATATAATATATAATTTTTCATAAAAATTATTATTATAATATTTTTAGATTTCCTTTTTAAAATAGAATACATTTAAAAAATATATAAATTTAAATCAGGAATATGTTTTAATAGTATTTTTCCTCAAACAAATATTCCGGTGAATACTAAAATGTTTTGGAAAGCACAATTTTTATATAAAAAAGTAAATAATACATATAAATAAATAAAAAATCATAAAAAAATTCATTTTCATTTTTTGGGGGCATAAATTTTCATTTTAATTTAATTTTTATTTTTGTGTTTCTATTTTCATTCAAATTTACATTTCATAATAGATATGCTTTGGGTATTATCAAATACTCTACTCAAATTAAAATATAAAAGGTACCTTCCTCAAATTCCAAACCAACCATTTTTTTAGTTTTATTTTTTATATACATAAATTCCATTCATATATATATCAATCACGACTAGAGAACTCTAATCACATGGATTCTGAAATCATTTTTTAAAGAAGATAATTAAGGAAAAAATTCTTCAAAATATATATTTTCTTTTTATAATCATATTTATTTTTAATCTTTCATTAACATATTATAAATTATTAATATACACTTAAATAATGATTAATTGACATTATAATTCTTCTATAAAAGTGATATTATAAAAATATGATAATATATTCCTAGTCATTCATTTATTACAGAATATTCTTATTTGGGTCAGTTCAACCAAGCACCTGAATGGTGTTGTACAATTTTCATCAGGGATGATTTAAAAAATATCTATTAATATATTTTATTAATTTTAAAATACTACTATCTTTATAATATTGAAATTGTATTATACAATAAATTACCATAAATTATAATAACACATTTTTATATATTAATTTATTATAAATGACTCAATCATGGACTATTATTTACAAGCATTGATTGTAACAACCGTAAAATGACCACAAGACTCCAAAACCCCATATAGAATATTTGTACCATTCCCAGGACCTTTTGAGAGGTGATATACAATGATAATGTGTCTTAAAGAATGGAATGTATTAAAAAATAGAGACTATTAATAGGATTTTATATTAATAAAAAATATTAAATATTAAATTAATGAATATGGTTTCGGGATTTTTTTATTAATTATTAATATTTTTCGAAAATAATATATTATTTATTTAATCTAAAATATAAATCATTTTAAAACATGTATGGGAATTTCAGAATCTATGTTAATGGGATTCATGACATAAAAACTTATTGTTTAGTTACATACTTAATTATATGACTCGTGTTTTCTAAATTGAATATATTATACAATTTTACCAATATGATATTGTATTATCTACTAGTTTTTTATAATTTACATTTCCTTATTATAATATCATATGTTATCGATTCTTACCTCATAATCAAATATATTCTAATGAAAAATAATGACCTCCCTTTTTGGATATAAATTTTTTATTAAATTATTCATTCATAATGAATGTAATAAATATCATTAAAGTTATTATTATATATATATATTCTTCATAAGTTATAATATTTTTCATATTTTTTAAACAAAATTAAATGTAATATGGTTTTGTTCTATTTGAGTTACTTCAAACTGTTAAAATTTATAATAAGTATTTCACTCAATATTAATATATTTAAAATTGTTATCTCAATTTTTTTTTGAATAAAATAGATAGGGGTATTTTTATTCCATCCTCATGTATAGTGGATTTATAAAATAAAACAGAAGTGAGTGGGGGAAGAACTAATAATATTATACTCATTATGTAACCATGAGATGATTATTTCCATTTAATTTCTTAGATATCATTTTTTGTATTGAGACTTATTTGTGTTTCTATATTTTTAAATAATGGGTAAATTACCTTGATATACTTTCCTATTTAGATACATCATGTCTCTATCCATGTTAAAATGTTAGTTTATTAATCAAAAAACTATTTTAATTAGTCCTCTATATACTTACCCATCAAATGATTTAAAATTATCAGAATTTTTAATTTCTTCCTCTATTAAAGATATGTTAATGTTGAAATTGTTTATACATTAATTTTCATTTTATTTACCAAAATAGTAATAGAAATATAATAATAAAAGTAAATAAATCATTAAAGATAATAATTAATCAAATTACATGGTTGGAATCTTAAAAAGTTATATCCAACTATGAATAAAAATGGTTAGTGTAATTTATTTCTTCTTAATATTAGAATAATTTTTATGAGGTATAAATTATTATAACTGAATAATTTAACGCCTTGGAAATGCACCGTAAATTTTCCAATTTTTTGAAATGGTTTTATTTTTTTATTGATGTTTTGGTTTACTAGTAGTTTTTTAATGATGTCCATTTGGTCAATGTGAAGGACTAGATTAACATTGTTAATATTGTACCAACCATTAATGTACCTAAAATTGAGATATCATATGTCTCAATACAGAGACCCCACATTCTGTCATAAATAAAAGAATCAATGAATTATTTATGAGAATTAATAAAATCTTATGATAATTGAAAAGAGTTGGAGAATTTATAATGGGTAAATTATTATAGAGGTTCAAAATGGAATATGAAACAAATATTTTAACATTAGATAATTTAGGCATTTCAGTGACCTTCATAATATTATGGTCAATGATATTTTTGGTGGTAGATATATTTAGGAGTGATCCATAGGAGTGAAAATTTAATATTTAAATAGAATTATTATTCAATGATATTCTATGGGATAACAAGCAGTGTTTGTGCTACAAATAGTTTCATCTCAGATAGAGAATGTAGGTGGATTTCGAGATATAGTGAATGATGATAGAGTTTTTCTAGAAAAATGGGAAAAATACATGTTTTCATGGTATGGGTTAAATGATTATGAAGGGGTAACATCCATGCCTATTATCATGGAATTTTTATGATGAGGGGTAGGTGTGATAAATTTTTTTAATTGTCCATTTATTCTAAAAAGGGAAGGATTCACAGGTTAAAATGTCACTGTTAACTCTCCCAGGCTATTTCGAATTTTTTTTTTGAATAATTGAATATGAATGAAATTGGGTGAATATTTATATGAATGGGATCATAAAAATATAAATTATATGAATAAATTTTACTATTAAACGTCCAGATATAATTTTCTAGTGAATTTGAAATTGTAAACTCAATACATAATCTCATCATAATGGAACATGTGAATAAATGTATTACAGAGTCTTCCATGATTGGATTACAAAGGGTTCTCCATATTGTTATGAAAACTTGTTAGTCTATGATATATATAATAAAATGGATGATATAGACCCAAAATAGAATTATTAGTATTTCTTATCCATTATAAATTTTTTTGGTCCACTTTGAAATCATCACCATAAAACAATTGATGATTCATGACATTTTGATCACAATGATATTAAACATCATTATAGTGATATTGAAAAGAATATGTTTTCCTTCAATTATATCGATATTTATTTTTATAAAACCAATATAATATATTTTACATTTTAATTTATTATTATTTGATATTTATATAATGGTTGTTACCTTGAGAAAAATCAATAAATAAAAAAATATGTGTCCACCTCCTATTCATTATTTGTTTTGGAGTTCAGACATTTGTCTGAATTTTTATTCATAATAATATAGACCATCTTAGTTCCACAATTCCAAAAAATATAGTGTCTCAAACCATCCATGAAAACATCAATTAATTAATGTGGGGAAAATTTGAATCAATGAAGAGGATTCAGTTTTCTAGCGATGGATTCCTCCACAGATATAGGTAATCATTGTTGAAAATTAGATCTTATTCTAAGAGATATAGATCAATTACGAACATGTCATTTTTTCTATATGATTATTCTATTTAGGATTTAGTTTTTAACAACAATTTTAGGGAAGTTTTATTATGAAATTATAATTTTGAAATTATATTTTTTCATTTTTAGAATTCTTTTTATAGTCACATATATCATTGTTTCTCCCATAATGTAAATATAATGATATGAAAACCATTTTCTTTATTTCTCTACCATTATCCCTTATTTATTATATGCCTAAAATATGTCCATTATAATTCTTCTATTTTCCAATAAATTATATTATGATATATTTATAATTGTTATTAATCTTTTCTATCATATAGTCCAATTTTTAATCAATTTTGATTTGATATCTTTTAAAAATATAATGTAACACATTTCATTTATATATTTTTATCATTTCATTAAAAGTTGATATATTTTTTGTGCATATTTATTATTTATAGTCATATCAATATATAATGAGTGGTTCAAGAACTATATATCCCTCAATTACATTACTTAATATTTATATATAATTAGATGAAATCTATGGGACAAATGAGGATATTTTAGTCATAAAATCCATGGAAATTGATTATTCATTATGTTAATTTTATCCCAGTAGTGAGAATTAATAGATAATTTGACTCCCTATTTTTATAGATATTATATAATCATGTTGTCAATATGTCCAATGATTATGAAATTGTGATTTCCATTATTATACAATTTTATATGTTATGATTTTAATATCATTCTTTTATTATACTATTGTGTTTCCTAATATAAAATTTTATTATCATAAATCATAATCACATATTATGATTTCATGTTGATATTCAATTTATGATTTCATTCATCTCATTTTCCTATTTTCTCACTCGTTTATGATATAATAATAAAATCTATGTTGTTGAATTGAATTATCTAAAAAAGAAGTGTTGAATCTTGCAGTAATCAATGATAAATAGAATCATGATTTATAACTCTATAGGGACATGAAAACATTCAATTATGAGTGGGAATGATCCTTTAAAAGGACAATTATTGAATCAAATGAGGGAAAAAATACTTTCCAAAGATATATGAAATCAAGTACTAAATTACAAAAACTAAATGGATATCTATCCTTGAAGTAGTTGAAGGCTCAAAAATTCATAATGATTCACCATTAAAGACACCCTATTAAAAAAGGAGGATGATGGACAGTTCCCTATGTAATTGGATCATGAAACTCTTCGGTTTCGAGCAAAAATTCGCATTCCCACTATCTATGGGAGAATTTTGTATATTAAAATAGATTTTTTTCCATTTCTGGATCTATGGACATAGATCACCATTCTTAGGGTTATTCAAATTGGAATCTTGTTCTAATTGAGAGTGGTAATATTAATATTATTCTAAACCCCCAGGAATATTTTTATGTAGTAATGAAAATTGGTAGTAATAATTGAATCCTACTTTACATTGATTCTCTGAATGATACATTTCTTTCCCCCCTTTCACACATAGAGACAAAACAAAAAAATATGGATTATATTGAAGAGGTATAATTTTTATTTTTGGAACTAGAATATTTTTAATGACATAACCTATTGAATTGGTGGCACCATAAATATTGATCAATGATCATTAGAAGGGGGATTATGACTATTTTTTACAGCTATTTGAGAAGAAAATTTGGACTCAAAAGTGCCACATGTCATTACATTAAATGTGAATTACTTTTTAAGGGACGTAAATATTGAATATTAACCCAAGACCCAATTTTTTGAATTAGATATGATTATTGGTCACTCTATATTGAAATTTAAAATGGTGAAAATACAAGTTACTCTACCCAATGAAAGGGAATGAACATAGTTCAAAAGGAACAAAAAGGAAAAGGGTCATATTCTTGAGAAACCTAAACCCTCAAAAAAATGAAGGGTGGGTAAAAAAGATATATGGAATGATTTTCTAAAATAATTCCATTTTTAAATCATGGGTTGACTAAGCTGAATAGGAGGAAAATTAATCTGAAGATCAATCTATTGTAGATGAAATTATGAAAATTTTCCTTGACAATGTAAAAAAACATCAATAAGAACTAACAACTTGCGAACCCACATCATAGAATGAGGGTAAATTGATTAAAATGAGTCATGTTCTAGGAATCACTCTAGAAATTCATCATCAAATAACTAAGATCACTAACTCTACTTAAGAAGTGGGATAAATGGTTTTATAGGATTGTCAGAATGACTTCAAATATGACATTGATGGCATTTAGGAGCCATTAGAGACCTCAAAAAATAAATATGAAATTATTTCTACCATAAACTATCTTAATCATCATCAGGGAAGCGGTGCTCAGGTAACTGAACTTCACAAAACTACTACTCTCGATGATAAGACAATGAAGTCAGTTATTGAAGAATCTAACATAATGAAATATATCACTCGAGTTTCACACAAATATGATAAGGAATACGGGTTTATTTATCATACTTATTCAGATGTGGTTTAAGAACATAGATTAAATGATACTATCACCCCTGAGGATCGACCAAAGAATTTATAGGCATCAAAAAGAAAATCCAATAGTGTTTTACACTATAAATCCTTTATTTTTTCTTATTGAAAATAGTGTCTAAATAATTTATTTTGAAATTCATCCTCATTTGATTTTTTATATTGATGACAACAGAACCACCCCACCTAGAGACAATAGAACCTCTACAATATCTCTACTTATTATCTTGGGTGGTTCAAATGATAGGTAAGGGGACTCATTATCTATTGTGGGTAATATTATAACCCAAGGCATGTCATCTATTTTTACACAACCTAAAATCACATCATTATTCAGAAACCCCCATAAAACCTTAAGAAAAAAATCCTTAGATCAATCCAAAAAACATTGATCATGATCCAAAGTTCACCATAGATTCAGATGCATGTATTACTATGAGAATTATTCATGTTACAGATATTCATAAATAGTAATAGGATACATTAACTACTATCCCCAAAAAGTTAAACACATTTAGAATATCTTCCATGAGGATGAGCTCTGAGAATAAAAATGATTTTGGTTCCAACCCCATGTACACGTTTAAAAGAATATGTTATTTTTGAATTGTCATGATATTGCTAATTCTTACAATATTTTAACTTTAAAAATATTTCATCATAATCTTCGTCCCATTTTTATTGTGGATCCCAATAATAAAATTTCTACTATTTTTCACACTATTACTATAATGTTTATAATTTTCAGTGTACTATAAATAATAACTCGTCTATTTAAACACTCTCGATTCTTATGCATACTAGTTTTCAAAAGGTTAGTATTTAAAATATTTCTTAATATGTTTTTACCTATGAATATTTCATCATGATATTTCACCATTTCTATCTTTATTATATGATAAAAATTGGTATAAGTATGGAAGAACTCTTTTCCATGGTCCTTCATATTGAAAAAATTGAATTCATGAGTTATGGATTGTGGTTTGTTACATTAATGATATTCATGGTCCATGAAAAAAAATTGTCCCAAACCACTCCACTATATTATCTATAGAATTCAATACCACCATTGAATATAAGAAATATAATTTAAATCAACCATTTTTTGTGCCAATACACTTTGTATATAAGAAATAATAGTTGGTTGGTTCCTTGTAAACTATAAATTGTTGTTGTTCATGAAAAATATCTAGAAAAAAGGAATAATAACTCAAGTATCACTCATCCAACGTTTAATTTTGACCATAAACTGATTTGGTCAAACACTCAATCAGAAACTCTAGTCCTGTTATTCCTATCAGATTTAATAATTCTTTAGATTATAACACTAATTTTGAAAATAATATTAGTAATTCTTATATTTCTATTAACTATCGTAAATATTACTTTTAATTCACAATAATGTTAACACTCCTTAAACAAAATCCAAATGGATTGTGAAATTACTAATCCAACAAAATTGATAGTGAGATTGATTACATGGAGGAAAATCATAACCAAAATAAATCATCCACTACTAACTCTACTTTTTCAATGGATCCTAAATGAAAATAAATCTCAAAAATATAATTAATTCTCTTATCTCTGTTAAAGAAAACATTCACAAGCATGTTGTCAAAAATAAAAAGCTAAATGATGGTGAAAGGAATACTAAAGTATAAAATTACATTGAAATAAATAGGAAATATTATAGGCCCTTGGGTTTTCCTAATGATGGGGGAATAATTATTTATACTAAGGATGTTCCTTCTAATCATGTAGTCTCTTACTATACTATTATTTTCAATGGTCCCAATTTCAATAAATACCTTCTCCTTGATGTCATTCATATCATAGTGAATTTTGAGGATAACACCTTCCTCAATAGCCTAACTTTTGATCATGTTATCAAGGATACTATCATTAGTTTCAAACCATGTAGTGCCCTTGATCCTGGTAGTTTCGAATATTTTTTCCTTCAACACTATATGGATGTTATTGAACCTGACGTTTGTAGATTAGTCAAAACATTATTTTCAAATGGTATTCATACTCATGATATTAATGATCAATTAATTTCTTTGATCCCTAGGTTGGACAATTCCTCTATGATTCACCTATTCAGACAGATTGAACTTATCAACACTCTATTTAAAATCATTAAAAAGATCAGTTCTAATAGACGTGACACTATTGCGAATAAAATTGTCACATGGAAGCAATTTGGTTCATTTAAAGTTGGAACAATTCAATTTTTTTTTCTTTCCAATATATGTAATAATCTCCGAATGAATCATAGGAGGGGAAGAAGTATTTCTATAAAACATGGAATCCGAAAATTGTTGATACCACTAAATGGTGATTTCTCTATAAGGTCCTCCAATGATTCAGTTTTTATAATCTATTCATTAGTATAATTATAACTCTTTCAATCTCTACTCACAAATCAATTATTATTAAGGGATAACATAAGGGATACCATAACAATAGTAATGTTGTCAAAAAAGGTGATCCACTCCCTTCCATTATTTTATCTATTGTAGAAGATTATATAAGCATAATTTTTCACTCATCATGTTGAACAAGGGAAAAAAATGAATATAAGTTCTTCCAGGAATTTTTCTACTCCAACGCACCTCTTCTATGACTATGATATTATTAACTTATTATAATAATGTAAAAGAAATATTAAAACCTTAAGTATGACCTATCCCATTATGATGATATTAATTGTCAAGATATTAGTTCTATGAGATCATTTATTTTCATTAATTTTTTTTCAAATAACATTAAAGCCAACATTATTAATGATATAGGCCAAAAATACTAATCATTACTTTTCACATGTTGTTATGTTCCCATTTTTTGGGAGACATAAAAGTTGATACTTATTAAAAAATAAATAAATTTATAATCAAATTTTCACTTGGAAGGTAAAATCCTTATCAATAACTGGTAGAATTATTCTTTTTAAATATATAATTCTTTTAAAATGGTTTCCTTTTTTATAGGTATAAAATGGTATATATGCCATCTCAAAAAATAAACATCTACATCAAAACATTTTTGTGGAGTAGATGAATTACCAAAATAAAATTAATAATTAAAACTTGGTCGAACTACTTTAAAACCCTTGTTAAGGGCATTCATGGAATAAAATATATATAACCATTCAATTATGCCTTTTCGGCTAAACATACTTGTAATTTAATCCATAATTACTCAATTCCTCTTACATTCCTTATATATAAGTTCCTTTAAAAACTAAATAATGGAATCCTAAGACGTATGAAATCTTCAATTTGGCCATATATTAATTTATAACTCGTCAAAATTATGTCTAATTCTAGATGGATGGGTACTAGATACTCTTATATGAAATTATTGTTACATTACTGGACTTGTGTTACTCTGATTTATATTGTTGAAAAAAATCATTTACATGAGAACACTAATGATTCTATTAAATATTTTTAAAATTCATCCAGTCCATAAATTCATGTTACCATTAACACTAACATTGATATATATCCATTATCGAATATTGTTTTTTTTCATTTTTGAGGCCTTTTGACTGTCACATGGGTGACACTATGACTTTTTACAACATAATTCTAGGAATTTAGGTAATGATTTTTCCTGGCTAAAAACCTTTTATAACAATTGGATAAAAGCTTCCTAGCTTACCTTTATTTGGTTAATTTCTCAAATTTGGGCCCCCTCTTATACATATATTACATATTTTTTGGTTTAATATTTCAAAAAAATGTTGTATATGTAATCATTATAGATAATACATTATTAATCATTTTCGTTCTTATAATTCTACTACTTAACATTAGAAATATATTATACATCTCATTGACTACAAATAGTTATTATTGGGCTCAATCATCTACCATATTCAAAATTATAGTAACTGTTACGCATCTCACTAAATAAAAAATCATTTTATAGCTACATTTACAAAGCATTTTCTTGTGGTTTGGTATGAATGAAATGCTTATTTACATCATAATAGCTCATTCAGTTTATATGCAAGCAGAGTGAGGAATCTATCAATATTATAAAAAGATGCCTCCACTCAGAATAGGTATTGAAAGATATCTGTATCTAAATTCATCATCTTTTGGTGCCTTAGTTTCTATTGTCTCTTCAATCATCTAGGAAAAAAAATTTATGTCTTCTGAAATTCTATACACTCGTTATGGATTAATATTTGTGTTGATGGTGCCTCTAATGGCATCCTAGGTCCCTTAAGATGTTGAGTGGTGTATAAGAACTTCCTTGGGTTTCATATTTATTAATTTTATGTATCTTATGGAATTGAATGATCTTTGGAGATGTAAATTCTGATATTTATCTAGACAATTATCTTAATAAGGAAAAATAGTTGGTACAATATATAGACCAAATTTTTGTCAAACACAATGATGAATGATCAAAGAAATTGCATCATTCATATTTCTTGTCAACTAATTACTCAATGGATGGATTAACCTCACTCATTAATGGATTCCCATAAAATCATTACACATGCATTTTATGAAGCAAACATAGTTTCATATGTAATTTTCAATTACGGTGTCATCTACAACATCACATGGTCAGATGAATTCCCTATAGATTTGAATCCCCTTCATTAGAAAGATTATAAAATAATTTTACCCTTCATATTATTGTAATCTAAAAATAATTTTATTAAATAAATGGTCCTTGGTTTTTTGACTAACAGACCACCCTTCAAAAAAATTCATCATGCATTTTTCCTATATTTTCCATTTTTCCAAGAATTATTGAAGAATATTGTGAATGATGTGTTTGGAACAAACTCGATAATGATGAAATTAAAATCTAATTTTAGGTTTTATATGGAGGTGATATTTATTTTTAGTTAATCAATATATATTCTATAAAATTTGATTATTATTTATAATTATGTAGGAGGATGTTAAATCCATTTATTTTATGATTGGTTCACATAAGAATGTATTATAGTGGGGATTAGTTAATTATATAGGTTATGATTTGAATAATACGATAGTAAATCTTTCTAAAAACTAGGTTAAATTTAATGCTTTATAAATTGAGAAAAATGTCTTATAGATTAAACCAATTGTATCATATGAAAATATATTTGAGGATTTTTTTCTACTTCATAAGTTTATTTATGCTATTTTTATTATTAATTAATTATTATTATTTTCACAAACTAGTTTAGTTTTATTAAATATATTAAAGGTTTAGGGTCTAAAAATAGTACCAACCAAAAATAGACACACATTCAATGAGAAGAATGAGTCAAACCCCTCACCTACAATAAAGATATATCAGTATAAATTTTTAGACATATTTGATATTATTTTATAGTTTTCCACACAATTTTAATAATTTTGATTAATTTTTAATTAATCTATGTCACCCCAACTAACCCCAATTTACAAATCCATTTTTATGTATAATAATACATATTATATTTGACCAAGATGAATCACACCTTCCATCCAAATCCTCAAGAAGAGCCTCACCCAATTAGTGTGCAATAGAAACAACATAAACTCTAATTTATTTAAAGTTATATTTAAATATTTTCCCATTTATTTAATAAAATCACCAATATTAATTGAGTGAAAATACTCATATTTATTCCTCCATGATCAAATAACATTTCCATATATTTCTAGTATGCCACACTTCATTTACAAATTCCTTAAATGTGGATGAAATACATGTTCCACACATCCCATGCTTATAAATATTATGTAGTTGGTGTTTATTATCATTTCTATACAATATATATTTTTATTCTTCCCTTCCAATAATTAAACATGATATTAGGCTTATACTTTCTATCCATTCACAGTGAAAATATAAATTGTAATGATTGTAAAATCGCATTTAATATCAAAAACCCAATTCAAGAACTTATATTGATCTAATTATTTTTATGAATTATTAATAGAAATAATTCCATAATATGTCTCGTCTAAACCAATATTGACGGTAAATTATTAATGGTTTATTATATAATTAATAGTTCATATATTTTAATTTTATAAAATAAATTTTATGTGTTTCCAAAGGAGTTATGTGATATTCCCCATGAAAATGATAATGAGTTTTCAATTGAACTCATACATGGTGATAGACTTATATGTATGAGTCGATATAGAATGATAACTATTGAATTGAATGAATTAATGATAGTTCTATCATTGAATTTACACAAGTATTTTATATAAGTAAGACAACTTCATTAATCATCCCTCTTTCATTTCCCTAAGGATCATTCAATTATTTTATGCATTGATTGTGGTGGGTTTAATAGGTTCATGATCATGGACACATATTTTTGACCTTATATTATAATAAATATTTATTCAAATCAATGGTACTTAGCACTTACAACGAGGTATCATTATTTAAGATATCAGTGAGTTTGGTGGTGGGAGGGTTTATATATAATTCAACCATCAATAAAAGATTTAAACACTGTGTATTGTTACTGATTATATCAATCAAACTAATACCCCAACTATATTGATATATTTGATGAATAAGAGATTTAATGATTATCTAGACAAACATATGGAAGTATTTATTGAATAAATTATCATATATTTCATGAGTAAGGATATACATTAAAGGAAAATGAAAACTATTATAAACTCATTATGAAATTTAATAATGTGTTTCAAATTTAGAATGTTTGAAATTTTGTTGGAAAAAAGTTTAACTCTTGGTCTGTGAAATCGTATATGAGGGTTTATAAATGGATAATTAAAAGATAAGAATCATTTTGGAAAAACCTTGACTAACCAATAACACTAACGTATGATGTTTTTTTTAAATTCGTGATATATAACTGCATCTTTTAAAAAAATTATTTTTATTTTTAATTCCATTGTCTATATTAACTTTATGTGTAGTTATATATCTCTTGATCTATTAATGATGACACATTTTCATTGATCATAATAAGAGGTTATCCACAACAAATTTCATTATAGTAATCTATATTTGATAAGGGTTTTTGATATACAATGATCATAAAAATTCAGGATTGGTTTATTATTTATAAAATAATAATATGAGATTATATGCTTTATGTCAATTAAATATACCTGAGAAAAATTACCTAATGTTTAATCTAATGTTAATATTATTAATTTTCCATAAAATATTTGGATGCATCTTATATCTAGGGAGAAGTGTGATGTATATAATAATCACTAGAGTAAAAAATATATATTTACCTGAATGTTTCTGATCATGAGTAAAATAGATGGATAAGGTTAATTAAGGATTAGGGGTTTTCACAACATAAAATAATAAGTATCAAAATAAGGTGACTAAAGATTTTAGAATAAAATATTTTGCTTCCTTGTCCATTATTAGGATTAGAAGAGTCTTTGTATTTTTACATACACAAAGGATTGAAATATTAATCACATGAAAAGTAGTAAAATACTAAATTGACAAAAATATTTCTCTATGTTCTATATATTTGAATATAAATGAGGCATAAATGGATTATATGGAGATATAAAATAAGGTTATATTTTTTTAAATATTGAAAAATAATGGGTTATAGAATTCAAAACACAAATATGTATCCTATCAATTACATGAATATAGAAGAATGATATTGATAATATATATAGATTATTAATATTTATTCCCCAGTTAAGTAAAAATATATATAAGAAATACATATATAACATTTAGTGGAAAAATGACGGTGGATATTATAAAGTATATATTACAATTCTGGATCAGGAAGAAATTTATTTATGAATTTTGGATGACTCGGTGGATAAAGAAACCATTACTCTTAAACATATAATCGGATGGGAACATCAATTTATATTTTGTTAAAGGCCTAAAAGAGGCATCCAATGTGAAAAAAACCAATTCATATCTCCATTATCGAGATAATAATTGATATAAAATAAATTTTAATTTAAATTATTTAATTTTTTATTGAAATTATATGATATAAAAAATGATTGTTGTATTGTTATATGTTGTATTACTTTCAATTATATAAAATAATTATTCAATATATAGTACATTTTTATGATATTTTTTTAAAATGAATAGGATATATAAATTAAGATTACAACATCCTGTTATCTATAAACTAATGTTCAATATGAAATGAACTATATTATTTTTGACATAATATTAAAATAAATCAATGTAGACGAAAGGAGGATGGGACCAATATCATCCATTGGATGAGAATTGAGATAATAATATTTCCAGCTCAAGAAACTAAACGGAGCCATTTCAATATCATTATGGGAAAAGATATATCCATCAAATATGTTGAGATAATGTTTTGGAGATGATGTTTATATAATTAGATATTTAATTATAAATAAACGAGAAGATTAAAACCATTTAGTAATATATTAAATAAAAAAATTTATGCTGATAAATATTAATATGATTTGATATTTGGTGGTCTAAAAATTAATCACAAGAATATTAAAATGGTATAGGTTTGCTTGATTCAATAATAAAGGGAATAAGGGTGGTATATTCTTTTCCCCATGATATAATTAATTACGTGGATACAATCTCTAATCTATTATCTATACCTTGAAACCTCTCATAGTTCAGTAACATTTTAAATGCATCACTATTGTGACAAAATGATACAAATAAATAAAATGTGAATAAATAAATGCTTTTAAAACTAGTGCATGATCCCACATATGATGATCAACTAGTGAATATCTTGGGTCTTTGCAATAAAGTGTAATTTAACAAGGCCACTAACCAAATAATTGCTTTATATTAAAATAATAAATTTGATGAAGTGACATGAAAACCCAAAATATGATTAATCAAAATACCTCTCAACTATTTTCTCATGAGAATTAAAATTTCAATGAAAATTGTTGGGGGAGGGAAAAATCAATCTTATTTTATTTTTATTATGAAATTTCCATTCAAAATTTTTATGTGTTGAAAAAATAATATTATATTTATAAATGATATAAACTGAATAATGGATTCTTTAATTAAGGAATAATATTTATATCACCACCCCACTCCACTCATGCACCTCATGATCATGAAGTAGAAATGTAGATGTACCACATATCCCACCTTCAATAGGCCATGTGTTAGTCATAATCGTTGAAGATATAGAATCTAAAAAACGTAAAGAAATATAATATTTAATTAAAGTAAATAATAAGATACATAATTAATTACTCCAATCAAAACTATCACAGACACACAGACACACACAGACACACACACACACATATTTATAACCTCCTAATTGATAAATGTTTCTTCATGAAAAAGGAAAAAAATGTACATAAAATCAATGGAATGAACCATGGACATCAATATATACCTAGAAATCACTCAATTATAGTAGAAGAATGCTATATTAAATACTATATTCTATAAACATGAAAATTTATTTATGTATACATGAGGTTAGAATACAAGTATATGTGGTAGGTTCTTCCTAGAATCATATGAACCAAATTTTGAGAAGTATTACAAAATACTAGTTTATAAAAAATGAAAAAAGAATCAGAAGAATAACGAGTTAAAATTTATCCCACTCTTTAAATGATCCTTCACCTTGCAACAAAAATAATAAAATAATTATATATCAAAAAATTAAAAAATGTTTTGTTCTCAACTGCCACATCTCAACTAGTTTTCCACTATCATTCTATAACAATAAACATCATATCCACCCTTAACTCGCATAATTAATCATACAACACATTCAATGTATATCATTTACAAACCATCATCTCATCATATAACCATTGTATCTCATTACATGATTATATCAAAACTAATCAATACATTTCAAAGACACTGTTATTATGAAATATGTATTATTCTCCAATCAATCATAGCCTATGTAAGTACACGTCTATGAAACATTGTCGATATAACCTAAAAAATATAAGTTGTAACATCAAACCACTATAATACAAAATAATACATATAATGAAACTAAGAGACATCCCAAACCATGTAGATAGGTAACCAACTCCATAATCCATTACAACATAGAAAAGACTACACATCATTTAACACCAAATGGAGATTGAGGAAGAACGATAAGTTAACCATTTTGTAACTAACTATGATGTTGGGGAAAACAACCATAAATTATATATTTATGCATCATTTTCCACCTGTCATAGTTGATAGAGCATGTGAAATTATAAAATAATATTAACTTATATATATCCCATAATAAACATAGTTCAACTAACATGAACTGGACACAGAAACCAATATTATCTATTATAACACCTTTTATAGACATATAAAGATGTGGAAACCTGACACCACTCAATCACACAAGCATCAGGATTCATTCATCATTAGTTAATCAAATTCTTTAACTAATATTAATATTCAACTATTATTTTGAAAAATTAAATCTTCTAGTCTAATAATTTAATATTATTAAAGCCTAAAATATTTCTTAATTCACATAATGGTTCATTGAGGCCATTAAATTCCTTTCATGAATTGAACTCATAAATCTCATGCTTTTCTATGTCTCATGATTAATAACATCAAAACCAAATTGGCGAGTTCACTATAAATTTCATTCATGTTCAGGTAAATAATATAATTGAACTCATCATAAGCTTTAATATGGTATGTTAACTAATATTTAATAGTCCATCTACATAATTCAATTGGGACACACAAAATAAATCATTAAAATAACTAGTCATCAAATGAAAAATTAAATAAATAACGGTAATCTCATATCTAAACATGCTACATTTCTGCCAAATTCAAATAAAATTCAGTCATAGGAAACAAGAAACTCCTATTGAATAATTTTTTTAACCCTACATCATGCAACCAAACCCAAAACGTCAAATACCATAAATTCTCTATATTATTATAGAATACATACAAAAATCAAAAGTAATTTTTATCACAGAATGTCAAGGGGAAACCATGATTATTACTATAATTCATAAAATCCAACATTAAATTAGAATGGTGTCACTCATACCCTATCATTTATCATTATAGGTAAAAAAAATTAGAAACATGTTGAGTTGGGAAAATCATTCTTCCAATACTTCATTGACAAGAAATGTAATATATGAAGAAAAAAACAGGTTTGAATAACTAATAGTTTTTCACAAAATCATTATTATATAATATTTTGTAAGGAAGAAAAGTAATTAAATTATATTTTCTATTATTTAACCTTTTATCATTCCCTAAATTAATTTGAACACCAATATTAATCTTATAAATTATGATATAAAAATTAATATGAATATATATATATAGCATACAATTTATTAATTATCAGTAGGATTTAATAATAATTCATCACACCTTGTGATCATAAGATCACTCTTCAATTCATTCATTATTATGGTTATTTTCGTAAATTAGATAAATTTACCAAATACTAAAATAATATAATGAATGATAATTTAAATTAATAGATAAATTAAAATTATATGTAATTACACCCCTAATTTAATACTTTTATCATTTATTGAATAAAAATGTTATAAAAGCAATAAATATCCAATCATGTGTCCCGCAAAAAATTATTGATCCCCTTAGATATCTAACCATGGATAGACCATCATAAAGTAATAGAAAACATATTGTGATAAATGGTATGTATCATAAATATAATGTAAGGAGATATAATGATTGATAAGAACCAATCATAGTTTGTGAAACTCATCTTTGGTCACCATATAATATTCATTCGAAGCCAGGTAAAATCCACAATAAAAGGGGAATTATAGTAACTGAAACATAACCTCAAGTCACCAAGTATTTGAACGTGGAACGAAAAAATTTAAATATTTTTAAAGATAATTAAATTTATATAAAGTAATATTTCAATAAAAACATGGTGAAATCAACTTTACAATACAACAACACTTTTGGTTTTCAGTAAAATGATGATTTAACAATGTTTTCCACAAAATAAAATTTATAACCCTAACAATATATAGTGAAATCACCATATATCACTATTATTTCATATAACCCCATAAAAAACAATCAATGATACCTAAGACTACATCATAACTCCCCATTATATTTAAGAGGTCTAGAATCCTACCCTCTAAATCAATAACATTTCTATACCAAAGATGAAATAACAAATAGATATGAAAAGAAATCGTAACTTCTCACACCAATCCATAATATTAGAATCACCACACCCTGGGACATGGTCCACATAAAAAATAATAAAATATCTGATCAAAAGGACCATGCTGAAATAAAAAATTTCATCTAAAAATTGATCTCCAAACTAATTTTTCCAATCCATTATCCTTATAAGCACCTCTAAACACCCAAAAACAAGGATGAAGGGTTCAAGAATAACTAAACCCTTACTGGAAACATCACTTTAAAAATTATAAATATTTAGTATTAAAACAAAATCCTTGTAATTAATCAATGTAAAATAGAACAACCATGACCAGGATCCCTCTTAAGGATACAATAAAAACAGAATATCCCTGACACATCTATGATAAATTGTTCATAATCATGAATATAAAGAAATCATCTCTTAAAATAAATATTTTCATTACAAACTAGATTAAAAGTACTTATAGTGTAATGAAATAAATTTTTGAAAATGATTTTGGGACTCCCATTCGAAATTAATCATTTTCCAAGCCATTATTCCTCCATAAGTCATGCACTAAGATAATTTTGAATCTACTAATAACATTATGTAAAATTTCATAGAACTAAAAAACTACTGCAAGAACCACAAATCTATTTCACTAATTTATCACCTATGTTAAATTTCCTAGATAATAATAATGATTATAATTAAGATAACATTCATAAATGTCTTCATTAATCCAAGAAATATAGGTTGGTAAATCAAAATGATATGAAAACCATCCAATATGAACCAATACGATTAAAGGTCCAATAACTTATGGAGAGAAATTAATAACGTGAACAAAACATTACATAACATGATGATAAAATACCATTATGTAGATATGATATATATGCCAAAATGTATAGATATCCTACTAGGATAATCATATTTTTTAAATATTGGGATTTATTTATTCCATAATGGATCACCATATTATTTTTTATGGTACTCTACACTAATTCATGTCCAATAATCACAGACTGCATAAATTTTCCACCACTTTCCGGACATACATATTAGTCTATATAGTACTTTTAATATATTTATTCTATTAGTTAATTGATATATTTAATATAATAAGACTCTTACAATTGTAGGTCCTCAGCCATATACATATAATATCATGAAAACATATATTTAACTTGTCCTCTAATGTACGGATAGTACATAATTTTCGACCATCTATTTTTGGAAGAAAGATTTTACATAGTATAACACAATGAAATCACTATTCAAAAAAAGTTCGTTAAAAATTAAAGGTGATTCCAGTATCTTGATTAGATAATATCTCCATCAATATATGTTGTGTCCTCTTTAGGTAACTTTGGAGTTTAATCATGGAAATTGTAACATAAAACCATTGTATACTCCTTATACATTCTCTTTAAAAGATATTACTCCATGTGAATAGTAACTATGTTAAACTACTCTCTTGTCCCTAAAAATCACTAAATTAACTTATGAATTTTTATATGTAACTAATCATGAGAAAAAAATGTTTTTCACTTGGTTCAGTAGTAGTAGTATACTCCAATGATCATGTTGTAGACATTATAATGATGCACTAATGATCTACTACTCTTTCAATCTTCAGTGAATGAATAATGATGGAAATTAAATTACTTATATAACTACCCTTATATTATCATTTGTGGATCACTACAACACTAGTCTCGTTACATTTATAAATTCCAGGTCATGTTACTATCACTCAATCCTCACTACCTCTGAAGACACATTACATTCTTTATCCTCCTTTGTTAATTTATTTAAGGTTGGACTCAATGACCTCCCAAATTCTTAATCCATAATTTTTTATAATTATTGGGAAAGATTGAAAAAAATTAATGTACATTTTTGATCTCACAAATGTAAACACATGCATTGACTTACGTAATCATATATGAATAGATGAGCTACTAATTTTTTTCCTTCTCAATCAATATACACTCGAGAGATCCCATTTTTTATCTTATTATTCATTACAATTGAGACTTATAATAACACTCTTTCCATTAAAATTTTTTATCTCCTCTTTGTATTTTTTTTAAAATTAAACATATTAATCTCACAATTTAGGCCTTAAATAATGTGGTGTGTTCATTTTTTCATATATCTAGTTATAGAAGAAAAAAATTCCACCTCTCCCCATATTCATCCTACATATATGGAGATTAAATATTTGTGTACCAAGTGTATACACATTATTTATATGGGATGATCAATTATAATGTAACATAATTTTTTTATTATTATGGAACCATAATATCATATAAAATCATTAATTATGGATAGATTCATACCTAAAACACCTCAAGCTTTTTTTCTTTTTCAAAAACATGAATAGATCATCCCATGATACCACCAATTTTTATCATTTTACTGTTTCAAATAAATCATATATATTTTGAAATTTATAGGCTCCTGATAAATAATATATAATTTAAAAACTAAATAATAATTGAACATAATCTTCTCAACTATCTCCAATTTTATTCACTATATCATGATCAAAATCATTTATATGTGCTGTTAAACATCAAATGTATTATGAATAATATCACATACAATCATCTTCGTATCACATTCAAAATCACCAACCATTATAATCTTTGATCATGTATCACATATGAAATTAAATCTTTTCCACGATTATCACGCCCTTTTATATCATATGATATATTCTAACAAATGGAATATGCACCTATAAAATCATATAGAGTACTCTACTATATTCATGGGAAATCCTAAATTTCAATATATTAACATATTTTGAGAGGAGTTATGAAAAATAATATATAGTAATGGATACATAGGGGATCACCGATCCAAATTACAGTATGATAAGAAAATTTCTTCCCTGGATATCTTCATAAATGAATTATCTTTGGTTGTCGGGCATCACATACATGAACTCCTTGATGAATTAAAATTACCTTACGCTTGAATTTTAATGCATATATCCATTCCATACACAGACAATAGTATATAATATTATCCTTAAATGTCTATAAAATCCATTAAGTGGTACATTACCAATGTGGGTACATGATGATATATGAATTGTAAACACCACGATCATGGTGCTACCCAAAATATTCCTAAACACTGTAGGCCACATAACCTCAAGAGAATTTCCCCAAATTCCAGTGGTTTATAACAAGCGATGAAGGCTATGATAATTCATTGGGAAAAATGTCATCATTGGTATAGTATACACAATTGAATATAAATATAAAATAAAAGAAGAACCAGTAATACAAAAATCATAAAAAGTGAATAACTGAAAGTAAATCCACCATAAGTCAATATATATATATATATATATATCTATGCGAAGCATTTCATATGTATCAAATAAAACATCCAATCATGTCAACATTCTAGAATGTAATATATAACCTAATGAATAAAAGAATCAAGTAAACTCTAGCAGCATCGCAAGCCTCATATTTGTCTCTTTCTCTCCATCTCCAATGGTAATCAAGTCCCAAATTATGAATGATGCTTTACTTTATCTATGTATGCAATCATATAATTTTTTTGGGTCCAAAATCAAGAAATAAATAGTGTGTGAGACAAATCTTAATTGGAAACCACCAAAATATTTGTGCCTAACTGTTAGTGAATATATATATTAGGTAATATGAAAAAATTTAGAAATAAAAAAGGAATTAGTAAAAAGTAATCAATCCTACAATTTTCAATTACATTATATTAACATTTATTATTCATCAATTGAATTTTGTAACCTTATGATTTATACTAATATTTATATCCTATGTTTGTGTAATAATATAGGTGTCTTAGTAGACAATCCAAACAATCAGTTAATACTGAATCCAAACTTGTGGTTTGGCTTGGAAGATTCTTAACAATCATTCAATTATTGATAAACATTCCATTTGAAAATGTTATCATAGTATAATCCATCTAGTATAACATAACATCAATTCATTTAATAATTATTTTTTGATAAAGCTCTCACACTCTAAAAACATGTGTATAATATGCTTTCAATCATATTTATATGACCATCTAGGAAATCTCTCACATTCTAAACCATTCAGTCAAACATTCATTTTATTAAATATAAAAGACCACCTAGGCATATTTCATAGTCTAAAACCTTGCTTCAAAATTTCATCTATTATTAATGACCACTTGTGAATCACTCACTATCTAACCCATTTGGGAATTTCTCATAGACCAAAACACCTTGGTCAGACATTCACAATGCATATCACATGAATTTCATATAATCAATAACTACATCCTAAAAAATAAATTAATGGAAAAAAGGAATGAAAAACAAGCATATTATACCAAATGGCCATAGATAATAAATCAATGGAAACACACAAATGTGTTGTCCCAAAAATAAGGTATCTAATGTTACACATAAGTAAATGAAATTTATCAATTTAATAAACCATATTAGGTAAAAAAAGTATTTAATTCCAAATCAATCAATACCAAAAACACCATCATGGGGAACTTTTAAAATATAAAATCCAAATATAAATAGGGAAAGGAACAAAATACCTACCATTATTTCCTACGATCGATATACATGAACGTTGGACCTTGAATAAGCCTAAAATGGTATAGATTTTTGAAAAGATAAAAACACTCAAACCTCGATAACTCAATCGATGGGAGGAATCCGTAAGAAAGGCCTAAGAGGATTTGAGAACTCAGCAGTGGGATTTCAATGCACCTTATAGTGTCTCAATTAGAGCTTGGATGGAGAATTAGGATAGGTTTAGAGTTTTTTGGATGTTCTGTAGTGCTCCTGTGTGAAGCAAGGGGAGAAGAATGTGTTTCCATAGAAGAGATATACCCTCGCACCAAGATAACCTATAATAAGAAAAATACATTGTGTATTTATTAAGAATAAATGGTGTGTAGTAGCCTCAAATGGCCACCAACATAAATGGTATTTCAGGTGACCGCATGGACATGTACGTAGAAATTACATGGTGAAAAGGCAGATGTACGCAACAAGGTAGGTGCATGTCGTGTACGCAAAGGTACGCAGTGTGTACATAGAAATTACTCATTTTTTCCATTTCCTCAAAACAACCCAAACATAGTATCCACACATGAAAAGACTATCCAGTTTCATACAAACATCACCCATTAAAGAAATTATTCCATATATTTATTTTCCAAAGGTACTGAAGAAAAATCTGTTAACATATTTGGCCACTATGATTGCACGTCAGCCTCCCTCTCCCAAGTCTCTCCATGACCTCTCTCATGCTATCATAGATCCCATACAAGATGAAAAAGTCAGCCACATTGAACCTTTATGTTTTTATCCAAAATACTAAAATGTTTTTCCTCAAATGATTCATCCACCTATAACTCAACATCCTTGGGGTTGAAAAACATGAGACGGGTCTGAAAAGTGACGTCGTAGCTGAGAAACATGACAGATGTTTTCCATATCCCGGTCCCACTAAGATTACTATAACTGATATGCAACAATCACATCTCTATACAATACATCAAATGGCCGGACATATCTCGGTGATAGATTACCCTATATCATAATCCTTCGGTGTCCCAACCATGGTTTGACATGTAGGAAACCCTGATATTTGACCTCAAACACAAGAGGTCGTATCCATTAATAACCATATGATTTTTGATGAGACTGTGCAGTATCCATCCTCATCAAAATAAAATCCACATGATCAGTGGTTTCTTACACAAGACGAGGAACCAACACAGCTACCTCTTCAACCTCTAACCAACATAGAGGTGATCAAAATGGACTGGTGTACAAATATTCGTATGGTTTCATTTGAATCATTTCCTAAAAACTAATATAGAAGAAAACAATACAAAAAGGGTATGTGTAACTTCCAAGAGCCCGTAATATCTTGGATTCATGCATGAATCATGACCTCCAAAACTGAAATCATGCACTCAGAATGGCCATCTATCCAAGGATGGTAATAACTACATAGAATTACATGTTTACGGAAATACATATATAGTCCCTTCCAGCCGCAAGATGTAAACCAATCATACCATTATTAAATTATAGAGTGCATGACCCCATGAAAATGTACAATCTCTCAAATGTAAAACATTCGACGATCATTAAATCAAAAGGTTTCATTGTTCATTATGAAATGTAAAAACTTTGTGAGTCTGTCAATGAAAACCCATAAAACATCATATCCTTAAGGTGAAATCGGTAAACCCATCACAAAATCCATCGCGACATCATTCCACATCCACACAAGAATGGTTAACTATTGTGATAGCTCTACTGGTCGCTGATTCTCCACCTTCACCTCCCGAATGGAGGAATATCTCTTAAAAAAACCAACTACATCTCTCATCATGCCTTTTCACTACTATTGATGATATATATCTCGATACGTCATGGAGACACCAGGATGTACTTCAAAAATTGTGGAATGAAAATCTTGTAAAATCTCCTCGCCTATGTTTTCGGACACCCATATGAACACATGAAAACAAAAAACATCATATTCGCATATGGTTCTCCCAGAAGTAGGGTCCTCTCATGACACACTCTTCCATAGGACTAGTCCATCGAGATCTGATAGCTTCCTCATTCGAACTCATTCCAGAAGGGTAAAGGTAAGAAAATATAAGAAAGAAACATCTTCCTAGGTCTATCACAAACATATTAATGCATCTCAAATAATAGAACCATAAGCTGACACTTACTACTGGACTCCTAAACTACCTGTATCTGAGCCCTTCTGCTTAATGCATCAACTACTGTGTTGCCTTTCCCAGGCGTGTAGGGAAACCCAATGTTAAATTAATGAAGATAATCTACCAACCTTTAATGTCTCAAATTCCGATCATGATTAGTATATATATATTTATGTCTTTTACTATAACACCTCAATATTTCATAGTATGTTATTTTACTACAACATAATTAAATAACTTGCACTACACGCAACACTGAGTTCAAGCACACCACGACTTACCATACTAGCTGTTAAAAAGTGGTTATGAATATTATTAACTGAATTTTGAACTTTATATAATACTTATAATTTTAGAATCTATATTATGATTTTTTAGACATAATGTAAGAACAAATTCATTTTTTTCAAATAAAAGAAGTTTTTTTTAAAATGAAATTTTGCAGCGTTTTAATGGTGAACCCTTTTTAAATCCAATATTTAAAACTTTTATATATTCAATTTGACAAAATAATCATCTTATTTAGAATCAGGACATAAGAATTTTGTTTCAATAAATTATTGGTGTTTTTCTGATAAGTTACATATTTGGGTGAATAGTTAAAAATACTACATTTTAACTGAAAACAACTTTTTTAATCAAATTAATTTATAGTGTCTAATTATACATTATAATGGTTTGAAAGAATTATTAAATTAAATTTTTACCATATAATCCAATTATGGTCATTGTATGTATTTTCACTTCGATATTGGAAATAAACAAGTCTTAATCTTTTGATAGTTATTATTTGCATAAAACACGTTGTTCGGTTTTGACAAGGGGAATTAATTTTAGATTAATAAATGCAACTTCTATGTTTTGAATTTGAAAAAATAGACATAATTTTTGAATTTAGAATATCAAATTTTTCTTAGGGTACAATTATTGCATTTTTCTGAAATCATTAAATTTTTTACGAATAGTGAAAAGCACTGTGTTATTGGTTAAAACTGAATTTTTGTATAAAATATTTATTTTTTTATTTAAAATTATTTTATTTTAAAATAGATACATAATACCTATATATGTTCACTATAATTTATTTGTGTCATTTTATAAGAAGTTTATATATATAGAAATTTTATTGATCTTTTTAACGTTTTTTACCAACCTTCTATGAGCATTTGAAAATTTTCATAAAACATAACTTTACCTCTTCTGTGAGTGGAATTTCATAAATCCAAGAGACACGGTTAACCTCAGTAAGTAAAATGTGGTTTAATACGAAGAAAATAATTTTTTTTGAATAGTAACTTTTTACTTTTATTTACCACTATTAAAAGTAAATAGGGTAATTAAGGGTAGAAAAGATTTTATTATTACCCTAACATATTTACTAATTCTATTGGATAAGTATAATTTGACAAAAAAAACCTTAGGAATAAAATAGGAACCTCTTTGTCCCACGTGAATTAGATTAGGACATTTATTATTATTTAATTCAAAGAAGAATTAAAAGTGTTAAATTCAATGTTTAATATCAAAACCATTCTTAATATAGGGTTACACATATTATAAATTCGACTATAAAGATTTATTAGATAGATAAGAAGATCTTATACATAATTTTATTTTATTTATAATTTTTATACATTATATAATTAAATTTATTTATGACACAATGATGATGCAGTAATTACATAATTAATGAAATATTAAAATAATTTATATTATAAATGTCCAAATAAATTTAATTAGAGACTTTTTAATAATTACACTAATTTTTTAGGTTAATATGACATATTAGGGTTAGTAAGATGATTTTTTTGGAATTAATAATGCTGTAAAGAATATAGAAAAAACAAAAGACCAAATAGTGTCAAAATTGACATAAAAGAGTTTTTAAAATAAATATTATATAATTAATTGATATTCTATTCCTAAAAATCTAAGGATTGTGAAAAAGGCTAATAAAATGGTAGGTGTATCATTAATGAACCACATGGGGTTCTCTTTGAAATATATAATAAGTTTATTAACCCCATAATACAAAAATATATTCAGACATGGTAAATGTCAAGCTATTTAACTAAGAGTTAAATATTAAAGGTAAGGTTAATATAGTGACTCAAAGCTATATAAAACCGATTGGTTGAGTGGTTTTTGACCCATACCCACCTCAAAATTTAATTAATCAACTTTGGAACCATTATAAACTGAAAATGTTTTTATTATAAAATAATATTTCTAGCTTTTCTAAGGTTCCCCTCACTCCTCTTAAAAAAGGGAACGTTCCCTTCTCTCAAATTCACTCCTCCAAAGACATTTGCCTCAGCCAAACCCTGCCCAAATATCTTCCCAACATTCCTCCCTTAATCCTAGAGGCCTTAATTTGGTCAGAAATCCAACCTAAGTATCCATTTTGATCAAATCCAAATAATAACCCAAAGAAGTGGTAAATATTTCATCACCTCTTTAATGCTCTTTTCTTCTTCCACTTCCTCTTTCATTGTTGATTCCATTAAAAATAATAACTCTAGTATATTATCTATACTATGATGTTTTTATAAATATGGTATAACCATATTCATTATTCTATCCATCCTTTTAATGACGTGTCACCATACGTGCATACGTACGGCTTACCGTCTCCACGTCGTGGTGTAGTAGTTATTAAATACATTATTATTGGATGGGTATAATAATGATGTGTAATTGATGTAAATAATAAATATAACATTATAATTATTCTGTATATATGATATAATAATAAAATTGTATATTATTTTAATATCAAATGAATGATATTGTCCCCCGTGCCTACGTACGGATTACCATCACCACTAACGCGATGAGATTCGTTCCCAATCATATCCATTCAATAATACTTATCATTACATTACTAGAAATAATGTTTATAGACTTAATATCATTCTGAATATGGATAAGATACATCCTATCCATAACAAACATTACCTTTGTAATAAATCATATAAAGAAAAACGAATCATCTAACACCCAAAACAACGATAATACTAAGATATTATTACAAAATCAATGTTAAAAGATCATATATTATATCATATTAATATATATGATTCTTATATAATTTAATAACAATTATTTTACCATTATACAGGAGATTAAACAACCCTCGACCAAGGAAACGTACACGGTAAGGGTTAATTTTACAATCTTATTATTATCCGAGGGTGTTTTTATATATGTATCTGCTGGAACAAATTTATAATCCATGTCTATGTTTCATGAATGTGTTTTAAAAGGGATTATTTTAAGGTAATTTTTACTAAAACATCATTTTAAATGTTTTAAATATTTATTCTTCTAAATAAATCTCTTTAATGTTGATATTTTAAAAATGGTTTTAAGGATTTATCTATTTGGATATGAATGTTTTTAAAATGTTAATTCCAATAAAAAGATTAAATGTAGTATTGGACAGTTTTATTCACAAATATATTTAAATGTATTCCTTTATAAATTGATATTCTATTAAATGTTTTCATGAAAAAGGCATTTTTCTCTCAAAGATTTTTACAAATCATTTTTATCTATTTCAACATCTATTGATGGATTTTAAACTTGTTTCTAGTTGATTTATTATGATACAAATATTCCATATTGTATTGAATGTTTTGTGATACGTTTGACTGTGGATGTGTTATTTTTATACCATTCATGGTTTATGGATAAAGTATTGACATTTTGTATGTTAGATTTAATATGAATGTTTATGTTATGTTTAAACCTTTTCATATGAGGAATACATTGGACATAGTATGTTACTGGTAGAGCCTGCTATAGCTCCTCCATGCATTGGTTGGTCTCATGATACAAACTAGTGTCTTGGCACAAGGGCTCGACAAAATTTTATTTTTAGTCTTGTCACAAGGCCTTGGCTATGTGGTTATGAATTCCTACATTATGAATTCCATCATTATGAAAGGGGATATTGATATTGCATGTTATTATTCAACTAGTAGAATATCAATGTGAGTCAGTAAATGACAATATATTGATTTATATTTTCCATATAATGATTATGTTTATGTTGAAAAGGATTTTTTTTAAGTTCTATACATTACCATAAATTATTATTCTTATTTACGAATGTTTTCGCTATATTGATATCCTTACTGAGCATCTGAGCTCACCCCTTTCTATGTTTTATATTTCCCAGGATGCGAAGAAGTATATTATGACTGACCAATAGTGATAGGCTATTGGATCTTAGTGTTTTCCATGGAAACAATGTTGTTGTAGTTTTGCATTTTATGATGTAATTTGATCCTTAGGAATGTATCTAGTACATCCAAGGCTAATAAATTAATCGGTCTTTCGAGACTTGATCTTTTGTATCACGTCAATGTTATTTAATAATGCACCGACTCTGAATAACTAGGGTCGAGCGTTAAAGTTGGTATTAGAGCATGTTTAGTACAAACCTTGTAAGCTAGATTAAGATAATCTCTGATTAGAGAAAATTACCTAAGATAGACTTTCATGATTAGTATAGGAGAACTTCTTAGAATTTTGGTAATGCAGAATTTTTGTGAGTTTTCCATGCAATACATCCCTGTCTGGATATGAGAAGGTAGAGGCGGCTTTGGAACAGATGTACCTAGGGGTAAAACCCGAAAACACCGCTTTGAGGTATACTCGAACGGGAACTGGTGCATGACAACAGGACTATGTACACTATTGGTTACGACACTCTCAGGGGATAGTCTTAAGATAATTCTCATTTTCATAACAGATAATTAGGAATGATTTACAATTATATACATCCTCAAAGAAAATATTTTTATGATTATGAATTATATCCATATAATGTTCAATTTACATTATGTATTTTACATGTTTCGAATTATTCATTGCAATTCATAAACTGACCTAGTGTATGCTATTGTTTAGAAATGGTGCCCAATAGAAGGAATGTGAACTCCAGCAATATGTATGATCCAATGAGTAAGAAGGTTAATATCTTTTATGGTTTAATCCCACATTTAGAAGGGAAATAGTCTACCATGTATTCTAAGCATATGATTAAATAGTATCATTTGTTAGTAAGATAAGTAATGAAATATTGGAGCCTTATTTCTTTGAAGGGAAGCATGAAAAGAAAAGGATTTAAGAGAGACAGATGGATAAAGGGAAAAGAGAAAAGAAGTATTTTCCCATATGTGATAACAGTGGAAAGAATCACCTTCGAAAATGATTGAAGGTAATGGGAGTTTTTTATAATTGTTGAGAAAATAGACACCAAGTACGTGATTTCAAGGGTAAGAAAAAAAGATTCCAACGTACTATGTTTCATCTAAAGGATTAGGGACACTATGCGAATCAATTTCCAAATCATCAGAGTATACCACAAATGCTGCTATTGGATAATAATAATGTTATGATACTACCAAATATGAAGAACAATGATTAGATTTCATACATTATTATTAAAGTATTGGTTCATTTGAGAATCGTATTAATGATGTACATGTTATAAGAATTATAGAGTATATAAGGATTATACTGGAGTACTTTTCTATTAAGGACATAAGGCTGTGTGGAACAATGAAAAGTGACTCAATAGCAGGTTAAATTTTTGGAAAATACATGGTTGAAGGAAAAGTAATCCTTAATATGGTCCTAATAAAGAGGTAGTTATTTTGGCATAAGAGATGGTATATTTGGATAAATTATATTGGATATTATTGACTTCCTTAGAAATGATTAGAAGTTTGTTTATTTCATCATTGTTGGAATATTAAATATTTTTGGATATAAGGAATATATCCAGTATTATATAAAGAATAAGAAATCATGAATGTAATCAATAAGGTTTTATGGTAATTCAGGGTGTTACCATGTTTTAAAATAATACATGATGTATGTGTTCACATTTTATTACGTGGAAAAAAGGATCTTCACTGTGTTTACCATCCTTATAAATTTTGGACTGTGTGTTTGGACAGATGTATTTTGGATAATTCTAGTATGGGATTATTTTTGGATTTCCACAAAAAGGACAACATACAGTTCGGGAGGCAACCCGTCACGTCCGAAAAGGATGCGATACGTGAACCCAAAACTGAAGGGCGATAAGGGTGTATCACCTACCACTGGACCATGTGATGTCCTGGATTTAATAATGTAGTTTTTTTCAAATGGTCTGGTAGATGAATTATAAATTCAATTTTTTGGAACCCTATATGATTAGGATAAATTGAATACTTTTTTATGTTCTATTATATTTTAGAGTGAAGGATGAGTTTATGGTAGAAATTAGTTAATGGATGGAACTCTACTTGCCAAGTATATATTTTTTTATCTTATTCTATAATGAAATTAATTCTTGAACATTAGTTAAGAGATCGTAAAACTAAAAATGTGTTCTCCTAATAAATTATGTAATGTTGAACCAATGATATTTTAAATCATCATAGATTGATGGCTTCATAAAACTCTATTCTATAATTGTTTGTGACTAATGAACTTAATCACTCCCAATAAATATTTATTTTTTCCATCCAATTATGTGTCTCTAATTTCCACAAATTTTCTCCAAATAGATTTGATAATTTGGTGGTTACTTTTTCATTCCCCTTTTCCTCTTATTAATACTAAATTTTATTAACCCAATTTCTTATGTGGGTTTTCCCACAAAGGTATTTTCTATTTTCAACCATTTCGTTCAAAGAACAATTTAAAATTATAAAGACAAAATTTATTGAATGAGGGAAGAATTTAACACCCCAAGATTTCATACTACATTATTTCTTCAACGTAATTTAATGACTTGCACTACACGCAACACTGAGTTCAAATACACCACGACTTTCCAAACTAGCCATTCAAAAGTAGATATGAGTAGTATTAACTAAATTTTGAACATTATATAATCCTTTTAATTTTAGTATCCATATTATAAATTTCTTAGACATAATGTAAGAACATATTCATTTTTATCAGATAAAAAAAGATTTTTTTTTTAAATGCAATTTTACCAACATATAATATAGAACCTTTTTTAAATCCAATATTTGAAACTATTATATATTTATTTTGACAAAATTATTTTATATTTTAGAATCGGGAAAATAGAATTTAGTTTCAATAAATTTTTGGTGTTTTCTAATAAGTTTCATATTTGGGGGAATAGTGAAAAATACTATATTTTAAATGAAAACAACTTTTTTAATCAAAATCACTTATAGTGTTGAATTATACATTTTAATGTTTTGGACGTATACATAGATTATATTTTTACCATTTAATCCAAAGATAGTCATTTTATGTAATTTCACATTGAAATTGGACATAAACAAGTGTCAATCTTTTGATAGTTATTATTTTTAAAAACAAACTTTTTGGTTTTGACAATGATAATTAATTTTAAATTAATATATCTAAATTTTATGTTTTTAATTTTATAAAATATACTTAATTTTTGAATTCATAATATCAAATTTATCTTAGGGTGAAATTTTGGTTTTTTTCTGAAAACATCCAATTTTTGACGAATAGTGAAAAACACCGCGTTATTCGTTAAAACTGGATTTTTATATAAATAATTATTTAATTTATTTAAATTTATTTTAGGTCAAAATAGATTCATAATATCTATATAAGATCAATTTAATACATTGGATCCATTTTATAATAAGTTTTGATACATAAAAATTTTATTGAACTTTTTAGCGTCTTTTACCAACCTTCTAGGAGCCTTTGAAAATTTGCGTAAAACATAATTTTACCACTTCTATGAGTGAAATTTCAAAAATCCTAGAGACCCGGTTAACATCAGTAAGTAAAATTTGGTTCAATGAGATGAAAATAATTTTTGGTGAATATGAACTTTTTACTTTTATTTACCACAGTTAAAAGTGAATTGGGTAATTATGGTAAAATGATATTATTATTACTCTAACACATATAATAATTCTATTGGATAAGTATAGTTAGGCCAATAATAACCATAGGAATAAAATATGAACCCTTTTGGTTCACTTGGATTAGATTAGGACATTTATTATTATTTAATTCAAAGAAGAGTTAAAAGTGTTAAATTCAATGTTTACTATCTAAACCATTTTTAATAAAAAGTTACACATGAGATAAATTATACTATTAAAATTAATTATAAATATAAAAATATTTCCTATATAATTGTATTTTATTTATAATTTTTTGATATTAAATAAATAAAATTTATTTATGACACAATGATGATGCAGTAATTACCTAATTAATGAAATATTAAAATAATTGATATTATAAATATCCATATAAATATAATTAGAGACTTATTATGAATTAAAATAATTTTTTAGGTTAATATTACATATTAGGGTAGGTTATATGAATTTATTTCTATGAAATAATGTTGTTGTGAATTAAAAAAAACAAAATACCAAATAGTGTCAAAATTGACATAAAAGAGTTTTTAAAACAAATATAATATTATTAATTGATTTTATATTCCTAAAAATATAAGGTCCAGCCATAGGACTTATATAATTATTGGTGTATCAATAATTAACCACATGGGGTTCTGTTGAAAGTATATAGTTTTTTTATTAACCATATAATATAAAAATACAAAGAGACATGGTAAATTTCAAACTATTTATCAAAGAGTTAAATCTAAAAAATAAGGTTAATATAGTGCCCCAAACATGTCTAAAACCTATTGGTTGAGTGTTTTTCGACTCATCCCCACTTTATCCTTTAAATAATCCACTTTTGAGTCATTATAAAACGTAAATGGTTTTATTATAAAATAATATTTCTAGATTTTCATAAGGTGCCCCTTACTCCCCATATAAAAGGGAACTTCACCTTATCTCAAATTCACACCTCCAAATACATTTTCCTCATGCAACCCCTGCCAAAATACCCTCAAACAATTCCTCCCTAAATCCTAGATGTCATGTTTTGTTCAGAAATCCATCTTAAGGACCCCTATTGATCAAATCAAAAGGAAGAACCTGAAGAAGAGGTAAATATTTCATCACCTCTTTCATGTTCCTTTCTCCTTCCACTTCCTATTTATTTTTTATTTCCATTATAAAATAATAACTCTATTATCTTATATATACATTTATGTTATTATAAATATGGTACAACCATATTTATTATTCTATCCATCCTTTGAATGACATGTCACCATACGTGCGTACGTACGGCTTACCATCCCCATGTCGTGGTGTAATTGTTATTCAATACATTATTATTTGGATGGGTATAATAATGATTTTTATTTGATGTAAATAATAAAAATAACATGATAATAATTCATTTATATAATATACCATAAATTTGTATCTTTTTTTTATATAAAAAAAATGATATTGTCGCTCGTGCGTATGTACGGATTACCATCTCCAAGAACGCAATGAGATTCATTACACATCATATCCATTCAAGACTAGATGATTAAAAATAATGTTTAAAGGCTTAATATCATTCTTAATTTGAATAAGATACATCCTATAAATGAGAATCATTACTTATGTAACAAAGCATATAAAGGAAAACGAATCAGTTAACACCCAAAACGATGACAATACTAAGATATAATTAACAATGAAATGTTAAAAGATCATATATGATATCATATTAATATATTTGATTCTTTTATAATTTAGTAACAATTATTTCACCATTATATGGGAGGTTAACCTACTCTCGAACAAGGAAAAGTACAAGGTAAGAGTTAATTTTACAATCTATTTATTATCCAAGTTTGTTTTTACGTAAGTATTTACTGGAACATATTTATTATCCATGTCCATGTTTCATGAAAGAGTTTTCAAAGGGATTATTTTAAGGTAATTTTACTAAAACATCATTTTAAATATTTTAAATATTTGTTCTTCTAAATCATTCTCATTAATTTCTATGTTTTCAAAATGGTTTTTACAGATTTATCGATATGTACATTAATGTTTTTAAAATGTTAATTCCTTTAAAAAGTTTCAATGTGGTATAATAAACTTTGATTAAAAAATGTCTTTAAATGTCTTCTTTTATAATTTTTGATACATTAAATGATTTCATGAAGAAGGGATATTTCAATCAAATAGTTTTACAAATCATTTTCATCTATGCCAACATCCTTTTATGGATTTTAAACTTGATTGAAGTTGATTTATTAGATAAAAATCATCCATATTATATTGAAGATTTTGTGATATGTTTGACAGTTGATGTGTTATTTGTATACCATTCATGGTTTATGGATAAATTATTGATATTTCGTATTCTAGCTTTAATACAAATGTTTATGTTATGTTTAAACATTTTTATATGAGGAAAACATTGGACTTAGTAAGTGATGGGTAGAGCCTGCTATAGCTCCTTGATGCATCAGTAGGTCTCCTGAGACAAACTACTGTCTTGGCACAAGGCCTTGAATAAATCTTATTTTTATCATTGGAACAAAGCATTGACTATGTGGTTATGAAGTCTAGAATTATGTATTCCATCATTATGAAAGTGGCTATTGATATTTCTTGTGATTATTAGACTAGTAGAATATCCACGCGAGTATGTAAATGGCCTTATTTTGATTTATTTTTTCCATATTATGATAATATTTATGTTTAAAAGGCTTTGGTTTTAGTTCTATACATTGCGTTAAATGTTTATTCTTATTTATGAAAGTTTTCTCTATATTTTTATCCTTACTTATCATCTCAGCTCTTCCCTTTCTATGTTTTTTTTCAGGATGCAAAGAAGTATATTATGACTGACCTGTAGGGATATTCTATGGGATATCAGTTTTTTCCATGGAAACAATGTTGTTGTAATTTTCATTTTTATGATGTAATGTAAACCTTATAAATGTATCTAGTACTTCCAAGGCTACTAAACTAATCGGTCTTTCAAGACATGATCTTGTGTGATCATGACAATGTTAGGTAATAATGCACTGACTCTGGATAACTAAAGTCGGGGTGTTACATTTACGCTTAGTGTATACCACATTACTTTATCCCAAAATAAAATTTCTCCAATAGTGAAAAGCATGCCCAAGTCAAGATAATTCGAGATCATTTGTTGGGTAATTCCACTCATGTGGCCTCAAATTCCAAGACCCGTATGCAATGACTCCATCCCCTTGTATACTCACTTCTCCCATGATGATACCTTTTGTATCACATTAAACGGTGTAACTCTTACTGAGTTACAGAAAAATATATATCAGTTCTGAAGTAAATATCATGTTCATCTCCTAAAGGGATGAATCGTAGGAATCATAGATCAAGTATAATACACCCTTCTTTGGAACGCCTATCAGTGTCACAGGTAAGCATGAAAAGTCATAAATAAAGCATTTTTTGGAACCAGATAGCCCTAAAAAACTCTGTAAATTAAATACATTATTCGGCAGATTCTAGGAAACTACCACTATCACCTTCTTTGGGACGATAGATATTCCTGTCTCTGAGATGAAATTACTTAATAAGTGAATCTAGTCCATTAAAAAGTGGTACATTGAGAGAATATCATATAACTTATACTCACTTACTGTACTCAATATGATTTAAAGAATGGTGGCATGGTCGTGTCGTGTGAGAGAGTACACAAAGATATGATTCATGAATATTACATAAATAAAATACATGTAAGGATTGAATTGACACTGGTGCTGCTCCTGGCCCAAGATCAATAGAGAAATCTACCTCTCCCTCTAGAGGTAATCCAAAAAAGTCAGTTGGAAAGAAATCCCTGAAACAATCCACTTCTAGAAAAAAGTTCATCTATGAAGTCCCCTAGTCATCCTAATATAAACTAGAAATATATTCTATTGCTACACTTAAACCACGATGCATGGGTATATCTCTTATCGGCTTGACATCCCATTAACCACTGTTTAGAAAGTATCCACCTTATGGTGAAATAAAACTCACCCTATAGTGCTAGCAGTCAAAAAAGACATGAAAGGAGACCAACTATCCCCTTCTGAGAATGAAAACGAATCATGTAATTTTTATGAAAAATATGTCTTAAAAGAAGTGACACCCACAAACCTCAAGATGGAACACATTGAACTGACGTACACTAGCCTTCAAAATACCCAATAGCATGTCTAGAGTCATAACATCGTTATAATTAAAGATATAAATCCCATGTCTCTCTACAATGTCTACGGATATAAAACTATGGGGAGAACAAGTATAGAAAAGAGTATTAGCTAAAACTGGGGTGACTAGAATCATACATCTTACCATAGGGGTTCTAGGAACCTTTTCTATTGTGTTAAATCCATTGAAAAAATATGACATGAACAGCGGTCCTGTGATCTTTCCTGGCTACCCTGAGCTTATCCACCCGACTATCGATAAAAACATGCCATCTGGCTACCACAACCATGACCACCTACTTGGTTTGAGATATGTTACTAATTCTAGTTATAGTAATGATGTAGAACTGGTGGCTGTACACATGTTATGTGGATTCATAACAGACCCTCTCTCACTAGCTGCTGGTGGGAACATCCTGCAAAAACAGTGAATATGGCCCATCATTCCACACCATTGGCACTCAATATGGTCTTTTGTGAAATATGATCTTGTATGGCCCACATTCTGCACTTGTATCCCACTACTCAGCTACCTGAAGAAACATTGTGTTTAAATTTCCTTTGGAACTTCCTACTATCAGTCAGAGGAATATTATCCCTTGACGTTGATCCACCGTAGCTCGCAGCTCAAAAATCCCTTAGATTGGGCTCGATAATCAGTTTCTGGTTTAATATAGTATTCAATGAAGTCAACATGAAAACATTCACCTACGATAGGTTTATTTACTTGAGACCGTCCTTAAATATCATATCCAATGATTACATGTCACCCCCCATAATTGGTGGGATGCACTAAATCTCTATAGATCAAGAAGTGTAACCCATTAATGAAAGTTCACCCTTCTCCAAAAACCTGAACACCTGGGCTCTGTCGGACCTCAACGTATCTGGGTAGAAGTAATCATATAAGGTACTATGAAACATTCCCAAATACATTTATCGATGATGTACAACCTGTGAGAATATATCGCACCATCTATTTGTGGAATCACACATCATGTAAGTCGCAGGCTTCACCCCCCTCTCAGGTGGCATATGTAGGTGATCAAATATATAAATAATGGCCTCCAACCATGACTATAAATCATGTGTTACTCCATTTATTAAAAAGTGTGGTGTTTCCACTACTAGAACCCTTATGTAAACTCTTCCATGTTCTAGTCTTGGTGTGGTGCTCCCTAAATATTCTGCATCATCCTCATAAAGCCTTCACAAAACTGTGCTTCAGTACCTACATCTGGTATAACAATTGTTTACAACATCATAACAACGGGAGGATCTGTAAGTAGTTCCTAATATATCATTTCTATTTTCTGATCATCTCCTAGTACATAGTGTACAATCAAACTAAATCTTGGTAGAATGATTCTATAAGGTCATGCACACACCTCAGAAAAAGGTTAATGAAAAATTAAACTCAGATGATTGAGAACAAAAATGGAGATGGAAAGAATAAATGTTTAACAATAGAGTGTAACATGGAATGTAGAACGACTACAAGGCTTGTTCCCTTAAGCCTTAATAGGGTGTGTAACTCTGCAAACTTGGTCGTGTAACACCCAATACACATAGAGTGTTCCTCCTCAAACATGACATATACATGAATATCCCCTCTTACCTAGGTAATTCTACATTTCTAGAAATATACAGTTCTATTATTGAAAAACTACAGGTCATGTACACCCTAGGAATGGTTTTTAAAACAATGTTTCATCCCCCCATGTCTGTAGTCACCCGACCAGATACACGGTTGATTATAACAAGGAGTGTACTCCCAATACATTGTGCATTTTACCAACAGTTTTCTAACCCCATGTCTCTGTACACACAATCACACGGTCAAAAGCTACATGAATTGTATATTTAGTACATGGATTGTATTTAATAAAAGTCATTTATTACAGAATAGAAGAACGCATGGCATGTGTTCACAACATCACACTATGTGTTTTCTGGTATTTTCATAATGTAATATATTTAATATTTTATGAAAACCTAAAAGTCATAAAATTTGGACAATTCAAGCCATGTTTCGATCTATGACATACCATACATACCACAAATCAATGTTTGGTATACTTATTCATACATTATCTAAACTAAATTTAACTATAGTTCAAACATGATTTTCCAAATCCCAATCCAAGAGGTCCATATCACCTTAGTGGCCAAAGCATGGTGTCCATCCAAAAGGGACTTTTTATATACTAGTACTATATCAAAATTGAATTTATTTCTATCACAATTTCATACATATCTAGCACAACATTTATCACAATTTTATGCAATCATTAACTCTCTCTAAATGGAATAACAATAATTTGTGATAAGTGATTTCTAGAATGTTTCTATATGATTCATGACATGGAAGGCCCTCAACTAATCGGATTACAAAGTAAAAAAACCCCAAATGATATTAATGATAATATCCCAATACATGTGTATCACCCAATGCTTAAATCAAATCAACTGTAACAATTGATAACAAATAAAATTGCAATATTCCAGCAAACATTGCATTCCCCTATACATGGGATATATAATCCTAAGAAAAAATTATTAACTACTAACTATTTCTTCTTATCCACTTCTAAAGTCCTAAAATTCAAATAAAAACTAGAATATAAAACCACCTTTGATACCACTTTTTAATTTCCATGTTCTTGGTGCCACCTGAAAGTGCCCCAAACCCGGCTGGTCACATATCCTCATGTTCATTTTACCATAAAATATAGGCTATCAACATGATGTGGAGGCTATGTTAAGACATTTAAGAAACCAATACCTCATTGGAAGTGTATACACATTGTAATATAAATATAAATCAAAAATTAGAAGTGTTAATACCACAAAAAGTAAACAACAAAAGGCTGAAAGTAAATCCAACAAAATCCACTATATCAATATATATATATATTTATGATCCATGGAACATGAATCTAAGAAAATATGAAAAAAAGTCATAATGCTATAAATAAATAATGAAAACAAGGTTCATATGATACAAGTAATCTCAAGTAGAATCACAATCCTCATATTGGTCAAATGCTCTTTATCTCTAACAATAATCAAGTACATAATGTTGATGAGACCTAGCCTTTATCTATTCCTGCAGTCATATAATCTATTTGGGTACTAAATCATGACACAAATAACGTGTGAGATAAATTCTAGTAGGACACTACTAATATATATGTCCCTAAATATCAGTAAATATATATATATATATATATATATATATTTCATTTAATATGAAAAATATGAAGCAATAAAGTAGGAAGTAATCAAAAGTAAATAATACTCAGTTACATTAATTTAACATTTATTTCTCATCTTTTGAATCATGTAACCCCCGGATATAGCCTACGCTCTATACCTCCCTTGTAAGTAACAAAACATGTGTCTCGAAAGACCATCCAAAAAATCACGTATGATTGAATCAAAGCTTCTTCTTTGTCTTGGCAAATTCTTCACAATCATTAAATTATTCCTAAGATATAACTTTGGGAATGTTCTCCTAGTCAAATACCTATGGTAAATCAAAACATCAATTCATTTAATAAGGAAATTCTGTGAAATCGCTCACGGTATAACCTGTATGGTCTAATATGATATCAATCATTAGTAAATGAGAAGCTTAGAAATATCTCATGGTCTAAATCCTTGTGTCAAACATACATATAATTAAATATAAATGACCTCTTGTGAAGATCTAATATTATATTCCCTTGTTTCACCATTTCATCCATTATAAACGGCCACCTAGGTAGCTCTCATGGTCTAACCCCTTTTGGAAGCTCTCATAGTCCAATCCCCCTTGGTCAAAAATTTACAATAAATATCATATGTCATTCATATAATCAAAAACTACATCATAATAAATCATGTCCTGGAAAACAAGGAAATCATAACAAGAATCCTAGACCACATTACCATAGAAAATCAATCAAGGAAATAAAACCCATGGGGTGTCCCATAAACAAGGTATCAAACCTTACTCAAAATAAATAACCCTTTATCAATCAAATAAACAATACCCAGAAATAAACAGTGATTATTTCTAAATCACGAAGTACCCAAAATATGGCCATGTGTCACTTTTAGTATATGTAATCCAATGAATAAATCAAAAAGTCACAAACCACCTACATAGATTTCTTACGATCGATATACATGAACATCAACCCTTGAATATGCCTAAAATGACATTGATCTATGAAAAGATAAAAAACTATCAATTCATGATAACTCAATCCAGGAGAGGAATCATGATCAAAGGATAATTAGGGTTTGAGAACATAATATTTGGAATCCAACACACCCAATGGTTTCTCAGTCAGATCTTTGATGGAGAATCAGGAAGGGATTGAAATTTGTTTCCATTTTCTAGTACTCTTTTACAAAACACAGACAGAAGAATGTGTTTATGGACATGAGACGTGACCCCACAATGATATATATAATAAAAATAATACTACATAGTGTGATAATTTATACTACACATTGTGTATTAGCCTCAACCAGCCCCTGATTTAAGTGGTCTTCTGGGTCATCACATTAATATGTACTAGACTATTACATAGTCAAAACACAACTGTATTCCATAAACTAGGTACCCGTTATGTACTCTGAAAAACACAACGTGTACATGGAAAATCATATTTTTCATCATTTTTCTCAATCAACTCTAAAATAATATCTATACCCGATTATAATATATATGTTATTTTACGAATCATAACATCTCTTTTTTTTATTCTTAAATAATGTAATCATCATTCGTGGGGTGTCAATTAACCTCTTCTGTGGATGATGAGCTTTCATTTCAATTTACTACAATCATGGGATGTTTTAATTCACATGTAATTATATAAAATGAGATAAATATATATATATATATATATGTTATTAGTTATTTATTATTAATTTTTTTTTACAAAGAAGACCATAATAAATTGACCTTTTAAACCATGAAAAGAATACTCCCAAAACAATTTGAATAAAAAATATTATTGTTAATTAATTGGTGGATAATGTAAAAATAATATTATGTAGGGTTTTATAAACATGGATTTAGTTCTTGAAGAAATTAATTAAACTTTTAAATATAGTATACATGAGGTCTAAATGTTTTTAATGTAACTAAAAAATGAGGTATGTGATATATTATATCAATTTCCATTTATTGAGTTAAATGTATATATCCTAGGTTATGTTTTTCCAAGAATATACATGAATGAAATATGATTTTTTTATAATATATTCCCACTTATAATTTTTGGATTAATATTTTTCAGAAATAATTATTTCATTTATTGTTTCTCAATCTAATGATATGATCATTGTAAGGGTAAATTTTACAATCTAATTGTTATCCAAGTTTGTTTAAACGTAATTATTTATTTTTTCATATTTATCATGCAAGTCCATTTAAAAAAAATACATTCAAATGAATTATTTATATTGTTTTTATGTAGGGAATATCTAACTAAAACATCATTTTAATTAATTCATATATTTGTTCATCTCAATCATCATTATTCATTTCCATGTCTAGAAAATTGTTTTTATGGATTTATTTATAAGGAAATGAATTTTTTAAATGATATTTTTAGAATTTACCCCTGATATTTAAATATTGTATGGGACACATTGATTAAATTTTTTTTTAATTCTATTATTTTATAATTTAATAACTTTGGAATAATATATTTAAATTAAGAAATTTATTTTTCATAATAAATTTTAATGATTTTATTAGACTATTTTCATCTATGCCAACATCCTTTATTGGATATCATGTTTTATTGGTGTTTATCTATTATGATGTCATTATCCAAATTTCCTTTTATGATTTATGATTATTTTTTACAATGATTGTGCTTTTTTATAACATTCATGGTTTATGGTTAATGTATAAGGATTTATTAAAGTAGTTTTAATATGAATTTTTATATTTATTATGTTTTCCCTTTTTCATATGTGGAATGTATTAGACAAAGTAAGTGATTGGATGGGGATGGATAATTAAATCCATATTGGTTTAGGACTAGTTAATGGTATACCTAATGGGTGGGGAGTATTTAATAAAATCCCCTTGAAACCTAAATTTCCCCATGAGACAATCTAGTTTGTGTTTTTAGCAGTTTGTGTGTGGTCTTTTCTTGAGACCTTGAAAACACGGTTCTGATGTTTGGAATAATTAAATCTCTAATTATGAAACAAGTAATTGATAGTTTATTTTATTATAGTAATAATAGAATATATATGATTATGTTTTATTATGGAATTAATTATTCCTATTTTATTCCTTACATATTAATCCCAATATTATATTTTAATCTCATTTTTTCATTATTTATTATCCATTATATATTATTTATTCACACTCTATTACAAACCCTTACAGAGAATCATTGCTCACGCCATTAATATGGCCCCTTTACACATGTTATAAAGAATAAAACATTGAATCTTCTTTCAGGGAAGAATTTTATTTCATTTTTTATTTCATCATGTTTTTTTCTTTTTGTAATGTATTATAGGTAGCATGAATGTATTCTAGATTTCCACGATTTCTAAATTGATAGGTTATTCAGGAATTTATTCCGTGTAATGAAGAATATGTAATAAAATAATGTACCAGTGCTGGTATTCTTTGGTCGGGGAGTATTAGTTGGTATCATAGGCTGTTTAATAGAAAAATTGGAATCATATTTTAGAAATGATTTATTAGTGGTCAGAACCCAAGGAAAAGATATTGAGGAAATGTATAGAATTAAATATTTGAATTTTGGTAAGGTAGTGATTATGTTTGTCTTCCAATAAATACCTCCATTTTTAGATACTAAATATTGATTTGATTTTGGAATCGATGTACCCAAGGGTAAACACTCCAAGAAGGTGTCTTAGGCCATACATGGGATTACCTAGTACACAAAAAATGGGTCTTACTTCACATATGGTTTGACAGTCCTAGGGATTATTCATAGTACAAATCACTTTTTCAATAGAATCCAAATGGAGTATATAAATGTAAAAATTTCATATAAGAAACCATCATTAAGATTATGAGATTAGTAATGCAAAATATTTTCCATTTATGTTTTCTACTTAACTAGTATTGGGATTAGACAATATGTTTCATAATGTTATTATCTAATCGAGTGTGTGAAATTTTATAGAAATTTCACCTATTAAAGAGAATGATTACCACATAAACACACATATTCCAAATAGTAAAAATGATTGATTCTTGTATGGTTTTAAGCAAACCCATCGAAGGGAACTAGGCTCTCAAAAATTCTAATCTTATAAAGAGATAATATCATGTCCTATCATGAAGATAAAGTGTTTTCTATGTGTTATGACTATGAAAGTAAGAAATATATGAAGATAAAAACATATAAAAGTATTGATAAACTGTTGAAGGGAAATAATAATTTTCCCACGTGTGATAATTGTTGAAGGAGACACCATGGTAAATTTTTAAATGGTATAGGAGTTTACTAAAAGTGTGGACAGAAAGGAACAAATTTTTATGATTAAAATGGTATTAAAGTGTTGTCAAATGTAAAATTTTTCAACTTAAAGGATATAGGATACTATAAAAATTAATGTCCCATGTTTCAAACAAATTTATACTAAAAAAATAAAATATATCATAGTCTAGAATATTCCACAACCATGAGCGTTGAGGAATTATTATTGTTCCTATGTTTACATTCTGTAACTACAATTTTTATCTATTTTAATCAATGATTTTCTAATTATTAAAATTATATAATATGTAAGGATTTAAATATAGAACTATTTCATTAATGATTTGAGTTTGTATCATGAAAATTACCAAGGAAAGGTTACTTAGTATCAATTTAAACTATTGGGATTGTATATGGTTGAGGGAATTAAAAGAATTAATATTTTCCTGATATTGGGATATAAATTTTTGTAATAAATAAATGATTGATCTGGAAAATGTAACTTGGATATCACATACTATTTTGGATACAAATAATGGATTATTGAAAAAGAGGTAGATTCTGTGAAATTTTGGGATTTGGGAATATTTCCTAATTAATATGATTTCAGGAAGGAATAAAGAAGCATTCATGTATTAAGAAGGGGTTTTATGAAAATTCATGTTATTACCATGCTTCAGAGAAATTAAAGGATAATTTTCTCACAAGGTTCTATGTGATGATTAAGAGAAACTTTAGGTTTTTTTTAAAAGTTCACTATATAAATTCAAACACTTCATTTCTAAATTTTTGGTTCTTTTTATTTTGAAAATATTAAAAATTTATGATATGGTTGAATTTTACTTTTGGAAATGGTTTTGGATATTAATGTACTTGAAGATACAACATCTACCATAAACTAATTTAGGAATACTTAAAGGCACGGACAAAGGATAATATTGTGTTTACAAAAATGTATCATTTATTCATATTTCTTGACATTTTTATAATGTGAAATAATTTCTCAAATTTATGGAATGGATATTCAAAAAAATAAAAATTATCATAGTACCATCTTTTCTGATGTGGGTATTCCATAAAGCTATTTTCATGTGTCTACATTTTATCATTTTTTAAGTGAAATTAGAAATTATGAGGATGTATTTTATTGAAGAAGGGCAACATGTATCAACCCTAGGATTAAAAAATAATTTATTATATTATCTAATTGACACCACAATGTGTCTCTATGGAATAAAATTTTATTATTATAATTAATAATTGAATTTATAAAACCAGACATACACGATTGTGATTAGTAATATATTTATATTCTAAAAATTGCGAAATTTTTTTTATTGAATAATAACATAACTCTTTTTAATATTAATTTTACCTTTATAAATATTAAAGTAACATTTATGAATAGTACTATAACGTCACCAAAAATGGTTTATAATAAATTTAGTCATATTAAAAAAGAAAATATGATATTATTATATTGTATTAATTTTTTAAGAATTATTAAATAAGTATTAGTATTTTTTCAAAACATTAATTTGTATTTAAAATTAAATAATTAATATAATGAATCAAAAGAAAATTTATTTTACTAAAATATAATTATATGTTAAAATTTAATTTTCTTATTATTATAATATAATTTTATGAGACCTTAGTTGAATATTCAATGTGACATAAAATTGTTAATAATTTTAAAATTGGTATATTTCATGTAAAAGATTAATTTATTTAAAGATTATAATTCTAATATTTAGAAAATTATTTTCAAAATGGTGTTCATTTTTAGAATCTACACATTATTATATGGTTTCGATGATTTTTTGGAATTTTTTTTAAATATATAATTTTTATGAACAATAAAAAATTCATTTTAAAAAAAAAATTATGGTATATTTTTTTATGATTGGATTATCAGATGATTATAATATAAATTTTTTTAAACATATGAAATAAAAAAATTATTTTATTACAAGAGAAATTTTGTATCAAAATAACTGATAACATTTAAAATATATTTTTATATATAAGTATAAAAGAATCATTTTTTCTATCGATGTAGTGCCTGTGACGTGCTAACAAATCCAATTTGGCTCTATAAAATTAATAATTAAATAATAAAAAATATTTAAAAAAAATTTATTAATAATTTTGGGTTATTGTTTTATTATAGTTTTTAATTTTGTAGACATGTAATATTAATTTTATCAAAATTCATGTGAAATGATTTTGTAGGACAAGAAAATAAAAAGTAAAAAATTTATGAAGTTTTCTTGTTATGTATTTGAGTAAATATACATAATGAATAAATATAAAAATATAAATATAACCTAATTAAATTATTTTTATAATAGTAATTAATTTTTAATGTTTATATATGAAACAATTAACATTACTACTTATGCAATACTTAGGCACTTCTTGTACAAGAATAATACAAATAAATGAAGTGTTTTAAATTAAAACTATAAAATTTATTATATGATCCATACTTTAAATAATACATCTTACATATAAAATTTCAGATGATTATCTCAATTTTATTCCAATTTTTGTTATTTTCGACACGCATCATTCGGTTTAATAAAATTATAATTTTCATTATCAAAAGAAAGTCAAGATGTAAAATTATAGTTTTTAATTTGTATAATATTTTATTGAGGTGTGTTACAATAGTTTTTTACAAAAATATATAGTTTATTAAAATCAAATTATATTACTTTCATCATGAATATTTTTTTTGAATATAATACTAACCTAATGTCTTGAACAATTACGGTGCAATAAATATATTAAATTAATGATATTGAAAATATTAAAATAAATAATATTTGACATTTTTTTGTTTAGTCCCAATATATAAAGATTGATATGTTTTTTCAATGATATAATAATAAATTGGATTCTAGTTTTATACTTTATTTTGTTTTATTTAATGTCAAAATTATGAACAGTATTAATTTGTCATAAATTACTTTTCATGATTAAAATATTTTATTAAATTCTTAAAAAGTAACAAAATTATTTAAAAAGACAACAAATGATTATATTATGTTGACATTGTAATCCCCTTATATTTATATTTATTTTAATTTCATTACTCATATTTTTGAATTAATATATCTTTATATTTTATGCAATTCCTAATTTCCCGGTCACCTAAAATTTAAAAGGACCTCCGTCCTTTAAAAACAATTCATCACCATAAGACTTCTTTTACACTTATATTATTCCAATTTCCATTCTCCTCATCCATTTAAACATTATAGTGCTTCTTTTCACATAGAAACAACACTTCTAAAATCCAATGGATGTTCTCATGGAGAAAAGATTAATAAGGTATTGTTTCTTTTTTCCCTTTTAAATTCATATTCACTTATACCATATCTTCACCTACAATAGATTGATTCATGATAATTATCGAATCATATATATACATGATTTTTGTTTTTATTAATGTATCTGAATCATAAAATATTTTTTTTCTTGAATTCATAAATAATGAAATTGTCATCCATGGTGTGTCAATTCACAGCATTTATAAAAGTTGAATTTTTTTCACTTTACATGAATTATGGAATGTTTAAATCCCCATGCAATTTTTTAAAATTAAATAAATATATACATGTTATCAATTGTGAATAACTATATTTTTTTTACAATAAATACCATAAAAAAACTGACAACAGAAACCATCAGTAGAATGCACCTGAAAAAATGGGAATTATAAAATTAAGTTAAACAATGGGTGGAAAATATTATAGTAATATTATGTAAGGAATTATAAAAAATTTATAACTTGTATAAAAATTTAATAACAATATTCAAACCATTATACAATATTATTGAACATATTTAATGAAGTCAAACTTTAGGTAAGCAATATCATAAATCAATTTCAATTCATTAAACCAAACATCTATATATTTGGTTATGTTTTTCAAGTGTACGCGTGAATGACCACGTTTTTGTTTTGTACTATATATTCATATATATTATGTTGTTGCATATTTTTTACACATAATTATTTCATTGATTTTTCCTCAATCAAAAGATATGATCTTTGTGAGGGTTTATATAGAAATCTCCTTATTATCTATCTTTTTTACAACTAAGTATTTATTTGTACATATTTAACATGCATCTCCTGGTTTTTTATAATATAGGAAAAAATGATATATTTTTATGTGTTTATTTAATTAATCGTTAAATAAAACATCATTTTAAATATTTTGAAGATGTATTCTAATAAATCACAATTAATCCTGTCCATGTTTTTAAATTGGGTTTATGTATATATTTATAAAGAAATGAATATTTTAAAATTGGAATTTTTTAAATTCCTAGAAATGTTTCTATGTTCTATGGGTCACATTGATTCAAAAATCTTTTTTTAAATTTTAGCTTTTATAAATGCATGTATTTTGAATAAATTACTTAAATGTAAAAAAATTTAAACTTTTTAAGATATTTTACTGATTGTATTATAGTATTTAAACCTTTTACAAAATGAATTGTTGGATAGGATATTTTATTTAGATTAATCACTTATAATATCATTGAATATTTTTTTGTTTAATATATTATGATTTTTTATGGTGGATCCACTATTTTGATACCATTCATCGTTTATTGTTATTGTATTAACATTTTGTATACCAATTTTAATATGATTTTTTTTTGTTTTTTTTTGTTTCGCCCTTTTTATATGAGTAATGCATTGTACCTAGTATGTTCTAAGATGGGGACTGTTAAATGAAAGCCTTATTTATTGGGGAACATTTAATTAAATCTGCATTGGTTGAGGACAAGATAATGAAGGACCGTCGATGCAGTGATAATTCTCATTAGACAAACAAGATCATGGTTTTACACATAATTTTGCAGCCTTGGCACAAGATCATGATGATGTGGTTATGATGTTTGTAATTATTAATTCCCTCAATATGAATGTAACATCTCGGTTCTAGGTGCCGTCCAAGGGAGCCTCGTACCTGGTTGGTCACATAGCCTCAAGCACATTTCCCCAATCGCTAGAGGCTGCTGACTAGAAGCAAGTGCCTTAGGTGTGATAGTGGGGAATATATGACCTTATTGGAAGATTAACATAGCAGAATAATAATAATATTAAACTGCAAAATAATTAATATAATACAATAATAAAATAGTTGATGAATGAATGTAATAAACAACTATTTCATCTATATATAAATAATGATTCATGTCACTAGTATCTAGGAATAATTCTAAAAAAGTCACAATGTTGCAATAAAATACAAAATCCATGTTAAAAAGAAAACAAGTAAAATACTCCAACAACATCGCAAGCCTCAGCTTGGTCCCATGCTCTCAGGATCATTTGTAATCAAGTACCTGAATTAGAATGGTGCTTTCCCTTATCTATACATTCAAAAATATAATTTGTTTTGTCTAAAACAATGAACCAAATATGGTGTGAGATGAATACCAATAGCCAACCACCTAATGATATGTGCTTTACAATCATTGAATATATATAATAGGAAAAAATATGAAAAATGATGTAATAAACATGGTAGTACTCAAAATTAATCAATACTATAGTTTCAACTACATTCATTTAAATTTATTAATCATTCATCCAATCATTCACAAGTAACCCCATGGAAAAGTTCTCACAGCCAAACCCCTCTCATTCAACTTATCATTTTTCATTAATGATGTAACGACCCCCTGTGATAGCTCACATAGTATAACCCCATTGGTCTAATTCCAAAAAATACTCTCTGAGGAAACACTCACCATCAATTCCCCATATGGTATTTTAATGATAAAATATAGACTCCATGAGGAAGAAATCAACTTTAATTCATCCTCTCGTCTCATAACGATTACTATAGAAACTCTGACGGAGAACTCAACATCAATCAACCATATGATCTCGCTACCAGAAAAGTATAAGAGACACTCAAGATAATCCCTCAATGTGAATTTCCCCTATGGCCTCACTAAACAAGGTTCCCACAACCCTACATACAGAAATCGTGCACAAATGATATTCAGCATCCAGAGTAAACCAAATATACTACATGGCTCAACAACCGTAATTCATATCACAATCTTGTCATATAATATCTTCTACATCCTAAGAATACTAATAATTGAAAAAAAATAACAGCCTAATAAGATATTCTAGTCTCAAAGGTCAGTATCAAAATCAATCATGGGAAACCACAACCATTGAAAGGAAAACAACCCTATTTGCAAACAAAAACACATACTCCTGAAAATAAGGCATAGAAGACATTAACAAGGTTAAATTACCTAAACACGTAATACCCTAAACTAGGGTGTTGGGATAATTTCACATATAATTCATAGACAATCAACTAAAAGGCACAAACCACTTACCTCAACGTTGTACATTCTATGTAGTTGAACCTAATCATTGGATTTAACCTAAGTCTTCATTGATCTACAAAAACATAAAAATCCCCCAACCACAAATAACTCACGAATGGGGAGGAAACAAGAGATGAGGATCTCATAGAATAAAGAACTCACTGCATTGATTCCAATTCAATCAACAGTGTTCGATTTGGATCTTGGATGGTCAATCGGGGGCTCAGTGAATGTTCAATTATTTTCTTCACTCCAGGAAGAGATGGGGCAAGATGAAGGTGTTTTGGTTGATTAGACGTGACCCTAGTATGATAAAAAAAATAAAAAAAAATAAATGTCATGTTTATTTAGAGTACACACTGTGTACATAACATAATTGGGCTCCACATTAGGCGGTCTCTAGGTCACCCCACATGGCCATGTACATAGTCGTTACACGGCCAGTAAATGGACACTCGTGGAAACTGGGTACACGACATGTAGTCCTTTAATTTATAGAAACTTTTCTTTTTCAAAAAACACCAGAAAATAGGATACATTCTTGAAATGTTTATCAGGTTTTTACAAACTTCCCCCTTAATGAAATTCTCCATTGAATTTCCCTAAGAAGGTGGGGAAGAAGAAGAATCCTTGAACAGGTTTGGCCCATTTGATCGCACATCGGTGTCACTGTCCCATGTATGTCCTGTACTCGCCCATGCTACCATATCACTCATACCAGAGGGACATCCATGCATCATCTAACCATCACATTTTGAACAAAAATCTGGATAGGATGTTCCTTGAATGAGTCATCCTCCTCTAACTCAAGAAACATGGGTTGAAAAAACATGAGAGGGATCAGAGAAGTAATGTATTAGAATATAAAAATGGAAGACATCGTGCATAGCTCGGTACCTATGGGGTAACTACAACTGATATTCAACCAAACCAACTCTATTCGAAACCTCAAACGGCCTGACATATATCGTTGAAATCATACCATATCTTTTAATTCTTCTATGTCCCAACCTCAGTTCAATATGTAGGAAATACATCTCTCCAACATTGAACTCTAGAGGAAATATCATTATATCAACATATGACTTATGTCATGACTATGAAGTAGACATCCTATTCTAAATCAACTCTATCTTCACTGTTGTCTCCTCGACAAGACAAGGTCCTAACATAGCTGCCTCTCCTACTTCAATCCAACATAGGGGTGGTCAGAATTTTCTACGAACAAATCCTCATAAAGTCCCATTAGAATAGTTTCTAGAAAAATGTTTATTATGTAAAATCCACCAGAGGTATGTGCTTCTCCCAATAATCTCCTAAATCCATGACGCATGCTCCAAGTATGTCCTCTAACACAAGAACCGTACGGTCAGAGTAACCATCTATCAGGGGATGGTATATTGTACTTAGAAGCACCCATGTACCCCAAGCTCTCTATTGTCCTTGTGAGTCATGGGATGTAAAATGGTCACCTGATCTAAAATGATGGAGTGCGGATCCCCATGTAGACATACAATCTCTAGGATGTTAAACCATCCCATCTCATTGACATTGAAGATATCCATGATCGGTGAGAAGTGTGAATCCTTCATTAGTCTGTTAATGAAATCCCAAACTACATCGTTCACTCGAGGCAGCCATGGTAAGCCTATTAAGAAGTCCATTGCGACTTCATTACACTTCCATCCGTGAATGGGTAACTACAATAAAATCCATGTTGTTCGCTGATGCTCTCCCTTCACCAGCATATAGGTGGAACACCTCATCACAAAACTAACAACATATTTTTTCATGCTTCCACACCAATACTGACAGTGTAGGTATCAATACATCTTGGTGACATGAGGATAAACTACCCAAAATGAAGACTGAATATACAACATCAGTTCCTCGTGTTTGTCTGCTAACATCAATATGCGCCAATGAAAATGCAATATCTAATAGTTTAAAATGTTCTATCCAGGAATAGGGTCATCTATTGAAAATATCTCCCTTGGAAATAGGCCTTCAAAATCTAATAGCTTCCTCAATATCACTCGACCATGAAGAGTAAAAATAATAGCTAAAAAAGAATGAAATGTCTTCCATTATCTGTCGTGATCCTCCAAATCCATCTTAGAGAAATGATCTATAAGCTTCCACTCACTCCTGGATTTCTAAACTGCTTATATATGGGTCATCTTCCTCAACACATCTACTACTACGTTGCCATACCCAAGAATATATGTGAGCTCAATGTCAAAGTACTGAAGGTACTCATCCCACCATGGTTGTCTCAAATTCAAATCATGCTGAGTGAAAACATACATGAGACGTTTGTGGGTGATGAAAACCAAAATAGGCTCTCCAATACATAATGACTCCAATAGAATAAATAATGAACAACTACAGCCAACTCAAGATCATGCATAGGTTAATTCCTCTCATTTGGCCCCAACTAGCGAGACCCATATGAAAAGAATCATTCCCAATTCATAAGAACTTCTCTTAGCCAGATACTTGACTCAAAACTGTAAATAGTATAGACCATTCTCAGCTCTAGGAAACTAGTATCAGTTCTGATTTCAGCCATCCATTCATCTCCCAAATGTATAAATCGCTGGAATCTATCCACAGGTACCTCACACCCATCTTAGTCAGTACCGTCAATGGCACTGCTATACATGAAAATTGGTGTAAAAAATGTCTATAATAACTATATTGCCCTAGAAAATTATGTATCACAATGATGTTCTTCAGATTATATCGGGAAACAAATTCTCTCACATTATATGGGTCTTTGTACACTCCTATCTCAAAGATACCATGACCTAATAAGTGAATGTAGTCCATCCAAATGTAGCATTTTTAATGATTAGCATAGAACTGATTCTATCTCAATTGTACTCAAAATGATCTCAAGATGGGTAGCATGGTCCTGTCGAGTATGATATTACCCCATTATATCATACATAAAAACCACAAAAAGGTGACAATGTATGGATGTAACACTCAGTTCTTCAGTTCTATAAAAACTACAGGCGCATTTATGATACTGAACGACATAACCACATACTCGTGTAGAAAATACCTGCTCCAAATTGTTTTGTGAGGTATATCAGATGGTATAACAAATAAATTATGATATTCGAATATCATGTAAATCTTTGAGAACCCCTAGGCTCCTAGAAGCTGCACAAATAGATCACTGATCCTTGGAAATGGATATTAGTTCTTGACTATAAAAGATTCAACATCCGATAATCAACACAAATTTGGTCGGTACCATCCACCTTCATTAAAAGCAGGACAAGCTAATCCCAAGGAGAAGAATTAGGTTGGATTAAACCATTTACATGTAACCCCTCTAACTACTATTTGATCTCCAATAACTCTAATGTAGCTATCTGATAAGTTAGAAAGGACATTGATGCTTCCCCTATCACATGCTCAATAGAAAATGTATACATATCGCACTGAAGGAAATCCCGAGATTCCCTCTAGAAATATATCCTTGAAACAATCCACCACTAGTGGGAAATCAATTAGTGAAGTTCCCTAGTCATCTAGATATAGACTAGGAATCTAGGTTGTAACTCATCCCATCCCATGATTCTCGGGTCCTGCTCTACTCGCCTAGAAATCCCATTAACCCTTATATAGAATCAAACCACCCTATGGTGATGTGAAACTCACCCTACGATCATAGAAGTCGACCAAAACCTAGTAGGGAACCTACCAGTCAATTCCAAGAATGACATTATAGCATGTCATCTCAAAGACATAGTGGTCTCACAATATGTGACACCCACCAACCTCAAGAGGAAACTCTTTACACTGACTTAAACTAGCTGCTTTAGTTCCTAATGGTTTTTCTTGCTTCAGGAAATCAAAATAAGTTATGATATAGAGCCCAAGGCTCTCCACAACAGAAAAATATATGAAACTACGGGAAGCCCCTGTATCAAAAAGTCTAGAAGGTAAAACTGAGGCAACAAGAATTATAACTCTAACTGTAGAGGGTCTGAGATCTTGTTATTTTTTAGTTTACTCCACTAAAAATGTCTTACCTATATCGCGACCATATGACCCTTCCTGAACATCCTGATCTGATCCACCATGTTGTTTCTGAATTCCTTGTGATTGGATACCCTAACCATAACCTCCACCTCAGACGAAATGGCTATAAGAACCCCAGTTCCCCGATTGATGAAAATATGGTGGTGCTGCTCCAGAACTAGTAGTCTCGAGTACCTATTTCACCCTCTTCTAGTGACAAAAACTGAAAGAAACATTGAATATGACCCATCTTCCCACAAGAACATCACATGACAAGATATCTTGGGAAATGTGGCCTTCTATTCCTGTCATTCCTTCCCTAGTAACATACAACTTGTCTACTTGAAGGTGTATCCCACCTATTCAGATTACCACATGTTGATTCCCTGGGGTACTTTCTACTATCAGCAGGAGATGCACCAACTCTGGATGCTGAACCGCCATGGCCCACTGTAACAAAATCCCTCATGTTGCACTTGGTAATCATCACTTGGTTGATAATAGATGATATCATAATTAACCTATAGATTTCATCTGAAATCATATGTCATGCATATGACTATCCTCAAACTTCCTCTATATGAAAAGTTCATCACCCCCTATACTGGGTGTGATGTGCTTCAGATCTATGAAGCGAGATGAATACTCCATGGTTGATAAAGTACCCTTCTACAAACTCTTGAACTCTCTGGCATAGTCGACACTCAAATTCATAGGGTAGAACTAATTTTAGAAGGTATGATAGATCTCATCCCACTCCATAACATGCTAGCGTCCCACATGTGAGATCACATCCCACCATCTTTTGGTAGAATATTGATGATTATATATATAATGGTTCACCCTCAAATCTAGATGCATATTTAGTTGCTAGAAGAGAATCAACATGGAATCAATCCATGACATTGTATCATGAGGTCCTCTATCCCTTGAGAAAGTGGGAGGATGTTGTTATAGAAAGACCAGTGTCAACTCTTCCGTAGAGGAGGAAGGAAGCGGTGCTCCCTAGAAGTGATGCATAAACCACATGAAGCCTTCTTGGAACAGTGTGTCAATAAATGTGTCTCGAATGACTGTTGGTGCCAAGACCGGCACCACATGAGGATTTGATGGTAGTCTCAGACTAGCCATGTTCGGTGTCTAATCATTTCTCTCTATCTGGAGAAAAACTATTGGATGTCTTGATGTCATGACTCTACATGGTCAAGCACGGTCCTTAGATAATGATTTTAAAAGAATTAAACATAGAAGTGATAGAGAGGCTCATGAGAAAAAACAATCAATTTTACAAAACATAGATACACAGAATCTATGACCACTACATGACATATTATCTTATGCCTTTACATGGGTTTGTAAATCTTCGAAAACTGGTCATGTAACACCCCAACACACGGCATGTTCCTCTCAAAGACACGTTGGGTACATGAATCGATTTACCCTACCTAAGATCCTCTACATAGCTAATCCACACAGTTCACCTAGAATAGAATTACCCTGAATGTTCTTGCCAAACACGATGTATACATGAGGGGATCCACCGAACCATGTCTTTGTTCACATGGTCGGTTACAAAATCTACTCTACACAATGTTTTCAATCTAGAAACGATGTGAGATAATATAGTTTCATCCATTTGTGTCATTAGTCACATGGCTGAACACATTTTATACATAACACATCATTTACATCTAGTACATAGTGTGTGTCACCAAAGATTTCCTAACCCCGCATCTCTACCCACACAGTCAGTACCACAGTTATGTACTATACGAAAAATACATACAGTACATGTCATGTACTTATTAAAAGTTGTTGAATAATGAAAATAATGATACATGGCATGTATTCAACATTTAACGCTCTGTATTATAGGGTTTTCTAGACTGTAGGCTTCAAGAACTTCTCGAGAAACCCTAAAAACACTAAAAAATTATAAAAATGCTGAATTCTAATCTGGGGGGCCCATAATACACATTAATAAAAGCTTGATATCTCACTTGTACACCCGAATACATGACATTACAATCAGTCACTTTATCCACCAAATTCCGATTCATGAGGGCCCATAACACCTCATCGACCAAAATTTGGCATTCATTCAAAAGAAAAATTACATATTACATATACCCTATCAAAATAGTAAGAATTATATAAAGGAATATATCACAACACCGTTCATATTTGGCACAACATCTATCAAAACACCATGAAATTCAGAATGCACCCTAAACGGTATGACAATAATTCATGGAATATTATCTCTAGAAGGTGCCTATATGAGTCATGATATTCAATAAAATCATTTAATAAGGTTAAGAAATCAATAAAAACTCAATATTAGTATCAATAACAACAAAACAAATGTGAAATCCACCAGGCATTGCTTCAATCATTGATCAACAAGTAGAGAATTTCTCCTTCATCTCTCCCTTTTGTGTATTATGCGGGGTGGGTGTGCTACTGCTTCTATAGAATTAGATGATCCAAAATCTAATAAAGATATAAACTGATTCTAAAGAATGAAATGGGAGGTATGTGACTGATGATGTTGCTATGTTTTTATCTTCTTACTCGGTTTATGATTTCTGAATTGTGAGGGCTTACGCCTTCTGAAAATCAGGGTCGTTGGTGGTCGTTTGGTGTGCACTAATGAACCCTTTCCTCTGGTGATGTTTAATGGATTTTTTTTGTGGTTGTGAACCCTTAATATGAAAATTAAATTGGTTAATTATTTATATTCAGATAAACAAATTGAAAGCACCAGGATCAACTCCTTTCAGTGATAACCCTAGTTAAAGTACATCGAATTTGAAAATCATGGAGTGTGTTAAATATTATAAATCTGAAAATACCAGCTAGCCCTGCTTTGTGTAGATGGTAGTGGGTTTCTCTTTTCATTTCATTCACGGTCCGATTGCTAGGTAATGTGGGTGGGGATGGGATCCCCTGTTATTATACTCTCGGTGGTTGTGAAATTGAGGATGGGATCCTCTATTATACCATGAATTGGGGTGGAATCCTCTATAGTTGAGAAACTGTTGGATTTTGGGGGAATGGGGTTGTACCATGGGGTTTTCTTTGGTTCTAGTACTTCGAGGGATCTCACTTATCCCTTTGTGTTTGTGACCTTACAAGTGAACCTGGTGTGAATGTTTAATTTGATGTTTGACTGTACTCTTTCCTTGACTTGTACTTATGCTTACTAGTTTCCCAAGTAGGTGCAGAAATGTATTTTAAACATTTTTATAGAATGTGTAAACTAGGATGGGACAAATGGGTTTTGGTTTGGGGTGAGTTGTGACTTTGCATGGTACTATTTGTGTTCTTTAGGAAGGCTGAAGAAAAACCTAAACTTGGGAGAGTGCTTGTTACCTATATATATACTTGTAGTTTTGTGATTCTTATTCGCGCCCCACCCAAGTTGAGAACTTAGTGCCGAACATCCCCACTTCATGGGGGAGGGTGTTTTTCCCAACACCTCCACTAGTGGATGGTTATTATCTCTTTTCTTCTCCCTTCTCTGGATAGCCCATGTATCGTTTGGCAGGCTGTGATGGCCTGAAGCCCATTATAATACCAAGAACCTTCCGGAGAGGTAGTGTGGTGGTTATGGCCCAGGTGTGTGCGGGCAGGTGGTTTCCCAAGTGTCTTCGGAATGAGGCCCATGAACTTTCAGGTGTGGCAGTGGATCTTATAGCCTAGGTGTCTTCAGGCTTGACAGTGGTTGTTCTGGCCTAGTTGTTTTCATGTGCGGTTACGTGAGACAGTTGTGGCCTTGGTGTTTGCGGGTGGGGTTTGGCAGTGGGACTGCGTGAGGTTGTGGCCTAGGTGTGTGCGAGCTGGGTATGGGAGTGGGACTATAGTGAGAATGAAGGGATTGGTCTGATAATTAGGATGTTTCAATAACTAGTGGGAAAGTGGCACTGGGTACCCAAACATCAATGTGATATTACTATACATTACTTGACTTGCGTTATTTGGGGAGTGTGCCTTGGTGAGGCTTGGGTGGATAGTTTACCTTGTTAGGTATTCGGTTTACTCTTTTTCTCACATGACATTAGTAAGTTCCCCCACTTGTGCATGAGAGTCTTTGGTTTTCCCTTATGTGTATACTTTTATGCTCACACTATATATATAAAAACTGCTTTCAGGTCTCTAGGAGGACTTCGGGGATCGTGTGGTACCATACTAGCTCGGATTTTTGGGGCAGTTGCGGTTGCTATTTTTCCTTCATTGGTCCCAAAATACTAGAGGCTGCCGAATATCAGTGAGGGCCTTGGGTGTTATAGTGGGGAAACTATGCCCTAAATGGAAGAGTAAAATAGTATAACAACAAAAATATACAAAAACATAAGTATTAATAGCATACAATATAAAAATAGTGGAATACTGAAAATAATAAAATACTGCAACATCCATATATAAATAATGATTCATGTCACAAGTATCTTGAAAATCATCCAAACAATTCACAATGCTTGTATACATTACTAAATCCATGTACCGAGAAAAAAAATTAAACAACTACAGCAGCATCACAATCCTCAGCTTTATCCCATGCTCTCCGGCTCCACTGGAATCATGTACCTGAAACAGAATGGCACTTTCCTTTATTTATATCTGCAATAATGTAATCAGTTTGGGAACCAAAGTATGGCTCATACATGAAGTTAGGAAAATCCCATTAAGAAACCACCCAATGATCTATGCCTATCTATCAGTGAATATATATAACAGAAAAAAATATTCAAATTGATGAAATAAAAAATGAAGTACCCAAATGTAAGTAGTCCTACAGTTTCAACTCCATTCATTTACAATTATTAAATATTCAACAATTCATTCACAAGTAACCCTAGGGGAATGTTCTCACGTACTAACACCTATTGATCAACATACCATTTTTCATTAATGTTATAACAACCCCCTGGGATAGCTTACACAGTCCAACCCCTTTGGTCTCAGGAATACAATTTCTCTCTAAAGTATCACTCGCCATCAATTCCTAATATAGTTTTTAAAGATAAAAAACAGACTATATGTGGAAGTACTCAATTTATATTTCTCATGTGGTCTCGTAATGATAAATATAGACACATTTATGGATCACTCAACTTCATTCACCCCTATGGTATCACATCATGAAATTTATAATAGACACTCTAGTGAAGCCCCCAACATCAATTCCCCCTACAGTCTCACTTACCAGGTTCCCACTACCCTGTGTAATACTATTGTGCACAAACAATATTCACAGGTAAATTAAATCACAAATTCAAATTGTCTAAGAAACTAAAATTCATATCGCAATCATGTCATATAATATCTAATCCATACTAGAAATACTATGAATGGAAAACATAATATCCAACCAGGTAATTCTAGGACCAACGACCAATATCAAAAGAAAGATAAAACACTTCTATAGAAAGGTAAACATCCCAATTTACAATAAAAAACAAAGACTCAAGAAAAAAAGTCATGACATAAATTAATAGTGTAAAACTTCATAAACACGTAATACCCTAAACATGGGTATTGGACACTTTAGCACATATAATTCTAAGATGATCTACATAATGGATCAAACCACCAACCTCGACATTATATGATTGATATAGATGAACCACAACCTTTGAATCGATCTAGAACATTGTATATCTATAAAATGTCAAATTATTTCAGACACATATATCTAAAAAAAATAGGAGGAAACAAGAGAAGAGGCTATAGAAGAAGTACGAACTCACAGCATCGATTCCAACACAATCGATGATGTATGATTCAGAGCACTTACAGTCGATCAGGGGCTTGGTGAATGTTTAGTGATGTCCATCACAACTAGATGAGATGAGGAGAGAAGAATAAATTTGTGTCAATTAGACGCGACCCTAGTTTGATTTAACAAATTAAAATTAAAGTACATTGTGTGTCAATTTAGTTTACACATTATGTACATGCATCAACTGACCTCCTCTTTAGGCGGTCTCTAGGTCACCCAACAAGGCCATGTACCTGGTCGTTACACAAGCATAAAAAGGCTACCCATGGTAATTGGGTACACAACATTTAATTTAATGTACATGGCATATACTTCTTAAATTTATAAAAAATCATCTTTTTCTCAAAACATCAGAAAAAAAGATTCATTCCTTAAAATAAAATATGGTTTCTTACAATGAATCTAGTAATTAAAATTTTATGTGTTTATTCAATTAGTAGAATATCCATGGATATTTTTTATTATGTAATTTTATATTCATATTTTATTCTTATCATAATATACTCAAGATGTTGTTTTAGTGGAATGTGTTATTTAATTATTCATCATGACTCATTATTTATGATTTCATTTTATTACAACCATTACTGAGCATCTAGGATCACCAATTTCTTATGTTTCCTGTCCCCAAGTTATGAATAAGAATACATTTAATTATTTTTCAAGGATGTAGATTATTTAATTTTATATTATATCCTATTATATTTTACATTCCCAATATATTATGGGTATAATGAATAAAATATTGTATTCCAATATTTCTAAACTGATCAATATTTTCAGATTTTTTTCCTTGAAATCGTACCAACGTAAATAAGTAATGCACTGGATCTAGGCTTCTAGGGTTGTGGAATTACAATAACACCACCAATCCTTTTCCCAGAGGGTTTCTTCATTTTATTATTTACCCAATATTAGGAGAGGTATGATTCAAATACATTACATATCACCCATTATTGATCCATATATCAATATTCTATATTCATAAATTTGGATTAACATTATAGTTAGACTGCCAAATACTAGTATTTAATTTTTATTATTAGATACTCTGTCCTAAGAAAAAAAATTCAATTTTTAATTAGCACATAGAATATAAAAAAATCTATAATTTTAATGACCAAGAAATTTCAACGAAATTGTTTTCATAAATTCTTTGAAATTTTACAAGTCTGCAGTTTTTGACGACAACTTATTCTGAGGCTCAGTGTGCCCGGAATCAACTTTTGAAGTTTTTTTCGGGTATGTTCAGTGAACGTACGTGTGAGTTTTTCTATCTTTTTAACCGGTTCTCAGAATTGAAATCTGAGGGCACTGTTGAACTCATAGTGCCGATATTCTCTTATGGAGACCTTTACCGTAGTTTAGTTTAATCGTGGATGGAAGTTATAATTTGGGGGTGCTAATTAAAATTTAAAGATTAAATAAAAATGTGTGTGTAACACATTTTTATTCAGAGTGTTGGTTATTATCATCATAGGGAAGTTAGAGGTGGGGCCCACCCCCAACATAACCTCCCATTGGAGGATGTTGTGTGGTGAGGCCCACACAGACACCAAACCCCTAAAAATTCCCTTTAACTCCATGAACTCCTAATTAAAGAGGATGTCAACTGTCCAAATCCCTCTCATTTATGTGCCTATTCACATAATGGATTAATTAAATTCTTCACTTCCCTCCCCGTAATTAATTAAGACAACTTCACCCATTAATATAGTAAAGTGGATTAATTTATTTGGAAATATTTTGAATTACATTGTGAATGCATGTGAACAATTAAATAATAGAGAAGCTATTATTTTATTTTGGTTGGTGATTATCTTTGGGGAGCTTTGGAGTTTTGGAGAATGAACACAAAGAACACCTCTTCCTTCCAACGAATAACCTGAAGAACACTGGCGATGTCCTTTATTCTTTGACTTCTTCATCAGACGTCTTCTTCTATATTCTACCGGAATAAGGAAAGGGAATCATCATCCACTCAGAACGCCGACGTCATCCTCAATGTCTTCTTTTCCGACATCAACGGAACGAAGCTCTCTTTCCGAATCTTCATTAGTGAAAAACGAAAAGCGAGGTAGTGTTGTGTTTTAATATGTGTAACACTTATCCTATCACATTGAATCAACTTCCGGAACCACTTGCTATCATTCTAACATGGATGGTTTGGGCCGAATGAACAAGGCCCGACCCCTCCGCAACATTTTTGGTTTCGGAACCTTGAGGCAATGATGATGTAATAAAAGTATGGCAATGAGGCAACAACGACGAAGAAAATGAATAATGATCACATTACCCGTGGCTTCTGTGAACCGCTCCACCAACCGTGTGGCACCCAACCCTCCTACCCACGCACTGCCCCACGTGCGCCCCTACCGAATGTGCGGCCGGACGAGCCCACTGGCACCCTGCCCGCACACCCCATGTGCTACCGGCGCACCCCATGCCCTACCCGGTGCCACGACCGCCTTCCCGGCGTCCCCTGGGTGCCCTGCTTGGCGCCCCCACCCAGGTCACCCTACCGGCGTGTCCCGACGCCCGGCCCGCACCCGCATGGCCTACCGCTGGCTTCTCGAGTTGATCCTCCTAAGTCATGCCCCTTGTGGCTCCGGTCGAACCTTCCACTGGCCTTCGGGACGAGTCGCCCACGTTGTGACATTCGGCCCGAATTCTCCACGGAGTTGGTGGGGCCGGGCCTAGCAAACTGGGTCGAACTATATAGGTTGACCTTCCCAACGGGCTCGGTCAGACCCATCAAGTCATTCTGGGCCGACACAGACCAGGTTGACCTAGACTTGGTTGGACTGAGTCTGTCTGACTAGGTCAGACCAGACCCGGGCCTATACCTCTTCCTTTACCTCCATGGGCCATATCATTGGCACATAACGTCCGTATGACGAACCATCAGCGGCGCCTGTATTCTTGAAGCATAGTCATCCTTTTGACTATACACCACTGGAGTTCGGATTATATTTGAGTCACGGTCAGGTTGGTTCGTACACGAATCCAACCGAGCCTCTGGGACTGAAATTCTAATAACACACAGATCGAGCGTCCGATTGATGCGACGTCTGTTGAGTTGAGAACCCTATGACGTGTTGGTACTTTGAGATACTTCAACGTGAAATTATGTGACATATGAAGTATTGACCAGCAGCTCTTGGAGCGGATCCTCCGGGAGACAAGCATACATCGTGCACAGACCTAGTAGCTGTAGACCTGATGACTGCTTGACCAATTCGACTCGGAGTGATTATACTATCCCAGTAGAAGGAGAACCCGGTTTGGCAGCAGACCCATACTGGACGGAGTGCTAGGTTTGGCAGCAGTCTCACGGTACTCGACAGGAGGACTACCTTTGACGGATATCAAGGGGAGCGCCCGGTTTGGCGGTAGACCCACAGCAGAAAGAGCGCCCAGTTATGAGGTAGACCCACGGTAGTTGATAAGAGGAGTACCTCAGTAGTCTAAGGTTAGTGAGTAGCACATCGGATTCACGACAGGGCCACTGTACTCGATAGAGTAGGTGTTATCCAGCAGCCGTGGTTTTGATAATTAAAATCCTGGTTTGTGCTAATTCAATGACCTTTGTGTTTTCCTCATTGTTGAGATGGGTTACTTGATAACTTAGGTATATGTATAGGCATATAACTAGGTGATGGTTATACATTTATTTCATACTTTTTGGTTTATCCTTGTTGGATTTTGTGAGACATTGAGGGTCTTGGGGTCCCTATTGAGTATCGTTATATCACCCATGCATGGACTATTCCTTCACCTCATTGTGTTGGATACAGATGTAGGACAATGGCGATGGAGGCCGAGAGTACCAGGACTAGATGGTACCCAGAGGAGGACCTTACGATGTATCGGTACACCGTGGAGTCTGACAGACGTGGAGTGTCAAGGAGGACATCTGTACCTACCCTTCAGGTAGGAACCCCGGTGAATGATCTAGGATATGCTTTCACCTTTAAGATGTTTGTCCCTTTTTATTTTTACTTTCTTTTAGTTTTATTTGTACATTACAGTTGGGCTTTTATTCTAGCCCCTTTCCTTTGATTATAATTTTAAAACAACTTTACTTAGTGTTTGCTTCCGCTTTTACTCTGGTAGGGTGTGTTTACGTTTTATAAAGGTAGTACCTTCAATGTTTTATGGAATTACGCCTTTGGCGCTAGTCACTAGCCCCTGGCCTATGGAAGGCGGGCTTGGGGTAGTCACGATACAGTCCCCGATGGACAGGTCATGAAAAATTGGTATTAGAGGAGTTGGATCTACTATATAACGTAGGACTCTGATATTTTCTTTTCCGTGAATCAATAGTGTTAAGGGTAATAAGTGTTGATTTCAGTTCAGGGAGTCCTGTGTTGGTGCGGGTGGCCGATGTATCCATATACTAGGACCCTGACTTCTGATTTCCGACTCAATGTACGAAAACACTGATTGCGTTTCTATTTTCAAAAGGATTCCTTAATTCACCTCAAACTAGGTCAGCTCACCAGGTATAGACTTTAACTGTTTCGCATCTGTTTCTTTCAGGATGCCTCCCCATGGAAGACTAGCTAGAGCCCCAAGAGTTGTAAGTACTAACATCCTGCCGAGCAATGATGCCTTACTATAGGGATCTCTTCCGGTTGAGGCACTATCAGAAGCACCATCGGTACCACATACCATGGGGACATCGATGCCACCAGCCCCAGAAGCAGAGTGTGCACGCCACTTGAGTGCGCTGAATGAGTTCCAGAACCAGAGGCCACTCAGGTTCAGGGGAGATATAGACCTGTAGGCGGCTGAGGATTGGCTGGAGGCTGTGATGAGATTCTTCAGACAGGTAGGGACACCATCTGAATTCATTGTGATCCTTGCTTCCAGCTTCCTTCAGGCATCAGTAGGAAGATGGTGGTTCTTTATGCTCCAGATGCATGACGAGGCACCACTTATATGGGAAGACTTCAAGATCCTATTCTAGTTTGATTTTGTACCAGCCAACCTTCGAGCAGTGCTTATACAAGAGTTGTTACATCTACTGTATGGTAGCATGATGGTGGCAAAGTACTCAGCGAGGTTCGCCAACCTCTCGCGCTACTCCATTGATATTGTATGGGACCCATTCTTCAGGGCCTGGACCTTTGAGCAGGGACTCAAGTGAGAGATTAGAGATTTATTTTTCTCCCAAAAAATCTTGATGCATATGAGGGTGTTGGAGCGAGCCCTCCTAGTGGAGAGTTTCCTTACTGAGCAGTCTCCTGCAGCGAGACCCACCACTAGCTGTCATATAGACAAGTCTTTTGCAGCTGGTAGTAGATAGATGACTCTGGGGTCCAAGAGGACCATACCTAAAGGATATCGACCGCACGACTCAGGATTGGTTGTGTAGGGCACGCAGAGTGGACATAGAACCAAGCATACTAGGACTGGATAGTGTTACTCCTGCGGTGGTCTTGGTCACATGGCACGTGACTGTCTGACCCAAAATACAGATGATCATCAGATAAATGAAGGACCTCACATGGAGAGGCATAGGTTCGATCGAGAGAGTCTGCAGGGTGAAGGCCGACATGGTAGGGGAGCTGGCTGTGCAGCTGGTTGTTGACGATGCTTCGAGGTGTTGCCTCCCCCACCACCAGGAGGTCCACCCTGACCATAGAGAATGGGTGGACAGGGGAGAGCACATCATTAAGCAGCTGAATCATATGACCATGGTGCTCCGGACGCATGTAGACAAGAGCATGAAATCTTCCAGTCATAGTGGCCTCTTTTCATGATGCTTCTAGCTTCATTGACGTCGTTGTTTGTTGTTTCTTTGTGGATTTGTACTTTGAGCTGCAGTAATAAAAGACACTTGGACTTATGACATTTTCTTCCCCACCTTTTTGTGTGGTTAATACTAAGAGGTTCCGGTTAAAACTTTTTACTTGACCCTCACTTACAATATTTCTACTGGAGGAGACCAAGTGACCACACATGGATGCCGACAGTGTGACTAAACCCTTGGAGGTGAGAGTAACAGTTTGATCTCTTGGTAGTAGTGTCGGGGCCTTACTATGTCATCCATGGAATTAATTAGTACCATTCATGTCAGGATTGATTGTATTAGTAAAATGACATGTTTCATCCAGGGAATGAGACCGTATTTCCATTTTTGGAAAATGAGAAATCATAGAATCTCATGTAGAAGGTAGGAAAAGAAGTGTGAAGTCGAGTTCTTACAATTGGCTAGTCTCACCCATAGTTCGTTGTGCAAATAGTTTATGGTTTACTCTAATATCAAAACTCTTAGGAGTGTCTTCTTACAGAAGGATCTGAACCAGAGATTCCGGTGATGGCTTGAGATTCTATGATACTGTGACTTTGAGTGAGTCTATAATCCCAGGAAGGAGAATGTTGTTACAGATACGCTCTGTAAGAGGACTGGTATTCATCTACTAGGAGAGGCGACCGAGCAGATGGCTGCCTTACATATATCCTTTGTGGATAGAGACGGTTCATCCTATCTTCAGTCTCTTATAGTCACTTCTCAACCTCTTCTGTAGAGTAGGTGAGGTGGCTTACTGCATGGCCCTTCCACCTCAATTGCACTGGGTGCATGACGTCTTCCTTGTATCTCAGCCGAGGAGATGTGTGCATGACACATTCCACATCATTGACCACGGGGAGTCGGACATTGATCATGGGGAAACCATCACAAAGGATCCAGTGGAAATTGAGGATCGACGGGAATGAGTCCTGCGTGGATGATCTATTCCTCTAGTGCGCTTCTGCGGTTAGCACGAGAACCTCCAGGAGAGAACATGGGAGCGGGAGGCACAGATGCATGCTCAATACCCAATTTAGTTACCCTAGTGTGTGTTTTACCTTTATGGGGACGTAAAGCCCAGAGTTGTGGGTAATTTGAATCCTATAAATTTCAAGGAAATGTTTTTCATAAATGCTTTGGTATTAAATGAGTCCGTAGTTTTTGATGGTGACTTATTCCGAGGCCCGGTGTGCCCGAAATCTACTTCTGAAGTTTTTTTCAGGTATTTTCATTGAACGTACATGTGGGTTTTTCTATCTTTTGAACTGGTGCTCGGAATTGAAATCCAAGGGCACCATAGAACTCACAGTGCTGATATTCTCTAAAGGAGACCTTTACCGCATTTGTGTTTCATCGTGGATGGACATCATAAATTGGGGTTGCTGATTAAAATTTAACGATTAAATAAAAATGTGTGGGTAACACATTTTTATTTAGAGTGGTGGTTATTATCACCAATGGGAAGTTGCAGGTGGGGACCACGCCCCACATAACCTCCCATTGGAGGATATTGTGTGTTGGGGTCCACACAAACACCAAACCCCTTAAACTTCCCTTTAACTCCATGAACACCCAATTAAGGAGGATGTTAACTTTCCAACTCCCTATCATAAATGTGCCTATTAAATTAATGGATTAATTAAATTCTTCACCTCCGTCCCCCTAATTAATTAAGAAAAATCCCCAATTTATGTAGTGAAGTGGCATAATTTATTTTGAAATCTTTTGAATTACATTTGGAATACATGGAAACAATTGAATAATAGAGAAGCTGTTATCTTATTGTGGTTAGTTATTCTCTTTGGGGAGCTTAAGAGTTTTGGAGAAAGAACATGAATAACGCCTATTCCTTCCAACGATGAACATGAAGAATGCCGACGATGTCCTCCATTCTTCGACTTCTTCCTCAGATGTCTTCTTCGATCTTCTATTGGAATAATGATAGGGAAGCGTCATCCACGAAGAACGTCGACGTCATCCTCGGCTTCTTCAATTTCAACATCAAAGAAACGATGACCACATTCCTTGACTTCTTTAGTGACGAACGAAAAGCAAGGTAGGGGTGCGTCTTTTTTAATTCTTCTCCTCTCACATTGAATCAACTGCATGAACCGCTTGCTACCATTCTAACGTCGAGGGTTCGGGCCGAATGAACACGGCCCAACCCCTCCGCAACCTTTGTGGTTTTGGAACCATGAGTCAATGACGATGTAACGACAGCATGGTAATGAGGTGATGATGAAGAAGATGATGAATAAAGGTCACGCTACCCGCAACCTCCGTGAACCGCGCCGCCCACCGAGCGGCGCCCGGCCAGCCTACTCGCGCACTGCCCAACACACACCCTAGCCAAAACCACGGCCTGCCAGGCCCTCTGGAACCCTGACCATGCGCCTCGCGTGCTTCCGACAAGCCCTGAACCCTTCCCATCACCAGGGCCGCCTGCACGGCACCTAGGCCACCTGCCCGGCACCCCCCGGGCTGCCCTGCCGGCGTGTCCCGGTGTGCTGCCCGTGCCCCTACGTCCTACCCGCGGCCTGCCTGCACCTCCGCTGCCTACCTGCGCCCTGCCCGCGCCCCCGAAGCCTACCCGTAGCCTGCCCGCACCACGCGCGGCCTACAACTGGCTTTTCTGGCTGAGTCTCCCAAGTCGTGGCCGTCGTGGAAATGGATGAACCTGCCACTAGACTCTGGGCCGAGTCACCCACATGGGGTCTTTCAGCCCGAATTGTCCACGCAGTCCGCTGCCCAGCGGACGGGGCCGAATATAATAGACTTACCCACCCAAAGGGCCGAGTCAGACCTAACAAGTCAGTCTGGGTTGACCGAGACCATGTTTAACCAGACTGGGTTGGGTTGAGTCGGTCCAACTGTGTTAGACCAAACCCAGGCCTATACTACCTCCTTTACTTTCTTGGGCTATATCCTTGGCACCTGACATCCATTTGACGGACCATAAGTGGATCCGCTATTCAAGGAGCATAGCCGTCCCTTTGAGTATACCTAAGTGGAGTTTGGGGTATAGTTGAGTCACGGTAAGGTTGGTCCGTACACGAATCCCACCGAGCCCCAGGACTAAAATGCTAATAACTCACAGAATGGGCGTCTGATTGATGCGTCGTCAGTTGCGTTGAGACCGTCATGACGTGGTGGTCTTTTGAGATACTTACACGTGAGAATTAATGAATCTTGGTGTAGCGACCAGTAACTCATGGAGTGGATCCTCCCATAGATGAGAATTTAGCGGGTGAAGACCTAGTAGCTATAGACCTGACGACTGCTTGACCGCTTCAACTCGGAGTGAATCGAATAGCCCAGTGGACGAAGCCCCTGGTTTTGCGGCAGACCCATAGCGGACGGAGCACCTGGTTTGGAAGTAGACATGCGGTACTCGACAGGAGGAGTACCCTTAAAGACTAGTAGGGGGAGTGCCTAGTTTTCCAACAGACCCATAGCGGATGGAGCGCCTGATTTGGTAGCAGAACCACAGTACTCGATAGGAGGAGTACCTAAGAAGTCTGAGGTTAGTGAGTAGTGAGTCAGAGTCGCGAAAAGGCCACTGTACTCAACAGAGGAGGAGTTCTCCTGCAGCTGTCGTTTCAAAAATGAAAATCATTGTTTGAGATGAGTCAATGACCTTTGTGTTTTCCTCATGATTGAGATGAGTTACTTGATAACCTAGGTATATGAATGGGCATATAAATATGTAATATTTATACATTGATTTCATATTTTATGGTATATCTTTGGTGGATTTTGTGAGACCCTGATGGTCTCAGGGTCCCTACTGAGTATCGTTATACTCACACCTGCACGGGCTATGCATGCACCTCGTTGTGTTGGATTCATACATCAGATAGCGCTGAAAGAGGCCGAGAGTTCCAGGACTGGGCAGTACCCGGAGGAGGAGCTTACGACATATCGGTACATGGTGGAGTCTGACAGACGTGGAGTGATGAGGATGTCATATGTACCTACCCTTTAGGTAGAACCCCGGTGGCCTATGGATGGTGGGCTTGGTTTCGTCACAAAACGGGCCTCGGGGGACAAGTCGTGACAAATATTACTTAGATTTATATTATTGGAGTATACAAGGTTTTTTTATAAAGACATCCCCAGTGTTCTATGCCCCTATTTATTTCATGAATATTTAAGTATATTAATACTTCACATTCCTAAAACAAACTAGTTATAAATTATAATATAATATTAGACAAATTAGTTTATAAAGATTAAATATGTTTTGAGTGAATCATACAAATACATTATCACATCACAAGATACTTCCTTCTGAAAATAGTGATTCACAACATTGAAAAAACATCTACAAGTACACATAAATTATCTCATCAGATCATGAAACCGTACATTGTGCATTAAAATACCATTGGGTATTGATATGTTGGGAAAACATATACAATTAAATTAAAATTGGAGTGTTTTAAATTTTACAATTGAAACAATAATTTTTAATTAAAAATTAATTATTAATAAAATTAATTTTTTTAATACATCAGGTATATATTTATAAATTTAGTGGACTTACACCATATATTTTAGGAACTAAAACAACTTAAATATAATATTATTAGGAATATTCTAATTATTTATGTTAAATATATATTTGACACCATTTTTTACCTCATTTCAATCATTCCATAAAAAATAGTTATATTCTAACATAAATATTTTTGATTTCATGATTATAAATTTTATTTTAACATGAATAATAAATGTAAATTTTATGATTTAAATCATGTTCCTCAAAACTTATTGATGGTTCAAGTTTAAAATTAATTTATTTATTCTATAATAATACCAAATAAGGGATTAATATACTTTAGAACCATACTAGTCTAATGATATTTTCAAATTTCAATTGATATTACTTTTAGAATTTTTTTTTCTTTTTAAACACAACTACCCAAATGATATATTCTACCAAATAAAACTCCATCACATCTCAAATAGTTAGAAAAATATGAATTAATTATAAGTGGAATACCTTAATCCTCTTTAAGTATATTATTGGGGAAGGTTATACATTACCAACCCATTTTTTTACAATATCCTTTTCCATTTATAATAATTTTGGAATGGAATTCAATAAATTCAACAGCCTTTATTTATTATGCATCATCCTCCATAGTGATTTTATACTATAATGGTATATATTTATTTATAATTAATAGAAAAATACATCATTTTTACATATATAATATTGATAATATATATTATTAGTTAGGTTTCTATCTCCATTGGAGAATAATTCCAGCACACATAATCTCTTTCCTTTTATTTTTAACATTGATTCTGCATAGTCATTTTTCATATACCACCCCCTAGATGGCCATTAGCTCCATATTATACTTACTCTTATGTCGTATATTGTTGTATTTTTTTCCCCCATAATCACAATACGTATAACTCATAAATTTCTCAATAATATTATTGTTCATTACTTTATGATTTTTTTATCAGTAGATTGATTTTGTTTCTTTGTGAACTAATTGTTGAAGATAATTATTTTTCTTGAAGACATGGAAAATAATTTCTAATTTAATAATTTTTTTCTTAGGATACAATTTGTTCTTTAATATCATAATAATGAATTATACCTTCATGGAATTTTTTATCATCAAATCATTTCTAAAATAAAATTAAATGACAATAAACATGAGATGGAACAAATAATACATTTCCATATACAACATATCTCATTTGGATGACCCTTTATTAAAATTTCAAGGTGATAGATTTCCTCACAATTTTAGATTATTTTGGTTGAATACACAAGCTAATAATGTTCCCAAATCCACTATAAATGTATCACATTATAGATAACTTATTTTGGGCCATATTTATTCTATATAATGTATGAAAAATCGATTTATTCCTATATTATAGTTGGAATTTTTTTTTCATGTTTCATTTTTTGAATACCATTTTAATGCCTAGATCTCATTTTATATCACCTTTGGTTGTAAAATTTATAACACCTTTATGGGAATATTTTTCAACTCTTATGATGTTTAACACCACAATATTTTAGTTTCAAATATCACAATATTATATTTTGTGGATAAAATGCAACACCAATCATAAAATGAATTTTGGTATACTATTATTGTGTTAATATTTAAATATGAATGCTATAACCATCCAATATGATTGAAGTGTATAAAAAATTGTAATCAAATTATGATAAATTTATATATATAAGTATAACATTATATATATTTACTAATACATTTCTAGAAAATGTGAAAAAATTTATTTAAATAAGATCATATTATATTAAAGGTTATATTTTCATAAAACTGATTAATATGCATTAATTAATTTTTTCAAAATAATTATTTTTTCCTCTAATAATTAACTTTTTTTAATGATATGTATATAAAAAATACGAAACAATATAAATTTACATTAATCTGTCTATTTTTATTAGATATTTAGTGACTATAAATTTAAATTATAATTCATAAATAAATTATCATCAAAATGATTTATATTATTTTATGTGGGTACATAATATGATAAGATTATATGACATATTTAAATTTTAATTGATAATATATAAATTTATAAAAATAATTACAATTTCTAAATATTATTAGGGAAAAAATCTGAGATTTTTTCATAGAATTTTTATATTTTGTGATTTGTGAAAAAATATCTATTAAAAAAGACTTAACATTTATTCCATTTAATGGATGTAATTTAAATGTTCATTTTAATTTGGGATTTATTTTATGGTCACAAAAGAATAATTTAATTACATATAATCTAATTTACTCCTTTGAAATCAATATTATACATGCTTTTTGAATTAAATAATTTTTATTTATGAAACATTTATTTTTCTGAAAACAATTAGCTATTGCATATTACAAATTTATATTGCAAGTAAATAATTATAAATATTAGAATTTCATCCTTTATATTATATTTAATTTTTTGAATTATTATATCAATTTATAAAATATTTTTTTGAGAAAACAGTTTCATAATGAATTGTAGCCATCACAAATGTTTATCACCATAGTAATGGGTAAATGGGTAAAAAGTGATAAAAATTATTGTATATTGTCTCATAATAAATAAACAGTATAAAATTATTTAATTATACGAGTTTAATTATACCCACACAAAATTTTATTGAATTATATGTCACCTTTTTGAATCATTTATTTGATTAAAACATTTATATTGTTTTTGGTCAAGAGAAATTATGTAATACTAGTCACACAAATTTATAATGTTATAAGAAAATGTACATAACTCAGAACTATATATAAAATATCATATATGTTAATTTATTTAATTAGTAATATATATCAATATTATAAATTGTAATTGTAATTTTTTGATTGTAAAAATTCCTTGAACTCATTTGATGCACTAATTCAGAACATGTGTAAGATGTATTTAAATTAAGTACATTTTTTTAGAAATTGTACAATTAATATTTATTTTATAATTTTTGATATTATTGGAAATTATTAAATAATTATAATGTGAAATATATTTTTTAATGTGTTTATATTCATATTATAATCTTATATTAATGTTTTTATGCTCCAATTTTTTGAATAGTCATGAGATTTCATTTATGTGATATTTTTTTAAAAAATTATATTTAAAAGTATAGAAATTAATAAAAAACATACCTTAAGTAATATTGATTGTAAATTTTCTATAATATCATAATGATTACATTTATATTCCTCTATAAATTTTGAGAATTAAATTCTTTACCCTTATCGAATAAAGCATTCATATAATGGTTAAGGGTAAACTGAGAAGATGAGGGCGTTAAACAAAAATATGGTGTTTAAAATTATGCAAAAAAACACTAAATTTTATTATATGAATTAATTTCAAATTTATAATATGAATATTTGGATATACTATATATTTATGAAATTTCATATTATATAGACAGATATTATATATTAATATTTCATGTATTTATAATATTTCAGGCCACCACCCTTATAAAAGAGATCCTCGTCTCCTATTATCCTCACACATCGTGATTGATTTAGCTCAACCATGATTTGAAAAAAAAATATTCTCAAACATCCAGTACATTTCATAGTTGTTTTGAACTCACCTAAATACCATCAAAAAATCCTTATTTTGTAATATAATTGATGTTTCTCAAAGAAATGATATAAATGTTAACTAAGTGACTTCATTTATATTTCTTCTTCCATTTCTTATAAATAACATGTAACCATAAATACATAAAAATATAAACATTTTTCAAATAAATTAATTTTATTATGTTTATGATAAATCAATTTTTATCTCTGTTTTCATTCCATATGAAATGAAAAAATCTCTCATTACTGTGTGTGGAATTTCTCTTCCAAAAAGTGATATGTTTTTTAAAAAAAATCATACTTCGTAGTAAGATGATATAACAAATGAAATATATAATGTAAATAGAATTATTATGATTCAATAAATAAAATATTATGTACCTTTTTATTATTTCAGTTCCAGAATTTTAATACTTGTGACTAGAAATTGAGTTATTTAAATGAGTTGTCTACAATGGGGCCCTACCACAAATATATTTTGATGGTTATTTAAATAAACTTTTGTTGATGGGATCACTGAAAATTATATAAAAATTTAAGAACATTATTATAAATAAAAATCTATAAAATTTTATTAAGACAAAAATTAAAAAAAGTTGATAAATTTTAATAAAAAAACAATTAAAAATAATAAGAAAATATTTTTAAATAATAATAATATAATAATTTTAATAAATCAATTTTAATAAAATAATGTTAATAAAATAATGATAATAATGATAATAATTTAAGTAGTTGTAATATAAAAATAATATAATAATACATAAAAATTTCATTAAGATTGAAAATTATATGGTTTTTGATAAAGTATAAATCATAGATTTTATAAAAATCAGATGACAAAACCAATTTATATTGACCATGTCCAAATTTTCCATTACAATAATTTATTCCAACAATTTCTAGTCATCAACACATATTATCCTCCTGCTACTACTATTTATATCATTGACACATCACATTCTTCCTTCCCCAATTTATACAGGTCACAACATGCTTTAGATTGAGGTGTGATTGATTCTTACACATCTCAAAATATCAAAAATACTATTTTCAATGTAACCACATTTCCATTTTCTTTGTATGTCGACCTGTCAATAATATATATTAACTCCCGATTTTTAGTCTATTATTTTTTCCATTATTGATTTTTAGCAGAGGAAAAGAATCTCAGGTGCCCATTATATCACAAGAATTTAACATAAGGGGATCATGGGATTTCTCTACTCTTCTTTTTTTCAACAATGAGAAATATTGTTTGAATAAAAATATCAAAGATATATGAAGAGATGTAAATTCAATAATGAAAGACAATTAATATGAAAAATTGGGTTACATTGGCATAAAAAATCATTTTATCTTTTTTGTGGATTGTGGTAGATTATTTAAAGAAAAATATGGAGTCCAAAGTGATATTTGAAAAAAACTAAATCAGTATTAGATTTTATTAATTAGGAAATTATTACTAATTATTACTAATTACAACTTACTATTAATAATTATTAATACTTATTACTAATTAATACTATTTATTGCTATTTACCACTATTTAACTCCAATTACTGTTATTTAGCGATAATTATAACTTATTTTTTCTATTTAATGCTAATTATTTATAATGTTTTTATAATTATTACTAATTATTATTATTTATTACTATTTTTTACTATATATTAACAATTATATCTAATTACCACTAATTACCTATAATAATGACCAATTAATGCTATTTATTACTATTTATAACAAATAATTACAAATTATTACAAATTATTTCAAATTATTACAAATTTTTACTATTTAGTAGTAATTGTTACAAATTATTACCAATTATTAATAATTGTTACTAATTATTACTATATATAACTAATTATTTCTAATTTTTAATAATTATTGTTTTTTATTGTTTTTTATTTCAATTTACCGCTAATTACAATAATTACCACTATTTACCTCTAATTAACGCTTATTATGGATAATTACTACCAATTGTTACTAATTATTACTTATTATTACGAATTATTACTATATATTTACTATTTAGTAATAATTACTTCTAATTGTTAATAATTATTTCTATTTATTACAAATTATTATTAATTATTACTAGTAATTACTATTATGTACTAATTATTACTAATAATTAAAAATTATTACTAATTATTACTAATTATTTCTATTTATTTATATTTATTACTATTTATTAATATTTATTAATAATTACTGCTAATTAAATCTAATTTTAACTAATTACTGATATTTATTACTAATTATTACTAATTATTACTCATTATTTTTAATTATTACATATTATTAGTAATTATTACTATTTTTACTAATTATAACTAATTATTAAAAATTATTAATATTTATTATTAATTATTACAATTTACAATTATTTATTTATATTTCCCACTATTTATTTCTAATTACTGCTAATTGCATTTATTTACCGATAATTATAACTAATTACTAGAAAATAGTAATAATTAATACTAATTAATAGTAATTATTTTTCATTACAATTTATTATTATTTACCGCTAATTTTGGCTAAATATTACTAATTACCATTATTTATTACTAATTATTACTAATTATTGAGAATTATTACGATTTATTACTATTTATTACTATTTAGTAATTATTATTACTATTTATTATTTATTATTACAAATTATTACAAATTATTACTTTCTATTACAATTTATTATTAATTAGCACTAATTATCGCTTATTATTACTAATTAGATCTATTTATTACTAATTATTACTAATTTTAATTAATGAAAAATAACTATTACTACCTCGTACAGATTGTTACTATCTATTACTATTAATTACAAATTATTTTTATTTATTCTTATATACGCCTATTTACAGCTAATTACCACAAATTAGAGTTAATTATTGCTAATTAGAATTAATTATTGCTAATTGGTAATAATTATTACTATTTAGTACAATTTATTACCATTTATTACTATTTATTAATAATTACTGATAAGTACCACTATTTATTACTAATTATCGCTCTTTATTGCTAACTATTACTATTTATTAATATTTATTACTTATTATAATGAATTATTACTATTTATTACTCTTTATTAATAAATATTATAATTTATTTTAAATTATTAATATTTACTAATAATAATTAATAAATAAAATTATTTACTACTATTATTACGAATTATTACTAATAATTACTAATTATTACAGTTTATTACAATTTATTAATTATAATTTCTAATTATTTCTAATTGTTACAAATTATTACTTATTTATAAGATTTATTATTTTTTATTACTTATTATTTTTAATTATTACTAATTAACGCTATTTAATAATAATTAATACTAATTATTGATAAATAATACTAAACAACATATTTATACAAATAAATAGTGAAAAATAAAACAACTTCATTCTAATTTAAATTAATTACCGCAAATTGACTATAATTATTAACATTAAAAATTAAATTAAATTAACTAGAAAATAAAAGCAATAAATAAATATCTTAAAACTGAATCATTCATTCGATTAAAGTCCTAGAAATTGGCATGCTATAAAAATAATATGTTTGAAAAACATTAGAGAGAAACATGAGAGGATAGAATGAGGGAGAACCTAAGGGAATTGTGAAATGAGGAAAATCAGATGGGGGTATTTATAAGTTAAGTCATTGGTGACGATGTCCATCACAAATTATAATACCCCTATTAATTAGTTCTGATGATAAAACAAGGTATTTGTAACGAATCCCATCCCAAATACCTAAATGCTGACATAGTATTTGTGACGGACCATCGTAAATAGTTTATTCGTTATGGTCCGTCAAAAATAGTTTTCCAATTTATAATCATGGGGGTGGATAAAAAAATATATTTGCGATGGGGATAGTTGCAAATACTCAATTATTTGTGAAGGGGTCCATCAAAAATAATGAAAACCAAAACTCAAGAAGCGTTTTTGGGATGGGAATCATCAATATCACAAATACCATTCCCACACAACCACGTGCAGTGTGCACCAAGGTTATTTGCGACGAAGCATAAAAAATACCCATTTTTATTGAGAATTTGAAACGAGAATATTTACCTCTCTTAATTAGTGACATTCAATAGATTATTTTTGATGATCCCTAGACCCATAAAAAATAATCCATCACAAAAATAATTTTTTGTTGTTATTTTACATGCATAAATGTGGATTATGTACCATTTCCAAGTAGTGAAGAGATTTATTTGTCAAAGCCACCTTCCATGACTAATTAAGAGTTATAAATAATTTTTATTATTAATGATTTTTTTAATGATAAAACCATGATTTCTTACCATATTTACTACATGATGTTATTTGGGACCTATGTACTAAATGCCTTCAAAACATCTAACGCATTCTTAATCGATCTAGTAACAGTATAAGGAATGATAAAAAGTAAAACAAAAGGAATTATGATAAGGGAATAAACATGAAATTTTTCGTATAGAATTAAATATATAATATATTATTAATAAATAATAAATTATTAATATATATTATATGATTAATATATATTATTTAATGAATATTGTTGTTGATTTACAACTGAGGTAAGTGATTTGTGTAACAATCTCATTTTTTCGATGTCTTCTTATTCATATGTAGTGTATAAAAAATATATGACCATAATATGTTAAATCAAATATATTTTCCAATCATATGGATTATTTTGGGGTTTAAAAATTGATCTTAAAAATATTCCTATTTCATATTAGGAATAAAAAAGTTAGTTTCATGTAATGGATATCGTCATCAATTTTCCATTTTATATTGGTATATATGTCTTATATATACATCTTCCTCAAATTGTTTTATAGAATTTTATTATATAAAAATAAAAGTAATTTTAAAAGATCATTTTCCTTAATATTTACCTTATTTACCATTTTTAAGAGTAGTATTTTAATATATTTCCTAACAAGATGGAATTTATGTTCTTTACAATAGGTTTGAAATGAATTTTTATCTCATATATAAAATATGAATGCATTTTCCTACTGTAATTTCATTTTTCCATTATAAATCATTCCCTATATGTTTTGATTATTTTATTAGAACTTACATTTCCATTTTTTTATATTGGGGTTTTATGTTTTATTAAAATAAATGGATATTTCATACCATTTTTATGAGATATATTATATTTTCAATTTTTTGGAATGAAATAAAAATTATTTTATATGATTTAAAATGTTTTCTATTACATGTTTTCATTTTAAATCATTATAATTCATTATTATTACTTAATGTGTGATTGTGGTGTAAACTATAACCCTTAATAAGATATATCCACTATGTAGCATGTGGGTCTACATAGACCTCTGATGAACTTAGTAATGTGATGAAATAAACATATATAAGTATATATTTAAAAAATGATGATGTTTTTTATTTCTTCGATGGGGTGATGTAGTGGTCTAATGTAATAACTCTTATGGGAAGAATTTTTGAGTTAGTTAATCATCTAAATTGATTAAATTAACTATTATATGTTACTCTAAATGGAATGTTGTAATTATCTATTTATGTGGTTCAATGATGATCGAATAAATCCCTAAGGTTCCTACATATATTTTCTATCGTATAAAATGGATTCTCATGGAAACATTATTATTTTAATATGTAATAAAATGATTTTTCATGTAATGGAAAGTCTACAATATTGAATATAATAATATTTTTTCTATGGTAAATATTTCAGGAATCTTATTGTTATGATTTATTATAAAATGTTTTTAAAAAAAATTAATCATTAAAGATTATTCCACTTGTAGGTAAATTATTATCTGAAATTAAATATTTATTGTATTAAAAGGAAAATATACATATGGGTTGCAATGTATTTAAATGATTGTTGGGTTTTCTTACTTTTAATATATTTTAATATGTTTTTATACTCCACACTAATTCCCAAATGATTTAAACTATTCTTAATGGTGATTTGGATTTATAATGATATAAAAATTAAAAAAAAGTTGTTATCCTCAAGGAAAGAAATACTTTCACGACTAACAAAAGTCTATGAACTTAATAATCAAGTTTTTGTTGAAATAAAATAAATATAGAGTCAGTGTTTATATATTTTATTATAAATATTTGATATGTTAGTCTTTCTTAATTCTCTATAACTCTAAACTAAAAATATCTATAAAATGTAAGAATGTAAAACCAATATTATAGATCATTTAATTTTTAGTTTTTAAAGGGAAAAATCTTTATAGTTTCATTATAGTTTGAATTAGAGGAAATGTTTAGATTTATTTAGGTGTATAGGTGATTTATATGAAGTTATTTATGTCTTTTTGAAACAATCAATGGTTAATAACTCTAATATTGATCATATATTTAATTATATAGATTACACTTTTTTTGATTATATGTTCTCTGAGATTATAGTGATTTTTTATATTTTTGTGCACATTCTTTGAAATACAACCCTTGTGATTAGTATTTTTATTTTTTAAAATTTCATTTCAGGAAGAATAATTTTTTATTTTCCTGGCATAAGTAATATTGTATAAAACCCCATTAGTGATAATAAATTGTTTAACGATTCAATAGTAACAGTTTATAAGGATAATGGGTTTATACATTTTGGCATCCTATTTTTTATCATGTAAACAAAAATTGAATTTTTAATTTATTTGTTACCTAATTTATTAAAATTATATCTGAGGAAGTTGATTATATTTATGATATTATATGATTGGGTAAATATAAATATTATTTTATGAAATAAGATATTACCTTATTATTATTTTTTAAAATATATATTGGAATTATATATGATTTTATTAAATTGGTATATTTATTCAGGTTATATATGAAAATGATTCCTATATTATGGTTATATTTTTTTTTGGAAAATATTTATTATTGTTGTGTTGCATTATCAATGATTGATTTTTTGTTAAATTAATGTTACAATGATTGTGGTGAATTATTCAATCAGATATTTTTAATTGTTTTGGGTTTAAATTTTGGTAAGTCATATTTCAAAAAGTATTAAGGTTATTTGTTTATTGAATGATTTATTTGGAAATTTTTTTAAAAAATTTATACATTAGATATTCTAAATTTATTTCATTATATTGGTCATTATCTTATTTTATTCTAACAAATTTTGGTTTTGGTTAATGGAAATTATTGAGAAATAGATTTTTATCCTTTTTCAGATCTCATAATTTATTGAATTTTAATTCAAATACTTTAGGTTTGAGAATTTCATTATTGTTATTTATCATATAGATGATGAGATAAGGAAGAGGTGGAAAACTACTCCAAAGCCAATTGAATGAAAGATTAATTCTTATGGTATTGGATGAAATTGAAAATGTTTTTTTCTATAATTTTCTAAGTTGATTGTAAACACATTTTCCAACTAAATTAACAAGACGATAAATGTATCAAGACATATATGAGACATATAACTCATCTATAAATGTAACATTTGTGAATTTTTTTAAAAAAAAGATAATAATAATGGTAAATTAATGATTTATTATATATTTTGAAAATGATACATTTCCAAATATAGACATAGTGATTAAATTAAATTTCCGAAATAAATTTAATCTTTAATGATGTCAAATATATTTATTATCACATATAGTTAAATTTAACTTCTTCCAATGGAACTCAATAAAAATGGTTTTAATTATTTCTATAAGAAAAAAGATAATATTATGAGGATGAAATTTATTTAAGTTTTTATAATCAGAGATAAAAGATTTATGTTTAAAAAATCCTACTCTATTTATTTATCTGCTCCCCACGAAACAGCATGCATAAAATGAATTATGATATAATAAGAAAATATTATTATTTAAATATGAAAAATGTTAAATATCTTTTGGACTGTCTAGTGTCAATTAAATTAATTGAATTATGAATTATTTTTTTAAAAAAATTCTTTAATAAATATGAAATGGTTAATTCCTATTGAATAATATCTCTATTCTAAATTATATTATATAAGATTAAATGAGTTGATCTTAAAATATTCAATTACGTAAAAAAATTATTTTTTTCGATTAAAAATCAATAAATTACAATATCATATTTATTTTTATGAAATTTATAAAACATGTATTTTAGAAATTAAATTATCATTCATCAAATATTGGATACTATAAAAATTTTACTATGAAATCATTTTATAATCAAAACGTTATTATGAAATATTTATTATTAAAATACATGCTCATATATTATGATCAATTTCTTCAACTTTTATAATTTTTATTCTTTAAAATGGAAATACTTTTGGACATAATAAAGTCAAACTAGATATATAGTAATTGTTATGGTACTTTTCTAAAAAAGGTATAATTTTGGGTGAATTGTGAAGAAATTATGATGTTTCAAAAATAATATCATTTTTTGTTTTTTAAAAAGTAATTTAATTGTTAAGATTAATTTTTTAATAAATTTATGATAATTAATATTCATTTTATAAAACATAATATAATAAATTCCATGTTAATGAACACTATACTTTGTTTTTTATAAATTTTTTTTGTTTTAAAAATTAATTTCTCTATAATGAGGTTTTATTGTGTATTATAAACTTATTTTAAAATAATCTTATGGAAATTATATAAATTGATAAATTGAAATTTTATTTAATAATATTTTTTTGAAATTTACCTAATAAGTTCAATTTCACTGTTAATAATAATAAATAGTAACCATAGTAAATGTTTGTCACTATACTAATAGGAAAAATGCATCATAGGATATTAAAAATAAGGTAAAAAGTGTCGCAGTCATTAAAAAATAATATTTTGTGTAATTTAATGTGTGAAATTAGGCTATAAACATACTTTATTTGAAAAAATGTAATTTATTCCACTTTCATTTGATTAAATACTTTATAATAGTGTATGTTAAGTGTAATTAAAAATTTTCAATCCCTACCACTTATTATGTTTTAATTATATAGATAGCAATATAAGTGATATTTTAGGAATCTAGATGATAGAAATTATTAATAAAAAACTATATTATTGGTATTAATTTATATTAAATTTTTTATGACTGAATAATTATCAATCCCTTATGCCACAATAACTCAGTGCTTGTGAAAATTATTAATGAACAAATTAAATTTGTTTCAAATACATTAATTTTTTTGCATGGATTAATTTTGTTGTTAAATTAATATATCGGATAGTTATAATGTATAAGTGATGTTTAATGTGTTTATCATCTAATTATATTATTTTATTGAATAATTTAAAGCTAACTGATATTTACAGTCTGAAAAATTACATTAAATAATATTTATTGTTTAAAAAATATTTATAAATAATCGTAAAATATTAATAATCCTATATTAAATAAAATATATGGGAAATAATACATCCTATAAGGATATATTCAGGTATCTTCTACATGGTATTTTTAATATTACATTCATGAAAATTTAATAATTGTATTTTTTATAATGATAATAGTTAATAGTGATAATACTATTATTTTCCCAACATATGAGGTTTAAAATGACCATTATACTGGTCTAAAAATTATTTATGTAATTTATTTATAATTAAAACAACATAGATTCAATGAAATATCACATTAATGCAATTTTAAATTTGTTATATCGGATTTATCTATCAATATTTTTGGTATTTACAATTGACTCACCGACATCACATATAAAAGGTAAATTTATATCCTCTCTTACTCAAAGAAATTGAGTAATTTATAATGACAAATTTATACTGAAATTCCTTCCCAAAATTCCTTACCATGTCTTATAGGTTCACATCTCACCAAAATACATCCTAGAAGGATTAAAATGTAATCCAACTGAGGGTTCTAGAAGATGTGTTATGAATCAAAACTAAGTGTTTTCATAATTTTTAATTCCTATAATTTAATTATATATACTATAATAATGATGATATAATAAAATCAAATCATCCATATATGGTAATGTTTTTTATGAAATAAACAATTTTCATTTTTTAGTCATATGAAAAGTGAATACTTCAAATGTGTTTACGTGTGGACTACTACATTCATGTAGTGTAGTGTTTCATTTTTCTAAACAAGAATATATCGAAAGTTAAAATTATAGATCTTGTGAATTTATATAATATTTAAGATATTTTCTTATTATATGTTATTATAAAACTTTTTACCCATTGAGAAATTCAAACCCTTTTCTTTCCCACGTCTGTACTACCACCATCACAAATTGATCTGATTTGTTTTTCATTTCCTCCATCAATTACATGTTGAAATATTTTTTTAAAAAATATAAAAATGATAAATTTTCATTAATAATATTATTGTATGATTGAACTATGATCCCTTATAGAATATTCATCCTACCACTCAATTTTTAGACATATAAACCAAACATCCTCAAATCATCTTCCATGAATTGAATAGATTAAGTAACTATATATGAATGTTAATAAATGATATAAAAGAGATTAACATAAGGGAAATAAAAGAGAAAATTTTAAAAAAATAGTTAAATATTATTATTTGATTATACAACATATAAATTATATATATAGTGAGTTAGACTAGAAATAAGTTTTATGTATTATTAAGTCATTACATTTTGAGATTATAATATATATATTTCTATTATAATTTTTATATGATTCAAATATCATAAAATACATATTTTTTCATCGACCTTGTTAATTTTTTAGAAGTGTATGTTTATTTTACATTTTATATCTTTTTTATCAAAAAACATTAAGCAAGTAAAATATGTTGAATTATAAAGTTTTTTATCATCTATTAGTCATGATTATTCGAATATCATATCTATATACATTAAATTAACTAATAGATGTCTTTAATAATATATGAAACTGTTTTTTTTAATTGATTATAATTTTCATGCCCAGAAATTCTAATATATTATCATTTTATTTGATAGCGTGTATGACACGTAATACTAAGTATATAAGGGAATATAATATTCCAAAACATTACATCATATTCAATATTATAAATTAAATTTAATAAATTATATATATATGATCTCAAAAAATAATGAGTTATATTACATAATATGTTACAAATACATTATACGATAACATTTGTTTCATGCAAGAAATCATTTAACAGAGAAAAAATATATTATTAAAATATTATTTTAATATAATATGATATATCCTAGATGTTAAATTATTAGTTATTAATACCTTTAATGAGATTATAAAAATATATTGTTTACAAAAATATAAAGTGAATTAATTGAATTCCAATTAATAAGAAATGGATATAAAAACCAAATGAATATAAAGAAAATGTTTATATTCACACAAATTTATTTATCCTAATAATTTAAATTTATTACTATTAGTGAATTACAATAATTAAATTTATATATTATATATTCAAAAAAATATTTTTTACATTCATCGAATATATTTTATAATTATAATATGAGAATGTTCGAATATTATGCTTAGTGAAGCCATATTTTTATAAAAGTGATTTTGATGCCTTTTAATGGAACACCTATTTTAAATCTACATTTTGAAAATTTTATAAATTTAATATGGAAAAATAAACTCTATTTATGTAATTGGAATATAATAACATTATATTGATGAAATTATTTTATTTAGATGAGGAGTTTCATTTTTAATGAATAGTGAAAAATAATATTTTTAAAATGAACACTAATATTTCATCTCAATAAATTATTTATTTAAATTATATTTTAATTTGTATATATATTATATTATATCAAATATATATAATGTAATCCAATTTAGCTCATTTTAACATATTTATCATTGAAATTGGTCATAAAAGAATTTCAAACATTTGAGCATTTTCACAAATCCTTATTGCTCATCCCATCAGCACGATTAAATTTAAAATTATTTACACCAGTTACTTGTTTGAAATTTTGAAGAATTTATTCCACATGTGGAATCAGAAAAATTTTTAATTTATGATTATATAAATGTAGTCTTGTCCAAAAATATTAGTGGTTGTGATTGAAATTAGTTTCAACAGTTTAGAGAAAAATCACATTAACAAGAGACTAGTCCATAAACATAAGGGCCAAAATGACCTAGAAACCAGTAAAAAACAATTATATATAAATATTTTTTCCATATAATATTTTTTATATAATATTTATATCTATTTGAGATGCATGATTTAAGGGATATCTCTCAATAGTCTTTACATTATATATTTAATAATTGTAACTCATGCTCCTCTATAAATAAGCACTCACCCCTCTGACATATTCACACATATCAATCCCGTTTTCAAAAAAAATCCCATCCAAATAATCTCCCATATTCCATATAATAATCTTATAAGAACCACATTGGGAATAAATCAAACCCAGGATTCCTTTTGGCATTAAAAGGAGTTACCTGAATAATAGGTATGTTATTCAATGATCACAATTGATTAATTTATACATACATTCCATATGTAATTTTAATATAACTATTTTTTTATAAACACATAATATTTACTCTAATGAGATTTTTTATGAAATTATTTATACCTGATATTTCAAACACATCCATCAAATTGGATTCCCAATCATCGTTAATGTGTGTTGAGGACTACTAGCTCGCGAACCTATGTAATTTTTTATTCCATATATCACTATTAAATAATATAAAAATTATGGATATATTTTTTATATAAAATATATATGATATTTATAATTTATATAATATTTTTAAATTATTATATAAGAAATACATTCATACCATTATTTTTTTGGAATACAATGACATCGTTTGTTGATGTGTGGACTACCGCCTCCTCAAAGAGATGGTATTTATTCACACTATACAAAAAAAATATAAATAACTGATTCAATTAAATTATGTGATATAAATGAAAAAAATTATAATTTTATTATAACATAAATTTATATATCATTTCATTTTCATTCATTTAAATACGATGAGAAAATAGAAACAATGTACATGTGCTCGTACAACCTACCATCTCCTTGGATGACGTATTTCATTCCATATATTTTTAATATATGGATTAACATAGGTTCATTTAAATGGAATATATATATAATATTCAAATCATGTTTTATATTTTTTAGATGATTTTATCATGATCTATGTAATAGAAAAAAATAACAAGTGCAAACATACTCGAAAAAATAGGCATTTAAAACCAGAAATAATGAAAATAATAAGAGGTTGTAAAAAATCGGTAATAATATATTATAAAAATGAAATATATGATATAATAAATATTATATTTATTCTATTAAAATTTTATAACATTCTAAAAACCATTATAGGGATGTTAAAATGTAATTTTCCTAATAAGAAACCCAATGTATGGAATTTTGTATTACTTTTTATTCCATGGAGTCTTATTTGTTATTATACACCAATTGAAATTAATTTTGTGTATATAATACACTAAGAAATTTAGAATCATGAATTAATGATAAATCAACATATTTCTTGTTTAAATTTGAAAAATCTTCTATAAGGGGTTTTGAATTTAAATTTTCTAAGCAGTAAATGTTGTCTTTACAATATCACTGTATTTTATGATTGATAAATTCTATTGAAACTATCACTACATTTTGATAATAATTATTTTATATTAAATATATCATAATTATTTATATTATAATGAAATTAATATTATTATTCACTGTCATGTATTATAATTTTCCTTTTTGTGTTCACTTTGATAGTTATTTGATTAATTGTGGATTTATTGATAAATCTATTTTTTCAATATGATTATTTGAAAATGAACATAGTTTATCATTAATTTTGATTATTTTATAACATTAGAAATAATTTTTAAATGAACTATATCATTTGAGTACTTGTTAATATAATTCATTCTCTGCATCAGTTGTCTTTTGAGATTATGCTAGTTGGGGAAAACCCATATGAGTTTGTTTCCAAGTAGAATCAAAGGGTCTCTACAAAGAAATTTAATCATTCTTCAAAATAGGATATCACAGTAATGGTATAACATGATAATGAAAAATTATTTATAATATTTATGAACTTACATGATCTTAGTTGTTAGAATCTATTAGATATTTTCTATGAAAATATATTTTTATGAATTTCATTCTCATGTCATTAATTAAATGGCATCTGTTTCACGTAGTTTCCATATCATACTTATTATTCATTATCTAGTTTTTTAAATAGAATTATTTTAGTTATTTATCATTTAATATTTTGTTTTTTCTTTCTTCATAGTTCTTTGATTATAAGGCATGTGACATCATCTATTACCTTTCCATGTTGATTATTTTCATTGGTTTATTATTATAACAACAATACATAACCCATAATAAGAATTTGATCTCACCCTTATGTTGAATCCATCCATAAGAATATATGAACTGTATTGGGAATAAAATGAAAATACATACAATGTGAGATTAAATATATCATTAAAATAAAAATTCTATTTTTTATTACTGTATGAATTTATAAAACCAAGATCACATATGTGTATAGTTTACTAAGACTACTAAACTAACCATTAAATTAGGATGAATTTCCTTATAATAATGATAATGTAATGGTAGTAAACAGCAGATATATTCTTATTGGGGTCGGGGTGCTACATTTGGAACTCTAGGAATATTATTAGAAACCCTAGGAACTAGATTAAGGAAAAAGTTGATTAGAGAAGTAAACTTGATGATATTCTTTATGAATTACAATAGAAGAAAATATTTCTTATTTAAATTAAAAGATATATATTCCGTAATTGGATTTTTAATTTATGTTTAATTATAATTTCTAAACCTTAAGAACCTATTTTTAGGTTTTATGTGTTAGGATTCTACCAAGATGAAGGATATATTTGATGAAACAAAGGGAAATAAAATTCATTAGTTTAGTGTTTTTTTAGTTGGAAATCGATTTTTAGTTTACACAAATTTTAGTGAAATGGGTATAAAAATATTTCTAATATTTAGTATTATTAGCATTATTAAAAACATTTTAATAATAGTCAAATTAGATTAGTTTTATTTAAAAAAATTGTTTTATTGAAAATCATAAAGAAAATGGTATTTAATGAGTTAATTTTAGGAAGTCAATCATAGTTATTTTAGAAATTATATTAAAATAATTTTAAAAAAAGTAAAAACATATAAGTTAGAGGGAAATTAACCCATTAATAGAGGGTGATACAGGTTTTACACCTACCACTAGCCTATCCAATGTCATGGTTAATGTGTAGTTATTTTTTCAAAGGTGATTTTATATATAAAAAGTAATGGCATACATGTACTATAATTTTTTTTGTTATAAAGAATATTTTATTATCTAAATTTGATATATATAATATTTATAGATAAATTGAAATAGTTTTCACAATTTTTTGGGTTTTACGATCATTTAAAAGTGTATTTTAATGCTTCTAGAATCAGAGTTAAATATTTTTTACCAATTTATTGAAGTACTAATTGAATTGGAAATTGATAAAATCAAATCAAATGATGAGAATTGTGTTCATTCCATTGAAAATTTTAATTTATGTATATTTAATTAAATTCATTTTCAATAATAGAATTTCTGAAAATTAGGAAAAGGACCAAAAAAGATTCGCATAATACCATAATTGTTTTTTTAATAGATTGTTTTAAGTCATCATTGATTTATTGATTGGAGGCCATTAACATTCCATTTATCATTTACTTTTTTTTATTGAGTACATAAATCACCGATATTAATATATATGTTTTCCACCATTGTTCATATTTTCACTTTCCATATTGTTCTTTTATGTATAAACCTAGTTATAAATTATGCCATGTGACCCTTGTACTTATCATTGTCTCTTATTAATGGTATATTTCATAAACTCAATTAATATGTGGCGTTCTCATCATGATAATTTTAATATATCAATAACTAGATTATTTATATCATGTAAAATTGTGATGAATAAATGTAATTAAGGTAGGCAGAATAAACCACCCTGAAGTTAAAATATTAGAAAATTATATTCAACACCATGTATGACACAAAACACCAAGTGTGGAATGAAATATAAATCTCTAGAAATTACAATATTTTCAATATTTTAAAATAAATTATTGATATTTTAATTTTTTTTCTTTAAAGTTGATGCATAGTTAGTATATGTTATATGAAACCAATACTTTTGTTGATAGATTATGTTCAATTAATGACTATGTGTTACTAAGAAAAAATAAATTTTGAAAAAAACTAATTTGTATGATAATAATTTATTACCTAGTTGATAAATTATCTTTGTTGAATAGTTGTAAATAAATAAATAAATATTTTACACAAATATAAAATGTATTCATTTTCTAGTAATAAATTAGAAATGAATATAAATACCAATTGAATATAAAGGAAATGTTTTTATACTCATATATATGTTTCATCATAACAAATTAAATTTATTACAATTTGTTAATGATAGTAAATAAATTTAGATATTACATATTTAATTAAGTTTATATGACCATCATATAATATATTTTATAAAAATTTGTTAATAATAAACCCAATAATATGCATATAAAAGTTTCATTTTATTAATTTAATTTTTTTTCCTTTAAATTGAACAACAATTTTATATATAAATTTTTTCAATTTTATAAATTTTATATGAAAAATATAAATCAATTTTAAAATTTTAATATAAAGACATATATTTCTTTATTTTTTATTTAGTTGTAAAGGAAGAATCATTTTTTCTATATAATTACAAATACTAGATTGTATTTTAAAACTAACATTACATCTAAAAAAATTATAGGTTTAAATTAATTATTAATTTTTTATTTTATACTCATTTATATTATAAATTTTTTAATTAAAATTAGGTCATTGGAATTATTTTTACTATGATATTCGATAAAAAAACATCAAACTTCTGAGCAGTTTTATATTAAAAATCCTTGTTGTCTTCCAGTCTATGAGATTAAATGTTAATTAATTTCTATCAATTCTGTGATTTTAATTTGAATGAATGGATTTTATATTTTAAAAAACCATAATTTATATTTTTAATAATGTAAAAATCATTATTTTCCCAAAAAATTACAGAAATTAATAAAAAATCATTACATAGATTATGAGAAAAAATTTCTTAACAAGGAATTAAGCCATAATCAAAATGACCAAAATGACCTCCATAGATTTCATAAACTATTTTTTTGTCCTTATATATACCGTATCTTCCATTTTTTATTATTGGGTTCATTTTTTTAAGCATAGGATGTTTGGGAGAACGTTCAATACTATTTATAATATTATATTTATAAGAATGCATATCCTCCACTATAAAAAGGCACTCACCCATCCCACTTGTTCACACCCCTAAAACCATTATATTGTCACAACCCAACATAAAAATATATTTAAATCCCTATCCACATCCTAAAATCATCACTTTAGGTGTAAATAAATTCAATTAATCATTTTGGTTTAAACCAAAAATAGTTACCCGAATAAGAGGTAACATTCATTAGCGTTCATTTTTTGTTTCATTTACATCTCCACCACTATAATTAATTTTATATACTTATTATATTATAACAATACTAACATAAATATACTAATAATTTTTTATTATAATATTAATTCCGAAACATTCAAAACATACAACAAATTATATACATAATCACTATTCTTGTGTTGGGTTGACTACCACCTTGTGAACTATTGTTGTTCGTTCTTCCATTTAGCACCATTAATGGTCATAAATATTGATGGATTTAGAGTTTATATACTGTATTGATTATATTTATAATTTAATTATTAGTTTGAAATTATTATATATTTTATACCTTCAAAACATATATTTTAAGTGAATATGATAACATCATTTGTGAATGTGTGGACTACTACATCCCCAATGTGACAGGATTCGTTCATGCTATACATGGAATGTATACAGGATGGACTCAATTAAAATATGTCATATATATGATAAATACATTATAATGGTACTATAATATATATATATATATATATTAATTTTCTTTTTTGTAAATATGATATAAAAATAGAAACAATATTAATGCGTTTGTATGACCAACTGTCTGGATGAACGATGTTTTTCATTTAATATGTTATAACATTATGGATTAATTTATGTAAATATATACTAAATATATATAATATTTAAATAATTTCTTAAATTATGGATATGATTAAATTCTGATCTACTTAGTAGGAAAATTAAATAACATGTTAATACATTCTAATAAAACTATCCAATTTACACCCAAAACAATGAAAATATTATAATAATTTTAAAAAATATGTAATATGCTATTATGAAAAAAAATATGATATTATAAATATATGTATGGTTATTTTATAAGTTAAAAACAATATTAAAACCATATTACATTAGTGTAATCTTAGTCCACTAAGAAGTATACACAATTTAAGGGACATCGTCTCAATTTATAATCCATTGAAAATTATTTGTTATTATTCCAAAATTTGCATTAATGTTGTGTATATACAACAAAGTTTTCATTTAATACAATTATTCACTCATACAATAGAGTATTTTTAATTTAACCTTGAACTACATAATCCACCTGGGTTTCAATTGATATATATCATGTGGTAAAATTTACTATTGCAATATCACATTGTTTTGTGATTGTTAAATTTCTAGTGAGAAAATCACAACCTTATAATAGTTTTTATTGTACATTACATTTATCTAAAATATAAATATTATCATAAAGTTGATATTATTATTTCTTAAATCCTTATTTTTTACATTTGGTGTTAACTTTGATAATTATGTGATTAATCTGGGAATTATTGAAAAATTTGTATATTTTATTCAATTTGTATAATTAATAAGGATCATTTTTTATAATTAATGTTGTTGGTTTCACTATATTAGTAATTATTTGTAAATACAGTATACATGTTGGGGAAAAATTATTGTAAGACCCTTAATGCATCTATAGTCTCATGAGATGAAATTAGTTAGTAAAAAACCCTTTTAGTTTGTTCCCATGTAAAATAGATAGTATCTAACCATATATTTAAAAAACCTTTAGAATAGGGCTCAATGGTAAATGTATCATGTTCTAATGAATCATGATTTGTGATAATTACAAATTTACATATTTTAATTATAAATTTATATGATATTTTTTCAAAAATTATCTACAAATTCATTTCATTGTTAATTCATTGATTAATTGGCAAGTCTTTCAGTTATTTTCCATTCTGTAGAGATTATTCCTTATTTAGTTATTTATATAGAATATGTTTTCTATTATTTAACACTATATATTTTTTTACACACATCATTATAAATTTATTTATTACATGGATTCTGGATTCAACTATTACCATTCAATATTTACCATTATAATTGATTCAATATTACGTCCTTCATACATAACCCAAAATGTTCAATTTAGACCACACTTAGTTTGTTTCATTTCCCTAGAATTTAGGAATTATAATGAGAAATATATTTGAGGATATTTTATGTGGTATTAATGTTATTCTCAGAATAAATAAAATAATATCCTAACTAGTGTATTTATATAAAAAAGACTCATATATGTATCTGGTATACCATTACTACCAAACCGATCAGTTACTCGGTCTGTATTTCCTTGAAATCAGGCACATATAGAGTAGTTGACATAAGATCCTAGCATACTGGAATCATGGCACTACAATGATCAAATATATATATATATATATATATATATTTAAATATAATATTTTAATTATATTTCATGAAAATCATTTTCAAGATTTCTTTATTAGATGTGTGGAAATAATTAATTTTTAATGAATATGACATACATCAGTTTTCCCTTTTAAAAGTATATTATTAATTACATTTATTATTAATCATATATCTATCTATTTTAAATGAATTTAATTTTTCATTATAATTGGTATTTTTTGTTTTTATATTTATTCATTCGAAAATGATATTTATTTCAATTTTTATATAATAACTAAAAGTGATTTTATAAGTGATAAAATTCACTTTTTTTCTCATTTTGAAAAATATAATTTAATAAATGTTTTTATTTTATAACATGATATTTTTACATTATTGATGAATTTGAAATGGGTAATTAAACCGGAAACATTATGGTAATATGATCATAATGTGATGGGTGGGTACCTTATAGAAAGCAATTTTATTGGGTAAGGTGAAATATATAAATGATATAAGTTAATACTTATGGAATGTGGAAATAGTGGATTAAAAATATGATGTAATCAAAATAATATATATATTTTACTCCTGAGAGAATTTGGACTAAGTAAATTACAATTTTTTTGAAAATAATTAAACTAATGTTTGATACTCCAAAGATAATGTTGGATTTACCCTTTTATGTTGTTTCATGATAAATGTATGTTTCCCCAACATTTAGACATGTTTTCCTTATGTTTGAAAATGAATCGTAATGTAAATATTTTGATCTCAAATGCTAAATAATTTTTCATAATATTAAAATCAATGTGTATGATATTCTAAAGGTAAAATTGTTTTTTCCATAGTAAATATTCAAGAAATTATGATTTTTTCTTTTATATTTTCTTATATAACTCTTTTAAAAAACTTTTGGATTTTTTGTTTATTTAATGATTAGGAAACTGATTATTTATTTTCAAAATTTCTTATATTATAATCCAAAAAATACAAATGGGTTTTAATTTATTTTAAATTAATTAATGGGTTTCCTTTCAATTTATATCATTTAATATGTTTTTGTCATCCTATGTTTTCTAATTTTTTTCATAAGTCTAAGGTATGACTATGATCTATTATAATTTCTATATCTACAAAAATGAAATAATATGTGAATTATGCAATTTTTTCGTAAATGAAAAGTTATAGTAAATATAATAATCTATTTTTTGTCGAATACTAAATATAATTTTTTAGAATTTATAAATTTTTATTTCATTGGTATGATATGTAGTAGTTTTTCCTCATTTTTAAAATCACTAAGCATAAAAGATAATTAAAATGTAAGGATGTGAAATTATTACAATGAATAATTTATTTGGGAATATAGTATTGAATGAGTCAATATATGAGTTTCAAATACTCTTCTAATGTTATCATGTTATCTATTACTTCTCATTCATCTGGATAACCATATTCTTCAATCTATCCCCATATTACAAATAGGAATACCATTATTCTCCATGTTGATTCTTCAAATAAATATCATTTTCATTTCTCTTATATTCTATGAAAATTTTATTCTATATTTTTATACATATCTATTCAAGAAAATCACTTTAAATGATTATACTTTATGTCCTAAAATTAATGTCAATATTCAAGGTCACATAAAATAATGTTCTCCATTTATTTTCTGTGAAAAAAATTGATAAAAATGAAAAATACAATTAAAACATAATCTCCCATTTCTGAAACTCTTTTTGGTTGCTACAATAAATACTTTGAAATATAAAACGTGATATTGTTTCATCTTCTCAAGATCCACATATAATTTTTATCTTAAAGAGGATGTTTGAAATTTCTAGTAGACATTCCTTCCACAATCAAATTTTTAAAATATATATAAAAACATTTTTATAATTTATTATCATATGTTATGATCTAATCATACTAGGAGACATATTCTAGTGTTTAATTTTTTTTTCCTATCAACAGATTAAAAATCTTGGCATTTTATACAAACATGTATTATACATGAGTACTCATATATTTAAAATAAAATAAAATAAGTAATCATATTATCTAAAAATCCCATAAGGTTTTAATTTAATGATTTTTGAATAAGGAATCAATATAAAACATTCATATTCTCTCTGATGGATAATTCATTATCAAGTTAGAAAAAAATTTCGTCCTACCTAACTTTGTGATGGAATATTAGTGATTCATCCATGAATGATAGAAACTCATTTTATATGCCCCTATAATTTCGAGCCCATGAAACAAGGTGGAATAGAAATTATCCTCATCAGTAAAAGAACATACAAACAATCCTCTAATGATGACCACCTAATCATAACTATATCCATTGATACAATTTATTGGACCCAATTTAAGAATCCAAGGAGGAGATGAATGATGGAATTCTAAATTTTATATTTTTTAATCCTCTTCAAAAAAAATTATGCTAAAGATATTATTCCCACTTGTATTAAAAGAATCTTCAACTAATATATTGAACCTCAATATAATCTAATTAATATAAAAGTGACATTGTTTAATTCATGTTGGGACATATATATAATTAATTGGTTTAGTAAAATTTTTATTCTCAGTGGATCGTGCAATATTCATTTTTTGGATGATTAAATTAACCAATTAACTCACATGTTTTGGTGGTAACAATGTTTTTTTCTACATTCCTAAGATCAGATCCCTTATAGTTTCTACATTGGGAGGATACCAACACCCGATCAATGTGTTATTATGTTATGGCTGGCTTACAAAAACCCAAGGCACACAACCATTTATTATACACTATGTTCTTAATCATTTTCACACTACCCTAGAGTAATAATACCTAGGATCACTACTCCCTATTCATGGTTTTCTCACTAGTTGAAGAAAAATAACTAGCTTATTTACATATAAAATAATCAAAATATTAAAATATTAGTTGGGATTAATTATATTATATGAATGAATTTGAAATTGAATATATTTTACACTCTTTAATATACCTACTATAAACTAAAAATCAACCTCCTATTATTCATTATTGAATAAACATGGGACACCATTAATTATAATAAATGTATTATATATCATCTTATCATCTTATTATGTTTATAAACACATTCTACAAATAATAATATTATTCAAAAAAAATTATCTTCATCATATACAATATTCTAATGAAATTATAAAAAAAATTCTCTTATCTTATTCCTGTAATAATTATGGGGATGAGATACTTGGGTTATGAGAGTATTTCCCTTCTAAAAGAAAAGAACTATAATTTCAAAATTTATGAAAATTTTTAACGTTCATTCATTGGTATAAAAATGTTCTATTACGTGATTCATTGAATGAAAAAACTCATTGGCCCATTTTTCATTATCAAAGATATGAAAAACTACACCCACAATTAGACCATTATTTCTATATATAATGTTTCATTGGAATTATATAGATATTAAAAATATTTTACTTCTACGGCATCATATAAATTTTTAAAATTAATTTTTTATATAATATAAAATTTCAATTTGCCTCTACATTGATACATTTCATCAATAATAGAATGTATCATATACAACATCAAACACTCTATAATAGAAGTAATAATGTCTTATTTATTTTACTACATATCTCCCAACACTTAATCATTCACCTAGTGTTGAATTGTGGTTTATAATTTATGTTCAATGAAGAGTCAAAATTTATTGAATTATTCTAGGAACACCTGATATATTTCCACAACTATATAATGTTCAATGAAGATCATAGAGAGAAATAACCTGTATTAATATAAATCAAATAAATCAATCCATTCAATTATATTGGCCACAAGTTCTACAACTGCATATATAAATACCTACATGTAGGGGATAACATTTAAAAATTCTATTATGTGAGCATTATTTACTACTTGTATCACTCCATTGTTGATCCTACCTATACATTTATAGTTATTTTAATTAACTTATTTATCCAAAGTCTCTTAATCTTTATTCGATTATGATAGAAATTTTGAAATGAAAAACATCATCTATCAAAATATCATTATGTTTCTAGAAATATTCATATGTGGGAGATGTCCCATTTAGTAACTTATTTGGTTTTCTAAAATTAGGCTACACTTATAGTTCTAATTTGAGATGATTCTTGATCTATTTCTCATGACATCATGCCCAAATCAATCATCACAAAATCACTTCATGTTTTGTCACACATGTTATTAAAATCATAAGATAATATTATACTAATTTCAATCTCTATCACAGCCATCAGGCCTCAACATCTCATTTTCCACAAGTCCATTATATAGATGAATAAGAAACCCTATTTAACAAAACACTAATTTTTCTCAAACACACATCCAAAAATTAAAACTCACTTAGGGGTATACAATATTTTCAAAGAAATTTCAATCATACTATGGGATGATTTAATTTCACTTTTTAAAATATCAAAAAATCTCATAGTTTTATGAATCCCAACTTCATCATCTAGATTCATCCATGAAAAAATCATCCCTAAGCTCAAATCCTCAATTTATTAGAATGAATGTGACTTTCTCAATCCGTTTATTATCACACACATAGCATAAAACATCCTTTATGTTGATAATAACATGTGATAATGTCAATTTATAAGCCCTCAAAAAGTCACTGTGGAGCATAATGTCCTGGAAGTAACCCACAAAAAAAATAGTTCTCATCCTTCACCCTCTTGAAGATGAAAAATCAAGAATCAAATATTGAAATCAACAACTTCATACCAGAAAATACAAACTAACATCCTGAAATAAGATATGTCTTAAAAACACCAATAAATAACACAAAGACTAAAATATAGATCTTATAAAGAAAAAATTATTGCAATGCTAATGGAAAAATAATCCTCCTCTAAATTAACACCTAATACGAACTATTCTTAGACCTCACCATAGTAACATCTACATAGTCATCCTGATCTCTAATATTTCTATCCAATGAGACCATGTGGATTTGATAATTTTCACATTAGTACAAGAACATACAAAAATGACAGTAATTATAAACACATAATCATATCCATAAATGTTGATACCCATTAATGGACACGCATTAGGAACCCTGAGACTTTCTAAATGAAGGAGTTCCAAATTCAATACTTTTAAAGCCTCATCAGAAATTTTTGATTAATGATATTGGTCCCACTTATGCATGGAATATTTATAACTAATCTATTTACCCAAAACATAACCTAATTAACTTAAAATTTAAGAGATTAAATTAATTTTAGATCATAAATATTTTTACTCGGTTCACTCACACTGTGATTCTTCATGAATCATGATATAATTATTATGTTGGTGACCTAATTCACTAGTTTCGTCACCCAATTTAGTGTTTAATTGTTTTTTACCACATTCATAAGATCACATACCTTATAATTTCTGTTTTGGGACACTACCAACCATGTATCACATCCTTTATAGGTTATAGGTATGATCACTACAACCCAAGGCTCACTACCACTAATTATAGACTTTGTTCTTAATCATTCTAACACTTCTTTATAGATGTAATCTATGAGATCATTATATATTCTTCATATTTGTCTCACTAAAATAGGAAAAATAATTATATTATGGGCATATAAGTCACTTAAAATATAAATACATGTTTTTTTCATTACTGTATATGAATGGGTGTGATATTGAATGTATTTTACACTCTTTTGTTAATATACAATAAAATCGCTCTCTACTTACACAGATTTTTTATTGAATAATCATGTAACATCATTCCTTCTGGTAAATTTATTAAAGATCCTCTTATTCCTTCCTCCATGATAAATGCTTATTATTCAAATAAAAATAATATTCATGAATGCAAAAAAGTTCCTTCTTCTTTTACAATATACATATGAATTGTAAAAAAACAATTCTATAATATTATTTATCCTATAGTTATGGGCATGAGATCTTTAGGATACGAGGGTGTCAGCCTCTTAAAATAAAAGATGAACAGTTTTACGAAAAACATATTTTTTTTAGGTACATTCATATGTAGAAAAATATTCCATTACCTGATGAATTGACTCAAAAAACGCCTCGACAATTTTTCTTTTTCCAAAATATCAAAAACATTATCAAAAATTATACCATTATTAATCATTGTAAAGTTTCATTTGAAACATTTAGATATTCCAAATAACATACACTGTATATATCAATGATATTTTAAAAATGAATGATTTATATAATATAAAATTACCATTTGTCTCTATATGGACACAATACTTCTATATTGGAGTCTATAATATATGACCTCAAACATTCAATTGGTGTAAAATTAACATCACATTTATTTCACTAAATATCCCCTAAAAATTCAACTTTATTATTTTGTTGAATAATGACATGCAATTAATGTTTACAAATGTTTCAAAATTTATAGAATTATTCCTCCATCTCTTGATGTATTTTCACCAATATACAATTTTCCAAGAAAATAATATATAAAAATAATATATATAGAAGATAAATCAAATATATCAATCTATTCACTTATATTGGTAATATATTCTATATATTCAGATAGAAATACGTATACATAATGAATAAAATTTAAAAATTTGATTATATGAGAATAATTTCTTATCTGCATCACTACATTTTTGAATTCCCCCACTCATATAGAGTTCTCATATGTGAATTCCCATACATACTCAATCTCAATTACACCATTATTCTATTATGATGTAATGTTATATATGAAAAACATCATGTAGAAAAATTTCCTTATGTATCTATAAATTTTCTTATTCAGGACATGTCCTATGTAGGAACATATTCTATTTTCTAATATTAGGATAAACTTCTAGTTCTATATTGAGATTCTTCATATTCTAATTCCTATAAATTCAGGAGCAAATATATATTCCCAAAAACTCTTCAAGGATATTCACATAGGGTAAATAATTCTTATAGTATTTTTATATTCATTTATTTTTCAATTATAACCATTAAGACTCCATATCAATTTTTCAACAATACCATATTGTAGATGAATAAACAACCCTTTTTAAATAGCACCAATACTTTTTTCAATGACATGTAAAAATATTCAAACACACTTTTAGGTGTTAAAAATTATCCCAGACATTTCAAAAAAAACCATGGGATGAGTTATTTCCAAATTTTAAAATATCAAAAATATCCATTGTTCTATGAATCTCTAATTCTACATCCACATACATCCTTGACAAAAACTCAACAAATCATCACTCCTTAATCACATGGTATGAATGTGACTTTCTCAACCATTTTATGGTCACCCACATAGCATCAAAACATCAAGATATTGATAATAAAAATAGGTAATGATGATTGATAATTTCTCCAATATCCACTGTGGAACATAATTTCATGCAGGTAACCCACTTGGAAGATAATAAACATCATACACCATTAGGAAAATGAAAAATTAGGAAAAAAACTATGATATTGATCACATCATACAATGAAAAATAACTAGCATCAACAACCAAGATATTTCTTAAACCACTAGGATATACCACTAAGATGAAATAATAAAATTTACATTGAACCAATTATTTCAATGATAAAGGAATATTGAACCTCCTCTAAAAACACATGTGATAATGAACATCATCAGACCCCCATAGTATCATCATGATAGTCATCATAATCTCTATAAACCTTCATCATGAAATCCCTATGATGGGATTTTTATACCCATTATACATATGATGATTATGCCATACTGTAGTAGACACCACATATACAATAAAAAGAACTAATATCAAGGTTCATCATCGAAAATTACTTTATCTCATTCCATACATTACCAAACACACAACCTTACCTTTCCCTAATGTATGAAAAATCTAAATGGATTAACCCAAAAAAAACCACAACAAAAATGTAAGCTCAAATACTATTATGATAAGAAATAAAAAAATTATCTTTTTATACCACAAATAACTCACCAATGAGGTCATTACTACACACCATTAGAGTGAAAACAATGATACCAAACTCACAGTTATTAGTTGAATAGTTCCATTAATGATGTCATAACTAATTAGACCCAAAATAGATAAATATTCTTAAATGCATCATAACACATAATTAATTCAAGGTATTAGAAATATTAAATATCCTTAAATGAAATAACCTCCTACAAATATTGAAGAACATGATCACTCACAAGATTTCCTTCATATACTATAATTTCTTATGGAACTAATTGTTCAACAAAAATTTTATTCCCATATAATTCATAACGATTTGAGGATTTAAAATTAAAGAAAACTAGGATATTTACCTCTAATATAATATTGCAAGACTTTGTTAACTACTCAACTTCTAAGCACTCTGGGGGATACCCAAGAAAAAAACCCCATTCAGTGAAAGGTATATATATTGTATCTATTTTTATAAAATATAACACATGAAAAATAATTATTGGGCGTAGAAATATCACTTTGAAAAAAAAACATAGAAATATAATAGTGTCAAAGAAAACCTAAAACATCATGTATGTTATATGTTTTCTCACCCCAATTACAAGAATTAGAATGATTTCATTGGTAAAAACAACAATGAATCGATAAAAAAACATATACAACACTATAATAATCAATCCATTGAATATGTATGGATATTTTGAATAATTAATTATATTTAAAAAGGTATCATAACATCTATAATGTAATATAAATTATGTATTTGAAATATCCTCTCAATTCACCTATATATTATGATCTATTTACAAAAAATAGACATATAATAACCTGCTAACTTGCCTCAGCAGATCAAATACTTCATCAACACATGGAATGCGACATTGGGTTTTTAATATTACATTATTAATGAGACTCTAATCAACAAAAAATAAATACAACAATATTAATTATTTATAAAAATACTTCAGAGACTAATGCAAAACACTAGATCAAATAAAACTCACAGTTGAATATCATCAATCTAAATCTAAAAAACTGTAAACATATAAGAATAAATCTTATACAAATACATTTATATTGGAGTTACACATGGTTCAAACTATATGATTATGTGATCCTTATTTAATGGGGTTTATAACAACCCCAACTAATATATCTTTGTTCTAATGTTTAATTTATTAGATTGGATTTTGGTATAAAGGATTATATCTCCAAGGATCATATTTTTAAGTAATCATAAGGAATCAAATACATAAATGATAAGAACTTACATTGGGAGATAAAACTATAGTAATGAAAAACATTTTGTATCCTTCAACATGTTTAATGTAATAATATTCATTTACTTGTGAATAGAAACTATGTAGTGTTGATATAAAATGGATATTATGTTTTATGTGTAGTAGATGATATCCATAGTCACGAAGGTATAATCATTGTCAGGATGTATATAATAGAACACAAATTACATTTTTCCAATAAATTAAATATCATATTAATATAAGGAATAATTAAAATGTAAATGTAAAAAGCTAATATCACAATCTGTATTGGTAATATGATGGGAATTAAATTAAACCATGTAAAAATTAAATTAAAAAACATATGGGTAGTAATAAAAAATTAATTACCAATGATTAAAATTATTAATTATTTGATATTGTGAACTCATACATCATAATACCCATATAACCTGGATCCTTAATAAGACAGTTTAAAACAATGGGTAAACCCCATTTAATTTTATCGTGTTAATTCACCTAATGAGACTACAAAGTCATTGATGGGATATCTATAGTCTAAAAAACCCCATCCTTGAATGTCCATATCATTACACCTATATAAATTAATCCATTTAGTTAATGAATAATGATTCATTTAATCAAATATTTGTATATTGTAAAGAGTTCAAATTTATCAAAATATCCCCATGAAATAAAAAATTATCAAATATAAATTTAATACATAAAATGAAATATTATTTTGGAAATTACAATATTCATGCTATAATAAATATGTATATTTAAAAGAAATTTATTTTCTAATTTAATATGATCAGAATAATTTATCTGTATCAAGATAAAGTTAGCAATCACAAAAATAAACATTAAATTAGAGTTGTCCATCAATTCATATTGATTATATGATTTTACAATTAATTAATGAATAATGTGGTATTCATGTTAAATATATCAAAATATTAGCATGAACAACAAATTGAATTGAGTATGTTCATATTAACAAATCTATATATATGAAATGAAAATTCATATAAAATCCATTAAGTCACACTTCCCTTTTTTAATGTTATTTTAACTATTTATAATAGTTTTATAAAGGTTAATAATTTATAATATAGAATTATTAATATTTTTAATATAATATATATGTTACTTAATATATTTTTTATTTGGTATGGATAATTGTGATATAGTTTAAAAAACTCTCATTTTAATCATATGATGCGTTATAATGGATAAGAATTGTCCTGGAAGAGTCTTGGTCTCATTTGGGGACCAAAGATCCATAAAATGAAAACATTTATAGAGATCTACAATTTAATAATATTTATTGTTACGCTTGAGAATCAATAGTATGAGTCACCAAGTACATAGGGGAAGCCACCCAGCTTTTCTAAAACCATGGATGGAGGAATGCATCCCTGTGAAGAATTGAATTTTGATATAGATTGTGAAATTTTTATGGCTAGTGCACGGTTAAAAAAATAGTATACCATGATCTCGAGATGGGTCCATATATGGAGTGAGGGGTGAATAGTTATACTACAGCTTGGCCAATAGTGTAGAGAAACTGTGTGGCCTATTAAATTAAGGATAATTGAAAACTTTTCCACAATAAATTTTTAATACCCAAAATTTTATTTATCCTCCCATTTTATACTCTCTAGTAACTACCAAAGTTCCCTCATTAAAACCATTCTTGGATTTTTGATATCAACTTCAATATTTATCTGATTATTCCACAATTAGTTTATTTTTTGAGCATGAAATATTATATACCCTAATCTTCCTATTATTCGTAATTCCTCTTCCTCTCTTTTGTTCTATTTTTGTCTGACCTCATTTTCCTCCATTTATTGGACATTTCATGATTCTTCCATTGTCATCCATTGTATCTCAAATCAAGGGAAGATAATGGGTGAGTGGTCTTCAAAAAAATTATGTAGGTGGTCTAGAATTATTCCCTATATTTTTATTATTTTTGTGATATGTGTCAATGCTCCTCATAGATGAACCTTTTAAGTGGTGCCCTTAAAATGAGAAATAAATAATCCATTGTGGTTCCTCATGTTCATTGTCACCCTATATAATAGATAATCTCATCTGAGGTCATTTTATTTAACATTGGATGCCTATATGAGTTTTTCTATCCCTGAAATCCTATTATTCCTTCAAAATAAGTTGAATAAACACCTCCAAAGGAGCCTTTCGTTCGTAGTAAATGTGATAAATTTATTTTTTATTTAATTGGTATGGTTGAAAAAGGGATAGTTCCTTTTGATTTAATGATTTTTTTATATTTTATACTTCTTGATTTATTCATATTTCTTATGCCTCATTCCATATTTCCATTTTTATGTTTATTTCCTCACGACATTTTCATTAGTTATTGGTCACTAATAAGATATTTTGGATAGTTGGATTATATTGGTTAACATGTAATGGATTGTTGATTTTATTTAATATTTTTTAAAATTCCTTACCTTCTTACGGGTCGAGAGGTAAAGTAGTTTTTGACATAAGGATGGCATGGATAGAATTTTCGTGCTCAGTTTGGATCTATTTGATGAATATGGTATGACCATTATCTTGCATTGGGGTCACAATCTATGTTGTTTATTTATATTCATGGTGTGACACTACATTCTTAAGAGATAATCATTTGATTGGATCATAGGATATGCTGTTATACCATCCCTCAGCTAATACTATATTTCCAATGTGAGATACTAGGGATCGGATCAGAGGATAAGCTTACACCATTCCTATAATTATATGTGTGATGACTCATATGGGACACCTTGGATAGCCTCTATGTTATTTGGTATTTTTGGAGCTTTGTCAATGAACTTTGGGTTTCATGAATATATCTCCTTATTTGGGCCCATGATTCCACACTATATTTGATTGTTTCTTTCATAGTTTATATATGATGGATTATTGTTTTATTTTGAAATTATTTTCTAACAATCTATCAATTTATCCACCAAAAAAATCAAAATTGTGGTTCTAGTCTACTATGGATCCTTAATTTAGGATGATTAATGTACTTACCATACCATTTTTTCATTGGTTCCTTTGGTTAATTAAATTTCATCTTACGTCAAAGAAGGTAGTTGAGGATGGGTATCTTCATGGAACCTATACAATCTTATTTAATTGATCTATTTTATTAATCTTTGTTTTATAGGAAAAATCTTCATTTTATATTAGATTAACTGGATTCAGCTATAAATCATTGGTGGTTTCCTACTATGTATATATCACATCCTACATGGGTTGGATTTGGTAGCCAAATAGACATCATTATTGCATGAATGGGTAAAGTGAAGAAGCAGACATTCCATGATTGATTGAAATTACTATGATGAATTGTGGGATAAAGGGATTGAACTTGTTCTCATTATTTTATTAGTTTTTATTTTAATCTTTTATTATGTTGTATAGAATGTGGTATATAAATCTATCATCATTTCCCATTTACTCATTTGTTATAGTTACATTAAATCATGATCATCGTATTTGGTATCTATTTATGATTTATATTCCTCCGATTTTTATTTCTCTTAGATGATATATTATTGAAATTAATTTCAATACTTTATGCTTCATATTATAGCTTCCACTGGGAAGGTTACTAGTCCATTTGTTATAGTTTCAATTTTAGCTTTTTTATATTTAGTATATTACATTATGCTTCAATATGACCTATAACGGAATAGTCTCTGCATGGACACACCTTAAGAAATCCTTGCAAGTCATCATCGTTTGTAATATGGGCATGCATTCTTTAGGTCATGTGGTTACCCTTCTTGGAGAACTGTTAAGTGGATTCTGTGGTGGGATGCTAATGTGTTATATCATATATATATTTCCTCATTTCATAATGTTTGGGTATTATCTAGGATATTTTGTGTATTGGAATTTGGTACTGACCCAATTCCTGGGAGTATCTAACCCACATATAAGAGAACCTATAATTTCTTAGGATGGTCATATGTATTTCTACATTGTGCATGATAGAATTTTTTTTGGTTTTCACCATTGTGTGATGAACTAGTTTTGTTCCCATATCATTTTTGATAATATTTTAATTAGTTTTTTGAATTATCGAAATGATTAGAGGGTTTATAAAATTCATGCATCATATTTGGAACCATGGTGATTAAATATAATTAATCATTCTATTAAACATATACATTCTCCATAATTTACCTATAATGTAGGTTATGGTTGTGAGTTCCTTATTATTTTGTGTTGCGGTGTGATAGTCTTTTTATGGGATGAATTTATTAGTTCTTTTAAATTTCCAACACCAGTCTAAATAGAGTTTACCACATATATTGATGCTAAACCCGTAAAGGAAAAATTATTACACATTGGTTGATTTGATAGATGAATCCCATTGACATTTTATGAAGATACCTCCCAAATAAACTGGAAATTGATGTTAATACAAATAATAACTATAAATGAATGTTTATATCCTAATACTGTGTGTAAAGTAATGTTCATAGTTACATGAAACACCAAATTAAGTTTATAATGATTCCTTCTAAATTTTGAATTAGTGAAACAAATTACTGTATAGATATATCAACATGAAAATAAATAAGAATTTATTTTTCAATAAATTAAGGATTTGAAAAAAAATACATACCATTACTTGATGATTTCAATTTTCATGTAAATCATTTTTTCTTATATACCATACAATTGACACTCGATATACCAAAACCTCTATAATGTTGGATGAGACATTCACAATGACCTGACCTCATTGGGTAGTAGGTCAGGACTCATGTGAATCTCCTATATCACTTATTTGCTATCTATAATTGGATATAGTAGAAGACAATCATGTGTAACCTATTTAGAGGGTGTATTGTACTCACCCATTGTTTAAATAAAATTTTCATGTATGTTCTAAATATTATTTAATGCATGTGCTTGGAAATTCTAGAGTGATACCACCAAATTCTCCTCACTAAATGCATTATAAATGTATAAATGTGCAAACATTGGAGGATTTGGGTCCTAAGAGAACCATTATAATCCCGAAATTTCCTCTTGGGGAACCTCCTCTCAATCTTCCAATGTGCACTGATGATCACTTCCATGAAAACATCATTTATTTCCTGAATTCTCTATGGGGTGTTCCATTGAATACACGTCCAATAAAAGAGGTGACTCATGAGTTTCAATAGTACTAACCTCCCACATTCTCAAGGGATGTAGGACCTACAAGTATTGTTTCATGGTAATAATCCATTATATCCATTTTGGACATATTGAGATGCCTCTAATGAATAGGATAATACTCTCTACCAACATGTTCTGTGACTTCACCAAGTGATGGATAGATGTCATCTCACAAGATGGTCATCATTAGGGTATTGTATAGATAGACATAAAGAAAGTTATCTAATATAACTTATATCATCAAATTATTATATTATACTACACCAAGGTGTTTATGCATCCTTAGTAGGTATATATGACCTTGCTAGAGTCGTCTTCATTATTCATAGATATCTAATATTTCACTCCAACTCTGACCAGTGATGATTTTGAGACAATGAAGTGAATTTTTTATTTTCTTTACCATTCTATCTGATCACAAGTGAATATATTGTTGTTTTCCATGTTTATTTTTTTTTCAAAAAGGACCTTATCATATAACCAAACCTGGGGGACACGGAAATGATATCTAAGGAAGTTCACTTCTGAGATAGGGAAACATTTTTTTCCGGATTTAGGAAGAATAATTTTGAAGGTGGATGTAGGGGATGTGCTAACCAGGTGATACACAAAAATAGAAATGTGGTGTGTAACTAGTTTGCAATTCCAAGTAATAAAAAAACTTAGTGCATGGTGAATGCGATCAAGTTTGGAGCATGCAGAAGGATGGGTCACCATCAATGGTTTTGTCAATATTTTACTATAGTTTCTTATCATAGGGGATCTATACTAACACCACTTTTAGGATAATAATTAGTGAATCTATTCCAATATAGGATTTGTTCTTCTATAAGACTGTCAATATAATAAGTTTTTCATGATCGAGGTAGTCTGACCCTAAGTGTTTAAGGGCCGCATAGTGAACCTACTCAGTCTAGTGATGAGGAATCTTGGTGTTGTGTTTTCGGACATATCAATGCAGTTCAGCCTATAGCTAGAATGAAGAGTCCATGGGATTCTATAGTAGGAGAAACTATTCTATAATCCTATACACACTTTTTTATCATTTTTGATATAGGTTCATCAAAATATATTATATATGAGGTAATGATGGAATTTTTAGACATGAAAATAGAATATTTTAGAGGGGTGATAATTCTTGATACTATAAAAGGGGTCATATTGGAGAATATATTCCAGTTTATAGTGTAAACCATTGCAGTGTCGGAATTCCATTTCATATGGAGTTCATTCATCATCAAGATGACGTTGTTTAATGTAATTATTATTATGGACTATCTTGGGCCTTATCGATCCAATCTAGATTTCTATCTCTAGTGGGTGTCATTCACATAAACTGAGGGAAACATGAATATTCATTTTGGTGAATAGAATATCAAGGATATTTAATCTAGGCTTGACTTTCTATGGATAGACAGGGTGACAACCTTCATATAGAGTTTCATTAGGAGTGACCAGGGAAGAAACTTTTATAATTAAATCAAATGGTGGATCATTAAAAAAAATTCTTCCCTATAGATTTATCTAGTTTACATCATGGGATATAGGTTGAGTTTAACAAGAGGAAAATTTTAGGTGTGCCACGAGTTTCCATTCCTTCCAATTGGATGGATCCTAAAGAGATCGAAGAACTATAAGGACCTTAGAGATCTAGAGGAAAAATAATTTCTCTAACCCAACACATCTCTAGGGTGTTCTCTTGACCTTTTTATAAGAAAGAAAAATGTACCATCCATTTTAATGTGGATTGAAACCACCTTAAAAAAATTGTGGTGATGAAATAGTATCAACGACGTCTAAATAATGACCTCTATGACAAGCTCTGATGAGAGAAAATTTTATTTAGGATTGATCGGAGTAAGACATACCATCAAGTGTATGTGAGGAAATCAGGTATACTATGTAGTTGTTCGGATGATGATATATATTATACACGTATATGGTTATAACATTCATCCTTAAAAATGTTTAAATCATCATTACGAATCTAATAAATCAGTGCTTACAATCGTTTAAATATTCATTTGTAGTGGTATTCATAGAATAATTCTTATTTTATTCTCATACCCGAATGGACCATTCCATGTACCTAGAGAACACGATGAATACACTGGGAGGACACTAGATTTATGTGATGAAAAAAATGTTCTAATTATAAATTAGTAACATTCACTTCATGGGACATATCATTTTAGATGAAGTCTTATCTATTTACCTAGAGAATTTGATCATCATGGTCTCCATGGAATATCCATAGAATGTGATTGGTATACACAATTTATAATGTTTGGTAGAGTATATCAGACCATAAATTTATATTCTCTCTTGATTATTAGTTCCTCTTATGGGATTGACATATATAGGTGTTAAATTCAATGGGAATAGTGATTTTGAGATATCCATTAAATAGTTTTAATGAATATCATATTCAAATCCAATAATAATTCTACCGGAGTTGGTGAGGTAATATTCAATTTAACGTGATGCAATAAGAGATTTAAATGGAGAAATCTAGAATCATGGTGATCATGTTGTAACATGTTACTCCCCTAGATGAAGTCGTAGAAGTTGAATTATGAAATTCAAGACCGTGAGATTTTAGTTTTGGTTTATTATCTGTAATATTGGAGTAATTATCCACATAGTGAGTGTATTTTAGTTTAAAAGGATAAAAAAAATCTGAAATACATCTAAACGTAGTGGAAAATATATATTAAGTAGTACATATGGGTAATATTGATGCAGATATTCTAAATTGGGCATTCTTATACACCTATTATGGGAAATATTTGTGGCTTACACCATATGATGGAAGACATAGAAACATGTTTTCCATATGGCCAGTAGTGAGTTGTTGTTGATGGATTAATTTTCAAATATAAAAATTGTGGTTTGGGATCACTATGAAAAACCTATTTTAGTAGTTATAGAATATTAATACTCCATTATTTTGTGGGTGCACCTGAGATAACATTCTGATATTGAGGGCCTCACCCTGAGTGAGAGTGTTTATGTCGAGAACCGACATCCCGGTTGGGTTGTTGATGAGAGTGAGATCTTACTATACCACCCCCTATCTGGGATCAATATTTTATAAGGGAAGTGTTTTTGTGGGAATATCATGCTTCTTTTGGAATGTTCAACCTAAAACCAAAATAATATATCACGATGTACATTTTTTGTATTGGAGGCGAGTTATGAAGAGGATATTGTCGGTTCTATCAATAGGTGGTAAACATGTCAGTAGATGATTCTAGGGTACCAATGAACTGATGTACTTCTTCAGCATTTATCCCTTCCTAAGTGGATGTGTAATGAATTATTCCTAGATTTGATGATAGTATATTCATGATACCCTTGAGTAAATAATATAGAATGGTTGATTACTTATTTCTTAAATGAGGTCAAACACATCCTATTGATAAAAATGATATACTCGGTTGTTGAGGTTATGAGGGTCTATATTATGGGGATTGTTTTCCATGACCGTGTTACTATTTCTATCATACTAGACCAATATTCCCTCATTAAAGCATTGTTCATGAAAGGTTTTTAGAACATATAGGGTTTATATGGTCAATTGATAACATACTATCACCCTCAGTCTGAGGGGAATTCTAAGAGGACATTATGGGTGATAGAAGACATGCATCAAGCATCTTTCAATGATTTATGAGGTTCTTTAAATTAGAAATATACATATTTTTGTGTTTTAATTAAATAAAATATCATAGGAAATTATTTATACATCTTTTTATGCGGCCCTTTATGGAAGTACATTCTATTCACTACTCTGATGAGTACATGTTTGTGGGGAAGCACTACTAGGTCTTCATATCATTCAAGAGATCATAATGGATGTCTATTAAATACATAAGAATATGTATATATATTTTCTATGTTAAAATTATAATATTAATCATCTCCATCAACTTCTACAGTCCGAGATAGGAAATTATGTCATTCTATGTATATCACCAGGATTGGGTCAATGAAGAATTTAGAGATAGAAAATGTAATTACATCGATACATATTGCATTTTGATTTATTATAGGGGTTCAGGATGGTAGAATATTAGTTTAATTTATCTCAACAGTAATTTTACATGCATGAAGTGTTCCATGTTTAATAACTTCTTCTATACAATACCAACTATTCCTTTTTTTGTCCACGAGGATATTGAATTGGATGTAGATGAATCCTTTGAGGAAAATATGATATGTATCATTGAGTATATTATTATGGCTCGTAGAGGAAGGCCAGTTTCCCTAGTATGGTTACTATAAACAGACATCCATATATAATACATGTCCTTGGAAATGGGAAATGATGTATGTGCAAAATGGTTGGGAATTTCTCCATATGACATTTTACTACCCATGGAAGGGTAACTCTGGGGTGAATTATCATAAAGAGGGGAATTTGGAAATTCTTAGCCTCTTAGATGGGTATATATACTTCTTTTACACTTTAAAATATCTCATTTCAATATTTTTTGTTGGATATAATGGATATATAGTTGTCCAATATATTATGGGGCTTGTTTGAAGCCCAAATATTTGGAAAATGTGACGGCAGACTGAGACACATCTATAGTGCATTGTTGTTTAAAACCATGTGAGTCAATAATGGATGTAACCCAGTGAATATTCAAAATATCATATTTTTTCTAAAAACATGCTTAGAATACTGCTTCCACATGTAGAAATATAGGCTCCCATAGAAATTTGGATTCATAGTACTTGCAAACAATTAACAAAAAGGAGTACCTATCACATGTGATGGGTTACCTTAAGTAGTGATGGTTTCATTGTCGGTTCAAAGTTTGGACATCCCTATGTACAAAACATTTGTCCTAGTATATTAAGTCAAAATGATGATTTTTTAGTTGTATAGTTTCAAAACCCTTTATTTATTTCTCCTCTCCCTTTTTATTCTCCAAATACCATATGATCTCACTTCATCAATCCAAGATTATAATTTTTATGCCCCCCCACATGTTATCTAATTTATTCATATTCAAGTTAATTATAAGGATTTAGATAATATCTATGAACTTATTCCATCATTTATTCAGTTTGATTCTTCTCTATTGCACTACTGTTGTGCTACCACACTTTTCACCAATATTGGGGTATTTGGTGATTCAAATAATATCTTCCATTATAGATCGATTAAAGAGAAGAAAATGGATTATTGATCTCCTATGAATCTAATTTTCATGGTCTAGATTCCATCCCCCATGTTTCATTATTTTTATTCTATGAGACTTTATTTCATGCACTGGATCCATCCAACAATGCCCCCAAAAATGTAACTAAACTAACCTTACTGGTTCTTCATGTTAATTTTTACCCTAACCAATGAAGATTATTATATGAGGTTGTTATCCCTATCATGGCACAAACCTATGTGGTTTTTTATTTTTAGTAGTCTATTTTCTCTTGGAAATAATGTTTCTAAACACTATGTGAGGTTTTCTACACATGTAATAAATTAAATTAATTAATTTTTGATTTAAGAGGTGTGGAAGGAAATGGTTTATTACCTTGGTGAAGTATATTTATATAACATAAAAATCATTATTTATTCTTATTTCTTATGCCTTATGAGATATTCTCATATTTATTATTTCTACCTTGTGAATTGTGTAATAGTTTTTCTACTTGAATAAAATGATTTGGATATATTTATTATACTTTTGTACATACAATTTCTTGTTTCTAATATTTATAATTGGTTGCTATGACTTACCTATTAATGTGACATGAGAGAACACATGTGAAAACATAAATATGTTGTCGATGGATAGGTCGGTCTCAGTTTGGATTTGTTGGACACACCGTGAGAGATCCTTGTCATGACATCGATGGGATCTTGAGTAACCTTATTTATACTCATGAGTGACCCTAGTTCCTTAGGGTAGAAACCATGGAATCGAACATTGGAAATATTTTTATGTTCTTCTATAGGTGTTACTCAGTCCCTTATGTGAGATACATGGGATGGGATTAGATGTTATGCTTATTCAATGTTGAGAGTGATAATAGGGATGACTTGGAAGTGGTTCCTTGGATTGGATATATGGTATTTTTGTGTTAGGTTCTCCTATAGAGACCATTGGGATACATATATAGATCACCTTGTATGATCCAATGAGGACACACTATATTTGGACGTTTCATTCATATTTCAAACTTGATTTCTTAGTTTTATTTAATGAAATTATTTAATGAGGTTCGAGAGATTCAACCATAAGATTAATCACAAGATTGTGGTCATTCTACTCAAAAACATTAATTTATGATGACAAATGTACGTACCTTATAATTTTTTTATTGTTTCATTTTGTTTAAAAACATATTACTTAGGTTGAAGCAGGTATTGGAAGATGGTATCCATGATGATCTTGGAATACTATTATAATTTGTTTAAATGCCTTCGTTTAAATATATATATATATGATGATATTTAATTTTATATTACATGAAATGGATTGGTCAAGAAAAATTTGGTGGTGGCCTAATGATTATATCTCTCATCCTGATTAGGACAACTTTGGTACCCAGGTAAATTTTATGATTGTAGGAATTGAAAAATAGAAGAGTTTGACTTCTGATTCTTGATTTACATTACTGTAATGGAGTTTTGGATATGGGGAGAGACATTATGCTCTGATTCCATTAGTTGTCATGTTGGGACATTTTTTATTTTATATAGAATGTGTAATATTCATGAATCCCCATCATATGTACTATGTGTCATAGTTACATGAAATCATGTTCATTTTCTTTGGGATCTATTTATTGTGCAACTTCCTCATTTTTTTATTTATCTTGTATGATTTATTATTGATAATATTTTTGATGTTGTCTGTTTCCAATTACTAATATCACTATGGAGGGTAACTAGTCCTATTATTATAGAGTGTATTTTTTTCAATTTTATATTTATTATATATCTTTGTCCTCCACTCTAATCTGTATTATAATAGTCTCCCCCAGGACACACCCTATGCCCTTAGTTATAGTCAGCATCATGTGGCATACGGGGTGGTTCACATGAGGTAATGTGGACCACTGTCTCAGGTTGCTGATAAATGTATTTCATCGAGGGATGCTTCTATATGATCTTATTATAACATTTTACCACCCATTTATTTAAGAATATTTTATTATTTTCATGTTTTAATTTCCTCATTTTCTTGTCTTTATTTTTTCATGAATGGTCTGGATGTTGTTAGTAGGATATAAGTTCATCATCTATATTATTATATTAATGTATGTTTATAGGTTGGGAGAAACACCCTATACTTTTTTATGAATTGAATATTCTATTTTTAACAGGGGTGGGTTGGTATCCATGAATTTTACATCAAGGCCTACTGAATAGAATTCAAGAACACCATGATTTAATGTAGACCCTATCAAACATGGCCGAAAAATATTATAGCCCATGGTCCAAAATATTCCCTAAATATTCATAAAGTGTATCATATATAATAACCTAACACCAGAAAAATAAATCTCCACCCTCATATTGTTGAACCTCAATACAATATACATTTCTAAAAAAATTAATTCCCCAGAAAAAAATATTGCATTATGTGGGGAAACACAATGAGATAGAGCACCCCCTCCATAGACTATATAACATGAGTTTCAAATTAAGTGTTCTGTTACACCCATTTATATTGTGATCTTCTCAAAAACGAACTTATATGTGGTTATCACATTCATCACTATCATAATGGATTTCATCATCAAACCAGATACAAGAACAAATGTTAAAATGCAGGGCACCCCTCCAAATCGAATTTAGATGGAATGATGGATGCTGAAGGAAAAAATTTTCATCCATAAAATTGAGGCTTCCCACATATAATTGGTACAAATTTTTATTAAATTATTGTCTAAATTATGAAACTGGTTCCAGTAATTCTAATAGTATCCCATGATATTTTTTTCAGGATGGCCAATAGATTGAAAAATGTGGAAATCTGAAGGGCCAAAAATCCAAATAATGGTTACATCTTCCCAAGGATAGAAAAAAAAATTGTCCAAATAACAGAGGATAATCATCCATATTCACAGGGTCTAAAGAAATAAACAACACTAGATCACATCCAAATAACTCCATAAAGAAAAACTAATATTTCACCACAAACGTTGTAGTAGAAAATGATGCCATGAAGCTAGAACCAGCAACCATTTTGCATTCCAACAATGTCCAATGAATCACTATGACAGATCAGTATCACACAACCTCATTAAATAACAAAACATATGAAGAAAACTACATGATTTATAGGCGATTCCACCTGATGAAGCCAACATGATTCCAAACAAACACACACAACTGGGATAGGCGGCCAACACAGTATCCTTGAATGACAACTAGATTAATGGCCTTGGGATGAAACAAAACAATCCCATGGTCGTTGAACCACGATAGGGGTCTCAAATCTAGGGGTGGAGGCCCATCCCATCCTCCAACTATAAAACAAATCTCAATCTCGTAAAATACCTAAAACACCATCTTGATAACACAAAATTCAATTTTTTTAATCCATAATTGGAGAAGATAATACACTAGAAATACTACATTAATCATCGACGATGAAACAACGTTGAGTTCTGGGTATGGATATCAAAGAGGACATAGAAAATACATGTGATGAGGCCAAAATGTAATTGTGTGATGAAAAAATAGATGGTTAAAAAAATTCATAGAAGGGATCCAAAATATGTAGAATGTTTGTGTTGTTGGCAAAGTAGAAACCCCTAAGAAGAAGGTTGCGCTCGAAATAGTTCATATGGGGAGAAAGGATAAGAAAGTTGGTAATATATTAATTTTTTATAATCAATATTATGTCATAAATATCATATAGTTTTATTTAATTTATCCCTATTTCATTCCATGAAATTATTATTTTGAAAAAAAATCACATCACCACATGAGGCTTTAGTCCGACATATGCATGTGAGACAATATTGTATCTAAAAAACATGGAATGTAAATGGTATATGTGATATATAATTATATATGTATAACAATATCATAAATATTATATATAAAAATCAACTACTTAATTATATAAAATTGTTTCCTAATGTAAAACGTGTTACATCACTTCACGATGTGGTATTCTATAGCACACTTGATCAATGATTTAGTTTCGCATTTGATGAAATAGGGGATGTATATGTGTTCTTCCACTAAAATAATAAAATCTCAATACCAGGTAGATAATATTTTAATTATATTATTATTTTGAATACAAAATTTACGGTGGTAAAAGAATAAATTAAATGTAACTTCTTTGTTAATACAACTACATTCTCTGAGAGAAACCACTTTTGGATATTCTTTTAAGGATAGTAGGTTTTGTATTTTTTTGATGAACAAAGACTCTATAAAATTTATTCATATTTAGTTGTGAAAATTTCTAAGTATTTTTCTATCCAGTTGTTTAGATATGTTTTAATAACTGAAGGGAATGAGTTTCCATTTAAAATTCATGGAGAGGAAACACATGTAATTTTTTAAAATAATAAAGAGTACCCATGCTTTTCACAAGCTGAAATCTATAGACCTCACTTAGTAAAGATCTTTATAAGTGAGATGGAATAAATATATCAATTAAATTATTTTTTTTTAATTTTTTCATTTATTTTCATTCCTTTTATTATTATTTAAAACCACATTTTTTTCAATTTATCATTGTCAACTAATGTTCATTGTTTTCACTGTTAAATTTGGTGAAAATTTATTTTCAAATTGTTAGTCAAAATAAATTATTATAATTCTAAATAGAGAATAAATTATTTAAAATTTTATTCACATATGCGAAGGAATTCAATTATAAATTAAATTGGTAGAGGTGTCGAAAAAATTGGATTCACAATGAAATGTATTCAAAAAATTAAAATAATTTATCTCCAAAAATTTTATATAATTATTTAAAATAAATTTAATTAGATTAATTATAATATAATTAATATAATTTTTCAATAAAAATAATTTTCTTATAAAAATTAGACATGTAAATTTATTTAGTTAATTTTTTTAAAAAATAGTATTTGTAGTACTCATCGAAAAATTAAGACTCAAAAAAACTATAAAAATTTATTCATAACATAGTTTTGAAGTGTTAATTAAAAAAATTAATTTGACATTTAATTTTAAATTTATAATTTTTGTTAACATTATTTTTATAATGTGTGACAAATGAGAAAAAGCATGTTTTAAGAAAAAAATTATCTTTTTAGAAAAAAATTATTTTTCTTTCAGATAATTTTATCATTATATATTATAAATAGATAACTAGTGAAAATTTATAAGTAAAATATTTTTAGAATTTATATTTTCATATTCAAAAACTAATTATTAATATCTAGGTTAAAATTTGACAAAATTTAAATAATAATAATTTAATATATTATTGTGTTTTGTTTAGTCTCGGTGTTTCATATATAAAATGACCATTAGAAATTACTTCTATTCTAAAGAAAATATATATTAAATTATTTGGGTTCTAAATTATACCATCCTTTCAAAACATAATATTTGAAATTTCTTAGATATTATATCCAAACCAAATTAATTTATTTGTTCAAAACATCCTATAGCTCCCTTGTTTTTTCATAGAATATATGATTTCTCAAACGCACCATAACCATTCGAGTCATATGATATTCTGATTATTTATATTATGCTTCATTAATTTGGATGTTTTCATCATAGTTCGTAAAATCTGGTTTTAATTCTATATCTTTATATATTAGAACATTATATGTGTTTATCAGCTACATCCATAACAAGGATATATTGAACACATCATGTACAATGATAGGCATGGTAAAAATGCCAAATGATAATCTAAATCTCTAATCAAATAAAATATTTTGAAATGTCCAATGTAAATGGGGATCATCATTCCTTGTTACCAAATTCTATGAAATATATCAATAGAGATAATTTCAAGGAAACATTATATCTTACATAGAATAAAAAATAATTCCTCTACTTTTTAGAATATCTATTTTTCCAGCAATGAACGTCAATTATATGATCATCAATAGTTTTTTCCATTAATCATGTCTCTTTAAAATGTTTTGGGGCTATTTTTTTTCCTTTCAATAAATTTATTCAAATGATTTTATAATGAATTCTCTTTTAAAATAATTATTTCTATGGTAATATTTGAATAGTTGAATAGAAACTATTGTTAAAAAAATTTATCATGGTAAATACAGATCCCACATAACATGAATTTCAATATATCATGACCTCTGATTACATCAATTATTTGATTTTTTATACTATACATTATTTTGAAGATGTTAGTTAGTTATTAAATGATGCATCATGTCATGGTCCTTCTGAAGACTTTTTTTAATTTTTTATAAAAAAATAATAATCCTGATCATACAAATTCTAAAGTGGTGTTCCATGAATTCATTAAACATCATTCATATATATACATTAAATGCACATAAGAGGTTAATATTTTTGTAGAATAAGGATATATTAAAAATTGGTCAGGCGATAAAAAAACCCATATTGAAATTAATGATCCATTTGTAGTTTTGTTGAAATGTCCAAATTATTTTCATTTCATTACCATACTATAATATGAAAAGGTTATATGAATCATATATGATTTTATATCATCTATTTCACTTTTTTAAAACCAAACATCAGGACACATAATCGATAATTTACCACTTCTTATACAAAAAAAACTCCCTCAAATACCTATACATATAAGTGATACCACGGTGTATATAAAAATCTGATCTATTAGAATCATCCACAAACTATATTTTTACATCATATATACTAGGAAAACCTAATTTAATTCCAAACATAGAATTCCAACATTATAAAACAAAATCTAAAAAACATACCATAATCCAAAAATTTGTCTGTCTTCTAGAAATTATTATCATCTAATAAAAAACCTTTTATCTTTTTTAATAATGTTGGTTTTAAGATTATTTGAAAAAATGTTATTTATCCATTTCCATAATAATTCTCATGTCCACCTTTATTATATCATTGAACATAGTGTCCCACATAGTACTTATTCGGGTTTGAACATCGTAACCTTCTTCCTTAATGCATCTACAACCATATTAGCATACCCCAAGTGGTAGTGCATATAAGAATCCCAATCCCCGAGTAGATGGAGCGACCATCTTTTTTATAATGTTGATATATTTATTATAAAATATGTATTTTATTTTTTTATTGGTTATGTATATCTCAAATCTATAATAATATTTAAATAGTAACCATAAATTTAATTATAATATTAGTACTAAAAACATAAGATCATTGGATAGTTCAGGTCATGAATCTTCAAATTCCATGATTTAAATTCAATAACATTATAATTTTTTATAAGGACACTACTGAAACCTTTATTTTATGAATGTATATATATATAATAACCATCATTTTATATTGGTTGAATAATAAACAGAGAATTTCCTAATATCAACGTTAAATTTTAAAAATAATATTCACATTACATTATCCAAATGAACAGAACCACTTTACATGTAATATTGGTTAATATGAAAAAGGCTAGGTTGAAATTATATATGATTTTACTATAGAAACATACTAACCCAATTAATCTATATACCACAGTTTTCTCATTGTTGTAGGATATTTTCTGACTACCTTTTTCACTTCAAGATCAGCTAAAAATCTATATTTGTGGACAATATAGTTTTGACAAGAAACTTATTGAATGCAAAAATAACACTTTAAAACTTGTAGTACAACAATTTTCTTCTTGTAGTATCAAATGTGATCCAATATGTATTTTTATATTGCTCATATCTATATGAACACACAATGATAACATCAATTTATACGACCAAAAATAATTCAAAAATTCCAGGAATAGCATATTCATTATGTCTATTAAAATATAGTGTTAATTTTTCAATCAAAATTGAAATAATATAAACTATAAATTTTCATACACAATTCATTATGATGACTCGAATGGCCTAAAGGCCATCATTTTATATTGAAATTTCATAACCACCTTTTAAGGGAGAGGGGGAACCAATACGTGGCCCATTGGCTTAGAGATTATATGACTCGTAGGCCTTAAGAATTTTATAGAAAATACTTGGAATTCCTCCCCCATCTTCTTTATCTTTATATCATATCTACACCTTTCACATTGTAGTTTGACCAAGATTCCCACGCAAGAACAGGATGGTCACATTGGATATGACATTCCCTCTCTGACAAAACATATTAGATTCTTCTCTGGTGAATGAACATGCTCTAATCTCTATCTAGAGTTTTCTTCTTTTATAATGTGTCTGATATTTAATGACAAATTTTATCTGGCCTAATGGCCTTGAGGTGGCCCAAAGTCCATGAGGGGTCCTGAAGGCCATGAGGTGGCCCAAAGGCCGTGAGGTGGCCAGAAAGCCTTACTGGCCCGAAGGCCTTGGGTGGTACATAGTCCTTAATGATCTAAAAGACCAAACATGGGGCCCCAAAGGCCTAAATAGATTAATAGTTCTAGCTGATATGTTATCGAACAATGTCTACTACCGTACCTGATATTGTTCCTGCTATAGTAATATTGTAGTCTACTATAGTACTGCTACAGTACCTATAAATATGTCTCCTCACAGTTTTTATCTCGTGTATCCTAGAAACGCATATCAATTCCTCCCTAACTGTGTTGAGGCTTAAGTGAACACTATTCATAATGACGCATTTTGAATACAATCCTTATTTTCTTGTATTTAATGATACCCATATAAAATTTAAATCTAGGTAAAATAATGAGAATAAAATGGTTTATAAAATTATTTATTAATTCAATGTAGATAATATATTTTCATTATAGTAATTTCATTGATTTCCATATAATAAATGAATAACCAAATTTATCCATAATTTGTTTTAATATAGAGAACATGTGTCCCAAATATTGAAAAACTATGGATAATAAATCCCTTATTACCAAAATTCCAATATTTACTTCATTAATATAATTTGTTAAATAGTTTACATAATATATGGAGTCTTACATATTGTTCTTGCATCAGATATTAAATTAATATAGAACTCCACTTCATTCTATCGTAGATGTTGGGGTAATTACCCTCAAAATACATCAATGCATTTTTGTACAATAGGTATGTCCTCAATTTTAATATTACATTCTCTATACAAATATTTTCCCTAAATATTCCCCAATAACCTCATTTAGAAGTGATAATGGGGATGATTTTCTCATGAATAAAATTATTATGTCTCTTCTCTAATGATAATGAATTTAAAAACAACATAAGAAATTGTAATTTCTTTATCTATATAATAAATATTTGGATCATATTTTGTAATCCATTCCATATCAAGTATTATATAAAACTAAATCATTGTTATGATAATGTATTTGACAAATAAAGTACATTAATGTGTCATAAAGGGAACCATAGGACACATTCTTACTATAGTGAGACATCCACTGAGATTTTTGAATTAGAATACCATTCTTAATGTACTTGAAAAATATTTAATTTTATTATAAACCATGGATGATATAAATTATTTTGAATTCCCAAATAATAATAAATAATTGACTATATTGGATTATATGGTCAATATACCTTACACCACATCATTGTGTACATCAACCATATTTGAATTGATGTTATATGTTTTTCATTATCCCATTGGCCGCTTATTTGTTATATTCCAATGATGATTGGAGAATTGGTGTGATTAATGACCCATTTCATAGTAGTTTAAGCTTTGGAAATACATTAATTTTTCCATCCACATGAATTCATTATCTATATGAATCTTATATATATACTTATAAAAAACATGATCCCTTCAATCATTATTAAGTATGACTATTTCCATAGTTATCACAATATAGAAATTGATTCCTTCTCTACTTAGGATTATAAGTTACACTCATACTTGTAATCCTTACTCTCCCACTAACACTTAGTATTCTGAGTTACAACCTTTCTTGTAAAGTCTAAGAGACTTATTCTTTGAGTAGTGAGGGATCATTTCATGTGAAGCAGAATGCCTCAATTAGGTCCAAGGGCCTGGTTTCATTGTTATTTAATGCTTCTTGTTATGTGTTAGGATCCAGGATGTATGTTGGGAGATGTGGGGTCAGGGATACCAATTCTTGTTATAGTAGTTGATTCCTAGAGTGGGAATATTCATCAGTTTAGATATATGGGTGTCTGAGAGGACATTAGAGATGATGAAACATGATAGATATGAATGATTTTATGCCTGATGAATATTTTGGTTCTTTATCTTCTTTACTCTCCCCATTACTCAGGGTAAGTAGACTTTCTTTCACTCCTTAAAAATGGGATAAGACAAGATGAGTATTCCATGTTCATTCCATGTTTAGCTTCTCAAGGTAGATGGGTCTATACTCATGATATAGGAGGAAAAGTCAGGATGGGCATTTCATCTACTCAATTTGTTAATCTCCTTGTGTGTAGTACCTTATAATGTTTTTCTATAATGGTAGAAAATATGGGAATGTAAAAATGTTGTTAATAAATGATTGAATAAATTATATTTACCCATGTGATTGGAGCTTACTGGAATTAATGATGATGTTTCAATTTAATGGGACAATACAATTTTGTTGTGACACTAATGAAATTTAAAACAGAATTGGTTATGGTTAAATAATTGTTAAATATTAAATTAAATGTAAAGGGAAACTATTAAAAAGGGATAATTTAATCTAATGTGTCTCTTTAAATGTTTGGGTGCTTATACAATACACAGTCTTACCAGTGGTAGTCAAGAGTCTAATAGATGTTAGTTTTATTTTAGTCTAAAAATAGGTTATACCTATAGATTTTTTGTGAGCTATTATATATTCTGTATGTTATTTTTTCTATATGAAAATCCACCCCATCAGTTAGGGAAACTAAAACCCTATGGATTCTTATCCCTGGGGGAGTTATCCAAAACATTACAGTGGGAGAATGGATGTCTAACTACCCCCATTGGGTCCACACTTTTTTACTTAGTAGTTTTTTATAATGGTAGGCACAACAGTTAGTTTTCCACATGTATGTGTGTAGAGGTCTATAATTTCTTGGGGTTATTCAAACACATATATTACAACTATGATTTCCTATGGAATACAATTGTTATTACGTGTATAGGTTGTGAGGGCATGATATTCTTTTCTCAATGTATGGGATATAATGAATTGATGTTTAAAAAAATGTATGATAAAAATTATGTGATTTGTTATGGCTCTTGAAAAATACCTAGTTACATTGGTTATGTGGACATAGTGGTTTTGTTTCACGAGGTGAATGTTGTAGTGTTATGCCCAGTAGTCTGAAGTCAATCCTTTAAGGATAGAGATGAAAAGGACATGCGACATTGGGAAAATGCAACAAACTAGTGGGGATGTATTAGTAGGGTACCCTTAATTTATTTATTACATTAATTAGTATTGTATGAAATAATTGGTGAGAGTAGCCATAATGAAGATGTGAACATAGTATGGATGTTTATATGATGAGATAGTTTTACTTGTTGTTCACTATTCAATAGCATGATTTTGTTAATTTTGCATGAGAGTATCTCGAGAGGATACAATGGAGTATATTGTTATAATCAACCTATATATATATATGACATTTTATTCAGGTTACTTGGAGTAGGTTGGAGTTATATCTGGTTACTAGTAACATGGGGTTACATGAGCTATTCAGGCAGTGTGGTAACTGCTGTTTTTTACTTTCTATTGGTACTTAGAGTTTTTCCATCCATTTATAGTAGTTTTTCATGAAATTAAATATGTGTACATGGGATATCTTTTATATTATATTCTCATTTAGAGTTAGTCTGTGTCTGTATTATATATCTCTTTTTCATGTGTTCTCTTATAGGGTAATGTCTCTCAATTGTGTGTTTATTATACCCTAGATTCTAGTCACCATCCCGGGGCCTATGGGAGGTGGGACTCAGGGGTCACTGTCACCCTTATCTCATTTCTATCCCTGGAGGGGTACACCTTGTGGGGAGTTTAGTTGTGAAAAATAGGTATCAATGTTCTTGTTGTGGGATATAATGTAGTTTACTATTACGAACATGTGACATTTCATGGGATAGTAGAGAAATCTTATCATTCAACTTTTTCATGTTATGTAATCATAGGATATTAGCTAATCCATATGAGTTTAGGTCCCCTTGTGATCTGATTCCAAAGAATTTATGTTTGTATTTTCTACTAAATGAGATGATAATGATTGTCGGGTAGTGACCTAGGAATGTTTCATTCTCTATTCTTCATTATCCCTAGGTTTGAATGGGTAGACATTGGGATAGGATAAACTAAAATGAATTAGATGAATAATATAAAAACAATTTATTAATTAATCTTGAGTCTTATTTATTCTATGTTTTGGATCTTAACTGATTTTTTATTTTTCAATTATGGATCTAGGTTGATGTTCTCATCGGGTTTTCATAGAATAAGTCTAGCTTCTTGCGCCAGCAGATTGCCACAAGGTAGAGGTTAACGACGATGAAACATGGAGGCGGACATTCATAGAGTTTTAGCACTAGAATTTACAAATGTAAGAGGGATCTATTTTAGATGTAGTCACATAAGATTGGTCCTCTAAGGTAGGGATAAACTTCAGTTCGATTGGTGCTTGTATGTACCACTGGGTGCCTTTCATTGGGATGATGCTATGTGGGGAAGAGTTGAAGTGGTAGTTCTAATTCCTTAAGGGTCATAGGGAGTTGGTGTTCTCTTTGGAAGAGATTCGAGAAAAATAAATAATGAGTTTCTTTCATCGATCATTAAGGAATCCAGTTTCCAGGAGATGCTTACCCATCGATAGGGGAGATCCAGTTTGAGATAGTTTGGAATCTGTTTCAGGAACCATTTATGATATTCACTGGCCTTGATACTAGACAACGAGGCTAGGTAAAGACATTTCATAGAGGATTTTCATCCGGAGATCCAACGTCAGGTCACCCCCTTTATGTTGATGGATTAATTTGGGTTTCATGGGAGTGAATAGGTCATTTATGGGATATTATCTAAAATTTTATATTCATGAGAGGGGAGTCATTAAGATTCTTCAAGAAGCAGAAATGTAGTATGGATTTTCATGTTTTTTGGGCATAAGAGTTTTTGTTATTTCCAGGGGTTGGTCACAGCCATCAGTAGGTCGTTTTTTCCTGGGGTGATGGATATTAATCCTATTCCAAGGGATCATGATATTGTTTTTCCTGTAGATGTCTATAATTTCAATACTGAGAGAGCCTAACCTTTAAGTGTGGTCAACGTGCCCCAAGTGTTCCACATGACGTTCCACTATTGAGGAAACTCATGATGAGGTAGCAGAAGAGGGATACACCAATGCTTGATCAACACAAAGAAGATGGGGAATGAAGAGGATAACTCCTTGATTCTCCCAGTCCTCAGAGAGTAGAGAACGACCATTGTGGTCATCTTCATTAGGGTCATAAAGTCAATATATTATGTTGTGGTCAACATCATGGTTTAGTGTTGTCTGCACCCGGCAAGAAAGATGTCATTTGAAGTACAATTTTCCCATTTTTCACATTATTGTATTCCTTTTTGTATTCATGAGAGACACACTCCTTCATATCACCTTCCCCTATCCATTTTTTTGTGGCTTGAGGTAGAGAGGATTCTAGTTCCCTTGGCATTGACTACACTAGTTGGAGTTCGACCTAACGTGTTTGAAGTATGCAGTGGTTGTGAGGTAGTACAATGTCAACACCACTCTTGAGGATATTTACTATGATTACAGATACAAACATATGTCTTCCTCTATTGTAGGGATTATATATATTCATTTTAAAATATCATGAATTTCTTCAAGAGGTAGGTGGTGTTCTTCGATGCTGATGGTGAGCTAGTAGTGTTTGAGGTCATGAGAGACCCTCAGATTGGTTGGAGGCATGGTATTTCCTTGTTATCCTTGATTGTTGAGATGATGATGAGTTATTTGGAGGTTCAGTAGTTGGTGTTTCCCAGCGTGGTAGAATAATACCCTGATGACTTTCCAAAATAGGTTGTAGCATTACCCGTTCGATTAGAGATTGATTTTGTGATCGAGCTATATCCACAAGGATCTATTATATATTTGTACCTATATAGGATTTACCATAATAAGATGTTGTAGATGCATGTACATATTGATAGTCTATAATAGTGTGGTTTTTTCCGAGTTTGTGCCTCTAGGGTGCACTGGTTTGGTCCATGTAGAAGGATGATGTAAGTTTGTTGTTGTGTATCGATTATAATCAAATAAATAATGTTACAGTGAAGAATAGCTATCCTATTCCATCGATTTATGATTTACTCAATCTACTAAAGGATGAAATTTGGTTCTATAAGATCTACATATGATCAAGGTATCATTAGATGCATGTGAATGATGGATATATACTAAATAATACATTATGTTGTCTTCAAGGGAATTCTAGTTTATTGTAATGTCGTTCAGTGTGACAAATTCTCTAGATGTGTTCATGGGGATTATGAATGCTACATTCCATGAGTTCCTAGATATGTTCATGGTGGTTCTCATCAATGAAATACTTGTGTTCTCCATGTTTGAGGAGGATTATTTAGAGCTTATGCACATCGTTATTGGAGTTTTTATTCAATATTATTTTTTGGTAAGTTTTCTAAGTGTGTGTTTTCAGCTCGAGATGATCTTTTAATAAGGAATTTGGTATCCTAGAACCAAATAGCTATGGATCCATCGATGATATAATTGGTTGAGTATTGGTTAGACAACATGAAAATGGAAGAGGTGTGATGTTTACTTGGTCTCTCATGCTTCTATAAGAGAATCATAGCAGATTTCTATTGGGATGTGACTCCTATGACAACATTGAATAGGAACAATCAGGTGTTCATGTGGACTAATAAATGTCATGAAGCTTTTGAGTATCATAAATAGAAGTTTCTATGTGTTCCAAATCATTTTCTCTCAGTAGAGGGAGTTCAGTTTGTTGTTTTCTGTGATGCATCACATCTTGGGTTGGGAATTGATCTGATGCAGCTGAGATTGGTTGTCTCTTATGTGTATCAGAAGTTGTGCCACCCTAAAAATAACATTTCCAGACATGATATTGAGTTTATGGGAACGGTGTTCTCTCTAAATTTGTGAAAAAATTCTCCTATTGGAGAAAACATTGTTGTTTTCACTAATCATTAGTTCATGAGGTATGTTTTCTCCCAGTGTGTCATGAACATGTGGCAACATCAGTTGATGGGGTTCTTATAGGAATACGACTTTCAAATCTCGTATACACCTGTAAAGGGGTAAGTTGTAGCTGATGTGCTGAGAAGCAAGTCACATAGTGTTGTAGTGAGTGAATCTCGAGATTCCTAGAGTGGTATGGAAGAACATTCAGTATTACATATTGATATGAGAGATGTTGTGGAAAGATGCTATCTTTTTCAGATGACGGTACAATCATTTTTTTTCCACCAAGTGGAAGAGTCCCAGTTGGTGGATCTATAGGTGGATGTATAAATAGACTAAATTTTTTGTGGAGGGGACCATATTGGATGCTCTAAGGATGAACACCCCAGAGTGTTGAATCAAGGAATGATTTTCATTCCTTTGACGATGCGTGAGATTGTTCTCAGAGAGTTCTATAGTTTTCCCATAGAGGTCCAACCAGGATTGAAAAATAAGTACAAAGCCGTGAGGATAATTCTTTCATGGCCTGGGATAATGTGTGAAATTGGAGAGTTTGTGTCCTGATGTTTGGTCTATGAGAAGGTGTAGGTGAAGCACCATGTCCCTGGTGGTTACTCTATGCATTATACATTCCTCAATGGATGTGGGGGGAAATCTTGATAGTCATTATCAATATATTTCCTCCATCCCATGGAGGCCATGAAACTATATTGATCGTAGTGGATGATTTGATAAAATCATCCCACATTACAGAATTCAAGGAATTAGTAACAATTGATTTTTTATCAAGGTAGTATTTGGAGGAGGTGTTGAGACTCCAATGAGTCCTAATGTCAATAATTTCTGATAGAGAACCATGTTGTACCAATAGTGTGTGGATAGGACTTTAGAATTATTTTGGTTCTTAGATATGCTTTAAAACTTCTTTTCATCAGCAGACAGATGGTCATACAGAGCGAACCATTCAGACTCATGAAGACATTGTGTGCAATTGCGTCTGCGATTTTGGAGGTTTATGGAGGAGGCACTTACCCTTGATGGAGTTCTCTTACAAAAATAGTATTCATTACAGCACTCATATAGCCCAGTTTGATGTCTTTTTTTGGATGACCTTACCATTTTTAATTGTGCTAGACTAGGGATGGAGAGTTCGAAATTCTGAGAATATAACTAGTGTAGAATAAAATATATATTGTTCAGGTGATTCGAAAGAGGGTGAAGGCAGTGCATGATAGTTAGAAATAAAATGAAAATAAAATTTTGAGACCATTATATTTTTATGTTGGGAATCACATGTTTTTGAAGGTGACACCACATCAGGGGTAGCATAGGTTTTTTCATTAGTGTAAGCTTTCTCCACAGTTTTTTGGGCCTTTTGAGGTGTTGTATCATGTTGGAGTTGTGGCGTATCGAGTAGAACATACCACAAAAAATATTCATGTATTTGATGTCTTTCATGTGTTTCATCTCTGTAATTATCACCATGATGAATCTCAAATTATCTAATAGGGATATATTTATGATAATGATGATGGGACCTTTTAGGAGAGGACTGTAGAGATCCAGGACAGCAAGGAGACAGTGTTGTGCATGCATTTTATTCCCTTGGTTTGTGTCTTGTGGCAGAATAGTGGAATGGATAAGAGTACTAGGGATTATGATCCCTAGATACAAGATCAGTACCCCAATCAATATGATGTTTTTCTCATTTCTTGTAAATATGTTCATTTTTTTGGTTATAGAACATTTCTTGTAAGGAGATGGCTTTATTTTGTGGTTTGTTTTTGTTTTACATCTTTTTAAAGGATTATTCCCTGGATTATGTTTTGAAGATAGATGATGTTTTCGTGTGGTTTCATGTTTTCCCTTTTTAAGTAGTTGAGTTCCTTTATTGGTGATGGCCTTGATAGGTACCTCATAGAGTGGTTTGTTGGACACCTTTTCATGTTTTCTATCTAGGTTGGATTTAGATTCATGAATAGGAGAATGATTTGAGAGAAATATGATGTAATGACCTAAACCTATCCATTCCATTCCAATGCTAATATATGGTGTTTGAGGTATTGTAGGAAGTCAAAGTGACTCATCCCCATCACTTTTCCAAATTTCTAGTTCTGTGAAAAATGTTTCTAGAATATTATGTCTACAAAAATTCCAAAATGGTGAGAAATATAACGATAGGTCTATAGTGTTTATAGAATGGTAAGTCTACACTGTTTTGAGAATTTTGAGACATCTAACAAGTAGGTCTATAGTGTTTCTAGAATGGTAGGTCTACGGTGTTTCAAGCATGATGTGACATCTATTGGTGGGACTACAGTGTTTCCAAAATAGTATGTCAATAGTGTTTCTAGAATCGTGAGACATCTAAAGATAGGACTACAATGTTTCCAGAATGGTAGATCTATAGGGTTTTCTTAATAGAAGGACTACAATGATTCTAGAATGGTGAGATAGCTAAAGGTATCATGAACAATGCTTCCATGATTGTTTAATTTCCTTTTTAAATTTCCAGATTTGTCCAAATTTCTTATTTTCGCCTGTTTAACCTTTTCTATAACAAAAGAGGCATTAACTGCTTTGTTTTATGGGGTTTAAGGCCAATTCCAATCCCATAACTCCCATATTAATTTTCATAAGGTTCAGGATTCTGTTACTTGTTCAAAATGTGTGGTTCAATGTGATCCTTTTTTAAGGGAAAATCTAGTGTATCTTTAATTACTACACTTTTAAATCATCTACTGGGATGAAAAAAACATTCTCTCACGTTCTTCCTCTATATTATATGGTGTGTGATTCTCAATCCTATCCCACCTTCTTGTAATATATTATTAAAGTGTATTAGCCTTGGATCACGTCTTCACTAGAGTTTCTTCCTACTGTATTCACCCTCCCAATTTTGGTTCCACTAAGAAATATCGACCAATCTATGATATACGACATGATATTCCACCATTCTTTTGGGTTACTCTCCTTTAATTTCTCTATTCCATATTCTTTCATGATATCTTTTTTGTTCCTATTAGAAATTTATTGGATGTGGGATGGTGACGTGGTGTCTCTACATCTGCTGGTGGATGTAGTCCTCTAGGTGAGGTGATTGTGGTATGTTTTGTTGGACAGTTCTCATGAAAAGAGCATCGTAATCATTTTTAGGCAGGGGATTTGTGGATTCCCTATTAATTTTCATGCAAATGTAGACTTGTCATTTTATTATCCTAGTAATCAAAATGGAATAGATATAATGAATATTTGACGAAGATAAATAAATAGGTGTCAATAATATGTTATTGCCTAAATGTTTTCTAGATATTATGATATCAATTAATTTATTTTTATCATTTTTTTCTTTAAGAATTTGGTATTGAAAATAAATATTGAAGTAATTGAAAAATATATAGACAAAGATAAATATCTGTATATATGAATACTGTTATTTTTGTTGTTGTTTTTGTAATATTAGGTTAATGAAATTGATGCAATAAGCATGTTTAATAATTTGTGATAGATATGATAGCTTTCTATTTAGGTTTCCCATAGGTCTAACATATAATTAATAAACAAGACAAATCAACATGGATTAGAGAGTCTACTTCTTGATAAAAGATAATTCCACATAAGGTTCTGAGTTACCCACTTTCTGGTAAATTCCATGAGACTAATGCTTTGAGTTGTGAGAGCTCATTGCATGTGATGAATAATGCATTATTTAGGGACAAGAACCTTGTTGCATTTGTTATTTCCAACTTTTTATGATGTGTTAGGATCCTAGATGGATGTTATGTGATTTGGGGGTAGGGAGGCCTAATGGTTGTGGAAAAAGTTAAGGACCAGAGTGGGGATATGCATCAGTTTATGCATGTTGGTGTCAGGGAGGACACCAAATATGATGAAACATGATGGATATGAATCATTTAATGCATTCTGAATATTTTTGGTTGTTTATTTTCATTCCATTCCCCACAACTCTAGCCAGATGGTATTTCTTACCCTCCATCTAAAAAAGGGGTGAAGACGTGTGGGGTATTCCCCTTGCTTTTAATATTTAGCTTCTTGAGGGATGATGTGTAAAGCCCCGACCCCAGAAGCCCCGAGTCGGTGAATTATTACATATCATTAGCATGATCACAAAAGAACAACTCTATAAGTACTGATTATTTTAGTATCATTGGATGTTCTAGAAACATTTAGAAGGTTTAAATTACATCATAAAATGGAAAACAACAAAAACATTGTTTTCATAGACAACATGAAGATCCCATAGACTATCCCTGCATGTTAGTTATAATATACTTCTCCGCATCCTGGGAAAAATAAAACATTGAAAGGGTTGAACTCAGATGCTCTGTAAGGATAAAAATATAGCGGAAACATTCATAAATAAGCATAAAAATTTAAGGAAATGTATAAAACTAAAACAAACGCCTTTTCAACATAAACTTCATAATAATATGGAAAATATAAATCCAAATAATTACATCTACTTACTCACATGGATATTATACTAGTCAAATAATCAGATGCAACATCAATAGCCATATTCATAATGATTGAATTCATAATGCCAGACTTAATAACCACATAGTCAAGGCCTTGTGCCAAGACTAAAAATAAGATTTTTTCAAGGCCTTGTACCAAGACACCTGTTTGTCTCATGAGACATACCGATGCATTTAGGAGTAATACTAGGATCCACCCATCACTTACTAAGCCAAATTCATTCTCTATATGAAAAGGATTAAACATAAGATAATCATTTGTATTAAAACTAGCTTTTGAAATGTCAATATATTATCCATAAAACAATGAATTGTGTTAAAATAACACATCCACAGTCAAACAAATCACAAAAACATCAATATAATATGGAATATTTAAATCATAATGAATCAACTTCAAAACAAGTGTAGAATTCACCAAAATATGTTGACATATATGGAATCAAAACCATTTGAGAGAATTGTGTCTTTCTCATTTTGAAATCATTTAATGTAAAATAATTATAAAAGAGAATATTTATTTTTAAAATATTCTTATAATCTTGTTAAATAAGCTTCAATGATGTTACAATGACAAAAAATAGCTGCACCCGCCGTATAAGTTAAAATTTTCTTACCTTGAATTTGTCGAAAATGTCATAAAGTAAATTGTTTATAAAATGGAGGAAATATTCCTCTAAAAACATCGAAGGAAAAAAATGGTATAAAAGTCATTAACCCATAGTCTTGGAAATTAAAAAAATATCATTAAATACATTTTTATGAAAAATTGATGTGGATGATAAAGAGGTCCCATTTGATAATTACGTATAAATAACCTCATATAATAAAAATATTGTAGAATTAACCCTTACCATGTACTTTTACTTGGATGAAGGTATGTTAAAATCCTGTATAATGGTGAAATAGTTGTTTTTAAAATATAAAATAATCATATATATTAATATGATATCATATATGATCTTTTAATATTTCATTGTTAATAATATTTTATTATTAACGTTGTTTTGAGTGGTAACTTATTTGTTTTTCTTTATATTATTTATTATGTAAGTAATTTTTTTATGAATAGGATCTATATTATTCATATTCAGAATGATATTAAGTCTTTAAACATTATTTTCAATAATTAAATGATGATTAGTCTTGAATGGATACGATAGGGAATAAATTTCATTGCGTTAGTGGAGATGTTAATCCGTACGTACGCATGAGAGACAATATAATTATTTTGACATTAATATATTATATAATTTGATAGATTATCATATATAGAGATTAATAATAATGTTATATTTATTAATTTAATTATTTATACTCATTATTATACCCATCCAAATGATAAAGTGTTTTAATAACAAACTACACCACAACAAGGAGACGGTAAGCCGTGCGTCTGCATGTATGTGGACATGTTATTCAAAGGATGGATATAATATTGAGTATGGTTGTCAAATTTTTATAATAACATCATAGTTTTTAGAAGATATTGGAGTTATTATTTTAGAATGGAATCAATAAAATAAGAGGAAGTGGATGAAGAAAAGAATTTGAAAGAGGTGATTAAATATTTACCTCTTCTTCAGATTCATCCTTTTGATTTGATCAAAAGGGCTCCATAAGTAAGATTTATGACTAAATTAAGAACTCTATGATGAAGTAAGAAAATTTGGGAGGTTATTTGGATAGGTTTTTGTCATGATAAATGGATTTAATGGTGTGAATTTGAGATAAGGGGAAGTTCCCATTTATAAGAGGGGTGAGGGTCACCTTACGAAAAGATTTAAATATTATTTTATAATAATACCATTTTCGGTTAATAATAGATAAAAATGAATTATTTAAAGGATATGGTGGTTTTGGGTGGAAAACCACTAGAAAAATTGTTTTTAGATAGGTTTGGGTCAATATATTAACCTTACCTTTTAGATTTAACTCTTAGTTAAATTGTTTGACATTTACGATGTGTCTTTGTATTTTTATATTATATGGTTAATAAACATACTATAAACATCCAAGAGAACTATAAGTTGTTAATTTATGATAAAAATATCATTATATAATCATTTTGGTGGAAACATAGATTTTTTGGATTATTATATCAACCACTAATATTGTATTTGTTTTAAACCTTAATTTTTGTAAATTTTGACATTATTTAATAATAGATTTTTTTAATTCTAAAAAACATCATTAATTCGAAATAAATACATTTAATCAAACATAACAAGTCATAGTAAACATTAAAATTTGTGGATGGCATAAAATCATTAAAATAATATTTATTTTAGTATTTATAATACCATTTATTTGATTGTTTCATTAACAAAGAAAAATACTGGATCATTATTGTGTCATATATAAAAGTATTTATTTTATTTATAGAAATTATGAATAAAATACCCTAATTTAGGGAATAATTTTATCATTATAATGAATATTTAATGTCAATTATATAGATTACATAACTCATATTAATTTTTTTTACTAAAACATATTTTCTTTTGTTATTTTTGTCTTTACTTTGGATTATTTAATATAAAATTTCATTATCACTCCATGTTACACCATGGGGTCCCAAATTCGACAAAATGAGGTAAATGGTCATAAGTGTATCATCCAATAGAGTTTTCCCACGTGTTAGGGTAATTTAATATTAATACAATATTATTTTTAACCTTATTTACTGTATTTACCCCTTTAACCACCGTAAATAAAATATTTACTAAAGTAAATATAGCTATTTTCTAAAAATAAAAGTTAACTATTTACACAATTTGGACCTCATGATTCCAAACATTGAATCCATTTTTCCACATTCAAAACACAGAAGAGGTAGAAATTAATTTAAAATTAATTCTCATTGTCAAAACAAAAAGCGAGTTTTCATGAAATAAAAAATATCAAAATATTGACAATTGATTATGTTCAGTTTAATAGTGAGATTACATCCAATGACTTAAATTGTATTAAATGATAAAAATATAATATAATGATACTTAAAACCCATTCAAATGAATTATTTAATAGTAAAATTATTTCAATTAAAAAATTTGTTTTTAATTAAAATTTAGTATTTTCACTATTCATCAAATATTGAAATATTTCAGAAAATTACAAAAAATTCACCATAAGTTAATTTTAATATTCCTAAACCAAAAATGATGTCCATTTTGAATGATAAAATTTATAATATTCTAAAAATGTGTATTACTATTCATAACAGCTAGTTTGATTGGTCATGGTGTGTTAGAATCTCGAAGATGCATAAAATGAAAGATATTACATTATTCAAAGGGAAACATACTGTAGAATCATGGGGTGTTACATTATCTACTCCTTCAAATAATTTCGTCCTAAAAATTTCTAGAATATTATTGCATAAAAAGACTAGGGTGGTTCGTCATCATAAGTTTCTCAGGTTCCTACATTGCCTCTTCCGTCTTATGGTTTTTCCATAGAACTTTTACCAGACGAGTCGTCCAGTTTTTTTAATCACTTGTTCTCAGGTGTCAAGAATTTTGATAGGCTATTCACAATAAGATATTCAATGTTCCAGTTCAATTTATTCATAGGTGAGTACATACGTTGGGTCATGCATGTATTTTCTCAACAGTGATATGTGAAACACATTGTGAACTTTGGAGATACATGTAGCATTGCCAACTGGTAAGATACAACCCCAATTCATTCTATAATTTAGAAAGGATTGATGTTCATGTGACTTAGTTTACCCTTCTTAATGAATCATAAAACTCCCTTCCATGACGATACCTTCAATAAAACATCATCTTCTACCTGAAATTCCAAGTCCTTCCTTCGGTTATCGGCATAGCTCTTATGCCTACATTGAGTTATTTTTATGTGGGTTTGGATAAAATTACCCTTTTCCATCATTTCCTCAACAAGTTCCAGGCCTATGATTTTTCTTTCACCAACATCATCCCAACAATTTTGGGTATGACATCTCTTACCATATAACACTTAAAATGGTGCAGTCTGAATACATGAATGGAACAAATTGTTATAAAAAAATTATGCTAGACAAAAATATTTATCCCACATACCTTGAAAGTCACGTGATCAAGTTATCAACATGTATTATATGGTATGAATAATCTATTCTGATTGTCCATCAATTTGAGGGTGAAAGGAATTGATCAAACGAAGTTCAGTATCCATATATTTCTAAAGAGTTTTCGAGAATCTTGATGTAAATCCGGGATCACGATCAGAATCAATCAACAGGGGTACCCCACGAAGTCTTACAACTTCATTAATATACAGACTTACTAAATATTCTAGTGGTAAATTTTCTCTTACAGAACGAAAATGTGAAAACTTGTTAAGATAATCAACAATGACCCATATTGCATCATTAATTATAGGATTCATTGGTAGTCCAATGATAATGAACATTGTAATATTATCCCATTTCCACTCATGTATGGGAAGAGGTTGCATGACTCATCCAGGTTGTTGCCTTCCAGCTTTCACTTGTTGAAAAACAATACATCTTGGCACAAAATCAGAAATCTCCCTCTTCATGTTGTCCCCCCAAAAATGATACTTCAAATCTATATACATCTTAGTGCTACCAGAGTGTATACGGAAATTCCTTCTATGAGAATCATCTAACAATTCCCTTTTCAGATCGTGTATATTGGGAGCACAATGTCTCTTCCCAAATTTCAAAATCCCATCTTTATATTCCAAATCGATCAATCTCCCATCGTTAATAGATTTAATCATCTTTTGAAATTCTTCATCATCAGCCTAAGAACTTTTTAACCTTTCTAGTAAATATGGTTTGGAATCCATTTGAAAATGCATTGATATTTCATCTTCCATGGTTATTCACAAATCTATCTTTACTAGATCCATGAAAATAGGATCCCTTTCAACTGTTATCTTCTTCAAAACTCCATGATACTTTCTTCTCAAAGAATCTCCCACCTTATTTCCCATCCCTGGGTGGTAGTGTATTGTGCAATAATAATCCTTGAGTATTTAAATCCATCATCTTTGACTCATATTGAGTTATTTATGTGATAAAATATACATCAATCTCTTGTGATTAGTATATATCTCACATTTTTCACCATAGAGCCAATGTCTCCATATCTTCGAAGAAAAGATTACAACTGTTAATTAAAGTTCATGAGTAGGATAGTTTCTCTCATGATGTTTTATCTGTCGTGATGCATAGATAATCACTCTATCATTTTGCATAATGACACAACCAAGTCCTTTATTTGAAGAATCACTATAAATTACAAACCCATCATTCCCCGATGGTAGATTCCAAATATGATAATTGACTAATCTTCTCATCAGTTATTCAAAACATTCTTCACACTCTTTTGAACAAACAAATTTAACCCCATTACGTGTGAGATTTGTTAATGGGTTATCAAACCCGAAAAAATTATGAATGAAATGTCGATAATAACCTGTTAAACCAATAAAACTGCGTACCTCAGCAATACTCGTCATTTCTGGCCATTCTTGAATTGCATTGGTCATTGAAGGATCAATAGATATTCCATCATTAGTGATAATATGGCCAAGAAAAGAACACTCTAGAATCTAGAATTCACACATGCTAAATTTCACATATAATTCATTTCTTCTATGAGTCTTTAGAATAAAGCGCATGTAATTTTCATGATCTTCATAGATTTTGATGTATAGAAAGATATCATCAATAAATACCACTAAAAAGTCATAAAGATATTCCTTGAAAACTATATGTATTTGATCCATGTTGATAGAAGGAGTATTAGTAAATCCAATAGTCATTACTATAAACACGTATGGCCCGTACTTGGTTCGAAATGCTGTTTTTGGAATGAATTTCTTTTTCACACACAGTTGATGATATCCAGATCGAAAGTCAATCTTTGAAAAATATTTAGTTCCATAAAGTTTGTTGAATAAATCATCAATGTGAGGTAGGGGATACTTATTCTTTATTTTTTAAGCATTGATATCCCTGTAGTCAATGCACAACCTCATAGATCCATATTTCATCTTAATAAAAAGAACAGGGGCTCCCCATGGGGAAACACTAGGGAGAATATATCCCCAATTACTCAATCCCTCTATTTGTTTATTTAGTTCAACAAATTCAACAGTGGACATTTTATAAGGGGTCTTTGATATGGGCCTTGAACCAGTAATTAAATCAATGGAAAACTCAATTTCTCGTTCTGGAGGATGTCCAGGTAAATCTTCTGGAAACACATCAACATATTCTTGCACAATAGGTATGTCCTATTTTTGAATATTCCTTTCCACTCCAAAAATTATTTAATTCTATTCCTTCATAATAATTAAATTTAATTGAGCTACTGTGGGTGGATCTAGATAAGAATTAGGTGGTGAATTTTCTTATCTAAAGATAAGGTACTCTTTATAATCATCGAGAATTATAATCACCTTATTCTAACAATAAAATTTCGCATCATGGTCTGAAATCCAATCCATAGCAAGGATTATATCAAATTAATTCATGGGTATGATGAATATATCGGCAGATAAAGAACATTATATGCCCTAATGGTAACCGATTCACAAAACATGTTGCAATGGTACTTCCCTTATGTGTTTTGACGAACAAATCCCTTGTTAAATCAAATTGAAAATATCAAATTTTGTTAGTAAACTGGTAAGAAAAGAAATAATTTGATGATCCAAAATCAAATAATGCATTGTCTAAACATGAGGAAACCATTAAATTACCTTCCAACACATCTTTTAGAGCTTCAACGTCAGTAGTAGTTATCGCATAAGCATAGCCTTTATGACTTGGCCGTTCCTTAGGTAAGTTTCCCTAATTATTAGTACATTAATTTTAATAATTCCTCTTCTCTAAAAATTTGTAGAATTCAATATTGATGACCACTTTCTTCCCGTAACAATCAAATGATTTATGGCCTTTTTCACCACACTTGTAACAGACTCACATTCCCTTCAGGGAAGTACGAGGGTGTTTCATCCCACATTTACTACAGTATGGATATTCAACTTTTCCCTTACTCCCCTTATTTCAATTTCTAGAGTATTCAATAGATATATTAATCTCTTTCATTGCTTTAATGTCATAAGACTTAGAGAATTTCTTTTTCTGTCTCGATAGCACATGAGAAAATATCTTGGTATGACAAGAAAGATTGTGAGACTAATTTTCTCCGGAGAAATGGTTCTAACCCATCAAATAATTGATCATTATTAATCATTGTGTTGCATATATAATCTACTACATTCCGTTCTATCCTTGTATAGTTATCCTCATACATTGTGACATTATCATTTTCTTTTTGCCTCATACACAGAAATTGCCTTTCTTTATCCGCTTAATGGGCATGAGGAATGTATTTTTCTAATAAAATCTCTTTAAACTCCTTCAATTCCATACATGACACTTCTTCATATTATTTTTTGTTTTAAATCAATGACCATAATTTATATTCATCTCCAATGAGGTGATAAACTGCCATGACCACTTTTTCCCTTTCGCTACTCCCCAAAACATGAAATATTTTTTCTAAGGAATTTATCCATTACACTTCCACTAATGGATTTTTATTTACATTGAATATTGGTGGTTTTTTCCTCACGAATCAATCTAACATTGATCCTCCTCGTTGTGGATCAGGTTTCTCCATACGGGTAAGGTTTTTATTCATAAACTGTGTGGGTATTCCCAAAATTGTGATAAGATTATCAGCATCGGTTGCATCACCTGCTCCGCTATAATTATCTTGAGTAGGAGGGAAATACCTACATGGATGACATGCATTGATGCAGTTTCCATTCCTTCTACTAGGCGACAATTCTAAACAATGGAATACATTAGATTAGTTTATGAATCAAACTACATAAATCCAAAGTCTTAAAACGCTTAACATAAATTGAACAGTTTATGGATATAATCCTTAATTAAAAAATTGTTTTCCTTGAGGAATTATATACTCATAAACCCTTCATAATGTTTTGTAATGAAAATGAGAATTATCCTAACCATATCCCTGTGGAGTATCGTAAGCAAGAGTGCAGCAAGGCCCATTTTCGTGCACCAGTTCCCATTCAAGTCTAGCTCAAAGCGGTGTTTCCTGGTTTTACCCCAAGGTACATCTATGCCAGAGCAACCTCCACCTACTAGTATCTAGGCATGGATTTATTTCTTGGAAAATAAAAAAAATCTATATAATACTAAAATTCTAGGTAGTTATTCTAAACTAATCCTCAATGTCTATCTTAGGGTAATGTGCTCTAATCAGAGTTTATCTGAATGTAGTTTCCAATATTTGTACAAAACATTCTATGATACCAAATGTAATTCCCCGAACCTAGAAGCCCAGAGTTAGTGCATTATTATATATCATTGGAATGATCATAAAAGATCAAGTCCCAAAAACCCGATTAGATTAGTATCCTTGGAGGTTCTAGATACATTCATAAGGTTTACATTACATCATAAAATAGAAAACTACAAGAAAATTATTTTCAAAAAAAACACAGAGATCCTATAGTCTATGTCACGACCCGTCCTCAGGGCCTCGGCCGTGACTACCCCAAGACCGCCTTCCATAGGCCAGGGGCTGGCGACTAGCACCAAAGGCATAAATCCCGATAACTAGGAAGGCATTGCCTTTATAAAAGTAAAAAAACACCACATAGAACAAGCGGAAGTAAAACACCAAGTACAAAAGGGAAGTGCTGAAAAGTAAATGGGCTAGAATACAAACCCAAACGAAAGAAAAGCTACAACTGAAAGAAAGTACAACAAAGACAACAGCTGGAAGAAAGGAAGTAGCTCCTGGGTCGTCCTCCTCGGATCCTACCAAAAGGGGAGGTACAGATAGTACATCTACTGGATCATCAACCACGGATACTACCTGAAGGGTAGGTACAAATAGCCTCTACAACACTCTCACCCGTCAACCTCCTCCAAGCATCGCCTCATTGTGATGTCCACCACCGGGTACTGTCTCATCGTGAGGTCCACCTCCGAGTACCGTCCAGTCCTCGACACTAGGCCTCTATCTACGCTGTCCGTTGTCTGCAACCAACACAACGAGGTGCGGGCATAGCCCGTGCACGGGTGAGTATAACGATACTCAGTAGGGACCCCGAGACCCTCATAGTCTCACTAAATCCAACAAGGATAACCACAAGAAGATCCCAACAGATAACCTCTACCTTGTCATAAGCTCATAATTATACCCAAGTTACCAAGAAACCCACCACAAACATGAGGAAACACAAATATTATAGCCTCATCTCAACCTGGATTTTATTCATGATGTTAAAACCACGGCTGCTGGAGAACTCCCCATCCGTCGAGTACAGTGGGCCCGCCGCTACAACCAAGCGCGCCGAACTCCTCCTCTGTCGAGTACAGAGGGCCTGCCGCTACAACCAAGCATGGCGAACTCCTCCTCTGTCGTGTAGAGGGGGCCTTCCTCTACAACCATGCACGTCGAACTCCTCCTCTGTCGAGTACAAAGGGCCTGCCGCTACAACCAAGCACGCCGAACTCCGTGGAATGTTGTAGTACTCCACCTGTTGAGTACTGTGGGCCTGCTGTTACAACCAAGCGCATCCCACCATTGGTCTACTGATAAAACCAAGCAATCCCCCTCATAGGTTCCAGAGGTACTCCTTCAGTTGAGTACCGCGGGTCTGTCGCTACAACCAAGCGCTCCTCCGCAGTGGGTCTGCCGCTACAACCAAGCGCTCCCCCTCATAGCCTCTAGAGGTACTCCTTCTGTTGAGTACTGCAGGTCTGCCACTACAACCAAGCACTCCTCCGCCGTGGGTCTGCTGCTACAACCAAGCGCTCCCCATTAGGCTATCTGAAACCCACCGAGTCGATAGATCAACAGTCGACAAGTCCCATCCAGCTACCAGGTCTCTGCACTCTGCTAGCTCATCACCGGGAGGGTCTGCACCACGAGCTATAGGTCGATACTCTAAGTATCACTAGGTTCCTAAAAAAGTATCTAAAAGTACAACCTCGTCATAGGGGTCTCAACACAATAGACGGTGCGTCAATAGGACGCCCGGTCTGTGGGTTATTAGGCTTTTCGTCCTAGGGGCCCGGTTGGTTTTGTGTGCGAACCAACCTGGCCATATCTCTACCATACCCCGAACTCTCATAGGGTATTCTCATAGGAACCTTTTGTCAACGTGATCACCAATATTGTTGACGGTTTGTTAAAGGGACGTATGTTATGAAAGTTATCAACCGTTCCGTTCCAGGGGCCCGGTTGGATTTTGGGTGTGAACAAACTCGACCGTACTCCGATGGCATCCAAACCTCAAGCGGAGTAAGCCAAAAATTCCATCACATCAAGAGGAATTCAATGATGTCGACGACACGTCAATCGGACGTCTGGAGCTCAAGATATATGTGTTTCCGCTCCGAGGGGCCAGTTGGTTTCGTATCCGAACCAACCCGGCTGAACCCAAAGTTCTCTTAAACCATGAGTGTAATATATCGAAACGATCGACTCAATCCAAGGATCGTTATGCAACTGATTGTGCATCGATCAGAGCTCCGTAGCCCATGATACGGGAAAAATACTGAAAGTGATACGAATATGGGGGGTCTGGGCCCGGTATGACCCGACCCAACCCCCCTGGGTCGGCCCAACCTGGGTCTGGGTCCGACCTAGCAGGGCGCGGCGCAGCCCGGTAGGGTGCGACCCAGCCCGGCGGGGCGTGGCCCTGCCCGGTCGGCCCACGCCAGCCCAGCTGAGCCGGGTGGCTCGCTGGCTCGGCCAACGAGCCTTGCGCTCCACGGACGCGGCTCGCGCCGCATCTAGTACCGCTGGATCCCGCGCAGCCGCGGGATCCAGCCGCTTGCCACCGCGGCGGTTTCTCCAAGCGGCGCGCCGGGGCGCCGCCGCCTACGGGCGGCCGGCCGGTGGTGTCTGCGGGCCACCGGAGTTGCTCTGGTGGTCCGTTTTCAATTCCTCTTATGCCGATGCTCAACCTGGGTCCCGTACTTCTCTACGAGATCATAATATCGTCTCTACGGCCCGTTCCGTCAATGTCTGTCGATCCACGAATCAAAAGAACAAACTACGGAGTCTTCCGTTCGCCTTCGCGAACCCAACTATGACCACAATTCCGTTCGGCCTCGACGGCACAGTGCGACGACGCCGCGCATCCTTACCGCATCTCTCTAGGTTCCTGTGCGGTGTCATCGCACCCTTCCACCATCTTCCGAACCGCAACAGCACAACACCAAAGGGGGAGGATGGTCGGACGTGTTCGTGCGGTCTGACCTCCTCCCGTTAAGATGATAACAAGCGGCCCAAAAAATAAGACGAGGAACGACAAAGGATGTTTCATGAACAAGAATCAATAAACCCCTACCTCAACGTTGTCGTCGAACGTGAGTTCGTCACGGAAAAAGCGTCATTGTTGTCGCGGGACACGACATTGCATAGTCAACTTCCGAGGATTTGGTGTTCTTCATCGGAGGTCTGTGCGTTCTTCGCGTTCTTCGCGTTCTTCGTCGAAGAGGAATTCCTTCCTCCAAATTCTATCCATGCAAAAAGTTCCAACCAAAAATAAAATAAGAGTAGTCTTATTTTATTGATGCACAAGCCAACCATTTAAAATTATAAAAGGAAATGAAATGAACAATTAATTCGATGAATTAGTTATAACGATTTAACCGCCATAATTAATGTGGCGTTTCTTAATCAAAATAAATGCACAGCTGACTTCATTAAAAAAAGGGTGGTGTGGGTGCATTACATAGAGGGAATGAAATGGTGGAGCTCGTGCGGGCCCCACCTCACAAATATCCTACCATGTGGGTAGGATATTGCGGGTCTCGTCTTATCCGCTTAACTTAGTTTAAGCCTACTTTAAGTAAAATAAAAAAAACATATCACCACTTTTATTTTATTCTTTAACTTATCCCCAAAAAAATTTAAAACCACACCTGAGTAAACGCAACTCCGAAACAAGTGTTTCAAAGCAGTTACCGGTGCTGTGATTCCATCGGTGTCCTCGGAATTCGATTCCGATCACCGGTTCAAAAGTTATAAAAAACCTGCTCGTCCGTTCACTGAACATACCCGAGAAAAACTTCAGAAAATGATTCCGGAAACACCAGGCCTCGGAATCAGGATCCGTCAGAAACCGCGCTCTTGTAAAATCCCAAAAAAATTAGAAAAGAAAAAAAAATTCCCTTGATTTTTACGAGTCTTTACATTACTCCCACCTCAGGGATTTACGTCCTCGTAAATCTTTAACACAAACTATGGTTACAAAAACGGTACTGGGCACGCATCTGAACCTTCCGTTCCCATGTGCTTTCCTAGATGTTCTCGTACTTCTATTGAAAGCGCAACCGAGGAATCGACCATCCTCGTATGATCTGCTCCTATCGATCCTCGATCTCCATTGGAACCTCTGTGAAAATCACCCCATCACCATCGTCCATCTCCTCGTGGTTGAGGATATACAAAGGGTCGAGCACGTATCTACTCAGTTGAGATATGTGGAAATCTTCGTGCACTAGGTGCAACTGAGGTGGATGGGTCAAGAGGTAAACCACCACGCCTACCCATCTGAGGAACTAAGAATGTCCGCTAGACCTCGGAGATAACTTGCCGCCATGGCCACATCTCCGTAAACCTCTTCGAGGTGAGACCCGTATAAGGACGTGATCGTCATCCTCGAACTCTATAGGTCTCTAATTCCTGTTAGAACTGAAACTCAAAACAACTACTGCCATGAGGGTAAGATTGACCGACTCAAGAGTGATCGTTCACACCCTTCCATGCATTCTTCATTCACTCCTGGATGATTTGAACCTTCTATGCCTACGCTTTGAAAGAGCTGCTAAAATTTCTACTTTGCCGAAAAGAGAATCTTGGTCCCATCCCCTTGATGAACCACGTCCATTTCTTAAAACAGTCAATCCTAACATGAATTATGTATTCATGCCATGGATGACGTCATAAGGCCTCGACATTACTACCATGAGATCCAACTGTCACTCTCGCCTCCAAAGGTCGAGTCACACTATCGTCATCAGTGTGAGGTCACCGGGTCTCCTCCAGTAGAAATCACAAAATTGAGTGTCAAGTCAATAGTCTTAACTGGGACCACTCAGTATCAACCAAAAAAAGGACTTGAAAGAAAACATCATAATGATAAGTGTCTTTTTATTATTGCATCTCATAGTACAAATACACGAATACAACAGCAACATGGAACTAGAAGTACAAGGGACATATCCACCAGTTCCACCCCTATCCACCTGCTCCCGGAGCTCTATTGACGTGTCCACCGCTCGGTTGTTTCTCAAGAACCCACCGTTGCTTCTGCCTCGGTGGCTCCTCTAAAGCCTGCGGATCGACTGTGAGGGGTGTCGGACAGTCACGTGCTAGGTGACCCTTCCTGCCGCATTCATAACACTTCCTGATCCTCGTACGGCTGGCTATGGTCCTCTTGGACCTCTGAATCATCTGTCTACTACCCACAGATGACTCGGCTACTGATCAAAATTCATGAGGCAAAGGCAGTAGCTCCTGTACAGGCTGGGGGGGTGTAGAGCTACTGGAACAAACTCCACCCTGAAGACGGTCTTGAAGTCTTTCCATGTGATGGTCATCCCGTCAAAAAACTCGAACAAGTGGCTCCACCACCTGCCTGTTGCTGCCTGAATAAGGCTGGAAACAATGATCACCATGAAGTCTGCAGGCGTCCCCACTAGCCTGAAGACACTCACCACAACCTCCAGCCAATCCTCAGCCGCCTGTGAGTCAGTATTTCCCAGGAACTTGGGTGGCCTCTGGCGCTGGAACTCGTGCAGCTCACTCAAGTGGCGTGCATCACCTACTGTTGGGGCTGGTGGCATCGGTGTCCCAATGTATGGTAGTACCGCTGGGGACTCCGCTGGTGCCTCAACTGCAAGAGGGCCCTGTACCGAAGCCTCGTCGCTCGGCATGATGTCAGTACGCACATCCCTCTGGGATCTAGATGGTTGTCTGTGAAAATGCATCCTGAAAGAAACATACATGACACGGTCAAACGATTTATACCTGGTGATTTGACCTGGTTTGAGCTGACTTTTAAAAACATCTAGAAACACACACACAATAAGTGTTTTTGTGCACAAAATAGGAAATCAGTTTTCAGGGTCCTTGTGTATGGATACGTCGGCCGCCCGCACCAACACTGGACTCCCTAAACTGAAAACCACACTCAGTACTCTTTACACTATTAGTTCATAGAAAGAAAATATCTGAGTTATAAGTTTTCGGTAGAACCGACTCCTCTAATACAAATTCTTCACAACCCGTCCTTCGGGCCCGTGCCGTGACTACCCAAGCCCGCCTTCCATAGGCCAGGGGCTGGCGACTAGAACCAAAGGCATAAATCCCGATAACTGGGAATGCATTCGCTTTATAAAAGTAACAAAATACCACAGAGTACAAGCGGAAGTAAAACACCAAGTAAAAAAAGGAAGTGCTGAAAAGTAAATGGGCTAGAATACAAACCCAAACAAAAGAACAACTACAACTGAAAGAAAGTACAACAAAGACAACAGCTGGAAGAAAGGAAGCATCTCCTGGGTCGTCCTCCACAGATCCTACCTAAAGGGTAGGTACAGATAGCGCAACTCCTGGATCGTCCCCCACAGATCCTACCTGAAGGGTAGCTATAGATAGCCTCTACTACACTGTCTCCCTTCAACCTCCTCCGATCATCGCCTAGTCATGATGTCCACCATCGGCTACTATCTCGTCGTGAGGTCCTCCTCCGAGTACCGTCCAGTCCTCGAAAACTCGGCCTCTGTCTGCATTGTCTGTCATCTGAAACCAACATAATGAGGTGCGGGCATAGCCTGTGCATGGGTGAGTATAACGATACTCATTAGGGACCCCGAGACCCTCAAGGTCTCACTAAATCCAACAAGGATAACCACACACAAGATACCAAAAGATAACCTCTATCTTGGAATAATCTCATACGTATACCCATGTTATCAAGTAACCCACCTCAAACATTAGGAAACACAAAGATTATAGCCTCAGCTCAACCAGGATTTTATTCATGATGTCAAAACCACGAATGCTGGAGAACTCCTCATCCGTCGAGTACAGTGGGCCCGCCGCTACAACCATGCTCGCCAAAATCCTCCTCTATCGAGTATAGAGGGCCTGCCACTACAACCAAGCACACTGAACTCCTCCTCTGTCGAGTACAGAGGGCATGCCGCTATAACCAAGCGCGCTGAATTCCTCCTCTATCGAGTACAGAGGGCCTGCCGCTACAACCAAGCACGGAGAACTCCTTGGAATGCTATATTACTACAACTGTAGAGTATTGTGGGCATTACACTACAACAAAGTGCTTCCCACCATGGGTCTACCACTACAACCAAGCACTCCCCCTCATAGGTTCCATAGGTACTCCTTCTGTTGAGTACCGCGGGTCTGCCGCTACAACCAAGCACTCATCCACCGTGGGTCTGCTGCTACAACCAAGCGCTACCCCTGATTGCCTCCATAGGTACTCCTTCTATTGAGTACCGCGGGTCTTCCGCTACAAAAATGTGCTCCTCTGCCATGGTTCTGCTTTTACAATCAAGCGCTCTCCACTGGGCTATCCGAAACACACCGATTCGATAGATCAACAGTCGACAAGTCCCAACCAACTACTATGTCTCTACACTCTGCTAGCTCGTCACTGGGAGGGTCTACTCCACGAGCTACAGGTCTATAATCAAAGTATCAAAAGGTTCCTCAAAGAAGTATCTAAAAGTACCGCCTCTTCATAGGGGTCTCAACACAACAGACGACGCGTTAATCGAACGCCTGGTCTGTGTATTATTAGCCTTTTCGTCCCAGGGCCCAGATTGGTTTTGTGTGCGAACCAACCCGGCTGTATCTCTACCTTACCCCGAACTCTCATAGGGTATCCTCGTAGGAACCATTTCTCAAAGTGATCACCAACGCCGCTGATGGTTCGTTAAACGGACCTATGTTCTGAACGTTATCAGCCTTTCCGTTCTAGGGGCCTGGCTGGATTTCGGGTGCGAACCAACCCGACCGCACTCCGACGGTGTCCAAACCTCAAGTAGAGTAACCCAAAATTTCCATCTCATCAAGAGAAATTCAACTAAGTCGATGACATGTTAATCAGATGTCCGGAGCTCAACATATAGGTGTTTCCACTCCAAGGGTCAGGTTGGTTTCGTATCCGAACCAACCCGGCCGAACCCAAAGTTCTCCGAAACCTTGAGTGTAATATACCGAAACGACTGTCTTGATCCAAGGATAGCTACGCAACTGATAGTGCATCGATCGGAGGTCTGTATCCCATGATATGGGAAATAGACCGAATGTGATCCGAAAATGGGGGGTTTTGGCCCGGTCTGACCCAGCCCAACCCCCCTGGGTCGGCCCGGCGGGGCGCGGCCCGGCGCGGTTCGCCCAAGTCAGCCCAGCTCGGCTGGGTGGCTCGCTGGCTCGGCCAGCGAGCCTTGCGCTCCGCGGAAGCGGCGCACGCCTCGTCCGGTACCCCCGGATCCCGCGTGGCCGCGGGATCCAGCTGCTTGCCGCCGCAGTTTCCGCCACGGCAGTTTCTCCAGGCGGCATGCTGGGGTGCCGCCACCTCTAGGCGGCCGTCCGGTGGTGTCTGCGGGCCACCAGAGTTACTCCGGTGGCCCGTTTCCAATTCCTCTTGCGCCGATGCTCATCCCGGGTCCCGTAATTCTCTATGGGATCATCAAATCGTCTCTACGGCCCATTCCTTCAATTCTCGTCGATCCACACATCAAAAGAACAAACTGAGGAGTCTTCCATTCACCTTCGCGGCCCCAACTACGACTACACTTCCGTTCATCCTCGACGGCGCGGTGCGACGGTGCCGTGCATCCTTGCTGCATCTCTCCAGGTTCCCGCACGGTGTCGTCGCACCATGCCGCCATCTTCTGAACCGCAACAACAAAACATCAAAGGGGGAGGAGAGTCGGTCGTGTTAGTGCGGTCCGAACTCCTCCCGATAAGATGATAACAAGCAGCCCAAAAAATTAGACGAGGAACGACAAAGGATGTTTAATGAACAAGAAGAAATAAACCCCTACCTCAACGTTGTCGTCGAACGTGAGTTTGTCGCGGAAAAAGCATCTTTGTCATCGTGGGACACAGCGTTGCATTGTCAACCTCCGAGGATTTGGCGTTCTTCGTTGGAGATCAGTGCGTTCTTCGCGTTCTTCGCGTTCTTCGTCGAAGAAGAACACTTTCCTCCAAATTCTCTCCACGCAACACGTTCCAACCAAAAATAAAATAAGAGTAGTCTTATTTTATTGACGCACAAGCCAACCCTTTAAAATTCAAAAAGGAAACCAAACAAACAATTAATTTGATGAATAAATTTTAACGATTTATCCAACAAAATTAATGAGGCGTTTCTTAACCAAAATGAACGCATGGTTGACTTCATTAAAAAAGGGGGGTGCGGGTGCGTTACTTAGAGGGAAAGAAAAGGTGGGGCTCATGCGGGCCCCACCTCACGAATATCTTACCAAGTGGGTAGGATATTGTGGGTCCCATATTATCTACATAACATAGGTTAAGCCTTCTTTATGTAAAATAAAAAAAAATGTCGCACCACTTTTATTTTATTCTTTAACTTAACCCAAAAAAAACCACACACGAGCAAACACAACTCTGAAAAAGGTGTTTCTAAGCAATTACAGGTGCTACGATTCCATCGGTGCCCTCGAAATTAGATTCCTAGCACAAGATCAAATGTTAGAAAAACCCCACTCTTCTGTTCACTGAACGTAGCCGAGCCAAAATTCAGAAAATGATTCCGGGCACACCGGGCCTCAGAATCAGGTGCCGTCAGAAACTGCGCTCTTGTAAAATCCCAAAGAAAATTTAGAAAAGAAAAAAAAAATCCCTTTAATTTTATGAGTCTTTATAGTCTATATTTACTAGTCATTCACAATATACTTCTTCACATCCTGGGAAAAATAAAACAAAGAAATGGGTGAGCTTAGATGCTCAGTAAGGAAAACAATATAGCCGAAAATTTAATAAATAAGAATAAAAAATTAAGGCATTGTATAAAACTATAACAAATGCATTTTCCAACATAAACTACATCAAAATATGGAAAATATAAATTAAAATACTATCACTTACTTTCTCACATGGTTATTCTACTAGTATAATAATCCTAAGAAATATTAATAGCCACATTCATTATGATGGAATGAATAATACAAGACATCATAACCACATAGTCAAGGCCTTTTGCCAGGACTAAAAATAATATTTTGTGAAGGCCTTGTTCCAAGACACTAATTTTTCTAATGAGACCTACCGATGCACCGAGGATCTATAGAAAGATACACCCATCACTAACTAAGTCTAATAAATTCCTCATATGAAAAGGTTTAACCATAAAATAATCATTTGTATTAAAACTAGAATACGAAATGTCAATACTTTATCTATAAACCATGAATGGTGTAAAAATAAGACATCCACAATCAAACATATCACAAAACCTTCAATAAAATATGGATGATTTGTATCATAATGAATCAACATCAATACAAGTGTAAAATCCATCAAAGGATGTTGACATAGAGAAATCAAAAATATTTGAGAGAATTATCTCTTTCTTTTTTTGAAATTGTTTCAGGTAACATAATTATAAAAGAAAATATTTATTTTAAAAATATTCTTATAGTCTTGTAAGTTAGGTTTCTACGATGTTATTATGATGAAAAATAGTCTCACTCGCTATATAAGTAAAAAAAATCTTACCATAATTTTTTCGAAAAGGTCATAAAGACCCTTGTTTAGAAAACGATGGAAAGATTCTTTTCAAAACATCAAAGGTCGAACAAGGTTATAATTGTATTTAACACATAGTCTTGGAATTAGTAAAAATGGTTTCAAATTCATTTTTAGTAAATATGGATGTGGATGATAAAGAGGTCTCAGTAGATAATTACGTATAAACAACATTAGATAATAAAGAGATTGTTGATTTAACACATGAATTTTAATTTTTCGTAGTCGAGGGTAGGTTATCCTCCTGTATAATGGTGATATAATTGTTATTAAATTATAAACGAATCATATACATTAATATGATATCATATATGATATTTTAATATTTGTTTGAAAATAATATATTAGTATTATCGTAGTTCTGGGTGTGAACTGATTCGTTTTCCTTAATATGATTTGTTAGATAAGTAATTTCTCTATGTATAAGATGTATCTTATTCATATTAATAATGATATTAAGTCTTTATACATTATTTTTAATCATAAAATGAAAATTATTCTTGAATGGATAGGATAGGGAATGAATCTCATCATGTTCGTGGAGACGGTAATTGTAACACCCCGAGCTTCCACGATACGCTTCTCATTCAATAATGCAATAGCTTGCATTGTACGCAACATCGAGTTCTAAAACACCGCGACTAATCAAAGTAGCCGTTATGAATAGTAATAACCACTTTTTAAAATTAAAGAAATTTTATTTTTCAAAATGGACTTCATTTTTGGATTCGGAATATCGAAATTAGCCTATGTTGAATTTTTGGTATTTTTCTAAGAACTTCTAATTTTTTATGAATAGTGAAAAATACTTAAAACAAATTTTTAATCAAAATAATTTATTGTGATAAATTATAATATTTAGTGGTTTTAAGGTATAATTAGAATATATTTTTACCATTTTATCCAATGGTGGTCATTAGAATGAATTTAACATTGAAATTGGATATAAACAATTGCCAATCTTTTGATATAAATTGTTTCTTAAAAACACGCTATTTGTCGTAACAGCGGGAATTAATTATAAAATTAATTAATGTAACTTATATGTTTGGAATTTTGTAAAATATACATCATTTTTCAATTCGGAATATCAATTATAGCCTAGGGTGAAATTTTTGCCTTATTCTGAAAAATATCAATTTTTGATGAATAGTGAAACCACTAAGTGGTTGTTAAAAACTGATTTTTTCGTTAAAATGAAATATTACCACTTCTGTGATTGGATTTTCAAAAATCCGACATACATGGTTGTCATTAAGAAGTAAAATGTGGTTCAATGAGATTAAAATAATTTTTGGTGAATAGTAACTTTTAAGTTCTTAATCGCGATTAGAGGTAATTAGTGTAGTTTAAGGTAAAAATAATGTTTTAATAATATGAGATGAGCATTACACTTGTCCTACTCCTATTGGATGAGTCATGGCCGACCAAGACAACCCATGGGTCAACTTGGGGACCCCATGGATCCACTTTAGTTTGAAAATGACATTAATATATATTTATTTAATGTTAAAATTAAATTGACATAAACATGAGTTATTTTACTAAAATAGTTTTTATGTGGGGTTACACAAGTCCAAATTTTGACTATAAATATTCATTAGAAAGCTAAAAATATTTCCTACATCATAGTATTTTTTTATAATTTTTAGACATTAAATAAATAAAATTATTTATGACATCATTATGATGCAGCGATGACCTCATTATTTAACGATTTAAATAAAATTAAAAGATAATGTAAAATACAAGGATTACACTTGTCCAAAGACTATTGGATGGGTATATTTCGAACTCTTATCACCTTATCCACGAACTATATAAGTTTGGGGCCTTTAGAATCCGAAAAGAATTGTGTAATAATGTAACATTTCAATCTTTCCAAAAGAGCCCCTCCTCTCTTCTTATAAAAGGCCCCCACCTCTCCCACCTTATTCACACATTCAAGCCATTTGGGTCGGCCAAACTCTGCCCAAATACTCTCCCAACTTCCCCCTCTTACTCCTGGAAGCCTCACTTTTGGTAGAACGCTTCCCAAGGAAGCCTTTGGCTCAAATCAAAAAGAGTTACCCGATTTTGAGGAAATGTCTTCTCTAATGTTGTTTTGTTTTATTTTTATTCTCCAACCCCCTAAACTCTTTTTATTAATTTCTTTTGTAACAAAACCAGTATCCTGAATATACTAGAATGTTGTTATAATAAGGATTCGAGCTACACTTACACACACCTACATCTAATGGTTAAAGAACATACGGTTTCTGTGAATGGCGAATTTCTGCCTCAAGAAACGATGATTGTTCAACACTCATATAACACCTTCAAAGTTGGCCATTAAGATGTAACTATATTCATATATGATATATAATGTGTTTATGTTTTACTTATGCTTCTGTATTTCTAATTTATGGCATACTTTATGATTTCCATTATGGGTAAAACACGATAATTTCATTTTAGGAAGTGCAGACTACCGCCCCCTCAAAGTGATTTGAATCGTTAATGCCATATGTGGGATGTATAAAGGATGGATTAAATGGTATTATACACTATATTATACTGTAATTATATTATAAATTTATATCATTATGATTTAATTCGATTAAATATGAAATAGAAATGAAAGTAGCGTTCATGCGTACGTACGGCTTACCGTCTCCATGAACGGTGCATTTCATTTCTTACCTCTAAATGTCATTTAATATTATGAATGAATGTATATACTGGATATATATGATATATATGACATCTAAATAATGAATATAATTCTGGAGATAATGGATATTATACCACATAAACAACTTGTAATTATAAAAAGTTTATTGTTGACTCAAGTACCAAAGATGGACAAAACGACCGTTATTAACTTAAATAATTACATAATGTTCATAACGTGGTAATAAGTGATATAAAAGGAATAATGAACATGAAAAAGGTTCTTAAGTAAACAGAAATTAACTCTAGTTTATTATTCAGGAGGTTAAAGAACGGTCGAGTCAGGACAAGACGCAAGGTAAGGGAATTTCTTAACCCAACTTCCATTCTTTGGATTAATATCCTACTTTCAAATTATGTCATGATATTATTATGTCTTATTTTGTATTCCATATGTTTACCTATAGTGAATACACATAATATATCTATTTTATTTTAAAAATTATCTTTTTAAGGACTCCATCTCAATCCCCTTTCATGGAGGCATATTTGGTTTTATACACAACTTTCTTTTATACGGTGTATAAACCCCATTGACTATTAGGTTTATTCAAAAGGAATATTTTTTATACGAAGCGTTTTACTAAACGACAAAAAGGGAATGTTTTTCTTTCTGTACTTATGCAGTGACAATGACTTCTCCTCCGTCGTGACCATTATTTGAGTTTCAGCTTCCTCTACAAGCCATCATTTTTTAATGAAAAATAAATACAAAGTTTTAACTTTCTTTTATTTTGGTATTGAAAATGGTTTTGAAAGCATTTTTATTATATCAATGTGTTGTATTGATATCTTGTGATTGAAATGTGGAAATTTTATGTTTCCTTTATGCATGTTTTATGTGATACGATTATGATATGTTTTATGATATGTTTAAACCTATTCATATGAGGAATGTATTGGACTTAATAAGTGACGGGTGGAGCCCGCTATAGCTCCTCAATGCATTGGTAGGTCTCATGAGACAACTGGACGTGGAATTGGCTGAGGCCCTTTCCCAATTTGATTTATGGTTTTGGCCGAGGCCTTAATCATTTTAGATGTCTTGGCCGAGGCCTTGAAAAAATGTTTCAGAATGTCTGGCATTATACATTCCCTCATTATGAAAGTGTTTATTTATATTTCATGTGATTATTCGACCAGTAGAATATCCATGTGAGGAAGTGAATGGAATTATCTCATTTTACTTTTGCCATATTATGTTGATGTTCAAGTTTAAAAGGCTTTTGTTTTAGTTATACATTGCCTTAAATGATTATATTTATATATGACAGCTTCCGCAATATTGTTATCCTTACTGAGCATCTGAGCTCACCCCTTTCAATGTTTTAATATTTTCCAGGATGTGAAGAAGTCTTTTATGAATGACCTGTAGGGATAGTCCGAAGAGGATATGAGTGTGGACTATGAAGACTTTGTTATTAGTTTTTTTTACTTTTTGATGTAATGTAACGTTTAAGAATGTATCTAGTGTTTCCAAGGCTACTAAACTAATCGGTCTTTCGAGACTTGATCTTTTGTGATCATGCCAATGTTACGAAGTAATGCACCGGCTCTGGGTAGCTGGGGTCGGGGCGTTACAGTTGGTATCAGAGGCATTTTAGTACTAATGTTGGAAGCTAGATTTAGATAAACTCTGATTAGAGCACATATCCCAAAGACAGACTTTGAGGATTAGTATAGAAGAACTTCCTAGAATTTAGTTATTGTATAGATTTTGTGAGTTTTCCGAGAAATAAATCTCTGTCTGGATACGAGCAAGTAGAGGCGGCTCTGGCACAGATGTACCTAGGGGTAAAACCCAAAAACACCGCTTTGAGCTAGACTCGAACGGGAACTGGTGCACGATAACGGGCCTTGCTTCACTCTTGGTTACGACACTCCCGGGGGATATGCTTAGGATAATTCTCATTTTCTTTACAATCCACTATGAATGGTTATGATTATATACTTCCTCAAGGGAAACATTTCTTTTTATGATTATGGATTTTATCCATAAATAGTTCGATTTATGTAAAGTATTTTACAAATATGGAATTATGTATTTCATTTCATAAACTAATCTAGTTTATGCCATTGTTTAGAAATGGAGCCTAGTGGAAGGAATGGAAACTGTATCAATGCACGCACTCCGTGTAGGGATTTCCCTCCTGCTCAAGATAATTATTGTGGATCTGGAGATACAACTGGTGCTGATCAACATATTACCATACTGGGACAACTCACTCAGGTTATGAATAATAACCTTACTCGTATGGATCACCCTGATCCACAACGTGGAGGATCAATATTAGACCGCTTCATGAGGTAACAACCACCAACATTTAATGGGGGTACAAATCCATTAGTAGCTGAGCAGTGGATAAACTCCTTAGAGAAAATATTCCATGCCTTGGGGAGTAGAGAAAGGGAGAAGGTTGTCATGGCAGTTTACCGCCTCACTGGAGATGCCGATCAGTGGTGGTCGCTGATTCAAAACACAAAGGAAGATGATGACCTATCAAATATGGAATGGTGGGAGTTCAAAGAGCTTTTCTTAGAAAAATACTTTCCTCGTGACCATCGAGCAGATATAGAAAGGCAATTTTTGAGTCTGAGGCAGAAGGAGGATGATAATGTCGCAAAGTATGAGGCTAACTTTACATGGTTAGTGAGGCATGCTGCCGATTATATACGTAACCCAAGGAGTAAGATTGATCGTTTCTTTGATGGGTTAAAACCATTTCTCCGTCGAGCTTTAGTATCAAAATCCTTCTCATCATACGAAGATATTGTCTCGTGTTCTATCAAGACAGAAAAAGAAATTATCTAAGTCTTATGACAACAAAGTAAAGAAAGAGAAGAAGAGAACGGTGGAACAAGAGACAGATAAAGGGAAAAGGGAAAGAAGGATTTTCCATTATGTGATAATTGTGGGAAGAATCACCCTGGTACTTGCCTAAAAGGAATAGGAGTTTGTTATAAATGTGGAGAAAAGGGTCACCAGGCTCGTGATTGCAAGGGAAAGAAAGAGGCTGTCAATGTTGAATGCTACAATTGTAGGGAAATGGGGCATTATGCAAATGAATGTCCTAAGCGTCAGGGAAACTTACCTCAGAAAAGGGCAAGGGATCAAGGACAATCTTATGCTGTTACTACAGTTGAAGCAGAATAACTAATGTATTGGTGCTTTTGGACTCATGGATTATATTTTGGTTATTAGAATAATGTGATATATATATATATAAGGATTTTACTGCAGTACTTGTTGACTTCAGTAAGGTTTTAATATGATGAAGGTAATTATATTTTTAGTATGTGACAATAAGAGAAACTTTACTTTGTTTGGGGAATCTGATAAATTGATTTTGGAATTAAGAGACCTTTTAGAGAAAGTATGTAAAGAGGTATTTTTGATAACTACAATTGTTGGAGTGGATTAAGTTGATCTTTGGATAGTATTGTTTAAGGCTAAAAAATTTATGAAGATTATTTTTGGAATATTATGATACTATAGTTTTAGGAAAAGGACAACCTGCAGGGTGGGGCATAACCCGTCGCGTCGGACAAAGCTGCAGGAATCGAACCCACAACCATAGTGCGACAAGCCTTTATTTCCTACCACTATCCTACAGGAAGCCCCTGGTTATTACAAAATAGTTTTACTAATCTAAATGGTATGTGTTAACATTTGGAACCTTATACAATTAGGATAAATAGAATATTTTTGAGTTCTGTTACCATTTGGAGTAAAAGTTGGGTTTGTGGTAAATATTTATTAACGAATGAAAGTATACATAACAAGTATGTATATTCCTTTACGTTCTTAGTAAATCTCCTAAATTAATTCCTCAACATTATAAAATGTAACTTAAAACAAAAATGTTGTCGGTTAACTTTTCCAACTGGGGATTCAATGACCGTTTAACCAATCACAAGTTTGTGATTTTCTTGTGGTTAAACTTTAACCTAATCCTGTTTTCTATAACTCTCCATCAGACCTTGATGGTTTGTTTCTCCTCCATATCCATATTTTCATAGAATCCTAGAATGGGCTATATCGGGTGACCTTTGTACTTATCTTGCTTTCTTTTAATGTTATATATTAACTTTATTTCCGATGTGGGTTTTCCTCAAAGGTATTTTCTCTTTTGATCCTTTTATTTTCAAAGAAAATTTTCAAATTGCGAGGATGCAATTTATTGAAGGAGGGGAGAATGTAACACCCCGAGATTCCACGATACACTTCTCATTCAATAATGCAATAGCTTGCATTGTACGCAACTTCGAGTTCTAAAACACCGCGACTAATCAAAGTAGTCGTTATGAATAGTAATAACCACCGTTTAAAATTATAGAAATTTTATTTTTCAAAATGGACTTCATTTTTGGATTCGGAATATCGAAATTAGCCTATGTTGAATTTTTGGTATTTTTCTAAGAACTTCTAATTTTTTATGAATAGTGAAAAATACTTAAAACAAATTTTTAATCAAAATAATTTATTGTGATAAATTATAATATTTAGTGGTTTTAAGGTATAATTAGAATATATTTTTACCATTTTATCCAATGGTGGTCATTATAATTAATTTAATATTGAAATTGGACATAAACAATTGCCAATATTTTGATATAAATTGTTTCTTAAAAACACGCTATTTGTCGTAACAACGGGAATTAATTATAAAATTAATTAATGCAACATATATTTTTGGAATTTTTTAAAATAGACATCATTTTTGAATTCGGAATATCAATTATATCTTAGGGTGAAATTTTGGCCTTATTCTGAAAAACTTCAATTTTTAATGAATAGTGAAACCACTAAGTGGTTGTTAAAAACTGATTTTTTTCGTTAAAATGAAATATTACCACTTCTGTGATTTGATTTTCAAAAACCCGACATACATGGTTGTCATTAAGAAGTAATATGTGGTTCAATGAGATTAAAATAATTTTTGGTGAATAGTAACTTTTAAGTTCTTAATCGCGATTAGAGGTAATTAGTGTAGTTTAAGGTAAAAATAATGTTTCAATAATATGAGATGAGCATTACACTTGTCCTAATCATATTGGATGTGTCATGGACGACAAAGACAACCCATGGGTCAACTTGGGGACCCCATGGAGCCACTTTAGTTTGAAAATGACATTAATATATATTTATTTAATGTTAAAATTAAATTAATATAAACATGAGTTATTTTACTAAAACAGTTTTTAAGTGGGGTTACACAAGTCCAAATTTTGACTATAAATATTAATTATAAAGCTAAAAATATTTCCTACATCATAGTATTTTTTTTATAATTTTTAGTAATTAAATAAATAATATTATTTATGACATCATTATGATGCAGCGATGACCTCATTATTTAACGATTTTAATAAAATGAAAAGATAATGTAAAATACAAGGCGTAAACTTGTCCAAAGACTATTGGATGGGTATATTTATAACCCTTATCACATTATCCACGAACTATATAAGTGTGGGACCTTTAGAATCCGAAAAGCATAGTGTAATAATGTAACATTTCAATCTTTCCAAAAGAGCCCCTCCTCTCCTCTTATAAAAGGCCCCCACCTCTCCCACCTTATTCACACCATCAAGCCATTTGACTCGGCCAAACTCTGCCCAAATACTCTCCCAACTTCCCCCTATTACTCCTATAAGCCTCACTTTGGGGAGAACTCTTCCCAATGAATCCTTTGTCTCAAATCAAAAAGAGTTACCCGATTTTGAGGTAATGTCTTCTCTAATGTTGTTTTGTTTTATTTTTCTTCTCCAACCCCCTAAACTCTTTTTATTCATTTCTTTTGTAACAAAACCAGTATCCTAAATATACTAGGATGTTGTTATAAGAAGTATTAGAGCTAAACTTACACACACCTACATCTAATGGTTAAAGAACATACGGTTTCTGTGAATGACGAATTTCTGCCTCACGAAACGATGATTGTTCAACACTCATATAACACCTTCAAAGGTGGCCATTAAGATGTCACTATATTTATATATGATATATAATGTGTTTATGTTTTACTTATGCTTCTATATTTCTCATTTATGGCATACTTTATGATTTCCATTATGGGTAAAACGCGATAATTTCATTTTAGGAAGTGCGGACTACCGCCCCCTCAAAGTGATTTGAATCGTTAATTCCATATGTGGGATGTATAAAGGATGTATTAAATGGTATTATAAACTATATTATACTGTAATTATATTATAAATATATATCATTATAATTTAATTCGATTAAATATGAAATAGAAATGAAAGTAGCGTTCATGCGTACGTACGGCTTACCATCTCCATGAACGGCGCATTTATTTCTTACCTCTAAATGTCACGTAATATTATGAATGAATGTATATAATGGATATATATGATATATATGACATCTAAATAATGAATATAATTATGGAGATAATGGATATTCTACCACATAAACAACTTGTAATTATTAGATGTTTATTGTTGACTCAAGTACCAAAGATCGACAAAACGACCGTTATTAACTTAAATAATTACATAATGTTCATAACATGGTAATAAGTGATATAAAAGGAATAATGAACATGAAAAAGGTTCTTAAGTAACTAGAAATTAACTCTAGTTTATTATTCAGGAGGTTAAAGAATGGTCGAGTCAGGACAAGACGCAAGGTAAGGGAATTTCTTAACCCAACTTCCATTCTTTGGGTTAATATCCTACTTTCAAATTATGTCATGATATTATTATGTCTTATTTTGTATTCCTTATGTGTACCTATAGTGAATACACATAATATATCTATTTTATTTTAAAAATTATCTTTTTAAGGACTCCGTCTCAATCCCCTTTCATTGAGGCATATTTGGTTTTATACATAACTTTCTTTTATACGGTGTATAAACCCCTTTGACTTTTAGGTTTATTCAAAAGGAATCTTTTTTATACGAAGCGTTTTACTAAATGACAAAAAGGGAATGTTTTTCTTTCTGTACTTATGCGGTGACAATGACTTCTCCGCCACTGTGACCATTATTTGAGTTTCGGCTTCCTCAATAAGCCATCATTTTTTAATGAAAAATAAATACAAAGTTTTAACTTTCTTTTATTTTGGTATTGAAAATGGTTTTGAAAGTGTTTTTATTATATCAATGTGTTGTATTGATATCTTGTGATTGAAATGTGGAAATTTTATGTTTCCTTTATGCATGTTTTATGTGATACGATTATGTTATGGTTTATGATATGTTTAAACCTATTCATATGAGGAATGTATTGGTCTTAATAAGTGACGGGTGGAGCCCGCTATAGCTCCTCAATGCATCGGTAGGTCTCATGAGACAACTAGACATGGAATTGGCCGAGGCCCTTTCCCAATTTGATTTATGGTTTTGGCCGAGGCCTTAATCATTTTAGATGTCATGGCCGAGGCCTTGACAAAATGTTTCAGAATGTCTGAAATTATACATTCCCTCATTATGAAAGTGGTTATTGATATTTCATGTGATTATTCGACCAGTAGAATATCCATGTGAGGAAGTGAATGTCATTATCTCATTTTTTTTGCCATATTATGTTGATGTTCAAGTTTAAAAGGCTTTTGTTTTAGTTATACATTGCCTTAAATGTTTATGTTTATATATGAAAACTTCCGCAATATTGTTATCCTTACTGAGCATCTGAGCTCACCCCTTTCAATGTTTTAATATTTTCCAGGATGTGAAGAAGTATTTTATGAATGACCTGCAGGGATAGTCAGAAGAGGATATGAGTGTGGACTATGAAGACTTTGTTTTTAGTTTTTTTTTACTTTTTGATGTAATGTAACGTTTATGAATGTATCTAGTGTTTCCAAGGCTACTAAACTAATCGGTCTTTCGAGACTTGATCTTTTGTGATCATGCCAATGTTATGAAGTAATGCACCAGCTCTGGGTAGCTGGGGTCGGGGCGTTACAGTAATCTATACATACACACGAGAAATAATATCATTATTTTGATATTAAAATCATAATTAATTGGATGGAATATCATATATAATTAAAAATTATCATGTTATATTTTTTATTTTCATAATTTATATTCATTATTATACCCATCCAAATGATGAAGTGTTTTAATAAAAAATTACACCACGATGTGGAGACGGTAAGTCGTACGTACGCACGTAGGGTGACATGTCATTCAAAGGATGGATATAATAATGAATATGGTAGTAACATTTTTATAATAACATCACAGTATATAGAAGAACCAAGAGTTATTATTTTATAATGGAAACAAAAAATAAAGAGGTATTGGAAGAAGAAAATAACATGAAAGAGGTGATGAAATATTTACCTCTTCTTCAGGTTCTTACTTTTCATTTGATCAAAAGGGATCCATAGGATGGATTTATGACTAAAATAAAGCCTCTAGGAATAAGGGAGTATAGATTTGAGGATATTTGGGAAGGGGTTCGCTGAGCCAAATTGCTTTGAAGTTGTGAATTTGAGAGAAGGGGAAGTGCCCTTTTATAAGAATGGTGTGGGCCACATTAAGAAAAGATTGAAATATTATTTTATAATAGAATTATTTTCGTTTTATAATGGCTCAAAAATAAATTATTTAAATATGAAACTCCACCCCTTAAGTTTGGAAAAATGAAAAACCAGGGATTCTGAGCCTTGGGGGTGTTATCCCCATTATTCTGGTGGGAGGATGGATGGTTGAATACCACATTGGTCATGCTCTCTTCCCATGGTAGTTTCTTATGCTGGTAGAAATATAAGTTAGTTATCCTCATATTTGTGTCTATAGGATTTTAATGGCTTTGGTTTATTAAATCAAATATATTTTGAATATAGTTTTTTATCGAATACTATAGGTGTAGCATGTATATGCGGTGATATATTGAAGATCCTTACTTGTTGTTTGAGCAATAATGTCTTGAGGTTTATTAATCGATGTATACTAAACATTATGAGAGATTTGGTGACTCATGTAAAATAACTAGTTACTTTTGTTTTTTGTACATAGTGGTTTTGTTTCATGAGATTCATGGTTTACTGTGATGCTCACGTGTTCGCAAGTAATCCATTTTTTGAGGGATGATTCAGATCTGCGATGTTGGGGAAAAGTGGAAAATCATTGGGGAATTAGTAGTGGGTTACCATTGATTTCAATATTAAATTATATTCTATTTTATTCAATACTTTGTGAGAGTATCCATAGTTTGGTTGGGAACATTGTATACTTGTTTGGGTGGTGTGTTGGTTTCACTTGTTGTTCATTAGGATTTTGCAAGCTTTCAATACTCTTTCTTGAGATGCTTGTGGGAGGATCTTACTGAGTATACTGTTATAGTCACCCTAAATATATATAAACAAATATTTTCAAGTAACATTGAGATGGTAGTATATGAGGATGGTTAATAGTTGCTTGGGGTTGTTGGAGCTGTTCAGGCTTCGTGGTCACTGCTATTTTCACTTTATTTGGGTACGTGTATTTTTATCTTATATTTGTAGTAGATTTTAATGGAATTACATATGTTTGAATTTAATTTTATTAATATTATGTTTTGAGTTGGATTTGGTTGGTGTCTATCTTATCTCTCTATTTTCCACATGTTCTCTAAGAGGATAAAGCCTCCCATTTGTGTTTTTATTATACACTGTGTTCTTGTTGCAAACCTGGGGCCTACTAGAGGTGGGATTCAAGAGTCACTATTTCCATTCTCACATTCCTAGCACAAGAAGGTTACACTTTTTTTGGAGGGGTAATGACATTTCAAGTGCACATATAAAATAAAATTCATCCATATGAAAAGTGACAATATGAAAATATTTTTATTTTTATAATTCATAAATATTTAATTAAAATGGAATGAATAATTTAATAATCAAAAATGAAAACTTATTTTCATAAAATGTTATCATAAATTATAGTTTGGTTGTTTTAGGATTATAGGATAAATTTAGGAGACCTTTGTAAATTTTTCAAAGTAATATAATATCAGTTATAATTTTAAAATATGTATTTTTCAAGTAAAATGTGATTTTATTTTAAAATTAAATTTTCCATTTTTATAAAATTATCTTCATAAAATTGATTTAATTTTTTGATTATAAAAATCAAAAATTGGTTATGATGAATATTTGGTATTTTTCAGAAATACGTCTATTTATTATGAATTGTAAAATATAATAATTTATGATAAGTGCTAAGAAATGTATTTACAATTCATTTATGAGTCATAGATGATGTAAATGGACTTTGGTTCATACTAAAATAAACTTATTTTTTCTTTCTATCATGGAATCACCACTATAATTTTTTATGGGGAAATAAAAAACTAATGATTGAAATATAAAAAAAACTCCTCCCATCCACTATAAAAACCACACACAGTCCTCTCTTCACTTCACACCTCTAAAGTCTTATGAATTTCTTAAATTCCACTAAAATCCCTCCCCAAAATCCACTTCCACATAAATCATCCCTTGTTGTCTTCAAAAGGAAAAATCATCTCCCCTTAAAAAGTTATCACGAATGATTAATTTTAGTGGTAAATTTTAGTTTTCAATTACTTTATATTCGTTTCATGTTTCGTGGTTTTTTATTTTTATATTTACCTTTCCTAGTCACAATTTTATGAAAATACAAGTACATTACATTTAATATAATATTGTAATTAAAATTTAATATGTTATTATCACCTCTCAATTACCCTTCATTTATAATAGTAGTAAAAAACACAATTTGAGATCTATTAATTTACCACATTCAAGGATGATGACTCTTCAATTTAAAATAATGTATTCAATTCTGGTGATAAATCCATTATTATGGTTGAACCAGACTATAATATATGTATTATGTAACTTTTGTTGTCTAATAATAATTTTTTTTCATATGGTTTGGAGTTACAATGAAATTTGTTTATTGTGATAATAACCGCTAGTTAACCCAAATAGTTATCACTAATGTTTCATATAATGATTAATATTCACTCCAAGAAACCAAAAAAAAATTAAAACCATGTTACCATAAAGATGATAATTAATAAAATAAAACTAATTTTTTGAAATACATCATCACTTTAAAATATTATTTTATCTTGTATATAAGTAAACCAATTATGCAACGAAGGGACCTGAACAATGAAAAATGACCTCATAATATTTCCAAATGGTTTTAAATAAACTAAAAAAATGATATAATGAATAAATGAAATGTAAAATTAGTTCTATAATTATTAATCTAATACCCTCATTTTAATATTCAGGTCATTAATATCCGTTGGATAACATCATCGTGCTTAAGGTAAGAAAGTCAACCCGAACATCCATTTTTTCCTTCGAGTTGTTCTTACTCTATTTTTACCAAAATTAAATCCTATACTATATTTATGTAAATCATTTAATTTATGTTTATATTTAATCACTAATGTATCAATTTTTATTATTCAATCTCTTTCTGGGATATTCATGTTTTTATGTGGTTCCCTTCTCAATAATTCAGGATAAGCATATTTGTTTTATGGGAACATCCCAAATTCGTACTCAATTTCATGTGAAATATGTCATCTATTCTAAGCCACTATAAATTGTATAAAAAATAGTTATTGTTTTATTAAAACCATATTGGTTAACATCTTCATTTATTTTATTGATTATTCTCTTTATAATATTAAATTGTCATTTTTTTATTACCTCACTAAAATGTTTTAATGCTATAATTTCTAAAATAATTCTTTTACATGTTATCACATATGTTTGAGATCACATTAAATGATATATGACTATCAATCCTATTAATTTACATTAATGATATAATTCCTTTCCATCATTGAAACTTTTATGATAACTCAATTATTTATGCATTATGGTTTGAATGTGATACCCAATTCATTCCATGGGTAACCCTTAGGTTTATGTATGATTGATTATGTATGATTATAAATGTGGATATAATATTCATGAAAATGTTATTAAGGGTTTTTACAAATAGAGATCCAATAAATTGGGAAAATTTGAGACCCATGAGATGTTATGTGAAACAATTTTTGTGGTTATCCTTATCTTGTGCTACGATGTGCAATGGTCTTGGCGGTAAGCCTTGATTTGTGCGTCCATGTGAAACAGACACGATGGTTAACCTTAACATGTTCTCTTATAAATTAAATGATCCTTAAATCATGAAAAATTAGATTTTAATAAGGCTTACACATTAATATGATTACATGTTTATATGATCCCAAATTATTCATGTTATGGTTCCATATGTTCAATTACATTTTATGCCATTTTATATAATTATTTCATGCTTCTTAACTAATGTGATAATGCTTTATTATTATTATTATAAATACCTTAATTAGATTTTATCTAATACCATTATTCATTTTATCCCTAGGTTATCATATGATGATTTATTGATCTAATAGATGTCGTGATCACATTTTTGGGGATTAAATACAAAATTTGTTTTTATGATGTTTGATTATGTACGTTGTATTATAAGACACTGGATATTATGTTCCATGGATTTTAATCTAAAGTATAATTTTACATAAAATCATCTCTTGATATATGTAAATCTCTAGGGTCAATTAAGATGGTTTCAGAGCCAGATTCGTCTAGTTATTTCTGTAGATTAGTAATAGAGTAGTATTTTAAGAACCTTATGGATGCGATTAAGTGTAAGAAAACATCCAAAAATTTTGGAAACTATAAAGTAAGCGGTTTATCATAAAAATACATCTCATTCTATTTATAAGAAGGTGTAGGTGGATCTGGACCATATGTACTAAGGGTATAACCTGAAAACACCATTTTAATCTATAGTCAAACGAGAATAGGTGCACGAAAATAGGCCTTGGTGTACTCTTGGTTTGACACTCTAATTAGATATTCTTTGGTAGATTAATTATATTGGTACAAACAATTATTAAGGGAACACAAAAATATCCCATAAGAATTTATGTTTTTAAATAGATAATAGATAATCTAGATATAATAATAGGGAATCACATGGTACTATATACTTTTCCTTTACAAGTTTATCATTTTATGTTAAAAGTTTTCTCTTTTATGATTAACATTTCTGTATTCAATCCCTCTAATTGTATGTTATTTTTCATATTTGGCAGAGGAAAATAGAAGAACATTATCCAACAAAAAATGTGATAAGGAATTTAAATATTTCCTTAACTATTTACAAATACGATGGGAGAGTGTTCTCAAAACAACATGAAAGTACCTGATTTGTTGTATCAAGTTTTGACTAATAACTTGAATCATGTGTAATAGCCTAATCCTCCTAGGAAATGTCATGTTTTCATTGAATCCTTCATGTGGAAAATCCCCCCCATGTTTAGTGTATCTTATGATCTACTCCACACAGAATAGTTTATTAACAGAATTAAAAAATATTATATGTCCCCCAGTGCTCAAAATAAGAGAAATTCATCCTTTTTGTCTATAGTTTTGATGGGCATGCTGATCAGTGGTGGAAACTGATCATGAATACGAAGTCCCAATAAGATATTAAATCAATGGATTGGGAGGAATTGAAGAAAATATTTTTCAATAATGATTTTCCCTAAACCCTCCACCTCAAGATGGAAAGTTAGTTACTCAAACTCAATAAAATGAAAGATTATTCCATTATGGTTATAACACCCCAGGATTCCAGGATACACATCCCTTTTAAATAATTAAATATTGTGTGATGTACACAACACCTAGTTCAACGTACCATGCCTTATTAAACTAGCCTTTTAAATGTGATTATGAATAGTATTAACCTCAATTTTAATTCAATATATCCCATATAATTTGATCATTCAGAAACTTTTTTCATTCACATAATATAAAGTAAATTTCAACTTTTTAGATAAAATATGATCTTAAAAAATGCAATTTTTTCACCTTTTAATGTTGAACCCTTTTTGAATACAATATTTGACAATTTTATATATTTCATTTGATGAAATTAAATTTTTCGTTATAAGTGGGATATAAAAAAATTGAGAGTAATTTTCTAATAACTTTCTTATTTTGATGAATTGTGAAAATACTAAACATTAATTGAATAGAACATTTTAATTGAAATAATTTATAGTGTTAAATTATACATTATGGTTGTTTGAAAATATTATTAGATTATATTTTTATCATTTAATATAATTTAGTTCATCGTAATTAATTTCTCATTTAAATTGAACATAAATACATGTCAATCATTTTATAGTTTTTACTTCATAAAAACGTGATTTTTAGTTTTGACACCAAAAATTAGTATTAAATTAATTAATGAAACTTATATTTTTTTAATTGGAAAAATGTATTCTATGTTTGTAATCATATGGTCCGAATTTTATAATTAAGTACCATTTATTTTTGGGCATTATTAATAGTAACAACAATAATTATTTTTATTTACCATTGTTAAAGGGTATATTATATAAATAAGGGTAACAAATATAATATTATAATAATATAAAACTACTTTAACAGTATTCAATATCATATTGGATGATATATATTTGACCATAAAAATTATTAGGACTTAATTTTGACATTTTGGGACCACTTGGGTGTGATAATGACATGTTATAAAAATTAATTTAATCTAAAGATAATTATAACATAAACATAATTCCTTTACTAAATAGATGTTAATATTTGTTATATAACTAAAATATATGTCTATAAATATTAATTGTAAATCATAAAATATTTAATACATCATTATATTTTATTTACAATTTTTTTGAAATAAAAATTTATATTTATTTATGACACAATAATGACGCTATATTTTCTTTATTAATAAATGAATTAAATAAATGATATTATTAGTATTAAAATAAATATAATTTGAATGTTTTTATTCCATAAGAAAACATTGCAGGAGAATATTAGTTTTTATATTAGATCCAATTTTTTTTATAATTAATCATGTTTTTATGACATTCCAAAAAATTAAATACTAAATAGTGTCAAAATTTACATAAATGAGTTTTTATTAAATACTAATTATCAAATGCTATAATATTGTTAAAAATACATGATTCAACCAAATGAAATATATAATGTTATATATGTCATTAATTTACCACATGAGGTTATCATGGAAATTTTTAGTAAATATAATAACCATATAATTTAAAAATACAAGAAGACATTGTAAAATATAAAATATTTAACCAAGAGTTAAATCTAAAAGATAAGGTTAATATGCTCTCATAAACAATTACAAACCCTATTTGTTCAGAGGATTTAGACACATAACCACTTTATATTCTAAATTAGTTCTTTTTGAGAAATTTGAAACTGAAAATGATTTTATAAAAAATTAATATTTCATGCTCTCCCTAAAGTGCCCCTCACCCCTCTTATAAAAGGGTACCTCCCCATATCTCTAATTCACAACTCCAAAAAAACTTTGATCAACCAAAAACACTTTCAATCTCCTCCAAACTACCCTCACATAAACATCGAGTCCTTACATTGATTAAAGACCCATCCTAGGGATCCATTTTGTTCAAATCAAAAGGAAGTGCCAGATGAAGAGATAATTATTTCATCACCTCATTCAATGTTTTTTTTTTATTTTTACACATCATATTTCATGGTTGATTCCATACTTAAATAATATATCCGGTTCCTTATACTTACTGAGATGTTATTATAAATATGGTACAACCATATTCATTATTCCATCCATCCTATGAAAGTTAAAGACACTATATGTGTGTGCGTACATCATACCACCCCCACGTCGTGGTATAGTTTTTTATTCAACACTTCATTATTTGTATAGGTAGAATAATGATTATAATTTATGTAAATAATAAAAATCACATGATAAATATTATTTAAATATAATAAAACATCCAATTATATACGATTTCATCATCAACAGAATGATATTGTTGCTCGTGCGTACGTACGGTTCACCATCTCCACGACACGATAAGATTCATCTTCAACGATCAGCATTAATTTTTTTATAAAGATATATATATTTTTTAATTATAAGATATATGAAATAGTATTTCTACTTGAATAATATATATTTAGGTATATAAATATAATATTATTGCTTACATCAATACTATATGTTATGAAAAATGAAACAAATTTCATGCGTATGTACATACTACCGTATCTGGGAATGGTGTATCCATTTCATATATCATTATATTATTCATATTTATAATCTGAATATTTATGATTTATAAATCATTTTTTGTATTTTTAAATTAGGTAAATCATGATTTATGTTATATGATCATGAAAAAAATATTAAAACACGTACGATAAATAAAAGGATTATTACTTGAAATGTTACTATATCATAGAAATTTTTAATAAATGGGTACTAAAAAGACGTAAATGAATCATATATGATATCATAATTATTAATATGGTTCTGGTATAATCTAATAAAATATTGTTGTAATTATACATGATGTTAAACTTAACCTTGACTTAAGGAAATTACAAGGTAATGGTTAATTCCTCAATCTCATTAATATCCTACATTATTTATGTGTAAGTATTTATTGGGAAGTATTTATCAAACATGTCCATGTTTCATAAAACTATTTTCAAGTGAAATATTTTATTGTTTTTTGGAATGTAATATTTAAATAGAACAGAAATTTAATTCTTTTAGGATTTATTTTATTAAATCTATTTAATCAATTTCAATGATTTCAAAATGATTTTAAGGATTTATTATATGGACAAGATTGTTTTAGAACATTAATATTTTTCAAAAGTTTTAAAGTGGTAAGGAAAACATGGATTCAAAAACATATTTTAAATGACATCCTTTATAAATTGTGTCTTTTTTAGATTTTTTCATGAAAAATGGATAATTTTATCAAAGTGTTTTACTGATCATTATCAACCTTGTCAACAACATTTACTTGATATCATTCTTGGATGATGTTGATTTACTATAATATAATATTTAATATTCCATTGAATGATTTATGATATGTTTGACTGTGGATGTGATATTTTTATAGCATTAGTGGTTTACAGTTAAATTATTGACAATTTTAATGCTTGTTTTAATACGAAACATTATGTTATGTTTCAACCTTTTCATATGATGAATGCATAAAACTTATTATGTGATGGGAAGAGCCTGTTGTTTCCCATAAATGCATCAGCATGTCCCATGATAAAAAACTAGTGTCTTGGCACAGTGCCATGAATGAATATTTATTAATGGACATGTCACATGGTTTTGACGTATTAGTTATTATGTTTGGGATTATGCATTACCTCATTATGAAATTAGTTTTTACATAAGATTATTTGACTGGTAGAATATAAATGTGCTTGATTATATGATATTATTTGATTTATATTTTCCATAAAATGATCATTTTTATTATTTAAAAAGATAATGTTTTTATTATATATATATTTCCTTACAGTATTATAGCTTCTGAAAAATAATTTACCATTAAGGAGCATCCCAAGTCACCCGTTATAATGTTTTATTTTACAATGATACCAAGAAGTGTATTATTATTGATATTAAGTGTTAAGATAGGGAAATAATAGGGTTCTCATAGGATTTTTTACGTTGTGTTTTATTTTAGAAATTTCAATTTTAAGATAATGTATGTATTATATTTTATATGAATGCAAAACTTATCAGTGATTTTGGACATGATTCTTTGGAAACATACAAATGTATTAAAATAATGCACCGGATCTAGGCTTCTGGGGTTAGAGAGTTACAGGGGCATATGAATAAAATATCACAAGATATTAAAGATATGCATCCATATTTTTCATCCACACTAACAGCAAGGTGGATCACTTCTTTACAAAAACAAAGCTAATTATACGAATAATGTTTGTGATATGAGACATTAAATGTTATGAGGACATTGTTCATTGTGAAAGAAAATTTGAAATGGAGATTAGAGACTCCCTGAAGACCTGTTGGACCTATGTAAAAAGAGTAATATGGAGTCTAATATGGGTGGTTCAAAATATGAATCCCATGATGTAAAGAAGATCGAACAACCCACATGTAAAAATTATGGGACAAATAATCCTAATAACTTCTCAAAAAAACTAGAATTGATTCAAATGGTGAATTATGGGACATATGGCTAAAAATAGCTTATGGAATATGAATAATCCCACAAATGTTGAAGAATAAAGGATTTTTCAGATAATTGATCATTTAGTGTTTTAGTATTACAACAGCAAGGAGAATGGGCATTATGTGAGCAATTTCCCTAATTAAAGGGTTGTTGAAGGAATGAAACAACATCCTTGATGGTGAAAATGAAGGTATAAAGATATAACTACTAATAAGGTGGAGACATATTTCGATGTGGGGAAATTTATACTAGATATTCAGTCAATAACAATAAATTTACTATTTGATTTTGGTTAAATGAATTCATCCATATCATTCAATTTTTGTAGAACTATTCAAACACCACCTAAAAATTTTGAGGTTATGTTATTTTTTAGAACAATAACGGAAGAAATTTTTGTGACAATGTTTTATAACCCATCCTCAAAATATTTTTGGGGACTGAACATCCATATAAAATATTTTCATACTATCATTTGTGGAGTTTGATATTTTATTGGGCATGGATTGGCTATCTTTATACAAAGCCAAAATTAGTTGTTGGGAATGGGGGATCAGTTGTCACATCCAAAATAGTACTTGATTCTTTACAAGTGTAAGGGGGAAGATAAATACCCTTTATAATAACTATCTCAAGTGTAGATAAAACATCTAAATGAGCAATCTTGCCTATATAAAATGATTGATACAAAGAAAATTATACTTCTCAATGATATTCCCATAGTGAGGGATTACACAGATGTATTCCCCCGAATAATTTCCTAGTATTCTTTCCTAATCATAGGTTATGTTCTCAATTGAACTTTTTCATGGATACCTACCTATATCAGTTACACTTTATAGAATATATAACATAGAGATAGAAATGCTAAAGAATAAAATATAGAAGAATATGGATTATGGTTTTATATGACTGACTACATTAGTATGAGGTGAACATATCCTATTTGTCAATAATATTTATGGTTTAATTCACCTATACATAGATTATTGTGATATCAATAAATTAATGATATGAATCAATTATCATCTGTCTCAGATAGATAACTTGTTAAATCAGATTTGTGTGGGAAATTACTTATCTAAGGAGGACCTTCGTTTGTGATATCACTAATTAATAGGGAGGAAGGATGATATTCCTAGTAATTCCTTAAGAATGAGGTATATACACTAAGAGTTCATAGTTATTACCTTTTCAGTCACTAATAATCCACCAATATTCATTGAATTAATGAATAGATTCATTATATATTACATTGGAAAAATTGTTATAGTCATTATCGATGATATTATGATATACTACAAGAGAAATGAGGAACATGAGGAGAATTTTAATACATTTATAAAGAGGTCGCAAAGGGAGAAACTATTTGAAATGTATAGAAAATGTAAATTATTGATGGAGGATGTATCATTCTTGGGGAATTCTGTCACCAAAAAAGGGATATATATAGACTATTCTTGGGGAAAGGCATTTGAAGGGAGGCCCATGTGAACATCTGTAAAGGAGATTCATAGCTTCCATGGCCTAGATGGGTATTACTGCTGTCTTTTGAAGAATATTTCATTATTTTCAAATCCCAATGACCAAGCTGAAATAGAAGTGAGGGATGTTTTTCTGAACTCCAAAATGTGATGAATGCTTTAAGGAACTAAAATAAGAATCTTACCACAACTCTAGTACTCACACTACCAATAGTAGATAACTATTTATGGTGTACAATGATTCTTACAATTATGTATTAGGTTTTTTTATAATGAAAAATGATAAAGTGATGGCCTATTCCTCATGGCAGCTAAAAATAAATGAACATAACTAACATATGCACGATATATAGCGGGTGGGTATGATCATTGCATTGAAAATATGGGATAATTATCTTCTTGGGGAGATGTGTGAGATATATATACTGATCACAACAGTCTCAAATATATATTCACACAATAATTGATCAATATACACCATCAAATATGGTTAGATCCCATCAAAGATTGTGACTACTCATTTGTGTACTATCTAGGTATGGAAAATATGGCGGTGGATGCTCTAAGTTGAAATGATACTTCATATTTATCAATGGTGATAATTGGAAAGGATAGAATAATATTATATTTATAGAGTATGTACATGAAAATCATTAGAAGAGTAACATCATAAATTCATTCTCATATGATTACTCAACCATACCTCATGGTGAAAATAAAGGATGCTCGAAGATAATATGTGGAAATTCAGAAAATGGTGGACTCTATTAGAAAATGGAAATCATCTATGTTCAATATTGATGAGTAAGGAGTTGTAATACTAGGGTCATGATTATGTATACCATCCATTCCAGAGATAAATAAGGTTTTTTTGGATGATACACATAGCTCATCCTAGTCTATTCATCCAGGGAGCGTAGTGATGCATCGAGATCTCTAAAAAAACTTTTGGTGGGACAATATGATGAAGGTTATTTCTATGTATACAAAAACGTTCATTGGTCTGTTAAAAATTTAAGGCTAACAGAATAAAGTATAGAGGGGTTATGAAACCACTACACATACCAACATGGAAGTGTTAGAACATCACCATGAACATTGTCAATGAAAATACCAGGACATACAAAGGAAGCAATGCTATATGGGTCATTACAGATTGTATTACAATGATAGACCATATTATTCATTTTAATAGGACTTCAAATTAGATAAAAATTAAATGATATATTTCAATTTGTTGGTAAGGATGGATGGAGTACCACTATCTACTATATCCAATAGAGATCTGAAATTCACCTCGATGTTTTAGAATAGTCTTTAATATGATCTAAATTGTGGACTGAACTCTAGTATAACCATTTATCCTCAAACTGTTCGAAAAATTGAGAAAAAAATTTAGGAAGTGGAAGACATGATGAGATAGAGTTCTGTGGAAAAAAAAATGAGGGTGGGACCAACATCTTCCACTGATTGAATTCTATTTCAAAAAAAATTTCCACATCATTATCTAAATGGCACCATGTGAATCCCTTTATTGGAATATTTGCAGAACACTGACATGTTGTGTTGAATTATATGGGTGTAATATGAAGAAATAGCTAGAATGGTCAAAGAAATAATGGAGAAGGTGAAATCCATTCAACATCACATCAATGCATCCCAATGTCAACAGAAGATTTATGAATAAAATCATTGATGAAAGCTTGTGTTAGAAGTTGGAGACATGGTATTTCTCCACATATCCCTCTGGAAGACTTTCATGAAGTTTGGGAAAAACAAAAGCCATGTACCAAGTAGATCATCCCCTTAAAGATTATTGATTATGTTGGACATGTGGCCTATAGAATAACACTTCCTCCTATAATGTGTAATGTACATGATGTCTTCCATGTATCCCTCTTAAGAAGTACATACCAGATGCTTCATGTGTACTATCTTTATAGGTGGTAGCGATGGAGAATGATATTTTTTAGGAGAATCCAGTGAAGATCATGGATTATAGTGATAAATTTCTACATAAATAGACTACTCACTTGGTCAAAATTTTATGGCAGGACCATAAGTAAGAATAGGAATCAAGAAAATTGGAGGATGCAATGAATAAAAAGTACCCTCATATGTTTAGGGTATAGAATGTAAAACAAAATTTTGATGGAGAAATTTCAAAAAGGGGGGAAGAATGTAATTACCTAATGCATTATTAATGAAAATTCCCTTCGTATAATTATGTAATATAATTACATGAAATCACAACTCAATGAACAACTAAGTAGTAAGTGACCTTTTAACATAATATATTCATATATATTATATTAATTAGAAAAATAATACATATACATTTGCGGTTAGTAAGATTTGTGGAAATCGATAAGACAAACTTAATTTTTAATGAATAGTAATTCATTATTATGAATAGAAATATTACCCTTATGAATAATAATATTAACCTTATGAATAGTGAAGCATCCATGTAAATAGTATCATTACCAGTGAATGTATAAATAAAATTTATATATCCTACTAGTGGTATGATGACAGTGTTAGATTTTTTACAAGTCATATATATATAATTAAAAGCATTTGAATAATATAATAACTAATATTGAAATTTATATTTATAAAATATATTCATATATATTTTTATGATTTCTTACAAATATTGCATAATTTTAAGAGACCTTGGTTAAAATTTTAATGTATTATAAATTCATTTATAATTTTAAAATATGTATTTTCATGTAAATGATGATTTTATATAAAAATTAAATTTAAAATATTTAAAAAATTATTTTCAGAAAATTGAGTTAAATTTTGGACTCTATATATCGAAAAATTATTAGGGTGAATTTTTTGGATTTTTCGAAATAAGTGATTTTTTAATGAATAGTAATCTATGGTAGTTTATGAAATGTTCTAAATCCTAAATTTCTGCATCATGCTTGACTCATGTATAAAATAATTTTTTTTATTCAAAATCAAAAGAAATTATTACTATTTTTTTCATTGAATCTTCACAATTTATTGTCTTGTGGAGAAATAATTCACTAACAATTAAAATATTAAGAAAACCCTTCTCACATCCACTAGAAAACCACCCACCCACCCATATACTATTCACTACTCTCAATACTTTTGTAAGGCCTAAATTCTAATCCGATCACCCATAATTCTCCTCCCCACATCTATAATTCCTTAGTCTCTTAAATAGAAAAAATCCACTCCCTTAAAAGTCTCTCATTGTTGATTAATTTAAGAGGTAAATTGCACTTTTCAATTCATTTTCATTCCTATCAAGTTCTATTATAGTTTTCAATCTTTTCCTCTCCTCGTACAAATGTTATGACAACTATAGTACCTTAAATAAACTGGTATTCTATGTTTATAACTAAATATGTTATTATCATCTATCCTTTTCTCTTCTTTTATACTATAAGTAAAAACACCATCCATGGTGTTTTATCTACCACATTCAAGGATGATGGGTTTTCAGTTTTATTATAGTACTCTATTTTGTAAATCAAAACATTATTATGTTTGACCTAGACTATAAAATATGTATCATATATCATATATGGTTCTTGAATCATTTTTTACAGATGGTTTTGAATTAAAACTCAAAATGTGTTTGTTGTGATTTAAAACCACCAATAAACCCAAAAGGTCATCACAAAAATTTTATATAATGATTCATCTTCAATAAAATTAAGAAAAATGTTATTTTCAACCATATAACTTTTATTATGTCTAGTAATAAATTATAACTGAAATTCTAGACAACCATACTAATTTTATATGATTATCCATTCATGTATATAAGTAAACCAGTCATTAAATAAATGGACCAAACAATAAAATGGAACATCATAACCAATTGAAAAGGGTTTGAATGATGACAAAAAGGTTATAATAAATCAATAACAAGTAATTTTAGTTATGTAATTATTAATCAATTAACTATATTTGATTATTTAGGCTATTAATATCAAGTGAAGAACACAATCTAACTTAAAGTAATGGATTCTATCCAAACGTCCATTTTTCCTTCAGGTTATTCTTAGTCTAATTTTCCCCAAATGAAATCATATACTCTATTTAGAAAAATATTATAATTTATATTTATATTTCCAGCCTCAGGTATTAATATCCATCAATCAATCTCTGTTGCAGATATTCCAGCACTTTCATGGTTCCATCCTCAATTCTTCTAGATATGAAAACATGTTTTAAAGAAATATACCGAATTCATAGTCAATTTCATGTTCATTATATCATCTATTTTAAACCACCATTTTCATTATAATATTATTATTTGAATTATGATAAGCATCTTGGTTATATTATTATTTTATATTAAATATTATTCCCTCTACTATATTAAATGGTTTATAGCATATTCCATAAATCCAAACTAAAATGTTTTATTGATAAAATATCTAAAATAATCTATTTTACATGTTATAACTTATATTTGAAATCACTTTTCAATATAAATAACAATTATATCTTATAAATATTCATTCATGATATAATTACCTTCCTACATGGACACTTTAATGATAACCCCATTTGTTATGATTTTATGACCTGAATATGATACCCAACTATGTCTATGGGTTACCCTTATGTTTGTGTATGATTGATTTTGTATGATTTTGTATTTTGAAATAATATTCATGAAAATGTTATGTCAGGTGCACACAGATATCACTCCATTGTATTGGGTATGTTTGAGTCTCATGAGACATTATGTGTGACAGTATTAGAAGTTAGACATGACTTATGATACCATGTGCAATGGTCGTTGCGGTAAGCCATGACTTGTGATACCATGTGCAAGGGTCATGGTGGTTAACCATGACTTGTGATCCTCTAAGTAAAAAAAGCCTTGAATTGTTATAATTTCATTCTTTATGTTTCTACCACATTACAATGATTCTATGTTTATATGATCCCATTATATACATGTTATGGTTCCTTCTGTTCAATTATGTTGTAACACTTTTTATATCATAATGTCATAACGCCTAACCAATGTGATGATGCTTCAATCATATGAATAATATCATATTGGGATATTAGGTCATCACATTGTTTAGGTTATCCCCAAGATATCCTATGTAGATGTATGGTCACAATCTAGGTTAGGAGCTCATTATGGAATGATATATAATGTTTCTTTTATGATGATTGATTTTATACCTAGTCTTCCAAGACATTAGAATTTAAGATAATTAGATCGTACTCTGAGGTATAATTATTCATTAAATACTGCAATGATATATGTAAATGTCTAGGGCCTATTTATATCATATCATAGAAATATTTCTCTATGTATCCATTTTGAATTGAACATTAGTTTATATCAATTTTACATTTTTAGAGTCTATAAATGTCCCCTAACCACAATAATTAAATGGAACCTATTCCCTCACTTCCACACACCACATTGTGCCTTCCATATCTTCCAAAACCTTTTCAAATAGGCTCTTAACATCCTTCCCCTAAAAATATAATAATTATTCTATCCATAAATTCACCAATGATTTTTTGTACAATCCAAAATTAGTTACCTGAAAATGAGATAACATTAATCAATATTCACAGTAGATTTATTTTATTCTCGAACCATTATATTATTAATATTATATAATTATATAATAAATGCAGTATCTTAAAAATAAATTTATGTTTTTATGATACTATTTCTACATTAAATTTCACACTCATCCATTAAATGGTATACACAATCATTGTTTGAGTACGTGATGGAATAATGCCTCGTTAAATGATGATGTTCATTCATCAATTTTCCTATATTAAATGTAGGAAATAATGATGGATTTTGAGATAATATATGTTTTGTATTATGTTTATTATTACTATATTATTATTTAAATTTTATATTACATAACCCTTTATTCATTACATTTTTTTGGAATACGAGCACTCTGTTTGTGGATGTATTGAGTACAGCCTCCTCAAAATGTTGTGATTCATTCATTTTATACATGAAATTAATTAACGATGATTTTAAAAAAAACCATGTGACATATGTTCAATAAATATTATTAAATAATTAAAATATACATAATTTAATTTTCATTATTTTAATATAGAAAAGAAATGTATGTATCCTTCGTTAGTATGCACGACTTAATATCTCCATGAATGGTGAATTTCATTTCCTATCTCCAAATTTGATTTATTGTTATAAATAAATATTGAATAAATATTTACAATATTTAAATCATTGATTACATTTTGGATATCACTAAATTGAGATATAATTATTAGCAAAAGCAATTTAATAGTCAAAACATACTAGAAAATGTAGTCATTTTACAAAGAAAACTGTTAAAATAATGGATTTTTTTATGAAATGGGTAAGGAGTTATTATATCATGTTAATATATTATATTAAAAATATGATAATGGTTCTATTATAAGTTAATTACATTTGTAAAAACATTATATAGATTTTAAAGTAATTTCACCCAAATTTAAATTCAATGTAAGGGATTTCACATCAATTTCATTTCATTGAGGCGTACTGTAATATTATATGACTAGTTTATTTTATATTGTGTATATACTGAAATTTTACATGTAATATGATAAATATACTTATTATAATGATATTATAACTTTCATTTATTCTTATTATATCATGTTTATTATGATTAAAATGTTTTAAAATGGTTTTAGACACTTTAGAATATTTAATGTTTATTTACCTCATTGAATTTTTTATTGATCATTCAATGGTATTTCAAATCATCAACCTCAATAGAAATCTAGGTCACATATACTCCAATGAGTTTTGTTATAAATATAAATTATTTTTTAAATGTAGATATTTTATGTTAATTATCAATTTCTGTAAATTAAATCTAGTATTTGATATATGTGGAATGCTTTCGACTGGAAGAAATATGTGGGTCTAACTAATAGATATCCCCTCTATGAAACAATGGTCTCATGGGATGAATATGTTGTCCAAATAATTGTAGTTTAAAATATCTTAAGAATATATTTTGATTGTTTTTTGGTTCATGTGAAATATAAATTATGTCCCATATTAAATCATTTCCATTATACACAATGAATATAATTTTTTTCAGAGAATTTTCACTAAGAAAAAATAATGGGATTCATTACATTTTTTTAATATTTATTTAATGGTATGAGTTTTAGTCATATAACTATCCATATTGTATATTCCATATCCAATTAATGGAATGGAATTTTTTCTACTTTATTAACCTTTCATTAAGGATTTTCTCTCATTGATTAATGATTTTTAAGATTTATGTAACCCTTATTTAGTATTTGAGATCAATCTTATTATGGTTCATTTCCCAACATTAAGAATAATAGATCCTCGAAAATGATTTCAAGGATTCATTATATTTTATATTGTTATTTATTAATTTTAAAAATATTTTTATAATATAAAATGGGTATCATGTATGTATCTAGTTTCCAAAACTATTAAAATTATCAGTCCATTGTGATTTGAATATTAAATCTACACTAATGTAATAATGAAATGAATCAACCCTAGGATTCTAGGATTATGGTGTTACACTAGTTCTAAATAACCAAAAACTAATTATATATACATGATATGAGAATAAAATGTCACATAATTAGATCATCCCTGAATCCACTCTTATAAATGTGAAATAGCCCTTTTGAATCCAAGTGAATAAGAAAATTAAACCTACTAGTTACAAAATATAGTAATGTTGTTTCCCAACAATGAAATGATGTTTCACTAATTAACACATCAAATTAATCCATTATATAAAAAAATATAAAAAAATAATGGTACCATAATTCCACTACTATATTAATTTTTTTCTCTCATATTCCACGAAAAAATGACTCATGCTATCATCACTTCACAAAGTCATTATACACCCTATTAACTATATGTCTCAAATATTTCCTCATAAAATCTTGTATCCCATGAATCATGACAAAAAATCATTTAATAACCATGATATATATTCTTTTTCAACTATACCTAATGAAATATTATTATACCTTTGTTTATCACAACCTATATAAGAAAACCTATTAAAAACTATTGTGAGATGACCGAAAATACAAGTATTTACAATAATTTCAAACTTTTACAACTTATACACAAATTTACAATGAAACTGAAAGATATAAAAAAACTTGAAAACATGTAACCTATAATTATATAATTATATCATTGATATGACTAGGAATATTTCTACACCTAAATATGAGTATGCAATAGATATAAGTCTATAATAGGTTCCCCAACCAAATTTGATGTTGTGGAACACACATAAACCAAATAGTTTTGTGAAATGATTTCCATCATTAATTATTGGTGGTGAATATGAAATCATAAAAAATGGATAATTATAACACATAATGAGATGAGGTTATATACTAATCCTTCATCTTAACTCCCATTATTGGTGAATGTGAAACCGAGAAACCATCACTAAGCCTAGTTGAACTATACTTCACTCATCTAAAAAAGCATCATAATTTTATCATCATGAATCATTCCCATTTTTTAATTTAAAATTAACATTCATTCATTATTAACTATATGTATATATTAAAGATTAATAATTTATTTTTATTTTGAATAAAATGATTTCAATATTCATATAAAAATATCAAGATTCATTTTTATGCTCTATAAATATTCTTTCCTAATCTCACATGATTTTCATTTCTAATCCTTACAATCATAATCACCTAAAACATGATTTCATTATAAATTCAATTTATCATTCTATAAACTAGTTACTCTAGTACTCAACCAATGCTAACAAAAAAATTACATAACCAAATTGTATTAGAAAATTACTGTAGGTAGTTGAGAACAATTATATATATATACATTCCATCAAAAATAAAACATAAAAAATAATCGGAAATCATATCTCTCAACATGTTCTCATGTGACCATTCATCTATCCTCGCACAACAACTCATTAATCTAGCATGACTAGTTCACAACCCGAACTATGTATCAAGAAATCAACCCTATCTCAGTGGTAAAAAATATGAAATACCCTCTATCATGTATTTCTATTAATCCCTCTCACAACCAAATTCATTATATCAAAACAATGTAAGGTTATACATTTATATATCACACATATAATACAACAAAATGTATATTCTTGCACACAAAAACAATGGGAAACCCGAGATATAACTTCAATAAGAGACATTATAAAATAATAAATACCCTGATAATCCCCAAAAAATGAATACAAAATAAAAATAATATATTATTATCATTATTTAAAAGGTTCATCATGTAATTTTTTCAGAAAAAAATCCTTTAAATAAAAACTAATCATTTTTTAGTCTACAAAAAATCATTCTCAAATTCTATATTCATATTCAAAAAGATTCAAGAATGGATAATAATCAAATTATCTTACCAGCCCAATCAATTATGTCAAATATATAAGATTTAAATTAATTTATGAATTATAAACATTTCATCCATGTTATTAAATAGAAAAAAACATAAAAAAGTTATTAATATATTGATAAAAAATTAAGGGACATCAATAACATGTAATCAACACATATGATCAAAAAAAATATCTACCTAATTCATTCTTGATTCTAGTTATTATATTTAATTTGGAAAATTTAACTATTTCCCAAATAAACCAAGTCATGATATGTTAATCTAAACAAATAATAAACGGGTATCTAAAAAATCCTCTAACATATGACACTTAAAATTCTCTATGAATAAATTGTAAAAATACCAAAGATCAGTAATCAATCCTACAAAAAGGAACTCATATTCCCCATAGACATATCCTACCTCAATCCATTTATCATAAATTAGGGAAATATAAGAGTTATATTGGGGGACATCAAATTCATAGTATGGGAAAATATGGGATATGTCAGTATAATTTAATAGTTATGAAAAATATAAGAATATGAATATTATAGAAACATAATAACATATTCAAAAATTACTAATATTTTATAGAACATTAATAATAGGTTGTGAGTTATGTATTTTTCATAACAAAATGAATCATTCATAATATTATGAAATCATATTTTATAAATCACCAGTAATGAGTTGATACCATAAGTAAATGAAATTTTTATAGGTGTTTTTGTAAATAATAATGACATAAAATAATTTTAAAAGGATCCCCATATAAGTTTGAGTTCAATCACCATTCCCTTTCAACTTATATCATGAGATATAAATCGTTAAAAAAATTATTAGATTTTTATATTGTTATGGTTCAAAAAAACATTAAATCCAACAAAATTCTACGCCAAAATATTAAATTCATTCATCGGTTAACATATAACCAGAAAAAATGAGAAAAAACATGTATAATTAAAACATCAGTATATGTTATCATCATTAGTCAAACATATACATAATGAGTATAGTAATATAAGATAATATACATTCTTATGGATATTATTTCATAATGGATTCTTACATAGATGAATAATTGTTTTGAACAGAAATTTTAAAAATGATTTGGGGAATAATAAAAAACATAATTTACTATTGGTTAATTGAATTATTAATTATAAAATACATAAAAATGGGAATACAAATTTTATTATAAAACCATTTGAGCTAATAAATTAATATTAAAACATAAATTGAAATGTTGTTGCAAATAAAAAAATTCATTCTATATATGATCCAAAAAATATTCCTCTAAAACATTTGAAAAAATCAAATATAAAATACAAGGGAATTACTAAAAATTAAAGTTTTTTACAAAAAAATCAATGAATTTAATATATGGGTTAAAAATAAACTACACTAAAAATTTTTAATATAATAATATTTAGAAACATTTTAATTAAAATGGCCATAAGAGAAAAATATTCCATACCTAAATGAATAAATATGAAAGATTTCAACAAAAAAATCATTCATTATTTTGAGTTAAATATATACGGAAAATTAAAAGAGTACAACAAATCTATAAAAATAAATAGCATATAATAAAATAGATAGTATTTAAAAAATGTTTCTATAGAATTTCCCCGATGATGAAAAACATGAAAAATCCCTATTAAAAATGAGTTTGCTCATATAAAGTATGGTCTCAATTCCCAAAAGAAAATTTTTAGATGTAACTTCCATTATATTAAATTTATATTTATAATACAAAATAATTATATCTAAATTAGAACTTATATTAACATATATGTTTAATTAATAATTTTTAATCAACCATTTTATAGATACCATGGCATTGAATTCATGTATATTACTTCATTTTATATTATTATTTGGTAAATTACCATAATACATGCTTGAGGACCATAATAATATAGTTTAACACCCCAATAATCCATGGAATGTTACCATTTGAATAAAGAAATAGCTTTAATTGTACGCAACATCGAGATTTTAACACACAACGACCAATAAACTAGCCATTATGAAAAGTAATCCTTAAATTTTGAAATTTTGTAAATATTATTTTAAAAAAATTGAATTCATTTTTTAATTCGGAATATCGAAATTATCTTATGGTGAATTTTTGGTATTTTTTTTGAAAACTTCTAATATTTGATTAATAGTGAAAAACACTATGTTATTGGTTGAAACCGAATTTTTTATTTAAATAATTATTTATTTTATTTAAATTAATTTTAGGTCTAAATATAAATATATAACTATTATAAGTTCAATGTAATACATTGGAGTTATTTTATAATATTATTAGACATATAAAAATTTTATGGAACTTTTTACCCTCTTTTACCCACCTCCTAGGAGCATTTATATATTTTAAAAAAACTTTATTTTACTTCTTCTGTGAGTTTAATTTAAAAATTCCGAGAAACACGGTTGACATTAGTAAGTAAAATGTGGTTCAATAAGATGAAAATAATTTTTTTTGTGAATAGTAAATTTTTAATTTCATTTACCACATTTAAAAATATATAAGTAAATTATGGGTAGAAATTATATAATAATTACCATAACACATGTACTAATTATATTTGATATGTGTAATTAGTCCAAAACCATCCTTATGAATAAAATATGACCCCATTGTTCTACATGGATTATATTTTGACATTTATTGTTATTTTATTTAAAGAAGAGTTAAAAGAGTTAAATACCACATTTAATTACTAAACCTTTATTAATATAAGGTTAAACAACATATAAATTCTACAAAAAATATTCATTAAAAATATAAAAAATTTTCCTACCAAATATTATTTTATTTATAATTTTTAGACATTAAATAATTTAATTTATTTATGACGCAATAATGATGCAATAATTACATTATGAAAAAATGTTTAAAAAATTTGATATTATAAATATCAAAATAAATTTTATTTGAGACTTATGTTGAATTACACTAATTTTATTGGTTAATATGACATTTTAGGTTTGATTAATTAATTTTCTTCAAAGTAATAATGCTTTTATTATTTTCACAAAAATAAAATACTAAATAGTGTCAAAATTGAAATAATTGAGTTTTTAAGACAAATAGAATATTATTAGTGGATATAATATTCATAAAAATATAAGGATCAGTCATATGACATAGATAAGGTTATATATATTAATAATTAACCACATGGGGTACTCTTTGTAGTTTATAGTATGTTTATTAACCATATAATATAAAAATACAAAGAGACATGGTGAAAGAAAATATATTAAACTAAGAGTTAAATATAAAAATATAACGATAATATGGTGATGTAAACATGTCTATGACTAAGTGGATGGGAGATTTTTGAACCATCCCCACCTTATACATTAAATTAATCATTTTGGAGCTTTTATAAAACTAAAATGATTTTATTATAAAATAATATTTCATGCTCTTTCTAAAGTAACCCTCATATATCTTATAAAAGTGAACTTCCCCTTCTCTTAATTTCACACCTGAAAAGCATTTTGGATCCAACAAAACCTACCCATATATCCTCCCAAATTTCTTCCCTTCATCATATAGGCCTTATTTTAGTCAGAATGCCAACATATGGAGTTCTTTTGATCAAATAAAAAGGAAGAACCCGAAGAAGAGGTAAATATCTCATCACCACTTTCAATTTCATTTATTCTTCCACATCCTATTTCTTTTTTGTTCCCATTTTAAAATCATAAATACATTATCTTCAATATACTGTGATGTTATTATAAAAATTTTACAACCATATTGATTATTTTATCCATTATATTAATGACAATGTCACCATACGTGAGTACGTACGACTTACCATCTCCACGTCGTGGTGTAGTTTGTTATTCAAACACATAATTATTTGGATGGGTATAACAATGATGAATAATTAATGTAAATAATGAATATAACATGTTAATTATTCTTTATATATTATATAACATACAATTATATAGTATTTCACCTTCAACTGAATGATATTGTCGCTCGTGCATACGTATGGATTACCGTCTCCACAAATGCGATGAGATTCATTCCTCATCGAAATCATTCAAGAATATTTTTTATTTGATGATTAAAAATAATTTTTAAGAACATTATATCATTCTGGATATGAATCAAATACATTCTTTCCATAACAATCATGATTTACTTAACCAAACATATAAATAAAAAACAATCAGTTTACACCCAAAACGAAGATAATACTAAATTATTATTAACAATGTAATAATAGAAGATAATATATGATATCATATTTAATTATATGGTTATTTTATATTATAATTATAATTATTTAACTATTATATTAAATTTTAATGTACCATCGACCAAGGAAAAGTACAAAGTAAGTGTTAATTTTACAATCTCTATATTATTTGAGGTTGTTTTTACATAAGTTTCTACTGGGACCTCTTTGTCATACACATTCATTTTTTCATAAAAATGTTATTAAAAAAAATTTAGTACATACTATACTATGGGATAAAGTAATTTTTACCTTTATTTTAAAATATATTTTTTGAAATAAATCTTTTCACGTTTTCCAACCAAGGTACATTATAACCTTTTCAACAAAATTATAGTAAGAATGTTTTTTAACTTATACAGTGGGTGTGGTTATTTTTGGATGTTATATCATCGTCAAATCTTCCAATATGAGCTTAAATTTTTTTCTCATAATATATGTTTTCTTTTATAAATATATGAATTTCGAATTTGTTCAAAAAAGAAATAGATATTTCTATAAAAAAATTTATTTCATATATGTCAACATCCGTTGATAGATTTTAAGATTGTTTGAAGTTTATTTATTATGATACAAAACATCCATATTTTATTGAATGTTTTGTGATATTCTTGACTATGGATATCTTATTTTTACACCCTTCATGGTTTATGGATAATGTACTTACATTTATTATACTAGTTTTAATACGAATGTTTATATTATGTTTAAACCTTTTCATATGAGGAATGAATTAGATTTACTAAGTGATGGGGGGAGCCCACTATAGCTCCTCGATGCATCTGTAGGTCTCTGGAGAAAAACTAGTGTCCTGGAACAAGGCCTTTAAAAAATCATATTTGTAGTCTTGGCACAAGGCCTGGACTATGGGGTTATGAAGTCTGGAATTATGCATTACATCATTAGGAAAGTGGTTTTTTATATTCCATGTGATTATTAGAATAGTATAATATCAATTTAAACTAGTAAATGGAATTATTTTATTTTATATTTTCCATATTATGCTGATGTTTATGTTTAAAAAGATTTTGTTTTATTCTTATTAATTCACTTAATTTTTTTTGCTTATTTATGAAAGTTTTCACTATATTTTTATCCTTACTGAGCATCTGAGCTCACCCCTTTCTATGTTTTATTTTTCCCAGGATGCGAATATGTATATTATGACTGACCTATAGAGGTTGTTTATGGGATATTAATGTGGTTAATAATGATAATTTTATTGTGGTTTTTCATTTTATAATATAATGTAAAATTTATGAATGTATCTAGTGCTTCCAAAGCTTCTAAACTGATCTGTATTTCGGTACATGATTTACTTGTATAATTACATTGTTATGTAATATTTCACTGACTCTAGGAAAGTAGTGTCGGGCGTTATAGATGGTATCAGTGGACGTTTAGTACAAATCTTGGGAACCAGTTTTAGAAAAACTCTGATTATGAACATTACCCTAAGATGGAATTTGAGGATTATTATAGAAACAATTCTTAGAATTTTGTTATTGTAAGTATTTGCTGAGTTTTCCATGAAATACAACACTATCTAGATGAAAGCTGTTAAAGGTGGATCTAGAAAATATGTACCTAAGGGTAAAACTCAAAACCCCCGCTATGAGCTAGACATGAATGAGAACTTGTGCACGAAAACGGGCATTGTTGCACTCTTGATTATGAACCTCTCGGGGGACATGCTTTGGATAATTATCATTTTCATTACAAACCATTATGAAGGGTTTATGAGTATATATTTCTTCAATGAAAACATTTTACTGATTATGGATTATATCTATAAAACGGTTCAATTTATGTTAACTTTTTTACATGTTCAGAATTATGTATCGCAATTCATAAACTATTCTAATCTATGTAATTGTTTAGAAATGGCGCCTAGTGGAAGGAATGGATATTTTATCAATTCACGTAACACATGTAGGGACTTCCTTCCTACTCAAGATAATTATAGTGGATCTTGTTATGAAATTGGTGCTTATCAGCTTATCACCATACTAGGACTACTCATTCAGTTTATGAATAATAAACTTACCCAAATAGAGCACCATGATCCACAATGAAGAGGATCAATAGTTTACCTATTTATTAGAAAAAACCACCAACATTAAATGGGAGTATAGATCCATTATTATATGTTCAATGGATAAATTTCCGATAGAAAATATTTCATGATTTGGGGAGTAGCGGGAGGTAAAAAGTTGTCATTGCAGTTTATCACCTCACGGGAGATGCAAATAAATGGTGGTCATTAATTCATCAAAAAAGAAAGATGAAAAAGTTCAAAACATGTAATGGTGAGAGTTTGAAGAGATTTTAATAGAAAAATATATTCCTCGTGACCATCGAGAAGATATGGAAAGACAATTTCTGATTCATAGGAAAAAGGAGGATGAGAATGTCGCAAATATTGAGGCTTACTTTACATGGTTAGCAAGGAATGAAACATATTATATACATAACCCAAGGATTATGATTTATCGATTCGTTGATGGGTTGACGCCATTTCCCTGTCGTGAATTAATCTCACAATCCTTCTCATCGTACAAAGATATTATCTCATGCGATTTCAAGACAGAAATAGAATTCTCTACGTCTTACGAATTTAAAGAAAAGAATGAGATAAATTGATCTCCTGAACACTATTGAAATGGATATAAGGGGAAACAGGGAAACGATGAATATCCATCCTACAGTAAATATGTGAAGAAACACCCTGGTACTTTCTTAAAGGGAAAGATAGTCTATTACATGTGTGGTGAAAAAGGCCACCATGGTCGTGATTATAAGGGGAAGAAAGAGGAAGTCAATGTTGAATCATACAATTGTAGTGAAAAGGGGAATTATGAAAATTAATGTCTTAAACACCAAGGGAACTTTAATTAGAAAAGGAAAAGGGAGAAAGGAAAAGCTTATGTGATCACTACTACTGAGGTTGATTATCCGAAAAATGTGGTGGAAGGTAATATAATGGTTTCATCAAGTTTATCCAATGCATTATTTGACTCTATATCATTGCATTGTTTAATATCTTCCATGTTTGGTAAGAAAATTAGATATTTTCAATTTTACATAAAATGGTAGTTTTTAGTCAAATCACCTAAGGGATGTATTATTTCAATAATTTTTTGTGAATTAGTTACCATTAGGGAAAATAAATGTTCATTATCTGCTGATCCCAATGTCACACCCATGATTGTATTTGATATAATCCTCGTTATGGATTGGATTTAGGACTATGATGAGAAAATTTATTAGAATAATAAATAGGAAACCATTTTCGATGATGATAAAGTGTACCTAATCTTTAGATAAGAAATGTCACCACATGATTATTATCTTGATCTTCCCCCAGTAGCTATAATATATTCAATTATTGGGGAAGAACGAAATGAAATTACTATGGGTGAGGAAAATAATTTTTGAATATAGGATGTACCTATTAGGAAGGAATATATTGATGTGTATCTAGAGGATTTACCTGGACATCTTCTAGAATGAGAAATGGAGTATTCCATAGATTTAATTCTTGTTTCAAATCCAATATGGAAGACCCCTTATAGAATGGACACTGTTGAATTAGTGGAAGTAAATAATTTCTAGTGGAATTGAGTAACATGGGATTTATTCTCCCTAGTGTTTCTCTATGGGTATCTCCTCTTCATTTTGATTAAAAGTAAGATGGATCTATGAGTTTGTTCATCGAATACATGGAAATAAACGTTATAACAATATAGAACAAGAATCGCATACCTCACATTGATGATTAAGTATACCAACTTTATGGAGCTCAATATTTTTCAAAGATTGACCGTCGATCTGGATATCATAATTTGTGTGTGAAGAAGTAAGACATTCCAAAAACATCATTTCGAACAAGGTACTAGCCTTAGAAGTTTATCGTAATGCCTTCTAGATTGACTAATGAATCCTCTATATTCATGGATATAATGAATAAATTTTTGAGGAATATCTTGATGAATTTGTAGTTGTATTTATTGAGGATATCTTGGTATACTGTAAAAGATACAGAGATTATTAAAATCACTTGAGAATTATTCTAATGTCTCTTAGAAGAAATGAATTATATGGGAAGATTAGAAATTATGAATTTGGGATCAGGATATTTCTTTTCCTGGCCATATTTTCTAAAAGGATATAATCTCTATTGATCCTTCAAAGGACAAGGCAATATATAAATTTCTAGCACTGGCAAGTATAACTATGGTACACAGTTTTATTGGTTTAGAAGGTTCTTATCGATGTTTTGTCTGGAATTTCTCCCGGTTGGCTAACCCATTAACTATCAAACACGTAAAGGGGCTAAATTTTTTCTATAAAAAAGTGTGAGAAGAATGTTTTAAAGAACGGAAGAGTTGATTAGTCAATTATCCTATCTAGAATCTATCATCAGAGAATGATGTGTTTGTTATTTATAGTGATGCTTCAAAGAAAGTATATGGTTGTTTCCCTATGCTGAATTATATAGTTATTTTCTATGCATTATGACATCTAAAAAATCATGATCAAAACATTCCTACTCATGATCTTGAGTTAGAAACTGTAATATTTTCTTTGAAAATATGGTAACACTATCTCTATGGTAAAAAATGTGATATTTATACTGATTAGAGGAGTTTGAAATATATCTTCTCACAGAAATCACTCAACATGATGGAAAGATGATGGATTGAACTACTCAAGGATTATGATTTCACGAAATAGTACCACCCAGGGAAGGAAAATAAGGTGGCAGATACGTTGATCATAAAGGATCAAGGAGTTTTGGTCAAGATGATAGTTGAAAAGGATCATATATACATGGATCTAGTAATTATGGATATGGGAATAAACATGGAAGGTGAAACATCAATGCTTTTTCAAATGGTTTCCAATAAATCATTAATAGAAAAGATAAAAAGTTATTAGATAGATGATGAGAAATTTCAAAAGAAAATTAAATCTGTGAATGATGGTAGATTGGGTGACTTCAGATATGATGATGGAATTTTGAAATTTTGGAAGAGACATTATCTTCCTAACATATCTGATCTAAACAGAGAATTGCTGTATTATTCTCATAGATCCAATTTCTCTATAAAACATGGTTTCACTAAGATGTATGGATATTTTAAAGGAATTTTTTGGTGGGACTACATGAAGAGGGATATTTCTATTTTTTTTGTTATGATATATGGTTGTTCAACAAGGGAATGCTGGAAGGAAACTGCCTAGAAGATTCATGCAACCTCTTCCCATACATTTGTGGAAATGGGATAATATTTCAATTGACTTTGTCACGGGGATACCAAAGACATCTTGATGGAATATCAAACTAGCATTATGAACTGAAATACCCACTTTTTAAAATTTTATGAATTTTATATTTCAAAATTGTCTTCATTTTTAAATTTAGAAAATCAAAATTATCTTATGGTGAATTTTTATTATTTTTCTGAAAACATTCAATTTTTGATTAATAGCGATGAAAATGCGTTATTAGTTAAAATGAATTTTTTAATTAAATAATTATTACATTTATTTAAATTTATTTTTAATAAAAATATATACATAATGCCTATATACATTTAAATTAATTTGTTGGAGTCATTTTATAATAATATTAGATATATAATAATTTTATTGATCTTTTTACCGTCTTTTACCCACCTCCTAGGATCATTTGTAAATTTGAATAAAACATAATTTTACAACTTCTTTGAGTTCAACTTCAAAATCCTAGAGACATAGTTTATATTAGTATCTAAAATGTGGTTCAATAAGATTAAAATAGTTTGTGGTGAATAGTAATTTTTTACATTTATTTTCAACGGTTTAAAGTAAATATAGTTGTTAAGGGTAAAAATGATATTATAATTATCCTAACATATGTCATAATTCTATTGGATAAGTGTAATTTGACCAAAAAAACCATAGGAATAAAATATGACCCCCATTGGTCGACATGGATTATATTAGGACATTTATAATTATTTTATTTAAAGAGGTGTTAAAAGTGTTAAATTCTGTGTTTAATTACTAAACCGTTTTTAATATATGGATAAACACAATATAAATAAGACTATAAATATTCATTATAAAGATAATATTATTTCATTTATAATGGTATCTTATTTATAATTTTTAGACACTAAATAAGTTAATTTATTGATGACGCAATGATGAGGCTATAATTACCTTATTGAAGAATGATTAAAATAATGGATATTATAAATATCAAAATAAATATAATATTATACTTTTGATAAATAACACTAATTATATAGTTTAATATTACATGTTAGGGTTGATTAAATAATTTTGGTTTGAAGTAATCATGATGTTATGATTTTCACAAAAATCAAATACTAAATATTGTCAAAAGTGACATAATTATGTTTTTAAAACAAATACTATATTATTAATGGATATAATATTCTAAAATATCTATGGTTCAGAAACACGACATATATAACGATATATATATTAATAATGAACCCTTTCTGGTTTTATTGGTTGTTTATAGTATTTTTATTAACAATATAATATAAAAATACAAAGATACATTGTAAATGAAAAACTATTTAACTAATACTAAAATCTAAATGATAATGTTAATATGGTTCCCTAAACCTGTATAAAACTTATTAGTTGAGATTTTTTTGACAAGAAACTACCTTATATTCTAAATATATCATTTTGAAGACAATATAAACAGAAAATTATTTTATTATAAAATAATATTTCAAGCTTTTCCTTAAGTGACCTTCACCTGTATTACAAAAAAGAACTTCCCTTATCTTAATTTCACACCTCCAATGCCTTTTTTTCTCGGCCAAACCCTACCCAAATATCCTCCCATCATTCTTCCCTTCATCCTAGAGACATTAATTTTGTTATAAATCCAACCCAAAGATCCCTTTTGATCAAATCAAAAGAATGAACCCGTAGAAGAGGTAAATATTTAATCACCTGTTTCAAATTCTTTATTTCTTCCAAATCCTATTTCTATGTTGTTTTCATTCTAAAATAATAACTCCAGTTTCATATATATATTGTGATGTTATTATATAAATAGTACAACCATATTCAGTATTCTATCTGTCATATGAATGACAAAGTCAACATACACGCGTACGTATGACTTACCGTCTCCATGTCGTGGTGTAGTTTGTTATTCAAACACTTCATTATTTGTAAGGTTACAATAATGATGTATAATTGATGTAAATAATAAATATAACATGTTAATTATTATGTATATATGAAATAACATTCAATTATATATGATTGTAGGATCGAAATAATGATTTAGATGCTCAATATACAAGAGGGGGGGTGAATTGTACACTTTAAAAATTTATTTGGAACCATTAAAGTTAGTTACGAATAACTATGTTTTCCTTAAAAAAAGGAAAGGGATAAGTTTACTAAAGTTAAACTAAGAAAATTCACAACACCTCTAACACCAAATGAAAACTTGTAATAATGAATGAAGTTATAAACTTCAAGTCCTATGAACTTGCATAAAACTAGAAAGAGATTCCGAAAGTAGGTTCTGGAAATATGGTTCTGGAAGTTGAAACATAACAAAATATTACAAAGAGAGATTCTACCTTAAAGTGTATAGAATCTGAATGAAATAGAGTACAAGAAAGGAAGTATATGAATGTTATACTTTCCTTACAATACAATATGCAGCAGAAACAAACAAGTAGTAAAACTACAAGTAACAAGATATAAGTCTTTTAACCCAAAGAGAATGGTATCCAAGAACCTTGGATAAAGGTCTGTTAAATTATACTTTCAAGAAAGTCTCTCTTACCCATGCCAGGGTAAGCCCTCAATACAAATATCAGAATCTCTATATTGTTATCCCCGCAAGCCCTCAACTTCAAGGTAGTTGGAACCTGTGTATTCCTCAGCATGGAAGCCCTCAAACTTCAAGGTAGTCGGCACCTCTGTCTTCCTATCCCAGGAAGTCCTCGAATGTAATCACCAACATTCAGAGTCACACGAAGAAAAAACTGAACGAGTGGTTCAGTACGCCCAAGGCATGAAAAGATTTCTCTATCTAGAAATCACCTTAGCAGCGTGTGGTCTCTAGATCAATCAACTTCATTCATTGTTGTTATGAGCTCTTTCAAATGAGCTCCTATTTATAGGTAAGTTCGGCCTCCTTTCCAATAGTCATATATTCATAAAAAGTCGGAGGGACCTGTACACGTGTAACCTAACCAATGGTTAGTTTATAACAAAATAGACTACATCGTTTTATAACAAAACAAGTGAAATAGAAAGTGCGACATCGTTTTAAGTCTAACTCAAAATTTCAGAGTGAAGGTTCGGAGTGTAAACAAAATGTCAAAGAGTGGACAAATTATAAAAGTGTATTCAAAATGAATGTTTGGAGTAAAACAAAAAATTATATTTGGTGTCTAAATAAATTCGGAGTGTATAAAGAAAAGATGATCAGATTCTATTTAATAGGTGAATTTGGAATGAGAATTTGGAATGAGAATTCGTCATCAGAATTCATAATGAGAATTCGTCATCAGAATTAGTAATTAGAATTCATCATCAGAATTCGTAATGAGAATTCTTCATCAGAATTCGTACTGGGAATTCATCATCAGAATTTGTAATGAGAATTCGATGTCGAACTTCATGAGAATTCATATCCAAAATTCAGAGGAGAACATTATCAGAGTTCGATTCCGGAATTCGGAATGAAACTTCATTACAGTTCTCATCTGGAATTCGGAGTGAAACATCATTACAATTCTCATCCAAAATTCGGAACCTAAAATAGAATGCTTTATATCAATGTTTCAAATGATTTCGAGAATATAGAAATGAATCTAAATCTTATAATTAAAAAATATATGGATGAAAATAGGATAAGGATAATTTTTTTTACAAAAGCGATCTTCCTTATAAAAGAGACTTTCCTTATAAAAGCAATTTTCCTTAAATATAAGGTGTTTGTGATTTTCAAAACAAGAAGGAATGGAAATGTCATAAGGAAAACCTTATTGAATCAACAATATCCCCCTTTTTGGAAATCACAAACATCCTTACAAAAAAATAAAGTCTAAAAAAGAAAGAAAATATTAAGGCTTATCTCTCTTTGCTTATAGATGTTGATGAATACGACTAACTCCCCCTTATGCTTTCAAACTCTAAGGATCGTATTCTAGATTTCCGAAATGATATTTTATTAAGAATAAGAAAGTCTTCTTTAATGAAAAACTACCCATTTAGATAAACTCTATTAGAGTTATTTTTCGTTCTCAGCCTTTGTTATGGTTCTTTTTCCTTTTCCCCCTTTTTTAGGGTTCTTTTCCTTCTCCCCCTTTGTGATTTTCAAAAAGAATTTGAGGGAATGGAAAATATAGAAAAGTAGCTGAAAAATTCGTAGCAACAACAAAAGAGACGAGAAAGCAAAATTTTCATTAAGTTTGTAAATTCACCAACAAGGAAGTTAAGATACAAAAAAATATAGGATTTTTCTATTTTGGATCTTTTTACTTCGCCATGAGACCCTTATGAATAGTTTTTATCTTCTTCAAGTCTTTATGATATTCCTCGTCTTGCTTCTCTAACACAACAATTCTTTCTCTTTGAGCTTCAATATTTTCTTCCTGGGCTTGAAGCTTTTCTTCTTGAGCTTGAATCTTTTCTTCCAGAGCCTTCAAGATTTGTTCTTGCTTTAAAAACTTCTCTTCAAACTCAATCCGATGATCCCTTTCATAATTCCAGTTTTGAGAAACCGAATTTAGCTTCCCATTCCGATCTCTAACTTCTTGAATCCGGAAATTCTTTTCATCTGTCGACTTTTCTTCAAACGATGAAGTAAGTTCATTTATATTCATGTCTTCTGTCTCAAAGGCATCCTTCACATTATCTTGGAATTCATCAAAGAGTCTCATCTCTTCAACAGTCTTCCTCGACCAACTAGTCATCCTCTTGAAAGATCTTTTGTGGGCTTCATAGCCGACAAAGAAAATTTTGAACTAAGCCTGTATCTCAATACATTTGTCCATATCCATGGATACGAAGTCTGTTTTCAGATTCAAAGAATGTTTGAGCATCTGGAATCTTGAATCAATACATGAGAAAGTCAGAATAGTACCTACCAACTTCTTTAATGACTGAACAAAAACGCCATGCCTCAGCGAAGATGACTCTGAATCCGAGACATTGCTTGGAGAATTTCCTTCTTCAATTTTCTCATCCTCCTTCTTATAAGAATCACCAACTTACCTTCTCTTTACAACCACTGAGCTCCGGGTATCAACAACAAGTTGTTTTCCTTTGTCCATATTCAGAATGGATTCCTGTTCTGGGGTTCTATTTTCACTGTCAGACACTTGAACAACATTGTCTTCATCATCAATAACTTTTTGAGCACCATCCTATACATTCTCCATTTGAGAAATATCATGTAGAAGTTGTTCTTCCTCTGCATGAGAAGCTACTTCTTTTTCTCCTTTCTCCCCATCCTTCCCTGGAGTAAATAACATAGATGATTCAGCTTCTGATGTTCGGAGCGACAAATGTTCCGAAGGTGTCCCCTTATAATCGTCTACTTGCTTCAAAATATATCTAGTATTACCACTACCTTTATCAACTGCTTATTCCTCTTCCACTTGATCAATTTTCTCAATTTCCTAAACAGGATTATCAACTGCCTCTTCCAGAGTGACATAGTTTCTTCCTGGGGTCTCAGGTAGAGATTCCAAAGAAAAATATCTCGGAAATGGAATGTTTGCGGAAATCATCTCATTAAACATCAACAATGTCTGAACTACCTTAGCATAAAACATCTTCTTCTTAAGCTTCATTTCTTTCACTTGTTTTTCTAGCTCATCTGATGTCCTTTCCTTCAAGGCCATACCCTCTGCAGGATCCAAGCCAAACTGAGGCTCCCCTTGCACTCTCTTCTCTTTGATCTCCCTCCACTTAGCAACTACCTCATCGGGGTAAGCTTTCTTCTTCTTCGGTTTTGGAGGTGTGGAATGAACTTCCATAGATTTGGGATTCTCTACTTCAACTTCAACTTCTTTTAACATTCTGTTCTTCACTGGCTTAGAAGATTCAGGTTCAGCAACTTTCAGAACTGCTTCTTCTTGAGCTGGAAAATCAACGAACTAACCAATCTTCTTGTCGAAGGATACATCTATCCTTTTGAGGGAACCATTACTCACCAACATAATTTTGGAATTTCTTGGCATAGACTTTCAAGCCTCCTTGAAAGACTCAAGGTACCAAAATATTAACTTCGAGATGATATCTGGATACATTATGATCTGAGCTCTCAAATTTTCTTTCTTAACATTCTCAATGGTAATAAGAATGTGTTTCATCAGATTAAAATTCCTCAGATTTATCAGAAAATCTAGATTATAGATCACGCTCTTCTTCAAACTGACTTTGTCAATTTTTCTTGGTACGATAAATCCTTGTACCCATAATTCTAGAATCCGAAAATTCGTAGATAGAGTAGCATTCTCGGAGGCTTGTCATCTTCCAGTCTAAGAGTTTCCAAATCCTTTTCCTTGTTGAAGCTTCCTTTTGAATCTGAAAAAACATGACAAATGAACTCAGGTTCTCCTTCATTGTTCATCCCTACCAAGCTAGATTCCTTGGAATAAAAATGCTTATAAGTCTTTCCATAAGTCTTAAATGATAATTTCTCCCTACCATCTTCCTTATAGAAGGAAACTGTCTCATAGAATTCTCTAAGCAAATCCGAATAAACTTCATCTTTATTTTCGGGCTTGGACACAACAAAATCTTCCAATCCGTTAAGATTAATATTCTTGGATATAAGAGAATCATACTTGTTGAATAAATCAGGATCATCCAATCATTCTCTATATAATAACCACTTGGAAATCGTCTTAGAGGAAGACATGTCTTGAGAAGCTACTTCCATAGAGAATCAAATCTGAAGACTTCTGAGAAGTTCGAAACGATGTTTACTGAAGAACGGAACGGCCTTAAAAAAGAGAGGCAGAGCTTCAGGATGATGGAGCTTGAAAAACGATGTGGGACGAGTATTTGGGGTCCCCTTCATATAGGCAATGATATAACGGTTCATCTTCCTCGGTTGATCGAACAGTTGTAACAAGATGAGATCAGATCTCACGGTTGAAAACCAATTCTCAAGAAAACTTGAATCTGATCATTTGAGGTTTTTATTAAAACAAAGATTTAAGAAAACTAGAATCTGAAAACAAAATATAATTAAAAACCAGAAAGTAAAGTATGATTACGAAGACTTGAGTAAGGAAATCATACCTTTCGGATTGGATTAGGAGGATTATTCATAATGGGTAATATTTTTCTTGAAAAAAAAATATATATTGACTAAGAAAAATCTTTACATAGTTAACAAAACTCACTACGAAAAACTCAACAAAGAAAACAAAAGATCATTACATGAGTTTGAATACCAAAAGGTCATTATGAACGACTCGATACGAAAATTTTTTTATGGAAAGACTAGTACGAAATTTTCCATTCCGGAAGTTTTCAATAAAAAAATTTCTATTCCAGATGTTTTCTATATGAAAATATCCATTCGGGAAAATTTCAGTTCCGAAAATCCCCATTCCGGAATTTTAGTTATGAAAATTTTGTAAACAAACTTTGAAAAAACATAGTTACTCTAACTATCAAATATACTCCCCCTATGAAAAGGAGTTTATTATTGTAAGGAGAACTTTTCAATAGAAAGTTAATTAAGAAAGATTACCTTACAGTTATCATTCCTAACTTCTGTTTAATGTATTAAAATATATCAGAAGGTAAAGACTTTGTGAAAATATCAGTAAGTTGATCCTGCGTTCTGATAAACTGAAGAATAATATCTCTTTTTAGTGTGTGATCCCTAAGAAAGTGATTCCTAATATCTATGTGTTTTTCATGAGAGTTATAAGGCCCCAGCCTTAAACCTTACTTAAAATTGAATTAAATGAATAATTCACATTGAGGATCTTTTCAGGTTTAGAGTTTTAGAGAATTAGGACATAACTATTACATCTCAAAAGATTACAATGTAGTCTCTTCTACTAAATTTCCATAAAATAAAAACTCTTAAAAAGAAACATGTCTAGTTTCATGTTTTAGGTAGCATGAATTTCCCTTGATCCCATCCTTGACCCTATTCCATGCTATGTCCTGTGAAAAACATTTCAAAAACTTGGGATGAGCATAAAAACTCAGTAAGGGATACACAAATAATAAAAACTTTTAGTTTATCAAAAGAAAAAGTAAACCATGTATACTTTATCAAAGTAATAATATTCTTATTTATGAAGTAGTAAGAACTCTTCACTGAATAAAATATCATTACATACCTTTTTATAACCAAAGGATTACCATAAAACCCATATAAAGAACACATAACATATATAAAGGTAACTTGGGACATAAACATACTTAAGTGGAAGGACCATACGGTCGACTCCCACACATATCACTTAATGGAATAGCCATACAACCAATTTCCATACATACTTAATGGAATAGCCATACGGCCGACTACTATACCCAATTCATTGGAGGTTATAACGTAACCACCCGTCCTGGTATTCACGGCACCACCTGTCATAATGTCCAAGTACCATTATAAAATCATAACTCATAGAACCAACATAAAGGAATGATAACATTTCCACATTTCAATCACAATATATCATTTAAATATATTGACATAATATAATACTTTATCAAAAACATTTTCAATACCAAAATACAAAAAAAGTATATGGTATTTATTTTATTTTAAAAACATTATGTCTTGTTGAGGAAGCCAAAGTCAAATAATACTTGCGGCGGTGGAAAAGGTCGTTGTCGCCGCGTACGTTAAAAGAAAGATTCCTTTTTGTCGTTTTGTAAAATGCTTTGTAGAAAAAGATTCCTTTTGTATAAAAGTAAAATTCAAAGGGGTTTATACACCGTATAAAAGAAAGTTGTGTATAAAACGAAATATGCCTCAATGAAAGGAGATTGAGACGAAGTCCCTTACAAAGACGGTATCCTTGGTTCAAGGATAAATCAATTACATAATTATGTGTGACAAACGAATACACCAAATATAAGTGGATATTAAGTGTAAAACAATCAGAGGTTATTCACACATATTCATAGAACAACATATTCAAGGAGTACAAGTTTATCCCAAAGAATCATATTTGGGCTACGAAGTTCCCTTGAAAAAATTTGACAGCCTAATGGTGTCACTTCAAAAATTCAGAAAATGAGTTGATGAGAGATAAAAAGGGGATCTCATCACATGGACATAAAATTTAAATTAATCAGGATATAGAAGAACATATCCCAACATAATAGTATGTGAATTAATAGACATAACAAATGAAGTCTTTTAAAAGGAGGAGGGTGAAAGGTTCCCTTACCGACTTGGGTAACTTTCGAAAAGTACGCCCCATTGAAGAAGTGTCATACAATGAATATGTAAATACCCATAAATGGAATTATATTATAAAAGGAGTGTAATAGTGGGAAGTACATAAACCACTCAAAGGAAATTGTGGCAAATGTAGCATAAATCTCACGGGAATAAAAGTGAGATGAAACATCTCTTATGAAAACTCGGCAGCCCAACGACGCCACTTAAAACATCCAAAATGGATTGATGAGAGAGAATAGGTTCTCTCATCATATGAACATAAAAACTACAGTAAGAGTAATATTAAAGAACATCCCAATAACAAGAAAGATGAGCTTTAAAGGAATGACATAAAAGAGTGTACTTAAAAAGAAAGAGAGGAGTAGGATCCCTTACCTCGTATACGACTTGACCCGACCGTTCTTTAATCTCCTGAATAATAAACTTGAGTTAATTTATACTTGATTAATAACCATCTTAAAGTTCATTATTCCTTTTATATCACTTATTTCCATGTTATAAACATTATGTAACCATTTAAGTTAATAATGTTTGTTTTGTCAATATTTGGTTCTTAAGTCGAAAGTGGACTTCTTACAATTACATGTTGTTCGTGTGGTCAAAGGTTATTTATATCCAGAATGACATTCCCGATTTGGATATCATATATATCATATATATCCATCATATACATGTATTTATAATATTACATAATCATTTAGAGGTAATAAATGAAATGCACCGTTCATGGAGATGGTAAGCCGTACGTACGCATGAACGCTACTTTCATTTCTATTTCGTATTTTATAGAATGGAATCATAATGATATAAGAGTATATTATAATTCCAGTATAATAACATATATAATATCATTAACTTTATCCTTTACACATCCCACATATGGTATTAACGAATCAAATCACTTCCAGGGGCGGTAGTCCGCACTTCCTAAAATGAAGATATCGTGTTTACCCATAATGGAAACAATAATGGTATTCCATAAATGAATAATACAGAATCTTAAGGAAAGAATAAACATATTATATATCATATATGAAAATAGTGACATTATAATGGCCACCTTTGAAGGTGTTAAATGAGTATTCAACAATCATCGTTTCGGGAGGCAGAATTTCGCCATCCACGGAAACCGTATGTTCTTTAACCATTTGATGTAGTTGTGTGAGAGTGTAGCTTGAATAAATCTTATAAAAAAATACTAGTATATTGAAGATACTGGTGTTGTTACAAAAAAATTAAATAAAAAGAGTTTAGGGGGTTGGAGAAGCAAAATAAAACAAATGAACAAGAGAGAATGAATTACCTTTAAAATTGTAACTCCTTTTGATTTGAACCTAAAGGCTTCCATTGAAAGGATTCTGCCCAAAGGGAATCCTCTTGGACTAGGAGAGGGATTTGGAGAGAGTAAATGGGCAGGAGATGGCCGAGACAAAGACTTGAGTAGTGTGTGAAATGAGGTAGAGGGGGGGGCCTTTTATAAGAGGAGTGGAGGGGCACTTTTGGAAATCATGAAACTATTATTTTATTTTCAAAAGTGTTTCGAATTTCTAAGGTCCCACATTGATATATTTCGAATATAAGATGATAAGGCTTCGAAATATTCCCATCCAATAGGTTTTGGACATGTGTAGGTTTTAGATATTACATTATCTTTCCATTTTATTTAAATCGTTAAATAATTAAGTCATCGCTGCATCATCATAATGTAATAAATAATTTAATTTAATTAAAGTCTAAAAATTATAAAAAAAATACTATGATGTAGAAAATCTTTTTATATTTCTAATTAATATTTATAATAAAAAATATGATTAGAATAACTCCTTCTAAAAATTGTTTTAGTAAAACAATTTATGTTAGTGTCATTTTCACCTTTATTTTTTAAAAAAAGGCATTAAAGTCATTATCTCACCCAAGTGGCTCCATGTGGTCCCCTAAATCGACCCATGGGTTGTCTTGGTCGGCCATGACACTAAAAATAGGGTTAGGACATGTGTGAAGCTCATCTCATTTTATTAAAACATTATTTTTACCTTAAACTGCAATAATTACCACTAATCGCGATTAAAAACTTAATAAGTTACTATTCAACAAAAAAATTTATTTTTATCCAATTGAACCACATTTTACTTCTTAATGACAACCATGTATGTCGGATTTTTGAAAATGAAAACACAATGATGACAAAATTTCATTTTAACGGAAAATCAGTTTTTATAAGTACCACTTAGTGGTTTCATTATTCATCAAAAATTGAAGTCTTTCAGAAAATTACCAAAAATTCACCCTAAGCTATATTTGATATTATGAATTCAAAAATGAAGTATATTTTACAAAATTCAAAACATATAAGTCACATTAATTAATTTATTAATTAATTCCCGCTGTCAGAGCAAATAGCGTGTTTTTATGAAACAATAAGCATCAAAAGACTGACACTAGTTTAAGTCCGATTTCAAAGTGAAATTAATTCCAAAGACCACTATAGGATTTAATGGTAAAAATATTTTCTAATTTCACTTTAAAAACAATTAAAATTATAATATAATCATATAAATAAATTAGATTAAAAAGAGGTTTTGAATTAAAATACAACATTTTACACTATTCATTAAAAAAATGAACTTTATCGGAAAGGTACCAAAAATTTACACAAAGTAAATTTTGATGTCCCAATTCTTAAGAAGAGTTTTATTTGGTCCAAAAGAATTTATATAAGTGAACAAAACTATATTTAATGATGGTTCGCCATCAAAAAGCGAACAGTGAACCTTTAGTGAAAACTAGGGCATATACGTCTAAAATTGAATTCTTTCCGTATTTTAAGCCTTTATATTTTATTGCATAAATTTAAAAACATTTAAAAACATATATAATCATATTTTAGTTATTACTATCCATTCCCGCCAATACAACGGCTATATGTTAACTTCCATTTAAAATAATATTATTTTAGTATTAGAGTGCAACGTAAGATTCCCAGGAAACACGTTGTTGCGTGTTGGGTACGCCATCGAGCATAGCGTCCCCTTTAAATTCATATTAATATTTTATTCACAAATATGGATAAATATGAAAATTTCATATTCTTTATTTACCTGGGGTGTTACATCCTTCCCCCCTTTTGGGAATTGCGTCCTCACAATTTTAAAATTGGGCTTGGAAACATCCTTGAAAGTCCCACATCGGAAGAAGAGTCGGTAAAACAATCACTTTAAAAAAAAGAAAGATAAGTACAAAGGTCACCCGAGTTAACCCATACTAGGATTCCAAGTATTAAAACATGGACATGGAGGATAAAACATAGGGTCATGTTCTGATGGAGATTGATAGAAAACATGTTTAGGAGAATGTTAACCATGAGAAAATCACAAACTTGTGATGGGTTAAACGGTATTCGATTCCCCAGAAGGAAAAGTTAATAGACAACATTTTTGTTTTAAGTTACTTTTTATTGAGGAATTTATTCATAAGGAAACATAATCACTTATCATGTTGACTTTCAACATTTATTAGATTCCTTACACAAACTCATATTTTTTCCAAAAGACGAGTATTTAGGGAGACTTGCTCACATTAAGAGTACTATAATCAACTTCTAGAGAATTACCTAACCCCAAAAAGAGAACTATATACTTCCCATGTCTTTAGAATATAACCAAAACCAAAAACCAAAAGATTAGTAGAAGATCAGATAGCCCAGAAAAGGATAACCCATTAGAAAGAAAATCTATTCTTAATCTCCAAAATTTGTCCAACAAAACCAAAAATTCAACGAGGACCATCCGATAAACAATTTGTCCATAAAAATCCTCAAAGTAAACCAATCTATGATTGAAACCCAAACATTTGAAGGATTTAGTCACATATTCTTCCAAGTTAAATCGTAATATTTATCTCCAAACAACATCAGTTGCTTCTAAAGTCTCGTATTGAAAAGTAATTAACCTAGTCACATATCCTCCATGATAGGTCAATCATTTTCATAAATTACCCAAAATAAACATAATATTAATTCATAAAATCATATAACTAAAAAGAATCAGTCAAACTAACCAGGGACTTCATGTAGTCCAGTGGTAGGCGATAATTACCAATCGCACTTTGGTTGTGGGTTCGATTCCCGCGGCTTTGCCCGACGCGACAGGTTGTCACACGGTCTGTGTGTTGTCCTTTTTCCAAAACAATATAATTCTTAAATCATTCCCCAAAAATGGATAAAATCATCAAAAATAACCATAACATAATTTAACCTCAATTTTATTTCATGCCTCTCACTTCAATCATAACATATAGTAACCCATAATTACCTCAAAAGTAAGGATCATATAAACCCAAATGGTTCTTTATAACTATGTCCACAAAAGAAAAGACAAATATTCCTTGAATAAAATTTTCATATATTAAACATCAGTGTCACACATACTGTAAAAAGTTTTCTAATGTACCCAATAATCAAAAGACACTTAATACTCTTATGAATTTCACCATAACTCTTGAAGCCCTTATATGTTGACATCTTACTCATTAAACATTCTTCATGATCCATTAACCATTCCTTTCCAACTTATTCCGAAATACCTCTTTCCTATAAACAAAATCATGAATCATATCCTAAGATCCCAAAATAGAAAACAAAAGTTAAGAAATAATCCATACCTTTGATTGGTCATTGTCGGTTTCTTCATCCTCAATCGGAATGGAATTAGGTATCGGTAAACGAGTATTTGTATGATCTTGGTGATCTCATTCACAAAAATCTTCATGGGACATGTTTTTGCATAATGACCACGCACACCACATATAAAACATTCAATTGATCCCTCAGAAAGAACTTCTTTCCCTTTCCTCGAGTCAACTGGATGCTTCCTTTTTCCACGGCAGGTTCTTGCTTTATGACCTTCATTTCCACATCTATAGCATATTTCTGTCCCTTTGAAACATTTTCCTAGGTGTTTCTTTCCACATCTTTGACACATGGGTTTTTGAACACACTTACCTTTATGATTATTACATGTAGTTCCATAGGGACTTGTTTCTCGCATATATGATGCCTTATAGAAATCACCAAGGTTTAAGTGGTCAATTATAACTCCAGATAGTTGGTTGAGAATAAACACAAGAGTTCTCATCACAGCTCCCATATCATTCAGTTGCTCGCTCACAAAACTGTCATAGTTTCCTTCACATCCACCGTTACCTTGGTGCCTGCTAGATCCAGCCATTTACTAAAACTAAAAAGGGTCAGTGTGAGTATAACAACAAAACCATCATGTATTAATGAAGAAGATAAACACTAAGATATTCTTACTCATTCACTATATCTAAAACTAGGACTCTATCTGAAATCCTAACCATTATGGTAATGTCACTTATGCTTACAGAATACCCTAACCTCTAAAGTTATCTAAACCGACATCTGCTACCAACTATAAGGCCTCAGCCTTAAAACTTACTTAAAATTGAATTAAATGAATAATTCACATTGAGGATCTTTTCAGGATTAGAATTTTAGAGAATTAGGACATAACTATTACATCTCAAAAGATTACAATGTAGTCTCTTCTACTAAATTTCCATAAAATAAAAACTCTTAAAAAGAAACATGTCTATTTTCATGTTTTAGGTAGAATGACTTTCCCTTGATCCCATCCTTGACCCTATTCTATGCTAAGTCCTGTGAAAAACATTTCAAAAACTTGGGATGAGAATAAAAACTCAGTAAGGGATACACAAAGATTAAAAACCGTTAATTTATCAAAAGAAAAAGTAAACCTTGTATACATTATCAAAGTAATAATTTTCACCTTTATGAAGTAGTAAGAACTCTTCACTGAATAAAATATCATTACATACCTTTTTATAACCAAAGGATTACCATAAAACCCATATAAAGAACACATAACATATATAAAGGTAACTTGGGACATAAACATACTTTAGTGGAAAGACCATACGGTCTACTCCCACACATATCACTTAATGGAATAGCCATACGGCCAATTTCCATACATACATAATGGAATAGCCATACGGCCGACTTCCATACCCAATGCATTGGAGGTTATAACGTAACCACCCATCCTGGTATTCACGGCACCACCCGTCATAATGTCCAAGTACCATTATAAAATCATAACACATAGAACCAACATAAAGGAATGATAACATTTCCACATTTCAATCACAATATATCATTTAAATATTTTGACATAATATAATCCTTTAACAAAAACATTTTCAATACCGAAATACAAAAAAAAGTATATGGTATTTATTTTATTTTAAAAACATTATGGCTTGTTGAGAAAGCCAAAGTCAAATAATACTCGCGGCGGCGGAAAAGGCCGTTTTCGCCGCGTACGTTAAAAGAAACGTTCCTTTTTGTCGTTTTGTAAAACGCTTCGTAGAAAAAGATTCCTTTTGTATAAAAGTAAAAGTCAAAGGGGTTTATACACCATATAAAAGAAAGTTGTGTATAAAACGAAATATTCCTCAATGAAAGGAGATTGAGACGAAGTCCCTTACAAAGACGGTATCCTTGGTTCAAGGATAAATCAATTACAGAATTATGTGTGACAAACGAATACACCAAATATAAGTGGATATTAAGTATAAAACAATCAGAGGTTATTCACACATATTCATAGAACAACATATTCAAGGAGTACAAGTTTATCCCAAAGAATCAAATTTGGGCTAAGAAGTTCCCTTGCAAAAATTTGACAGCCTAATGGCATCACATCAAAAATTCAGAAAATGAGTTGATGAGAGATAAAAAGGGGATCTCATCACTTGGACATAAAATTTACATTAATCAGGATATAGAAGAACATATACCAACATAATAGTATGTGAATTAAAAGACATAACAAATGAAGTCTTTTAAAAAGAGGAGGGTGAAAGGTTCCCTTACCGACTTGGGTAACTTTCGAAAAGTACGCCCCATTGAAGAAGTGTCATACAATGAATATGTAAATACCCATAAATGGAATTATATTACAAAAGGAGTGTAATAGTGGGCAGTACATAAACCACTCAAAGTAAATTGTGGCAAATGTAGCATAAATCTCACGGGAATAAAAGTGAGATGAAACATCTCTTACGAAAACTCGGCAGCCTAACGACGCCACTTAAAACTTCCAAAATGGATTGATGAGAGAGAATAGGTTCTCTCATCATATGAACATAAAAACTACAGTAAGAGTAATATAAAATAACATCCCAATAACATGAAAGAAGAGCTTTAAAGGAATGACATAAAAGAGTGTACTTAAAAAGAAAGAGAGGAGTAGGATTCCTTACCTCATATCCGACTTGACCCGACCATTCTTTAATCTCCTGAATAATAAACATGAGTTAATTTATACATGATTAAGAGCCTTCTTAATGTTCATTATTCCTTTTATATCACTTATTTCTATGTTATAAACATTATGTAACCATTTAAGTTAATAATGTTTGTTTTGTCAATATTTGGTTCTTAAGTCGAAAGTGGACTTCTTACAATTACATGTTGTTCGTGTGGTCAAAGGTTCTTTATATCCAGAATTACATTCCTGATTTTGATATCATATATATCATATATATCCATCATATACATATATTTATAATATTACATAATCATTTAGAGGTAATAAATGAAATGCACCGTTCATGGAGACGGTAAGCCGTACGTATGCATGAACGCTACTTTCATTTCTATTTTGTATTTTATAGAATGGAATCATAATGATATAAGAGTATATTATAATTCCAGTATAATAACATATATAATATCATTAACTTTATCCTTTACACATCCCACATATGGTATTAACGAATCAAATCACTTTCAGGGGGCGGCAATCCGCACTTCCTAAAATGAAGATATCGTGTTTACCCATAATGGAAACAATAATGGTATGTCATAAATGAAAAATACATAAGCTTAAGGAAAGAACTAACATATTATATATCATATATAAAAATATTGACATCATAATGGCCACCTTTGAAGGTGTTAAATGAGTATTGAACAATCATCGTTTCAGGAGGCAGAATTTCGCCATCCATGAAAACTGTATGTTCTTTAACCATTTGATGTAGTTGTGTGAGAGTGTAGCTCGAATAAATCATATAAAAACATCCTATTATATTTAATATACTGTTTTTGTTACAAAATAAGTAAATAAAAAGAGTTTAGGGGGTTGGAGAAGCAAAATAAAACAAATGAACAAGAGAGAATGAATTACCTTTAAAAGTGTAACTCCTTTTGATTTGAGCCTAAAGGCTTCCTTTGAAAGGATTCTGCCCAAAGGAAATCCTCTGGGATGAGAAGAGGGATGTGGAGAGAGTAAATGGTCAGGGGATGGCCGAGCCAAAGGCTTTAGTAGTGTGTTAAATGAGGTAGAGGTGGGGGCCTTTTATAAGAGGAGAGGAGGGGCTCTTTTGGAAATCATGAAACTATTATTTTATTGTCAAAAGTTTTTCGAATTTCAAAGGCCCCACATTGATATATTTCGAAGATAAGATGATAAGCCTTCAGAATATTCCCATACAATAGGTTTTGGACATGTTTAGTTTTTAGATATTACATTATCATTCCATTTTATTTAAATCGTTAAATAATGAAGTCATCGCTGCATCATCATAATGTAATAAATAATTTAATTTATTTAAAGTCTAAAAATTATAAAAAAAATACTATGATGTAGAAAATCTTTTTATCTTTATAATAAAAATTTATAATAAAAAATATGATTAGTATAACCCCTTCTAAAAATTGTTTTAGTAAAACAATTTATGTTAGTGTCATTTTCACCATTATTTTAAAAAAGGCATTAAAGTCATTATCTCACCCAAGTGGCTCCATGTGGTCCCCTAAATCGACCCATGGGTTGTCTTGGTCGGCCATGACACAAAAAATAGGGTTAGGACATGTTTCATGCTCATATCATTTTCTTAAAGAATTATTTTTACCTTAAACTACACTAATTACCACTAATCGCGATTAAAAACATAATAAGTTACTATTCAACAAAAAAAATTATTTTTATCCCATTGAACCGCATTTTACTTCTTAATGACAACCATGTTTGTCTGACTTTTGAAAATCAAAACACAATGATGACAAAATTTCATTTTAACAGAAAATCAGTTTTTATAAGTACCACTTAGTGGTTTCACTATTCATCAAAAATTGAAGTCTTTCAAAAAATTACCAAAAATTCACCCTAAGCTATATTTGATATTATGAATTCAAAAATGAAGTCTATTTTACAAAATTCAAAAAATATAAGTCACATTAATTAATTTAATAATTAATTCCCGCTGTCAGAACAAATAGCGTGTTTTTATGAAACAATAAGTATCAAAAGATTGACACTAGTTTAAGTCCGATTTCAAAGTGAAATTAATTCCAACGACCACTATTGAATTTAATGGTAAAAATATTTTCTAATTTCACTTTAAAAACAATTAAAATTATAATATAATCATATAAATAAATTATATTAAAAAGAGGTTTTGAATTAAAATACAACATTTTACACTATTCATTAAAAAAATGAACTTTATCGGAAAGGTACCAAAAATTTACACAAAGTAAATTTTGATGTACCAATTCTTAAGAAGAGTTTTATTTGGTCCAAAAGAATTTATATAAGTGAACAAAAATATATTTAATGACGGTTCACCATCAAAAAGCGATAAGTGAACCTTTAGTGAAAACTAGGGCATATACGCCTAAAATTGAATTCTTTCCGTATTTTAAGACTTTATATTTTATTGGATAAATTTAAAAACATTTAAAAACATATATAATCATATTTTAGTTATTAATATCCATTCCCGCCAATGCAACGGCTACATGTTAACTGCCATTTAAAATAATATTATTTTATTATTAGAGTGCAACGTAAGATTCCCAAGATACTCGTTGTTGCGTGTTGGGTACGCCATCGAGCATAGCGTCCCCTTTAAATTCATATTAATATTTTTTTCACAAATATGGATAAATATGAAAATGTCATATTCTTTATTTACCAGGGGTGTTAAAAGAGTGATGTGAATAGTTCTTACTTATGGCAATGTCACTTGTTTTATCACACAATTTGAGTTTTGGTAAAACTCAAGCCATAATCTGTGAGTGCGTGTTGCATCCACAACACTTGAGCACAACAACTTTCAGTTGCTACATATTCGGCTTCAGTAGTGGAAAGTGCTACAGAATGTTGCTTCTTCCAAGACCAAGAAACTAGTTAATCTCCTATGAAATGAAAAGTTCCAAATGTACTTTTTCTATCCATCCTACATCCACCAAATTCGGCTTCAAAAAAGTTTTTTAGAACAAAATCATTTCCAGAAGTATAAAATAATCCTAGATCCATGGTTCCCTTAAGGTAGTGAAAAATTATTTTTACTGCCTTTAAGTGAGATTCCTTAGGATTGGATTGATATCTTGTACATAATCATACTAAGAACATTATGTCTGGTTGACTAGCTATCAAGTAAAGTAAACTTCTTATCATACCTCTAAAAGATGTTTGATCTACTGGTTTCCTAGCTTCATCAAGATCTAAAAAGTTTGAGGTACAAATGGGAGTACTTATACTCTTATTGTTTCATAACCATACTTTTTGAGAAGATATTTAATATACATATGTTGAGATATGTAGGTTACTTCTGGTTTTTGTAAATTTTAAAACCATGGACAAAATTTAACTCACCCATCTTACTCGTTTCAAAATCAGATTTCATTAGACTTGCAAAAGAGTCGATTAAAGATTGCTGATTTGAACCAAATATGATATCATCAACATAAATTTGAACAATCAAAACATTTTTCTTATATTTCTTTATAAAAAGGGTTGGATATTCATTCCCCTTAACATAGTTATTTTGAAGAAAAAATCCAGTGAGTCTATCATACCAGGCTCGTGGGGCTTTTTTAAGACCATACAGAGCTTTTGTAAGTCTAAAAACATGATCAGGATGTTTTGTATCTTCAAATCTAGAAGGTTGTTCAACAAAAACTTCCTCTTGGACATAACCGTTATGAAAAGAACATTTCACATCCATTTGAAATCTTTTGAAATTAAAGAATGCTACAATGTCAAGTAGAATATGGATAGATTCAAGTCTAGATATTGGAGCATAGGTTTCTTCATAGTCTATTCCCTCTTGCTGATTATAGCCTTTAGCAACAAGTCTAGCTTTATTTCTTACTATGACTCCATTTTCATCACATTTGTTTCCGAAGACCCACATTACTCCAATAACATAAGTTTCCTTAGGACTTTCAACCAAATTCCAGACTTTATTCCTTTCAAATTCATTTAGTCCATCTTGTATAGCTTTGATCAAATCATCTTCACCTAAATCATCTTCAGTGCTTTTTGTTTCTAACTGGGAAAGAAATGCTAGATGTTCTACTTCATTTCATAAGGAACTTCTAGTCCTTACAGGTTGATTTACACCACCAATGATACTATCACTGGGATGATTCTTATGAAACACCTGATTTGGGTTTTGAAAAACCTGTTCATCAATATAGGGTAGAAAATCTTCTAGGGTAAATGTTTCGGAAGTATCTCCTTGAAGATTTTCATTATCAAAAGGATCTTCTATCAAAGGTTGATAATCAGTTTCTGAAAACACATCCATGGATGTAGGCTGGGATGGTTTAAAAACAAAAGGATCAGACTCATCAAATTTTACATGTACTGTTTCTTCAACAGTACATGTATTTTTATTAAAGACTCTATAACCCTTAGAAGTTGTGGAATAACCTAAGAAAATTCCTTCATCAGATTTTGGTGCGAATTTATGTAAGTTATCTTTAGTATTCAAAATGAATACCTTGTAACCAAAAACCATGAAGTAGGATAGTCTTGGTTATCTACCATTCCATAACTCATAAGGTGTTTTATTAAGAAAAGGTCTAATCAAAACTCGATTTATAGTATAACATGTAGTACTTACAGCTTCAGCCCAAAAACGTCAAGCTATAGAATATTCACTCAACATGGTTCTAGTTATCTCATGAAGAATTCTATTTCTTCTCTCAACTACTCCATTCTACTGAGGAGTTCTAGGTGATGAAAAATTTTGAGGTATACCTTTTCTACTACAAAAATTTTCAAAATCATAATTTTGAAATTCTCCTCCATAATCACTATGAATAGTTTTCAATGGAATGTTTTTCTCATTTTTATCTAGATCTATAAAACTTTTTAAATAAGAAAAAGCATCAGACTTTTTTGCTAGAAAAATAAACCCTAGTAAATCTAGTGTAATCATCAACTAGAACAAACACATAGTATTTTCCTCCAATACATCTAGTTTGTGTTGGACCAAAAAGATCCATGTGCACTAACTATAATGCATCAGTTGTTGAGACTTCACCGATTGATTTAAAACTAGATTTATGTTTCTTTCCATATTGACAAGGATCACAAACTTTAGAAGAATAAAATCTAAGCTCTGGTAGATCCTTAACTAGTTTTTTCTTAGAGAGTTTACATAAGTTTATAAGGTTAAAGTGACCTAGCCTTCTATGCCATAACTAGGAATGATATTCCATTGCACTTCGGCAAGGTAAATCTTGGCTCCTGAGGTCTTCTAAATTTATGTTGTAAACATTCTCAAGCCTATTGGCTGAGAGAATATTTTCTTCCTTGAATTTTGAACTAAGCACTTATCATTCCTAAAATTCACAAGTTAACTTTCATCACATAACTGACTTATGCTAATGAGGTTGTGCTTAAGACCCTTAACAAAAAGAACATTTGAAATCTCTGTTTTACCTAGAAGAACAATATTATCAATACCAACAATCTCTCCATTAGCATTATCTCCGAAAGTTACCTTTCCTCCTTTCGTTTTGATAATCTTTTCAAAATAGCTTTCGTTTCCAGTCATGATCCAAGAACATCCACTATCCATGTACCATGATTTGCTGCTGGAACTCTCATTATTTTGCTGAAATCAATAAGAGAATTTGACTTTCAGAATCCAAACGTGTTTGGATCCGAGATTTCCAGATAATAAAATTTTAGGAACCCCCATCTTCTTAGAGAAATAAGCTCTGTGAAATCCTAAATATTGGGTTTTGTTTAAGGAAAAATTCTTTGCTCAGTGACCACCACATTGACACTTAGTACAAAATGGGGTACTTTGAGGAAAAAAATAATCATTACTAAAAATTGGTTTTGCATTTGTATAACCAAATCTGGATATATTTCATAAAGGTTGTATTTGGGAATACATTTTATCAAAATTTTCCTTACCATGGGTAATGTTTAATAAACATTTCTTTAAGGAAAAACTTTCGGACATGAGTTTTATAACCAAGTATTTATCCTTGAAATCATTAGATTTAGAACTAGATATAGGCTCGCAAACATTTTTCATTGAAATTACTTTTTCTAACTCTTTAGAATGTTTGTTCTTCTTAGAACTTACTTCCTCAATATTTTTTGAAATACATTCAAAATCAGAATTTCTCTTATCAAGATATTTAGAAAGATCTGATATCTCTTTCATAAGAATATAATTCCTAGAGTTTTCCTTATCAAGTTTTTTATTGAGTTTGGAATTCTCAATCTCAAGAAGTTCAGCAATCCAAGAAAATTATACATAATTAGGTGAAGTATTTTCTTCATCAGAAGAGGATTCTTCATCAGAAGAGTTATAATACTATCTTTCATTAGAATTTAAACAAACATTGGTCATTGATTCAGCATTTCGTACGTTAGCCATAAAACAATGATTACCAATAGGTATTATGGCTATAAGACCAAGATTCTTCTGTCCGGAAGATTCATAATCAGAAAATTCATCTGAAGAGTCACCACTACTGGCACTCCAAGATTCATTTGTTTTCAAGACTTTCTTTGTATTGTCTTTATAATACTTCTTTCTATTCCTATCTTAATTCCTTTCCTTCCATTATTTATTTTTGAGAAAAGGGCAATATGGTCTATTATTTCCAGCTCTCTTGCATTCATAACATGAAACTTCTCCATCTTTCTTATATTTCCTTTCCTTTTTCTTATACTTGGATTTCAAATTTCATTGGCCACCTATCTTGTTCATCCATCGAGCAAGATTTGCTAACACATTTTCAGAGACATCACTCTCACTAGATTAGGATTGGAAAATAACTTTCTTAAACCTGGATCTGGTTACTCTCTCAGGAGCCTTAGATTTCATTTGATTTGATGTTGTTGTAAAAGAAACTGTACCATTTCCATTTTTATTCTTGATGTTGTCAGCATCTCTCTTCATTCTGGTTTCATGTTGGAGAAGAGTTGTGAATAACTAATAAAGAGAAATTTGAGTGACCTTCCTGTTCTCATCTATAGCAGTTCTTTTGGATTCCCACTCATTGGGCATAATATCAATTATCTTATCCACAATTTTTTTCATCATATAACCATTTGTCTCCCATAGATATAAACTGTTGACAATAGTCATAAACCTTTGTTGAACTTTACAAATTGGTTCACCATAAGGAATGTTGAACCCATGATATTCTGCTCTAAGCATAGCTATCCTAGTCTCAATCACTTTAGAAGTTCCAAAGTGTGTAACCTCTAACATCTTCCATATACAATTAGTTGCTTCACAAGAAGAAATCTGGCGATATATATTTCTAGTCATTGAACAAGTTAAGGTATTTCGTACCTTATAATTGAGTTGATACTCTTGCTTTTACTGATTAGTAAATGTTCTAATGTCCTTATCAGCAGTTTTATAATCTCGAGTAAGCCTAACAATGTTGTCCACACCAGTGTTGATAACAAAAGTCTTCATTTGATCACTCCATTATTCATAGTCATTACCATCAAATATTGGTGGTATTGTAGGATTTAGATTATCAATGGAACCAACATTAATTCCTGCCATACTTAAAATAACCTTTGGCACACAAACTTGTTAGTAGAAAAAGTTTGTAACAACAATGTTCGAAATTAAAAAGTTCAGAATGAGAAAGTTCAGAATGGCAAGTTCATAATGATAAAGTGAACAAGAAAAACTTATACGTTAGTAAAATTAGTTCAGAGACCTCCTCTGATACCAATTTTAGGATCGAAATAATGATGTAGATGCTCAATATACAAGAGGGGGGTGAATTTTACACTTTAAAAATTCCTTTGGAACCTTTAAAGTTAGTTACGAATAAATATGTTTTCCTTAAACAATGGAAAGGGATAAGTTTAACAAATTCAAACTAAGAAAATTCACAACACCTCTAACACCAAATGAAAACATGGAATAAGGAATGAAGTTATAAACTTCAAGTCCAATGAACTTGCTTAAAACTGGAAAGAGATTCCGAAAGTAGGTTCCCGAAATATGGTTCTGGAAGTTGAAACTTAACCAAATATTACAAAGAGAGATTCTACCTTAAAGCATATAGATTCTGAATGAAACAGAGTACAAGAAAGGAAGTATAATAAAGTTATACTTTCCTTACAATACAATATGTAGCAGAAACAAACAAGTAGTAAAACTACAAGTAACAAGATATAAGTCTTTTAACCCAACGATAAGGGTATCCAACAACCTTGTATAAAGGTCCTTTGATTTATACTTTCAAGCATGTATGTCTTACCCACACCAGGGTAAGCCCTCGATACAAATATCGGAATCTCTGTCTTGCTATCCCCACAAGCCCTCAACATCAAGGTATTTGGAACCTCTATCTTCCTCAGCAAGGAAGCCCTCGAACTTCAAGGTATTCGACACCTATGTCTTCCTATCCCCGAAATTCCTCGAATGTAATCTCCAACATTCAGAGTCGCACAAAGAAAAAACTAAAGATCGGTTCAGTACGCACAAGGAATGAAAATATTTCTCTCTCTAGAAATCACCTTAGCATCGTGTGGTCTCTAGATCGATCAACTTTATTCATTGTTATTATGAGCTCTTTCAAGTGAGCTACTATTTATAGGCAAGGTCGGACTCCTTTCCAATGGTCATATTTTCCTAAATAGTCGGAGGGATCTGTACATGTGTAACTTAACCAACGGTTAGTTTATAACAGAATAGATGACATCGTTTTATAACAAAACAATTGAAACAGAAAGTGTTACATCGTTTTAAGTATAACTCAAAAGTTCAGAGCGAAGGTTCGGAGTGTAAACAAAATGTCAATGAGTAGAAAAATTATAAAAGTGTAAGCAAAATGAATGTTCAGAGTCTAACAAAAAATAATATTCAGTTTCTAAATAAATTCAGAGTGTATAAAGAAAAGATGATCAGATTCTGTTTAATAGGTGAATTCGGAATGAGAATTCGGAATGAGAATTCTTCATCAGAATTCGTAATGAGAATTCGTCATCAGAATTCGTAATGAGAATTCTTCATCAGAATTCATAATGAGAATTCGTCATCAGAATTCGTACTGAGAATTCGTCATTAGAATTCGTAATGAGAATTTGATGTCGAACTTCATGAGAATTCGTATCTAGAATTAGGAGTAGAACTTTATCATAGTTCGTATCCAGAAATCAGAATTAAACATCATTACAGTTCTCATCTAAAATTCGGAGTGGAACATCATTACAGTTCTCATCCAGAATTCGGAACCTAAAACAGAATGCTTCATATTAAAGTTTCAAATGATTTTGAGAATATAGAAATGAATCGAAATCTTATACATAAAAAATATATGGATGAAAATATGATAAGGATAATTTTTCTTACCAAAGCGATCTTCCTTATAAAAGAAAATTCCCTTATAAAAGCAATTTTCCTTAAATATAAGGTGTTTGTGATTTTCAAAACAAGAAGGAATGGAAAATTCATAAGGAAAACCTTATTGACTCAACAACGATTTCACCTTCAATTTAATGATATTGTTGCTCGTTCGTACATATGGATAACCGTATCCACGAACGCGATGAGTTTCATTCCCCATCATAACCATTCAAGAAAAAAATTTATTTTATGATTCAAAATAATTATTAAATAAATAATATCATTCTAAATTTGAATCAAATACATACTATCCATATTAATTTTTTCTTACATAACAAAACATATACAAAAAGAACTAGTTAACACTCGAAACTACGATAATTGTAAAATATTATTAACAAAGTAATATTATAAGATCATATATGATATCATATTAACTTATATAGTTATTCTATAATTTAATAACAATTATTTAACTATTATTCAAGAGGTTAATGTACAATCGCCCACGGAATAGTACAAGTTGAGTGTTAATTTCACTATCTCATTATTATCCGAGGTTGTTTTTACGTAATTATCTACTGGGACCTCTTTATCATCAACATCTGTGTTTTCTTAAAAATGAAATTCAAAACATTTTTACTATTTACTATAAAATGGTTTAATGTCATTTATAACCTAATTTTACTAAATAAGTTTTGAAAGAAATCATTCTTTCATTTTCCAAACAAGGTACTTTTTGACCTTTTCATCAAAATTAAGGTAAGAATGTATTTTTCTAACTTATATGGTGGGTTTGGTTAATTTATTCCATTATTTCATTGTCAAAGCATCCCATACATTCTTATAAGAATATTTTAAAAATAAATGTTTTCTTTTATAAATCTATGACTTTTAAATTATTTCAAATTAGAAAGATATATTTCTCTAAAATGGTTTTTATTTAATTTTTGTCAACATCATTTTATTTATTATAATACAAAACATCCATATTTTATTAAATGTTGTTTGATAGGTTTTACTCTGGATATGTTATATTTACAACATTTATAGTTTATGTATAATGTATTAACATTCATTAGGCTAGTTTTAATATGAATGATTGTGTAGTTTTTAAACCTTTTAATATGAGGAATGCATTGATCATATTAAGTGACAAGTGGATCCCTTTATTGATATCTGATGCTTTAGTAGGTCTCATGAGACAAACCAGTGTCTTGGAACAGATCCTTGAAAAAATCTTATTATTATTCTTGGCACAATACCTAGACAATGTGGTTATGAAGTCTGGAATTATGCATTCCATAATTATGAAAGTGGCTCTTGATATTCCATGTGATTATTCAACTAATACATTATCCACATTAATTGTTAAATGGAATTATTTGATTTTATCATTTCCATATTATGGTGATGTATATTTTTAAAAGGATTTTGTATTAGTCATATACATTTCCTTAAATGTTTATTATTATTTTTGAATATTTCCACTATATTGTTATCCTTACTGAGCATCTGAGCTCACCCCTTTCTATGTTTTATATTTCCAAAGATGAGAAGAAGTATATTAAGACTAACCTATAGGGATTGTATATGGGATATGAATGTTATTAATGAAGAAAATTTTGTTTTTGTTTTTCATTTTATAATTTAATTTATAATTTATGAATGTATCTATTACTTCTAAGGCTAGTAAAATGGCCAGTCTTTCATGACATGATTTCCTTCTATCATGCCAATGTTATGTAATAATGCACCGACTCTATGCAACTAGGGTCGGGTCATTAAATATAGTGTCATTTGAAACATGTAAACAAAATATTATATTCTTGGGAAAGATCATTGACATCTCCCATAAAGATCTTTACCTTTTTGAACTTATACATAATACCATTTTTTTAACCTGGAAAGGAAACATAAGAAAAGAGTGAGCTCAAATGCTGAGTAAGGGTCAAAAATGAAAATATAAACGTGTAATCATGAGATTAAGGTCATGTGAATGTGATAATGAAAATATAAGATCATTAACATCATAAAGAAAGATCATATAAATGAATCATTTAAAAAATAATGATTGTACATATGACCTGAATCATAAAGAAATAATAAAGTTAATCCATAAAATCATAATATAGGAAGAAACCATTAAATTTTGTTAGACACATCTGAATATAATCTTATTTCCATAGTAGATAAGGAATTACATCCAAGACCATCTTGTTAATATGGGTTGACTCCCACTACCATCTTGGTTGTCATTGTTCACTCCCATGTCCATCACAGTAGCATGAGTTCACTCCTCATAAAATATTGATAGTCGCGGCTCACACCCATATCCAAATTACATGAATGAGTTCAACCTTAATTACATATTTGTTTTCATGGTTCACTCCAATGACCGTCTTAGTAGTGAAGGTTTACACCCAAGATAATCATTTATATCTAATGAGATGCAAATCATTACCCAATTAATTCAATTGAGATATATGACCCACTCGTATCATAGTAAAATCATACATCTATATGCCAAAAAATCATAAAAAATACATCTATTTACAAATAAATTTTTCATATATTATAAAAATAATTCCCATATATTATAATATTTAATAAATTATATTTCAATCATGGTATATGAAATGAAATTTCATTTTAATTATCCTTCATGGGTTTTTATTTAAATTTTAATCAAAGATTATTGTTTCATTTCCCGACATCATTTTAAAATAAATATCTCTTAAATTTTATAAATCATTATATATATATATATATATATTCCTTTCATATAAGTCACAATAATTTTATTCCCCTATTTTTATCATTATAAATAATTTTTTTCACATTAACTAGAAATAAAATGAAATATTAATAATCTTTTAAAATGATTTGGTTTTCAATAATATTGTATTAAAATTAATAAAAAGTTAATTTATTTTAATGCTAATATTTTTTATTTGAATCCAAATTTTCTAGATATTCCCTTAACATATTTTCATGATTAAAAATTGTAATTTATAATTCCTTGTATTTTATTTCAAATAATTTAAATTTAAATATATATAAATGTTGTCTATATGGTTTGATTTTTACTAAAATAATCTCTTTTAACAGTTATATGTGAATTCATACTTCTTCTTCCAATGTTGTTTATATGAAAAACATTCAATTATTTTTTGTTATCTAAAATAAATTATTTTTATATTTTTTATAAATTATTTAATTTAAATTTTTTTCAAAAGATCAAGGATATTATTAATGACCAAAATTAATTTTTTGAAAACTCGTAAAAACCATTCATTTATTTAATTTGATTTATTTGGACATTTAATATCTCTACGTATGTTATTATTGAATTTAAACAATACATGTAATTTTTATAGAAGTATTTTTAAATTTATATCTATTTTTGAGGAATTATCTATTAATTCCATTGAGTTTGTTAATTATCTTCCATTTATAAACATGCCATTTATTGTAGTAAATTGTTTCTATAGACACATTTTATTCTATTAATCTAAATGAATGGTTTTTAAAAATATTTCATATAGCAATTTAATTGCATATATATTTACTAAACTGTATACTCCGTATCTATACAATGTCAATACGATATTATCAATTAGCATTATTGAAAAATATTTACATTGAATGTTACTGAACATCAGAGTATGGATTTTTACTTTACATGGGTATATCATGTGGCTAATATTAAATGGGTTATGAATAATTTAATTATGTAAAATCTATTTTAAAATGAGATTATAACAATTTTATTTTTATTGGATATTTATGATGTGATGAATAAAAAAAAATTTCTGATGGGTTCATCATTATAGAATTATTGATTTATTTCATATGGAACATATAAGTATGGATTAATGATGTGAAGGGTTATATCTCCCACCAATTAATTGATTAAATGATTATATTTTATTTTATATATCTACATGCAAGCAATTTAGATTCTCTCATGTGTGGTTTAATGGGTATGACTCGCAGTGGTGACGTTTCCTGAAACAAATATTGTGTAAAAATTTTAAGGTATCATATTGTTATGCTCCCATGGATCATTTTAATCAAATAATTATTCCCCACAATTTTTATTCATTATATTTATCTTATTCTATTATTTAATATTTATTTTGTTTGTTAAAAATTCTTATTTATCTACACTATATCCAAATTTTGATTTTATGATCACTTATGATATTGGATTTTTATCTGAAACATTTACAATTATTGAGAATCTATGATCAAAATTTTCATATAATTTGAATTCTTAGCTTGTGAAGAATAATGTAGCCTATAATAAATCTATATGGGATATAAGTGTTACTCAAATATGGAGAAATTTTATCAGGGTTTGTAAAATAAGATTCATATTAAACTATTTTCCCAAGACACTAAAACCTTATGTTTGTTGTGTTTTGTGAAATTATTTTTAAATAAAATAATAATGTGAAATAATTTAATTATTATCATGGATCATCTGAAATTTTATTAAATCTATTTTTTAATGTTATATATTTTTATATCCATACCCATGAGTGTGAGTCTAGGTATCCTCTATTGGTATCAATTTATGGTTTGATTATTTTGGGGTATTAGTTTATAGAACATTTGTGAAAACCAAATAGATAATTTGACTAGTTATTTTTATGTATAGGATAACATCATCAAGATCTTCTAAAAATGATATTATTTGGTTCTCCAAGAACTTACATTCCAATGTTGATTATACAATTAGATAAATTCTATTTCATGTATTCACTAATAGGTAATAGTAATTATGTTCCTAGATTGTGCATTAATTGTATCGTCATGTGGTGCATGAATTTTTTTTCTAAAAGAACTCTATTTTTGACACTTCCATGTGACAAAATATAGTATATTTAAATTATAATTGATAAAACATTGAATAATTATTTAAAAAGGCTATATTATAGAGATTGGGAATGATATATTCAAATATGGAGATTCCCATAAACCCTAGTTCTGGTGGAGTATTCACCTTGATTCATTCTCACAGAAATTTTCAGTCCTTAATTTTTGTTTTTGGTGGAGGCTATTATAGAAGCTACAAAAAATACCCATAAGAAATGGAGAATGATATTAATCGCATAGAAAAGGGGGTTTTATTTTGATGTTGTGTTGTGTGATGATTTTCAAAAGCTCAATAATGATATCATTCCTTCAATCATTTCAAATATATTGGACGATGGTCTATTATATATGGTGGAATACCCAAATTCTCTTGAAATATTATTATATATTTGAAATTTATCTCTTCATAATAATATCACTCTCTTTAAATGGGATAATCCATGGAATAATTGTTACATCAACTTCAGACTATTGTAGTGCTAGGAGTTAGAAAAGTGAAAGTTGATTCTTATTTGGAAGTGATACTTTCACATTTTCATTATCTCTATGGATGAACTTATAAATGATTTTAATATCTAAAACATTATTTTGAAACAAAATTTTCATAGTCGTAGAATGGTATATACATTCTAATTCATTTACAGTAATAAAATAAAATCATAGTTTTTTATTCCTTTTCCCAGTTTGAGTTGTGTATTCTAGAATCCCAAGAGACTTATTGATATAGTTTCATGTATTGTAGTTCCTATGAAATTGAATCAACACATTCTCGATAAAGGTAATGGATTTTAGGCCCATAATCTATTTAAAATTTAATGTGAATCAATGATTCATTGGGAGATTATTCTTGTGTTAAATGATAGGAATTTCTAAATTATGGTTGAGTATAAACACATTCCACCGTTATATGAGAGGTGAAAAAATGTAGGGATTTTTTTTATATTTTTAGCTTTAATAAAATTCAAGTAAAAAATAATATTGTTTAGAAACACAAAATTGGTATTTATATCATGAGATCCAATAATAGATGTCATAAAAATATTGAATTAGCAGAACTATTGGGAAAGGGCTCCAAAGAACATGTTCGGATAGAGCAGAATATTAATCCTATATAGTGGATTAGATATCTAATGATCCCAATGATGAGGTGTATGATTCGGTTGTGAATGAACTCTAGAATGGTTAATTTTTGTTACATTAACACGTGGCTTTAATGTAATATATGTTAATCATCAAAATTTTCAATTAATACAAAAATATCAGGTTATGGAGAAAAAAAATAATGTTTTGGTTCTGAGTGAACCCTTGAATGATTATATTGTGGTAGATATTAATGAAGTGTATGATAAGAATCATATGGAATTACTATACCCAGCAGTTGAGAATAAATTAGATATGTTGGGAGATAAATAAGATCATGATCACCTAATATTCGATGATCAAGACAATAGAACGGAAATACATGATGTTTGGATTATACCACTTGTTAAAACCAATATTTCTCCTTAAGCTATTTCCTTTTTATTTTTCTGATATAGCCCCATTTTAGGATTAATAATTTTTTTTCTAAGTCATTGTTAAGGACTGGGGGGTGTTCCAGGGGTTCGAGACATGAAAATGGGGGAAACATGCATTCTAGGAAGTCTGTATGGTTTGCGCACAATTTGGATTACTATTCAAGGGGATATCATGCAGGTAGTGGAAATATGAATGGTTTTCACATGGTCTTAAAAACCATGTGAGAGGGATGGCATGAGGGTAGTAGACTCTTCATAGATTGTGCATAGTTTGAAAAACCATGTGGGTAAACTGTGCAGCCAAGATACATTGAAATACTTGCAAAAAATGGCATTACAAGATTTCTTATACCAAATCTGGATTACACCATGTCTTCCTTTTTCAACCATAGGGAAAATACCAGATTCCAAGAATATCCAAGATGTTAATAACCTTAATTCTTAATCCATTTTGTGCATCTTCAATTATATATTGAAGATCTAGGTAAGACTTATATCCCTCTTACTACTCTTTTTGGTTTAGGGTTTCTATTTCTTCCCCATCTACATTTGAAGATATGAAACCCTTATTTTTTAGTGAGGTTTAGATTAATTCTCAAAAGTTTGGTTGAATCAATACTATGGATTCGATTAATGGTGTTTTCACAAACAGATTCAAGGTTGGTGGTCTACAAGTTATATCCCTTGGTTTTTGTGTAGATTTTTTCATGTAGGGATTTTATTATTTCCCTCTTTTAATGATTTATTTGTGACATTGAAATTATTTTATGTATTGTGTGTCTAAACAACCCAATGAAACCCTCATGATTCTTGTGGGATGAATGGAAGACGATGGGACCAATTTTGGGGCCACCCATGGTGTCTTCCAATATTTTCCAGACTTATAGTTTAGCATAGTAAATGTAAGGTCGTTGTGAGAGAACATAGTTCCCATGATGAAAATGTTAATATGATATTATGGATTTTTAATTTGTTTTTTATTAATACAGTTAGGTTGGGTAATGAACTAAGAGGTTTTTTGGTTGGTATGAAAATGGTATTAATTGATTAATGGGAAAATGCTATGTGACTAGATTTGTAAATGAAAATGCTTAGTTAGATAGGCATAGAAAATGGGAATGGGACTAAAGTGTTAAGTAATATAATGTTGAACATGTTTGTGGATATAAGATAAATGTTAATATCAATTTTATTGATATTTTTTCTTTCTTTAATTGTTTTTTTCTATGTTTGTGGTGATATGGTTAATTAGGGTGATTGGTAAATAAGAATGTGAAAATGGATTGGTTGAGTGGGGTATGAACTTGAGGTTCTATGCTCATAGGTTGATTTGAACTGAGGTTCAAGCTCCTCCCCAAATGGACATCATTTTATGTGAAAACAACAACTTGCATACGAAAAACCAACCAAACGCATTCAGATTGTGTTGATATATTAGAAAAAAGATCCATGGTACATTTGTGACATGTACGAGTCAACCCCGCACCAATCAGAGGCACGATGTGGCTGGAACCACTGTAAGTGTCTCTCTATTGTTTAAAATGGTTATCATTTTTAGTGAAAACAACAACTGACAAATGATAAATTGACAAAACACATTCAGATTATGTTAATACTAATGTAAAATGATCCATGAGTCATATGTGGCATGCATTAGTCAATCACTCCTCAATCTGAGGCATAGTGTGGCTGATATCACTCAAAGTGTCTCTCTTTTGTTTAAAATTGACACTATTTTAAGTAAAAACAACTGGAATATGAAATCCAACCATATTCAGATTGTGTTGATACTTTAACAAAATGATCTACTATTCATATGTGACGTGTATGACGAAACCCCGCATCAATCCAAGGCGCAGTGTGGCCGGTACCACTCAAATAGTCTAAATTTTCTTTAAATGAACAACATTTTAACTGAAAACATCAACTGGCATAAGAAAAACCAACCAAAACACATTCGGATTGTGTTGATGCAGTAGGACAATGACCCATGAGACATTTTTGAAATGTAGGAGTCAGCCCCGCATCAATCCAACGTACGGTGTTGCCGGTACTGCTCTAAATGTATCTCTTTTGTTTAAAATTGACATCATTTTAAGTGAAAAGAACAACTGGCATATGGAAAATGGACCAAATGTATTCAGATTCTGTAGATACATTAGGTAAATGATCCATGGGTCATTTGGGTTCTATATGAGTCATCCCTGCCTTAATCCGAGTCATGGTGTGGCCGGTACCACTCAAAGTGTCTCACTATTAATAGAAATGATCAACATTTTAAACGAAAAAAAACAACTGGAATACATAATACCAACTGAAAACATTTGAATTTTTTTTATAAATTAGGAAAACGATCTAGTTGTCATTTTTTATGTGTATGAGTCAACATACCTCAATTCAAGGAACGGTGTAGTCGGTAGCATTCTAAGTGACTCTCTTTTGTTTAAAATGGATATTATTTTAAGTAAAAATAACTTACTTACGAAAACCAACCAAACATATTCGTATTGTTTTGATACTTTAGCACAAAAATAAATGGGTCATTTACAAAGTTTAAGAGTCAACCAAGCCTCAATCTGATACCAGGTGTGGCCGGTACCACTCAAAGTGGCTCACTTTTATTTGAAATGGACAACATTTTAAGTTCAAACAACAATTGGCATATGAAAAACCAACCAAATGTATTCGGATTGTGTTTATAATTTAGTAAAATGATACATGGGACATTTTTGATTTTTACAAGTCAACCACGCATTAATCTGAGGCACAATGTGGCCGGTACCACTCTAAATGTCTCTCTTTTGTTTATAAGGACTTCATTTTTAGTGAAAACAACAACTCACATATGGAAAATGGAACAAATGTATTCATATTCTATTGATAATTTTAGAAAATGATCCATGAGTCATTTTTGATGTGTACGAGTCAACCCTGCCTCAATCCGAGGCGCGGTGTGGCCGGTACCACTCAAAGTGTCTCACCATTATTTGAAATAATCAACATTTTAAATGAAAACAAAAACTGGCATACAGAAAACCAACCAAACAAATTTTATTGTGTTGATACATTAGTAAAACGATCCATTGACCATTTTTGACATGTAAGAGTCACCCCTGCCTCAATCCGAGGCACAGAGTGGCCGATAGCACTCTTAGTGTCTCTCTTTTGACTAAAATGGACACATTTTTTAGTAAAAACAAATGACATAAGGAAAACCAACCAAACATATTCCGATTATATTGATACTTTAGCACAAAAATACACGTGTCATTTATGATGTGTACGAGTTAAAAAATCCAAAATAAAAGTCTTGGTGTGGCCGGTACCACGCAAAGTGTGTCACATTTATTTGAAATGGAAAACATTTTAAGTGAAAATTACAACTTTCATACATAAAACCAACCAAACATATTCAGATTGTATTGATACATTAGAAAAATGATCCATGTGTCATAGGTGACATGTACGAGTCAACCCTACCTCAATTTGAGGTATGATGTGGCAGGTATCACTCTAACTGTCTCTCTTTTGATTAAAATGAACATCATTTTAAGTAAAAACAACTGGCACACGGAAAACCAACCAAACATATTCAAATTGTGTTGATACTTCAGAACAATGATCCATGGTTCAGCCACACATAATCCACTTCTTATATGAAGAAATCCTACACTCATTTTAAAACACATGACATTTAATACACCAAGGAAAACTATCTCTAAGTCAAAAAAGCTTATTGATACACACCCATTATCATCATCACTAATTTCAATGACACCTACACCAACCCATGACATTATATTTTTTTTTGGTTGAATTGATTTATTCATTTCGTTATTTTGGGTTATTAAGATCTAATTTATGAATTCAATCATGTATGTGTTATAAAAAAATGCAATTTTGTATGTATTCTTAATTATATATCACATATAATTACGTATTCAGTTTTTAATGTGTATTCATAAATAAGATGAAGTTGACTATTAAAGAAGTCTTGTCAAGAGAAGATGAATATGATTGAAAACTATTTAGTCATCCTCAATATAAGATTTCTATAATTGGAATCCGAGTTGAAAAGTCTTAAGGGAACACATATTAAGTCTCAAAAAAGAAGGAAATAGTTGACGAATGTACTCAATGCTCACTAGAGAATTATAATTCCAAAATATTCCTAACATGTGTTAAGAAGATCTTGACTTCACTCATTGATCTATCATAAGAAGCTGATAAATTAAAGGTACCATCCATACCAACTTGTTGTAACGTCTCTTAAATTTCTTCTACAAAAAGTTCAGGTTGATTGAAAACTTATAAAAAATTGTGTGGAAGTAGAATAATGAGAAGAAACCTACCACCATGGTTGTGGTGGATAAAGGAAAGAGTGTGGAAGATATGTCCTCACATAAATCAAAATATTTTATGAAGGATACTCAACAAGCTTATAAATAAGATAAGAAGAAGTCAATTTTTGTTGAGATATGTTGGTGTTGTAATAGAAGTTGTCATTGTTCACTGGATTTTTGGTATAATTACATAAATATAAAAGCACAAAGAAAGACCATATGAAGGGTGATACATCCATATATAAGAAAGAAACATCCATATATCCTAAAAGATCTATATACTGTAAACCAGTTTGGAATGTTAGATGACATCTGTGATGTATGAAATTGAATTATTCACATAAATTTTTCATGTTTATTTCAATATTTACCCAAAGCTGATAAGAAAATATGACCACAAGAAGATGGAAAAAAATGAAAAAGCTGAAAATTCCTTAGATTCATTTTCTAATAAGGTAAAGGGTGGTGCATCCAAAAGAAAAAATAAGGATGATGCCACTCAGAATAATCCATGTAGAATATCCAATATAGATTCCTCAATTACTAATGACATACAGTTGTTTTGGCCTGAATATTTGTAAATAATGATGAAAATTAAAGATTCACAGGGGAATGATAGTGCTAAAAAGAAAAATAATATTTTATATGAAGGAAAAAAACTGATCTGTGTGGTGCAAAAAGGATGGTCACACTATTATAAGATGATTTGAATATACTCCATCCCTACAAAAATTTCTCACTAAGATGAAATTTTCAACAGGAGATTCTTGTTCATTGAAAGAACATTAATATAGAAGATTCACCCACAAAGAGATAGAATAAATATTGAGGTACACTCAATCACAGTCATCAATGAAGATTAGTAGTGAATGTGTGAGTAATGAAGCATCTAAAAAGAGAAAATCAGCGCTACCTTGTTCTTCACATTGATGAAGAAAGGAAGATCCATCTTATTCTATTAAATCATTGTGTAATGTATTTTTTGTCATCATAAATGAAATTACATGTTATTAATGATCTCAGGTGGAGAACCTGGGATTCAATGATTCGAAGTTTTCTCTTAGGGGGAGACACATGAAGAAGCTTCCGGAATCAATATATCAATCAGTATAAACATCAGTTTGAATGAAATTAAATTACTCTAAATACTGTATAAAGACTATGTCATTGAAAAATGTATGTTATTTATAAATATCACATCCATGGTTACGAAAAATAAAGACCATTTTATAAATTTATTGTTGTAGAGTTAATCAGTGACATAAGAAGAGTGAAAGATCCCCAAGGTCACTTATCCAACCCGTTTCACTGGAATTTTTTTGATCATTTTATTGGAGAGAGTGCAAGAGTTTCGGGTGATTATTTCATATCACACTTAATATTATAATCCTAGAATGCCAGTGGAAGTCCATTGAATACAAGTACATGAGTTCTCATATCATGAGGTTTAATATTTAGTCGGTAATGGGCGATGTTGTTGTCTAAATCAAATCCTCTTCTGTTATACACAAAGCATTTCTCATCTAAACATAGAGTGGAATTATTAATGGCACATTTCTTAACTATGATTTGATACCTTCTCTACCATTGACATTGTATATATAGTCAATAAACTAGATATAAGTGGAATGAATGTTTTGGGGTAATAATTATATAAATGGATAAAGAATATTCTCATTTTGAAATTGACATATTCATTCAAGATAATTTTTTAGTTATTGAAAAAAAATAAAAAGGGGGATATTCTTGGGACCACATTGTGTATAAGTTGGGTTTGTGATAAAATTCTGTTAATAATGGTAAAAATGAAGAAAGAACTCCAATGTGAATGGAGATTAATTAATGCGATGATTCCTAGAGAATTGTTATGGATTCAGATAATTGGATTACATGCTTGGGAAAATCTCAATGTTGTTATAAATAAGAATATCGATGCATTGATCATGATAAGATCAAATAAATTCTATCATTTCTGATACAATGTTTAAAAAATTGACGTAGAATCATTTTAATGATTATTGAAGTACGTTGGATTTTATAATCAAAAAAGGAATGGATGAGGAAGAAAATAACGGTGTGTCATGGGCTTGGTATTTGAAGGTGGTAGCAATTCATGTGTATTATGTTCATAGGTGGAAATGAAATTTGACACCCATAATTTTTATGTGGAAAAATAAAAAATTATCCAGCCATGAATGTCTAGCTAAGGTCCTTAACCTCATGAACATGCAGGGCCTGAGGGTCAGCAACACCAAAGGGAATCCTGAAGGCTATCCTTATAAAAGGCATTGGGTGTGCGGACTATATATAAGCCTAAATTTGCACACACAGTGATGAACCCATGCGGTGAGTGCATAGTGGGCTCTAAGAGCTCACCCGGAGGATGCAATGTGAGGGATAAGAGCGTGCTCGCAGAGAACTGATTGGGGGCTGCAACTGAGGTGGGAGAGAAGAATTATGAAAAGATGCTGAGACTACTTGATTGTTGAACCACACCTCACATGAATCTCTATTCTGATGTGGGAAAACATTTTAAAAACATGGATGTAATCTCAGCAGCTCATCTCATCTCGCATCTCGGTCTACAATCTGATCATCTGCGACATTTTATCATCCAAATATTTTCACCTCATCCGATCTCTCTCCACGCATGTTTGAGCCAGGGTCATATTATCCTCTCATAACATTCAATACTTCAATTTACATAATTCTCAACCTCTCGACACTGCTTCCACTGACCGACGACACTGGACTCAATGGAGAAGAACCTCGATCCCCATGGACAACCAATGACTACCAAATAAAGATCATTTCGACACCATGAAGGCTACTGAATTGAACAAAGACCATACATGCAATCCAGATCTTTCATACATTTAATGTCTCAAAGAAGAAGGATCGGTCGAGGAAAAATGAGTTTCCACGGCCTCGTGGGATCGAGAAAGATTTATTCATGAGAATTGTGCACCCAATATTGACTCCATTCATGAATATAGGATCCCACATTATATAGTAAAATAACTGAGGATCTCGACATATCTTCTCCCACAGGTTTGAATATTTTCAAAACCATGGAAATCCAGAGAATTCAATCAATTATCCCAATATCCATTAACATGGTATGTGAATGTGGAAGTATAAATTCCCTCACCTATAAAAGGAGGAGACATATAATAGAAGAGAAGATGCTCCCATATACCTAAGGGCACCTGATTTCAAAAAATATAGAATCTCTCTACGCATCACATTGTGAAGACCAAGAAGAGCGTCATGTGACTTCAACGCTCTGTGAAGAATTGATCTAGAAAACCATTAACAGGTTCTACACACCCTCGAATAGCTTCCCAAAGAACCATCAACTGAAAACTTGATAGGTTTTATAAAACCCTCGTTTTTCATCATGAAGGTCATGCCCTTGAGAGCCAGTGGTTGAGCCTTAGTCTCACACTGTGGTTTGAAAATAGGCATAACTGTGATGCTTGTCCACAATGATGAACTGTGAATCACATGACCTTCTCAAAGGTTAGTACCATTTCCTTTTCATTCTTATATTATTGTTTATAGGGGTTCCGGTATTGGTTAAGATGGAGGATCCAACAAATAAAATGGTAGTACATGTTTTATGAACCCATGGTCATTCTTCAAGAAATCCCAAGATCTTTATTGGCTTCAACATTTGCGTTTGAAAAAGAGAATAGATAATACCCATATAATTATGTGTATGATGTAATGTTTCTTGAACGTAGTGAAAAGTGAATATGAGAAAATGAATGAAGGGGAGAATAGTTTGTGTGTGTACTTATAGTCATACCCCCATTAGGGTTATCACAAAAGATAAGAATAAGTAATCTATCCATGCACTCTTGCATGCACATTCACATGTAATGATATTTTAAGAATGAACCTATATTATATGGGAATGTGAGAAAAGAAGAAGAATGAGTGAAGAACAAATACATGCTTTCATTTATATATTAAAAAGGGTGGAATCTAGTAGAATATATAATAACTACACCAAGAAGAGGAGAAGATAATAATAAGAAGAAAAATCTTTCCCCAAAAATTATATATGCATGATCAAATGCATTCTTGAACAAGAGAGAATAGTTGACTCTGATGATGCCTAGTGAGCCAATACGTATTACATAAAATTCACATAGTTGTATGTTTTTAAAGACTAGAATTAAGAAGAATAGTGTATTTATTTTTTTCACTAAATAATATATTGTGTAATGAGTTGTTCCACTAGTAATGAAAAAGTAGTTTAGTGCAGTTGGTTTTGGACAAATGAAGAAGAGAGATGAATAAGGGAGTTTCTTACCTAATAATTTTCAATTAACAAATTGAAGTGAACTTATGAAGATAAAGAGTAGAACCTACCATTTGAAGAAGGATTAATACATTCTCCAAAGGCAGTATAAAAATCTAGAAAGAGGCTGCACATTGTACTAGGCTATCACCAGTCCAGGGAAGAGGATTATTTTCCAACCCTCTATTGTGTAGGGAATCACACAGTCTAGAGTATTATTTTCCATGAAACTTTGTAATAACATCATATCACATTATAGAAAATAATCTTTTCACTGGTCATACCCATCCATGGAAAGGAAGTAACTGCTCTTATTGAGTTGTTAACCTGGTAAAAATATCATGTGCATATTTTTACTACTTTATATTATTGCATGAGACATGGGAAAGAGAATAAGATAATCAAGATCCTAATAGGTCATTAGGTATTGGGATTGAAAGTTGTAATTGGTTTAAAATATATCTAATGTTGATTCACCCCCTCTATTAGTGTTAGGTATATGAAAAATTGTTCCTCTCAAATGGGATAAAGAAATAATAAATTCTATAACGCGTTGAAATGAATTAAAAAATTCTTAATTTTGATTTCATTCATAAATGTGGAGGATAAAATTTATTAGGATATGTAAAGTATTACTAATTTCATTATATCAAATAGTTAAAAATTTATAAATGGGGCCACAATTGAATGATAAATTATTGAAATAATTATTCCCAATATGGTATATTCTATGTATACCAGCATGCCTACATGTATCAACAATTAATGTGAAATTAAGCACAACATTTTTAGTCCTAATACAATTTGTGTTCAAGATCTAGATGGATTTTATTATTACTTATTTTAAACGATATTGGGATTTGAATAAAATAGGTATTTGAAAAAAATTCCTCTCATTTTTTCCAAATATAATAATTCCACATTGGTGTAATTATCATATTCTCTCATTGATTCCAAAATAAAAAAATTGACATGGGGTTCAATTCCTAATGCATGTTTCCCTATAGACTATAATTTACTAAAGTGATTAGTAAAATTCAAGATAATTATATATATGGTGTCACTAAAATTATTATTACATGAAATAAATTAGGTTTTTTCAAAGGAATTTCCATTCATGATTTCATACGGTATATTTTAGAGTTTGTAAATTTACTCAAAAAATATAAGGGAATGAATCATTTATATTAAACATGATATGAATATGGATTTAAGAACAATGGTTTAGAAATTAATTTATAATTTGTTACTTATATTTGGTTTATATGGATCATTTATTATTATGGTGAAGTATTTATTTTTCCCAGATCACATATCAGTTTAAATTAATGGATCTCTAATTGGGTATTTGAGGAAATCATGTAGGGTGTGGTAAGGTGATCCACTATTGTATTTTCTTATTACTATTTAAAATTATTTCCTTTGTATTATTATCTCATGTATTATTGAATGGGGTTAAATCATACACATTTATTCTTCCAAATGTCTTAATTATGGAAATTATTTTCATTATTCATATATTTTCATTAATATTATATATTATTGAAAATGTACAATCATTTGCCTTAAATTATTTTTTAATCATATGTGTTTTTGGGAAATCTATTAGTTTGGAAAATTCACTGAATTTATTTGTGAATTGATTCCCTCATTCTAGAAAAAGATATATTATTTCTGATTTGGAAATTAGAAATTGTTTCATGCCCTTTACTTATCATTTTGTGTCATTTTTAATGAGTTGTAAGACCTCTTGTATCATTTATATTTGTGAATCGATTATTAATCAACTTTCTACTTGTAGTGGCTTGAATATTTCAATATAAGTAATAATTTTTATTGTAACATACGCTATAGTTTATAGGATGGTATATTATTTTAGGATTTATATATGACATAATGATTTGGTAGAGAGTTTTAATGTTTCGATGAAAAAAACTATTTGAAGTGGGAAGATATTGAAAAGTAAAATGGTAATAGTTTAACTAAAAAAATGTTTCTATCTTATGATAATGGGGGATTGGGAATTAAGTATATACATGGTATTAATGAATCCATATTGGACCAGATTCACTATTATCTTATTAATAAATCTTCAAACTGTATTGGTTTTTTTAGAAATGGAATCATGGGATATATTGTACAAGGAAATAGTACATACATGGAATTTACTATTTTTCTAATATTAAATAATCATATAATACTACTATGTATTTCTCGTGATTGATTGTTAACCAAATTTTTTGACTCATATTCTAATCATATAATTGGAATTTTTATCCACATTATAAGGATTTTAACCCTCATATTAATTATTGGATACTCTAATATATACAAGAAGGTTATTAAGAAATCATATATTCTTATTACAAATGATGTTAATTGCATAATCAAAGACTATCAGTCTACCTCATGTGTTGGTTTTTTGTTGTGGGAACATACTATGAATGTCATACCCACAATTAGAGTCGTATATACACAATGATATTGTGATTATTATTGGTATATGGACATTATTAAATGATTTATCAACTCATTTATTTGGCCCTCTTGAATTACACATGGTTGGAGGATTCCCAATAATAGAATTCCTAATGATAATTGTGTGAAATTTTTTTATTTCACTGTGTTCTAGGTTTTCATTATACAATGGACACTATATGGATTCCGATAACATTTTCCAGAGTTTTGTAACTACCTCATCACTATTTAATGGGATTTATGATCTGTTAATGAAAATTAAAAAGATCATGGGTTCCTTCTAATCATTTTTTAGTCTTTAAGTTGAACTTAACTTCATTGATTTGATTCTAAACATCTTTATGTTGGCAGTTCCTACATGCTATTTGGATCAGCAATAATGTTAAGATCCATTAGGGTACTATCATTGGTATATGTTTGGTACTAGTAAAAATAATTGTTTTACTCAATGAATCAAATTATATAAACCATTATTCCATATACAATTGTGTTTTGGATAACATTGTTGTCAATCGATATGGAGTTTCTAGAAATTTCAAGCTATCAACTAGTATTGTGGATGTGTTATCAATAACCCCTGGATCAATTTGACAAATATTAACTCAGATGCTGATTCAAAAGAAAACCATAGTCCCACTAATTGTGTTGTGGTGTTTCACTGTTACAAGGGTGGGATTCAAGGATTTCTATATAGATATTGTGGTATATTATCATCTATTGAAGCAAAAATGTTGGTTTTTCCTAATATTATCAATATATCAATAGATAAAAGTGGAATAATTTATGGCTTGAATGTGACTCCACTACAATTATACAAACCATAAAAAATGTATTTTACATTACTCTTGGAGACCCACTGCTCGCTAGATGGATTTTTTTTGGATTTTATTTTGAGTCACTGTATCATTGTTACACATTTCAATCTAGAGGAAAATATGGTGGAACATGGTTAGAAAAGGGGTTTATATTAAATATATCATACTTGGTCAGATGAACTTTTGGTAGATTTGGTTTTATCTTTTGAAAGAGAACATAATAAAATCTCATTTTTCAAAATACAATAATCTTATATGTTTTTTATTAATAAATTATCATTCCTTTTTAGTCGATGGGTCATATAAAAATTTAATGTCTTTGTGTTTGATGTTAACTAATTATGTTAGAGATCCTAACAAGATAATGGAAATGGTAAACTATGGATTGAATAATGAGAGTCATATGTTTAGATGGAAGTATTATATGTTAAAAAAGATGGTTTCATATGGAATTAAATCTTCAAATTAATAATTTTTTCGTATTGATTTTGGGGATATTTGAATTACTTTTTTTGGGATTTATAATTTGGTTGATATAACCCCATGATAATGATCATGAGAATGGAATAAATCCAGAAACTACTCTATCTTATAAACAAATAATATAGAATTATTATCATTTTTATAATCATAGTATATTCATGTTATATGAAAATTGTGAGTTTCATATTATTATATTTAGTAATTTGGCAGATATCGTAATAAAAATTATTTCTTGTTAATCATTTCTATTTTTCTTATGAATTTTTATTTATTTATAATATTATGGAATATTATAAATGTAATTAAGATTATGTGTAATTTATGAATATTTCTCTTATGTTGTTTCACATTAATGGGTTTGAAATGTATATTTAATAGTATCAATGTAATGAATAATTGAATGTATTTCCTTGTTATATTTTTGTGGATAACTATTTAAGAACAATTATTTATGATATTGATAAGTATTATGGTTAATATATACATGATTTTGTTTTAATAATGGGATAATTTATTTTGGAAAAATTATGATTGATAGCATTTATAGCCTTGAAATAGATTATAGTTTTAATGAATATGATATATGATAGTTTATATGAAGTTTATCTCTTTTTTGATTATATTATATATTTGTTTCTACTATGTGACTTAATGAAAATTTAATTAGTAAAATTTATTATTAAAAATGGTGTTATTTTTCTAGGGAAAAAATGTTTTTTTGTTGTTTAGTGTCATAGAATTTGATTTTTTTAGGTATACTATGAAAAATGTTTGATTAGGTTATATACATAATTGAGTACATGAGTGTAGTAATTTTTTTTTTTTGGAAAATATATGTAATTTGATAAACATTTTGAGATTTTGGTAGATTTAATATTAAAATATATAAGAAAAATAACTTATATATCGAAAATACCATCACATAATTTCATTACTGAGTAATAATTTAAATTTTATGGGAAATATTTATTTAAGGGGGTTAAATTTAATTACCAGAGTTTTTGGTTTATGTATTTTTAAATTATTACTAAATTTTATATATTTATCCACATAAAATACCGAACAAAAACATGTTTTAGAGTATTTAATATTAATATATTAATATAATTATAATATCTACTATAAATAATTTTTCAAATTAATTGTGAAATTCATATAAGATATGATTTCGAAAATATAATATACTGAAATTTTATTTTCAGTAAATGTAATTTTCCATTAAATATATATAGAATTATCATTTTAAAGATAATTTTATAAATTTAAGAACATAGGATTTATAAAACGAACATGATTTTTTATTCTACAAAAATAATTTATCTATGGAATATTTTTATAATTTTGTAAAATAAATTTTTTATATAAATTGAAATTATTTTCAGTGTGCTAATATGATTAATATTATGAAATTAATATAGTACATGAATTTATTAACTATATTTAAAAAAAATTTATATAAAAATATACTCAAAAAAAAAACCTTCAAACTATTTTTTTAACTAATTGATGTAATGAGAAATTTTTTAGAAGCTTATGTAATTTTCTATGCCAATTATTTTTCATTCATATAAAACAAATTCCACAATTTTAGGAATTAAATATTTCAAAAGGTATTTAATAATTTATATCAATAGTATATTATTATTTTAGATGGAAATGTTTACATTTTGGCATAAAAATTGACTTCTATGATTGATCTCAATGATAATGATAATTATAAAACTATTGTCTTCAAATAATTGTTTCAAGAATATTTTTTTATTATTCTATAAATAAAGATATAATTAAATTCTAAATTTTTTTGTTAATATATTTTTTAATCTTATATATGAATATACTATGACATATTTAGTTCAAAATCAATACATAGAAATTACAAAAATCATATTTTAAAAAATAATTTTTAATAAAAATCTTTATTTATTTATCAAATGATTTAATTGAAATAAATATTTTAATTAATTAGGAAATATAATTTTATTAAATAGAGTGCAAATTTAGTTTTCTAACACCCAATTTTGTTATGATAAATAATTTTATATCCTTTGTTAAACATATAGTTCTTGATTAAAAACATGTTAACAATATAAAAATGAAAATAATAAAATGTATACAATAAATCCATAAAATGATTTAAATATGTTTAAAAATATTTTAATAAGAGTGGAGATGGATTTATAAACCATATATTGCCCAAAACACCATTAGTTATTACTTTTGGGACCATTTAACAATGAATACTATCATTCTATAATAAAAAATAATGGGTGTTCGCAATTTTTTTCTTTTTATCACTAATAATAGTGGACACTTCATCAATAGTGACCCGGCACAAAAATCCCAAAGATGATGTCTTTTATCAATTACATTGGAATGATAACAAAGAATCACTCCTGAAAGGACTGATCAATTTAGTACTCCTAGTAAACCATATACACACATGAAACATACATTACCAAACAATACAATAAGTACAAAATTTTATTTCATCTCATAAATTATATCTAAATAAATAAATAACTTCTAGAATAATTCTACTAAATATAGAAATATACCTAAATATATTTCATAGTACACCTCTTGTATGATTAGGGAAAGATACATAATAAGGGTGATCACAAATGCTCTGCAATGGAAAAATATCATGTAAACAATAATGATTCAATGAGAATAATAATAATAATAGCATGGTAAATAATAGAACACATATACCATATAATCAATAGACTAAGAATAATGCTTTTAAAAATATGGAAAACTAATAAAAGGAAACACATGCCAATAAAATAACTAAATGAGGATAAATAAACAAGGAAATGTTTGAAACTGAAAGACATGACATTTATTCAATGAACTGAAATTGAAATGTATCCATATACATGTCAACGTAATATCTCATAGATGAATAACAACTGAAACTAATTTGGGGTAATGAGTTGTTATCAGATTTTATATTTCCCAGGTAGATGGAACCAGTACCATCAATAGACTATTTACCTATATCAATTTTGGTAATGAATTCATCTCCTGGGACTATTGATGCACTATGCGACATTCATTAACCAGTCTGTCACTTGTATATCATGCACTAACTGATCTATGAACCATATAGGTGGCATTAACCATACCCTAACCCCTATAATACATGTACAAAAAATTTAAATCAGTAATTTTAATTAAAAAATATACTTATTTAAAAAAAGGACACAATTTCATCAATATTTACAAGAATAATAAAATAACATTTAAAATAAACACATATATAAAATGGTATACAGATTAGGAAATAATCAATAACCTAAAAAGTGATATGAATAGTTAAGGGAATATCAATGTCAAATGATTTTCGGTAATTAAATACATTAAGGGATTAAAATTAATTAAATTAGTGAATGAGAATACTATCAATGAAGGACTCTCATGTAATTAATGTATGCTATCAAGGAAGGAAATCTAACATTTTTTTGTGTTTTATAATATATAATGTATATTATATTTATTTAAGATGATAAATATATTTTTATTTATTAGGTTATTATATACACCTTTTACAAATGGTGTTGTGTGAGTTACAAAATATAGAATAATAAGATATACTTTATAATTTTAGGGTGTTACATTATCCCCACCTTAATTAAATTGCATCATCCAAATTTAAACTTGATATTGAAAAAAAGATTGATTGGTATTTCCTACATTGAAATCCCAAATGTTTGGAAGGCTTCATATGTCATCCTTTATAAATGAGAGAATGGAATGTAAAATGGTCACATGGACTACCATATAACTAGGTCTATAAGTAGGAGAAAAGTAGTGGAATATAGAGATACATACCTAGATGAAAGGAATAAATATTTATAGGGATTGAATGTAGCCATCAATAACTGTCACAAACCAACCTGAGTTGACCATGGACCGGTCACCTGACCCGATCCGCGACAAGACCTTAGAGGTGTTGCCAATCCTCTTGTGCTAGAGACAAGCACCAGGGTATTAACCGAAAGAATGTGTGAACTATTTCTCCAAATGAAAATTAATAATGTAGTAGAAAAATATTTATATCAAAGCACAAAAAATAAATGACACAAAAAAAAATGAAAGAACGATCAACAAAAACACACTAACCTGACAACGACCAAAACACCTCTCGACCCTGAGATTCACTCACCAAACCACAATAAAATATCGCTCATGGTGAACAAGCTCAAGTCAAACCTGCAACAGATTCTAAAAAAACAAAACAGCACATGCATGAGAATGAAAACATAGTTGGTTGACCTGAATAGTTCTATTTCCAATGCACATACAATTGAATAAATAATTCACTAATTTCAAGTTTGGGCTATAATTTTTTTTTAAAATAGGTTTTCATAAATATTTTACTTGAAAACAATCCATGAACCATTTCCCTTAATTATTTTCAAAACTATTTTCTATTCATTAGTTCTAATAGAATTTTAAAAGGAAAAATTATTTTTTTACATTTTCAGATTTGTTCAAATTGAAAAAAAATCATTTGAGAATGATTTAAAAGTAACTAATCAAAAATATCACACCTTTTTCCAAGAAAACATCACACAGAAATGAAAAATGGTTAGTACACAACAAGGAAAATGTAGATACACAAACAGGTACAACATTCATCACTTTTATGAATAGAGATCCAAAAATACATGGGATGACCCTAGGATCTTGTGAACAATCTAGAACGTACTATACATGTGACTAATCCTAAAGGAATGCCTACTCTCTAAGATTTCATAATTCCATAAAACTTGATCATCGCCCTACCTTTCCTAATAGAGGGGCCCAATCCCACAGAAATAATAACAAAACACCTCTATACTATGGGACACTATCCAGTGCATAATATAAACTAGTGCATCAATAATTCACTAAAAATTCACTTATTATGCCAGGTTCTTATATCAACATGTTTAATAAAAGGGGCGGTGTCAACAATTTCAATCAAGCATTCACGATTCACAAACATCACACACAACTCACACAATCAATGCACATAGCCAGATCACCCCAGAGTCACCCCAAAGAGAGTTTTCAAAGTAATTTATATTTTTAAAGTTCCAAACAGGCCTTAATAAACCTTTAATATGAACAACACTCCTCAAGAGAAATAAATACAATTGGTCGTGTGTTAGAAGATAACATTTTGCATCAAACCAATACCACACTTGAACGTTTATAAATTTTGTTCAATGGACAAATGGTCATTTTTCACTATTTTGTGACAATTCATCAACAAAATAATTATAGTGGGATGCATAAAAATAAACAGTCTCATTTAAAGAATATAATTATTCTAAAAATAAATAATTAATATCATTTTACATTTAACTAAAATTAATGAAATATCATGCAATTAATAAATTCTATATTTTAATGTTTGTTCAGTGGGGGACCTACCTCGATTAGAAAACCAATCATGATGACATGACACAAATCATATGGGCACGCAAGAATGTGAAATCTGGAGACCATAGTAATGTGGATAAATATTTTCAAGGTGTTACAACTACAATGATTACTAAAATACATAAACACTGATATAAAACAATCCAATGTGACAAGCAGTGAAAATGAACCACCTCGACATGTTTTCCAAATGCTTCTTGAACCATCTATATTATTATCTAAACCACTTTAAAATTTTCAATGTGTTTTAAAAAACCACACTTCATCATAAAAATTCATTAATAATTATAAAGAGCCACTAGGCCATTTCCAGAAAACACTTAGACTGTTCACCCTAAAAACGCACAATACACTGAAATCAATGTTTAAAAGAATGTATGAATCAACACATTTTAAAACTAGACTCGCAACACCCAAATTATTTAGTAAATAATTCAAACGATTATAACTATTCGTGGAGAAGTATACCATAGCATTACAGACACAAAACCAACTCAAAACCCCTTAAAATCCTCTTTTATAAACAAATTCACACAAATAAATTTCAAAACCGCAACTATCAACCTTTATATATTTTAATAATCAATCTATGTGATTTAATAAAACACTATTAGATGACCAAATGTGCACTCGATAACATATAAAATGTCATAAAATCCAGTAAGTGATTAAATTCATCAATTGCAGAAAACAATTATTGTAGAAAATAAATTATTTAAATAATATTCTTATTTAATTAAACATGAATATTAATTAATCAATTAATAATCAAACATCGAACCACCTGCCTCAAGCATTGAAGGATCTCCTGGAAATGGTGAAAAATTAGTTCACACTGCAGCCACACTTACGAGAATCCAATACCAACATACACAACAAGAACGAACACACAAAAATTTGGATTTAACCCAAAAAAATAATATTTAATATTAGAGAATAAGAAATCAACAAAAATAATACCACAAAGGGGGAGACCTGACACCAAAGGGAGAGGTCCTTGAACAAGCTTGCAGGTGTCGCACCAGTGAGGCGAGGGTGGCCAGACCGGGTGTTGGGGTGCATTGGGAAGAGGACAACACAGTATGATTTTTTAGAGAGATGATGGATGCGGGTCACCGGGGGGAGTGAGGCTGGTTAAAAAGTGAGTGAGGGAGGTAGAAGGAATGTGATGTGTAGTGGGGACTAGATGGAGGTCACCATCTCGGAGGGGAATTCAAGATGGAGGGGGCTAGTCGCGGTCGGCCTACTCGAAGGGGTAAGGAGGCGGAAATACAAGGGGACTGGGGGAGCTCAGTATTGGGACAAGGGTCGGTGAGGGGCATGACCAGCATAGAGGGGGGAGCTCGATGGTGTGATAGGGGTCGGTGAGGGGCTTGACCAGTAGGGAGGGGGGATCTTGGTGACCATCAATCAGGGAGGGTTTGATGTGCAACCCTACCATGATCTCTCTTTTTTGTTTTAGTTAAATTATACCATTTAATAATATAATAATAAAAGTTATATAATAAATATAATAACATACATGATGATTATAATAATAATAACTGTAATAAACGTTAAATAATGATTACAATAATTCTTTGATAATACATATTACTTTAATAATAATAATAATTATTTTTTGTTTGGATCATTACTATAATATATTTTAACCACCATTTTCATTAAATGTAAAACATTTATTTTTCCTCACTTGTCAGGTAGGTCATACAGTGACCTATGTGTCATGGCACTATCCCTCGATTGAGTTATACTCAAGTGCAGATGCGGCCAAACACATATTCACACTTTTTCCATAAAAAACTCAATGTTTTAAACACAGCTCACCCAGAACATGATCAGATCCATCACCAAAGAGAAATTTAAACTCGAGAGTGAAAATTCTCCCAACCATAATTCTTTCCTCTTCTGAAAGTCTGAAACAAGTAAAATCCCAAATATGAACTGGTATTCATTACAATTCAAATATTTTTCAAAATAAAAACAATGAATAGATCCTGAAACACTACAAAAAATAGAGACATTAACAAGAAGAACTCTGGAGACAGAAACGAACTCCCTGCTATGTGTCACCCAACCCCACCAGGGTGACCATATCCAGTTTATTAGTTCACAGAACACGAAACATTCAGGACAATAATTCTAATCACAACATACACGCACCTTAAACATCATCAAATGGAATTCAACCATTTTCCGTATTATCAAATCTACATTAACACACAACATCAGGAACAACACTAAGAGAAACACAATGACCCTCAAAATACCAACAAATGAGTTTAAACCACATCCAATGTGGACCTCTTAAAACCATCATCCAATCCAAAACAAGAACAAACACCCAAAAACTCTTTAAAAAAGTTATAATGTAGAATCTGATGGTTCAGCATGAGACCAATCACCATCAAACCAATACCCAAAGTGAAACTGTGACATGAAACAAGATATCTGAATGGAATCCCCGCCTTAAAAATAAGTAAAAATGAATTCAGTGTGACCTGTGATGGGTCTCCTCGAGATAACTAATTATGAGATTAATGGAATTTAGAGACTACCAGCATGGACTAGAAACCCCACCACAAAGGGGAGGGGAGGAAAGGGTATGGACCAACTGACAGAGCATTAAAACTACCATTACCGCTACACTAACAGCTTCACACCTTCAGAAGTACACAAAGAACAACACACTAAAGATGGATATTATACCAATGAACTTATAGACTAATGGGGTTCTCCGGACTATGCACCAGGTTCACAAAGAGAACTGTAGATGAAGCAATGATGATTGAAGCATCTCTTGCCTCCCATTCAGGCTTCAAAAATTCCCAACATTACACACGAACCAAATCTTCACCGAACACACTTACAGTAAAGTAAAGGTATCATTGTGGTTCAATAATAACCAATAATACAACTGAAGGAAACGAAACATCAAAAAATAGTACATGTATCGACTACTACATCCAAGAAACACTATAAAGGTAAAACAACAAACTGGTCCACAAACATCACCCTACTCCTAAAGACATAATGGGGTGACCTTCAGCGAGCCAGGTCTACATTCAACATGCTTCTCGGAAACACCATGAAAAAATAACTACATGGGACCCATGAAACCAATGGGGTGGCAGGGTCGTGGATCATTCATGCACATCGGCCTTTTCCCCCCACTAACCACACATGTGATAGATCAAGGAATTTAATTAGGACGAAGGTGACTAAAGGTCTAAAGGACTCTTGATTCTTCTACCAGCACCACCAACATCATACTACTTCCCATTATTCTTATCACTATCTTATGCACTATTTCCGAAGGATGGAGGATGATTCTCCACATCATGTCCTCCTAATAACTCAACTTCGGCGAGGAAAGCTTATCTCACCACATCAAGGAAGGTGATTACATTGAACTCTTCCACCTTTGAATGCAGATCAAGATGTAATATAGGCTCAAAATGATGAGCTTTCAAGGGATCAAATCATGAATACCCTGGGTTATATGGTTCCATGTACATGAAACTACAAAATATTTTCAACACCAACCCAACAACATGCTGATGACCACACAATTCCATCCTCTTCCTCACCTTTATCACCTTAGAAAAGTATTCTTAGATGAATGACAACTTTAAGAACTCCCATGTGAGATATTCTCAATTTTTTCTTAGATAAATAGACTTCGACCACTTCCATGTTAGACCTTCATGAAAAAAGGTAATCAACATCATCTTTAATGACTCGGGTGGTGTGAGAGAACATAATTTTCTCTCAATCCTCCACAACTACTCCTTCTCCTCAAGATGATCATTCTGACCATAAAATAAGGGAGGGGTTAGCATCCAAAAATAATTTATGTAGTCCATGGGCTGATCAGCTAGAGGATTTTCTAAGGATTCACCACTTGAATATGCACCTTTGGAATTCATCGAACCTTTGTGGGGGAGAACACTAATGAACATGAAAACATTGGTCAAGATCAAAACATGTTCATCACCATTTTAAATTCAACCTCTTACAATTTCCAATATAAAATTTTACAAATATTTTTTACAATTAATGATGGCCCATCCAATTCAACAAAGGATACTAGTGTCAATGGGTGACAGAGACATATTGTTGGAGGCCATATGCCAGTCCTGCCACCGTCAAAAGAAGTACTATAGAGTATTGTCTTTGGATCCACATGGCTTGCCAGACTATGTGAGCTCACAGACGCCACTTTCCCTACTCCGATTTCATTTCCCAATACCAAACAGACCATAAGAATCAATAGACATAAACAAACCCAAACATCCAATGGTAACTCGAGGTTCATAATGCGAAATGGTTTATGATTTCATTACCAATCCAACACCTCATTTTCCAAAAATCATACTCCTTAAACCATGAAAACTTCAAAATTATAATGGGTTCTCTTAAAAACAAGGTCCACCCAAGATCCAAACTCCTTTGATACGTTTCTCTTCTGAACCAACCTCGGTCTACCTTAGACCGGTCCCCTAAGTCGATTCATAACAAGGCCCGAGAGGCATTCTTGATCCTCCCAAGATGGTGACAAGTGCCATGGAATAAACTGAAAGCATGTGGGAATGATTTTTCCAAATGAAAATAAATAAAGTAGTGGAAAAAGGTAGAAAACACATGAAAAATAAGCACAAGAAAAAAGAAAGAACGATCACCAAAAATGCACTAACCGGAACATGACTAAAACACCTTGCAACCCGGAGAGTCCATCACTAAATAACAATAAACCCTCATCCATGGTAAAAAAATATCAAGTCAAACCTGGGATAGAAACTAAAAACAAGAAAATAATATCGGCATGAGTATTAATACACAGTAAGTAGGCCTGACTAATTCTATTCCCAATGTACAAACGATTAAATAAAGAATTAAATATTTTCAAGTTTGAGCAACAATTAAAAAAATAGTTTTACATAAATTTATTAATTGAAAACAATCCATGATCCATTTAATTTGTTAATTTTCAAAAAGTAGTTCTTTTAATTAGTGATAATAGAATTATAAAAGGGAAAGTGATTTTTTACATTTTTATATATGTACAAAGAGAAGAAAACACTTTAATTTGAGAACTATTTAAAAAAACACAGTACTCAAAACTAGCTCATGGTTTTTCAAAAAAACAACACCCAAAAAAAGAAATATGGTATGTACATAACATGGGAAATGTTGATACACATACAAGTACAACATTTATCACTGCTTACTACAGAGATCCAAAAACACATGAGTCGAACCTAGGAGCTTGTGAACAATCGAGAATGTATTATATATGTGACTCATCCTAAAAGAATTTTTTTTATAGATTATGTCATAATGCCCTAATGCCCGATTTTCTTCCAACCTAGCCAGATCGAGGGGCCCAATCCCATAGCAATAATAACAGAACACCCCTAAAAAATGCGCCACTAGCCAGTGCATAATCTAAAATAGTGCATCAATCTATAACAGAAAATTCACTTACTATGAGAGGTTCTCATGTCAACATGTGTAATAAAATAGAATGAGTCAACAATGTCAAACAATCAGTCATGATGTACAAACATTATACACAACTAACACAATCAACACACATAGAAAGATCACCCCTTTGCCACCCCAATGATTGTTTTCAAAATAATTTATTTTATCGAAGTTCCAAAATTTCCTTAGGAAACATTTAAGATGAACTCCACTCCTCCAAATAAATAATAACATTTTTCAAGAATCAGAAGAGAACATTTGGAATCAAACTAAAATCACACTTGAAAGTTCAAGAATTATGTTGAAATGAAAAAAAAATGAATTTTTCACTACTGTGAGACAACTCATCAACAAAATAAATTTTATGGATGCATAAAAATAAACAGTCTCATTTAGATAAATTCATTATTCTAAAAATAATTACTTAATATCATTTCACATTTAATGATAATAAATGAAATATCATGAAATTAATAAATTCTAAATTGAAAAGCGAGTCTAGTGGGGGACCTATATCGATTCAAAAACCAATCATGATGGAGAGACATGCCTCAGATAAGAACACAAGCACATGTAAGCTAATGATCGCAGGACCATGGAAAAATCATGCCAACACGCTGCAACTGCAAGGACAACTAAAATACAAAAACATGGACTTAAAACAATCCAAACTAACAAAAAACGCAAAAGAACCACCAAAACATGTTTTCAAAATGCAACTAGAACCATCAAAATTTTTTACAAAACCAATTTAATCATAGAAATATATTTAAAGAAACCAAATCACATCATAAAAATTCACTAATCGTTTTATAGAGCCACCATACCATATCAAGAAGACACATAGAGTGTTCAACCTAAAAAACACACTATACATAGAAATCTACGTTTAAAAGCTTGCATGCCTCATCATATTTATAAAACCAAACTTTTAGAAACCATATTATTTATAAAATAATTCAAAAGTTTATAAATATGATTTTAGAAGTATACCACAGCATTACACACACAAAAGAACCTCATAAAACCTTAAAAACTATCTTTTATAAATAAATTCACACCAACATATTTATAAAATGAAAGTCTCAACCCTTATAAATATTAATAATCCAAATACATGATTTAATAGATTACTATTTTATGACATAATGAGAACTCCATAATATATAAAAATTTCATGAAATCATTTAATCGAAGAAATTCATAAACTGCTAAAAAATATTTATAGTAAAAAAATAATATAAATAATATGATAATTTAATTATCTGTGAAATAAAATTGACAAATTAACAATCAAACATGAACCCACCTACCTTAAATATTGACAGATCTCCCGAAAATGGTGCGAACCCTTTTTCGCACCACAACCGCACATACTGGAAATCCAAAACCAATATACACAACCATATCATACCCACACAAATTATGATTTAACTGTAAATAAAAAAACCCTAACATTGGAGACCACAATAACAACAAAATATTACCACAAATGGGGTAACCTTCACGAAAGGGATAGGGAATCAAACCGAAAAGTAGGGGATACACCGGTAAGGTGAGGGCGGCTGGACAGGGGGGTGTGCTAGTAAGAGGTCTGCGCGGTCTTGTTTTCCGATGAGAGGAGTGATGATAATCGTCGGGGGATAAACAGTGAGCGATGGATGTGAAGGGCATGAGGTTGTGACCAGCTAGAGGTGTCTTCATGGAGGGAAAGGATGGATAATGGGGTCTCATCATAGTCTTCCAACATGAAGGGGTAGGGTGGAAGAAGACCAAGCGGACAAGAGGGAGGGGGTTGGGTAGCTCAGTGTTGGGATGGGGGTCAGCGAGGGGCGCAACCAGAAGGTAAGGGGGAGCTCGACGACCTTTAAACTGGGAGGGTGTGGAATGTAACACTACCAATTTCTATCACTTTTTTTTGTTTTAATTAAATTAAACCATTAATTTAGTAATAATTAAAGTTATATAATAAATATAATAATATACATAATGATAATAATAATAACATTAATGACATTAATAATAACAATGTAATGATAATTATAATTATTTTAATAATACAAATTTATTTAATAATAATAATAATTTTTTTATCATTATTTGAAAATATTTTTTAACCACCATTTTCATTATGCATAAAACATTTAGTTTTTCCAGCATGTCGAGTTGGTCATATGGTGACTCGGGTGTCACAGAATTGTACCTCGATTGAGTTCAACATTAGCGCAGATGCTTCCAAACACATGTGCATTATTTTCTCAACAAAAACTCAATGTTTTAAACATGGATCACCCAAAACGTGGCCCAAGTCATGACCAAAGTGAAATTTAAACTCGGGCGTGACAATAACAAACAATTATATGATTAATGGAATGTTGAGGGAATCAAATCCATAAATATAAGATAATTTAAAAGAACATTGGTCCAATAAAAATTATGGTGTTAGGGAAAACATTTATTATGATGTAATTCTCTTAATGATAGGTATTTTTTTACTCACAATGAATATATGGAAATATTTTTACATTTTAGGTTTTAATTTTAAATCATCAATACATACTTTTTGTTGTGCTTTTATAATATTCTAATTCATTACTATACTCACAGAAATTAACTAAAAATGACTAATTTTTAATACATGGATCACGAAATTAAATTTTCAATGGGTCACAAGGCCTATTAAATAATGAAAAGTTTTACTATTTTTCATTAACTATCTTCCCAAACCAAAATAATTGATATATTAATCTTAAATCCTTACATTTTCTAATACTAGTTCATCGTTTTCATTTATTCCAAAAAAATATAATTAATAAAAATGAAAACATTACTATGATATTTCTTAGGTTAGTGGATGGAATCAAACCCTAATCATCCATCGATCATTGGTTCAAGACCCACATCCAGGAAGAATATGATTTGTTGTCACTTGGATTACAAATATTCTTTTTCTAAAACCACATTAATATAATATTACAAAATATGTTGGAAATCCTTGAAATATGGTTAATCAAAAAATTTCCATTTAAATAATGTTTTCAGTAAAACATAATTACATAAATACTTCATCTATTTACTTTACACATAGTTATTTCCTTTGTATAGGTCTTTCCCATATGATCATTTATAGAATTTCAAAATAATGAATACTTATTTTCAATCTAAAACACATTCGGTATATTCATTGATAATCATTTTTATTATGTATTAAAATTACTCATTATGGTTTTTAATTAAATTTTGAATTATCCTATGAAAATTTTCCAAGTGTTTCAAACCAGGTGCACAGCAAATCCAATTGTCATTTACTATGATAACCCAAGTCAGGATTGACACAAATTTTTAGAGTTGTTACCAATATTTAAATCTACGTCCAAACCACATCAACTTTCATAATCCATACATGGAGGTATTTAATTGAATACCCATATAAACTCCACCTTATAGAAATTAAAGGATGATTCTCTATAATTGTCTCAAAATTCTACCATATGGTAATCTTATCTAACAAATGTTTTCAAAAAATCATGTTCAGAATGATGATATTTAAATTACATTAATACCAACTATAAAGAATTGACCCCATAAGCCTGGATCCAGTGTTTTCTATCAATTGCATTTCCTTGACTACATTGAATCAATCAATGAATGACTGAGCAGTTTAGTAGTCTTGTTAAATAAGATACATAGATGAGTCATCAATTAAAATAGAATACATTAATAATAAAATTATATTTATATTCTAATAAATTATTTACAAATAAATAAATAACATTGATAATTATACTAATCCATCATGTAAATCCCTAATCACTTTTTATATTTGGATTCTATAACTCGTGGAAATGAAATATAATAATAATGACATCAAATTTTCAATAAAGAAAAAAATATAGGGGATGAAACAATGAATCTATGAAAACAAAATTAATGGAATTTTATGTAATAGAACACACATATCATATAATAAATAAATTATGAAATAATTTCATTAACATTATATCAAGGTAATAAATGGAAACACCTAACATTCAAGTAACTAGATAAGGATAATTTAACATGGAAACATACGAAACATAAACACATGCAATTTAATCAATAAATTGAAGAAGAAATGTATCCATAGACATGTCGAAGTAGTATATCATAGATGAATAATAACTAAAAATAAATGATCTATATCAATAATTATAGGGAGAAATCTTTCCCAGGTACATGAAACCACTACCTTCAAGGGGCACTTTATTACCAAACAATTTCATAAATAATTCACCCCATTAGACTATCACTGCATTGTAGGGATTTCATTAACCATTTTCCAACCTTTAGAACTTTCTCTAAACATTATATAACTTATAGGGATTTCATTAACTAGTCCTAAACCTCTATAGTGAATGTCTGATGATTTTAAATTAACAAAGATCATTATAAAATGTTTGTATTGAATAAAGGATGCCGGTTTATTAATATTTAACAAAATAAGAAAATACAATTCAAAGTATACACCATATGAAAGATTTTATATGGCATATGAAATAATAATATCTATTAAAAAGATATATAGATATTTAGGGTAATTTTAAAGCAAAATTATTATAGAAAATTGAATATTTTAATGGGGTTAAAAATATCATAAAACTTAATGGTAATGAAATCCAAGGAAAAATAAATGATAAAAAATATAGAGGATGATTAAGTACAGTGTAAATAAATCATACCACTAGTGGAGTAAAATAAAAGTTTGTTGTCATTTATAAAATAAAAGAATTACTTTTAAAAATATTCTTGATGAAAATATCATTTTCTTTTGAAAACAATATTCATTAAAAATCACATAAGAAAAAATTTTCATTACAATTTTACATTTTACACATGAAATGGGAGAATCAAATAAATGACTATGGGTAAATTTTTATAAGTGGTAGGAGGTTAAAATAACATTCCTTTATAACTGTTAATTGTTGGAAAATTACTTGTTCTGAAAGCGATAAGAAGATTCCTTTGAAAAAAATTCTAAAAGACACAAAGGGAAAATATTTAATTACCAAATTATTTTAAATACATTTTAATAACCTTTTAAAAATATAAAGTTCTTAGAAAAAAATAGGTTCCCTAACAAAAGATAAAAATGAAGTCATGTTATCTTAAAAAAACTATATAAAACACATTGAGTACCAATGAGTGGAAAATGGTACTGATAATTGAAATATTTCATGAATAACCATAGGATATAAAATAAATGGTTTTATTTTTTAATTTTCATACAATTTTATATAATTTAAATACCATTGAATGACTATTAATTTTTTTTGTTTGGGATAATAATATTTTAAATATTCAAATGTGCCCCATCCCACATTGAAACATTTTTAATAAAAATTATCTTGATGAAATAATTTTATGTGAAAGATATAATATCATGATAAAAATTTTGTACATGATATATCATATAAAATGTAAATTTATAAACTAAATAATAGAAAGAAGGTGTGTAAGAAAAAAATGTCTTAATAGAATATAAATTACAGAAAAATCCATTACATATTAATCGAATGACCTAGAAGTACTAATTATCAATTGAAACATATAACTATGATGAAGATAACATAATTCATGGTATTATATGTAAATTTTTATGTATTTACACTATATATTTTAAATTAGTTTCACAACAATAAATTATTCCCCATGGAATAAAATGTGTACTAGAGTCTGTAACCATGTATTTCATTTCTAGATAACATTCCTTAACATCTGGTATAATAAACATATGTTAGTTTTATAAATTAATGATTACCGTTTTTATTTCTATAATTTAATTTATTTCACATATTACCATTTTTAATGAACATCATAAAATATTATATTATGATTGGGGGTTTTGACAAAATTTGAATTAGGTGTCAAAATAAACATTGGTAGGTCATCTATGGTTAAAGAGGTCAATATATAATATCTCCAAAATAATAATAATGAAATAGTTATCCTATTTATTCATTAATTATACTTTTAAGATAAATCATTAAATTTTTTATGAGAAATGATCCAACGTAACAATCATGGAGACAGTAGTTCGTTCATATGCATGTGTAACATTCTCTTTTTTCAATGATAGGTATGAAATGAAGGTAAGTAGATTAATATCATTATAAAATGATAATATTATCTTTAATATAATAGTATTTAGTCATATATACTCATATAAAAAATATCATGAAGTAAATGGAATCACATTGTGTCAAGGAGGCGGTTGTCCACACTTCCAAGAACGACGTTATCACCTTTTAGTGTTAGATAACATAATATTGGAAAACATATATATATAAATGTAAATATATTTTTTCATAACGTTAAATCTTTCAAGAATATGATATAAATTTTATTCATGAATCATATTTTCAATTTTAATATTTCATTATACATTCCATGGATCATGTGAAGGAATCACAATGCTTTGAAGGGGTGGTAGTCCACACATCCTCAAATGATAGTACTGTATTTCAGAAAAAATAGAATGTATAAGGGATTATTTTGTAAAATAATAAAGTAAAAATAAATAGAAAATAAATATCATATATAATACATTAATGTATATAGCGTTTACATCATAATGGTAAACTATTAGAGGTGGAAATAGAAATATGAACAATAATCATTTAATGAGACAGTAGTTCATCATACACAAAAACAATATGTTAATTCCCCATTATATGGAGGTGTGTGTAAGTGTAGATTAAATGACAATATAAAACCATAAAAAAATTTAATACTGGTGTTTTTATGTAATCATAAAATAATAATATCACAATGGTTGAATATTAGATATGAAACTAAAAATATTGATAAAATAAGTCACCTCTTAATTGGGTACTTTTTTTGGTTGAACAAAACGCTTCTATGGAATTATTTTATTCAATGGGGATTAATATATAAAGAATGATGATATTTTTTACGAAGACATTGTAAGATTTTTGATGATACAATGTGTCCTGATAGGTGTTAGGATGGGATAAAGGTTTTGGCCTTTTATAGGGAAGGAAAATGACTCACATAGAATTTTTTGGAGAGAAATTTTGTGTACCCACGTTCTTACCTAAAAAATGACATAAAAAGCACCTAAATCAATAATTAAAGGATTATGGAATAATTAGGGACAAAACATGAGTGATGGTAAATAATCAAGGTCATTTGGGTACATGAATATATGGTTTATTCCATTTTTTAAGCATAATTATGCAATATTAACTATAATTAATTTTAACCACATTAACTAATCATTTTGGTCTAAAATAAAGTTTATATTATAAACTAAAAATATAAACCTCATTAAAAACATTGATAAATAATTTTTTAAATTTAAATCATAGAACTTGGAAAATTTATTATAGATGGTAATATTACAGATAGACACTTTAAATGGTTATATTATAAAAATGTTCAAAAGAGTATTGAGTTGTTTTTTCAAATTCCAACCTAAATTGATTATAAAAAGAAAACTTTTATTAATTTATTTATAATCAATCCAATATTATGGTATGAAAAATTTGAAATATAATTTAACATTAATAATTATTTGAATGAAATGACATTTTTAACTTAAATTCATTATCATTCACTATTCATAAAAAATGACGTTTCTTATAAATATAACAAAAATTAACCCTAATATTAATTTCCCATTATGAATTCATCATATAAATTTTATATTATAAAATTAAATTTATAAAAGTGTTAGAATTCATATTTCAAATAGGGTGTGCCATTAAAAGGTGTTAAAATTATTTAATAAAATATATATGTTTTTATCTGTAAAATAGAATTTATTATTAAACTATGATTGTCAAATAAATTTTATTTATATGAAAAATATATTTTTGAATATATAAAATAAAAATTTCATTAAAATCCTTAAATAATTGTATATAATAATGCTTCTTAAGAAAAAAATCAAATAGAAGAATAAAATAATAATATTTATTTATATACATGTGTTTTTAATTTCAATTTTAATTACATTCTAGCCAATGAATTTATATAAACCCTAAATATTTATAATTTAGTTATAACTATCCATTTATTCTATCATAACGAATATGTTATGTCATATAATATAAAATATTATTATTTTAGAAACAAATTAATTATTGGTGAATGTAACAGCCGAGAATTTTATGTTATATAAATCATCAAAGGAATATTTTTCTACACAACACTTTCTTGGCTTGCTTTACACGAAATCACGACCTTCCTTGATAGCTTGCGTCGTACGAAATACCGATTTTCACTAAACAACGATATGCTATTAAAATATTATTAAAAACTAGCCGTTATGAATAGTAATAACCACTTTTTGAAATTTTAGAAATTTTATTTTTCAAAATGGACTTCATTTTTGGATTCGGAATATCGAAATTAGCCTAGGGTGAAATTTTGGTATTTTTCTGAATACTTTCAATTTTTGATGAATAGTGAAACCACTAAGTGGTAGTTAAAAAACTGAATTTTTCATAAAATGTAATTTTATCGCTTCTTTGAGTGGAATTTCAAAAATCCGAGAGACACGGTTGATGTTAGTAAGTAAAATGTGGTTCAATAAGATGAAAATAATTTTTTGGTGAATAGTAACTTTTTCCTTTTTTTTACCACGGTTAAAAGTAAATAGGGTAATTAAGGGTAAATATGATATTATTATTACCCTAACGCATGTCCTAATTCTATTGGACAAGTTTAATTCGACCAAAAACAAACTTAGGAATAAAATATGACCATTTAGGCCCACTTGGATTAGATTAGGACATTTATTATTAATTTATTTAAAGAAGGGTTAAAAGAGTTAAAATCAAAGTTTAATAAGTAAATAATTTGTAATATGGTTTTTACATAAGATAAAATCGACTATAAATATTCATTAGAAAGATAAAAAGATTTCCTACATAATGGAATTTTATTTTTAATTTTTAGACATTAAATTATGTAATTTATTTATGACACAAAGATGATGCAGTAATTATCTTATTAATGAAATATTGACATAATTAATTTTTTAAACACAAAAATAAATGTAATTTGAGAATTTTTATGAATTAAACTAATTTTTTAGGTTAATATGACATGTTAGTATTGATTTAATTAACTTTCATCGAACTAATCATTCTGTTATGATTTTCAAAAAAATCAATTACTAAATAGTGTCAAAATTGACATAAAATAGTTTTTAAAACAAATATTATATTAGTAATTGTTATTTTATTCCTAAAAATCTATGGTTTGGCCAAATGACTTAGATAAGGTTATTTATATTAATAATAAACAACTTCGGGTTCGTTTGGATGCTTATTTAAGTTTATTAACCTTATAGTATAAGAACACAAGAAGACACGGTAAAAGTAAAATTATTTAACTTAATGTTAAATCTAAATGATAAGGTTAAAATAGGAATCTAAACTTGTCTAAATTATATTGGATGAGGAGATTTAAAACCATCCCCACCTTATCCTTGAAATAAATCAATTTCAAACTATTTAAAACCAAACATGACTTTATAATAAAATAATATTTTTAGTTATTCCAAATGTGCCCTCTCCTCCCTTATAAAAGGGCACCTCCTCCCTCTCTTCCTCACACCACTTTGAGCCTCCAAGCTCGGCCAACCCCGGAAACTTTCTCCTCTCCACTTCCATAGATACATCCTAGAGGTTCTGGTCTTCTTCAAAGACCTATTTTAGTGCCCTAAAAGGAGGTCTCAAAGAAGCACTTCAATGAAGAGGTAATGTCTATTACCGATTCTTTCATCTTTATTTCTTCTTCCACTTATTCTTCTTTAGTTGTTTCATTATGAAGTAATAACATCAGTATCACTCATATACTGATATGTTATTATAATTATGAAATAACCCTATTTCACCATATATCCATCCTACGGAAAAAGAAATCACCGCGCATGCATACGTACAGAATACCATCTCCACGCCGTGGTGTAATCTATTTTCCACCACCACCTTACTTGGATGGGTATAATGGTGTAAATAATGACTATATATGACTATTATAAAGTGATACTGATTCTGAAATAGTATAAAAACACTCCAATACAATTCCACGATCATAGGAACGATATCATCACTCATGCGTACGTACGGAATACCGTCTCCATGATGTGATACGACTCGTTCTACATGATCTTCATTTAATAATGATTATTTAAATGAAATGAATTGAATGAATGAATATGATATTTATTACACTAATACCATTATGGAAATGACGTATCTATAACCTAAAGATAAGAATAAGAATTTATTCGACAAAACACGGATAAGAACAAAAAGTTATAAACACCCGAATAACAAGTAGAAATGAAATATTACTACTAAGAAGCTAAGAATATGACCAAATATGATATCATAAAAATATGTATGATTCTGGAATAAGTCAATAACATTATTTAAATCATTATACAGGAGGTTCAGACACGTACAAAGCTTATCGGACCTAAGGTAAGGGAAATATCACAATCTCATTTTTATCCGAGATTGTTTATACATTGGAATTTACTGGGGTGTATTTTATCATCCAAATCCATGTTTCCTCAATATTTAATATTTATATCCTTATACAATAGTTTATATCCAATTTTAACCTTCAGTGAGTTTTTAGTAAAAGATATGAACGGAATCTTTTGTCGTTTTTCGTACGAGGTACTTTTTGTCTTTTCCGACAAAAGTACGAGAAGAATGTTTTTTAACTTATACGACATGAATGGATTTTTAAAACATTATTTCCAAGAAGCCTCCTTTACAAGATTTAAATTTTATTTTTAATCAACTTCTTTTAGTTTGAAATTGTATGACATGTTAAGAAAGGAAAAATGTTTTTTTGAAAAAGAAAGGATATTTTCCTCAAGAATGGAGTTCAAGTGTTTTATCAAAATTATTTTCCATCTAAGACAATAAAGGGTTCTGTTTTTATCCCTATTATTACATTGATTTGGTTATGTTTTGATGGAATTATTTTTATGGATTCTTTTATCTTATATTAATTTTTTTATGATGTCATGATGTTTAAGATACCCATTTATATTACATGGGTTATGCAATGATGTATGATTTATGATTTTGTGGCACACATAAGAATGGTATCATTATGAGATGGGTGGGACCTATATCCCCCTCCAATGCATTGGGTAAAGATTTTATATCTCATGAGATAGACATGGCTGGAACGGTAGGTTATACTGGTTCAGTGAAACAGGACTGAAACGAGGGTGACTCGGTTCAGAAAGGGACTTTGTCCACTAAGATAGTCTTGGCAATGAGTCTTGACTAACAAGAAATGATTCTCTATGATTATGTGTGTATGCCACAAAGTTTCATGTTTTATGTTATTACATTTCACTGCCATGATTTATCCCATGTTATGAAATTATGATCTCTTTTGCAGGTTAAGATTTCCAAAAGTTATGTGCATATTTATACAATGTGATTGATATTTCTTTTGTTTACCCATACTGAGAATTTGAGCTCACCCTTTTGTATGTTTTTCTTTCCCCAGGTCAGGAAGAAGGTTATTAAGTAAGATATGCCAAAAGGGACTATAGATATGATGAAATAAATGGGAGACAATGTAGACTCTTTGTGAACCAGTTGTTTATGTTTCCCAGTTTCTAAAGACACTATACCTATACGTTCCTTTCGTGGTTTTGTTATATGTTGTAATAAGTATGCTTCAATTTTGAAGTATTAACAATGTATGTAAAGTATGTGTCGTTATAGTTGGTATCAGAGGCAAAGGAGGTAGGAATGTATCCTATCCTTGGGAACTCTCACATGTGAGCGTAGGACGAAGCATGGCTCTCCGCCCAATGGCTTCATGAGGAAATGGCTGCCACTGGGGATGGTTGTGTGTCCCGCCCAGGGGGTGTAGCCGCCTATGGAGTGCCCTGATAGTTATCAATTATAGTCCCCTGGAAGTAATTCCAGACCGTTATAGTTGGTATCAGAGGAAATTTATAGTCAACCTTTGGAAACTAGGATGTGAAAGCCTTAGTAAGAACCCTAAGGATAAGTCTAAGCATAGAACACAATCTTAGTGTTTTAGAAATGGCCATTAATAACCTAGGAAAAGACCTTAAGTGTGAAATTTTATTCTTGATTGTGTGGTTTTCCTATTATAATTAGTGCTGCTCACACTATTCTTCTTGGTTTTAGTCAATGGCTGGAACCCAGAGGAACAATGTTAATGCGGAATGCGACGGGAAATGAAATGACTGTCCCCCTGAGCAACCAAACCTTATGGGAGCTAGAATGAAAAATCTTGTAGCCATGCTCACACAACTTTCTCAAGCTGTGAATCATGCAGGAATTCCAAACGAGCAAAGGAAGGAGAAACATTCTGTTGAATCCTTCATGAGACAACATCCAACTTCATTCAGTGGGTCTACTGATCCATTAGTTGCTGAACAATGGATTAGTACTACTGAAAAGATATTTTCAGTTTTTCAATGTTCTCAGCATGATAAAGTCATCTTAGCAGTGTATCATTTGGATGGTGATGCTGATCAATGGTGGAATCTTATTAAGAATACGAGGCAAAGGAAGGAAATTGAGTCCATGGAATGGGACGAGTTCAAAAACTTATTTTTCAATAAGTACATCCCTCGTATTCTCCGAACAAAGATGGAGAAATAGTTTCTTGAACTGAAGCAAAAGTATGATGAATCTGTTGGTACCTATGAAGCAAATTTTACAAGACTTGCAAGGTACGCATCTGGTATTATTATCCAACCTGAGAGTAAGATCGATCGATTCTTTAGTGGATTAAAACCATGTCTTCGAAGGGCGTTAGCCATAAGGGACTTCAATAGCTACAAGGAACTCGTTCGATGTGCTCTCAAAGTCGAGATGGATATTGGAGTACCCCATCAGTCATATGGGTTTAATAAGAAGAGGAAAATGAAATTAAAAGGAAAATCTAAAGAGCACACTGAAAAGAAGATGAGCTTTCCCTTATGCTCAAAGTGTGGAAAGAAACATGGAGGGAGTTGTCTTAAAGGGACAAGTAAATGTTTCAAATGTGGAAAGGAAGGTCATCGGGCATTTGAATGCTGCAATGATGGGAAGAAGATTTCTAATGATGAAAAAAAAGGAAGAGATACACAGAATGACCCTACAACACATCCATGTTTCAAGTGCAAGGAGATGAGACATTATGCCAATAAATGCCCTAATCCAAGGGTTGATGATGATGGTCGACGTTAACAAACTCTTAAGGATAAAGAAAAAGGAAACTCACATTCAATTTCTATCAGCGATGTGGAGTACGATAATGATGTGGTGAAAGGTACACTTACCATCCACTCTAAAGTAGCAAATGTTTTATTTGATTCTGGATCCACCCACTCCTTTATTTCTGAAGATTTTTCTAAGGGAATCACCGTATTACCTCAACAATTAGATGTTGAGTTAGCTGTGACAACACCTAATGGCACAACAGTCGCATAAAAAGTTTATAATTCTTCTCCGATTTAAGTTTGTGGGAAAGTGCTTCCTGCAAATCTTGTGATCCTTCCTATCGTGGAATTTGATGTGATTCTTGGCATGGATTGGCTTTCTCTACATGGAGCTCATATCAATTTCCAAAGAAGAGAAGTCACATTTCATATTCTTGATCAATCTATGATCGTCTATTGATGCAAGGATGAACATAACCTTCCAGTTGAAATTTCTTCCATTTTATAGGTATTGATTCCACTAAATGAAGGTTATTTATCTCAAATGGTTGGTGAGAAACTCACGATTAAGAATATGCCCATTGTACGAGAGTTTGATGATGTCTTTCCGGAGGAATTACCGGGTCTTCCAGCAAATCGTGAAGTTGAGTTTTCAATAGAACTCATACCGGGTGCTTTGCCTATTTCAAAGACACCTTATAGAATAGACCCAACTGAGTTGCAATAATTGAAGAAGCAACTCCTAGAGAATCTTGATAAGGGGTTCATACGCCCTAGTGCGTCACCTTGGGGAGAACCTGTTCTGTTTGTTAAGAATAAAGATGAATCAATGAGACTCTGCATTGACTATTGAGAACATAACAAGATCACTGTCAATAACAAATATCCTCTCCCGCGCATTGATGACCTATTTGACCAACTAAGCGGAGCTCAATACTTTTCCAAGATTGATCTTCATTCAGGGTATCATCAATTGAGGGTCAAAATGGAGGATATACCAAAGGCGGATTTCCGTACAAGTTATGGACACTATGAATTTATAGTGATGCCATTCGGTCTTACTAATGCCCCTGCTATCTTCATGGATATAATGAATAGATTCTTTAGAGACTATCTTGATCAGTTTGTGGTAGTCTTTATAGATGATATTCTTGTCTATTCAAAGAGAAAGGAAGAACATGAAGATCACTTGAGAATTATATTTAAGACCCTAAGAAAGGAGAATCATTATGCCAAATTTACCAAGTGTGAATTTTGGCTTCAAAAATTTGAATTTTTGGGTCACATAATCTCAAAAGAGGGGATATATGTTGATCCAGCAAAAACAGAGGTTATCGAAAGATGGTTGAGACCAACAACAGTAACCGAGATCCGGAGTTTTCTTGGTTTAGCTGGATATTATCGACGTTTTGTGAAAGATTTTTCATAATTATCTAATCCACTCACCAAGTTGACTCGGAAAGGAGTTACGTTTGTTTGGACAGAGGAATGTGAAGAGAATTTCAAGGAGTTCAAAAGAAGGTTATCCAGTGCACCTATGCTCACACTGCCTTGTAGTGGAGAATGGTTTTTGATCTATAGTGATGCATCCAAGAAGGTATTGGGGAGTGTTCTTATGCAAAATAATATGGTGATAGTTTATGCCTCACGACAGTTGAAAATACATGAGAAAAATTACCCAACTCATGATTTGGAGTTAGCTGCGGTAATCTTTGAATTAAAGATTTTAATGCATTACCTTTATGGAGAAAGGTGTGATATTTATACTGATCATAAAAGTTTAAAGTATATTTTCACACAAAAGGAGCTAAATATGCACCAAAATAGATGGTTGGAGCTGATTAAAGATTACGACTGCTCAATCCATTACCACTCTGGGAAACAAAACAAGGTGGCAGATGCATTAAGTCAACAAGACCATGCTAGTTTATCCATGATGAGGATTACAAAAGATCCTATATTTATGGATTTACAAAGGATGGATCTTGGAATTATAATGGAAGGGGAAAAATCTTATCTTTCTCAATTGAATGTTCAACCATCTATACATGTGAAGATTAAAGAGGCACAAAAAGAAGATGTCGAGTTACAAAAGAAGGTGAGAAATGTTCATATATTAAACCTTGATTGTGATGGGATAATAAAGTTCCGGAATCGGGTTTTTGTTCCTCCCATCTCGGAATTAAAGAAGGAGCTGCTGGATGAGGCTCATAGTTCTTCATTCTCTATTCATCATGGAAGCACGAAGATGTATAGGGACCTGAAAGAGTACTTCTGGTGGGATGGCATGAAAAAAGATGTTGCTGAATATGTCTCTCGATGCTTGGTTTGTCAACAAGTTAATGCTGAGAGACAGAAGTCTAAGGCGATGTTACAACCATTACCCATACCCGAATGGAAATGGGAAAACATCACTATGGACTTTGTCACAGGACTTCCTAAATCATCCCAAGGCAATAACACTATCTGGGTCATAGTTGATCATCTTACAAATTCTGCACACTTCATTGATATTAGATAGGATTTCGCTCTGGATCATCTTTCCAGGATATATGTAAAGGAAGTGGTAAGATTGCATGGAGTACCACTTTCTATTATATCTGATCAGGATCCGAGATTTACCTCGAAGTTCTGGAAAATTCTTCAGCATACTCTGGATATAGAGTTGAGTTTCAGCAATGCTTACCATCCTCAGACATATGGTCATTCTGAGAGAACAATTCAAACCCTAGAAGATATGTTGAGAGCTTTCTCTATAGATTTCAAAGGTGGTTGGGATCAACACCTACCTTTGGTGGAATTTTCTTATAATAATAGCTTTCACTCTAGTATTCAGATGGCTCCTTATGAAGCTATCTATGGAAAGAAATGCAGGACTCCAACTTGCTGGGATGAAGTTGGGGAAAGAAAGCTATTAAGACCTGATCTCATTGATGAAATAGCAGAAAAGGTCAGATCTATTCAACAACACATAAGAGCAGCTCAGATTCGACAGAAAAGTTATTGCGAAAACCGAATAAAAGACCTAGAGTTTGAAGTGGGTGATAAAGTGTTCTTACGAATATCTCCCTGGAAGATGGTTATGAGATTTGGAAAGAAGGGGAAGTTGAGCCCCAGATATATCGGTCCTTTCGAAATACTGGATCGTGTTGGGATGGTAGCTTACAGATTGGTGCTTCCAACGAATCTCTCTCAAGTTCACGATGTGTTCCATGTATCTCTCCTGAGAAAGTACATACCTGATCCTTCACATGTACTCGGCTTAGAAGTTATACCGCTGGAGAAAGATCTTTCTTATGAAGAAGAACCGATAGAGATTCTGGATCGTAGAGAACAAGTCCTACGAAACAAGACCACTCGATTGGTGAAAGTTTTATGGAGGAACCACCAATTAGAAGAATCTACATGGGAGCTTGAGGATATGATGAGGGAGAGGTATCCTGATCTGTTTGTTACAAAGTGACGAATTTCGAGTGCGAAATACATTTTAAGGGGGGGTATAATGTAACACCAGAGACTTTTATGTTATATAAATCATCAAAGGAATCTTTTTCTACACAACACTTGCTTGGCTTGCTTTACACGAAATCGCGACCTTCCTCGATAGCTTGCGTCGTACGCAATACCGAGTTTCACTAAACAACGATATTCTTTTAAAATATTATTAAAACTACCTGTTATGAATAGTAATAACCACATTTTGAAAATTTATAAATTTTATTTTTCAATATGGACTTCATTTTTGGATTCGGAATATCGAAATTAGCCTAGGGTGAAATTTTGGTATTTTTTTGAAAGCTTTCAATTTTTGATGAATAGTTTAACCACTAAGTGGTAGTTAAAAAACTGAATTTTTCATAAAACATATTTTTACCGCTTCTGTGAGTGGAATTTCAAAAATACGAGAGACACGGTTGATGTCAGTAAGTAAAATGTGGTTCAATGAGATGAAAATAATTTTTTTGGTGAATAGTAAATTTTTACTTTTGTTTACCACGGTTAAAAGTAAATAGGGTAATTAAGGGTAAAGATGATATTATTATTACCCTAACAAATGTCCTAATTCTATTGGACAAGGGTAATTCGACCAAAAACAAGCATTGGAATAAAATATGACCATTTAGGCCCACATGGATTAGATTGAGAAATTTATTAATAATTTATTTAAAGAAGGGTTAAAATAGTTAAAATCAAAGTTTAATAAGTAAATAATTTTTAATATGGGGTTATACATACGATAAATTAGACTATAAATATTCATTAGAAATATAATAATATTTCCTACATAATGGTATTTTATTTGTAATTTTTAGACACTAAATAATTTAATTTATTTATGACACAAAGATGATGCAGTAATTATCTTATTAATGAAATATTGACATAATTAATTTTATAAACACCAAAATAAATGTAATTTGATACTTTTTATGAATTCTAATATTTTCTAGGTTAATATGACATTTTATTATTGATTTAATTAACTTTTTTTGAAGTAATCATTCTGTTATAATTTTCACAAAATTCATTTACTAAATAGTGTCAAAATTGACATAAAATAGTTTTTAAAACAAATATTATATTAGTAATTGTTATTTTATTCTTAAAAATCTAAGGTTCGGCCAAATGACTTATATAAGGTTATATATATTAATAATAAACAACTTTGGGTTCTTTTGGCTGCTTATAGTAAGTTTATTAACCTTATAGTATAAGAACACAAGAAGACACGGTAAAAGTAAAATTATTTAACTTAATGTTAAATATAAATGATAAGGTTAAAATAGGAACCTAAACATTTCTAAATTATATTGGATGAGAAGATTTAGACCCATCCCCACCTTATCCTCGAAATAAATTAATTTAGAACTATTTAAAACCGAACTTGACTTTATAATAAAATAATATTTTTAGTTATTCCAAATGTGCCCCTCTCATCCCTTATAAAAGGGAACCTCCTCCCTCTCTTCCTCACACCACATTGAGCCATCAAGCTCGGACAACCCCTGAAACTTTCTCCTCTCCACTTTTATAGAGACAACCTAGAGGTTCTGGTCTTCTTCAAAGACCTATTTTAGTGCCCTAAAAGGAGGTCTCAAAGAAGCACTTCAAAGAAGAGGTAATGTCCGTTACCGATTATTTCATATTTACATCTTCTTCCACTTCTCCTTATTTAGTTGTTTCATTATGAAGTAATAACATCAGTATCACTCATATACTGATATGTTATTATAAGTATGAAACAACCTTATTTAACTATCTATCCATCCTACGGAAAATGAAATCAACGCGCGTGCGTACGTAGGGAATACCGTCTCCACGCTGTGGTGTAATCTATTTTCCACCACCACCTTACTTGGATGGGTATAATGGTGTAAATAATGACTATATATTATTATTATAAAGTGATACTGATTCTGAAATAGTATACATACACTCCAATACAATTCCCCGATCATAGGAACGATATCATCAGTCGTGTGTACATATGGAATACCGTCTCCACGATGTGATGCGACTCGTTCTACATGATCTTCATTTAATAATGATTATATAAATGAAATGAATTGAATGAATGAATATGATATATATTACACTAATACCATTCTGGAAATGAGGTATCTATAACCTAAAGAGAAGAATAAGAATTTATTCGACAAAACACGCATAAGAACAAAAAGTTATAAACACCCGAATAACAAGTAGCAATGAAATATTACTAATAAGAAGCTAAGAATATAACCAAATATGATATCATAAAAATAAGTATGATTCTGGAATAAGTCAATAACATTATTTAAATCATTATATAGGAGGTTCGAACATGTACAAAGCATATCGGACCTAAGGTAAGGGAAATATCACAATCTCATTTTTATCCGAGATTGTTTATACTTTGGAATTTACTGGGGTGTATTTTATCATCCACATTCATTTTTCCTCAATATGTAATATTTATATCCTTCTAAAATAGTTTATATCCAATTTTACCCTTCAGTGAGTTTTTAGTAAAAGATATGAAAGGAATATTATGTCGTTTTTCGTACGAGGTACTTTTTGAATTTTCCGGCAAATGTACGAGAAGAATGTTTTTTTAACTTATACGACAAGAATGGATTTTTAAAACATTATTTCCAAGAAGACTCATTTACAAGTTTTAAATTATATTTTTAATCAACTTCTTTTATTTTAAAATTGTATGACATGTTAAGAAAGGAAAAATGTTTTTTTGAATAAGAAAGGATATTTTTCTCAAGAATGGAGTTCAAGTGTTTTATCAAAATTATTTTCCATCTAAGACAATAAAGAGTTATGTTTTTATCTCTATTATTACATTGATTTGATTATGTTGTTATGGAATTATTTTTATGGATTCTTTTATCTTATATTAATTTTTTTATGATGTCATGATGTTTAAGATTCCCATTTGTATTACATGGGTTATGCAATGATGTATGATTTATGATTTTGTGGCACACATAAGAATGGTATCATTATGAGATGGGTGGGACCTATATCTCCCTCCAATGCATTGGGTAAAAATATTATATCTCATGAGATAGACATGGATGGAACGGTAGGTAATACCGGTTCATTGAAATAGGACTAAAATGAGGGTGACTCGGTTCAGAAAGTGACTTTTTCCACTAAGATAGTATTGGAAACGAGCCTTGACTAACAAGAAATGATTCTCTATGATTATGTGTGTATTCCACAAAGTTTCATGTTTTATGATATTACATTTCACTGCCATGATTTATCCCATGTTAAGAAATTATGATCTCTTTTGCAGGTTAAGATTTCCTAAAGTTATGTGCTTATGTATACGATGTGATTGATATTTCTTTTGTTTTCCCTTATTGAGCATTTGAGCTCACCCTTTTGTATGTTTTCAATCCCCAGTTCAGGAATAAGGTTATTAAGTAAGATATGCCAAAAGGGACTATAGATATGATGAAATAAATGGGAGACAGTGTAGACTCTTTATGAACCAGTTGTTTATGTTTCCCAGTTTCTAAAGACACTATACCTATACGTTCCATTAGTGGTTTTGTTATATGTTGTAATAAGTATGCTTCAATTTTTAAGTATTAACAATTTATGTAAAGTATGGGTCGTTATAGTGAAACACGGTCTTCCATATATTACAAGCTATCAAGCATGGTCAATTTTAAATGTAGAACAAGATATCAATGAATGTCACTTTTCATGTAACATAATCTAGCTCGGTGTTTCATGCATTAAAATATATAGAAATATTATATTCATTTAAGATGAAAAAATATGTTGTATGTTATCCGTTAATTATATACCCTTCTAAAACCCAGTGTTGTGTGTCATAAATAATATAGAATACTATTTAGTATGTTCAAATAATCGGTCATTACATTCTCCCCCATTACTAAAGTACATCCTTGAAAATCAATCTAAATCTTCATAATATATTTTTTTATATTTACTATATTGAAATCCCATATAATAAGAATGAGTCATAAAATATCCTCTATAAAAGAGAGATTAGAATGTATAAAGGTTACATGAACTACAATGTAACTAGGTCATTCTTATTATGTGGGATTTTCTATAAAAGAGAGATTAGAATGTATAAAGGTTACATGAACTACAATGTAACTAGGTCATTACATTGGAGATCATTAGTGGAAAGCAGAGATACATAGATGGAGTAAAAGTTTAAGTATTTATAGGACGTTAGTTCAGTAATTATTAATAATCATGTGAATGATCAATGTAATGTTTAGGGCCTCAAATCCATAAATTTGAAATGATTTATATGACCATTGGTAAAATAAAAATTTAACTATTTAGACAACATTATAATTCGATGTTATTCTTATATTGTTGCGTAATTCCATTACTAACCATGAATATGAGGAAATATTCATACTTGATAGGTAGTAATTTCAAATGAACAATCCAAAATTTTGGTTGTACATTGATCAAATTTTAATTCATTACTATACACCTTGAAATTAATTACCAATTATTAAATTTTTAGGTGTGAATCACTAAAAGAATATTTTAAAGGACCATAAGGCCTATGAAAGAGTGAAATTTTTAACTATTTCTCATTAACTATATTTGTAAAACAATATGGTTAATATATTACTCTATAATTCATATATGTTCTAATATGGTTTCATCATTCATATTTATGAATAATATTATTTTTACCAGAAAGAATGAAATTTTATCCATAAAATTAAATAGGATAGTTGTTGGCGTGAAACCCTTATCATCGTTCTGTCATGGGTTCATGACCCACAGCCTTGCCAGATTTTATTAGTTTCCACCTAGAATTCATGATTTATTTTTCCAAATCAAAATAAATATAATTTCCCAAAATATGATGTAAATACTTAAAATAGTGTAAATTACTAAATTTTATTTTAACATGTGTTTTTAATAAAACCTTAACACATAAATATTTCATCTAGTTATTTTACAAATATTTTGTTCTTTGGTCTGGGGTTTCCCAATACATAATTTATAGGATTTCTAATTCCTAACTTCTTAGTTCCAATATATAACACATTAGGATAAATATGAGATATTAATTTTCTTTATATATTAAAATTATTAAATCTATTTTTTATACAAAATTATAATTATCCAATTACTATCACCAATCAGTGTCTAACCTAGATCATCGTAAGTCCTGTTGTCGGGTACTAGGTTACCTAGTGTCAGGATCAAAACATATTTTCAGAGTAGTTACTCATACATAAATTTTTCTCAGAACCACTTCCAATTATTTTATCCATACAAGGATGTATTTATTAGAAGACCAATATAATATCCACCTTACTAAAATTCTATGTTGTTCTCCTATAGTTATCCTAAAATTATACCTTAGTGTTATGTTCTCTAACCAATGTTTTCCTAAATTTAGTTCCCATGTATGCAAGAATACATCCTTTGATACCAACTATAGTGACCCACCATAAAAATTCTAGAGCCGATGTTTTATATCCTTTATATTATAATAGTTACATGAATTGAAGCCTCAACAAACTGATATGTTTAGTAGTCATGGTAATCCAGATACATACATTTGAATTTTATTACTATAAAATACACTAATTGCAACATATTTTTTTTATTCTAACAACTTATTTCCTAGAAGATGAAACATACTAAGGGTGACCTAAAATGCTCAATAAATGAAAAATATAGATTAGGGAATAATGAATCAATGAGAATAAAAATAATGGTATGGTAAATAATAGAATGCACATACCATATAATCAAAAAACTGAGAAGGATGTTCTTTCACAATATGGGAATTTAATAAATGAAAACACATGCCATTAAAATAACTATAGAAGTAAAAATAATCATTGAAATGTAAGAATAGAAATGCATGCCATTTGATCAATGAATTGATAGTTAAATGTATCCATAGACATGTGGATTTAATATATCATGTATGAATGATGAATGAAAATAAATGATGGAAATGATTAAGTGTTTGATTCAATGGTTCCTAGGTACATAGAACTAGTACCATCAATCTATTGTTTATATATTCTAATTTTCATAACTATGTTGTCCAATCAGACTATTGATGCATTTTGGGTTATTCATTAACCAGTCCCCAACTCGTATAGATTTCATCAACCAATCTCTAACCCATAATTATTTCATAATCCTTTCCCCAACCCATATAGTCCATGTCCCAATAATTTAAATAAAAATACTTCCTTATAAAATATCTATATTGAATAATGAATACAGGTTTTTAGATATTTACCAAAATAATAAAATAACTTTTATTGTAAACACCTAATTAAAAAATGTATTTGGTTTAAGAAATAATAATATTCATTAAAATGTGATATTGATATTTAAGGGAATTTTAATGTTGATTAATTATATGACATTGAATATTTAGATGGGATTAAAAGAAATAAAGGATCTTAATGAGAATATTATCCTTGAAAAATTATGATAACTATTTAGAGGGTTTTTAAGGATTCTATCAATACAACATATTTCAAGTGGATTAAAATATAGGGTTGTTATCATTTATGTGGTAAAAAAAATAAATTTAGAAATATTCTTGGGGAATATATAATTTGATTCTAAAAAACATTTTGGAAACCCCTGTCATTTAAAATTACTTTTGGAAATATTTCCTTTAATAAGTATCATTTTATTTATGAAATGGAGGAATCAATGAAATAAAGGTGGGTAAATCTATATGAGCCATATGAGGTTTAAAGAACGTTTTTTCATGGTTAATTGATAGGAAAATGCCTTATTTCAAGAAATATAATAATATTTCCTTTGATACATTTGTAAATCATAAAATTGGTAACATTTTATTTTACAAATCATTTGAAAAACAATTTTTAGTTTTTTTTGAAAATTGTATTTTAGAATAAAACATTTTCTCTGATAAAAGATATAAATGAAATATTGTTTTCTTAAAAAAATTAAATACTTAAAGTATTATAGAGAGGAAAATTGGCACGGATACATGAAATTGGTAAATGATAACCAGAGGATATAAAATGAATGGTTTTATTATAAAATGTCCATTTAATTTAATATAATGGAAATACCCATTATAAATCCTTAATGTTATAGTTGAGGATATTATTCTATTAAACATTCTGAAGTGTCCTTAGTAACAATAAAATATTTTAAATCAAAATCAACATGAGGGAATACATTAAATTAATGTTATAATATCATGATAGAGAAAAAATTCTTTATGTATAAAGTAGAATGGGTGTATATAGACTATATAAATGAAACTATGTTCATAACAACAAAAATGTCTCAATATATTTTAAATTGAGATGAAATCCATTACATATTAATCGAAATACCCAAAAGAGTTAATCATAAATTGAAATATCTAAATAACATTAGTATAAAATAAATCAAGATATTACATGTCAATTTTTATGTATGTACACCATATACTAGAAATTAGTTTCATAATAATAATGAATGCCTGATGGAATGAAACATGATACCAGAGTCCCTTACATTGAGTTTCTATTCCAATGAACGTCCATTAAATAGCTATATAATAAAAATTATGTTAATTATATACAGCCAGGATGTGATTTTTCATGTTTATCATCACTTTTATCTCACTTATTACCATGTTTTATACATCCACTTAAAAATTATGTTGGAATTAAGTGTTTTGACCAAATTCAGTTTCTGTGTCAAAAAAATCATTGTTAGGTCAACAACAGACAAATGGGTAAACATATAACATATAGATAATAATAAAAACGAAATTTTTATCATATTTATATATCAATTATACTATAAAAATCCTTATTTAATTAATGTTCTGAAAAATAAACCAACGTTACAGTCATGGAGATGGTAGTCCATACATGCCAATGACTAACGTTTACATTTTTCAATGATCGATATGGAAATTATGTAAGTAAAATAAAAAATTTCCTAAATGAGTATACTATCATAAACATCATATTATTTAGTCATATATAATTATATATAAAATTACAATGATGTAAAAGGAATCACATCATGTCGAGGAGGCGGTAGTCCACACGTACATGACCGACATTATGTCTTCTTAGTGTGTGGATAGATATTAATGAAAATGAAATATATAAAAATATATAAATATATATTTAATTCCTTAATAAAATATCATATATATGTTTTTTAGGTCACATTTTTTCAATTATAATCAACCTTTATACATGTAACACCATGAGATTTTTTGAAAAATATTCTTTTAATTTCATTTATTTATTTTGTTGTATGATACACCAATATTACCTTGTGCTATACGCAACACCGTATTAGCTTGAAATATACGCAACACTATTCTTGGATCATGTTACACACAATTTTTATAGTAGTTATTATATGAAAAATTGAGCGTGTATATACACACACACACATATATATATATATATATATTAAATGTATAAATGAAATATGTTTGGATTCTGTTATATGAAACAATGAAGGAGTCTTGCACTACATGCCACCCTGACTTGGCTTTCATTACACGGAATCGCGGCCTTCCTCGATAGCGTGTCCAGTACGCAATACCGGGTTTCACTAAACAATGATATATTGTTATATTATTATCATGAAATAACTGTTATGAATAGTATTAACTAAATTTTTAATATTATAACATAATTATTCATCTTACATATTTTCTAGGACATGGTATGAGAATAAAATAAATTTTTCAGGTAAAATAAGTAATTTTCAAATAATGATGTTTCCCCGCCATTTGATGGCGCACCCACTTTAAATCTAGTTTTTTAAATTTTTATAAGTTCAATTTGATAAAATAAAATTCTTCCTTGGAATTATGATATAAAAATTTAATTTGGATAAATTTTTTTTATGATAACTTTCATATTTTGATGAATAGTAAAAGCACGCTATATTTTAATTAAAAACTAATTTTTTCCATCGCAATAATTTATATGGCTAGATTACCTTTTTAATTGGTTTTAAAGTGTAATTAGAATATATTTTTACCATTTAATCCAATTTGGGTCATAGGAATTAATTTCACTTTGAAATTGGACATTAATAAGTGATGATCTTTTGATAGTTATTGTTTCTTAAAACACGATATTTGTTTTGATAACGAGAATTACTTTTAGAATTAATTATTGACACTTCTATGTTTTGAATTTGAAAAAATAGACATCATTTTTGAATTCGTAATATCAAATATAGCTTAGTCTGAAATTTTGGTATTTTTCTAGAAAAAACATCATTTTTTGATGAATAGTGAATACACCGAGTTTTTGGTTAAAACCGACTTTTTATTTAAATAATAATTTATTTGATTTATTTTTATTAGGTAAAAATAGATACATAATACTTATATAAGTTCAATTAAATTCATTTTCATCATTTTATAATAAATTATGGTTTATAAAAATTGTATTGAACTTTTCACCATATTTTACCCACCTCCTAGGAGCTTTTGGAATTGTTCATAAAACATAATTTTACAACTTCTGTGAGTTGATTTTTGAAATTACGAGAGACATGGATAATATCAAGGTGTAAATTGTGGTTCAATTAGATAAAAATAATTTTTTATTATAGTAACTTTTTACTTTTATTTACCACGTTTAAAGGTAAATAGGATAATTCAAGGTTAAAAGAATATTATAATAATTCAAAATTGCCTTAATACTGTTCCAAAACATATTTTATGAGTAAAGGGAGACCATGGGAATACTTGGGTCAATTTTGGGACCCCATGGTGCCACTTATGAACGAAAAAGACACATTAGAATAATTAATTTAATGTAAAGACACAATTGTCATTAACAAAAATCCTTTAGTAATTAATTTCTATAAGGGGTTATATAAATTATCATTCCAACTATAAATATTCATTGGAAAGATAAAACAATTTCATACATGTTGGTATTTTTTTATAATTTTTAGACATAATATTAATTAAATTATTTATGACACAATAATGATGCAGTATTTAACTCATTAATAAATGATTTAAATAAATAAGTTTATAATGATTAAAATATCAACCAAAACCTGTCCAATTCCTATTTGATGATTTTATTTCGAATCTGAGTCATATTATATTCAACATTAATGTGTTTTCGACCTCTTGAAACCGAAGATAATTTTATAATAAAATTATTTTTCACACTTTCCTAAAGAGCCCCTCCACTCCCTTATAAAAGGAGTCCACTTCTATGCAATTCCTCACACCTCTCAAGCCTTTTGGGTCGTCCAAACACTACCAATATAAGGTCCCTACATCACTCTCCTCCACCTATAATCCTTAAATTAGGTAGACGGCACTTTAAGAAGTACTTTTGGTTCAAACCAAAGGAAGTTACCCAAATTAAAGATAATAGTTTCTCTTAAGTTGCTTTCTTTTATTCTACATCTCCAACAACTAAACTCTTTTTAATCCTTTCTATTGTGAAAACACCGGTAAGATAAAAATACTTGGATGTTGTTATGAGAAGTATTATAAATACACTTACACACAACTCCATCTAATGGATGAATAACATAATGTTTATGTGATGGCAAACTAACGCCTCACGAAACAATTATTGTTCAATTTTATCCTACCGCCTCTAATGGTGTCCATTATGATCGAAATATATTTATATATGATATATAATATGTTTATAATTTCATTATTCTTCTTTAATTCAAAATTATATCAAGACGTTTTGGTTTCCATAGTTGGTAAATATGATAATCTAATTTGAGGAAGTGCGCACTACCACCCCCTCAAAGTGATGTGATTCATTAATGCCTTATGTGGGATGTATAAATGATGGAGTTAATGATATTATATATGATATTATACTGGAATTATAATATACCTATGTATAATTATGTTTTAATTCCATTAAAATAAAAATAGAAATGAATGTAGCCTTCATGCGTACGTACGGTTTACCGTCTCCATGAACGGTGCATTTCACTTCATACCTCCATATGCTATGTACTATTATAAATACATGAATATGATGGATATATAATATATATATATATGATTTTTAAATAATGATTTACGTTCTGGAAGTATGTAAATCAAGATATAAGTAATAATAACATAAAGAAAAACAAGTCCAAACACGTATGTTAAATAAGATGATTTTACACAAAACATTGCTTTAACATGGGATTAACAAATGAACGGGTAATATAATGTCATAATTGAACCATATATGATATCAAAACAATGAATATGATTATTTAATAATTCAATGACATTATTTAAATCATTATACAGGAGGTTCGGATTCGTATGAAACATATCAGACATAAGGTAAGGGGTAACTTTTCCAATCTCATTTTTATCTAAGATGGTTTATTTGTAAGTATTTACATGGGTTATTATTATCATCAAAGTCCATGTTTTGTAAAAATATTTTTATGTATTTTTAAAGTCCTTTTTAATCATATTTGACTTTTACTACATGGTATGTATGGAAGTATTCTTTTTTTACCATACGAGGTATTTTTTAACTTTTCAGAAAAAAGTACGAGAAGAATGTATTTTAACTTATACGGCCTGAAAAGATTTTTACAGTTTTATAAAGCCTTATTTTCATGAAGCTTCCTCCAAAATATTTCATGACTATTTTAAAAAATATATCTTTCTTTTTAAATTGCATGATGTTTTGTGAAAAGAAATTGATTTTGAAGAAAATCGATATTTTCCTTAAGAATTCATTTCAATTGTTTTATCAAAACCATTTTCCATATTAGATGACATTATTTCATATGTTTATGTTTCAAGTATAATGTATCTATGATTTAAATGGTTTCAATTTTTTTATGATGAAATGATATCTATTTGTTTTATATGGATTATTTTTTGATGAGATGATGTTTATGAAACCCATTTTATTCTTTGGGTTTTGATGAATGATTTATGTTTATATTGCGGCACAAGTAAGAATTATTTCAATATGAGATGGTTCGGACCTATATCTCCCTATAATGCATTGGGTAAATATTTATATCTCAGGAGATAGACATGGCTGGAACGACAAGTAAACCCGGTTTAGTAAGGGACTTTGTCCACTAAGATGGTCTTGGCAGTAATGCCTTAGCTATTATGGAAATCATTACATGTGCTTAATGGATTCCACAATTACAAGTTGTATTCCCATGCTATTTTATCATTATTAATGTTTCTTTATGATCTATGCCTAATGTACTGCCATGTTTTATGTCTTTTCTCGTGATTTTGATGTTTAAATATTATGTTCGTGTTTTTAATTTAAAATGTATATGATTTGTTTTATTTTATCCATGCTTACCCTTACTGAGAACTTAAGCTCACCCTTTATATGTTTACTTTTCCCCAGGATATAAGGAATGGTTTTCGGTAAGAAAACAAGAGGGGAAGATCTTAATGGGAGATGTTGAAGATCTTTCACCGCGATTAGAAGATTATAATCTGAGTTTCCAAAGACCCTAAAGTATTACGGTCCTTGTGTGTCTATTTTTGTTATGTATTAATTATTCCGCAAAAGTATTGTAATTTCCATGTACGTCAAGCTTTGGGTCTCTACTATTGGTATCAGAATAAAGGTTTTGTCAACCTTTGGAAACTATGATGCGAGAACTTTAGTGATATCACTAGAGATATTTCTAAGGTATGTCTAGGGATGTCCCTAAGGTTAAGTATAAGTATAGTTTATAGTCCTAGAATTACGGTAACGATCTTAGAATTAAACCTATGATGTTAGATATTGAAGTTACTCCCCCTTTATTATGTTTTTTTACCTATCATGATTTTTTCCTCTCACAGAATTATTTTTTTGTTTTAGTCTATGGAGGGAACCAGAAAGAATTCTGTTAAAATTGAATCGAATGGACAAATTTGTGACTATGAGAAACAAAATTTCATAATTCCTAGAGAAAATGATATTGTGATTATGCCGAATCAGTCATCGTGATATATGATTAACAAGGTGAAATTTAGTGGTATTACTAATTCATCAAATAAGAGGATGATAGACTTATATGCATGTTCTCTTGTTGAGGACCATAAACAAAGGATGATTTAGATTTCTAAATAAGGGAAGAAGAATCTTGAGGAATACCTCAAATGGAGGGAACGATGTTATCTGTGTGGAGAGAAGGGTCATAGAGTGACAGACTGTTATGGTGTTCAATGTCTTATCTGTGGAGAACATAAGCATTAGCCAACTCAATGCCCTGACATAAGAGGTTACTTCTAAATCAAGGAAGGACTTATTCCATGAAAATCATTGAAGATGTTGGTTTGAAGTGTTTATGTATTGGTATTCAAGAATAATGTTATTGAGGTACTTTTTATGGTATATTAGAATATCTATGTATTGGTCCATTTTTGGTTTTCCATAAGAATATGGAATCGGTAACCATGAATGGTGATTGAAATATTTTTGGAAAGCAGATGATATTCACATAATGAAGGGATAAAGAGAAAATAATATGTTTGATAGTATTCATGAGGTCATGATTGATATAAGGACTAAGTGGTATCATGTTTTGAGTATATAGAATTATTGGGATTTTGGAATGTGAAAGAGACAACTCATGACAACATTCATGTTTTATACTAAGGTTCTGTGGTAATTCATGTTGAAATAGAATAAATGATTAAGGAATTCACATGTTTGGAATGTGACCAACAAGACATATCGTATGATAAATAATGTTATTCACGTTCTTGTTATGTGACCTTTCCAGTAATTATTTTCTTTATACTATGATCATGGAAAGATGTATTTTGGATAAGTCTAAAGATTGTAATGGGTTATGTCGGACATCATATAGTATTGTTTAAGCCTAGAATATTTTTTCGAAATAATTTCATTAATGTTAAAATAGTGTAGTTTTAGAAAAAGGAAAACCTGTAGAACATGTGACAACCTGCCACGTCAGACAAGGCTATGGGAATCGAACCCACAAACGAAGTGTGATAGGCCTTTATCTCCTACCTCTGGCCTATAAGAAGTCCCTAGTTAGTAGAAATTAGTTTTATTTTATTAAGCAGTATGATAGTTGAAGTATAAGTCCATTTTTGGAACCATATACGAATAATATCACCATATATGGACTTATGTATATAACTTTTTCTAACCATATGGTTGAGACAGTTGGAATGACCCATCATTCAATCACATGATCCTCTAACAATTCATGAATAACAGATTCAACTTCATTTCTTTAAGAGATAATGTAGAAATTGTTCAAGGCACAAACAACATTGAGATGATACCAAAATCAAGTAAATAGTTATTTTGATTCGAAAATTCATCAACTTTTGGGAAATGATCTTGAAAACAAAAAAATGTTGTCCTAGTAACCATATATCCAATAAATCAGATGGTACCTTAGATCATAAAAAATTTATGGCTTTGTGATTGTTGGCTTTTTCATAGCCATGTTCTCTACCACTATCCATCCGGACATTATGGTTAGATTTTTCTTCCATATCCATATTTTCACTTATGTTCAATTATATTTAAACCCAGGGATGAGTTACATTGGGTAATCATTACGTTTCATAATTTAGTTTTTAAAATCAAGTTTTTGTATTCCTTTTTATGATGTGGGTTTCTATGAATAGTAAATGATTTATAACCCTGACGAATTTCGAGGGAAAAATTCATTTTAAGGGGGGTAGAATTTAACACCCTGAGATTTTTTGAAAAATATTCTCTCACATTAATTGATTTATTGTGTTATACGCTACACAAAGATGACCTTGCTCTATACACAACACTGTATTAGCTTGCATTATACGCAACACTATTCTTGGATCATGTTACACAAAATTTTGATAGTAGTTATTGTACGCATCATTGAGTGTGTATATACATATATATTCAATTTATTAATGAAATATTGTTGTATTCTGTTATACGAAACAACAAAGGAGTCTTGAACTACACGCCACCCTGAATAGGCTTGCATTACACGCAATCCTGGCCTTCCTCGATAGCGTGTGCAGTACGCAATATCGGGATTCACTAAACAACGATATATTGTTATAATATTATTATGAACTAGGATTTATGAATAGTATTAACTAAATTTTGAATTTTATAACATTAATATTCATCTTACATATTTTCTAGAACATGGTATGTCACGACCCGTCATCGGGGCCCGTGTCGTGACTACCCCAAGCCCGCCTTCCATAGGCCAGGGGCTGGCGACTAACACCAAAGGTGTAAAATCCCGATAACTGGGAAGGAATTGCCTTTATAAAAGAAAACAAGCACCACAGAGAACAAGCAGAAGAAGTAAACACTAAGTAAAAACTGAGTACAACAGTAAGTGCGGAAAGTAAAAAGGGGCCGGAAATACAAGCCCAACTGTAAAGTACAACTCGAAAGGGAAAATAGCAACTGAAAAGTAAAGTTGTTACGCCGAGCTGTCCACTGGAAATCCCACCTGAAGGGTGGGTAAAGATAGCTCCTCTTCTCCTCAGGTCCCACCGTCCGTTCCGAGTATGTCTCGCCCAGTGGTCCACCTCCGGGTACCGCCTTGTCGTCACGTCCACCTCTGGGTACCGCCTCGTCGTGAGGTCCTCCTCCGGGTACCATCTCTTCATATAGTCCACCTCCAGGTACTATCCAGTCCTCGAACACTCGGCTTCTGTCAGCACTGCCCGTCGTCTGCAACCAACACAACGAGGTGCGGGCATAGCCCGTGCAGGGGTGAGTATAATGATACTCAATAGGGACCCCGAGAGCCTCACGGTCTCACTAAACCAACAAGGATAACCACAAAAAATATCTCAACAGATAACCTCTACTTAGATATATTCTCAGACATATACCTAAGTTATCAAGTAACCCATGTCAATCATGAGGAAACACAAGGATTGTGAAATCAACGGATAACCACTACCCGGGTATATGCCCATACATATACCTAAGTTAGCAAGTGACCCATCTCAATCATGAGGTAAACACAAGGTCAAAAGTCTCAGCTCAAACCAGGATTTTCATTATCGAAACCGTAACTGCTGAAGTGCTCCGTCTCTGGAGTGTACAGTGGTCCTGTCCCGACTCCGAGGTACTGCTCAGTAACCTAAGACTACTGAAGAACTCCACCCATCGAGTACTGCGGGCCAGCTGCTACAACCAAGCGCTTCCATGTGCCGCTACAACCAAGCGCACCTCTGTCGTGGGTCTGCCGCTACAACCAAGCGCTCCCATGTGCCGCTACAACCAAGCGCACCTCTGTCGTGGGTCTGCCGCTACAACCAAGCGCTCTCATGTGCCGCTACAACCAAGCGCACCTTTGTCGTGGGTATGCCGCTACAACCAAGCGCTCTCATGTGCCGCTACAACCAAGAGAAACTCTGTCGTGGGTCTGCCGCTACAACCAAGCGCTCCCATGTGCCGCTACAACCAAACGCACCTCTGTCGTGGGTATGCCGCTACAACCAAGTGCTCCCATGTGCCGCTACAACCAAGCGCAACTCTGTCGTGGGTCTGACGCTACAACCAAGCGCTCCCATGTGCCTCTACAACCAAGCGCACCTCTGTAACACACCGAGTCGTTCGATCAGAAGTCGTCGGGTCTCAGCCAGCTACACGGTCTCCGTACTCCGCACGCTCGTCACTGGGAGGGTCCGCTCCACGAGCTACAGGTCGATACTCCAAGTATCTCAAATTCCCATTAAGAAGTATCTCAATGGACCGCCACGTCATAGGGGTCTCAACGCAGCAGACGGCGCGTCAATCGGACGCCCGGTCTGTGAGTTATTAGCCTTTTCGTCCTAGGGGCCCGGTTGGTTTCTTAAGCAAACCAAACCCGGCCGTATCTCAAATGTACCCCGAACTCACATAGGGTAAACTCATAGGGACCGTTTCTCAACGCGATCACCAACGCCGCTGACGGTTCGTCAAACGGACGTTCTGTCAGAAAGATATCAGCATTTCCGTTCCAGGGGCCCGGTTGGATTTCGGTGAGATCCAACCCGGCCACTATCCATCTACATCCAAAACTCCGGCGGAGGATGCCAAAAGTTCCGTATCGTCAATAGGAACTCAACGCAACAGACGGTGCGTCAATCGGACGCCCGGACTGAGAGTTATTGGTTTTTTTGTCTCACACTCACCTTGGGAAACTTCCCAGGAGGTCACCCATCCTGATCACTACTCTAGGCCAAGCACGCTTAACTATGGAGTTTTAACCACGTAGGCTCCCGAAAAGAAAGGTGCACCTTGAGTATAGTATACCGAAACGACCGTCTCGATCCAAGGATCGCGTTGCCGCTGACGACGAGCCGTTTGGAGGCCCGTAGCCCAAGATACGTTCATTTGACCAAACCGCTCGGTAACGGGGGTTTCGGGCCCGGACCGTCCCGGCCCGAGACCCCCCGGATGGCCTGAACCGGGTCGACCCGCCCCGGACGGGGTCGACCCGGTCCGACACAGCCCGGCATGGCGTGGCCCGGCGCTGCGAACCGGCCAGGCGCGCCGGTTCGGCGCAAGGCAGCACGCAAGGCGCACTGGCAGCGTGGCCGAAGGCCGAGCGTGCTGGAAACGGGGGGTCGCCTGCCCCCCCTTTGTGAAACCGGCCCCCCTCATAATGGGGGGTCAAATAACTGCCTGGGGGAATTAAATTCCCCCGGTTTCCACCAACCCGGCCGGCCCGACCTGGCCGGCCGGCTTCTTGTCAACAGGACCGGCAAGGGCCGGTCCTCTTCCGTCTTCCGGCACCGGCGGCCCAGCTGGCCGCCGGTCATCACGATCCGCCGCGGCCCGGAACCGGCTGCGGCCTTCGTCATTCGACGCGGTGCGACGGCACCGCGCCCCTCCGCCGCGGCCCCGCTCCGGCCGCAGCGTCTTCATTTTCCTTCGACGCGGCGCGACGGCGTCGTGTTCATGATAATTCTTTCAACGGCGCGGCACGACGGCGCCACGCAATAATTTCCGTGTGATTCCCGCGTGGTGCGACGGCACCACGCTATCTTGTTTCATCCGCAAGAAACATTCAAGAACAAAGGAGGGGGTTTCGGCCGTGTTTGTGCGGTCCGGTCCCCCTCTCGTTAGACGATAACACTTAAACGTTCATCCTCAAGTTTGTCATGCTAGAACCAAGAACGGAAAATAATTAAATAAAGCAACAACAAACCCCTACCTCGCTCTTCGTTATGTGTTGACGAAGTCGCGGAAAGGCGGCGACGATTCGTCGACATCGGAAAAGAGAAGCCGTTGACGACGTCGGCGTTCTTCGTGAAAGGTGCTCCCTTCATTATTCCGGAAGGAGTGGGAAGGAGGCATCCAAGAAGGGATCGACGTTGGAAACTTCACGTTCTTCTTTGGAAAAGGCATTCTTCGTCGATAAGACGTTGTTCCATGTTTGGAGATGTCCTTCGTGTTCTTCGTCGAGGGTGGAATTCTCTTCAATCCTTCCATGACTCTATCACAAAGATTTAGCCAAACCCAAACAATAAAACAAAACACCTTATTATAGGGTTAGCTTAATGAATTCAAAATAATTCAAATTCATTAAGTTACATCCTTCATTAATGGGTGGAGAGGCTCCAAAATTAATGAAGGTGTAAGTGAAGAGTCACATTTAATTGGGGGGGTTCAAGGGAGTTAAAGAGTTTAAGGAGTTAAGAATTTGAGGGGTTTTGGCACATTAAGTGCAAGGGAGTTTAAAGGGGGTAGAAGAGAGTTAAGGGGAAGGTGAAGGGTTGTGGCTCGTGTGGGTCCCACCTCACCTTAATCCTCACTTGTTTAGTTAGGAACTTGTGATTCCACCCCAACTTCCACACTTAGGATATAACCACTTAAGAAGATAAATAAAATTTGTAACACAAATTTTATTTTTCTTCACACTTAAACCACAACCTTAATAAACAACTTCTCCCAAACAAACGCAACTCCAGGAAAGGCATTTCTAAGAAAAAACCGGCGCTACAGTTCCATCGGTGCCCTCAGAATTTGATTCCGGGCACCGGTTCAAAAGTTAGAAATTCCCGCTCGTTCGTTCACTGAACGTACCCGAGCCAAACTTCGGAAATTGATTCTGGGCACACCGGGCCTCAGAATCAGGCGCTGTCAGAAACTATGTTCTTGTAAAATTCCAAAGAAAATTAAGAAAAAAATTTCCTTGAAATTTCCGGATCTTTACATTACTCCCACCTCAGGGCTTTACGTCCCCATAAAGCTTCATCACAAACTAGGGTCCCAAAGCGGTACAGAGCACGCATCTGAGCCTTCCGCTCCCATGTGCTCACCTGGAGGTTCCCGTACTGTCAAAGGAAGTGTACCCAAGGAATTGATCATCCTCGTAGGATCTGATCCTGTCTATTCTTGATCCCCACTGGAACCTCCGTGCATGTCGCTCTATCATCGACGTCCAACTCCCTGAGGTCGATGATGTGTGAAGGATCAAGCACGTATCTCCTAAATTGAGTTACGTGAAAGTCATCGTGCACCTGGTGCAACTGAGGTGGATGGGTCAAGCGATAAACCACCTCGCCTACCCTGCTGGGGACCTAGAATGGTCTATTGAACCTCGGAGATCTCTTGCCGCCTCGGCTACATCTCCGTAAACCTCGTCGAGGTGAGACCTGTATAAGAATGTGGTCGCCATCCTCGAACTCTAAAGGTCTCCCTTTTTAGGTTAGAACTGAAACTCAAAACTCCTGCTGCCACGAGGGTAAGGTTGGCCGACCCAAGAATGATCGGCTACACCCTCCCATGCACGAGTTTATCTTGTGCTGCCCAGGGTTTCCTTTTCGCCGACCAAGGAAAACCCATCCCAACGTTTTCCTAATACCGTCAATTTGAGTATGAATAGTGATTGCCAAATACATACTCAAACTAACGTCGTAAGGCCTCGACGCTGCCACCAAGAGGTACTAACCGAGACTCTCTCCTCAAGGGTCAGATCACACCGTCGGTGTAAGTGTGATGATCGAGTCTCCTCCCAAAGGTATCTCCAGACGTGAGGGTCAAGTCAACGGCTTAACTAGAATCTCTAGGTCTGGGACTAGATTCATGGAAGGAAGGGATGATTCGTTTCGATGCCTGTGGCTACGGCAGCTAGTAGAAGATAAATTCCGCACTTCGAATTATCCTTAGATCCCCTTTTTGGTCGCACTCCATGACCGCAAGCAGCTACCCTCTTTCCCTGCTCTCCAACTCCCTGAGTCTAGAGGGGACTACAAAGGCGGGTGATGGTAACATGTTGAAATGTACACCACCACGAGCTGCTCTCCAAGCTCTGCCTCCATGTCTGCTGTTCGGCAGATTCATCTATCCTTAACATTTCCACTTCTTGAAACATTTTACATGCCCAAGTCTCTGAGACTGGTGTCAGTTTCCTGCTTTCCAAACTTCTAACATTCTCTGGCTGTATTCGATCAGCAAAGAATTCTCAACCACAAAGGTTCCTTCTAGCACTCTAGCCTAAGTAGAAATGCATAGAGAAAAGGTGTTGGCTCTGAAGCCCTTAAACATACCATGCTCAGAGGTCCGACCTCTATTGCACTGATTGAAACGCTTCCATCGAGTACTCGATATGTTCGGTACGCCTCGATGAATTCTCAACTATCAACACATCATCCCGCCGAAACTGTAAAAGTTCTAGAAAATTCTCGGCCACCTATTCAAGCTAGTCCTCAGCCGCCTATGAGTCAGGTTCAGCTCGGAACATGAGGGTATCTGAAGTTAGAACACATGTAAGGCAGTAAACATACATGCGTCACCTACCGGTACCACCGGTTGTAACTGCTGACCAACAGGTAGTGATGTATAGCTGACACACTACCCAAAGGCACTATCTCAGGCATCGGTTCACGTACCGAAGCCTCACCACTATGCGGACCATCCTCATGGTAATTCACTGGAAAACACTAGTGGCCAAGTCCACCATCCACTCTACTGATGTCTCAGCTAGGCGGAAAACTCTAGCAATCACCTCCAGCCACTGCTCTGCTGTCTGGAAATCTGCCTCGCCTCGTAACTTCTGAGGCCTCTACTGTTGGAACTCATGCAATGCGCTCCGCCAGCGTGCACAGTTTGCTAGTATAGCCGTTGGCATCTGCTTCCCAACAGGTGGTGATGTACCGGTACACCTCCCGAGGGTGATAACATAGTAAAAAGGGCCCTGCACCAGAGCCTCTTCGCTCGGTGAGCCATCATCGAGTACTCTCTCGGAACTCCAACTGACTGTCTGCGTGGAGACATCCTGAACAGATGTGACACGGTCAATGTCTTATACCTGGTGAGCTGACCTGGTTTGAGCTGACTTTAAAACTTTGGAAACACACACGCAATCAGTGTTTTTGTGTACAATGTCAGAAATCAATAGTCAGGGTCCTGGTGTACGGATACGTCGGCCGCCGCACCAACACTGGACTCCCTGAACTGAAAACCACACTCGGTACACTTAACACTATTGCTTCACAGAAAGAAACATCAGAGTTATAAGTTCTGCGGTAGAACCGAACTCCTCTGATACCAATTTGTCACGACCCGTCCTCGGGGCCCGTGCCGTGACTACCCCAAGCCCGCCTTCCATAGGCCAGGGGCTGGCGACTAGCACCAAAGGCATAAAATCCCGATAACTGGGAAGGCATTTCCTCTATAAAAGAAAACAAGAACCATAGAGTACAAGCGGAAGAAGTAAACACTAAGTAAAAACTGAGTACAACAGTAAGTGCGGAAAGTAAAAAGGGGTCGGAAATACAAGCCCAACTGTAATGTACAACTCGAATGGGAAAATAGCAACTGAAAAGTAAAGCTGCTACACCGAGCTGTCCACTGGAAATCCCACCTGAAGGGTGGGTACAGATAGCTCCTCTGCTCGTCAGGTCCCACCGTCCGCTCCGAGTATGTCTCGCCCAGTGGTCCACCTCCGGGTACCGCCTTGTCGTCACGTCCACCTCTGGGCACCGCCTCGTCGTGAGGTCCTCCTCCGGGTACCATTTCTTCGTATAGTCCACCTCCAGGTACTGTCCAGTCCTCGAACACTCGGCTTCTGTCAGCACTTCCCGTCGTCTGCAACCAACACAACGAGGTGCGGGCATAGCCCGTGCAGGGGTGAGTATAACGATACTCAGTAGGGACCCTGAGACCCTCATGGTCTCACTAAACCAACAAGGATAACCACAAAGAAGATCTCAACAGATAACCTCTACTTAGATATATGCCCATACATATACCTAAGTTATCAAGTAACCCATCTCAATCACGAGGAAACACAAGGATTGTGAAATCAACGAATAACCACTACCCGGGTATATGCCCATACATATATCTAAGTTAGCAAGTGACCCATCTCAATCATGAGGTAAACACAAGGTCAAAAGTCTCAGCTCAAACTAGGATTTTCATTATCGAAACCGTAACTGCTGAAGAGCTCCGTCTCTAGAGTGTACAGTGGTCCTGTCACGACTCCGAGGTACTGCTCACTAACCTAAGACTACTGAAGAACTCCACCCATCAAGTATTGCGGGCCAGCTGCTACAACCAAGCGCTCCCATGTGCCGCTACAACCAAGCGCACCTCTGTCGTGGGTCTGACGCTACAACCAAGCGCTCCCATGTGCCGCTACAACCAAGCGCACCTCTGTCGTGGGTCTGCCGCTACAACCAAGCGCTCCCATGTGTCGCTACAACCAAGCGCATCTCTGTTGTGGGTATGCCGCTACAACCAAGCACTCCCATGTGCCTCTACAACCAAGCGCAACTCTGTCGTGGGTCTGCCGCTACAACCAAGCGCTCCCATGTGCCGCTACAACCAAGCGCACCTCTGTCGTGGGTATGCCGCTACAACCAAGCGCTCCCATGTGCCGCTACAACCAAGTGAAACTCTGTCGTGGGTCTGCCGCTACAACCAAGCACTCCCATGTGCCGCTACAACCAAGCGCACCTCTGTAACACACCGAGTCTTTCGATCAGCAGTCGTCGGGTCTCAGCCAGCTTCACGGTCTCTGTACTCCGCACGCTCGTCACTGGGAGGGTCCGATCCATGAGCTACAGGTCGATACTCCAAGTATCCCAAAGTCCCATGAAGAAGTATCTCAACGGACCACCACGTCATAGGGGTCTCAACGCAACAGACGGCGCGTCAATCGGACGCCCGGTCTGTGAGTTATTAGCCTTTTCGTCCCAGGGGCCCGGTTGGTTTCGTGAGCAAACCAAACCCGGCCGTATCTCAAATGTACCCCGAACCCTCATAGGGTAAACTCATAGGGACCGTTTCTCAACGCGATCACCAACGCCGCTGACGGTTCGTCAAACGGACGTTCTGTCAGAAAGATATCAGCTTTTCCGTTCCAGGGGCCCGGTTGGATTTTGGTGCGATCCAACCCGGCCACTATCCATCTACATCCATAACTCGGGCGGAGGATGCCAAAAGTTCTGTATCGTCAACAAGAACTCAACGAAATAGACGGTGCGTCAATCGGACGCCCGGTCTGAGAGTTATTGGTTTTTTCGTCTCACACTCACCTTAGGAAACTTCCCTGGAGGTCACCCATCCTGATCACTACTCTAGGCCAAGCACGCTTAACTATGGAGTTTTAACCACGTAGGCTCCCGAAAAGAAAGATGCGCCTTGAGTATAGTATACCGAAACGACCGTCTCGATCCAAGGATCGTGTTGCCGCTGACGACGAGTTGTTTGGAGGCCTGTAGCCCAAGATACGGGCATTTGACCAAACTGCTCGGTAACGGGGGTTTCGGGCCCGGGCCGACTCGGCCCAAGACCCCCCGGATGGCCCGAACCGGGTCGACCCGCCCCGAACGGGGTCGACCCTGCCCGGCACAGCCCGGCCCGGCCCGGCCCGGCGCGGCGAACCGGCCAGGCGCGCCGGTTTGGCGCAACGCGCGCTGCCAGCTCGGCCGAAGGCCGAGCTTGCTGGAAACGGGGGGCCGCCTGCCCCCCCTTTGTGAAACCGGCCCCCCTCATAAATGGGGGGTCAAATAACTGCCTGGGGGAATTAAATTCCCCCGGTTTCCACCAACCCGGCCGGCCCGACCTGGCCGGTCGGCTTTTTGGTAACAGGACCGGCAAGGGCCGGTCCTCTTCCGTCTTCCGGCACCGGCGGCCCGGCTGGCCGCCGGTCATCACGATCCACCGTGGCCCGGAACCGCCTGCGGCCTTCATCATCCGGCGCGGTGCGACGGCACCGCGCCCCTCCGCCGCGGCCCCGCTCCGGTCGCGGCGTCTTCGGTTTCCTTCGACGCGGCGCGATGACGTCGTGTTCATGATAATTCTTTCCACGGCGCGGCGCGACGGCGCCGCGCAATAATTTCCGTGTGATTCCCGTGTGGTGCGACGGCACCACGCTATCTCGTTTCAACCGCAAGAAACATTCAAGAACAAAGGAGGGGGTTTCGGCCGTGTTTGGGCGGTCCGGTCCCCCTCTCGTTAGACGATAACACTTAAACGTTCATCCTCAAGTTTTTCATTCTAGAACCAAGAACGGAAAATAATTAAATAAAGAAACAACAATTCCCTACCTCGCTTTTCGTTATGTGTTGACGAAGTCGCGGAAAGGCGGCGGCGATTCGTCGACATCGGAAAAGAGAAGTCGTTGACGACGTCGGCATTCTTCGTGAAAGGTGCTCCCTTCTTTATTCCGGAAGGAGTGGGAAGGAGGCATCCAAGAAGGGATCGACGTTGGAAACTTCACGTTCTACTTTGGAAAAGGCATTCTTCGTCGAGAAGACGTTGTTCCATGTTTGGAGATGTCCTTCGTGTTCTTCGTCGAGGGTGGAATTCTCTTCAATCCTTCCATGACTCTATCACAAAGATTTAGCCAACCCCAAACAATAAAACAACACACCTTATTATAGGGTTAGCTTAATGAATTCAAAATAATTCAAATTCATTAAGTTACATCCTTCATTAATGGGTGGAGAGGCTCCAAAATTAATGAAGGTGGAAGTGAAGAGTCACATTTAATTTGGGGGGGGGTGTTCAAGGGAGTTAAGGAGTTTAAGGAGTTAGGAATTTGAGGGGTTTTGGCACATTAAGTGCAAGGGAGTTTAAAGGGGGTAGAAGAGAGTTAAGGGGAAGGTGAAGGGTTGGGGCTCGTGTGGGTCCCACCTCACCTTAATCCTCACTTGTTTAGTTAGGAACTTGTGATTCCACCCCAACTTCCACACTTAGGATATAACCACATAAGAAGATAAATAAAATATGTAACACAAATTTTATTTTTCTTTACACTTAAACCACAACCTTAATAAACAACTTCTCCCAAGCAAACGCAACTCTAGGAAAGTCATTCCTAAGCAAAAACCGGCGCTACGGTTCCATCGGTGCCCTCGGAATTTGATTCCGGGCACCGGTTCAAAATTTAGAAATTCCCACTCGTTCATTCACTGAACGTACACGAGCCAAACTTCGGAAATTGATTCTGGGCACACCGGGCCTCGGAATCAGGTGCTGTCAGAAACTGTGTTCTTGTAAAATTACAAAGCAAATTAAGGAAAAAAATTTCCTTGAAATTTCCGGATCTTTACGTGGTATGAGAACAAAATAAATTTTTCGGGTAAAATAAGTATTTTTAAAAAAATCCAGGTTTGCCGCCTTATGATGGCACACCAACTTTAAATCTAGTTTTTGACATGTTTATAAGTTAAATTTCAAAAAATTAAATCCTTCCATGGAATCAAGATATAAAAATTTAACTTGGATAAATCTTTTATATTATTCTAATAACATTCATATTTTGATGAATAGTAAAAACACGCTATATTTTAATGAAAAACAACTTTTTTTTCATCACAATAATTTATATGCCTAGATTAGCTTTTTAATTGGTTTTAAAGTGTAATTATAATATATTTTTACCATTTAATCCAATGTTGGTCATTGGAATTAATTTCACGTTGAAATTGGACATACACAAGTGATGATCTTTTGATAGTTATTGTTTCTTAAAAACACGCTATTTTTTTGATATTTCTTTTAAAATTAATTGATGCAACTTATATGTTCTTAATTTGGAAAAAAGACATCATTTTCGAATTCAGAATATCAAATATATCTTAGGCTGAATTTTTTGTATTTTTCTGAAAAACATCAATTTTTTATGAATAGTGAAAACACTGAGTTTTTGGTTAAAACTGACATTTTATTAAAATAATCATTATTTTGATTTAAAATTTTTAAATAAATATAGATACATAAAACTTATATAAGTTCAATGAAATTCATTGGAATAATTTTATAATAATTTTAGATTTATAGAAATTATATTTAACTTTTCTCATTCTTTTACCCACCTCCTAGTTGCTTTTTCAATTGTTCATAAAAAATAATTTTACCACTTTTGTGAGTTGAATTTATAAAATTAGAGAGATACAATTATTATAAAGGAGTAAAATATGGTTCAATTAGATAAAAATAATTTTTGGTGAATAGTAACTTTTTACTTTTATTTAATACGGTTAAAGGTAAGTAGGGTAATTCAATGTTAAAAGAATATTATAATAATTCAAAATTACCTTAACACTTGTCCAAATATTATTGGATGAGTAAGGGCCGACAATGGGAATCCTTCGGTCGATTTTGGGACCCCATGGTGCCACTTATGGAAGACAATGACACATTAGATTAATTATTTTTATGTAAAGACAAAATTGTCATTAACAAAAATCCTTTAGTAATTAATTTTTATAAGGGCCTATATAAATTATGTTTTTGACTATAAATATTCATTGGAAGTCTAAATAGATTTCCTACATGTTTGTTTTTTTATAATTTTTAGACATAATATTAATTAAATTATTTATGACACAATAATGATGCAGTATTTACCTCATTAATAAATGATTTAAAAAAATAAGATTATAATGATTAAAATATCATCCAAAACCCGTCCAATTCATATTGGATGATTTTATTTTGAATCTGAGTCATCTTCTCTTCGACATTAATGTGTTGTGGACCTCTTGAAACCGAAGATAAGTTTTTAATAAAATAATGTTTTCACACTTTCTTAAAGAGCCCCTCCAATCCCTTATAAATAGAGACCACTTCTAAACAATTCCTCACACCTTTAAAGCCCTTTGGATCCTCCAAAATCTACCCAACTAAGCTCCCTAAATCCCTCTACTCCTCCTAGAAGCTTTATATTATGCAGAAGGAACTTCAAGAAGTAATTTTGGTTCCAACCAAAGGAAGTTACCCAAATTAAAGGTAATAGTCTCTCTTAAGTTGTTTCCTTTTTTTCTACTTCTCCAACCCCTAAACTCTTTTTAATACATACTTTTTTGATAAAACATGTATCCTCAAAATACTAGGATGTTGTTCTAAGAATGATTAGAAATACACTTACACGCACGTCCATCAAATGGATGAAAAACATAATGTTTCCGTGATGGAAAACTAACGCCTCACGAAACGATGATGGTTCAATTTTCTCCTACCGCCTCTCATGGTGACCATTATGATGGAACTATATTTTATATATGATATATATTATGTTTATGATTTCATTATTCTTCTTTACTTCGAAATTATATCAATCATATAGGGTTTCCATATTTGGTAAATACGATAATCTCATTTGAGGAAGTGTGGACTACCGCTCTCTCAAAGTGACAAGATTCGTTAATTCCTTATGTGGGATGTATAAAAGAAGGAGTTAATGATATTATATATGATATTATACTGGAATTATAATTTACCTATGAATAATTATGTTTTAATTCAATTAAAATAATAAATATAAATGAAAGTATCGTTCATGCGTACGTACAGTTTACCGTCTCGATGAACGGTGCATTTCATTTCATACCTCCATATGTTATGTACTATTATAAATACATGTATATGCTGGATATATAATGAATATATATTATATATAAATCATTATTTACATTCTGGAAGTATGTAAATCGTGATATAAGTAATAATGACATCAAGAACAACAATTCCAAACACGTACGATAAATAAGATGATTTTACACAAAACATTGCTTTAACAAGGGATTTACAAAAGAACGGGTAATATAAATTCATAAGTGAACCATATATGATATCATAACAATGAATATTATTATTTAATAAGTCAATGACATTATTTAAATCATTATACAGGATGTTCAGATATGTATGAAGCATATCAGACCTATGGTAAGGGATAACTTTTCCAATATCGTTTTTATCCGAGATTGTTTATTCGTAAGTATTTACTTGGGTTATTGTTATCATCCAAGACCAATTTTTCTAAATAAAATTATGTATATTTAAACCCCTTTTTACCAATTTTTGAATTTTACTACATGGTATGTATGGAATTATTCTTTTTTTACCATACGAGGTATTTTTTTGACTTTTCCGATAAAAGTATGCGGATAATATCTTTTTTAAATTCTATGGCATGAAAGCATTTTTACAGTTTTGTAAAGCCTTATTTTAATGAAGATTAATCCAAATGCTTTCATGACTATTTAAAAAAAATCTATTTCTTTTAAAATTTCATGACGTTTTGTGAAAAGAAATTGATTTTGAAGAAGAAAAGATATTTTCCTCAAGAATTCATTTCAAATGTTTTATCAAAAAGTTTTTCCATATAAGATGACATTATTTCATATGTTTATGTTTCAAGTATAATGTATCTATGATTTACATGGTTTCAATTTTCTCATTATGAAATGATATCCATTTGTTTTATATAGATTAAGTTATGATGGGATGATGTTTATGAATCCCATTTTATTCTTTTGGTAATGAGGAATGATTTATGTTTATGTTGTGTCACATGTATGAATGATTTCAATATGATATGTGAGGGGCCTATATCTCCCTCAAATGCATTGGGTAAAGATTTATATCTCATGACATAGAACTGGATGGAATGGCATGTAATTCTGGTTCAGTAATATAGGGTTGGAACGGAAAGTAAACCCGGTTCAGTAAGGGACTTTGTCCACTAAGATGGTCTTGGCAGTAATACCTTGGCTACTATAGAAATCATTACATGTGCTTAATGGATTCCACAATTAAAAGATTTATTCCCATGTTATTTTATCATGATTATTGTTTCCTTATGATCTATTCCTAATGTACTGTCATGTTTTATGTCATTGCTCAAGATTTTGATGTTTAAATATTATGTTCATGTTTTTAAGTTCAAATGTATATGATTTGTTTTATTTTATCCATGCTTACCATTACTGATCATTTGAGATCACCCTTTATATGTTTTCTTAAACCTAGGATATAAAGAAAGGTTATAGGTAAGAAAACAAGAGGGGATGATCTTTATGGGAGATGTTGAAGATCATTCAGCACGATTAGAAGATTATATTTTGAGTTTCCAAAGACACTAAACTATTACGATCCTTGTGTGTCTGTTTTTGTTATGTATTAAGTATTCTGAAAATGTAATGCAATGTCCATGAACGTCAAGCTTTGGGTCTCTACAATACATTCTATGGAATGTGTGAATAAATCACATCACTTTGAGGGGGAGGTAGTTCACACTTCTGAAAACAATGTTATTGTATAAAAAAAGAAAACTTTATGGGTATATGTTGTAAAATTAAAAAATAATATTAAATAAATAATAAATATCATGTATATAAATCGTTTTTCCATAAAAATGGCCAACCAAGAATGTTTGGAAATTGACAAATGATCAGTCATCATTTAGTGAGGTTGTAGTTCGTCACACACTGAAACTATATGATTGTTACCCATTAGAATGATGTGTATTAATGTGTATATATAAATTTTAACATTACAAAATGAAATTATATTTCAAATATTATTGTTGTTATGAAATCATAAAATAATAAGATTATAGGGGTAGAAAAATGGAAATGAGACTAAAAAACTTAAGAGAAGACGTTACCTTTTAATCTTGTTGCTTCTTCTAGTTTTATCCAAAATCTACCATGGATTTATTTATTACAAAGGTGTGTCTTGTACGATGAGGGGAGTGATTATTTAAGACTACTTTTTAGGTGTTTTGGAAACACAAAGTGTCTTGAGGGGTGTGAGGAAGGGGGATAGGCAGTGTCCTATTAAAGAGAAGGAAAAGGACTCACTTAAAATTTATGGAAACATATTAGGTGTAGAAAAGTTATTACATAAATAAAATCATACCACACAATCCCATATAAATAATGGAAGTTTAATTGGATATTTATGGATATAAAAAGTGTTTAGGACAAGTTTCTATGTAATTTAGCCCATAAATAGAATGTTTAGTCAATTTTAAGAAAAATTAATCATTAATCATTGTAATAAATTTTAATCACACTCACTAATCATTTTAGTAAAATATTATGTCGATATTATTAGACTAAAAATATCATCCAGATTACAATGGTGTATGTAAAATTTTTGAAATTCAAATCATAGAAGCGGTAATATTAATGTTAATGTAAACCTTGTAGACATATAGTTTAACTGGTTTTAGTAGAAAAATATTCAAAATATTGTTGAGTTTTTATATTCTATTTTAATACAATATTGATTATAAAAAACTAAATTGTATTAATATATGTATAATTTACCCAATGATACATTATAAGAAAATTTATTTATAATTGAACACATGTAATTTTTTAAATGAAATGTCAATTTTAAACTAAAATGTTCTATTTTCACTCTTATTCAATAATTGAATTTTATCAGAAAAATAACAAAAATTATCCCTACAGTAATTTTAAAATTTTGAATGATAATATGACATTTATTTTATGAAATTAAAATTATAAATGGTTAAAATTTAATATTTAATATAGGTGCTCCATTAAAAGTTGGATAAAAAACATTAAAAAATAGGTCTTTACGTGTAAAATAAAGTTTTTTATTATAATATGCTTTCCAAATAAATTGGATGAATATAGGAAATATAATATAGAATATATAAAATATATATTTCATTAAATATAATTATATAATTTTATTTAATTAGGTTTGTTAAGACAATACTTCTTTTGAAGAATAAAAATAAAAATATTTCTTTATATATCAAATTGGTTCTTATTTCCATTTCAAAATAATTGGTAACAAATGAATTCATATAATCCATAAATTTTTTAATGTTATTTAACCCTATTATTATCAAATTACATATAGGATAGGTTATATAATGTTATATTAAATAATAATATTATTTTAATATATTTTTGTTTGGTTAAAATTGGTCTTGTGTATAGTATAACCTGTCAAGGAAAGTCTCTCTTGCATGTAACACAAGATATCGATGAAGGTATATGTTTTATGTAACACAATATAACTCAGTTTTGTTTGAATTAAAACCTATATAATATATTATATTTATTAAATATTATATATATAAATATATATTATAAGGTATGGGGTTATACTATTCCATTTTTACATGTGGTGTTTCTTGTCATAATCATTATAGAAATAAATGTTGTACTATAGAATTTCATGGCGTGACATCATCCCAATAATTACACAACCACTAATTATAATTTATTCCTAAAATATTTTTATTTATATTACAAATATAATACTCTCAAATATTCTTAATACTCAATACTCAATTACTTATCAAAATCCCATCATTTCCAAGCAGACATTGATTTGAATGTTTTTTGTCATAATTTTAGTATTACGAAATCCATTTCATTTTAATCTTAATCACTCTATTCGTATATAAATGAAAAAATAGTAACATAATTAACTCAATATAATTATAATAACTTATTCTAATCGTATTAAAAAATAGTATTTCTTCATTCTTAACCTATTATAATAACAAAAGTATATTTATCGTTCTTTTTGAAAACTACCACCTCTATGAGATAACGTCTTTTAATTATTAATCATTATATTAATTCAATATACAATCATTTTAAAATGTGATTATTTCCCATAAATATATTTATATAATATAATTATTCATCTATGATATTGAGATCATCCCAAAATAAATAACAATCATATATGTAATCATCTATTAATTATTGTTTTTCCTTTTTTGGTTGGCCTAACCACCTACATGAATAATGTTACAGAACTCTCTCATAGATGGTTATGGGAAATAATGTACTAATATTATTATAATTTAATTAGGAAATAAATATTTTATTTTGACTGTAGAATTTTTATGTTTAGTATTTATATTATTATTCAAATATCACCCCCGATCATAAATATTTCTAAAATAAGCTAACATTGACCCCATTATCAGAAAACATAAACGAGTCACTAATGGAATGGGATAAGATAATTAAAAATAAATATATGTTATCTATCAAATATACATAAATTACTATTATTTATGATCATTGTGTGAATAATTATCAGTAACACCTTTATTGAAAAACTAATTCAAAATGATCAAGATAACTCACACATGATATTGAACATAAATATTAATTAACATGAATAAATGTAATTAACAATTATAAATGAATATTATTAATGTTTATATAAAATTTAGATTATCAAATAGTTTATTAATATATTTATTATTATTATATAGAATATTCATGATTATTTTTTTGGAATTTAAAAACTAATGTATGGTTTTTTTTCAAGAACAAATTTCTTGAGACATATTTCCCATGATACCCATTTTTTTGGGATTTAATAAATAATACACCAAAAAGTTTTTTTAATAAAATAATGAAATTATTCATCTTATATAATGAATCATTTTAATGAAAATTATTTAATGGGTTTTGATTATATTTTTTCAATCGTCGTAATAGTTTTTTTATCAAATTTTTTTTCTATTGATTTATAAAAATCAGGTCGAGCTCTATTATTACACATTGATTTAGTCGGCCTAAATAATAATTTTTATAATAATTTATTATTTTATATATTAATTTCTCTAATAAGTGAATAAATAAATTTCTATGTAATGTAGTTATATAAAATTCATAAACTATATTTCATTTGTTAGTTTGGACAATTATAAAATATAGAAATAATTTTCCTATTGGTTATAGTAGGCCATTATATAACATAAAAATTTATTATATAGAAATTTTACAATTATATATAAGATTAAAATATATTAATTGTTATCATAGGGATAAACCTAAATAAATTAAATAAATTATGGCCTCAGCCAACAAGGTATTAAACATTGAATATCTTAATTAGTTCCTTTGAGGGAGATGGAATCATATGAATTTTCACTTAACCAATTTCAAGACTATATTCATTGTCTAAAACATTAGTGAAACCAATAATGGGTTATTTTCATGAATAACTAGACCACATAGTAAATAATGTTTGTTAAACCACCCCATGAATGTAACACCATTACAGTTCATTCCCTTTGGGTGTACATTGGTTTAATATGGGGATATGATTCTAGACCCTTATATTTTTTATTTATATATATCATCTTTAATGAAATAATTATTATATTTAAACATTTCATTATTAATATATATTCATATTTTTATAAGTATTTTGATACCATGTATATTCATGTACAAATAATCTAAAATAGTTTATTTAGAAAAAAATAGTCTTAATTAAAAAATTATTTTTGATAAATTAAATAATTTTTTAATAATCTTCATTTTCATTTAAAATTCTTATTAAATAATATTTTTTAAATAATAAATTATAATATAATTTCGTAAAGTTAAATTGAATTTTTATAAGGATTAAAGAGTTGTTGGAGACGTAAAAACAAGTATGTCCCCGTAAATAAGGATTGTTATCTTAAATTATATGTTAATATATTTGGAAAATTATTTCATAAAGATAAATATTATATTTTAATATAGCATTTTAAAATTAGTCTGTAATGAATGTTTTAAAATTGTATGAGATATTGAAATTTTTAAGTAAAAAATTATTGTGGTGTAAATATATGGTAGGTGTTATTTAATATCATAATAGCTTAAAAGTGAAGTAATAAAGTCAATAGAAAGAATAAATGACCCAAAATATATTTCCCATTTAAAATAATGTGTTATTTTATTGATTTTATTAATTTTAAAACACATTAATGATTCCTCCAAAACATTTATTATATATTAATGTTTTAAAACAATTCCTTATGAACATGGATCACATAGACATCACTGATTGTGTTATTTTGTAGATTTCATTTCGCATCTTATAAATTATTTAACACAAATTCTATTTGGAAAAACCATGTTATATTTTTTTGATTATATTAATTTAAATCTTAATATCCAAACATTCGTCTAAAAATTTTATTATGAATTGCCCTCCATTTTTCTATAAATACCCACCCAACCCACCCCCATTCATCTTCAAAAAAACCCATTTATCTTGATGATACCCTATACATAGATATTTATATATATTCCCTAGGATTCCAATGATCTTAAGAATATCCACCAATGCATTTAGAATAAACATATCATGTATGTGATTATCATCCTATTTTATCCTTGTACTTTTATCCTATTATGAATTTTAATTTATAATCATTCATTTTAAAATTTTTCAAACATACATTGATTTATGATATAAAAACCATGTAAAAATATACCACCTTACACTCTACTAAATCCTTACATGATCTTTTATTTACAATCATTTTTATATCAAAATTATATCATGAATTTACACAACTAAAATTTATATTATGAATACCCATACCCATTTCCTCTCAATGTTATTCACCAGGATGTATATATCCTTAATGTATTAAGAATAACCATGTATGTAACTCACAATTATTATTTTTGGGACTTAATGTGATAAAAAAATTCTTATGTTGTGTGATCTATGTGGCAAAAAAATGCATGTTGTTAATATAATTTTGAATGGTGGAACCTAAATTGTATATCACACCGATGAATTGTGTAATATTTTTTTCACATTGAATACGATGTATAGTAACAATATATTAATCATATATAATCATTGTTATAATTTATTTGTGTATATTAATGAAATTTTATTATGATATGTTTTTATGTTGTTTAAATATTCTCATTAGGTCACTAATGTTATTATCTAATGTCATGATTCAAATTTCATGACTCTGATTGTCCCATTTTAATGTCATAATGTTATTCAACTATCTAATATGTACCACGTGACTTTATATTTTAAAATAATAATTCTATTATTTTTTTTATAACTTGACCCACTCATTGTTCCCTCTGTTATCACTTACAATATTATAATATCTGTGAAATATAATTTCTTATTATAGTGTTTTTATGTAATTTCATTATAAATTAATTTTGTGTTATTATATCAAATTTAAAAAATAAACTATGTTGCATGATTTTTTGGGATATAATGAATTATATCATTATCTAATAAATCATCTAATAAATTATATTAATAATATGGGTTGTCATAGTTGTTATTATAGAAAGGTCTACATAATTTTGGTGATTAACATTAGTATAACATTGTGAAAACAATAGGTATTAGACTAATTATTGGATAACATCCATAAATTGTTCCATGTATAGGATTATATGATTAATTTAGGAAAATGCATCACTATATAAATATTTTCAAGTTGATGTTTCTACGGAACAATTTTACATTGGGGTAGTACCCATGTAAATGGGGTGATTGTTACTAAATCTATCATCACATAGTGAATGAAGAGTAACCTATGTCTTCACACCTAGATACACACATCAAGGGGGTATTCCTCGGTTAATAATATTTATAAACCAACCGTTATAAAGGGAACAAAAACTCCCATCAATGTTAATATTGGAAAATAGATCACGAATAACATAAATTAAAACCATTAAATTCATAGGCTAAGTAATACCTGTGATATTTGGGTTATCCTCACCATGATCATATATTACCATTATTTTTTAGTATTTGTAACATTCACATCTCTAAATACCATTATATAATTAAAATTCAGGGTTTTAGGATGAAATGATACAATGACGAATATGATTGGAAATGTGATTACTTCCCAAATAAGATTCCAAAGAGGATGACAGAAGGATTTGGGAACATAATGACAATAAATTTACTATTAACAAATGTTTTTAATAAAAAAATTAATCAAGAGGAATAAATTTATTTAATATATAGAATGATCAAATTGAGTAATATATAGAAAATATTCATCATTATTTTAGTGGGGAAACATATTCTTTAATATTGGAACAACAAATCATACCCATTAAAAATATCTTTCTTTTTCTTAAATTCATTGAGAAATAGATGAAAATGATTGTTTTTATCACATATATGGAAAATATGATAAATAATTGATGTTGATATAAAATTTAAATCCCATTTAAAATAATAAAATTTTTGGAATTTGAAAAAATTCAAAAAAAATCAATATATATTTTCATCTCACATTCTAACATAACGTGGAGATGTATTTTTTGGGTCTAAAGAAAAATCATAAATAATATATTATTCCAAAAGTGGGGAAATTCAAAATTCATGAGTGTAAACCTAAATATTTCCCAATAAAAAAATATTAATTTTTCCTCTTAGTTATTGTGATAAATCTAAATATATGAGTATCATTGGAAATTTGATCTTTAAAAGTCATAAAGTTATTGTATGATATGATCTCAAATATTAATGGAGATTAGAGAATTCTAGGGGACTTATGGGATTGGACTATGAAGAAGATAATGTAGTTTAATTATACATAATAAATGAAGAAATACAAAGGGGATAAAAAATGCTAACATCCCTCATGATTTTATTCCATGTAAAAGGATCATGAAAATTTCATTATTGGTACAATGTAATGCATTAGATGTTATAAAGAGGGTAACATATATAGTAAATAATAAAAGAAAAACCCACTAATATCATGGAAGAAATAAATATTCTGGTAAACCCATATCTTAGTGTCTGATGTTTCTACTATAAGGAATAAGGAATCCAAGTGAACAAATCCATTAATTTAGGTAATGTCTATGATAATCGATGAAAAAAATATCTAATGCCTAGACAGTAGGGGAAAGAATATTCCATCACAAATACTAAGGTGGATACCTATGATAATTCCTTGATAGGAACAATAGTTATTCATTTGAGGGAAATGAATATAATATATGAGTCTAGTTCTTTACATTTATCCACATAACCCAGGTTTACTATAAATTTTTAAATATTACCTTAGAATTTAGTGCTCGATTTATTAGTGAAAACGTGCAGATAAATTATTGAATATCATCCATATAATTTCCTAAAATTCAATATTTGTGGGCTTAATTTAAAAAAAATATAATGACACATCCTTTAATTTAATTTTATGACATCCAGAGTATGGTTTTTTTACTCCTTATATACTTCTATCATAGACATTAGAGATATGGAAATCACATACTCTTTCATGAATCAACCAATGAGTACATACAAGTGGATAAATGAGGATAAATATTTTTTCAAATAATTATCTACATAATGTGTACTACTTATTTATGAGGAATTTTCTATCACAAATAATTGAGACTAAGGAAATGATCATTCTTGATGACATACCCAATATAATTTTATATGTCGATGTGTTTCATAAATAATTGCATTGTGTTCCTCTAATATGTGAGGTTTATCTCTAAAAAAATATTATACCTGGAGAATTCTCAATATATATTTCTTACTATATAATGGACACTATTAAACAAGAATATATTATGAACAAACTATAGGAGAATACGGATAAATTGATTATATAACAAAGTTATTTATCCTTGGGTGTTCCAATGTTTTTTTCTCAAGAATAAGGATTGGTCAATGTACATTTTTATTGATTATCATTATCTCAACAATGTCATCATAATGGAAATAAATCATATATATAATATTTAATATTGATTCACTAAATTGGATATCTAGCTAGGATATAAATATTTGATGTTAAAGTTGGAGGATAAATCAAACACTAATTTTTCCTCAGGGTCACAACATTACTAGTTCATAATTATACCATTTGGGATCACTATTTTACTAACTAATTTCATAGACAAAATGATTTTATTAATAAATAATTACCTAGAAATTGTTTTGGTGGCATTTATATATGATATTAATATATACATTAAAAAACAAGGAAAATGAGGTGTATTTGGATGTTTTACTAAAGTCCATAAGAAATGAAAAGTTATATGAGAAGTACAATAAATTCATATTCCTCGTAGATTAAGTAACATTCTATATGATTGTTTTCAATGTAAAAGGGATATAAATTTTTTCTTTGACGATAGGGTAAGTTGAATTATGGGATAGACTAACATAGAGATACTTATTTTATAAAATAGATATATATAAAAGGTATATATATTTTATGCATGAGGTATATAAGAAATTTTAGCATTCATATTTTATAAATATAAATATATATGGATTATAGAAAAGCTATGTGTCCCATGAAGTCCATAACAGAGGTGAGAGATTCTAGAATATTTGAACTTATTATCCTTCACTATTTATCCCTAATGATTCATGATGTTTATAGATCTTCTAAAAAAATAATTATGGGAAAAAATGAAGAGTGAGATTGAAATATTAATGTATATTTTTCTTGTAATTATAAGAATAGAGGGATGAATTAAATAAGTCTATGTGTATAAATAAAAAATATCCTATACTATTATGGAAATGAGGAATCATTTTGATGGATTTATTCATTGGAATCCATATTAAGTATAAATAAATTAAGATCAATTGGTTGAAAGTCCAATACCTAAAAAATGTATAACAATTCATTCATATAATAGAAGGTCATCTTATAGAATAACTAACAATTATATAAAAAAGAGATGCATTAATACTAAAAATAGTGACACTATCAATTCATTCATATGGATATTTTTGGTTGACTTGAACAATTTGGCGAAGCCTTCTACAATTGATGGTTACTAAGATGAGTTTTTTACTAAATTTCACTCTCAAATTTATAATCTATCAAAAATAAACCATCAATCACTAGAGAATATATTGAAAGACTGTTCATTTTATTTTAAGGTAGTTTGGGACCAACACCATCCCTAGTAGTGTTATAATATAAATATGGTTTTCCTTCTATGAATTAAATGACACCTTATGATTTTATGTATGGGAATATGTTTTTGGTTCTTATATAATGTGATAATATAAATGAATTGAACATAGTGGGACTTCATTTTTTCCAAAATGATACTAAGAAGGTTTAAATTATCCAAAACCATAATAAAAAAATTAAATAAAAATAGAATGTCTTCTCATAAAATAATTGATAAGAGAGAGAGGTTGAGATCATATAAAAATTATTCCTTAGATTATAACTATAGATGAAAATCATGATGTTTGTGAAGAAGAGAAAAAATAGTCCTAGATAAATCATCACTTATGAGATCCCCATTTGTAATTATACTATGTCATTTAGACTATGAATCCCTTTTGAAATATCTCATGTACAAGATGTATTCCAAGTATTACTTTTAATGATTTACATATTGGACCTCTTCAATGCACCATATCCTAATTTGTTACTTTTTAAAACAATTCTTCATATTAAGATATACCTGTGATGATCATAGATCACTGGAAAATTTTTCACAAAATAAAAATAATCACTTTTCCAAAGTATTGTGGTTGAAAAACATGTTTCCATATGTATCATGGGAACAAAAAAAATGATAAAATAAAATTACAGTCATATATTCTAGTGTACAAAATGAAATTTATGGGTTAACATCTTTGAATGGTAGAATACTTTATAAATAAAAAATTATTAATGAAATTCCTATCTCAATAAATTAATTCTATATTTGTTAATGTAGTTATTGAAAACACATGTGCTATATTTCATCTGTTATTTTGGACAATTATAAACTATATACATAAATTTTCATTAAAGATTTAAATACCATTATGATTAAAAATTACTAATAATATATCAATTCTAAATTATCCATTATGGTTATTATAAATTAAGGGATTTAGTATTTCATTATTTATCTACAAGGGGGAAGTGATCAGCTAAAATAGTAGGAGCATACCCTATAAATCCCATTTATTAAAGATTATAAGGGATATAGAATGATTGAAATTTTCTCATGACCATGGCCATGATTATATTCATCAATAAAAACATAGACCTAACCATTTATTGGGGATTATCAATCTATTTGAGATCATGACCCAATCTATGATCTCTAATCCACCCAATGAATGTATAACCATCACACACATTACTGGTAGTGTATACACTAGTGTAAAAACAAGATATGTATCTATAACCTATTATTATTAATTTTTATATGTAATTTTTGAAATTATTATAATGGATTTATCAAAACACTTGATTATTAATTTATAAGTTTTATTATTGAATGCATTATGTAGATATTTTATTTTGATTCAATAAAATCCCAATTATATATATTTTTGAAAATGATGATTTTATTTTACAACATTATTAATTATTATGTTATGAATTTTTTAAGAAATTTTATTTCTATTAAATATTCTTATTGAATAATATTAATTTATGTAAATAATATAATATTATTTAATGAATTATGATGAAATTATTGTAAAGGGTATAATTTTATTGTTAAAGAAAACATTTTTCTAGTATATATGACATTTTATAGAAAAATTTATGTTATCCTTTTTTAAATATTAACTTACTAAAATTAAAAATAATTTTTTAATCTTAATACAATATTTATTTTATAGTGAATTTTTTTTCATATTCTAACCCATTTAAATTTTTGATAAAAATTAAATATTATATTAATTTATGTTATAAATTATGAAAGAATAATATCCCAAAATTCATGTAATAATTATTAAAATAATAATGCATTGCCTAAAATATATGTCCTATATAATATATTTTGATTTTTGAATTAACATGATTAATTTCAAAACCGTACATTGGATCCTACAAAAACTATATACTTTTTTTTAGTTTTTAAAATAATTATACATTAACATGACTCACTTAAACACCACCCATACTATTATTTTATTTAATTATATTATTACTATAGTAATATATAAAAATCCCATCCTTATTTGGAAAATCTATGGGAAAAAACCCTGGTATGGTTTTTTATTTTCATAATTGTGTCACATATAGTCCAAAACCTATATTTAGAAATTAAAAAATATTTTCCCTATCATTATATAAAAATATAGTCCGAAAATATCATTCATCTTCACTAGAAAACAATTAAAAATGATGTTATTATTATTTTCCCACTATAAATACCACTCATGGTTTTCAAAAGAACTTCAAAATATCCTCCTGTGGTTTAAGAATCATGCACTAAAGTAAGGGATTCTCTTCATTTTCTCTGTATTCTAGTAAATTCATATTATTAATATTTTTTATTTCCAATTGTTAAATTTTAATGAAATTTTACACATCCCTACATAGGCCTTTTAATTACCATGTAATTAAAAAAATGTTCATTATCATTAAACCGTTATATAAATCATTATGTACACTTATTATGCTGGTGAAACTATCCCATGATTTTCAATTCCCAGCTATAATATTTTCAATAACCATACACATTTATACTAATGGTTATTCACATAAATTAAAATATAATTAATTTATTTGGTATATCCATTTTTTCACCCAATCTATTTATTCATTCTATTAAAATTGATTATATTTGTTACTATTTTGAATTATCTATGAGGCACACTAATTATTGTAAATGATATGTATAAGATGAGTGATATTGAAAATATATATCCCACCAATTAACTATGTAATGTTTGTATCTAATAATATTCCATGTATAGGTCATATGTCGATAACATAAGCACATGATTAAAGGATGACACTGTAATTTAAATTTACGTACGCTTTTCGTTTCATGTTTTATGTTATTCCCGCTTTCTAATGATTCTGTGATGTTATAATTTTATTTCATGTTTCAATATCCCTATTTATGATTTTCATCTTCTTATGTCACCATGTAATGTTTTTTACTCATATTTACTACCCCATTTAATGTAATACATAAATTATTCAATTTATGGGTTTTATTGGTCACCGCTATTCTATGAATATCCATCAGTTATCCGGTGTAGTATTAAATGATCAATGGAATATATGGTCATGTTTTAGTGTTTTTAAAAACAAAATTATACACTTGTTTTAAATAATTATTTTTTGTATCTTTATAACTGAATACTCTATGACTAATATTCTTTTAGTATTTTTTACATGTATCTATATGTAATAAAGATTGAAAAAAAGTGTATTAAAATTAAAAGGTGTCATAAATTTCCTTGAATTTATTCTTTGTTCATGGTTTTTAAAACACTCATTATACCGTATTATCAAAATGATTCTTACATAGGATATTATTGAAATTGGAATCATTTCATTGTCTTATATTGTAGTTATTCAAGCATTATACACCAATTTTAATTTATATATGGTATATACATATTATATTCTTTATTATAACTTGAATTATATTTTACTAATGAAATATTATGTTCAAAATCATGATCATTCCCCATAAAGTGTTCTAGTTGAATTATCAAAATTTTTTATGTATTTAATCCCATTTTTATTTTATAAGAATGATATGTTGAAAGTGATAAAAAATATGGGGAATTTATAAATTTTTCATTCTAATTTCATAATACATTTCATTAAATTAAGTTGACGATAGAGATAAATGGATTTTATTTAACATTACATAAGCAGAACATTTTGTTATGTTTTAAATGGTGTGGTTCTTAAAATAAAAATTTTAAATATATAAAATAAGAATAAAAACTTTTGATCATTTTTTATCTATCACATTACATTTTTTATATTTCTTGATATTTAATCCAAACATTTAAGAGATTAATTTGTTTCTACCTATAAATTTATTATAAATGTTTTAAATGAGAATATATTTATAGTTTCTCATATAGATCATTTCCATAAAAATAATTTTGTTTTTTATTTCCATGTGAATATAAGATTCCATCACATATGTTGTTTAATATGAATATTATCTCCATATTTTCATGTTATATAAAAGTAATTATTTTTATCTTAGTTTTATAAAATATTTCATTAACATATATTTCAAAAGATCATATATATTTATTATTTCAAAAGTGATGTTTTTATGAAACTCCTAAAAATAGTTATTCAACTATTATCTTATTTTTGACATGTCATATTGTTGATCACAGATTTTAGAAAAATTGTTCCATTAAATTTATTTCTATAGATAAATTAGGAAAATTATTTCCATTTTTTATGAATGATCCATTATTTACTTTTTATTCCTCATAATCCTTGTTTTATAAATATAATCATTCTCCATATGACTTTATTAATGATCAAATTATATTTATTTTCTATAATTGATGTGCTGTCACCTCTATGGGATTAATTGATTGATCTGAGTAATTATTAACTTAAACATATATCATTTATTGATATTTAATTAATTCAATGCTATGAATTATCTATAAATATTTGTGTTCATCATGAATCTTACAAAAAATATTAGGGTAGATATTTGTTTTCCTTGGGCATATCCTGTTATTATTATTTGTGTAATTATATATAATTTCATTATGTGAAATTAAAATGAAAAAGTCATTTAGAAATTTTTATTTACCTGGTTTTATTATGATTTCATTAATTAATGTCATTTTATTTTATTTTTATAATTATGATATAATAAATAATTTATTTAATGTGTAACACGTAAGAATAACTGAATTAAATGTTCCATCCTATATCACCCTCCAATACCTTAGAAATTTTTTATTAATTATGATACATTTATTTGTTTGAAAAATTTAATTTCTTTTCATAATGATTGTTATTGTGTTACTCACAAAGGTGATGATTCCCTATACTAATGTCTTGGATGTATATATGTTGAATAATGATGTTGTCCTCTCTTAAGACATGTATATTTAAAAATTTCTTCAAAGACATTTGATTCATGAATATTTTATTCTTCTTGCATTTACGATCATTTCTTTAATATGTATAGATTTTATATATATCCTGATAATATGAATAAACACATCCTATGATTACTGATGGTATTTAATTGTAATCCCATAAATTTACCCTTATTGATTATGTGTGGTTTCCCCATTATTATTTTTACTTTCCCCATTTTATGAATATAAGTGTAACATATGGGATAAATATATTGTATTATAGAATTGATTAATTTTGGAGGAATGATCGTATTTAAAAAAATTATTTAACATAACTGGTCCTCAAAGACACTAAATTGAAAGAATATCCAATTCATGTGACATTGTTGTAAGATTTTATATTGTTATTGAATTTATGAATGATTATCTTGGATTATTTTAGTTGGTATTATGTTTTATTTTAAAATGTATGTGTGTTATTCACTAGAATTATCAGTGCGGGTTTGAGGGTCCTCAGAAATTATGAATAATTAATTACATCACATAATTTACGTGGTCATCATAACAAATGAATAAATTATGCTTCTATTTTTCAATGACTACAACAAAATTATGTTAAATATTGATTTCCATTTTTGGATTAACAATTATATCATACATAGTACGTAATAATTAAATCCATTAATATAATAAAAAAACATATGAGTTTATAAAAACAAAAATGCATCCATTGATAGAGAATGTAATTGTTATATACCTATGGAAGCACGTTTAGATTCCATTGGATGTAAAGGGGTCATAAAATGATCATATATTTCCATTATATAATATTATATTAATTATAAACAATAAATTATAATTTTATGGTTATAGATGATTTGATTATGGTTAAAGAATAAATAATATTGAAGTTACTCTATTTATATGATTCAATTATCTTTGAGTATCTTGATTTTTTTACACATTATTACTTATTAGGATGGTCTTTTAGTGAAGCGAAAAAATATAGTATATTAAAAGGTAATTTTTATGTAATTTTTGATAGTCTCAATCAATCTACAGTGATCAATGTGTTTGATAAATTTAGGGGAGGTAGTTACCATTAATATGTGGGAGGAGTTGAACCCTAGTAAATATTCACTATTTTAAAATAATATAATTCATTTTTATAGGAAAGCGTAAAACCCATCGTCTGTAAAATTATTCAGTTCCAGTAAATTATTATTTTTAAAGTAGTGTATGTGATGGACTTTTTGTAAACATTTTGAATGGAAATAAAAAATACATAACCCCTTAAAAGGGTTTCTAATTTATAGAATTGGGTATGTAGTTCTCTGACACATTCATGATGTTTGGGAGGTGACTGGGGAATAAAATATTGTAATTTTGGGTTGCTAAATATTTATCATAGTTGCGGAATAGTTTGCACTAACTATGCACCCAACCATGTGATGTGAAAATAGAGGCGGACAATTAGATTTTCCATCCAATGGGTCCCCAGTAACATATGGAAACTCTTCTTTTTTTATAGATACACTTCAAATGGTTTTCACATAGTTCAGTAAACTATGTTCCTTAGGGATCAAAATTTCCATTTTATATGTAGTTGACCACATTCTTTATGCATGAATTGGAAAACAATATTTAAAAATTATGTCCAATTAAAAAGAGAGAAAATTTCCATTTTAACCTTTTTATTTTAATCGTATTTAACCACCTTTACTCTCCCATTTAATCCAGATTCCCCTATATTCAAGCCCTCTCTTCACTACCCACATTCATTATTTCTATATGAATATTGTAACAGCTCGAGATTTTATGAGAATTATTCTTTTTATTTTCATTGATGTATTTTGTTGTACGCTACACCAAGATTATCTTGCGCTATATGAAACACCGTATTAGCATGATATATACGCAACACTATTCTTGGCTCGTGTTACACACAATTTCAAGTTCGTTTGGTGTAAATTATTTTACGCAACATTAAGTATAGATTTCGTTTAATGTATAAATGAAATAAGTTTTGATTATGTTATATGCAACATTGGGCGTATATATATATATTCAATGTATTAATGAAATATGGTTAGATTATGTTATACGCAACAACAAATTAGTCTTTCACTACACAAAACCCTATCTTGGCTTACATTACACGCAATCACGACCTTCCTCAATAGCTTGCATAGTACGCAATACTGATTTTCACTAAACAATGATATATTGTTATAATATTATTATGGACTACCCATTATGAATAATATGAACTGAATTTTTAATTTTATAACATTATTATTAATATTACATATTTTCTAGAACATGGAATGAGAACAAAATAAATTTTTCGGTTAAATAAATATTTTTAATAAAATGCAGTTTTGTCGCCTTTTGATGGTGCACCCACATTAAATCTAGTTTTTGACATTTATATAAGTTCAATTTGACAAAATAAAATTCATCCTTGGAATAAGGATATAAAATTTTAATTTGGATTAATTTTTCATATTATTCTGATAACTTTCATATTTTGATGAATAGTAAAAACACGTTATACTTGATTTAAAAACAACTTTTTTTCATCACAATAATTATATAGCTAGATTACCATTTTAATTAGTTTTAATGTCTAATTATAATATATTTTTACCATTTAATCCAATTTGTTCATTGGAATTTATATCACTTTGAAATTGGACAAAAACAAGTGATGATCTTTTGATAGTTATTATTTTCTAAAAAACATGGTATTTGTTTTGATAATAGGAATTACTTTTAAAATTAATTAATTCCACTTCTATGTTTTTAATTTGGATAAATATACATCATTTTTGAGTTCGGAATATCAAATATAGCTTAGGCGGAATTTGTGGAATTTTTCTAAAAAATTTCAATTTTTGATGAATAGGGAAAACACTGAGTTTTTGGTTAAAACCAATTTTTTTTTTAAATAATCATTTATTTGATTTATTTTTTTAGGTCAAAATAGATACATAATACTTATATAAGTTCAATTAAATTCATTGGAATCATTTTATAATAATTTTAGAATTATAAAAATTGTATTGAACTTTTAACGTCTTTTACCCACCTCCTAGGAGCTTTTGCAATTGTTCATAAAACATAATTTTACCGCTTCTGTGAGATTAATTTAGATAATACAATAGAAACAATTAATATCCAGGAGTAAAATTTAGTTCAATTATATAAAAATAATTTTTGTTGAATAGTATATTTGTACTTTTATTTACCACGGGTAAAGTTAAATAGGGTAATTCATGGTTAAAAGAATATTATAATAATTCAAAATTAACTTATCACTTTTCCGAACCTTATTGGATAAGTAATGGTAGACCATGGATATCATTGGGTCGGTTTTGGGACCCCATGGTGCCACTTATGAAAGAAAATGAAACATTAGATTAATTAATTTAATCTAAAGACAAAATTGGCATTAATAAAAATCCTTTAGTAATTAATTTTTATACGGGGCTCTATAAATTATCTTTTTGACTATATAAATTAAGTGGAAAGATAATACGATTTCCTACATGTTTTTATTTTTTTTTATAATTTTTAGACATCAAATAAACTAAATTATTTATGACACAATAATGATGTAGTATTTACCTCATTAATAAATGATTTAAATAAATAAGATTATATGATTAAAATACCATCCAAAACCTATCCAATTCCTATTGGATGATTTTATTTAGAATATGAGTCATCATATTTTCGACATTAATGTGTTTTAGACCTCTTGAAACTGAAGATAATGTTATAATAAAATAATGTTTTCACACTTTCCTAAAGAGCACCTCCACTCCCGTATAAAAGGAGACCACTACTATGCAATTCCTCACACCTCTCAAGACTTTTGGCTCGCCCAGACTCTTCCCAACTAAGCTCTCTAAATCCCACTTCTCCCCCTATAAGACTTACATTAGAATAAGGTACTTCAATAAATTTTAAAAGAAAAGGTTCAGTTAACACCATGGACAAGGATAATGGTATTGCTAAGACATCAACAACAGTTAAGTGTTTTAAATGTGGATTGTATGGGCATTATGCAAACCAATTCCCTAAGGGAAAATCTTATAAATAGAATCAGCTTGGTCATATGGGTAGTATTTATGTGGATGATGATTATGAGACTACAAATAATATGTGAGATGAATGAATTGTTGAAGCTTGGTCAACGGTTTAAGAAGGTAGTGGAATGATTACACGTTTATCAAGAGTAATGTTGTATAAGTAATCTCATGGTAATAAGGAATAAAGAGGCATCTAAGGATTGTTACACTATTGTATTTCTTTATGTTTTGAAAGTGTATGATGAATGGTACCGGTAACCATGAAAGGTTATTCAGATATTTTTGGAAAGCACCTAATATGTGCATAATGAAGTGCTAAGGAGATAATGAAATGTTTGATAGTATTAATGAGCTCATGAATTACATAAGGAAAAAGTGATATCAAGGATTGAGTATAAATAATTTTTTTTGATTTTGGTATGTTGAAGGAGTTAGATTTTTAGAGCATTCATGTTTTCACTAATGTTCAATGGGTATTAATTTTTCAACAGAATACATGATTAAGGTATTAACATGATTAGAATGTGATCAACAAGATATATTGGGGATAAATTATGGTATTCACATGCTCAGAAGATGACAATCCTAGTAATTGTTTTCTTTATACTATAAGCTTGGATAGATGTATTTTGAATAAGCCTAAAGATTTGAATAAATTTAGTTAGACATAAGATAGTATTGTTTAAGGCTAGAATTTTTAACGATATTATTGATGGAATGTTATAATAGAGTATTTTAAGAAAAGGGACAACATGAAGAACGAGCAACAACCTATGGCGTCGGATAAGGCTGTTGGAATCAAACCCACAACCAATGTGAGATAGGAATTTATAGCCTACCACTGGCCTACAGGAAGTCTCTGGTTAGTAGAAAATAGTTTTATTTTATTAAGCAGTATGATAGTTGATGTATAAGTCAATTTTTGGAATCATATATTATTAACCTCACCATATATGAACTTACGTATAAATTTTGCTAACCTTTTGATTGAAACTGATTGAATGAACCATTATTCTATCACATGATCTGCTAACACTTCATGAATAACAAATTCAACTTCATTTCTTTAAGAGTTGAAGTGGAAATTGTTCAACGCACGAAAAATAGTGATATGGTACCAAAATCATGTAAGTATTTATTTTAATTGATTTACTTTAGAAAAATGATATTGAAAACCAAAAAAATGTTGTCCTAGTTATCTTATATCTGATGAATCAGATGGTACCTTGGATCATTCCAAATCTATGGCTTTGTGATTGTTGGATTTTCATAGCCCTTTTCTCTACCACTCTCCATCAGAACATGATGGTTAAATTTTTCTTCTATATCCATATTTTCACCTATATTCTCATATGTGGAAACCCAGTGATTAGTTAATTTGGGTAATCATAATGTTTCATACTGTAGTTTTTAACGATTGGTTTTGGTATTCCTTTTTACGATGTGGGTTTCTATTAAAGAAACTTTCTAGTAGTAAAGCATTTATAACCCCTGTGAATTTCGAGGGCGAAATTCATTTTAAGGGGGGTAGAATGTAACAAGACGAGATTTTATGAGAATTAATATTTTTAATTTCTTTGATGTCTTTTGATATAAGTTACACCAAGATTATCTTGTTCTGTACACAACACCATATTAGCTTGCAATATATGAAACACTATTCATGTCTTGTGTAACACAATTTCATGTTTGTTTTGTGGAAATTATTTTACGCAACATTAAGTATAGATTTTGTTTAATGTATAAATGAAATAATTTTGGATTATGATATATGTAACGTTGGGTGTATATATATATATTCAACGAATAAATGAAATATGGTTGGATTCTATTATATAAAACAACAAAGGAGTCTTGCACTACACGCAACCCTAACTTGGCATTCATTACACATAATCGTGACCTTCCTCGATAGCGCGTGTAGTATGCAATAACGAGTTTCACTAAACGATGATATATTGTTATAATATAATTATGAACTATACATTATGAATATTATTAACTACATTTTGAATATTATAACATTATTATTAATCTTACATATTTTCTAGAAAATGGTACGAGAACAAAATAAATTTTTCACGTAAAATAAGTATTTTTCAAAAAATGTAGTTTTGTCGCCTTATGATGGAACAACCACATTAAATATAGTTTTTGACATGTTTATAAGTTCAATTTGAAAAAATAAATTTCTTCCTTGGAATCAGGTTATAAAAATTTAATTTGGAAAATTATTTCATATTATTCTGATAATTTTCATATTTTGAGGAATAGTAAAAACATGCTATATTTTAATTAAAAACACTTTTTTTCATAGCAATAATTTATATAGATAGATTAAATTTTTAATTGGTTATAAAGTGTAATTTTAATATATTTTTACCATTTAATCCAATGTCGGTCATTCAAATTAATTTCACTTTGAAATTGGACATAAAGAAGTGATGATCTTTTGATTGTTATTGTTTCATAAAAACACGGTATTTGTTTTGATAATAGGAATTATATTTAAAATTCATTAATTCCACTTATATGTTTTAAATTTGGAAAAATAGACATCATTTTTTAATTCAGAATATCAAATATTTCTTAGCCTGAATTGTTGGTATTTTTCAGAAAAACATCAATTTTTGATGAATAGTGAAAACATTGAGGTTTTGGTTAAAACCGACATTTTTTTAAAATAATCATTTATTTGATTTAATATTTTTAGGTCAAAATAGATACATAATACTTATATAAGTTCAATTAAATTCATTGAAATCATTTTATAATAAATTTAGATTTATAAAAATTTTATTGAACTTTTCACCGTTTTTTACCCAACTCCTATGAGCTTTTGCAATTGTTCATAAAACATAATTTTACCGCTTCTGTGAGTAGAATTTCCAAAACCTAAGATACACGGTTAATATCAAGGAGTAAAATGTGGTTCAATTAGAAAAAAATAATTTTTGGTGAATAGTAACATTTTACTTTTATTTACCACGATTAATGGTAAATAGGGTAATTCAAGGTTAAAATAATATTATAATAATTAAAAATTACCTTAACACTTGTCCAATCATTGTTGGATGAGTAATGGCCGACCATGGGAATCTTTGGGTCGATTTTGGGACCCCATGGTTCCACTTATGAATGAATATGACACATTAGATTAATTAATTTAATGTAAAGACAAAATTGGCATTAACAAAAATCATTTAGTAGTTAATTTTTATAAGGGGTATATAAATTATATTTTCTACTATAAATATTTATTGGAAATCTCAAACGATTTCCAACATGTTGGTAATTTGTTTATAATTTTTACACATCAAATAAATTAATTTATTTATGGCACATTAATGATGCAGTATTTACCACATTAACAAATGATTTAAATAAATAAGATTATAATGATTAAAATATCATCCAAAAACTATCCAATTCCTATTTTATGATTTTATTTATAATATTAGTCATCATATATTTGACATTAATGTGTTTTGGACCTCTTGAAACCGAAGATATGTTTATAATAAAATAATGTTTTCACACTTTCTTAAAGAGCCCCTTCACTCCCTTATAAAAGGAGACCACTTCTATGCAATTCCTCACACCTCTCAAGCCTTTTGGCTCGTCCAAAATCTAACCAAATAAGATCCCTACATCACTCTCATCCCCCTATAAGCCTTAAATTAGGATTAAGGCACTTCAAGAAGTCCTTTTGGTTCAAGCCAAATGAAGTTACCCAAATTAAAGGTAATAGTTCCTCCTAAGTTGTTTTCTTTTATTCTACTTCTCCAACCCCTAATGCCTTGTTAATCCGTTATTTTGTAAAAACAAAAGTATCATAAAAATACTAGGATGTTGTTATTATAAGGATTAGGCTACACTTACACACAACTTTATCTAATGGATGAAGAACGTAATGTATATGTGATTGAAAACTAATGCCTCACGAAACGATGATTGTTCGATTATCTCCTACCGCCTCTCTTGGTGGCCATTATGATGGAACTATATTTATATATGATATATATTATGGTTATGATTTCATTATGCTTATTTACTTCCCAATTATATAAATCCTTTATGGTTTCCATAGTGGGTAAATATGATGATCTCATTTGAGGAAGTGCGGACTACCGCCCCCTCAAAGTGATGTGATTCGTTAATGCCTTTTTATGGATGTATAATGGATGGATTTAATGATATTATATATGTGATTATACTAGAATTATAATATACATATGTATAATTATGTTTTAATTCCATTAAAATAATAAATAGAAATGAATGTAGAGTTCATGCGTACGTACGGTTTACCATCTCCATGAACGGTGCATTTCATTTGTTACCTACATATGTTCTGTACTATTATAAATACATGTATATTCTGGATATATAATGAATATATATGATATATATATATCATGATTTAAATTCTATAATGAATTAAATCATGATATAATTAATAATACAATCATGAACAATTAGTCCAAACACGTACGATAAATAAGATGATTTTACCCAAAACGTGGCTTTATCATGAGATTTACAAAAGAACGGGTAATATAAAGTCATAATTGAACCATATATGATATCATAACAATTAATAATATTCTTTAATAAGTCAATGACATTATTTAATTCATTATAATGCAGTTTTAGATACGTACGAAGCATATCGGACCTAAGGTAAGGGATAACCTTTCCAATCTCGTTCTTATCCGAGATTGTTTATTCGTAAGTATTTGTTGGGTTTCTTGTTATCATCCAAGTCCATGTTTTATAAAAGTGTTTTTATGTATGTTTAATCTCCTTTTACCAATTATGTATTTCATAGATATTATGTAAGGAATCATTCTTTTGTTTACGTTACGATGTACTTTTTGACTATTCCGACAAAAGTAAGAGGAGAATGTTTTTTTAACTTATTCGACATGAAAGGATTTTTACGATTTTATAATGCTTTCTTTTCATGAAGAATCCTTCAAAAGATTTAAATAATATTTAAAAAAAATCTCTTTCTTTTAAAATTTCATGACGTTCTGTGAAAAGATATGGATATTTGAAGAAAAAAAGGATATTTTCCTCAAGAATTTATTTCAACTGTTTTATCAAAACCATTTTTCCATATAAGATAAAATTATTTCATATGTGTATGTTTCAAGTATAATGTCTCTATGATTTACATGGTTTCAATTTTCTTATGATGAAATGATATCCATTTGTTTTATATTGATTATGTTATGATGGGATGATGTTTGTGAGACCCATTTTTATTATTTGGGTTATGATGAATGATTTATGTTTATGTTGTGGCACATGTAATAATGATTTCATTATTAGATGGGTGGGACCTATATCTCCCTCTAATGCATTGGGTAAAGATTTATATCACATGAGATAGACATGGCTGGAACGACAAGTAAATCTGGTTCTGTAATACAGGGCTGGAACGACAAGTAAACCCGGTTCAGTAAGGGAATTTGTCAAGTAAGATGGTCTTGGTAGAAATGACTTAGCTACTATGGAAATCATTACATGTGCTTAATGGATGCCACAGTTACATGTTTTATTCCCATGCTATTTTATCATGATTAATGTTTCTTTATGATCTATGCCTTATGTACTGCACTGTTTTATGTCATTGCTCAAGAATTTGATGTTTAAACATTATGTTCATGTTTTTAAGTTCAAATGTATATGATTTGATTTATTTTATTCATTCTTACCTTTAATGCGCATTTGAGCTCACACTTTATATGTTTTCATTTCCCCATTATTTAAGGAAAGGTTTTAGGTAAGAAAACAAAAGGGGAATATCTTTATTGGAGATGTTGAAGATCATTCACCATGATTAGAAGATTTTATTCCGAGTTTCCAAAGACACTAAACTATTACTATCCATGGGTGTCTATTTCTGTTCTGTATTAAGTATTCTGAAAAAGTAATGTAATGTCCATGTACGTCATGCTTTTGGGTCTCTACAGTTGGTATCAGAGGAAAGGGTTAGTCAACCTTTGTAATCTAGGATGCGAGAACTTTAGTGAGATCCCTAGAGATATTTCTAAGGTATGTCTAGGGATATCCCTAAGGTTAAGTATTAGAATAGGTTATAGACCTATAATTACAGTAACGATCTTATAATTAAACCTAAGATGTTAGATATTTAAGATACTCCCCCTTTATTATGTTGTTTTACCTATCATGATTTTTTCCTCTCACACTATTCTTTTTGGGATTTAGAAAATGGCTGGAAACATGAAGATTCACAATAATGGAGAATAAGATGGACAATGGAATGATATTCATCACGATCAAGATAATGAAATGGGATTTTTATTGCGAAACATTGTTATTATTCTTAATCAGCAATATCATAATATGATCAATATTCTCAGCTTTGGTATGTTTCTTGACTTAGCTAATAAGAGAAAGATGGAGTTTCATGACAACCGTAGAGGAACGAATGATCAATTTTCCTCATGTAAGTCATGTGGGAAACGGCATCAAGGAGAATGTTTCAAAGGAACTGGAAGATGCTTTGGGTGTGGAAAAGAAGGACACAAAGCTGTTAATTGTAAAGGAAAATGTTCAGTTAAAACCATGGACAATGATAATGGTATTTCTAAGACATCAAAAATGGTTATGTGTTTTAAATGTGGAATGTACGGGCATTATGAAAACTAATGCCCTGAGGAAAAATCTCATAAAGGGAATTAGCTTGGTTATATGGGTAGTATTTATGTGGATTATTATGAAGAGACTACAAATTATATGTGAGATGAAAGAATTGTTGAAGCTCAGTTAATGGTTTAATAAGGTAGTGGAATGATTACATGTTTATCAAGTGTAATGTTGTATAATTAATCTCGTGGTACTAAGGAATAAAGAGACATCTTAGGATTGTTACACTATAGTCTTTCCTCAAGTTTTTAAAGTGTATGATGAATGGTACAGGTAACTATGAAAGGTTATTCAGATATTTTTGGAAAGCACCTAATATGCCCATAAAGAAGTGATAAAGAGATAATGAAATGTTTGATAGTATTAATGAGCTCATGAATTATATAAGGACAAAGTGATATCATGGTTTGATTATAAATATTTTTTTTGGGAATTTGGTATGTGGAAAGAGTTAATGTTTGATAGCATTCACGTTTTCACTAAGGTTCAGTGGGTATTAATTTTTCAAGAGAATACATGATTAAGGTATTCACCGGATTGGAATGTGATCAACAAGATATATCGGGGATAAATGATGGTATTCACATGCTCAGTATATGACATTTCTAGTAATATTTTTCTTTATACTATAAGCTTGGATAGATGTATTTTGAATAAGCCTAAAGATTGGAATAAATTTATTTAGACATAAGATATTATTTTTTAAGTCTAGAATTATTTTTTGATATTATTGATGGAATGTTATAATAGTGTAGATTAAAAAAGGGACAACATGCAGAACGAGCAAAAATCTGTCACGTCGGACAAGGCTATGGGAATCGAACCCACAAAAGAAGTGCGACCGGCCTTTATTGTGTACCATTGGCCTACAAGAAGTCCTTGGTTAGTAGAAATTAGTTTTATTTTATTACGAAGTATGATAGTTGATGTATAAATCAATTTTTGGAATCCTATATGATTAACCTCACCATAGATGAACTTATATATAACTTTTTCTAACCTTTTGATTGAAACAGATGGAATGAACCATCATTTTATTACATGATCTTCTAACATTTCACAAATAAAAAATTCAACTTCATTTCATTAAGAGATGAAGTGGAAATTGTTTAAGGCATGAAAAATAGTGAGATGGTTCAAAAATAATGTAAGTATTTATATTAATTCATTAACTTTAGGGAAATGATATTGAAAACCAAAAAAATGTTGTCCTACTACTCTTATATTTGATGAATCAGATGGTACCTTAGATCATAAAAAATCTATGGCTTTAGGATTGTTGGATTTTTCATATCCCTGTTCTCTACCACTCTCAATCAGAACATGATGGTTATGTTTTTCTTCCATGTCCATATTTTCACCTATGTTCTCCTATGTGGAAACCCAGTGATTAGTTAATTTGGGTAATCATAACATTTAAAACATTAGTTTTTAACGATTGGTTTTGGTATTCCTTTTTATGATGTAGGTTTCTATTAAAGAAACTTTTGAGTAGTAAGCAATTTATAACCCCGGTGAATTTCAAGGGCGAAATTCATTTTAAGGGGGGTAGAATGTAACAACCCAAGATTTTAGGAGATTTATTCTTTTTAATTTCTTTGAGGTCTTTTGTTGTACACTACACCAAGATTATCTTGCGCTATACGCAACAACGTATTAGCATGTAATATACACCACACTATTCTTGTCTCATGTTACACATAATTTCATGTTCATTTTTTGTAAATTATTTTACACAACATTAAGTATAGATTTTGTTTAATGTATAAATGAAATAAGTTTTGATTATGTTATAAGAAAAATTGGTTGTATATATATATATTCAATTTATAAATGAAATATGGTTGGATTATGTTATACACAACAACAAAGGAGTCTTTCACTACACACAACCCTCACTTGGCTTACATTACACGCAATCACGACCTTCTTCGATAGCGTGCGTAGTATGCAATATCGAGTTTCACTAAACAATGATATATTATTATAATATTTTTATTAACTAGCCATTATGAATAGTATTAAATACATTTTTAATTTTATAACATTATTATTAATCTTACATATTTTCTAGAACATGGTACGAGAACAAAATAAATTTTTCTGGTAAAATAAGTATTTTTCCAAAAATGATTTTTTGCCGCCTTTTGATGGCACACCCAATTTAAATCAAGTTTTTGACAAGTTTATAAGTTCAATTTGAAAAAGTAAAATAATTCCTTTGAATCCGGATAAAAAAATTTAATTTGGATAAATTTTTTATATTATTCTGATAACATTCATGTTTTGATTAATAGTAAAAACACGCTATATTTAATTAAAAACAACTTTTTATCATCCCAATAATTTATATGGCTATATTACCTTTTTAATTAGTTTTAAAGTGTAATTAGAATATATTTTTACCATTTAATCCAATTTTGGTCATTGGAATTAATTTCACTTTAAAATTCGATATAAACAAGTGATGATATTTTTATAGTTATTGTTTCTTAAAAACTAGCTATTTGTTTTGATAACGGGAATTACTTTTAAAAATAATTAATGCCACTTATGTGTTTTTAATTTGAAAAAATATAGATAATTTTTGAAATCGGAATATCAAATATAGCTTAGGCTGATGTTTTGGTATTTTTTTTGAAAAACATCAATTTTTAATGAATAGTGAAAACACTGAGTTTTTGGTTAAAACCGACTTTTTATTAAAATAATCATTTATTTGATTTAATTTTTTAGGTCAAAATAGATACATAATACTTATATAAGTTCAATGAAATTCATTGAAATAATTTTATAATAATTTTAGATTTATAAAAATTGTATTGATCTTTTCACCGTCTTTTACCCACCTACTAGGAGGTTTTGCAATTATTCATAAAACATAATTTTACCGCTTCTGTGAGTTGAATTTCGAAAATCCAAGAGACACGGTTAATATCAATGAGTAAAATTTGGTTCAATTAGATAAAAATAATTTTTGGTGAATAGTAACTTTTTACTTTTATTTACCACAGTTAAAGGTAAATAGGGTAATTCAAGGTTAAAAGATTATTATAATAATTCAAAATTACCTTAACACTTGTCCAAAAATTATTGGATGAGTAATTTCCAACCATGGGAATCCATGGGTCTATTATGGGACCCCATGGTGCCACTTATGAAAGACAATGACACCTTAGATTAATTAATTTAATGTAAAGGAAAAATTGGCATTAACAAAAATCAATTAGTAATTAATTTTTATAAAGGGATATATAAATTATAATTTCGACTATAAATATTCATTGGAAAGTTAAAACGATTTTATACATGTTGGTATTTTTCTTATAACTTTTATACATCAAATTAATTAAATTATTTATGACACAATAATGATTTAATATTTACCTCATTAACTAATGATTTTAATAAATAAGATTATAATGATTAAAATAACATCCAAAACCTTTCCAATTACTATTGGATGATTTTATTTAGAATATGAGTCATTTTATCTTCGACATTAATGTGTTTTAGACCTCTTGAAACCGGTGATATGTTTATAATAAAATAATGTTTTCACACATTCCTAAAGAGCCCCTCAACTCCCTTATAAAAGGAGACCACTTATATGCAATTCCTCACACCTGTCAAGCCTTTTGGCTCGTCCAAACTCTGCCCAAATAAGATCCCTACATCGCTCTCATCCCCATATAAGCCTTAAATTAAGAATAAGGCACTTCAAAAAGTCCTTTTGGTTCAAACCAAATAATGTTTCCCAAAATAAAGGTAATAGTTTTTCATAAGTTGTTTTCTTTTATTCTACTTATCCAACCCCAAAACACTTTATAATCCTTTATTTTGTAACAACACCATTATCCTAAAAATACTAGGATTTTGTTATGATAATTATTAGAACTACAATTACACACAACTCCATCCAATAGATGATGAACATAATGATTATGTGATGGTAAACTAAAGCATCACGAAACGATGATTGTTCGATTTTCTCCTACCGCCTCTAATAGTGGCCATTATGATGGAACTGTATTTATATATTATATATATTATGTTTATGATTTCATTATGCTTCTTTAAATCCCAATTATATCAATCCTATATGGTTTTCATAGTGGGTAAATACGATGATCTCATTTGAGGATGTGCGGACTAAGACCCCCTCAAAGTGATGTGATTTGTTAATGCCTTATGTGGGATGTATAAAGTATGGATTTAATGATATTATATATGATATTAGACTGTAATTATAAGATAACTATGTATCATTATGTGTTAATTCCATTAAAATAATAAATTGAAATGATTGTAGCGTTCATCCGTACGTACGGTTTACCGTCTCCTTGAACGGTGCATTTCATTTCTTACCTCCATATGTTATATACTATTATAAATACATTTATATGATGGATATATATTGAATATATATGATATATAAATCATTATTTACATTCTTTATGTAAGTAAATCATGATATCAGTATTAATAACATCAAGAACAACAAGTCCAAACACGTACAATAAATAAGATGATTATACCCAAAACGTTGCTTTAACATGGGACTTATAAAAGAACAGGTAATAAAAAGTCATAATTTAACCATATATGATATCATAACAATGGATATGATACTGTAATGAGTCAATGACATTATTTAAATCATTATACAGGCAGTTCGGATACGTACGAAGCATATCAGACCTAAGGTAAGGGATAACCATTCTAATCTCGTTCTTATCGGAGATTGTTTATTCGTAAGTATATTCTGGGGTTATTCTTATCATCCAAGTACATGTTTTCTAAAAGTGTTCTTATGTATATTTAATTTCCTTTTTACCCATTTTTTATTTTACTACATGGTATGTAAGGAATCGTTCTTTTGTTTACGTTACGAGTTACTTTTTGACTTTTCCGACAAAAGTACGAAGAGAATGTTTTTTTAACTTATACGACAAGAAAGGATTTTTTCAGTTTTATAAATTCTTATTTTCATGAAGGTTCCTCCAAGATATTTCATGAATATTTTCCAGAAAAATAACTTTCTCTTAAAATTTCATGACGTTTTGTGAAAAGAAATTGATTTTGAAGAAGAAAGGATATTTTCCTCAAGAATTCATTTCAAGTGTTTTATCAAAACCATTTTTCCATCTAAGATGACATTATTTAATATGTGAATGTTTCAAGTATAATACCTCTATGATTTACATGGTTTCAATTTTCTTATGATGTAATTACATCCAATTGTTTTATATGGATTATGTTATGATGTGATGATGTTTTTTATACCCATATTTTTTCTTTGGGTTATGATGAATGATTTATGTTTATGTTGTGGCACGAGTAACAATTATTTCATTATGATATGGGTGGGACCTATATCTCCTTCCAATTCATTGGGTAAAAAATTATATATCATGAGATAGACATGGATGGAATGACAAGTAAATATTGTTCAGTAATACAGGGCTGGAACGACATGTAAACCCAGTTCAGTAAGGGACTTTGTCCACTAAGATGGTCTTGGTAGAAATTCCATGGCTACTATGGAAATAATTACATACGATTAATGGATGCTATAATTACATGTTTTATTCCCATTATATTTTTTCATGATTAATTTTTATTTATGATCTATGCCTTATGTACTGCAATTTTTTATGTCATTGCTCAAGATTTTGATGTTTAAACATTATGTTCTTGTTTTTAAGTTCAAATGTATATGATTTGTTTTATTTTATTCATGCTTACCCTTACTGAGCATTTGAGCTCACCCTTTATATGTTTTCATTTCCCCAGGATTTAAAGAAAAGTTTTCGGTAAGAAAACAAAAGGGGAAGATCTTTATGGTGGATGTTTAATACCTTTCACCACGATTAGAAGATTATATTCCGAGTTTCCAAACACACTATACTATTACGGTCCTTGTGTGTCATTTTTTGTTATGGATTAATTATTCAAGAAAAGTAATCTAATGACAATGTATGTCAAGATTCAGGCCTCTACAAATATATATATCATTTTGGAATCATTGTATCACATACTAATTCTCGTGTGGATTATAACACCAATTTTTACACTTTTATTATTTGCACATGACTTATTTATTTGTCTCACCATTTTGGTTGGTTATGATCTTTTTTATGAATATATATCTAGTTAAATAATTTTTATAATTATATATTGAACCAAATGATGAAAATAAATATTTACAATCCTATGATCATAATTTATGTGGTCCCTAAATTATACAAAAAATCGCACTATATTATTTATGTTTGTATGTTGTGTGGTCATGTTTTACCTACAATGCATTGAAATAATTTAAATTGAATGTTTTATATTGCTTCTTTTACATTATTAAGATCCCTTTATAAATTCCATAATCTCTTCAAAAAAGGTTATCGTATTAGAATGACTCAATATATAAATGTACATTGGAATTGGACCATCATTCCTGTGTTTTGTGATGCTTTCTTACAAAATAAATAGAAAAAATTATTTAAATATATTTTTGTATAATTAAATGTATAAATAATTAATATCATAATAGAATTGGAAGGATACCACTCCCATGCGAAATGGAAGGTGATTTAATGGGAATTCCATGGATAAGACAAAGTCCATATTGTTTCTTTACAAAATTGAAACTATGATACTTATGGTATAACTAGTCATAGTAATTTTAATGGACATTGTAACTGAAAGAATTTATTAGGAATATGGCAGACCATAAAATTTATAATGGTAACCCTATTTAGGATATTTTAGTGGTTGAACCTCAATGGTTAAAGATCATACCATTTAATGGACTGAATGGGAATGATCTTAGAGAAATAAATTTAAATTTCCAATAATATAGACATTTTATATTTTGTTAGATGTTTCCAATTTTGTGTTTATGAATGGATCACATTTTTTGTTATAGAAAAATTCTATATCGGTGGTTATGTAATAAATGTAATATGATAACTCCAATATTTTTTTTTATAATTTCTCTAAAGAGAACACACTTTATGTTGGAGTTCTGTGATGACTATGAAAACAAACATATTGGGTAGTCATTTATAACAATGACAACTCACATATGGTTGGTGTGTGGTGACCCTTGAGAACTCCTTGTGATAATATATATGAAAACTATAAATAATCCTTGTGTGGATGCCCATGATTACAATGAGTACTCTCTACATGAAGGTCTATGTTACTTTGTTGAAATAAATTTATTATTTGTTGGATAAATTATGGCGGGAATTATACATGTGATTTGTTTATAGACACCTTTAAATAGTAAATACAATTTCTTGATAATTCTGGGGGTGGAAACATAGATTCTAGGTTTCTGTGGCCATTTATGTCTTTATATTTAATTATTTTATGATTAAGATATTAAATTATATTACTTGTTGAACTTGATTATTATTAAATTTATATACATACAGAGGTCATTAGTGGTGGCCTACTGAGTTTCCCTAACATGATCATTGGGTCGCTATAACCCATACATAACTGAATAGATGCTACATGTTTTTATGTTACAAGATTTATGGTAATGTGAACTATATGATTGAATCATGGTTATTAGTGTTCGAGTTTGATGATGTGACTAGACAAGGCTCGGTACCAGTTTGGTATTGTTTTTATGATCAGTTTTAATTTATTTCGTTTTCGTATAATTGTGTATGTTCCATCCATGGGGGACTTTATTATGTTTGTCTGAAACATTAAATTTATATCGCCTGTTTTGTTAAGTTTATTTATTATCATTTTACTTAATTGGGATGAATAAATCAATATTTTATATATATCATTTTATTTCCAGTATTACTATAAGCAAATATGATAGAATATTCATTAAATAGTGTCTTCATGGGACCTCACCAATAGTCGGTCGACTGTAGAATATAGGGATTAATGCTTGGGATCATATAGAAAAAAAATCAAGTAATTATTCAAAGAGTGATCATGGTCATTGATTTTTTCATGACTTGTCCCATCAATCCCAATCCACGACTCCTCAAGCCCAGATCCATAATCTTGGGACTAGAATCTAGCCTTGAGTAGTAATATCATTATCATGGGAGATCATAGCCTAATGTACATGTACACACACAGTGATAAAAAAATACATGAAATATTAAAGTGAAATAAAAAATTCTAGAAACTAAAATGAATGCATACATCCATCCCAAAGCAGAGTATATTAAAATTATAAATAGGGGAAAACAAAAACCATCCAATAAAGAAAACTATAAAAGTGTCCAAACTATTTAGAAAAAGGGGATCATTATCAAATGATGCTTCATGAAAGATCCAAATCTAAAAATTATTAAACACACTGATTGGGCTCTCTCACTAGTCTCCTCTTATATCTGGTCCTCCTAAAACACGGTTAAAAGACTACATGTTTTCACAAGACACAACACAAGTAGGGAAAGCCTATACATGAGTGATTATAAACATACCTAGTAAGAACCCCTGAAAACCCAATAAAAAAAGTGAAACTGAATGACATGGTACACTTGACCCACCCATAAAGAACCCAAATGATAGATAAACTCCACCACGAACCTTCCTCGGATATACATGACTAGTCAGCTAATCCCACATGGTGTTTCACCCATGTGATGTGAGAAAAAATAAATGTAAAACATGAACCAAGAACTATATATACTAATTATAGGATTATTATAACATGAGGATCTGACCTCGTATCATACAATAGAATCTATTGATGTCTTTAATGGTAATATTCATCCTGAAGAACATACACCCCAAGGTTTGTCTATAAGGCCCCAGCCTTAAACCTTACGTAATCTTGAGTTATTACAAGATTACACATTAAGGATCTTTTCGGGTTTAGAGTTTTCGAGAATTAGATCATAAAACTTGCATTACATTCCACATATAAACAAAGTGGTTACATAAAGACAATATTCTTCTTTCCCATCAATGGAAACATATTTAAAATAAAACATGGATTCTTTCTTGACACTTCCTTGACACTATCACCATATCATGTACCTTTCCCTTGAACTGTGAAAAAAATTTCAAAAAAACTTGGGATGAGCATAAAACGCTCAGTAAGGGATATAAAAATATGGAAAGGAAACATGGGTATATATATACATAAGAATGAAATCATACTTTACCCATAAAACATAAGAACTGTAACATACATCATCAAATAATGAATAAATCATAGAAATCATAATACATAATGGTAACTTGAGGCATTCATAACATTCTTACATAGGGAGTAACCCTCATGGTTATGTTTGAAATACCCATCACAGTATATTTCCTAAATCTCTTCGGAGAAACCTTAACGTTTCACTCCTTCACGTTACCCAATGCATTGGAGAGCTATATCGGGCTCACCCACCCTTAGTTTATCACGGAACCACCTGTCTTCATAATAGTGCCCAAGAACCTCAACATAATTGTATCACATAAAACATGAATAAAGGAAATATAACATTTCCACCTTTCAATCACAAGATATCAATACAACACATTGATATAAAAACATTATTAAAACCATTTTCAATACCAAAATAAAAGAAAATTAAAACATGGTATTTATTTTTCTTTTTAAAAAGAAGGTATGGCTTGTAGAGGAATCCGAAACTCAAATAACGGTCATGGCGGCGGAGAAGTCTTTATTGCCGCATACGTACAACAAAAACATTCCCTTTTGTCGTTTAGTAAACGCTTCATATAAAAAAGATTCTTTTTGAATAATCATAAAATTCAAAGGGGTTTATACATCGTATAAAAGATGGTCGTGAATAAAACAAAATATGCCTCAATGAAAAGAGATTGAGACGAAGTCCCATACCTCAGGTCCGACTTGACTCGATCGTTCTTTAATGTCCTGAATAATAAACATGAGTTAATTTCTAATTCTTTAAGAACCTTTTTCAAGTTCATTATTCCTTTTATATCACTTATTGTCATGTCATGAACACTATGCAATTATTTAAGTTAATAATGATCGTTTTAACGATCAGTGGTACTTGTCTCAAAAGTAAACCCTTTATAATTACATGTCGTTCATGTATCCATTATATCCAGAATTATAATCATTATGTATATATCATATATATCTACTATATACATGCATTTATAATGTTACATAATCATTTAGAGGTAAGAAATGATATGCACCATTCATGGAGACGGTAAGCCGTACGTACGCATGAACGATACTTTCATTTCTATTTTGTATTTTATAGAATGGAATCATAATTATATAAAGGTATATTATAATTCCAGTATAATATCATATATAATATCATAGTTCCATCTTTTATACGTCCCACATATGGTATTTAACGAATCAAATCACTTTGAGGGGGCGGTAGTCCGCACTTCCTTAAATGAAAGAATCACGTTTACCCTTAGTGGAAACCATAAAGGTATGACCAAAAAGAAAAAAACAGAAGCTTAAGGAAAACATAAACATATTATATATCATATATAAATATAGTGACATCTTAATGTCAACCTTTGAAGGTGTTAAAAGAATTTTGAACAATCATCGTTTCGGGAGGCATAAATTCACCATCCACGGAAACATTATGTTCGTTAACCATTAAATGTAGGTGTGTGTAAGTGTAGATCGAATCCTTATTATAAAAACATCCTAGTATATTGAGGATACTGGAGTTTTTAAAAAAGAAAAGAATAAAAAGAGTTTAGGGGGTTGGAGAGGCAAAATAAAACAGAAGGACTCAAAAGAAGACATTACCTTAAAATCGGGTAACTCCCTTTGGTTTGAGCTCAAAGGCTTCCTTGGGAAGACATCTGCCCAAAGTGAGGCTTCAAGGAGTAAGATAGAGAAGTGGAGAGACAAAATGGGCAGGGTTTGGCCGAGACAAAGTCTTTGGGAGTGTGGGTAAGGAGGTAGATGTGGGGGCCATTTATAAGAGGAGAGGAGGGGCACTCTTGGACTGTAAAGATAAGTTACTTTATTTTAAAATGCGTTTCAGATTCAAAAGGTCCCACATTGATATAATTATATGATAAGGTGATAAGGGTTCTAAATCCAATTATCCAATTGGTTTTTGCCATGTGTAGGTTTTATATTTTTCATTAACATTCCATTTTATTTAAATCGTTAAATAATGAGGTCATCGGTGCATCATCATGATGTCATAAATAATTTAATTTATTTAATGTCTAAAAAATATAAAAATATTACTATAATATAGGAAATCTTATTATCTTTCCAATGACTATTTATAATAAAACATCTTACTTGTGTAACCCCATGTAAATTTTTTTTTAGTAAAACATCTCATGTCTGTGTCATTTTTACTTTTACATTAAATAAAAAGTTATTTATGTCATTTCCCAACCAATGTGGCTCCATTGGGTCCCCAAGATGATCCATGGATTGTCTTGGTCGGCCATGACACATCCAATGAGTGTAGGACATGTGTCAAGATCATCTCATACTATTAAAACATTATTTTTACCTTAAACTACACTAATTACCACTAATCGCGATTAAGAACTTAAGAGTTACTATTCACCAAAAAATTATTTTAATATCATTGAACCACATTTTACATTTTAATGACAACCATGTATGTTGGATTTTTCAAATTCAAAACACAATGATGGAAAAATTTCATTTAAATGAAAAAGCAGTTTTTATAAGTACCACTTAGTGGTTTCACTATTCATCAAAAATTGAAGTTTTTCAGAAAATTACCATAAATTCACCCTAAGATATATTTGATACTCAGAATTCAAAAATGAAGTCTATTTTACAAAATTATAAAACATATAAGTCACATTAATTTATTTAATAATTAATTCCCGCTGTCTTGACAAATAGCGTGTTTTTATAAAACAATAAGTATCAAAAGATTGACACCAGTTTAAGTTCAATTTCAAAGTGAAATTGATTCCAATGACCACCATTGGATTAAATGGTAAAAATATATTCTAATTTAACTTTAAAACCAATTAAAAAGATAATATAATCATATAATTAAATTAGATTAAAAAGAAGTTTTGATGTAAAATGTAGTATTTTCCACTATTCATTAAAAATGAACATTGTAAGAAAAATACAAAAAATTTATCCAATGTAAATTTCAATGTCCCAGTCATAATTAATATGTTTATTTTGACAAATATAGATTATAAAATTTTCAAAAGTTTGATTTAAAATGGGTTTTCCATCAAAAGGCAGTAAAACAACCTTTTAAGAATATTAGTGTATTCCATGCTTAAGATTGGATTTATTTACATTTTAAGCCTCTAAAACACTATCTAATTCATTAATATACATAGATAAAAATATCTATTAATCATTACTTACTTGGGATGTTACATCCTTCCCCCCTTTTGAAAATTGTGTCCCCGCAATTTATTTACTTATCGAATAAATGGGGGTACTTATCCCTCATTGCATTTTCAGATTCCCATGTTGCATCTTCCATCATGTGGTTTTTCCACAAATCCTTTACCTGATTAATCACCTTATTCCGTAACACTTGCATCCTTTGGTCAATAATCTGGACCGGCTGTTCCACATAAGATAGGTTCTCATCCAGATGAACTACCTCTGGACTCAAAACATGAGATTGATCTGGCATTTACATTCTCAACATCGAAACGTGAAAAACATTATGTACCTGAGATAAAATCGGAGGTAAAGCCACCCTGTATGCAACTGATCCAAATCTCTCCAGAATTTCATATTGTCTAATAAACCTTGGACTCAGCTTTCCTTTCATACCAAATCTCATCACACTTTTCCATGGTGAGACTTTGAGAAAAACATGATCACCTACTTTGAAAGATAGATCATTCCTCCGGTTATCCGCATAACTATTCTGCCTGCTCTGAGCTATTCTCATGTGCTTCTGAATCAGCTGAACTTTTTCAGCCATCTCTTCTACCAATTCTAGTCCCATCAACTTCCTTTCACCCACTTCATCCCAGAAAGCTGGAGTTCGACACCGCTTCCCATATAATTCCTGAAATGGTGCCATCTGTATACTGGAATGAAAACTGTTATTATTTGAAAATTCAACAAAAGAGAGATGTTGGCCCAAAAATCCCTGATAATCTATAGAGAAAAAATGTAGCATATCCTCCAATGTCTGAATTGTTCGTTCTGACTTCCCATCTGATTGAGGATGAAAAGCTGTACTAAAATATAATTCAGCACCCAACGACATCTGAAGGCCTTTTCAAAAGTTAGAAGTGAACCTGGGATCACGATCAGATACAATGGAGAGAGGAACTCCATGTAACCTGACTATATCTTTAAGATACAAACGGGAAAGTTGATCTAGGGAAAAAGTATCTCCTATAGAAAGGAAATGAGCAGATTTAGTCAAGCGATCAACAATAACCCGGATTGCATTATTACCTCGAGATGTCTTCGGTAATCCCACAACAAAGTCCATGGATATATTCTCCTATTTCCATTATGGCACTGGTAAAGGCTGAAGCATCCCTTTCGGTAACTGCCGCTCTACTTTAACCTGCTGACAAGTCAAACACTTCACAGTAAAATCAGAAATATCTCTTTTCATTCCATACCACCAGTAATACTCCTGCAGATCTCTATACATCTTAGTATTTCTAGGATGAACTGAAAACAGAGAACTATGAGCTTCACATAACAACTCTCTCTTCAACTGTGAATCACAAGGCACACACAATCTCTTCCCAAATCTCAAAACGCAATCATTATCAATGTTGAATTCAGGAAACATTCCTTTCTGAACCAGCTCTACCATTTTCTACAACTCACTGTCTTTCTTCTGTGCATGCTTGATTCTATCTGATAGAGATGATCTCACTGATACCTGAAACAAAGCAGAAGAACTTCCTGCACCAACAACTTCTATGCCAATGTTCATCAAATCCTTAACCAAAGGATCACGTTCCAAAGGCAACATTGCTAATGAAGCATTACCTTTTCGACTCAAAGCATCAGCCACATTATTTGATTTTCCCGGATGGTAATGAATTGTACAATCATAATCCTTGATTAATTCTAGCCATCTCCTTTGTCTCATGTTCAATTATATGTGAGTGAATATATACTTTAAACTTTTGTGATCTGTATATATTTCACACTTTAATCCATACAAATGATGCCTCTAAATTTTGAAAGCAAAAACAACAGCAGCTAATTCCAAATCATGTGTAGGATAATTTACCTCATGAGTTTTCAACTTTTGTGAAGAATAAGAAATTACCTGATCATTCTGCATTTGGATGCAACCAAGTCCTTTCAACGAAGCATCACGGTAGATAACAAACTCACCATTCCTGGAAGGTAGTGCCATAACTGGAGAATTCACCAATCTTTTTTTCAATTACTGAAAACAATCATCACATTATTTTGCCCAGATAAACTTAACACCCTTCCGAGTTAGCTTAGTCATTGGACTAGATAATCGTGAAAAATTTCTAACAACCCTTCGGTAATAGCCTGTCAAACCATGGAAGCTACGAATCTCAGTTACATTTTTGGGTCTTGGCCAGTCTACCAAAACTTTTGTTTTTGCAGGATCAACAATTATCCCATCTTTAGAAACAATGTGACCAAGGAAAGAAATTTGTTTCAACCAAAACTCACACATGCTGAATTTCCCATACAATTTCCTTTCTCTTATGGTTTGCAAGATAACCCTTAAATGTCTTTCATGCTCCTCTTTAATTTTAGAAAACACCAAAATATTTATCAATAAAAACCACTACAAACTTATCCAAGAACTCATGGAAAATTCTATTCATTAAGTCAATGAATACAGCAGGTGCATTGGTTAGCCCAAAAGGCATTACTACAAATTCATAGTGGCCATATCTTATACGGAACATGGTCTTTGGAACATCTTCTTCCTTCACCTTCAGCTGATGGTACCCCGATCTCAAGTCAATCTTTGAAAAATACTGAGCTCCCTGGAGCTGATCAAACAAATCATCGATATGAGGCAAAGGATATTTGTTCTTAACAATGATATTATTCAAGGCTCTACAATCAATGCAAAGTCTCATTGAACCATATTTCTTTTTAACAAACATGACAGGAGAACCCCATGGTGATGCTCTAGGTCGAATGAAACCTTTCTCTAATAAATCTTGAAATTCCTCCTTCAACTCTAAAAGTTTAATTTGAGCCATTCGATAAGGGGGTTTTGAAATTGGTTTAGGATCATGAACTAAGTCAATAGTAAATTCAACTTCCCGATCTGGTATTATTCCAGGAAACTCATCAGGAAAAACATTAGGATACTCATTTACCACTGGCACATCATTAATCTGAACAGTTCCTTTATTTTCAACGATGTGTGTAAGGTAACATTTATTTCCATCTTTTACAAGTTTCTCAGCCTCTTGATAAGTTATCAACAGTAAGGGTTCATTCTTGTACACAAACTGAAATTCTTTCTGAAAAGAAAATTCTTTAGATCTACAGTCAATCGTAGCTTGGTAAATAGAGAGCCAATCCATACCCTGGATAACATAAAACTCTTCTAGAGGTAGAACAATATGGTTTGCAAGTAGGTTCTTTCCACAGATAAGGATATGAAGATTCTTATAAATTCTTTTTTCCTCAACATTCCCCCCCGGTGTTTTTACCAAAAGTTCAGGAGTCATTTCTTGAGATGGTATTCCGATTTTACTAGAAAAGGTTTCAGAGATGAAAGAATGTGTAGACCCCGAATCAAACAGCACACTGGCATAATCTGAAAAAACAAACAAAGTACCTGATACAACTTCATTTGATGGCCCGACATCTGCTGAAGTAGTTGCAAAGGATTTCACCACCCCTTTCTGCAAGTAGTCTAACAACTTCCCATCACTCAAGCTCTTTGTCGGACACTCATTTGCATAGTGACCCATCTCATTGCACTTATAGCATTTCACTAACTGTAAATCAAATTTGGTCATACATTCACCTTGATCATTTTCAGTGCAATCACGAGCCTTATGTCCCATCTTACCACATCAGTAGCACTTTCCAGAATTCAGAAGACATTCCCCAGCATGCCTTTTGCCCCATTTATCACAAACTGGAAACTTAGTTTTCTTACCATCAGACTTTTTTAAATAATTCTTACCTTTCTCCTCCCACCTCGGTCTCTTCTTCTGTTGGTTGTTATAGAACACTTGATCATCGAAAAACTCCATTTCCACCTTCTCAGCACATTGAACAAGCTTTTCATAACTTTTAAACTCACGATAAGCTAATTCCCATCGATATTTTGGCTTTAATCCTGAGTAAAAACGATTGATTTTACTATCAAGGTCTCGGATAAAATTTGGAGCATACCTTGCCAATCGAGTGAACCTTTCTTCATAGGTAGCCACTGAGTCTTCCTCTTGCCTCAATTCCAAGAATTTTGTTTCCACCCTAAGACAAACAGCCTTAGGAAAATAATTTTCAAGAATCATACCTTTGAATTCATCCCAGCCAAGAGAATCAATCTCATCGGCGTCGCTGATATTTTTAACCATAGACCACCACTAATCTGCCTCACCCTCCAAACGATAGATAGCAAGACTAACATTTTGATTGTCTGAACACCCCATGACATCAAAAATCTTCTCAAGTGCTTTAATCCACCATTCAGCTAGCACATGGTCAGATGATCCTCTGAATTATGGGGGATGTTGCCTCATGAAATGTTCCGCCACTGACATGATCCTCTGCGGTTGATTAGGCTGATCTCATGCATGGATACCACCACCATTTATCGCTTGAGTCAACTACGCCATTACTGCAAAAAACTTTTCAGATCTAATTCCGACCATCTCAGGATGCAGATTCGGAAGGTTATTTCTTTCTGTATGCCTTCCTAGCACTGCTTCCCTGTTTCCTCTACGGAAAACCATTCTGAACAAACATTTCTTAGATGAAGCAACATGGTAATCTTCAAATGCTATATCATTTCAAAAAATATATATTTTTGGATAATCATTTAATAGAATTATAACTCCTAATGTTATCTAAACTGACCTCAAATACCAACTATAAGGCCCCAGCCTTAAACCTTACTTAATCTTGAGTTATTACAAGATTACACATTGAGGATCTTTTCGGGTTTAGAGTTTTAGAGAATTAGATCATAAAACTTGCATTACATTACAAATATAAACAAAGTGGTTACATAAAGATAGTATTATTCTTTCCCATCAATGGAAACATATTTAAAATAAAACATGGATTCTATCTTGACACTTCCTTGACACTATCATCATATCATGTACCTTTCCCTTGAACTGTGAAAAACATTTCAAAAAAACTTGGGATGAGCATAAAAAGCTCAGTAAGGGATATAAAAATATGGAAAGGAAACATGGGTACATATATACATAAGAATGAAATAATATTTTACCCATAAAACATAAGCACTTTAACATACCTCATCAAATCATGAATAAATCATAGAAATCATAAGACATAACGGTAACTTGAGGCATTCATAACATTCCTACGTAGGGAGTAACCCTCTTGGTTACGTTTGGAATACCAACCACGGTATATTACCTATATCTCTTCGGAGAAACCTTAACATTTCACTCATTCACGTTACCCAATGCATTGGAGAGCTCTATCGGGATCACCCGCCCTTATTTTATCATGGAACCACCCATCTTCATAATAATTCCCAAGAACCTCAACATAATCGTATCACATAAAACATTCATAAAGGAAACATAACATTTCCACCTTTCAATCACAAGATATCAATAGAACACATTGATATAAAAACATTATGAAAACCATTTTCAATACCAAAATAAAAGAAAATTAAAACATGGTATTTATTTTTCTTTTAAAAAAGATGGTATGTCTTGTAGAGGAAGCCGAAACTCAAATAACGGTCCCGGTGGCGGAGAAGTCGTTGTCGCCGCATACGCACGACAAAAACATTCAATTTTGTCGTTTAGTAAACGCTTCGTATAAAAAAGATTCCTTTTGAATATTAATAAAAGTCAAATGGGTTTATACACCGTATAAATGAAGGTTGTGTATAAAACAAAATATGCCTCAATGAAAGGAGATTGAGACGAAGTCCCATACCTTGGGTCCGACTTGACTCGATCGTTCTTTAATGTCCTGAATAATAAACTTGAGTTAATTTATACTTATTTAAGAACCTTTTTCAAGTTCATTATTCCTTTTATATCACTTATTTCCATGTCATGAACACTATGTAATTATTTAAGTTAATAACGGTCGTTTTAACGATCATTGGTACTAGAGTCAAAAATAAACCCTTTATAATTACATGCTGTTCATGTATCCATTATATCCAGAATAATAATCATTATGTATATATCATATATATCCAGTATATACATGCATTTATAATATTACATAATAATTTATAGGTATGAAATGAAATACACCGTTCATGGAGACGGTAAGCCGTACGTACGCATGAACGCTACTTTCATTTCTATTTCGTATTTTATAGAATGTAATCATAATGATATAAAGGTATATTATAATTCCAGTATCATATCTTATATAATATCATAGTTCCATCCTTTATATGTCCCACATGTGGTATTTAACGAATCAAATCACTTTGAGGGGGCGGTAGTCCGCACTTCCTTGAATAAAGATATCGCGTTTACCCATAATGGAAACCATAAAGGTATGACCAAAAAGAAAAAAAACAGAAGCTTTAGGAAAACATAAAAATATTATATATCATATATAAATATAGTGACATCTTAATGTCCACCTTTGAAGGTGTTAAAAGAATGTTGAACAATCATCGTTTCGGGAGGCATAAATTCACCATCCACGAACACAGTATGTTTGTTAACCATTAGATATAGGTGTATGTAAGTGTAGCTAGAATCCTTATTATAACAACATCATTGTATATTTAGGATACTGGAGTTGTTACAAAAGAAAATAATAAAAAGAGTTTAGGGGGTTGGAGATGCAAAATAAAACAAAAGGACTCAAAAGAGGACATTACCTTAAAATCGGGTAACTCCCTTTAGTTTGAGCTCAAAGGATTCCTTGGGAATACTTATGCCCAAAGTGAGGAATTAAGGAGTAAGAGAGGGAAGTGGAGAGACAAAATGGGCATGGGTTGGCCGAGCCAAAGACTTTGGGAGTGTGGGTAAGGAGGTAGAGATGGGGGCCTTTTATAAGAGGAGAGGAGGGCCACTCTTGGAAAGTAAAGATAAGTTACTTTATTTTAAAATGAGTTTCGGATTCAAAAGGTCCCACATTGATATAATTCTATGATAAGGTGATATGGGTTAGAAATCCACTTATATAATTGGTTTTTTCCAGATTTAGGTTTTATATTTTACAATAACTTTCCATTTTATTTAAATCGTTAAATAATGAGGTCATCGCTGCATCATCATGATGTCATAAATACTTTAATTTATTTAATGTCTAAAAATTATAAAAAAATTACTATGATGTAGGAAATCTTTTTATATTTCCAATGATTATTTATAATCAAAATTCTGACTTGTATAACCCCATGTAAAATTTGTATTAGTAAAATTTCTCATGTTTGTGTCATTTTTACTTTTACATTAAATAAAAAGTTATTTATGTCATTTACCAACCAAAGTGGCTCCATGGGGTCCCCAAGTTGACCCATGAATTTTATTGGTCGGACATGACACATCAAATGAGGGTAGGACATGTGTCAAGCTCATCCATACTATTAAAACATTATTTTTACCTTAAACTACACTAATTACCACTAATCGTGATTAAGAATTTAAGAATTACTATTCACCAAAAAAATTATTTTACTCTCATTGAACCACATTTTACATCTTAATGACAACCATGTATGTCGGATTTTTGAAATTCAAAACACAATGATGGCAAAATTTCATTTAAACGAAAAATCAGTTTTTACAAGTACCACTTAGTGGTTTCACTATTCAACAAAAATTGAAGTTTTTCCGAAAATTACCAAAAATTCACCCTAAGCTATATTTGATACTCTGAATTCAAAAATGAAGTCTATTTTAAAAAATTCAAAACATATAATTCACATTAATTAATTTAATAATTAATTCCCGCTGTCATGACAAATAGCGTGTTTTTATAAAACAATAAGTATCAAAAGATTGACACAAGTTTAAGTCCAATTTCAAAGTGAAATTGATTCCAATGACCACCATTGGATTAAATGGTAAAAATATATTCTAATTTAACTTTAAAACAAATTCAAAAGATAATCTAATCATAAAATTAATTATATTAAAAAGAAGTTTTGATGTAAAATGCAGTATTTTCCACTATTCATTAAAAATGAACATTGTCAGAAAAATACCAAAAAGTTATCCAATGTAAATGTCAATGTCCCAATAATAATGAATATGGTTATTTTGACAAATATAGATTATAAAATTGTCAAAAGTTTTATTTAAATATGGGTTTCCATCAAAAGGCAGTAAAACAATCTTTTAAGAATATTAGTGTATTCCATGCTTAAGATTGGATTTATTTTCATTTTAAGCCTCTAAAACACTATCTAATTCATTAGTAGACATAGATAAAGTTATCTATTACTCATTACTTACTTGTGATGTTACATTGTCATTATAGATGTAATCTATCAAAGAGATATACACCACTAGGAACAACTATGTAATCCCAGATTGAACAATCAAGAGACAAAATCTATCGGTAAAATCTAGTCCATCATTGATGGAACATCATAGAGACAACAATCATTCCAGTATCACAAATCTAATGTGACAAAACTGCCATCCCCTGTGGAATACATCTTACAGAAAACTCTCATTGTATCTCTCTATGTAGATTGTCATTATGAAACCCAATGGATCGAGCTACATCGATTGAGGATCTCACCCATCCATGATGAGGGATACTGCAGACCATAAAAGAACCATGAAATGACTCACCACTAATAATGGGGATCAATCACATGATATATTTAGGGAATCTGTGAACCAATTTGGAAAACATGTATCCCACATATCATCAAACAAGGGATCACACAATGGATTGGTTGAGGGAAACTGAGAACCCTATCCAACCGCACAATTATCTCACTCAGATGGCAGATCAGTTATAATATCTTTTCGAGGTCACCAAAAACCCAATGTATTGTCAGGGAGATCATATAACTTAGACTGATTATCATAGCCCATGTATTGTTGGGCATGATGATTCCAAAAACCACATCTAGTATAAATCCTAACATAGGGGGTCGTATAATTGATTATTACACAAACCATTCCCAAAATAATATGAAGTGGATTGAATACCAAATGATTCCAAAACCCAAATAAAATTTTCCACCATATAGTGGATCTTATACCCAAAAATTCCAAAAAACCTACTAGAATACCCTTTTAGAAAGGGTATTTCCACCCATATAGAGTTGGTTATTATGTTACCAAGAACCTGATATTAGTAAAATGATACATTATAGAATTATACCCAAGCCACTTTATAGGGATACAATAACTCTAACGATATGATAGAGGACTCCACCATGACCAGTCTGGAGGGATATGAAAAATCCATACCAGATCATCCTATCATGATGATCAGAATACCAAAATAAGGATCTAATTCGACATTGTACATTCATAGTGAAAATACCAATGCATTCACTCAAACACTGGTGTTTTGAACGCTAATAACTAACATAAATAACAAAAACATTTCATATTGTATCTCCAAGACCCCTATAAATTCCATCATTTCTTCCATTTTGCAAATCTACTAAGAATACACTATTCATATGCTTAAATATGAGCCCTAAATAAGATTATATTAAATGGGGAAGAAATCCCCAAAAAAATTCTAGATGACATGTCTCTGGGTCTACACAACATGTGACACCAGTGAACTACCAACCATTTCCTCTGAATTCACAACTTAACCAGGAATTTGGGCATAAATTTCATGTAGATGCTATACAAGGAGTTTTTTTCCATATTTGATACCTATGACATGTTGTCATGACTGTCCTTCATCATGATTAATGATGGGATGGAAAAGTGTTGTTAACTTCTTTCATCAAGGTGAAAAAAAGATAATGACCATCTGAGTCCCACCTCTAGTTGGCCCTAGGGTAGCAACAAACACCATGGGTATTAAAGACTCACAAAAAGGAGGCATTTCTCTTTTAATAGTATCCAAAATCATGAGGTAAGATGTACCAACCCCCAAAAAACTCGAAGAAATGGTAATCCAAACACACACACACACATACATATATATATATATATAAATGAATCCATAATCAATACCACATACATGATTAATGTTATACTTATAGAAATACAATGGAAGGATCCAATGTAAATACCAAAATTAAAAAAATCATTGACACATCAACTTTCCAAAAAGACCAAGCTAGTAAGATCCAATGCAGTTCGTGTAATCTCCTTGGAAATCTAAAAATAGTTTTATATAGTTCGGGTGGGAAAACAAGTATAATAGGTAAGAAAATCTAACAGAACTCACGCATAACAAGGAGAATCTTACTAATTCCACTGTGAGAATATAATATAAACTCGAAAGCACTTATCAAGAAATTCTATCTACCTTAACCTCACCATTGAATGATCACCAAATACCGTAAGTCAAGTAAATTAAATATGATGAACATCGATATATGGGTTTCCCACACCACTACCCAATGATTAACTTTTCATAACTAATAGTTAACGTCGCGATGCTACCACACTCTTCCACAAAACCCAATATCACAAAAAACTCACACACACCTGGGCCACAAACCACACTACATCCTACCTTAAAACACATAGGTCACAACCACATCACATCCCACCTTTAGACACTTGGGCCATAAAATGAAAACCTTATATTGATGACACAAGAGAATGTAAAATATATATCATCCTGATGATATCTGGGAATCACACCTCACCCAAAAACACTTGGGAAACCACACTTCAACCTACCCAAATAGACTATAGATACCAATACCTAGATGAGGGATCAGAGAAGATCCAATAACCATTCATCAATCCTCCCACTAATAAGTTGTAAAAGTAAACCTTACCCCATAGAAAATAGGGGTTTTTCACATAGTTCTCACAATTACTATAGTGTTCATAGAAATCAAAAATAACAAAAAGTATATATATATAGGTACCAAACACTCAGCACAAGATATGGGTTTTCAAAACAAAAAACCTTTCTACACAAAACTATCCTTGTTGCCAACCCAACAAGGACACATCATCACAAATAAAGGTTTCTTCCATAATGATAAAAAGGAAACCACCTAACATTAAATCACATGACCCAAACACACTTTATAATGTCTCTAGAATCATAGGGTGAAATCCCCATGCAAGGTAACACCATATAAATTCAATATAATCCGCCATAAACCATCATTGGTAGCCCCACTATTTGAAAAGAACCGAATCCATCAAAACAACAAAAACACAACTGAGATGTTGTCCCACTGGACACTCCCCTTTCATGAAAACATGTTTAACCAATGAAATCATCATTCCTCATAGTCATACCGCCCTATAATTCCTCTCAAAAATTAAACCCCAAACACACCACTTCACAACCATACTCATAATCCCTTCTGCATAACAACACCACACCCCACACAACCAGTAACATAAACATAACACAGCCCCAACCTATTACCTTGTTTCCCTACCACATAATAGATGTATTCCCACTATGTATCAAGATTATCCATTCCACAATCAACCGATCTCTCAAAATGTGATTCCATTACACCACCCATACCACCCCATACTCACAGCCACACTCCCAGCCATTCCACTACATGTCCAACACAAAACACAATCTTGATTGAATCAGATACTCTACACCGACACACCAAAAATCAAGGGGTATTAATATTTAAAGACACTCATTATTTAATCCCACTTTTATAATTAAGGGGTTATTATAGAACATGTTTGTCCCTGGGGAATCCATATATATAACTAAATGCTTGTGGTTAAAAAATTACATAACATTAGATATATGTCCGGGACGAAACAATATATATTCACATGTCAATTATGATCACATATAGAGATCACCATTGACCATGATTTTCCGAACGCATATAACCCTTACAAAATAGAACATGGATCAAAGAATACATATAAAACAAAGTGATCATCATCATCATCATATTCCTAGCCCCTGAATTGTTACATCTTATTATCTACGATAAATTTGGTGTCTAATACTATTCACAAGGGGAAATGAGTATACCCAACCTACATGATTCACCAAAGAAAGAGAGATGAAGAATTCACTGTCTCAAAGAATAAGAGATCAAATAATCCTCATTGCTCAAAAAACAAGGAGTAATGCAAGAAGCATGAGACTCCATTGTAAAACTGATTACATGGATACAACCTAGATGTGACTCCTCCAGGAAGAAAGGTTCTAGGTGCATGAATATGAAATGTAAGGGTTCCAAGGAAGATAGGATCCTGGCTTAATAAAAGACAGATACAATATCAATGGAAGATAAAATGGTTTTAGGGGCCATTATAGTCTGTTCGTGATCAGGACCACATATTTTGTCTATTTAAATGTCGCAGAGCATTGAGATTTTACAGATACAATTAATATCCATTGAAACTCCTTTAGAAATGATAAAACAAGTATTAAAACTAGATTTATGTCAAAAAAATGTAATAGGGGAGAAAATAAAAAAATAGAGGAAAACGTTAAATGAATCACTAATGGGTGAGTCAAAAACTTGAGTCACCAACAATGATTCAATGATGGATGAGCCACCGACGTCACTCACTGAAATAAATCCACCGACTTGACTCCCTGATGCATAACTCCATGATGCCTGACATACCAATGCCTTGACCTACCGATGCCATGAATCATTGATGTCCTAACCTATAGACCTCCCGAACTACTAACACCACGACATAATTACTCCATGAATCAACAAGGCCATGACCTATAGATGCCCTGACCTACAGATTCCATGACCTATCGGTACTGAGCTACTACCGATGGGCTGCCAACACTGAGATACAGACACTAAGATAAATATTCTATGCTACAAACATTGATCTACTAATACTATGATAAAAATTAATAGTATCCAATTATTTATACCATTGAATAAAATAAGAAATTTGAAAAACTATGGAATTGGATTACCATTGCATCTCAAAACAAGTCAACCACTCAATTTTTACAATGTAATAGACCATGGAGGTCCGAGAGATTACATCAGATTCCTCACAAACTATTTTCATCTTCAATAATTTAAAACCAAACCTATACGAATTAGGGGTCCGAACAACCATTCCATAAGAAACCTCTCAAGGATAAACCAACCTATATTGTTATAAATCTAGAGTGGAACCCCAACAACAACAAACACCCCCTCCCACATATTCCAATACAAACATCGACATGATACCTAAAATAATAGCCATCTATCTAAACACATTTTTAGGGAATTCCTTAATTGATTTCAATATATTATCTACTATAGGCAGCAATGACTCAACATCAAGGGTTTAATCACATCTCAATTAATGCGTCTTGATTAGAAATTTGGTCTCCCCCTTTTCACATGTTAGGAATTCATCACACACTACTATATAAGGAACAAACACATATTATAACATATAATGATCAAGAACTACATAAAAAACATAATAAAAACTAAAAATAACCATGGGTACTAGGCACACATTGGCATTTATCCCTCCGATGTACTCTATTCTAGGCCACTATCCCTCCAAAACAGGTGAACCGAAGGTATGGACTTCCCACATAGTATCTTATCCCGATGATCAAGGATCTCTACTGGTCATTACATGATCTTTTATAGATCCTTGATATCCAACTATACTCATTCAATAACATTGGATTCATCGTGATGATACAAATGAAGCTGGGAGATATGAATGACATTGTGGATCCTCTCCAACTATAATGGAAATGCCAGCTGGTATGACACCACATGAACCCCTCCAACACTTAGAAATGTACAATGATCCTGTATTAATGTTTTCCCCCTTAATAAAACCTATTATACCAATGTGGACGTGAAAAATTCAAGAACACATGTTCCACAACATCAACCTCTAATGACCTTATCGTGTGATTAGAATATGACTTCTTCTTGTCCTATGTTACCTTTATCCTCTAATGTAAATTCTACAACTTCTTTGTCATATTATACAATACTTTTGGAACAAGAAAAATACCTCCCCATTTCTATCTACCATTAGGGTGAACGACATTGTCTTCCATACAATGATTCAAACAGATCCATATTAATTTAAGAGTGATAGATATTATTATAAGAAATATATATCAAGGTATCGTGACGTAACCATAGTACATCAATATCCAAGACACATTTTCACATCATGTCCTCTGACGTATGGATGGACCTATCATACATCCCATCTATTTGAGGATTGAAAGTAGTTCTATGGTGTAATTATGTTATAGAACCACGATGCAACCCCATCCATAATTGCAAAGTAAATTATGTATACAAATATTAGACGATAATTTTCAGAACTCCATCAAGACAGACCACATCATCCATATACATATGTTCTAAGACATCCACTGCATGTGACTCTATAATTTCAAAGATGTGAGAAATTTTATTTTTCCAATCAACTACTACCCATATTTCATCAAAACCCCACTATTCCTTGGGTGTCCCTATGATGATATCAATCGAGATGTAATTCCGCTTCAACTTGGGGTCATATAAGGGTTGCAATAGACCATCAGGAATAAAGGGTTTAGCCTTCACCTGTTTTCACACTAATAACATCTCCACAAACCACACCAATATCCATACCACCCTGAGAAAAAAATAAGATCTATCAATCATTGTACATCATGGAAAATTCATATTGTACAGCTAAGGATGAGATATGGAATTCATGAAGAAAACCCCCATGAATTAGGTGTGTGACAAACAGATTTCCATCAAATAACATCTGATTCTATAAATCCTCCGACCATCGTTCCAGAATATCACACTAGTCAATGCGATCACAAATCTCCTCTACCTTTGAGTCTCCCCACTATGAATCCTCTCCCTAAAACCTCATAGATTATTTTACCATAATTTGAAATAGACTACCCCCACCATAATCCATTACTATATCTATGTTAACAGAATCCAACTCCTCTATTTCCCTCCATGAGTTCAAGGAATCACGAACTACTTTCTTCTAAGATCTCATGCTAAAGGCATATGCCACAACATTCTCATTTAATGAGGTGTAATAGATCTAAAAATCATAATAATGATGAAAATACATCTATCTCTACTTCTAAAAGTTCATATCACACTGGAAAACGATATACCTTAAGCTCTTGTGATATATGAAGAACACAATGTGCTCCCCAATGAGGTAATGATGCCACAACATCAGTGAAAAAATGGCTCTTGTTGTATCCAGATCTTGAGTGGCGTAGTTACATTCATGGGGATGTTAATAGCTAGAACAATAAGATATCAATCCCTATTTCAACATCATCATACACCCCAAACCTAAATGGTAGGCATAAAAAAACCTGATCATCACTTCACACTCTAGAATCCAATGATCTATAACAGTGTCCAAAATCCCCTACAGATAGTCAAATTCTTCGTATACCAAATCATTCATCACAAAATCATTGCCTATTTTGTTTAGATCCATCAACAATGATTCTACTCTAAGGAAATCAAGTACAAATCTTTATTAATATCCTTCCAAAATGCCAAAAATATGAACCTCTATAACGATTTTGGAGCTTTCCATGTAATAACTACCTTGACCATCAATAGATCTACTTATTCACCCTACTACGACACTACATGTCCATGTATGTAGACCTATTTCATCCAAAATAATAACATGGTTAACTTTTCGTAGATCTAGTGGTGTCCACGGACATCCAGAAAAATCTGAAGACTCTCAATATGAATCTCTTCTAACTTTGAGTATATCAGGATTTCGTCGATGAATACGACAACATACCAATCCAATAACTTGCAAAGGATGGATTTCATAAGTCCAATGAACATGACTGGGGTGTTAAATCAAATTCTCCATACCTTCATATGAATGATATATTTAGGATTTCATTCTCCTTCAACATCAAATGGTGATATCCATAACACATATAGATCATAGATAACTAACATTCTACCCTCAACTGACTGAAACGATCATCTATCCTTGGGACAGGGTAGCAATTCTTGATCGTTTCCGGATTCAACTATCGGTAGTCAATACACAGCCTCATACAACCATCTACCTTTTTCATAAATAAGACTAGAGAACACTATAGAGACACAATGGGCCAATTAAATAATTTCATTATTATATCATAAATATAAATCCTTATCTACAACAACTTAGATGGTTATATTTGATAATGATCCATTAAAACTGGATAAGCACCGGACTGCAAGTCTATCCCGATCTCATCACCAAATCGAGGGAGTATAGTCACAACCTTTTAAAAAATATCAAAGATCTTCCAAATAAAAATGGAACCCCCACCATCTCAACATCCAATAATTCCAATAAAAACATTGAAGACAAAGATAAAAAAGGCTCTACACAATAATATCCCATCACGAAACATCATTCTCCCATGAAAGTTAGACATTGTCCATACAAATCTAAAAAAATTAAGTATCTCTAGAAGAAGTTGATAATATCAATCATAGATTAAAAATAGTAGATGACATGAATGAATTTGTATAGTTGCATCTATAATATGAAAATATTCCTAATAGATTTATGGGGTCCCATCCTTAGTCTACACCCCCTTTCACACATCAAACAAGATGGTCTGACCTCCGACAAGTGTACTAAAAACCAGAGTAATTGAAGATATCTCTATTCCTAGTCCTAGATTATAGGTTATACTGGGTGCAACAATGGTGATTGAAGCTCTTGAACCAAATAATACACAAAAAGGTTTACTAAACATGGCGATATTAACTCGAACAATGTCTAGCCATTATAGGACTACTACCTCAAACTCATACCACTGACCACACCATGTTCTTATGCACCTATACTGTTGACCTCTTCCTTGAACATGTACGAGTTGAGGTCCCTGAGGAACAACCTAAGGTCAACCTCCACATGCACTACCTCTCCTCAATGGAGTTGGAGCCTACTGTAATTGATGTCGAAATAGCCTAGCAGGAAACCACTATTGATGGGAGCGTTGAACCTTCAAACCTTCACCATAAATATTTTGAACTAAAAAATGACTTTGATGCTTCTCGTGGCCTCCATAATTGAAAAAACATGGTCACATTCCAATAGAAAAAGAACAATGGCCATATAGTCATAACTGAAATTGATGATGTGTGCTCCCCACTGGCCGAAATGTGGAAGGCCCTGGATCCTCAAACCTGCTGCTGTAATACTTCCCCTTTTAAGAAAATAGTTTCATCCCCTATCACAATAAACCTCCTCATGAGTGAATCTATTCTACTACCTAGGCCTTCATTTGAACATCTATGTATGTCGGTAGGGTTATGTGAGTAAAAAGATACCGGAGGGAGGGACAAAGTGCCTCCTATAAGCATCTCACCTTAGACTCCTCATCTCAAAAGAGGTCTTGGGAACAATGAAGGATATCCTTATACTTGATCCCCAAATCCCTCACTAACATATTCTCTTACTAGAGGCACAATAGCTACTTTCTATTCTAAACCGTCATCATCGAAGAAAGGATATCCACTCAGAACTCCTTACCAAATTCAACCCACATCCTAACAAGTTTATCCATTCCACAATATACAAGTCCCTCAACATGATATTCCATCACACCACCCATGCCAACTTATACTCACACCCACACTCCCAACCACAACACCACATGACCAACAAGAAAAATAAGTAAAAAAGGACCACACACAACACAACACGACACCAAGATTCATGATGTATTCATATTTAACCACACTAATTCTTTAATTCCACTTTGGTAATTTAGAGGTGATCATAGTAAAAGATTGATCATGGAGAATCCATATATTTCAGTCAGTGTAAAATGTTAACAAATTTCATAATTTTAGAGGTTTTTAAAAGAAGAAAAATATTCACAATTTATACAGGTGTTCACACAAAGGCCACCCACAACCATGATTTCCTGAAGTCTTACAACCCTTGGAAAATACAACATCGATAAATGATAACATATATAATAATGGAATCATCATCATAATCTTACCATCCCCAAATATTTTACTTCTTAATATCTTTGTTAGATTTGGGGTCTAACTATACATATATGGGAACATTAGTACACCCATCATGTGTGATGCAAAAAATGAGAGACGATGAAACATCTACCTCAATGAATAGGCGGTCAAAAACTCATCTATATGCAAAAAAACAAGTAGGAAAACAAGATGCATGAGAATCCAAGGGTAAAATGAATCTAAAGATTAATCAAAAATGGGAATCATCAAGGAAGAATGGTTTTGGGAACACATAGAAGAAAAATAAGGGTTCAAAAGAAGAGAGGATTTCGACATTAGAAAATACAGATCCTATATCAACGTAAGGGAAATTGTTTCAAGGGAAATTAATGTCGGACTCTCGTAATGACCACATAGTTTTACTAATTCATAGTCTCCTTGTATTAGGATATTAAGTATATTATTAATTTCCTTTGAAACACATTTAGAAATACTCAAAAAATGCTCTAAAATTAATTTTTATCAAATATAACCTAAGAGAGGAAAAACCTGAAAACCATGTAAAACCAAGATATGACTCAAAAATGCAGGACTCATCACTGTGTGACCTACTGACACCTCGACCTACTGATGGATCGACCTATAGATGCCTTGGGATTCCTAAGCCTTGACTCACCAATGCACTGAACTACCAGCACCCCAACCTTCTGACGCCTCAAGCTACCGATGACATAACTCACCGAAATACTAACCTACCGACACCCTGATATACATACACCCTTACCTACCCATTCTGAGAAACTAACACTGATCATTAAACTCCGAGAAACCAAAGAAAAGCAACAGACAATTAGATATTGATACTCAGCTGTTATCATTGAGCTACATATGTTTAACCAAAAATGCTAAGTCACTGATTCACCCTACCATTGGAAAAATCATAAATTTCAAAAAAATATTGAAATGAGATACCATGGTCCCGAAGAACACCCTAAACACTGTATTTTAAAAAATAAACGGACCGAGGGGTCCGTTCCATCACACATGTTCTTCATCCACCTGACTCAATCATCCATTTCTCACACACAACTTGTACCCATGCTACATGGTATACCTTATAAAACCATCCACATTCCCATGTCATTTACTTGTACCCATTATAGGAAACATATAACAATGTACATTGGTTGTTTACATTAAAAATATTGTGTACTATCACACAGCTTCTCGAGACATTTCTAGTACCCACATGGCCTAGTGTTACTACATGGAGTATAACCCCAATACACGATATATAGTTAAAAAAACTCATTCTAAACATATTATAATAAGACACATAATTTTCCACAGCATTACACATAGTGTATATGGTAATTCCATCAGAATATCCCTTCATGCAGATCAAATCACCACTATTGTTCCCTAGACACACATATCGACCCACAGTGGGTCATTAGAATGTCCCTAAGATCCAGAAATCATTAAAATTAAGCAGAATAGTATATTAGGGATTATAACTCAAATTTTCCTTTTTCTTGAGAAAATAATTAATATTTGGGTCAAAAATGATACCAAGGTAATCCTATTTTTCTCTTTGATGATGATCGATATTATAAATGGAGATCAGTAGCGCCTCTCGCATCAATTCTTCCATGGATGGTCTGTTCCAAATTTAGAATGGATTTGGGATATCATATTTACTATAGTTCTCACAGACAATGTGGAAAGGGGTTAACTATTTTATATTTTTCAAACCTATTAAACCCTCTTTTAACACACTGTCATGAGATCACCATTGGTCAAACCCCGATCATAGAAAATATTATGTCATATGTAGGGTAAACATGAGGTTCCAACTAAATCATGTAATTATATTTTCAATTCAATTATTTCATTGGGATTTATTCCACATTTCTGATGATACAGTGCATGATTGAAAAAATATATTTTATATTTTTAATATCACCATTCTAAGGAACTCCAGGCCCCATTATCCTTTACTAACATTACTCCTATCTTCTAAAATATTCATATAAATATTCAAAAGTGATAATTGTAACAACATGAGTCACTACATCACCCCCATATTAATTATTTTCATCCCCAAAAATCTAAATACATTGTAGATAAAATTAAAATGAGGTCTCCATCTTAACTCTCATGCTATAGATATCTCAAAGACCACCGAAAAAACTAGTATGGGTTCTAGGGGTACATACAAGAATGAAATCTCTAGAAACACAAATGTAGAAAACCCCATGTCGATATCAATGAGGTCCACATCAGGAAACATGATAGGCACATATATCTTTATCCATGATAGGTGGGGAAATAGAAACCACATGGTTTACAAAATTCATAAGATCTAGAGGTACCCCACATCGCAAAATAGATGTAGATACAATCATATCCCATGAAAAAAATTCAAAATAAATTGTCGGCCACCCCTAGATATTATCCATCTCAGACAGTACATTCTTTCCTACACAGTTTTACATCGCATCTCAAGAATGTGTCATAGTGGGGGATGTTTCCCCAATACTTGTGATTTTGACATCATTTCAGACCACAGAATGTCCACCTCAAGGATATCATGTACACGGATGATGTTTGGAACATGTGGGTTCTAACAAACAACAAATTGATTACAATGCACTCACAATGGGTCTTATCGAGTCATCATTCTTCAAAACACAAACTCAACTACAATCCGTAAACACACAATTCATAGATACTCTTCCACAATACCAAGAAACTATCTATATTGGGAATAACATAATTAATGAAATGGTTTTAATCACTTCAAAAAAAATTTCTCGATAGGGGTAGAATCCATCCATCTTGCGCATTCGATGCCACAATCAAAAACCCCAAAACATGGTTATACTAAAGGAAAACATCACACTAAAAAGAATTCAAGAAATGTGTGGAAATAAAATGTTACCTCATTACATTTCCTATAAATAATAAAAATTAATAAATTACATATATATTATCAGTAACAATCCTTTAAGCCTTTGGGTCAATTGCCTTTAAGGAATGTAGTTGTCCTTACCCTCATACTATATCTCCCTATGCATGGAATGGACCTATAGGGGTGGAGGTGTATTATTATACAATTTACCATGATATTCTTCCATCCCTATTCCTCTTCTGTGTCATCCATAATTCTTAACACCATGCTCTAAAAATTTCTTATTCATGGGATGTTCATCAACAAGATCGCTTTCAACACCAATAATGTTCAAAAAATATCAAACAAGATATCCATGTCTATCGCAAGCAGAACACCACCTCTTCTATCGCTGAAAAAAATCCATGAAACCCTATTTGTCATTTACATTATAATTGGATCACCTTAGGAATAGTCTTTCAATCCCGAATCCCTAAAAAACCATCATCTACCAGCTATTGAGGTTTCAGACCCTCTGTTCCCAACACTATGAGATTGAGTTTTTTTATCCCGAAAGCCCTACAACACCGAGGCCAACTCAACCACATCAACATAGTTTGGAATAAAAATTGGTAACATTGATGCATTGATCTCCTTGTGATGTCCCTACTCAAATATTATGCTATGAGAAATGGATCTCAAACCATGTACAATGAGTGTTGTTATAGGTCCATGAACCACATTGATTACTATACCACATACATGTTTTCTTTTCGAAGATTAAACTTCTCTTGGATGGACACATTACTCAATAAAGATATATATATTTCTTTCCTTATGATCAGATAAAACAATTACCAAGACAATTTTCCTCATCGTGGATCATTATAACCAGAGTCCTCCATCACCCGACCCTACCCTATAGAAGGATCACAGTTAGGACCAATATATGATCGAGAGGTGACCACAAAAGATTAAAAATGAGTTTGAGTGCCTCAATGCCATCATAAGTTTCCTCTGGTTCTAGATCAGCGTGATACCTCATACGATTCTTCCTATAGAATTCATAATGAACCATTAACTTTTGAGTATTCTTGTCCTAAAATATAGACATAATAACCATCTCAATGGGTAGCATCCCAAATAGTAGACCACCCAATGGTCCATCATATGATACAATGACATGTACATAAACATAATCGCTATAAAGATAATCATCATAGTCCCATTGTGAAAACCTACCTAGACAATGTGATCGGGGTATCCAGAAATATAATCAAGATGTACCATGATCAAAGTGTGTACCAGTGGAGATGACGAAAGAAGGATAGGAAATATAAAAGAACATTAGAAATTGGTGATGGTACTAAATTTCATTTACACTAGTTCCCAAATGTACGAATCCGAATAATGAGATTTCTAATTCCTAGTGATGGGATATGTCTTCCTCCAAAACAATAATGAAGTCCCTATCTTGAAATCCTAACTAAAAACACATTTAGAATATAAATAGGAAACCCAAACCAATATCAACACTCTATGGTCGTAATGTGAAACCCGAAATTTTTTTTTTCATGGAACATCCCAAGAGATACAAATTATTTACCCCCAATGCCCACATACATTTTATAGGGAATGACATCTTGCATCGAGTTGGAATATCACAACAGTGGGAGGGCTTACCCTTTCATAACTGTACACATGTACCCACAGACACCTCCATGTAATAGTTTAGAGATATAAAATATGGGATCCTAAATAATGAATAATTATATCACAATCCATAGAGAAATTGATGTACAATAATGGGGAAAACAAATTAACACCAAGATGAAAATCATTAATAGAATCCAAACTATTCAGAATGAGGACATCCCTATTGAATGAAACTAGTAGAATAATCCTCAACACAACTCTAATAAATACATTTCTTATTATCACTCACAAGTGTCTTCATTATTTATGTCCTCTTGGGTATCCTCACAGTACATGTAGTCGATACAAGACATAAAACACATGGGAAAAGACCATGCAGTGTTGGTTTGACCCATATATAGTATACACTCAAAAACCCCAAATAAAATAGGGAATTGAAAGATATCAATATAGTCAACACAATTAGAGGTAACCCAAAAGATGTTGAATATCTATAAAAAACCATCCTCATCTATACACGACTTTTCATCTCGGTACACGTTCATTGTCAAATAAGGAAAGTGAGAAACATCACAAGGAATCCTAGAATCAAAACCCTATATATTCTCACCTCACTATCAAAGTCTCAGGAGGGTAAAACCTCATGGATTGTAATTTATTCTTGTATTGTTTTAATAGGATACACTCATAATGAATAACACAATCCAAAAACACTTTCATCACATATGTATCACATTAGAGAGATACACTCCATCTAGAACCAATATGCCCTCAGAGATGGAACATTTGAGAGACACGCTCTATCTAGACTGAATCATCCATCCCAAATAGATCATATGAGATATAAAACTCCATATGGTATCATAATGATGATTAAAGAACACCACCATCCAATTTTGAATACATATAAGGGGATACTCTAATCATATCCTATCATAATAAAATTCAACTTGGGGCCTAGTGGATCATGCTACTTCGATAGAATATCTCAACCATCCTAGGTGGGGGATTATAGAAAACCTACTATATCCAAAAACTGTGTCATCCCTCAAAAAATGGATTACTCCCAAGGTCATCTAAGGAAAACTACATACTAAAATCTTGAATCCTATAACCCACATCCCCTCATAATGGGGATCACTTTCATGAACCACTATGGGAAACCACGAACCAAATCTGTAACCCAATGTTCTCTCTCACATTGGGAATCAATAACATGATCCCATGTGGTACACCTTGTTCCCAATTTGGAAACCCAAAGATCTCACTTGGATTAGGGATTACTCCACAGATATTATGGGGGACACCACAAACCCAATATGATATTATCTATGTCATATCACTCTGATATAATAAACATTATCATGTAGTGTTGGCCATGATGATTCCACAAACCCTGTATCACATAACAAATGAAGTACGAGATTGTATAACTAATGATGCCATAAACTATACTAAAAACGACTTCTGAGATGTGTATTATATACCCAATTATTACAAAACCCAATTAAAATTTTCCACCATATAGGGAATCATATTTCCAAAGATTCTAAAGTCCATTTTAGGTTATCCAACTAGATATATAATCCTCTCCCACATATTATCAGTCAAAAGGATACCATGAACCCATTCAATAAAACATTTTATATGTTTGAGTATCCTGACTCGACCTAAAAAAAGGGATAGAAAAATAATAACGATACAATATATGATCATGCCACAACCTTTTTGGAGGGATATGGAAACTCTATCATAGATCATCCTATCAAAAGGATCACAATCCTATACAATGGATGTAATGGAACATTGTACCCTCATAGGGAAAATACCATGGGATTCAATCAACTTTTATAGGTTTTAACATCTCTAACCAAATAAACTCATATCATCACCTCACATCATATATTGAAGGTCCCTAATGCGGCTTCCATAATGTTCAACATAGAAAACTAATTCGTATAGGTCACTCACTATTCCGAATCTGAGCCCCAGAAAAAGATATATCAAAAGAGGAAGAGACACATCAATTGGATTACGCATAATGTAAGGATGTTCCATATGGCAGGTAAACCCACTTCAACACATGGCTATGTACACTTAACAAATGTATTGGCTGGGCATGTGGTCTTACATTATGCGTACTAGAAATAGACAGTGTGTATTACCTCATATGTTCTCTTGACTATGATTTTCCATCTCACAAATCTTCCATCTTGGTTTTACCCACAACATGTTCCCCTAGTACATAGTATTCCTTAGAAAACTAGACACATGTCCATGTCATCAACCTGATCCCATGTATATAACATGGAGTCTTTGTATACTACTCGTTCACTTTCACATAGCCGTTTACTGTGACATATCTACCCTGGCCATGTCCCGTGGACACACATCCATTTATAACTTCATGGAGTGTAACCTTAGTACACGACATGTTGTTCCCAAATATCATCTTCATAGAATGGTAATAAAACATAACATGATCCACTATAGTACACATCATGAAGATGAGGATTGTGTGGTTTTTTCCCTATGAGAATTATAAATAATTGTCTCTTCCTCCTAAACACATATATCAACACACGTGAGGTCCTTAGAAAAAATCCATGGGATATAAAACCTTAAAATGATGTATATAAATGGGAAAAATTAATAAAACTGAAATATAATTACATTATGATGAAATGATGAATGTTAGGGTAAAAATGATCCTCGAATCGTGGTTCTTCTTAATCTGATGATGATTGGCATCAGAAAAGGTGATTTAAAACACCTTGTATCATTGATTCAACCTATATTAACCATTGAACCATTGAATACGCGAGAGGGGATTGCCTCACCTATTTTGTTCACAAAAAATGGTTGAGTTTGGGGTTAATTGGGGTATTGTATTAAACCAATTAAAAACACTTTTAAACCATTTACTCAAACTCCCCTTCAATTTTACCCATTATACGGAAATATTTTATGACGTTCCCAGGGTAAAATTGATATTTTGAACTCATATGAAGCCTATGATTTATGAATTGATTCTCTGCATGGGTGTTATAGACTATTTCTTATGAAACTACACATGTGTGGTAAAATATATTAAATATATTTAATATCACAATGCCAAAGATATTTGGCTCTTAAAATCCTATGCCAACCATGTTCATGGATATAAAAATATTGATAGAAATATTTAAATCTCTTACAAGTCTGAACCTATGTCATTGCATTATTAAACGATATTACCCATGTATTTTTCGTTTTCATTGATATTTTTTATGGTAGACTATAAACTATGATGTTATCATAACTAATTAAGGAACTCATGTCTTGTTGCATGCATCCCCGTTTATGGGGGAAAAATTGTGTCTATAGCTGAGAAATGTTTTTCACTTTTAGTGTTGATTGATTTAATCCCTGAGTGGTGGAAACAGATGCTATGTTATTGGTTAATATTATTTTATCTCTTAGCATATTATGAAAATAGAGAGATCATATTAAAGCACCATGTAAGGGAGATATGGTTTTGGAATAATCTATATGTTTCATGTTATATATAGCTTCATGGGATTCACATGTTCAATTTCGTTATGTATTATTTATTGAGTATGTCTTCTAATTATTTATATAAAAGTATCATTTTAAAAAATAGAGAATTAATTATTTAATATATTTGAAGAAATTTATATGGTTTTAACATAATTTCAAAATCATATTCATCTTATAGTACTAATTATGAGATACATGTTTAATAAAAATGTGTAAATGAATTATAATGTAATGGTTTTGATAAAATAATCTTCCTATAAAAATGATATTTCTTCAATTATACCATATTGAATTAATTCTAATTAACCTTAGATTTTTAACGTAGGCATTATTTTAGAATCTTTTAGAAATAATTAATGATGATATTTTTTGAAAATTTGAATCCTCATGTTTAAATTTTTTTATCATCTTATAACTATAAAAACAAAATATGAGACCATTTTTAATATTAGTGAGAGTATCATTTTGTTTGTAACATGCCACTGTGTAAGGATAGATTGGTTCTGGGGAGAGTGATTGGGTGATGACAACCTATAAAATTGGTTTTCTAGGAAAGATGAATTAATTTATATATATATATTTTTTCATCATGAAAAAATATTGTATGATGATTCTTGGTATTATGGTCAGTTTTGACAGATGTTGGTTGTAACCATGTTTATCATGTTTTGGATCATAAAATGAGTTTTTTATCATCATGTTACTCATAGTTGTTTTTTATCTATGATACATGTGGTTTGTTTTTTATATGGTTTGTTAGAATTTTTGTGTTGGGGAATTAGGGAAAGAGTTACCCCCAATATCAATTTCTTGTTTAGAATCTAATGATCATTCTATTATACTTCATAGTGGTCTTTAGTCAGCAAGTGTGTTTTCATATGTGACTGTGTGAGGTGTTTCCAAGGGTTATGAATATTTTTGATGTTTTAGTTCATTAACATGCTTCTTCATATATATTAAATGCACATATGTATTTATTAGGGTTTTAGAAGGTTCATATGTAGTTTTCCATTTATTTTTTATAGGGAGAGTCACTTGAGTTATTATTATTACATTTTTAAAATATTTTCGAAGGAAATGATCATTTGGATGCTAAAAAATTGCAATAATATATTATTTTGATGATTTTTTTTCACCCAGGATATTATGCTTGAAAATTAGTGGTTCATATAAATATTTTTTGAAGAATTGAATTATTCTTGGGAATATGTGTGGTCAGGTGTTAGTATAACTCATAATAAATTTCTTGTTTGTTGGATGAAAGCATCGATCTTAGTGGGTCTATCAATCTAGTAGGTAAGGTTATAATCACTAATGGGTGTGTGATCTTTTAAATGATATCGTATAACTCATGGGACATTTAGAGGGATTGTATATGGACACTGGGGTTATATTTGACCAGGATAATTTGATAATATTTGGTTCCAATCTGCTGTTAGACTTACAAGATGTTTTTGGGTTATGTGATCGGTTTTTTGTAGGAGAAAGAACATGTTTCTCATTTCATAAGATGAGGTGATGTGTGTGACTTATGTGTGACTCTTTTTTTTTGACTTTGAACAGTTCTATGGGCCATATGATTTCAATTGATTGAATTTTGGTTATGGTAGGATCTCAAGAAAAGTGGTGGTGGTGGTACTACCATGGTCACAAATTCAAAACCTCTTGAAAGAGAGTTATGAGCTTTATTAGGTTTGGGTAATGTGTCTCAATCTATGTGAGGTTTCATGGAGTTGATAATATTTATGTGGGTATATGTCCGTGGAATTTTAATTGGAATGAAATGTATCCTTTATAGGGGTTTTAGAGTGGAGGATGTCTTTTGGAAGGATCAAGACTCCATAGTGTGGTCATGCAAAATTTATCCACACATCATTAGCTTGAGTTGAGGTAGAATAAAAAATCTTAATGAATTATCATTGATATAAAAATAAAAATAAAATATTACCACATCAAAAGACTACTCCTATCAAATTAAACAATGAAATAAAATGTGAAAAACAAAAATACTCCAAAAAATAACTCCATACCCCAAAATGATATAGGAACCAAATAAAAATATTATCATAAAGCATAAAAAAATACTTATAATTATATGGGATAAATTCCTTTTACTTGTGTCTTAGAATACAATATCGTTAAAATCAAAAAACTTCTAAAGCTAGGGGTGAGTAATGAAACTCAGTACTCCTTCACGTAAAAACATCTTAAATCACACTACTATGATATATGACTCTAGAATATTCATATAAAACAAATTTAGATAAAACCATTGTAACAATTCAACAATACTCATCAAGGGAAACTCATACATACCAAAACATATTAGCATATTAAATTCATTTACGATGAATGAAACCATATATTCATTAACTATTCGTCCCATTTCATATTGGAATAACTAATTTCAGTTCACTTGTAATAAAATATAAACCTAATCCACTAAAACAACTCAACCACCCATGATTGGTGTTACTATTTAGGGCAGAACATCACTTCCAAACCCAGATCCCTTTTTTATTATCAAACTTCTTATCATCATTCCAACTCTTTGTTCATTATACATCATAAACAATAATCATCCCCATTATAACGCATGAATAACCATTTATCTCAACTAGTTATAACTATAATTTTCCCAATTCATTATACCCAACAAGTGACAAAACAAAACAATATGTTTTATACCAGCCAACATTTATTCCAAATTTTCTAGAAAAATTCAATAAAATAATCCTTTTATTCAAAATGTTGTAATACCCATGACAATTAAAATCCATATTCAATCCAAAAATCAAAAAAACATTTTAATGAAAAAATATTTTATTGAATAAAATTTATCAATCATTTCTATAAATAAACCCATGCAAATTTTTTTTAAAATAATAATTTTATCATCAAACAAAAAATAATTTGGCAAAAAAATATTTAAATTTCACCAAATTACACAATTCATAACCCAATGGGTGTTAACCAGTTTTTGTGACATAATTTCAAAATAAATTTTATAAAATAATTAATTTAAAATAAACCTTTTTACTTATACTATGATGAGTCAATACAGAAGCGACCTACCTCAAGGGTTTTAATGAAACCAATGAAAGAAACATAACAATCATTAAACCGGTTTAATACTCCACATATCCTCATTAGATCCCCTCCCCTATATCCGAAAATTTCAAATATATCAATGATTTTAAAGAAAATAAATTTTTTTACAAAATAGACCAAGATCTATTAAATAGAGAGAGAGAACAAGAGAGGGGTAAATCTAATAAAACAATTGATTACTAACGTAAAAAAGACTTACCAAGGAAGATTTATCTTTACCGTAGAAATAAATTTCTTCAAAATGATTCCAAAATGATAGGGATATGTTATCTATCCATTGAGAGGATTAAATCCCAAGGGTGGTTCAAAATAGGGCCAAAATGAGGGTTTTAGTGTTAAAATCACATAACAACCATTTTTCTAAAATCCTATTTTAAACAATGCAAGGTTATCTGCATGGTTAGGTGAACAATTCACTAATTGTGCACCATTTATGAACTCTTGTGGGAACTTGGTAGAGTTGGACAACATTGTTAGAAAAACTATCTTCCAACCATGTAAAATCCCATTATCCTATGATTCACAGTTGCACTTGGGAGGCCGAATGTTTTGCAAAACCATGAGCTCAACCATGTGCCTTTTCACTTGTCCCTAACTATTGGTGCTTGCTATTCAATATATTTTTCATGGTTTCCACTAACTATTTTCCACCTGTGATCCATTAGAATAGCCCCAATGACACTACATAATCTTCCAAACACACCCAAATTTTAATAAGCCCCTTTATATACAAAAAAGGAATAAATTAAGCTTTACATACATGAAATTGGGGGTGTTAAATTCTCCACAACATTGGACTTTCCATTATCTGAGTATAAAAAACCATCTCTTTCCGAATATTGTTTAGCCCCTTGATCACCTTTTTTATTTCCTGATTCCAATTTATATTACATAATTTGACTATTCCTAAAAAACCCACACTAGATTTTTACTCACTCCATGAAACACATTCTTATTCCTATCAATAATCTCCAATTGCAATTGCACCAATGAAACATCCAGCTATATATCCACATGACCCCAAAAAATAACTTGGTCAGCATCATGATGATATTTCTTAAACATAGATACATGAAATATGTTATGTGTAAGAACCATGGTAGAAAAGGAAATTGATAACCTGCATCTCTTTCCAATTCATGTTTCTCAAAATGGCATATATATATATATATTGGATAAAAATTTCCCTGATTTCTAAAATGATATTTTCTTAGCCTAAGATATTTTCTCAAGAACACATTATCACACACCTTGAATGATAATGGTCATTGAAGATGATCTTCAGATAATATATGATGAATATGATATATCACCATTCACTTCTTGATAAATATAATATTCTCTATGTTCTCATGGAAAAGGGTTAGCCCATCCATCAAACTCTCACCTATTTCTACCCAATAGAGTGAAGAACGACATGGATGCCTATAAAATGATTCAAATGGGACCATAAGTATAATGGTTTGATAAATATTATTATCTGAGAATTCTCCAACTGGTATGTGCTCCTTCCATGATCCATAAAAATCCATCATATAATCCTACAATATATATTTAAATGATATAATCGTTCTCTTAAATTTCCCATCCATCTGAGGATTATACATTACTCCCATAGTAACTGATACGCAAGGTCTTGTAGTAAGGATTTACAAAAATGATATGTAATCCTTGGATATCAATATAATTCAATAAAAACTTTTACATCATGAATAATTACTACCTCAATGATATAGATTTTGGACTGGTCGTCTAGAATATAATATTCATGAATCAAGATAAAATAAGATGACTTTTTTAGTAGATCCACTATCACCCATATGGAATAGTTCTTCAAATAATTCTTGGGATACATTTAAAAAAATCCATTGTTATCGGCTCCCATTTCAACATAAGGATTGGTAAAGACTATAACATTCTTAATGATTAGTTGTGTTCAACATTAACTGGCTGACACGACCTGTATCTCGAAATAAAATCATCCACCCTTCATTTCATACACAACCATGGAAACTAAAATTTTAATTCCATGGTCATCTTTTTAATTCAAGAATGGACATTACATATTAAAAGATGGTACACACTATTATATTTTCCCTAAAAATATACTAGTACAAGCATTAAATTCAAAAACCACAATAAAAATTTTCCATCTAGTTTCTATCCCTTAATGTTATCCCCACCATTTTGTTTTGACGTCATATAATCACAATATATTTTAGAGTCACATGCCTATTAAATTATTTTATAAAGTTAAGAGTGAACTAAATAATAAATAAAACTATTACATCACCTCTGTATTCTAATTTTGATTGCTTTTCAGTTAGATTAACATTAACTACCTCTCATCTAAAGTGTTTTTCTACCAAAGGATTTGAATTTCTACATAGTACATCCTCCACCAAATTTCTATTATCCTGTTAATTCATCATGTAATATTCAAACAACTGAAGATACTTTATCCACCTATTTTATCTCAATATTAAATTTCATTATGAGAAAATATTCCTTAAAATGTTATGATTAGTAAACATTGGGAATTTGTTACCAAAGAGATAGTGAAACCATATTCTCAAATCATATACTACCATAGAGAACTCCAAATCATGAGTTGGGAAGTTTTTTTCATGAAAACTCAAAAATTTTGATCCATATAAAACCACATGATCACCTTTCTGGATAAAACAACAAAACCATAATCCCTATACAGCACAATACACAACGTACACTCTTAACAGTTCCAGAAAAACCACGATCGATGATAAGGTAAGGAGTACCCTATGATCATAATTATATGTATGAAATTCCTCATTATATTGAAATATAACATTATTAATCATCAAATATAACATCAGTGAAGCTATTTGTGTGAAGTAATGAAGAATTAGTTGATAATACGAATCTAGAACAAGTAAAATTTGTATCTCCAAAACATTATTTGGTTGTTGAAATGAAATAACAACATCTATCTTCTTCAGATCCACTAAAACATCAATCATAGAAATATCATGGCGATGAAAAAATTACTATGGTATAAAAAAATTAAATTATCCTAATTTGAAATATAATCAATGATCTATCAAAATTATAAAAAAATTTCTTAGGTGTTTCTCATAGTAATAGATTTTCCTTGAATACAACAATATATCATTGAAAAAAAACACCACAAAAGAATCCAGAAATCTATTAATATATGATTCATCAATTCTTGAAAACCTCAATTTTATTCTTAAGATTTAAATGATTCACCACATACTCATAATGTCCACATATATGTCTAAAATATGTTTTCAAAATATCCACCTTCTGAAATAATAATCATTGATATCCTGATCATAATTCAATTTTGGAGAACCACCTTGTTCAACTCAATTTATCAAATAGATCATTATGTTGTGGATGTGGATACTGATTCTCTATATTAACATTCTTATTTTTATGATAATACTCAAATAATTGCAGAGTTACATCAATAATTTTAACAAAAAAATAAGATATAGACAAGGAGATGTTCCATGAATAATGAACCCTTTTTTTCAAACTCTTAAAACTACACATTAAATTTCCCCATTTTTTTTTGTTTCATTGATTTATATGGAATGTATATAGAACTAGTCCCTAGATGATGATAAATCATAAACTCTAAATCCTTTAGAGGTGGAAATCAGGATTTATATTTGTGAAAACATATATAAACTGATCAGAATAGTCAAAAATTTCTCATCATAATCTCTTCCATCGATTCCCAAGACATGGCCACCTATTGATAGATTATCATTCGATCTATTGTTTCCAACAAGTGCATTTCAATCAATCTTAAATTACACTCTACCCTAATGTTATTCTTGTTGCCATCATCTTTTAGGAAACAAAAAATTCATTTGTAATAGTAGATGTGATCCTTAATCATTACTTTCCAATCTATACCCAAGAATATATCAAAGATAAAAATATTGATTAACATGAAGTCCCATGTCTACTCAACTATATACATTGTCAAACAAAATGTTCCACATAAAAAAACTCAATAAAATACATGAACCATAAATGATTGATGTTTCAAAAAAAAGAATTCATTCCACATTTAAACCCAACAAAACAATAGCTATTGAAGCATTAATGGATTGAGATACACCTGTCTCAATGAAACAAATCATTATAGTATAATTAAGCATAATAGTACCTTGCATCATCGATGGTCCAGGTTGGACATTCATGATACTCTAAATAGCGCCAAATACATAATCACATTCCACAATTTTATTTTTATTTACATGATTAAATTTACTTTATTGATGAGTCAACGAATTACTTGAATCAACATGGCAAACTCAGTTCTTAAAACAAGGAATGTTAGGTTGTCCCCATCCCATTTAGTTATAAGATTCATGAAACCCTTGAGATGTGTTCTGAACAACCAACCATGGGGCATTGTGAAAATAATGTTGAAAATTTCATATCTAGTATCAATTTTTTAATGTTATCTGTTGATCCAAACACTATTGCTTCAGGTTGATTATAGAGCCACATTACAAACATCCATGGTTTCTATTAGGTTTCATAGAAATATACTCCAATCCATCTAACTGATTCATAGCCAAACTTCAACCATGGAAATAAATGTCCCTATTCCACTTTCTCAATATTTTAGAGTTCCCACCATTCGACAATATTATCAACATACTTCTCTCACCCATATATCATGAGATGTCCCTTTTTGAAATAATTTATTTATTTAACATATCTATATAATCTATTATACATATCACTGCAATCATTTAATGTATTAACCACCATATACTATATTAATAAATAAATACCTTCAAATACATAGTACAAACAAGCTCAACTCAATACCCAAATAATGTCATAAATATACAACACATTCGTTCACATGGAGGTTCTTTTACATCCCGATGAGAAATAATATTTTCATTGAATTTTTAATGTTTGAGGATAAAAATAATTATTAAAAAGTTATTCAAAATCATCTAGGTCATGCCTTATTACACCTTATCCTAGTACAATAACACACACCATTGGTGTGAATGTTCATAAAACATCTATCTTTATAACATGAATTAAAACTCTTCTTGTGTTACTAGGAAATAAATTATTTGAATTATCATACTCATCCACACCTCCTGTTTTTCTAGTTTTGTATCACCGAAAAATCTGAGAATATTGGGATTATAAAATTGAACAACATTATCCATATTCCTAGTTTTAACTTTTGGTTCCCTATATCCATTTATTGTAAATTTAAACTATGCCCTAATCCAACTTAAGCTTCACTTGGGGCTCATGTGGAATCTCATTTTTAAAATCTTCCTTTTATTAGTTACCATAGTCACTACTGGATGCCAATTTATATTCACAAAAAAAACCCATCATTTTCACTCTCTAGAAAATTTACTATTACCAATTTCAAATTATATAACATTATAACTATCAAAACCATTTTCTCAAGAATTAAACATTTACATGTTCATTTATTTCATAAATTTGTCCACCATGTCTCTCAAAATCAACTCATTCTAAGAATACCACAACCATTGTAATTTCAAAATCCCACATTTGAAACAATTTCAAGATTTAAAAAAATAAACTCCCAAAACATAAATAATTAATCAAAATGAAAAATTAAATCTTTCTTGAATGCGATTTTTAACAAGAATTCCTTGATCATATGATTGGGTAATCCCATATAAATGTAATTTCAATGCCTACTAGTATCTAAAAAATACTATCTTCCCATATATTCTATAACATAAATTACATTATAAAATGCATAGCAACATATATTTATTTTTATACATTTCATTATCCTAAAATCATACTCCTTGGTACCATCCCAACCTCAAGGAATGAAACATATAAATGCCAACTCAAAGACCAATATTACCAAATCCAATCATCCCTGCAATAATATAACGAATAACCAAGACATATACCACATGTAACATCCCACCCATTCTCACTAGATTGAGTATAATAGAAAGTTATAATTCCTTTTATGTGGCTTCCCCACGGCATCAATGGATGGAAGTGAATGCCAAGGTATTCAAATATTAATGGGGGACACATTTCCCATCTCAAAATAAAAATAACATTCCAAACATGGAATATCAACATATTCACAACATGATGCATGATAAAAAAGTAATATAGTTGTGTAATTATCCTTGATATCAAAATAAATCTAAAAGAGTTCTAAATTAAAATACTAAACATATAAATATATACAATAGAAGATGAGTCAAAAAATAAATGACTCCAAAACATAACTTCATTCCCTAGTATGATCCATGATCCATCCCTACAAATTATCCCAAATCATCATGATGTAAAGCTAAAGAAATGAGAAGTTTTTCTTTTACCTATGTCACAGAATAAAGTATCTGAAAATGAACCCAAGTGATAAAGGATGGAATGAGTAATGATACATAGTATCTTTTTTCTAGATGACTTCCATACTCAAACAAATATGATAACACACGTTATCTTAGTTATATTAAAATAATTATATTAAAAACATTAAATAGTTCAACAATTTCCAACATTCCAAGCACATCTATAAAAACTAAATTTACGCGAATTAAAATATTCCCATGGAAAGAAACCTATTATTCATTAATCATTTATCCCAATTAATAGAGGTATTTTTCATTTCATTTAACATTTCCCAATACATACACCTCACCAACATGAACATTTTAACCATAAAATCATTGTATTACTATTCATGGTGGAACTTAATTTCCATACACCTCCCCCTTTTTAATTTGTAAATATTGTCCACTTTCCAATTCATTGTGGGTGGTACTTCACAAGAAATAAACATCCCCATTCTAATACATTCATAACCAATTAATCCAAAAAATTACAACCAACATTTCCCTAATACATAATACCCAAAAAGTGTTTAAAAAAAATCCAACCCTATTTTTATTTTCCACATTTCAACCAAACATCCCTAAAACATTTCAATAAAGTAGTACTTTTATTGAAAACAAATTTAAGCAATAAACCATTCAAAACAATATGCCAAAAAAACTTACCATAATAATTTCAATTAAATTAAATATTTACTGAAAAAATTTCACAAAACATTCACATAAATCAACCCAATAAATCCATTTTTAAAATCATCATTATAACATCGAATAATAAATAATTTTCTCCAAAACAATCACAATTTCCCCAGAATCCAAAAATCATCACCAAATGAGTTTCAAAGAAAATTATCACATAAATTTCAAAATCAATTTCAATAGAAAAAAATTAATTTTAAATGAATCCTTATAACTCTTTCTAGAAAAATCTAGTGTAAATATACTTACTTTCAGGGGTTTTGAAGAAACTAATCAATAACTCAAAAAACTCACAAGACGGGGTAAAAACTCCAAAAATCCACCTTGGATCCCTTCCCCAAAAATATATAGTTTAAAATATCCATATGATTGGAAAGAAAACCCTATATATATCCATGAGATAACTTAATCTAAGAAATCAAGAGAGATAGAATAGAAAATATTTTAAATCCATTATAACTTCTAAAAAGAGTCTTTCCATGAATGATAGTGGTATACCTTACTATGATTATCCGCTGAAACTCATCAATTATGATTTGGAGAGGTACTATAGCTTTTGGGATGATTAAATCAACATAGAGGGTCGAAATGCAGCCAAAATGAGAGGATTATGTTTAAAATTGTGTGACAGTTTTTTTAAAACCACTCTTTTTAAGTCCTTCATGGTTAACAACACATTTAGGTGAAAAAGAAAAATGCATGAATCATCCTCTAATTCGAAGAGGCATCATTCATGGTTGTCTCTCATAGTTAGACAAACCATGTACCAACTATGTAAAATCTCACAATCTCACATTTTAATATTTTTTTGGTGTGTCGACATAGTTTGGAAAATCATATTCCTAACCATGTACCTTCTCACTGGTCCTTGACTCATGCGGAACTGTATTCTATAACTGCTACATGGATACCACTAACCATTCAACACCAATGAACAATTAGTAAATATCCAAAAAAACATAAAAATCCTTCCAAAATGACACAATGTTTATCCAACGACATTATATGCATAAAAAAATATACATAAAGGGTTACATTCCAAAATACAAGGGTGATTTTGGTTAAATATATTTGATCTGAGAAGGTGCATCAATTTACACTATAACAAATTATTTATTGATCTAATGAGAATCGTGCATAATTTTAAGAATAAATATTGAAAATTATTCATGAAGAGTAATAGAATACAATCTGAATGATAGAGAGTGAACCATATTGTCTCAAAAATAAATATACTCATTTTTTAACTAATATTATTTAATTTCATGGGATTCATTCTCTGAATTCAGAAAAGTGATGTAGTTACTGTTTGGTTGCTTCACATTATTGAGAGATAAAGATAAAGATAAAATCGTAGATTTTTTTTGAAAAATATAGTGTATTCTATGTATAATGGCTATAAAATAAGTTGAATGATGAAAATGAAACTCCTCTAGAGATATTGATTTATTATTTAGATTGTAAGACTAATATTATTGGAAAATCATGGGTATTAGGAGATGTATTAGTAGAATTATTACAGGACATAGAAGGATTTTCTACCTTCTAGATTAAATCTTGGAATCTTAATGAAATTTATAAAAATATCATACATTATGTAGAATCAATTTCATGAATCAGTTTTATGATTAAGGTAATCTTTTTGAGATTCGGGGGTGATCAGATGAGAGATGTGTCGACGTGTGGAGGGCTATGAGAATATTTTAGATGGATAATGACATGACCATGAAATACCATATATTGAAGGGTATATAAATTTATGATATGTTTTGAGTGGTCATGTGTAGCCATATAATGTGAAGGCAACCAAAACATGTGTTTTTGAAGCACATGAACCATTATAGTTGACTATTTTTAGGATGTACAAAATGAGGATGGTATAAAATTCATTTTTTATGGATATTGAAGTTATTATATTGAGACCGTCATAGATATATCTCTCATAGATTTAGGGATCATTTATGGAATCATAATAGGATTCATTATAATGAATATATTTTTATTGACTTGGGTGTGTATTGTTTTTTGTGTGTCTATCCTAGTTTTTTATTCAATGACAATGATGGGTGACTGTGTCTGAATAATTGTATCCTTGTTTTTTTGGTGATGTGAACTGGGAAATTATCTTATAATTTTGTGAGTTTATGTGATTGAGTTTCAATAAGATGTTATAATTTTAAAGGTATTAGGACATAATAATTTTTTAGTTGTATGTTGGAGCTTATTATGTGGAGTTTCATGGTCTGATTTGGAATATGTATGATAACAAAATTAGTACTGACGATGGATGGATTCATATAAGCACCATATTGGGGTTTCAGTTTTCAAAATTTCTGTTAGATTGAGTTATAATTGGTATCATATAGTCACATTGTAATTTTCATATGTGTTTGTTATGTGGATATGTAAAAAATATTGTTTATCGACCAAATTTAAATATAATATTTTAAAATGGGTTTTCATTAGTATAATTTATCTTAAATATTTATTCTATAATAGATCAAGGGTAATACTTTTATAATTCCTCTATATTGAAATTTAAGTTGGAATTGGCATGGTGTGCCTTTTTTGTAATGATGTGCAACAAATTAAAAAGGTTACTATTAATCTTATCAATGGTTATGTAATTTAATTTTAGAATCTTCTATATTCTAAATTTAAGTGGATGGATATAATTCCCTTCTGACATATATGTTTTTTTATTGTTAATACCTTATTTATTCTTATGTCCATATTTTTTACATTACTTGAATTGGGATGGCTGTTTCATAAAAGGAAATGGTAATTGTAATGGATAATTAATTAGGGGACCTAATTAGAATTCAATTTTATTGTAAAAGATTTAGTGGTAAATCTTTGTGGGGGATTTTAATTGTGAAAATTCAAATGGTAATAATGGTTCATATTATGAAATTAATGGGAATGTTCTTAGAGATATAAATTTAGATGAAACCTTATGTGGAATTAGTATAATTTTACAAAGGATGTTAATATTGATCATATGGGTAGATAATATTTATTACTATAGGAAAAACTCATAAGGGTACTTATGTTCTAAATAGTATAATAAAAAATCTATAGGGGAATCATGTAATGTCTACGAAGAAAACTACCAATGAACTATTAGGTATGTAAAAACTATGATTATACTCATACGGGGTGGTTTATGACTAAAACATCACCCATATGTGTCGTATGAGGTGATTATAAAATACTATTATTTTATAGGTTCTTGATAACTAACAATACTCTATATGTGTAGATCCAATATATATAAGAATACTATTTAAGAATAGGTTTATGCTTTTGTTTTTCAAATAGTATATTTATTATTGGTGATAATATAGTTCAACAGTCCATGGGACATGCTCAGAGACATTAAAACACTAAGTAATTTATGTATGGGTAGACATTGGGTGCCACCATGTTGCATGGGGTTTTGAAATAAATTAAATATTTTGATTAATTATTAAATTATTTAACTATTTAATTATTTCCTTTCATGAACATCATTATTATCAGATTGGTATATTGACGTATTTTGTATGGTGTTGGAATTCTATCTTTTACTTACACTATGGCCTTTCTTATTTGTAATTCCAATACCTAATAAAATGAATCTTTTTTTATGGTAAATTATTTAATTCAATTCCTAGTAAAGTTAATTGTTTATGTCTGGGTTAGATATGGATGGTTGGACGAAGAAGTTCATGGAAGAATTTCGGGATAGGATATTACATTAATTTTTAAATTGTATTCTTTATGCCCACTATTATTATTCTATAATATGTGGGAATAGTCTCCCCATGTTGACTCCATAGGCCCATTCCACTTATTAGAATCATTTACTAAATGGGTTGACATAACTGGGGTAACATAGTGAACCTGTTCACTTATATATAGTAATGTTTTTCCAGTTTGAATGTTATGTAAAGTGGTTCCAAATGATGAATGTCTCATTTATTTGAAATTTAATGGTTGAAATTAACTCAACAAAATCTATTTATACATTTTTAGTTACTCTTGAATAATAATCTTGTACTTAACCACCTCCCCCATAAAAATTATAACCCTTACTATGGTGATAAGAATTGTTTAATTATAAATATAAATTTTAAAAAATTTTAATTGATATAAAATGATAATATAAATTATTTTTTGTTCAAACTATAAAAAATTTATTGAATAAAATAATTTATAGAGGTAGAAAAAATTATTATAATATATTCACACATAACATGTGAAACACATTTTTATAAAATAATTATTTTTAAGCATCAAAATATTTATACAATGAATTAATTATATTTGAAAATTTTTCGATTAATATAATTTAATTAAAAAAAAATTAAACACATTTCCTTAAATTCATTCATAAAAACTCTTCAAATTAATTTTTTATTATAAAAACATATTATGTGATTAAAAAAATATGGAAAAAATGTCACTTTTTAACTTGAAAGTTTTATCATTAATTACAAACAATTGATAAGAAATATTCAAATGATCACTCCTTTTACATCCCTTGTAAAAAATAGAACTCTACATTTTTATTACTGAATATAAAATAAGTTTACTTTCCTATAATGTCTATATAAGAAAAAAAATATCATTAAGTAAAATATTATTGTAAAGTAAGAATTACAAGAATAACATTTTGTGCCATCACTCAATAATAGTGAGATATTCCATAAATATAGATTTTTTAATTTAACTATATTATAATTTAATTATATATATATTTTTAATAATGAAATAATTACTTAATTTCCCTGCTTTGTGAATTACATGCTAAGGAACACATAAAATTTATTAAAGAGAAATATATTATATACTCTCAATGAAGTACTTTAGTATTGCCCTATGATCATGCTGCAACAAACCATAAAATTATATAGATAGGTAAACCTCAGTACTAAAACACTCTTTCATTGCTCATGCCTATATCAAAGCAACCTACCACTAATGATATTCACCAAAACTCCACACACCATGACATCTTATGGAAGAAACCCACAATGTCATAGGGTTTACAAAAAAACAAGAAAAAACTCCACAATATTATGGATAAAAACATAATACATATTTTTTATCCAAACACCCTTCTATGAAATCATTTACCCTTTCATCCCCATGTCAAATAGCTCAAACCACCCAAAAACCCACAGAAGGGTTTAGAAAGAATCAGGCTACTACAATTATAATATAAAAAAAATTAAATTTTTAAAAGAAGATAAGTAAATCATAAATAGAAATAATACAAGTGTAAATTATATATATGATAATAAAATAATAAGAATATGCTTCCCTTCCTTGTGCGTTAACATTACGATCATACTACAATGTATAACTATAGATGGAATGAAACATTATAAATATGATATAATTTTTTTTAATATAATATAATGATTGATTTTAATAGAATATTTATGAAAATATAATGGACTTTAATAGAAAAATTTAGTCCTTATATAGTCATTATATACATAGATGTAGGATATATGGACAATAAAAATAAATATAAAGGGGTTTAATAATGATTTCTATAATTTTAATATAGCCCTCATATAGGAGTGTCTAACATCTTATAAATAAAATATTTTACATATAATGAATATTTAATGAATAATTATAAAATAAAATATAGAGATAATAAATCATTGTCAAAATACAGTATATTCGAAAAAAAATTCATATGATAATTATTTTTTGATTAAAAAATAAATCCTTTAAACTTAATAATTGATATTCATAAAAATTATTGATTATATATAGATAAAAATTGATTAAAATTCAGGGAATAATTATTAAATATCATAAAGTATGAATTTAATTATTTACTATTTAAGAATATATTTGTATATTATTTATAAGTATGGAAAAATAAATTCTAATATTTTGGGGTTAAATTTACTAAATAATTTTTAATTTGTGTGACTAATGAAATTAAATTATTTTGTGGATAAATTATACATTTAAGTAATATTTTTACCATGTTGAATAGTGACATACATGGTTATATAGTAAACAAGTGTAAAAATTAATTTTAAAAAACTAATAAAAAGAATAAACTCAGGTGGATGATTAATATGAAACAAAAATACATTTTTTCCATTTAATTTATCATTTACCATATAAATTTACAATTCTTAAAAATTAGGTAATGAGTATTTCCATCAATTCCTCTCATAATCATCAATAATATGGCCCCAACTACACCCATTAAAAACATCAAATTCACTTTTTATACTCTATCTACAAAATTTTACTCCTTAACAATTTTCTATAACATTAAAAGATCTATATCCACAAGAAGGATTCCCAATTCCATCATTTGAAATGGAGGAATCAATAATTATAAATAAGTAATATCATATTTCTATTAATTTACATTAATGTATTCCAATAACTCTTCTTGAATCTATTTTATCACTTAATATCCTATATTGATAGTCAAATAATATTTTATCTTATTCATAAAAATTTGTTTGTTATGGAATATTTTTATTTGGGTTCATTCAATATTTCACAACACAAGAGTTTTACTATTTCCAACATTATTAATTACAATAATATAAATAAATCAAATATACGATATTTATGAAAACGTTGATTTTTTTATTCTATAATTCTATCATTTTAAAAATACCTACATTATAAATAACAACTCTTTATAGATGAAATAACAACAATAAAATGGTTAATAGAAAATTATTTTAAAATCACTGATTTATCACTTATGAAATACTAATCAGACGTTAAAAATTAATATTTTTTGGTGATTAAAACATAAAAATTAATCAATAAATAATTTATTTATAATGATACGAACAATGAATAATTTGAAATTATAAATAAGATATAAATTACATAAAATTTAAAATACACTTTAATGGGAGATTAATATAAATATGTATTCATAATATTAAATTAATTAATTATGAATATGTTTTAAAAAATAGTTAAATAACAAATTAATCCTCGTTATATAATATCTTAAACTGTGTTCAAGAAATTGAGAATCTATGATAAGGGGAATCTTGAATTAATCTCCTTTTATTATGTAAAATTATTTCTTATCTAACTCACTTTTTCTATTTTGGTCATATAATAAACATTATACAATACCATAGTGGATTTCATCACCATTAATAGTGAAATAACATTTATATATATTAATTTGTTATTTTATTGGTTATTATCTCCTAAAACATGAAGCTTTTAGGAGAAAACATCTTATACCATAGGGTATTTCATTTTCATGTCCATATTTTTTCCATAAATAATTATTATTTTTAATTTTTATTGTAAATATTTTTTCTCATATGAAACATGAATTGTTTTTATTTTAAAAAATTATATTAATCCATAAATTTATTATAAATTCTATTTTATACACCCTTAATACATGTCCGTTAATACAAATTAGTACAAATGACTAAAAATAATTCAAGTAAGCACACATTTCATTTCTTATCAGTTATTTTATGTTTAATATATTTTATCTTTATTTCATTAAAATGATAAATTTTTGGAATATTTTATCATTTATAGAATATATCATTATCATTTTGTTATAATTAGAAACATATACGAATTGAGAAATAAATTTTTTTTAGTTGTATCATTAAAAAAAATTATGAAAATCATTTATCTTTATATATCATTAAATTATTATAATTATATAGATAATCCATAACAAAATATTGCTATATTTCCTATATCCATATGATAATTAGTTTTTATTATGATAAAATATCATCATACAAAGAAACCTGGATTATGGGGTCAAAAAAGGTGAAGACATAGGGCATCACTTGTAGAAATAAACTTTCTATCATTAGGTAAGGACCTTAAACATGTGTACACAATCAATCACTTGGATATCATCCCATTTTTGGTAATGGAATCAACAGATTCATTCACTTACTTAAATTTATGAAATATAGAAATAAATTTGTTCAGAAAAATCATGTAGTTCATGATAAAATATATCAACTCTCAAGGAATAATGCTCTTCTATTATAGGAACCCAACAATGCAATTTGAGGCCGATTCAACCTCTATAATCTTGATGTTGAGATTCCTGAAAATTGTAATAAAAGTGTCCCATGTTTTTATATGTGTTGTAAAAGAAATTTTAACTATTAAATTTTTGTTATGGAATATATTTTCCATTATCTGAGGATAGTTTTAGTAGTAATCCATAATATATTTAATTATTTTTTATTATTATCTATGTCTATTCATCCGACATTATATCACTATGGACCATTATGATGGAATATTATTCTATAGTATCATAATATGGTATATTTTATAATTTTTTTATCATCATATTATATATATATTTTTATATTATTTTATATAAGAATATACAATTTTTCCATCTGATAACCTATTATTATATCATGGGCATATTTTATTAATCATTTAATTAAAATCATGTAAATTTTTTCACACATGTTTATAATGTAATGATAAATCATCTATGAAAAATTTATATTTATTGACCTCATAACAACTATTTAGTCTCACAGTTTTCATAATTTTATCATATCCCCTTTTCATAACATGGAATATTTTATATTATGTTCCTAAAATGAATGCATGAATGATTAAATTTTTGAATGATATGATATATTTTTTTCTTAGAAGAAAATGGATGTGTTTCTAATAACTAAATATATTATTACATTGTATAATAGTTGTATAATTAAATTCAAGGATATAATTTACAATAATGTGATGTAATGTATAATATAACTAGTTTATATTTTGGTCACATTATGATTTGTGATAATACTAGTTGTTATTTATAGGTATATATTTTATTATTCATATAACCTAATTTTTTAATCCATTTCTACTAAAATATTATATATATTTAGTCATTGATCTATATATATAGCATTATTATGTTTTTTTTTTCATTTTAACAGTGTAAATATTTTATTGAGATATTTTTATTTTTAACACTTTATTTATATAATAAATATTTTGTTTCTAGTTGTTGAATACAATATTACTTCATTGGTAAATGTTTCTCAAAAATAAGAACAATATAGAGATACTTTATTTTGTAAAATCAATTTTTTAATAATGGGGTAATAAAAAACGAAATTACTCTTCTATTATTAAAAAATTACACTTAATTTTTTTCACAATTTTTTTATTAGGGGAACACACACAATTCTTTTTAGTAGTCTAATGAAAAAATTGGGTAAGTTTTTAGGTGATATTATAATAAAATTGTATTATAGTGTGTTCTTTAGTGTCATTTTGGCTCTATGTTTGTAGATATGAGTGTTGGAAAATGAAAATTATAACTATAAATTTTTTAATATTGTATATATTAACATAAGAGATTATTCAACATGATATTTTATATTAGTATATTTTTTTTGTAATAATGGGTGATTTTATATTTAAATTATTTTGGAATCGATAATTGAGGATTAACTTGGGAAATTTCATATAATTATCATAGAGCATTTTATAAAGTATATCATTTTTTTTATTATATATATATATATATATTATTTTATACAACCATATGGTGTTTTTAATATTGAATATTCACATAAAAAATAATTTTATTTATATTTATTTTAAAGGTGAAAAAACAACCATAATGTGAAATGATATACACATTATGATTTTTTGGAACTCAATATCATATTACATTATTTTTCTTTGAAGGATTTGAATAGATAATCTAAAAATTAATTTTTTTATTAATTTATTAATATTTTCTATATGAAATTAATCCTGAAATATTTTGAGAATATTGGTATATGGTCATAATTGGATTTTTGTTATAATTTAAAAAAGATTAAAACATGAAAAAACAAATAATAGTTGTATTTTTTAAGTATTTAGCACTATAAGAGGACATGAGATATTGTGGAATCTGTATAATACATGTTACTATAAATTCAGTCAATTAAAATTTATTTATGAAATTACATTTAGATTAAATATGTTTTATATTTTTTAAAAGAAATATTATATTTGAACATAAAATATTTCAAATAAATATAATGAATTTTGATTGATTAAGAATTTTACTTCTATTTTTAAAAATTTATTTAATTTGGAATGTTGATTTTTAAAGTATTGAACTTTAATATAAGTTCTGATGAATAAAAATGTTTTATCTTCAATATACTAAATGAATTTTATAGATTTAAATTGAATATAAAATAGTTTATTTAATATATTAATTTAATATAAAAATAATTGAATTGGATCAATTATTGAATAATAGTATTATATATAGATGTTATTTCTAGGAATAAAGTATTATTGAAACAAGATGAGATGAATAAATTTATAATTATCATACTGAAATTGGAGTTATAAAATAATGAATTTTACATTAAAATATTATTTAAATTTAAATTTCATGAAATTTTGTAATTTATATATTTATTTATTTCAAAAATATTAATTGATTAAAAAACCATCTTAAAAAAATATTATCTAATTTAAAGGGTATTTATTGTAATTATTATTAAATTTAACTATATTGTGATGGTGAGTGGTTAATTTAATGAATGGGTTAGATATTTGGGATAAACAATGATATGATATGAGGCTTGAGATAGTTGATAATTAAAATTACGGAAAAATAGATCCTAAATATATGACATAATAAAAATAATATTATTTCAGATGTGATGAAGTGGTAGAATGAAATCAATATAATTATTAAAAAACATTGGTGTTTAAAGATAATGGTTAAAAATAGAATGATATTATACATGGTTTTTAATCATGTTTATTAATAAAATTTACATTTATGATATATAATTTTGATAATATATCATCATATTTTATAATATATCACAATGGTGTTTTTAGATACTCACACACCTTTTGAGTCATAAGAACCATGGAAATCCCCTTGTAATGAATTTAATCTACAATCTAATTTCCCAATGATAAATTATGAACCTCCACTAAACAATTGTATTTTTCATTGAGATCCATCGATCCAATTTTCATAACATGATCCTTCATCTTACTAGAATCCAACACACTTATTGAATTTATTAGAAAATATGTTCATATCCACAATAATTGAAGTAAAACCCACATCACAAAGAAACATATTCTCCTAGTTAACAATCCATATAATCAAGAATCATAAATCACCAAAATAACTAACATATAATAAAATTACTAAAGGAATATTTCGTCGATATTTAATTTTAACCATATTAGTTTTTGGAATAAAAAAATTACTTTTAACAACTAGAGAGTGTGATTAGTGATTGGATCATAAGAAATTATTAATAAAAATTTATGTAACTCTATGAATAATTAATTGAAATTAAAAAAAATTATAAAATGTATTAAACTCATAAGTATTGAATAAACAATAATGAAATGTTTTTACATTTTTAATATTTTAGTATAAATTTTTATTGAGAATCATAATAGCATTACACCTTCACATTTATCCACTTTATTTTAAACCATATTTCATAAAAAGAAAATTAAAAAAATAAATATGTTTGAGTACCAATGAAAAACAATTTTTATTTAATTATTCTGGTAAAATGTCTATTTTAATGTAATTATTTATCATTTTAATATTTTTATAAAAAATTCTAACACAATTTACCCACAAATTTATGATAATATTAGTTATTTTTTGGAGTTTAAATTAATAATGAAATATTGATTTCAGTAATTAAGGATCTGTCAATTTTCATCATGAAATTAAATATATTTAGAATGTTAATTATTATTAAATGTGGATGTAAAATTTATTACTGATAAATAAATTCAAAAATTGATTTACATAGAAATTATTATACATATGAGGGTAATTCATTTATTTTTCCCATTAGTTTTTTCTTCATAATGATATAAAAATTATCCTAATGATATTAATATATAAACTATAACACCATTTGAATATTAAATTATTTTTTATTAAAATTTACGTACTTATGATAATATAGAATGGTATTAATAATATGATAATATTTTTTGTAAAATTTTTAATAGTGTTAAATGTTAAAAACATTCCTGACAATTTTTTAGATATTATGATCTGGTATACAAAAAATATCATAATTCTTATGTGAAATTATGAAATTAAATTACCATTTTTATCAATGTGATATAAATTTCAGTATTTTCTCAAACTATAACTTAATAATGGTTCTATAATAACATATATGACATTTTATATTATTATTTATACATAACTGAAGGTTTAAAATTATTATACACAAATTATCCATATATATAATAAATAATATATGCACAGTAGTAACAATTATATGTTGTGTAATATATATAATAATTTTTTCATATATATATATCATATATGTCATTTTATCTATGAATATAATTATAAAATATTTCATATTGATGTATAATAATTCATTTATGGTTTTATAAATGTAAAAATATTATTCAACACAAATTTAATATATTTTTTGAGGTGGTACATAATGAATTTAATAATAGATGCAGATTAAATATAATTAATATTATATATATATATATCAATATTATTTTATTGAAGTAGATATTTAATTTTTGAATAAATAAATATCTTATCAAGTAATCTATTTATAAAAACCACATAAACAAATTTGATTATTTTGTAGAGTTCTATTTATGATTCATATAAATGATTAATATGAATATTAACCATTAAAATTTTATTCATTTTAAATATATTAATGGCAATGGAAAATTAAAATTAACACATACAAATGAAGAGATGGCATATACCTATAAGATCATACACTATGAATCCCACTAATATAAGTGTTAGAAGGAAAAAACCTAATCCAGACTTTCCCTTGGCCAATATCAATAAATGATTGATTATAAAATTCATGTATGTAATATTTTTTTAGGGATTTACAAAATCATTGAGAGCATGACCCAACCCTTGTACAATGAACCATTCAATGAAAATCTCACCATCACTATATTACAGTAAAAGTGTTCACTGGTGTAATAAATTTAAATGTATCTATACTCTAAAAGTAGGAATTTTTATATTTCATTTTTAATAAATCATGTAATATATTTATCCATCTTTCATATTATATTTTTAAATGAATAAATAAAGATGTTGGAAAAAAATTTACTTTTATACAATGAAACAAAAAAATATATTTTTTGAAATATTATAGTTTCAATAAAGACAATATTTTAAGTAAAATTTATATATTTGGAAAAGAAATATATATTTCAATAAAATATTAATACTAAATAATAGTTTATAAATATTGATGATAATATTATATTAATATGTAAAAAATTAAAAAGGGTAAAAAAGAATTATTTTATCAAATTGAAGTAATTTTTTAATAAATATGATAAACAATTTAAATGTTTAAATCCAAATAAATAGATACTTATGTGGAATAAAATATATTTATTTTTGGAATTATAATTTCATACATTTCAATGTGTGTTTTTTAAAAAAAATCTCATATCGTAGAATTTTATTATGAAAATTAAATGTGGTATAAATATATAGTATGTTATATAATATCTAAATGAACTAAAAGTATTTTAATATATTTCATAAAATTTTTCAATATTAAAAAATATATTTCCCATGAAAATAATTTTTTAGTTATTTTATTAATTTTATAAATCTCTAATTAATCTTCCAAAACTGATATTATATTATATTATATTAAAATCAGTTCTTTATAAACATTACTAAATTCCACACCAACAGTGTTACTTATTAAATATTTTTCTTCTTATACATGTAAAATAATTTGAAAAACATATTTTGTTTAAAAATGGATTTTAAATTGATAAGTTAACTATTTTTTATTATGATTTCATATATAGCCAGAAAACTATGTTTTAAAATCAATATGGAATTGTCCACTCATTTTATATATATTTCAAAAAAAACTTAAATACACTTTACTTATAATAATTTTAACCAAAAAATAATCTAAATTTACATCTTTATATACTATTCAAGAATTCCTCATTCACATTAGAAACTATTCCCATGATTTTTGATGAATCTTCTATAAGATTTAGATAATATCCTTCCCCCATTTATTCAACCACTTTATTAATATTATACATATTAATTTTTCATTTTTCATTTTAGGATATGTAAATATTAAATCATGATTATTTAATTATTATATTCAACATATTCTAGACCCCTATAACTCTTATTTAGGATTTCAATTAAAATTGGTGTACCCTCATTATGCTATTGAAACCACCCTTCCATTTTTTTAGGACAATCATTTTTATAGTTAATAAAAATCCCTTTTCCATTTAATTATATTGACCTAGACCATCTTAAGCATCGATGATTTGGTACATATATTATGTAACCCACATTCCTTAATAATGGGATTAATTGTAATGAAATATGATAATTTATTTGAAATATCTATTTGGAAAACATAATCATATACATAACAATAAAGTTATGGGTGGGACTGAAATTATATATTCCTTCAATGCATTTGGTATTTTACAATTATCATGAGATTCCATGAATGGTTTATCAGTGGTAATTTTATGTAAACTATGAATTGTTTTATTGGATGATAACCTTGACTTATGTTTATGATGTCATGTTTTATTTTGTTTTCAGATTCCCAATATTTTTTTTCTATTTTAATATATCATGCCTCGTTGTTTAATGTTATGAATCTTACCCCTATTATGTTACCTAGATATTCCACTTGGATCACATGCACTAATTCACCATATTATATACATTTAATAATCTACAACCATTCTATATATCCCACTCATTTTTTATGTGAATACCAAGTTCATCCCATTAGGTTTTAGAAAATAGAAGAAAACTAATGGAATGTTTTTGAGTATTTAATTATTTTAATTTTTATTTCATTTTTATTTTTTATGTCATTTTATTTATTTCTTATGTAAACTAGGCCACATGATCTTCTAGTTTTTTACCATGTGTATCTTTATGTAATAAATCTTGAATTATGTTTTTTATAAATTTGGATTATCATAGTTGGTGTAAATTTAAATTCTTTTTATTTTTTATATTAATGATAGAATACACAATTGAAACATTTATTTTTCAATTAAACATTGAAAAAACCCTAAATTTTGATTAAGTATAGAGTAAGTGGCTTCTAAGAAAACACATCCATGAGTAGATAATCCAGGTGGATGTTACTCTAGTATAGAGGAACATATGGGTGAATACCCAAAAAAGTGTGCAATTTGATAGTATTGATCATCACATGGTACACAAAAATGGGACATTCTTCACACTAGTTTTGAAACTCTCTTGGTATGTGGTTAATAGAATTTACAAGAACCACACAAAACATTATTAAGGGAAAAATAATGAAAATCATTTATATTCAGAATTAGATAATTCATTACACATTTTGAAACCTAAAAATTCATAAGTTAGTGATTATATGTAAATTATTACTTATCCCATAAATTTTCATAGTTTCCCATTTTTTAGTGTAATAGTTAAAATATAATCATTTTTAATTTTCACTTTATTTTTAGTCAATGGATTGAAATACGAGAAATCGAGCCAAAAATCAATGTGGGGATAAATTTTCTTGCTATATAAATGAGATGAACAACCTAATGGTATAATGAATAATGATGATTGGTACAATAAAATAATAGTTAGATATAGTTTTGAAACAAAACATGAATTTAGAGAAACACCCAAAACCCCTTTATAATGATAAAATTATAATTGTGAAATTGTAAAAAAATGACACCAAACATTCAATAGAAAATTTACTCCCTTTATCTAAATGAAATTGATTGATTACATTCATGATATATTCTATATTGTTAAATTCTCTGATCAAGATAATTCTAAGCTAGTTATTTAACATATGATGGGAGAAGCTGATAAATGTTGGATTTTTATCAAAAATATCAATTATATGGAGGAAATCGATGTGATAATGTGGAATGAAATATAAAATATTTTTTCAAAAAATATTATCTATACACTAAAAAATAAAAAATAGGGATATATTTCAATACCCACAATAAGATGCATGATGAATAAAATAAGTTTTGCTTGGAAAAATTCTTAAGACATTCGGGATGTGACTCAAACTTTGTAATAACCGTTAAAAGTGATGTTTTCCACTTCTTTGGAGGCATAAATCCAAATATATGAATCACTATAATAATTTGTACATTGAAAGATATGAGGAAATTGTTCTATGGTCCCTCAAATTCATAATGAAGAATACAGAATCTCTTTGTTCTCAAAAGGAGAAGAATAAGGGAATAGTGTTTAATTTTGGTATTATGGTGTAGAAATGTAACAGTGGAAAAAATTCCCACATACCACTTGTAAAATGTGTTTGAAAATGTATCACAATAATTTCGGGATGTGTATTAAGAAATGTTTTTTGTGTTGGAAGGAATGGAACATAGATAGAGATTACAAAAGGAGGGAATCCACCAATGAGATGGATGAACATAATGCAATTGTCAACCAGAATCTTATTTGATGAATGTTTCATCTACAAGGGACAATGAAACTATGAATATAAATTCTTTAATACATGGGTCTTCAATGAAAATAAATGAAAATAACCACAAAGTCTTTCTGTACAATTGAGATCATATTCCATAACAACTATTATGGTGGATCTAAATAATGAAATTTCATTAAGTATTCCATTTATTAATTTGATAATAGACAATGCACTTTTTTTCTATTTTTAGGAATTATTTCATAAAATAAATGTTCAGTAGAAATTTTCAAACTCCACCTAAAAACATGGAATTTGACTTATCAGTTAAGATGATGTATTGTTAAATTATTATATCTCAAGTATATTAAACATCCCATATTCAAGTTTCATGGTATAATTTTCATAAAATCATTTTGATACACCAATTATTTTAATTTGATGAAATTATATGCATGGGTTTTCATTCTTTTTAGAGATACAAAAAAAATTCATGAGAAGTCATTCACACTCTATATCAAAAATCACCCTCTAATTATATACCACTCTAAGTAAGAGGATGAATCAACATTCATTCTAAAATCTAAATTGTGGAAATTATTCTATTATAAAAATGTGTATCATGATAAAATGATTTAAAATAAATAAATTAACATCCCGGATAAATTTTTCATTTTTTGGAATTAAATTATGTTTTTTCAGAATAATTTTCTTGGCTTTCGCCTAGCCATGTGTTAGATATATCAATAAAGATTATGGTCAGAGGCTTAATGATATCCAATAATCGAGTTTGAATGGAATTTGTTTGACATTGAGAGCTAAAAATAATTCTAGTAGAATATAGAGAAATAGTTTATGTTCCCATGTGATTCACAATGGGGTTCACCATTCATTTTTATTAATAATAATTATGGGTCAATGCACCTCTACATTGATTATCTTCTCCCAAAAAGACCACAATAAAGGAAAAGAATATTTAGTAATGGTAAGATAACTTTTCTGATCATCTATGTAGATCCCAATACATATTAAAGGTGGATGTTTGGTCATGATATTAACATGTAATGTTGAAGAAGGTTGACATCCTAGAGACTTCTTTTCATATTAGTTACGAGAAGTATAAGTTTAATGTGATGAACTTTTAACTCACTAATTCTCTTGAAATTATCATGGAGTAGATAAATTGATTAAATATGGGATACCTCATGAAATTTAATGTTCTATTTATATATGATATTAACATCTAATCTGAAAAATTTAGTAAATTAATAATCATTTAAATTAAATAGTGAAATATACTAAAGAATAAATAGTATTTTAAAGTAAATAAAAGTGAGTTTTTGTCTGAAAGACTAAATTTCTTGGGTAAATTTGTCACCAAAAAATGGAAGACTATGGATCTATTATGATTGATGGTAGTTAAAGGTTATCGGAGAAAAAAAGTGGCGATATAAGTCAATTTTATCCTTATATTAGCTAAAAATTGTCATCTGTTTGGGATGAACTTCTCATGATTTTAATTCAACTATCCAAGCTTCCTCGGAAGGGATACATCTTTTCTAGATTTGATAATTCATAGAAATAATTAATGTAATGGAGATTATTTTTATCAAGACACCTCTAATCATGTTACCAACTAGTGCAAATTTTTTTTTATATTTAGTGATGTTTCCAAAAAATGATTAGGTTGTGTACTTATGAAAAATGAAAAGTTGATTTCAAATCCATTCCTCTAATTTAAGATAAAATATAATAACTAAAAAATATTATTTATAATTGGTAGAATTTATTCTTGAATAGATTATATGTCAAAATTATGACTATGGATAAAAAATTGAAATATATATATAACATAGAACTCAATTAATTACTAAATATAATGGATTTTAACATGAAATAATAATATTGGTTAAAACTATTCATGTATTATATTGGGATGTCAAAAAATTCGTAAATGGTCTAAGTAAAAACGATCTCACAATGATATACATGATTTGAAATGAGCGGGTTCCATACATCATAAACATTATGTTGATGGAAATGATAATAAGAATGTATATTTCACCATAATTTATTAAATAAATACCCATACATTTATTCTTAAAGAGGTCAAAATCATTTAAATATTATGAGATATTAAGGATGAAGGTATAAAATATTTCAATTTTATCACTTCTAAAGATAGAGTTATAATTTTTGAAAATCATATATGTGTATTATCATAATGAAAACTAAAGAGGTAACATGTAGATTATATTCATGGAACATAAATATGTATGCACCATGTTAGGACAGATGTATCGTTAAGAGAGTGATGGTGGGAATCCGTCATAATTTTTTATGATTTTTTTACAAATGAAACAACTTTATCCTCATATTATATATTTCAATTATATTTTAAAAACAAATCAAACAAACATCTATGGTAACACATGAATTAACAAGGATCACTATTAAATATGAATATTTGCATCCTTGGTATGGGTTGGAGACAATCTGAAACCATATAATCCACTAGAATGTAATCATATGTTTATAATGAGGTGGATTTTCATTTACTCTAATTTAGAACATTGAAGACAATCCATCAGTTCATGTTCACCCTCTTAAAAAATAGTTTAATACATTATCTACGTAATGAAATTTGTTACCAAGTCCTCTTTTCAATGACACTAACGAGTTCAAATGTAAAACAATTATTCAATTTCTTACCCACAAGATTGTAAGAAATTCTTGTACATTATTAGGTAAAAATCAGTCGAATTTTCGATATATGATTTCATAGAGTATGATTATTCAAAGTATTATTATTCTAATTGTATTTTATTTCATAATAGAATTCAATTTAATGGACCACACTTCAATCCCTGAGTATGATTAACCTAGTACGATTCATCCTCTATATATGATTATCTAATGTAGAAATTTAAAAATAGATTATCCAGATGCATTTTATGATCATCTGAATATGATTGAAAATATGAATATGATAACTAACTATGAATGATAAATTCTAGTAATGATTATCAATTGAAATCCACATTGAAATCTTTTCTATTCACTTATGTATTATCTTTGAAGAAAATCATTCATGATAGATCAATATGATATCTTATTTCTCAATCTATACATTCTGATCATCTCTCCCTAATTTTTTGAACAATACACCAGTCATAAAAGAGTATAATTTTATTTTATCCTTTTACAGGTGACACTAGAGCGGCTTTGGTAGTAAGCTGGTAAAAACTTCTAGTCAATTAAATTCACCCAAATCTCAATTTACCCAAAAAACTCATGTGTAATTTTAATTTATCAATTCTTCTCGAATATTATTGATTCTAATTAAAACATCATATTCTTATTCATATTTTCATATGATTTATTATTACATTTTCAATAGATAATATTTTTTTTTCTCAATCCAGATATCTTCGATAAGATGCTCTGTATTAATTGAAATGAATGGTTATGATGAAATATATACCACTTCTGAATGCTGAATATGATCATTAATTTGAATGTTGATCACCCCTTAATAGTACTTATAGAAAACTCCTTCTCCTTTTTTGTTGGCCTAGATGAAGACCTACTAAGTAATTAAAGCATTTTGACATTCTTAAATACATTTTTGATATCATTCTATCTTTCTCTTTTCATCCATCAAATTCATTTTTTCATTCTATGAAAACGAATGTTTAGAGTATTATATTTCTGAGTAAAATATCCATAGAAATTCTCATTTCTAGGAGATATAATTTTTCTTTATGATCCAGAGTATGATTATATAGGGAATAAAAAAAATTTATGCTTTTGGTGGATGATATGATGCTATAGTAAATCAATATAATCTCTTTCCATACTTCTACCAATATCCAATGATTATTAAAACAATCCAAAACACTTATTTTTAAAACATATTCCAAACAAGGTTTTATCACAAGTTGTCTAATAAACTTTTTATTTTTATGAAAAAAGAATTTTTAAGGAATAATCATATTTATTTAATTGTATTCATGAAAAATATGATTCTACAACAAAAGAATATCTTTATTAATAAGGGATTTAATGAGAATATGATGACCAATTACTTCCAATTAACATTTTATCATTACAATATACATTCACAGTGAGTCCAATAATTTTTAAAACATTACTCAATATTATCTATTTCTAAATAAAAAGGGATGTGATTTCCATTATTCCTTTCTTTAAAAGTTTCAAGACAACAAATTAAAAAACATGAAAACAATAACCATCATTGTCTCTTTGGTTGTAACAAACTCTCCATTTCGATTCTATTTTCAACAAACATGTATAAATAACTTTACATTGTATCCATTAGAAATGGGTGACATATCAATAATTAAATGACAACCTTAGATAACTAATTATGATAAACAATAATCATTAATAGAAATGTATTTTGTCATATTATTGTTATTTTGAAAACCTTTTTTGCATCCATACCTCTTCTTCACCCTTATTTTTTTATTCTCTCTATAATACATAACAATTTCTTCCCTATAACCCTTCCAACCAATATTTAGAATAGTTTATACAAAATTTAATGCTGAATTGGAAACATACCCACAACTCCTTCATTAATCCAATAAAAAAGATGAATTTATGAAACAATAATCCCCCTTGAAAATAATATCTAAATTTAAGATGATAGAGGGGAAAACACATACCTTAGCCTAGAAGAGAATGTGTTTGGACACCCATATTCAACCTTAATTTAAAAAAAATCCCTGACAGTAATGTTTTTGTAAAACATTTATTCCCTAGTTTGGATAGTGGAACATTTTTCCACCTTAATTAAATCATCTTCACATTCTCATTAATTAAATGATATTTGATATCAATATGTTTTGAATGATAATTTTAAACTATATTTTTGGTGTGATTGATTTTACATTTATTATCACAACCCTATTTAATGGGTAGCATCACTTTAATAAGTAAATATTCCAATTAAATTATTATCAACATGAGATAGGTAGTTTATTGACTCCCATCAAGGTACAAATCTTCAACTGTAATGAGAGTTACTGAATTTTTATTCTTTTAATTTAATCTAACTCAATTGTTTTTGAAAAAAATAATCCAATAGATGTGGATCTTTGATTTTTAGCATTAACATCCCAATCAGAATCTAAATATAAAAATAAATTAATTCTATCAAATCTACAATACATGATTTCCAATTCAGTTGTGCATAAGAGATATGGAAGAATTATTTTTCCAATAAGTAAAAGTGATACTTCTCAAGAACATTTATATCTAGAATATGAGGTATAAATATAAACAGTTTATGGTCTTGAGGCTTTCAAATACAATAGGATTCCAATATACTTCAAATACTCATTATGATCAACTTACATTCCACCACAATCATTACTCGACATGGTTCCCACAAAAATAGGTAATGAAATAGGCTTTGAGTTTTTCATGTCTAACCAATTGAGAAATTCATTAGCATAATTTTATTGAAAAAAATATATGTATTTATACATTTGAATGATTTGTACAACATAAAAGTATTTCATTTCCCCCAACATGGAAATTTTAAATACATTATTTATTTCATCAGAAAATAATTTAAAATTTCTTTATTCCCAATAAAGATAATATCATCAATATAAATAAATTAAAATGATGAAATAATTTTGACATTATCTTATATAATGATTGTTATCCACTCATCCTTTCGTAAAAATCATATTTATTAAGAATGTATACCACATGGAATACCATGGCCTCACGGATTTTTTATCCAATACAAGGAATTCTCAATCCTAAAAAATTAGATTTATTTTTTTCAACAATAAATATTTAATGTTGTTTAATATAGTCTTCCTCTAAATGATCACCATGAAAGAATGTTGATTTATTGTCTATTTATAGGATCGTGTAGATTTTTTGTGAAGAAACATCAATAAAGTGTATAATTGTCTCAATACATGATACTATAGAAAAGGCTTCATCAAAATCAATGTGTTCAACCTAAGAATGCCATTTTTAGGAAAATATATTTTAATTTTATATCACTTTACCTTCTTCATTTATCATGTTCTATAAAACCCACTTTGATCAATATTTTTTTCATGTTTTGGTACTGATTCCCATGTATCATTTTATTAATTTTATTTCAATTCTATATTCATGGATTGTATATATTATGGGTAATAAAAGGCTTCATCAACATCATTTGGTTATAATTTTGAATTCACCAAAGTACGTGTAATAACATTTTTTTTCTTCAAGTTTGAACATTTGGATATCAATCACCAATTATATTATGAGCATCTACTTGTTTCATCACCCTATGATGAATCATTCGATTGTATTCCTCTTCTCTATAAATAGCTAATTCATATTATTCATCTTGATATGAATTTCAATTGTCACTATCCATATTTTATTTGTTTTCTTTAACTTGTTCAACATCATTGTCTGTAAGAGCATGTTTTTCTTCTCATTACTCTTCAATTAATTTAACATAAACTCATCTATAAGCCTTTTTTATAGCACATTTTACCTATTAATTCAAGGTCATAGACAAAAATGATTCCATTTTATTATTATACTCAAATATATCATGGTTTCTACCTTTATTCATTATACTTCATGGAATCCAAATAATACATAATTGTTAATTTTTTTTAGTTTTTTCATAAAACAATTAATATGTATTCTTTCCAGATCTAAGACTATAGAAACAAAAAATTTTATTTTAAATAGTATTTCTCAGGGATTCCCTAAAAATCTAATGAGAAAGGCCATCCTTAAGAAACATGGTTCTTCCCATTTCCTCCAAAACATCTTTTTTTAGAAAACCAATTTTTCTGAGGGTGGTATTGAGAACTATACTCAAGTAAAAATCCATGATTCTCTAGATATAATTTAAATTCATCACTTATATACTCACCAACATTGTCTTTTCTCAACAAATTTATAGAATACTCAAATTATTTTTTAGTTTTCTTCTTGAATCTTTTATACATTTTCAAAGAATCTGACTTATGTTTCCAATACATAACACAATTAATGTAGTAAATTTATTAATGAATGTCATGAAGTAATTATCTATATTTCTTGACTATTTTTTGAACGACCTATAAATATTAGAATGAATAATCTCTCGTGGATATTTTGAACAAATCTCTTATTTCTTATGCACTGATTTTTTAACAATTCCTCCCAATATAATAATGATAAACAAATATAATATTAATGGAAAATAAAGAATTTAATAGAAATTATTTATTTTAAATTACATTCTAATATTTCACTTCCACATATGTTCCGATCATTTATTTCAAAACTGAATCTCTTCCGTTGTACTTATGTAACAAGTGTGATGTATTTGACCTACCTAAAAAAATTCCCTTTTGTATGTTGGCCTCTTATGTCGATCATTCCATATATTTCATTCTTTACTACAATCGTATCTTTCCAATATAAATCATTGTATCCATCTTCTCATAATTAGTAAACACATAGAATATTTGGTTTCATCGCATCAATATTTTTCTTCATATATTTCATATTTTCTATTAGGATGAATTTTGACCCAAACTCTTTGATTTTCAATGATTCAAAATTTCCAAATGACATAGTGCCTTCATTAAAATCATTAAATTTTTTGAACAATTTTAAATATTCTATCATATGAGAAGAAACCCCGCTATCAAGAATCGAGGGTTATTATTCTTTTTTTCATTTCAATTTAGTTTCAACAATATGAGCCTTTTCCCATTAATTTTTTTCTTTACTTTTATCTTCTAATAATTAAGAATAGTTTTCATAAATGGAAACCAAAAAGCATCTTTTTAAGGTATCTAGGTTGATCACATCTCTCCCAAATAGTGTCAAAGGGTAGGATCCTATTTTCAATCATTAGTTCAACCTTTTTTGGATTATTGAAGGAAACCATCTCAGTCTTAATTCATTAAATAAATTTCATCCCCCTCAATCTATGCCTCTCACAACCTGTTGGATTATGAGATTTTTTCTTGGATCAACTAACACATACTTGACATTTGTTTGAATACCCCAAAATTATATTAATAGCCATAACGTTAATAGTTTCCTCCAAAACAACCATATAAATATTAATTATGAATACATTTCATAGCAATATTTTTTATCTTTCTTTTAATACATAACAAAATCAGATTTATTTTAATTTTTTCGAATCTAGTTAACACATTTATTGATATATAATTATTTATAACTATTGATTTGTCTTGTTTGACAAAATACATAACACTTTTTAACTTTCTACATCTTGGAAGAAATTTTATTTTAATTATCACCCATTAAAGATTACTTTTTGATGAACCATATCTTGTTTCCCATTATAAAAAAATATACGAAATTCAGTTATGGTGTTTTTGAATTATGTATTTTTCTATTTTGTTTTAGAGTGCTTTTTTTGGAAACAATCAAAATTTTATATTTTCCTTTAGATGCACCACCAGATCCTCATTACAATTATTTTCTTCATAATGATATTTATTTAAGTAATCAATCTATTTTATCAGCCTTATATTGTCATTAGTAATGTATTATTTATTCCTTGTTGAAGAACATTCATCTTGAAACTATTAGTTTTTCAATTCATGATTTCTATTTTTTCCCAAACATCCTTTAGACTCTTCATTGAAATAATGTTCCAGATCTATTTTTTCTTATTAAAAAATGGTTCTTCATAATTATTAACCATTCAATATTGAAATAAATGAATATTCAATAATATAATCAATTTATATTTTAGACTCATCATCACTACCTTATTCTTCATTATCATCTGATAATTAGATTATTCTTTTGGTGTTGATGAATTTCATATCATTCCCTTTGTAATACAATTTTTTTCACCCTATTTATTTGATGATCTTCTTGGATTTCTCTCATATTATTTACTATCCTATAATTTTGTTTTTGTTTTTGGACAATTAGATGAAAAGATGCCAATAAAACCAAATTTAAAAAAAGTTCATAGGATGTATCCCTTTTTATTTCCCGGTACCACTATTAAAAATTTTAGATAAAATGGATAAAATATTGTCAGTATTTTTACATACCTCATTTTCAGAGTCAAAATAACTATCATCATCCTCAATAAGAATATTTCATATATTTTCATTCTTTATAGCCTTCAAATACATGTCTCTGTCAACAATTTATTTTTTTTCACAGATTTCAACAATATATTTTTATAAGTAATGAGTGTGGTATGAAAATATTCATGAGATAACAGTTCAATATATCTTTATTCCAATAATGAAAATTTATCATAAAAATTCATTGGAATAATTCTCAAAATATTTTCAACAACTATAGAGTCATCCAACGTTTAACTAATAAATATGACAGTTCATGCTATTTAATTTTCTTTCGTAAAAATTTTCTCCACAGAATCATGCTCACCCATCATCAAATCGTTATTTTTCAATCTCCGTATTTGTGATTTTTTCTTTTAAAATTTGTATTTTCTTCAAATTTGTTTTTCAACATATCCTATATACCTTTTTTTAACTCATTTCATTCTTAAGAATTCACATTCAGAATGTGATGATAATATATAATTTTTAGACCTTAAATCATTCTCTATATACATCTTATCAATATATATAAATGGAAATTTAAATTCAATAAGAGGAAAAAAATATATTGATGCTTTAAAACATCACAACTAGTCAAAATAAGATACAAAAACATTCTATATTTCACGATATGATAATTCATTCCATGAAAGACATGAATACCATTACTTATCAAACAATTAAAATTCTTTATCACCAAATAATAAGTGAAGGGGACATGTGCTATTATACTAATTTTATGTGACCTAACACGATAGTTATATCACTGAGAGGGGATGGGTTGAATCAGTATTACCTTTTCATTTATGTTTTCATAAATGAAATAACCTTTACCTCTTGTTAATGATTTCAATTCCCTATTAAAAAATTCAAAAAAACATTACTGAGAAAACACGAATTAACAAATTATTAAATTCAATATCAATAGATACATTCCTTTTATGGTTGAGAGGAAATAAAATACAATTTAATCCACTATTAAAAAAATCCTTATATTAGAATTGTTAGGATATTCCCTTATACTCGTGTAGAACATTGAATACATTCTAATAGTGTGTGTTCACCCTCTTATCACAAATAGGGTAATAGAATATTTGGGTAAAAATAAATGTTACCTATTCTTATTTTCAATTCCACATATATATTCAGTAGAAAGATAATTATTTAGTATCATGCATATAAGATGGTAAGAAATTATGGGGCATTATTAAGTAAAACTAAATCAGATTTTCAGAGCATCATTCCACTGAGTATGATTCTCTGAAGTAAAATTAATTCAATCCTATATTATTTCAGAATAAAATAGTAATGAAACTGAACCACTCTAATCCCTGAGTATGGTTAACATAGTACAATTCTTTTTCAATATGTGATTCCCAAAAGCGTAAATATCTAAAACTAATATTCATTCAGATTTGATAATTTTGGAATACGATTGAGAATTTAAAAATGAATACAATATAAGAACGATAAATTCTGTTTGGTTGATCATCCAAAAACCGTGTTGTGATATATTCTCTTCTTCTATGTATTCTATATATCGAAACATCTTCCAAAAATATCAGTATAGTCACTTATTTCTCTCTCAAAAAACTCATAGCTTCTCACTACTATGGTTAATAGAACATCAGTCAAAAAAAGTAGCGTAATTTTAGAATTTTTTAGCTTCCCCTAATGTGTGTTTGGTGGGAATCACATAAATTTCATTTCTCACATAATTTCACACAAATATAATTTTTTTCTAAAATGATGGGTGTATTTTTACATCATCAAATCATATCGAAGAATATATATTCTTTATAATACTTCATTTCCTTTTCCATTCATTCATTTGAATCATCAGTCTAATTTCAATAGAAATGTGAAATTTATCTCAATCCTTATATCTTCAATACAATCCTCACTAGTAATTGACAAAAAATGAATGAATAAATTCATACCACTTATGAATGCTGAATATGATAATTATATAAAATATCAACCTCCCTTTTGATATTATGTCAACCAACCTCCTTCCCAATTTATCTAGACTGCGTTTGAAACCTATAATGAAATACAACCATTTTGAAATGGTTTAATACATTTTTGATCGTGTTCTCTCTTTCCCTTCTCATTAACCAGCTTAAATAAATTCTTACTCTGAGTATGATTCTCCATAATATGACCTTTTATAGTACTATTGTCCTGGAAGAAATATTTTTGGTATAATAATTCTTCATATGATATTTTTCCATTATGATTATGAGTATGATCATACTATTTATGAAAATTATTTATGCTTCTGATGGATGATCATGTGCTAGAGTGAATCATCAGCATCCCTTTCTTGAATTTTATATGGATCCAATAATTTTAACAACAATCATCTTCACTTCTTGTTCTCACATCCTTTCAACAAGATTTTATCACATGTTCTCTAATCAACTAATTATATTTATGAAATAGAAATAAGGAATTCATCAACACATTTATTTAATTATAGTCAACTACACTCTAATTATCTATAAAAACTAACACTACATTCATACCATATTTAGAGTGAATCAGATGATCATTAACATAGAAACATATTATTCTCATTATGATAGATTTTTATAGCTAATATGATTCCTTTGAAAACATTCTACAATTTAATTTGTTTCAAAATAAACATTATGTTCATTTCATTTCTTTCATTCTTAAAAAAATATCATGAAAAAAGGAAAACACACAAAAACCACCACCTTCATCATCATCATAGTACTAACAACTTCTCTATTAATACATGTAGAAATAATATGTAAATATATTTGACGGAAAACATCTATTGGAATAACATGAAGAGGTATAATAAAGTATTTGAATCTCATTTATTTTTATAAAAATAATTATAGGCTGAATATCATTATCCTAATGGCATGCTGAAACCATCTCAAAAACCATTATGGAAATGTGATTTCATTACAATGTACTTCGTTATATGACTCCCTAGAACTCTTAAATTTAATAATTACATCGGTATGGTAATCGATCATGACCCGATTTTAGTTAATTTCATAAATATCATGTCATATTTTCCCGCTAAATACTCGACAATATATATATAAATAATGTTTTAACAATACAAGGATATCCACTTTCTATTTTACCTCATCAATATCCTAGGATTCCCTTTAGGTTGTTGAAAATCCTTCATCAGTCATAAAATATAGAAATAAATATCAACACTTCTTTTAACCCTCATATGGATGTATAATATCAAAGGACCCTTCAAACACTAGATTATATGTTTATATAATGATTAAAAGGTTTACAATAATATTGGGATGACAACATTTACATAGTGGAGTTATCATATAATAGAAATTTCTATTCCATAAATCACATTGAATAGTATGAGGCTCTTTATAGTCATAGGTGTTAGATTCTTACATGATGGTATAGAGTTTGACAACAAAAGTTGATTCCATCATATCAAATATAAGGGATAACATAGATTATTCAAAAATTTCACTATCATATCAAATATACCAAAATTCATCAAAAAAATATGTCAAAATTATAATCAAATATACATAGAGTTTGAGTTCAATGATAAAATATTCTTTTTATATTACAAAAAAAATTAGGATGTTTTGGAATAAGGGAAATATTATTATGAGATAAAGTACCCCCTTTGAAATCATTGACCTCATCGGGGTATTGGATTATCTAATATAACACCCATCAATCATATATAAATCAAATGATGTGTTCCATGTATCTCTCTCAACGAAGTAACATCAAGACCCCTCACATGTACTGACTATAATGGTTGTACCATTGGAATATTATAATTCATTTGATGAGAAATTGATAAGATATTAGATTATATAGATAATGTTTTATTAATCAATACAAATCCCTTGGTGAAAATGTTGTTGAGGAACCACATGTTTGAGGAAGAAAAATTGGAACTATAAGTTTTGATAAAACCGAAGTGCCTCATCTATTTTTTTTATGAAATAAAAATTTGAAGAGAAACGTTCTAAATAAGGGAATAATGTAATGAGATGAAGTTTTATAAATGAAATTATCTTTTAGAATAAATAAATTCTTTATAATGTAATAAAATTTTAGAAAACACATAAAAAATTGAATATTTTCCATTATTATATTCTATTATATTTAAAATAAATTTTTTCATTATAACTACATGTAATATATTCATTGTAAAATGAATATTAACATTAGTATATTGGGGATTGTGAAAATGTCCTATTGACCAAGATAGAATAAGTGATTATGCCTATCAATAGGATAATACTGTTTGAATTCCATTTATCAGAGTTTCTATGTTATATAGTGTTAATAGATTATTACCTAGACCAATCCTAAGAAATGATTCAACCACTAATGCATCATCAAAACCATTTATGAATGAAGTTAAACGATATTGAGTTTAATGACCAATCCTTATATTCCAACCACACCAAGAAAATATAAATTGTACTTCCTAACCATATGGAATTTGAAAACCCCACGATTTCATAGTGCGTTATCTTTTTAAAAAATTTAATAGCTTGGGCTACACGCAACACCGAGTTCAAGGGCATCATGACCTATCATACTAGTCATTTAAAAAAAATGTGTGAATAGTAAAAAAACATTTTGTATTATATATATATATATCATATATAATTTTGACATTAACATTTTTTGTTTCTAGGTCATAATATAATGAAAAATTCAATTTTTTGATAAAAGCATTATTTTTAAAAAAAATGCAATTTTCCACATTTTAGTGGAAATCCCTATATAAATCCAATATTTCTCACTTTATTATATTCAATTAAATTTAATTAAAATATTATTTAGAATCAGTCGATATAAATATATTTTGGATAATTTTTTGGAAATTGTATGATAACTTTCATATTTTGATGAATAGTGAAAAATAATAAATTTTAATTTAAAACAACTTTTTTAATCAAAATAATTTGTAGTGTTAAATAATTAACATTAGTGGCTTTAATGTATAATTATAATATATTTTTATCATATAATATAACTTAGGTCATTGGATGTAATTTCAAATTTTAATTTTACATATACCCTTGTCAATCTTTTGAAAGTTTTTACTTCTTAAAAACCCACATTTTAGTATTGACAATAAGAATTATTTTTAAATTAATTAATGAAACTCATATTTTTTTTGTTTATAAAATTAGATATTTATTTATTCATAATTATAATAGTATCTTATGGTAAATTTTTTGATATTTTTCTGGAAACATTTAATTATTGATGAAAAGTGAAAAACAAAACATTATTGTTTAAAACTCAATTTTATTTAAATAATTATTATATTTATTTAAATTTATTTAAAATTAAAAATCAATACATAATACCTATATTAGTTCAATTTAATTCATTTGAGACATTTTGTAATAATATTATATATATAATATTTTGTTGAATGTTTTAACGTCTTTTACCCACCATCTAAGCACATTTGAAAATTTTTATAAAAAGAAACATTACAGCATATGTGAATTTACATTAAAAAAATACTAAATACATGATTGACATCAATAAATAATATTTTTTTCATTAGGGTGAAAAATATTTTTATGTGAATAGTAAATTTTGAAATTTATTTACCACAGTTAAAAATAAATTTGGTAATAATAGGTAAAAATGTTATTATAATTATACTAACACATGTACTAATTCTATATGAAATGTTTATTTCGACCAAAATCATCCTCAGAAATAACATATGATCCCTTTGGTCAATATAGATTAGATTAAGGAATTTAATATTATTTTATTTAAAGAAGAGTTAAAAGTGTTAAATTAAAAGCGTAATAACCAAACTATTTTTAATATCGGTTTATACATAAGAAAAGTTTGAATCTAATTATTAATTATAAAGGATAAAATATTTCATAAATCATGGTATTTTATTTATAATTTTTATACACTAAATAATTAATTTAAATTATGACATAATGATGATTCAGTAATTACCTTATTAATAAAAGATTAAAATAAATAGTATTATGAATATCATTATAAATGTAAATTGAGACTTTTTATGAATTAGAATATTTTTATAGGTTAATATGACATGTTATGGTTGATTTAATGTATGTTTTTTATATAATAAGGTTTTTTATGTCTTTAACAAAAACCAAATACTAAATAGAGTCAAAATTGACATAGATGAGTTTTTAAAACAAATACTATATTATTAAATGATATAATATTCCTAAAAATAATGGTTTGACAAAAGGACTTATATAATTATATATATCTAATTATTGAATCACTTGAGGATATCATTTCATTTTATTGTATTTTTTTAACCATGTAATATAAAAATATAAGAATACACAGTAAAAGTTAAAAAAACTAAACTAAGAGTTAAATATAAAAGATAAGGTTCATATGGTGACCTAAACATGTCAAAAGCATTAAGGTTGAGAATATTTAGACCCATACACACATTATCCTCGAAATATATTCATTTGGAGCCATTATAAAATGAAACTTATTTTATAATAAAATAATATTTCAAGCTTTTCCTAAAGTGGCCCTCACCTCTCTTATAAAAGGGTACATTTCCCTTATCTCAAAATCACACATAAATAGAAATTTGGCTGGGTAAAACCCTACAAAAATATCCTCCCAAATAAATTAAATTCACCCTAGAGGCTTTTAATCATAATCCAATTTATGGAGCCCTTTTGATCAAATCAAAAGGAAGAACCCACGGAAGAGAGGTAATTACTTCATCTCCTCTTTCAAAGTTATTTTCTACGTCAACTTCTTCTTTTGTTATTGTTTCAATAATAAAATAATAACTCTAGTACCTTATACATACTGAGATGTTATTATATATATGGTACAACCATATTAATTATTTTATTTATACTATGATTGACTAAGTCACCATAAGTGTGAAAATACGTCTTTCCGTCTCCCCATCTTGGTGTAGTTCGTTATTCAACACTTCATTATTTCAGTTGGTATAATAATGATTATAATTGATTTATATAATAAATATAAATTTTAATGATTATTTATTTATATAATATACCATCCAATTACTTACGATTTCACTATTAATATAATTATATCATCGCTTGTGTATAGGTATGACATACCGTCTCCACGACGCGATGACATTAATTTCCACGTTCCCCATTAAAAGATGATTATAATTAGTAATATTATTAATAAGTATGAAATATATGACATTATAATGATACTAATAAATATATATATACATATATCTCATTCACCTACTTCCGTACAATATGATATGAAAACGGAACTGGCATTTATGCATACGTACGGTATACCGTCTCCATAAATGATGTTTTCTATTTCAACTATGAATCCATAATAAATAATTATATTCTAAATATACATGATACATAAGTATTTTTTTAATTCAGGAATCAATTAAATTATGATATAAGTTTACGATGAGGAAAAACATGTTAAAATATGTATGATAAAGAAAATGATTATTACCTGAAATGTTGTTTTAACATTGAAATTATTATTAAATGGGTAGTATAATGACATAAATTAATCAAGTATGATATAGGAAATATGAATATTATTATGGTATAATTTAATATCTTAATTGGTTTATTGTACTGTTGGTTATACGCACCCTCGACCAATGGAAAGTATAAGGTATCTGTTAATTACTCAATCTCATTATTATCTGAGATTGTTTAAGTGTAATTATTTAATAGGAAATTTTTATCATCCATGTATATTTTTCATATAATCATTTTCTAAATAAATGTATTAAGGTTTTGTGGAAGAGACTATTTATCAAGATCATCATTTTAAATGTTTTAATGATATATTATTCTAAATATTTATAATCAATGTCCATGTTTTAAAAACTATTTTAGGGATTTATTTACATAGACATGATTGTTTTAGAATGTCAATTTCTTTCAAAAGTATCAAATTGGTATTGGAAACATTGATTAAAAAATATATTTTGAATGAATTCCTTTATAAACATGTGACTTTTAAATGATTTTACAAAATAAGATATTTCTCTCCAAGAGTTTTATTGATTATATTCAACTATGTCAACATCTTATATTGTATATTATCCTTGATTTAGTTTGATTTACTATAATAAAATCTTATATATTTTATTGAATGAGTTATAATATGTTTGACTGTGTATGTTCTATTTTTATACCATTTTTGATTTTTGGTTAAAGTATTTACATTCTGTATTCTAGTTTTAATACGAATGTTTATGTTGTGTTTAAACCTTTTCATATGAGGAATGCATTGGACTTATTATGTGAAAGGTGGAGCCCTCTATTGCACTTCAATGCATCGATAGGTCTCATAAGACAAACTATTGTCTTGGAAAAAGGCCTTGAAAAAAAATATATTAGTAGTCATGGCATGAGGCCTTGACTATGTGGTTATGATGTCTAGTATTATTTATTCCATCATTATGAAATTAGATAATGATATTATATGTTATTATTGGAAAGGTAAAATATCCTTCTGAATAAGAAAATGGAATTATTTGATTTATCTTATCCGTATTATACTAATATTTATGTTTAAAAGGCATTGGTTTTATTTTTATACATTTCCTTAAATGTTTATGAATATTTATGATAGTTTCCACAACATTCGAATCCTTACTGGGCATCTGAGCTCACCCCTTTCTGATGTTATATTTTTCATAGAATACAAATAATTGTATTATTATTGATATGAAGGGTTAACCTAGAGGAATAATGGTGTTCTCAAAATATTATTTATGTTGTGTTTTATTATAGAAATTGCAATATAGTGTTTATAAATGTAATCTAGTTCCCAAGACTTCTAAACTGATTGATAATTCAAGACTTCATTCCTTATAAACATGCAAATGTATTCAAATAATGCACCGAATCTAGGTAACTAGGGTCGGGGCAATATATTTGGTATCCGAGGAAATTTAGTACAATCCATGGAAACTATATTTATAAAAACCTTGATTAGAGAACATCACCCTAAGACTGACATTGAGAATTAGTATATAAAAACATCCACGAATTTGGGTAAAGTATTTATTTTGGTAAATTTACAAGAAATATATATATGTATGGATACGAGAAGGTAGAGGTGGATATGGAACATATGTATATTAAGATAAAACACGAAAACAACAATTTGAGCTAGAATCAAATGGGAACTGGTTCATAACAGCGGGCCTTACTGCTCACTTGGTTACAAAACTTCTAGGGAATATTCTTAGGATAATTCATATTTTCTCTACAAACAATTACAAATGATTTATGAGTAAATAATTCTTTAAAGAAAGCATTTTTATGATTTTGGATTATATTCATAAACTTTTCTATTTACATTTGGTATTTTAAAAGTTTGGGATTATTTATTGGAATTCATAAACCAACCTAGTGTATGTTTTTTAGAAGTGGTTCCCAGTTGATAGAATGAGAGCTCGAGCAATACGCAGGATCCATAGAGTAATAAAGATCATATCTTTCATGGTATTAAGTCAAAATTTAGAAGGGAAATAGTATCCCACATATTCTCATCATATGAAGAAATAATATCATGTGTTAATAAGTTAAGTGAAGAATTATCTGAGACCTATGAATTTTATGGGAATTCAGAGAAGAAAAGGATGGTAGAAATAATGATGGATAAAGGAATGAAGAGAAAGAAGGATTTTCCCATAGTTGAAAACTACGGAAATAATAACCTAGATAAATGATTTACGTGAATGGGAGTTTGTTATATGTGTGGAGACAAAGGACACCATGTATGTGATTTAAAGGGTAAGAAAAAGGTTTCAAATGTTCAATTTTTCAACATCATGGAGTTGGGACACTACACGTATCAACATCCCTATCATAAATATATACCACAAATGATGTTGTTTGAAAATAAAAAAGTTATGATACTACCATATAAGAATAAGAATAACTCGTTGTATAATGTTGTTATTAAATAATTCTGTCATTTGAGTGTTTTATCAACAATGTACTAGTTATAAGAAATATAGTGTATATAATGATTTTAATGTAGTAAAATTTCATTTTGCATTGTAGATTGTGTGGTACCAAGAAAATTGACTCAATATCATATACAATTTTTTGGAAAATACTTGGTTGAATGAATAATAAACCATAATATTGTTATGATAGTGTGGTATTGATTTTGGAATAAGAGATGATTGCTTTGGATAAATTATATTGGATATTATTGACTACCTTGGAACTAATTAATGGTTTGTTTATTCCCTAATTGTTGGGCATTAAATATTTTTTGGATTTAAATAGTATATCTAGTATTATATATTTTACACAAGGAATAAGAAAGTACATAACTATAAAAATATGGTTTTTTTGGAAATTTAGTATATTACCATGACATATGAGAATACACGATGAAAGTATTCACATGTATATTATGTGACATTTCATATAAATTTTGTATTGTGTGTTTGGAAATATGTATTTTGGATAAGTCAAATTAATTTAATGGATTATGATGGACACTGGATATTATAGTTTATATTTAAATAATTTATTAAGATTATTTTTGGATTAAAAAAAAATGACAACCTGAAGGTCAAGCGACAACCTGTTGTATCTGGCAAGGCCAAAAGACTTGAAACCAAAACTAAAGGGAGAAAAGAGGGTATCACCTACCAATGGCCTATTTGATGTCTTGGTTTTTATAATTTAGTTTTTAATGATCTCATATATGAATTATAAATTAATTTTTTTGAAACCCTATAGGATTATGAAAAATAGAATATTTTTTATTTTTATTATCTTTTGGAGTAAAATTTGATTTTGTGGTAGAAATTAGGTAAAGGATGAAACTCTACATGTCATGTAAATTTTTTATGATGATATTTATTTTTTAACTTTATGGAAAGGATATTAAAACAAATAATGTGTTATCCTAATGCCTTATGATTTAGTGAACTAATGATATTATCTATCATCATAGATTTAGGGATGTGAGGCCCATAATTTCCTTTTTATAGTTCACATGTTTGTTATATATGAACTCAATTACCCCTATAAATATTTATGTTTTTCCTCCAAGTACGTGTTTCAAATTCCATCCAATGTCCTCCAATAAGAAATCTTAATTTTAGGGTGACTTTTTTATTTCTTTTTTCCCTCTTATTAAAACTAAATTTTATTAATCATATCTTCGATGTGGGTTTTCCACAAAGGTATTTTCTATTTTTCACATTTTATTTTAGATATTTTTTCATATTGAGAGAAATAAAAATAATTAATTAGTGGAGAATGTAACACCCCAATATTTCATTGTACATTATATCTTTAATGTAATTAAATAGATTGGGCTATAAGAAAAACTAAGTTCAATTTCATCACGACCTATCAAAATAACCATTTAAAAAGCTGTTGTGAATAATATTAACCACTTTTTGAATTTTATATATATATCCTATATAAATTTTACATTAATAAATTATGATTGTTAGACATAATATAAGGACAAATTTAATTTTTCTGATAACAAAAGAATTTTTTTAAAAATGAACATTTTTTAACTCTTAATGGGAAACCCTTTTTAATTAAAATAATTGAAACATTTATATTTTAAATTTAATGAATCTAAATTCTGAATTATAATCAAGACATAAATATTTAGTTTGGATAAATGTTTGTACCTTTCTGATAACATTCATATTTTGATGAATAGTAAATAATACTAAATTTTATTTGAAAATAACTATTTTATTCAAAATAAATAGTATGTTCAATTATGAATATAAGTAGTTATTAAATATAATTATATTTGGTTTTTATCATTTAGTATAATGAATTTTATTTGATGTAATTTCACATTTAAATTTTACATAAACACATGTTTATCTTTTGATAGTTTTTACTTTTTAAAAATATTCTTTCTGGTTTTGACAGTGGGAATTAATTTTAAATTAATTAATGAAACTCATATTTTTTTAATTTGGTTAAATATACATCATTTATGGATTAAAATTTCCAAAATTAGCATAGGGTGATGTTTTGATATTTTTCTGAAAACATTCAATTTATGATGAAAAGTGAAAAAAATGTTTTACTATTTGAAATCGAATATAATTTATATAATAATTATTTTTTTATAAATTTATTTTAATGTAAAAAATAGATACATAATACATATATTTTTTCAATGAAATTTATTCTAGTAATTTTTTAATAAGAATAGATGTATTAAAATTTATTGAATTTTTTAATGCCTTTGAACCACCTTCTAGGCACATTTTTAAATTTCCATAAAACATAATTGTACCGCTTCTGTGAACTAAATTTAAAAAATATGAGAGAAATCTTTGACATCAGAATGTAAATTTTTTTCAATATGATGAACATAATTTTTTTGAATAGTAACTTTTGAATTTTATTTACCACGTTATAATGTAAATAGAGTAATTTAAGATAAAAATGTTTGAATAATTACCCAAACACATCTTAATTATATGAAGTTAGTTTATTTCAACCAAAAAAACTATATAAATAAAATATAATTCTTTTCTTCCAGTTGGATTAGATTAGGGAATTTATAATTATTTTATTTAAAGAATAGTTAAAAGTGTTAAATTCAATGGTTAATAACCAAGCCATTTTTAATATAGGGTTATACATAAGATAAATTAGACTATAAATATTAATTATAAAGATAAATAATATCCTATATCATGGTATTTTATTTATAATTTATATACATCAAATAATTAAATTTCATTGTGACACAATGGTGATGTAGTAATTACCTTTTTAATGAAATATTTATATAATTGATATTATGAATAACACAGTAAATGTAAATTGTGACATTTGATGAATTACATGGATTTTATAGGTTAATATGACATGTTATGGATGATTTAATATATATTTTTAAAAGTAATCATGTTTTTTGGACTTTCTCAAAAACCAAATACTGAATAGTGTCAATATTGACATAAATGATATTTTCTAAAAAATAATATTTTATTAAATGATATAATATTCATAATAATATATGGATTGTAAAAATAACATATTTAATGATAGATATGTCATTAATTAACCACATTAGGTTATCTTATAATTTTATAGTATGTTTATAAACCATGTAATATAAAAATATTAGAAGACATTATAAAACATAAACTATTTAACGAAGAGTTAAATCTATAAGATAAGGTTTATATGTGACCTAAACATTTATAAAACCTATTGGTTGGGGGTAATTAGACCCATCCCCACCACATCCAAGAAATAAATATATTTACGGCCATTATAAATTGAAAATTATTTTAAAATAAAATAATATTTGAAGCTTTCCTAATGTGTCAATCACCTCTATTATAAAAGTGTACTTACCCTTATTTCAATATCACACTTCCAAATCCATTTGTCTTAGCATACCCCAACTAATATATCCACCCAAAAATCCTTAAATTTTACCTAGATTCCTTATTATGATTATAATACAACCATAGAAGACCTTCTGATCAAATCAAAATGAAGAACCTAAAAAATAGGTAATTATTTCATCACCTCTTTCAAAGTTCCTTTCTAAATCAACATCCTCTTCCATTGTATATTCCATACTTATAAAATAACTCCTGTACATTATACATACTGAGAAATTATTATAAATATGTTACATCCATATTCATTATTCTATCAATCCTATGAATGAAAAAGTCACCATATGTGTCTATGTATGACTAACTGTAACTCAATCGTGTTGTAGTTTTTTATTAAACACATCATTATATGGATGGGTATAATAATGAGAATAATTTATGTAAATAAAAATTATAAAATAATAATGATCATGTATATATAATATACAATCCATTAATATATGATTTCACGATCAATAGAATGATATCATCACACGTGTATACGAACGTCTTTCCGTCTCTACGACACGATGCAATTCGTTTCCACATTCACAATTCAATACCGATTATAAATATATATATTATTAAAAATTATGTAATATATTACATAATAATTCAACTGATATATATATATTTATATATATATCATTCAATTACTTCTGTTCAATACTATATGAAAACCAAAACAACGTTTATGCATACATATGGCCTACTATCTCCATAAACATTGTTTTCAATTTCATATATCAATCAGTTATACATAATTATAATCTGAATATATATGATACATAAATAATTTTTTATATTCTAGAATCTATTAAATCATGATATAAGTTATACGATCAAAAATATCATGTTTAAACATGAATGATAAAGAAAGCCATTATTACCCGAAATGTTATTTTAACATAGTAATTATTATAAAATGGGTAGTATAAAGCCATAAATTAATCAATAATGATATCCTAAATATTAATATGGTTATGTTATAATTTAATAATATATTATGGTAACTATATAAGAGGTTAAATGTACCCTCGACCAAAAGAAAGTACAAGGTAAGGGTTAATTACTCAATCTCAATATTATTTGAGATTGATTATGTGTAAATATTTACTTTTTAATTTTTATCATATGTGCCCATGTTTCATAAAGAAATTTTTAAATAAATATTTTAAGGTTTTTGGTAAGGGAATATTTTTCAAGATCATCATATTAAATTGTTTAACGATTTATTTTACTAAATATTTTTAATTAATGTCCTTGATTTAAAATGATTTTAATGATTTATTTGTATTTTCATGATTGTGTTAAAATGTTAAAACCTTTCAAAAGTTTCAACGTTTTTTGGGATACATTGATTCAAAAATATTTTTTAAATGACTTTATTTATAAATTTGTGACTTTTAAATATTTTTTCAAAATGTTATATTTCACTCAAATACTTTTAATGATTATTTTCAACTAAGTAGACATCCTCTATTGGAAATTAATCTTGATTGAGGATGATTTACAATAATAAAATATTCTATATTTTATTGAATGAGTTATAATATGTTTGACTATATATGTGATATTTTTATACCATTCATGGTTTATGGATAAAGTGTTAACTTTTTGTTTTCTAGTTTTAATATTAATGATTATTTTATCTTTCAACCTATTAAAATGAGGTATACATTGGGCTTAGTAAGTGATGGGTGGAGCCCACTATAGCTCCTTGATGCATCGGTAGGTCTCATTTGACAGACTACTGTCTTGTTAGAAGGCCTTGCAAAAATATTTATTTTTAGTCCTGGCATGAGGGCTTGACTCTGTGGTTATGATTACCAGTATTATGCATTCCATCATTTTTAAAATAGATATTTATATTTCATTTTATTATTTAAATAGTAAAATATCCATGTGAATATATAAATTTAATTATATGAGTTTTGATTGCCATATTATGCTGAAATTTATGTTTAAATGGATTTTGTTTTAGTTTTAAACATTACCTTAATTTTTTATACAAACTTATGATGGTTTTTGCTATATTTTTATCCTTATTAAGCATCTAAGCTCAACTCATTTTTATGTTTTATTTTTCCCTAGATGCAAAGATGTGTATTATGATTGCTATTCCGGGATAACCTAGGATAATAATGGCGTTTAGATTGAATTATTTAGGTAGTGTTTTATTTTAGAAATTGGAATGTAACATTAATATATGTAATCTAATTTCCAAGAATGCTAAAATTATTGGTCCTTTGAGACTTTATTTCTTGTAATCCTGAAAATGTATTAAAATTATTCATCGCCTCTGAGTAACTAGGGTCTGGGCACTGCATAATTTGTTGGTGTAACGATGTGTAATGTTATTTTACACTACTAGTATTAATTTTTATTCTTTATTTTCAAAAAAATATTATATTTATCCATTGTTTAATATTACATTTTAAATTATTTGTTATTTTTCTTTGTAAACATTAGATCTCAACATAATGATACTAAATTTTTATTATAGAGAAATATATAATTTCAATTGAGAAAAACCTTTTAATCAACTGATTATATTTTATAAATAAATTATATTTTATTAAAATATTTATCATGAACCGACCCAATGGGGACCCTGCCAAAACATTTGAAGCCCGCCTCTAATGGGGCAGGGGCTGGCGACTGGCACTAAGAAGGAATATCACACATATGAGATTCCTTTTACAAAATTCCATGTAAGCATGCACCAAAAAACAACTTTATGGAACTATGTAGTGATATTATAAGATATAAACTAAAATGAAATCCTAGCACTTCCATTAACATGAAGACAACATATTTATATAAAGTGAAAATGTAATAAACACAATCCCAATAAAATAATCTTGTATAAGCATCCAAACTTGTCAGAAGGAGGGGATCACTGTATAATTAAACTACTAGAATCCTCTTCATACAATAACTAGGAAACACCTATATAAGAATATCTCATTATTCTCATCATTCATTGGGTCATCTAGTTAATCCATCGAAAGAAATGTGTTGTTCCCAAGAACAACACATTTGAGAAGAGCATGTTCAAGGGTGATTATAAAAATATCCGGTAGGTTCCCCAAAAAAACAAAAGAAACTAGATTGATTCACCTATTCTAATCAAACTTACACAAGACAGGTACTCATTCGTGAACCATTAGGCTCACCAAAATTTAACCAAGATCATGGTGTTAAGCAGTCGCTTTTAGTTTAGCTTGGGTTATTGAATCCTCAAAGACAACAGAAGAAACCTATAGACACATAAATTATATGAACAATTTTTGGATATGAAGTGGATACCTTTTGGTTTATTTTATATGAGTTTAATTTAATACAAAAAGTATTAAGTGAAATTAATATAAAATAATGAGATGATCCTTGGTTATAACTTGGGGAGGATTGAATGAAATTAATTTTTTAACGGTTTCAGTTTATTATATTTGATATGGGTTTATTCAAGAAGATCAAACAACATCATTTCATAATGGTTTAATACCAATGTAATATAATTCTAATCAACTATACACTTTTAGGATCAAATTAATTATCACACCAAGGTGAAGGTTCATATTATCATTTGAAGTATGTGGCCTTAAAATTCAATAAGTACGAGGAAGTTTTAAAATCATCCAATAAAAATCTCAATTAAAAGAAGTGATTAAAAAATAATTGGGTGATAAATAACATCCAATATATCCCCTTTATACTCCCTTTGGTCAACCTGAAATAGGGGTTTCCCTCCATTGATGCTATGGTTTCAATGGAAGTGTTATGTCAACTCATGAGGGAGAAAATGGAGAAGTAAAACAACTATAAAAAGAAAATGATCAATCCACAATTGTGTACAAAATATCACAAGGTATGGTGTGAATAAATTTACACCATGAGGAAACGGTATCAAGGTGATATTTATAAGAACAAAATAATTGTAAAAGACTAATTTTTATTAAGAATCTTTGACTAATGAAAATTACATACAATTGAAAAATAACATTACTAAGGAACAGTGGCATCATATAATTACAATGATAGAAATCATCCACGATCATTAAATTATACAACAGCACATCTTTAAATAGGACTTTATAGATCCTTGGGTTGAGCCTATAATAGTTAAATTCATCCCAAATGAATATGGTAGGCTTAGGGCGGTGGAAATTTTGTGGAAGTTTGACTTTTCCACTCTTGACCTGAGGTGGCATCCAACATGAATCCAACAAAAAGAATCCCCCAAATGAGTTTAAAGATGGAATACATAGAGTATACCATAGAATAATAAAATTAAGCTTAGGATATAACCCAATATTTTGTAATGTTTCAGACAAAAATAACTTATGTTGTACGAGATCTGTGTAAAATGGTGGGCTATTTTTCTGGGCCGCAGAATCTGTACTAGAATTTTATCTCCAACATGGGATGTCTGGAACTCCATTCAAACATCCGAATTAGCTTTTACCACTATTTAATTAAATGTTGACCCTGATGTCCTATATATTTAGTTCAATGTTCAGAATTATTGGGCATGGATATTGGACGATATAGTAGATTTATTGGGCTGATGTCCAGTTCACATCACCCAGAATGTTGTTTGTTCATGGATAGATTTGGTGGTCACACAATATGAATCTTCATTTACCTTAAAATTATTAATTTTTACTAATGTAATGAGATAAATTAAAATTAAATATGAAAATAATGTCATGATAATTGGGTACTTTAAATGATGTTAAAAAATTTACCATGTAATGGGACATTTTATGAAGGATTTACAATTATAATATGAAATAATGTTCAAAGTGTAAAATGAACAAAATAAGTGTTTATGAATTATATTGCGCATGAATATTATATATATTAAAAAAATATTATCCACATTCAGTGGCAAATCACAAACCCCAACTAGAGTTTTTCTATTCATGAGAAAAATACATTTCGAAATGTGAAATTCAAATTTCCTTTTCCAGAAAACATTTTAATAAACAGCGATCACCAAAAACCATTATATAAAAAAACAATGAAACCCATCAAAATATTATAACAAAATATAGTTTCATATGAATATCCTAATCCCATGCCCATTACATTATTCAAATTCATCACCATATTTAATATAATATAAATTAAGTATGAGGATGTGTTGTGTATCACAATAGTCATTGGGGATCATCTTTATTTATGGGGGAAATGACGAATGTTCTATGTGGAATCACATTTCATCATTAATATTACTACTCAATTTTTTTTTGAAAAATTTTCATGATAATTGAAATTGCAGTCAAAAGAATCAACCCATGTTGTGAGACATTGGTGATGACTCCCAGTCTCAATGACATTAGGGCACCAAATGAAGCTCACATACTCTGGAATCAGCTTCAGTTAACCTTACCAAAATCAAATTCAATTTACCACAAATATATATAAAATTACTAATTCTAGGCTAGGAAACTATGGAGTCATGATCCCCAAGTGTCAAAATCCACGAATTAGGTCATTTTATTTTTCTATGCGTAAATTTAATGTTTTTTAATTTTTATTGAATACTCATATTAAAACATCAATGATCAACAAACCTATTCAATTTATTAGGGGGACCCCAAGAACTCCATGCATTACCCCACTATTTAAAGGATGTGCTTTGTGAACCCTTTTTTTATTTGGATGAAAATATAAACGATGAAATTTCAGATTAGAGAGCCACACTTTCCAAAAAATATGCTCATGAAATCATACATGGATTAAAATTAGAATCAAAGCATGGTAAAATATTTGATATTAAGTTTCAAAGTCTAAAATTTGTATTATCATTTTTAATGTGAAAGGAATTTTTCTTTCCATTTACACACATTTTTTTCACATAATTTTTTTTCACACAAAAAGAAATTTTTTTTACACAAAATAAAATTTTTTATTTCATCGATCCCCCATCAAAAAATAACATTTTCCCTAGTGTTTGAAAAAAATAGAATTTCGAAGTGGATAGAGGCAGAGAAGGGGAGTTCAAAAAGAAAATTGAAAATGAGGATCATGGAATGAAGTCACTAGGTTATTAAATTTGATGTTCATGATACTCCAATTTAGTTCGTTGATATCCATGACACTTTTAGAGTTCCCTAGTGGAAAATGAAAAAATAGACAAAAAAACAAAACAATATATATATATATAGTAAGCATAAAATATAAGTATATATAAAGAAATTATTATAAAAGGAAGCACTATAACCCATAGATTAGTGGTAGGTGCACTACACTATCTCCCTTTGGTCCCGAGAAAAAAGTCCCCACGGCTTCGCCAGTTGTGACTTGGTTTTCTCTACGACCTATGATGTGTATTTTTTATTTTTTATTTTTTTTTATTTTAACTGAAAAACACATAAAATTAAAATTAACTTATTATACAATGATTTATTTTTAATCTTTTGGTTAAGGTATTACTCAAGGATCACAAAACATGACATGGATGAATATGGTGATCCCCTTCCATAACCATCAATACTCATAATAGAAGAACATGTCATAATTTTTTTTTAAAAATATCATCATGATTCATATACTATATTTTCAAAATAAAGATGAATCAAAATCATTGGAAACATAAAAACCATGGGTTCCCTCTCATGCATCGGTTTTGTTTAATGTCTCTAGCTCATCACGAAACGTTAATTATTTAAGTATTTTCTTCATCTAATGTTGGTTCATATAATTTTTCATCAACTTAATTTTTTTAATGGTTCAATGAATGGTTTGACACTATGAAAATTAAATTTAAAGGTATGACCATTGGTGGAATCTTTAATCTCTACATCCCCATGGGGGTGCTCCTTATGCACTATGTATTAACCTAACTATCTAGACCTCAATATTCCTTGGTGTAAATAATATTTAGAGATATAAACATAATTGTTTTACCCAATACAATGTGGTAGGTTTAAAGATTTCTAGATTGGTAGTCCTGTATTTACCTATATTAATCCTTGTATTTTCTTAAGCCTCCACCCTATGTTCCTCTAGTTTATTGACATCTAATTTCTTTTTTGTTTCAGCCAATGAGATGTCGTAATTCATTTTATTAATTTCTTATATGGCCTTATGTTCAATCTACACTTGAAAATGTTATGATTGTAATTTCTAAAATTATTTTATATGAAGTTCGATATGCCCAAATTGCATCATAGAGCTTTCTCGACCAATCATTCCTAGATGGATTAAGAATTTTATCGAGAATTTTTTTGATTACTCGATTGGCTAACTCAACTTGACCTTTAGTCTACTGGTGGTAAGCAATGGAAACTTTGTGAGAAATTCCAATCTTTTCCATTAGTGATGAATAAGGATGGTTGCATAAATGAGTTCCACGATCACTGATAATAGACCTAGGAATTTAAAATCTTGAGAGGATGATTTCCTTGAGAAATATAATCACAATTGGATGGTCCTGAGATTTTGTTAAATTGGACTCAACACATATTTATACATAATCGACAGCTAAAATGATGTTCTGATATCCCTTACAGTTTGGGATGTTACTCATGAAATTGATTCCACATCAATAAATTATTTCAACTACTATGATGGGAGTGATTGGAATGTCATTCCTTTTTGTGATGGTCCCAACATATTGATAGTTATGAAAAATTTGAAAAAATGTGTAGGAGTACCTTGAATTGGTCGGCCAGAAGACACCACACTAAAGAATCTTAGAAGATGGTTTCTTATAGGAAAAGTGACCATTAAATTCCTCTCTAAGAAAAAATTTAAGGATGGACTCCTATTTAGATTCTAGGACACACCTCTTAATGACATGGTCAGGGACAAACTTATAGAGGTATAGATCATCAGACACATAGTTCCTAACATTACAAAAGAATTTACTTTGAGCATGAGTCCCTATGAATTTTGTAATGAATCATGTAACTAAGAAGTTTTCTATGTCGACATACCATGGGAAATCACTCACTGAATAAAGGTGCTCATCGAGAGATGAACCAGAAACAGAAAGGTTATTTGAGTTGTTTTTAATTTCATCCAAGAGAGATTATAATCTATAAAATATTCAACCCTTATTTACCCTTTATTACGAGGTTATTTTCATGTAATAGAAGGACCCCACATAATTAGTCTATCCATAGCCTCTTGTTTTTGGACGAGGAATTTTAGTACAGAATGGTCAGTGAACACAGTGATGGGGGATCCAAAGAGGTGGGACATAAATATTTCTAAGGAAAACATAATAGCATGTAACTCTTTCTCAGTTGTGGTGTAGTTGATTTTTGCATCATTTATGGATTTTCCTTCATATGCAATGATGAATGGATTTTTCTCACACTGTTGCCCTATGTCCGCTCCAACAGCGAACTCACTCACACCACACATGAGTTCCAAAATAATGTTTCCAATTTGGAGACTTCATGATATGTGGAGGGATAAGAGATTAATTAAGTATAGAGAATGATTCCTCACAACTTTCTATAAATAAAAATTGATCATCTTTCACCAAAAGAGAACAAATTGGTCGAGAAATAGAGCTGAAATTCCTAATGAACCTTCTATAGAAACCAACATGTCCTAAGAGAGACCACACATCCTTTACAGTTTTGTGTGATGGAAAGTGAAGAATTATGTCAACCTTGACATTATCAACATCAATCCCTCTACTCGAGAATAAATGGACAAGGAGAAGAACCACTTTAACCATGAAATGGAATTTTTTTCATGTTTAGGACTAGATTCCTTTCTTCACATCTTGACAAGACACTCTAGAAATTTTTCCTTCATCCATCAAATGTGTCCCCCATCATAGAGAAGTTATCCATGAAGACCTCTAGAAAATTACCTACCATGTTTGAGAATATTCCCATCATGAACCACTGGAATGTTCATGGGGATTTGAATAACTTTAAGGGCATGTTTATGAATGTAGAGATTCCAAATGGACATTTGAATGTAGTCTTCCCTTGATCCTCTAGGGATACCCCAATTTGATTATTCACTGAGTACCCATCTAGAAATAGTATAAGCCATGAACTTCAACACTCTAAAGGACTTGGTCAATGAATGGAAAGAGGAAATGGTCTTTCTTGTTATATGATTTTAGCTTCCTATAGTCGATACAGAAATTCTAGCCACTAATCACCCTTGTTAGAAGAATTAAACCATTCTTATTGGTTATTTCTATGATTTTAGCTTTTTTTGGAACCACTTGGATAGGGATGACCCACTCAATCTCAGCTATGGAATATATGATACATGATTTTAACAATTGTAGAGGTTATTTTCTCAGTACTTCCATGAGATTATGATTTAGTCGTTGTTGAGGTTGACTACCTGGTATTGAATCAGATTTTAGAACAATCCTATGAGTCCCGATAAGTGTTCTAATCCCAGGAATATCAGACAGGGACTATCCAATGGATTTATTATGTTTTATAAGGATATATAGAATTATCCTCTCATGATTGTCTTGAAGATAAGAATAAATTACAATATGATGTGTTCCATTTTCGCCAAAGAAGGCATACTGAAGTGAAGAAGGATGTTCATTCAATTCATGATCATGTTGGTTCAATATTTCTGCATAATATTTGGACATTGGCTCAATAACAATTTCTTTTTTTAGAGTATCATATATTATTGATTTCCCAAATGTATAAGTTTTAGCTACTAGATTGTCTTGATCATATCTAGGGAAGGATGTTGGAGTGGTCTCCATGAATGTAATTTTTTGAAATAATTCACTGATTGTTGGACCTATGATTGCATCGTTAGAGAAATTTGAAAATGATTCAAGCTAAAGAGATAAACGTCCTTAAATTGAAGAAAGAAAATCAATCTCATCCTAACAGAAAAAACCATCAAATATTCTTTTATGTTCTATATATTCATTATAAATTATTCATATCATGCTTATATAATGAATGTCATCATCATCCCTTATTTGTGAGATTTCATTATATAAGTTCATGTCTAGACTCATGTTTCCAAATTTGATGGTCACACTCCCATTTCATACTCAGATAATAGAGTTGATTTTAGAAAGGATGGGATGAAAAATAATGATTGGGGTTTGTTCATTGTTTCCTATGTTAGGATTTTTGTAAAAGACAATCAAGTGAGCAGGGTAGATGATGATTTCTAAATTGACCATAACAACCTTTAAAATCCCCTTTGGAACCCTAATTCTATGATAATCATGTTGAAGTGTGATAGATGTGGGTTGGATCTCTTCTAGGCTTAACATGTAGAACACAACATAGGTAATGAGATTGATAGTAGAACCTATGTCACACATGTCTTTGATAACTTTGTACCCTCCTAGTTCAACATTGATGTAAGGACATCCTGGATCTTTCATCATTGGTGGATGGGTTCCATAGATTGTTGTGCTAACATTTGATACTAGAAGGACTTAGTTATTATCTGAGAATTTCATTTTAAATGTGTACATTTACTTAAGGTATTTTTAGTATGAAGGAATGGTTTGAATATCATCGAGGTTTGGAATGCTCAACTTGAAATGTCAGATTATTTCCTTCTATGTTTCATTCAAATCAGGATTGTTTTTCTCCTTCATGCACTAATTAAATTGTGCAGGTTCTGGGTTTTATTGTTGAATAGTTGTTTCATTGACTATGATTTCGTGTTTTTCAGTCTGATAATTTGGTTCATTGAAACTTTCATCCAAGTTTGAATATTCATATGGGTTTTGAGTTAGTTTTTCAGGTTTCTCAATTGATTTCCGACTTCATAAAACAGTCACAACCTCTTGTTTTTCATGAGTTGTTTGAGTGCAACTTTACTCTTTAATTATAGTTTGTTGTGTAATGGCTTCTGTTGGCATGGGTGGTTTTAATATTTTTATGGTTTGATGTTCTTGTTTTAGGTAAGAGACTTCTTAGTTCATCAATTCCATTTTTTTTATAGTTTTTCTAGTAGGCTTTGTGTAATAGTTTGGGTTGGTGCTTGTGAAGATTGGTATATCCTGGGGGTTATTTTGGATATGGGATGTATTGTTGTAAATGGACCAGTGGCCACTTGTATTGGATAGGTTGGGTTTAGGACTATTTATGGTTTTGTTAGTTCTAATGGGGGTATGTATTGTGTCCTTTTGGTTGGATAGGTTGTTGGTTATCTTTCTAGCCTATGACTAGGTGGTAATTATACCTTGGGTTGAAGGTGTTTTGGTATTGGGTATTTTGAAAGATCAAATAATTTACTTCCATTAGGGATCCTTCTAAAATTAAATCCTTGATGGATGGAATGGTTGGGTATTTTTCTGTCTTATGGTCATGATTATCACAAATTGTGCAAACAGGGTCAACAATTTAGATTTCATGGACTTTCCTAAGGTATATCTCTTCAACCATCCTAGAGAGTATATGGGTTTTCCCCTAAGGATTTCTCATTCTCTATGTGTATGGATTACAACAATTCATTGTGGTTTTTCCGAAAATGTGATGTTCCCTATGTTTGATTTTGTCCAGAAAGGCTATCTAGATACTCATAAGAATCAGTTGGGGCTTTGTTTTTGAATGTTCTATAACACATAATGTCAAAGAATTGTTTTTCCCTATATGCAACCCTTCATAGAAAATTATCACTTGTTAAGGAATCGAAAATTCATGGCAAGGTTCCATGTTGAGTGTTTCGTTTTACCTTTCCCATGTTTCTTAGAATGAATCCCCCTCTTTTGCAAAAATATATTTGGATTCCCTTTTTATGTTGAATTGTCTAGTAGTGGGGAAATTATATTTTTGTAGAATTTTCATTGTAATTGGTCCCATGAGTTTATTGATGATGGTCTCAAAATTTTTAGCCTATTTTTAGCTCGATCCAAAAAATATAGAAATAGCCTCATCTTAGTTGATCCTAGTTGATGTAGGGAAAAATGGTTTCTACAATGTCATTGAACTATTTGACGTGAAGTTAGGGAATCTCGGACCTCATTCCATGGAATGTGGGAAGGTGGTTTAAGACATGGGGTTTAATGATGTATTTTGAATATCTTACATAATTGTGTCTAATTAATGATGGGGAATTGGTCCAATGATGTTTTAGGTAGTCAAACATGGTTTGATCTACTGCATTGCCAATGTTTGGGGATGCCTCATTTGGATTTCCATTTCATTTCCTACCCTGATTTATGAGTTGGTTTCTTTGAAGATCATTTAATGAAATGGGATCGATTTATTATACTAGAGAATTATGAATATTATGATCTAATGGAACTATTTCCCTTGGTTTACATGACCCCCAAGAATCCAAACTATCCACCCTAACTAGACCGTTTGATGGGTCATGAGTGTAGGTGGACATGAACCAAAAGGAAAAATGAGAAAGGGAAAAGATAAGAAAATTATTATGGGAATAATAGAAATTGGGGATAATAGAATGGTTGTTTAAAATGACTTACTTGGGTCCCTGGAAACGATTCCAAAATTTTGTCTCACCCAAATTTACCCAATATTTTAGGGTTATGCAATCTCTATTATTTTACCTTGGGTTGTCAAATCCTCAGAGACCTCAGAAGAAACCTATAGACATGTAAATTCTATGAGATATTTTCAGATATTAATTGGCCAACATTGGGTTGCTTTAATATGGGATTAAGTGAAAACTAAGATTATTAAGTGAATTCAATTTATATGAATGAGTTTATCCTTGGTTGTCATATGGGGTGTATTGCGTGATAATATTTTTTAATGGTTTTAATTTATTATATTTGAGTCATGTTTATTCAATAATATCAAACAACATCATCTATTAATGGTTTAATATCAACAAACTATAATACTTATCACCTAAACACTTGTAAGATCAAATTCATGATCACTCCAACGTAGAAGTTCGTATTATCACTTGATGTATGTGGCCTTAAAATTCAATAAGGATGAAGATGTTTTAAAATCATCAAATAAAAATCTCCAATAAAAGAAGTGATTACACATAAAATGGGTGATAAATAACATCCAATCCGGCCCATTTAAATTACCTTGGATGTATCCATAAAAGGTATTTCCCTCCATTGATACTATGGTTTCAACAGAAGAGGGTTGTAGAATTATGATTGAGGAAATGGAGAAGCAAAACAAATAAAAAGAAAATGATCAATCCACCATTGTGTGAATAATTTCACAATGTTTGGTGTGAATAAATTCACATAATGATGAAACAATATAAAATTGATATGTATATAAATAGAAAAATAGGAAAAGAATAATTTTTATTTCGAAACTAAGATGAATTAATAAAACATAATGTTGAGGAAGAACATTACATTCGAAAAGTGGCAGCATAACATTACAATGATAGAAAGCATCCAAGATCATTAAATCCAATAACATCACTGAAATAAATTGGATTTTTTGGGATCCTTGGGCCTATCCTCAAATATTGAAAGTCATAATACTTTATTATGGTAGGACTAGGGTTGTGGAGTGCTTGTGGAACTTGGAATTTTCCAGTATCGACCCGAGGTGGGAACGAGCTTGAATCCACTGAATAAAAGAACCTACATTTTCTTCTAGATGGACAAATAATTTTGGGGCTTAGAAGAATAAAATTAATCTCAAGATATACCCCATCCTTAGGTTATGTATCAGACATACATAATTTATTCTTTATGAGATATGTGTAAAATGGTGGGTTATTTTTCTTGGCCATAGAATCGGGCCCAAAATTTTTTCCTCAACATGGGCCACCTGGAAATCCATTCAAACATCATAACTGATTTTTAAAACTATTTTATTAAATGATACCCATGATTTAATATATCTTTAGATCAATTTTATGAATTATTGTTCTTGGATATTGGCAGATACATTAGTTTTATTGGGAAGATATCCAGTTCACATCACCCAAAATGTCGTTTGTTCTAGGCTATCTTTTGTGGTCCTCCAATATGTATCTTAAAGTACTTTAAAAGTATGAATTGTAACCAATGTAATGAGAAACATGAAAATTAAATATTAAAATAAATATCAAGATCATTTGGTACTTTAAATAATGATAAAAAATGTACCATGTAACAGTACATTTTAAGAAGGAATTATAATTATAATATGATATAATGTTCAAAGTGATAAATGCACTAAAATGGTATTTATGAATAATAAATCACATGAATATTATATATATTAACAATAAATATTATCCTCATTCTGTTTCTACTCTATCATCTTTGGATAAAGATAACTATTTAACTCATTCCACAAGGGGTGTCAACCCTGACATGTGAAAAAACATCAACGACTCCCAGAAAGCACCCAAATATACTCGCATCAGAATTCATGTCTCAAGTGGGTATGACCTCATCTCCCGAAACAATATTCTGCTCAAGGATGAAATGGTTACAAAAAATATAATAATACACACCATGATCTCAACCATCCAATATGGCTCCCATTTGAGAGATACACTCCATTAGGAATGCCTAACTAGTTCTAGTTATACTTCCCAACACTTGAGAGATGTCATCAATAACCTGAAGAATATCAAAATCTATTAGAGACCCAAGTGGATAAGATTACACCACAACACTACTCATAATTGAGGGTGAACTTATATAGACTAAGAAACACATGAATCATCTCTCTCTAAATAATAGTTGTACCAAACCTCGCCACTACAGTAGAATCAAGGGAGTAATAGTTCTTAAATAACCAGAAATGCCCCGATCGCTCCTATATAGAGTGGCCCTGACCTCATTTCCGTGAGGAAGTACTAAATAATTTGCACGTATCACATGTCACTAGTGTAGGATCCCACTAAATAGAATTGTACACATTACATGATAGAGAACAAACTCTAATTGAGGACATGTTCCCCTCTTCTACATAGAAAAAAGAGAGTATTACTCTATACATGAGGGAATGAATCATCATATGAAGGGGGTCTACCACTCTATGGATAGATGACCAGCACTCTAGTATAGCAGTAAATGGCCACACTACCAGACTATTTAATATGGGGTACTCACACCATTACACTAAAGGGGAGTACTATCCCAATGATGTAGTACGTGATCCTCGACAAGGATGGAGAGTTATAACTCTATATGGTTTACACATATGGAGATACTACACCATAGGAAGATAGGGGTGTTCCAACTATAAATATATAGGACCTTTACCCTAACAAAATAATGGAATACACAATATATAATTATATCAAATTCTAAGTACCCACACCATGGCATGGTTGAGGGGTAGCAACTCCATGATAGAGGAACAAAACCCTTGTTCAATAGTTGAGTAACTACTCTATCTGGGAAAAACATAATGTAGTATACACACCCTATCTCGGTAGGAGTGTATTGTATCCCACAATAAGAGTAATAACTGGATCTTCTAACCTAATTCTTTAATGGATTATAATCCCTGAAAGAACTACTTTATGATAAAATAATAAGTAGCCACAATAAGGGGTGTCACATCTCTACCAATGCGGAGAGGTAAGGTATACTCACGCTCTAATATGATATGGGAGTACTAGTAAAAGAGAATCTCTTCATGAACAAAACTGATATCCAACATTATTTAAGAACATTTATAATATAATGACGAGTCCAAGGGACCCACATTCTATGTTTTATGTAAAGGGTACCGAACATGACACCATTATCATGGCCAACATAGATAGCTACCCAAGGATAAGCATCACTACAACTAAGTAGTGACCAAAACAAACAACATATTTTATCATTGGTCTAAAATTAGTCACCCATTAAGTAATTCATTGTAAAATAATCAGTATAATATGCTTATGAGCATAAATATGAGTCCCATAAAAGGAGATACACAAGGTGGAAACACAACAAGATCTTCAATGGAGTACACAGTGTGCATTGGGGTACACATGAAATGTGATACCACCTAGTAACCTATAAGATGTAAAGTAAAAATAGTTTTTTAACCATTTAGAGATACACAATGTATATATCCCATATATACTATGTCCCTATTTACCCATACATTTTACATGTTCCCCTTCCATAGAGCATGCCAAGTTTTGTCACTTATGCACCATGCATTCCATACTATATGTCTTGTACCAGATAAATGGTAACATAACCATGTGTTTATAATATTACTATTACTAGAACCCCATGTCCATATACATTGGCCATGTACTTTTAGGTTACCATGTAAGATCAAATGACTTCACAAGGCCATGTCCTTGGGCCACAAGTCATTGGGTCACAACACGATGGGGAACCTAGGTACAAAAAATGTATTCCTCGAAACTATTCTTCCCCATACATGAATTAATTCATGTCATTTATCTCTATACTAAAAATATTATATATGGTAATTCTATATGGTAAATACCTATGAATACATCTTATTTTCCATGGTTTTCCCTAAAATAAACAGATCGATATAAATTGAATCAATTAATATTTAAATAGGATATAAAAATGATAAAAAATGAAAAAAAAATAATGGTATCAAGAACAAAACACAATTTAACTACCTTTAGGGAGACATTTGAAGCATGAGTTCAATAATAATGCCCTGATCATTCTACTCCTAAATCAAACGATGATCTATTCCATTAATGGAGATCGATAGTTCTTTTTCACTTAGATGTTGATTTGGATTCATCTTTAACACTAGGGGAGTGGATAAGAGTGGATCCTCTTTTCGATTGTTCACACAAACATGAGGGTTTGGGGTGTTGGTTTATATTTTAATTACATTTAACTTAATTAACCAATCCACAAAATAATGTCCCACCAATATACATACTCTATTGAACCATGTTAAGGAAAATTTATGTCACTCCTATTGTCATGAACCAACCCGGGGTGACCCTGAACCGGTCACCCGAGCTGGTCCGCGACATGGCCCGAGAGGCGTTCCCGATCCTCCCGGGCTGGCGACAAGCGCCAGGGCATCAACATAGGCTACGGGAACGATTTCTCCCAATATTAATAAATAAGACAACCAAATTAACACAGAGCAGCGCATAAAAGAGAAACTAAATAAAGTGACTAAACAGGAACAAACGGGAATCAAACTAACCAAACACGACGTCCGAACAAACTCCGTGCGACCTCGCGGGTCGCTCTCCGACTCAATGATCAAGCATCGCCCTAGGCGAGCACACTCAATCTATAGCATGCACGAACACTAAAAACAGAAAAGAACTATAGGTGTGAGTATTAAAACTCAGTAGGCTATCCCGATATCTATTCCCAATGCACTACCTTTAAAATAAAAGAAACATCATGTCAAGTTTGAATTATAATTTATAAAAGTATGTTTTTCTAAGCATTTTACTTAAAAACAAAGTATGACCCATTTCCCTTTACCATTTCCAAATTCGGGTTTATTTCATCTATTTTAATGACATTTTAGGAAAAGGGAAAGTGATGTTTAAATTTTCAAATTTGTACAAAGGGGATTAAACACTTTCATTTGAAAACAATTTTTTTGAAACCTAATCAAAAGAAATTTAACATTTTCCAAGGAAAACAATACACCAGAGTGCACAAAGTAAAACACACAACAAGGGAAATGTAGGTATACATGTGAGAATCATAATCATTACTGCAAGCTACAAAAGCTGAAGAGACATGGGTGAACCAAGGAGATCGAGAATAAACCAGATGACACCAATACATGAGAAATCATCCTTATCGACATGTCACGATGAAATCAAAACAAACAATACGCTCAACCATCCTCTCTCAGGAAGGTCGAGGGCAAATACCATAGTAATAAACCCAATATATCCACCTAATATGGGCCACTGGTCAGTACCATAACCTACCAGTGCAGCAATCATTCTTAGAATATTCTCTCAATATTCCAGATTCCCATGTCTCAAGTGTTTGAAAAAGGGGTGAGCCAACTGATTCCAACCGAGCCTCCAATCATATACATATATATATATAAATCACAACAAGCATCACCCCGAGCCACTCCGTGGAACAAACTCGTGCCTTTAAACTACTCACGTACCTGGGAGCCACTAAGAGCGGCCTCCCAAACAATCAATTGGAACCAAGGAATGAGAGTTGTCCTAAGAGGGTTCTTTTATCAAAACATTTTCATCTCTTTCCATAAGGTGCCAAACGGGCATTAAATACATTTCACAATCACTACTCAAAAAAAAATACAACATCTTTATAAGACCAACCCCATTTTAAAACAATTTAATGAACCCACAAAACACTACTTCACAGGCTGCCAATATTTTTATAAACCAAACCAACCCATTTTCTTTTTCCAAATAAACTTTAAGATCCAACCGGGCAATTTCTCAAACGAACCAAAGTATTTGTTCACGCTTCAAAAGAAATCATTTCTCATTAAACCAGAACACTATTTTATATTCTGGGAATTATGTTTAAAATCCAAATGGGCATTCTTTCATTATTGGGTGTCCTCTCGTCAAAAGGATGTTTCATGTGTCCGGTATAAAATAAACGGCTCCTTTTTACACTAAATTACCATTTAAAATTTAACTATATTATATTGAAAATTAATTATCATATATTATCTCATATTTATTAAAATTAATAAAACATTTATTTTGAACAATTAGGGTGTGCAAGCAGTAAGAAATAATATAACATAAATTTTAAAAGCAGTGCAAAGGGAACCTACATCAAGATCAAAGTGCGACGGCAAAACGACTTTGGAAGCAAGGCGCGATGACACAACGTGTGTCCGAAACCATGTGACAAAGTCTAACACTCTGCATAATCAATACCAATGACATAGGCCCATACAAAACTCACTAGATCATGCGGAACCAAGCGTCGGGAAGAAACAGTCACCTTGAAACTAAACCGTGGCGACGACGGAGCCTCGAAAACAAGGCGCGACGATGGCGCTCACTCGGAAACGCCCTGCGCGGGTCCTAAAAATCCCAAACCTACCAAAAAAACATAATTTGATAAAAACCCCAAACAAGAAAAAGGCGAAAGCAATAGTAGTAATAATGATAATAATAGTGATAATTATTACAACGATAATAATAAGAATAGTAAGAATAATAAAAATAATAATAATAAGGATAATAATAATAATAGTAATAATAATAATAATAATAATAACACTAATAATAATAAAAAATAATAATAATAATGACAACAACAAAATAATAAAAATAATAATAAGAATAAGATTAATAATAATAAAATAGTAATAATAATGATATGAATATTAATAGGAATAATAATAATAATAAAAATAATAATGTGAATAATAATAATATTAATAATAATAATAACAATAATAAATTTAATAATAATAACAATAATAATAATAAAAATAATAACAATGAAAAAATTATTAATAATAATAATAATTATTATTATTATTATTATAATAATTATAATTATAATTATAATTATAATAACAACAACTATAATAATTATAAGAAAAATTAAGAATAATAATAAGAAGTGGAATAATAATAAAAGTAAAAGAAAAAATAAAAGAATATTTCAAGGGGGTCTCACGGCTGGAGGGAGTATCGCGCCGGAGGTGCTGCGGTTGCCAGGAGGAGGGCGTGCCGGAGGGCACTTGGAGAGGGAGGCGCACCGCTGAGGGTCCGCCGACCGAAGGCAAGGCAGGGGGGCAGGTCGGAGGTGAGGGAGATTAGAAGGTGGGGGGTGTCGCACCAGGTAGTAGGGCCATGTCACCCTGCTCAAGCGCAGAAAGGGAGAGGGCTGGGTGAGGCTGGCAGGTGTCCGTGACGGGGCTGTCGGACAAGAGACGAGGGTCGGCGCACGGAGGGAGGCAAGGGAGAGGCCGCCGCTGGAAGCAGGAGCCGCTGAACTCGGTGCTCCTGGTATTCAAGGGAGGCTGAGGGGGAAGCCTGCTGTGACAGAGGATGGCGCCTGGTGTTGCGGGTGCTGCTGCAGACGAGGCCGGGTAGTAGGGGTGCTAGGGCGCCAGAGGTGGGAAAAGGAAGCGGCTCCGCTGGAACCGGCGCAAGGAGGCAGGAGAGGGCACCGGGTTCGGACAGTGCACTGGTGTGCAGGCCGAGTGAGGGCTGTCGTCGCTGCCAAGGGGAAGGAGGAAGAAAGGGGGGAGGGTCGTGCATCGGCGGTCAGGGAGGAGGGAAACCGAGGAGGGGATGTTGTTCCAGATCGGACGAAGGAGGGATGTGCAGAAAGAGGGGGAAATAAAAGTGGGAGGCGGCTGAGTCTCTAGCGCCGCACATAGGAAAGGAAAAAAAAGGTTCTTAAATGGAGAGGGTGCGCTGAAACCCTAAAAAAACTAAGAAAATAAAAATAAAGAAAAGAAAATAATAATAATAACAACAGCAACAAATAATCATCATCATAGTGATAAAATAAAATAAAACAATAACGATGTTCTTGTTATTTTAGTAATAACTAATTCTTAATGAAATAAAAATTTTAACGCCGCGCAAATCATTCGCGTTCTAATTAAAATAATATTGTTATTTTAATTCTCCAAGGACATGCAGTGGAACAATTTCTAGGGCGAAGCCACGCTGCTTCCAAACTCGCGCTCTGATTGCACTTCCGACGACGTCAACACCAGAAAGGCATACTTTAATATAACCCAAAGAAATCAATTCGGGGCTGAATACGAACACCAAAAATAATAATAGTAATCATAATATTAAAAATTCATTGGAAAATTCATTTCATTTATAAGATTTAAAATAACAAAATAATCATCATAACTTTTACAATCATATTCGTAAAATTTAATAACGATAATAATAATGAAAATTGAAATTCCAATAACTTAATAATAATAACACAAGTAGTCGCACGGGTACCGGGATTACCGTGCGGCTTCCGCTAATCGTGCGGTGGCTGCACACCAAACCAAATAATAACAACCACAACCACATGATGATAAATGTGAAAACCGGGTCCCGGTGACAGCACAACCACCAATCATAACTTTTACAATCTTATTCGTAAAATTTAATAAAGATAATAATAATGATAAATAAAATTCCAATAACTTAATAATAATAACACAAGTAGTCACACGGGTACCAGGCTTACCGCGCGGCTTCCGCTAATCGTGCGGTGCCCGCACACCAAACCAAATAATAACAACCACAACCACATGATGATAAATGTGAAAACCGGGTGCCGGTGACAGCACAACCACCCCGCCTTAACATGGTCGTCGGGTCCTGGCCTCCTAGGTACCACCAGTTGCCCCCGCAGACACGTGGGGCCCACCCTAGGGTCTACCCACATGCCTGAACAGGTCATCTGACTAATGACAGTCCCCACAGGACAACACTTGTCCTTTCCAGTGTACTTTGTCCTCACTCGCACACATCCTGAGAAACATCCCAGAAGGTCACCCATCCTGATCACTACTCCAGGCCAATCACACTTAACTGTGGAGTTCTAATCAGGTAGCCTCCCAAAAAGGAAGGTGCACCTTGTTGACATGAGTCATATCATTTAGTCATTTGACCCTTTATCATTTGGGGATGCTACAATCACCCCCCTTTAGAGAACAACGCCCTCGTTGTGGGTCCTACATTTCAACCCAGGCTGTGCACCGCACACTTAAGGCTGGTGACCTCCTCTGATACCAAATGTGACAGCCGGGTCCCGGTGACAGCACAACCACCCCGCCTTAACATGGTCGTCGGGTCCTGGCCTACCTGGTATCACCAGTTGCCCCCGCAAACACGTGGGGCCCACCCTAGGGTCTACCCACATGCCTAAACGGGTCATCTGACTAATGACAGTCCCCACAGGCCAACACTTGTTCTTTCCAGGGTACTTTTTCCCCACTCGTACACATCCTGAGAAACTTTCCAGAAGGTCACCCATCCTGATCACTACTCCAGGCCAAGCACGCTTAACTGTGGAGTTCTAATGAGGCAAGCTACCAAAAAGGAAGGTGCACCTTGTTGACATGAGTCATATCATTTAGTCATTTGTCCCTTTATTATTTGGGGATGCTACACCTATGGTAAAAAAATGTGATGAACTATATCATATCCATATAATTCTGATCAATTATTTTACTCAAGATTTATTAATATTCCAAGATAACTTTTTCACACATAACAAAAATTTAATTAATATTTTTAATATCACTACATAAAGGATCTCTTGGTCAATGATTCCAATGTCATGTCAACTATATGCTTCTGAAATTTTCTTCTAAATATTCCAAAGTTGTATAGTTCAAAAATAATTTAGTACATTCCCCCCACATTAATATAATTTCATTTCAGAAATGTGAAATCCATGGAATTATGAAAGAAAACTGAACTCTCCCTAGAAATTCGTACTCTTATTAGATCACAAGGGGTTCATGTGTTGCTTCCAAGCACACACTAAGGGGAAACACCAAGGATATACCATTCTCAAATCTATCTTAATCATCATAAACATCAAGAAAATAATGGGGGCATGCCTCCCCATCTGGGAAAGGTACAAATGTATCAAACCCCATGGTCTATATATATTAATATAGTTTAGTGTTACACAACCACACTAACCTCACAAAGGTAACAATTTAATCCAACAAATCAAATCAACCCATTTATGAACTAAAACACAACCTTCTCTCGAGTATTTAATTAAAGGTTGATTTCAGGCATGCAAGGGTACCCAAAATGAAAAACATGGATTCCCATGTATATCTAATGGGTAATAACGTACCCTAAATCTTAAAAACTATAACTATAACACAAAATTAAAAAATGGAAACACTACTACACAAACTAGTGTCACCATAGTGGTGTATAAATGGTAGGAAAATGATCCACACAATGAAATATTTTTAGGTTCTAACTCTGTTACTGTAGAATAGACTTAAGAAATGACCTCCATACACCTGGGATTCCAAGAATAATGGCAAGGCATAAAAACTACATAGAAAAGTCCAAAACCAACACTAACACTCCATTTCACCAATATTCCATGAACACAAATTTATAAGATACTCATCCACCACATCTTAAATTTGTTTTCTTTGGCTACTGGTGAATCTCCCACATGTTTTTGATTGCATCACCACATCATGTTTTAGTGGAGAAAGCATCGCTATTCCTCATGGGTCCAGAGCTATTTCAAACCACTCCATTTCACCCTCATGTGAATTGAATAAAATGTTTATTCTAATCACCCATGGGTACTAAGAGACAACAAAGAGAAGTCCAAAAGATCACATTGGATCTTACCAGACCATCTGTCAACAACCACCAATACACCACCCAAGCCCCAATCACACAATTCAGTGGGAATCATCCACCATATTTCGATAATATATTATTTGGGTGCAACTAAATCGCCCAAAATATTTTAATTTCATTTGAATTTATGTTTATCAGTGGGGGATGGACTTTTATTCCTTTTCCATTTGAAGCTATGTTAAAAAATACCAACACAAGGCTCTGCCGATGCCCTCCGTAACCCCTGTACAAAATGAGCAACAGAAGGAATGAATAGAGTACCTCACAACACTGTATAAAATTTTATACTAACTAATGTATAATGAAAACTAAGAATAACTCTATTCAACCATATGGATTCTAGGTTAAAGTACTCTACAACTTTCAATTGTCCTCACTGATGTCCTCCAGCACATGGAGCCTAGTGTAGACCACATAGGGGTGGTGGTGGAAACACCTAAAATAGACTTCCACCAGCTTATACTATCCTAGATCCTCCTACACATCCTCCTTATTGATAAACCTAATTGGACAAATATTTTCTCGTCCATGGGGATACTTCATCCTTATCAATCTCGGCTTCTTGGTGGGTCAGAAAATCTCTATAAATTTTACCCAGGATGTTGTAAGTGTAACACCTCCTCTCATTTGGATGACCTGATCCATGATGAACCTCATGTAAAAAATTCCAATGGTATTGAGTGTGGGAGTGTTTTTTCATCCCAATCCATGAGCGTATCATTCTACAACTTTATATTTACTATAGATTCATTATCCCTATGACCACCTTTGTGGGCCGCATTATCTATTCCATCCACTAGTACTCCTTCTATGACTAATGCTAGCTCTAGTATCCCCACATAAGAGGGAATACATGAGTATAGTACAACTTCTTTGGCGTCTTTATGAAATACCTTTTCAAAGCTCTGGTCATGGATGAATGTTTATCGAACAATATCTAGGGAGTATTGTGATTGGTCGGTGAACCCCATAGAGTAATCATCCACATTTATATTACCCTTCTAAAGCTATATAAGCTTCTTCATATTTAATGATCTTAATGTGGATAGGTAATAATATTCCATATAATTCACTAAATTTCTACCCATGTGAGAATCACTTCAACATTGGACTATTTCACAGAACTCCCCCATTACTCGTCCACACCCTTTAGATGAATCGCCGCACGAACCACCATCGGATTGGAAGGTGTAATATCTCTGAAGATTAATTATGTGACTACCTTGTTCCTGTCATATTCTTCTCAGAGATCTAGACCACCCTAATACATTAATGTTCATTTCCTCTTGAACTCATGTAGTCAACTCATCCTATATACTCCCTCGGCCTGAACTATCGATTAAACCATCTTCTCAATGTGTGGTGGATCAACTAATTTACCACCGATAAGAATATCCTCAAAACATGTTCCTTTCACTAAAGACTCACCAATTATAAGATCATCATCAATTTTTAGTTGTTTTCCATATCTTTATATCATCATGGTGGAATCATAAAACATAATTCAAGATTGTCCATAATTGAAGAGTATATCTGGGGAGATAAAACAAGAAGGACAATGAAAAAAGTAAAACCCAATACTACATGTTTCATGTTACATTATGTATATGTGATTAGAGTCTTAGTGATCAATGTTGAAATTAAGGTTATCATTGTCTTGGTGAATGGATATGTTGTCCTCGACACCAACACATTTACCTAGGTTCTGAGAGGGGAACAAAAACCATCCAAACATTTTCTCTATGAAACAACAACCACTTTCAAAAGTGTACAAGTCTGAAAAAGTCTAATGGATTGAACCATCTATGATACCACTAAGTCATAACATGACCAAACATGGCCTCAGATGCAACTCCCCAAACCCATCTCCAAACAACTAGGGTTTTATAAAAAGCACAAAGAATATATATAACACATATTGGAGGCCTTAACATAAATATCCTCTTCACATTCACCCAAAAATATATCAATGAAACAGTAAATAGATTGAAAATGTAGAAACATAAAGGCATGAATACAACCATCACATCTAGTGTACAATTGAATTATATTATAGAAATATGAAAAAACGCATTCCCACTAAAAGAAAATGATAAAAGCTTCAAAAATTTATAAAATGAGAGTATCACTATCAAATGAAACTATTATAAATCTTCAAGACCCTCCATCAAAAAACACCATAGTTGGTCTTGTTCACAAATCTCCACCTACATCCGAACTTATGGGGGCTCCCTCGATAGTCCTATCATATGCACAATAAAACATGTTTGTGAAGATCCCATGAAATATTGAGTATAATGATACTCATTTGGTTCCCCATGAAAAAAAATATAAAATTAAATGCAACAGTCCACTCGACCTAGCTAGAGGAAACTCATACAAGATAGGAACCCCATCATGATCCATATTCATCTAGACATGAATATTCATATCAATCCACATGGTGTGTTAACCCAAACACTTTACTATAAAGTAAGGACTCCAAAAAAAACCCAAATATACTCATCTTAGACTCTATGTATCAAGGGGTCTCGACCTCATATCTAGGGACATGAGTATATGATATTCTTTAATGGAAACCCAAAAATAGGAGAAAAACTCAAAAATATTATCCATACCATATGAAAACCATTTGAAAGATATGGACCATCGAGATCAACCCACTAGGTCCATCTGTAGCACCTTGTTCTAAAGGACCTACCATCACTAACCTATGCCCTGCACATGGAAGTAAAAAACCCAAGTGGAGAGGACCACTCTTTACCCCTGTATAATGTTAAGGGAGAACATATTTAAATTATGAAAAAGTTTCATACTCTTCAATTAGATAATATAGGGACATGTACCTCACCAATTCCCTCCAGTTGAGGGAGTACTTTCTCCTAAATAACTCGTGAAACCTCTATCACTTTTGTATGGAATGGCCCATACCTCTGTCCATCAAGGGAGATATACCTGCAAACTACATGTTCAATGTAACAAGTATAGGGTGACACTCTAATCAAAATTAATTAATAGACTATGGAGTACTATCTATAATAAATGACCCACGCCATACTGCTACATGAAGACATGGGTGTAGGACTCTGTAGTTGATGCACCCCCTTGGTTTGATATGGGAGTACCAGTCTATGGGAAGTTGAGCACACCCTAGTACAATATGGGAGTAAAGATCTACCAACTTATTTAATATGGGGGACCCTTAACATTACATGATAAATGGGTACTGACCCCTTCCTAGAGGCCCCACTCCCCGACATGGTAGGGGAGTTTCAACTCTATCGAGTTAACATTTATGGAGGACTCAAACTCTAGAAATACACAATAGTTATGATGCCAAGGATATAGTACCTATTCCCTAACACAACAGCATTATACCCACTCTATCTATATTCCACTTATGAATGAACCATACCTTGGAACTATAGTGGAGTACCCACTCCATAGATAGAGGATCCAAAAACAGGTCCCACATGGGAGTAATTACTCTATCTGGCGATCAAGTATATAGGGTCTGAACCCTGGATCAGTAAGGGAGTGATGTATCCAACTATAAAAATGATACCCAGAACCGACACCCTAATCCATTAGTGGATAACCAACCTCATAGGCACTACCAAAAGGTAATACAACCCACTCCAATGATGTGGGTAGTAATATCTCCTCAAAAGAATAGAGGTAAGGGAAACATGCTCTCTATCATTATAGGGTATTACTAGTCCCAGAATCTATCTATACAAACATAAACGATCTATAGAATTTATTATGTTCTAGTGTAGAATCCCAAAGAGTCTAGGGGACCCACTTATTATAGATAAAGTTAACTGTAACAACCCAAACGTCATCCTCGATATCCACCATGATCACTAGCAATAGTTTAGAACTATAACAACCACATCACACTAAAAAACTGCCACCTAGTATATCGTAGGGTAAAATAGGACACCAAAAATATATACATGGAAAAATCCCCAGCATAGGCTGCATACAAGCACCAACAAATTCTCAATGATGTAGTTACACAAGGATGAAGATCTGAAGAATATATTTAAAGGAATACATGACATGAACTGGGTTCCACATGACATGACCCACTATATCCATTACACATCTAGTATGCCATACTATAGGTATTTTTCTGGAAAAATGAGTAAATTGACATGTGTTTTCTCTGACACATTCCCAACACCTCATGTCCTTGTACATTGTCCATATACTTTTACATCACAATGTATGATCACATAGAATAACAAAACTTACCCTCTAGACAAATTATGTGGGGTCACTACCCTGCCTGTAATCTCGGTACCTGAAATGTAGTCCAAAATGTATTATTCCTTGAAATGGAAGTGTTTCATGGTGTATCACATTATATTACACATTCTATTGATAGTAATTCTAGATTGTAATTACCTTAAAAAAAATTCATATTTTTATTGATTTTATTAAAAACGAACTGATAAACTTATACAGGTTTATATTAATTGATATATGGATCTATAACCCTAAAAAATGTAAAATATGTTATCATGACAAAAAATCAGACCACCAACCATGTGGAAAAAATAGCCATGCTTCTGGTGTTGAATGATGATTGAATAATGCTTCTCTATAATCTAATGACAATTTGTTCCATTAATGGTGGAATATTGTACTTCCTTGCATTAATTTGTCTTAGTTTTTATCTATCACTTGAGGGGATTGGATAGAATTAGATGTTTTTTTGTTCCCAAACATGAAAGGATAGGTGTATTATTTTAGATTTTTAATAAATTTTCATTTAATTAATTTATACACCACATAATGCCTCACCCACAAGTCGTGGTTGTGCAACCAATATAGTCATCATAGTTTCAATCATTTGGTAAATACGAAATTATTATCTCAAACACTCCCTTATATTTTTAATCTAAAACTATTCAACAGATTTATTCACATTCCTATAGAAACTGCATGCAAGTGAAAAAATATATTTAATATTTTTAAAATCACCATGACGAGTCTCTCCTATCACCAAATTCCCATACTGATTCAATTTCCAGATTTAGAAATATTCATATTAATATTCCAAAGTATTATAGATCAGCCACAAGACAATAATGTCTCCACAACTATACGGAATTTTCCCCTAACTGTGAAAGACATGGAATGATAGAAGAAAACTGACCTCACCACTAGAACTCCCATGAAAGTGATTCCACCAAGGCTTCCCATGCAGCTTCCATCCATGGACTCAAGGAACCAACAGTTGACAAACCACTATCATGTTCATATCCAATGAGTTCAAAATTATGAAATAAGTAGGAACATGTCTCCTCAGCTATTACTGGTGGAAAAGAACCAACCACTTGGCCCATCAAAAACCATAGTTTCTAGTTACACAAAACATTTAAAACCCGACACATGTACTAACATAACCCAATTTTTTACATCCACCCATGGATGAACTACACCTCGAACGCATCAATAATATTGAAATCATGTTTGACCCTGAGTTGGATAGAGTACCAATAAAACCTAATAGGGTTTCTATTGAGTAATCATCAGGTCTAACCAGGTCATTCATTTGTGAACATCTAGATGGAACACAACCTAGAAAAAAAAACATCACCACACCCACTAGTGATTCACCAACTAAGTATGTATGGTAGAAAACGAATATTCATTGTGAAAAAAACATAGGTTCTAAATATTCCACCATATAATGGATCTATGAAAGGATATACCTCCACTCGGGCTATAAAGGATAAGATTCATGCAAAAAAACTCAACTAGAATGGAACAGTCCTAATATGACACTCTATTTGACAACATCATAAATAACATAAAAGTATATGAATCCCATACACCACACCTTGACACTGTCCACATTTGTGTATAATTATCTCAACCACACAATTTTGGTGGTGTAAAAAAAACTATTCTTGATGGGGATGTTGTTCCTCATCCTAATGGGTCCAATGATAGGTCAAAACAATACATGTAATCCTTGATTGTCTTACGTAAAAGGTAAATTCCAAGTATGTGAGGGTACTAATGGACAACAAAGGGTTGTCTATATTCTCACATTAGGTTGTACCTAGACCTATATCTACAACCACCAATGCACCATGATGACTATAACACACAATCATGATGGAATTATCCAACACACCTCAATAATATACATTTGGGAAACACAGCGTTTCCCACAAAGTTATACTCACAAAAAAAGTTATTTTCAGTTGTGGAAGGAAAAATATTCCTTGTACATTCATAGCTATGTCAAAAAAACACCAAAAAATTGTTTTAATGATACCCTGCATCACCTCGTTACACCTTGAGAAAGTACAAAACAAATTACCTCACAATGTTGTATAAAATTTTCTATTGTATAAATTATAAATGAAACCAATAAAACCTCTACACATAATAGGGTATTCAAGGTTAAATGTCTCTATGTTTTGTAGCTTTCCTCACCTAAGCCATCCCTCACCCTGAACCTCACATGGAACACCTTTTTTTGTTGGTGAAAACACCTCAAATTTCCTTATACTAATTGTTTTCTCTCAAATCCATCTAAAAAAATTCCATTTTGTGGAAATCATGCCTCCAATCATTGCCTCTTCCATTGAAATCCTTCAATCAGATCCATCTCAATTTCTCTTTGGGTTAAAAAATATATAGAAAGATGCCAATGATCATCATATGAATAACACCACCTCTCCTTCGACTAAATAGATCCTCATAACCATTCCTACAGTACATACCAATGTTCTTGAGTATAGGAATGTATATGCCTCTTGTTCTATTATCCTATCATATATCGTATACTAGATATTTAAAATGGCTCAGAATCATGACCACTACTATGGGCCACATATGCATGTCCCTATACTGTGAATATATCTATTTTTAGAGCTCTATCTAGTACCCCTGCATAAGAATTAATGGATAACAAGACCAAAAATTCATAGATGTTACTAGGGAGGACTTTTTCAGAGGTCTGAGATCTAATGAATGGATCTCAAACCATATCCATGGAGTATCATGACAGGTCTATGAACATTTCCAATTACACCACCACAATCTATCTATACATCAAATGATGTATAAACTCTTGGATATTATCTATTTTTAGTGGGTTCGGTTAAAAATATTCCCTGAAGAGACACTCAATATCTTTATAACATCCTTGAACTAGTTATTCACTTTCTGGGGGTTTGGATTACCCTGATACCTGAGAGGTTGCTACCTATGGAGATCTTTCATCACAGTCAGCCTACACACATCCTTGGATAGAACTACATGCCCATCAATTTACTCAATGGGTCATGGAACAACTGGGAAACAAACTAGATGAATTTCCAGAGAACTAGTGACTTTCCCTAAATTCTCTCCATGAAGAGGATCATCACCACAATCCTTTGATGGATCACTATCTTTTATTTGTCATGGTGGAATCCATAAATAAAATTCAAAATTCTCCATGGTCATAGAGAATATCTACATACATGTCTCAAGATGGATAAGGAAATAACAAAACCCAGTCCTATATGATACATATACTATTATGTCCTAGTGATCATTGTCCAAATGTATCGATTCATAGAAATGTAATCCAAGTCCTAGTGAATGGATAAGGTGGTTGACACACCATGTCTAGAACATCATCTCTGATATTTGTACATGAATAATTGTAACAATGTCACTATGAAACCCTAACCAAATTTGAATGGGAACTAGTCCAATAAATATCCAATGTATCGAACAAGCTCCAATACCACTCTGCCTTTACCCGACCAAATGAGGCTCAAGACACAATTCCCCAAATCCTTGTACAATAGGAAATGGGATGGATAATTCTTATAATAAGGTTTACTACACAAATTGGTGGAATTTTCTTAATGTACTTGTGTTCATGAACCCACCGTCAACTTGATGAAATAGTGCACATATATAAGCAGTGGGAAGATAAAATTCTTGCATAAAACTATCTGAAAAGATTATACAATATATGTACTAAAAGAAAAAATGGAATGAACACTCACCCTATAAAATAATTATATCAACTCTTCCAACATGATCAAAAGGAAGGGATCACTTTCAAATGAAATATCATGAAATATCATCAACTGAGCACTCTATCACACCTTGGATGGTCAAGATCATTAAACTCTACCAACATTGGATCCTATTGGGACTTTAAGGAATGGCATGTAGCCTCCACAAGACATAATAAATTTTGTAATATCTATGCTAGTGGTGAGTATAATAATACTCTTTATCCAAGACAAAACCCAAAAAAAATAGAGCAATTGTAAGGCAATAATCCTCTGAGCTGTTCCAAGAGGAACTCAAATTAGATAGGAATTCCTTATCAAAACATACTTAGCTAAACAAGACTAGTTAGCTCTTTCTATAAGGGGTGTCAACCTAGAAACAACATAACACCACATAGACTCATATATATCACCAAAATATACTTATATAATATTATAATTCTCAATTTGATCTGTCATCGTAACCATTGATATGAATCCACTCTAGGAACTAATGATAACACAATAATAAAATTTGACACTCCATGAGACCATCCTTCCCATATTTCAACCATCTGGGTGATACGATCTATCAAGAACAAATAATTCGGTCCAAATATGCTTCCCAACAATAGTGGGCATACCATCTCCAACCTGGTCTATGTGAAATGTCGTAAGAAATCCAATTGGAGTTTCCCACCCATCATCACTAAACATAGTTGAGGGAGAACTACATCAAAATATAAACCATGTTCAACCTCAATAAAGTGATAATGGAGAGAATTGTACCTCGCTAAAGCCCTATAGTCAAGGTATTACTAACTATATATGAACCAATAAACCCTTATGCTTTTTAATGTGTTTTACATGCCCAAGCCCATACAGGGAGCACTAGGGTCTATCTAGGTATCTTTCGTAACTTGTGGAGGGGACCAATCATAACAACTATACTCAATAGATGAGGGAGAACTAACTCTAATAAAGAAAGCACAACCGATAACTACTCAAATATGGGGGAATAATCCTCCATTATTGAGGATCCAAACCCTTGTAGGATAGAGGAGCACCACTCTAGAGCTAGAGGACCCAAACCATGGTATGGTAGGGGATTGCCACTGTAAAAATGCATTTACTGTAGCAATACTCTCACTTAGATATGTAATGAACGACTGTTTTAAAATGGAAATTTTTTCAAATTATAAATTGAGAAAATCAAATGAAATCACAACATAATGAACTAATATGTTCTATGTTACATTTAAACTTAAATTTGTCACTTCTATGTTTTGAATTTCAAAAATGTGACATACAAGGTTGTGATTCGTAAGTTATTTGGTGTTAAAAATCATCAACATAATTATTTATGAATATTAACATACCATTATGAATAGTAATATTAAATTTCTAAATAGTTACAAACCCAAATAAATAGTTACCATACATATTATATTATATAAATAAGATTCAAGTGGAAGTATGATATACCGATATTTTGGAATAAGAAAATAAATGTTTTACAATTTTTGTTTTTTGAGTAAATCGTGATTTTAATTAAATATTAAATTAATAATATTTGGATTTTTTTGGAAAAATAGATTTCAATTTTTGATTCTAATCATATATGAATAGTATGGGTGAAATTTTTTTATTTTTTTGAAGTACATGAATATTTGGTGAATAGTAAAATACCTTATTTTACCGTGTAAATACATTATAATTTAAATCCACTATTCCTAATATCATAAGTGATGTAAACACCCAAATCTAAAACACACATGCACTTATTAATTTTTTTAGTTATGGAATCATCACTATTTCTAGTCTTGATGGAAAAATAATAAATTAATAATTATAATATTATGAAAATTTTCCTCCCCTACACTATATATATAACCCATTCATACATCTTCTCTTCACTGCTCTCATGAATCATTCCACATGTATATTCTTCCCAAATCACTCCCCATGATCCTACACCACGTCCAATTGCACTTTTTCTCTTCAAAATACTAAATCCTCTCCCATTAAGAGGCTCTTAAGAAATAATGAATCAAGATGTAAATTTCATGTTTTTCTTTCTTTTTTTCTGGTTCATTTGTTTATATTCTATCTTTAACTGTCCTAATCCAAATTTTATGAAAAAAATAGTAACTTATATGTAATAGAATGGTTTTATTATACTGGAATAAGTTATTATCATCCCTTATTTACTCTTCATTTATTTTAGAATTATAGACACCATTTGAGATGTGTTAATTTACCACATTCAATGACGATGGTCTTTCGATACCTGTTACTATCTTAAATTATGGCCACAAAACAATTTTGATGGTTGAATTAGACCATAATATATGTATAATGCCACATCTATGGTTCTGGAATCCTTTTTTACACATTTTATTTGTTTATAAAACAAAATGTGTGCTTTGTGGTAAAAACTACCAATTAGCCCAAAGGATTGTAACTGAGGTTTTTATAATAATTCAATAGAACTCCAAGAAACCAAACTAATTTTTCAACTATGTAACCATATTCATGTTCAATAATAAAATATAACTTCAAATCTGTACAACCACAATTATCATACATGTTTATCCGAACATGTAGTCATCATTAAAACAAAGAAAACAAATGAACCCAAACAATGAAATTGATCTTCATAACCAATAAAAATGGTTCTAAATGAAAATAAAGGGCTATAATAAATATTTTAAATATATAAAATTTTCTGGATTTATTTATAAAATATCCTAATTTTAATATTTTTTTCATTACGTTCAAGAAAAGATCACCATTATATTTCAGTTAAGAGATCCTCTCTATTTAACTTTTATTCATGATTTTCTTCGATGTTATGCCATTTTTTGTAATTCATAGTGATGAGGTATGATTATGAACTACCCCATAAAATATTAATTATTTTTAAATGATTAGGAACCCTTTTCACTCTCATTAAGTAATCTTATGTACACATGATAAAAAGCCGATATTCTGTGAGGGATTCAACCCAAACCACCTTTAGTCATTCGAGTTTCATTATAATTATTTTTACCTAAATGAGGTTATATATTTTTTCTTTGTGAATATTATAAATGATATTTTAATGTTACACACTCATTTATGATGTTCAATTCCTTATTCTATTTCAGGTATATAATTGTTTTCAAGTGAGTCCCTCCTCAATACTTCCTGATAAGCAAACTTGTTTTCAAGGGGATTTCTGAATTATTATACAATTTCATGTTCACAATAAATTATATTTTATTCAACCATTGAATTTATAAAATATATAATTTTATTGTGAAAAACATCTGGGTTCACTTCTTGTTATTTATAAAAGATTTTTCCCTTTTCTATTTTAAATGATCTATTGTATTTTCCTTAAAACCGGTCAAAAATAATTTTATGATAAAATGTCTTGAATACTTTTCATACATGTTATAACTTACACATGAAATCACTCACCATGATACATATCTTGTTTCCCCTATTAATGTCCTTGTATACTATAATTTTCTTCTATCAGGGACACTTTCTTGTTAGGCCCATCTGTTAGGATTTTCTTCATCATTATAGTACCCAATTAATACCATTAGTAATCATTATGTTCATGTATGATTTATTATGTAACATTCTTTATGTTCAAAATATATTCCTGAAGGGTTATGATAGATGTGCCTATACATTGATCTAATTAATTGGTTAAAATTAGGATTCATGAAATGTTTTGTGCAACTGCCTTGGCAGTTAGCCTTGTCATGTGATTTAATATGAAATGATCATAGCGGTTAGCATTGACTCATACGAATGTCATTTTTTATAATGCTTCCAATGTAATACGGTTCCATGTTTATATGGTCCCTTGTTTATATGTTATTATTCCATATGTTCCATACATTTTTTTTATTATTTCACTCCTTCTAACCCATGTTGTAACATCCCAAGTAAGTAGTGAATAATATGTATGTTTATCTATGTCTATCTATGAATTAGATACTGTTTTAGAGGCTTAAAATTAGAATAAATCCAATCTTAAACATGGAATACACTGATATTTTTAAAAGATTGTTTTACTACCTTTTGATGGAAAACCTTTTTAAAATAAAACATTTGACAATTTTATAAGCTCTATTTGTCAAAATAAACATATTATTTATGATTGGTACATTGAAATTTACAATGGATAAATTTTTCGTATTTTTCTGACAATGTTCATTTTTTTAATGAATAGTGAAAAAATACATCATTTTACATCAAAAATGCATTTTCATCTAATTTAATTATATCGTTAGATTATATTTTTAATTGGTATTAAAGTGTAGTTTGAATATATTTTTAGCATTTTATCCAATAGTGGTCATTAGGATTAATTTCACTTTGGAATTGGGCATAAACTAATGCCAATCTTTTCATAGATATTGTTTCAAAAAAACCCGCTATTTATTTTGACAACTGGAATTATTTTTAAATTAATTATTGAAATTTCTATGTTTTTAATTTGGTAAAATGTATTGCCTATTTTGAATCAGAAGGTCCATATTATTTAATCAAGAATCTTTTGTTTTTGGACATTGTGAACAGTAACGACGGTAATTATCTTTAATTATCTTGATTAATGAGTAATCAGTTAGTTAAGGATAATAAAATAATATCATAATAATAAGAAATGACACCAAAATGTGTCCTAATGATACTTTTTGTATCATGGACGACCATGGGATGCCTTTTTCCAAACTTTGGGACCCCATGGAATCACATTTGAGTGAAAATGACTTTTTATCTTTTTATTTTTTTTAAAGAAAGTAAATATAACAAAGAATGTATCACCTGGGTAAAACATTTTTAATTTTGAATAAATAGATGATATTATAAACTATAAATATTCATTGGAAATCTAAAAATATTTCCTACACCATAGTATGTTTTCATAATTTTTGGACATTAAATAAATTAAATTATTTATGACATCATGATGATGCAGTGATAACCTCATTATTTAACGATTTAAATAAAATAAAAAGATAATGTAAAATATAGACCTACACTTGCCAAATACCTTTTTGATGAGTATATTTCGAACCCTTATCACCTTATCCTTGAAATACATCAATGTGGGACATTTAAAATCCGAAACTCATTTGAAAATAAAGTAAAATTTTGTAACTTTCCAAGAGTGCCCCTCCTCTCCTCTTATAAAAAGCCCCCACCTCTACCCCCTTACCGACACCTCTCAAGCCTTTGGCTCGGCCTAACCCTCCTCATTTTGTCTCTCCATATCCCTCTATTACTCCTAGAAGACTCAATTTGGGCAGAAGTCTTACCAAGGAAGCCTTTGAGCTCAAATCAAAAAGAGTTACCTATTTTTAAGGTAATGTCTTCACTTGTGTTCTTTTGTTTTATTTTTCTTATCCAACCCCCTAAACTCTTTTTATTCATTTCATTTGTAACAACACCATTATCTTCCATATACTTGGATGTTGTTATAAGATGTATTTGAGCTACACTTACACAAACCTACATCTAATGGTTAATGAACATACTGTTTCCGTGGATGGCGAATTTCTGCCTCACGAAACGATGATTGTTCAATATTCTTATAACACCTTAAAAGGTGTCTATTATGATGTCACTATATTTATATAAGATATATAATATGTTTATTTTTCCGTTAATCTTATGTATTTTTCATTTATGGCATACCTTTATGGCTTCCATTATGGGTATACGCGATATCTTCATTTTAGGAAGTGCGGACTACCACCCCCTCAAAGTGATTTGATTAGTTAATACCATATGTGGTATGTATAAAGGATATATTTAATGATATTATATATGATACCACACTGTAATTAAAATACTATTATGTATCATTATGTTTTCATTACATTAAATATGAAATAGAAATGGAAGTATCATTCATTCGTACGTACGTCTTACCGTCTCCATGAACGGTGCATTTCATTTCTTACCTCTAAATGTAATGAAATAATATAAATGCATGAATATACTGGATATATATGATATATATGATATCTACATCATTAATACAATTCTGGATATAATGGATATTTTACCACATGAACAAATTGTAATTATAAAGAGTTTATTTTTGACTCAAGTACCAATGATTGTTAAAACGTCCATTATTACCTTAAATAATAACATAGTGATCATGACATGGTAATAAGTGATATAAAAGAAATAATGAAATTGAAAAAGGTTCTTAAGAAATTATAAATTAACTCATGTTTATATAAACCCCTTTGAAAGTTATGTTTATCCAAAAGTAATCTTTTATATACGAAGCGTTTTATAAAACGAAAAAAGAGAATGTTTTTGTCGTACGTATGCGGCGACAACGACTTCTTCGCCGTCGTGACCATTATTTGAGTTTCAGATTTCTCTACAAGCCATACCTTATTTTTAAATGAAAAATAAATACCATATTTTACTTTTCTTTTATTTTGGTATTGAAAATGATTTTCATAATGTTTTTATATCAATGAGTTGTATTGATATCTTGTGATTGAAAGGTGGAAATGTTATGTTTCCTTTATGCATGTTTTATGTGATACGATTATGTTGTGGTTCTTAGGTATTATTATGATGATGGGTTGTTCCGTGATAAACTAAGGTCGGGTGAGCCCGATATAGCTCCCCAATGCATTGGGTAACGCGAAGGAGTTAAACATTATGGTTTCTCCGATGATATTTAGGGAATATACTATGATGGGTATTCAAAATGTAACCAAGAGGGTTAATCCCTACGTAAGAATGTTATGAATGCCTCAAGTTACCTTTATGACTTATTATTTATATGATTTAATAATGATTTTATGAGGTATGTTAAAGTGCTTATGTTTTATGAGTAGATTATGATTTCAATGATTCTTATGTACACATGTACACATGTCCCCTTTCCATATTTTTAGATCCCTTACTGAACTTTTTATGATCATCCCAAGTTTTTGAAATGTTTTTCACAGATCAAGGGAAAGGTACATGATGTGATGATAATGTCAAGGAAGTATCAAGAAAGAATCCATGTTTTATTTTAAATATGTTTCCGTTGATTGGAAAAATGAGTATTATCTTTTATGTAACCACTTTGTTTAAATGTGGAATGTAATGCATGATTTATGATCAAATTATCTAAAACTCTAAACCTAATAATATCCTCAAGGTGTATTCTTGAAATATCTTAAGATTAATTAAGGTTTAAGGCTGGGGCCTTATAGTTGGTATCAGAGGTCGTTTAAGATAACTTTATGATTTAGAATTTTATTAAATTATTATCCAAAAATATTTTTTTATGGTATGATTGAAATGATAGAGCATTTGAAGATTTCCATGTTCCTTCATCTAAGACATGTTTGTTTAGAATGGTTTTCCATAGAGAAAATAGGGAAGCAGTGCTAGGAAGGCATACAGAAGGAAATGACCTTCCGAATCAGCATCCTGAGATGGTCGGAATTGGAACTGAACAGTTTTTTGAAGTAATGGCGTAGTTGACTCAAGCAATAAATGGTGGCGGTATCCATGCACGAGATCAGACAGATCAACCGTAGAGGAACATGTCAGTGGTGGAACATTTCATGAGGCAATATCCCACATCATTTAGAGGATCATCTGAACCTGTGCTAGCTGAAGTCTGGATTAATGCACTGGAAATGATTTTTGATGTAATGGGGTGTTCAGAAAATAAAAATGTTAGTCATGCTATTTACCTTTTTGAGGCTGAAGAATATGAGTGGTGGTCGATGGATGAAAATATCAGGGACGCTGATGAGATTGATGCTCTCAACTGGGATAAATTCAAAGGTATGTTTAATGAGAAGTATTTTCCTAAGGTTTTTCGACATGGGATGGAAAAACAATTCCTGGAATTGAGGCAAGAGGAAGACTCAGTGGCTACCTATGAAGAAAGGTTCACTCAATTGAATAAATATGCTCCAAATTTTATCCAAGACCTTGATAGTAAAATCAATCGTTTTTACTCAGGATTAAATCCAAAATATCAAAGGGCATTGGCTTCTCGGTAGTTTAAAAGGTATTAAAAGCTTGTTCGATGTGCTGAGAAGGTGGAAATAGAGTTTGCTGATGATCAACTGTTCTATAACAACCAATAGAAGAAGAGACCAAGGTGGCAAGAGAAAGGAAAGAATTCTTCAAAAAGGTCTGACGGTAAGAAAACTGAGTTTCCAGTTTGTGATAAATGTTGTAAAAGGCATGCTTTGGAATGTCTTCTGAATTTTTGAAAGTGCTACTGATGAGTTAAGATGGGACATAAGACACTTGATTTCACTGAAAAAGATCAAGGTAATGGTAAGACAAAATTTTATTTACAGTTTGTGAAATGTTTTAATTGCAATGAGATGGGTTACTATGAAAACGAGTGTCCGACAAAGAGCTTGAGTGATGGGAAGAAGTTAGACTACAAGCAGAAAAGGCTGGTGAAATCCTTTGTAACTACTTCAACAGATGTTGGGCCATCAAATAAAGTTGTATCAGGTACTTTGTTTGTTTTTTCAGATTATTCTAGTGTGTTGTTTGATTCGGGGTCTACACATTCTTTCATCCCTGAAACCTTTTCTAGTAAAATGGGAATACCATCTCAAGAAATGACACCTGATCTTGTGGTAAAAACACCTGGGTGAAATTTTGAGGCAAAATGATTTTATTAGAATCTTCCTATCCTTATCTGTGGAAAGAACCTACTTGCAAATCTTATTGTTTTACCTCTATTCGAATTTTATGTCATCCTGGGTATGGATTGGCTCTCTATTTACCATGCTAAGATTGACTGTAGAGCTAAAGAAGTTTCTTTTCAGAAATAAATTCAATTTCTGTACAAGAAAGATCCCTTACTATTGATAACATATCAAGAGGATGAGAAACTTGTAAAATATGGAAATGAATGTTACCTTGTACACATTGTTGAAAAAAAGGAACTGTTCAGATTAATGATGTTCCAGTGGTAAATGTGTATCCTGTTGTTTTTCCTGATGAGTTTCCTGGAATAATACCAGATCAGGAAGTTGAATTTACTGTTGACTTAGTTTTTGATGCTAAGCCAATTTCAAAACCCCCTTATCAAATGGCTCAAATTGAACTTTTATAGTTTAAGGAGCAATTGCAAGATTTATTAGATAAATGATTCACTCGACCTAGCACATCACCATGGGGTGCTCCTATTTTATTTTTTACAAATAATGATGGTTCTATGAGTCTTTTCATTTATTATAGAGTCGTGAATAATATCACTATTAAGAACAAATATTCTTTGCCTCATTTCGATGATTTGTTTGATCAGCTCTAGGGAGCTTAGTATTTTTCAAAGATTGACCTGAGATCGGGGTACCATCAGTTGAAGGTAAAGGAAGCAGGTGATTCGAAGACCACATTTCGTACATGATATGGCCATTATGAATTTGTAGTATTGCCATTTGGGCTAACCAATGCAACTACTGTATTCAGGGACTTAATGAATAGAATTTTCCATGAGTTCTTGGATAAGTTTGTGGTGGTTTTCATTGATGATATTTTGGTGTTTTGTAAAAGTAGGGAGGAGAATGAAAGACATTTAAGGGTTATTTTTCAAACCTTAAATGAAAATAAATTTTATGGGAAATTCAGTAAGTGTGAGTTTTGGTTGCAACAAATTTCTTTCCTTGGTCACATTGTTTCTAAATATGGGATAACTGTTGATCCGGAAAAAACAAAGGTTGTTGAAGAATGGCCAAGACCCACAAATATAACTGAGATTCGTAGCATCCTTGGTTTGGCTGGCTATTACTAAAGGTTTTTTATAAATTTTTCACAGTTATCTAGTCCAATGATGAAGCTAACTCGAAAGGTTGTTAAGTTTATCCTGACAAAAGAATCTGATAACTATATTCAAGAACAGAAAAGAAGATTGGTGAATACTCTAATTTTGGCACTACCTTCCAGGAATGGTGAGTTTGTTATCTACAGTGATGCTTGATTGAATGTAAACAGTTGTGTCCTAATGCATAATGATCAGGTAATTTCATATGCCTCACGACAGTTGAAAACTCATGAGGTAAATTACTATACACATGATTTGGAATTAGTTTTTGTTGTTTTCTCTTTTAAAATTTGGAGGTATCATTTGAATGGAGTAAAGTGTGAAATATATACCAATCATAAAAGTTTAAAGTATATATTCACTCAAAAATAATTGAACATGAGACAGAAGAGATGGCTAGAATTAATCAATGATTATGATTGTACAATTCATTACCACCCGTGAAAAAATAAATAAAGTGGCTGATGCTTTGAGTCAAAAAAGTAATGCTTCATAAAAAATGTTCTGGTTGGAACATGATCCTTTGGTTAAGGATTTGATGAACATTGGAATAGAAGTTTTTAGTGAAGGATGTTCTTTTATTCTGTTTCAAGTATCAGTGAAATCTTCTCTATCAGACAGAATCAAGAAAGTACAGAAGCAAGACAGTGAGTTGCAGAAAAAGGTAGAGATGGTTTAGAAGGGTAAGTTGCATGAATTCAACATTTATAATGATTTTGTTTTGATATTTGAGAAGAGATTGTGTGTGCCTAGTGATTCACAGTTGAAGATAGGGTTGTTATGTGAAGCTCATAGTTCTCTGTTTTCAGTTCATCCTGGCAGTACTAAGATGTAAAAAGATCTGCGGTAGTATTACTAGTGGGAAGTAATGAAAAGAGATATCGCTGATTTTATTGTGAAGTGTTTGACTTCTCAGTAGGTTAAACAAGAGCGGCAGTTACCGAAAGGGATGCTTCAGCCTTTACCAGTGCCAGATTGGAAATGAGAAAATATATCCATGGACTTTCTTATGGGATTACCGAAGACATCTCTAAGTAATAATGCAATCTGGGTTATTGTTGATCGCTTGACTAAATCTGCTAATTTCCTTGCTATACGAGATACTTTTTCCCTAGATCAACTTTCTCATTTGTATCTTAAAGAGATATTTATGTTACATGGAGTTCCTCTCTCCATTGTATCTGAATGTGATCCAAGGATCACATATAAATTTTTGAAAGGCCTTCAGATGTTCTTGGGTACTGAATTAAATTTTAGTACAGCTTTTCATCCTCAATCAGATGGACAGTCAGAACGAACAATTCAGAAATTGGAGGATATGCTATGTGCTTGTTCGATGGATTATCAGGGAAGTTGGGACCAACATCTTTCTTTGGTTGAGTTTTCTTATAATAACAGTTTTTATTTCAGTATACAGATGGAACCATTTGAGGCGTTATATGGGATGCGGTGTCGAACTCCAGCTTTCTAAGATTAAGTGGGTGAAAGGAAGCTGATGGGACCAGAATTGGTAGAAGAGTTGGTAGAAAAAGTTCAGCTGATACAGAAAGACATGAGAACAGCTCAGAGCAGGAAGAAGAGTTATGCAGACAATAGGAGGAAGGATCTCTCTTTTGAGGTAGGTGATCATGTTTTTCTCAAGTATTACCATGGAAAAGTGTGATGCTAGTTTTGTAAGAAAGGGAAGTTGAGTCGAAGGTTCATTGGACCATATGAAATTATGGAGAGAGTTGGATCATTTTCTTACCGAGCAGATTTACCTCTGAGTTTATCTCAGGTACACAATGATTTTTATTATTCAATGTTGAGAAAGTATATTCCAGATCCATCTCATGTTTTGAGTCCAGAGGTAGTTCAGCTGGAAGAGAACCTATCTTATGAGGAACAACCGGTTCAGATTCTTGACCACAGGGAGCAAGTTTTATGGAATAAGGTGATTCATCAGGTAAAGGTATTGTGGAAAACCCACATGATTGAAGAGGCGACATTGTAATATGAAAATGCAATGAGGGCTAAATACCCCCACTTATTCGATAAGTGAATAAATAGCGGGGACGCAATTTTTTAAAGGGGGGAAGGATGTAACATCCCAAGAAAGTAATGAATAATATATATTTTTATCTATTTATATTTATGAATTAGATAGTGTTTTAGAGGATTAAAATTAGAATAAATCCAATCTTAAGCATGAAATACACTGATATCTTTAAAAGATTGTTTTAGTGCCTTTTGATGGAAAACCATTTTTAAATCAAACTTTTGACAATTTTATAAGCTCTATTTTTCAAAATAAACATATTCATTATTATTGGGACATTGAAATTTACATTGGATAAATTTTTAGTATTTTTCTGACAATGTTCATTTTTTTAATGAATAGTGAAAAATACTTCATTTTACATCAAAACTGCTTTTTCATCTAATTTAATTATATTATTAGATTATCTTTTTTAATTTGTCGTAAAGTTGAATTTGAATACATATTTACCATTTAATCCAATGGTGGTCATTAGGAATAATGTCACTTTGTAATTGGGAAAAATCTAATGCCAAATTTTTCATTGATATTGTTTCAAAAAACCCGTTATATGTTTTGACAACAAGAATTATTTTTAAATTAATTATTTCAATTTCTGTGTTTTGAATTTGGAAAAATGGATTAGATATTTGGAATCATAAGGTCCAAATTATGTAATCAAGACTCTTTTGTTTTTGGACATTATGAATAGTAACGACGGTAATTATCTTTAATTATCTTGATTAATGAGTAATCAGGTAGTTAAGGATAATAAAATAATATCATAATAATAAAAAATTACACCAGCTTGTGTCCTAATTCTACTGGTTGTTGCATGGACGACCCTGGTATTCCTTTTGCCAAACTTGGGGACCCCATGGAATCACTTTTGTGTGAAAGTGACTTTTTATCTTTTTATTTTTTTAAAGAAAGTAAATATAACAAGGAATGTATCACCTGAGTAAAAAAAATTTAATTTTGTCTCCATAGATGATATTATAGACTATAAGTATTCATTGGAAAGATAATAATATTTCCCACACCATAGTAGAATTTCCATAATTTTTAGACATTATATAAATTAAATTATTGTTGACATCATGATGATGCAGCGATTACCTCATTATTTAATGATTTAAATAAAATAAAAAGTTAATTTAAAATATAAGACCTAAACTTGTCAAAGATCTATTGGATGAGTATATTTCGTACCATTATCACCTTATCCTCGAAATACATCAATGTGGGACCTTTAAAATTTGAAACACATTTGAAAATAGAGTAACATTTTGTAACTTTCCAAGAGTGTCCCTCCTCTCCTCTTATAAAAGGCCCCCACCTCTACCGCCTTACCCACACCTCTCAAGCCTTTGGATTGGCCAACCCCTACTCCTTTTATCTATCCATATCCCTCTCTTACTCCTATAAGCCTCACTTTGGGCATATGTCTTCCCAAGGAATCCTTTGAGCTCAAATCAAAAAGAGTTACCTGTTTTTAACGTAATGTCTACACTTGTGTTCTTTTGTTTTATTTTTCTTCTCCAACCCCCTAAACTATTTTTATTCATTTATTTTGTAACACAATAGTATCTTCCATATACTAGTATTTTGTTATAAGAAGTATTCGAGCTATAATTACACACACCTATATCTAATGGTTAAGGAACATACTGTTTCTGTGGATGGCGGATTTCTGCCTCACGAAACGATTATTGTTCAATATTCTTCTAAAACCTTAAAAGGTGGCCTTTAAGATGTCACTATATTTATATATTATATATAATATGATTATGTTTTCTTTAATATTATTTATTTTTCATTTATGGCATACCATTATGGCTTCCATTATGGTTATACGCGATATCTTCATTTTAGGAAGTGCGGATTACCGCCCCCTCAAAGTGATTTGATTCGTTAATACCATATGTGGTATATATAAAGGATATATTTAATGATATTATATATTATACAATACTGGAATTAAAATACTATTATGTATCATTATGTTTTAATTCCATTAAATATAAATAGAAATGGAAGTAGCATTCATGCGTACGTACGACTTACCGTCTCCATGAACGGTGCATTTCATTTCCTACCTCTAAATGTTATGTAATATTATAAATGCATGCATATACGGGATATATATGATATATATGATATCTACATCATGAATACAATTCTGGATATAATGTATATTTTACCACATGAACAACTTGTAATTATAAAGAGTTTATTTTTGACTCAAGTACCAATGATCGTTAAAATGACCGTTATTAACTTAAATAATAACATAGTGTTCGTGACATGGTAATAGGTTATATTAAAGGAATAATGAACTTGAAAATGGTTCTTAAGCAAGTATAAATTAACTCATGTTTATTATTCAGGAGATTAAAGAACGATCGAGTCAATTCGGACCCGAGGTAAGGGAATTTGTCTCAATCTCCTTTCATTGAGACATATTTTGTTTTACACACAACATTCTTTTATATGGTGTATAAACCCCTTTTTAAATTTACGTTTATCCAAAAGGAATATTTTTTTATATCAATCATTTTACTAAATGATAAAAGTGAATGTTTTTGTCATACATATGCGGCGACAATGACTTTACCATCGCCGTGACCATTATTTGAGTTTCGGCTTCCTCTACAAGCCATACCTTCTTTTTAAAAGAAACCTAAATACCATGTTTTATATTTCTTTTATTTTGTTATTGAAAATGGTTTTCATAATGTTTTTATATCAATGTGTTGTATTGATATCTTGTGATTGAAAGGTGGATATGTTATGTTTCCTTTATGCATGTTTTATGTGATACGATTATGTTGTGGTTCTTGGGCATTATTATGAAGAAGGGTGGTTCTGTGATAAAATAATGGTGGGTGAGCCCGATATAGCTCTCCAATGCATTGGGTAATGCGAAGGAGTTAAATTTTAGGGTTTCTCCGAAGAGATTTCGAGAATATACTGTGATGGGTATTGCAAACGTAACCAAGAGGGTTACTCCCTACGTAAGAATGTTATGAATGCCTCAAGTTACCTTTACGTATTATGATTTCTATGATTTATTCATGATTTGTTGAGGAATGTTAAAGTGTTATAGTTTTAGGAGTAGAGTATGATTTCAGTGATTCTTATGTATACATGTACTCATGTTCCCTTTCCATATTTTTAGATCCCTTAATGAGATTTTTTTTCTCAACCCAAGTTTTTGAAATGGTTTTCACAGGTTAAGGGAAAGGTACATGATGTGATGATAATGTCAAGGAAGTGTCAAGAAAGAATCCATGATTTATTTTAAATATTTTTCCGTTGATGGGAAAAATGTGTTCTATCTTTTATGTAACCACTTTTTTTAAATGTGGAATGTAATGCATGATTTATGATCTAATTCTCTAAAACTCTAAACCTGAAAAAATTCTCAAGGTGTATTCATGAAATATCTCAAGATTAAGTAAGGTTTAAGGTCGGGGCCTTATACATGTGCTAAAAGATTATTATTTTGTATACTCACTTACGGGTATTTTTGGATCTTCTCATTGTTCATGTGTTCCATAGGGCTCCCTATAATGATATGTGATCACAATGCACATTTGGAACCATATATGAAGATGGAATAATGATTTTTTAGTCCCATGTTTTATGCTTTATGTACATAGTTTTAATGACACAAGACTTCATGATCTATGGCTTGTAATCTGATGTATAATTATGAATTAAATAATGTAATGTGATGTGTAAAAGATAGGGTCACTATAGTTGTTATCATAGGATTCATTAGTTATTTTTGGTGATATGGAATAAATCACCATAGTGAGAACCCTATGTCTAAGACTACGTATAAGAAAACATCCTTAAATTCTGGTAAGTATAGAGTAAGTGGTTTATTAAGAAAATACATCCCATTATTGACACAAATATGTAGAGAAGGATATGGAACAAATGTTCCTAGGAATGAAAAATCCAACAAGTAGTTTCGAGCATGACCAAGGGTATCCTGGTATATTTCAATTGGTCATGCTTCATTTTTGGTTTGACACTCCTAGGGGATATGCAATGGTAAATTCATGAGATTAATAAAGACCACTATTAAGGGAATAAAATTATACACATAAGAATACTAGTTGAAAAATATAATTAGTATAACATTGATTTTTACTTAACGAATCACAAGTAAGGATACTCATATCTCTTAAAAGTTTATCCATTATGTTAAAAATTTTCCATTTAATGTTCAATAACTATGTATTAAATCCCTCTAATAGTACGTTCATTTTATTAAATAATGGCGGGAAATTGAAGAACATGATCCAATAATAAATGTGAAAGGCAATGTGAACATTTACCTATTAATATGACTAATATGATGGGAGTGGTTGCTCAGAACGTCATGAAAATAAATTCTCATATGGCCTTTATTATGAATAATCACTTGAATCATGTTTAATTCCCAACTCTTCTAGGAAAAGTGAATGTTGTTGTAGAATCTTGAATGGGGAAAAGTTTCCCCGTGTTTATTTGTTCATCTGATCCCTTCCTCATGGATTAGTGGATAGACTCAATTGATAATATTTTCACTATTCCCTAGTTCTATGAAGAAGAGAAATTTTTTCGGGTGGTCTATCATTTTGATGGGGAAGATAATTAGTGGTGGACACTGATTAGGAATACAAAGCTCCAATAGGAAAATCTTTCCATGGATTGGGAAGAATTCAAGAGGTTGTTCTAAAATAAATATTTTCCTTGGTATCATCCCTTAATGATAAAAAAATGTGTTCATAGTTATTAATACATAGAAGATTATTCCATCAGAGTGTTTGAAGCAATATTTATAATGCTTTTAAGGAACACTACTGGTTTTATCATGAACACTAAAATATTGGTTGATCGCTTCTTTAGCGGGATAAATCAGTGTGTATGAAAGGTGTTGGCGATTCGAGACATCAACAGTTATGAGGAGATTATTTTTTGTTCCCACATGGTTGAAATATATATTAGAGACTCTGAATAGTCTCGTGGGCCCAATGATAAGAAGCGGGAAATGGAGAACAACAATGGTGGTTGAACAAACAAATCTCATGATGGAAAGAAGACTGAATGTCCCACTTGTAAAAGTTTGGGGAAGAATCATCCAGGTAACTATCTATAGGGAACAAGAAATTTCTTAAAATGTGGAATGATTATCCATAAGTCCATGAACTGCTGAAGGTATTTTAATAATCCCTCTAATTTATAAGAATAATGGAAGGTCCATATCAACACTCACCCCATAGTGTAGTGTTAAAAAAATAACAGAACAATGGTATTATGCAAACTATTTCTCTAAGGCAATGGTTTTCAGGAGAAATCAACAACAACCTACATAACGCCAAGAAATGGATTCTACTATTAGTACTAATGAGGTGGATCAAGACAACTATGTGGTGATAGGTATAGTAGTTATTTATTCAATAATAGAGAATGTATTATTTGATTATGGTTTTACACATTCATTCATATATTGTATGTTTAGTTGAACTATTCAAACACCACCTCAAAATTTGGATGAAATGTTTCCTGTGAGAATAATGAATGGGTAAATTATTCCATCATTGGTTTATAAATCTTCCCTGGTTAATTATAGTGGACTCAGCCTCCCGAAAAATCATGTCATACTTATTTTAGGGGAGTTATAATTATCAAGGTCCTGGATAGGAAATATTTTTACAAATCCAACATCAAATGTCGGGAAAAGAAGCTCACTCTTCTTATCCCAAAGAACCATTCAATTATATACAATTTTACTTGAGGAAGATAAATCTTATTTAGAATCATTTTATCAAGTGTGGATATTTATTCCTTACAAGAAAGAATGTCTAGATCAAATGGTTGGGACAAATGAGAGAATCAATATAGAATACATGCCCACTGTGAGGTATTGCACATATGTATTACCTAAAGAGATTCATGGTCTTTCTCTTGATGGTGAGGTTGAGTTCTCAAATGAACATATTCTGAAATATCTGACTCTATAAAACACACTATATAAAATGTACATTGATGATCTGGAAGAGATGAATAAGTAGTTACAGGATAATCTGGAAAGGAGTTTTATATGCCCTAGTGCTTCACTGGGGGGTGTGCTAGTCCTCTTCATCAAGAAGAAGTATGGATCAATATGCCTCGGTATTTATTATCGTGAGCTCAATAAAATCATGATAAACAAAAAATGTCCACTACCACAGAAAGATGACATGTTCAATCATCTTTGTGGAGAAAACTATTTCTCTATGGTTGACCATCAGATTAGATATCACCAATTATAGGGGAGGATGAAGATATTATAAAGACAACCTTTTTACCGAGGTATGAACACTATGAGTTCACAATTATTCTCTTCAGACTCCGTAATGATCTATAAATTTTATGGATTTAATGAATATAGTATTTATATATTACCTCGATAAATTTTTGATAGTCTTTATTGGCGATATTTTGATATACATAATGTGTATGGTGGAACAGGAAGTAATTTTTAATACTTTGTTAAATACATTGAGAAGGGAGAAGATGTATGAAAATTATAGTAAATATAAGTTCTGGATGGAGGATTTATCATTCAAGGGGAATGTTATCACCAATAATTGGATATTTTTGGACCCTTCCAAAACAAATGAAATTGTAGAGTGTGACAGGACAACATATTTTATAACGATCCATATATTTTTGCTATTATTTGGGTAATATTGATGATTTTTTATGAACTTTTTATGATTTTCAATCCCAATTACAAGGATGAAACCGAAGGGAGTAAAGTTTTTCAATAGATAAGAATGTGAAGACTGTCCTAAGGAGTAGAAAAAGAGTACTATCACTGCGCCAATACACACCCTCCCAACAAGTATAAAAGACATTGTGGTTTTCATTGATTTTAAAAATAATTTATTAGGCTTTGTGTTGATTGAAAATGTTAATGTGATAACCTATGTCTCAAGGAATCTGAAAATCCACTATCAGAACTATCCTATCTCCGATCACAAGTTGGTGACAATGATCATTGCATTGAAAATCCATAGGCCTTATCCATATGGGAAGAAGTGTGAGATATATACTAACCAAAAGGCTATAAAATATATATTCACAAATAATGAGATTAATATGTTCAAACGAAGATAGATATATCTCATCAAGAATTTTAAATTCTCAATCCACTTCCATCATTGTACGAAAAAAAATGTGAGAGATGCTATATGTTGAAAGAATCATGAAACATTATCAATGATAACAATTTAAAAGGATATGATATTATTAGTTTTTCATATGATATAGAAGGGAATCATTAAAGTATGAGAATCATTAATATGTTCTCAAATGATTTCTCAACAATCCCTCATGCTAAAATCAAGGTTTCTCAAAGAGAAGATATAGAAATTTAGAAAATGGTGGAAGCTATCATAAATTGGAAATTCATAGAGTTCATGATTGATGAGAACGGAGTTGTAAATTTTTAGTAATGATTTTGTGTTCCATCTGATTCGTTTATAAATAAGGAGCTCCTGAATGGTGCAAATAGCTAAACCGTCTCTTTCCCCTTAGGGAGCACAGAGATGTATCGAGATCTCTGAGAAAAACTTTTGTGGGATAGTATGAAAAGAAATATTTCTGAATGTACATCAATGTGCCTAGTATGTCAAAAAATGAATTATGGGATGAAAAATTTTAAGTGGATGATGCGACCACTACCCATACCAACATGGACATGGGATAACATTACCATGGACTTTGTTGTTGGACATCCATAGACTTCCATAGGAAACAATACTATATAGTTTGTTTTTGATAGTCTTACAAAGAAATATAACATTATCTCAATTCCATATGACATCACATTAGATCAAATTGAGTAGATTTAAATCAAATATTTGGTAAGTCTACTTAGAGTACCACTATCTGTTGTATCCGATCGAGATTCAAGATTCAAATAGGTGTTCTGGATATGTAACCAACATTCTCTAATCACTAAACTAAACATCAGTATAGCCTATCATCCTGAAATAGATGTCCAATATGAGATAAATATTCATACACTAAAATACATGTTGGGATATTGTTTTATGGACTTAAAATGAGGATGGGACCAACATATTCCAATGGTTAAATTCTCCTAATTCAACCATTTTTACATGAGCATCGATATTGAACCATATGACACCCTTTATGGGAAAAGGTACATAACACCAGAATGTAGGGATGAATTATGTGAGAATATGCTACTGGCACCTGAAATGGTTGAAGAAATCGTGGACAAGGTGAAAACCATTCGACATCACATCATTGTAGCCGATAGTCGACATAAGATTTATGCAGACAACCATCGAAGAGACCTTGAGTTCAAATTTGTATACATGGTATTTCTATACATATCTCCATGGAAGAAGTTCATGAGGTTTGGGAAGAAAAAAATGTTAAGTCCCAGGTACAAGATTCTATTCGATATTCTTGATCATATCGAGGTTGTGGCCTATCAGCTTGAACTTCCACCTAACATTTCCATTGTACGTGATGTTATTCATTTATCCCTCTTAAATAAGTACATACCAGAACCATAAAATATATTATCTTTAGAGGTGGTATAGTTTGAGGATGATCATTCTAATGAGGAGGAGCTATAGAAGATGTTGGATTATAGAGATAATGTTCTACATAAAAAGACTACACACATGGTCAAGGTACTATCGTGGAACCATAAGTATGAATAAGAAACATGAGAACTGTAAGGGGTAGTGAAGAAAATTTACCTGCACCATCTTATGGCCTAGAATGTGAAATAAAATTTTGAGTGTGAAATTTATTAGGGGGAGGGAGAATGTAATGTCCAAATTTTATTCAATGGAGATTCACTATTATTATTTTGTCATAGGATCACATTAAATAAAAACATACTGAACTAATAAGTTCTATGTGACATTTAAACATAATTTTATCACTTATATGATTTGAAATTCGAAAATATGACATACACGATTGTGATTAGTATGTTATTTTTAGTCTAATATGATCAACATAATATTTGGTTAATAGTAAAATACACTTATGAATACTAATATTAACTTTAGGAATAGTGAAATACACTAATGAATAGTAACCTTACATATGATAGTATATAAATAATATTCATGTGGATGTACAAGAAATCTATATCTTGGAATGAAAAAATAAATGTTTCAAAATTTTTGTTTTTCAAGTAAATTGTGATTTTAATTAAAAATAATATTAATCATATTTAGAAAATTATTAATGAAAAGTGGATTTAATTTTTTGATTTTTCACGTCCATAATTTTTAAGGGTAGAGTTTTGGGATTTTTCTAAAATAATTGATCATATGGTGAATAGTAAAATACATTAATTTACTGCATAAATACAATATAATTTAAATCCACTATTACTAAAATCATAAGTAATATAAGCACAAAAATATATATCTCATCTGAACATATAACTATTTTTGGTCATGGAACCCTCACTATTTGGGGTTTTTACAGAAAAATAACAAAAGAATAATTATAATATTATGAAAACCCTCATCTACTCCCCTATAAATACAACCCCTTCTAACCTCTTCGCTTCAAACCTCTCATGCATTGTGAATTTCCATAATTTTACCCAAATCACTCCCCAATACCCCCCCCCCACATACACCAATTCTTTTTATTGTCAAAATAAAAAATCCTATCCCATTAAGAGGCTCTAAAGTAAGTTTGAATCAGGAGTTAAAATCTATTTTTCTTTTCATTTTTTTTCTTTTTATATTCATCTATTTTCTTTTAGATCCTTACATATCCCAATATAATTGTTATGATAAATCTAGTTCCTGAAATTTACTTTAATTTTGTGATGATAATGGAATATTTTATTATAATATCTCATTTAGTCTTCATTTATTTTAGTAGTAAATACACCATCCGAGTTGTGTTAATTTACCTCATTCAAGGATGAGAATTTTTCAATGTCTATTTCTGTCTTAAATAATGTTCATAAAACCATTTTTATGGTTTTACAAGTCCATTATATATGTATTATTTCTCATCTATTGTTTTGTAACATTTTTTACTCGTGGTTTTGGTGTATAAAACAAAGTGTGTTCTTTGTGGTCAAAAACTACCAATTAACCCAAATGGTATTCACTGATGTTTTATATAATGATTCAATTTCACTATAAGTAACCTAATTAAATTTAAAAACATGAAACAATATTTATATTCAATAATATAATATAACATCAATAATGGATAGCCACAATCATATTCGTGTTTATTTGAACATTTACCCTTCATTAAAACCAAGCAAGGAAATTGAACCAAACAATGTAATTGGACATCATAAAAAATAAAAAATGGTTGTAAATGAAAATAAAATGGTTGTAATAAATTTTTTACATATATAATTAGTTCTATAATTATTATCTAAGGGACATAATTTTATTATTCAGGTCATTAATTTCAAAATAAGATCACTATTGGATTTAACGTAGGTGATTCTCTCTATTTAAAATTTATTCAAGATTATCCTCAATTTTATTCCCTTAAATGTGTAATTACTAGTGATTTCATATTAATAAAAACCACCCCCACACTATCATCATGATATTTAAATGATGATAACCTCCATTCGCTATCATTAATCCCTATTATATACACATGATACTATGTCGATATTCCAAGAGGGATTCATCCAAAACATCCTTTATTCGTTAGAGTTTTTAACTTTATTTTTTTACCAAAATGAGGTTATATATTCTTCTTATGATCATATTATAAATTATATGTGAATGTTTCTACCTCATTTAATAGGTTTCATTCATAATTCAATTTCTTTGATATACATGTTTTTATTTGATTCACACTCAATACTACCCATTAAGAAAACTTTTTTTGATGGACCTTTCATAATTCATACTAGATTTCAAACAAAAAATATATTATATTTTAAGCCACCATTTTATTCAGAAAATAAGTATTTTAATTGTGAAAAAAATCTTGGATTACTTCTGGTTTTGTATATTGTAAATTTCCCCTTTCTATTTTAATGGCTGAAAATAATTTTCCTTAAAACCCCTCAAAAATGTTTTAAGGCCAAAATTAATGAATAATTTTATTACCTCTTTTCACTTTTATGTGAAATAACTCACCATGATACATATCTATTGTCCCCTATTAATATCCATGAATACTATAGTTCTCTTATATAATGTACACTTTTGTGTTATTCCCATCTATTATTCGTCGTGTCCTGATTATATTACCCAATTCTTTGAATGGGTAATCCTTATTTTTAAGTACGATTGATTATATATTTATTTATTTGGAAAACATATTAATGAAAAGATAAGATGGGTGTTCCCAGATAATGATCCAATTAATTGGGTAATGATAAGTCTCGGGAGATGATGTATGTGACAGTCTTGGCAGTTATCCGTGGCATGTGGAACTATGTGAAATGATCTTGGCGGTTAGCCTTGACATGTACTAAATTCATGTTTTATGATTCTTACACATTACTGTAATTCCATCTTTATATGATCCCTTGTATATATGTTACGATTCCATATGTTTAATAATTTTGTTATCAATATGTCATTCTTTCTAGCTCATGTTCTAATTGGATATTATTTTCAATACTCCATTACTGGGGTTTTTAGATCTTCCCATTGTTAATGTGTTCCACAGGGTACCCTATATAGATTTATGAGCACAATAGAAGTTAGTATCCCTCTATGGAGATTAAATAATGCTGTTTTTTAGTCCCATGTTTTATGTTATTTGTACCTAGTATTCAATGACACTAGAGTTCATGATACGTGGCTTGTAATAATATGTATAATTATTCTCTAAAACATGTAATGATATGTGTAAAGGATAGGGTCACTATATTTGGTATCAGAAGATGGTTTAGTTATTTATGGATATTTGAAATATAGAACCCAAGTGAGAACATTATGGATCATACTAAGTTTAAGGAAAAATCCCTATATTTTGGTATGTAAAGATTAAGTGGTTTATCAAGTAAATATATACCTGTCTTGATACAAATAGGTAGTCGTGGATCTAACACATATGATCCTAATTTTGAAAACTCTATCATGGGGATTCGGGCCAAACATGAGGTATCATGGTACATGAAAATGGGTTTTGTTTCACTATGTGTTTGACACTAATGAGGGATATTAATTGGAAAATTCATGATCTTAGTATAAAAAATTATTAGGGGAAAAAATTCCAAAAGAATTTTTGATAAGTAATAGATTGCTGATAACCTAGATTTTAAACTAAAGAATCACAATTGAGGATATACTTCTCCTAAACATGTTTATCATTTTTTTTGAGATGTCTATTTTTTATTTTCAATAACTATGTATTCATGCCCTCTAATTGTCTGTTATTTTTATTAGTCAATGGAGGTAAATAGAAGAAAATGTTCCAACAACAAATGTGGTAGGTAATGGGAATATTCTCTTAATGATATGGCTTATATAATGGGAATGGGTCCCCAAAACATCATGATTTTTCTTCTTATATGGATCATGTTATAAATAGTAACTGGAATCATGTAAAACTCCCTCCTTCTACAAAAAAATGTGAATGTTTCTATTGAATACATCATGCAACAAAGACACCAAGGCTTAGCAGATCTTATAATTCCCTCCTCACATAATAGTGTATTAACTCCACTAAAAATATATGATTCGTCATCTAGTGCTAATAAGAAGGGAAAATTGTAAGGGCGGTATATCATTTTGGTGGTGAATCTAATCATTGGCGGACACTGATTATGAATACAATTTCCTAAGAGGAAATTTATTCCTTAGATTGGGAATAATTCAAGAGGGTGTTTTTCAAAAAATATGTTCCTCGTACCCACTTTCTCAATAGTGAAATAGTTCCATGGTATCATAAAAAATAAATATGAATCCATTGGGTCATATGAAGAAAAATTTACTAGGAGTGAAAGGTAAAAATCTGTATTTGTCATGAAAACTAAATGTAAGGTGGATCGTTTCGCTTGGGCTATAATGCTGCATCTATGGAAGGTGATAGTGATTATATACTTCAATAGTTATGATGATATTTTCTAGTTTTCCTTCATCGATGAAATGGAGATTTGAGACACTTAGTAGTGTCGTGGTCCCACTGATCAGAAGCGGAGAATGTATAACAAGATGTGTTGTTCAACCAAAAAACCCTACAATGGAAAGAATCATGAATATACTACATGGAAAAGTATTTAGAAGAAGCATCTTGTGAACTATCTTATGGGAACATGTAATTTCATCGAATATTGAATACTGTGGAATATAGCCCAGAACAGATGAAGGGATATGAAGAATTACACTAATGTGGAAGAATAATGGAAGGTATATTTCATTAGTCAACCTATAGTGCAGTGTTACAACAACAAGAAGCATGAGAATTATGCAATCAATTTCTCAAAGACAAGGGTTATCAGAGTAAATCAACAACAACCTTCAAGGTAACAATTAAGGGATTATTTTATCCATACTATTGAGGTGGATTCAGACAATGATGTTGTGAAGATACACATCTTTTATATTAATGAATTTAAAATGTACTATTTTTTTATGGTTTAAATACTTATTTCATTTAATGAAATTTTAATATAACTATTCAAACAATGCCTCCAAATATGAGGATAAGTTATATATAAGAACAATGAATGGGTATATTATTGCATCCATGATTTATAACTCCTCCATAGTTAATGTTTTGGACTTAACCTCCATGATAATATCATCATACTTTCTTTAGTGGAGTTTAATGTTTTATTTGGAATGGATTATATATCTTTATAAAAAGACAACATCAACTCTCCGAAAATGATATAACTCTTCACATACTAAAGTACCCTCCAAATATATACAAGTATATGGAAGAAGATTAATCATGTTTAGAATCATTTTCTCATGTATGGATATTAATTTATTATGAGATGTCATGTCTAGATCAAATGTTTGGGACAAAGGAGTGAATAATTATTAATGATAGGCCTATTGTGAGGGATTACACTATTGTATTCCCTGAAGAGTTACCTAGTATTCCTCTAGACCATGAGGTTGAGTTATCAATTTAACTTTTTCCTGGGTAACTAATTATATCGAATACACCTTATAGAATGGCCACTGTAGAGTTGTAAGATATGAAGAAGCAATTACATGAGAATATAGAGAAGGGGTTTATACTCCCCAGTTCTTCACCATTGGGTGATCTAGTCCTCTTATTCAATAAAAAGGATGGATAAATGCACATTTGTATTGATTATTTTGATCTCAATAAAATCTGGATAAATAAGAGGTATCCCCTACCACATATGGAAGGATTGTTTGATTTGCTTTGTGGGGCCAAATATTTTTCCACGGTGAACCTTTGGTCAGGATATCACTAATTAAAGGTGAGGATGGAAAATATTCATGTGACTACCATTAGAATGAGGTATGGAAAATATGAGTTCAAATTGATGACCATAATATACAGTAATTATCTTGAAATTTTCATTGATTTAATGAATATAGGCTTTAGAGAATACCTGGAAAATATTTTGGAAGCCTTTGTTGACGATATTATGATACACTCCAAGAGTAAGGTGGAACACGATGAGAAATTGTATACTATGATAAGGACCATGAGAAGGGAGAAGACGTATGAAAAATAATGTAAATTTGAGTTTTGGATGGATTATATATCAATTTTGGGGGATTTTATAACTAGAAAAGGGATATCATTGGACCCTTCCAAGACAAATCCAATTGAAGAGTGGCCCGTGCCAACATCTGTAACGATGATCCGCCACTTTTTGGGTCCTTCTGGGTATTATCGATAATTTATGAAGAACGCTTAACGATTTGAAAACCCAATGAAGAAGCTTAAATGTAAAGGATTGTGTTTTTTTTGGAGTTAGTAATGTGAAGATGGTTTTAATGAGTTGAAAACGAGGCTTATCACTACACCAATACTCACATTCCCAACATGTGGAGAATTATTTGTGGTATACAATGATGCTTTAAAAAGAGAATAAGTTGTGTGTTGATGCATAATGATAAAGTGATATCATATGCCTCAAGACACATGAAAATCCATGAGAAAAACTATCCTACGCATGATCTGGAGATGGAAGCAGTGATCTTTTCATTAATAATCAGGTAGCATTATCTTTATGTGGAGAAGTGTGAGATATATAATTACCATAAGAGTATACAATATATATTCACATAAAAAATTATTAATATATTCTCATGAATATTGATAGATAACATCAATTATTATGACCTCTCAATCCACTACATTCCTGGTAAACGCCAATATGGTTGCAGATGCTCTAGGTAGAATGGATCCAACATTTTATCAATGATGAGTATTTAAAATGATCATGTAATCGTATATTTATTTTGTATGGTAATTGGAGTCATTAAGGTAGGAATATCATCAATTCTTTATCAAATAAATTATCGACCATTCTTCATGGAAAATATAAAGGAGGCACATTGAGACGATGTGAAAATTAAAAAAATGTTGGAAGCTACCAGAAATAGGAAATCCTCCGACTTCATGACTGATGATGATGAATTTGTAAGATATGGGTAATAATTATGTGTTCCATCTGATCCAGAGATAAAGATGGTGCTCCTGAATGACCTATATAGCTCAACCTTCTCTATACTCCTAGAGTGAACAATGATGTATTGAAATGTATGAGAAAACATTTGGTGGGACAATATGAACAAGGAGATTGTTGAATATACATCATAGTGCCTATTATATATGCATGTGTATGCTAAGAGGAATCTTTTGCAACCAATACCTATACCAAAATGGATGTGGTAGAACATTACAATTGAATATGTCACCATACATTAAAGGACATCTGGAGGAATCAATGATTTATGGGTCGTTGTGGATAGTCTTATGAAGACATCTCACTTTATCACAATTCCGTTGGACTTCTCATTGGATCAACGTGGATCGATTTAAATCAAAGAAGTGGTGAGGATGCATGTAATACCACTATCTGTTATATTCGATAGAGATCCGAGATTCACCTAGATGTTTTGGAAAAGTCTACAATATGCTCTTTATACTGAAATAAACATTTGTACCCCCTATCATACTCAAACTTATGTACAATCTGAGATAACTATTCAGACACATAATTACATGTGGAGAGCATATTATATGAACATTAAATGAGTATAGTACCAACATCTTCTAGTAGTTTAATTATCCTAATATAATAGATTCAACATTAGCATCCAAATGGAACCATATGAATCCCTTTGTAGGAAAAGGTGCAGAACACCAGCGTATTGGGATAATGTCAATGAGCATAAGCTACTAGGAACCAAAATGGTCAAAGAAATGGTGGAGAAGGATAAAACTATTCAAAATCACATCATGTCAAAACCAAAAGATGATTTATCCTAGAATCAATCAATAAAACCTTGAGTTAATTGTTTAATATATGGTATTTCTACGTATATCTCTGTGGAATAAGGTCATGAGGTATGGGAAGAAGAAAAACTTATGTCCTGGGTACATCATCCCCTTCGAGATTCAAGATCGTATCGGGGATGTGGCCAATCGACCAACACTTCCAACTACCATGTCCAATGTACATGATGTATTTCATGTTCCCAATTATAGAAGTACATACAAGATCCTTCACATGTACTCTTTCTACATGTGTCACAGTTTGAGGTTGATTTTTTATATAAGGAGTAGCCAATGAAGATCTTGGATCATAATGATAATGTTCTATATAACAAGACTACTCACCTGGTCAGGGTACTATGGTGGAACAATATGGTCAAATAAAAAACATGAGAACTGGAGGAGGAAATGAAGGAAAAGTACCCATACATGTTTATGACCTATATTGGAAAATGAAATTTCAAGGATGAAATTTATTAATGGTGGATGAATATAATGACCCAATGTTTTTCAATTGAAATTTTGTACTCGTAATTATGTCATATAATCACATAAAATTATAATATAATGAACTCGTAATTTCTATGTCACCATTAAACAAATGTTTGTCACTTCTGTGTTTTGAATTTTGAAAATATGTTATACACAGTTGAAATTAGTAAGTAAATTAGATTCTAATATGATCCACATATTTTTTGATGAATTGAAACATACCCTTATGAATAGTAATATTAGCATTATGAATAGCGACATAACCTAATTGATATTATCATTACCTATAATAGCATATTATTATTATTCATGTGGATGTATGATATACCTATATCTGGGTATAAGAAAATAATTTATTTAAAATTGTTTTCTTTTGAGTAAATAGTGATTTTTATTAAAAAATAAATTAACCATAGTAATGAAATTATTTTTGACAATTTGATTTCATTTTTGAATTATACACGTCAATAAATGATTATGGGGAATTTATTTCTATTTTTCTAAAATACATGAATATTTGATGAATAGTAAAATGCATTTATTTAACATTTCAATTAATTATAATTTAAATCCACTATTATTGATATTCTAAGTGATTTAAGAACCCAAATATTGATCTGATATACACTTATTACTATTTTTTGTAATTGAATCGTCATGATTTCTGGACTTGAATGAAAAATAATGATGTAATGATTATAATATTATGAAAACCATCCTCTCCTCCATTATAAATACCACTGCTACTTATCTCTTCTCTTCACTCCTCTAATGCCCTGTGACATGCCTACATTCTACCGAAATATCTCAAGAAGATCCTCCCCCACGTCCAAAACCCCTTGTTCTCCTCAAAAAGCCGAATCATATCCCCTTAAGACACTCTCAAGGATGTTTGAATCAAGATGTACCTTCATATTTTATTTTCATTCTTTTTAATTTCAAGTTCAATTATTTTCATTTTTAACCTTAACATTCCATATTTAAATGTTATGAAAAATCATGTACCTTACATGTACTAGAATGTTGTTATGATAACAGAATAATTTATTTCCATTCTCCTTTAGTATATTTTTATTTTAATAGTAAAGAAACCATTTGAGATGTGTTAATTTCCCACATTCATGGAAAATGGGTTTTCTATATCTATTACTCTCTTAAATTATTGTCATGAAACCATTTTTATGGTTGAACCAGACCATAATATATGTATTGGGCCTCTTATGTGGATTTAGATTGCTTTTTTTCACATGGTTTTTATTTATAAAACAAAACATTTTCATTGTGGTCAAAAATCACCAACTAACCCAAAAAGGTTTTCACTGATGTTATATATGATGATTCTAAATTAAATCAAGTAAAAAAATTAAAATTCCAATCATTTAACCCTATGAGTTTTCAATAATAAAATATAACATCAGTTATATACAACAACATTCATCATACATATTTATTAAAACATGAACCGATCATTAAAAATAAGCAAGAAAATAGACTGGAACAATGAAATTGAACCTCATAAACAATCAAAATGGTTATAAATGAATGTAAAATGGGTTTAATAAATTTTTTACATATATACAATGTTCTATAACTATTATGTAGTGAATATTATTTTATTAATCAGGTCATTACATTCATGAAAATATCACTATCTGATGTAAGGTAAGGGGTCCCCTCTATTTAACATTTATTCATGATTGTATTCGATGTTATGCCTTTTTTGTGTAATTCTTAGTGATGGGGTCTGATTAATAACCTCCCATATACTATCTTCATGTTATTTAAATGAATAGAAACCCATTTCTCTCCCATTAGTTCCTCTTAAGTACACACGATACAATACCAACATTATTTGAGGCATTCAACCCGAAACTCATTTTTTTCCATCGAGTTTTTTTTTATTTTATATTTTACCTAAATGAGGTTATCAATTCTTCATTTAATTATCTTATAAAATATATTTTAAATCTCCAATATAATTTAATAAGATCCATTCATCATTATATTTCAGGGATTTACATGTTTTTACGTTATTCCCTCCTCAATACATCTTGATAAGCAACGCTATTTTAAAGGATCTTTCGAATTCATAACAGATTTCTAGTCCACTATATATTAAATTTTAATCCAACATTGTATTTATAAAATAAATTTTTTAATATTTAAATCCTTCCTTGATCAGTTACGATTTTTTATAAAGGATTGTTTCTTTTTTATTTAAAATACTCTATATTATTTTCCATAAAACAACTTAAAAATGTTTTTATGATAAAATTTCTTGAAAAAATTTGTTACATTTTTTCCCATATACATGAAATAACTCACCATGATAAATATATTTTTTTATATATGAATTTCCATGTATACTCTATTTCTCTTCTTTCATTTACAATTTTTTGTTTCTCCCTTTGTGTCAAGATTATAGTACCCAATTTTTTCAATGAGTAATACTTATGTTTATGTATCATTGATTGTGTATGATTATTTATATGGAAAACATATTCTGAAAAGGTTAATATGGGTGTACATAGATAGCACTATCATCATTGGGTAAAGTAGTATTTCTTGTGATGTTATGTGTAATCGTCCTAGTGGGTTTCCTTGGCTTGTTCTACATTGTGAAACAATCATGGTTGTTAGACTAGACTCATTCTAATTTCATGTTTTATATTTATTAAAACTTAATATGATTACATGTATATATCATTCCATGTTTTTATGTTATGATTACATATGTTCTCTTTTTTTATCATTATTCCAAGCATTATAACCCACATGGTAAATCCCTATTATTATCTTTACACCCTTACTGGGTCTTTTAGCTCATCCCTCTCCTAATGTGTTCCCTAAGTTACCCTATTCATAAGTATGAATAAAATGGAATATAGGATCCCTCTATGATGATAAAATATGGAAGTTTATTTAGTTACATGTTTTATGTTTTATTTTCATAGTCTTTAGAGAAACATGGTTTCACTGTCCATGGATTGTAAACTGATTTATAACTATAATTAAAATAATGTAATGTGATGTGAAAATGATAGGGTCACTATATGAGATGATAAGGTAGAACCAACCCTAATACATAAGGTTTTTTCTTCAATACGGTAGGGAAGTTTCCACTCTACCAAGGTAACAAATATAGTGTACCCCCACCCTAGAATGACATTGGAGTTCTGAATCCAATGATATAGGACCCACACCCTAACATAATATTTGAGTACCCACTCAATATATATGTGACATCTAGATGACCCACACCATATAAATTTTGGGAAGTACCAGAATCATGGATAGAAGATGCGTACCCTGAGCCAACAGGGGAGAACATACTCTATCTAGAAAAATGTTATGGAGGGGTTTCCCCCCAGATTAGAAGAGGAGAACTTTATAAAACTATACAAATGATAAGAGGAACCCCTGAATTAATACATCATAAAAGTACTATCCCTGGAAGAACTACCAAAGGAAATTGATCCTACACACATGATGTGGGGAGTCCCATATCTTCCAAATTAGAGTTTTATGGGAGACACACACCCTAAAATGATAGGGGGTAAGATTCCTAGAATATACCTTTATGTTCCAAACTATTACATTCCATCAGTTAATCAAATCGCTACCTTTTCAAAGAGTCCAAGAGAACTACATCTTACAATGGAAGGGAGGAGTACTAACTCAAAAGTCTTTCCCGTGATGCACCATGATCACAACACAATTATAATTACCATTAAAATCATTTCATGTTAATAAAACACCTCCTCAAATATCATTGAACAACATAGAGGCAAAAAAATTATCATTGTAGAAAAATTCTCAAGATAGACTCCTTACATGGCTGATTCTGAGTCCCGTTGAAGGATATATGAAAGGAGGCTGACATCAAGAAGATCCTAAAAGTAGTACAAAGCCTTCTCAGGGGTCCAAATGGTGTGGAAACCACCCTATAAACAATACATGTATTAGGTATAAATAATTTTCAAACCCATTTAGGGGTACGTGACATGTTCATGCCGTAAATAGTGTCTCCCACTCCACCCGGCCCTTGGCCATGTTCCTCTTCCACGCAGATCAACCAATAATGTACCATATATATATATATCTTATATCCTATTCTATATGGAGTGTTTTGGATAAAAGGACACTTGGACACATTTTTGTAATATTTTCATGCAATATTCCGTTTTTGTGTGTGTACATTGGATGTCTTCATTTATATAACCATGTACAATTACACAACATCCCAACGTATGTCCTCTGGTCACATCACCTGAGGTCACTACACAATGTGAAACCCCAGAACATGGCATATAGTCCCAAAAATTAATCTTCCTCATATAGTATATTCTATATGGAATGCCTATCTATACTAAATTTTGTTAAATGGTAATTCTGGATTTTAATTACCTTAAAAAATTTCTTTTTCACACAGGTTTCCAAAAAATAAATTGATTTAACCATAAGAAATCACTAGTAATTTTTATATATGTCAATGAATGTAAATAAGATAAAATGAAGGGGTTTAGTGGAATACCTAAAATTTCATATCCTGAGGTTTAAATTTTGTATGTTTTGGTGTATGATGTTGAAAGGATCATGCAACTCCTCGATCTGATGATGATCAGAAATAAGAAAGGATATCACCTACACATCGTTTCTTCAATTTGTCATAGTTGTCATCTTTCCTATAATGGGGGAATTGATTAGTAGCTCCTATTTCGGGTTTTCAACCCAAATGTGGGGGGCATATGGGTATTAGGTTATATTTTAATTAAATATAAGTTTATTTAATTAGTAAACCAAATAATTCTCCAACTTCTATCATTTTCTAATGCACCCAGCATGGGTCACATTATATTACACGTAAGGTAAAAACAAGATGATTAAATCAATTTTAGCCTATTATTTCTTGATCCAAGACAGCACTCAAAAGTCATCAATGTTTATTAAGAAACTATTTGGAGGTGAAATAATATTTTTAAAATTTTTAAAATCAATGATTTTTGAGTAATAGATCACATTGTGGATTATGCATGTCATATTGTGGTTTTTATTACATGATTTTTTATCTATATAATTCTTTATCATTGTTGACATTATGATTTTTTTCGAACATTAATTATCTAATATTGACATGAAAAACAATCATGGTCAGTTCCTCATAATTTTTCATATTATTTCCTTTCCTATTTCACTGTTCATCATGGGAGTTCGTTGTTTGGACTACGGTTTGACATCCATGGATGAAATCAATCAATGTTCACTAAATTCATAGTGAATGAATTTGATATCATAGATATGGTATCATCACATCATGGATAGGGTGAGACTCCAGATAAAATAATGGATCAAATGACAGAAATACCTAACATTTGGGTTCCTCGGTACATAATGAAAAATAAAGTGAACATCTATCTTTTGAGCGAACCGATTGATTGTATCCTACTATTCGGTGATGGAGTTACCTGATTTGGATTGATCAATGTATTTTCAGTGAATAAATCATTCTATTGAATGCTGGAGTAACAAGCGCGACACACAGAACCAAATATGGAGTTTTTGAAATATATGTTTTATGCATCCTGTTAGAGGGATTCACACGCCTTGTGGGACACCCTATAAATGGTGCTAGGGCTACATTCTAAGATAAATATCACAACAAAAAAGAACCCGTTCACTAACTATTTCACCATTTCCATGTGAATCATCATGTACTTCGTGAAGTACTTGGACACGAGAAAAAGTACATGTCCAGATGTTGTGTCGTGCACTTGTACACGGACATGGCTTAACATACCATTGACGGTATATGGACATGGACTATATACATGAAACTAGAAAAGAAAAATAAGTAGAAAAAATGTGTCTCTACATTTCATGCTCTCCTTCTATATTATGTGTATATAGAGACAACATATCGTGTGAGGATCCTCCACACGGGCGAGCATTGGGATAGAAGAACACACCATGTTCCCCTAGTACACAACATTTACCACCACCAGGAATAATTTTTACTATTTTTTTTTATTTTGGACCAATATTTGTTGACTATGTTCCCATGGTCATTTTCCTTCAGGTTGTATTGAAAAATTAAATCCTTTTCATAGAATGTTGATCTCCTCTAGTGGGTGAGTCTAAGATATAGTTGTACTGTCCCTCCGTAAGACTGGAGTGAAATCCTCTACAATCCTTTAAAACCATGGAGGAATTTTTTAATCAATATGAACTTTGTTGGTAGGGGTTTGATTATACATATAGTAGGCTGATTATATAGTGTTGTTGTAATAAATGTAATATGATCCCCTATAATGCGGTTTGATACGAATTGGGTTCATGGTCTCCCCCAAATGTTCTAGGTGTGACCCATTATCAGTTTATGAGTGTCTTAATGGAAAAATAAGAATTTTTTTGGTAAATAAAAATGATATATTTCCCTTTATCTAGTGTATATGATGATATCATGTCTCCTGGAGTGGATTCTCCCAGAATAAGAAATGCATTATATAGAATCATGTGGCAGGTAGTTGGTTATGAACTCCTAGTGGTTTTGTCACTCTCATGAATAAATCTTGTTGTTTCTATTATATATGGACTATTATATCTTATATTTAGTTGGTTTTTCTTGGTGATTCATTTTTAGTGCCTTAAAGGTGTCCTTCATAGTATTGGTATACTCAACCCTTAATGGGATTTTCCTGTAGATGACATGTCATATGTAGATGATGACCCAATTGTTGTTTTCAAGGGAGTATAATGTGTGGGTAAAGCATATCAAGAGACATATAGACAAATATTTTTTACTGGGATCACTAATATGAAATTAGTCATTTCCCTTAGAGCTGTTTGGATTCATTAATGCTTTTGGTTTGACATGTATTTTGATCATTTTTCTATTTTCAATAGGTTTACTATCGTACTCTATTGTGGGATTTTTGATGTATGCATGAAACGTTCCGTTTTATTTACATTTCATCATTTTGTGGGATTAGAGATGTGTGTGTGTGGGTGTATGTGTACTTTAGTCTAATGGATCCCAATTAAAATATATTTCTAGTCCACATTGGATTACATCCCTTAGCCTATTGGAGGTAGGATTATGGTAGTCATGGGTCATTTCTTGATGGTTCAGGTCATGAAAAAATTTAGGGGTGTATTAGGAAATATTTTAGTTAAATTTTCATTTACATAATAAACCCACCAAATAAAGGCCAACAAACTCAACCTCTCTCATACACCTCGTGCTGAAAGCATTATGTCACACTAAGGGTAAACATGATATTTTTAACTCAACCACATCCTAAAATTTCGGATTCGAGACTCAGACTTGATGTTATTCAAGATTCAATAAAAAGTTCCATGGTGTGAAAAAATATGAGTAATATTTTTAAAATCATCACACAGAGGCTCTGCCAGCCTCTAATTCATAGTACCGAGATGCTGAACTATTTTTAAAAATAATATAATGTTTTACAAGTCAAACTTGTTTCACTAAAATATTAATATTTTATAATATTCCGTAAATAAAATTAATGTTAAAATTTTATAATGTTCTAATATAATTAATATAATAATCAAAAAACTATTATTATAAACCCCTTCAATTTTCAATAAATGTTGATTATTTTTAATAAATGTAATAACTCTCATGAATTGGTCATTATTTGGATTCAATAACTATTATTTTTTTGGAATTATCATGTTTAAATTATTCAATTTTTTACATAATTTTTGGATGGATTCAATTTTTTTATTAATTTTAAATACAATTTCATTATATTTCATGTATTATGTGATAAAAATGATCCAAAAGAAAAAAACATATTACATAAAAAGAATCCCTGACTAGATATATAGTAATTATTTAAAATAATTTCATTTATGGAATTTTTTTTATATTTTAAAGCCTGATTGAATCATCCAAAAACTATATTATATTTTAAGGTTTTGAAAACTATTATTTAGAAACATGATTTGTATCAACCTGATCGAAATATTATTTTAATAGGTTTTGTTACTACAATAAAAAAATAATGGGAAACACACCGATTTGTTATAAACCATTTGATGAAACCATGACATGGATTGCATTTTTGATTACATTATCATTGACTCCAAAACCTATGTTTGGAAATTATTATGGAATCCTCATCAATGTTTCCACATAGTACCACCTATACCCTCATTATTCTATACTAAAAAAAATTTAGAATTAAATTAATCTTTTTTTCTCTCTCAATAGTCATAAATAATTCCCCCCAGGATCTTAAAAGCATCCTCTCTTGATTTTAGAAATTTTTTCTCAAGGTAATGTTTCCACCCCTCATATTTATTGCAGAACCTTCTTCTTATCATGAATTTTAATTTCAAAATTTTTATGTGGGTAAATGTTCATAAAAATCATTAGTAATAATTTTATTATATATATCTGATTCAATACCCCATTCACTCATAGTAATCCCATCTATGAATGTTTATGTACGCCCATTATAGTAGAGAAATTATCGTGAAAATTTTCAGTCTTAATAATATTTGTAGTGAATAACCATCTCATTTCCACTAAATATTATTATATAATATTTTACTATTCTTAATTAAATTGGGTGTTCCATTTCTTGGAAGGCGGTTCCTTGGTCAAAGACCAAGACATAATTTATTAAAATAAGTAAGGGAATGTACATGAGTCTAAAAGTAGGAATCTTATTACAATCCATTTTATATTAAGGGAGTAGATCAATAGGGAGATCATCCATGCAAGCGATGCCCTGGTTGATTCCCATATTGGCAAGACCATAAACCACCATGTTTTCTTCACGAAAGGCATGTGTGACAATGTAGTTGATCTCCAAAAGTGAAGATATGAATCTCATCCAAAGGGTAGTTAGAGGCCAAGAAATATAGACTATGTCATTCCAAATTACTTGGATGATATTTGTTGAGTCACTTTCAATCCAAATTTTGTTCTAGCCCTTTTACTTGAAAAATTCCACAACATGAATCACAACAATCAATTCTGCCTCTAATGATGAGGTTGTGCCACAACTACCAAAGAAGCATCCATGGAAAAACCCAATAATGTATCAGAAGATGAAACCACAACCAGAAGGCCCTGGATTTATTTTGGAGGATCCATAAACATTAAATATAATCCATACTCGAATTGGAGATTTCCAGAAAACCTCAAAGGTGCACCTCAATTGCCTATAGATACCATCAACCCTAATTCAATGAAGGATCTTTAAATCACCAATAGAAATGTCACAATAATATTTTTGAATTGAAGTATCATCTGGAAAGGAAATTATAATTCTCATACATCTTTCATGGAGTCTGAATGGGTATTTTTTATAGATAATGGAATTTCGATCATAACTGATTATGTGAAAAAGCTCCACAAATATAGCTAAGAAGAGGTTCTTGATTTTAGGAAAAGAGACAGGATTCACACAATGTTTTAATTGAGAACTATTAGATTTAAAGAGTTACCATTAGTAAAAAACTATTCGTTAATAAAATTGAAAAGAGATAAATCTGTAGCACAAGATAAAAAGATATGGGTAGAATATTCCCTATGTTGGTGGAAAAAGTGACATTGAGAGCACAGTTTAATTCCAAATGATTGCAGGAAAACCTTAGTGGGAACACAGTTGTGAGAAATATTCCAAATAAGATTATGTCTTGATGGTTTAATCTAGTTCTTATCAAATGTTATATAAAATCAATGTTGATATCATAATTAATGAAATTGTTATTGTAGAACATTTTTTATTCAAGAACCCCATTGTGTGCAGTCTCCCATATAAGGAAATCATCAACATTAATATAAGAGTTATTATCAAAAATATTCATAATGTTTTCATGAAAGTTGAAGTTACCTGATTGAATAATATCCCTTATAGTACAATTGGTGATAACCCGGGAGGAGTTAGGGGTAACATTGAGATTATGGGGACAACAGACTAGTTATCCAGCCAAAATGCATAGAATAGTGCACACTAACCATCCATCTAAAATAACCATAATATTTCAAAAGATTGTCTAATGGAGGGCCTGATGGAAGAGTGGACATAGATCAAATTTCAATTCATAAGATTTTATAGGAAACTTTCTCTGAGAAAGGTAGTGGAATCTGAGTTGTTATTAATCAAAATCCATGTATGTATTTCTTGAAGGGAATCCTTAATGTGTTAAAGGTTTTTAATACCCAGACAACCATTTTCTAAAGGTTTTCAATAATTAGCCCAGGGGATGGTAATAATATTTCTTTAAATAATGCTTAAATTAAAAACAAAATTCATAATGTAAACATTAATTTTCATGAGAACACCACCATTCCATTTATAGATCATCATTGTGGAAACCAATTTCGACACAATAGTTGATTTCACCACACAAATCCTGCCAAACATGGAGATAGACTTACCCTTCTAGGAAGATAGCTGGTTAACAACCTGGAAAACAAATGAGGAAAACAATATAGATTTTGGACTTTCTAAAAAAATAGAAACCCTTAGATAAGTGGTGGGGAAAGATCCTTCGTTGATATCATGACTATTGATTATGTCATTTTTCCTATTGGGAGATTTTTTTTGCTGAAGAATATTGAAGATTTAGTCCAGCTAATTGATTGACTAGAGAGCTCCTCGTTATGAGCCAATGTATTTTTATTCCTATGAATATTTATTTTATCACCTATTAATAATAAGAAGATATCATCATCATAAAAAAAGATGCGTAGGAACGGTTTGGTTTCTAGACGCCCGAATAGGATGAAGTTTGTTTTGAGCAACATGGTGAGTGATAAGTCTGTTAAGGTAATCATCCTCTATGTCAAAGAGGATGGCAGATAATGGGGCACCTTTACAGACAACCTTGGATCATTTAAAATAACTCTTATGGGGGCCATTAACAAGTATCGAGATATAAGCATAGTCAAACAGAGAATGAATCTGAATAATGAAAATATCATTGAAACCAAAGGCTTTCAAAATGTTGAATATTAATTTTTGGTCATTGGTACCAAAGGGTTTTCAAATATCAAGTTTAATGGAAACATTACCTCATCTTTTATCATTGTTTAGAGAGTTTTTGCATTTTGAGGCAAGGAAAATGCAATCTTGTATAGATCATCCTTTGATAATCCCAAATTTATTCCATGAAACAATTTTTTGACATAGATAATAATGTCTATTATAAATCAGTTTTGGGTGTTCCAGGTATGTATCAAAAACACCATAATCATGTGATTATATTTTATGATATATGGTAATATGTTGAATGTTCTATGTGGGACACATATGCATAAACATTAAATGATTGTGATGAGTGATACTAGATTAATTTAGCCATCCCATAAATTGATAATTTTTTTATCTCATAAGATTCCATATATCGTTCATATTATGTTATCCTACAAACAATATGTTATTTTTTGTTAATTCTTACCTAATTTTTATGATATCATTTTCCATGTTTTTCCAAATTCCCGAGATTCATTCTTTTTATAATGATATATCATTCTTCATTCTTCAAAATTATTTTTCTCACCCATCTCATATTAGATCTACATTCCTATTTTCTCACGTATACATATATACCTTGTGAAATTATTTTATTATTACCATACTAATATTTAAATCAAGAACATTTATTATGTGTGTCCCTACAATATCCAATGAATTTTTATAAAATCCTTGTAAAATCAGGGAATGTTTCATAATTTTTATTTAATTATTTTTTTTTCTTTTGAAATCCATTGTGTCTTGTAAAAAATTTCCCAAATACAGTAGACCTCATGAAATTTTAGGGTTTTAATAGGTGTATCATTATGAATTAAATCTAAAATTTAGTGGTAATAAATATATAGGGTGTAATTAATTTTTTTTTTAAAATAAATATCATATATTTTATCATTTCATCGTCGTCATTTATAACTCTTATATCCATAATAAAAATTTAAAAAAGTAGAATATAGACACAAAGTGAAAAGATAAAAAGAGAAAATAGAGAATATATTTAAATGATAAATTTTTATAAACAATACTATGAATAAAATATTGTTTTCAATAAATAACCACAATAAATTCAGAACATAAGGAAGAAATCAAAGTATAATGATTTATATAAACCTAATATATTTTTAGAATTTCCTTATTCATATTTTCATCACGATAATATAAATAATACTAATATTTATTAATACTTATCTCATATATTTCATTTAATAAGAACATAACAATGAATATGGTGGTTTTATAGTTATAAGTCACTTATGGAATTTAAAAATTATATTTTATTATTAAATCAGACATTGGTGGTTTTCTTTATTAAGAGTCATCCATTTTTATACAACTTTGAATGTTTTGAATTTTTATTCTTGATATTTTCCGGAATGCTAGATTATAAGAATTTAGAACCCATGAAATTATATTATTATTTTTGTAATGGAAACAGAACTTATCTAACCGAAGAGAGTAGGGTATACACTCCATCCTGATTATGCAACTATCTTTCTCAGTGGTAATTCATGTTACACCTCGAAAGGGACCTTCCCTTCATGGAAATTTGTATTTTCATCTCAATAAAAATTCTTAAATTATATAATTTAGTGATTATTAGGAATATTTATTTCATGGTGGGATGATTCCAATGTAATGATAATCGTATAAGTTATTTCTTCCCCCTAGTTAAACCTCAATATTATTTTAATATCGATGTATCAATTAATCTGGTGAAATTAATCTAACTTGATATTTAAGAGGTTATTCTATGGATGTATTATATTTTATTTAAGTAATATCACACTATCATTTTTCATGTATATATCTAGTCCATTATCCTCCCAAATTTACAAAAGGGGAAAAATTTGATCCTTATGAGGGTGTCTTAGAAGGTATCTTTGGAAATGATGTTAACTCAAATTTTTTATCATTAGAACCAAAATCAAGGGTTGTAGATATTTTTTTATATTTTTGTGGGTGACATGGACAAATTAATGCTATATATATAGGTATCATGAGTTGTGGGGATGAGTGATTTGGATTTCTTATGCACATATGCACAACCAGTTCCTATTTTGAAAGGGGTAAAATGGATGGATCTCAATATTAAAGATCATCCAATAATTTAATAATTTTTTAGGATTATTGTTAATTATATTCCATCATAAACATAATTTATTTAAATAATAGAGTATTGAATTTATTATATTTTTATAAATTATTTTCTCAAAAAATGTGGGGTTAATAGTCCCTAGTCCTTCTATGGGATTAATGAAAGAGATAATCAAATGAATATGTCTTTTGAAATGAAGAAACCCCCAAACATGATCCAAGTCCAAAAATGTTTCATATTTTTCACTTTATATTTTATGATAAATGATTATCCAAATGTGTAGTAGAGAGTCATTCCTAGGTGAAAATTGTATATGTCGGTTCAATGATCTTGGTAAAACTAAATCCAGGGAAAAACATAAGATTTCATATTCACATCATAATATGACAAGGATGAGCACATGATAGTCACATTTAAGTCAAGTTCTATAAATTTTCAGAATATAATATATGATTATGGAAATTTTTTTATCGGCATTGGAATTGGAAAAAAATTCAAGGATTACAAAAATTTAACAGTCATAGGTACACCAGATCATAAAGTGATCCAATGAATATTATGGTAGTGTTATGTCCATTTTTATTGGAACATATGAACCGAAAATTCGTGAACCTGAAGAGATATAGGAAATTTTTTTTTGATCCATGAGATGAGGTTAAGGAAGCTCAACTTGACAAGAAATTTGATTTGGATAGATTAGTGGAACTAAAGCTGTTTTGTGATGTTTTAAATGATATAAAAAAATAGGTTGTTGAAATATAAAATAATTTTGAGATTCTATAACATTATATGTAAATAGATATTGCAAGAGTCATTCAGCGTCAAAATATAAAAGGATAATTCTTGTATAATGTTGAAAAAATTCTTGGAGTTGATCTTAATGATGAGAAGAATTTTTAGATCGACAAACATGATCATATTTTAACACACAAACACCATCATAGGAAAATATGTATAGATGATTATATTAAAACATTGAAAAGTTATGTACTATCACATCATGGGGCTCATCGAGTATGATTAATAGAAATATGTAACCACTATCATATATATCTTATATATGTTGATACATTGTAAATATTTTAAATTTATTTAGAATGTCCTCATGATTTATATATATTTTTATGTTTACTATCTCCATAAAAATATTAAGTGTTTCAACCTTCCCAATAAAAGTGTTTTCTAATATAAATTATATATTAATATCTATTTAATATAATTATTTTCATATTACTTATTAAATAATTTTTTTCACATATTATTTCTATATGATTCTAATGATTTTTACGTTTAAATGTTTTTATAGCAAACCATATATTTTATATTTTTTAGGGAATTATTCTCATTATTTATAGGACAATTTTTTAAGTAATATATGGAATATTAATTGATATATATTGGATATAACATAATAATTTTTTTTTGTCCAATCATATTATATATTTTAAATTATTCATTATATATTTTTTAAATTTATTATCTGATTTTTTCTCTTGGGATTAGTTTTGGGGTTTATCATCAAACATCAATGTAATATGTTATATATTAAATAAAAATTATTCATTTTTTCAAACTTTTGCCCAAAATGATTTTTTATTTATATTTTTTGATAAATATGTTTTCTTAAAAAATATAAAATCAGATATTATTTATATAAAATGATAATGGTAATTTTATTAATAGAAAAGAGAAAATAAACCATTAATTTATTTTAAGACACACACATCACATAAAAATTAGTACAATTTTCCTTCGACCATAATTATTTACATCTATAACTAAAAATTCCCATGTCAATTATATTTTACCTTGGTGAACTGATCAAAATATCTCATGGAATTTTCCACATTATTAACACTAAATGAATTATATTTTTTATATTTATACCTATCATCGATATATATATCGTATATTTGGAGTCCTACTTTTATTTATAAAAAATACTAATACCCATATCATCATTCTCGTTTAATACCTTCAATAATAATGAATAAAAAATATAGTATAAAATTAAATTATATTGGATAAATACATATTCCCAGTATGGAATAAATTCTATGCACCATATACATATTTTATTTTTTCATGAGGTGATGATTTTATGATAACAACAACCAAACATCATTAATGGATCTCTTTAGTTAATTAAACTATTAGTGAAAAATTATATCTTGAATTAATTAAATTCAATTAAAAAATAATATATAATATATATCATGGAATTAATTGTGGAATGGGATACATTTTATAACATTTAAAACTATTATATAGTATCATGTAAAGCACTACGTATGCTATGCATGGATAAGATAACTCATACAAGCTATTAAGATAGAAATTTCAAACAATAGAGAATTTTGGTTACTATTTTTTTATTCATGCTCCAAAATTATTAAACAATTAATATAATAATCATCTAATCCCTTGAAAAATCAATCAATACACTATTATGATATTTAGTATAACTACACGCCCTCATGATGTTGTCTATAAATTTATATGATGAGAGTTAAATTTTATGTAAAAATATATAATATATAAAGAATCCACCAATGACTATAATACAATAGGATTCATGTAACTATATCCAATTATCAATATAAAAATATAAATATCTTCTTCACCCACCCTAGTATATGTAGCAATGTTATCATGTTTGAATATATATAAGAATATAAAAACAGATATAACATGTGTTCATGATTTTTTGTACCCACTATGATAATTAACTCAAAAACACCATATTAATATAATTTTCATGTATAGCATGATTATAAAACAAAAAAAATAATGATAAAAATAATCTTCATTATGTAAGATAGATCAACTCCATATTCTCGTATCTCTCTCTCAACAACTTATTCACAGACCATATGGATGTATTATTATTTCTTGATACTCTTCAACATCGTTTCACCTATTAAGATTTTTATAAAATTTAAAAAATTATTTATTATTCACTAAATATATTTTCCAACATCTCTACTTAATTTTTATGGTATATATAACTTATTTTACACACTCTTCATGGAATTTCCAAAATATCCATTTGTTAAATAAACACAATTATAACACATCCAACCTAGTATGTTCATTCTATTCTTCATTACCCTTCAAATGATATATCCTTATATAATTGCATACAAAATATCTTTATTTGATAAAATATTTCTTCTTTTATGATACAATATAACACCAAGAGATTTTTATATTTATTTATTTTTAAATATTTTTTATATCTTGTTTTATAAGAAGTAATGAATTTAAATGAACCATGTTATACTATTAAAATATTATTTTTTAATGGAGTATTAATTTCAAAAAATTTTAATTGTTTAATATAAATATCAACCAAAAAATTATGAAAAAACATTTTTGGACACATTTATTAAATAATTTTAGTTAATATAAACTTTCCTAAAAGTAAAGTAAATTTATTTTATGGAAAATAACATATTTTCTAAAAAAAGTTTTTATTCGTACATGGTGATTTTATATTAGCAATTTGAATTTGTATATATTGATTAATGATTTTAAATAAAAACCTTCTATTTGTTCAATAAATTATTTTCATATTCATATGGATATATTTATAAGGTATTGAATAAAAATTAATGATGTTTTATGTAAAAAAATTCATTTGTCTAAAAATATATTGTTTTCTACTCTTTGTAAAATGTATTTATGAAAATGTAATATATTTGTTTGAAAAACCAGATATCATTTATAAAAATATCATATTGAAATGTTTTGAAATATATATAACATAGTTGAGTTTTTAACTGAATATGGATAATAAAATCTTTTCAAATCCGAAGAGTTTTATAACATTAATTTGATGCAATAATTCCTTCTTAAATTGTTTTAACATTTTCCTAATAAAAATATATCTTAATGTATTGTGATGTTATATCTTAACTTTTTTTTTGAATTTTAAAAACCATACATGACTTTGGTCAACATACGTTATATATTATTCAAATTGAAAACTATTTTTGTGATATTTGATTTATTATAAATGATGGAAGATTCCATTAGAATTTTTCCTGATGACAAATAATAAAATATAAATTTTTTATTATATTAAAAAAAATTATGGAATAAAATGTATTAAATTATTTCAAGTAACACTGATTTTTTTCTATAAAATATTTTTTCCATAGAATCTATTTTTATCCATTTTTTCTTGTATTTTAAATATTTTCTACTCTGTATAGAAATTAAAAATGTTAATTAGAATAAAAAAAATTACTCATAATTTCAAAAAAATTTATATATACCCTTTTATTATTTTTCATTTAATTAGGTTGTCATATTAAAAGATTTATGTTAATATAGTTACAGTTGAAATAGTTTTAATGTTGTTAACAAAGATACAACAGTTTAAATGTGTCCAACACATTCTCAAATGTGATTAATAAATCTAATATCAACTATATAACATAGTATTTTTAATTTTAGGGTTAATGTGTTCCAATTTTGAATGATAATAGTTATTATGTTATTTAATCTTCCAAGTAATTCATATTTTTTCATTTACCTCACAATTAAAAGGATTCCACTTATTGTATCTTATATAATATAATTTTTGACCATTATTGGATAATACCTTCCATAATATAATTATATTTTACATCCCCATGTCTTACATCATTTTATAATTTCAAATCACATCTTCTCAGTCCTTAAGGTGTATTCATAAACATGTTTCATAATAAAGACTTACTCTTCTTCATCGAGTACCTTCAATTTTATTATCTCTTCAAATTCATATAAATATATGGTATACATTATAAAATAATGAATAAGATAACTTAAATAAAATTATTTTTTATTAAAATAGTTGTAATCCCATGATCCACATTCCTTTAATCAGATATGAATAGAAATCATCAATTGTGTTGAAATTATAATTACAACCTGCAAAAAGAGGTGCATTTTGTTTCATAACAATTTTATCTTAATTTTTATTATTTAATATTGAATTTTTATATTTGATATTTATTATATTAATTTTTTTTAGAGTGATAATATATATTTTAAATTTCATTATTTTTTATCATTATAATATGGAAATAGAATTCATTTGAACGTATGATTTACCTTCTCCAGGAATAGAGTAAATCATATTTCAATCTCTTCCATTTCTCGATGTATATAAATATTAATGTAATGATTATGTATTATATTAATATCTTTATTATTATTTTTTATTTAATGTATTCGTAATTAATATACAATTATAGGTACTACCAAACCAAAACTTTCCAAAAAAAACAACGTTATCACCAAGAATAGTGATCTTTATATAGAGTTGTTATAAATGGCTGATAATATGTTATAAGTAAAAATATATAGTATGATATACTTGGGATTAATTATTAATTATTATTATAATAAAAATATATTTTTTATAACTTATATTTGAACGTATATTATATTTTATGATAGTTGATCTAACTAATTTTTCTTTCAATAATATTTAATGATAGATTGATTATGATTGAATATCCATTGAGTAAATAGTTTTGTGAAATATGATTTCTTAGTAACCTATTATTCTAATTTATACACAAAATGAATAAAAAAATATAGGGAATGTTTATCCATATTAATCCTATTTTATTTTGAAAAACATTTATTTTTTATGACCATTTTCTAAAAAATATATTAAATTGTTTTTCTAAGAATAATCCAATGATAGTTTAATGATAATATTCAATATTATTGATATTTTAAAAATATTTACACCAAATTATTCTAGTAGTTTTCTTTCATAGTTTTTTATTAATTATTTTATGAATGGAATTATTTCTAATTGATACATTGATAATGTAATTTCCCACTAAAATAATTTTCAATGACTAGGATATTCTGTTACTTGTTCCCATAGTCTTTTTAAAATGAAATAATATCATTAATATTTAATTAAATATTTTTATTTTTAATAAGATTTTTCAAAATAAAAAGGAAATTTTTATCATGACATTTTTCGATGAAACGTTCCTTCCATGATAACATCTATTGATGTTACATATAATATAATAGTGGTATGAGCCAATGATATGACCATTATTATTTATTTAGATGTATAATGAAATTTATAATGAGACTTTTATGTAACATACATACATTACATGGGTTATTCAATGGTGATATGATGAATGTTTTTAAAAAAATTTCCATTTAAATGAGTTATGATGTGATGATATTAGGAATCAATTGTGATCTTATTGCACAAATATATGTTTTTTTCATTATATGAGGAATAATAAAAGAATTATATATACATATAGGAAATTATATATATCCATATATCTCATAAGATAATTATGGGAAACAATGTTTATGTTCTCCATTCAATATGAGAAATAATTATGGTTGATTTATCCACTATGAGGAGAAGTTGATGATGCCTAATATATTATAGAAATATGAGGTTATTCCTAATCCACTATGATATAGTATATTGTTTCCATTGTTATAATGGAAATAGGTTTTTATGCCTTATACCCATTTATATGATGGTATCAGTAGTTAACCTTGACATTTGATATGGTCTCTATACCTATGAGGCTTCCACAATCATTTGACAGAATATTTATACATTTGATTTGAACTCATGGATAAAGATTGATTTATGATTATTACACTCTGTTATGATTCATTTATTTTTAAATGATAAATAATTATTCTATAAACCATTTTTACGATCTATGAAAAATTTGGTATGAACTTCAAAATTATTATTTTTTAAATTGAAAATGATTATTTATCTTATGTGTTTATCTTGTCATTGATTTATATTCCCCATGTTTTACATTATTTATATTCTCTTCTCATAATTCCTTATGATATATTTCATATTATTTTAATAAAGTTATTAATAAGGTTATTTCAAATATGTTCTCTAAATGAGAGTGTAATTTGGAAAAATCGATGATGTTTCAGTAAATAAAAGGACTGTGTATCATGTCCCAAAAGGCACTCAACCCTCAAGGTTATTCTGTGAATCATAATATTTTATATTGGGTACTCATCTAAAAAGATGTAATATATTTGTATGAAACCTATGGGCCAATATAGTTTGTATCATAAAAGGGTTTAGTTTATAATTACCGATTAGGTATAGAAAAAATTAAAACACAAGGGATTTCTCTATGCAGATGAGAACATCTTATATTATGGTGTATAATAGAATGTTGTGTTCCTAGAATAAACATCATTATTTATATAATATTTTTTGGTTTTGGATGTGTAATAGATTCACCATTCCATAATAACTATAATAAGTTTGGATTAAGAAATAATATGATCATCACTGATATATGATGAGTGCGCCTAACACAGAACACCCCTCTGGAAACTCCCATAGAAGATGCTTATATTAATTAATATTTTCATTATGAACCATTATTATGTATGAAAAGAGATTATGACCATGGATAACATTTTATAATCCTATATTTTCATAGAATAAAAATAAGGTTCCATAATGAAATCATCCTATAATGATTTTTTCAATTATATGCTTTTTCACTATGGATATTGTGTCCTGATTATTACTAAATAATTTTTGGTTTTAGGGAATGGTAGGCACCAAATTGAAATTTTTTAACAATTAATATCGTTGAAAATTCAATGATTATCATCTTTAATAATTAAATGATGTTGTAAATGTAATAAATAAAATTATAGTTATGGTCATGCATTCATTGGACAATAATCATGAAGTTCTTATAAATGATCAATAAATGAAACAACATATTTTTTAGTGTTTTATTATGAAATATCTAATTTTTTATGGTTCTTCTGATAACATGATGTATGATCAATAGATAAATAATCTTGAGAAAATTTTTTCTATTATATTATTCTTCGAACATTTAAATGTATTCCATGTTATATATATTATGAATGGTTATGAAAATAAATGGTGAAATTCTATTATGAATATAATGTAAGGGGAATATACTAACTCCCTTGTATGGTATAAGTTTAAGATTATATTTCAAAATATTTAAATCCATTGTATTATATAAGAAATTGAGAAAAAATTCAATATATTAATGTGGAAATATTAAAAACCCATTGGTTACTATGATGAAATTTTTTTAAGACATACAAGATTGATTTTTTCTAATAATTGTACTTTAAAGAAAAATATATCAATTAATTAGTGGATTAAAACCAATTATATAAAAGGTGTTGTATATATATATGATTCTCCAAAATCTATAAAGAAATTGTTTTATTTGGATTAATGGTATAAACGGGAATTGGGTATTCCCACCATTTCCATGGGTTTAATGAGAAAATGGTGATGATGTTTGGAAAACTGGATTAAATCACATAGTAGAATGAAACTAAAGTTACCTTCATGACATAAATGTGGGAACAATCAAGGAAATTTCTTGAATAGATATGGGTTGTTATTTAAATTTGGAATGGATTGTCATAAAACCCATGAATGTTAAATGGTATTGAATAACTTAGTTAATGAATAGAAGAAAATTTGATTCCAAATAATTATCAACCCACAATCCATTTACTAAAATGAAATGGTTTTGAAATTTACCAATAAAAATGCATGAAATTGAATGTTTTTGATTATTTTCATCAAATATAATATATTATGAATGAAAAACTAAGAAATATTATCTGATCATTTCATCCAATGTCGGTTATGAGAATGATAGGGTAAAAGGTACTCTTATCTTCTACTATAAAAAATCTAATGCCTTATTAAATTCAAGATCTACCAAATAATTTATATCTAATAAAATTCATATGGTTATATAATTACACGATTAATGATTCTATGTTGAGTCAGTGATGAAAATATTAATTGAATAATGATTAAAACCCATGTTTATAGTCCATTTCTTATTGATTTTTATAGTAATTTACAACCTATAAACTATATTAACAAAACACTGCTTTAATTTTATTTGATTTTCTACCATAATTGGATTCCTTTACAAGTATACTAAATAAATTGTCAATGATGATAAATCACCTTTGATATTCCTAATAAACAATTGATTGTTTATTCACGTGAGGACAAATATGAACATCAAATAGAAATTTGTTCTAATTTATGTGTATTATATCCAATATATGAATTTTATTTATCTCTTATATTTTGTATAAACTCATAATTGAGTATTTTTATATTTAATGATAGTTTGTGGATGCCTTTCTTAAAGAGTTTCCTAATTTTCCAATTAATTGTGATTTTGATTTTACAATTGAAATCATATATCATGGCATTACTATTTCAATGAATCAATTTACAATAGTATTTATTTAGTTGTAGGAATTGAAGAATAAAATCTATACCAATATTTAAAATATATTCATATTCCCTAGGTGATAACTTTATTGTTCCCAATTATTTTTGGTATGAAGTATAATATGACAATGCGTATTTACATTTACTATCAACATATTAAATATATTACTATATAAAAGAATAATATATCCAAATTTAATTATTTTTTCGAAAATTTACTATAAAACTATTATATTTTATGAATTATTTTTATAAAATAAATGACATTTCATTTGAATCTTTCATTAAAAAAACACTCAGTTTTAACTCGTGGTGATATAATGTAAATATTAATGCTTAAATGTGACCTTTATAATTATTCCTTTAAACATATAAATATAAATAACAATAAATAATTCTAAATTATTATGTATAATGTTTTTATTTAATGATAAAATATTAAAAAAAGTCCCTATTATTTTTTAAAAAATCTATATGATTCAAAAAAATATTTTCTAAAAAACAAATTTATTCCATTTTGTGATCAAATATTAAAATTTAGTTTTCCAAAGAAAATATTTATTTTATATAATAAAATATAATTTTTATATCTAAATTTTAAATTTATGAAGGATTAAATTATTGTGAATTTTTTGAAAAGATAAAATTTCCATTGAAAAAAAAGAAAAGTATTAATTTTTATTAATAATTGTCATTTCATAACATAATTTAAATACCTAGATTTTTTTTATCATGTTTTAGTACCAAACATATATAAATTATATAATTATTAGTAATATTTATCTCAATTGAATCAATTTCACTCTGAATTTTTATATCAAAAATGAATTTTTAAACAAATAAAAATTATAATTAGTTTACAAATTTGAATACATTCCGACCAAAGGAAAAATAAAAATATTGAAATTTATTTTATGTGGTTATGATAGAAATGTTTTAAATAAATTATATATATTAACCTCCACCCTATTATAAGAGAGATCGTTTATGCTACCTTTATATTGGTATAAGATACAAATAATTAATACTGATTAACTGGTCTGTTTAGTATTCGTGGTAAACTAGTTACATACAAGATTCATAGATAAAATATTAATACACAAATTACAACGTATTTTTTAATGTAATAACATTATTTCATATATATAAATCAATTTATATTATTCATAGTGAACTTCATGGAATAATATAGAAAGAATACTAAATAAGGGTTATCTCAAATTCCAGTAAGGGTTATTAATAATGATACATATAATGAAACAATAAAAATAGTACACATATAAATATAAATACTTCATCACAAATAGAGATAAAATAACATATCAAAATGAACTGATGTAGAATAATTAATATGGAATGGTAAAAAAACTAAGCACACAGTCCATTTAAATAATTATATAATGAATAATCAATAATTAAAGGTAATTAACATAAAACACATAACATTTAATGAATAAGTTGAAAAAAATACAACCTGGGATGAAATCATATTGAAAATTTCATGGATAATAATAACTAAAGATTGAATGAAGTAAGCACGTGATTATTGGATGTCATGTCTCAGGAACATGATACCTCTTTTGTAAAAGTATTTCACATGATGGTTAGTCTACAAGTAGAAAACACTTTAATTTTAGCTTAACCAGTTTTTCTCAAAAGACCAACCAATACATTGAAGAGGGATATATGTTTAGGACCCACACATCACCTCATGTCCAAAGAAATCCCCATATAGCAAATAATCTAGTTAATTCAAGAATCAATATTCCTTAACATCAAATATCTGTATTGATTAATAGATACAAATATATAAATATTTCCCAAGTAGAAGAAATAAATTTTAATATAAATCAACTTATTTTTAAATGATTTTTTAAGTAAATAGATTATCCAGAATAATTAATATAGATATTTATGTAAAATTTAATGTCTAATGATCACTTGAATATAAATATTTCAAAGAAAAGTTGATGAAAATAATATGAAACATGGAATTCAATGTTAATACTTTACCTGGTCAAAATAATAATAAACTATCATGAGGAAGAAAATATATCATATAAATTTATACCCGTTGTGGTAAAATATAATTGGTTTTTTAATTAATTAATAAAAATTAAATAAAATAACATTTAATAACATTATTGAGTGAAATATCATTTTTCATTTTAATTTTTTTTAAATTCATTTCACTGAAAATATCTTTTAATTTTTTTAAAAAAGATACATGTAAACATGAAATGTAATATTCATTGAAATGATATTAATAATGGTGAGAAATTAAAAACATGATAAAAAATTTTAAAAAACATTTTTTTAATTTAAATAGGTTAGGAATGTGCCTTGTGAAGAAAATGATAAGATGATTTCTTTGACTTTTTTCAAAAATAATAACAAGATGTGTTTTGAAAAAAAATATGATTACATTGAAAACGTTCTATAAAGAGTAAATTAGTCTGATAATTTCTTTTATAAATTATTTTCAAATGGTTAGAAAATAATTTATTAAAACATGTTAATAAAATATGTTTTTCGAATGAAACATATTTCGGATCGAAGAGTGAAATGAATTAATATTTTTAAAAATAAATATATGTACAAAATTGTGGTTACAAATTAATATTAGTAAAAAAATATCATGACTAAACATAAAAGAATAAATTTTAATTTTTATTAAACAGTGATCAAATAATTTTCTTTAATAGAAATTCAAGTGTAAACAATCATGAATAAAATGATATTGTAAAGTAATCCCTTATAAAGATTCTAACATTTATCTAAGCATAAATTATTGAATAAATTATTATTATCAAATATAAATAAAAGTAAAACAATTTTAAATAAAAATTCATTACACCCTTATTCAAAAAATATTAATGAAAACAAGGGATTAACATGACCCAAAGAAATGAAATCAACTTGTATAATTATTTAACACTTGGTAACACATAATTATAATCCCTTTAGAAATAATAAATAATATTGAAATATATAATACCATGAATAATGATGTAATGATCATATTACATGTCAAATGGGAAGTCTATAGTCCACATAAATGAAATTTTGTGCATAACATTATATATGACTAAAGGGATTGAAACTGACATGAAATCCATTAACTTTTGATTAAAATTTCTTAAACATGATATAAACTCATATATAACAGTTTTTATCATGTTAATAACATATTAATGAACCATATTAATATTTATAATTTTTAATAAGATCATTTTATTACGTCTTATTACCCAATCTATAATAATCATTCATTATTTTCATTCTATGGGTGGTAATTGTAATGTTTTCTAATGGGGTTTTTGTTATATAAGTTGTACTTTTTTTAATATCATATCATTATATAATCTCCATAATGATAATCAGGATAATAATTATCTTATTTCTTTCTAAATTTTACATTATACCAATAGTTATTTATTATTATGAAAAATGTAATATCTTATGATTATACTGTTTATAGGTTGTACAAATGCATGAGAAACATTTACATTTTTCACTGATCATTATTGAAGGAAGAAAGCAATTTTTAACTTTTTTATAATAATCATGATATTATATGTGTTATATAATATAATTATATATGCAATCCATGTAGTCTATAGATGAAAAGAGAGTCATGTCCCTTCATGGAGGTGGTAGTCAACATGTACAAAAATAATGTTTTCATGTTTACATGAGTGAAATATAAGGATGGAAAATATATTATATTATCTAAAAAAAATATTAAATATATCATTAATATTTTAATAATTTTATTTAAATTCCATATAATCATTATATATATATTTATCACCTGTCACATGAGCGATGAGTTCATATATTATATAGAATGGATGTTAACTATATATTTTACATAATAACTATATAGGTATAAATTTTTAATAAATATCATATATATACTTTATATTCATCATCAAACCCATCCTCTTGATGTAGAAATAGTGAAATGAAAGACATTATTTTGTGAGGCATCATTCCCTTGTATATGGAAATGATGATTTTGTAACCCATTTGATATAAGAATATATGTATTTTGGTCATTCTATTTTTATAATGAAATTCAAGGGTACAAACCATAATTAAATTATTTTATAATCAATGTATAATAAATATTGAAGTAGATGGATAGAGAAGTAAAATATTGATTCTTATTTATGAACATTACATTTTCTTTGAGTATCCTTTATAGGTTTGAACAAAGTCCATCCTAGCTTATATTTCATCAGTAAATAATTATTTTAGGATAACATAATATATTTTGGGATGTTATTTGGGATATAATTATCTAAAATAAATTAGTTTGAAGGTGTGAGGATGAGAGGAGAGCAGGTGGCCATTTATAAGTGGGGGATTGAATTGACATCATATTTTTGAATAGAATTCACATCCCCCATATTATTCATATTTTAAAAGGGTTAAAATGTACCATACTAAAATTTTAGAGGTTTAATGTTTTATATACCCCCAACCAATAGTTTTTGGACAATTTAATGTCTAACATTTCTTCCCTTATCTTTTTTATTTAATAACATGTATATCAATTTTTACCTTAGTAACTGTATTAATCTTATATTACATTCAATGATACTAATATTAAAAGAATATTTCTAAATTAATATAAATTATACATTATTATTATTAAAACAATGGAATTATTTTTCCAAATTAAATTCAATCTTGTGTGAAAATATAATTTAATATTAAACTCATAGACATGATAGGAAAGTTGATTAATAAAATGAAAATGATTGACTACTAATAATGTTTTTATATGTAAATTAAACATTAAAATGTTAAAAAAAGTCCTAAATTAAAATAAATTAGATAAAATTTATCTAATTTTACTTTAATACCAATTCTCAATTTTTTTACTATAAATCATTTTTATAAGGTTGTTTTAAATTAATATTATGTATTTTTCAATATTATTCATCAAACATGTATTTCCATACAAATCCCAAAAATTGAACATACTTTAATTTACTATATTATTATTTTTAAAATGAGGATTATTTTGACATATAAATTTTTTAATATTTGTTAAAATTATTTTTAATGAATATTTGAATAGTGCTACAAAGCCATCATTTTGTAAAAATATATTCCTTAAGAAAAAATTTATAATTATATTAAATTAGAATTTTACTTACTAATCAATTTATAATAAATAAAAATTTGAAAAATATATATTTTCATATGTTTCATAACTACTATTCATTCATTTTATTCCATCTTCCAGTTGATAAGTGTCATATTAAATAATAATATTAATACCATATTGTTGTTATGTAAAACTAGTTCTTACGTATAGTGTATGATATCAAAAAAACTCATTATTATGTGAATATAAAGGTATGAAATTAATTTAATTTTTTCCAAACGAAATATATTTTAAAATATGTGGATGATATATTCTCTAATAAGGTTTGTTTTTCCTCATATACACAATTGAATAAGATGTTAATATTATTTAATTTTCAGGGTGTAGAGTTCTCCTGACTATAAATAAATATCATCCTCACAATTTAAACATTTACTCAGTAATCAATGGTTGGTTATTTAAAAATAAAATTGTTTTAAACCCCACATAAAATTAGCTTTAATAAAATATACTCTTAATATGATAGATTAGAAAGTACCAAGATTATATAGAATAACCAGTAATTATGGTCCTCAGTAGAGGAAAATTTGTGTAAATTAAAGATATATACATGGATGAAAAGAATAAATATTTACCGAGTTCACTGATGAGAAGAACTTTAATAATCAATTCAATGTCTATTTCCTCATAAATATAAATTTTTTATTATTTAAATTACTATATGATTCATCGTATATGAATGTAATAGGATAAAATTTCAAATTCTATGCAATTTTTCCTTATGTTGAAGAATTATTTTACTATCTATGAATATAATAAAATTTACTTAATTGATTTGTTTATATGTCATAATTAGAATCTCATCATTTATGATTTATCTGATAAATTTTATATCATTTTTACTCTATAAAATGAATCTTCAAAAATAAATGTTTTAATCATAGATAACTAAAAATCACTTTTAAATGATCCTAATATCCATAAATAGTGGAAATTATTTCCAATAATCTTTAAATATTTACCAAAACCAATTTATATTGAATATGTTATAAAAAAACATTTGAACATAAAAGGTAAAAACAGTTGTTCAGATTTTATATTTATAATTCAAATAGTTTATAAAATAAAATATTGACTAAGAAATATCATAGTGTAGTGGTAGGTGAGAGAACATTATTATTCATCTGTCATGGGTGCAAGACCTGCGGCCTATTAGAACACTATGGGTTGTCACCCAGTGCACATGCTTCTAGGATTATAAACTATGTTAATATAATTAATATAATTTACCAAAACCTTATGTGATAGAAATCCGTCAAAAATCAATCATTTAATTATTATTTTTAGTTTAGTCTCAACACAATAAATTTTCATAATTTTACTTTCAAATAAAATATAATATTATTTTACTACTATTAAAATTTAATTAATGATATTATCATCCCAATAAGTTTTCAATTCATTTATACATATGAATATAAAATTTATATTCATTATTGGACAAATATACATTCCACTAAAAAGGTATGTTCCATAAATTTCTAAAAAATGTCGTTATTCATGGTAGCCTCCCATCACATTAAACATAAAAATAGGGTTTTAATACATCAATCATATGATCAATATTGAAATCATTAAGCCATGATGGTATCCAAAACTCTAAAGATAATAAAGTAATATATTATTCTAACATAATGCAATGTGTTTGGATGTTTCTAATAACAAAAATTACAATGGTAAAAATAATTTTAAAATAAAATCCTTTCACACATCTAAATATAAAAATAATTATTCTCGTTTATTATCATAATGTTAATTTCATGTTCCATGGTTTATAGTTGGTCATTAAAAGTCATTATCGATTAAGATACATTTTAAATTATTTAAATAAAATGTGTATTATCATTATAATATCCCCCAAGTGTGTCAAACCATGTTCACAGAAATCCCCATTGATGGGTACAACGTATTGATTGAGTCAAGATTTGCGTGAAACTTTTAGAGGTATTACAACTATGTATAAATATTACAGAACCATATCTATTTTTTGTATCACATTAGGGATGTATAGAAAATAAAAACAATATAATTCCTTTCTTACCAAAAAATTATTGTGTTTAGCAACAATTATCATAAAATTAGATATTAGGTTTTTGTTTCTTATTTATGGTTTTCATTAATATAGATTCATTTTTTTAAACAACCTTCAATAAGATATGTAGGTAACCTGACCCCAACAACATGGATCTGGTTCCTACTACTATTACATTAGACTAGTATATAACAATATTTTTCCCAAAGCCCTAATAAATTATGAAGTATTGGTAAACATGATACATTTATGAATCATACATTACAATCAAATACTCATAATTTAAAAATATATTTTTCTAAACATAACATTATTACATTTTTAATAACCTTAAATATTAGTCATAGTGAACTTCATGGAATCACGTGTAGAATAATTAAAAAAGTGTGAGATGAAATTCCTAGTAAGGGTAAAAGTAAATCATATTCTATCACAAATCAATATGAATAATCAATATGAAAATTTAAATAATAGAGAACAATTTCCATTTAAATAACATTAATTCATGAATAGATAAATAATAATCATTCTTTAATGTAAAAAAATAGGTAAAGATAAATTACTTGATAATGAATAATAAATATTGAAAAATAAATAAGTGATAAAAAATTCAACATAAAAAATAAGTTAAAAATGATGTGCATCGAGAGATAATATCTTTATTAAAATTTATTGTATAATAATAACTAAAATCTGAATGAATGAAGTGATTCATTATTATATGTCATTTCTCAAGCATATGATACTAATACCATCAATATTTTCACAAGATTTTTTAATCTATATGTCACGACCTATCCCCCGGGGCCAGTGCCGTGACTACCCCATGCTCGCCTTCTATAGGCTAGGGGCTCGCGACTAGCATCAAAGGTGTAGTTCCCAAAAACTGGAAAGGAATTGCCTTTATAACCATTAAACACACACAAAAAATCACATGATTGATGCAAAACACTATGTAAAACTGCATAAAAAATGTGTGTTGAATGTAAAAGGAGCCAAAAATAAATCCCAACTGTAAAGTATAAGAAACTAAAAGTACAACTGTTGAAAAGAAAATTACCTCTGGTTCATCCTCTGAGGTTCATACCTAAAGGGTATGTACAGATCACCTCCTCAACACTCTAGGTCTATCCTTCTCTTCCATGTACCGTCACACGATACGGTCCACCTCTAGGTACCGTCCAGCCCTGGTACTCGCAACCTCAGTCAGCTCTGCCCATCGTCTTCATCCAACACAACGAGGTGTGGGCATAGCCCATGCAAGGGTGAGTATAACAATACTCATTAGGGACCCCGATACCCTCAAGGGCTCACTAAATCTAGTAAGGATAAACCAAAAAGTATGAAATCAATAGATAACCTTACATAGATATATTACCATTTATATACCTAAGTTATCATGCTATCCATCTCAATCATTAGAGAAAACACATAAAAAATGGCCCAAATCACACATTAGTATATCTTATGTATAGTGATAGAGATTATTAGATGTAGCCACTGAATCAACTACTCTGTCGAACCCACATAGGATCTAGGAATAGTAGTCAGAGATGTCGAACCAACATAGGATCCAGGAATATTATTCAGAGCTGTCAAACCCATGTATGATCCAGGAACAGTAGTCAGAGATGTCAAACCCACACAGGATCCAGGAATAGTAGTCAGATCTGTCAAGCCCACACAGGATCTGGGAATAGTAGTCAGAGCTGTCGAACCTAAACAAGATCCAGGAACAGTAGTCAGAGTTTCGGAACCGACACAAGATATAGGAACAATAGTCAGAGCTGTCGAACCCACGTAGGATGGAGGAATTGTAGTCAGAGCTGTCGAACCCACGTAGGATCCAGGAAGTGTAGTCCGAATGCAGCTAACCACATGGTTCTACACAAAGCATTCTTGATTCCAAGAGGGTCTTATATTTAAGACAAGTGTTTATACATAAAATTCCACTACGTCCCACGTTTATATATCAAAATGATTTTTCTTTTCAAAAGAAACCCAACACGATAGACTGTGCATCAATCAGATGTCCGGTCTGAATGTTATTGGCATTTCCGAATAAAGGGACCAGTTGAATTTACGTTCAATCCAACCCGGCTGTACCCCAGCTATGTCCAAACCTTGAGTGGGGTATACAAAATGAACAGTCCCCTCCAAGGTTTCCATCTTCGCATACGCTTCATCAATTGGACGCATATATCACCAGTTACATCCAAAAGATATGAAATAGGTCACATAGGTCCGGGTCCGGTCCAGCCTAGCTGGACCGACCCGGCCCGAACCGTGTCCGGAATAGGGTTTGACTTGGTCCGTAGGGCGGCCCGCACGGGGCTTGGCCCACGCAAGGCCCATGGTTGGCGGCCCATGAGGTCTGCCCTAGCCGCTTCTAGGGGAGGACACACCCGCAGGAACCCCGAACGGCTTATCTGTTCAGGGGAGTTCAAAATCGGCACCATGTGGCGCTAGTCCATGACACATAGGACCCACGTAGTGGGTCCCACTCCTCCTGGCTTGTCTAGTGTCCCACCTCCTCCCATGAGGATCCATTATTTCGGGCCTCCTCTGGCTCCTAGAACAACCAGCCGCTCCTCCCACGCCGTCGCGGCCAACTCCTTGACCCCTTAGTCCACTGCACGGCGTGCACAGCGCCGCACCTTCCTCGGCAACCCAATGGCTCGGGCCACCGGTTATTCTTGCTGTAGGCCTTGAACCATTTGCCACTTCACCACTCCTGCCTATTGGCTTCAGCCTACTCCTCCGGTGGCAGGGTTGAACCTCCAACTTCCATGTGTCCGGCCGTAGTTCCATCCTCCCTTCCCATCGTCGCCAGAGACGTTCGCATGTTCTGACTGCAAGTGAAGCTTCCACGGGTCACCAGACGAGTTCCGGTGTCCCGATTGATGATCCAGAATTTTCCATGCACCACTCAGGACATCATCTTAAATCCGAAACCATCGTTGATAAAAATTCTTCAACCCAGAATCATGCCTTGATTAGCATCAAAATAAACAAAATAAGGTGGAGGGGGTTGGGCCGTGTTCGTTCGGCATGCACCCTCTGTGTTAGGGTGATAGCATGCGACATAGATTCTTAATCCTTGAATGAAAATGAAAAATGTGGAACCATTAAAAATCTCAAACCCCTACCTTTGATCTTTGTTTTCTAATGGATTCACAGTGAAGAAGACGGTGTAGTCATCATTCTTCACATCCACCGCACACTTCATATCACCAGCTCGTGTGTCGGTTCAATAATGACGATGAGGAGGGAAGGTCAGTCAAAGACGTCCCACATCATTAGGAATTCATGGATGGAGGTCAAAGGAGATCATTCTTCATATTCAATGGTGTTATTCATTGGAATAATGTGTTCTTCATTCTTCTTTGGTGAGATATTTTCTCCCTAATTTCTCTCTCTCTTCTCCCAAATTCAATCAAAAGACAAATGAAAACAAAAATAATATATGAATTTAATCTATTATATAATTGTTAGCACAAAATTCAAAATCAGTGTATTAAATAATTGATAAGGATTCGACACATTAAGTGTTAGATGAGTTGAAGAGGCTCCCCAACACTTAATGGAATAATTAAGGCTTCCTCCATATTAATGGGGAGTTTCAAGGGGGGTTAAAACACGGTTGGTCCCCGCCTCAATTAAGATGAAGAGAAGGTTAGGTTCAGGTGGGCCCCACAACCATAACCTCTCATGGGATGTTAAGGTGTGGTGGTCCCCAAATCCAACTTCAACATGGATTCTTTAACCAACATATTAAAAATAAATCCACACAACTTTATTTTTATTTAATTCGTTCACTAAAAACCCAAAAACATACTTTAAATCTCGATCAACTGTCGCTGTGATGAAAGTATTGTTAATCGAATACCAGGGATGTGAGTTCAATGGTACCCTCAGATGTCAATTCCATACACCAGTTCAAATGTTTTAAAAACCTTCTCGTACCTTTACTGAATGTACATAAAAAAACATCAGAAATTGATTCCAGGAACACTGGTCCTCAGAATCATGCGCTGTAAATTTTCATAGACTCATAAAATTCCAATTTAATTAAAAAAATTACATGGGAATTCTGGGTCTTTACATTATCCCCTACACAAGGATCTAGGTCCCAATTAGCCACAACTCATAACTAAGTGAACAAGTGGTGCTACTGAGTATGCATCTTAGCCTCTTGCTCCCACGTGATCTCCTGGAGGTTCCTATGCTTCCAGCAAATGTGCACCAGAGGTATCGACCGTCCACGAAGGACACGCTCCTATTGATCTTTAATCTCCAATAGAACATCCATAAAAACCACCACAACGTCAATGTCTAGCTCTCCATGGTCGATGATGTGAGAAGGGTCTTGCACGTATCTCCTCATCTGGAATACATGGAAGACATCATGCAACCGGTACAGCTGAGGTGGAAGAGCTAAGTGGTATGTATCCTCGCCAAATCTACTGATGACCGGAAATTGACCAAGGAATCTCAATGAAAAATAGCCACCTCATCTAAATCTCTGTAAACCTCATCGAGAAGAGACCTGTATAAAGACCTGGTCACCATCCTTGAACTCCAGGGGTCTCCAACTCCTATCCGCATATGAGTTATAGTTGCTCTGTGCAGTCTTTATCTCCTCCAAGATGATCTGCACCTTCTCTATGGTAGCTTGTACCATATCTGGTCCCACGAGTACTTACTCCCCTAGGTCAGTCCAATATGGAGGTGATCTACAAGGTCGCATGTATAACACCTCAAAAGGTTCCATCCCAATGGTGGAGTGATAGATTTTGTTGTATGAAAACTCCACCAAAGTTAAGTGATCCTTCCAGCTGCAACCAAAGTCTAGGACATAAGCACACAGAATTTTCTTGAGGGTCTTAATGGTCCGCTCTGTATGACCATTCATATGAGGATGGAAGGCGGGGCTCATACGAAACTCTATCCCGAAATTCTCCTACAAACCCATCCATAGCTGGGAAGTAAATCATGTATCATGATCAGAGACAATAGAAGAAGGTACTCTGTGTAGCAGCCCAATTTCATGAACATAGAAGTGTCCCAAGCTATCTACTGAACCCCGCTCTCTGATCGGTAGGATGTGGGACGACTTGGTGAGTTAGTCAACTATCACCCAAATATAGTCATGGTCCTAGGATATTTGTGGTTGTCATATCACGACCTCCATGGATATCCCATCCCACTTCCACTCTGGATCCTCTAAAGGCTGAACCAATCCTATTGGTACCTGCTGCTCTACCTTCACATGCAGACAAGTGAGGCACAGAGAGACAAACTCTGCAAGTGCCTTTTTAATTTCTGGCAACCAGTTCTGTCATCAGAGATCCTGGTAGATCATTTCCACTCCTGAATGTACCTCTAGAGGGGATGTGTGGAACTTCCCCAACACATCCTCCTGAAGTGACATTGGTTCCATGGTACATTCTCTGTAGAGGATGACATTCACCCCACCTTCAGAAAATATGTTCGGTGCATGACATGTGGATATCTAATCACATCGTGTCTCGTAGTCAGTGTCCCCATCATGCACCTCCCGAACTCACTAATGAAGTGGAAGAATGACCATAAGATACTGATGAAAGGCTTCTCCATATCTATCCACAAACGATACCTTTAAAGCATCCAGATTCTCTGTCGCCCCACCTAGAAGTTGTATACCAAATCCCTTTCTTAGTGCATCTTCAAAAACGTTCACTTTCCCAAAAGTATAGACTATCTCAATGTCATTGTCCTAGAGGAACCCAATCCAACAACGTTATCTCAGTTTTAGGTTCTTCTGATAGAAGATATACTTGAGACTCTTGTGATCATAGTACATGGTAAAACACATACTCATCATATAGTGTCACCACATCTTTAAGGTGAAGACTATAACTACTAACTCCGGGTCATGTGTAGTGTTGTTCTGCTCATGTTGTCTCAGTTTTCATGATCTATAAGATATCACTGCTCACTCCTATATCAAGACACATTCGAGTCTTGTCACTAATGCATCTCAATAGAAGACATACCCTATGCCTCCCTCTCGAAGCCTCATGACGGGGGAACTATTCAGCCTCTACCTCTTCTCCTAAATGCTCTGCTTGCATCTCTCTGACTGCGCGAAGGGTTGCCCCTTATTTTTCAAGGCTGATAGTGGTTATGAAACTCTGGAGAAGTTTAGAACGAACCTCTTATAATAACCATCCAAACCTAGGAAATTATGTACTTCTTTCCCACTCCTGGGTGGATCCAAATCATGTACTACATCAATCTTCGCTAAATCCATTGCAGCCCTAGATTCTGATATGAAATGTGTAAAAAATTGAACCTATCGGATCCAGAACGGGAACTTCGAGGTCTTACTATAATGCTACTGCTTTTGGAGTGTCTCTGGTACTACCTGCAAATGGTAGGAATGCTCCACCATAGTATTTGAGAAGATCACAATGTCATCGATGAAGACTATGAAAAAGAGATCATGGTTTGGATGGAAAATCATGTTCATTAGTCCCATGATCACTGCTGGAGAGTTGGTTATGCTGAATGACATAACCATGAACTTGTAGTGCCCATAAGAACATTTGATGGTCATTTTATGCACATCCTCATCTCAAACTCTGAGCTGGTGATATCCTTATTTGAGTTTTATCTTAGAGAACCACAGTGTTCCCTTCAGTTGAACAAAGAGGTCGTAAAACCTCATTAGTGGGTACTTGTTCTTCATGGTCACCTGATTCAAGTTCTAATAGTCAACACAAATACTCAAGTTCCCATCTGCCTTCATGGAAAATAGAATTGAGGCTACCCAGAGAGAAACAATGGGCCAGATGAATCCCTTCCCCTATAAGTCCTCCAGCTGTACCCACAGCTCGTGAAGCTCCATGAGAGCCATCTGATACGCTAGAGTAGATATCGGTGCCATCTCAGGGTACACGTCAATGTAGAAGTCCACCTCTTTGTGGGGTGTTAGACCTGGGACATCTTCAGGGAAAACATCAATGTACTGGTCCACCACTACAGGATTGCTCAGACTCTATTCATCAATTGCTTTGAGGTTACAACATGAAAACTGATGAGTAATCGGTTTCACCCTCATCCACGTAATTTTGTCATGTGATGAAAAGTCTCCCTTCTCACCGATGAAGTTAAATTGGGTCCCATCCGTGCGATCACACTACATTTTGCACCTAATAAAATAAATCTGAGCATAGACTGTAGATAACCATCACATTACCAAGATGACATCATAAGGCCTCGATGCCGCTACTATGAGATCTCAGCCGAAGCTTTCACCTTTTAGAGTAACACACACTTCCATCACCAGTGCATAATTGTTGAATCTTCCCTCGTAGGAGTCTTTAGCCATAAGGAATTATCCAAAGGCTCCATGAGAATGTTTGATCTCCAAACGAGGGTAGTGGAAATGAAATTGTGACTGGAACCTTTGTCTATAAGAACAGAAGCTAAGGTGGAGTAGACATAGACTGTACCTTGAATCATCTCTAGATCTCCACGATTGTATGCCTCAGCTTCCTAGAGCTGAGCTCGCCCATGTCAACCTACTCCCTACGGTCGGGGTGGACCTCCTGGTGGTGGTGGTGGTAACACCTTGTAATGTTATCCACTAACAACTGCATGAAAAGATCCTCTCCCATGTCCACCTATTCCCTGAAGATCTACTCGATTGAATTATTGTCTCTACCTGGGCGGTTCTGTGACAGTCTTCTTATCATCTGAACGGCAGGTCAGACTGTCACAAGCCATGCGACCCTACCCGCCGCATGTGAAACATTGCATGTTCCTTGTATGACCGACTATGTCTCATGTGTCTCACACAACTGAACATGTATCCTGAGGCCATCCAATGGATGTTATGGTCCCCTTGGATATCTATGACATCTGTCTGCTTCCAGTTACAGAAAAATCTACTATGTGATTCCCGGTGGTGAGTCTTGTTGATGGTGACTTCTCAGCAAGGAAAATCTCCACCACGAGGGCTTGCTCCAACACCCCTGCCTATGTTGGGATGATGAGGGAGACCATCGAATCCATGATCTATCTCCTGAACCCCTTCTCAAAGGTCTGTTCACTGAATAATGGGCCATGTACCATAATTTTGGAGTAGCGCAAGAGGTCGGTGAACCTCGCGTAGTACTGTGCCACCATCATGTTGCCCCGCTGTAGATGAAGTAGTTCATGTATCTGTACTGCATGTAGGGTGGCTGGGAAAAATTCCTCCCAAAGCAGGCTCTCGATGTCTACCTAGAGGTGTGTCGACTTGTCATCCACCTAGAGCATCAGGCTCCAACATCTGTTTGATGCTGAATGAAGGAGACTCACACGAAGGATCACCATAAGGTTGGATGGTGTCCAGACAAGTATGAAGACTCTCAGCACACCCTCCAGCCAATCCTTAGCTGCATGTCAGTCTGTATCATCCCTAAACCTTAGTGTCCTATAGTAATGGAACTCATGCAACTTTCTCAGGTGGCGTTCATCGTCTGCTACAGGGGTTGGTGACATCGGTGTCCCAACGGGTAGTTGTACCGTTGGTGCCTCTGCTATGATAGGGCCCTGCACTGAGGCCTCATCGCTCGGTGGGCTACCATCTCATACAAATCCTAGAACCCAGGCTAGTTGTCTGTGTGGAGATATCCTAAAGAGAAATAGGTGCACCATTGTTAAAAGATAATACATGTTTAACTGACTCCAAGAAAAAATTTTAAACCACACACACAATTATTTTTTTCATGAACTGAGTCAGAAATCATAAGCCAGGGTCTGGGTGTATGGATACGTCAGGTACCATACCAACAATGGAATCCCTAAACTGGAATCCTCACTCTGTACCCTTAACATTACTACTTCATAGAAAAAATTAGAGTCTTAAGTTTTCTTGTAGAACCGATTCCTATTATACCAATTATAACAACTGGGTCCCCATGACAACACACCCACCCTTCCTTAACATGTCCGTCGGGTCCTGGACCGCCAGGTACCACCAGTTTCCCTGTAGACACATGGTCCTTACCCTAGGGGCCCCTACGTTCCAAATACAAGTCACCTAATTAATGACATTCCCATAGGCCAACACATTCCTTTCTAGGGTGTTTTGTTCTCACTCACACACACCCAGGAAAACATCATAGAAGGTCACCCATCATGATCACTACTCTAGGCCAAGCACGCTTAACTATGGATTTTTAATCAGATAGGAACCCAAAAAAAGAAGATTCAACTTGTTGAAATGAGTCATATCATTTATCCTTTTAACCCTTTATCATTTGGGGTTGTTACAATAACCCCCCCCCCACCCTAGAGCACAATGTCCTCATTGTGTGCCCTACATCTCAACCCATGCAGTGTGTTGCACAAAAGGCTGGTACCACCTTTGATACCAAATGTAACAACTGGGTCCCGATGACAGCATATCCACCTCACCTTAATATGGTTGTCGGGTCCTGGCATGCCAGGTACCACCAGTTTCCCCGCAGACACGAGGTCCCCACCCTAGGGGTCACCCATGTACCTGAACGGGTGCGCATTCTTTTTTGAAATCCTATCTAATCAGAACTCCAAAGTTTAACGTGCTTGTCCTAGAGTAGTGAACATGAAGGGTGACATTCTGGATAGTTTACTAGGGTGTGTATGAGTGAGGATAAAACAAACATGAAGGGAAATGTGTTGGCATGTGGGGTTTTCATTAGTAAGATGACCGCGCATCGCCCCGTGGTCCCCGCACCTCCCTACGGACCGCGCGCCGCCCCGCTGCCCCCGTGCCATCTCACGGCCCCGTGCTGCCCCGAGTACCTCGCGTCACATTGCAGATCACACACCACCCATCATCACCTGTGTCCCTCGTGCCACATCACAGCTTACCCACTGCTAGGACTGGCCACCTAGTGTGGGTCGTGCCGGACCCAGCTGGCCGGGTTGACCCAAAACAGGTTGGGTCGACCGACCGGGTCGAACCGGGCCTGGAAATGCTTCGACCCATTTCTACTCTTTTGGCCATAACATTGGAACGAACTGTTTGTTTGAAAAACTATATGTGGTGCTGAAAACCATTGAGAGAGATTGTCTCTTTGGTATACCCTAATGTAGATTTGGATAAATTTGGGGAATGCTTGGGTTGGATCGAGCAAAAATCCCACTGGGCCCTTGGGACTAAAATTCTAATGACATACAGACCGGGCGTCCGTTTGATTCAATGTCTGTTGAGTTGAGACACCTATGACATGGATTTTCTATAGGATACTTATTCGTGGGATATCGTGGTAGTTGGTGTTTCAAATAGTGTCATGATGAGCAGAACCTACCGGAGAGGGGAAAACATAGCATGTGAATCTTGTAGTTGGTCGTGAAGATGTACTAGGATCATGTGTGGGTCTGAAAACATACAAATAACGTACTAGGATCATGGGAGGTTCTGATGATGCACTGACAATGTAATAGGATTTTTTGTGGGTTTGACGAGATACTGATGATGTACTAGGATCCTATGTGGTTCTGACGAGGTACTGACAATGTACTAGGATCATGTGTTGGTTTGATGACATATTGATGATTTACTAGTATCCGATGTGGTTCTCACAATGTACTAGGATCTTGTGCATGTTTGATGAGTTACAAGGATCCTGTGTGGGTCATACGATGTAATACAATCCTTTGTGGGTCTGATGATGATTTAGGATCCTTTGTGGGTCTTCCTCTTAACAAAGTACGATGATTTAGTGGGTACATCTAATCATCTTTACTATTGTACCTATGATATACTTGTGTGACCTGAGTCAGTACCTATGTGTAAAATTCCTTTGTGGTAATACCTTTTTGGTATTCATATGTTTGGTGTACCTATGTGGTACATACTTTTATAGTATTTCTACCATTGTGGAACAGTTGAGCTTTGGATTTTGACATTCACTCTGTGTTTTCTCGTGATTAAGATTGGATACATTAAAACTTAATTATATGTATTGTCATATATCTATTTTGGGTTTTCAGTTGATTTCATGTTATGTGGTTTATCATTTTTTGTATTTTTTGAGACCATGGGGGTCTCAAGGTCCCTACTGAGTATCATTATACTCACCCCCTGCATGGGTTGGGCCTGCACCTTATTGTGCTTGGTGTAGACGATGGACAACGCTGACTGATGACGAGGGAACAAGGATTGGACGGTGCTCGAAGGTGGATCATACGGTGTGTCGGTACACAGAGGATACAGGTGGACATGGAGTGCTGAGGAGGCGATCTGTACTTACCCTTGAGGTGGGAAACTTGATGGATGGACCAATAGATGTCTTTCTCTTTCTTCAGTTGTATTATATTTCAGTTGTACTTGTACATTTACTATTGGGCTTATTTCCCAACACCTGTTACTTTCCAAACTATTTTTACTATAAATTTTACTTGTGTTCATATCTTGTTTTGTGCTTGGTTGAGTGTGTTTTGTGGTTATAAAGGCAATGCCTTCCTAGTTTTAGGGAATACTCCTTTCGGTTCTAGTCGGTAACCACAAGCTTCCACACAAAGAATGATTGATTCTGGGAGGGTCTGATCCTCAATCCAAGTGTTTATACATAAACTATCATGAATTCCCAAGTGTATGTACCCAAATATCCGTCTTTCTAAAAGAAACCCAACATGACAGACGGTGCATCAATCAGACGTCTGGTCTGAGAGTCATTGGCATTTCCATTCTGAAGGCCCGATTAGATTTACATTTGATCCATCCCGGAAGTACCCCATCTATGCCCCAAAATATAATGGGGTATACCAAAAGAACCATACCCCTCCAATGTTTCCATTGCCGCAAATGGTTCTACAATCAGACTTGTGTAGCTCTAGTTACAGGCAAAAGAGTGGAAACAGGTCAAGCGGGTCCGGGTCCGGTCTGGCCCAGGCGGACCGACCTGGCCCGACCCAGCCGGAACTGGGTCCGGACTGGGGTCCGACCGAGTTCGGGGGTCTAAACCGGTCTGTGGGGTGGCCCGACCCATGAGGGACACCCGTCCCATGATGGGTTCGGCCCGTACTGGGTCTGGCCCCCATTGGGCTTGGCCCATGGCTGGTGGCCCATGGGGTCCGTCCTAGCCATTTCAAGGTGGGAGGTCGCGCCCCCTGGAATCTCGAATGACATAGACATTCGAAGGGGTGAGGGGTTCAAAACTAGCACCACATGGATCCGGTCCATGTCACACGGGACTGACGCAGCGAGCCTCGCTCCTCTAGGCTTCTCGAGCTACCAATGTCATGACCCCTTGGTCTACCGAACAGAGCCACTACGTCGCACCTTCCTAGAATCCCGATGGCACGGGCTGCCAGTTTTTCTCATGGGCTGCCATGCACCGGCCTCCGAAACACCACCATGTTCCGTTAGCCACGGCCTACTCTTCCAGCGGTACGGCTGTGCCGCTGCCTTCCACGCCGCCGACTGGAGTACTGACCGGCCTTCTCTTCGTTGTCGGTGACGTTCGCCAGTTCCGACCGCCGATGAACCCTTCATGGGTCACCTGAAGAGTTTTGGTATCCCAATTCTCAATACAGAAGTTACTTCACACTACTCAAGATGTCACCTTCAATCCAAAACCATCATTGACAATAATCGCTCCACTCGGACTCATTCCGCGATTAGAGTCAAAATTCACAATGTTAGGCATTGGGGGTCAGGACATGTTCATTCGGCCCACATCCTCCTTGTTAGAGTTATATCATGCGGCTTAAATTCATAATCCTTGAAGGTAAATTAACAATTTGAAAAAATTAACAAACCTCAAACCCCTACCATTGATCATAGTTCGCTGATGGAGTCGCGGGGTATAAAATGGTGTAGTCGTCGGTCCTCGCATCCGTCACACACTTCTTATCATGAGCTCATGCATCGGTTCATTAACAATGATGATGAGGGAAGGTCAGTCAAAGATGTCCGATGTTGGTAGGAGTCCATGGATGAAGGTCCAACGATATCGTTCTCCGTAGTCAATGGAATTCTTCATTGGAAGAACACATTCTTTGTTCTTTGTTGGGGAGATATTTTCTCCCTAAGCTATCTCTCTCTTCCCATGTTCCTCCAAAAGACAAATGACATCCAAAATATTAGATTATGTTAATATATTGTTAAAATATTGTCAAGAAATTCAAAATTGGTGGATTAATTAATTGAGAAGGATTTGGCACATTAAATGTTAGGGGATTTGAAGAGGCTCCCCTACACATAATGGAAAAATTAATGGTTTCTCCCCATTAATGGGGAGTTTCAAGTTGGTTTAAAACGCAAGTGGTCCCCACATCAATTAATATGAAGAGAATGTTAGGTTCGGTTGGGTCCCACAACCATAACCTCTCATGGAAGGTTATGGTGTGGTTCCCCCACCTCCAACTTCAACATTGAGGCTTTAACCAACAAAATAAAAATAAATCCGCACAACTTTTTTTATTTAATTCATTCACTAAAAATCCAAAAACTAACTATTAATCTCGACCAACTGCCGTTGAGATGAATGTATTCTTAGGAAAATACCGGCGATGATAGTTCAACGGTGCCCTCGGATTTTAATTCCTTGCATCGGTACAAAATTTATAAAAACCAACTCGTACCTTTACTGAATGTACCCGAATAAAACGTCAAAAATTAATTCTGGGCACACCATGCCTCAAAATCACATGCCGTAAATTTCCACAGACATGTAAAATTAATATTTAATTAAAAAAATATTTATATGGATATTACATGTATTTAAATTCTCCCCACCTTAGGGATGTACGTCCCTGTAAACCAAAACTCACAACTAAGGGAACAAGTGGGGTACTGAGCACACATCTGAGCCTCTCGCTCCCACGTGCTCTCCTAAAAGTTCTTGTGCTTCCAGCGAACGTGCACCAAAGATTTTGACCGTCCAGAGTGGACCTTCTCCTATTGATCCTCAATCTCTAATTGTACCACCATAAAAGTTTTCCCATTGTCGACGTCCAGCATTCCATGGTCGATGATGTGAGAGGGGTCGTGCACGTATCTCCTCAGCTGGGATGCATGGAAGATGTAATACACCCAGTGCAACTGAGTTGGAAGAGTGATGTGGTATTCCACCTCGCCAACTCTACTTAGGACCTGAAATGGTCTGATGAAACTCGAAGATAACTTTCCGCCTTAGCCAAATCCCTATAAAACTCATCAAGGCGAGACTCGTATAAAGATGTGGTTTCCATCCTCAAACTATAGAGGTCTAGGTATCCTGTTAGAATACGACTTCTACCTTATATGTGCTATATTTATCCACTCATGGATGATCTACACCTTCTTTGTGGTAGCCTGTACCATATATGGTACCATGAGTGTTGACTCCCCTGTGTCCGTCTAACATAGAGGTGATCTGCATGGTCGCCCATATAACGCCTCAAAAGGTGCCATCCCAATGGTGTAATGATCGTAGTTGTTGTATGAAAACTCCACCAAAAGTATGTAATCCGCCCAACTACGACTGAAGTCGAGGAAACAAGAATGCAGCTTGTCCTCGATTGTCTGAATGGTTCGCTCGGTCTGAACATCTGTCTAAGGATGGAAGGTGATGCTCAGACAAAGTTGTGTCTCTAAATCTTCCTGCAACCCCATACATAGATAGAATGTAAATCATGTGTCATGATCAGAGACAATAGAATAAGTTACTCCATGTAGCCACACAATATCATGCACATAGAGGCATCCCAAGCTCTCTACTGAACCCTTCTCTCTGATCGGTAGAAATTGGGTCGACTTGGTGAGTCGTTCAACGATCACCCAAATAGAGTCATGTCCTCTTGATGTATGTGGAAGTCATGTCATGAAATCCATGGATATCCCAATCCACTTCCAATCTCGAACCTATAAATGTTGAACCAAGCCTGCTGGTACATAATTCACTTTCTTCACTAGCTGAAAAGTGAGGCATCATGAATGAAACTCTGCAACTACCTTCTTCATTTTCATCCACCAGTGCTATCGTCAAAGATCTTGTTAAATCATTGACTTTACAGGATGTACCACTAGAGGGGATGTGTGGAACTCCTTCAACACTTCCTATTGAAGTAACACTTATACTATAGTACATCCTCTGAAAAGGATGATGTTCTCCCCACCCTCAGAAAATCCATCTGGTTCCAACCTTATGGATATCTGAGTACATTATGTCTCGTAGTCAGCATCCCCATGCCGCGCCTCCCAGAATCACTGAAGAATGGTGGAGTGACGGTCAGAGAATGAAGGATGGATGCTCCATCTCTATCCACAAAGGATATCTATAAAGAATCCAGAAGCTCTGTCACCTCACCTAGCAGATCTATACCAGATCACTTGCTGATTGTATCTGCAACAACGTTCCACTTCCCAGGAATATAGAATATATGGAAGTCATCGTACTAGAGGAACTCAAGCCGACGTTTATGTCTCAAGTTCACTTCCTTCTGAGAGAATATATACCTAGGAATATTATGATCGTAGTACATGGTAAAACTATCTCCCATCAGATAGTGTCCCCATATCTTCAAGGTGAAGACCACTGCTTCTAACTCTAGGTCAGGGGTAGTGTAGTTCTGCTCATTTTGTCTCATCTTTCATGAACCATAAGCGATCACTGCTCTATCATACATCTAGAAACTTCTGAGTCTGGTCCCTAATGTAACGCAATAGACCACGTACACAATGCCTACCTCCGGAATCCTCAAGATGGGGGAAGTATTCAGCCTCTGCCTCTACTCTTGAACGCTCTACTGGCACCATTCTAACCACACGAAGGGTTTACAATTCTTTTTCAAGGTTGATAGTGGTTCATTAACTCTGGAGAAGTATGGTACGAACCTCCGATAATAACCAGACAAACCCAGGAAACTCTGTACTTCCGTCACACTTCAGTGTGGCTCCCAACCAAGTACCACCTAAATCACCACCGGATCCACTGCAACTCCAGATTCTGATATGACATGTCTTAGAATGTGAACCTCTCATATCTAGAATCGGCACTTTAAGAGCTTACCATAAAGCTGGTACTCTAAATGTGTGTCCAGTAGTACCTTCAAATGGAAGGCATGATCCTCCTTAGTAGTTGAGTAGATAAGAATGTCATTGATGACGACTAAGACAATGCGATCGAGGTATGGCTAAAAAATAATGTTCATGAGTCCCATGAATATTGTGGGACCACTGGATACGCCAAATGGAATAACCAAGAACTCATAATAGTCGTACCGATATTTGAAGGTCGTCTTCTTAAACGTCATCATCTCGAACTCTGAGCTGGTGATAGCCTGATCTATCGTATATCTTCGAGAACCACCATTCACCCTTCAGCTGATCAAAGAGATCGTCAATCATTGGGTGTGGGTACATGTTTTTCACGGTCAACTGGTTCAAGCACCGGTAGTCGAAACAAATCCTGAAGCTCCCATCCGCCTTCTTGGTTAACTGAAGTGGGGATGCCCCGAGAAAAACACTTGGCCATATGAATCCCTTCCAATGCTTATCATATAGCTGTACTCGCAGCTCGCGATGCTCTACGGGAGAAATCTGATACGCTGGTGTAGATATTAGTGTAGTCCCATGGTACTAGTCATTGTAAAAGTTCACCTCCCTGTGAGGAGGTAGACCTGGGACATCATCAGGGAAAACATCCGCGTATTGTTCCACCACTACAGGATATTTCAAACTCTCCACATCAACTACTTCGAGTGTAAGGAAAGCCAACATGTGAGTGATCAGCTATACACTCCTCCGGGAAAGTACATCATGCACTAAAAAGGCTACCTTATCACAAGTGAAGGTGAACCTGGTCCCATCCGTGCAGACACACAACAAATTTTCCCTAATACAGTCGATGTAAGCATGGACTGTAGATAATAAGTACATGCGCAAGATGACATCGTAAGGCCTTGACAACACTACTAAGAGATCCCAACCGAATCTCTCGCCTCTTATAGGAATCTCACACTACCAGAACAAGTGTGTAATCTTTGTGTCTTCTCTCATAAGAGTCTCTATCCATATGGATTGAGCCAATAGATCTTTCAGAATCTCTGAGCTTCGAACGAGGGCAGTGGAAATGAATGTGTGACTGGAACCTGTGTCTATAGAAACTATAGCTAAGGTGGAGTAGACACATATCATACCTCAAATCATATACAGAGTGCCATGATCATATGCCATAGCTTCTTGGATATGTTCTCTCCCTTATCCACCTACTCCCTATAGTTGGGGTGGACCTCTTGGTGGTGGATGTGATAACACCTTGAAACGGTTCCCACCGCCAGCTGCTCGACCAGCTCCTCTACCATGTCCGCCTGTGCCCTGCAGACTACCTCGATCGAATTTCTGACTCTGACTAGGCAGTCTTTCAACCATATGATGATCATCCGAATGGCAGGTCGGATAGTCACGGGTCATGTGACCCTACACACTGCATGTGAAACACTACCTATTCCTCATATGACTGGATCTATCTCGTGTGCCTCGCATAACCGAACCCATGTTTTGAGGTCATCACCATATTGTCTGATCTTCCTGGATTTATGAGACATCTGTCTGCTTCCAGGTGTAGATGACTCTTCTATGTGACACCCGATAGAGGGTCTCACTATTGGTGACAGCTCATGAAGAAGACTTTCCACTATGAGTTCTATCTCCAACACCCCCTCATGCATCGAGATGCTAAGGGAGATAATCAAAGCCCTGATATATTGCTTGATCCCCTGCCCAATGGTTTGGGCCTTGAAGAATTGGTCTCACACCATATATGTAGTGTTGCGCGAGTGGTCGTTGAACCTCGTTGTGTATTGTGCCACCATCATGATACCCTGATGCAGACAAATTAGCTCCTGTATCTGGATCCCACGTAGTGTGGATGAAACAATATCCGCCTGAAACAGGCTCTCAATGTTTTCTCATAGTAGTGTCACCTCATCATGCACCCGGAGCATTAATCCCCACCTTCTGCCTGCTGCTGCCTGAAGATGACTCACCAAAAGGATCACCTAAAGGTCAGCTAGTGTCTCTACTAGTTTGATGACTCTCACCACATCCCACAACCAATCCTCAAATTCATGTGGGTCCTTCTCACCCCTGAACCTAGACAGCCTCTGGCGCTGGAACTCTTGCAACTCACTCAGGCATCATAAACTTTATGCTTCTGGGGATTATGGAATCGGTGGCCAAATAGGGAGTGGTACTGCTGGTGCCTCTACTGGAAAGGGGCCCTGCACCGAGGCCTCGTCACTCGGTGGGCTATTTAGGCTTACTACTATTAAAATCCTAGCTGGCTGTCTGTGTGGAGGCATCCTGAAAAGAAACAGGTGTTACATGGTTGAAAATTTATACCTGGAGAGCTTACTCAATAAATTCACGAAGAAGACTCTTGAAAATACACATGAAATTACTGTTTTCATGCACTGGGTCAGAAATCAGAAGTCAGGGTCCTGGTGTATCGATACGTCGACCGCCGCACCAACACTGGATTCCCTAAACTGATAACCACACTCACTACACTTAACACTATTTCCATTAAAAAAAGATCAGAGTCCTATGTTATACGGTAGAACATATTCCTCTGATACCAATTTATCATGACCCGTCCCCCGGGGCCCGGGCCGTGAAAACCCCAAGCCCACCTTCCATAGGCCAGGGGCTGGCGACTAGCACCAAAGGCGTAATTCCAAAAAGCTAGGAAGGAATTGCCTTTATAACCTATAAAATCAAACAACAGATCCCACAACTGGATCAGAAACACTAAGTAAAATTTTATAACAAATGTGTGATGAAGGTAAAGGGGCCGGAAATACAAACCCAAATGTATAGTATAAGTAACTAGAGAAAAGAAAAATAGATTTTGGGTCGTACTATGGGGTTACTACCTAAAGGCTATGTACATATTAACTCCACAACAGTCCACATCTTTCTGTCTCCTCCGTGCAACGTCACGCTTAATGGTCCACCTCTAGGTATCGTCTAGTCCTGATACTCTCACCCTTGGTAAGAATTGTTCGTCCTTTGCATTCAATAGAACGAGGTGCGGGAATATCCCTTGTAGTGGTGAGTATAACAATACTCAGTAGGGACCTCTAGAACCTCAAGGTATCACAAAATCTAACAATGATATACCATAAATCATGAAATCAACAGATCACCCCACCTAGGTATATTCCCATACATATACCCATGTTATCAAGTAATCCATCACAATCATTAAGAGAACACAAAAGTTACTAGCTCATCTCACACAGGTATACAACTTATGTAGAGAGATAGAGATGATTAGATAAGTCCACTGAATCATCTACTCTATCGAACCCACGTAGGATCTAGGAACATCGGCCAGAGTTGTCGAACCCACACAGGATCCAGGAATAGTATTCAGAGCTGTCGAACACACGTAGGATCCATGAATAGTAAATAATGTTGTATAACCCACACATGATATAGGAATAGTATTCAAAGATTTCGAACCCACATAGGATCTTGGAACAGTAGTCAGAGCTGTCGGACCCACATAGGATCCAGGAACAGTAGTCAGAGCTGTCAAACCCACACAGGATCCAGGAATAGTAGTCAGAATGCAGCCTACCACAGGGTTCTGCACAAAGCATTCTTGATTTCGAGAGTGTCCACACATCAAGCCAAGTGTCTATACATCAACAGCCACAAAGTAACATGTTGATGTATCTATAATATCCATCCTACTAAAAGAAATCCATTGTGATAGATGACGCGTTAATCGGACATATGGTCTGAGATTTATTGGCATTTCTTATCCGAGGGCCCGATTAGATTTACGTTTGATCCAACCCAGTCACACCCCAACAATGTCCAAACTTGTTGTTACACTATAGATGGAAACCAAAATAACTCTAGATTAACTTATTTGTCTCATGATACCTACTGATGCATCAAGTGTTAATGTAATGTCATGATCACCCATCACATCAGGTCCAAATCATTTGACATATATTGATTATTAAGCTAAATTTGTTAATTAATGTGAATTAAAAGGAAATATCCATATTAAGTAAAGGATATATATTTATCTAAATTTACCAATTAAAAAATATTAAATTTCAATGTAAGATGGAATATTTTGAAATTTTGTTTGCTTTAATGAGAAAATGTACCCATTAAAAATCATATATATATTTAAGTATTATTAAATTTATAATTACACCCGGAATGTTACTACTTCATGTGGAAGTTAATGGCTAAAAAATGAAATATGGAAGAGAATACCAATAAAATACATAGTCAAAATAATGATAAAAAGTTTTTATGAATAAAATATAATGGAAGAATAATTTAACTATTGCTATAAAAATCACTGGATTGATGTCATTGATGAATAAAAATAACATAAAAAGGTATTTTAATTGATTTGTTGAGAAAATATAATCTTCATTTTGAAAAACATTTCTATTAAGGTGAAATTTTAAAAAAATAATTCAAAAAATATTTATAAATTTGATAAGTAATATTAAATGAAGTGATCTCATGATGGGCGATTATTTTTTACATTCCTTAAAATTTATAAAGGAACATTCTTTTTCAATGTAAAATAGATAATGAACTTCCCCGTTCAGAAAATAACAAGATGTTTCCTTTCATATTTATTGTAAAATACAATGAGGATTTATTTTGAAAATGAATTAATATTAGTTTTTAGAAAAATATAGAGTAAAATTAGGTTAAAATTATATTTGTAAATCATTTTCAATAGTTTAAATTATTTCTAAAAACATTTCTAAAAAAGTTGTTTTGGAAGAAAAAAATTCTATCTGGGTAGAGAAATGAAGTTGACTTTTCTTATCAATATTTTATAAAACATACTAATAATGAGTCTAAAATATTAAAAATTACTTGAAAAATATCATGTATAAAATTAGGATAAAAAATATGAAGGGTTTCTTAAAATCATATCAAATATTATCATTTAATGTAACATCAACTATAAATTTTTTTGTATAAAATGATATTGTAATGGAATCCATTACAAAGATCAACAAAATGATTCGATAATGAACTTATGATTTGATTTTGTGCATCAATTATAAATCTACATAAAACAAGTAAAGACTGGAAAATAGAAATTTATAATAAATTAGATACATAATCATATAATATTAATTTTAATGAGTAATAAATTAAAGACAAAGATATGATATTTTATCATAAAATTATTTACCACTTGGAAACTCATTATTAAAAACCCCTTGGATAAAATTATTCAAATTGATACATATTTTTACAGGAATAATTAATTATTCATGATAATACATTTCAAATGGGTAGCATATACTAAACATGAATGAATTTATGTCTATACTATTACAATATGCATCAATGAAATGAAATTGAGATGAAACCCCTTACCATATGATTTATCTTTGTGGAACAATATTTAAACTACATTATAGTGGGTTTAAGAGTGTTTTTAATTTATTAATTTATAATATTAATATTTATTATGTTTGATATATTCATTTTATAACATATTATTGTTTGATCATTAATAATAATTCATTTTTATCAGGGTTTTGGTTCTTAATTTTATTTTTATCATGATTATTGTATCATATATGTTATTATTCTTATGAATATTATATATTTATATCATATATATAATTTTAATAAAGATATAATTATCATATTTTGTACAAAAATTATATTTTTAAAACCTGTCATGAATATTGGCTATGGAAAATTAATTAAGTCGTAATCATTGATTTGGTATGTTGTATGTATGCATGAGAAACATATCAATGTTTACCAATCATTATATATAAGTTTTATATAATTTATTAAAATAAAATAATTATATCGATATCATATATACATTATTATATAATTATATATGTCATCCATGTGGTGTGTTGAGGAATATATGGTCCCATTAGTTTATGATTTTTGTAGTACACACATACATGAATGATGTTTTCATCTTTATATGAGTGAAATGGAATTAATGGAAATGATATATATTATCTAAATTTAGTTATTAATATTTAAATATTATCATTATTATTTCATTAATATCACAGGTAATCAATTAATTTCTTTTATCACCTTCAATGTGAAGCGTTAGAGAATAATAAATCATATCTCGTCGTGTGGTGGTAGGCTACCGTATACACGAGTGATTTTGTCATGTCTCTTAATAAATCGAAAGAAAAAATATATATTTTAAATAATAACTCTATAGGTATAATTATGGTATTTATATATTTTATATAATTTATATCCATTATCATCTACATCCTTTAGAGGTGGAAATTAAAAAACAAACATCATCAGTTTCTGAGGCAGTGGTCTACCGTACACACAAATGATGATTTCAGAACCCATTTTATAAAAGTGGAGATGTTTTTTGTCGTGGATTTAATTTATAAACATAGTATTATTTTTAATAATCTCTGTTTCCTATATCATAATAATTTAACTAATATTTGAAGTGGTGGATATAGGGAAGTAAAATAATGATTCTTGTTGAATAACATTACCGCTTCTTTGGGTATCCTTCTTTGGTTTGAAGTAATACCTTCCTAGGATGGATTTATTCCCATAATAAGGATTCTAAGATTATATTAGGGAAGTTTGGATGTTATTTTTATCCAATTATTTAGATTTAATTTTTTTTAATGTGTTATTAAGGGACATGATGGGGTGTCTATTTCTATGATTGGGAGAAGACACAATTGATATTTTTTTATGAATTCAGTTACAGTAGGTTATTCATCTATAAAATTATTCCAGATGGAAATTTATAAAATTGTATTGATTAATTATAGAAATAATTATATCTAGTAGTTTTTGGAACAGTGTATAGGTCATTCATAACCTTATCTCTTCCATTTAGCCCTAGATAAATCTGTTTTTTCCTAAATTGTGGAAATAAATTATAACTTCATTCAATATTAACTATGCTGACTAAAAATTTATATTATAAGTTAGAAAATATTTTTATTAAAAATATATAATGTATTTTTTCAGAAATAATTCATATAAATGGGAAATTATTAATTAAAATTAATCCCATATACATGATGGGAACACATGTTTTTAATGTGGACATTATCAAATGTTTCAAAAGTATTTACATATATTTTCAATATGATAATGATTCCTATGATGTATGTTGAATTATTGTATATAATGTTATTCAAATTTATCATTATAAAAAATTATAAATTTAATTTAAAACTATAACCTATGTAAATTAAAAGTTATATTTTAATAATAATTTAGTATTTTTAAATATTCGTCAAAAAAATGAATCTCTTTAAAAGAATACCAAAAATTAACCCTATGATAATTTTAGTACTATGATTTAACAATGTAATTTTATTTCATACAAATTTTTATTAATGTTTAATAATTAAATTTTGTATTTTTAGTGCAATGTCATAATAAATCTTCTTTTAGAAAAAATAGGTTTCCAGGATACATTGTTTTATTACATTTTAATGTTATTTATTTTATTAATAACAAATATATAAATCATAAAAATATGAAGAATATATATTTTAATAATTTAAATAATCATATTAATGCACTCTTTTCTAATATTTAGGTGATAAATATCATATTTAATATTATTATTAGTAGTATATTTTTATTGAAAACATATCCTTTCTTGTAACAAAAACAATTGAATAAAAACATAGTTTTATGTATCGTAAGCTAAGAAAGAAATTAAATTTATTATAAAATAAATATTTCATATTCTCTTGGGGTAAAATATTATATGGTAATATTTTTCTAGTTTCAGCATATATAATTAATAAAATGATATTATTTACAATGTTTCATGGTTCTACATTCTCCCCAATGTAAATAAATTGAATCCCCTCAATTTGAAAGTGACATCTTCAATAAATTGTTTGATATTTGAAAATATCATTATTAAAAACACCAAATAAATGTAGGATTATTAAAATATTATCTTTATAGGATATAAAGGTATATACCAAAGAGAAATATAATAAAACATAACTAGTGTCATATGTGGGAGAACATTGGTGTCATGTGAATATATTAACATAGAGGGAAAGCATAAATAGTAATTTAAGTAATTGATTAGTAGTTATTAAATTCTAAATAGATGATTAAGGACCTAAAAATCCTAAATATGTGATGATATAAATTACCATACAATTCATCACATATGAATGTAATATGATAACATTTCCATTTCAATTTACATTTTTCCTTAAGTGGTGGAATTCTTATACTATAAATGTATATAAAGAAACATACATAGATGTCACAAATATATTTTACAATTTAGATTTCATATGTTAGTTATTATTCCACAAATTTAAATATAATCACTAAATTAATGAAATGAAAATCCAAAAAATAAATCTTTATACCTAAAAAACTAAAATTCACATTAAACATATCGTATGTTCCATAAAGAGTGACAATCCATTCCATCGGTCGTTGAATGTTTAACAAATAAAATATTTGTAGTAGAATTCATGAAAAATTGATATTTAAATATCTAAATTAATAACACTCATTATACAATAATATTTATCTTTTAATATTATTTAACTAATTATATAATAAAAAAATTCATGTACTTCAGTTGTAGACAGGAAACCCTTATCATCCTTCGGTCATATGTTCAAGATCTACAGCCTTATCGAACACAATAGGTTTTCACACGATATTTAGGTTATTATATTTATAAATTATAATAAAATAATTACAATAATTTTACTGGAATATTTATTACAGACATCCTCTAAATATTATTATTCATTAAATAACCTTTTTATTATAGTTTCAATACATCTTAATTTTTATTTTTTAAAAAAGTCTAATAATATTTTCTCACCATTAGTAAATTTTCATTAATGATAATATCAACCCTATTGTGTATCAATACCTTTAATTTAATTTAAATAAAATTTAAATGCATTATTATTAAAATAAATTTTCAACTAAAAATATAATTTAATCAAATTTCTCTAAAATTTCATTAATCTTAGTAGACTCTAATAATAGGAAATCTAAATAGAGGTTGCAATGAATTAGAATTTATGAGAAATTTTAAATTCTTTATCCCATGATGGAATCTATAAAAATATAACTAATAAATACATATATGATTATACCACAACCCAATGATATTTCATGTTTCTTATAACTAATGTATCATTGGTAAAAATATATACACAATTTAATTATTTTCGAAACCAATAAATAAATTTTTCTTCCATTTTATTTCTATAATGTTCATGACCTTGTTTAGGGTTTAATCATGGACATTAATTTTAATTATATATTAAAATCATTTGTAATGGGTTGTATATATATTGTGGAATATCTTGATAATACCCCCTAGGAGTATCAAACAAGATGTTCCATATGGTTTATTGTCCAGTACTAGGTAATGCTCTGGTCAAGACTGATATACCTTTTTTTAAGATATAAACCTGTATATATCATTAAAAGAACCTTATACAGTTATATTATCTAGGGATGGATTTATTATAAGGAAACCCCATTTATTCTCAATCATAACAAAATATTAGGATGCGCTTTATTACATATCTTCATATTCAATCATAGGGTTAGGTTCCCATACTTATGTTCTCCCAAATCGATTTTACATGTTTTCTAGTAAAAAACCATTGATATTAATTGTATAAACCTAGAACCAAACACCTCAGAGTCGGATAATGTTACCACAACATTGGTATAAGATATAAAAAATCACTTCTGAAATAGACCAAAAAGCATAGTAGTGTTTATAAACTAGATGCATACATAATTCTTAATTTAAATATCAATAATCAAATTAAAACATATTTTTTTGGGAATAAATTTATATAATATGTCATATACTTCATATTAGTCACAATGATGATTATAGAATCATGGGTAATGGAAGAAAAATATGAGTGATATAATATTCTTTCGAAGGGTTATGTAGAGTTTAATATATCATGAATCAATAAATATAATAAACATGGAATATAAAAAACTAACAACACGTTCTACTTAAATAACTCGGTTGAAAATGTAGATAATTTAATAATCAATATGGAATGGTAATAAAAACAAGAGAAAATTACATTAAAATTACTGGATAATTCATAATCAATATGGATAGGTAAAAAATGTAAACAAATTACATTTAATTAAAAAGATAAAAGTGACGTAAATCCATATTTAATATCATAGTAAAAATATCCCGCATAAGAATAACTAAACTATGAATGAAGTAAATTCATTAATATTGGATGTGATTTCTCAAGCACATTATACCTCTAACATTAAGATTATCCTTATTAATGTTTAATCTATTGGTAAAACCTGTTTAATTATTTCATAACTAAAATTTCTCATGAGACCTATCGATTCATAAACTAATAATATAATGATGGGACACACCATTTACCTCATGCCCCAATCATTTTTCATATATCTAATAATTGAATTAATTTAGTGAAAATTATACCTTAAAATCAAATATTTGTATTTTGAAAAGGATACATATTTATCAATAATTACCTTGTAAAAAACTAAACTCAAAGAAAAAACTATATTTAGAAATAAAATATTGTTTATGAATTAATAATATTCATAATAAAATATATACACATTTTATGATATTTATTTCTTATTGATCAAAGTAAAGTAAATATTTCCGGGAAAAATTAGTGACTATCAAATAATGCATGTATGTTATTTTCAATACTATCAATAGATAGAATAATGAGATACCATCCAGAGGAATAATAACGATTGGTATCAACCTATACTGATTGGAGGAATAAATAAATAACTATTTTCTACGGTGAAAAATACCATAATAAGATCTTTTAAAACATTATTTAGTAAAATATCGAATCCATTTTGAAAAAAAATCATAATTTATTTCTTATACAATAACATTGAATAAATATTTATTGAAAAGTATCCACCATAGAATGAAATGGATGATTCTAATAAAACATGTCCAATATGTTTGGTATTTTCAAACATGGCGTAAAACTTTAAAATAACATTGATTTTTCATTTTAAAAATGGATAGAAAATATCCTTTTCCAGAAAACATCATGGGAAATAATTTTATATTTTCTAAAAAGAAAATTATTCTTTATTTTGAAAATGAAATAATATTCCTATTAAAATTTTTATGGGTAAAAATTGTTGAAAATTTCATTGTAAATTAATTTTTATTAGTAATAAAATTTTGTTGAAATTTGTAGAAAAATCATTTTTAATGAAATGATATTTTTGTATGAATATATTAATGATGAATAATTTCTATGAAGACATTTTATAGAAAAATTTATTCAACAATGAGTGGGAATTAGTATTATTAATTAAAAATATCATAAACAGCCAAATGTTATTGAAATTGAATTTTTTATTAAACAATAGTAAAATAATTTCCTTTAATCTAAATTCAAATGTAAAAAATCCCTAGCAAATATTTTTTTAAGTAAACATTTGTAATGATAATAAAATTACATTGAGAATTAAATAATTAATATATTATATTTATCAACTATAAATACATATAATAAAAGTGTATATAAAAATATATATAGTGAAATGTCATTAATACATAACATTATAATATCATTGACAATGATGAACTAATATAATCCAATAAACAGAAATTGAGTTATGAAATATTTTAACACATGGTAACTCTTAATTGAATACCCTTTAGGTGAAATATTTCGAATTGAAATATAAAAGACCATGAAGAATTTATTATTCATTATATTACTTTTCAAAATGGGCATTATTTTACCCACATAAAATAAATTTTGTGTATAACAATATAATATGCCTTAATGTTATGATATTGAGATGAAATCCCTTATGATAAGCTTCTATTGGAGTAAACATGATGTAACTACTTTTAAAGTGTATTTAAAAATTTTATTTTCTTATAACAATACCATATTAATATTTTTAACATCACATATGATAATTTTAGAACTTATTATTACCCATTAGTTAATAATCATTCGTTATTTTCATTGTTTTCTATGTTAATTTCCTTGTTTTCACATGCATGGTTTTTTATCAATGGTAATTTTCCTCTTCATATTATATGGTTTTATCTTCCCAATAATAATAATGAAATAACTATAATATTTTTTATGTCAATTATAAATTTGATCCAATGAATGGATTTGGGTTTTGAAAATTGATGCAATTTATAATCACAAAGATGATAATTCATTCGTATTCATGATAAACGTTTCCATTTTTTACAAATAATTTTGTAAGGGAGGTATTTAATATATTACCATTATATAATTATAATTAAATTTTTCATATAATATAATTATATATTACATTCATGTGGTGTGGTAATGGAATGTGATTCAAATCACTTTGTGAAGGTGGTAGTCCACACGTACACAAACAATGATATCATTTTTGATGAGTAAAATGGAATTAAGGAAAATGAGATAAATTATCATTAATGAAAAATAACTATTTCATTAATATCATAATTATTGAAAATATATCACATAAAATAGTTAACATTATATTCATCATCTTCTTTGTGAAGTGCTAGTGAATGAAAAATCATGTCAGTTCGCAAGGTGGTAGTGTATCGTACAAACGAGGGACGTTTTTGTATCTGCTATAGATGAAAAGGAAAAAATAAATATATGATATAATTACTCCCTCTCTCGATATATTTATATTAATATAATAATATAATTTATATCCACCATAATACCAAAATGTGAGTGGTAAAATGATCAAACGAATGATATCATTTCATGAGGTAGTAGTCCTCCGTATAAATGAATGATGATTTTGAAAACCATTTGATCTAATTTGATATTGTTTTAGGTATTTAAATAATAATAAAAATTATATTATAAGGATGATACTGCGGTTATTATATCATCATGTTATAATAAAAATTGAAGGATGTTTATAGGAAAGTAAAATACAGAAGCTTATTGAAGATCATTACTTATTTTTAGTTAACATCCTTAGGTTCTCACTAAGGACTTCCTTATTAGGATTTATTCATAAAAATAAGGTTTCCTATATGAGGGGGGTTATTAAATCTTTTTTCTTGGACAAAATAATGTTCTTCAAAGGCATGAGGATGGGATGGGAGTAGGTGTCATTTTATAAGTGACTAAGAGGATACATATTGTATTTTTTAGACTATGTGAGTGCTACCAAATTTTTTCAAAAATAATATGGGTCCAAAATAAGTATTTTTCAACTGTATATATTTAATGTTATTAACATGTAAATATAATATCTTTCTGAAATGTTTATAGGTAATTTTTATGCTTAACTATTTTGTTTAACACCCACGTAAATCCATTTTTATCTTAACTATGATGATTAATTTCATTGAATTCACTATTCAGTATAGTCACACTAAAATGTTACATTATTTAAAAATATAAAATATTCAAATTCATTATATTTAGTAATTTTTTTTCAAATTCTATTAATATATTTTGAGAAATTCAATATAAAATTCATCCATTATATATGACATGAAAGCAAAATTATAAAATAAAAATTCTCAAAAGTTTACAATATTGTTATATTTAAATTCTATCAGTAAATGAATAAAATTATTTAATTTTTATTAATGATTATTTGTTTATCTATTTTTACATTAAAATTAATTAAAAATCTAATTTAATAGTATAAAATATTAAAATTAAATGTAAGGTTTCAATTAATATTCTTCAGTTGTCACTATTCATCAAAAAGTATCTTTTTCGAATAGTCCCAATAATTCAGACTCTGATAATTTTAGTATTATTATTTCTAAAATAACCTAGATTTTTTATTTTCATTTTATTTAATTGGTTAAAAGTAATTTTAAATTATGTTTTCAAAATTCTACAAACCCATATATTTGAAAAAATGATGTTTTTATTATATTTATGTTTTAATTTTAAATTATAGAATTTTTTTTCATAAATGAATTTCTCATAAATGTGTAAAAACGTATAATTTTTTTTATTTATTTAAACATATTCATTTTCATCATTCATATGGCTAGAAGATAACTATCATATTAATTAATAGTATTGATAGTATATTATTCTTTGGTAAAACTCACTCTTGATTGTAACATATGTTATATATGATGCTCATTGATATATGTATCGTATTTTTTTCAATGAAATTAAATTAAATTGGAAATAAATATATTTTACATTATATGGGTATTATTTTATCTTCTATTCTCATATTTTCATGTCAAAAATTCTATTGGTTAAAATTTTATTCTGGTATAATTTTATGTGTGTTACATTCTCCCAACCTTAAATAGAATGCATCATTGAAATTTAAACATATTATGAGAAATAAATATTTAGATATTTTAAAATATTTTTTTGAAATCACAAACAAAAAAATTGTAATAAAATAACCACTTAATATGACATATTTTTAATACCCATGTTTTTATAGATTAACACATAATTAGGCTGTTGTGTTAGAGAAAATTAGTGGAATGTGATCATGGTCATGGAGTAAAATATTAAACTATGATTCACATCATTTATCATAAGTAAGTGGATTATAATTCTATATTTATGGAAATGAAAATCGTAAATTCATGATGATTTAAATGATCCAATGAATTTTCAGATATGTAAGTAATATGATAACATTTTAAATTAAATTTCATTTTCCCAAATGTTGAATAATTCTTTTACCATCTCCGAATATAATGAAACACAAAGATGTGATGTGTTTGTATTTTTAAGTAAAATTTATACTTTTTTATTTTCTCAATTTGTAAATCATACATTACTCAAATAATTGCATATAAAAATTTTAATGTTTTACAACTGAAGCAATAAATATTACTTTTTATATATTGTAAGGTTCATAAAGAGTGATAAGTCAATCTTTATGTCTCTAAATATTTATCAAAATATATATGGTCTACATAATATATAAATATCTACTATCAAAATTTAAAAAGTAACACCAATGGTTTAACATTTACACTTATCATTCAAATCATTTAAATAATGAAATATTAGCTAGGGAATCACATTGGGTAGTGGAAAATGTGAAACCCTTATTGTACATCAGTAATAGATTCCATCCCCATGTCCTTTCTAGACATGATATCTTATCACCTAACATATTTGGTTTTCTATAATATATATTTATAAATTTATAATAATCTTCCAAAATAAAATTGGTGTACATCCCTTAAATAAAACTAATAAATAAATAAAATTTTAATTATGGTTTTCAATACTTCATATTTTTATATTTTATTTAAAATCCAAATAATTTAATTTGAATACTATTAAGATTTCATTAATGATAATATAAACCCTAATGGATATCTATACCGTTATTGTTATGTATACAAAAGGTGAATGAATTATTCCTAAAAAAATATACTAAAAATATACTTTAATTAAATTTAATGAAATTTTCCTTATTTCTAGTAGACTCACATCACATAGAACCATATGAGATGTGTTTAAGACTTATGAAATATGATCAATATGAACCTTTAAAAACTGTGATTACATTAATAAAACTTATTGAAATGAATACATATATGATTCTTACACAACCCACATAAGAATTATGTTTTTTATAACCAAAATATGATTTGTAAAAATTCATTAAAATTATTTTTTTTCGAATGCCAATACATAAAAAATCCATTTGTTTTACATAAACTGAGGTAATTTATTTATATTTTTGTTTAACCTAGTTTATTCAGTATCATTACATAATAAAACACATTGTAATTTTTTCTAATGAAAATATCATTTATCCTCTCAGTATTCTCGAATATTGTCAAACTAGGTGTGTAGTAAGGCACATTTTTGTGTACGAGCTAACATTCGAATCAGTGTTTATATACCATGTTTAGTGTTATTATCCCAAGGTAAATCTATTACAGAACCATGCCCACTTATAGTATACATGAATAAATGTATTGAAATGAAAATGATAAAAACTCAATACTATAAAAACATTAGGATTTTTTTCTATACTTATCCCAAAATTCATTCTTAATGTCTTTTTCCCTAGTATATTTATTCATAAATCATGTTTCAAAAATATCTATATATATTATGTTGATACAAACTATAGTGAACCAACCCTAGAACCATCGAGTTATTTCAAACTACCATTATAGTGGCATAAAATACAAGTAATATAACCATGATGGAGAGATTAGTTTAGTATTCTTGGTAAACTATACATATATATTATTCTTAAATTATATTTGAATACCCAAAAAAACTTATTTTTTTGAGAATAAAATTATTCCATCAATAATATCCCAAAATATTAGTCACAGTGAACTTCATGGAGTCAAGGTGTAAATAAACAAAATGAGTTTCATCTCAAATTCGCAGTAAGGGTTAAGTATGACTGAATGTATAAGAAATCAATGAGAATAATTAGTAGAGAAAGGTAAATAAAAAAGCACACATTCCATTAAAACTACTTTAGTGCATTAATAAATATGTTACAATAAAAATGGTAATGTTGAAAAATAAAGTGCACATGATATTTTTATAACTAGAGAAGTCATAATCAATATGTAAAGTTAAATAAATAAAAGAACAATTCATTTAATCAATAATTTCAAAATAAAATGAATCCAGACTTGATATCAGATTGAAAATCTATTAAATAATAATAACTAAAATATGAGTGAGTAAAATGATTAATTTTTGGATGTCATGTCTCAGAAACATTATACCACTACCCTAAATAACATTCACAATATGGTTTAATGTATATATAGATATCTATTAAATCCTAGCTTAACTGTTTTATCTTATGAGCCCTACTGATGCATTGGGGGATATATTATTTCAATCTCAAAATGACACTTCATGACTAAATAATTAATTATATATCGAATTATATATTAAATTCATAAATTAATATACATTAACAACAAATATTCATATGGGTAAATGATAAATATTTATTAATATTTTCATAGCGTAATAAACAAAATTAAAAGTAGAAAATTATTTATAAATTAGAGACCATTTATGATATAACAATATTCACAATTAATAAAATATATAGTTAGGATAAATTTAACTTCAAATTATAAATGAAATGTAAAAATTTTAATGGGATGTTAATGATAGTAAAACGGAACAAAGAAGTGAAGGTTAATAATATTTTTTTGTCAAAATAATCATAAAAAATCCATAGGAAGAATACAAAGTGTATCAAAATATACTCATTAGATTAATTAATAAGGATTTTTTTCCATTATGAATGAAAATTACATAAAAATATCAATTAAATAAAAATATGATGATTATATAATTTTAATTTTAAAAATATCTTTGAAAATTATTTTCATTAAAAATCACTATTAATAAAAAAATATTCAAAAAGATCCATAAAACATGATAAAGAACATTCAAAAAAATTATGGTTATATGGATACATATTTTTTACTTTCCATAAAAGTTATAAATAATAGTACATTTTCACAGTAAAATTTTTATGAAATCTCTTTGTTCAAGAAATAATAAGAAGACTCATTTCACTATTTTAGTAAAATAAATATTGGAAATGTTTTGAAAAAAGTATAATATTAATTAAAAAAATAACAAGCAATGAAAATTAAATATTAGTTTAAAAAATAAATTTAAATTTGTAAAAAAATATTAAAAAAATATTTATAAAATAATATTTTGGAAGAAAATAGATTTCTGGCTGAAGAGTTAACTAATGTTAGATTTTCCTAAAACAAATTTATAAAACATTTAATGTTACTAAGTACAAAAAGGCATTAATACATGATAATTATAATCATTAAACATATGAGGATAATATTATCGTTTTTATTAAAAATTGATAAAATTTTCCTTCAATATAAATTCAATTGTAAACAATCACAAATAAAACATGATTGTGAATGAAACCCTTACAATAATCATAAAATTTTTGTGATAATAAACCAATGAATATATTATGTGTATCAAATATTAAAACACATAAAACAATTGGATATAAAAAAATATTAAATTTTTATTACACACATCATCATTGAATATTAACGACAAAGGAGTAATATAACCCAATGAAAAGAAATCGAGTTATAATATAATTCACCACTTTCTAACTCGTAATTCAAATATGAAGAGAGAAAATAAATATAATTTAATGATAAAATAATATTAATACTTATTTATTCAGGCTATTAAATTACAAATTTTCAATATATATACCCCTTAAAAAATCAAGTGCATAACGATTCAATAAACCTCAAAGAATTGAAATTGAGATGAAATCCCTTAATCTATGATTCATTTTTGTTAAATGTGATTTAAAGTCTTATGTAGTGGGTTTAAATATTTTATTAACATATTATAAAATCTCATTAATTTTATAATATCATATGTGATCCTTTTATAACACATTATTAGTCATACAATAATAATCATTCATTATTTTCATTCTTTTAGGTGTTAATTGTCTGGTTTTATCATGTATCTTCTTTTATGAATGCTTTAGATAACTGGAATATTATATAGTTATACATTATCCTTAATAATAATAAAGAAATATTTATAATATTTATACTCCAATTTTACTTTTAAAATGAATCACGATGAATGTTAGGAAAATTAAAGTATGTTATGTTAATGGAGACGATAGGTCGTATGTACATGTGAGTTAATTTAAAATTTTTAACTAATAATTATATATATGAGGTAAATAATATATTTTCTTTAAATAATCTTCATTATATGATATAAAATTTATTATATACATTTATATTTCATCCTTGTGGTAAAGTGATGAAAAGAGAGACCCATCACTGCATGAAATTGGTAGTTCTGGAAAACACGAACGATGTTTTCATCGTTGGATGAGTGAAATTGTAATGAAATAAAATAGAATATAATATCATTAATGAATTATAAATATCACAAGAATAGAATAGATATGTTCTGTGTATCACATATAATATTAAACATAATCTTCATCACTTTTAATGTGAATCATTAGTAAAAGGATAATCAGATTGCTTTACAAGGTGGTACTCTACCATATACACAAGTGACATTATCATATCACATGTAGAATGGATTTTTATAAAACATAAACATTAATCTATATCAATTTTTTAAATAAATTAATTCTCTAATATTTCATTCATTTATAAAAGTACACATTAACACAATAAAATTATTTGTTTTAATGACGGTTTTCACCTAGACGTTGGAATATGCAAAAAAACTAATTCAAATAAACAATTATAATATATCATACACATGTCTATATAATAAATTCATTGAATAAATAACTGTTAAAAATAGTAATGAATGAAATTTGAATATAAAGGATGTGATCACTATAAAAAAAAATATTTACTAACTAAATTTCATCTTTATTTCATAATTTAAATTAATATTTTTTTAAAATATATTTATGAGATATATATCTTATATATTAAATAATAAAATTAAATTTCATTCAATAAGATTGATATTATTAAGATAATAATAAATTCAATTTTAATCAAAAGAATATACTTTAACTTAAGTTATTTTTTATTCTTTTTAGTGGAGAAACACTTATAAATTTAAACATTGAAATTTTTATTAGTTTTAGTTGAACAAAGGAATTTAAATATTTATCTATTAATATATATATTATATAATTTTAAATTGTTTGAATTTTCTTGTGATGGTTTATTATTTCATTAGGGTAAATTACATAATTTTAATTTAAAACTACGTTTTTATAAATTATTATTAAGGATAAGTAATAATTTAAATTTTTTCAAATGTATAAATACGTTAGTTATAAATAAATCATTCTAATTTGGACCACTTTATTCAATTTTACATTGAAATGGGATATAAAAACATTTCAAACATTCTACATTTTCACATTAAAACCCTCATATTCATTATATGAGTGAGATTAATTTTAAATACAAATTTTCCAATTATTTGAATTGAATAAATTAAAATTTAATTCTATATATTGAATTATAATAACCAAATTAATTTATGATTACAATTTTATTTTTATTTATAAAGATACATATTATGGTTAAAAAATTATTTACCATTATATAGGTGATAAAGAGGAAACAGGTAATGTTAAAAGATAAAAACATAATATACATTAAAATTGAAAAAAATTTGTTGTTTGATGTATTTCTCAACCAAAACAAGACTATAAAATAGTAATTAAAAATATATTTTATTTAAATTAATTCATCCTCAAATTTATTTGATTTAAATACAAAATAATTTTAATTTTAATCTCTTAAACCCACCTGTACTCAAGCATAAATATCCCCCTCATAAATCCATTTAAACAAAAAATATATGATTCTCTTCACATATATACCCACAATTATCCTCCTCACTCTCACCAAATCATTGTTGTGATGTTCTCACACAATGAAAAATTAAAAGGTCTTTAAGGGATCCTTTAAGGTGGTGACATTCAAGAAAATATTTTCTTAAAAAACATATCTTAATTAATTTTATTCAACTAGTTTTTACCCAAATATTTCATCCATAATGACATAAAACTTCCATAATCTTGTACATACTATAATTTTTTTTGCTTCCAATCAAATGTCAAATATCCATATATTTAGTTATTTTCACTTATTAAATGTAAAGAAAGTATTATCTATGTTATAGTGGTTAACCACCTTCACGAATAATGTTTTTGTTCATTTTTTATTACAGCCTTAATGGACAGTCATAAATATTCTATTATGGATAAATAATATTATTATAATTATATAATATTTTATTTGAGGTTCTAGAACTAATTTATACTTATAAAATTAATTAAAAGTACATAAATAAAATAAATATTTATCATAAACACAATTTCAAGTGAATCATCATCATAAATGAAATAAATGATAAATGTTTCCACTTAAAATAATGTAACTTAATTAATACCATTTAATAGCCCTTTTGTAGTTTTATTCCCATTCAACATGAAAATCCATATATTTAAATAACTGAACAGATAATGAAAATCCTAAAACATACTCACCCGAAATAATGAAAATCATAAAATATTATAAATTATTTGGAAGTATGATTTTTTAAAAATATGATATAATTTTTTATAAACATAAATAGGGTTCTTTAATGAATTAATAATAATATTTACAACATTACCCATATTTTAAGTATGATAAACTAAATGGAAGCGTAAGTAATGGGTTTAGCATATCACTATTTAACTTTATAAGATATATGTCTTATTCTCCCTATTTCATCTATGTGGTGTATATATACTTAAATTTCATATATATTACCATGAATCAAATTATATTTATGGTATTTAATTTTTCAATTGACAATTATTACTTTTTGGGGGAATATAGTTCAACTGATTGTAAATAGGTGATGAAATTCATAACCCAATATCCATTCATTGGATTAAAATTATACTTCCAGGAATATCTCATACCACGATTATTTGGGAAATAAAATTTGAATATATTATTTAATATTTAGACTCTTTTTATGTGGATTTATAAAGAATACACATATTTGATTCTTTTGATTAATTCTCACTCGAATTTACAAGGTACATTCTTTCAAAACATTATCATTGAATGTTTCCCTTAAAATACCCATTTTATTTTAGGTAATTTTTTTTGTAAGAAATATTTTAAAAATGTTTATTATATTCTCTAATGTTTTTATAAAGAAAACTTTTATAATGAATTTCTTTTACAATGTTTATTGAAAATTATATTTATCTATTTTCTAAACAATGTTTTTTGAGACATATATAACAAAAATATAGAATGTGTGTTTTTGAATTATATGGCATGACCATCCTTTTCTATCATCATGATGCCTTAATTTTTCAAATATTACATTACATTTTTACATTTTAATCTTCAAATAAATTTTTTTTATATAATATCCATGGGATTTAATATTATGTTATTTTAAATGTGAAAAAGTCTATTTTCCTAACTAATTTACAATAATATAAGTAAATTTATTTTCATCTATATCATTAAATGTTTTTTAATATTATAATTAATTGTATTTTATATATTATTATATCATATTATTTATTTTATTATAAATTTTATGATTAATTTTACTTGTGATGTTCTATTTTGGAACCATTTTTGTTATTTCATTTGGTTATGATGGACAACAATATTATAATAAAAATTTAATTCATTGTTTGTCCCTTTAGATAATTACTTAAGTTTGATTAATTATATAGAACTCATATACTTGATCAGGTTATACTGGGTTCACCAAGATAGTTATCTAATACATTTCATAATGTTTTCATATTATGATATGTCAAGTTGGGATATGCAGTAATCTAATTCCATTATAACAATTTTTCCACCACATGATATTGAAATATTGGTTAGCTAGAAATCATATTTGATCCCTATAATATGTTATGGACATAATACAATGTTTATGTTTTTCAAGCATATATCAATTTCATAGATTATTTTACAATTCATGTATTATGAACATCTAGGTTTTATAAAATGACTCATTAATTTGACCATTGATATACAATGTATAATTCGGAAATGATATGATCTAGATCACATACCATTATTCACATATTATTATTTCATTTGATCATGTTTCATTTCTTTTATGTCTTGACTTACTGGTCATTATATCTCACCATTCTTATTTTTTCCTTTTCCATTGGTTATGAGGAAAAATGTGAAATGAATTATATCAAGAATGATTACACTAGGAGGATGTTGATGACTGATTAGTTGGGTATATTGTGAGATAACATTGGTCTTTATAATCTAGTGTTTATAAACCCATGTTGTTGATGGTCTGTCCTAATTATATAAAAAACAAAACAAAAAATATACTTTGGTATGTATGTGATACCATATTTACATTAAATGTTGTATTTTTTTGGAAAACATTTGGTATAAATATTCAGTATCAAACTCATGAATGTATTTTTTATGTTTTTATAACCAGATCTAGGAGTTCGTATTTGGAAGTTATAGGTAATATCGGAGAATGTTTTAGACAAATTTAGAGATTAGGATACATTATTTTGTGGTATTCATAAGAGTTATTGATATCATCATATTTTAATAATTTTCATCTTGTCCATAGGTTCATTGTCTGTAGACCCAATTACTCGGGATTATGTTATGAGATATTAAAAAGAAAAATAGTATTTTTAGAGACATTCATTTTTGAAGTATTTATGGGTTATTAAATTTTGGTATGAAAAATTAATGTTATAAGATAACCTTTGAGGATAAAAAATATTATTATTCGATTTGTGTATTCATCTCACATCAAGGTTATATTATAAGAATTATAACAATATAATTTTAGTAAATGTAATACCTCTTGAATTGGTGATAATTCATCACATCCGAATTAGTAATATGAATTTAACCCATAGGCGTCGTTTGAAAAAGTTGGATCATATATCACTAGACTATATGATCTCTTTGTTAGTATTGAATTATTATTATTTATTTAAAAGAACTAATATGTAAAGGATAATTTCATTTTATAAAAAATATGTTATATATATAACCATTATATTGGATATTATTTTGTGATTTAGGGATTAATGTTTTTTTAGAATATGCGCACAATATTTTGGAACACCATACGGTTATGATAAATATAATACTACTGTATATTATTTGTGGAAAAATGATGATCTATACTTTGTAATCATTTATGATTTAATTGTATCTTTATTTGAGTTATGTTATTTAATGAAATGGTTATAATTACTTCGAGATTATATGATTTGGTAAATTATTAGTTTTTGTATGATACATTTATATCGATTGATGTTATATGCAAATATATATTCACATATATTATGGAAGGATAAGTCATAAAATCCTCTTAATTTTTTGTAGATAATTTTAATTTACAATAGTTTTGATGGATATAATATATAATGATATAGGTTTAGCATTGCTAATTACTATTGAATTGTAGATAATAATGTTGGTATACATCATATAATAGGGTTTTCCTATTGAGTTATTATATATTGTATTAACCATTATCATTTTTCATAAATCATAATGATAATAGGAATAAACCTTTATCTATTTTAAATTTACTGATCATTATTAGTTGATTTTATATATTCAATCAAAAAACTTATTCCATACTCACCATTTAGTGAAAAATACGAGTTTGTAGTGAAATGTATAAAAACCTAATTGTCATGTAAATATATTTACTCATGTTCATGGATAGGGATGTAATTTTATTCTTAATCTAAATTAAATGTATCATAAAAAATTGTTATTTTTTTAATTTTATCACCTAGAAGCCATTGGAATCATTAACCTATCACTGATTTACTATTTTATAACTGTAAAATTTTTTATGACCATGATCTCTGTTACTCTCTATCAGAACATGATAGTTTGATTTCTCTTTTATAACATAGTTTTAACATCATATAATTTTATCCAATTTTATATCCAATTTTTTTATAACCTTCACATTTACATTTCACTCATATTATGGGGATTTTTTATTGACTCATTTTCCAACGAGTGTTTCTCATAAGGGAAATTTTGAAACAACTATAATTTATTTTTGATTTGAAATTATAAATTTAATGGAAGAAAATTTGTGAAATTCATGATTATATTAGGATAGTAGATTATTAATTAATGGACCACTAATTCTATCATGTTTATTATTTATTCCATGTACCTACCTAGAGTTTGCACATACATGATCATTCACATGGACTAACCTCAAAGGTCATACTATTGGAGTAATATCATTCATATAATGAACAAAGAGTATAGATTTTAGATTATATTTATTCTAATCCGATTACATGCATGTGATAATTTTTAGGGAAAAATCATTTTGGGGTTGGTATAATGTAATTCCCCTATATTTTACACTACTTAAATATTTTTATTTATATTAAATATCATTTAGAGATTACTTTTCACAAAACACTGAGTATAAAATAACTAAAAATAAAATTGTAATTTTAATGATGGTTATCCCATAACTGTTAGAATGGTGGAAATGAATGCGATTATGTAAATTATGAAAATATATTTTACACATGTTTATAAACTTTCTAAACTTGTTACCAATTAATTAGAAATAGAAATGAATAACAATTTAAAATAAAGATGTTTTTTTATAAAATAATATTTTTACACCCACAATGAAAAATTATCTTAATAAAATAAATTACTCACAATTAATAAGACATCATAATGAAATTAATATGATATATTTTCACTATTTTTTTATATTCATTAATTTCATTGATTGTCATACAACAAAATAAATTAAATTTTAAGCACAAAATTCTATATTTATTCTAAAGAATGTTTTCCACCTTTTGATGTTGCACCTGTATTAAGTCTAAATTGCCACTTTTATAAGTTTAATCATAAAACATAGTGTTCAATCAAAAAATATTAATATTTAAATTTTTTTACCCTGTTATTTTTATTTTCATGATAAGTACCGTTTTTTGATTATTCTACATAACAAAATTTTAATTCAAAAAATGCTATTTTGACTCATTTATAATCAAGGATGAGATAAAATTATAATAGCTTATTAAATTTAAATAGATAAAATATTAATAATTATATCTGATTTAAAAAATCATAATTAATTTTACTTTGGAATTGGATATAATTTTTTATTTAAAATTTCAAATTTTCACTTCAAAACCAAACATTTCATTTCTGTCTCTGGGGATAATTTTAACATGCATATAAATTTCCGAATTTTAGGGATGTATAATGTATTTCTCGACAATAGATAGTCTAAAAAATTAATTGAAAATATAATTCTTTTAAATGAAATCAACCCCAATGTGGTGGAATTTAAATATGAAACGATCATTATTTTAATCACTTAAACCCACCTCTCCTCAAGTACAAATTCCACCCCACACCACTCCATTTCGACATAAAAGCATTGAATATCATAAAATATCTTCCATAACATCTCCTCTTCACTCTCAAATCTTATAATTGATTTTATTATCACCCATTTAAAAATACAATTATCTTTAAGGAAGACTTTAAGAAGGTGATATTTAAGATGTAATTTTCCCATAATAGATACATTAATTTCATTTCATATCCTACTTTATCCTCACATCCAACTACCATTCTAAAATAATATTTCTATAATCACTAATACATAGAAATTTATTTTCATAATTATATATCTTAAATCTATAACTATTATTACCTCTATTAATTCAATATAATGAAACATGTATCCATGTTATGTTGGTCAATCATGTCAGTGAATAATTTTATTGAATATTATTCATTACTATCATAATAGATGTTTATAAAATTATTATTATGATTATATAATATTTTAATAAAAATGTTATATTATTTTTAATGTTTTTAACTGATATATACTCATAATAGTGAATTAAACCAAACTAGAACATGATGTTCCAAAAAAACCACCAGAATAACATAAACATTTATTGCCAACATTTTATCAAATGAATCAACATCATATATGAAAAAAAATGATAAATGTGACCATTTGATCTTATTTATGTTCATTAATACTATTAAATTACACTTATATATCTTTATTTCCATTCTAAATGAATATCCTTAATCATTCCAAAGTGAACTAGTCAAGAAAATGAAGAAAAGAACTCACCTGAAATAATAAAAATCTAGATATTTTATTACTAAATGGGTTGTCAAAAGTTATAAAACTATAATATGATATATTATAAATAAAAAAATTTATATAATGAATTGGTAAGATTATATAAACCATTATATTTGAGTTTTATGTTGTCAATACTAAATGTGACCATGAGGTAAGGGTTTCTCATCAATCATTTTACCTTTGTGAGATATATTTCCTATTCAAAAATACTTCTTGTTTGTGGTTTATATATACACTTACATTTTTTATATAATACCCTGAATTTATTTATATTAATTTCACTCTATGTTTCGTTTGATAATTATTCTTTTTTTGGGAATACGATACGACTGATTACCACATGGTAAGGGAATTCTCATCCGAATTCCCATTACATAGGATTGAATTATAATTTCTTGATAATATCACACCATATGTATCTATGAAATAAATTTTTAAATATTTTTTTTATTTTTACAGACTTTTTATGTGGATTTATGGATAATAGATATATTTTATTCATTTGATTAATTCTTACTCCTACTTATGAGGGACATTCATTTTAAAATTAACTTTTAATGTTCCCCTTATATCTTCTTTTTTTCCATGCCCTTGTTTTTATATTCAATTATAAAAATGATTTTACTATTATCAATATGCTTTTAAAGACATTTTCTTCTATATTTTTTTTTACTTTTTTACAGCGTTTCATAAAATAATATTTTATTTTTTCTATAAAACGTTAATTTAGTGCTTTCCAATAAAAATATAGAAATAATGTTTTTTAAAATATACGTCATTAGGGGAATTTTATGCTATCATGATGCCTCAATGTATAAAAAATCAATATACATTTTAAAATGTTTATCATAAATGAAAATATTTTATTTTATAATATCTTTAAATTTAGACCATTATAATTTTCAGCATACGAAATTTTATTTTCTGAAATTATTTTTTAATAATTTCAATGAATATATATTCATCTATGTGAAAATACATTGTTTAATCATAATACTTATTGATGTTGTTCTCTTATAATACCATATTCATTATTTTATTATATTATATTCAATATTTTTACTAGGTATATACTATATGGATACCATTTTTTCATTTGGTTATGCTTTATGACAATATTACAATACCAATTTAACCCCATGAGTTACCATTATGATTATACCATATGGTTTATAGTTTATGTGGAAAAAATATACATGATAATTTTTTAATGTGTTTATCAAGATAGATATCAAAATAATTGGGAAAAATTTTAGTATCACAATACATGATGTTGGGATATAGATTAAACCTAATTTCATTATATGAATTTTTATACCAAGTGAAATATTATTTGAAATTATCCTTGAATAATAATTATGTCTTGTTGTATATTATTAATTGTATTTGAATATTTCATTGTATTGTGTCATGGATCATTGTATTTAAATACTTTTTAACTAATTTATTATTAACATCCATGTTTTATTTTATGACTCAATATTTTGACCTTTGATATAAATATTATACTTTTAAAATGTTATCTTTGTGATCATATACCATTATTCTCACCTTATTATTTCATATGATCACAGATTTATTTCCCATATATTTAACCTTTATGATCATTAAATCTCACTAATTTATTATTTTTCATCCTTTAGTTTTGATGAAATATGTTAAATTAACTATATCTAGATGCATTTAAAAATTATGTTATTGATGACCAATTAGTTGGATATAGTGAGAGATAATGTTGATCTTTATGAGCCAGTTCTTAATAAACCCAAGTTTTTATGTGTTTTTCCTAATTAACTCAAACTATAAGCCTATTGAGTTAAGGGTTATGTATGTGATCCGATATTTTCTTTAAACATTTAATTTTTTTTTGGAAAAAGATGGTTCACATTTTGGAATATCAAAATTATCAATGTAATGATTGGTTTTCTCCACCCGATCTGGAAGTGTGAATTATGGTTTGATATAGATTTGTAAAAAATATATAGAATATAATCAGAAAATTGGTATAAATATGTTATAAATAATATATATATACTTTCTATCAATCATCATACACATCCTTGAGAGGTGGAAATCAAAAAACCAACAACATTGGTTCATGAGGTTGTAGTCCAGAATAAACACAAATACTGATTTCATAATCCATTTTACTAAATTGGATATGGTTTTAGGTTTCCAAATTTTTACTAAAACATCCCATTATATTGGATTTTATGAGGGTATTATATCATCATGGTATGTGAAAAATTAAAAGGGGAGGAGACACTACAAAAAATAATCTTATTATAGTGGTTTAAACCACCACCATATAGATCTACAATAGTTTCCAAAAAACTGCTGCAAAAGTTTGAGCTCATATAAAACTCATGTATGTTCAATACATTTTGCAGTTATTAATGAGGATAGATGAATATTGTTTTTTATTTTGATTCCCCCCTCGATTGTTTTTATAATGTTGGGGCGGTTTATACCACTGTTATCCCCTCATCATTTTTGGGGTAGAAAAATTATAACTAAAACTACATTAATTGTCCCAAAAATGTCTAATATAAATAGTTGTGGTTTAAATCAATAGTTAACTATTATTTGGAATATGTTGATGTAATTTAAATCGGCTCTACATATAACATTAATGAAAATAATTGTGGAAAATCTACAACCCTATAAAAACATATTAAAAATAGTTGTGTGTGTGTGTGAGTGATTTGTGAATTTAACAATGAACAAAAAAACATTATATAATATCAATTAAAACAATATATAGAGTCTTATAAAATATAAAAATAGAAAAAACACTAAAATACTAATAAACAATTGAGTGAAAAAGTGTCAATACAATGTGCCCGAATGATCCACAAGAATGATACCTCCACACTACCAGTTCATTATATAAGAAGAAAACTAATAATTCACTCACATATAGTAGTAGTATATCCTACAATTTGAAAATTATATAAATATAAGACTTTATTCACACCATGAATAATATATAGGGCATGTTTATATATAACTATATAAAAACCCCACCAATACATCTGATACACACCACTTAAACCATAATAGTTTAGTTTTTGTCTATATGAAATACGATAGAAATAAAATAATAAATATAATACAAAAATATCATGTAAATATATAACACATAAACATAAATTTATTTCAAAAAAAAAAATTTCTAGGAAATAACCCACACAAAACTCATTCACCCACTCTATTAACTAACACCATGTTATGTGTCACCCATCCTAAGAGGAACCCGAAATGAAAAAAACCATCTTTTAAATAGTATATCAGCATTGAAATGGCCTAGTATATCATGGTCACCTCCCAATATATCATAATATTCATTTCAAATTTGGGTTTTATTCAATGAAATCCACCCTGCAAGACACCCATGGGCCAAGGGTAGTGTTCCATTCACTAAAAAACCTACTTGTATGTCCCTATCATACAACAATAATATCTAATAGTTTGTTCACACAAAATGTTTTTATGTGAGGGACATAATTATGAAAAAAAATATTTAGAATGTAATCCTCAACTATTTCACCCATTATTGAACACCAATACCCACAATGGTTGGAATCCACACCCATAGTCGCGACACAATTAAAACCTTGATTTACACAATGTTGTCTACTAAGGTTTACTAAAGCCTAGTGGGCCAAAAATATCACTATCTGACAACATAGTCATTTTATGAATAACTATTTCATTATTAATTAATAATTAGTCTTTTAAAATTGTATTAGTGGTATAGTTATACATTGATTTAAAATAATATATCAATTTACTCTATAGTAAAACAAAAAATTCACATTAATGAAAATTTTTATTCGAATAATTAAAAATAAAAGAAAATATGTACTTTAAAAAACTATGTGACCATAGTTTTTTAATATATTATAAATTTTAGGATAATTTTAGAAAGGAATTTAATTTTTCACATTTTAAATGACTATATAAAGTTAGTAAAATGTAGATATTTTTTACATAGAAAATTAATAACATCTATGAATTATTTTTTATTCATGAATATTATTTCAAAAATTGAAATATATTTCATTATCCAAAATAGTTAAAATTACTCAACTTTGAAAACTATAAATTATTTTTCAAAGATGCACCTACGATACTTGCATACATTCAGATGAAAGTATTTATCGATTTCATCTATATTTAATACATTCCACCACTTTTACATTATAATAATAAAAACAACATGTTTTATATTTCTACTTACATATTTTTTCACTGTAGTATTCAATTTTTCATGGATATATAATTTTGTGTTCCATATGAAGATAGTACTTCATAAATATACTAGTTTGTGTATAAGTTTATGTATAAGAATATAATTCAACGAGTTATGAAAACTAGATAAAATTTATATTAGGAAGGAATGATATAAATTTAAAATTATAAATATCTATTAAAAGATGAATGAAAATAAAAATAATTATCATAGTAAAAAAACTAAAATATGCATATAAATTATTATTAAAAAAATAATGCCACTCAATGCACATCATGGATTCTATATAAAAAAAACCAATACTTCCAATAAAACCCATTTCCCTATTTTTATTTTTTGAAAAAAATAATCATTATCTAAACTATTAAAAATTGTTTTTTGGTTTTATGAAACATTTTTATTGTTTATAAGGATCGAATCAATAATCAAAACAATATTATCCATTTTTTCTCTAGAGAATTTCTAAAAATAAACATATAAAAAATTATTATAAGAAGTATTATATAATTATGTGGTTTCTATCTATCTATTGGACAAGAGAAACAAAAAATCCCAAATCATACATGACTCACATTATTATAATATATCCCCCAAAAGATGCCATTTCAAAAAAAATCAATGGAATGGTAATAATCTAATTTCATCATAGTATATTCTTAAAAATAAACATTATAACCAAAAATTTCCTATCAAGACTACAATTTTACTATAATGTCTTTTTTATGGTTTATATTTAGATTTATATTTTGATATTTTCTATTTTTTGTAGTTTTTGAATAAAAATTTTGAAATTTAATTTTTTTCAAAATGTATTATGGATTAAGAAAATTGTATAGATAATATATACATATATATACATATATATATATATATATATATATATTATTTTGTAATGGGTTTTTCATAGTTTTTTAATGGTTAATAAAATAATATATTACACCAATAATAAATAAAAATATTAAAATCCAAAAATTCAAAAATAATAACATGATTCCGAATATTTAAAATATATTCATAAAAATTAAAAATCATGATATAGAATAGAAAAAATCCTTACTCACAACATATATTTGATCATTTATCAGCCTATAATAACAAATCATACTTGAACCACATGACCTGTTAAAAATTATTCATGAATTTAAACTGAAACATTAAGGTTGAACTTGTAAATTTTATCATAGGTGATGTATTCATGTCGGCGAGTAAACAATTGAGAAAATAATCCACCTCCCAAGTCTTGAAAACCAAAATCCAAATAATTAGATCTTACTAGAAACATATTTCCATCCAAATAGTTGTATGGGGTTATAAGGTGTATGAAAAATTGATATATGGGGAAAATGAAGAATGGATTATAAAAAAATACTTAGAAGGGAGGTCTTACCACTAAGGGATTCATGGAGAAAGGAGAGAAAGGGGATGGTTTGGATGAATAATTATAGAATATCATGGATGATGATCTTGGGGTCTCATGGGTGACCACATCTCCAATGAGGGCTTTATAGTGGAACAAAACATTGGGGAGGTTGAGGGATCATGTGAGGGAGAGGGTGGGGGAGGGGGTACTACTTCGAGGGATTAGGGGTGATAGTAACACTAGTGAGGGATCTAGGTGAGGGGCGGGGGGGATCTATCACAGAGGTATCGGGTTTACCAGATAGCCGATGATTAGGGATCTATAGTGGTATTGAGGGTTTAGAGTCAAGGGGTGCATGTGGGCGATGTGTGGGACTTGGGGGATAAGGTCGGGGCTTTGGTGACAAGTCCATTTATAAAACAAATAACATATAATTGTTTTTAGAAAACCACTACAATAATTTTTAACTTATTTTTGTGGAATTATGTAACACTGGCACAAAAAAATAGTTCTAAAATACAAATTTTGTGTATTGAGAGAGAATTATGATAATGAAGGATTATAAAGAACATCACTTCTTCAAAACATATCATTTATTTCCACAAAAGTATTACCAGTTTGTCTTAATTATACTAATATAACCTCTAGTATCATGGGAAATAATTTGGGAAGTTATTTTTATGGACATTGCCTAACTATTTTTTTTATGTTGTCATGAATGGAGGAGTGGGTGGGGTTTTATAAGTGAGGGAGGGGACACACATGGTATTGATTTTATGATCGGTTTAATTTTACGTTTTTCACATTTCAAAGGGGTCAAAAATAGTCTTATATAAATATTTAATGGTTTAATGATCCATTTATGTCCAGAAAATTGTTTTGGGATTAGTTTATAGGTAATATCTACACTTATCCTTTTATTTTAACCTCCCTTTAAATAAATTTTACCACTAAGTGCTGTAATTAATTTTTAAAACATTCGTTGTTTATTTTGGTTTGAAAATATAATATAAAATATTTAGAAATAATCATTATGATTATTTAGAATATTCAATCCATTTATTCGAATTTAATTCGATGAAGTGGAAAATTTAAATTTAAATTTATTTTCATGAACGCGACGAGAAGGATATATTTTAATGTCAAAATGATAAATAGTTTAGAATTAGTTTTCTCTAAATTTAATATGAAAATGATTTCCTTGAACAAATTTTTTTTAAATTTTAATTTAAATCCAAATCAAAATAAAATTTTACACTTCAATCTATGTAAACAAAAACTTATTATTCATTTCAAATTTAGTATTTTACATCAATAATAAAAAAATAACATATTTAGATAAATAGGAAAAATTAACAATATAGTAGTTTTTATATATAATTTTTAACAATTACATATATTTTTTTATATATTTTTTGTAAAAAATTATGTAATTAATTTTTAATTATATCTACATAGTGCTACTAATCTGTTTATAAATAATGTTGTTTTTTCTAAAAAAACATTTATTTTTCATTTAATTAAAAATTATATTATTAAAGTGCATTAAATAACTGATAAAAATATCAAACTATATATTATCTTAATTTATTTAATCATATTCATTCCTTTCATTCCAATTTTATTGAGATAACTATGATGTTAAATAATAATATTAAATGTACTTTTTTGTTTAGTAATACTCGATATTTTGTGTAGCACATGATATCAATTAAACTCTTTGTTGTTTTTATCATAATATATTAAAGGAATTAAATTTATTATCGATTAAATATATTTTAATGTATTGGTATGTTAAATTATATTCTAATATAGGTTTTTTTATCACATAAACTATTGAAAAAATGTTCATCTTCAAGAATTTTATGGGTGGTACAAGTAAAATTAAAAAGATATGGGTTAAAAATGACACAAACATGTACCTAAAAACATTATTGAAATATTTAGATCGTATATTTTTTTTTCTCAATAAAATTCCAATTTTTATCATTCCCCTTATGAAAAACATTGGCACACCTTTCTCTTTTCAGATACCATAAGTGTGCCACTCACCACACATAGAAAATGTCACCCATTATGAATATTAATTATAATTATTCATCTAAATCCTTCAAATATTTTTCAATAATGAATATATAGGAAAATTAAATAAAATATAAAAATATTTTATTATTTTAATAAAATATCTTATGCATGTCTTCACCTCCATCAAATGGGAAATGAAACTCTCTATCATGTGTGCATCAGACATCCACCTCATGAAAATTTATTATTCGTTTACCATCACCACCACTCATGGATGGAAATAATGACTGAATAAATTTTTATAATGGACTATTATGATAATATTATATATATATATATATATAATTAATATAACAAACATTAATTATTACTTTCCATTCAATGGGAATATAAATACATCACTCGGGTGTACGGAAAATTACCGCCTTATGAATCGATGTGATTTTTTCATCCTTTACATAGGTGGAAATTAGGATGGGTTTAATTAAAATATGTGATTTATATGAAATTAATATAATTCTAGAATGGTAGTATTTTACATAACTTTATTTATTTTATTTAATAGGAAAAATGTATTCAATTTTTATATTTATGTATGAAGTATCATCTATATGAACAGTTTATTTAATTTTCCATATAAAATTTTTATGTATTTATCTGAAAACATATATAATTAATATATATTATATTTATATTATGGATAAATTGATAGGTATTATTTAACCATGTTTAATGTAATCAAGCCAAAAATAAAAAATCACAATATACACAAAAAGCAAAGCTATTATATCCCGAAACATGACAATATCATGAAATTTTGAATTAAAATTTACTAATATTTCATATGTAATGAAATAATTATATGATAATTATATATATTTATGTTTTTTTAATATATTTATAATTAATTATTATTTATTATAAAGTAGGTTTTAATGTGTTTGATGGATTTCCAGACAATATTTAATGTATTTCTTATCTATGTTTTTTATTTTGTGAGACACATGTCCTATTCACCACCACTTTATTTTAGGAGTTTCATATTCATACCATGAATTTATTTTATTATTAAAATCCGAAAAATTATATGGATTTACATATCAATTTTGGAATATCTATTTTTTTTGGTTTATACGGTTCAAAAGATACCAAAGAAATAATTGATTTTTCCTCAATTTTCCTTCTATAGGACATACATTATGTTATACACCTATATTAATTTATGAGGTGTATATATATTCTTGTTGACCTGTAATATCATGAATTTATTAATTCCCATTATATTATATTTTTCATTTAAATTTATTATTTTATGGGGATTGGGATTCAATGTTACTAAAGTGGAAAGTGTTTTATGATATAATCCCAAATTTTATCAAGGATGCTTATATTTTTTCATCCATTGATGAAATAAAATGATCTATATATGAAAAAACACCCGAATTTTCATCTCAAATAGTAATATCATTTGAATACATCTTTTCTATTCAATTATATTTTTATGTACTCTTTATTTCAAATTATTAATTTTTATAAAAATGAATTTCATTTCTCTCGTCGGTCAAAAACCCCTTCTCCTCCATATAAAAGTTCTAAAAAAAGAAATTAAAATTTTTACTACTCTACAATGATATTTAATGAAATTACTAATTTTTGTATATATTTTTATAAATTAATCAAATTTAATATTTTTATAATTTTCCAAAAAAAAAGTCATTTTTAATTTACATAAAATGTGAAACTGAATATTTTTTAATCTATATTGCTTGAAAAAATTTCATTATATCATGAATCTTTTTTTACTATAATAAAATATTTATACTTTTAATTTCAATTTTTCAATAAGTATGAATTAAAAAATATTATTTTAATTTGGAATTTTTATTTTTAAAGATAATTTATCTTACTCAACAAATTATCCTTGTGATCGTTCAAAATAATTTCCAAACCAAGATGATATCCTATGCTTTACTTATTCTATATTAGGGATACAATCCAAGGATACCTTCATATTATTTCTCTATATGTTCTATTTTTTTAATGAATGAGTTTTATAAAATCCATTTTTTTTTCATGGTTTATACTATAGAAGAATTCTTATTAGCCCCACTTTTTTTTCTATAGGTAATACATTAATTAAATGATCAAATGATTATAATACCTGAAGTGCCCAGATCAGTGTGAATCACTGAGAGGGGGAGGGGGTGAATCAGTGATCCCTTAAAACTTTTTACTAATTGATTCCTTATCAATTAAACCTCTATGGCTGGTTAAAGCCTCGATCCACTCTTCTTGTATCTCTCATCCCTTCCTCGAGTGATACAGTAAATGTAAAGGCACTGGACACAAGGATTTACAAGGTTCAGCACCAAAGGCCTACGTCCTTGCCATGTTGGTTATACGCCCCAACATGGTTTCTCCATTATAACTTGTTAGAATTACAATGGTCGATACAGAGTTACACTGTATCTCTCCTGAGTCCCACAGGAGGGTCTTTATACTGCATCCCACAGTGTTACCAGAGTCCCACTGGCCTGCTCCAGAATTCCACTGAAGACTTCTTCCGCCCTGAGTCTCACATGGGGCTTCTCCTGGCTCCTCGAGTCACACGAGTAGCTCTTCTTCTTTTTCATCTCTTCAAGTATCTTCAGCAGCCTGGGATAAAGACTGCTGGCCTTGCTCTGTACCTCTGATCACTTGAGTTGATCAGGTCTTCTCGTCTTGCTCAGGATTTATCTCCTTCTTCTCAGGATAACCTGGCTTCTCTCTTCAAGAATCTTCAACAGCCTCTGATAAGGTTAGTTGGTCTTGCTCAACTACTGAAAACTCAGCCAAATAATATCTTTCACTTCAACTTGGCTTCAGTCTCACTTCATCACAACTTCATGCACTGAATGCATGGCATCACAATATCTTCATGATCTCCTGGTCTTGGACTCCTCAAATGCACACAACCAGATTTGGCTTTGTTCACGTGTTCATGTGCATGCATGCATGCATGCACTCCCCTTCTTCTTCTCTTGGTGCAATAAACCCACAAAGGGTGTAATCACTTCAAGCACACACCTTCCTTGAGCTTCACACACTTTGTTCAATTTTTTTCACACACTTAAAGGTGTGTTATACTTTAGTGTGGAAGTCTTCTTCTCCAAAGTGTGCACATCAACATTGCACACACTAAGGTTTGGCCTTTTGTTCTATTGCACACACACCACTAAGGTAAGTCTTTGGCCTTATTTATTCACATTACACACACACAAAATCTGTGGTCTTCACTTGGTTCTTATGCACACACTTGGGTTCTAAGGCCCTCTTGTCTTCCCACTTGGCTACGGCCTTCCTTCTCTTCCTGCACACACACAAGGCTACGACCTATTGTTCATTTGCACTTATACCACACGTAGGGTGTCTTCACTTTTCACACACACATGGTGCAAGCCTTCCTTGCACTTAGCACACACATAAGGGGAAATGTGGCTACGACCTTCTTCTTCAAATGCACACACAAAGTTTGTTATTCAAATTTGGCACACACAAGGGCGTGGTCTCGGCCTTCTTTTTCTCACTGTCCAAGTGAGTTATCAACTTGCCCGAACCACTGCATTCAAAGGAGGTGCACAAGGGTGCGGCCAATCCTTTTCTCCAATGGCCGCGTAGGGTCTTGGTGCAAGGGCCACTGCCTCGGGTGTGCACGGTGCAACACCGCGGGCACACAAGTGCTTACCGCGCAGGGGGCGTAGTGCACAGAGGGAGCGTGCAAGGTCGTGCTGCCCAACCTCACCTTCCTGTCGCGCAAAGGGGTAACGTGCAGGGCACTCTCCCTTTCTCTTCTTTCGCGCAAGAGGTGCGCAAAAGGAACACACGAAGCCAGGAATGGCTTCGGGCTGCTTCGTCGCGCAAGTGGGTTGCGCGGAGCTTCTTACTTCGCTGAGAACAGAGGCTTCACAGAACTTCTCTTTTCAGAGGATCAGCAAGCATAATGAGAGCCTCGAGCTCTCCTTATATAGGCAGAGGGATGCCTCTGTCCATCTTCGTGATAAATCTAAAATCACTGAAGATTTCGGATCTTCAAGATTTTCTCCAAATCTTGTTTTCCTTCGCTGTTTCATGCGGCTTTATCTTCCTCTTTCTTTCATCCTCGTGCATGCGACTTAGAACGCATGCACGGCCTCTGTTTTGGCCATCCCATGCAAAACATGAATTCTTCAATGCCTCGCACCTTCGGTTTGCTTCGGCTTCGACCGAAATATTCCTCTCGTTGCATGAAAACTCATTTTCGTGCATGGATGGGTTCAGAAGGGCCAGACGAACCGAATGGGGCCTTCGGTTTGATCGGAGGTGGCCGGGAGCTCGAATTCTTCATTCGGGAGGCCTCTGGTTCAGCGGGGGACGTCGGGTGGCCTTGGGCTGAGCTAGAGGAAGGAGACGCCTTGGAGCCGTCGGATCAGCTCTTTGGATGGCTGCGATCAGAATGGGAGCGGCGCGATGAGATGTGCGGCGTAGATCATCCGCGAGATCAGATGAATGGCCACGATTTGCTCCGCGGCAAAAATGCGCGCCCCACATCGAATCGGCGGCTATTTTCCACGCAGTTTATCAAACACCGCATGCCATCCTCATCTCAATTGAACTTCTCCCCTCCTGGTGCCGCCCCGCACTGGGTTCTCTCTGCGGGCGCGCTCTTGCGCCCACCCCTGCCACTCGGGCGCGCCACTGACACCCACTATGCATCCTCGGGCGCGCATCCTAGCGCCCATGCTGCGCAGGCTTGACTCCCCTGCGTGGCTTCTGCCGCCTTGGGTTTGCCCCACGGGTTCCCCCTTAGGCGTGGCGCCTTAGGCCCACATGTGCCTTGGGGTTGAACCCTCAAGGTGTCCTTGGCTGGGCAATTTTTTGGCTAAGTAATGGTTAGGACTTTGTGTAAAAACAATGTTAACCAAATGTAATATGCCAAGCCACAAATCTTATTCTTCTCATCTCCATTCTTCTTCTTCTTAAGAATTCCTCCATTCTTTCACTAGACTTCATCAATTCCTTCAAAGGAATTCCCGAAGGGTCTTTCTTCAACTGATGCTCCTGAATCAAGTAATTCATCAAAATTCTTCAATGATCCAATCAGAGATCAAATTGGAACATCTTCAAATCATCATGCACTAATAGATAGTGCATGGTCTTCATTAATGCACCTCATCCACTCAGTGATTGTGGATGGATCATCTTCATCTCCTCATGCATTTTTATGACAATGCATGGTCTTCAAACATTGTTGTGACATTGTATCTAGTTGATACAAGATCTTGTAACTTTAAGAACAGCTCAACAATCGTCTGATTTAATGATGCTCCATTATCATTCTTCAAGTGTTGTCACTTAGTATCACCTTGATACAAGTATTGAAACATTAAGAGCAGTTCTATAATCGTCTGATATTCATGGAGAATGTTTCAACCACAACATCCTATGTCACATAGTGAATCTACTAAGTGACATGCCTCTTAGTACCATGGTCATTCTCCTTTCCTCACCAACACCATCACATCCTTTGTCATTCATATATTGAAACTCCTTGACATCCATCCATTCATTCATTGACAACAACATACCTCATTGACAACAAATGCAACACAGTGCATTTCAATCTCCCCCTTTTTATTTGTTGTCAATACACTTCTTCTACACATATGAATGGGTCAATATGTGTGCCAATATTTTCTCCCCCTTATTGGCAGTCAAATGCAATGATGTGGTGTGGTACTCTTCCAAAAATATCTTCCTCCCTTCGAATAACATCTTCTTGAAAAACACTAGGAGAGGGATGATGTCACATGTTCTTCTTTAACAAAGATCCTTTAGTTGATCAACTCTAAGTATACTTGGGCTAACCCGGTGTAGAAAACAAGAGTGATGTAACCAAGGAACTCAATGCTCTCCACATTCACTATAACATGTGAGATCATGCTTCAGGGGTTTGAAATTTTCAGATATTCAATGAATTGCTAAATCCTGCACATGCTTCACAAAACTCATTAGAAAGTTCAGTGCAAAGATAAAGCTCCACCATTCATCCATTTTCATAAGATGATATTAATCTCAGAACATCATCTTATTCAGATTTTCTCCCCCTCAAGGGGTGCACTCCATTCTGTCCAAACCATCCTCCAGCTGAGAATGGTCATCATCTTCAATTCCCTGCAGTGTTAGCACATGTAAATACAAGTGATTAGGGAATAAGATGGAACCTCCTTGGTTCATCAATGTGAACAACAAGGTTGAGAAGATTCTCTCAACCGAGATTCCCCATTTTCACCATTCTTCACACTTGCACATCTGATCTTCAATGGTGAATGTGCTGGTGTGGATCTCAATACATCTTCATGTGAAATCTTCTTCTTCCCTTTTTCCTTAGCAATTGCCAGAACTTCATCTTCAGCTCTTTGTAGATCTTTGGCAAGTTGCAACTGATTAGGCCATATGACTAACAAGTCATTTGGAAGTGATGCCTCAGTTTTGGAAATTCCACATGGTTCTTTTGATGCTGTTAAGATACCTTTCTTTGGCAACTTATTTTCAATCAATCCCTTCTGCTTCTTCTGGATTGATTGTCTTTTTGAGTCTAGTCTGCTTCTATTCAGTTCCATGGCTTGTTCACAAAGTTCCATGGTATGATCTTTCTTTCCACATTAGAAGCATGTTTTCTTGGTGGTGTTTCTGGATGCATCACCCTTCTTGGATTTAGACTCCAAGGACTTATTTTCCTTTTTCAAAATCTTCTTGGGAGAATCTTCCACTTTCTTATGCTTGCTTCCCAAGGATTCATTCTGAGCCATGTTCTGTGATCTTTTCTTCTTTTTAGCTCTGGATAAAGTTGGAGATTGACATGTATCTTTTTGACCACTTTTGCACTCATCCCAGATGTTTTTCAAGTAATCCAAATCTATTTACAGTAAACAGATTTCTCTGGACCTGTGGATGCTACTTCATTTCTTATGGCTTGCTCCCCCTAGGCATGGGCTTCCTCTGTGCTTTGGCATTCAGTGGATTGTACCAACAATCCTTTGCACAGTGCCCATACTTGTTACAACACCAACACTGACCCACAAATCTTGAATTTTTGATTCCTTCTGATTGTAGGGTACTTGTCTTGAATTGTTGTGCTGCATCAGGAGAGCTTTCATTCTTAATTGTCTTCATCCATACTTGTTTGGAATTATTCTTCCATCCTGCACTTTTTGTGGAAACACAATTAGAAGCATTAGTACAATATGAGATGGATGGTACCTCCTTTTTAGAAGTTGTTTCCCTTTTATTAGAGGATGTCTTTCTTTTAGAATCATTCTGCTCAATGCATACTTGAGTAGCAACATTTCTCTTTTCAGCTGACTGGGAGGCTTTGGCTTTGGGTGATTGCTGAGTTTTCAATATCACCTCTAGTTCTAAGCATTTCATATTGAGGGAGTTCTTCTCATCCTCAATAGTTATTAGCCTTCCTTCACATTTCTCTTCCAGCTGCTTTATCTGGTCTTCATGCACCTTTTTTATTTCTAGCAATGAATTGTATAGCTCCTTCACCCTTTTTACTTTGTCTTCTAGTTGAGCATCTTTGACAACCATTGAAACTCTGTGCAATTTTTCTAGTGCATGGAAAACATCTTTGATCATTATCATAAAGATTTCTTTCTCAGAAAGGCTTCTTTGCAATTATTCACAAGTATCTTCATATCTATCATTGCAAAGAGAAACTGTTTCATCCTTAGCCTTCACCAGCTTTCTGAGAGTGTTGGTTATGCCAACCCTTTTAGCCAATTGATCTTCCATTGCATTGGCTTCTTCTTCTAACTGTGATTTTTCTTCTTAAAGATAAAGGATGCTTGTAGCTATACACATTTCCACTTCCTTGGGGACTGTCTTCTGAAGATATTCGATTGCACTTTGAAAATCATTCATTGTTCCAACTTCATCACAGCTAGGATAGGCTTTATTCATCTTCTTGGCCTGTTTCTTCTTTCTATTTTTCTAAGTCTTGACAGATATCTCCATTTGAGGCTGGTCACTCATTTCCTCAAATATGCACTCTATATAGACTCCCTTGGATCTTTTAGAGGTAACCTACCTCTGATACCAATTGATGTGCCCAGATCAGTGTGATTCACTAAGAGGGGGAGGGGGTGAATCAGTGATCCCTTAAAACTTTTTACTAATTGATTACTTATCAATTAAACCTCTATGGCTGGTTAAAGCCTCGATCCACTCTTCTTGTATCTCTCAGCCTTTCCTCGAGTGATGCAGTAAATGTAAAGGCACTGGACACAAGGATTTACAAGGTTCAGCACCAAAGGCCTATGTCCTTGCCATGTTGGTTATACGCCCCAACATGGTTTCTCCATTATAACTTGTTAGAATTACAATGGTTGATACAGAGTCCCACTGTATCTCTCCTGATTCCCACAGGAGGGTCTTTATACTGCGTCCCACAGTGTTACCAGAGTCCCACTGGCCTACTCCAGAATCCCACTGCTGACTTATTCCGCCCTGAGTCTCACAGGGGGCTTCTCCTGGCTCCTCGAGTCACACGAGTAGCTATTCTTCATGTTCATCTCTTCAAGTATCTTTAGCAGCCTGGGATAAAGACTGCTGGCCTTGCTCTGTACCTCTGATCACTTGAGTTGATCAGGTCTTCTCGTCTTGCTCAGGATTTATCTCCTTCTTCTCAGGATAACCTGGCTTCTCTCTTCAAGAATCTTCAACAGCCTCTGATAAGGTTAGTTGGTCTTGATCAACTACTGAAAACTCAGCCAAATAATATCTTTCACTTCAGCTTGGCTTCAGTCTCACTTCATCACAACTTCATGCACTGAATTCATGGCATCACAATATCTTCAAGATCTCCTGGTCTTGGACTCCTCAAATGCACACAACCATATTTGGCTTTGTTCATGTGTGCATGTGCATGCATGCATGCATGCACTCCCCATCTTCTTCTCTTGGTGCAATAAACCCATAAAGGGTGTAATCACTTCAAGCACACACCTTCCTTGAACTTCACACACTTTGTTCAGTTTGTTCACACACTTAAAGGTGTGTTATACTTTAGTGTGGAAGTCTTCTTCTCTAAAGTGTGCACATCAACATTGCACACACTAAGGTTCGGCCTTTTGTTCTATTGCACACACACCACTAAGGTATGTCTTTGGCCTTATTTCTTCACTTTTCACACACACAAAATGTGTGTTCTTCACTCGGTGCTTATGCACACACTTGGGTTCTAAGGCCCTCTTGTCTTCCCACTTGGCTACGGCCTTCCTTCTATTCTTGCACACACACAAGGCTACGGCCTATTGTTCATTTGCACTTATACCACCCGTAGGGTGTCTTCACTTTTCACACACACAAGGTGCAAGCCTTCCTTGCACTTAGCACACACACAAGGGGAAATGTGGCTACGGCCTTCTTCTTCAAATGCACACACAAAGTGTGTTCTTCAAATTTGGCACACACAAGGGCGTGGTCTCGGCCTTCTTTTGCTCACTGTCCAAGTGAGTTCTCAACTTGCCCGAACCACTGCCTTCAAAGGAGGTGCGCAAGGGTGCGGCCAATCCTTTTCTCCAATGGTCGCGTAGGGTCTTGGTGCAAGGGCCACTGCCTCAGGTGTGCACGGTGCAACACCGCGGGCACACAAGTGCTTACCGCGCAGGGGGCGTGGTGCTCAGAGGGAGCGCGCAAGGTCGCGCTGCCCAACCTCTCCTTCCTCTCGCGCAAAGGGGTAGCGTGCAGGGGACTCTCCCTTTCTCTTCTTTCGCGCAAGAGGTGCGCAAAAGGAACACACGAAGCCAGGAATGGCTTCGGGCTGATTCGCCGCGCAAGTGGGTTGAGCGGAGCTTCTTACTTTGCTGAGCACAGAGGCTTCGCGGGACTTCTCTCTTCAGAGGATCAGCAAGCATAATGAGAGCCTCGAGCTCTCCTTATATAGGCAGAGGGATGCCTCTGTCCATCCGCGTGATAAATCTCAAATCACTGAAGATTTCGGATCTTCAAGATTTTCTCCAAATCTTGTTTTCCTTCGTTGTTTCATGCGGCTTTATCTTCCTCTTTCTTTCCTCCTCGTGCATGCGACTTAGAACGCATGCACGGCCTCTGTTTTGGCCATCCCATGCAAAACACGAATTCTTCAACGCCTCGCACCTTCGGTTTGCTTCGGCTTCGACCGAAATATTCCTCTCGTTGCATGAAAACTCATTTTCGTGCATGGATGGGTTCAGAAGGTCCAGACAAACCGAATGGGGCCTTCGGTTTGATCGGAGGTGGCCGGGAGCTCGAATTCTTCATTCGGGAGGCCTCTGATTCAGCGGGGGACGTCGGGTGGCCTTCGGCTGAGCTCGAGGAAGGAGACGCCTCGGAGCCGTCAGATCAGCTCTTTGGACGGCTGCGATCAGAATGGGAGCGGCGCGATGAGATGTGCGGCGCAGATCGTCCGCGAGATCAGATGAATGGCCACGATTTGCTCCGTGGCAAAAATGCACGTCCCACATCGAATCGGCGGCTATTTTCCACGCGATTTATCAAACACCGCGTGCCATCCTCAGCTCAATTGAACTTCTCCCCTCCCGGTGCCGCCCCGCACCAGGTTCTCTCTGCGGGCGCGCTCTTGCGCCCAACCCTGCCACTCGGGCGCGCCACTGGCGCCCACTATGCATCCTCGGGCGCGCATCCTGGCGCCCATGCTGCGTAGGCTTGACTCCCCTGTGTGGCTTCTTCCGCCTTGGGTTTGCCCCACGGGTTCCCCCTTGGGCGTGGCGCCTTAGGCCCACATGTGCCTTGGGGTTGAACCCTCAAGGTGTCCTTGGCTGGCCAATTTTTTGGCTAAGTAATGGTTAGGACATTGTGTAAAAACAATGTTCACCCAATGTAATATTCCAAGCCACAAATCTTCTTCTTCTCATCTCCATTCTTCTTCTTCTTAAGAATTCCTCCATTATTTCACTAGACTTCATCAATTCCTTCGAAGGAATTCCCGAAGGGTCTTTCTTCAACCGATGCTCCTGAATCAAGTAATTCATCAAAATTCTTCAATGATCCAATTAGAGATCAAATTGGAACATCTTCAAATCATCATGCACTAAGAGATAGTGCATGGTCTTCATTAATTCACATCATCCACTCAGTGATTGTGGATGGATCGTCTTCATCTCCTCATGCATTGTTATGACAATGCATGGTCTTCAAACATTGATGTGACATTGTATCCAGTTGATACAAGTTCTTGGAACTTTAAGAACAGCTCAACAATTGTCTGATTTAATGATGCTCCATCATCATTCTTCAAGTGTTGTCACTTAGTATCACCTTGATACAAGTATTGAAACATTAAGAGCAGTTCTACAATCGTCTGATATTCATGGAGAATGTTTCAACCACAACATCCTATGTCACATAGTGAATCTCCTAAGTGACATGCCTCTTAGTACCATGGTCATTATCCTTTCCTCACCAACACCATCACATCCTTTGTCATTCACATATTGAAACTCCTTGACATCCATCCATTCAATCCTTAACAACAACATACCTCATTGACAACAAATGCAACACAGTGCATTTCAATCTCCCCCTTTGTATTTGTTTTCAATACACTTCTTCTGCACATATGAATGGGTCAATATGTGTGCCAATATTTTCTCCCCCTTATTGGAAATCAAATGCAAAGATGTGGTGTGGTACTCTTCCAATAATATCTTCCTCCCTTCGAATAACATCTTCTTGAAAAACACTAGGAGAGGGATGATGTCACATGTTCTTCTTTAGCAAAGAACCTTTAGTTGATCAACTCTATGTATACTTGGGCGAACCCGGTGTAGAAAACAAGAGTGATGTAACCAAGGAACTCAATGCTCTCCACATTCACTATAACATGTGAGATCATGCTTCAGGGGTTTGAAATTTTCAGATATTCAATGAATTGCTAAATCTTGCACATGCTTCACAAAACTCATTAGAATGATCAGTGCAAAGATAAAGCTCCCCCATTCATCCATTTTCATAAGATGATATTAATCTAAGAACATCATCTTCTTCAGATTTGCTCCCCCTCAAGGGGTGCACTCCATTCTGTCCAAACCATCCTCCAGCTGAGAATGATCATCATCTTCAATTCCCTGCAGTGTTAGCACATGTAAATACAAGTGATTAGGGAATAAGATGGAACCTCCTTGGTTCATCAATGTGAACAACAAGGTTGAGAAGATTCTCTCAACCGAGATGCCCCATTTTCACCATTCTTCACACTTGCACATCTGATCTTCAATGATGATTGTTCTGGTGTGGATCTCAATACATCTTCATGTGAAATCTTTTTCTTCCCTTTTGCCTTAGAAATTGCCAGAACTTCATCATCAGCTCTTTGTAGATCTTTGTCAAGTTGCAACTGATTAGGCCATATGACTAACAAGTCATTTGGAAGTGAGGCCTCAGTTTTGGAAATTCCAAATGGTTCTTTTGATGCTGTTAAGATACCTTTCTTAGGTAACTTATTTTCAATCAATCCCTTCTGCTTCTTCTGGATTGATTGTCTTTTTGAGTCCACTCTGCATCTATTCAGCTCCATGGCTTGTTCACAAAGATCCATGGTATGATCTTTCTTTCCACAGTAGAAGCATGTTTTCTTGGTGGTCCTTCTGGATGCATCACCCTTCTTGGATTTAGACTCCAAGGACTTCTTTTCCTTTTTCCAAATCTTCTTGGGAGCATCTTCCACTTTCTTATGCTTGATTACCAAGGATTCCTTCTGAGCCAGGTTCTGTGATCATTTCTTCTTTTTAGCTCTGGATACAGTTGGAGATTGACATGTATCTTTTTGACCACTTTTGCACTCATCCCAGATGTTGTCAAGTAATCCAAATCTATTTGCAGTAAACAGATGTCTCTGGACCTATGGATGCTGCTTCTTTTCATCTGGCTTGCTCCCCCTAGGAATGGGCTTCCTCTGTGCTTTGGCATTCAGTGGATTGTACCAACAATCCTTTGCACAGTGCCCATACTTGTTACAACACCAACACTGACCCACAAATCTTGACTTTTTGATTCCTTCTGATTGTAGGGTACTTGTCTTGAATTGTTGTACTGCTTCAGGAGAGCTTTCTTTCTTCATTGTCTTAATCCATACTTGTTTGGAATTATTCTTCCATCCTGCACTTTTTGTGGAAACACAATTATAAGCATTAGTACAAGATGAGATGGATGGTACCTCATTTTTAGAAGTTGTTTCCCTTTTATTAGAGGATGTCTTTCTTTTAGAATCATCCTGATCAATGCATACTTGAGTAGCAACATTTCTCCTTTCAGCTGACTGGGAGGCTTTGGCTTTGGGTGATTGCTGAGTTTTCAATATCACCTCTAGTTCTAATCATTTCATATAGAGGGAGTTCTTCTCATCCTCAATAGTTCATAGCCTTCCTTCCCATTTCTCTTCCAGCTGCTTTATCTGGTCTTCATGCACCTTTTTTATTTCTGGCAATGAATTGTCCAGCTCCTTCACCCTTTTGACTTTGTCTTCTAGATGAGCATCTTTGACAACCATTGAAACTCTATGCAATTTTTCCAGTGCATGGAAAACTTCTTTGATCATTATCATAAAGATTTATTTCTCATAAAGGCTTCTTTGCAATTCTTCACAAGTATCTTCATATCTATCATTGCAAAGAGAAACTGTTTCATCCTTAGCCTTCACCAGCTTTCTGAGAGTGTTGGTTATGCCAACCCTTTTAGCCAATTGATCTTCCATTGCATTGGATTCTTCTTCTAACTGTGATTTTTCTTCTTGAAGATCAAGGATGCCTATAGCTATACACATTGCCACTTCCTTGGGGACTGTCTTCTGAAGATATTCAATTGCAATTTGAAGATCATTCATTGTTCCAACTTCATCACAGCTAGGACAAGATTTATTCATCTTCTTGGCCTGTTTCTTCTTTCTATTTTTCTGAGTCTTGGAAGATATCTCCATTTGAGGCTGGTCGCTCATTTCCTCAAATCTGCACTCCATATAGACTCCCTTGGATCATTTAGATGTAACCTCCCTCTGATACCAGTTGAAGTGCCCAGATCAGTGTGAATCACTGAGAGGGGGAGGGGGTGAATCAGTGATCCCTTAAAACTTTTTACTAATTGATTCCTTATCAATTAAACCTATATGTCTGGGTAAATCCTCGATCCACTCTTCTTGTATCTCTCAGCCTTTCCTCGAGTGATGCAGTAAATGTAAAGGCACTGGACACAAGGATTTACAAGGTTCAGCACCAAAGGCCTACGTCCTTGCCATGTTGGTTATACGCGCCAACATGGTTTCTCCATTATAACTTGTTAGAATTACAATGGTCGATACAGAGTCCCACTGTATCTCTCCTGAGTCCCACAGGAGGGTCTTTATAATGCGTCCCACAGTGTTACCAGAGTCCCACTGGCCTGCTCCAGAATCCCACTGAAGACTTCTTCCGCCCTGAGTCTCACAGGGGGCTTCTCCTGGCTCCTCGAGTCACACGAGTAGCTCTTCTTCTTGTTCAGCTCTTCAAGTATCTTCAGCAGCCTGGGATAAAGACTGCTGGCCTTGCTCTGTACCTCTGATCACATGAGTTGATCAGGTCTTCTCGTCTTGCTCATGATCTATCTCCTTCTTCTCAGGATAACCTGGCTTCTCTCATCAAGAATCTTCAACAGCCTCTGATAAGGTTAGTTGGTCTTGCTCAACTACTGAAAACTCAGCCAAATAATATCTTTCACTTTAGCTTGGCTTCAGTCTCACTTCATCACAACTTCATGCACTGAATGCATGGCATCACAATATCTTCAAGATCTCCTGGTCTTGGAATCCTCAAATGCACACAACTAGATTTGGCTTTGTTCACGTGTGCATGTGCATTCATGCATGCATGCACTCCTCTTCTTCTTCTCTTGGTGCAATAAACCCAAAAAGGGTGTAATCACTTCAAGCACACACCTTCCTTGAACTTCACACACTTTGTTCAATTTGTTCACACACTTAAAGGTGTGTTATACTTTAGTGTGGAAGTCTTCTTCTCCAAAGTGTGCACATCAACTTTGCACACACTAAGGTTCAGGCTTTTGTTCTATTGCACACACACCACTAAGGTAAGTCTTTGGCCTTATTTCTTCACTTTTCACACACACAAAATGTGTGGTCTTCACTTGGTGCTTATGCACACACTTGGGTTCTAAGGCCCTCTTGTCTTCCCACTTGGCTACGGCCTTCCTTCTCTTCTTTCACACACACAAGGCTACGGCCTATTGTTCATTTGCACTTATACCACCTGTAGGGTGTCTTCACTTTGCACACACACAAGGTGCAAGCCTTCCTTGCACATAGCACACACACAAGGGGAAATGTGGCTATGACCTTCTTCTTCAAATGCACACACAAAGTGTGTTCTTCAAATTTGACACACACAAGGGCGTGGTCTCGGCCTTCTTTTTCTCACTGTCCAAGTGAGTTCTCAACCTTCCCGAACCACTGCCTTCAAAGGAGGTGCGCAAGGGTGCGGCCAATCCTTTTCTCCAATGGTCGCGTAGGGTCTTGGTGCAAGGGCCACTGCCTCGGGTGTGCACGGTGCAACACCGCGGGCACACAAGTGCTTACCGCGCAGGGGGCGTGGTGCACAGAGGGAGCGCACAAGGTCGCGCTGCCCAACCTCTCCTTCCTCTCGCGCAAATGGGTAGCGCGCAGGGGACTCTCCCTTTCTCTTCTTTCGCGCAAGAGGTGCGCAAAAGGAACACACGAAGCCAGGAATGGCTTCGGGCTGCTTCGTCGCGCAAGTGGGTTGCGCGGAGCTTCTTACTTCGCTGAGCACATAGGCTTCGTGGGACTTCTCTCTTCAGAGGATCAGCAAGCACAATGAGAGCCTCGAGCTCTCCTTATATAGGCAGAGGGATGCCTCTGTCCATCCGCGTGATAAATCTCAAATCACCAAAGATTTCGGATCTTCAAGATTTTCTCCAAATCTTGTTTTCCTTCGCTGTTTCATGCGGCTTTATCTTCCTCTTTCTTTCCTCCCCGTGCAAGCAATATAGAACGCATGCACGGCCTCTGTTTTGGCAATCCCATGCAAAACACGAATTTTTCAACGCCTCGCACCTTCGGTTTTCCTCGGCTTCGACCGAAATATTCCTCTCGTTGCATGCAAACTCATTTTTGTGCATGGATGGGTTCAGAAGGGCCAGACGAACCGAATGGGGCCTTCGGTTTGATCGGAGGTGGCCGGGAGCTCGAATTCTTCATTCGGGAGGCCTCTGGTTCAGCGGGGGACATCGGGTGGCCTTCGGCTGAGCTCGAGGAAGGAGATGCCTCGGAGCCGTCAGATCAGCTCTTTGGACGGCTGCGATCAGAATGGGAGCGGTGCGATGAGATGTGCGGCGCAGATCATCCTCGAGATCAGATGAAGGGACACGATTTGCTCCGCGGCAAAAATGCGCGTCCCACATCGAATCGGTGGCTATTTTCCACGCGGTTTATCAAACACCGCATGCCATCCTCAGCTCAATTGAACTTCTCCCTTCCCGGTTCCGCCCCGCACCGGGTTCTCTCTGCGGGCGCGCTCTTGCGCCCACCCCTGCCACTCGGGCACGCCACTGGCACCCACTATGCATCCACGGGCGCGCATCCTGGCGCCCATGCTGCGCAGGCTTGACTCCCCTTCGTGGCTTCTGCCGCCTTGGGTTTGCCCCACGGGTTCCCCCTTGGGCGTGGCGCCTTAGGCCCACATGTGCCTTGGGGTTGAACCCTCAAGGTGTCCTTGGCTGGCCAATTTTTTGGCTAAGTAATGGTTAGGACTTTGTGTAAAAACAATGTTAACCAAATGTAATATGCCAATCCACAAATCTTCTTCTTCTCATCTCCATTCTTCTTCTTCTTAAGAATTCCTCCATTCTTTCACTAGACTTCATCAATTCCTTCGAAGGAATTCCCGAAGGGTCTTTCATCAATCGATGCTCCTGAATCAAGTAATTCATCAAAATTCTTCAATGATCCAATCAGAGATCAAATTAGAACATCTTCAAATCATCATGCACTAAGAGATAGTGCATGGTCTTCATTAATGCACATCATCCACTCGGTGATTGTGGATGGATCATCTTCATCTCCTCATGCATTGTTATGACAATGCATGGTCTTCAAACATTGTTGTGACATTGTATCCAGTTGATACAAGTTCATGTAACTTTAAGAACATCTCAACAATTGTCTTCTTTAATGATGCTCCATCATCATTCTTCAAGTGTTGTCACTTAGTATAACCCTGATACAAGTATTGAAACATTAAGAGCAGTTCTACAATCGTCTGATATTCATGGAGAATGTTTCAACCACAACATCCTATGTCACTTAGTGAATCTCCTAAGTGACATGCCTCTTAGTACCATGGTCATTCTCCTTTCCTCACCAACACCATCACATCCTTTGTCATTCACATATTGAAACTCCTTGACATCCATCCATTCATTCCTTGACAACAACATACCTCATTGACAAAAAATGCAACACAGTGCATTTCAATACCTTTACCCTATACATGGGTTATGTTATAATGAAATGTTTATAAAAACATTTTTTTCATGGATTTTGATATAATGAATGTTGCATGATCTTATGAAACACATATATATGATTTTCAATATGTGATGGGTGGGAAATATATCTCCATATAATGTATTAGATTGAGATTTTCCTCTCAGGAATTAAATAGGAAAATAATAGGGAGTAAATCCTAATCAATAATAGACTCATTACACTGAAATGGTCATGAGAATGATCGGTGACTTCTAAGATTAATTGGGGAGTTAACCTATTCCACTATTATTGTCTTGGAATTAATCCTTGAACTATGCAGTAAATGATTTTATATTATTATGTGTTTGAAAAATTGCAATGCATTATTCCAATTTATGTCCCTATAATCCATGTTCATTTTTTCCATTATGATTCTTGTCTTATGAACATTAATGATTTATTCCATAACTCTTTTTTTATGATCTATGAAATATATTTTATGGTTTTAAAATGTTATTTTCTTGGGTTCATACCCTTGTTCTCATGATATATTTATATCCACATTATTTACACTCTAGAAGATTATGAGATACCCTTTATTTTGTTTACATTCTTCTATTTATAAAAAATTTATCAAGTATTATTTTTATTATAAGAATGATATTTACGAAGAACATAGTATGAGATGATGTATCTCAATAATGGACTAACATTACATGTGTACATTATTCCAATGGTACAAGAAATAAATAATTCTTACATGGATCATTATGTTATGTAAAGAATATTCATCTATTAAGATGTATTATTTATATTTGATAAGTATGGTTCTTTACTAATGACATCATAGAAATTTTAGGTTATCTTTTCACGACAATTATGAGAAACATTTAGTGAGATTTCTAAGGATATGTCTAGGGATAAGTCTAACGATGATTCAATGTATAGGGAAATGTCGTGGAATTTCAGTAAAAGTAAGATATATTAGTATATAATAAATTATATCCCTGTATAAATACAAAATGTGGAATTTGATCTATCAATGAGATATCTAGAAGTAATAACTCCAAAAAATGGTTCATTGTGATTGACTAGATCATCACTATGTGAATGAAAAGAGGCTGTGTTATAGACCTGGATTGACTCTTTCAAGGGATATGGTTGGGATTTTTTACATGCTCATTTCTATCCATCATAGATGATTTAATAATATTATGAATATAATTGAACTATGGAAAACATGAGGTTTTATAAAATGAAAATAATACCTTATGATTTAGACATCATATAATAAATTTTTCATGAAAATGTTGTTCTCAAAAATAATTATTGTTTCTTACAATTAGATTTTTATTATTAACTTTTTGTAATCCATATGAACCGTATTAATGATGACTATGATGGAAAATTTAATGAATTTCCTATTGAGATACCTATTGTTTAGGGAGTTGGAATGAAATGATTTTTATGGATGAAAAAAATATAAATAGAATATTCATGCTGAACTATCATTTGAGAGAAAATGAAATAACATTTAGTTGGGTACTTCTAGGGGAAACATCCACCTTTATTTATAAGTTATTATAATAATATTTACTCAATGAAATGGATATATATATATCTATGAATATAAAAATTCCATTCATTAATATTACGATAAGAAATTTTTTTTGTTTTCTATCATTCAGAGGGATTTATCCAGAATGAGAATCTCGAGATAGAGGGTTAATAAATTATCCATTACAAATTTCTATTCAAATGAGTTTAAATAAAATAATCTCAATAATTTAAAAACATTTTTAATAAGAATAGTATAGCTATATAAATTTTGATCATTCAAAATATTCTTCAATGTGTCATTATGCATCAAATAAAATAATATAAAAACTGTAATAACATTTGGAATCAATTTGAAAATAAAATTTATTATATAAACACTAAATGATATTACCATCCAAAATAGTTTTTTTTTGTTTATAACGTAAAACAATTTATTTTAATGAGTTGAAATAAATTAGAACAAAACACAAGTTAGAAACAAAATAAGGGGTTCAGTCTCAAAATGGTACTTGATACCATCCAATTGGAAGTAAAATAATGTGATGAAGATTATATTAAATAATAATTATCCAGAACCTATATCAAGTTTACAAAACAATAATCTAGCTATATAGGACACATAAGGACCTCTTACACAATAATAGTTTAACTAAAACAGATACAAAATACATTATAACCTCATCCTCAACACTATGGGTTATCAAATATAAAGGGAGAGTAGATAATAGCTTGTCGATTTTAATTATTTTGTATGGGATAGTGTGTGAAATATAAAGAAATTGAATCACTTAATGATCAAAATTTAATTGCAACAAATAGAAATAGATGGTATAAATATGTAGAAAAGATAGTTTAGTTTAATCTGAAGTTCTCTGAATATTCACACATCATAGATGTAACATGGAGCGGAGCTTGAAAAATTTCATATAAAATAGAATTAAAACTGACAATCATAATCACTCTTTTTTCAATGTTGGAATGGATCAGAATGTTTGATGTTATTCACTCTTCCACATTCAATTTTAGCTCATACAACTTGTTGTAAGGTCTTAGTTTTTGGATCACTTTATCATGTTCTTTTCACTCATCTAGAATGCATGACATCTACTTATATATAGAACATGAGGTTGAATTTTTGTAACATATAGTGATAAAAAATGTAGAGATCATTTTAGGAACAATAATCTAACTATTTTTCATCCTCATACTAAGGTTCAGAACAATATTTAATGTATAATGTAATAGATTTAGAATAATTATTAAAAAAATCCTCACAATTAAATTCTTTAATAAATATATTGTTTTATTCTTGTCAAATTACGTTGAATTACTGATGGTGACACTTCTGTAGGTGACTCATCCTTATTAGGAATTATGTTGCTGGTGAGTCTAATCTAGAGGTGGGTGTTTTAAATTTTTTTTTTAAATTTCATGGTGGTAGGAAAAGTATGATTGTAGGTAATATATTATATATAATAAATTATTGTAGTCATATAATTCAAACAATGAGTCATCTTAAATGACCACTCATTTTTTGTGGTAGGTGTTCTCAATACATAGCCAAATTTTCTTCCGGAAAGTGACTGAACCACGAATGTGGGTCTTTCCTGGCAGGGAGTCTATTCATTAATTGTAAAAATATTTCCAAATATCTATATAAAATAAAATTATATTAAAAGTGATTTTAGAAAAATTAAATTTACATAATTTTAATGATAAATAACATTAAATAATTTCACATCATGGACCTAGTGGTTTAGTGTCTTGGAAAAAATAGAACCATACATAACATTGACAACATTATGCATACACATTTATTTAATTCATAATTCACTAGATATTTATTGGCCCTTGTGTACTCTTTAGTACATGTAGTCACCTAAGGATATACATCAAAAACTGGTGACATAATATTCCAATAATCCGAAATATAAGAAAATAAATCAATCTAACATGGAGTGAGCATAATCATAAAATAAACTTTATAATAGCATGAAATGATGTGATGCATAATGAAACATCATGTCATTGTGGTTAACTACCACACGTAGAACTGTAAAAGAATTTCATCATGTTCACACATCATTTCTCTTTAACTGATGAGATTAATCCCCATACCCAATGTATTGGATCACTTTATAATTCTTGGTGCCACCATCACAATCAAATATTCATACTGTGCTATATATTTTGAGCACACCCATCACATCATAAAATTTACAATATCAGGCATGCTGAATAGAAAATATATCAATCATAATTAAAACATGAAATAAATGGTTTCATCTCAAAATAATACAACCACAATCATTCTGTTCTGAAAAGAAAAATGGAACAACATATTGGATTCAAGAACCACCATCCTTGAGTGGGAAATAAAAGGTGTGTTTTTTACAAAAGTGTTCTTCTTAGAAACATTATATTTGACATAAACTTTAGTGGAAAAAATTTATATCCCAAAAAAGGAATCATAATTATGGACACATGATTGTTAAGGAGTAACATTTCAAAAAAAACATTGAAAGCTAGAGAAACATAAGAAAAACAGTTGGGTTGGAGAATTTACATTTACCACATATCTGAAAGCTTTCTTCAATTTAATTTCACATATAATTAAATTATAATAATTAATAAAAAATTAAATAACCTTTAAAACATGAATATAGTTTATTATGGTTGTTTTTGTTATTTAGTGGGAATTTGGATGATTTGTAAAGATTAAATCTATTATTCTGAAGTATTCTTTTTTCTTAGTTTTCATGAAAGGTTCACTTGTACACATAAATGTATGTTCGTGTAGAACATGGATAAACATTCATAACTGATATTACATGTTATTAATTATTTTAAAATATTTTAAATTTTATTTTAATGTATTATGTTATATACCATGTGGATGAATCATTAGTTAAAATTTAATTATGATTGATTCCTGTTAATTTCAAATGTTTTTGGATCACAATGAACATGTTTTTTTATCAATTTGTATTATGAATAAAAGTTGAATCATTAACATAAAAGGTAAAAAAACATTCATATTATTACTTTTTCTCAAACATATAATGGTTTCATTGATAACACTAATGCAGTTCATTGAAAATTGATATGAATTTCACATGATGTGGGTAAATTGGCACATTACTAGCAACGAATAAATTTTTTTGAACAAAGTTATAGAATGTGGAGTATAATGAATAATCTTTCTTTAACATGATATCATACTAGTATATCAATAATAATGGAGTTATCACCACATTTGGATAAGATAATTAGAGGATAAGAGAATAAAATAAATGAAATTTGAAAGGAAATTGAAATAAAAGAGTGGGGAATTTCCTCTTGAATATATCTTCTTTGAGAGCCTCTTAAGGGAATAGTTTTTTGTCCCTTTTTAGAATAAGAGATTCTGGATGTTTTTTAGGGTCTAGGGAAGCTCTTTGACTATTATTTGGACATGGAATTAATCATGAGAGGTCTAAAGTAATGAGGATGTGAGTTGTGGTATTTATAGTTGAGGGGAGAGGGGTTTCCTCAATATTATATTAATTAATTTATTATTTCTCCCCAAGACAAGAAATAGTGATGATTATATGACAAATAATTGTAATAAATACATGTGATTTCAAACCAATTGGGCTTACATTAGAAAAAAAATCCCCAAAATTCAGCCAAACCATTTCTCAACATGTAGAATACAAAAATGAACTTTTTTTTATGATTTTTTTAAAATGATTAATTTAATTTGTAATTAAAATTATAATTTACATGAAAAATTAAAATTTTAATATTTAACTGATTTTATAATACATTGAAAAATTACATTATGTTTTATAAAGTTATATGAAAACCAGAAGACGTAGAATTTTTAATTTATAAACACATTTTAGGGAAATATATAAATTTATTTATTATAATTTCATATTTATGACCTATATAAATAATAATACGTTTAATATGGTCATATTATCAATTATAATATGCCAAAATTTTATTTAATCATTCATAGGTGAGGTTATTTTTATTTTGGATGATTTACGATTCATAAGGGTTATATTACTCTTTATTAAGGTATGTTACTATTCTTAATTATAGGTCACTATTCACACTATATTTTGATTTTCATATCAGGATCCTAATATATTACTAATCAAAACCATTTATATCATATTTTTGAAATTCAAAACCCAGTTGTGGAAATTCATTTTTAAAGGCCACCTAGTAGTTCATTTATGAATGATGTGGCAATGTGTCTCCTAATGTTATTTAATATTGCATACCATATGAAGTGATAAATTTCACTGATAAATGTTTGGGTCATTTCATTTTCCCCCATTTTGAAATTTCTCCCTGGAAATTTTGTTTTACATAAACAGGTGAGGGTACTTTTCCTTAATCAGATCCTCTAGTTTCCATGTTTCTTTTTCATACATATGGGTTTTTTCATAACTTTTTGACAAGGTAGGATTTTTTTGGTTTAGAACATTATCTCTCCGGTCAAGAATATTTTCTATATGATCCTCATAAATGATAACATCTTATAGTTGTACCACTATAATGTACAATACATTTGTTGGATATGATATATACTGCCTCTGGATTAATACATGAATCACATCATGAACACGGTCCATATTCGATGGAAGTGAAAGACTATAGGCCATGGCTTCAATGCAGTCAAGAATCTCAAAGGGGAATATGTACCATGGTCTTAACATAACATTCTTTCTAAAAATCATGAACCTCTTCCACATTGATATTTAATGGAAGGAATTATCACTAATGGAAAACTCCAAGTCCCTTTTACTATAGTTAAAATTTATTTTTTTCCGACTTTGAGAAGAATTGATATATTTATAGATAACATGATCCTTCTCTATCATCTCTTGCTAATGATCAGGTTGAAGTAGCTTTCATTATCTAATATTATCACAAAATGTTGAATGTATACATTTTTTCCATATAGAGCATCATATGGAGCCATCTAAATACTTGTGTGGGTGTGATTTTTTTATTAGAACTCAACCAATGTGAGAGGATGATTCCAAAAACCTTTTACTTATAATGAGTATTCTATAATCATTTTGTCAAGAATATGAATTGTCTTTTCACATTGGCCATTTTTTTGGGGAGATAGGTTCTACTGAAATTTTATTCAGTACTCAAAACATGATGAATATTCTTCCAGAATTTAGATGCAAAACATGGATATTGATTAGACACAATAGAGATCATAACACCCTAAAGTCTCACCACTTCATTCACATATGCCTTTTCATGTTTTTGAAGGGATATATCTTCCCGAATAACATAAAAATGATTAGCCTTGGGGATTTGGCCAACCACAACCCATATTTCATTACATCCCTTAAATGTATTTGGGAGACCCATAAAAAATTCCCTAGTTACATTCTCTTACATTCACAAGGGTATATGCAATTCTTGCATCATCCCTTTGGACTTTTGTCGCTCTGATTTAACTTACTGGAATACGAAGAACTTTGATATATATTTCTCAATCTCCATATCCATGTTATCCCTCCAGAAGTGTTCTCAGATATCTCAGTACATCCTGGTGCTATTTGGATTGATAGATGATGTTGAGTTATGTTCATTTCACATTAGATCCTACATTATCCTGGGAGTTTAATGCACAAAAATCTACATTCCAAACCAAATCAAAACATCATCATCGATATAGAACTATTACAACATCCCTTTATTTTCTAAATTCACTTTCTTTTATAACTCTAGATTATTCCTTTATGCCTACGTCATTTTATCTTGGATTTATGGTTGCACAATCATTTGGGAAGGGTATGATTTATCCTCTACCCTTATGATTTACAAAAAAATCCTTTTTATTTACATGATGAAGTAGACATTCTCAATCTATAACATGGATATAATAGCAGGTTATTTTATTCTTATAGAATCATCTACCTTGTTCAGCTTTCTAGAATGATAGTGAATAGTGAAATCGTAGTCATTTAATAGCTCTAACCAACTCCATTAACGCATATTGAGCTCTATTTGTCTGAATATATAATTTAGGGTCTAGTGATCGGTGTATATATCACACTTCCCTCCGTAATGGTAGTGCCTCTATATTTTCAAAAAATATATCACAGATTCATGTTCTAGATCATGTGTTGGGTACTTCTTCCCATGTATCTTCACATTCTGTGAGGAACAAGCAATTACATAATCATTTTTACTGAGTACACAACCCATGAATTTATTTGAATCATCACTGTACATCACCAAACAATTTCCACTTTGTGGTAATGTGAGTATAAGTGCAATGATCAACATGCTCTCTACCTCCATAAATTTTCCCTTTCAGTATTCAATGCAGAAATACATTACCTCATTTCATGTAAACTTTGTTATCGTGATTGACAATCGTGAGACATTTCTCACCAAATGTCGATAGTACCCAGTTAATCCAAGAAAACAACATATTTTTGTGACACTATGGTGCATAGGACATTACTAAATCACATATGTTATTGATGGGTCCATATAAATTCCTTCACTTGTGATCACATGTCTCAATAACGTGACTCGATTCGTCCAAAATCACAATTTTTGAACATGGTGTAGAACTTCCCCTTTCTTAATGTCACAAAAAACCCTTATATGTTCTTCATGTTCCTCATTTCTCTATAGGTAGATGATAATATCATATATAAACACTACAAAATTTATTGAGGCAATTTTTAATGCTACTATTTATCAAATTTATAATGAATATAGGTGAATTATAACATCTGAGGGGAATTACCATAAATTCATAGTTCTCATACCTTGTCCAAAATGAAATATTGTGATTATTACAACCCTGCTTTTTATTACAAAATTAAACATAATTTATTACATAAACATCACTTGATACAACATATATGATCAATAGGTCTAGTATCTTTGAGGTTTTAGGATCATTACATAAAAACTTACAACATTAAATACAACATCTTTATAGAAAACTTATTTTACATGACCCCTACCTTCCCTCGTACGTAGTATTTCATGGGATAACCTGAGGACATGCATAAGAAAAGAGTTAACTATAAGTCCTAGTATGGAAATAATCATTTAATAACATGAAGAATACAATACAAGTTAAAAAATAGGCCAATCAATAGAGAACAAAAGAATCATAAACATAAAGGCATGATAAAGAATGATAATAATAACATGGAAAAGTGGCAACCACACTTAACATGGAATTTACTTGAGCCAAGGCTCATTGCACATGGAGCATGCGTAAACCCTCATTTCACATGAACCAAGAGTAAAACCTTATTTCACATAAATTAGCATGAGTAAACACCCATTTCACATGATTTATCATAATATTATACTATATCCAATGCATTAGAGCACTATCAGGGTGCACCCTTCTTAAACATTTCATTTCATGCATAAGTGTGCCACATGGATCATAAGACATTGAATCATTCAACATAATATTTAATTACATGATAAAAGAAAGTGGAATATGTACATGAAACTCTGTAAACAATAATTAAATGTGTATAAAGGTTAATACGTTTGATTGATAAATGGGAATGGTATTTACTACACAATGACATTGTCTTGGAAAAGTGCGGTGCAATTTCTACAGCATAACGTCGTGACATAAGAACTCATAACAATGGTTTCTAAGAGATAAAGGGGTGTATCATCGTGTTTACATGACATGGATAGTAAGGGGGCCATATAGATACATGTCCCATCAAATTTAATGGAATTTAGATTCATGATACAATAGAATTTCTTGAATGTAAATGAGGATTGAGAAATTCCATTCGAAATTTCATCATAGAAACATATGTAGATGAGAGGCATTTAATGAGATATAAATGGGTCTCCCATCATTCAAACATAAATAGGGAAGTATGGGTGAGGTTTTAAACCATACCCCAACATTTACAATTTAAATTAAAAGGGTATAACTATTTAAACAATATTGGACAAAATGAGGTAGGAAGAAAAAACCTTACTTGGATGTGTGATTACAATGGCTTGAGAGTGGTATCTTGGGAGCTTGGGGCACATTGGGAGGATTCTAGAAAGATGATGGTAGAGGTTAGAAGAACAAAAAAGTCATTGAGTGAGGAGAGAGGTGGAGCATGGTGGGTATATATTTGAAAGATGAGGGAATTCATTATTATTTAGGTTTGGGACACCTCACATTAAACTAATAAAAACCACAATCCAGCCCATGGTTTTTTCCAATGGTTTTTGGCATAGGGAAGTGGAATGAAATATTTTATAATTCAAAAGTCATAACTTCTCAAAATAATTGGGATGATTATGTCGAGGTGAGTCACACTCCCTATGAAAGAAATTTAAAAAAAGAAAAGGTTTAATAAGTCTTGATGGGTCCACGAAAGCTTTGTAAAATAAATGAAACAATAAAAAAAGCACATTATTTTAATTTTAAAACATATATTGTCCGAAAATATAGTTTATATTATTTTATTTAATCACTATTGGTTCATTATGATGTCATAAAACACATTATATATTTAAACGATTTTTAATTTTTTTCCCAAAATTTTGACTGTCTCAAAAATTATGAAAAATTTAAAACTGGATAATTTCGACATCCTAATTCATGAAATAATATTACCTTTATCTAAATAATTTTTTAAATATAGTAATTTTCACTTTTAAAATAAAAACTAACATTTTTAAAAAAATAATGGGTTTTGAAATAAATGGCTTTCAAAATATAATAAAAATTATAATTGCATTCGTAAAATTATAAGATCATTTATATTTAATAAAAATTAATTTAATTATAAAAATAATATTTTATTAATTAATTCATTAAAATATATTTCACATTTGAGCATTAACTAAAAATGCTATTCGTTCTTTAAAAACTATATACAAGGTAAAAATAATAAAATGAAAGTATATTCATTGTTATATACAAAAATAATGTATGTAAACATAGTACAAGTGTCTTGTTACATAACCCCTTATAACCCCTACGTAGGACCAATGTGTAAGGTGTGTGATAGTGACATACTCTTGGGGTTGGTCGGATATCATTTCTCATGTGGTACTCTCAATCAATGTCTACTTCTCTTGTAGGCGGTCCCCGCTCGAGATTATCATATTCAAGCTCAGTGTGGGCTTGGTCCAGAGAGAAGCCCAAAGATACAACCTCCATTATCAGCCCTAAAAATTGGGCTTCAAATGGTGCACATCTACTGGATAAGTCCATCACTTCCTTTGAATGAGTAAATTGGATTTTCTAAAACCCTATATTTATACTAATCATGGGATCACTGTTCAAAGACTATAATAGAAATGGTCACAATTCATAACATTATTTTAAAATAAGAAAAAAAACCAAAGAAGTAGAAATTTTATATAAAAATTTTTCATAAAAAGACATTAAATTAGATCAAGAAGGATATTCATTAATGAAAGTTTGGGTCCTTATAATATTCCCCCCCATTAAGATATTTTACAATTGAAATTTCCTTTTAACACACAAAAGAAGATGTGGATAACTTTAATTCATGATTTCCTCAGATTCCCATATCACTTGTTCAAACATGAGGTTTCACCACAACTCTTTGATGATGGGAATTTTCTTGTTTCGTTAATCTTTTCCTCTACAATCAATTATTTTCTCTAGTTTCTTCTCATAAAAGAGATCATCCTCTGATTGTACCACCTATGAAGAGAGTACATGTGAAGGGTCCAGTTTGTAAATAAATAATTTTGGTACATGAAAGACATCACTTACTTTGGCCATGGTAGGTGGAAGTGCTAGTTGATAAGCCACAAACATGACACGATCAAGAATATCTAAGGGGACGATGTAACTTGGACTTAACTTCCCTTTTTTCCCTAACCTTATGACCTTATTTCTTGGAGATATGGATAGAAATACCATGTATCTAACTTTAATCTAATGGTCTTGCCAACGGTTATCTGCATAACTCCTCTGTCGACTATGGGATGCCATGATATGCTGCTGAATGGTTTTCACCTTCTCCACCATTTCATTGACCATTTATGGTCCAAGAAGCTTACGCTCACTGACCTCATCCCAACACAACAGTTTTATGCACCTTTAACCATAAAGGTATTAATATGGATATATTTGGATGGTCAAGTGGAAACTGTAATTATAAAAAACTCAACCAGAAGAAGATGTTGATCCCATCCTCCATTAAAGTCCATTGAGCACTCTCTCAAAGTATACAAAATGTTTTGGTAGTATGCTCAGATTACCCATCAGTTTGAGGTTGATATGCCGTACTAAATTTCACATTATTATTCAATGAATGTTGATGACTCTTAAAAAACATAAGGGTGAATCTTGGTTCTTGATCGGACACAATTGATATGGGTACACCGTGAAGCCTTACCACTTCCCAGATATATATCTTTTCCAGTTGATCCAATGAGAAATCCTACCGAATAACAATGTAGTTTTTAACTATTGTAAGACAATCCAAAATAACCCAGATTGCATCGTTGCCTATGGATGTCTTCGGAAGTATGGTGACAAAGTCCGTGGTGATGTTCTCCCATTTCCATTTTGGTATGGGCAATGGATGCATCATCCCCTTAGAATTTTTCTCTCTTCCATAACATGCTGACACACCAGGCACATTGATGTATATTCAGTTATCTCCTTCCTCATATTATCCCACCTATAATTCTCTCGGAGATATCATTGCATCTTTTTGTTTCCTGGGTGAATAATGAAATTTGAACAATATGCATCATCCAAATGTTCTTTCTTCATCTCCAGACATGATGTAACACAAAGTATTTTCAAAAATCTCACAATTCCTTCTTCATTAACATTATACTCCAAGTATTTCCCTTTTTCGATAGCTTCCACTTTTTGGTAAATTCCCACATCATCTTTTTGAGCATCATTTAACCTTTACAAGAGTGATGGTTGAGAAATAATTTGTAAAATGATTGGTTATGTTCCCTTATTTATTATTACCATGTCTGTGACACCTGAGACTTTTATGTTATATAAATCATCAAAGGAATATTTTTCTACCCACAACACTTTCTTTCCTTGCTTTACACGAAATCGCGACCTTCCTCGATAGCTTGCGTCGTACGCAATACCGAGTTTCACTAAACAACGATATACTATTAAAATATTATTAAAACTAGCCGTTATGAATAGTAATAACCACTTTTTGAAATTTTATAAATTTTATTTTTCAAAATGGACTTCATTTTTGGATTCGTAATATCGAAATTAGCCTAGGGTGAAATTTTGGTATTTTTCTGAAAACTTACAATTGTTGATGAATAGTGAAACTTCTAAGTGGTAGTTAAAAAAACTAAATTTTTCATAAAAATAAATTTTACCGCTTCTATGAGTGGAATTTCAATAATCCGAGAGACACGGTTGATTTCAGTAAGTAAAATGTGGTTCAATGAGATGAAAATAATTTTTTGGTGAATAGTAACTTTTTACTTTTTTTTACCACGGTTAAAAGTAAATAGGGTAATTAAGGGTAAAAAAGATATTATTATTACCCTAACACATGTCCTAATTTTATTGGACAAATGTAATTCAACCAAAAACAACCTTAGGAATAAAATACGACCATTTAGTCCCACTTGGTTTAGATTAGGACATTTATTATTAATTTATTTAAAGAAGGATTAAAATAGTTAAAATCAAAGTTTAATAAGTAAATAATTTTTAATATAGGGTTATACATAAGATAAATTCGACTATAAATATTCATTAGAAATATAAATAGATTTCCTACATAATGGTATTTTATTTGTAATTTTTAGACATTAAATAATTTAATTTAATTATGACACAAAGATGATGCAGTAATTATCTTATTAATGAAATATTGACATAATTGATGATATAAACATCAAAATAAATGTAATTTGACACTTTTTATGAATTCAAATAATTTCATAGATTAATATGAAATTTTATTATTGATTTAATTAACTTTTTTCGAACTAATCATTCTGTTATGATTTTCACAAAAATTAATTACTAAATAGTGTCAAAATTGACATAAAATAGTTTTTAAAACAAATATTACATTAGTAATTTTGATTTTATTCCTAAAAATCTGAGGTTCAGAAAATTGACTTAGATAAGGTTATATATATTAATAATAAACAACTTGGGGTTCTTTTGGCTTCTTATAGTAAGTTTATTAACCTTACAGTATAAGAACACAAGAAGACATGGTAAAAGTAAAAGTATTTAACTTAATGTTAAATCTACATGATAAGGTTAAAATAGGAACCTAAACTTGTCTAAATTCTATTGGGTTAGATTATTTCGACCCATCCACACCTTATCCTCGAAATAAACCAATTTCTAGCTATTTAAAACCGAACATGACTTTATAATAAAATAATATTTTTAGTTATTCCAAAGGTGCCCCTCTCCTCCCTTATAAAAGGACACCTCCCCCCCCCTCTTCCTCACACCACATTGAGCCTTCAAGCTCGGCCAACCCCTGCCAATTTCTCCTCTCTACTTCTGTAGAAACATCCTAGAGGTTCTGGTCTTCTTAAAAGTCCTATTTTAGTTCCCTAAAAGGAGGTCTCAAAGAAGCACTTCAAAGGAGAGGTAACGTCTGTTACTGATTCCTTCATCTTTATTTCTTATTCCACTTATTCTTCTTTAGTTGTTTCATTATGAAGTAATAACATCAGTATCACTCATATACTGATATGTTATTATAAGTATGAAACAACCGAATTTCACCATCTATCCATCCTACGGAAAAAGAAATCACCGCGCGTGCGTACGTACGGAATACCATCTCCACGCCGTGTTGTCATCTATTTTCCACCACCACCTTACATGGATGGGTATAATGGTGTAAATAATGACTATATATGACTATTATAAAGTGATATTTATTCTGAAATAGTATACATACACTCCAATACAATTCCACGATCATAGGAACGATATCATCACTCGTGCATACGTACGGAATACCGTCTCCACGATGTGATGTGACTCGTTCTACATGATATTAATTTCATAATGATAATATAAATGAATTGAATGAATGAATATGATATATATTACACTAATACCATTCTGGAAATGAGGTGTCTATAACCTAAAGATAATAATAAGAATTTATTCGACAAAACACGCATAAGAACAAAAAGTAATAAACACCCAAATAACAAGTAGTAATGAAATATTACTAATAAGAAGCTAGGAATATGACCATATATGATATCATAACAATAAGTATGATTCTGTAATAAGTCAATAACATTATTTAAATCATTATACAGGAGTTTTGGACACGTACAAAGCATATCAGACCTAAGGTAATGGAATATCACAATCTCATTTTTATCAGAGATTGTTTATACATTGAAATTTACTAGGGTGTATTTTATCATCTACATCCATGTTTCCCCAATATGTAATATTTACATTCTTCTACAATAGTTTATATCCAATTTTACCCTTTGGTGAGTTTTTAGTAAAAGATATGAAAGGAATCTTTTGTCGTTTTTCGTACGAGGTACTTTTTGACTTTTCCGACAAAAGTACGAGAAGAATGTTTTTTTAACTTATACGGAATGAATGGATTTTTAAAAAATTATATCCAAGAATCTTCTTTTAAAAGATTATTTTTAATCAAATTCTGTTAGTTTAAAATTGTATGACATGTTATGAATGGAAAATGTTTTTGAAGTAGAAATTATATTTTCCTCAAGAATGGAGATCAAGTGTTTTATCAAAATTATTTTCCATATAAGATAATATAGGGTTCTGTTTCTATCACTATTATTATAGTGATTTTATTATGTTGTGATGGAAATATTTTTATGAATTCCTTTATCTTATATGAATTTTTTTATGATGTCATGATGTTTAAGATTCCCATTTTTATTACATGGGTTATTCTATGATGTCTGGTTTATGATTTTGTGGCACACATAATAATGGTATCATTATGAGATGGGTGGGACCTATATCTCCCTCCAATGAATTGGGTAAAGATTTTATATCTCATGAGATAGACATGGCTGGAATGGTAGGTTATACCGGTTCAGTGAAGCAGGACTAAAATGAGGGTAACTCGGTTCAGAAATGGACTTTGTCCACTAAGATAGTCTTGGAAATGAGTCTTGACTAATAAGAAATGATTATCTATGATTATGTGTGTATGCCAAAAAGTATCATGTTTTAAGTTATGATTATTGGGATTATATTTCACTACTATGATTTATCCCATGATACTAAATTATGATCTCTTTTGTAGGTTAAGATTTCCAAAATGTTATGATCTTATGAATATGATGTGATTGATATTCCTTTTGTTTATCCTTACAAAGAATTTGATCCCTCCCTTTTGTATGTTTTATTTCCCCAGGTCAGGAAGAATGTTTTTAAGTAGAATATTCCAAAAAGGGACTCTAGAAATGATGAAATAAATGGGAGGAAAAGTAGATGCTTTATGATCCAGTAGTTTATGTTTCCCAGTTTCTAAAGACACTATACCTATATAGTCCTTTCGTGGTTTTTTTATATGTAGTAATAATTGTGCTTCAATTCTGAATTAATAACAATGTATGTAAAGTATGGGTCGTTATAGTTGGTATCAGAGGAAAGGTATAGTCAACCTTTGGAAACTAGGATGTGAAAGCCTTAGTAAGAACCCTAAGGATAAGCCTAAGAATAGAACACAATCTTAGTGATTTAGAAATGGCAATGAATAACCTAGGATAAGACCTTAAGTGTGAAATTTTAGTCCTGATTATGTGGTTTTCCTATTATAATTTGTGTTTCTCACACTATTCTTCTTTGTTTTAATCAATGGATGGAACCCGAAGGAATCTTGTTAATGCGGAATGCGATGGGCAATGCAATGATTGTCCCTCTGAGCAACCAAACGTTATGGGAGTTGAAATGCAAAATCTTGTAGCCATGCTCACACAACTTTCTCAAGCTATGAATCATGCAGGACCTCCAAACGAGCAAAGGAAGGAGCAACAATCTGTTAAATCCTTCATGAGACAACGTCCACCTTCATTCAGTGAGTCTACTGATCCATTAGATGCTGAACAATGGATTAGTACTACTGAAAAGATATTTTCAGTTTTTCAATGTTATGAGCATGATAAATTCATCTTAGTAGTGTATCGTTTGGAAGGTGATGCTGATCAATGGTGGAATCTTATTAAGAATACGAGGCAAAGGGATGAAATCAAGTCCATGGAATGGGACGAGTTCAAGAACTTATTTTTCAATAAGTACTTCCCTCGTATTCTCCGAACAAAGATGGAGAAAGAGTTTCTTGAACTGAAGTAAAAGGATGATAAATCTGTTGGTACCTATGAAGCAAATTTTAAAAGACTTTCAAGGTATGCTTCTGGTATTATTATCCAACTTGAGAGTAAGATCGATCGATTCTTTAGTGGCTTAAAACCATGTCTTCGGAGGGCCTTAGACATAAGGGACTTCAGTAGCTACGAGGAAATCGTTCGATGTGCTCTCAAAGTTGAGATAGATATTGGAGTAACCCATCAGTCATATGGGTTTGATAAGAAGAGGAAAATGGAATTCAAAGGAAAATCTAAAGAGCACACTGAAAAGAAGATGATCTTTCCCTTATGCTCAAAGTGTGGAATGAAACATGGAGGGAGTTGTCTTAAAGGGACAAGTAAATGTTTCAAATGTGGAAAGGAAGGTCATCGGGCATTTGAATGCCGCGATGATGGGAAGAAGATGTCTAATGATGAAAACAAAGGAAGGGATACAAAGAATAAACCTACTACACTTCAATGTTTCAAGTGCAAGGAGATGGGACATAATGCCAATAAATGCCCTAATCCAAGGGTTGATGATGATGGTCGATGTCAACTATCTCTTAAGGCTAAAGACAAAGGAAAGTCACATGCAATTTCTATCAGCGATGTGGAGTACGATAATGATGTGGTGAAAGGTACACATACCATCCACACTAAAGTAGAAAATGTTTTATTTGATTCTGGATCCACCCACTCCTTTATTTCTGAAGAATTTTCTAAGGGTATCACCATATTAACTCAACAATTAGATGTTGAGTTAGCTGTGACAACACCTAATGGCACAACAGTCGCATCAAAAGTTTATAATTCTTCTCCGATTGAAGTTTGTGGGAAAGTGCTTCCTGCAAATCTTGTGATCCTTCCTATAGTAGAATTTGATGTGATTCTTGTCATGCATTGGCTTTCTCTACATGGAGGTTATATCAATTTCCAAATAAGGGAAGTCACATTTCATATTCCAGATCAATCTATGATTGTCTATCTATGCAAGGATGAACATAACCTTCCAGTTGAAATTTCTTCCATTTTATGGGTATTGATTCCACTAAATGAAGGTTATTTATCTCAAATGGTTGGTGAGAAACTCATGATTAAGAATATTCCCATTGTACAGGAGTTTGATGACGTCATTCCCGAGGAATTACTGGGTCTTCCACCGAATTGTGAAGTTGAGTTTTCGATAGAACTCGTACCGGGTGCTTTGACTATATCAAAGACACCTTATAGAATGGCCCCAATTGAGTTGCAGGAATTGAAGAAGCAACTCCAAGAGAATCTTGATAAGGGGTTCATACGCCCTAGTGCGTCACCTTGGGGATCACCTGTTCTGTTTGTTAAGAAGAAAGATGGATCAATGAGACTCTGCATTGATTATCGAGAACTTAACAAGATCACTATCAAGAAAAAATATCCTCTCCCATGCATTGATGACTTATATGACCAACTACGTGGAGCTCGATACTTTTCCAAGATTGATCTTCGTTTAGGGTATCATCAATTAAGGGTCAAAAGGGAGGATATACCAAAGACAGATTTCCGTACAAGGTATGGACACTATGAATTTATAGTGATGCCATTTGGTCTTACTAATGCCCCTGCTATCTTCATGGATATGATGAATAGTGTCTTTAGAGACTATCTTGATCAATTTGTGGTAATCTTTATAGACGATATTCTTGTCTATTCAAAGAGCAAGGAAGAACATAAAGATCACTTGAGAATTATATTGAAGACTCTGAGAAAGGAGAAGCTTTATGGAAAATTTACCAAGTGTGGATTTTGGTTTCAAAAAGTTGCATTTATGGGTCACATAATCTCAAAAGAGGGTATATCTGTGGATCCAGCAAAAACAGAGGTTATCGAAAGATGGTCGAGACCAACAACAGTAACTGAGATCCGAAGTTTTCTTGGCTTGGCTGGATATTATCGATGTTTTGTGAATGTTTTTTCATGATTATCTAATCCAATCACCAAGTTGACTAGGAAAGGAGTTATGTTTGGTTGGATAGAGGAATGTGAAGTGAATTTCAAGGAGTTGAAAAGAAGGTTATCCAGTCCACCTGTGCTCACACTGCCTTGTAGGGGAGAAAGGTTTGTGATCTATAGTTATGCATCCAAGAAGGGATTGGGGTGTGTTCTTATGCAAAATGATATGGTGATAGCTTATGCCTCACGATAGTTGAAAATACATGAGAAAAATTACCCAACTCATGATTTGGAGTTAGTTGCGGTAATCTTTGCATTAATGATTTGGAGGCATTACCTTTATGGTGAAAGGTGTGATATTTATACTGATCATAAAAGTTTAAAGTATATTTTGACACAAAAGGAGCTGAATATGCGCCAAAGAAGATGGTTGGAGCTGCTTAAGGATTACGACTGCTCAATCCATTACCACCCTGGGAAAGCAAACAAGGTGGTAGATGCATTAAGTCGACAAGACCGTGCTAGTTTATCCATGATGAGGATCACAAAAGAACCAAAATTTATGGATTTACAACGGATGGATCTTGGAATTATAATGAAAGGGGAAAATCGTATCTTTCTTAAATGAATGTTCAACCATTTATACATGTGAAGAATAAAGAGGCACAGAAAGAAGATGTCAAGTTACAAAAGAAGGTGAATAATGTACCTGAATTCATCCTTGATTGTGATGGGATAATAATGTTCAGGAATTGGGTTTGTGTTTCTCCCATCCCCGAATTAAATAAGGAGCTGCTGGATGAGGCTCATAGTTCTTCATTCTCTATTAATCCTGGAAGCACGAAGATGTATAGGGACCTGAAAGAATACTTCTGGTGGGATGGCATGAAAAGAGATGTTTCCAAATATGTCTCTCGATGCTTGGTTTGTCAATAAGTTAAATATGAGAGACAGAAGTCTAAGGGGATGTTACAACCATTACCCATACCCGAAAGGAAATGGGAAAACATCACTATGGACTTTGTCATAGGACTTCCTAAAACATCCCAAGGCAATAATTCTATCTGGTTCATAGTTGATTGTCTTACAAAGTCTTCACACTTCATTGCTTTTAGAGAGGATTTCTCTCTGGATCATCTTGCCCGGATATATGTAAAAGAAGTGGTAAGATTGCATGGAGTACCACTTTCTATTATATCTGATCGGTATCCGAGATTTACCTCGAAGTTCTGGCGAAGTCTTCAGCATACTTTGGATACAGAGTTGAGTTTCAGCACTGCTTATCATCCTCATACAGATGGTCAGTCTGAGAGTAAAATTAAAACTCTAGAAGATATGTTGAGAGCATTTTCTATGGATTTAAATGGTGGTTGGGATCAACACCTACCTTTGGTGGAATTTTCTTATAATAATAGCTTTCACTCCATTATTCAGATGGCTGCTTATAATGCTCTCTATGGAATGAAATGCAGGACTCCAACTTGCTGGGATGAAGTTGGGGAAAGAAAGCTATTAGGACCTGATCTCGTTGATGAAATTGCAGAAAAGGTCATATCTATTAAACAACACATAAGAGCATCTCAGAGTCAATAGAAATGTTATTCCGACAACCGAAGAAAAGAACTAGAGTTTGAAGTGGGTGATAAAGTGTTCTTACGAATATCTCCCTGGAAGAGGGTTATGAGATTTGGAAAGAAGGGGAAGTTGAGCCCTAGATATATCGGTCCTTTCGAAATATTGGATTGTGTTGGGAAGGTAGCTTACCGATTGGCGCTTCCACCGAATCTCTCTCAAGTTCACGATGTGTTCCATGTATCTCTCCTGAGAAAGTACATACCTGATCGTTCACATGTACTCAGCTCAGAAGTTGTACCGCTGGAGCATGAGCTTTCTTATGAAGAACATCCGATAGAGATTCTGTATCATAGTGAAAAAGTCCTACGAAGCAAGACCACTCGATTGGTGAAAGTTTTATGGAGGAACCACCAATTAGAAGAAGCTACATGGGAGCTTGAGGATATGATGAGGGAGAGGTATCCTCATCTGTTTGTTACAAAGTTACGAATTTCGAGGGCGAAATTCATTTTAAGGGGGGTAGAATGTGACACCCGAGACTTTTATGTTATATAAATAATCAAAGGAATCTTTTTCTACACACAACACTTTCTTGTCTTTCTTTACACGAAATCGCGACCTTCCTTGATAGCTTGTGTTTTACGCAATACCGAGTATCACTAAACAACGATATACTATTAAAATATTATTAAAACTAGCCATTATGAATAGTAATAACAACTTTTTGAAATTTTATAAATTTTATTATTCAAAATGGACTTCATTTTTGGATTCGTAATATCGAAATTAGCCTAGGGTGAAATTTTGGTATTTTTCTGAAAACTTTCAATTATTGATGAATAGTGAAACTACTAAGTGGTAGTTAAAAAAACTGAATTTTTCATAAAACATAATTTTACCGCTTCTGTGAGTGGAATTTCAAAACTCCGAGAGACACAGTTGATGTCAGTAAGTAAAATGTGGTTCAATGAGATGAAAATAATTTTTTAGTGAATAGTAACTTTTTACTTATTTTTACCACGGTTAAAAGTAAATAGGGTAATTAAGGGTAAAAATGATATTATTATTACCCTAACACATGTCTTAATTCTATTGGACAAGTGTAATTCGACCAAAAACAACCTTAGGAATAAAATATAACCATTTAGGCCCACTTGGATTAGATTAGGACATTTATTATTAATTTATTTAAAGAAGGGTTAAAATAGTTAAAATCAATGTTTAATAAGTAAATCATTTTTAATATAGGGCTATACATAAGATAAAATAGACTATAAATATTCATTAGAAAGATATAAATATTTACTACAAAATGGTATTTTATTTGTAATTTTTAGACATTAAATAATTTAATTTATTTTTGACAAAAAGATGATGCAGTAATTATCTTATTAATGAAATATTGACATAATTGATGTTATAAACACCAAAATAAATGTAATATGACACTTTTTATGAATTACAATAATTTTATAGATTAATATGACATGTTAGTATTGATTTAATTTACTTTTTTTGAACTAATCATTCTGTTATGATTTTCACAAAAATTAATTACTAAATAGTGTCAAAATTGACATAAAATAGTTTTAAAACAAATATTATATTAGTAATTGTTATTTTATTCCTAAAAATATATGGTTCGTCAAAATGACTTAGATATGGTTATATATATTAATAATAAACAACTTGGGGTTTGTTTGGCTTCTTATAGTATGTTTATTAACCTTATAGTATAAGAACACAAGAAGACACGGTAAAAGTAAAATTATTTAACTTAATATTAAATCTACATGATACGGTTAAAATAGGAACCTAAACTTATCTAAATTCTATTGGATGAGAGTATTTAGACCCATCCCAACCTTATCCTCGAAATAAACCAATTTGGAGCTATTTAAAACTGAACATGACTTTATAATAAAATAATATTTTTAGTTATTCCAAAGGTGCCCCTCTCCTCCCTTATAAAAGGGAACCTCTTCCCCCTCTTCCTCACACCACTTTGAGCCTTCAAGCTCGGCCAACCCCTGACAATTTCTCCTCTCCACTTCCCTAGAAACATCCTAGAGGTTCTGGTATTCTTAAAAGACCTATTTTAGTTCCCTAAAAGGAGGTCTCAAAGAAGCACTTCAAAGAAGGGGTAATGTCTGTTACCGATTCTTTCATCTTTATTTCTTCTTCCACTTATTCTTATTTAGTTGTTTCATTATGAAGTAATAACATCAGTATCACTCATATACTGATATGTTATTATAAGTATGAAACAACCCTATTTCACCATCTATCCATCATACGGAAAAAGAAATCACCACACGTGCGTACGTACGGAATACCGTCTCCACGCTGTGGTGTAATCTATTTTCCACCACCACCTTACATGGATGGGTATAATGGTGTAAATAATGACTATATATGACTATTATTAAGTGATATTTATTCTGAAATAGTATACATACACTACAATACAATTCCACGATCATAGGAACAATATCATCACTCGTGCGTACGTACGGAATACCGTCTCCACGATGTGATGTGACTCGTTCTACATGATCTTCATTTCATAATGATTATATAAATGAATTGAATGAATGAATATGATATAAATTACACTAATACCATTCTAGAAATGAGGTATCTATAACCTAAAGAGAATAATAATAATTTATTCGACAAAACACGCATAAGAACTAAAAGTAATAAACACCCGAATAACAAGTAGTAATGAAATATTACTAATACGAAGATAAAAATATGACCATATATGATATCATAACAATACGTATGATTCTGGAATAAGTCAATAACATTATTTAAATCATTATACAGGAGGTTCGGACACGTACAAGCATATCAGGCCTAAGGTAAGGGAATATCACAATCTCATTTTTATCCGAGATTGTTTATACTTTGAAATTTACTGGGGTGTATTTTATCATCTACATCCATGTTTCCCCAATATGTAATATTTACATTCTTATACAATAGTTTATATCCAATTTTACCATTCGGTGAGTTTTTAGTAAAAGATATGTAAGGAATCTTTTGTCGTTTTTCATACGAGGTACTTTTTGACTTTTCCAACAAAAGTACGAGAAGAATGTTTTTTAACTTATACGGCATGAATGGATTTTTAAAAAAATTATTTCCAAGAATCTTCCTTTAAAAGTTTCTTTTTAATCAACTTCTTTTAGTTTAAAATTTTATAAAATGTTAAGAAAGGAAAATGTTTTTGAAGTAGAAAGGATATTTTCCTCAAGAATGGAGATCAAGTGTTTTATCAATATTATTTTCCATATAAGATAATATAGGGTTCTGTTTCTATAACTATTATTACAGTGATTTGATTATGTTGTGATGGAAATATTTTTTGAATTCCTTTATCTTATATGAATTGTTTTATGAAGTCATGAGGTTTAAGATTCCTATTTTTATTACATGGGTTAAGATATGATGTATGGTTTATGATTTTGTGGCACACATAAGAATGGTATCATTATGAGATGGGTGGGACCTATATCTCCCTCCAATGCATTGGGTAAAGATTTTATATCTCATGAGATAGACATGGCTGGAATGGTAGGTTATACCGGTTCAGTGAAGCAGGACTGAAACGAGGGTAACTCAGTTCAGAAATGGACTTTGTCCACTAAGATAGTCTTGGAAATGAGTCTTGACTAATAAGAAATGATTCTCTATGATTATGTGTGTATGGGACAAAGGTTCATGTTTTAAGTTATGATTATTGGGATTACATTTCACTACTATGATTTATCCCATGTTATGAAATTATGATCTCTTTTGCAGGTTAAGATTTCCAAAATGATATGTTCTTATGAATATGATTTGATTGATATTCCTTTTGTTTATCCTTTCAGAGAATTTCAGCTCACCCTTTGGTATGTTTTATTTCCCCAGGTCATGAAGAAGGTTATTAAGAAGAATATTCTAAAAAGGGACTCTAGATATGATGAAATAAATGGGAGGCAAAGTAGTTGATTTATGAACCAGTTGATTATGTTTCCCAGTTTCTAAAGACACTATACATATACGGTCCTTTCTTGGTTTTGTTATATGTTGTAATAAGTGTGCTTCAATTCTCACGTAATAAAAATTTATGTAAAGTATGGGTCGTTATAATGTCCATATTCATCAAATATAATAAAAATGTATTCTTTTCAATTCTCATCAATGATAGAATCGCTGGGTCCTTTCTACATAGGGAATCCACCACCTTTTTCACTTTCCCATGGTGGTAATGGATTCATCAGTCATAGTATTTGACCAGCTCTAACCATATTCGTTGGCTCATGTTCAACTCTATCTATGTGAATATATAGTTGAGGCTTTTGTGGTCCATATATATTTCACACATCTCCCCAAAGAGATAATGAAGCCTAATTTTCAATGCAAAGATCATTACAGCCAACTCAATTTCATGTGTTGGATAGTTATATTCATTAAATTTCAATTTCCTTGAAGAATAGGAAATTAATTTGTAAATTTTCATCAACACACATCTTAGGCCCTTCTTTGAAGCATCGCTAAATACAATAAAATGTTATCCACTTATGGGTAGTCTGAGCATGGTTGCAGTGATAAGCCATATTTTTGAACTTCTTTAAGCTTTTTTCCCATTTATCACTCCAAGAAAACATTACTCCCTTCCAAGATAGCTTAGTAAGAGGGTTGTAATATTATGAGAAATTTCTCACAAATAGCCGAAAATATTCAGCTAACACCAAGAAGATACAGATATCTATTACCGATGATGGCCTCAGTCAGTCCTCAATTACATCTATTTGGGAGGGATCCATAGATATCCCATTTCTTGTAATGATATGTCCCATGAATGAGAAATATTTCTACTAGATCTCACACTTTCATTACTTTTCATAGATCTTCTCCTTCAGCAAGGCCTCTAATACTGTTGTTTGATGCTCCTCATGATACTCCTTGGTTCTTAATTATATCATAATATCATCTATAAAGACTACCACAAATATTGTCATGGTAATTTATAAAGATTCAATTCATCATGTCTATGAATATTTTTATAGAATTACTGAGTCTGAAAGGCATTACTATGAATTCATAGTGCCCGTATCATGTACAAAAAGTAGTCTTGGGGATATCATCCCTTTTCACCCGTACATGATAATATCATGACCGAAAATCCACCATAGAGAATTATTGTGCTTTATGTAGATGATCAAACAAGTCATCAATTTGAGGGATATTATACTTGTTCTTTATCATGATTTTGTTAACATCGCAATAATCAATGAAAAGGAGCACTGACCCATCATCCTTCTTGATAAAGAGAACTGGTGCACCCCATGGTGAAGCACTTGGGTGTATAATCCCTTTTTCTAGATTCTCATATAGTTTATTATTTACATCCTCAATCCCTACAACAACCATTCTATACGGAGTATTGGATAGTGGCAACTCCCCGGGAATAAGATCAGTTGAGAATTCAACATCTCCTCTAGAATGAAGACTAGGAAATTCCTCGGGAAACACTTCAGTAAATTTACTCACAATAGGCATGTATTATAGGATGGTTGCCTCCTCATACTCAGCCATTTTATCTAGATAATAGTTCTCATAAGGCATTAATATCCATTCATGAGATGAAAGGAGCTAAAGAAGGTTCATCTTCCTCCTTGCAGTTGTAAAGAACAAGGGGTTGATTCACCACTTGGAGGGTGATTTCCATCTCAACGAAATTTATGTTGTATCTATATAAGGAAATCCAATTAAAGCCATGAATTGTATCAAATTAAACTATAGACAGTATGAAGAGGTTGTCCTGGAAGTTTAATCCACAAATTATGATGGGGGAGGAGTTTTATACATGGGATGAAATGATTTCCCCATTTTCCATACTCACCAACATCTTCTCTTCAATGATTTTTTTGTGGTGATGGGATTATTCTATTATACTTTTGAGATATAAAAGAATACATAAAACCTGAATCAAAAAATACATTCACTATTATTGAATTATTACTAGTGTACCTATCACCCCTTCATTGTTGGGGTTCACTTCGGTAGTAGTGATGGAAAAATATCTCCCTTGTTGTCGTGAAGGAGGTTGGTTGCCTCCGAAAACACATGCCTTAGGTCAGTGATTTGCAAGATGCACTGGTTCTTTGCAGTTTTAGCAATTAAATATGAGATGAGGTTCAAAATGTGTTCCTCTACTATTTCGTAGCTGCAGGACTTTCTTTCTGATAGTTAATATCCTGGTTCCCTTCTCTTTCATACCTAAAGCCATTTTTCATCCCCTTCAAGCAGTTTTTTGGGTTCTTATTTATGCACCTTTGGAAAGTGGGGTGCTGTATCTTCTAATCACCCTTGGATTTATCAAACACACTTCCAGCATTGAATTCCACCTTATGATTCTTATCCCCATGATACCCCTGATATTTTTTGATCTCCATTTCAACCTTTAGGGAACATTAGACAGTTTATTCATAGCTATCGAAGGCACAGATTTCCAGTGCATTCCGCATGCTAGGTATTAACCAACCAAAGAGGTGTTCAACCAAGCATTCGGGGGTAACGACAAAGCCAGAGGCGTATCATGCAAGCCTCGTGAAGTTTTCCTTGTATGCTCCGAATGATTATTTGTCTTTTTTTCTTTATGGAATATATGCCTCTTTTCATATTAAGCTGGAGCATGCGTGGAAAATATTTATCAAAAAACATCTTCCAGAAATCCTTCTATTCCAATGCCTCGATATCCTCCTCAAGCTTTGTATTTTTTATCAATGCCCATAGTTGATTAGCTTCACCCTCCATATGGTAAGAATCTAGGAGAACCTTATATTTTTTAGAACATTGAAGGATGGAGAATATCATTTCAATGGAGTTGATCCATTGTTTAGCGATTGAGGGATCAAATGATCCATTCAAAGTAGGAGGCCTTTGTCTCATGAAGCTCTCGATAGTGGATCGTTCTTTTTTAGGGGCGGGGGTGAACATTCCTATTGACCCATGTCTATATTAAAATCTTGATTTAGTTGAGAGTGGTGCATGTAATAGTTCGTGATTTATGTTCCCATTGGATTGGGCATCTCATTAGTACAATCATCAGATTGATCTTCACATCAGTTGGTAGCCCGGGTCCTCATATTACCGACCATTGGCTGGAATAAAAATAACGTTAGGAGTAACACATTAATGGTAATCCATGTAAAAAACTGTTGACTTGTAAATAACTTTTATTTCCTTTACATATGAATTAATTGGATTCAGTCTATGTTATCCATTATCTAATTTCTTACAAATATTCTTAGGGCATTTTTCCCTTAATAATGGTTCATACTAAGCATGTGAATTTACCAAAGCATATCCCCCATGACTGTCATACCCAAGAGTCCTGCAAGGCCCATTGTCATGCACCTGTTCCTATTTAAGTCTAGCTCAAAGAAGTGTTTTTGTGTTTTACCCCCTTGGATACATCTGTGCAAGAGCCACCTCTACATGCTCGTATCCAGATAGGGATTCATTTTCTTCATAAACCAATTACTCAATACTCAAAGAAATTATGGATGTTTTGATTACATATAGTATTGTCTCTAAATCTTTTCTATGGTTTTATAATAATAATCCCAAATAAAACTAAACCTATCCTCTGATTCAAACTATGACAACCCTGATTTTTATTACACAATTAAACATAATTTATTACATAAACATCACTTGATACAACATTGAAGATCAAGATCTCTAGTGTATTTGGGGATTAGTATCATTACATAATAACATAAAACATGAAATACAACATCCTTACTGAAAAATTCCTTTACATGACCACTACATTCCTTTGTACTTAGCATTGCATGGTATAACATGAGTAATGCATAAGAAAAGGGTGAGCTATAAGGCCTATTAAGAGAATAATCGTGGAATAACCTGATGAATACAATACATGTTAGACAACATCCATATAAATAGATCAAATGATAGGTATAAACATAAAAGCATGTTAAATCATGATAACTATAACATGGAAATGTGGAAACAACACTTAACATGGAATTAGCATGATCCAAGGCTCATTGCACAAGGAGCATGAGTAAACTCTTATTTCACATGAAGCACAAGTAAAACCTAATTAAACGTGAATTAGAATGAGTAAAACCTTTTTTCAAATTACGTATCATTCTACTATACTTTACCCAATTCATTAGAGCATTATCAGGGAGAACCCATTAAAACATTACATTTCATGCATAAGTGTGCCACAAGGATCATAAAACATGGAATCATTCAACACAATACTTTCTTCCATGATAATCGAATGTGTAATACATACATGAAAACCTTTAAACAGTATGTTAATGTGCCTAATTATTAATACCCTTGAGAGTGAAATGGTAATGGTATTTACTACACAATGGCTTTGGCTTGGAAAAGTGCGGTGCAATTTCGGCAAAATAGCGGCGTGACATAAGAACTCACAAAAATGGATGATGAGAGGTAAAGGGGAGTATCATAATATTTACATTACATGGATAGTATTTGGGTCATGTAAATTTATGTCCCACCAAATTTAATGGAATTTAGATTCATGATATAAAAGAATTTCTTCAAAGTAAATGAGGGGAGAGAAATTTATTTCCGAATTTCGGTGTTGTAATGGGTGTACATGGGAGGAATTTAATGAGATAGAAAGGGCTCTCCCTTAATTAAAACATAAATAGGTAAGCATGGGAGTGGTTTGAAACCATACCCCAATATTTATAATTGAAATTAAAATGGCATAAAAATTTAAAGAATATTGGACCAAAATGAGAAAGGAAGAAAAATACTTACTTGGATGTGTGAATCCAATTAATTTAGAGAGGATAAATGGGAGCATGGGCTCGTTTTGAGGATTCTAGAGAATGGTTAGAAGAGGTTGGATGATCTCCAAAGGCTTTGAGTGAGGAGGAAGTGGGATCTTGGGTGGGTTTATATAGGAAAGGTGATGGAATTCTTTATTGTTTAGGTTTGGGACACCTCATATTCAACTTATCCAAAACGAAACCCATATCATGGTTTTTGTCCATGTTTTTTGGAGAAGGGATGTGTAATACAATATTTTATAATTCAAACATCCAAAATTCTTAAAATAATGGGGTGAAAGATTTGGAGATGAGTCACACTCCCAAGTAAAACAATATAAAAAGAAAAAATGTTTAATAAGTCTTTAAGGGTCCTCATATGTGTTGTAATATAAATAAAAAAACCCAAAATTACATTATTTTAATGATAAATCATATATTTTATGAAAAATAAATTTTATATTATTTTATTTCATCACTATTGGTTCATTATGATTTCATAAAACACATTATATATTTAAACAGTATTTAATATTTACCAAAAAAATTGATTGTCTCATAAAATTATGAAAAATCCACCGTTGGATAATTTCGACGTCCTAATTCCTGAAATAATATTCATTTTATGTAAATAACTTTTTAAGTATGTTAATTTATACTTTTAATATAAAAATTGACATTTATTGAAAATTAATGAGTTTTGACAAAAAGTAGATTTTAAACCTTAATAAAAATTAAAATTGCATTCATACAATTATACGATCATTTATATTTACTAAAAATTAATTTTATAAAAAAAAAATATTAATTAATTCATAAAAATATATTTCTTAGTTGAACATTAACTAAAAATACTATTTATGCATTAAAAACTATTTACGAGGTAACAATAATAAAATAAAAGTATAATCATTATTATATACAATAATAATGTATATAAGCATAGTACTAGGGTTTTGTTACATAACCCCTTATAACACTATCATATGACTGAAGAGTATGATGTGTGATGGAGACGGACTCTTGGGGTGGCTCAGATAACATTTCTCGGATGTTAATCTATATAAACTTTCACTTTTCTCATAGGCGGTCCCTCCTGTGATTAACATATTCATGCTTGGCTTGTGAATGGTAAATAGTGAAGCCCAAATATGCAAAATCATTTTGGTGCTTTTAAAAATGGGCTTTGTATAGGGCGTGTCTACTAGATGAAGCCATCACTTCCATTGTCTCAGTAAATTGGATTTGTTAAAGCCTATATTTTTACTAATCATGTGATCATTTTTCAACGTCTATATTTGCAACTATAACAATTATTAATATAATCATAAATATAGAAACATAAAACCAAAGAATTTTACATTTTATATAAAAATTTTACATCATTAGATATTTAATTATATCCTGATGGATTTCCATTAATGAGTATTTGGGTTATTATAGATATTATCTTCCTTATTCTCCATTAGCCAATGAAATCCTGAACTATTGTCCCAATTTTATAAGTATTGATATCCTATTAACTTATTGAACAAGTCCTCATTCCTTGGAAAAAGATACTAGGTTTTTATGTTGATCTTTTTGAGTTCCCGATAATCGTTACAAATCCCGAATGTTCCATGCTTCTTTTCCATAAAGAGCATTGGTGCACCCTAAGGTGATTCACTAGTGTGTGTGAAACAGCTGTAAAAATACTCTTAAATATTCTTCTTTTAATCCTTTAGTTCAATTGGATCCATCATATATGGACTCATTGAGATAATATTAGCTCCATGTATGAGTTTTATATAGAACTGTAACTCATGATCTAGGGGACGTCTAGGTAACTCTTTAGGAAATACATCATTGTATTCCCTCATGATTGGAATTTCCACTAGGTTGACAGTTTCCTTAGACTCAATCATTTGATTGTGATATGGATCATCATCGGGAATCAACACCCACACCATTTATGGATTTTTCAAAGGAGATTCATGATCTTCCTTTCATTTGTAGAGGAGAATCGGATGGTTTGCAATATGAAAAGATATTTATTTTTCCCAATAGTCATTATGTGCATTATATAACTATGTCTAATCCATTCCCATTATAGCATCGAATTTCACCAAGTGACTTATTATGAGATTTTTTGGAATAATCTTCCCATATACTCCAATAGAAGAGGAATCAAACACATGGGCTGCAATGATTTTACCCCATGGTGTTTTTAAAGTTATATCTACTTCGAGGTTTTGGGTTTCATATTATATAGTTCTAGAAAACATTCAATATATAATGGAATGAGTAGAACCAGAATAAAATAATACTTTTTTCATTCATAACTGAATAATATATGTACCTTTTATAACATCATTATCTTACTCCACTTCTGCATTAAGGATGGCATAAGACATCCCTTGTTCCATTGGCTTTTCTTGGTGCTGATGAAGATTAACCTCATGTACATGAGGTTTAGTGCACCAACATTCATAGTTCCCTTTCTCCCTACAGTTCTAGCATTGGACAATGGTTGGTTCTCTCATTTATTCCAATTAATTATCATGCATTCTCATGTCTTTCTGACTCTCTTGAGCATGGTGGAATTCAATCATGCACATGAATCATTTCCATTTCCCTTTGAGGAAGTTACTATAATGAATCTTCCCACATTTTTTCCATGTGGGTGGTTGAGTTTTCTTCTATATTTTATCATTAGATCCTCCTACCTAAAACTCTATCTTTTATTTATTATCACTATAGCAATGGGACCATTTCCAAAATCTATCTCCATATTGAACGATCATAGATCAACATCTGTATAACAACCAATGTCTTGAATTTCAAGAGCATTAAATAAGTGTTTTTTTAATCCACTAATGAATAAATCATATTTTCTATCATTGTTCCTAAAAAACCAAATTTTACCTTTGAATACATGGGAAATTTTCTTCATAGGTTCTGACAGATTATACTTCCTTTTTCTTGATCTCTATGAATTATATATCCATCTTTGTATGAAGAGTTTGTGGGAAGTAATTTCTATGAAACATGATCTTAATTTCTTCACATTACATCTATAAAATTGAATCTCTTGGCATGGGATTTTAATCACTTCCAACCATTGATCCGCCACATTATCTAGATGATAAATAGATAGTTTTACCTTATCCATATCAGAAAAGTGAAGAAAAGAAATGATCTTCTCCATGGAGTTTACCATGTATTCTGCAACTTTTGGATTAGAATATCCATTAAATGTCGGTGTCATTGCCACATAAAAAACTCGATACCTAGTTGATCCATCTTTGGTGAAGGAGTTAGTTCATCATTATTCAATAATTTATTCATAACCTGACATATTTTTGTTAGAATCACTGTGATGTTTTGAACTCCACCTCCTGATGTATTGGGGATTTCATTTGTATAATCATTTCATTGGCCCTTGGATGGATTGTTGGCTTGGTTTCCCATAGTTACCACCATTTTCTAAAATAAAAATTTTATTGAGTAAAAAAGAATTTAACGAGTCATAAATAACATATTCATTTTTTCAATTTACACTAAATTAATATCTTATGTTATCCTTGTGTTTATAAAATCATTTTTTTGCATATTTGTACATAGTCTCATACCAGATGTTTTCTGCAGGGTTTATTAATACTAATTCCCAAATTAACTAAACCGTTTCTCTAATACCAACTATAAAAACCCAGATTTACATATATTACATTTAATTCATATTAATTATAAACAACATAAATAAATTTCACATCGGGAACCCAATGGTTTAGTGTACTAGGAATTTAGGATCCAAATAAAGATATATATTCTCAATTACAAGAGATGAGTGAATTGTAGGATTAAAAACATTTCTTTTATCCTTAATAAAATGTATGTAATTAAAATGATAAGCATTATAGATTCAAAATTCCTTTTTTCTTTCATAACTATGAAACAATCATATATAGGATCCATAAATATGGATCGTGAAAAGAAAGAAAAGAAATTACTACTTAGGGAAAGATTGTACATTAATGTATATAGAATATCATTATATCAAAGTATACAATAATAAAAAAGTAAAGAAAAGTTATACATTCCTTCTTTAACAAAATTTATTGGAATTAAAATTTGTTAAAAAATAAGTAAACATGTATAATAAATGTTTTAACTAAAAGAGAGGGGTATCCAACAACCCTAGATAATGGTGCCCCGATTTAAACATTTCGTAATGTCTTTCTTACCCACAATAGGGTAATCCCTTAATAAGAGTATCAGAGTATGTCTTGCTATCCATGAAAGACCATGATCATTAAGGTATTAAGATTTTCATTCTTCTTGTCCCCATAAGCCCTTAATTGATTATCCAATTAGAGTCTAACTAAGAAGGTTGAACAAGTTGGTCACATCTTGAACAATTTGTTCACAACATTCACATGAATAATGAGTTTCTCTCCCTAAATAAATCACTTCAAGACATCAAAAAATGAAATATCTAGGTGTGTCATATGTATATAAAAATATTCTAATGGATGTGGTATTTATAGGTAAAAATATAAATGGTCATCTCCTCCAATAAAAATTATATTTTTTCTTAAATCACAAAGGGACCTATATACATGGATCTGAGACAATAGTTAGATAGAAACATATTTTAAGACATCGTTCCATGTAATAAAACATTATTAAGTACATAAATCATAAGTAAACTATGATATGATAATTTTATAACAATATATTAATGAAAATATTTAACATATAACATGTATTAATATTCAGATTCTAAAATAATAGATATTCAGTGTCTAATTTGTGATTAATCCAGAATCTGATTTATGATGACTTCAATGTCTATAGAAATGATACTCTAGAGGCTAATTCCCAAATAATTTCGAATTTTATTTCCTAAAAAATAGTAGTATTATTTCATAATAAAATTTATTTCAATTTAAAATGAAACTGGAGTCTAATTTCAGAATAAATCAGAGTCTGATTTGTGTATAAATTTGTGTTTTATTTCAGAATAAAGTTTTGCCTAAATTAAGTAGAAATTAGAGATTGATATCTAGAGAAATAACAGTCTGATTACAAAAGAAAACATAGTATGATTTCAGGAGAAATCAATGTCTGATTTTAGAAGAAATCCGAGTCTAATTTTAGAAGAAATCAGAGTCTAGTTTTAGAGGAATTCAGAGTCTGATTTTAGAAGAAATTAGAGTCTGATTTCAGGATAAATCAGAGTCTGATTTTAAGATAAATTTGTGTCTTATTTTATGATAAATCAGAGTCTAATTTTAGGGGTAATTGAAGACTCAAATTTGGGGATATTTAATTCTTTGAAACTGTAATGTTATGAATTATTTATGGATCCATTTTTTTTAAGAAAATGATGATTTGTGTGGCATTAGGAAAACACAAGATAAGACAATGAAAACCATAGTTAATGTCAAAACATATTTTAGAGAAATAAATTTACATGGGAAAGTATTTTCTAAAGAAAGATGATTTTACTTATGAAAATGTTTTTTTGATTTTCAAAACAAAAAGGAATGGATAATTTATAATGGAACATATTAACTCAACATTGTAAACTATAACTATACAACATAATGACAACAAAAATAAGAAACATTTATTTAATTTATTATTCTCTAGAATTTTATTGGAACTTGTGTACTCTTTAGTACATTTTTTCACCTAAGGATATGCAACAAAAAGGGGTGAGATAATATCCCAACAATAAAAATTATAATCACTTGAATCAATGTAACCTGGGTGAGACTAATCATAACATCATTTATATAATATCATGGAATTGGGGAATGCATAAAAATAAAACATCATTTAATACTGTTTAACTACCAGATGTAGTTTTCAAAAAAGATAGCATCATACTCACACATATTTTCACTTTAACTCATGATATTTATCACTTTACCCAATGCATTGGAGTTCTATATAATTCTAGGCTAACCCAACACATTCAAACAATCATATTTTGCTATATAATACTAGGAGCACCTTTCACATCGTAACATTCACATAATCATAAATTCCACATTTGACATATATAAATCATAAATAATCCATTTCAAAAATGGGTTTCATCTCATATGAATACAATACCAAACACTGGGTTCCCAAAATAAAGGGGGAATAACATAATTGATACCACAACCATCAACCTTCAGTGATAAATAGAAGGTGTTTTTTAAGGAATATTTCTTTTGAAGAAAATTGTATTTGAGATAAAATCTTTTGTAAAACATGTATATACCAAAAAAAGAATGATAATGATGATCAGAATATTTTTAAGGAGTATCCATAAGGAAAATGAAGTGAATGAGGGAGAACATGAAGAATGAATGTTGGGTTCAAGAATTTCCCATTTCCTCGTACCCGAATGATTTATTCACATTAATGTTTGGTATAATAAAATTAGATTCATTAATTACAAATTCCAGAACGTTTGAAACAATAATATGGTCCCTTATGGGTTTATTATGTTATGGTAAGATCTTTTGATGAGTTATATAGTTAAAATCTATTGTTTGGAAGTGTTCTCTTACTTAGTTTTCAAGATTGGATCACTTGTACCTATAAATGTGTGTTGAGTTAGATTTTGGAAAAACCTCCAGACCTAATATTACATGTTATTAATGATCCAATGGGCTATTAAATACTCTTTTGATGAATTATTTTATATACCATGTGGATGAATCCTTTTTTAAAATTTATTGATGATTGTTTCATGTTAATTTGTGTTGTTTTTTGATCACAAAAAACATGTTTTTTATCAATTTATTATTGTGAATAAAAGTTGTTTCCTAACCATTAATGGAGATAAAACATAAATATTAAAATATGATTTCAACAATTTAATTTTTTTGGTTGATATCCTTAAAATATTTTATCATAAATGGATGTGAAATGCCAAGGATTTAGGTAAAATAACACATCATGTGCAACGATTTCATTTTTATCAAAAAAAAAGATAGATTGAGGAGTGTAATGAATAATAATCCATTATTATAATATAATACTAGTATATGTGTCATAATGGATTTATCATGACATTTAGATATGAGATGGTAAGGATAAGAGAAGAAAATAAATGAAAATTGAAAGGAAATTGAAAGAAAAGAGAGAGAAATTACCTCTTGAATATATCATCATTGACGGATTTTTAAAGAAATATGTTTTCATCTTTTTAAATGACCAATGTATGGTGGACTTGGGGGAGACTCTAGAGAATATAATTTGGAATAATTTGGACAATTCCTGAATCCCAATAGGTGTGATTTAATGAGTCTGTGAGGGGTGGTATTTATAGTGTAGAAGAGAGGGGTTTTTTCAATATTAAATTCCATAATTTATTATTTCTCCACAAGACAAGGAATAGTGATGATTCCATGATAAGAAAAATAATAAGTGCATTTTAGTTCGAACTAATTGGTCTTAGGTGAACATAACATCATCCCTAACTTTATAATTAATGTATTCAGCTTATTTTTTTAATAATAGAATTTCAGAATTCATAAAACATTTTGTTTCTTTAGAAAAATACAAAAAATTCACCCTAACCATTTTTCAACATTTGTAATAAAAAAATGAGATTGATATCATGAAAATAATTTTCTAAATATGAATAATTTAATTTTTATTTAATATCATAATTTTATTTGGAATACAGATTTTAAAATTAAAACTAATTTTATAATGCATTAAAAAATTACATAATGCATTATAAAATTAATATAAAAACCAAAGATGTAGAATTTCTAATTTATTTACATATTTAAGGAAAATAAACAAATAAAAAAATTATAATTAATTTTTTATGACTTATAAAAATATCAAAACTTTTACCATGGTCATATTGTCATATAAAAGATGTCTAAATTTTATTTCATCATTAATTGCTGAGGATAATATTATTTTGAACAATTTAATATTCATAATGTCCGTATTAATATTCATAAGGGTAGATTTATATTCATATGGTGTGGGTTACTATTCACCAAAAATTGATTATGTCCTATATAACTGCAAATATCTTAGTGATCACCACCATGTATGTCATATTATCGAAATTCAGAACACATATGTGGAACATTTATTCTTAAAGGTCACATAGTAGTTCATTGAAGAATGATGTGGACTTTTGTTTCCAACTGTGATTGATTATTACAAAAATACAATAAGGGAGAAATTTCACTGACAAATTTTTGGGCCGTTACAAAAAAATTATCATAAAACATTAAAATCATTAATAAAATAATAAATATGAATTTGTGATCTAGAAAAAACAGAGTTCCAATAATATCCCACTTTTTATGATCATAAATAATGGTATTTTATATGTAATTAAATGAATAATGTTTTGCATAAAATATATGTAGTTTTAATTATTTTTTTATCTTTTTAACACTTTTCAATGTAATTTCATGGTTTATGTTTTTTTATCTTAAAATAGAATATAATAAATGATAATAAATAAAAATATCTCTAACTGAATATGGTATCAAAAGATAAAATAATCATAAATGTAAATAGTCATGGCCAATTAAGATGATATCAAAGGAATAATATGAATTCTTATGGAATCAAATAGGTAGAATCTTAAACCAATATTAATGACGGTGTGAAAAGAAAACATCATTTTAAAAACCCTAAATATATTCTATATTCACTCTACACATTTTGGGATTATTAAAAAGATGAATGAAAAATGGTGAATTCAATGTTGAAAAATATTAATATTTAATAATTTTCATTTGTAAAAGAAGATATTAAAGTTAATTCAATAGTAAATACACAAATAATCATCAAAAATTGATATAAAAACTAAATAAAATATCAATTATTCCAAATATGGGTATATAAAAAAATAGGTGCCTTTCCCTTTCCCTCGTTATAGGAAGAAGGGAAAAAAGACAAATATAATATAACTGTAGTGGTGTTTGCAGAGAAAATAGGTAGATTATGATGGGTATCCAATAGTAGTTGGCTTAATATGTATGAAAACATAACTGGTATATATGATAAAATCTTATAATTGAAAAATTAAATGTCTTTTGAGATCATAGGTAATAGTTTCTCTAAACATTACTACAGTGGTGGTTGGAAGAGTTATAGGGGTAGTCATAGGATTAACATCTTCGATTTAGTAATGTCTATAAAAATATTCCCTCCATCCATGGAACTAAAAATAATTTTTTTAATATTTTTTAAATATCATGAACAAATCGGTAATCACATTCAGCTAATTGACCCATCATTAATGTCTTGAGTATGTAGAGGCATCCTAAGGTTCTTAGGAAGGAAGAGGAAATTCAGGTTGATCAAATGAATTGTATAAATTCAAGAATGTAATAATTGGTAGATTTTTTTATGGTTTCTCTATCATCTCTAACATCATTATGAAACTACCATACCATTTTATGAACATGGTAAATTATTTTATATATATGTCTCAAACATTCCTTTGGTTTATCTAGAACAATATCTCCAACATATTGAATTTACTCTCTATCCACTGATCTGATCAACTCAGTTTCCAATGGTGGTGGTGGTGCACTAGAGGTAGAATTCATTCAATAAATAAACTCCATAATTTATAAAAACACATCCAAACATACAGAAAAGGATGTATACATTCCCTCCATCATAGTTCATAAGGATTTATTCTCACAAGGAAGTATTACGTTTTATATATCTACTTCTTGAATGTGATGCATCATTTTAGCCTGGATGTGGTGTGTCACAAACTCAAGAATATATCATACATATCATTCACTAATTTCATTTACAATAGGTTCTTTATATCTAAAAATCAAATGAAAATCATAGATATAACTCTCTTTGAATGATTCCTAGTGAGTCACGGGTATACTGTAAATATTTACCGAGGAAATGAAAATATATATAATTGTTTCAAAAGTAACGACATGTTGAACAACATCCTCAGATATCTTAGAACATGTAGGATCATCTTAAGAAAATCAATGTATCACTCTAGAAACATTTATCTTTTATACCATTTATACCTTATGATCAAACACCATTCAAACTGGAAAATTATATCTATCATCACTAGAGTGAGAAAATTCTATACCCAATGAGACATAACAGAGATACATTTCCCATTCGACAAAGGACTTGACATCCCACCAATTGAAGACAAAAAAAATTCTCAACAATTATTGTTCTAGAGTTTTTTGGTTCAACAACTATATTCTCATCAAATATCTTCTCATCAGGTGAAATTTTATGAAATTTAACATCAATGATCCAAATAAATACATGTTAAATATATTATCCATATATAGGATCTTCCAGGTGACTAAGAAGGAATAAATATTTCTCCCCCTCAATAGATTTTTATAAATCATCACTAGTAGCTATAGAAACATATTCAACTATGAACATACAATCCACATCACAATAAGTAACTGATAAACCTATCATAAAACCAATTGTTTGAGGAATTACTTGATCATAAAGACTATCATGGTCAAAATCATTATAATCATTACATTTATATTCACCATCACCCCTCATCTTTTCCATCTCCATTTTCTTCATTAGATTATTATTCGAAATAATCTTCCTCATATTATTCAATACCACCATTAAAACATCCATCTGATGATTCAAAATTTATCTTATACATATTCTTTCCATAAAAAATAGTTTATTTATCTTCACTCCATTTTTAAAAGCTTATGTCATATATGGAGAGTTTTAGTGTTCTAAGACACGCATAAGGTAATGATGGAGGATTAATAGGAATGTATGGTTCACTACATTCAACTACTAAAAACTAATTCTCCCTATCATTGGAAGTAGTATCTTCTCCTTCTCATTTATATTCCTCGTTAGAATACTCCATCACTTATTTCTGATCCATGCTAGGAATCGTAATAATTTTCATAATTTTTGGGTGATAAATATGAATGAAATACTTATAATGACTATCAACATAAAAAACTCATTGCATCATCCATGGGATACAACTATTATTCATTCATGTAAAAATGAATATTTAGAGAAAAACATCTAAATTTTACTTCTATTTCTTCATATTTATCTACCAAACCCTTGGATATATTAATGGAATAAATGAATTGAGGATATATATGTGATATTGATCTAAAAGTTTTCTTGAAAATATCGATCATATGAATAAATATATATCTTCAAAAATTAATATTTTATCATGTATTTTTTAAAATAATAGATTTACTTATATATACGTCTTGGTGATGACATCATCTTTTCGAAGGAACAATCTATCATGATCATATTTTTACAATAAACGTCACAAACCATCTAGCCCTTTTGTAGATAGTCTTATTAAAAATGCATCTCTATTATGATTTTCTTTATCATATTAATACAAGAATGTATCAGAATCACATTGAATATAACATTGATAATCATTGATATACCAGTTTAACGTACTATTATACATCTGGCCTTTTGTATTGATGATAAAACATCTTTTCATTAATTTATTCAACATATATCCCATTCTTCATCATTGTAAAATATGAAACCAGCATACAGATAGAACTGGTGCACTAAACATGGATTGAAGGGAATCTCATTGTTTTAGAAAAAAACTACCCATAACTGGTTCTGGTTAACATTAAACATTATATAATTTCTCAAAAAACTACTCAATATTCACTTCCTTCTCTAGTGCCATTATTCTACTTGTGATAAACTAGTTTACTGGATCCATATCTAGATGGATAGAATGTCAATTGTTATTATCTGAAGGATGTTACTCTTTAAGAAATGAATCTACTACACTCTTAAATATTACTATTGTGATAAATTATGAAGGTTCAAATGAGGTCAATGTAAAGAGAATATTTGGGAGTGAAAATCTGATGAGATGTACAATGGTGAGTCATGTAGAAGAGTGTGTGTCTAAAATAGAGAAGTTTCTAATTTATATCATCTAGTGATTGGTAAATGAAAATTGAACTAACATTAAAATTGTAATGAAATTAAAAATATAAATTAAAATCGGAAAAAAAAAACTCTTATAAATTTAGTAACAAAAACATAAAATCCAACGTAATGTCAAATTCCAATGGTGGGTATACATTAACATTGGATAGACACTAATGATGGGTAAAATCCAACAGTTGGTACACTCTAATTGTGTGTAAAATCTAGTAGTGAGTAAACTCAAATGGAGGGGAATCTAAAACATTTATTAAATCATAGTTGTGGATAATATATAACAGTGGGAAAACTCTAATGGGGTGTAAAATCCAACGGTGGGTAAACTCCAATGGTAGTTAAACAAAAATTATGGGTAAAAATAAATGGTGGGACAAAATAATTGTATGTTGAAGTGAAATAATCAATTCCAAATTCATGTTTGATGTATGTCATTCTATAATAATTCAATGTCTTAGTAATAAAATAATCATGATGCTGATTAGTTCCAATATTTTCAAGATTTATATCACCATTTTAAAAATTATCTCTCAAAAAGTGATATCTTACATTTATGTTTATTCTGTTAGAGTGAGACCCAAGTTTCTTATAAAACAATTTTGCACATTAGTTTTCACAATTTAAAGGTACATGTAAAAATTGAAAACATTGATATAAAGTGGTTTGTTTCATTAATCACATTCTATCACAATATCTACTTGCAACTATGTATTTTTTAAAGACTCGGTTGTGTAAATAATATTTGTTTTGTACATTTGTTTGTTATTTCATTTTGTACTCTACAAAACTATATCATTTAATGAATGAAGTGATACCGTTGGGATTCAATAGCTATATGAATGTTGGTCAACATGACCATTGGAAAATAAACTCTTTACATTATAATTATTGTTTATAAATATAAGTGATCCTGTTTAATTAACATAGAAAGTAGATTTGATAGCCTCATCTAGTAAAATTGGGTCGTACGAAGCCCAACAGTCAGATCGTCTGAAAGAGGAAGGATCTCTGGAATTTTATCTAGACCATTCCAAAACCAAGCATCACAATGTGAGCCTTGAATGAAGTCGCCTAAGGAGGAAGTTCAAACTAATAGAAATCTCCACTCAGGCAATGTTGTGTGACCCGCACCGTGATTATATCACTATAGCACACCTTATACTTACGTCCTATGCATGTGTTATAAGGGACTAGGTAACGTGACCTTAGTTACATTGTGTAAAAATTAGTATAAATAAAATTGTTATTTATTATTATGTTAAATATGTGAATTTCAAATATCCAGATAAATGTTGGATGATGGTCCATATTATTGATAAATTTTGGAAAAGGGTCATTTTAAAATATTTTTGTAAACATTAAATTATTAATAATTTGAAATGATTTTCATAAAATGGTCTTCTACAACTGTGACCAGTAAAATATTTAGAGTTTAATAATATCAACATTATTTTTAGTGAATAGTAATGTATGAATAGTAATATACCCATAGGAATAGTAATGAATAGTGATGATTAGTAAACTATCCAAAAAAACTTCACCCACGAATGTATAATGATAATTTAGACATTATAAAAGTAAAAATGGTCATAATATAAGTATTGGTATTTTGGTATGTCAAAAATATTTTAATTACAATTTGATAATTAATTTAAAATTTTAAAATTAAAATGTATTTTCAAATAATGTAATCATAAATTTTTATTTTATTATCTTATGGTTATACGATAATTATATGGGAATATGATTACATTTTAAAGGTGTTACAAAATAATTTGTAATTTTAGAGTTGTTTTTGAATAAATAATGATTTTATTTAAAAATTAAATTATGAAGATTTTTTTTTCATAAAATGTGGTTCATTAATTAATTCAGACCATTGATATTAGGTTACGGTAAATTTTTGGAGATTTTTCGGAGACAATTGAATTTTCAGAAATAGTAAATGTACAGTATTGATTTTTGGGTGTTTTATGATACCATTGATGATTTAATAATGATGTAACATGTTTGGTTGACTTGCGAATAGTTATTGTTGGTTGGAGTGGACACCCACGAGGGGGGGTGAATTGAGTTCCAATTAAAATTTCATTTTAAAATCCTTCTCTAAAATCCCCCAATTTAACATACTAATTGAGTTGTAGTGAATTTTAACTAAAGAAAACTTTCAGTTAGGTTCTCAAGGTATTGATTAATTCCTAGTTAATCTAATCAGACTATCAGATTATCTTTTGAAACTAGCCTAATGATTTACAAATAATGAAAACACTTTCTAATTCAATTATCCTAGAAACTTTAAAAAACAGTTTAAATTTTAAGGAACTTAGAAGTAGAATAAAAAGGTTTTAGATAAAACTAAAAAAAACAACAGATATAACCAATAGGTTTAGTGTCAAGCTGAAACATAGTCCTCTCAACAATTTAAATAAATTTGATCCACACCCTAGATCGGGGTTCACAAAAGTTTACAACTGTCCAGGTCAAAGACCTCTACCACAATTCTATGTGGGAAACAAAAACAATAGAAAATACAGCAATCCAGGTCACACACGACCTCTACCACTACCCAAAGTGGGAAATAGAAGATTTAAGGAGAATTAATGAGGATTTACATATCCTCCAGTAACGGTTCAGGAGAAAGTGTATGTGTAAATTAAAACTGATGACACACACTTCTAGTAATGTAAATTATAAATCACTGATCAAGATATAGAGTTTAGAATGGATCTAGTGATTGCAGTGTAGTTATGGACTCCTTCGGATTGATCAAAAATTGTTCTGAGTCCTCTTCTAGTTTTTGTATGGAAAACAGAGTGTCGTCTGCTTGACATCCAGGTTCAGAGACAGTGAAAATGTAGTCGATGAAGTTCCTCAAAATCCTCGTGAATGTAAAGAGTTCATCTTGAGTATTCCTGAGTGTGTATGAGCTTATGTGTCTTCTTGGTCGTACATGTATATCTGAAAGAGATCTTCTTGTGTATGTCACTTTTAGATCACTTCTGTATGTATCTTGTATCTATTACAGCAACAAAGACTTCTTATATTTATGGCTAGAGCTCCGGCAAAAGAAATGATTTCTTTTTACAAGTACGAGGTATGGTTCCCTGACATCCAACAACCTTCATTAAATAAATGACAGAGCATTAAAATATACCTAATATGACCATTGGTTAGATTAAACAAATATAATGAAATTAAGGCAGCATTGGATTCTCTAGAACGGTAGATTTGGATATCAGTAGCCTTGTGTCATGGTTGGTCATTGTATCAGAATCGTCTTTTATCTGTAACTTCTTGTGTAATAGTAGCGTTTCTATCGGTAGACTTCATGTCTGTCGATAGACTTGATCAGTAGCGGTAGACTTAATGTACCAGTGACCTTTCATGTAACGGTATCCTTCATGTACAGGTAGCATCCTTGGTGTATCCGTAGACTTCCTTCGGTAACTTGTTTGTAATGGTAGGCTTGCATAACGGTGACTTTTTTGTATCAGAATGCTTGAATTACGGTGAGTTGTTTGTATCGGTAGGCCTGAATAATGGTGACTTGTTTGTATCAGTAGGCTTGAATAATAGTTACTTGTCTATATCAGTGACCTTCACATAACAGTAGACTTGTGGTACTGGTGGACTTGATGTATCAGTAGCTTTGTTCTATAAAAGTGACCACTTGTCTGTTTAATCATTCTATTGGCAGAATCGGTTAAGTTAGAATATATATCTATCTAGTAAACATTTTCTATGAAGATATTGTAAATATTATTATATATGAATATGTGCATGGTGTACAGAAATACTGAAATAATTAATTAATCATTAATCAATATAGGGATTATCAAACTATAATTGAGCATAATTGGGATTATCGAAATATGAGTTCAAATAATTCTCTGGAGGGTTCAACAATCTCCCCCTTTTTGATAATCACAATTTATGAAAAAGTATTAAGAAAAATAAAATGCTGTCAGAGGATGAATTTCTAAAAAAAATTAAAACAATGTTCTCAGTTTTCTCCCCCTTTGTGATTAACAAAAAGAATGGTAGAATCAGAGAAATGTAGAGACTAAAAGAGAACAAATTACAAAGAAACATAGTAAAGTAGAGAATTTAAGATTAAATTTCCATTAAACCACAGAAGGTACAAACTGATAACGTCAGTATTACAAAAATACAATTGAATCCAATCAAAAACATCCGGAATCACTCATTATTATTCTTGAACAAGAGTATTTACCTTAGGAATAGGAGAGTGTGAAGGTTCAGATTATGTAGATGGATTGGGAATAGCTGAAAGAACAATTGGAGGATCAGCCACTGAAACTGCACCAGATCTGAAATATGTGTTCTTCTGTGGTATCATAGGTGTCAAACTACGAATAGCCTGAAATGGAGTCAACTGAGGTCTACTCCCGGTGGCAGAGGCAGGAAGAGCAGGAGGTACAACCATAGGTCTTGCATCCACATGCAAGAATGGTGGCAACAGGTCCTTAAAATCCATAATAATGCTACCTCCTCTCTCCATTGCTGACAGAAAATCATCTCCATTTTCAATGAATTTTTCCAATGCAGGAGTAAGCTCTCTAAGATTACTAACATGTTCTCTAAAATCTTGAGTCACAAGAGGCCACTTCATATTCTCTATCAAGATCTTGAAATGGTTGTTCATTTGATGCTTGGTATAGACCTTCTCAAAGTAAGCATTCATCTTATTATTAATGGACTCATGAGAAGTAGTAGCTGCCTGTAGGCGATCATGAACAAAATCGCTAACTTCCCTAGTGGTACCAAGGATATGAGAATCCGAGGTTCCACTAGTACTAGCCTTAGCCAACTCTTCCTGTATCATAGTTCTAATATAGTCAATGTTCACAGTGGAGCTAGATGATGGAAGGGGTTTTTCTGAGAAAGCTACGGTCTCTTTGAATGACTATGTCAAATTACTAACCACCTTCTAAACAAGTACATCTTGACTGTTCAAATGTTCTTTGACTGATGTCTTAAAAGCCTCAAATACTACCAAAAAATACTTGACTACTTGTTTGATATATATGATATTAGTATTCACTTGGGTTTTAGAACTGTTCATGGCAGTCAAGGAAGCAATCGATTGTCTTAGAGCAACCACAGCTCATGTCCAACTCTCAATTTGAGCATGGAATACTTTAAATTCATCCATCATTTCCTTCACTGGACTAGACACAACACATCCCAGAGATAGCTCTTGGGATTTCTCCACACTCCTCAATTCATCAACCATGATTTTCTTCAAGTTTGTCACGGATTCTCTCAGTGCTTCTTTCATTTCAGCCTTTAAGGACTCAAGGTCCTCCTTGGCTGCGAAATTTTCAGCCCCAACTGGTAGGATAACTAAATACCTTTGAGGCTGGTCTTCCTCATCAGAATATCCATAACTGAGTCCAAGTACGATATATCCTGGATCTGATGACCAACCTTCAATGTCATACAACACAGAAATTGAACAAAGATGCTCCCCCAAACATAGAGAATTCTCCTGAGGAATCTCCTCCAACTGTTCTGCTCGAGGTAACTCTACAACCTCATCTGAAACATCATCAGATGAAACAACCATTTTCTCTAATAGTTCAACAGTAGGGTTAGTCCTATACTTTTCTAAGTCGTGAATTACTATATCATCAATCGAAGTAGATGCCACTTCTGCTGCCTGAACATACACAATCTTGTCTGTATTATCAATCAGAGGGCTCAAACTGAGCTCTTATTCTTCATTTTCCTTATCATCTGCTTCAGCAGCAGCCTCCTTTTCTCCATGAACAAAATGATCGAATTTTGTTACCTCATCCTCTTCAGATGTGTCCTTGACAACATTCTGATATGCTTCTTCTTATTCTTCTTCTTCAGTGGACTCAGTATCACTGTCCTTCAGAACAGTTTCTCTCCTTGGTAGTTATTTTGGAGGGCTAGCTGCTCCATATGAAATATTTTGATTTATGGTACTAGGTGGTAAATATGTGCCTCCTCCTTCCTCAAATGAGGTCTCTTCCTCCTCAGTTTTAGCCTCATTATCACTGTAGACCGGTTCTGGCTCATCTGGTTCAAGACCAGGATCCCTCACATCCATTGGTCTAGAATGATGGTCCATAGGAGTGTACTTATCATAGACATTACCATCATCATTAACCCATGATTTTTTCCAAGGGTTCCAGCTGACATTCATATACTTACAAACAATCCTGGTGATGCAAAAATTATCCTTAACTACAATAGTTTCATCCTGAGTTCCAGCTACCTCCATTTCCTTCAACAGAATAGAAATCAACTTAAAAAAGAATAGTGCATTAGACTTAGACTTCGGTCTAGTCATATCCTCAATCTGAATCACTAGAAATCTGCACACATTCACATTTACTCCATGCTTTAATAGAAACAACAAATAAATATCCTGACATCTGAGGGTAGAAAAATCTCCTCTCCTTGGACTAATCACATGATGAATGAACTTAAAAAGTAGTTTATCCTCCCCTTCCATTTCTGCAGCAATGATCTTTCTAAGAGATTCATTTCCTTTCAATTCTAACAAGAAATCCTCATAATTGATAAAGTCAATAATAGTAGATATGGATTTTGAATAAAATCCATAATCACCTCTATTAGGAACTCTAAGGTTCTCATCCCATTCAACAGATGAAATCGAAAACTTTTGACCATTCAAAAATGAAATCATCTTATTCTCCTCTTCTGAAGTCTCAAAATAGACAAACTCATAGATCTCCTTTACTAGTACTGGATAATACGGTTCATTGTTTTTCATGAAGCATTAGAGCCATCCTTTCTCTTGTAAAATCTTCAGAATCAAGGACTTACTATCCAACATCCATTCTGCACATAACTCCTTTTCCACTATAATTTCTTGCTTCGATAAATGCGGATTAACCGGATTTCTTCGAACAACACCTCTACTACTTCCACTAGCACCAGCATTGGTTACTTTCTACTTCTTAGATTGTGGCACATCACTCCCTTCATCCACTGAGGGTCGCTTCACATGGGCCATTTCAGATTCTGAGGCTTATGGTTTTGCGAGCTTGAGAGGTTTTTAGGTAGGAGGGATTCGAACAGACGGGTTCGCGGTGATTGAGTGATGTCTAGAGTCGGGTTTAATATCATTTAGAATTTACATATAAAATAAATCACATATTAAAAATGGTTTGAAGTCTCAACCTTACTATGAAAATTTGAAAACAGCGCGAGAGATGTACTGGTGAGGTGTCCTTAAATGGTGAGGTCCATCCTAACTATGAGGTTTATCTAAAGGTGTGGTTTATCCTAACGGTGAGATTTATCCTAAGGGTGAGTTTTATACTAACGGTGACGTTTATCTGACGGCGAGGTTAATCCTAATAGTGAGGTTTGTCCTAACGGTGAGGTTTATCCTAAGGGTGAGGTTAATCCAACAGTGAGGATTATCCTAACGGTGACATTTATCCAATGAGGAGGTTTATCCTAACAGTTTTAAGAGTAAGTTATCATTCCTAATTCGTGTCTAATGAAACTTAATCTTTCTGAACATAATTTCTTAGTGAAAATATCATCTAATTGGAGTTCAGTGCCTATAAATTCAAGAGTTATATCACCTATTTGATAATGAACACTTAGAAAGTGGTGTCTAACATCAATTTGTATTTTTATAGAGTGAGACATAGGGTTCTTTGAGATGTTGATCACACTAGTTTAATCACAGTTAATTGAAACATGTTTAAAATCAAATCCATAGTCTAATAAAGTGTGTTTCATCCACAGAATCAGTGCACAGCAACTACCGGCAGCTATATACTCTGCTTCAGTAGTAGATAATGCAACCGAGTTCTGTTTCTTACTACACCATGATACTATGTACATTACAAGTAAATGAAATGTTTCAAAGGTGATCATTCTATCAAACTTGCATCTAGAAAAGTCAAAATCTGTATAACTTATTAAATAAAATTATTGTCCTATTGGGTAAAACAGTCCCAAATTAGCAGTATATTTAAGATCTTTTAAAATCTTTTTAACAGAATGTTAGTGTCATTATTTATGGTTAGATTGAAATCTAGCACACATACATAGACTAAACATAATATCGGGTCCAGTAGCAGTATGATAAAGTAAACTCCTAATCATACCTCTATAATTAATTAGATCTACTGGTTTCCCAGTTTCATTAATATCTAATTTATAGGTGGTAATCATAGGTGTATAACTCCCCTTAATACTATCCAAACCAAAAAGTTTTAATAAATCCTTAGTATATTTACTTTTATTTAAAATAATACTATCTTTAGTTTGAATGATTTGAAATACAAGAAAGTACTTAAGCTCTCCCATTAAGATCATTTCAAACTCATTTTTCATAACCTTTGAAAATTCAGTACATAGAGAGTTTTTAGAAGATCCAAAAATATTATCATCAACATATATATGTACTATTAATAAATCTTCTGATATTATTTTTATAAAAGAGTGGGATCATCAATTCCTTTTGTAAATCCATTCGAAAAAATAAAATTTGTATGTCTTTCATACCAAGCACTTGGAGATTGTTTTAAACCATATAATGCTTTAGAAAGTTTAAAAACATGAATTTGAAAGTGATTATTTGAGAAATTAGGTGGTTGTTCTACAAAAATATCATCAACAATAAAACCATTTAGAATAGCACTTTTCACATCCATTTGACATAACATGAAATTCTGATGTGATACAAAGGAAATTATGATCCTAATTGCCTCTAATCTAGCTACAGGTGAAAAGGTTTCCTCATAGTCAATTCCTTCTTCGAAATTGTAACCTGGTGCAACTAGTATATCTTTGTTTCTAATGATGTTTCCAGATTCATAAACTTTGTTTCTAAACACCCACTTTGTTCCTATGGTTAATGTGACTGTAGGACTTTCTACTAATTCCCAGACATTATTTCTTTCAAATTGATTTACATATTCTGCAATAGCCATTAACCAAAATTCAACATTGATAGCATCATTGATATTTTTAGGTTCTAACTACGAAAGAAAGGCTTAATGTTCAACCTGATTTCATAGAGAAGCTCTAGTCTGTGGTCCTAAATCTAGATTACCTAAAACAACATCTTAAGGATGATTCTTTAGAGTACTAGATGGATTCAAAAAGGTAGGGATAGAGATTTCAGGTTCATCAACAGGTTGGGAATCGACAGAATTATGTTCTAGAAAATTTCCAGAACTGGATGTTTTAAATACAGGTCCACTGTCTTTATCATTATGGTTCAAAACAGAGATATCATCTTCAAGATTTTTAAGATAGATCTTAGGTTCATGTGGATCAGTTTCATAAAATTTTATGTGAACAAATTCCTCCACACATTTGGTTCTCTTATTGAAAACTCTATAGGCTTTACTAGAAATTGAGTAACCTATGAAAATTCCTTCATCACTCATGGATGAAAACTTGTCAAGATTATCTTTGGTATTAACAATAAAGACTTTGTAACCAAAAACCCTGAATTAGTTAACCTTAGGTTTCCTATGGTTCCACAACTCATAAGGGGTCTTCTTAAGAACAGTTCTGATCAAGAGTCTATTGATAATATAACAAGCTGTATTGACAGATTTTTCCCAAAAATAAACAGGTAGGTCAGTCTCATTAAGCATGGTTCTGGAAATTTCATGAAGGGTTTTATTCCTCCTTTCTACTACACCATTTTGTTGAGGTGTCCTAGGGGCATAGAAATTGTGACTATAGACATTGTGTGAGCAGTAGGATTCAAACTCATGATTTTCAAACTCACGACCATGATCACTTTTCAAGGTTTTAATCTTAATTCCACTATGGTTATCTACAGACTTGGAATATTTAACAACGTAAGAAAAAGCTTCACTTTTGTGAGTTAGAAAATATACCCAAGTATACCTAGAATAGTCATCTACTAGAACATAGAAATAGTGCTTCCCATTTAAACTAGAAACTCTAGAAGGTCCAAACAAATCCATGTGAACCAACTCAAGAGGTTGAGAAGTTGACACTTTTTTCTTTTATTTAAAAGAAACTTTATGTTGCTTTCCCTTTTGACATGGATTACAAACTTTATCTGCTGGGAATTCATGTTTTAGCAGGTCTCTAACAATGTTCTTCCTAGTAAGTTTTCTAAGTGAATATACATTTCAGTGTCCTAATCGTCTGTGCCAAAGCCAAGACTCTTTATGAAAAGAATTTAAACAAGTAATATTTTGAATAGCTAAATAATTTAAATCAACAGCGTAGACATTTTCATTTCGCAAGGCAGAAAATACTAAAGCATTTTTAGAATTAAAAACATTGGAAGAATAATTTTATAATTTAACATTAAAACCATAGTCACATAACTGAGAAATACATATTAATTATACTTATGTCCATCAAAAAATATAACTTTAGATATTAATACTGAGTCAGTGTTACCAATCTGGCCTAAGCCGATGATTTTCCCTTTAGAATTTTCACGAAAGCTGACAAAACCCCCCATCAACTCTGACTAAGATATTAAAGCAGGAGAAGTCTCCTGACATATGTCATAAACCTCCAATGTCCAAGTACCAAGTATTTATATAGGATCTCTTTAAGAAGGTTCTCTACAAAACAGATTTAGATAGGAAATGATTTTTGTACCCAGATTTTCTTGGGTCCAAATAGGTTAGCTAATAAAACTTTAGGTAACGAAATTTGTCTTATGGGTCTCATAAGATTTTCAGAATCAACAGTTTTAGATAGATAAACCGTATTATATCTGTAAATATGAATATAACTAGTTTAAGCATATGGACATCCTGAACTAGAACTATCCACATTCAGTCCTGATTTAGGAATAAATCTAGTTTTGGTAATTTTTCTTTGTCCGGGTTGGTATCCTATACCAGTAGTATATCTAGGTGAAATTTACTTACATATCATTTGAGTAAGAGTATCTTTCCCATTTGTGAACTTTTCTAAATCCTTCCTATGTTCCACATTTTACAATTTTAGTTCAGTGTTTTCTTCAAGGAAATGAGAATTCTTTTCCATTTCTATGTCAAGATCATATTTATGTTTAACTGTTAAAGAATACTGTTTTTTAAACATTTGTATTTGTCTTTAAAATCATTATATGTTTCTTCCAACATATCATAGTATACTAATAGTTTATATTTTGACATATTTTCAGAATTAGAATCATATCCAGAATAATATGTATTTAAACCAGGAGTTTCAGATGTTTCCTTAGAAGTGTTTGTCATAAAACAAGTGTTTTCCTTATTTATGTTTTTAGTCTCAGAAGCTTCAGATACACTGGAGCTATCCTCGGAAGCACTCCATGTAGCCTTCTTGGATTTCTTATAATTATTATCCTTATACACATATTTCTTCATGTATTTCAGCTTCGGAAAGTCTGCTTTTATATGTCCTTTTCTTTTTCATTCATACCAGACAACTTCATCAGATTTTTTAGATTTCTTCCAGTCCTTTTTCCAGTGTCCCATGTTGTCATACATACCTTTGCAATTTTATTTTCTGAAAAACATCTTCTTCCTATAAAACTTCTTAAATCTTCTAGCTATGTGATCCATTCCTACATCACTGTCAGATGCTCTTTCACTTTTTCATAGCATGAGCTATCACTTACAGCATGATGTTTCTCCTTATCCTTATTCATTGAAGTAGATGTCTTGAAGGCAACTAACATCCTTTTTGGTTCACCTTCTTCTTCTTTGTTTACCTTAAGATCTTCTTCATACATAATCAACTTACCAATAAGTTCCTTTACTGGCAGTTCACCAATATCACAAGATTCTATGATTGAAACAAAAGTGCCCCTCCATCTTTCAGGTAGGCATCTCAAAATTCACATGATCTGCTCCTTTGATGGAACTTCATTACCAAGTGAGATCATTGTATTGAAAATTTCGTTAAACCTGAGATACATATCATAAATGGGTTCATCAAGAATCATCTTAATATTATCATATTTAATAGTATAGGTGTTCAATCTCATTTCCTTAACATTAGTTGTTCCTTCATGAGAAACACCTAAAGTATCCCAAATTTCTTATGCAGTCTTACATGCAGATATTCTATTAAATTCTTCATCTCCTAAAGCACAATACAGATCACTCATAGCATTGTAATTATTATTGTAAGTTGTATTAGTAGCTTCACTCCAAGTAGATCTAACATTAGTGGGAATTTTATATTCTGATTCTATGGAAGTCCAAATATCAAAACCCATGCTTTCTAAATGAATTTTCATCTTAATCGTCCACTGAGCATAGTTTTTTCCATTGAACAATGATGGTCTATTAGTAGAAACACCTTCAAGTCTGTTATCCATGAAATATAGGTTAAAACTAATAAATTTAAAGAGATAAAAATTTATAAATAACAGAAATTTTAAGAACATTAAAATACAACTAAAATCACAGTTGAATAAAAGAGTACTTTAGAAAATATTTTAAAAACCTTTGATACCAAATGTTGGTCAGAGTGGACAATCAAGAGGGGGTGAATTGAGTTCCAATTAAAATTTCTATTTAAAATCTTTTTCTAAAATCCCCCAATTTAACATAATAATTGAATTGTAGTGAATTTGAACTAAAGAAAACATTAAGTTAGGATCTCATGGGATTGATTAATTCCCAATTAATCTAATCAGAAGATAAGATTACATTTCTAAACTAACCTAATTATTTAAAAATAATGCAAACACTTGCAAATTCAATTATCAGAGTATCTTTGAAAAACCGTTTTAATTTTAAAGCACATAGCACCGGAATAAAAAGGATTTAGATAAAATTAAACAAAAACAGAAGATATATCCAAGAGGTATAGTCTCAAGATGAGACTTATTCCTCTCAACAATTTATATAAATTTGATCCACACCCTGTATCAGGGTTCACAACTGTTTAAAACTGTGCAGGTCAAAGAACTTTACCAATGTTCTACGTGGGAAACAAAAACAACAGCAAATGCAGCTGTCCAGGTCAAACACAACCTCTACCACTATCCACAGTGGGAAATAGAAGATTTAAGGAGTTTGAAAGAGTATTTACAGATCCTCCAGTTAAGGTTCAAGAGACAGTGTATGTGTAAATTAAAACTGATGACACACAGTGCTCGTAATGTAAATAATAGATCAATGAGCAAGATATAGAGTTTAGAAAGGCTCTAGTGATTGCAGTGTATCTCTGGACTCCTTTAGATTAATCAGAAATGGTTCTGATTCCGCTTCTGGTTTTTGTCTAGAAAGTAGAGGGTCATCTGCTTGATATCCGGGTTCAGAGACTGTGAAAATGTAGTCGATGAAGTTCTTCAAAATCCTTGTGAATGTAAAGAGTTCTTATTGAGTAAGAGTGACTGTGTATGAGCTTATGCATCTTCTTGGTCGTGCATGTATATCTGTATGAGCTCTTCTTGTTTTTTTCACCTGTAGATCACTTCTGTATGTATCATGTTTCTCTTGCAGCAACATGGACTTCTTATATTTATGGCACAAGATCCGACAAAAGAAATGATTTATTTTTTCAGGAAAGAGGTATGATTCCCTAACATCCATCAACATTCATTAAATAAATTACAGAGCATTAAAATATACCTAATATGACCGTTGGTTAGATTAAACAAAGATAAAGAAATTAAGGCAGCATCGGATTTTTTGGAATAGTAGCTTTTGATATCGGTATCCTTGTGTCATGGTTGGTCTTTGAATCGGAATCCTCGTGTATTGGTAACATCTTGTGTAACGGTAGCCTTTCTATCGGTAGACTTCATGTCTGTCGATACACTTGATCAGTAGCGGTAGACTTAATGTACCAATGACATTTCATGTAACAGTAGCCTTCATGTATTTGTAGCTTCATTGGTGTATCAGTAGACTTCCTTCGGTAACTTGTCTGTAACGGCAGGCTTGCATAACGGTGACATGTATGTATTCGTAGCCTTGAATAACGGTGACTTGATTGTATCAGTAGGCTTGAATAAGGGTGACTTGTCTGTATCAGTAGTCTTGAATAACGGTGACATATTTTTATCGGTGACCTTCACATAACGGTATACATGTTGTACCGGTGGACCTGAAGTATCAGTAGCTTTGTTCTGTAACAGTGACCACTTGTCTGTTTAAGCATTCTATCAGATGAATGGGTTATGTTAGAATATATATCCATCTAGTAACCTAATTCTCTCAAGATAATGTAAATATTATTAGCAATATATGTTATGAGGTATCCCAAGTGGCTAATATCAAGGTCAAATACCATGATCATGCCCATCATTTTTCAAATACCACTGATGAGGTGTCCATATGAAATTATTTAAATATTACATAACATTTTTATAAATACTAAGAGATTCCATCATTACATTAAATCCAAAATCCTCTTCAACAAATATTCGGTCAATCTACCTCCCAAGGAGTCTTCCCAAGGTTCCCTCAAGCCCCCCATGGTCCCAACCATTGTGCATATGAAGATACTCTTCAAGGTAAGGTAACCTTTTACCCTCGTCTTTTTTGTCATGATTTCCATTATGATATGTCTTCTAGTATACATATTCTTATGTGGGGGTATATTCTTATATATTATTATTTCTATCCATTTCATGTAAAAGTGATGAATGACCCTGTCCTCTACCATCAATTTATTTTCTGATTTTTTTGCGACACCGTTAGGTGCCATAATTTATGAAAAAGAAATTGTGTCTTCTCTTTTATTTCATGTTTTCTTTTCATGTGGTATGTAATTAAAATATCCATACCATGATCTAATTATGTACTAATACTGATTTATGAATTATTAATTATTGGTTTAACCTTGTCCTCTCTATTTTTAATGTTTTCTAAAATGATGTTATGTAGTTGTTTTACTGCAGAATTTTCACCTCAGTATCTCTCTTTTTTTTCTCAAGAAATTCACTTTTATTATTCATGTGGATACCCAAATATATTATCATTTTCTGGGGTATTCATCAATACATAAAATTTGCTTATTTGATTTTAAAATTGACATACATATAACCGTCACTCACTTTCCATGGGTTATGTGTGACATAATGATCTTAAATTTATGAACTTTTTTAAACGTCAGAATTTGTACATGAAACCCATTTCTATGATTCTATTTGGGATATTTATGAATTGTTTGATTATGAGCTATGTGAATCACATTAAAATAAATACATATTAAGGTTATGCCTTGACAGTGCTCCAATGCATTAGGTAGAGAATTAATCTCTAGAGATGAAAGATTTTATGATACCTTGGTGAATAACTTTGGTATTGATTTTATAGAACCTTGGGAATGAACCTTTCACTAATACAAAAACAATATTTATCAATTCTCAAAATGGTCTTTATCAGCGCTAAAGAAGAGATATAAATCTCAGATCTGATAAAAGGGGTCCCCTTTATTAGCGCTAAAAATGTACTGATAAAACAGCCCTTTATCAACACTAAAAGAGAACTCATAAATGTGTGTTTTATCAGTGCTTCATTATAACTGATAAATAAAAATTAATCAGTGCTCTTTTAGTAATGATATAGGATTATTTTATCAGGGAATTTTTAGCTCTACTAAAATCTCTTTTTTATCAGCGCTAAAAAATCACTTATAAATGCCATGTCCGCTGCTAAAAAATTTGCAGTAGCACACCCAAACACACACAAAAAATTCATCATCTCAATAAGTTAATTAGACCATGTATAAACATGAAAAATTAACACATAAATCATAATCTATTTAGACCATGTATAGCCATAAAACAACTATAATCGTACACCATTAATGCATAATACATATGTTAACTAAGTAAATAATGAATTCAATTTAGTATTCAGGTGGTTGTGGGGGCTTTTCGGGGGTTTGGGTGTCTATCTAGGGGGGTAGGGGGTGTCCGGGGGATGGGGGGTAGGGGGTGTCCTAGGGGAAAGGGGTGTCCAGGGGTGGTGGCAGTCCTGAAGTTAGGGGTTGTACATGAAGGGTGGGGTGTTCAAGGGGTTGGGGGGAGTCCAGGTGGTGGGGTGGTGTCTAGGAGGGGGGTGTCCGGGTGGGGGGGGGGGGGCAGTCCATGGGGTTGTCCAGGGGGTCGGCTAGTGTCTAGGGTTTCGGGGGGGGGGGGGGGGGGTTCCAAGGAATGGGGGGTGTCCGGGGGTGGGGTAGTTCGGAGGGTTGGTGGGCCTAATCAAGGGGGTGGGGTGATATCCCAGAGTGTGGGATGGGGGTGTCCGGGGGTATAGGGTTGTCCATGAGGGTGGGGGTGGCCAGTGGGTGGGGGAGGTCCAGGGGGGGTGGTCCAGGAGGTTGGGGGGATGTCCAAGGGGGGTGGGGTGGTGTATATGGAGGGGGGTGCCTAGGGGGCTGTTTATGGGGTGTCTAGGGGGTGGGATGGTGTCCAGTGTGTCAGGGGGGGCTTCCAGGGGTTGGGTTGTCCTGATGGGTGGGGTGTCCAAGGGGTGGATTGGTGTACAGGGGGGTGGGGGTGGTCCAGGGGGTTGGTGGGGATGACTCATACACATCACGGAGGACCCTTGGATTGTTCTATTAAAGGATAAATACAATCAGAATGTTTTTTATCGGATTTCTGTAGGTCAGTTGATGTTTTCACTTAAAAATGTGTTCATTTTAAACAAAATAGAGACCCTTTGAGTGGTACCGGAAAGACTGTGACTCGGATTGAGGTGGGGAAGACTTTTACACATCACAAAGGAACCAAGAATCATTCTTTTAATAGATCAAGACAATCCGAATGTGTCTGGTCGGATTTCCGTAGGTCACTTGTTGTCTTAACTTAAAAATGTGTCCATTTTAAACAAAAGAGATACCCATTGAGTGGCACTGGCCACACTATTCCTCAGATTGAGGTGGGGTTCACTCATACACGTCAAAATGGACCCATGTATCATTATTACAAAAATATCCAGACAATCCGAATTTTTTTTTGGACTTACGTAGGTCAGTTGTTGTATTCACATAAAATTGTGTCCATTTTAAATAAAAGAGAGACCCTTTGAGTAGTACCAGCCACAAAGTGCCTCAAGTTGAGGCGGGGATGACTTTTACACATCCAAATGTACCCATGGATTGTTATTATAAAAGATAAAGACAATCTGAATGCATTTGGTTGGATTTTCAAAGGTCAGTTGTTGTTTTCAATTAAAATAGTGTCCATTTAAAACAAAAGAGTGACCCATTTAGTGGTATCGGCCACACCATGCCTCATATTGAGGCGGGGTTGACTCTTACATGTCAAATAGGACTTGTGGATCATTCTACTAAAGGATCAACATAATCTAAATGTATTTGGTTAGATTTCAGTAGGTCAGTTGCTATTTTCACTCAAAATTGTGTCCATTGTAAACAAATGAGAGACCCTTTGAGTGGTACCAGCCACACCATGCCTCGGATTGAGACAGTGGTGACTCATACACATCACCAAGGAGGTTTGGATCATTCTCCTAATGGATCAAGACATTCCAAACGTGTTGGTTGTATTTTCATAGGCCAGTTGTTGTTTTCCCTAAAAATTGTGTCCATTTCAAACAAAAGAGAGACCCTTGGAGTGGTAACAGCCACACCATGCCTCGGATTGAGGCAGAGATGACTTTTAAACGTCAAAAAGGATCCATGGATCGTTCTTATAAAATATCAAGACAGTAAGAATGCGTTTGGTTGGATTTTTATAGGTCAGTAGTTGTTTTCAATTAAAATTGTGTCCATTTTAAACAAAAGAGATACAATTTGAGTGGTACCGGCCACATCGTGCCTCGGATTGAGGTGGACTTGACTAGTACATGTCACCAAGGACCCTTGAATAGTTCATCTAAAGGATAAACATAATCCAAATGCATTCGATCAGATTTTCATAGGTCAATTTCTCTTTTCACTAAAAATTGTGTCCATTTTAAACAAAAGAGAGACCCTTTGAGTGGTACCGGCCACACCGTGCCTCAGATTGAGGCGGGGTTGACTAGTGTACATCATAAAGGACGTGTGAATTGTTATCCTAAAGGATCATGAAAATCAGAATGATTATGGATGGATTTTTATAGGTCAGTTGTTGTTTTCACTCTAAATTGTGTCCATTTTAAACAAAAGAGAGACCCTTTGAGTGGTACCAGCCACACCGTGCCTCGAATTGAGGCAGGGATGACTCATACACGTCAAAAAGGTCCCATGGATCTCTATTATAAAATATCAAGACAGTACGAATGTTTTTGGTTGGTTTTTCATAGGTTAGTTTTCATTTTCACTTAAAATTTTGTCCATTTTATACAAAAGAGAGACCCTTTGAGTGGTACCAGCCATAATGTTCCCCAAATTGAGGTGGTATTGAATCTTACACGTCACAAAGGACTCTTGTATCATTCTTTGAAAGGATCAAAACAATCCTAATTTTTTTGGTCAGATTTCCGTAGGTCAGTTGTTGTTTCCACTCAAAATTGTGTCCATTAAAAAAAAAGAGACCCTTGGAGTGGTACCGGCCACACCGTGCCTTGGATTGAGGTGGGGATGACTCTTACATGTCACTAAGTACCCATGTATCGTTATTATAAAAGATCAAGACAATGAAAATGCATTTGGATGGATTTTCATTGGTCAGCTGATGTTTTCACTTAAAATTGTGTCCATTTTAAGAAAAAAGAGAGACCCTTTGAGTGGTACCGGCCACACCGTGCCTTGGATTGAGGCGGGGATGACTTATACATGTCCTAAAGTACTCAAGGATCGTTATTATAAAAGATCAAGACTATACGAATGTTTTTGGTCAGATTTTCATAGGTCATGTGTTGTTTTCAATTAAAATTGTGTCCGTTTTAAAAAGAGAGACCCTTTGAGTTGTACCAGCCACACCGTTCCTTGGATTGTTGTGAGGATGACTCGTACACTTCAAAAAGGACTCGTGGATCATTTTCTTAAGAGATCATCACAATCTGAATGCATTTGGTCACATTTCTGTAGGGCAGTTTTTGTTTTCAATTAAAATTGTGTCCATTTTAAACAAAAGAGAGACCCTTTGAGTAGTACCGGCCACACTGTGCCTCAGATTGAGGCAGGGTCCACTCATAGACGTTTCTAAGGACTTTTGGATAGTTCTCATAAATTATTAAGACAATCTGGTTGCGTTTGGTTGGATTTTCGTAGATCAGTTGTTCTTTTCACACAAAATTGTTTTCATTTTAAACAAAAGAGAGACCCTTTGAGTGGTACCGGCCACACTGTGCCTTGGATTAATGCTGGGATGGCTCGTACACATCACAAAGGACCCATGTATCGTTATCAAAAAAGATCAAGACAATCCAAATGCTTCTGGTTGGATTTTCATAGGTCATTTGTTGTTGTCAATTAAAATTGTGTCCATTTTAAACAAAAGAGAGACCCTTTGAGTGGTTCAACATTCTTGAATGTTGCTGGTGTATATAATCTGTTAAAATGAGAAAATGGATCATTGAAGAAAGGATGTTTTAATTAATAGAATTACAATTTTCCTATTAAAAATTTCATACAACAATATTTCATCTTTTGATCCCCTTTACCCCTCTAAAAAATGACCACCAATTGTACATGTCCCCAAGTCCGATCTTCATTCTCTTTGTGTACAATCTGCGATTAGGTATGCAGCCCACTCGTTTATGAACACATCTATATCGTCTTGTGAGTATGAGGTTTTTCGGACGTCAGAATAATACTGAAAAATATAAAAATAATGAATTAATAATGAAATTAAACGAACTAGTAGTTGTTTTTAAAAATACCTATTTAGTGTTGCTAGTGTTTTGATGAAAAATGATCTCTTTCATAAATTTACAAACCTAATAACTGCAATCATTATCGTTTTTTTGTTTTGGATACTTTAAAAAAATTATCATTAGGAGAATAAGTAACTTGTTTTGAGATGTGATTGGATAGTGAAATTTTATTATATATACCCTGATATTTGTCCAGACATAGTACTTGCCTGCCTCCTTATGCTTAGCCCCCGCCCTCATTCCTTTTTTTAGATGATAATGATACACCACCCAATCATAACAGAATCCTCAGTGAAATATAATATAAATTATATTACTTTATGTTTAGACATTAAATGTAGGATGTAGTGTCTTACATATTCACAAACGTCCTTATGTGTGGTCGGTTTGATGGATATCCTTGCTTTGAATCCAGAAAATAAATCTGTGGATTATCCAAGTTCACCGCAATTAGCAACCAATGTTTCTTAAAAACACAAAAGGAATAAGTAATTAAATAAGTAAAAATATAATTGATATTCTTTAATTGTAGTGTTTTTCAACTGCATGGTTGGTATTAGGAATAGTCTGTCATCTCTAATCATGCATTCAAATGTTTTCGGCATGTCATTCACTATTTCATCCTTTTTTATGGCTCTAATTTTGTTAGGTGTATTGATGTAGTATGAAGACTAATGAGTCCAAATCTTGGATCATGGGAAAATTCCTTGAACTATTTTTCATAAATGCGACTGTCAACAATATAAAAGGCTTTTAGTCATAATTTTCACATTAGATCAACTTTTAGAAAATCAATTAATGAAAATATACCTCATATATATATTTACAACTATGACGCCTTGCCAATCGTTTTCAATGATCTCATTTACATTTTCAGCTGCAACATAATCTTCATTTTCCTCTCTGTATATATTCGTTTCAAAAACCACTATATGACTACTACCACCATTAGATTCATATCCACATGAGTCTTCAATTATAGTAAATGTGGATAGAGAAAATGTGGTGTTATTCTGCATTCAGTAGATCCTTCAGATCAGTTGGTCGATCCTTTAGATGGTTTTGAGCCGACGTTTTTCACCCCCTTCCCTTTCTCGGTCTATAATAACAATCATTGGTGCAGACGCTTTTTTCATTACATTTTAATGGTTTACCTTGAAAAAAAATTCCCTTTTGTCTGCATATACTCTTACATGTTGTGACGACCATGAAATGAATTTCCAAATAGCCTTTTCGACCATATGAATATCATCTTCATCAAGTGGAATAGGTAGCTCTTCATTTGGATCATGAGCTATAGTAATTCTCAATTTCATATTTTCAGGTTCTGGAACATAAACAAAATTGTACCTCTTGTGATTCTATTATAAACTGTTCGTATTTGTACACTTATTTACTAAAATCAACTTTCACAAATCCCCATTCATCTATTTTAACAACACTTTTTTTATCAAACCATTATCATTGAAAAATCTTCAATTGGAATGTCTTATTATATAACTCCTATATTAGTTTTATAATTCCAAAGTATGATATATTTGCATTAATTGGATTTCTATCCTTACTACCAAAAACATACATCGCTTCAACCACTAGTGTAACTCCACTATTTTTCATGGTACTATCTTCATCGTGTTCATCTGTAGAGAATGTATAACCATTAATTACATAACCACTATATGATAATACATACACACTTGGTCCAGCAGCTATACATCGATGTCGTTCTGAAATTGAATTCAGATTTTCATCCAACTTCTTAAAAATATAGTCCTGAAACCATCCTATAAACTATTAATTATGTGAATTTGATAACCATTTTTATGCCCAAGATGGATTCAATTGCCTATGAATTTCGTTGTGAGTTTCAATATATGGAGAAACCTCCCAACTGTTATACAAAACATATAGGTGGGCCTGCTCCCGATCTGTAAAAATGATTTTCACAACTTCTCTTCTATAAATTCAATCACCCTAAATGCGTCCAGTGTAAGGATATTTCGGGAGACCAATGCTTTCCACGTTTGATTGGTATTCGGTAAAAAATTCAATGGCTTCCTCAAAAATATATCGCTCCACTATACAACCCTCTGGCCGACTTCTATTTTTGACATACCCTTTCAAATTATTTATATACGATTCAACATGATACATCCATCTATAGTGCATATGAACACAAAGTCGAATCTCTCTCACCATGTGTATCATCAAATAAAACATCATGTAAAATAATTTTGGCGAGAAGAACATTTCTAATTTACATAATATGTTGTCAATTTCTTTTTCCATAGCTGGCAATTTCGCTGGGTCTAAAACTTTTCTACATATTGTTTTGAAAAAGAAACAAGGTTTGGTTAATGTATAATGAACATTCTTGGGAAAAATTAAATGTAAAGCTATAGAAAATAGATCTTACATTAAAACATTGTAGTCATGTGATTTAAACACTTTTAACTTCAAATAATTCACTGACCCAATGTTCATGATATTTGATGAATACCCCTCTGGATCCATGACAACATTAATGATGTTGCAAAACGGATACCCCTCTTCCCTAGAATGGTTATAAGCAGCTAGAGGAAGAAACATTGGATTTTCACCCTTCATTGGAGCCAACTCTTCTCGTATTCCGATGTCAACCATGTCCAACCTTGCCTTAATTTCATCCGTTGTTTTTTCAGGGAAATTTAGCAACGTTTCGATAACAATGCCACATACATTTTTTTTCCACTTACATCACATCAAGGAAACATATGATGTACAAAAAATTCCAGTATGGTAATTAAAAAAATGATCTCTTTTTCCAAACGATTTTCATAAGGTTTTTTGAAAATGGTTTATCAAAAACAGTGTTCACATATTTTACTTTCTCAAACAACTGATCTCTTGTTAGTGGATATGGTGATGCGGGTTTTTATGAACATTCATTGAATGATGTCGTCGAAGATCAGTACTTATGCCGACGAGGTATAAATCAATGATGTCCTAGAAACACAGATTTTGATGAATGTTTCAACCTAATTTATTATGTATCTTCTTCGGACACGGGACACCCTTTAGTTCCTTTAATGATATAACCTGAGAAATTTCCATAAGCAGGGAAATACTTTATTATCCCATACAACATCTCTCTCAACGTGAAGTATTCACTTTTATAAGCATCATACAACATAACACTTGAATCCTACAATAACATTAAATCCTCGATCAAAGGAGCTAGATAAACATCAATATTGTTACTTGGTTGTTTTGGTCCTAATATAAGCAAATTTAACATGATGAATTTCTACTTCATGCATAACCAGGGTGGAAGGTTATAATTTACCAACATAACAGGCCATATACTATGATCCCTAGTTTGAAAACCAAAAGGATTCACTCCATCTGTAGATAATGCAAGACGAAGGTTTCTTGGCTCTTTTCCAAATTCCGGATACTCGTGATCAATTTTCTTCTATTGAGGAGAGTCGTCCGGATGATGTAATTTCCCATCTTTATTTCTTTTATCTGCATGCCACAAAAATTGTCTTGAAGTTTATTCACATTCATATAGACGCCTAAACCATGGAATGATTAGAAAGTACCATATAACTTTCGTAGGATTGGATTCATCTTTCTTGTATCAAAAAGCACCACACTTTGGGAATTCTTTAAGTGATTTGTTCTTCTCGAGAAACAATATACAGTCTTTTGGGCATGCATGTATTCTTTCCGAAATCATACCCATCGAGTGTAGCATTATTGTCGCTTCATATGTCTGTCTTGGGAGCTCATTATATTCTGTGAGCATGTCATTCAAGAGAGCAAGTAGTTATGTAAAACCGACACCACTCAATCTATTTCTTGTATTAAATTTATACAACTCTAGTACAGCTGACAGTGTTGTATACTTAGTGCAATCAGCATACATTGACATCTTTGTACATCTCTTTAATTTCTCAAACAATTTTTGGAAATCACGGATTACATTCTCAATTGTCTTTGTCATTTTCTCAATACGATCTTCATCATCATTGACATCTGTAATAACATCCTCTATATAGTATTTTTCATTATCAATATTTTTATTCATATATGATGATCCATAAAACGCAGTTTTATCCCAGCTAGTAACTACATTAGCTTTTTCTCAGTGTTCATTCCAACATTTATAACTTCGATCCATTTCATGACATATCAAATGTTCTTCCAACTCATCTGGAGTAAGTATTCTAGAATAAAAACCACGTAAACATGGAAAAAAGATTTGAGAAGGATCCTTTGCCTGATCCTTTGCAAATGTGAACTCTTTCACTCCATTCTCATACTCTATTGTCAAATGATTAGAATCCATCCGTTCTTTATCCATCTTCATCCTATTTGAATCTCAAATATTAGTATTTATTATTCATGTACACAAAAAATGACTTCCAAGTAATGTAGAATAAAACCAATTTCTCATAATAATAGAGATTAATAGAGCCTAACCATTTCCAATAAAGATTTGGAAATCAACAGAACCAGGATAGACCCCCCTCAAAATCAACATAGTTTCCAAACACAAAGGGGTTCACATGGATAGTCACTTGTGTCATAAACGGTGAAACTCACATGACATTACCCTCTTTGGATCAAACTCCTCTATCAGGTCAACCCTTCTATGGTCAACTAGTCCATCCTTTTATACCTCACCAACCTAAAATACATATGGATGAATACCAGTAGCCAACTCTATAAGTAAAGAAAGGATTCTCATAATTTCTACAATATGGAATTCTTTAAATATAATTACTTTAGATTCATTATAGTTTCCTCAAATCACCCCAGTCCTAAAGCCAGAATAATCAAGAATGATACATCTACATGGTACCCAACCAGTCTTCATGGATATATGTATGGACATGTGCAAGGGTATTTTCTCTTGATTGTTGACATCTTTAGTTTTGGGTTTTTGAGCTTGGATAGGGGACCGAGCATGCAGTTCATAACCACTATGGGAGCCTTTACATGAGTCTGTAATTCAGTTTTTTTTTCTTGTATGGAATTCAGCATGGCATTTAGGTGGCATAAATTATGGAACAACATGGTTCATTATGTTTTAATTGGTCGACTACATGATGGTCGTAGATTCCATTAAATAATCTGAAATGAGTGGAGGACCACACCCATACCAAGACTATCAAGATGGAATTGAGGAAACCCAAATCTGGGATTGTAATTACGTTAATTACAATAAAAAACCACAATCATTTCATCAACCCTTTTACCCACTAATACCAATTAAAATCAAAAAAACCAATCAGGTTTACTATCAATAGAGGATTAGAAATTATCCACCATGAAATCAGAGACCACCTGGGTTCCCGCCTCATAATCCATCTTCTCAACCACAAAAAAAATTCACACAAAAACATTTCCCCACTACATCTCATAATTTTCCACCACCTCATCAGAAAAACATTAAACAATATATGATGAGGAAGAATAAAATAGACCCAAATAAATAGTTAAATATTGAAAATATTCATATCTCATTCATCTAAAAAGTGTACTAGAGAATGGATACATAATAAATATAGATGAATAATCAAATGGATGCTCTATGAATCCCCAATCACAATGTATGGAATATCTATATGACTTAATTGGATAGACTACTTGGTACACTACATAGTAAAACTAAGACACATACAATAGAATAAAAAAAATATATTGTTTTCCATAGTGAAAATGAGATAATATTTAAATAGAAACAAAAATAGATGAATATAGGATTGAATATCTTTAATCACATGCCACAGTCATAAAAAAGTCATAATGAGGGCACACACAATGCTGATAAATAAAAGAATCTTGAAGTAGATAAAAATTAAAAATCTCATGTCCAAGACCAACCTGTCAAAGAATATTACTATGTGGAACCTCCAACATATACACCCCTTCTTCCATTCCAAAAGAGAATGAGACATGGGAATTTTTAGGGTCAATATTGTAATTATTTGGAACAGTTCAAGAAACTATATATAAATAAATTAAAGAAAACATTGGGTAATTCATTAGTTCAAAGGAAGAGATTAAAATTCACCTAAATATTTTTAAGACTATCAGCCAAAAGTAGAATTCATGGAATGAATGTGTGATGATGTATTTCAGGAATGAATGAATTTCCAAGAATTTGATTAACCTAACATCCATTTTTCATAAAGGATTAATATAAGAATTTATGATCGACTACATGATGGTAGTAGAGTCACAATCATGCCCTTTCCGAGTAGCATTGGATCAATCCAGGAAATGATGGAATCAATATAACATCAAAAGTTTCAGAAGGAGGTCATAAATTACCTATATTTCCAAGATTTTTAAGAACCAAAATGTCAAAAATTGAGTTATTAAAATGATCATTTTGAAGGGAGTTCACATTTATTGTTGCAACCATAATATTTATGAGGGACGATTAAATATTGAAAGATGAATACCCATGATTCATATTATATTTTTTTATTACATATAATATAAATCAATTATAAACTAGACACTTGAAGTATATTTAGTTGTTCTTGAGAGAGAGGAATCCAAGAAAAATATTTGAGATTCTCCTAGAATGAGGTTGTCTTGGGAGGCTACACTTCAATAATATCGAAGAAAAAAATTCCATAGAACTGAAGAAATGACATATATTAATAAAATAGGATTGAACTCCTTCTTATTATGGTTTCATAAGACACATTTGGATTAAAGATAAAATCCTACCGATTGAAGGGATGAGTCAGTAGGAATCATAGAATCTTCCAGCCTCCATACGAGTATAACTATAACACCATTAATATTACACTTTCATGACCCAATAAAATCAATGGGATATATCAAATAAATGGGATTAAATTACCAGTTTCTAGAATATTATGTGTAATAGGGGACCAAAAAAACATTGCAAACCTTGTCCAGCAATGCGAAGATCAAGGGCGAAGGATGTCTGGAAACGTGAAGACGATGGCGGTAGAGGTCCAGAAATGCAATGAACAGAGGTGGCGGATGTCTGGATACACAAGGATCAGGGGCGGTAGAGGTCCGACAATGCGATGGTCGGGGGGACATCAGAGGAGAGTTTAAGGGTTTCAGTACCACGAGAGTTTTAGGTCGTGATAAAATGAGGTCATAGTGTGATAGATTTTATAAAGTATGGGACTACAGTTTTATCAGCACTTTTTTAGCGCTGATAAATGTTACAATGTATCAGCGCTAAAATTTTAGCACTCATAAATGGTATATATATCAGCGCTTCTCTAGTGATGATAAAGAATACCTTTATCAGTGCTACAAAAGAACTGAAAATGATTCCCTGTATGAGTGCTAAACTTTTAGCGCTGATACATGATTTTATTATCAGCGCTTTTTCTTAGCACTGATATAAGGTGGCACTATGCTTTCCCATTTTTTTTAATGTCGGTGATATAATCATGAATTTCAAAATGAAATTATGTAGCCACATATTCATATTGTCATTCATGTTTTTATTATTATGATATTCCTCTTTTTTCCCTTACTCATGTCTTGTAGTTTTCATCAGAATCATATTGATATCATAAGTAAACCAATTCACGTGATTTCCTTTCAGGGCCTTCTAATCACTGATTACTTTGATGAATGTATCCATGTTATGAGATGAAGCAATTTTACATAGGATGAACATATTATTAAGCCTTACATATAGATTAAAAGAATTTTTTATATTGTGTTCTTGTTTTATTTTACAAATTTCCAAGACACTATACATTAAAGATCATATGCTTATAAAATTTATTGAAATATTATGTAATATAAAGGCCGGATGAAATAATTAGTATCAATGGAATTTTTAGTTATTTATGGGAATTATGATATGAAAACATTAGGACTAATATTATAGAAATGAATAAATATTGGAAAAATTCATGAAATTTTGGTGAGTAATGAATAAGTTCTTTATCAAGAAAATACATCCCTATAAGGATATGAGAAGGTTGAGGCAGCTCTGGCATAGATGTACATAGGATGAAAACTCAGAAAAGGGGTTTTGGCCATGAACTGGGGTATCTTGGTACACGAAAGTGGGCCATGCTACATGCTTGGTTACGAATCTTTCGAGGGATATGTTTGGTTAATAATATGATTTTTATTAATCATTATGATGGATTTATAAGGAAATTTAATTGTTTAATGAGTGATGTTTTAAGAAATAAAATATATTACAAGAAATTATTCGTAACTCAAATAAGTTTCTCACTAAGGTTTTATTCTTGTAGATAATGGAAGGCAATATGAGGAACCGTGATAATGGTGACCGCAATGGACCACGCACTAGCGACAATCCGATGGAAGCCAGAATGTAATCATTCATGAGAATGATAAACCAATTGACTCAAGTTATGGTAAATAACTCAAATCAATATGAAATAGTAATCTGACTACGAAGGGAACCACATTTTGTAGAATTATTTATTCGTCAATGACCACCAACCATCAGTGCATCTGCTGACCCATTGATTGCTGGACAATAGATCAACTCTGTCTAGAAGATCATTTTTGTTCTCCACTGTTCAAGGAAAGAGAAGTTCACCCTGGCTGTTTATCTCTTAGATGAAGAAGCTAATCAATGGTGGGTGCTGGTTAAAAATATGAGGCCAAGAGTATAGGTTAAAGCTATGGAGTGGGAATAGTTCCAACAGATATTATTTAGAATATATTTCCCTTGATCGATGAGAACAGGATTGAAGAAGGAGTTTCTCGGGATGAATGAGATGGAGAATGAATTTTTGGGAAGATAAGAGAGGAACTTCACAGCGCATTCACATTACATCTCTAGATTTTTCATGGATCCAAATGAAAATGTTGATAGATTCTTCAGTGGACTGAGACCTCATCTATGGATGAATCCACCAAACCCGGATTATGATAGGTATAAAGATATCATGCGAAGTGCGATGAAAGTAAAACATGAGTTTGGTGAGATGAAATGGCCATAAATCAATGATAAGAAAAGATCAATGAATCCAAGATTATGGAAGTGTTTTGATCAGGGAAGATGTGGAAACCAAGTGAAATTTCCCATGTGTAATAAATACGGGAAGAAGCATTCGGGGAACTCTCTTCTGAGGAGAAGGAAATGATAAAAGCGTGGAAGAGAAGGCCATATCACATGGAATGGTCGTTGTGAGGTGAAGCCCAAACATACCAATAGTAACAAAAAGGGAATATGGTACAGGCCCTACCAGATGTCCAATGATGTATGTGTGGAAAACTTGGAATCTATTCCAATCACTATCCAAATCTGAGGGCAGTGTAGGAGAGTCACTATCAACCTCAGCATAGCACAAGGGATAAAGTTCGTGCTTTTTCAATCACTATGGATGACTTTGAAGCTCCAATGATGTGGTTACATGTACTCTTGATTTTGTATCAAAGCTAGAAAGTACAGTTTTTGATTCAGGTTCAACGTATTCTTTTATTTTCTCTATGTTTACAAAGAATTTAGAATAGACACCCGATTTTCTAAAAGTAGAGTTATCGGTCATGACTTCAGGTGGGATTATACAAGCATCGTAAGCATTTAAAAACTATATTATTTACATTAATGAGAAAAGTACTATCTCAATCATTATAGTCATTCCCTTATTGGAATTCGACATTATTCTAGGGATGGACTGGCTCTCAATGTATAATTCTAAGTTCAAGTGTAGTTGAAAGGAAATATTAGTAGCCTTGGAAGGAAAACCTATAGTTATCATCCAAGGAGAGATATCTCAACGTGATATTTGTCTATAAGAACCTCTTATATCATTATTTATGGAGATTATCTGTGAAGAAGAAGAAGGAAATACAAGTTTGATGATATAAATTGTCCCCATCATCCAAGAATACATTAACTTATTTCCATAGGAGTCACTTGGATCTCCCCCATAATGAGAGGTAGAGATTTCCATTGAAATCATACCCGAGTCTCAACTAATATGTAAGACCACCTATAGGATAGATAATATGAAGATATAAGAATAAAAAAACAACTCCAATAACTTTTAGAGAAGGGGTTTATCCGATAGATTGTGTCTCCTAGTGTAGAAACTATTCTCTTTGTGAAGAAGAAGGATAGATCGATGCAGTTATGCAATTATTATTGGGAAATGAACAGGATCACAGTGATGAAAAAATACCCTCTTCCAAGAAATTATGAATTATTTGAACAACTTCATGGGCTGAATTATTCTCTAACATTGATCTTCAATCTTGGGATCATCAATTGATGTTAAAGATAGAATATTTCCCAAAAACTACCTTCCAATCCATAAATGGGCATTATGAGTTTATTGTTATCCCCTTCAGACTGACTAATTCACCTTCTATTTTTATTTATTTGATAAATAGAGTCTTTATGGACAACCTTTATAACATTGTGGTGGTTATTATTAATGATATTCGGATATATTATAAAATTTTCGAGGATTACGAGGACCATCTAAGGGGTATTTTCCAAACTCTATAGAATGGAATGCTTTTTGAAAAGATCAGAATATGTGAATTCTAGTTGAAATATTTTTCTTTCTTTGGGCCCATTGTTACCAATGATGGAATCATATTTATCCTTGCAATGAAAAATGTTTGAGAAGAGTGGCCTCAACCAATAATAATTACTGAGATTTGTAATTTCCATGGTTTAGCGGGATATTATAGGTGGTTTTTTATGATATTTTCATGACATTAAAATCCATTAACCATGTTAACTTGAAAAGGGGAAAATTTCATCTTGGAAAAAAAGTGTGAGGAATGTTTCCAAGAGATGAAGAAGAGATTTGTTACTGCAACCATGTTAACTCTGTCTTCATGTGGAGAAGTATTTGTTATTTTTAGAAATTCATCTTTGAAAGGGATTGGTTGCATTCTCATGAAAAATAAAAAAGTAATTCCTTAAGCATCTCGAGAGTTGAAGACTCAAGAGAAAGAACTGTCATACGCATGATCTGGAGTTGGATATGTTCGTTTTTTCTCTGAAGATTTATATGCACTATCATTAATGGGAGAAATGAAATATATACACAGACCATCAAAGATTGATGTATATATTCACATAAGAGGAATTGAACACAAGGAAGAGGATATGGATGGAACATCTGAAAGACTATGATTGTTTAATTCATTATCATCCCAGAAGAGAAAACAAAGATTCTAATTCATTATGTAGGAATGACCTAGTTGTACTTTCCTTGATGAGGATTCAAAGAGGTCCTTTGATCAATGACCTAGAAAATATGGACATGGGAATTATAAAGGAAGGGACATCATCATACCTAACCCAAATAATATCTCAATTGTTATTATTAGAGAAAATCAAGAAAGCTCATAAATAATATCCTTTATTACAAAAGATGTTTTAGGCTGTGAAGGATGGGAAGTTTCCAGAGATAAATATTGAACAAGAAGGTGTACTGAAATTTTGTGAAAGACTATGTGTCTGATATATTCTAGAATTAAATAAGGAGATGATGGATGAAGCTCCTAGATCTACAATATCTATACATCCTGGAAGAAAAAAATGTATAAGGAAATTAATGATCATCATTGGTGGGATAATATGAAAATGGAGATTTTTTACTACACTTCAAAGTGCATTGTTTGTCAGCAAGTAATAGAAGAGTGTTATCTTCATAAAGGGGTATTGTAACCACTACCCATACCCCACATGGAAGTGAGACAATATCACTATAGACATCATCACTAGTATCTCTATAACATCCAAGAGAAACAATGTGCTATGTGTTATTGTATACCGTCTCCCCGTGACTGCCCATTTTATTTCCATTCAGGAATATTTCTCTCTTGATAAACATTCTAGGATTTACATGGAAGAAGTGGAAAGGCTGCATGGAGTTTCACTTTATATCGTATCATATCGTGATCTATGGTTCACATCAATATTATGTAGTTGTCTTCAACATTCTCTGAGAACTGAATTGAATTTTATTATGGCCTATCACCCTCAAACCGATGGACTATCTGAAAATAAATATTCAAACACTGGAGGATATACTGAAAACATGTTCAATGAAATTTAAATGGGGATGAGATCAATCTCTCCCATTAGTTGAGATATCTTACAACAAAAACATCCACTCTGGAATTCAAATAGAACACTATGAGGCCTTATATGGTAAGAAGTGTAGAACTCCTACATATTGGAATGAATCTTGTGAGAGAAAGCTTCTTGGGCCTGATCTTGTGCAAGATATAACAAAAAAATTCCTTTTCATCCAACACAGCATTAAGGCTTCTCAGAGTCAGAAAAAGAATAATGCTGACACCGTCAAAGGGTCTTGGAGTTTGATGTTGGTAAAAATGACTTTCTTCGAATTTATCATTGGAAGAGTGTCATGAGGTTTGGGAAAAAATGGAAGCTCAGCCGTAGGTAAATTGGACCCTATGAAGTCCTTGATCGTGTAAGAGTAGTTTCTTATCAGCATGCACTTACTCCAAATCTATCACATGTTTATGAAGTCTTCCACATGTCCCTATTGAGGAATTACATACCAAAACCATCACATATACTAAATTCCATGGTGGTTCATCTAGAACATGAACTCTCTTGTGAGGAACAGATGGAGGATATCTTGGATCATAGATACAGTGTCCTAAACAACAAGACTACCCACCTTGTTAAGGTATTATAAAAGAACCAGAAGTGTGATGAAACCACATGGGAACTAGAGGAGTCTAGGAGTCATAAGTACCGAATCCTTTTCTCTTCTGAGGGCACGAGTTAAAATTTCAAGGACAATATTTCTTAAGGGGGGAAGAATGTAACGACACTGACTTTTTAATATTATTTGATTACTAAATTTGTGTGTTATTAATTTTGATACTCCACAAAACTATATACATTAATTAATGAAGTTATATCAATTTTTCAACTGTTATATGGAAATTGGTCAATATGACCATTGGAAAATAAAGTCTTAAAATTATAATTATTATTTATAAATACAAGTGATCTTTGATAATTAATAAAGAAAGAAGAGTTGATGGCTCATCTAGAAGACTCGGGCCGTACAAAAGCACATTTTTCAGATCTGGGGAAGGAGGTAGCATCTCTTGGAATTACTCTGGACCGAGCCCAGGCTGAGCTTCAACATGTGAAGCATGAATTGAATTTCCTAAGGGAGAAGTTCATATTGATAGAAATCACCACTCATGTAATGTTGTTCAAGACGCCCATGGATTCTAACACCATATCACACCTTACACTTAGTTCATATGTAAGTGTTATAAAAGTATATGTAATGAGACATTAGATACATTGTTTACAGATTTTGTATAAATAATATTGTTATTTTTTATTGTGTTACATTGATGAATTTCAAATGACCGGATAAATGTAGTAAGAAGTTCCATATTATTGATTATTTTTTGAAATTGGGGTATATTAAAATATCATTGTAAACATTAAATAATTTATAATGGGAAATGATCATAAAAATGGTATTCTTCATTTATGACTGGTAAGAAATTTAGAGTCTAATAAGATCAAATTAATTTTTTAGGAATTTTAATGTATTAATTGTATTATTCCTTTATGAATATTAATTAATAGTAATCGTAAATCAATAGAAACATTACCCATTAATGTATAAATACAATTTAGACATCTTAAAAGTTAAAAAATGGTCATAATATAAGTATTGGTATTTTTTTATGTCATAAATATTTTAATTATAATTTTATAATTACGTTAAAAATTTAAAATAAAAATGAATTTTAAAAAAATTTAATCATAAATTGTTTATATATTTTTTATTGTCATATCATAATTTTATGGAACCTTGATTACTTTTTGATGGTGTTACAAAATACGTTATAATTTTAGAGTTGTTTTTTTTGAATGAATAATTATTTTAATTAATATTTAAATAAAAAATATTTTGAAAAATATTTTCATAAAATAGTGTTCATTTTTGAATTCAGAGATTCGATATTAGGTTAGGGGGATTTTTTTTTCTAAAACAGTTGAATTTTCAGTGAATAGTTGAAATACTGTTTTGAGTTTTGAGTGTTTAATGACATCATTGATGATGTAATATTTATGAAATAAATCTTGTCAACTTGTGAATATTAATATATGTTATGAGGTGTCCCAAGTAAAAAATTCCTAGGGAAATTACCAAGAGCAAGACCATGTTTTGAAAATTCCACCAATGATGTGTCACTTGTAAATTAATTAAATATTCCATCACATTTCCTATAAATACCAAGACATTCCCACATTCATTGTAACGCCTCAAACCCAGTTACCTAGAAGTCGGTGAATTAATTTAAAAAAATTTCATGATTACAAGGAATCAAGTCCTAAAGGACCGATTAGTTCAGTAGTATTGGAAAAAAGATGCATACATAAGTTAAACATTACATATTGAAAAGAAAAACAACACTAATTTATCCATTAGAATCATCCAAGCCTCCTAGATTATGCCTGCATGTCACTCACAATTAACTCCTTCATATCATGGAAAAAATGTAATATAAAAATGGGTGAGATCAAATGCTCAGAAAGGGTAAGCAATACAGTGGAAGATAACATAAATATTAAGCATGGTGAATAATTGAAAACACGTGTATTAAAGAATAATAAACATGAGCACTTTACGGCCGGAATATGAGCTGAGTAAATAATTCCATAATTAAACATAATTGTGGGTGTTACACTAGTCAAATAAACACATGAAATATCAATAGCTAATATCATAATGATGGAATTCATAATGCCGAACATCATAACCACAAAGTCAAGGCATTGTGCGAAGACTACAAATTAGATTTTGTTAAGGCCTTGTGACAAGACACTAGTTTGTCTCATGAGTTCTACTGATGCATCAAGGACCTTTTGCGGGCATCATCCATCATTTACTAAGATCAACGCATTCCTCAAATAAAAAAGTGGAAACATAACATTGAAATTCGTATTAAAACTAGCATACGAAATGTCAATACTTTATTCATAAAAATGAATGGTATAAAAATAGCACATTAAAAGTCAAAAATAACTCATTAAATACAATATGTCTGATTAAATTATAATAAACAAACCTCAATATATAATAATGAAGGATATTGACAAAGATAAAAATAATCATCAAAACTATTTGAGAAAAATATCCCCCTTTTTCTTGAAAACATTTAAATGTCTCACTATTTGTCAAGAAGTTGTTTAAAATTGACTTTTCTGAATCAAAATGTCCCATACCACATTGAAGCTTTTAAAAGTAATTTTAATTTTAAAACCTTAATGCCCATATAAATAAATTCTTAAAACCATTTTTAATACATGGAAATTATTGAGAATGATTTAAAAGAATAAATCATTAAAACATTTAAAATGATATTTTTGTTAGAGTTCTTAACCAAAAGAGAGACACTAGAATACAAATAATTGACGAAATAAGAACATTATAATTTTATGGGTATAAGGAATTCCTAATATACTATGTCAAAATACATTATATACACCATATAAAATTAAATTGGCGTATAACAACAAATAATTCTCAATGGAATGTAAATTGAGATGAAATCCCTTATAAAGATTGTATCCATAGTTTAATTATAAATCAACAAAATAATTATTCGTGACAAATATAAATACACTAAATATTATTGGATATTCATTGTAAATCAATTAGAGTACATTCACACATATTATATTAAAAACAACACCAATGACTTGGATGTTTAACTCAATGAATGGAAATTGAGTTAACATTACTCTTATCAAGTTAATATCAAGGACTTTAGAATTATTAATGAAGTTATTAGGTTTATCAAAAGTATATCCACACAAATAGGAGTTACAGTTACTACATAATTAATAAGTAGTGATTCCACACATAATATATGAGTAATATAATCAATGAAGTATGCGTAAAGCCACATGAGTAGAAATTGAAATTTGAAATTCCTTTACTGATTTGGTAACTTACGAAACATACACTTCATTAAAAAAGTATTATTAAGAGATGTTTTAAATACCCATATATTATATTATATTACAAAATGAATAAAATTATGGCTAGTACATTCACCACACAAAAGGAAATAGTGGCAATACAACATCAATCTCATGAGAATAAGAAGTGAGATGAAATCCCCTTACCTCAGTGTAATCAATCGAGTCATATGAAAAAAATTTAATAACCACAAAATAATTCACATAATAGCATTTATATAAAGAGAATCATGACAATATATATAAAATGTCAGTACACAATAAATCACATGCAAAAAATAGGTGGCGAATAATGGAAATCTCATGAAATTAAGAGTTATATAAGAAACCCCTTAAATTGTACTTTTCCATGGTCGAGGGTAGTTTAACCTCATGTATAATGGTGAAATAAATATTATTAAATTATAAAAGAAACATATTCATTAATATGATATCATATATGATCTTCTAATATTCCTCTGTTAATGATATTTCAGTAGTATCATCGTTTTAGGTGTTAACTGATTTTTTTCCCTTTATAATATTTTTTACCTAAGTAATGTTTTTTATGGATACAATTTATCTTATTCATATTAAAAATGATATAATTTCTTTAAAAATTATTTTTAATCATTAAATTAAAATTATTGTTGAATGGATACGATGGGGAATTAATCTCATCAAGTTCATGGATACAGTAATTCGTACGTACACACGAGTGACAATATCATTATTTGGATATTAAAATAATATATTATTGGATGGTATATCATATAAAAAGAATATTTATCATGTTATATTTATTATTTACATCATTTATACTCATTATTATACTCATAAAATGATGATGTTTTGGAATAACAAACCACACCACGACGTGGAGACGGTAATCCATACCTACACACGTATGATGACTTTTTCATTTATAGGATGGATAGAATAATGAATATGGTGGTAAAATTTATATAATAACATAAAAATATATAGAAGATACTGGATTTATTATTTTATAATAGAAACAATAAATAAGGAGTAATAATAAAAGAACCTGAAAGAGTTGGTTAAAATATTTACCTCTTTTTTAGGTTTCTGTTTTTGATTTGATCAAAAGGGATCCTTATGTCGGCTTTATGACTAAAAGAAGTCCTATAGAATTAATTTAGGATAGATTTGAGGATATTTGGGCTGGTTTTGGCCGAGGAAAATGGAAATTCAGGTGTGAATATGAGAGAATGGGATGTTACCTTCAATAAGAGGGGTGAGGGGCACCATAAAATAAGATTGAAATATTATTTTTTAATAAAATAATTTTCGATTTATAATTGTTAAAAATTAATTAATTTAATTTATATGGTAGGGATGGGTATAAAACAACTAAAACAATAGGTTTTAGATATGTTAGAGTCACTATATTAACCTTATATTTTAGATTTAACTCTTAGTTAAATAGTTTCATATTTACCATGCCTCTTTGTTTTTTTATATAATATGGTTTATAAAAATACAATAAAATTAAAATGGAACCCCAAATGTTTCCTAAATGATTAACCAATAATCATATAAGTATTTTGGATGATCCATATATTTTTATGATTATTATATCAACAAATAATATTGTATTTTTTTAAAAACTTATTTATATCAATTTCAACGTTATTTAATAATTGATCTCGTTAAAGTCCTAAAAACATTATTACTACGAACTAAATACATTTAATCAACCCTAAAATGTCATAATAACCTATTAAATTTTTTTATGGAATAAAAATATTAAAGATATATTTATTTTAGTATTTATAATATCATTTATTTGATTGTTTTATTAATAAGGAAAATACTACATCATTATTGTGTCGCATATAAAAATATTTATTTCATGTCTAAAAATTATAAATAAAATATCATGAGGTCTTAAATCATTTCATATTTCTAATGAATATTTATAGTGTAATATATCAACTATATACACTCATATAAAAATTATTTTACTAAAAGATATTTTATTTTGTAATGTTTGTCTTTATTTAAGAATATTTAATATAAAATGTCATTATCACTCCCATGTGGCTCCATGGGGTCCCAAAACCGACCCAAGTATGTCCATGGTCATAAATATATCATCGAATTAATATAGAGCATGTATTAGGGTAATTTAATATTATTATAATGTTATTTGTTACCCTTATTTACTGGATTTACCATTTAACCACGAAAAATAAAATATTTACTAAAATTAATATTCCTAATGTCTAAAAATAAATGTTACCTATTTACCCAATTTGGATCTCATTATTTTAAATATGGAATCAATTTTATCAAATTCAAAACACATAAGTGGCAGAAATTAATTTAAAATTATTTCATGTTTTCAAAAAAGGGTGTTTTTATGAATTAATAACTATCAATAGATTGACAGTTGTTTATGTCCAGATTAATCGTGAGATTACATCCAATGAATAAAATTACAGTAAATGATAAAAATATAAATTAATGATAATAAAAAACCATTCAAATTCATAATTTAACATAATAAATTATTTTGATTAAAAAATTTGTTTTTAATTATAATTTAGTATTTTCACTATTCATCAAAAATATAATGTATTTACAAAAATACAAAAAATTACCCTAAGCTAAATTTGATATTAGAAATCCAAAAATGAAGTCCATTTTTAATGATGAAATTTATAGAATTTCAAAAAAAGGGTATTACTATTCATAACAGCTAGTTTGATTGGTCGCAGTGTGTTAGAACCTTGATGTTGCGTACAATGCAAGTTATTAAATTATTCAAATGAAAACTTACCGTGGAAGCTTAGGGTGTTAAATTCTTCCCCATTTTTGGAAATTGTGTCTATAAAATTTTTAAAATTGTACTTGGGGACATAATTTAAAGTCCCACATCGGAAAAAGAGTAAATAAAACTATCACTTTAAAAGAAAGAAAGAGAAGTACAAAGGTCAACTGAGATAACCCATACTAGGATTCTAGGTAGGAAAACATGGAAATGGAAGACAAACTACGTGTCCAGTTATTATGGAGAGGGATATAAAACATGATCAGGAGAAATTTAACAACAATAATACCACAAACATGTGATGGGATAAATGGTTATTAGTTTCTGAGTAGGAAAATTAAACGTACAATATTTTTGTTTGTATAAAGATCCATTTCATAAATATAAGGAATTTATTTTTGATATTGAATAAGAACATAAAGATATATAATTACATTTTAAGTAGAGTTTCATTCTTTAATAAATTTCTACCACTAACTCATTTTTTTAAACAATGAGTATTCAAGATGACTTGTTCACACCAGAAGAGATAGAATAAACTTCTAGAGAATCAAATGATCCATAAAGGATAAACTATATATTTAACTTTACTTTAGAGATTAATCAAAACCATAATGGTTAGTACAAGATCATATAACCCCCAAAAGGATAATCCTTTATAGAAAGAAACACTAATCTGAATTTCTAAAATTATACCAATAATACCCCAAAGTTAAATAAATTCAATTAAATTAACAATTCTCCTTAATATATTTCAATGTAATCCAATATAATATTGAATCCCAAAACATAGAAGAATTTGGAAATGTAGTATTCCATGTTAAATTGTATCTCTAAATGACATTGACTACTCAAAAAGTCACATTCTTAAAATTAAATAACCTAATCACATAATCACTATTATAGGTTAATTATTTACATAAATAATGCAAATCCCTATAAATCCACATTAAAAACATAGATAAAAATACAACATTACTCCTGAAATGAAATCCCATGGTATTCTATTTTCCTTAGGCATATAGTGTTCAAAATAGAGCTAACATCTTTAATAATAAATTTTTTCACTTAATCACAGAATCATTTCCCCATTCCAAGGGTATTTATTTAATAAGAAATAAGATCCCAAATAAACTTATTATTGATCAATAAAATCATTTAACTAAAAATAATTAGTCACACTAACCAGTGACTTCACATAGTCCAGTGCTCGGCGATAAATCTAAATCACATTCTAGTTGTGTGTTTTATTCCCACAACTTTGTCTGACGTGATGGGATGTCACACGGTCCATATGTTGTCCTTTTTTAAAAACTATATATTATTACATTTACAAAATGAGATAAATACATCAAAATAACTATAACATAATTTAACTACACATGTTATATCATACCTTGCATTTTCATCCAAAATAATAATAACTTGTAACTGACTCAAAATCAATGATCATATTAAACCAAATGTTTATTTATAAAAAAATACACAATAGAAATATAATTCTTCCCCGTATATCATTTTCATATGACAAACTAAAGGGTTAAAAATACAAGAGAAAATTATTCCAAAGTAATCCCATCAAATATTTTCACTAATCCTTTTAAACATTCCTCCAACAATTTATTTCTAAATAGATTTCTATTTGACCAATAAAATATCCTATATAATAGGTAATTCACTCGGATAATGGCCAAGTCCCCTACATTTACGAAAAATTACTGTAAACGGATTCTTGGGACCATTTTTATTTTCTTCTATAATACAGTTCATTTTTCCTCTGCAATTCGTTACTTTATGTCATTCATTCCCACACATAAAGCATTTCTTTGTTCCACTGAGACACTTTCTTGGGTGTGTGATTCCACATTTCCTACATGATGAAAATTGTGGTTTAATTTTCCCATGGTCTTTACTGCTGGAGGTCTTATCATTAATCGTCATTCTCATATTGGTTGAGTCCGAGAGTTGGTTAATATATATGTTGTTGATCAGATTTTTGGAAAACTGATTTGGCATGAACATGATATCTTTTATGCCTACCAACCGTCAATTTTTTTCTTGTTTCCACCATTGTTCCCACCTTGTACATCATGCTCAATGTTACTATGACTTCCATGGAATCCATCGATTAACTAAAACCAGAAAGCATTCTGTGAGTAACAATATTAATGAAAGCATTTAGAGAATATCTTGACACCATATATTCAATTTGAAACACCATAGGATTAACCAAGGCCATTTATTATCATCACATATTACAATCTCTCAAACAGGTTTATATGAAAAATGTATATTTTCCAAAGCATATCCTCGGGGAGTCTCGTAACCAAGAGTGTATCAATTCCCATTTTCATGTACCAGGATACCCTGGGTCAAGCCTGAAACACCTTGTTGGTAGTTTCACTCCTAGGTAGATCTGTTCGAGAGCGTCCTCTTCTTTCATATATCCATAATGTGATATATTGCTTATAAAATACAAAAAATCTCTACATTACCAAATTTCTAGGATGTTATTCTATACTAATCCTGAAATTATATCTTAGGGTAATGTGCTCTAATCAGAGTTAATCTAAATCTCATTTCCAACGTTTGTAGTGAACTACCTCTGATACCAACTGTAACACCCCAACCCCAGTTACCTTGACGTTGGTGCATTATTTTAATACATTAGCATGATTACAAGGAATAATGACCCAAAGGACCAATTAGTTTCATAGTATTGGAAACAAGATACATACATAATTTAAACATTACAACTTTAAAAGAAAAACAACACTAATTTATTCCATTAGAAACATCCAAGACTCCTAGATTATGCCTACAAGTCACTCATAACTAACACCTTTATATCTAGGGAAAATGAATCCTTAAAAAGGGATGAGCTCAAATGCTTAGTAAGGGTAAGAAATACCGTGGAAGATAAAATAAATATTAAGTATGGTGAATAATTGAAAACACATTCCTTAACGAATAATAAACATGAGCAATTTATGGAAGGAATATGAATTGAGTAAATAATGACATAATAAAACATAATCATCAGTGTTCCAATAGTCGAATAAAAACATGAAATATCAATAGCTAATCGCATAATTATGAAATTTATAATTCCGGACATCATAACCACATAGTCAAGGCCTTGCGCCAAGACTACAAAGAAAATTTTATCAAGGCCATGTTCCAAGACACTAGGTTGTCTCATGAGACCTACCGATGCATCGAGGAGCTATAGCGGGATCCACACATCAGTTACTAAGCCCAATGCATTCCTTATATGAAACAATGGAAATATAATATAGAAATTCGTATTAAAATTAGCATAGAAAATTTCAATACTTTATCCATAAACCATGAATGGTATTGAAATAGAACATCCACTGTCAAAAATAACTCATTAAATACAATATGGAAGCTTTTATTATAATAAATTTACCTCAATAGATAATAATGATGTATATATACATATATGAAAATAATCATCAAAACTATTTGAGAGATATATCCCCCTTTTTCTTGAAAAAATTTAAAAGTCTCACTATTTATCATAAAGCCGTTTAAATTGGATTTTTTTTGAATGAATGAGTCCCATACAACATTGAATGATTTAAAAGGAATTTTTATTTTAAAACTTTAATTTCCATATAAATAAATCCTTAAAACCATTTTTAAAGCATGGAAATTAATGAGAAATATTTAAAAGAATAAATCGTTACAACATTTAAATTGATATTTTAGTTAGTGTTCATAAGAAAAAGTGAGACACTTGAATACAAATAATTGAGGAAATGAAAACATTATAATATCATGAAAATAACAGGATTCATGATAAACTATATCAAAGTACATTATATACACCATATAAAAGTGAATTGGCATATAACAACAAAGAAGATTCAATGGAATGTAAATTGAGATGAAATCCCTTATAATGGCCATATCCTTAGTTTAAGGTTAAATTAATGACATAATTATGTGTGAAAAATAGAAATACACTCAATACGATTGGATATTAAGTGTAAATAAATCATAGTACATTCACACATAATCTTGTAAAGACAACACCAATGACTTGGATGTTTAACTCAATGAATTGAATTTGAGTTAATATTACTCTTATCAAGTTCATATCAATGACTTGAGAAATTATCAAAGGAGTGATTATGTGTATAAAAAGTATATATAAAAAGATCGGGATGAAAATTACTATATAATTAACAAATATTTATTCCACACGTAATTTTGTAGTAAAATAATCAATGAAGAATTCGTAAAGCCAAATGAGTAGAAATTGAAATGTGAAATTCCCTTATCGATTTGGTAACTTACAAAACATACACCCCTTTAAAGAATAGTTATTCGATGATGTTTTAAATACCAATATAAGAGGTTATATTTCACAAGGAATACAATCATGGATAGTACATACACCACACAAAATGAAATAGTAGAAATACAACATGAATCTCACGGGAATAAGAAGTGAGATGAAATCCACTTAACACCTTGTAATCAATAGATTCGTACTAAAAAATGTTAATAAAAATCAAATTATTCACTTAATACCATGAATATAAATATAATATTAACAATATATATCATGTTTCAGTACACAATACACCACATGCAATAAATAAGTGGCAAACAATGAAAATCTCAGGAAATTTAGAGTGAGTTGAAAAACCCCATACATTGTACTTTTCCTTGGAAAAGGATAGATTAACCACATGTATAAGAGTTAAATGATTATTATTAAATTATAAATGAACCATATACATAAACATGAAATAATATATGAACTTCTAATTTTACTTTGTTAATGATATTTTATGAGCATCATCCTTCTGGGTGTTAACTGATTCATTTCCATTTATATGAATTGTGATGTAAGTAATGTTTTTTATAGATATGATGTCTCTTATTCATATTAATAATGATAATAATTCTTTAAACATTATTTTAGTCATAAAATGAAAATTAGACTTGAATTGATAAGATGGGGAATGAATCTCATCGCGTAGGTGGAGACAATAATCTGTACGTACGCACGAGCGCCAATATAATTCTTTTGATATTCAAATAATACATAATTGGATGGTATATCATATATAAAGAATAATTATAATGTAATATTTATTATTTACATCATTTATAATCATTATTATACCAATAAAAATGACGATGTATTTGAATAACAAACCACACCACGACTTGGAGACGGTAATCCATACGTACGCAAATATGGTGACTTTGTCATTTATAGGATAGATAGAATAATGAATATGGTTGTAAATTTTTTATAATAAAATCATAGAATATATAATATAATAGATTTACTATTTCAAAATGGAAACAATAAGAAAGGAGGAAGAAGAATGGAACATGAAAGAGGTGATGAAATATTTACCTCTTTTTAAGGATCTTCCTTTTGATTTGATCAAAAGGGAACCTTATGACAGCTTTATGAATAAAAGTAGGACTCTAAGATTAACAGAGGATAGATTTGGGGATATTTGGGCAGGATTTGGATGAGCCAAATGGCTTTGAATGTGTTAATATAAGAGAAGGGGAGGTTCCCTTTTATCAGAATGGTGAGAGGCACCTTAGGATAAGATTGAAATATTATTTTATAATAAAAACATTTTTAGTTTATAATGCCTCCAAAATTACTTATTTAAATTATAAGGATTTTATGGGTGTAAAACCACCAAAAAAATAGGTTTTATACAGGTTTGGTTTATTATATTAACATTATCTTTTATATTTATCTCGTTGTTAAATAGTTTTACATTTACCTTATTGGTTGGTATTTGTATATTACATGGTTAATTAACATACAATAAACATCCAAGAGAACCGAATGTGGTTAATTAATGATTCTATTATCATTATATATGTCTTTTAAATTATCCTTAGATTTTTAGGATTATTTTATCAACCAATTATATTGTATTTGTTTTAAAATCTCATTAATGTCAATTTTGACATTATTTGATAATTAATTTTTTTATAGTCTTAATAACATCATTAATTTAAAATACATACATTTAATAAATTATAACATGTCATAGCCACGTATAAATTTTTTTATGGAATCAAAACTTTCATATTATTTTTATTTTTCTATTTATAATATCATTTATTTGATTCTTTCAATAACAAGGAAAATAATGCATCAATATTGTTTCATACATAAATATATTTATATTATGTTAAAAAATTATAAATATAATATCCTAAGGTATTAAGTCTTTTTACATTTCTAATTTTTATTTATAGTCAAATATATCAATTATATAACCTCATATAAACATTGTTTTACAAAAATATAATTTCTTTTCTCATTTTTGTCTTTACGTTAGATTATTTAATATAAAATGTCATTATCACTCCCAAGTAGCTCGATGGGGTCCCAAAATCCACCCAAGGATGAACCTGGTCGGACCTATATCATAAAAGTATGTTAATACACGTTTTAGTGTAATTTAATATTAATATAATATTAATTTTAACCGTATTTACATGATTTACACCTTTAACCACGATAAATAAAATATTTACTGAAGTAAATCTTCCAAATTTCTAAAAATAAAAGTTATATATTTACACAATTTTAAAATATGATTACAAATATGGAATCCATTTTTACAAATTCAAGACACAGAAGTGGACGAAATTAATTTAATATTAATTCTTGTTGTCAAAACAAAAAGCGTATTTTTATGAATTAATAATTATCCAAATATTGACAGGTGTTTATGTCCAATTTAATCTTGAGATTAAATCCAATGAAATAAATTATATTAAATTATAAATATATAATCTAATTATATTTAATAACCATTAAAATTTTTAATTTAACATTACAAATTATTTCAATTAAAAATGTTTTTTTAATTAAAATTTAGTATTTTCATTATTCATCGAAAATTGTATGATTTCAGGAAAAATTCAAAAAATTAACCCCAAGCTAATTTTGATATTCCGAATCAAAAAATGATTACTATTTTGAATGATAAAATTTATAAAATTGCATATATTGGGTATTGTTATCCACAACGGCTAGTCTGAATGGGTGCGATATTTTTGAATCTCAAAGTTGGGTGCAATGTAAGCTATTACATTATTCAAAGGAAAACATACCATGGAAGCTTTGGGTGTTACATTTATTTCATTCCAAATCCCCCTAAATTATGATCTGGTATTTATACTTTCAATGGAGTCCTCCCAAGGTTCCCTCAATCCCCCTAAGGTCCCAACCTTCTAGCTTTTGAAGATAGTCTTCAAGATATGGGAACCTTTCACCCTTCCCTTTTTAGTAAGGATTTACATTATGTTATGTATTATATTTCCCATATTTTTATGTAGGTTTATGTTATTATATATTATTATTACATTCCATTTCATGTAAAAATGATGATAGAACCTTTCTACTCTCATCAATTTATTTTCTGAATTTCAAGCGAAACTGTTAGGCTGCCGAATATTTTGTAAAAGAAATAGCGTCTTCTCATTCCTTTTATGTTTTTTTTCATTTCTTATCTAATTAAAATATTCATACCTTTATCTTATGATGTAACCATAATATATTATTAATTATTTATGAGTGGTTTACCCTTTTCCCCTCTCTTTTTAATGTTTTCTTAAATGATATTATATAGCCGTTATGCAGCAGAATTTTCATCTCAAAATCTATCTCTTCTTCTCAAGAAATTATCTTGTATTATTTATGTGGATACCCAAACTTATTTTCATTTCTAGTGGTATTCATAAATACATAAAATTTATCTATTTTTTCTGTAATTTACATACATATAACCCTCACTCCATTTCAATGGGTTATAAATAACATAATGATCTTATTTTTAGGAACATATTTTAAACGTCACGATTTTAACATGAAACCCATTTCTTGGATTCTATTTGTATTATTTTTGAGATATTTGATTATGATATATGTGGGTCACATGAATATAATGATATATTAATGTTTCATCCTGATAGAGCTCAAATGCATTGGGTAAAGAATTAATCTCTAGAGATGACATGTTTCACAATACCTTGGTGAATAACCTTGGAAATGTTTTTATAGAACCTTGGGAATGAACCATGGAAATATGTTCATGAATTTATAAATGAAATTTTGTATCCACATATTCATGTTGTGATTTGTGTTAATTTTATTATTTTATGCCTCTTTTTCTATTGCTCATGTCTTGTGGTTTTTATCATGTTCTTATTGATATCACTAGTAAACTGATTCCGTTGATTTCTTTACTGGGCCTTCTGCTTACCCTTTACATTGTTAAATGTTTCTAGGTTATGAGATGAATATATTGTACTTATTATGAACATATTATTAAGCCTTTTAAGTGGATTATAAGAATGTTTTATTTTGTTTTCATGTTTTAGTTTCCTGATTTACAAGACACTAGACTTTAAATATCCTATGTTTGTAAAATGTTATAAATGTTATGGAATAAAAAGGTGGGATGGTATATAATCAGTTTTAGAGCTAGACAATACATCAAATTTTTTTATTACTAAACCACGATAAAAAATTCATTCCCAAAAGATGACATAATCACCAGATTCTTTTTCTATTTATCCTAAAACAACAAGAAATTGAATCTGATAAACTAACTAAGTCTTATTCTTGTCCTCTATGGTAGAACATTCCTAAATTTGTTGTATACATGAGTTATTTGAAAAGACATTTTACATCATGTATGTTTAACTCTTTTTTATTTTTATTTTTTGAAATTTAGAACACATACAATCACTAAAATTAATTTCATGTTAACTAGATTTTATGTCGAGTATTCTTCTACTCATTCAACTATAACTTGTTTGATCCACTGATTTCCATGCATCATCATGATTTAACTTTTTGTGGTACTCATTGTAGTTTAACAACTTTTATAGAAATACAAACTAAACGTTTTAAATTTTCATCAATATATTTACTTTGATTAAACATAATTCCATATTTATTTTAAAAAAATGATAAATAAGAATGAAATACATTTCAACCATTAAAATTATTTCAAATTCAGTTTGAAACATTTTTTTGTAAAGAATTAAATAATAAATATTTATGTGAACTATAGATGATATCATCTGAATTAATATGAACAATGGAAACATTTTTTTTAATTAATTTATAAAATGTAATGGTCAACTATAACATTTAAAATCTATTTGAAATAATAAAAGAGTTGATACTATCATACAAAGATCTAGATTTTTGTCTTAAACCAAAATATTTTTTTTTCAATAATGATTTTAGAAAAGGTGCATTTGAAATTTGTGGTGTTGATCAAAAAAAAAATACAATTATATAAACATTCAAGAGTTACTCTTGAAATAAATTTTATATATTTTTAAATAGAAGTGTGCTATAAATGAATGAAAAATTCTAATGGTTTCATATATGGCTATAGGTCACAAATTATCCTCACAGTCTATACCATCTTCTTGAATATATCATTGTGAAACTATTTTTGAGTTATATTTTTACTATTGTTCCATATTCATCAACCTTTTTTATAAAAGCAAATTTAATTCTGATTTTATGGTGTCTTTGGGTCTATCATAATGTTTTAAAGCAATATTTATTTCAAATTGATTATGTACATATTATATATCCATTACCTATAATTCAAAATTAATTTAATTAATTATGTTCTTATGTTCAAACTATGGAAATAAAAATTGATGTTTAACGTAGTTTCATAGAGAACCTCTAGTTTGTGTACTTATGTATAAATAATAAACTACAACACCAATGTTATTGTATTTATTAGTCCTGTAATGTTTAAAAATGATGTTTCCGTTACAACATTGTTTTCTAAATTTATTGGTTTTGGTGAATAAATTTCCTCCGAACTGGATTATTTTTTGGAAGGTTTTATAGTAGAATCAGATGGTTTTGAATTTTTTTAATGTTCATAAATATTGCTCATGGTTCACTAAAGAGGTTATAGGGTCATTTGTTTATGTATCAAAAAAATAGACATGGAAATACTATTCCATAGACTTTAATCCATTATCAACAACTCTATAGGATTTACTAGATGTTGAATAACAAAGGAAAATACCATAATAACGTTTGGAAGAATTTATTTCTTGAATTAATTTATTGTTAATAAAAAATACATTTTAGAAAAAAACACCAAATTAACAAACACTATGTTTTCTATTATACACATGATCATATTGGGACTTTTCAAAATATGTCTAATTAAAACACCATTAATTATATAGTAGGTTATGTTCACAGCCTCTTCCCAAAAGTATACTGGTATGTCATATTCTTTAGGAATCGTCTATGATATATTTTTATGGATTATATTTTTTCTTTCTACTACTATAATCAGCTATTGGGTCCTTGGTGTAGTGATGTTATCATTATGGCCATTTCGGAAGAAAAATTATTTAATGTCTTTATTTTCAAATCCATGGACATGGTCATTACATAAGGAAATAATTATATATCCACATTGGTTTTAAATAGATTTTTTATACTTTTAAAGTGAGAGCATTATTCACATTTATTGGATAAAAAATAATACCCATATATACTTAGAGAATAAATCCACTACTACATATACTTCCACAAAACAAATCAGGAATCCATAAAAACCATCTCCAAACCCTGATCATGAAAAGGCCTAAAGAAAATTCCCAATCCCCATGGGCTGGAACTAGTTCCAAGGTATCATAGATGTTGGTTCGGGAATGATTTACCAGAGTAGGGATACATAAAGCATAAAAACACAATCGATAAACCAAATCAAAAAATTTATCCAAACAAGCTTTAAAACAAATCTAGAACTGAATACATTGGTTTTAAAATAAAACAATATTTCAAAATAAAAATAAAAGTGTCATAAAAATGATGACCAATGACTCCACACAATAAGGGGTCATAACCCAAAAGTTTTCTCCACAACACCACATCATTGAAGGGAACTAACAACCTGAACTGCCATCACCAAAGGCTTTACCATTACATGTTTCAACAAAGATAATGTCTAAAAAAACCCATGGGGTATTATTAGGATGTGAACGAAATACCAATAGGATAACATTAAGACATTACATAGATTATGCAATACAATACCAGAAGCATTCTAGTTCTGATAAGCAATATGTGGTGGAAATAATATCTAAACAATGAAACATTTAAATGCAATCATTTATCAAAGTGAATATTCAATGAGTGATAAAATTTAAATAAAAAATGTAATATACTGCATTTTACATCAAAACCCAACATTTTCCTAAGATAAATACAAAAGATTTAATGATCTATAATCTCAAGAATAGTCCTAGGAACTAGTTAGTCTCAGGCCCCATGTACATCGTATCATGGTTGAATGTAGAAAAAAAATCCATTATCTTGAATGTGACACTAGTAGGGAACATAGAAAAAACCTATTGTTCTATAACCATAATCAATATATTTTTTTTAGTTTTTTCTTTATCCATTTTTCACAGTGAAATAGGGATAAAACTGCTCCAGATCACCAGTGAAGTAGTGCATATCTTTCCTCCTAGATACTCAGGTTTCCCCCTTTTTTTCAAACCATTTTAACATTTTAACAAAATCAATTATCACATAAAACATCATTTGTGGTCATAATCATATCAAAAGAGTAGCTACAAATAATTTTCACCACTTACATCACTCAATAAATACTTTTTAATTTCAACTGAATAACATCAAAAAATATGACAATGTTTTCACTAATGTTTTTTTATAAATTCATTATAAGAGTTATAAAACAAACCAAATTATCATAACATAGAATATACTTATAAAACACCCAATTTAACATAAAATTCATACCGAAAAATCATTTTATTAACATGTAGCACCAAAACCAAATTTCATAGCATGGATAATGAAGAAGAATTGTGATAAAAATATAAATTATGTGAAGATACCTCATCTATCTATGCTTACACATGAGAACACCTACCATAAGTGTAAAAACCCTAGAATCATGGTGTGAAAGTCCAACCGCACCACCACCACACCACAATGAACATGGATTAAGCCTACAAACAGAGTATTTGGACAAGAAACCCAAGATCAATCCCTATTATATTATACCCCTAGAAAGACATAGGACCCGTCAAGTATAAATGGTAAAAACCCTAAGAAAATGGAAGAAACCATATAAAAAATGGAGGAAGAAAGAATAAGACCCACTTACTTAAGAGATCGGGCAGAATTTACCCAAATACACTAGTAGAAAAATTTGAAAATTTCCAAAATTTCATGTTATATTTGAATAAGGATTATAAGGTCATTTGAGAACTGAAATGGGGGAATAGATGAAGAAATTAAATAGTTATAATGAAAACATGTTACATCTTAAAATTTGCATGATTTGAGAAATTCTAAGATGTTATACCCTAATAAGCATTGCATATGATATCCAAAGATGAAAAAAAATAAATGGGGACATTCCTAGGGTCATTGGTCTCAGGTGAGAGTTGGAATCACTAAAAAAAATATTAATAAGATATTAAGTAAACAATATTTTGTTAGAAAAATAAATGAGCATACGAGCTTTCCGAATTCCTTAAATAAAAACCCAAATCCACCATGATTAGGGATTAATAAATGATATAAAATAATATGGTGATGTTAATATATTAGGGGAGGCCATTTTGGAAGTATAATGGGTTATAAATGTTCAAAGTATAAAGAGATATAAAAGAAACAATGCTGGATGGTAAATTTGTAAATGTGCTAACATTTTGGAAAAAATACTAAAACACACCCATTCAACAAAAAAAATGAATTTGAAACCACAACAACAATAAAAAACTGTAAATTATGTGAAATTAAAATGTAAAATAAATCATTTATGTGAAAATTCACCACACCAAGAAATATATTCTACCCTAAAAAAGTCAACCAGAATCCTGAATGGATAACATGAAAGGGTACTCCTTCTCATCCCACATCGACCACTCCAACGTCTCATATGTATCATTCCCATGATACTAAACTACTTAGACTAGTAGATTAGAAATTAATTATAAACCAAATTCTTGGAATTCTACTATTCACACAGGCCGCTCAAAAATAGAGATATTAGGATCTATATCAAACACTTCCTAATTCACTACATGGGATAGATCTGGGTTTATTTCAACAATTGGGAGACACAACTAACATCATGGATGGATGTCAATTGATATGTTCAGTCCAAATAGAATTCCCCCAATCCGATATGCTCGGTGATCTCAAAAGGTCCATCATACCGCCACATAATCATCCCTTTCTTTCCTAATCAATGATGGAACAGACGTGGGGCCACATTTAATAATATCTATCACCCACAGAAATATCTAGGTCTCAACGCCTCTATTCAGCATATGATTTATGGAGACTTGAAGCTATCAATAAGCACTGCTTTATAAACTTATCCTTCTCAGATGTCTTTAACACCAGACTCATCCCCAACAGTGGGGTGTCACCTTCCTCGGCCCAATGCAAGGGGGGACCGACATGGCTAACAATCGAGCACCTCAAAAAGTGCCAGTATAATCGATGATGGGTAACTTTTATTATAAGAAAACTCAAAAAATCCCCCATGGCTATCCTAGGAACATATAAAAGATTGTACACATGCCAGTAGCATTTTCTACAATATCTAAATCACCAAAATTGTGTGGCCATACGTTTGAGGTTGTTTTTTCCTGTTCATATAAATTTGAGACCCCAAGGCCTTCAGATGGCCTTCAAAAAACATTGAAGTCAAATGGGTGTATCTATCGTAAAAAAATCGTGACAACACACCATGTATCTTTACTACCTCTTAAATATACAAAAACACCAACTCCTCTAACATAGTTGTATATCTGATCGGAATGAATTGTGATGATTTGGTTAGATGATAAATCAACACCTAAATGGCATTCATACCTTGATTTTTACGAGGCAACCCAAAACTGAAATCCATGGTGACCTCGTCCAACTTCTAGGTAGGAATGGGTAATGGCTGGAGGAAACCAGAGGGCCTTTGATACAATTTTGTCACCTGCTTCAATGTGTGGATTATTGAAAATAATTTAGTTATATCTAATCTCATAGCAGTCCACCTAAACTACTGACAGATATCATAATACATCGTTGTGTCACCCGAATGGATAGCCCACTGAGACTAGTGGCTAACATTTATCAACACATTCCTCATAGATAATGGCAATACTGAATCTACCTTGAAGTACATGATGCCCTCAGGAGGCTATGACCAATCAGAAGATGTCTCCCCACCATGAAAAAACTACTTCAACCATTGAACAAGTTCATCAACAGGCTGTTCCTGCTAAATTAGCTTTACGTGAGAATGAGTCATTAGAAATCGTTCCAAGAATGTACCCCCATTTTTCTCCTTGGTTTCCACATGCATCTGAGTGAAGAGACCCATAAAATTCCACTCATCACTGGATGTCCTCAAATGATGAACTATGACTCTTCTTCTTAAGACGTTGGCCACCACGTTACCCTTTCCAAGGGTATATATAATGTAAAAGTCGAACCCATACATTTACACGATCCAGCGACACTGCCTCATGTTGAGGTCCTTCTGTGAAAAGATATGGGTCATGTTTTTGTGATCTGATTTTACCAAAAATATCTCCCCAAAGAGATAGTGATGCTAAGTCATCAATCCATGCATCAAAACTGTTATCTCCATGTCATTGGAAAGGTAATTCATTTCATCTGGTCAGAGTTGGAGAGAGCCATATACCACCACATAACCATCTTTCATAAGCACATATCATAGGCCTATACATGAAGTGTCACAAGACACCACATATCCCAATCCAGCCTCTAGAGAAATCTGAATGGTGGTAGTAGTCAACCACCTCTTCAACTCCTCAAAGTATGCCTTAGATTATGGTCCCCATACAATCTTGACACCTTTATAGGTACGTACGATCATCAGAAATGCAATCAGAGATAAATACAAAAAAAACATTAATAACCTTTGAGGCTAAGGAAAATTTTGACCTCGAATACATTATTTGGATACACCCATTAAATAATAACATTGATCTTCTTGTGGTCCACAAAATCCCATGGTTCGAAGGTCACATGCCCCAAAAATTTCACGTCCTTGATCCAGAGAGTGTACTTGGACAACTTTTCATAAAAGAGAAGCTCTTGAAATGTGCCTAAAAAAGTCTGTAATTGAAGTTTATGTTCCTCCTCGGATCATGAATAAACTACGATGTCATCAAGAAATACAAAAACAAAATAATCGAGATACTGATGCATCAACATGTTCATGAGTTCCATAAATACCGCTAGAGAATTTTTCAATCCGATGAGCATGACTGAATACATGTAGTTTTAATACCTGCTTCAGAAGGCACTCTTTGGGATATCATTCTTTTTCACCATGTGTTCCTGATATCTCAAATAAAATTCTATATTATAAAACCACATTTCCCCCTTTATATAATTGAACAAGACATATATTCTGGTCAAAGGATATTTTTTGTTGATTTTTACCATATTCATCATCCAATAGTCAATACACGACAGGAGGGATCCATTTACATTTTCTCAAACAAAACATGAGATGACAAAGGAGGGATGCTCAGGTGAATGAATCCTTTGGATTCTATGTTTTTCCTTCTATATATTTAATTCCCTCAGCTGAGTTGGGGCTATGCAATTTGAGGTAAGAGATATCAGTTGTGTTCTCGACAATATATTAATAGAGAACATAACATTCAGATCTGGGGGAAAACCTATGAAATCATCCAGAAGCACGTCCACTACAAGAGGTAGTCAACAATCAGGAGCATGAAAATTTTCTTCTATCATGGGAGATGATAACTAAAAAACTAGATCTCCAAACTCTGGGAGTGGAAGTCAAGAACGACTCGACTGAGGATCCCATTCCCTATGAAAAACCAAAAAACTCCCCTTAGGTTCCCTGAAACTGACCCACCATCTATAGAAATTAAGGTGAACATGAATGTGTACATTCCAATCCATAGAATGTATCACATAAAATAGATACATATCTATGACCAGGAGGTTCCACTCCATCTCAATCCCTGACACAGAAAGTGCACATGATGGGCACCTGAGACTATACTCCTTCTTCTATCCTCGCAGCGTCACCAAATCAATAACAATGGACAAAAGCTCAGTTGTAAAATTATGATTGTTCACAAAATGAGAATAAATTAATGAAACTTAGGTACCCAAATAAAAAAGATAAGTAGTTATATTATATTCAACAAAAACGGTACCTTGAACTGTCGACGGTCCCACCTCTAATCCTGCTAGTGCCTGATCCACAACATGGAGATGTTTGTTCTCTTCATGAGGATGACTGCTAGTCAGTGGATATTCCCCAAACTGGATCTACCCAAAAAGGATCCATCCCTACCACCATGGCCACCAATTCGAGATCCCCCCTCCTCAACGGATTAAACTGAGCCGGTACTCCTCTAGCATCCAATTATTCTACCCCACTGTGAAATGGATGTGCCACACCAAAAAATTGTTGAATGTGACCCATACATCAACTTTGATAATAGGGATTCAGAGAAAATGGGTATGATGTTTGCATATTCCCCGACCTCCCACACTGCTGGTACACGATGGATATCGCAACAGAATCCATAGATGGAAATTGTCTGGAAAAGTGTCCTGATCTACCACCTCCCAACATCCATTTCTCCTCTCACTTACCTTTATTTTCTGAAGATATTACACTACCCACATCTGATATTATCTCCAAGAAATCACCCCTTCATTTTCATCCAATCACCACCATTAATGTCTAGTCAAAAACCTCATCATAGGTCCTCAGCTTAAACCTAAAAACCTAGAAGTATATATCTGGCTGGAAGCCTTTATTTAACCATTTGGCCTTTTATTTCTCATTATAGATGAAGGAGCACACCTAACCAACATGGGATTTTTTTTGGAATACTCTATCTCTGTAATCTCTCCTTGAACAATATTCATTAATTGAATGGATATAGAATGTTCCAAGACTACAAGAAGATATTGATCATTGAAGACATCCTTGAAATATCCCTTGTGTGTCTTCTCTTTATTTCCAGTTTGGCAGAATAATTCCACAACTTGTGGGTAGGAACCTAAAACAAAAAAGAGGCACACTTCACCCTAACCTCCTTAGGTGTGTCTAGAATCTCTAACATGGGATCAATCTTTTCGAGTCATTCCTCTTCTTCCGGGGGTTCTATACTACCTTGAAACATAGGATACTTTTTTATCAAGAACTCTTCATCCTTATCTTTTCTATGACTAGTCTCATCATCTATAATAAAAGTAGTAATAGAAGATGGTTCAGGCCCTAGATCATGGAATTCCCTAACTACAACCTCTATTATCCTCTAATCATGTAGTGAGAGAGAACTCTCATCGACTTCTTCCAATGGGGGCATGTGATATTTCTGGGGAGGTATATTTATACAAAATAGAATATTCAAAATAAAAAAAAGGTAAATAATTTATTAAAATATATTCAATAAAATCAATTATAATTCATCCAAACACATTATAATGATGAAAGAAGTGACTACCCAACCCCCGCATGATGTCAACATGTAGTCTACAGCCCACATGTCTCACTTATAAGGGAATTCAAACAAACAATTTAATTGTTCTACATATACACGAGGTCTGACAAGATAGGTGGAGGCCAATAACCCAAATCCTGAACAAAATATACAGTCCTGATAGTCCCAACTCTTTTCTAGCCAATCACATCCCAAGATAATAATATAAACCAAAAAAATTAACTTCCTCTCATATAATTTTTTCACAGACTGAATATTGTCTCCATAACAACAGGCACCAAACCCGGCCCATGGCAAGGTCAAAAAGGTGTTACCTATCCACACGGGTTGGAACAAGTGGATGGTTATCATTGATTTTGGTTTGGGAAGTATTTACCTGAGTATGGATACATAAAACATAAAAAACTATTGATAAACAAAATATGAAAATTCATGCCAAAAAAACATTATAAAAATTTAAGTTGAATACACTATTTTAGACATAAAACAAGAGGTCTAAATACAAATAAAATTAGAAGAAGAACTTCCGCAAGGACTCCACAAACAATGGGTTCATCACCTACATGTCGTCTCTACAACACTATACCATGGAAGGGAACTAACAACCCGAACTACCGTCACCCTAGGCACTGCCATTACCTTTAGAAAACCTGATCATGTATAGTTACATTGAAGTGGTGTAGTACGGTTTCATCATAATCCCAATATTATACCACCAAGATATTCCATATATTTTGTAATAAAAGATAAAAACAATTTTAGTTTTTATAAGAAAGAAGTGTTAGAAATAATTTCTAAAGAATTAATCTTTTAAATGTATAAATTTTTCAAAGAAAATTTTCCATGAGTGATATCATTTCAATAAAAAATGAATTATAATGTATTTTCCATAAAAAATCATAAGTCAAAGATTAATGAAAAATAATCAATGAGAATTAATCTCAGGAACACCCATAGGGACTAGTTAGTGTTGAGCCCCATGTACATCATATATAGGTGTAAAGTAACCCGAGAAAAATATATTTTTGTGCACGAGACACAAGTATGGAAAATACTAATAACTTATTATTCACCAACAATCAAAAATATATTTTTTATAGTGTTTTATTTATCGATTTTTTCTCATCGGAACATGGATAAACCCACTCCGGATCACTACCATGCTAGTACATCTCCTCAATCCTAGATACCCAAGTTCCCCATTTGTGTTCGAAATCTTCTTCACATGTTACAAAAATCAATTATCACATAGAAACATAATAAATTTTTATAATAAACTAAAAACAATAGAAACACATGATTTGAACCCATACATCACTCAATAAAACCTTTATAATTATAACAGAATAACTACACAAAATTTAACAATGTTTTTCAAATCAAAATCCATTAAAAACCCTACTATGAACACAATGTGAATACCAATACTCACCAAAATAGAATTTACAGTAGTAAACCATTTTTATATATCCATTAAAATGTTATAAAATACTCCCAATTGGTATAATAAATAATAGACTCGTAAAACACCCAATTTAACTCATATTAGTACCTAAAATTCATTTTCATAACAAACATCACCAAAATCAAATTTAACACCAAGGATAATAAAGGATATGTGTGGTAAAAATGGAAATTAATAAAATGTAACTCATCTAATAGTGATTACATATGGAATCACCTACAAAAACTATCAAAACCCATGATTTTTTGTGAAACATTTTCAACTGCACCCCTTCCAAACCATTAGGGACATAGATAAATACTAAAACAACAACATTAGACCAAATAATAATGATAAAACAGTAGGTTCTAATTCGATTTTTTTTGAAATTAGGAACATCAATATGAAATGGAAGAAACCCTAAGAAAATTAGAGGAGGAATTAATGAGACCCACTTACTTGAGGGGTGTTTAAAAAAACACCCTAAATACACATGTATCTGAACATCCAAAAAGTAAAAAATGCATCTGAGGTTCGAATTTGGATGAGAAGGTCATGTGACAACTGAAATGAGGTATAAATATTTAAAATTAAATGAGTTATGAAAGAAACACGTTACCTCTTCAAATGTAGAAAATTTGAGAAATCCTAGGATGTTTTTTTGAATGATTTTACTTTGACGTGTATTATTTTTATCATATAATTTAATGAGTTAGGTTCCATGTAAAACTGAAAATAATTTCAAAATAAAAAAATACTTTCAAACATTCTTAAAAGTCCCCGCCTCCCTCTTATAAAAGGAGACCACCTCTAAACTATTACTCAAAACTCTTAAGACACTTGGATCGTCCAAACATGACTCCAATAATCTCTCAACATCCCTCTATTCCATGTAGAAGCCTTATTTTTGGGAAGAATGAAATTAAATAAGCCATTTTGGTTCAAACCAAATGGAGTTACTCGATTTAAAGGCGGTGTCTTATCAAATGTTATTTTCTTTTATTTTCCTTGTAAACCCCCCTAAAACCTCTTTATTCCATTATTTTATAACATCACTAATATATTAAATATTTTTGGATGTTTTTATGCGAATTATTAGATATAAACTTCCACACACCTCCAGCTAATGTATAAGATCATACAGTTTTTGTGGACAACGAACTACTACCTCACGAAACGATGATTGTTCAATTATATCCTACTACCTATCATAGTGGAAATTATGATGACACTATATTTATATTTAATATATATTATATTTATATTGTATCAATTTCTCTATATTTTTAATTTATATCATACCATTATTTTTTCCATAATTGGTAAATATGATAATTTCATTAGAGGAATTGCAGACTATCACCCTATCAAAGTGATAAGATTCATCCATTCCCTATGTGGAACATATAAAAGATTGAATTAATTATATTATATATGATATTATACTTTAATTATAATATGATAATGTATAATTACGATTTCACACACTTAAATATGGAATTGAAATCAAAGTAGAGTTTATATGTACATACGGGTTGTCGTCTCTATGAACTGTGCATTTCTTTTATTATCTATAAATGTTATGTACTACTATAATTAATTATATATATATATTGGATATATATGATATCTAAATCATGAATATCATTTTGGATAAAAAGGTCTTTTGACAACATGGAAAACATGTAATTATTAGAAGTTCATTTTTAACTCAAGTACCAAATATCAACAAAATGACCGTATTTAACATAAATGATTTTATAATGTTTATAAAATCTTAATAAGTGATATTAAATGAATAATAACCATTAAAAAGGTTCTTAATAATGTATAAATTAACTTTATTTTATTATTCATGAGATTAAATACTTAAATACTCATGTCGGACATGAGGTAAGGGAACATCTGATCCAAATTTCCATTCATTGTGTTAATCGTCTTATTTTAATTATGGCATTCAATAATTTTGTATGAAATAAATTCTTATGTATTACATGAATATAAACATTACTTATGTTTATTTATATTTCATACACATAATCAATCTATTTTATTTAAAAAATGATCATTGTAAGGGACATTGTATCAGTAACCATTCATTGATGCATACTTTTATTTTTACACGAAAATCCATTATATAGTGTGTAAACCCATTTTACTTTTAAATTCATTAAAAAAGAGTCTTTTTTATGAATAATTATACTAAATGACAAAAATAATGTTACTTTTTAACACACACAATGACGATGACCTTTCCGCCTCCACAAGAATTATTTGACATTTGGCTTCCTTAACAAGTTGTACTGTTTTTAAAAGGAAAATAAATTCCATATAAATTTTTAACATATTTTTTTACTTATTTTTTTGGGAATGTATTGATTATGTAAATATATGTAAGTTTTTTATTGTGATTACAATGTGGAAATGTTATATTTCCATTATGTTTTTCATTTGTTATGATTATGTTATGGTTTTGAGAATTGTTTACACATACAGGTGGTTCCATTATAATATTAGGGAAGGTGAGCCTGAGATACATCTTCAATTCATTGGGTAACATGATGGAGGTAAACATTAATGTATATTTTAATAAATTTAGGGAATATAATATGATGGTTATTCCAAATGCAACTCCATGTGTTTTTTTGAAAGCAACAACATATATATGTTATGCATGCCACAATTTAACATTATGATTAATGATTTTAATGTGTTATCTATAAATCTTATGATTTCATGAGGTATGTTATTGAGCTTATGGTCTGTATGTATTGATGGAATAATGATTTTTTTCTTTATTTTATAACCCTTACTGATCTTTTTATGCTCATCCCATGTTTTTGAAATATTTTTCATAGGGTATAATTTATGTTAAGAGAAAGAATGATTTGAAGAAGATTCATGACCAGAAAAGAATTATTTTTTTCTTTTAAGAGTTTTTATTTTATGAAAAAAATGTATACTACATATAAGGGTATAGATTATAATATTATATATGTAATGAAATGGTTATGGCCTAATTAAATGAAAATCTAAATTTGTAATTATCCTCAATGCAAATTATTGACTTAAATCAAGATTATGTAATGTTTAAGGATGTGGAATTATTATGGGTTATTTCTACACCACTGTTGTTCAGTGATTCCTCATCACTGGAGTTTTCACATAAAATATTTATTTTACATTCTATTTTGATGCATTAGTATTTAAATAAACCTAATTACTATTGGGTTCATCATCCATTTCATGACTAAAATTAATATCTTCTCTATGAATCATAAACATACCAATAAATTCCTTAACATATTGTTTATTAATGTCCTAAGATTATATTATTGAAACTAGTATTCCCTTATATGTCCGAGTAATAAATATCATAAATTTTCTAATATGATCTTTGTCTGACACATGATTCACAAAGGTTCTCATTGTATACACCATATAAATGAAACTGAAATACATATCAAAAACCAAATCATTATGATTTATCAAAAATGTATCATATTTTATTGTATAATTATCAAATTTCATCCCTTTTACATTATTTTTTCATCATGATCAATATCTAAGCCTTCCCATATTTCATTATCATTTTTTATATACTATATCCTATTAAATTATTCATGACCTAAATCCCAGTAAACATAATACATCTATTTGTGGATTTTTTGGACGCATGTTTAGCAGTATTATCCAATTTATTCTTATAAGTATTAGGTAATTCATATATATCCAATATAGAATTCCATATTTAAGGACCAATGATTTAAAAATTAATTATCATATTAATTTTCCACTGAGAATAATTATATCCATTAATGAGAGTAGGTTTTATGGTAGAATAACTTCTAGTCTATTAACCATTTAGATAACTAGTCATTTAATTGATAAAAATTCAGGTTTTTTAGAACACAAATAAATCAATGTTGAAAATATATTCAAAAAACAATGATACCAATAGTTGGTTGGAGTTATCATGTCAGGGGGGTTATTGAGTGCCCAATTTTTTGTATTAAAATGAATATAAATAAAATCATATAAATAATTTAAATTGACCAGTTAATCAATGCAACCGATTGATATAATCTTTTTAATAAAATATTTCAAAATGAATTATTATGTATTTTTTTGAATAATATAAATAATTTTTATCTTTTTAAAAACAAATTCATTATAAAAATATTATACAACCACTTTCTGTAAATAAATATAAAATTTATGGTTTTGTTAATTGTTTAATACAAATTTAATTTTAATCTTTGATTGAAATGTAACAAAAGACATATTATTAATAAAACAGGGGGTTCAATCTCTATCTAAAAACTCATCCCCAGCACTTTGAATCCACCTACTACCATGAATATTATATTAAATAATCAAGATCCACAACTTCTATATTGTATACCAAATATGTATACAACTATTGAGGCCACGTAGAGACTTCTTCCATAATAACTATGGGAATGAAACAGTCATCGACCACATAATGTCCTCTTCCACAACACATTTGGTAAAAAATATAATGATATTGTATATGATGTAATCTATATTCAATTTAATGTATAATAGACAGTGTGCATTTTACATAAAGTGTGAATCAAGCAAATCTCAAATATTTAATACAACAAATTCAAAGAGATGGTAAAAATATTTAAAAATGAAAAAATTTCCCCAAATTATGTTCTTTGAAGCTTCTGACTACATAGATTTATAATAGAGTGCAACACGAATCATTTCACAAAATACAACAAAAAAATAGAACATTGTGATATCTCTTTATTTTGACTGTAGGAATAGTTCATAATGTTTCATGTAAATAACTATTCAACATGAAGCTATAGGTAAGAATGATTTAGGTATGTATATTAACAATATTCACACATGATCTTGTTTTTTTTACACTACCATCATCCATGGAATCCACTTTTATATATTTAGAATTTTTTACTTATTTTAAAATAATGTTATACCGAATGTGGAGATATTTTTTAGAATATTATTCTAGGTATTTTTCCTTCACTTACATAACTCGGAAATAATATTTAACTAACTCTATAATAGTTTATGAATAAACCTTAAAATAATATTCATTATGATATTTGATAACATATCTATTAGGAACATTTAAATCTAATTAAGAAAAAATAGTGATGTTAATTCTCCAAGAGGGGACTCATCTGGATGCTAACATATTCTGGCAGTGAGTCGGGCCAATAGTGAGTAATGATACCAATAGGTCATCTTGTGGAAGGTCATTATATGTGATGACTTGACTTAATTATGAGTATTCTCATGCAGTATATCTTTTCAATATATTTACATAATAATTGGTTTTTGCTAAATTTTGATGGTAGGTCATCTTCAAAGGTGACCCAAGTCAAGTAGTGACATAATTTTTTAGTGAGTCATCCTCAACGGTGACTCATTTTTGGATTTAGGTGTTCTTTAGATGTAGCTAAATTTTTATCTTGATGGTGACTCGACCATGATGGTAGTTCATTACTAGAAGTGTGTCTTTTTGTACTTATCAAAACTTTTCCAAACTACTTAATAATATAAATGTTATCATAAATCATAAAACTCATTAATAACATTATAAGCATGGTTTTATGATCATTGATACAACGGTTCCAATAGAAGGTGAAGTTTATAAATGATGTTTTGTTATAAAAATGAAATTTAACATCATGAAATTGACTCTATGAAGTAGAAGAAATTTATGATCATATATTTTAACAAGAAAATAACACTTATTATTTAGATGAAAATGTTGACGGAATGACATGAGTTATATAAAAAAGTTGATTAATCTATTGGTACCTAGGTAGAAAATTTTACAAGACTTGTGTGGCATGATTCTGGTATTAATATAAAAGTTTCACGTTAGGTTGATCTATTATCTAGTTTTATAAAACAACATCTTTGAAGAGAATTGAAGATAGGTAACATCATTGGTGATGAAGATATCATTTAATGGTCTCTAAACATAAATTTTTTTAATGGGGACACCCATCAATAACATAGATTTGATAAGAAATTAAATATGTAATTCAATGGAAACAATATAACCCATAGAGAAAAGATGTTTATAATTCATTATAGCTTGATGTGTGGAAGAAAATAGGGAGGAAATTTTCTTAAGGGTAATATAGAATATTTTATGTATATATGGGTAGGTAATTAATAAATTTGGATGCTTGAGTGATGGTAAAATGATAACTACTGATGTCAATAGAGATAAATAACCACAAAAGCACCACCAATAATCTATTAATTAAAATGAATGGAGTATGAGAAATATTCTATCTAGTGGCCAAATACAATTGATATTGATGATGATCAACATAATAATCATGTTAATACATGATATAGATGTTGATCTATGGAATTCAATAATTTTTACGAGTTGTGTGATAATGACATGTTGAATGGTTCCAATATCATCCACTCTCAAACTATGTATGTCTTATTCGACATTGGATCTTTCTACTCTTTCATATCTGTGTAATTTTCAAATGTTATTATGATTCAATCTTAATGATTACATGTATAATTTTTAGATAATACCCATTATTCTTTTCATGAACTCATAAAAATTATATAATTCATATCCTGTTAAAGTTTGTGAGAATTTTCTCTATGAAATTCATTTAATTGTTCCCCTTATTTATTTTTTTCAATCTTATGAATGAATTTTATATCTCTAAAAAAATACCACGTTAGCTTCTATGTAAATTATGACACATAAGATATCACAAACTAACCAATGATTATATATCATTGTGATGATAGATAATAACATTTAATTAACATCATATCATGATATAGCGTTTCATTCATATTCATGTGGGGAGTTTATTTCATATGGTTTGAGAGAAACTCAATAAAAATTATATTTCTATTGTGGGATTATTTTTTATGTGTATGGATATAATTTCCTAATATTTCCATCAAAATATGAAGTTTTATTCTCAATATAACTCATAACAAGTGGCATGCCCATTTCAAAGACTCCTTATATAATAAACATTAATTATTTGAATGAATTGAAGATGAAACACCTATATAACCTTGAAAAGGGATTCACTCATCCATGTGTGTCAGCTAGGGTTAATAAATTCTTTTTAAAAAAATATAAATGTGTATTGATGAAACATTACATTGATTATTGGATGTTGAACCAGATCACACTCTTGACAATGTATCCTCTATCCTATATCCAAGACCAATTGTCTCATATGTGTAGAGATTAACACATTTCAACGATTGAATTTTTTTAGATATCATCAATTAAATAGGTTAAAATAATGATAAGCTTATGGTATCATTCTATACATGGTATCAACAATTTGAATAAATAGTGATCCCATTAGTTCTTTCTAATTCATGAACAATATTCATTGATTTAGTTAATAGAGTCTTTAAAGATTACATTGGTCGGTTTTTTTAGTATTTATAGATCATATTATTAAATATTTATTTGAAAATAATTATCAACAATAAAAAATGACAATTTTAATAAAAACCCATATCTAGGGAGAAACTACATGAAAAAATTAAAATAATTTTTATATTGGTGATAAAATTATTCATTTTTGGGTTATATAATCTTTAGAGTGTGTATATCTATTGATCTATTAAATAAAGAGGTTGTTTAATGTTATCCCTAACCAACCATGATGACTAATATTTTTATTTTTCTTAGTATAATGGGATATTATCGATTGTTTTTGGAGATTTTCTTGAGATAAATAAATCAACTCACCAAGATAACTTGAATGGGGTGAAATATCTTCTATAAAACAGAATGTGGGGAAACATAATTGGAAATGAGGATAATATTATTAATTACAAATTTGGTGGATTTAATCAAGAATAATTACGTGTTTTTAATTTATATTGATGAATCAAATAAGGAATGGGATTTGTCCTTCTATAGACTGACATGGTGATAACTTATGCCTCGTGATAATTTAATGTTCATGATAAAAATTACCAAAATAATTGTTTTAATATAGTTATGAAATTTTTAAGATTTAATATATATAGATATTATCATTAATAAAAAATTTTATACCTATACTAATAAAAAATGCATAATTTATATATTCTCAATGAAAGATTTGATTATCTGGTTTCGAAGTTGGTTAAATAAGATTGATTATAATGACAGCTCAATTCATTACTACCAAGGGAATGAAAAATCGGTTAGTGATGATTTATTTTAATACGATCATGATAACTAATACAGGACGAGGATCCCAAAATATCCAATGTTTATTTATTTTCAAATTATAGATCTATACATTCTAATGGATGTGGAGATATTGTGTCTATCTCAATTTAATTCTCATACATATATACATGTGATGATTAATGATGTAAAGAAAGAAGATGAGGAGTTAAAAAAGAAGGTTAGAAATATTCTTGTGCATATCATTGATCAATATTGAATGATATGGTTCCAGAATCATTTATTTGTTCTTTTCATAACATATTTCAGTGAATAGTTTCTGGAGGAATATTTTATGTCTTTATTCTATATAAATCTAGGATATATGAATATGTGTAGAGATATAAATGGGTTTCTATCATGGGATATAATAAAGTGAGATATTATAGAGTTTATATCTAATTTATTGGTATTTCAGAATGTTAACAATGAGAGAAAAAATTATAATGGGATGTTAAATCCATTACCCAAACCCTAATAGAAATAATAAAATATCATTATGTCTTTTCTATTGGTCTCCCAAAAATGTCTTAATGTAATAATGATATATGGGTTATAGTAGTTATCCAAAAAAAATTTAAAAATCATAGATATTACTGAATAGTTCACCTTGGATAATCGTTCTATAATATACATTATGAACGTTGTATGGAAACATGGATTGTTACATTCCACTGTGTCTAATAGGGATCTGAGATTTACCTGAATGTTCTGGTGATGTATTCATCAATCTCTTGATATATATTTGAATTTTAGCACTGTGTATCACCCTTAAATAGATGACCAGTCTTAGATAATAAATAAAACCATATAGGATATGTTTTTATATTATTTGTTTTATTTTGAAGGTCATTGGGAACAATAATTTCTTTTAGTTATGTTTTCATACAATAATATATTTCACTCAAGCATTCAAATAGATCATTATAAATCCCTTTATATAAATATTTCTAGAACTCAAAAATACATTTATGTAGTATTAAAATAAAATAAAATGGAATATATGATAGAAAATGAAACTGTAGAAAAGTTACGAGTCATTTAGTATAATATAAAGGTGACACCATGTTGGTAGAAAAGTTAAGATGACAAAAGCTAGTGTGATTTCAAATTTTAAATTAGTGACATTATGTTTCAATGACTTTATCTATTGGAAGATATTGTTGTGTTTGGAAAATAAGTAATGGTATTAAAGATAAATATTTATCCTTATGATATTATATATTTTATTAGGAAGGTAGCATACTAATTTGAGCTTCCACCAAATTTTATCTACTTTATGATGTGTTCAAAATATCTCTCATGAAGAAATACCTAACTGATCTATCAGATACACTGAACTTAGAGGTCATAAAACTAGAAAAATATATTTCATTTGGGAAATCATTAGTGTATATTTAGGATATAATATATATGTTTATATGATACATTACCACTCACCTGGTTAATGGTTTTTGGAGAAACCACTAGATTTATTAGGTTATATGGTAAACTGAAGATATGATATGAATGAATTATATTCATCATTTTTATTATAGTGATATTTTTAAATGGATAAATATATTATAATTGGGTTATAATTTAATACCCTAAAATGTTTTGATATATATATTTTGAATAAATTTTATTTCTATAGTAGTATGTGTTACACACAACAAGTTTCAAAAAACTGTATTATATTATTAGTATTATTATTTAATCATAGATGATAAAATATAGATATTAAAAAAATGAGATATTAATAGTAATATATAATTTCCAAATTTTATATTGAATAGTATTATATAATGGAGACATGTTGAAAAAAGTACAAATACTTTTGAAAAGTAATTATATTTTTAAAAAATATTTTTCTCTCAGATATTTTTTTTTGTTTTATTTATTCAATAAAAAACCAAAGTAATATTTTTTAGAAACATTATTTAAAAATATAAATTTCATTTTTCAAATATTCATGATATTATTATCTTTCATTAATATTTTAATAATTTTAGGAAAAGGAAAAATTTTCAGTGAATTGTAAAAAATAGAGGGTTTTATTGAGAATATTATTTATGTATACAACATTTTTAAACATATAAAAAATAATTATGGTATAAAAATTAGAATTAAGTTTGATAATATATTTATTAATCCAATTTTGGTCATTATAATAGTTTGTTGTTGATTTTATATATTTATACATTTTTTACTTAAGGTAATGTTTTTAACGCCTTTTTCACATTACATATATTATATTAATTTTTTACAACAAATATACAAATTATTTGAGTTTGATTTTTGAAAATGGTATCCCAACATTGAATCAAAGTCAATTATATTTTCTAATAATATCGAAATAAATTTTCACCTTAAATAACTGTAAAAATAGAAATAAATTATTTACCACACTTAAGGAAAAAATGTGTTTACCATGGGTTAATCTAGAAATGTAATTGTTAAAAAATGACATAAAACATTTCCAACAACAATTTACTTGCCATATTTGGACACTATAATGTATAAGTCTTGATAATTTTACTTTATTAGGATTTTTTGGTGAAAATATGGCCACTCCATTTTCTTTTCGAATATTACAAGTGTTCCACTCATATGACATATAAAATTACAACCCTTCCCTTATCCTCTTCAGACATGAAAACTCATTTTTTGGATGTTACCAACCGAAAAATATTCCGAATGTACCTCTCTAATCCTAAAATAAATTGTGAGGTCATAAAATCAATATATGAAGGTTTTAGGTTAAACCAAAATTGGTCTTCCGAAAAAGAGGTAATACTATTTTACTAAGATTTTTTGTATTACATCTTATATAAACTCCATAAAATATTATAAAATTGTTATGATATAATGGTAATATTATATCCCAAAACATATATTTTAATATTTTAATTTAGTAACCTATATGCTTCTCTACATTCATAAAATGGGAAATGAAATTGTTCAATATGTGTACAGTGGACTATAGCCTTTGGAACCACTGTTATTTGTTTTCTATAACCACCCCTCACAATGAGATATAATGAAATTTTAATTCTTATTTATTCTATTTGTGATATTATTATAAATACTAATTCATCATGACTCAAAAAAATTATTACATTTTATTCTGTGTGAATATAATAAAGTCACTCGTTTGTACAGTGGAAGACCATCATCTAAAGCAAGGATATGCATTCAAGGTTTAAATGGAAGGTAATAACGATGTGTTTAATGAAAATATTTTACATATGTGAAATAAAAATTATTTTATATGTGTAATATATTATGGAAATATTTTTATCTTAAACCATCTACAAAATGGAACGAAAAATCATGTGTACATACTGCTTTTCGTCTCTTTGAATAGTATATTTAATTTCATATCTCTCAATTTTATAGAATACACTAAATATATGTGTAATGAATACTATTATTTCCATATAATGGATTATATTCTGTATGTTATGGATCCATGGCCAATGTGGGAGGACAATTAATAAAAAAATCAAAACACACTCGGAAAACCGGTCAGTTATTTTCGAAAATGTGACTTTAACATGGAATTGTTAATAAATGGGTAAACAAAATGTCCGTAGTAAATCATATAAAAAAATTATATTTATATATATATTTATTTATATGTATGTTTATATAATTTATTTTTAATAGAATTATATTTATTATATAGTAGGTTTGAATGTGTATGAAGAATGTTGATACTTATAGTATGTTCTTTTCGTCAAACATTTTAGTTGTATAAGACCAATGACTTCTTCACCAACTATTTCATTTGTTTTTCTTATACAAAAACCATGAATTCATATTACCATTCTTTTAAATAATATTATTTATATTTAATTAACAATTTTAGGATATCTCTTTCATATGGTATATGGGTCTAAGGATACCTAAGTAGTAATGTATTTTTTACTCAATTTCTCTTTCTAGTACATTTATTTTGTTTGGATGCTCTATTTATCTGTGAAGTGTATATATATACCCATTTATATTAATATGATCAGAAAATTTATTTTAAATATATTTTATGATTCATTTATCTTTATACTTTCATGAGTATTATGATTAATTGTTATTAATGTGGTAATTATTTTATGATAAAATCATATCATTTATCAGGATTGTTTAGGTTTATAATTTCGATGAAAAAATATTATGGTCCATATATCAATAAACACATGAAACTTATTATCCATTTTTATTTCAATATAATACACTTTTTCATCCTTTTCATATAATTGTGTACTCTAGATTTCAAATGAATATATTTAATAAAAAATTATTTTATTATTAACATTGTTTGAAAATTCTTTTTCATCCATATCCATGTTTGAAAAAAAATTTAAACAATGTTTTTAGTACTATCCAATTATTTTTTAAATAATTTTTTACACATTATTTTCTATTAGATAAAATTAATGTAATCTTCAAGACATTTTCCAAATAAATCATATTTGCAATTTAGCAAATATGGTAGAAGAATATTTGTTTTAACATGTAGTTCATAAAACAAGTTTCATGTTTCCATGATAATTTCTCGCATTGAATACTCATTTATATATTTAAATGAATATTTTAAATATTATTTATTTAAAAATTAATTTTCTCAATTTTAGTATTGATAATATTTTTCAATTAAATGTTATGTACATGAAGAAACATTCATAGTGATATTTTGAAATCCTTATATATCAATGGGTAAATCCATTGAAGATACTTATGATTTATAAGGAATATAATCCAAATATTCCAATATTATTATTTCATATTATGTTTTGAGTATTTTATAAATTATATTTATAAATAATTTTTCACTTCAACATGGTATACTATGATAAAGTTAATTTTCCATATCTTATTCTTTGATGAATCTATAAACTAACTAGGAAGCATATTATTTTTCTATATGATATTTCATGATGAAATTATTTTAAACCCATCTCATTTCATATGTAATAATATGATTAATGTTTTATAATATTTTGTCACACATATTTTTGATTTTAATTATGTGATTAGTGGGACCTATATCTCTCTCTAATGGAATTGGTAGAGAATTATATATTCTTCGATAAAAACTAATATAATGGGTGGTGAACCATGTTTAAAAAGGTACAATATAATCTATGATAGAAATTAGAGTCTATAATAACCACAAAGATGGTTACTAGAGTGAAACCATTCCACTATGATAGTTTGGAAAGGAGTCATTAAATAATTTGGAAATTATTTTCTATTGTTGCGTGTATTTGAAAATTCTATAAATCATGTAAATGTTATGTACTGTTTTTTTGTTATTGTAATCAATTGTGATTCTTGTATTATGAATTACCAAGACTTTTTCCATGAACCAAGGTTGTGATAAATGATATATAGGGCATGTTTTTCAAATATTATTCTCATGATCACATACCCATCCACTAATGATATATAATGAAATCTCCCTTATTTGCATATAGTGAGAATAAGAGATCTCCATTTATTATGTTTCACTTTCTTACATTATTGTTAAATTTATTATATATGATTTGTCTACGGGGAATATATTTTGAAATAACATAGTAATATATGACCTAACTAACTTATGGACTAGTTTTATATGTTTCCATATTTCAAAAGGAAACACACCTTAAAAATTCATCAATATAACACAATGTTATTTAATGAATATTCATCTAATATTTTAAAATATTTATTTCTAAAATGTTTTTGACTAAAAAATAACTGAATCATATAAATTTACTACATTAAAATTCTTTTTTTTATCATAAATTGAGGGTTTTTAAGGATGAAAACCTAAGAGAAGCTTACATAAAAGGTATTCACATTATAACTATGTATTATTCGATTTGGAAATTTTAATTACCATTCTATATTTATGGATTTAATGAATAAATTCCATAGAGGCTACCTTATTCCTTTTTTGATACTATTTATGGATGATATTATTATATATTCAATGAGAATGTAAGAACATTAATATTAAGTGTTAATTTTTTTAATACTTTCGAGAATGAAAAAATATTTTCTAAAGTTATAATTTTCTTAAATATTTTTATAAAAGATCATTATTTGGTAAAATTATCTCATGTGAGGGTTTATCATGACATCTTAAAAATCTAGATGTTATTATATAATGGCCCATAATCACAAAAATTACCTTGATCTATATTTTTTTGGGTTGTTTGGATATTATTGGAGCTCTATGAGGGATTTAACCTAGATTTATAATTCAATAAACATGTTTAATTGTATGTTATCCCACTTACATCATATCGATGAATGTGATTATACTATCATGGATTGGAATAGAATGATTGTTAGTGTAAATTTCATTACAATACACTTAATTAGAGAAGTGTTTGTGATCATTAATGATTCACTTATGAAGGGACTATGATGTTTCCTCATCTAATAATGTTTTTAACATCTTATTATTATTTACATTTTAATTTTAATAAGAAAAAAACACAAATCAAATGTAAATATTAGAGTTGTAATATTTCCCATGAAAATGTAATTGATTTATATTTATTCTTAAATATGTGATATATATAATAATCATAAAATCATTGAAGTATATTATTAAAAAAGTGTTATATATTAACCAAAGGAATTGGTTGGAGTTGATTTTATATTATAACAGCTTAATAAATTACCACCATGGGAGGGAGAACAAGTTAGATGATTCTATTTGTTAGATGGACCATGCATGATTGAATATGTTGAGGATTAAAATAAATACAATATTATGTATTTTAAGAGTTTAAAATATTGAATCTTGAATAAATTGAATAAAATATATCTATATTATAATAATGTTCATCATTTCATCTATGTGAGGATAAATGTGGGTCTTAATGATGTTCTAGATCTATAATAGAATTTGTGGAATTTCCATCTGTTAAAATATAAATATGATGTAATTATAATATTATATTTTAGAATAACTTCCCCATCAATACCAAACATGAAGAAGTAACCATTTGTTAAATTTTATTATTCATCACTCTCTTTTAATACTGGATGTGTGAGTATATAAAAAGATAATAAATAATATTTTTTGTTGGGAAACATGAAAATTTATTTTTCAATGTTTTTATATGAATTAAAATTATTTAATAATTTTATGGAAAAGAGTCACATTTTTAAGAGTATATTACAACCATTACCCACACCAAAAATGAAATGGAAAAACATTACCAAGGATTTCATTATTAAACTCCACAAAAAACTATTTTGAAAAAATGATCTTCTAGTTTTAGATAATCAGATTATGAAATAAGAAGATGTTATTTAAAGTAAATTATATTACTCTCTTGATCATCATGATAGGTTATAAAATAATTACTTTATAGGATTGTATGTTGTAACACATTTTATTTAATCTCATCAAGAACTATTGTTTAACATCATGATTTGTACAATTATTCAACATGATTTGGATATATATTTGAGTTTTATTAATAATTATCACCTATATACATCTGTTTTGTTTGAGAGGAACATTAAAAATATTGATGAAATTTTTATATTATTCTCAATATATTTCAATGGTGATAATGATCTACACGTTCCCTTAGTGTAATTTTCATATAAAAATATCGTTAACTTTGGAAATTTGATGGATTTTTTTTATTTATTTTATTCTAAGATTTAAATAATTATAATATATCTGGATGATTCTAGAAAAATAATTCTATTGGGACGTGATCTATTTTAGGAAATGGTATATAAGGTTTTTTTTATTCATTAAAAACTACTGAAAAACCATGTTTTTATTAAAAGTTGTAGAAATAGATGTAAATGTTCTTTGGAGTTTGAAGTTACTAATAAAACATACCTATGAATAAATCCCAATGAAATTATTAAGATATTTAATTAAATTGAAAGATCACCCCTTGATATATAATTACCGTTATAATTCTTAATTGTATTAGGATCATAGATTTTGAAAAGGAACATATAGTGAATACCTCTCATGTTTATAATGTATTTTTTATATATCTCCTTAGGAAGTAAATTCATAATTATTCACATGTACTAAACTCATAAGACATCATTATGGAGAGATATCTCTCTTTCTTAAAACAAGGAGAGGATATTGGTGATCGAAGTGAGAAATTTATATAAAATAAGTCAAGTCAACAGGTTAATGTTTGGTAATGAAATCATAAATTAGAAGAAGCTATGTGGGAACACGAGGACGTAAAGAGGCAGAAGTATCATCAGTTATTTTTAACATAGTCATGCCATTTCAGGACATAAATTCCTATAATTTTATATATTATAATACCTCAATATATTTATGATATTTTTTTATATAAATATAATCTCTATGATAACATGATTTCAATTAAACATCTAGTTCAGAAGAATCATTATATACTATTAAAATACTAATATTTAATTGGAAAATTACCTCTTAATTAATAGATTTATAGTTATAAGTAAGATTAAATAAATCATGGTAATATATTTTTTACAAATTTATATAATTTATTGATTAATTAATAATGGGTTATAAATGAAAATAAATTCATATTAACGAAAAAATAAATGCAGTTTTTTAAATAGATTTTATTCCCACAATGAAATTTTATCAAAATAAATTAAACGAAAATCATTTGAAGAATTATTTTTTAAAAAAATACTATGATTATAAATTTTAATAAAAAAGGTTAATATTCATCTAAATGATTTTAGTGGGCATAAAATAAATTTAAATGAAAATTTATATTCAAATACGCATTAGTCATTAAATATTTCTTTCATCTATTCACTTATTGTAATATTAATTACAATGATTATGAAAAATATAAATTAAAAAAATCTATACCATTATTGGATTCAAAATATCAAATTTATCATTAAATAATATTTTATTGTTTTCTAAAATACATGATTTTTTTATGAAAAATTAAAATGCTAGTTTTTTAAATAATGACAGGTTCATGAAATTAATATGATATTATATTTAATTAATAATAGTTGATAACCATTATATCCAAAAATATCTTTTAGGATATATTTTAATACTATACATTGAATCTTTATATTGATTTTTGGATCCCACAACTTTCTTCTATGGATGTTAGTAATATTTTATTCAAATTTAAAATATGTTTTGTGTCTCATATTTTAATGCAATTGTTTTCAAGATTCAATTATTTTTTTCAAATCCAATTTTTTTAATATTTTACTTGAATATTATATGACCAACTATAATTGAAATTAAAATATTACCATTTTCTAATGTGAAATGGTTTTAACTCTTAAAATCGTGCATTTTTATAAATAAATATTGTGTTTTTTTCATGTATTAAAATTTATTTTATCAACCTATAATAATTAAAAGTGAGTAAATTGATTGAAAACTATCAAATAACAACTAAATATTTTTCTATAAGGCCTATTTAGATTATTTCATATATTATCATAGTAATAAAATTCAATGTCCTCATGGTTATGGTTAAAATAATATTAATTTGATATGACATGGATATAAGGCTTAAAATGTACCAAAAACATTCCAAAATGTAATTTTTTTGATTATTTTGTCCCAACCAAATTATATATATGAATTTATACCACATTACATGATTATGATGAATATATTATTTAATTATTTATGTAATTCCATGTATCTCATTTCCCTCCACAAATAAAATGATACTGAATATCCTATATTATGTACACTTATTGAGGAATATATTATGTTTACAACCTAAAATAATACCTACATATAGTTCATTCCAATTTCATAGTGATTCTATCTTTTATAAATACCTAACACTCAAGGATTATGTTGTTAGTTAAAACAATATTCTATAAAAAAAGTTATAACACTTAGTTGATTACATTAAATTTTATCACTTCTTATTCATCTTATAAATCTATAGTATACATTCTAAACTAATTCTTTTAGTATCCTAAATAATAATTATTTTTATTATAATTATTTAACTACAATTATATAACTATTATAAATTCTATTAGAATATAAAACATAGCTTGTTCATACTTGTGGGAAACCAACTCCAGGTAGAGATACATTTAGATTTTCATCCCCTATCAAATTGGTGGTTATTATATCAAATTATATATATATATATATATACTATTTTAATGATATAATATTCTATGGAATGTTAAAATAAATTTTATCATTATTTTCTTCTACTCATTAAAAATTAAAACAATGTTCATTTTTAGGTATAGTTTTTGAACACCATGAACAATGTAAATTTTTTTACATCAATACCTAATATTAAAGAATATAAATATGTATATAATTACTATATAGAATATTTATTCAATTATAGTTTTATAGATATAATTTCACGAAGCTCAATGAATACATTCTGGGAATTTCACAATGGAAAATTCATGAAATAGAAAATTGTTATCACATAGAATAGTGATTTTCCAAAATCTTTATTAATAAAGGGGTGACGATATGTCATAAGTGAATCATGTAAATTATAATTTTCATAGGTATTTTTCTTAAAAAATATTCATAATAAATATTCATTTTTGATATATTAGGTTCAAATACCTACCAAGGAACACAATACTTTGGGTAATATATTTCTATTTCAATATAATTTTAATCGAGATTAATTATTGTTAAATTTAAAATATGTTAATTTCCGGATTCTTAATTGATAAATCCTTTGAAATTATTTGCAATATTGAAAAATAATGTATTTCTTTTTTTTTTCTATGAATTTTTATTATTTAGTACATAAAATATGTCCAAATTTTTTTTAATGGAAATCCATCTCTATTATCGACATTTGGTCTGGGAAACATTTTCCATTAGTATATATTTTTTATAAATGTTTTCAAGAATAATTTAATTTGTATCAATTTTTTTATTATTTCATTCTTACCGATGTTTTATCTTTTTTAACCTAAATTCTAAAAATAATATTTTTTCCCTTTTCTGAATGATTTTTTTAAATAATTGTGTGAATAATATCTCTGGTTAAATGATTACATAATGATTTGATTTTTCTAACATCATGATGGATAAATTTAATGAATCATTTATAGAATGTTTCCATTTTCTATTTAAAATATATTTATATAGTAAATATTTTAAATATATTTAGATTTTATATATTGGATTTCAAAATAAAAATGGTATTTTTATTCCAAAATATTTTTTGTGATCTTTTAATAGTCATTTTCTTCCTTGATAACATCTTTTATGTTACTTAATAATAATTTAGGTTATGATCCAAATATTCTGTAAAATTTTCTTGAGATGTTTAAGAAAATGATGAAGCGATTTTAATTAATATTATTCACTATCTATGGGTTGTGCAATTATAAAATGATTAAATTTTCATGAAACCCATTTAATTTTCTTAAGAAATGAAATGATTATGTAAGTAATAGTTTTTAATATTTTGGAACATAATTATATAGTTCTAATTAGCTAGTAGTATTCCACAAGATTATATATACCTCTAATGTTAAAGTTAAATCCTTATATTTAATAAAGGAATTTTGTGAAATGATTTGGGTTCTCTACCAACTCTATGAAACTATAAGTGATTACTAATCCTCTATGGAAAATAAGTGGTGATATCTGGTTAACTTTGGGAAATAGGTGTTGAATACATATCTAAAATGATTATAGAAATAATTTGTGATTCAATATATATTTTTATAGAGGCAATTAATATTGATTATTCATCGACTTTAATATGAATGCCTTAGTAGTTATATATGACATAGGATTTTGTTTCTATGCATATAATGGTTACATAGACTTTCTAAATCATTCTTATTCTTAAGGTTTAAACTCATGGATTGTGAAATATTTATGATGATTCCATATTAATATGATTTGTGTATTTTAAAATAATAATTCCTTTTTAATAGACCCATATATATGATCTATGAAATATTGTGTATGAAATAGGTATGTTTTTATTATGATCTCTTACCCATTTTCATATCTTGTTCTTACATAAGATCATCGATTATTATCACCTGTTTTTTTCCTTATAGGGACTCTACGTTCATCATTAATTATTTTTACACACCCTATGATATTAAGAAGTTGTATATGTAGTATATTACAATCCAAATTTATATGTGAGAAGATATTTGTGAGGTACATTAAATATTTTTCATGAAAAAAAGGATTGGGAATATTTTCTCCAATTACGGAAAACCAATATAGTTTTAGCATAGACTATAATATCATGTAAGATATATTAACATAATAATATGTAATATTTATACAAAAAACTGTATAATATAATGTACTCTCATCCTGAAATAATCCCTTGTGTATTTCAACTAAAATAAGGGGATCATTTTTAGATCTATGTCCCCCTTTAAGAATGTTAATAATCCTTATTCTATAATATACCCAACGAACATTTTTAACCAGTATCATAGGTACATTTTATTTTAATTATATTTGATATATATAATATCTTTAGGATATCATAAATCATATTTTATGTTAAATACATATATCCCAACATTTAGTGTATAATATACCTTGAAAGTATCCTATTTCCAAGTATTATATTCCATATTTATTATCTTTTAATGTGTTTTAATTTAGATATTAGAAATCATAATAATTATATATTCATGACACTATTGATGAGTTTAATTTATTCTGTGATATTCACTTTTAATACTACAATCATACAAGATGATTGATTAAATCATACATGAATGAATTGTTTCTCCATTGTGATATATTTGGACTTCCTCAATAATACCTTCACAAATGTGATATCCTTGTATAACATTAAAAATAATTATAAAATTTTTAATTGTTTCTATTTTAACGATTATGGTATGTCAGGTAAATACTATGATATTATATAACTCATCATCACCCCACTAATATATAGATATAAAATAATAAAAATGATACAATTTATTACCCCTCCTTAAATAGTGAATCATTGATCAATCATTTAATTCATGTCATAGCGTATGACTCATTCAGTTTCATTGATATATTCTATAATAAAATTTCTCCTAAATAACATTTTAGTTATTAATTTTTTACTTAATGTTACCTAATATAATACTGATGATTCACAACCATGGGTGGTCACAATTTATAGAGCTACTATAACATGAATCTCTTTAGTAGATTTTTCTAATAATAATTGAGATATTAAAATTATATCTAGTAGTATTAAATGTATTATATATTCCCTAATAATCCATAAAACTTATATTATCCTTCAGTAATAATTATATTATATCATCTATTTAGAAAATAGGAGTAATTATATCTCATATACTAATCAAATTTTAATACATATGTAAATGTTCCTTTAATATATTTTATTGTTGATATATATGATTTTAGTAATAAAAATACATCCTCATATTTAAACACTGATTTATACCCTATATCTGCACCCATTAATGAAAAATACTGATATACTACATTATATAAATGTTATTTTAAAATACCTATATGTTAAAATTTATCATTATGAATACTAATATTCCAACCATGATTTTTTCAATTAACCAATTCTATGGTTTATTTTTATATTCACAAAACCATGGTATAAAACACTCTAAAAAGAATACCAACTTAAGGAAATGGTCTAAGGTAATGTGATGAGGCTCTTCCCTCATTAATAACTATCATAATAAAATAATAAAAAATAAAAATAAGAAAAATAAATAGTACACTATAAGATAATATAAATAAAAATTATAAACAATTTATTGAAAAGTCATGGATTTAATATTAATTGGGACACAATTAAAGAAGACAAAAATATATGAATAAAAATGATAATTAAATAAATGTGTTATGATAGCCATCCATATTTATTCGCAGTCATGTATCGATCCCCCATCTACAATAACCTCAAAAATATGTGTCAGGACCCTTTCCATTTCCAAAATCCATGATCTTGATGTCTCCATGTGCACTTAGATTCCCATTCTGGGTGCCAATATGGAATAAATACGACACCAACAATTAATCATTAAGATAAGATAAAATGTATATATAATTCTACAAAACAATTGAAAAGTAAATTTTCACCTAATAATACAAAAAATACTAAACTGAAAAATCATTCAATAACCATGATACCAAGAATCTTGACCATACCATCTTAAATTTCAGGCCAAAATAAAATTTCATGTAATTTATTACAAGAAATAGTTCAGGGTATTTTACATCATACTCGGTTATCTAAAACCCATGTACCATCTCTATGGAATTGCACCATTCCATCCTTTAAGGGAATTTATTCCCATGACTCAGTGTTACCTTCCAACCTGTGATGGCATACATGATTGAAAAAACATATATAATATTCCCTCTCACTCTCTCTCCATCCTATGCATGAATATTTCCCAGTGGTATATTTCAATAGAATATATAGACTTTCAACCAGAGTATATATATTTTTCCCCCTATATTTAAAGCTAATGATTTATCCATACTTTAGAGATACATCCCCTATAATTCATAACACATATTATTCCCTAATAAAGTTTCTAATGTACCATTTAGGACCAACTATTGACCAAAAAATGGAAACCAATATTCCACTTACTGTGTACAAAATCGCATATAATGAATAATATTGAAAGGAAAAACATATCATAAATTAAAATTCAAGAATAATAGAAATATTATACAAGTAATAATAGATATATAATGGAACACTCAATCTATAAAAAATAATGAGGCTTACTAGAAACCCTATAAATTCCTTACATGCCAATAATTTAGGGTCTGTATACGAGGCCTATACACATAACCGAAACATTCCAATCAATTACCAATAATGAACCAAAATGAAAAAAATATCATGTATCAAGCTTATATACATCAAATCTAATGTTTCAACAATAAATCTTCACCTAAATCACATAGGTGTAAATATCAGTCTAATCCACTCACCAATGATTCCTAAATATTATAATTATACTATCTTTGAATAAACTAGAATTATTGATGTCAGCAATATTTTCCAATTTTAAATAATTAGAGTTCATTAACATTTCTAGTGGAATCCAACTAATTATTGTAAAAATATTTATGAAAATTTATCAAATTTCACAAGAAACATGGATAATAGTAATTATATATTCCATCCAATAATTTATTCATTGGAAAAAATACACCTAATTATATAAGAGAGTGATAGAGTTATGGAATTACTATAAAAAATAATATAAACATAAAATGATAAATGAATACATGATGAATCATTAATAAAAGAGTTATTTTATTCTTAGACACGATATTATATAAAATTATAAGGGTGGTAAGAGGGAAGTGTATTTAAAAAAACCAAGGCAATTTATTTTCATCAATGAAACCCCAAAATAAAAATCACCATTTAATTAATCTTTAATGTGAATCTTGAATGATAAGTATTTAAAATCATCCAAAAATGTGTTAAACAAATTAAAAAAAATTACCATGATTTCATTCTAGTAAATTCATGAATCATTTTTAGATGTTCTTGATTGGAGAGAAAAAAGAAAAAAATTTGTAAAAAAATTCACTTAAGACAATTGTGAGTTGTAATGTGTAACAATTTATTGAAATTATACATCTTATATATTTCGTATTATATTATGCTATTTCCGTATATGTAGGTATTTAATTTTGATTTACCTTAATGTATAGGTTGGGTTACCCATATTTATCCATTTAAAACTTTTTGTTACCTTTATAGGACATATACATGACATTACACTGAATTTTGGATACCCGTAAGTAACATTTGAAAATTAAGATTTTCAATTACAATGATCCAATTAAATAAACATAAAATTACATAACTCCAAAAAAATTGTCCTACATAAATGTACAATGCATTTAACATTATGTAAATAATATGGTATATAAAAGGTTAAAAATGAATATTTTTAAATTTTTACATAAAAATCATATAAAATATAACCAAAGGGATATTTAAATAATGTAGAATATTTTTATGATATAATTATTCTTGTAAAACTACATTACATCCCTTTGAAGTGTTTCTAGAAATTTTTATATAACAACATTGTCAATTTTTCATTAATATCTCACTCCTTCTACCATGTATCCTATTTAACCATTCATTTATATAGAAATTGAAAAGTAGTATGATCATTCACAGAAAAAAAACATTCTAAAATAATTCTATGATATACACTAAGTGATTTATAAACCTCACATGATGCACTTTATCAATGTCATCGTAGTAAATCCAATATGTAATATTGGTAATTAATCTATGAATTAAAGATACAAGGAATACATCATGATTTCATTGATAAAATGGTTGAATATCAAAATAAAAATACACCATCCCAATAAGCATAGTAATTTGGAATAGTCCAATAATTCTCATTTCTTACTTCCCATTCATATTCAATCAATGAATCCTTAATTGTGGATTCACCTGTAGGGAAACCTGGTTACACATATAAAACAATAAGGCTTCCTGTATATTATTATCATAAGAACATATACATCTTTAAGAGGTGGATATCTACAATGGGGTCAATTTCACACTCCCAAAATCAATTTGTATCAGGCATAGACTCATAACTACTACCCCACCCACCTAATGTCAAAATTACATTAAGAGAAAAGGCCAACCATAAGGAGTAAAAAATAAATACCGTAACCAATTACTGATAAATTTTTTCATTTGAAAACCCAACCAATGATTGGTGAGCATCCCAAGGTCTAATGAAGTTAAGTATGAATTCATGTGGCATATCCTCAGGTATTTTAGTCATCCAATGAAAATGTCCATATATCTTTAAATGATATTTTGTACTTAATCTCTATTGGTTACCCAAAGACTTATGTAAGACATTAAATTCCGTGCTGTAAAAAATGTGTCTCTATAATATTTTATTCCCAATAAATCTCTATTTATGAAAAATATATTCAATATGGACATCCCTAATTCATCCACTAAATGTGTCTCTCAAATTCAAATGAAATGACTCACATTCCTAAACTTACTGATTACTATCCAAACAGAAGCACGACTCATTGGGATCCTAAGTAACGCTATCTTGATGACCACCTTCACATTATCCCACATATACATAGGCATGGAATGTTTTTTACTCAAAGTACAAAAACAATTATTTTAAACCTTTACCCTCTGTATGTAAGGAATTAAAAAATAAAAATGGGAATGTCCCTCTACATTAATTTCTATAAAAGGTAATTTTAGATGTTTTTATAGATTTATTGATCCTACATTAACTATACATTTAATAGAATAAGAGTTTCTCATCTAATCTTCCCATAGATAAACTAGGACTACTATCCTCCTACAAACATACAAAAAATTATACATATCCTAGGACTACCATGGGACTATGTATGAATCTTTTAATTAGTCTTTCATCACAAAAAAAATCATGATACATATTAGGGATACCCTTTACTCACTATACTAGAGATGGCATGTTAACCAACAGTAATGATTTCATAACCCCATTTTCTTCATATTCATTCACTGTCCTATGATGCATCTTGATAATATGTTGTTATTCCTCAAATTAATTTTTGTCTCTAATGTATTTTATGTCTATACATTCCATTATAATAGATTCATTATAAAAATAATTTTTGATAATGAATATTCCATATAAATGTTGAATATCTATTGTTATTTCACTGAAAGTCTCGTACTCAAATCTAGGTCCCACTACGAGAAGATATATTGAAATAGCTTATATTACGCGTTGATGAAAATCCTCTTTCATGATAGATAATGTATCTAATACTTAAAATTTGGGACCACAACAACTAACCCTATGACATGTTTTTGGTAGTTCTTCTCATGTTGTTATAAAATCATGCCACATAATAAACTACTTGATCCCAATAAATTAACATATCTATTATCCCAATGCCTGAGCAATCACAATACATTGTGTGTCCCATCATAGTATTTTTGGGGAAAAAATTTCATTTATAATAAATATCGAGTTTATCCTTAAGAATTCATTTTCACACTGATTTATCAACACAAAATTGTCCAAATTAATTGTCATAGTTTTCTTTAGTGTCTCCCAATGGGAGATGTACTGGTTGAAATATTAATATTACTCCCATGCCTACAGAATTTCTTGATCTCAGTCGTGTTCCAGAGATGTTCATATGATATCATCAAATCTCCATTCAATAGGTCCACTTATATTTCATTATTAAAAATTATATACATGAAAAACTATAACTCCTTAATTTATTTTTGAGATATTGAAAATTTTTGGGTCTAATATTATGCTCAAAGGGAATTCAAAAAACTCCCAGGTTCCTCATTTGCATATATGATATTATAAAATACGTCAATATATCATTTAGGATTACAACAATGTAGTTTATGTAATATTGAATATTAATATTAATGATAGATGTGAAAAAATATATAGACTTATTTTAAACTATAAATAATGAAATTTTACTCATAATATCCATATCTAAAACTTGACAATGCTTTTGGAATATCATCATGCAAGGCCAATAGTTGATGGTAGTCTAAATGATTTTTAATATTGGAAAATCACTATGAAACACATAACGAATTCAATATAACCTCAATCGATGGTGAAGGTTAATATATAATCAATTTTACCAAATTCAGCATCTAGTAGTCTACATAGATACTTAAACTACCATCATCCTTATTAACGAAAAACACTAGTGAAAACCCAAGGATAATGGATTAATCTAACAATACATGTCACATATAAATCCTCTAAAAACACCCACAATTCCATTTACACATTTGGTGAAGTAGTATGATTTGGAATCTATATTATATTTACAAAATTATAACATCAATATAATTTAAAATTCATTGATCTAGAAGATGACTATATAACATCACTAGGTAGTCATCCGGATAATGATACACCAATTGAGTGATGATATGTGTGGATGTTGCTGATTCAGTTACAAGAACTAATCCCACAAATTGTGTATTGATCAGGCTAATATGAATGAAGGTAGATCCCATCCTACCTACTCTAATATCCAACCCATCAGTCAAAATTAATCTATCTATCATATGTGTGTGGAAATATAAAAAAACAATATTAATAATAAATATGTGCATTATAACATGTCATCTAGTACATATTGAATATCATATAATGTGTATTCATCTCTATGATCACAATTTAGAATAGTTGTGTGTTTCCAGTATCTACTATGGGATACTATATACATCCATGGAGATAGACTACATTTATTGTCAATAGTATTTCATAAGATATTAAAATTTCTGATATCATTATAGGTATATCTAGGACTTTAAATTCATGAGAATAAATAAAATAACAGGATTATCATATATTAATAAAATTAATTGATAGTTTAGAAGTAATAAAAATTGAACATCTAACGGTAGGATGTCACCCTCGACTAACGTGGAGAAATTCAATCATCACATATTTCCTTCCTATCTATGGAGATAGATACTGCCTCTATAGTTATAATTTATTCTAGTCATCGATAGCTATAGTTCGTGCATCAATTGTAGAGGAATCATGTGCACACATGGACCCTGGGTATTATAATATGGATAGGGAATCCTAATAAAAAGAATTTTACATGACCCATATTAATAGGTCAATGTAATATATTTTTTAATATAATCCATGAAGTGATAATATTTCTTCCTTCCCATTGTTATAATAGGTTTTTATTATCCACCTAATGATTGATTAGTAGTGGTCATGCTTTGTTATGCCTATATGACAACACATTGTACCTCTTAAACCTCCCAATTCCTTCTTATAGAATAGGGACTCACTGAAGAACTAGAAATTCTAGTCATTAACTATAATATTGAATAAAACCTATTCTATTATCCTCATATTTTCCCCCATCACAAATTAGATATTAACAATGGGATTGAACATAATTATGATGTAGATACCCCTAGAAATATGTCTATTCTTGAAATGAAGGATTCTATCAATATTCCTTTCATTTTGTACATTATTCCAAATTAGAAGAGGATAAACACATATTATATATATATATAATGGGATGAGTATAAAAAAAATAGCATCTTCCTTTACTGATGCTTCCTAAATATATGAACTCATTATAGCTTTAGTATGTTACAGAATAAATCGAGGAATAAAATATCTTTAATAACTAATGAACTAAGAGTCTCATATATTCCTTCATATCTCATGACTCCCCACTTCATTCTAGATTTTATGTGTAGAATAAAAGAGTATATATTTACATTAAATTCTCTGTGATTTTCTAGTAGGTCTATATTTCCTCTATGATATAAAATTAGTCTTCTATTCCATAAGGATCAACATTTTTATGGAAATTTAGTGGATGTTGGAGACGAAAATATTAGGCATGGTTGACCATCATCATATAATCCTATCCCACTTGAGTTGCAACAACAAGAAAGAACTGGGATGGTTTGGGATTACCTCTAGAACTATGGGAGAAGGCATGACACACCTCTCAAGTTAATTCTATTATATTTAATGAGGTGGAATGTTCGTATCATTCAAGGAATTATAATTTAAGAGCCTTTAGGGGAATATTTTTATGAAATAAAAAAATAAAAACATTGAACACCTAATACAACTTTCATACTAAAACATCCTAACTAATTAAAAAGAACATGTAACTATTTCTTATCAGGTGACTTATCCTAGGAGGTACAAAAACACAAGGTATAACCCTCCTATTTCAAACTACGACTCATGATTGGTCATCCAAGCCATTATTTTATACAAAATAATTTATAAAACCTAACTACAAGTTCCTGGTAAACTATCTAAGGCCAAAAATATATTTCAGAATATTAGAAAATAAAAATATAACAATCTCGAGTTATCAAAAATCAAGTAATTTTAATAAAGATCAAATATACGACACTCAATATTTACATATATGTATTTTTATTCATCATGAATTCTCAAGATGCATGAATACACTCATATGTCCTAAAAATTTAATAAAAACCCATCTAATGATAACTCATAGGTCTGTTACTCATGAAAAAGATGGAAAATGGTAGTCTGCCTACCTAGGTTCCTCATAACACATCTCCTTTATACCAAAACCTGGTATGAAAAGAAATCATGTAACCCAATTTCCATTGATAAAATTTGGTAATTACCCAACCTAAGTCATTGAGATCAGGTTAGAGATCCACATACTATAATTTTCACCTAATAATATGCTATGGGATTAAAACTAGCGATGATGGTATCATGCAATGACAATGTCATCACTAATAACAACCCTCATGGGACAATAAAACATAAAAACAATTCAAATAAAAAACACGAAAAAATTTAATTAAAATCAGTTATATTAAAAATTCCATAGAAATTCATGGTAGTCTAATCATAACTACTCCTAATGTGGATAATAAATATGTAAAAATGGGAGGACAAAATAAATTAAAGTGATGCACTATCCATACAATATATATCTCGATTTGGCATTTATCTCTCACCATTAATTTCCACAACATCCTATCATATGGCCACTAACCATCCACGAATCACTAATCATGATATCTATATACATACAAAGATACCCATATACGGTGTTAGTATAAACCTTGCTCGACACAACTAATTCATCCATAACATAAGTTCACATCTATATACAAGAATATGATATGTTGTGAAATTAAAATTTCATATTAGGTCCACTAGGCTGGATACCCTGAGAGGGGGGGTGAATCAGGGTATGGCTAATTGAAAATTAATGCCTTTTCTGATCTTGTTTCACTGTTAAGAAAAACACCCTTCTCTCTTTTTCCTACTGCACGATATAAACAGAAAGTAAAGAAAGAATAGGACACATCAATTTAACTTGGTTCTCTACTAAGGGCTACGTCCAAGGAGCATACGCCGTAAGGTTTCTGGTCGTACCAAATTCCACTTATCTTCACTAGATGTGGATTATAAGGTTCGGGCTAGATCACTTCTATGCCCATGCTCAATGCCTTTACAATGTTTAGGGTCACCTCACTACTTTCCCAAGGGTCACTCCCTGTCTCTCTCTTTTGGATCACTGTCGGTGGATAGGATCACCTTCTTCCTCTTTCTAAGCTCACTGCTATTGGAAGGAATCCACTCACAGTTTATAGACCTGTAGGTCTCTTCATTTGCATGAATGAATTCATCTTCTCTTGTATGAATATGCTCTGTTGAAGTACAACTTTCACCCGTATATGAATATCTCTTTGCACCGATGGTATCAGGAAAACTTCCAGCTTCCAAGCAGTCCGAAAACATTGTAGGAACAAACCTTACATGGCGTGCAAGTCAACCTCGGCGCGCAAGTATAGGCGTGCAAGTCACAACGGGCGCGCAAGTCCTCCTCTAACACTTGCGCGACACAAGCTTCCTCAACTCCAATCTTGCGCGACTCTCTTCCTTTTACGCCCAAACCACTATTGGCACGCAACTGCAAACCAGCGCGCAACTTCTAACACCGGCGCACAACTTCAACCACTGGCGCGCAAGTCCCACCTGCGCGACCACACACACCACTTGCGCGACCACCACACCTGCACGATGGGAGCTCTGAGTTGAACTCCAGTCGTGAATGAGGAGGGGTGGTCCATTATTTATAGGCAATCTGACCACCCTGCGCGGCAGCGCGCAAGTCACTTGCGCGACCCAGTTTTGGCGCGCACATCTTCTTCCCTTTTGGACACTTGCGCGACCAACTCCCAAACATGCACGAACCTACTTCCTTTGCTATATTTTGATCTTCTGATCTTGAAAAACATATGGCGCGCAAGTTTACAATTCTCCAAGTCCTCGGCGCGCAAGTACCTTTGCCAAAAAAACTTTTCTTCATTTGCCGATTTTCAGGCCCAAAAATTTGGCAAACACTGGAAAACGGCGCCACCTTGTATCTGTTCTTTTGTACCGCCTCCAGATAATCCATTCCTTTTATCAACGTTCTTGAATCAAACATGGATCGTTGACCTCAGCTCTTGAACTCGACATTCCACCATGAAATCCTCTTTGTCAACAAATTTGTATGTCATTTTTTTTCTTTGTCAACAATCACAACTCAGAAGCCCACTTTGTCAACAAACACAATCACCTCAAAAATGCTTCAATGATACCTTGAGGGATTTTTGCCCAACAATATCCCCCTTTGGGTTTGTTGACAACTCTACCAAAACAGAGATACGTCGTTGATTCTTCAGCCTCCATTCGTCTCGTTGCAATTCTGATAGCGATCAAAGATTTACTCAACACATACTCTAATCCCACATAAGCAATGCTCGGCGTGAGAAACAAGAGTAAATGAAATGTTCATCAATGAATCACCTTATCTCTGACATCCACTATTGACACCAAACTGATACCAATTTGTACAAAACTGATACCAATTGTTGATGGGCTTGTTGGGAGACCAATGTTTGGTTTGGAAATGTTCTTACCACTGTCCAACACCACTCTTCTATGTTTATCACGATCCTCAGCTGTCGTGATATCTATTCGTTGATCGATCACTTCTAGCATCGTCAGATTTAATACACTCCCCTTTCTCATTGCTCCCCCTTTCTGGCTGCTCCACCTGTCATCTTCTCCTCGTATCAATTAGGATTTATCAAATCTCCACGCTGTCTCCCCCTTGAACAATCACTATTTTATCCTCCTTTAACAAATTAACAAACACTTTTCTCCCCCTTTGTCAACGAACCCAAAGGACACTCCTTTGTAGTCTGGAACATAGTAGAGAACACATATCTGCATATTAGGGAAAAAAACATCATACCTCAGGGAGAGGGGGGGGAGTTCCATATCCACACTATTTCAAGTGCGGGGAATCGACTGAACTCCCAGAGCCAGTCGATGCCTCTCCAAAGCTTCCTTGGGTAAGGCCTTTGTCAGAATGTCTGCAACCTGTAGCTCTGTAGGCACATACTCCAACTTCACGATGCCCTGCTCAACCTTCTCCTTGATGAAATGATACTTGATCTCAATGTTCTTTTTTCTTGAGTGATGGACGGGATTTTTGCTAAGATTTATTGCACTTGAGTTATCACACTGGATTCCGATCGGAGACTTCACTTCAACTCCCATATCTTCAAGCTGCTGGTTCATCCACAATAACTGTGTTCATGCTTGAGTGGCCGCAATATACTCAGCTTCTGTGGTGCTCAATGAAATGCAATCTTGTTTCTTGTTTAGCCAAGAAATACACAATCCACCAAGATAGAATGCACCACCTGATGTTGATTTTCTATCATCTACTGAACCGGCCCAGTCTGCATCAGTATATCCCAATAACTATGTCTGATATTTGTCATTGTATGTCAAGCCGAAGTCCACCGTGCCCTTGATATACCGAAGTATTATTTTCACTGCAAGCATGTGACTTTCCTTGGGATTACATTGATATCTCGCTGCTTGGCATGTGGCGAAAACAATATCAGGACTTTTCGCGGTCAAGTACAACAGACTTCCGATAATTTTCATATATTCTGTGATATTAACTGCCTTGCCATCCTCATCTTTTGATAATCTCATCCGGGTAGGAATCAGAGTCTTCATCTCCTTGGAATTATCCATTCCAAACCTTCTTAGAACCTCCTTGGAATATTTGGATTGGGAAATAAAAGTGCCATTATTTCCTTGTGTCACCTGTAGGCCAAGGAAAAACGTTAGCTCTCCAATCATTGACATTTCAAACTCATTTTTCATGAATTCGAAAAACTGTCTGCACTGAGCTTCATCTGATCCGCCAAAAATTATGTCATCGACATACACTAGCACCATTATCCTTTGATTACTGTCATTGCTGAAATAGAGGTTGTAGTCAACTCCTCCACGCTGGAAACCAAGCTTCTTCAAATACTGATCAAGCCTTGAGTACCATGCCCTTGGTGCTTGTTTCAGCCCATACAACGCCTTCTTCAGCCTGCAAGCTTTGTTCTCATCCTCAAGAATGAGAAAACCATCTGGCTGCTCAATATACACCTCTTCTTCTAGAACCCCATTCAAGAATGCAGATTTGACATCCATCTGGAACACTTTGAACTTTCTTTGCACTGCTATGGCCAAAAATAATCTGATTATCTCCATTCTTGCAACCGGTGGAAATGTCTCATCAATATCTATTCCCTCTATCTGGGAGTATCCTTTGCACACTAGTTGTACTTTGTTCCGAATCACTATGCCATCTTCATTCATCTTGTTGCGATAGACCCATTTAGTCCCGATTACATTCTTGTCTGCTGGCCTCGAAACAATCTCCCATGTCTGGTTCTTCTCAATCTGATCAAGCTCTTCGTTCATGGCCAGAACCAAGTTTTCATCATCAGCTGCATCAGAAAAACATTTCGGCTCCACTTGAGACAAAAACAATGCTTGCTGTGATGATTTCATTCTTAGAGTCTGAACTGGAGCTGTTTTATCACCATTGATATTCTTCCTATCAATTTCAGCTCGACTCTTTGGCTTTCTCGCAGACACCGACATGACACTTTCCACTTCATCATCAGTATCTTCTTCTGAGTCAACTTCTGCCACTTCTGCTCCCCCTGGGTTGCTTACCTCATCATCACTTTCAACCAGGAATGGTTCACTGGATCGTTGAGTATTCTGCTCATTTTCAACTATAGTGACATCATTGCTTTAAATGAATTTTCCCAGCCTTTTGTTGAAACATTTATACGCTTTGCTTTTCCCGGAATAGCCAAGGAATATCCCTTCATCTCCTCGTGCCTCAAACATCCTATGATGTTCTTTGTTGAGAATGAAACACTTACTTCCAATGATTCGAAAGTACTTCAATGTTGGCTTCTTTCCGTACCACGGTTCATATGGAGTCATCCCTTGCTTCAGACATAACAGGGACCTGTTAGAAACATAGACCGATGTCAAAACTGCTTCCTTCCAAAATTTCTCAGGCAGATCCTTATCAATAAGCATTGTTCTGGCCATGTTGTTGATGATCTGATTTCTCCTTTCAACTACTCCATTCTGTTGGGGAGTTCTTACTGATGAAACTTGATTCCTTATCCCATGTTTCTCGAGATAGTTTTCAACCTGACTGTTTGTAAATTCTGTACCATTATCAGTATGAAACATCAGAATTTTCTTCCCAAGCATCTTTTCTGATTCCCTCCTATACTGCTTTATGAAACTGAACACCTCTGTCTTATGGGTTATGATGAATACCCAGGACATTCTGCTATAGTCATCAATGAAAAGAACATAGTACCTTTGCCCATTTATAGCTCGTGGTGAGATAGGTCCACATACATCAGCATGCACCAATTCAAGTACTCTAGTTGATTTCTGTTCCATTGGCATGTATGTCTTTCTGATGATTTTCCCTTGTTGACAAGCATCACACGTATGAGTGCGATCACGTGATAGTTTGGGAAAGTCTCTAGCAGCATCACATTTAATGAGATCCTGCATAGATGGTTGGCATAGATGACCAAGTCGCTTACGCCACAGCTGGTTTTCTTCCTCTCTGGATAAAAGACAAGTATATTTTTCCCCACCTACAAGATAGAGATTTCCCTTTGACCTTTTTCCCTGCAGAACAGCTGCTCCATCTTTTCCTTTCACAACACAAATCTTCTTGGTAAATTGGATAGAGTGCCCAGACTCACATAGTTGACTGACACTGAGTAGGTTATGACTGAGACCCTCTACTACCAAGACATCAGCATGTCTCATCTCTTTTCCCCCAAACATGGCTTTCCCTGAGCCAACAATCTTCAGGCCTTCATCATTTCCAAATTTGACAACTCCTTCTTTGTCATATTTGATGCCTATAACAAGATCCTTATTACCCGTCATGTGGGATGTGCAACCACTATCAAGGATCCAAACACCAGATCGATCTGAGGCTTTAAGGGAAATCTCTGCCACCACAGCCTTCTCATTTTTCTTCTTCTTGGTCCATACTTTTTCTTTCACACTCGGCATGGATTGAGGCTTCTTTTCTTTCTCAGAGTATGATGGACCACCCTCATCTTGCAGAGCTGCAAATCTGTTCTGAACTTTTAACTCACTTGTTGGTTTATTGATCTGCTTCTTGCGAACATTTTGATTATTCATTGACACATTTCTCTGAATGGTTGAAGTGCAATACCTAGCCATGTGTCCAAATCCTCCGCACCAAAAATAGTGCCCTTCAAAATGTGTTCTGGAAAACCGTTCTCTGTTTGGATGCCATCTCTATTCGTGTTCCCTTCTATATCTCTTGGATATGGAACACACATACTGTGAATGTCCCATTTTCCCACAGCAATAACACCTGATATAGGATTCATTCCCTCGTGATATTTTAGCACTATGATTTCCCCTTTGGGATCTCTGAATATGCTGATTCTGTTTTTTTCTCAAATCAACCTTCACTTTCGGGATGAGTGCTTGCGGTCTGACTGCAATTGTCGCAAATTTTTTTTCTTGACTAAGGCCAGAAACAACCTTAACATCTGAGCTCAATTTTTGCTTCTTCCCTACTGAACTGCTAGGCTCCGCTTTCATCTTCTATGTCTTCTGAATGGCCTGCTTTTCGGATATCACATTGGGGGTCAAGATTTTATATTGATCCTTATGTTTTTGTCGCAGACTGACCACTTATTCTTCATGCTCTTTGATACATCTAACCTACTCCTTTCCTGTGTTAGTCAAACAATCAATTTCCTTATTTTGTTCCTCAATTTTAAGCTTATACTCAACAATATTTTCTGTGCTCTCTGGTGTTGAGGATTTTAGTCATTCAATTTCATCTAACAGCTCAGACTATTCTTCATACTTTTGTTGTATATATATTTTGGCATCACGAACCACTTTATAGGATTTCTTCATTTTGGCTCTCCAAACATCTATCTCCTCAAGAGCTGTTTCCAATTCGGCTTCCATATCAATTCTCCCTTCAATTTCTTCTTCTTTTTAGCATCATCTTCTTCTCCCTTTTGAGAACTACCAACAATTGCCACCAAGGCATTTACCCCACAATCTCTGCAATTTTCTATTTGCTCAACTTCTTCATCCTCAGACTCATCTGAACTTTCAAATTCTTGTGAAAGAAGATTCTTTTTCTTGAATAAATTTCTCTTGAATTGTTTCTTCCCTTTTACAAAAGATGAAGTCTTCTTTTTGGGAATTTCAACGTCATCATAATCATCATCATCTTGAAACATCTTGGGGCATATTTCCACAATATGACCAACCTTTCCACATCTAAAGCATGCTAGTGGAAGTTTACCTTTAAAATTTCCTCTTCCTCTTTGTAGATTTGAAGAAAGGAATGACATCACCTCATCTGTCTCTTCTTCTACATTAGAATCATCAATGGTGAGCTTCTTCATGGCCTTAAATGCCACCTCTTTAGACTTACCCTTTTCCAAAGCCTCGTTATCATCGTTCCTCATTTCATATGAAACCAAGGTACTGTGCAAATTGTCCAATGTCAGCTATTTTGGATCTTTTTCTTCTAGTACTGAAACTTTTGGATTGAACCGAGGTGGAAGTTTCCTCATGATGCGCTTTACAATCTTTATGTCTTCAATGAATTCTACAAGACCTCGCATATCTTCCACAAAAATGTTGAGCCTGTCAAAGAATGTGTCAACAGACTCATTCAGTTTCATTTTTAGATCTTCATATTGGTTCCACAACACCTGCAGCTTTGCCTCTCTGACTTTTGTGTCCCCTTCATATATATTCAAAAGCTTTTCCCACATGGAATGTGACGTTTTGCAAGAAATAACCTTTGTGTAGATAGGATTGGAAAGGGCTCCCCCTAAGGCATTGATTGCTTTGGAATCAGCATCCAACTCTCTATGCTCAGCTTCTGATAAAGCACCACTATTAATATCAGCTGTGATACCATGCATAGCTGCTGAAAACACATCCATTCCCAAGGATCGGAAATAGTGTTGCATCTGATTCTTCCATATCTGAAAATTATATCCGTCGAAGATCGGAATCCCTTTATGATTGGTTACCTCCATTGAGAGAAGAACAACTTTCAACCTTTCCCTCTGATACCACTTGTTAGGTCCACTAGGCTGGATACCCTGAGAGGGGGGGTGAATCAGGGTATGGGTAATTGAAAATTAATGCCCGTTCTGATCTTGTTTCGCTGTTAAGAAAAACACTCTTCTCTCTTTTTCCTACTGTACGATATAAACAGAAAGTAAAGCAAGCACAGGACACAGCAATTTAACATGGTTCACTGATAAGGGCTACGTCCAAGGAGCATATGCCGGAAGGATGCCGGTCGTACCAAATTCCACTAATCTTCACTAGCTGTGGATTACAAGGTTCGGGCTAGATCACTTCTATGCAGAGGCTCACTGCCTTTACAATGTTTAGGGTCAGCTCACTACTTTCCCAAGGGTCACTGCCTGTCTCTCTCTTTTTGGCTCACTTCCGGTGGATAGGACCACCTTCTTCCTCTTTCTATGCTCACTGCTCTTGAAAGGAATCCAATCACAGTTTATAGACCTGTAGGTCTCTTCATTTTCATGAATGAATGCATCTTCTCTTGTATGTAGATGCTCTGTTGAAGTACAACTTTCACCCGTAGATGAATATCTCTTTGCACCGAAGGTATCGGGAAAACTTCCAGCTTCCACGCAGTCCGAAAAACATTGTAGGAACAAACCTTACATGGCGCGCAAGTCAACCTCGGCGCGCAAGTATAGGCGCGCAAGTCACAACGGGCGCGCAAGTCCTCCTCTGACACTTGCGCGACACAAGATTTCTCAACTCCAAACTTTCTTGACTCTCTTCCTTTTACGCCCAAACCACTATTGGCGCGCAACTGCAAACCAGCGCGCAACTTCTAACACCGGCGCACAACTTCAACCACTGGCGCGCAAGTCCCACCTGCGCGACCACACACACCACTTGCGTGACCACCATACCTACGCTACGGGAGCTCTGAGTTGAACTCCAGTCGTGAATGAGGTGGGTTGGTCCAGTATTTATAGGCAATCTGACCACCCTGCGCGACGGCGTGCAAGTCACCTGTGCGACCCAGTTTCGGCACGCAAGTCTTCTGCCCTTTTGGACACTTGCGCGACCAACTCCCAAACTTGCACGAACCTACTTCCTTTGCCATATTTTGATCTTCTGATCTTGAAAAACATATGGCGCACAAGTTTTCAATTCTCCAAATCCTCGGCGCGCAAGTAACTTTGCCAAAAACACTTTTCTTCATTTGCCGATTTTCAGGCCCAAAAATTTGGCAAACACTGGAAAATGGCGCCACCTTGTATCTGTTCTTTTGTACCGCCTCCAGATAATCCATTTCGTTTATCGACGTTCTTGAATCAAACATGGATCGTTGACCTCAGGTCTTGAACTCGACATTACACCATGAAATCCCCTTTGTCAACAAATTTGTATGTCATTGTTTTTCTTTGTCGACAATCACAACTCAGATGTCCACTTTGTCAACAAACAAAATCACCTCAAAAATGCTTCAATGATACCTCGAGGGATTTTTGCCCATCATTTCACCTATGAACATAACTAATCATATATAGAGCAATCATACTCTAACAAATATTCCATGAGATTTTTACATACATGCTATAGTTTCATGTAAGAACAATAACATTTATAAAAAATAAAATAAAATACATCTATATATGTACCTTTATCTACCTATAAAAACAACACATGTTCTTCTATAAATGAAAATACAATGCCAATTTATAATATAACACTGTCTCATGACCTGTGTTCACCTTTTTTCCAATGATGGTATGTAACGACCTGAAAAATGAACTTATTTTATTTATAAATCTCTTTACACACAAAACCTGTTTATTATGTATTACAATAAAATAATATAGAATACATTTTCATTTCATGTGAACATCATGCATAAATTTTTATTAGTAAAACTATACACAAAAATTGGACGTACACAAAAATGTTCATTAACAATATTTGTTGAATATAATTACCTTCCACGGAGTCCTATTAGAGCATCATAAATCCACTATGGTGCTAATCATTGAGTATTATGAGTCACACTTTTATGTAGTGGAGATGTCAAACATATCATCCCATTCATGGTCACTTTTATATGGTATTTCTTTGAAATATAAAAAATATGTTCTTCTATCCATTTTTAATATCATGTTAATGTATTAATAGTATTTTATTAATGGCAGAACCTTTTCCCATATCATTTTTATTTATTCTGAAACCATGTTTCATACCTGTTATGCTACATTATTTTCGTCTAAAAAATTCTCTCATTTTAACAATAATTTTTTTTGTTTTATTTAACGAACACCCAAACCACAATCATCCCCATTTGTATTCACATTTATTAGAAGTAATCATTTTTAATTATTTTATTTAATAACATGAAACCCTAAATCCTTTTATCTGGTTTTAAAATGACAATATTATCCTATTTTGAGACCTTTTTAAAAACACCATGATTTTGATATGAAATCCATCTTTTTTATTCTAAAAAAATTATTTATGATGTGTTTTATAATTATTTTTTCGACAAAAAATAATTAATAAGTATGATGGGTATTTCATAGAAACAATTAAATTCATTGGATAAATAATTTAATCTTTAGATATGTAAGGTTTTGTGATCCCTTAGTGAATATCCTTGGTAATTATGACTTATGACAGCTTGGCGATGAACCTTGATGATATGATTATGAATGAATAAATTAAATGTTGTATTCATGTTAACATGTTATGGTTAATTTTATAGTTTTTAGGGTATGAATCATTTTAATATGACCATTCTTGGTTATATTCCTCTTTCCAACATTCCAAGTGTTTCATTTTTCCACAATGTGCTTTATGCTCACCCATTTCATTGATGAATGTCCCCTGGTTATGAGACGAAATAAATGTACATAGGATGAACCATGAATAATTATTTGATGTGTAATATATGAATTATTCTTATACTTTTATATAATATGTACATAATTACCATGACATTAAACTGAAAAGAGATTTCGAATTGATAAATGATCCCTTATTTTGTACAATGTATTGAAAATATTACATAATAAAAAGTCAGGACACAATAGTTTGTATGAAAGTATATATTCATTAACTGTTAAAATTTGGATCAGATAAATTTGTTAATAACCCTATATAATAGCATAAATATAAGAAAACATCATGGTATTTGGTTGAAATATTAATTAACTAGTTTTTGAAGAAATAAATCACATCCCGGGTATCAACAAGTGGATGTGACATTGGCAAAGAAGTATCTAGGGGTATTACACATAAACACTGATTAGATATACACTAAAACAGGTGATGTTTCTCAAGAACATTACTTAATAAACTAACTATTTGACACTCTCGAGGGATATGTTCGGTCAATCAAAATCTTTTTATGAACCATTGTAAAGGATTTATATAAAATGTAATTTTTATTAAATAATAATTTTTTAAGAATAATGACTTAAAACATTAATTTTATTTAAAATTATTTTATTTCTATTAGTAAAAAAATTCTAAAATGATAAAATTATGAGGATGAAATTTCATTAAGGGGGGAGAATGTAATAAACCAAAAATTACATTTTTATTAATGGATCACATTCCTCCACGTAACTGTTTATTTTTTTTAAATATAATCACATTGAATGAAATTTTATTTCATGATAACCTCATACAACATGATTGAATTTACATTTGTACAATTATAATCTGAAATTGGATATTAAAATTTAAGAATAGATTTTCTTCATAAAGTATATGTATGATTGAGAAAAATTTGATAAATTGTATTTTCAGACATAAATTTTAGTTTTCCAGAAATGATATAATTAATTTTTATAATAAATTAAGTTGTTATAAATAATAATTATTTAAAAGAAACAGTATTACTAAAACAAAAATTTGTACATGTAAATGATAATGATTTTTTTATATGTTGGATACTTTAAAATGATATTTCTCTTTGTATTTTCTATCTGCTATTATTTTTAATAACTTTTTATTTTTATATTTAAAATTAAAATTTTCACACTTATAGACTTATTATGGTAAATTATACATCATTTTTTGAATTTTTAATATCAAAATTATTTTATATTTAATATTTATTATATTTATATGAAGTTTTTTTTGTTTTATAGTGAAAAATACTTCATTGTATTTAAAAACAATGTTTTTAATTTAAATAATTTTTATACATTATGTTGATTATTAAAGTCACAATAAATAAATTATAAATAAATTTATTCATTGTAAATAAATGGATTCATTTTTATAATTGAATTAAATATAAAAAATAATTTAACTTTTTAATGTTTTCTTTACCCTCTTTCAAGACACACATGTGTTATTATCATTAAAAGTAATTTTAACACTTCTGTTAATTGAATTTAAAAAAATATATATATAAGAGGTTACGATTTGTAAGATATTTAGAGTATGATAAGATCAACTTATTTTCATGTTGAATAATATCAAGACAATTCAGTATATTAATATTACCCTTATGAATTGTAATATGATCAATCAGATAGAAACCTAACCTAATAAATTGTAAATACAATATTTTCATCTTATAAATGGTAATGTGATAAAATTATACCATAGTATAACAAATAAATATAATATAAATTATTTTTTAAGTATTATTATTTTTATAAAACCTAAATTATTAGATGAAATTTTAGAATGAATATATTTATTTGAAATAATATTCATTTTCATTAAATATAATTATATGTTGGTATATGTTTTTCATATTATTATATGTTAATTTCATTAGACAGTAGTTATTTTTCAATTTGTTATAAAACAAGTTATATATATGAATTGACAATTTACATGTAAGTTATTATTTTACATAGAAATTCATTTTTTGTATTTTTAAAATTAATTTTCATAAAATAGTTTTCATTTTTAAATTATACATGTTGAAAAATGGTTAATGCGATTTTGTGGGGTTTTTCTGAAATAGTGAATATTTTTATGAACAGTAAAAATAATGTTTGTGTTTTTGGTGTGTTTCATGAAATCATTTACTATGTAATAATGATTTTGTAATTTTGGTAGACTATTTTGTTTTAAAATATTATATTAGGTGTCCTAATTGTTTAATAGCATGCGTAATCTCATGGTTTTTGTAATACCACTACTTAGGTGTCATCATAAATTTATTAAAAACTCCATCACTTTTTATATAACTCTCACTCATTCCTCATTTTATTTCATTAAAAATTATTTCTCAATGAATAATTTATAGTATTACCTCGCAAGGAGTCCTCCCAAAGTGCCCATAATCCCCCATGTCCCCAATCGTCAAGTTTGGGAGCCACTCTTCAATATTTGGTATGTCTCAAACTTTGAATTCCTTTCAAGTTCAATTTTATGTGTTATGTCTTCAAAATTCCCTTAATATGTTTTTCAATCTATTTTTTAATACCATTACTATATTTAAATAGTTTTATAACTGGGAGACCTCTACCCCATATCTTTTTAATTTTTTATAAAATAATGTTTCATACCCATTAGAATAATAATGATGGATTAAAATAGATCAAATAATTCACTTGAAATTGGAAAATAATTTTGGATGTTCCCTGGATCGGGTTTATTTATCAGGATGAATTGATTAAAGATCCATTTTGAAACATGTATATCTCCAAAAAATCATGATTATCTGATCTAGATTTATGATTTTGGAACATATAAACATAATTTACAAAAAATATACTAATATAAATAAAGATTTTATTTTAGTAAATGTATATAGAGAGTAACCCAAAGGAAAATGGGGGTTGGGGAAAAATTTATTACCACTATGTAATCAATTGTGTCATATGCCAAAAAATTAATAAAAATAAAATTATATATTTAATAACATGAAAATAAATATATTCATGATATAAAATACATCAAAAGTTTGTATAAATACATCATACACAAGAAATTGTGGGAATAAGGATTATTTGAAAAAATGAGAGTGACATGAGGAAACCATTACCTTATGTCTGAAAGTGTTCTGCACATTACCATAAGGCCTTAAAATATGAAACTAGACTCATTAATAATTTTATTCATAACCTATTTGGAATTTTTATAGTTTATAATAATTTTTATGTTCATTTATCGAGTTTTTGATAAGTTTTAATATTGAATTTCATCATTCAGGATTGTTCGTTTCCTTGATATCATAATCTGATCGCTTGATTATAAGAGTTTGGAAGAAAACATAAAATGGTATTTGAAGTAAATAAATTCTTTTTTTATTATTAATGATCATAAAAAATGTTCAATGATCAAATAATGCATTTGGATAATTTGGGTGGGGATGAATCATTAAATTAAACTATAATGATAATCACTTAGATTATTTTGAGCGGTTTCGCAAACAATGATCTTGTTTTAATTTATTATTTAACAACATTTTTTATGATGATTACATAACATTATATACATATATTATGATCTGGTTCAACTATAAAATTGGTTTCATGAAAAAAAATGGAGACGTTAATAAAACTACAAAACCTGCCATCCTTGAATGCTATAAATTAAGATTTCTCAAACCGTGTTTTCATTTTTTAATAAATTATGGGAAAAGAAGAGATAATGTGGAATTATACCATTATCATTAAAAAAATACATTATATAAATGGTAATATATTTATCATAACATTTTTTTTATATGAGAATAAAAATAATAAAGGAATGTGAATGAAAATGGGAAGTTGAAAATCTGTTATGAAAATTCGGCCGCCTAACAACATCACATAAACATTCATAAAATATGATGATAAATGTAAAAAAGGTTCTATAATAATTTTTACATAATATGTTTTGTAATGGGTGGTATGGAATGTTATATCCCAACACAAGAAATAGAAAATAAAAAGGAATAACTTGAAATTGGTGCTTGGAAAAGAGAAGGGTGCTATATTCTCTTACCTTTTAGAGTAACTCCTAAAACATGAATGTTGGGACCTCTGGGATTGAGTACACCTTGGGAGGACTCATCAGTATGTAAATATACTATCACATTGAGGATGATGAATTTTTAATTAATGTAATGGAATAAATGGGTGGGTTTTATAGCTAAAGTGAGGGAATTTTTTTATTAAATTCTGAGGACACCTCGACAATGGTATATTAATAAGCATGGGTCTGCCCTTGATATTGGCCATGTGGGACACCTAATATATATTTTTAGTGTAAAAAATATACCAAAAATTTATTTTTATTTTTATTTCATTATTATGTTATTAAATAGATAGAAAAATCAAATCTATATTTTTACTATTCACTAAAAACTATAGTATTATATAAAATTATCATAAATTCAACGTAACATTGTTTCAACATTTTGAATTCCAAAAATGACTTTTATTTTATCATAATAATACATTAATATGTAATTTTTTACATGTATCTCTGAAAATAATTATTTATTAGAAATTATAGATGACATAAAATGCATGGTAAAATGTACATAAAATATTCGACACCTAAAAAAAGAATTATTTTATCATATGTTATGAAAGAATATAATTTTGATAAGGAGATGTCATTAAAATAAATATTAATAAAACTATTTTTTGATATAATATTTCAGATATCTCTAAAATTATCTATTTTTACCTAAAAGATAAATTTATCAAACTCGTCATATTTTCTAGAAAAACAAAACTCAAAATAATATGGTTGAAAAAAGTTTTAATTATACTAAATTATGTGAGGTTACAATTAGTAGGATTCATGTTACAACTCAAAAGGGTAAAATTACTAATCATAAGGGTACATTACTATTCTATTGATTCATGTGACTATTCACCAAAAAAATTTATTTTGATCCCATTAGACTCTAAAAAGCTTATAGATCATAATAGTGTATGATCGTTTTTCGAAATTCAAACCATAGAAGCTAAAAATTATATTAATTGGATATGTTGTACAATGTTTTGTTTAATTGTGACTCAGAGTTGTGTTCATATAACCTATCAGATAAATTGAAATTTTTTGAGAAGAATATTCCATAAAAACACGGTGTGTCATATTAATAGTGAATATATTAATAACATAATTTTATATTTATAAAAAATAATTATTATTATCAATGGAAATATTATTCTTTAAAATATTTAATTAAATAATAATTTTTTCAAATACATATATTCATATTAAAATATTCATTTACAGAATATAATAGTGTAATGTATAATTTTTTTAGAACATTAATTAATTTATTAGAAAGATTAAAATTATAATTATTTATAAGAATAAATTTAAAACACTTAATTAAAAATTATTACTTTTCATAACATAATCTTTTTAGTATTATAATATAATATATTGGTGTTTTACAATAATGTTTAAAAATAAAATGTAACACAGGTTGTTGATCATAAATATTTATTCATTAAAAATAAATTCACATTAACTAGGATATGACATATAGTAGTTGTATGCATGAAACTCTTATCGTCCATCTGTCAAGGATTCAAGAACCATGGCCTTGCAAGAATTTATTGGTTGGTATTCAACATACATGATTCCATTTTTTAAAACCTAAATAATATTATATATAATATGGACATACATGAAGTAGGTTTAATAACTGATTTCTCTTTTAACTAAGGTATTCGACACAAACTCAGTGCAAAAATATTTCTTATTATTCTTAACATAAACATTTGTCGAACAATTAACCGTATAAACACTATCAAAAGTGAAAATTCCAAACATTAGAAAGATAACCAAAATAAATACATAACATTGATTACATTTTATAACCTAGAGAAATATTAAGAGGTATTTTAATTATATCCTTCATGGTCTACAATACCCAATCTCTTAGAGAACTCCTTATTTATCTTCCTTAGTGAGTCTGAGAGATGGTTAAGGTTGACATTATCAATCATTATTCCTGAAATCGTTTAGGAATGACCATGGGAAAAATCACTCCCATGATCAACCTACATGATTGTTCATAAAAAAATCGTCAATCACATTAAAAATTAAACCATTTCTTTTTTGATTCCCACCATTGACTAAAACCAGAAGAATAGTGTGAGCATTTATTAATATAGAAGAAAATCAAATATTTATGAAAATAATTATATATATAATATCTAAATTAGGAAAAATTAGTTAATCTATGAAGCCCTAGGATTATCCTTGGCCATTCAAAGAAAATTTACATTTAAATCCTTCATAATTTTTCTTGAATAGTTTTGTGAATTCCCAATAAAACACCTTTGGTATTGTCAGACCAGGTGCGCCATAAGGCCCATTGTCCAGTGCCAGATTTCCCCATGTCAAGTCCAGATCATCATGTTAGATTTATTACCCCATGGTAAATCTATTTTGGTTCCATTTCAACTTTTAGTATCAAGACAGTGATGTATTTCATTGAATCCACCCACTCTATCCTATTCCAAAATTCTAGGAATGTTTACTAAACATTAACACATCCTTATTCTTATTCTGAAGGATATACCTTCACATATACATAGAAATATACGTTGGGATATCACTAATCATGTTTTATACCATTTTCAAAAAGATAAATATTCTTTTTCTATAATTCTAACTATATCGACCCTCATATTAAAATAAATGGACATTATATAACTTTTTTAGGATACATTAACATTATACAAATCATACTCAAATAAATTAGTTAGAAAATTGCATTTGGAATCATGGAATTAAAAACAAAAGTATATAGGTCAACTACATCATACTCCACTAGGATCTTCTTGACTAGAATTCTTCTTAGATATATCAAACATAGTAAAAATAATCATAAACTAGGGTAATGGAAACATAAAAGGGTTGACCTCAAATTATCATTATGTGTAAAAAATCGAGACATGTACCCCTAAACATGATCATAAGGGTATGATATTGTGATCATGAACATAGAAGATCATTCCTTTCATATAAATGATCATAATAGAAATCATGTAATAATGATTATCAGTTCATAAGACATGAGAAAATAGAATAGTAATGAAACATGGAATTGTGACAAACACATAAACAAGTAATGATTTCCATGGTAACAAAATAATCACATCAAGGAATATGTTAGTGTAAAATGTCATTTACTGAACTGATTAACCCCTATTCTAGCCTAGTATTACTAAACCATGTGACCCTCATTCTAGCAGTGTATTACTAAACTGAGTAACCCTCATTCTGTCCCAATAATACTGAACTGTGTAACCATCGATCCAATACTATATTAATGAACCGAGTAAACCCTCCTTCTATCTCTATATATCTAAATCATGTAACGGTTTTTTTGCATCCATGTCGTATACATGAGATATAAATTGTTACCCAATTCATTGAAGGGAGATATAGGTCCCACTTATCTCATAATGAGATCATATATACATGTTCTAAAAAACATATCATTACCCATGAAATGAAAATGGTATCATAATACTGTAAACATATCATTACTTATGGAAAGCGTTATTTTTTAATAATCATTTAATCGAAATCATTAACCATAAAATAGAAATAGATTTCCAACATTTATAACCCAGGAAAGAGAAATGGGTTTCATGAAGATGATGAATTTAAGAATAACTCATTCATAGAAATGATATTAATGTAACCCTTAGATCCTTTTTTATAAGGTATGATTAACATCAACAGATGTTATCTTAGATGGGAAATAATATGGAAATGTCCTCTCAAAATGTTTCTTTATAAAATTATACATTTTTTCATAAAAAATAAATTTTATTACATGATACCATTTGAAAATAATTTTTAAAATGATATTCCTTGAAAACATATAAAGAATACATGAAATCATTTGAAAATACATTTTCTTGATTACATTTTAAATAATATTCAACAAATTTTAATATCATATTTCATTCAAACACTAGAAAATATTTAAATAATTAATTATTTTATTCAAAACCAATTATTTGAAAATAATTTGAAAACTTATAAAGTAATATTGAAAATATTCTGAAAACTAGTTCTCATAAACACATTTTAAATAAACTAGAAAACATTTGAAAAAACCCATTATTTTAATGAACTTTGAAAACATGTAAATTAGACATGGAATAAATTTTAAGAAATTAATCCATGAAAAAATATAAATTTAATTTATTACCATTTTAAAAAATAATTTCAATAAAATTTATGTTAAAAACATTTTCATAATGAATAACTTCTACAATAATTGAATTCGATCTTCTATGAAATGTCATCGGGTAAATCCAAACATATTATAAATGGTCAAAAGAAAATTCCTTTTTAACAGTAAAAAGAATATAAATGTTCCTTGTTTGGAAAGTGACAATAAGTATACCATAAAGAGATTGGTAAATGACGAAAAGGGTAAAATTGTATTTTATATATTATAGGGAAAAGGTATAATATTCTTGAAATATTTTTTAGAAGACATAGATTTCCAACCGATGGGAGGGTAATGTAATGATTTCCTAAAAACACTATATTAACTATCATATATACCAAAATATAGAAAAATATAAAAATAAAATAGTATATCATGAAAAAATATATGATAAATAAATTAATTAATATTCTGGACATATGAATCATAATATTTCATCAATGGAAACATCAACATAAAAAATCTAGAAAAAATGAGATTGTATCAATAATCTATTGTATAGAAGTATCTTGGGAAAATGATCTACATTAATGAAGGTGAGTTAAATGAATTATATAATTACATGATTATTTATATTTATGATATGTAATGAAAAATAAAATTATACACATCATGAAATCAGTTTTGTTACATAACAAAACATGAGTCTATATAATTGAAAATGGAGACAAAACATTTTTACATATTTGGAATCTTTTGAAACATAAACCCCATTAAAAGATGACAATAAAATATTAAATGTAATACCATAAATTTAATAAAAAATTACATTGAATACAATCACAGGTTTTATATACACCATGTAAAAGAAAATAAGGGATAACATAGCTTGTATCGCAAAAAAAATTAAAACTATGATAAAATCCCCTATCCTACTGTATTGGATCTCTCTGTACTCATACAATATTTCATTAAAATAAGTATCTCATTATTATAAATCAAATAAAGGAAAATATTTATATATATATTACCATATATTATTTTATTATAAATTTTTATTACCCACATTTAATTGATCAAATTTTAAGGATTCAATTATGTAAATATTCACTTCGATATACCCATATGTCATAATTTGTTACACCTTTGGTAATTATAAATATATCATGAACCAAGAATTTTAACCATTAAATAATTATAAGATATATAAATTATAATTTTAAAATAAAAATATATAAAATATAGTTTTACGAAGTTAAATACACCATTTATGGATATGGTAAGCCATTTGTACATATAAACATTGTTACCAATTTTTTAGTAGTCATTAAAGAATGATTGTAAATGACATATGTATATATATGTATATATATATAATTATTACAAAATATATAATATATAATATATTTAAAATATGAATATTAAATCAATACTTAATACATTCCATGTTGTGTGTGAACGAATCACATAACTTTGAGTTGGTGGTAGTCCACACTTCCCCAAAAGAGATTATCCTATTAACAACAAATGGAACGTAACGAGATGTTTTCTGTAAAGGGTATATATAAGATTAATCAAATAGTAAATATAATATATGAATTATATAATCATATTATCAATTAAAATGCATACCATTATTTGTGGTAATTTAGAAATTAACCATCATTATTTTGTGAGGCAGTAGTTCGTCCTACATAGAAACAGTATGTTGAACATCAATTTGATAAAGGTGTGAGTAGGTGTATGTTAAAAAATTTTCATAAAAACAACATATTATATAGAGGATAGTAGTTTTCCTTCAATACTAAATAATGATTATCGAGATGTAGATATGGAAAATAATGGAAGAGGACTTGAGAGAAGAAATTTCCTCCAAATTGGGTAACTCATTTTGGTTTGTGCCAAAACGCTTCCTTGAGAAAAAAATCACCCCAAAGGAACGAATAAGGGTAGATTGTATTATTTTTGGGAGGCTAATTGGGAAGAAAATGTTTGATATTAAATGGTTTTAGATGTGCGAGTAGTGGTTATAGGTGATGGACTCTTATACGGAAGGAAAAGATCTCAACGGGGATTTATAGAAACAAGATAGGCGTGCACATGTTCATACCCAACAAAAGTTTTAAAAAAACTGACCAAAATAAATAGTGAAAGTTGTATAGACTATATATGTATATAAAATATGTGCTGGAAAAGTTTATATTTTATATTTTCCTTGAATATTAATGTTTTTTCCAGAATTAATCATAATTTTCCCTAAAAAGATGTGATTAATTTTAATTATTTTTACTAATCATTTTCGTTTGAAATTAAATTGGTCATATTAGAATATAAATATTAGACTGAATAACATAGTGTATAATGTATTTTTGAAAATCATATAACATATGAAGAAAAATTAAAATTACTACTCATCTCACATACTGGATGAAATAATATGGTTATAATTTATATAAAATATTAAATGTTTGTTAAGGTATTATATTCTATTTCAAATTAAAATTGATTATTATGAAATTAATTGTAATAATAGATTTAATATTTATATAATTTTGACTTAAAAAATACTTACAATATAATTTATCATTAATAATTAAATATAAAAAATTTATGTATTAAACTGAAACACGGTATTTTTCCAACATTCTTAAAAGATAAAGTTTCTCCGAAAAATCCAAAAACAAATCACCCTAATATAATTTATAAATTCTGATTAAAATATGTTGTTTATTTTTTCAAATTTATTTTCAAAAAGATTTAAAAAATAATTTTATTATTAAAATATATCCATTCTAGAATATACTATTTTTAAAATAAATAGACATTACCAAAAATATCATATTTCATTATCAATATATATTATTCATATATATATATAATATAAAATATTTTTAAAGTAGTTATTATTATTCATAAAACTATTTTAAATAGATATTTTATTATCATATACTTTATATATATATATATATATATATATATATTCTGCAAAAAAACTCTGTGTTTCATGCATCGTATGCTGAGTCATTATTTATTGTAGTGAAAGAAATGATTCTACTGTGTGTAGTAGAAGACACGTTAGTATTTTATGTGAATAAAAATTTTCAGTTATTGATTATATATATTTATAAAATATATTTACAGTGTGATTTGAAATGAATAATATTGTAAATAAAAATTTATTGAAATATAATAAATCTCAAAATATTAGGGTGTTACATTACTGGTGGGATGGAATAAAAATAGATATTAAAGAATTAACCATGATGTGTTTAAATTATCATAATCTTTATGTAGAACTATAATTTACAAATATAATTATTCTACAATTACTTATGTCAATGTGGAAATAATAAAATATATCTATTGAAATTTGCTGCGATTACTAAACTAATTATATGGTAACAATTAAAATTTAGTTATTATGGATTGATTACCAAAATATATACATTTCATTTAAATTTTAGATAAAATTTATTTATATTTTATTTTATAACAATATCTAAATGATATATTCATGTAACATGGAATGCCTTTCAGTATTTTCTCTGACCGTTATCCAAGATTTACATTTTATATTTAGAAGACAATTTCAAAATCTTTTGATACTAAATTATATTTTAATAAATCATATTATACTGTAAATAATTGTATGTATGAGAAAAAATGGAACCATTGAATATATTATTCTTATTTATCAATTTAATATTATGTATTCAGTGATCAACAAATTTTTGTTGGTTCAGTTTTCTTATAGAAATATTTTTCATTCTATTAAAATGATGGACCCATTTATTGATTTTTATAGAAAATTAAATTAATCAATATATTAGTATGTTGAATAATGGGAAATTAAGTTTATTATACTATATTTAGTATATCAAATTAATGGGAAGGTTCTGTTGATTTAGTAATATTTAAGGAAATCTCAATGAAAGAAAAAATATTTTTATGTTATAAAAATGAATTATCATTCTATTGTGGTAGGAGATCATGTTTTTATCAGTGTATCTAAATGGGAATGTTTTAAATTTATTTTTATAATATGATTTCATCATCTATGGTTCATTGGGATGTATAAAATCATAGAAAATGATGGATCTATTTATTATAAAGTGTATTTTCTTCCATGTTCATCTAACTTACACAATGTTTATCTTATTTCAATGTTATAAAAATATGTTCCAAATTAATATAATATTTTAACACCTAAAATAGTTAATTTTGAATATTATCATTCTTATTATGAATATAATGTTCATATTCAAATCCATAGAGATAATTTTTTTGTATAATCAGTTGATTCACAATGTTAGGATTTTATATAAAATCATATTGTTGGAGAGGAAATACTGGAATATGATAATGCAATAAGGGGGATATATATCCTTAGGTTAAATAAGTCAATAAATGTAAAAGAATGAAATTATAAAATTAGAGAAGAATTTAACAACACATATATTGATAGAATAAATCATTTTCAAGATTTTTATTATTTAAAAAATATTATTTAATTTATTATTCAAAATGTAAATAGGTTTAATAAAAATATATTATTATAATGCTATTTTTTAAATATAAAGTTAATAGTTTTCTAATTTTAATTTTTAAAAATCAGTTTTATTTTGGAAAATAGAAAGAATAAATTTTGTTTTTTTGAGAGTTTTTTTACAAAAATATTGACTTTTCAGGGAACACTAAGTAATACCGATTTTTGAGAATGAATCTGTTATTCTCAATAAATTAAATAATTAATTAAGGAAATTATTGTTTGAAATTATTTAATATAACATAAAATATATTTACATATATTTAATCCACATAATTACTCATGAATCCACATTAGAATTGATTTCTGTATAAGTTTGTTTTTAGTATGAAATCAAAATTTTCATAATAAAAAGTTTTAAAATACATAATGGGTCCCCATATTAATTAAATCTAATTTTCCACAATGGGGAATGTTTTCATAGATATAGAGATATTATTTTTCTATAAGTATTGATTTTTATTCATAAAAATATTATTATTAGTCACAGTGTTAATATAAAAGCATCTTTTTTGGCAATGTGTACACCATGAAATCCATCGTTCTTGTTGCATCTATAAGTTTTTTTAATATTTAATGTTTTCAAATTATATTAAATGAGTTTGGTAAAATATGGTCAATATTGGGAATTATAATAATTTATATTATCTAATAAGTTCAAAAGTATTTTTGACCATAATGAATAGTAAAAACTCTTAAAGTTATTTTTCAAACTTTTAGTAATGATTGGTTAAATATGTGTTATACTCAAAGGATAGGGGAAAAAATGAAATATATATTTTCATAATAATTTTTATTGGATATAAATTTAAATTATATTGTATAATGGTTGTTAATATTAAATTTTGGCTCATTTGGAATGGGGAAAATATGTCTATACCTTGATATTTAATAACATACAATTGTAGCACTCACATCACATATTTATATCAACCCCTATCCTCTATTATTTACATAATAAAAAACCATTGGTTTAGCAAATCCCTGACTAAATAACTTCTTATACTACATACCCTAATCGTAGAAGCCATTTTTCGGAAATCAAATTTAGGAATAATTTATAAAAAATCCTTAAGAGTTGGTCTGAGAAGAGTTAAAATTTATAATTATGTGATTTTTTATTTATTCTTCCACATAAAACATATATTATATACTTATTATTATATAATAACATATGTATATAAAATATATGTATATTTAATTCTATTAATGGAATTACCAATACCATTCTCTTTATCCTTAAATAGGATATGAAAATGTTGTTTTTGGGTACATTACACTTAAACCTGATGAATAGATGTGAATTGTTTCCCATAAACACCTCTCATGGTTGGGTGAGATGGTACATCTAAATTATTTATATGAAATTTATATTATATATATATACGTTCTATTCCTTTGGTAATATGATAACATCACTTGTGCATACAGAAGGTTACCGCCTCATAAAGCGATGTGATTGGTTTTTCAGTAACACATTACATGGAATATTAAAAGGATAATTTTAATTATTATATGTGATATTAATGAAATGATTTTAATATTCATGAAATATTTATCATTATAAAAATAATACATATCATTTTCATTTTTATATTTTTACTCATTGAAAAAATGATAACGATGTTTTTGTGTCAATGAAATATTGTCTTCATGAAGCATTGTAACTATATGTTAATCAACACACCAATGTAATGAAATATATAACATAATTTATAAAAAACATATGTTATATATTGTGATTTAATCACTCTTTGAAAAAAATTACATAGCTTCATTACATAAATATCATTGAAAAATGGAATCATTACTCATGAATTCATATGGCCTACCATCTCCATGATTATAATATACAAAATTTCTCAAATCCATATTTCATGGTTGATATTAATACTATACGTTATAAATAAATATGAAATTACTTTCATAATATTAATTTATATAGGTTTAAATAATGACCTCTTTAACACACTTAACATACAAATTCTATTTTTGACACATCCGCTAAATAAAATTTGTAATATATTATGTAAAATTAATTAATTATGTAATCATATTTATAACATGGTAATTATAGAAATGAAAGGATTAATTAATGTAGTAATTTTTATTATGAATGTAAATATATAATAAATGATTACTATTTGGGTTGATAAGGAATGTACATAATGAGTTGGACTCAATGACATGGGATTCATGTCAATCTCCATTAATTGAATAATATTTAGATATTATGAACCAATCATATTTAATGAGGTGTATATACATCCCCTAACCTTTTATATCATGAATTTATATATTATTATTTTTTAAATTTTTGTTTAATGATACTCTATCAATGGATTTATTGTTCAAATACTAATAGTGTGATTTGTGAATTTTTTTAAAGTAAAATAAATTTATAATGTTTTCCTTTCAACTCAAATTTCATTATATTTCCATTTTATTGAATGATTTTATTGTGTAAATTACATTTTTATAAAGTTAATTTAATTCATTCATTCATTTATTGAAGGGAAAATTTTTATGGATTGTGTGACATTATTTACAAACAAAAAATAGTACATTCTATATTAATATATATAGGAAAAATATATTTTATTATTCCATAACCATTATATGAAGTATGGATTCAATAAAGATTTTTTTTAAAATAAAAAACAACATTCCATTTTTTAGGTTTTTTAAATGGGTTTTCATATGTGATGCAGATTTTAATTTATAAATATGATTTCATATATGTGATGAAATATTTTAATTGTGTGATGTGGACATATGAATATGTCTACAAGTTACAATGATATTAAGGTCCATGAACATTACTTTTATTTATTTGTGGATACATTATAATCCATAGATGGGGGGTTATATTATAAACCAAGAATGGGTGATTACATTATAAATTTTTTGTGGGTGGTAATGTTATAAGGTAAAAATGGGTGATTACATTATAAAATGTTGATTGATTGTTATATTATAAACCATGTATGTGTGAGTCTATGATACCCCTCCAATGTATTTTTTGTGGAATTCTATCATATTGTTTATTCATTTTCATGAGGGAAATAGATAATAATGTCCAATAATACCATAATATATTATCTATTATTACTATTAAATTTAATTATTTTCAATGATGATTGTTTTCATGGTTTTTTAATGTAAAAATTATTTATTTGTATTTATCAATGAATCATTCATATAAATGAAATACTTTCATTATTTTTTTTTAATTTTCATTGGACTGGTAGTTTAATTTATTTTTATATATTTTAATAGATTATTTAACTCATGCCATATTATTAAAATATTAGTCACATAGTTTATAAATTGGGAAAGAAACGGAATAAGTAATGTTTATATTTCTGAATATATTTAATTAAATGTAAATTTTATTTTCATATCAAATTCATATTCTGAAAATAAAGGATACTTGTCAGATAAATCCACTTTGTATTAAATTATAGTCTTATATTTCAGTCATATCCTAATTCTTGTTAAATATACTCTTCAAAATATAATTAAATTTATGTGAATGAGATCATGAATTAAAACTCAATATTATGTAATTTTTATGCAATGGTCATTATAAATTATACATGTTTTTCATCTTCCCGTGGATTTATGTGAACATAATTTTGGAACACGTGTGAACTACCAACACCATGGAGTTTTGTTTTTCACTTCTATCACCAACATACATGGATCTTCCAAATGGGTTTTTAGTAAATAAAAACTATATTTATAACATTATTATTCTTCTAAAATGATAGTTGAAATCCAAAATTCCTTTCTTTTTTTGTTAAAATCATTATATCTCCAATGTGTTGGAATATAATACCACCACTAGAAAGAGATGAATTTAATTTTATATCTATCTAGTGTATTATTAATTATATAGTGATATAAAAAACGAATTCATGATGGAGATCTCATATTTCAATAATGGGGAGCCTTGCTATCTAGATTTCAAAGTGGATTGCATCACAAAAAGTAGTGCAACCCGGTTCATCTAAGATTATTTTGATTAAACTGTTATCCTTTATGATATTTTTTCATCATGTAGCATCATTTATGAGCCTGAATTTGAGGTCCTGACTCATAGTGAGGAATTAGGAGGTGATGAAATATTATAATAATTCAAAATAAGTTAATATCATGAACAGTAGAGAATGTTTGGAAGAACCAAATTAGGTAAACTCGCTTCTTGTGAGAAATTGTTTTCATAGAACACTAGCCTATGGGACTTTAGAGACACTGACTGGCATGTCTGGCATGGATGGGGAAAGGGGGAGGTCTCCTACAGTGGCATGAATTAGATACATGAGGTCTCTGTAGATGAACGAGAAGGTACCCTATGAAATGTAGGTCAAGGATTCTTGTACCTTGGATGTGTTTTAAGAAATATGACTAATCTCTATTGGTGGTGGATGGTAACCTCTATAGAGTATAAGATTATGATTACCATGATGCGGGGATCCTTCTAATAACAACCATCATCTCCAACTTGATGATTGGGTTTGTTGTTTACATTTTGAGGGATAGATATTTTTGGTATTAGGATAATTCTCATGGCCAGATTAGTGTTGATTGTAACATTGGACACCCATCAGTGGGGATTGTGATGAACATAGGTGATGATGACCTCAGGAGAGGAGTCCTTGGAATGCACAGAGGGATAAGGATCTAACCTTGGGTCATGGGAGATTCTCGATAGGTGGGGTGGGGATGAAATTGAGGTGTAAAAAGTGCAATGTATAATGGGTGATTGGATTGTAAAAGGTGACTTTTCCAATGATCATTAATTTGTGTAACTTTTGATCTCTATGCATGGTTGGGGTGATGGCTTTTGATAGGTTGGAAAAATAGTTCTTGTCTTCTCGGATTGGCCATGAGTATTTTGGGATGTGATAGATCTCACTGTGCCTTGGGCATATAGTGGGATTCCAGGTCTATTTTAGGATATGATTACATAGTCATTAGGATTTATATTAGTGATTATATGTGTATATTTGTAAATTTTTGTGTTTTTTGTGGCATTGTTTTGTAATTTTATTGTTTGGCAGTGCTTTTTGGGCTTTATTTGAGTTTTCTGACACTACATTTTTATTTTCGTTAATAAATTTTGAGGACCAAACACGCTCATGTTCTGAAATATCATTGAAAAATCAATATAAAAAACATATAAATATCTAAATAATATCACTAGGATTATATAATAATTATATCATTCAAAAAATAATATCATTCTAAACCATATTCACCCATACTATATAGAATTTTCTTCATTTGGACAGTCTTATCATCAGCGTGAAAAATTCAAAAAAATTATATTTTTTATTAGTATTGAAATATAACTAATGGTATTATTTGACATAATTTGGAAAATAATTATTTTTTATGGTCCTCTAATGGTTATATTAATATTGAACATATAATTATTATACTTCTATTTTTTATAAACTATGTAAACATGAATGAATCTGAATTCATATACAAGAAAAGGGAAGAAGAATATCTTGGTATGATATAAGAAACCAATAAATATTTATAAACAATTTTTTATTACGTTAAATAATTTATGATTTATGATAATGGAATCAATGAAAGAATCAGAGAAATAATCAACACTTCTAATATCTATTGTTGAAAAAAAACTATAAATAAATAACAAATTAATAATATATATTGAATATTTTTTACTTGTAAGTCATTGATATAATTATATATATATTTATAGATATAGTCATTATGATGGCGGGTGATTTTGAGGACCGATGAGAAAAAAATTAATTTTGTATACATATTAAATATAATTATTATTGAAGATGAGAATATTTTATAAGAAATTGTCATAACCCTTAAATGGTCACATAGATCCAAAATATAATACCATAGTTTAGTCTAGAATAGATTGTTCTCCTTAGGCCCAACATAAAATGGTTGTTGTGGGGAATTCAGATCCCTCTCTAAGTGGAAGAAAATTCGGATCAATAAATAAATAAATTATATTAATTAATTCAAAATTTTAAACTAAATTGAAACCATATATATATATATACAATATTGGAATTTATTCCATAGATAGACTCCTAATCTTGAAATCACCTGTGAGTTATCTTTCCTCCCATCTATTGATAATTATCCGCGAATGGTAATAGAACTCTAGATTGGATCAGATAAGGACGTAGTGAATGCATGGCATTACTTCTAATTAAAATCTGATGCATTCATCATCATTGATTTAACCAAGGAATGGAATTTCATTTGGCTTTTTCTTTCCCAATTAACTAATTGATTGAGATGATCATTCTTTTTTATTCAATATTCTCCCTATTGCAGCATTTGCATGTTCTCATGTGCTGAAATTTTTTTGTTTTACGTAGTTTTATAATATGAAATCCTTCTTATTGAAACCTTTTCCATGAAATATTCAATTTTATCAATTGACCACATATGTTGTTCCATTATCCCCAATATTAATTACTTTTTTCACTAATTGGACCCCCATAGTCCCCATTTGACTTTCATGGGAGGTACCTAGCTTGATCAGACCCCCATATTCACAATGGATAAAAAAAGAAAGGTTTTGAAAAACAAAGTATCGATCAAGGTTATTTGTGAGGTGAGGATGATCTATTAGGTGGATATAAATCATGATCTATATGAATGGAGGTGTGGTGGTGTGAAAATTTTATGGTGAAACCCCTTCACTGGTCGGAGGCCATTTTTTTGGAAAATGACGATTGATATCCAAAATGTATATCTAGATCCAATGCTTTTAAAAAGATTAATGGTTAAATATTATATTATTTGGAATGATTTAGGCATGGAATCATGATATCATATTTTTGTCGAAATCCCTACAACACATTGTGCTCAAGGATGAACAAAGGGAATGTATCACCTTCCATAGAAGCATCTTTGGTTTGAAAAATATTGATGTGGACATGATATGTAGCCCCCACCCCGCCACTATAATCTTTTTACCCCTTCACCGATTGGGCAACCCATGTGATGGGTCACACAAATGGTAACTCATGTGGATGAACACATGGTCTATTACATGCATGTGTACTCCGATACATAAACATTGTGAGGGGAACATGACCCTGATCTCGGTTATCACAATAATTCCTTCTAGTACAACTACATAGTTTTTACTTCTTCATGGCATGGATTCATGTGTCAGAAAATAACACTGCCAAGTGATGGAGTGGGAACAGATGTCATGTAACACATGATACAATCTGATAAAAATTTGGATATCCATATCACAATTTTTTTTGAACTCTAATTTTGGCCCACGAGTAGCCTATCATGGATTTTTTACCTGAAAAATAAAGATTCCCTTAGCTATAGATTTATATATATGATTTGGAATTCTTAAATCATGATACATTATCATGTGATAAATGATGATGAAATTGGTCAGGCAGGTTCACTAGTGGCCAACTCCCAAGTGGAACCCTCCACCAAGGGTAGTCATGGGTCATTAGTGACATTTTTATTAAAACCATCCACCTCATATAGCCATGGATCATATACCATCACATATAGTGGATCCTGCAAGCCGATATAGGCATGGGTCCTTGTAAATTGTAGTGGAACACTCTTGTGGGGTAGGTCATGGGTCCCCTATGATGATGAGTGAAACTCTCCAGCCAGGCTGGGTTGGGTTCCTCAACCATCAAAGTGGAACTGTTATTTAGTATTAAGGAATAGGACCTCAATCTATAAATGGTGGCCCATAGATTTGTGCTTCATATTGAAAAGATGTGTCCTGGTGTAGAATTGGAGTTATAGGGAATCATGATGCTTTCCCCACAGAAATGCTTTATTGATACATGATTAAAACCCTATAATTTATTTAGTTCAACCCAAATAGGAAAATGTCAATGTGGGGTTATTTAGATACTTATACTTGTTTGTTCAAGGAAGGTGTGTGAGATGTTGACCATCATTGATGAACTTTTATAATTGTTGGCAACACTTATTCTTGGTTAGATCTATGATATTGATAATTTATTAGTATCATGATTGTTCTTATTTAATGTGAATATATATTTTTTGACCTTTCTTCTATATCCACACATTTTATTTAGAAACTCTCATTCTATGAGAGGGGAATAAACATGGGGTATGCCAGATGATTTCTATTTTTACCTTCTCATTGTTTGTTGAGTCTTATTTCCTACTATAGATTATGAATACTTGAAGAGTATTTCATATACTAATCATATTGATACCCTTCTGTTTGGAATAGGTTACCATAGCACTCTATTTGTGTTAATATGTTCTCTTTAATTGTATTTTTTCAATCTATAGCCTTCCGTTTCTATTGTATCACTTACTCATCCGCCATCATCTTTCATGGAATCATACTGGGATTTTTTATACTCACCCATGCATGCGATTTTTCTATACATATTGTTTCTTATACATATTTTGGATAGGTCGAACATGAATTTTGGGGATAATAGGGATAATGGGTGCTTGAAATGAACATAGTGGATGTCAGTTGGGATTTAGTGGATATACCCTATTTCTGATATCTACTATTAATGTTTTCTTTTATATTGGGACACATTTCTCGATGGGTGTGTAATTTTTCCTTAAATTGTTTGTTTAAAATACCCTACATTGGTACATTCTATAGTTCTTGAGATTTTTGGTTTACATTATAGTAGTTTGGATTATTTTATTATTTCCCTCTTCACATTTTACATCTATATGGTCAGGTGTGTACTATAAGATAGGAAAATGCCTCTTGATTTAGTTATTCCTTCTATGTTTGTTTCCACTGTTTATATTAGGAGGTATCCTTGGGGTAGTTGCGTCATTTGCCTTGAATTTAATTGGTTCATGATAGATTTTTATCAAAGAAATGTCATTCCTGGGGATGTTGTTCAAATGTTTCCCCATAAAAATATTATGGTTGGTTTTAGGTAAACATTTTTAATGCTTCTCGAGTGTGGATCTCTGTCATGGGACTCCAGTGATGGTTTGGTGGTTGAAATATCTATTCACATGGAACATAACTATATTCTAGTCGACTCAGCATGCCAAGGCATTTTTTTGAGGGATAAAAGGTATATGCATCATTTAAGATTAGTTATTTGACTTTAATTATTAAGTCATATCCCCTTATTGGTGAATATATATATATATATATATGATAATCTAACAACGGTACTACTTGATATCTTTCATGATTCCCATACGATGAAATCTAGCCAGGATTACATCTATGGTTCATGATAATGATCCCATGAGTCATGAGGCCTCAGTTAAAGGTTCATCCTAAGAACACATACACAATGTGGGATTGTAGTAGTACCTCCTCCAATAAAGGAATAAATCATTAAAAAAATTAGTAAAAGCATGAGTGTAGTATTAGTGTGCTTCAGGAGTTTCTGCATCCTAGAACCTAGAGGATATGTGATAATAGTGATCATCAGGTTGCATTGGATGGGATTATGTCAACGGCCCATATCATTAGGTTTGTCAGACCCTTACAGATCAAACAGTTTTTCTAGAAGGTATCCTCTTAGATATTGAATTTGGGAATTGGTGGATCCTTTTTACACATATTCTCAATTATTTGACACTCGTGTTGCATGACTTCAAGCAGTTGTTTTGAGGTGAATAACCCCAACTTCTTGTGATCAGTCATGATCCTGGAATTTATAGAGCTTCAACATAGAGGGAAAATGGTGTAAGAGTATTAAAACACGTTAAAAGACTATACATGGTACACTATTGACATGATCTAGTATGGATTCTTATGAGCACAAATTTTTTAGTATGGTGTCCAACAATAGATATAATCCCTCATATTTCCCTTTTGAACATCCACCTCTGATGGGGTATGATGGCAGGCACTTGTGACACCGAGATTTATGTTAGAGGGAATCATTCTTCTAATCGTTCATATATTGGTAGTTTGATATATCACTTGGATGAGAGTGTTTCATGTGGGACCATATGGTTATTTGGATAGAACCTTATGTTTTCATTATGGGTATGGATGTGTTATTTGTGATCCATTACAACATTTACTATCACCATAGACATATCAGATGCATATGCACTAATGGGATGAGATTATCATTTTCAGTATTGTGGGACCTCATGATACGTATAGTGAGATTAGTGAGTATAATGTTGCATATAATCACCCATCAATTCAGGATTATATTTATTAGTGTAGTAGGCTCTTCTTGAATCTGTGTTACTTCAGTTGTGTAGGATTACATGGACCTCATTCTCGAGGATGTTCTGGGACTACCATTGAGGTGGAAGATCAATTTTTTCATTGAATTTTATCCTAAGACTATTCCAATATATTCGATTTTATATCATATGGCACCTACAAAACATTGGGAGCTTTGGGGGTAGTTTTAGGAATTCTGTGAGAAAAGATTCATCAGTCCCATTCCCCCACCAATGTAGGTCCAGTATTGTTTTTGAAAAAGTCAGACAGAATCATAAAGCATTGCATGGAATATGATTACATGAACTAGGATAAGATAAATAAAATATACCCCTTTCAATGGGTTTGATATCTATTTTATTTGTTGTGGTGGCTGATATGGTTCTCAAAGACTAATCTCAGGTCCAAATACAACTAGTTGAAGGATACCAAGGATGATTTACTAATGATGGAATATTGATGTAACTATGGACACTATTAATTCCTAGGTATTCCTTTTTGTGTGACAAATACGCACTCCATGTTTATTTATTTTGAAAAATATGTTATCGAATTGTACATATTCTTGTTTTTTATCTTCATAAGGGACATACTCTTCCGCTCAACATTAGAGGATGATAATATTAAGCTCATGAGGATGGTTCATGATTTTCATCGATTGGAATAAGTTTTTTAAAAACTCATGAAGTTCTAGTTTTGGATACAAGTGGTCCACTTTATTGTTAACTTAGTTTATGATCATGGTTTAGCCATATTCCTAGAAAAGTTCGATGCAATGATATATTGTGATCCACCAAGATATGATAAGATTTGTTGATATTTATTTTCATGTTGAGTAACATCAAGAGGATTTTATTATTCTTATTATGATTCATGTCACCTTTTACTAACCAAAAATTGAACCGGAATATGATTATTTTATTTGAACAATGATAGAGGGCCTTTGTTGAGTTCAGGTAGAGGCTAAGTAGTGCTTCATTGTTGATACTACTAGAGGAAGGTAAGGGTCTAGTTGTGTATTTTTATGCCTCTAGAGATACACTTAGATGAATTTGGATGCAACAATATAGAGTTATCACATACAGGTCGAGGTAGTTGTGACCGCATGATAAGAATAATGTAATTCCAACCTAGTGATGGAAGGGGTAGTCTTCAAATATTGTGTAGTGGCATGAACTTATAGGGGAGTGTTTTTTTATTTTACTCAGACCACCAGAGTCTTAGGTACATCTTCACATAAGATATACCTAAACCTAATTCAGAGGAAATGGATAGTGTTTTTAGGACATTGACATTGAGATAACATATATTATAGGGATGGAAAACATTTTAGAACATTCCCTTTGTAGGAATCCTCATGCATGGTTATTGAAGGAAGCTTCAGAGTAGATAACTTCCCCATAGCTTCCCCCGGTGGAGTAGAAGGGTATAAATTTTTTGCAATAAATTATCTTTTCCCCATCACTTATTGATTATGTGAGAGATTCATATCTAAGGAACATCGACTAAGAGTTATTATGTGATCAAATATCTATAGGTGACACACTATATATATATTATAAAGGAGGGAGTCTGACCATCTTATTATAGTGGAGAATAGTGGTTTTAGTCATGTTGTGGGTGGATTTGATGAAATTTTTCAAAATTATCCTATTGATTTACATCACAGTGTGTGTAATATGTAAAGACACCTTCAACCATAGTTTTGGTTGTCCGATGTGAGATAAAGTGTAGATGAGTTCATCACTAGGTGCCAAACCAATAAGTAGGTGAAGGAAGACCAAAATATTCTAAGAGGTTTGGTGTATCCCCTCAAGATCCTATAATGTATATGGGATGGAATATACATGGGATTCTTCCTTAGGATTCCGTTCATTATAATGATCCATAAAACCATTTTGGTAACAGTTAACAAACTCATGAAGTTGAGTTACTTTCTTTATATTAATGAGAAGAGTTCTGTGAAGTGTTTGTGGGACATTGTAATTATATGAGAACATTATTTATTACAGTGTTCCCTCGATGCCTATCTCTGATCGCTATGGGATATTTACATCATGGTTGTGGAGATGTCTGTTGGAGGAATTTCTGACCCACATATTGATGAGTACATCATTTGACCCCAGATTTCTAGGAAGACAGAATAAACTATCTAGGTGCTAGAAGATATACAAAGTTATTGCGTGTTAGACTTCATATTGACTTGGTAGGATCACCATAAATTGGTATAGGTTTCATAAAAAATAACCTATTACTCTAAAATCATCATAGAACTTTTTGAGACATTGTACGAGTGGCCCCGTTGGTCACCCTTGTGCTGGTAAAATATCAGTTATACTTCTCTTGTAGGCCCAATTTTCTAGAAGATAAAAATATAGAAAGATGAGTTAATCTGTGAGTGGATCAAGATATCCCAAAAAAGACATAACACATATGCACATTACCATTCTAGTCCCTTTGAGTTCAATCATGGATTCCACACCTTCTTGAGCGTATCTCCATGACAAGGATTGTAGATGTTCAGATGGGGATTCATGATATCTACAATGATCATCAGGCAGTTTGAGATCATTCAAAGGGTTTTTAGGGATTCATACATCTTTCCATACCCTCATGTCAAGATCAGGTGAACTATGTCTTCAACATGTCTTGTATGAGGATATACATCCATAACCCCATTTCATCCATAATCTGGGGTGAGAAAGACAACAATGATATATCCTCCATTTCAGAGATCCCAGTGGTGATTGAGGACATGCAGGGGAGGACTCTATGTGGATATAATATCCCTTTGGTTGCATGTTGTGGCGGTATATAAATGTGATGTAGAGTTCATTGGAGTGGGAGAGAAAAGTGTGGGCAATGTTCCACCATGTTGTTTTCATGTTTTTTCTTTATGTGATTAAAATAACGAAGTAAGAAATATTATAAACACTTGTTATTTTATTTCAATGTATTTAAAATTTTACACTATAAATTTATAGTGCGTGGCTATGTGAAATCATATGACTATGGGGCCCTATTTTCCTAAAATTATTTTTATAAAAATATTAAATAGATTTTACATTGTGCACACAAAAAATATTATTGAAAATGATATGACCATTAAAATAATGATCAAATTAAAAAAAAATAGATAATGGTTGAGTTTGGAAAAGATTGTTATCCTACATGAGAAATAAAATGGGTTGGAATGTGGTGTTTAGATCCCCCCCACATTAGTGGTAGATTATGTGTATTAAAAAATTTAATTTAATTTCTTTTCATAAATTGAAATGTTTTAAATGTACTACCATTGAGAATTTTTTCAGGGCGTTCCCCATAATATAGATATCAATAATGGGTGCCCTCTCATTCCTTTCATTGAAAAATCTCCTCGATTGATAACTCAAATCTACAACGGATCATATGTGTAATTATCTAAGGTAGAAGATTTCTTTAATTTGTTGGTAGACATGTTACACAACATCATTTTATCCATGTTAATGATTTATTGTTCAAGAAATTTTTCCTGGACTGATTAAACATCATTTTTATGCCTTTTAATTCAATCTGTTCCGTGGTACAGACATGTTTGATCCCATATTTTAAAGTTCAACTTACTACGAGTTACTGAGATTGATAAGACTATCAGATTCATGGAGGATTAGTGAATCAAGAATTTTATAAAAAATACAGATGATACCTGGGATCATTTTATGGAAAGGATGATTAACATGGGCAATACAGATCAATCTCTTGACAAACAGATATATTTTGGTGTGAATAATAGATGAAGAAACCCATAAGTTTAATCAGCGGTTGTTTTAATGTAATCAATATATGAAATACACATTTTAACTCTACATATGATGTTTTCAGAGAGATTTAATTTAATATCCAAAGTGGTTTGTAAAAATTCAAGAGAATATAATGGATCTTGTATTTATATCAAAATATAAAATATATTCCATTTTAAAAGATAAATACATGGAATGTATCCCCTTCCAGGAAAAATGATAGGGTTTGAAAAATATTAATGATTACATGTTGTGTATCCCCCCTAGGGTTACATTCCCATTTTCTGGTTGAATTATCTGTGTGATGGATCAGGTGGACAAAAACTCATGTGGAGGTACACGGGGTCCGATACACACCCATGTATTCCAATACATTACCATGATGAGAAAAACATGTAGACCTTCCTTAGTTATCACTAAAACACCTTGTATTCCATAGATATGTAATTTAATACATTATGGGTTAGAGTCTTTTGAAGACAAATTACATGACCCTATGATAGTGCGGTATAGCACATTGAGTGGGTCTCCTCAATCATCCTATATCCCTTTATATATTATCCGAAAACATTTAAACATCCCTATATTCTTTGATTAAACACATATTTCCACCCATGAGTAGCCTTTATTGAGTGTTTTTCAACTTAAAAAGAAATTGTTCCCCCTGTTTGGGATTTCGAGGTTCTATGTGGAATTTATTGAGGAAGGAACCTCTTGAGGTGACACCCAATGATGAAATTTGTTAGGTAGGGTCACCATAGGCAGATTATCAAGTGGAACCCTCTAACAAAGACGTTCATGAGTACTCAATGACTTTTCGATTGGACCACTCTTTATGGGATGGACATGGGTTATCTACTAACAACTAGAGTTTAAACCCCTTGTCGGGATGGGCATGGTTCTATGGCATTTTTAGTGAAACACACCGGGGGGGATGTGCATGGGTATATGATGACATAGAGTAGAACCCTCCAGCTGGAATGGGAATGGGTCTCCCACCATCAGTGTGAAACCCCCTAACATACCTGATAATAGATCCTCTATCTAAAAATTATAGCCCCTTGACCGTGTGGAAGAATCAAGAGAAATGGATTGATGTAGATTTGGAATCACATGAAAGAGGTAAAATTTCCCCACTGATACTTTTTTTTGAGGTGACCAACACCAAGAGGGTGAGTTAGTTCTGCCCAAAGAAGATAGTGTCATAGTGGGGTGAATGAGTTATATATAATTTTATATTCAGGGAAGATGCTTGAGATTATGAGTATCATTAATTGAATTTTATAACTGTTTTCTAATCTTCATCATGGATTTTTCTATGATATAACTATCCACATACTCTCTAATTGAAGATTCTTGATTGAGAATATATATATTGACCCTTTTCTATATCCACAACATGGATTTGGATACTCTCATTCAAGGATAGGTGATGTTGCACTGTGTATAACATGTTATTTTCCTTTTTATCATCCCATTGTTGGATTAGTATACTCTTCAACTATATATGGAGAAGGATTTATTTTTATTTCATCCACCTACAATGACATTACCCATGTGATTGGACAAGGTTAAATTCAATAAATTTTTGGGTTTAGCTATACTCTTTGACATTACCATGTTTTACCTACTACCGTCCTCTTCAATTGTATCTCTTAGTATTCATACATAATCTTTTGGGTCATCCGACTTCATATGTTTATACTCTCCGCATTATGGGATTTTCAGCATGTATCAGGTCTTAGGAAGTTAACATACAGTTTGAATGTGACTATATTAGTGCATAGGGATACCGGTTATTTGAACCACATACGGTGGTCATACCCTTGGTTTCTAGACATAGCCAATCTTTCATCTATTTACTTTTTTAATTTTATAGCAGGATGGGACAAATAATTTGTTGGATGTTTATTTCATCCCATTACATTTCAATTTACACTGTTGTACTTTTTTACTATCAAGAGGATCATGCAAACATGGTATACATTATAGAAATTTTACATCAATTATTAATTTCTTATACAATTTTTCATCGAGATGGTGGTGTGTGTGTAAATTTACTAACGAAGTGGCCTCCCTGAGTTAGTTATTCCTTTATGGATTGTCACCACCCCTAACCAATGGAGGAAGTCTTGGGTTGTTTCATCTCAATCCTCAAAATGGGTTAGGTCCTCAGATAATAAAAGATTAAAATTGAATTTTATATAAATAAATAGATATATATCATTATCAAATGTGGTATTAATTATTTTTGTTTATTATACAGGTTGTAAAAAAATTTCATGGAATTCAGGAGTAAAAGGGTAGGGATGTTTTTAAATCAAACAACTTTCTTATGTAATAATGATTCATCTTAATATTTTTTATTCCCTATTTTTTTACACCTCAATATTTTATTATATGGTTATATAAATTTACTATTAGGGAAAATGACATTAATATTCCTATCCACATAAAAAATATTATCCATATCATAATATTATAGAATTACTATTAATAATTTTCAACCTCCAAAATGTGCTCATTTTCTACCATTTAAATATTTTCATTTCTAAATAATTTTCTATTTCTTATTTGGAATTATACTAATGTATTATATCATTTCACAATAATATTTATGTTTATACCATTTTAAAATGATGTTTGATTATCCTTTAAATATATGTTTTCAAACATAGGTATTTTGAAATATTATAAATATATTTTCTTCTTATGAGTGTATGTTTTATATAATTCTTTACAGTTTATATTGAAAACCACTATGTACTATCATTTGATAAATTAATGATATTTCATCCCAAATTTATTTAAAAATGTATACATTTTAACCCTTACAAATTAAATTCTATATTTCACAAATAACAACCACAATTATAGTAATAAAAAAACAAATTTGTAAAATAAAATTTTATTTTTTTCTTTGTTAATAGATTACTTCAATGTTATGAAAATTTTTATAAATAAAGATAGCTATTCCGGTTTTAAATTTGTATTTTAAATGATTTTATTTTTTATTTTTTAGGGGATAATGAAATATTTTTATACATTTAGAAATATATTGTTTATTTGATAAATAAATTATTGATTTTAAAAAAGTATTTTCACTGATCCATTATTGATGTTTAATTTAAAAAATAAAGGATTCTTACATGATATAACTATACCTTTTATAAAAATTTAATATATTTTATTGTAATTTTTTTTAAATTTAGTTAAAAATAATGATTCTAAAAATGCATTCTTTAACAATTCTAAATAGTTGCATTTTAAAATGTGGTACAACGCTTCTTATTTATTAGAAAATTATGTAATTTTTTCTAAATAAATCTATAATATTTCCATTATTTTTCCTATTTTACATTAAAATATATATCTAATATATTTTATTTTTTCTAATAAACATAAATATTCATTTAGGAAATAAACTTTTTGTGTGGTTGATTTATTTATTATCTTATCTTCATTTGATACCTTATTTTTCAACAACATTTAGAAATTAAACTAAATCAAGTGTCATTACATGGGTTTTCATAATATGATGACTCATTTATATCACAGTGAACACATATATATGATTAATAATGGGTGGGGTCCTATATCTCCATCCAATTAATTAATCATGAATTTATATATCATGACATAAAAATTGGTCATGTTTTTTGATAATCAAGTCGGTAATAGACGATTACTTGTGATACTAATATTAATAATTGACCATGATTTTTGATACTCGAGTCAATAATGGACCAAATGTTTTGATAATAATGTCAATAATGTACGACATGTTGGGATACCTAGGTTAATAATGGTCAACGAGTTATGATATTTGGGTCATTAATGGGTTGAAGATATGATACTTGAGTCACTAATGGGTTACATGATGTAATTCTTAGGACATCATATATTAGGTCATAGGATTTTAATTAATGAACCAACACATATTGTATTCTAAGGATTAAAGTTATTCTATAATTATATTTTACGAATATATGTATATTTATATTTTATATGCCTTTGATTATGGACCATAATGATTTTTTATTATCTCAAATACTTATATAATGAAAAATAATTTCTGATTAGAGATTGAATGTGAAACTATATTAATTTATTTGTAGTTCTTATTAATCCATATTTATTTATACCAGATTTTTTGCATAATTTTTTTTCTAACATTATTTTAATTAACCCATGATTACAAGATAACAAGTTTATATTTATGAGCAGTTGAACTCAACACATTCTTATGATTCCATTCCAATGAATTTTAGGAGGAGTGAAACCTATTATAATATTATATGGGTTTCTAATTTTCAGTGATTATGGCTGATTGTAAACAAGTATCATAAAATAAGTAGCTTGTCTACCTGATCCATAGAAAAATTGAAACATATATTCATGGGACTGTGCAAATATTTGTTAAATATAATGATTAAAATAATTGGAATATTTAAAGAAAAAAAGGTTTAACTTGGTTCATCTCACTTTGTATCAAATAATTTTTCCAATGAAGGTGTTTTGATCACCTAGTCTAAGAGTATGAGTTTAAGAAATCTCACATGATATATTATTTAATGGTACTGAAAGAAATAGTTTAAGTCTTGTTTTATAAAATAATATCAAATTTATACTCATATTTTTCTTAATATTTTTTTTAAAAATAATTTTTTTATATGTTATTACTCATATAAACCCCCATGTTTCTTTTTAAGTGATCATGTATTAGGAATACGTGCCTCTATATTAGGTTAAAATGTCACATGAACTTGTGATGTAATGTCATGCACATTCTAGTGGCCATGTGAAGTAGTTATAGTTTACCCTAATTATTGGTTGTCTCCCAAATTAGTGACATAGAATTACATGGTTTCCCTATCCTTGAGGACATTTGGTTGTTTCCTTAAAGACGTTTTCTTAAAATAAATGATTCTATTATTTTCCCCTATCACATGCTTTTCATTATACTACCCATAACATTATCAGATTTTTTACCTTGATGTCTTTATAAATTATACAGTTTAGAAATATATAATTAATTTTCACTAGATATACGCTAAAATGAAATATTTTATATTATTTAAATTTATTTTATTATATTTATTTTATTTTTTTCACTAATCCCTTGATACGTGATTTTAATTATAATACATTTGGATTTGTTTCATTAGCCTCCACATTATTCATCTGGCTTATAGTGATACTAAACTGATTTATAACATGTTTGTTGAGCAATGTATTGTTTTTAAACAAATCAAAATAATGTTTTTTAAAGGGGGAGATTATTTTAAATAATACTCTGTCTCTTTATGATGATTTTGATGCTCACAAATACCCTTAATTATTTACTAATTATTTCGTTGAGTATTTTGCAGGAATTTATTTTATATAACGAGATTTTATACTTCATTTATTCCGAGATCAATTTTAGCGTATTCTGGAATCACTGTAGCGCGAGATCAATTTTAGCGTATTCTGGAATCACTGTAGCGCGAGATCAATTTTAGCGCGTACTGGAATCACTGTTCATACCCTACGTTGATGAACGTAACGTATGGATGAAAAGTTTACTTTTTATGTTATTTTGAAACGTATGGTTAATGAACCTTACGTTGTTGAAAAGTATGGAAGAAGAACATTACGTTTGGAAGGAACCTTACGTTTTCGTTGTTGAAAAGTATGGAAGAGAAACCGTACGTTAGTTTTCAGTGTTGAGTTTGTTTCTCAAAAGTATGGATCATCAACCTTACTTTTATAATCAACCGTACGTTCTTTGGAGAGTTGAAGCAAGACAAAGTATGGATGATCAACCCTACGTTTGAATGCTGAAGAGAAAGTATGTATGTTCAACCTTACGTTCTGAACCTTACGTTCTGAACCTTACGTTTGTGAACCCTACGTTTGGAGCCACGTCATCAACCCTACGTTTGGCGTCGGGATATTTTTGACAAACGATATTTCCTTTTGAATTAGTCAATCAAGCGAATTATTAGGCGGACTTCGAGCTGATTCTTAAATACGACTTTGACTGAATCAGAGACGATTTACAACGGATTAATGATTGATTTAAACGGAGCTTTTTATGCCGATTCTTCAGGGGAGTTACAACGGCTCTGTTATTTCATTTAATATCGCGAATCTAAAGGAGATTTTCATGGATCTATTTATGCGGAAGATTTTCTCAGATTTGAATATATGTTCTATCTTGGAAACTTCGGAGATATATATATACACGGGAAAGTGTGTGAAATATAGAATTTTTTTTTAATCTTTTGACGAGCAAGAAAACAGAGAATGTGTGAAAGCGTTCTTTTCTGGTGATCGAAAAGAAGTGTAAAATCCTTTTTACCGAAGGAAGATTTTGATAGCAGATTCAAGTGTTCTACATCGACTACCTGTTGTGAATCTACTGCTTCTGAAGTTGTGAAGTTTCTGGTAATATCTATTGCAACTGGATCGACTCAGAACTGTTTTGATTACGGATCTTTATTTTCTGAAGACGACGATCTATCTACTGTCAATTGCATTCTATTGCAATTGTGAAGAACAACTGGAGAAGTGTTTCTTTATCGAAACCTTTTTTATTTTTGAGTGATCAGCTTCTCGTTCTAAGCTGTGTGGGTTCGTGTTTGAACCAGGAAGGCTGTGTGTGCCTGAGTCTTGTAAAGGTGTCAACTGCCTGTACTCAGTTGTGGACGGGTCTGTGGAAACGAGGACCAGATAGTGAAAATCGCCAAGCTCGTGGATCTGAGCGTTGGTGGAGTGGACTAGGGGCCTTCTGTTCCCCGAACCACTATACATCCGTGTGTTCATGCTTTTACTTTTTCCGCTGCATATTTAATCGTGCAAAAGCATAGTGAACAGAATTTGTCCAAATTGAAGAGATTGTAATAATTTGAAAAAGACCCAATTCACCCCCCTCTTGTGTATAATCCGTAGATTCAGATCCAACAATTGGTATCAGAGGAGGAGCTTCTAATTTCTAAAGTCCTATCAAGCTAGAAGTATTTAAAGATTATACATAGTGTATCATGGCTGATATGAGAGAGGGAATGTCAATGGTCAGAGCACCTTACTTTAATGGAGATAATTATGGCTGCTGGAAATCACGTATGATTATTTATCTGAAAAATCTTGGTTACAGAGTCTATTCAAAGATTCTGACTCCCTATGAAATTCCTGAAAATCCCGATACATGGAGTGCTGCTACAGAGGCTGAGTATGACATAAATTCAAAAGCTATGAATGCAATCATCTGTGGTCTAGGACCAGACGAATTTAACAGAGTATCTCAATGCCCGACTGCATATGAAATGTGGCAAACAATAGCTGTTGCTTATGAAGGAACAGATAATGTAAGACAGATGAGATATGCAACTGCTAAGTTAAAATTCGATACTTTCAGAATGATTGAAGGAGAGAGCATCACTCAGATGAATGGAAGATTGACAGAAATTGTCAATAATATAACAGCTCTAGGAGAACCAATCAAGCAGGCTGATCAAGCGTTGAAGGTACTGAGAGTACTTCCTACTCGATGTAATGGAATCTCTGCAGCAATCAGACAATCAACTTCTGTTAAAGATCTAACTATGAGAGAACCGATTGGTACACTGATGATGTACGAAGCTGAAATGCAAGATGAGGTAAATGAGCATAAAGTCTACATAAAAAGGGAAAATACTGCTTTGAAAGTGACTTCTCAACAAAAGGATAGAAAGATGAAGAACAAAGAAGTGAGTGCTAAATCAGAAAGCTCTGATTCTTCAAATTCGGATGAAGAACTGGCACAGCTAGCCAGAAAATTCAGAAAGTTTTATAGTAAGAAGAAAGACTTCAAGAAATCCTTTAAAAAGGATAGCAAGGAAGTGAGATGTTATGAATGCAAAAAGATGGGACATATCAGACCAGATTGCCCAAAATTGAAAGATGCAAAGAAGAAGAAATTCTTCAAAAGAGATGATTATGAGCAGAAAGACAAGAAAGCTATGAAAGCTACTTGGAGTGTTTCTGAAGACTCAAGTAATTCTTCTGAATCATGCTCAGAGAAGGAGGAAGCCAATTTAAAAGCAAATATGTGTTTCATGGCTGAAACTGATGAGGTACACTCATACTATTCCTCTGACTCAAATAATGAATCAAACTCTGAAACAAGCCTCTCAAATAAAAAACTTGCAGCTTACTGCAATATGCTTGAAGAAAGGTATGACTCATTATTTAATAAATATAAATCTATAAAGAACTTGTACAAAGCTATTTCAGATGAGAGAAATACTTTGCTAAAACAACATAAGGAATTAATTGACAAATACAATTCTGCTGAATCAAATAAAATTAATTTTGAATCAAAAATAAAAACTCTACAGGATGAAGTAGAATGTTATAAAACGGCTGCATTAATTTTTACAAAAGGAGAAAACACCTTAAATGAGATACTTGGAAAAACTGTAATTAAAAGGGAAAGGTTTGGAATTGGAAGTAAAGGAGAAAAACCTAAGTTATACAAAAATTATTTTGTTCCTAGCACTAAACAGGTTATTTGTAACTACTGTGGAACAAGAGGTCATATAGCTAAAAACTGTTTTCTAAGACAACCTCAGATATGTGGAATTAAGAAAGCTTATATTTCCAACGATCTATATGATTCAATCAATTTTAAAAAAACAAAGCAAATCTGGATACCCAGATCACTGCTTGCTAACACTCCTGGACCCAACAAAATATGGGTACCAAAGCAATTTGTTTGAATGTCTTTGCAGGTAGCAGGTCACCAAAGAAAGAAAGAAATATGGTATATGGACAGTGGCTGCTCAAGACACATGAGTGGAACTTCAGCTAATTTCTCTTCTCTTACTCGAAAGGAAGGAGGACTTGTCACCTTTGGTGACAATGCCAAAGGAAAGATTATTGGTATTGGAACAGTTGGAGATCCAGAGACAGTCTCAATCAACAAAGTACTTTATGTACAAGGGTTAAAACACAATCTGATAAGTATCTCTCAACTCTGTGATGATGGATACACTGTTGATTTTACTAACAATAGTTGTACTGTTTCTAAAGATAAACTGTTTAAGTTTAGAGCACCCAGAACTGATAATGTTTATACTTTGGATTTGTATTCCTTGTGTAAACAACAAGTAAACTGCTTAACTGCTAATATAAGTGAATCCTGGATCTGGCATAGAAGACTTGGTCATTGCAATATATATGCTTTACATAAATTATCTAAGAAACATTTAGTTTCTGATTTTCCTAGTCTCAAATTTGAAAATGACAGATTCTGTGATGCATGTCAGCTTGGCAAGCAACACAAATCATCATTCAAATCTGTTAATAAAGTTGCTACAACTAAACCTCTAGAACTTATCCATATGGATTTGTTTGGACCTTCAAGAGTAGCAAGTTTAGCTGGTAAATTATATGTTTATGTATTAGTTGATGATTATTCTATATTTACTTGGATTTTCTTTTTGAAATTTAAAAGTGAAGCTTTTAGTTTATTTGAAGGTTTTTGTAAATCTATTCAAAATGAAAAAGGTTTTAATATAATCTCATTGAGAAGTGATCATGGTGGAGAATTTGAGAACCAGGAATTTAGTTCCTTTTGCTCAAACATGGGTATTAAACACACCTTCTCTGCTCCAAGAACACCTCAACAAAATGGGATTGTAGAAAGAAGAAATAGAACTATTCAAGAAATGGCTAGAACTATGTTAAATGAATATAGCCTACCTATATATTTCTGGGCAGAAGCTGTTAATACAGCTTGTTATATAATGAATAGAATTTTAATAAGATCTATTTTGAAAAAGACACCCTATGAACTATGGAATAACAGAAAACCTAAAGTAAATTACTTTAATGTTTTTGGATGCAAGGTGTACATCCTGAATACCAAAGATAATCTTGGTAAATTTGATCCAAAATCTGATAAAGGTATTTTCTTAGGATATTTTGCAACCTCCAAAGCTTATAGAGTCTATAATAAAAAGTCAAGGATTGTTGGAGAATCAGTTCATGTGAAATTTGATGAATCTGATCCTTTTGAGAAAAGGATAGAACAAATAGATGAACCTGATTCTAATGAAAACATGAGACCTGAGAATTTAAAGAATGATTTTGAAAATGATATAAAAGAAATTCAGTCCAGTTCAGAAGAACATGATACTGAAGAGCCTTTGAATGTAATGCCTAGACAGTCTAGGACCTCAAAAAATCACCCTTTAGAATCTGTGATAGGTGACTTAGAGACTGGTATTCAAACTAGAAGAAACTTTGGAAACATAGTTGAATTCTCTGCTTTCCTATCCCAACAAGAACCTAAGACCATAGAAGAAGCCTTAGATGATGAGAGCTGGGTAATAGCAATGCAAGATGAATTGAACCAGTTCAAGAGAAATAAGGTTTGGGAATTAGTTGAAAGACCACATGATTATCCAGTAATAGGAACTAAATGGGTCTTTAGGAATAAACAGGATGATCAAGGGATAATAACTAGAAATAAAGCAAGATTAGTAGCTAAAGGATATAATCAAGAAGAAGGAATAGATTATGATGAGACCTTTGCACCTGTAGCCAGGTTAGAAACCATTAGAATCCTTTTAGCCTATGCATCTTATATGAATTTTAAATTATTTCAGATGGATGTTAAATCTGCCTTTTTAAATGGTTATTTAATGGAGGAAGTTTATGTTGAGCAACCTCCTGGTTTTGAAAATTCTCAAAAACCAGATTCTGTTTTCAAACTTACTAAAGCTCTTTATGGCCTTAAACAAGCACCAGGAGCTTGGTATGAAAGACTAAGTTCTTTTCTTTTGAAAAATGATTTTACTGTTGGACTAGCAGATCCAACACTCTTTAAGAAAACTGTGAAAAATAATGTTTTGTTGGTTCAAATTTATGTTGATGATGTAATTTTTGGATCGACCAATAAAATTCTTTGTCTTGAATTTTCAGAATTAATGCAAAAAGAATTTGAAATGAGTATGATGGGAGAATTAAATTTCTTTTTGGGTCTTCAAATATTTCAAAAAGATTTTGGAAATGTTTTAAATCAATGCAAATACATTACTGATTTACTTAAGAAATTTGGACTTGAAAACAGCAAGACATTTACAACTCCTATGTGTACTAATATAAAACTTGATTTGGATGAAACTGGAAAATCAGTGGACAACAAGTTATATAGAGGTATGATTGGTAGTTTGTTATATCTTACTGCTAGTAGACCAGATATAATGTATTCAGTATGTCTTTGTGCTCGATTTCAATCAAATCCCAAAGAATCTCATTTAACTGCTGTTAAACGAATTTTTAGATATTTAAAAGGTACTATTTATCAATCTCTGCTTTATCCAAAAACCTCTGATTTTAATTTAATTTCATATTCAGATGCTGACTTTGGAAGCTGTAGATTAGATAGGAAGAGTACTTCAGGAACATGTCACTTTTTACGAAAGTCTTTAGTATCATGGTCTAGTAAGAAACAACACTCAGTTGCCCTGTCAACAGCCGAGGCAGAATATGTGTCTGCAGGTAGTTGTTGTGCACAGGTGTTGTGGATGAAAAACACTCTTATGGACTTTGGATTAAATTTCAATAATACGCCTATTTTATGTGATAATACTAGTGCAATTAATATTTCAAAAAATCCTATTAGTCATTCTAGAACTAAGCACATTGATATAAGACATCATTTTTTAAGAGATCATGTGTTAAAAAAGGATATATTTTTAGAATTCGTAAATACAGAAAATCAATTAGCAGATATTTTTACTAAACCACTTCCCACGGCAAGGTTTGAATTTATTAAGGGGGAGTTAGGTTTATTTAATTTTAAATAGTTTTTTTTTTCTCTCTCTTTTTCTTATTCTGTTTTCGAATTCTGTTTAATTTTTTGTTTCCTGCTATAAGTAATTTTATTTTGTTTTAAATAAAAGTAATGATTAGTGATTACACGGGAATCAAGGCTGTCAGAACCGTTTCACCTTCTAAATTGTTTTCACCTTTTTCGGAAACCCTTTCGAAAACCTAAAACCGCACATCTGCTCCAAAACCCTTTTCTGAATCTTCAAACCCTAAACTTACGAACCTTCAGAAATCGTTGTTGAAATGGCAAAGACTAAGCGTCCAGATGAAGCCGAGAGCAGTGCTGCAAAGAAATCTAAAGTAGTTGGTCGGAAAATACTGCAAGGTAAAGTCATCGATTTAGAATGGCTGTTTGAAACTAATTTACTGTTGAAGCAAGCGCTATCGTTTCAAAGCCTTGAGCAAGCTTTTAATAGTGAAAATTCTGAGTTTCTTTATGAGGCAGAAATGAGACATTTCTTTAGAACTGTTCAGTTTAGCCTTGGAGATACGGAGGACAGTTTGTTGGCTCAAATAGAGGATAAGGACTTTTCCATATCATCTGTAGAGATAAGTCAAATTCTTAACTGCCCTCATGAAGGAGTTTTTCATTTCGATTTACGGAATATTGGAGATTCTGTACATAAGTCTGAAGACATTATGTCTTTTCTGTTTGGAACCAAAGTGATAAAGAAGATGTTTATTAAAGATTTGGAGCCCGATCAGAAAATCTTGGTAAAGTTTGTTCAGACTGGTTTAGCACCAAGGATGGCTGAGATGGAGAAAATTCTGTACCCTGACATGTATATAATGTATCTTTTGATGAGTGATATTAAGTTTAATTTTCCTCGATTTATGATAAGATATCTGAGATACTGCTGTCAGAGTGAAGCAAGAATGACCTTTTTCCCATATGGAAGGTTCATTTCTTTGTTTTTATTTAAAAGAGGAATGATCAGATTGGTATGTGCTGGGGTGAAATGTCACCACAATAATGTTTTTAATGCTGGAACTTTGAGGAAAGTGGGATATTTCTGGAGCACAATTAAAGGAAAACTCTTACCTGTTGGAGCTGAGGAAGACTCGGAGAGTGCTCAGGCTCAACCGGCTAAGTCCAAAGAGGGACAAGCAGAATCAAGGATTAGTACAGTGGCAAGGAGAATTCGCTTTGAGATGGAGGAAGTTGAGGAAGAGAGAAGTCAGGAAGGACTTCAATCTAGAAGGAAGAGGTCAATTGATGAAGAAATTATCTCTCCTGTCTTGAAATCTTCTGAACCTGTAATTTCTTATTCATTTGTGAGAGAAGCTGTTGTGGAGAGGACTGCACCGATAGAGGAACCAGTAGCTCAACCGGAAATTCAGCTAGAACCTCAAACTGCTGCTGTGGCTGTTGAAGAAGCAATTCCACAAGAACAACTTATGGAGGCAGTGCCTGGTGAAGAAGTGGCCCGACCTCAAGAAGTTCATGAAGATATTGTTCTTGATCATTCAGTAGAAGTCAGAGAGACTACTGTTCGTGATGAACATACTTCTGAAGCTAATACAGAAGTACTTCAGGAAGAATTTTCAGTGGAAGAATTTCAGGCTTCAAAAGCTAGTTCAGTGGATCAACCTTGTCAGGACAAGGACAAAGAACAATCAGATGCAGATTCTTTACCACTTGCCTTGCCTCATCAACCTATTTCTGAACATGAGAATAGAGCACAGGGTGCCCCTGATTTGAGAAAAGAAAAAGTTGTTGAGTTGTACAAGCGTATCTCTCAGTTGGAATCTGAGAATGATAGTCTCAGAAATTCTCTGAACTTAGAGCAGTTGAAGTTTCAGAAGCTGAAAGAATGTACTGTTTCAAGACAGGAAGTAGATTTGTTTAAAACTGATATGTTTCATGCTGTTGATCAGTTGAAATCAGAGATGGTAACGAAAGATGATTTGTCTGAGATGAAAATTTACATGGAGAATAAATTTGAATCTGTTGCAAATAGTGCTGTGAGTGGATCAGGTTCTTCACCTGATTTGATTCGAAGATTTCAAGCAATTACTGGAGCACTGAGCAATATGAGTGACAGATTACACGATCTTCAGTGTAATAGTGCCCCTTTGTCAGTTTTGCTAGATAATCAGAAATTTTTGGTAGATCAGTTGACATCTGGAGAGCAACCGATTAGGATTCTTTTGAATCAGTTATCAGAAAAGCTGGCTCTTTTTGTTGAAAAAGAAGAAAGAATGCATGAGTTTTTCAGAGTTAATTTGATTGAAGATATTCATATGACTCAGGAGAATAGGGATCTTATCATCAAGTTAGGAGATGGGATGATGAAGAGGCTTTGAGAACAGTTTACAGAGATCAAGACCGTAATTCAAAGGAGATAGACACCTTTTTCCCTGTCTTATCCCTACACCTTGATTCCTCTGTATATCACTGTCGTAGCTTGTGAATAAAAATTCTTTTCTTATCTTTTTTGTTTTATTATTTATTGATTTATGATTAAGTTAGCCAGTATAAGAAATTCACTTATTCATACCCAGTTAATTATAGCATTTACTTATAGTTCAGTGCAATATTGAATGTGTTCAAATCCGTAATTTTTCATTCTTTTTGATATCACAAAAAGGGGGAGAATTTGGATAAACACAACATTTAAATTCATTCGTTTCCAATGAAGAAATTTGGATATATAGGAGCATTTGGATATATACGACATTTATCTTTTATCTATTTGAAAATTTATTTTTATGGGAGAGTTATGGGGGAGAAATTTTATAGTTAAATATTGTTTTAATCCTTTCAAAATTCTAAAATTTTATAAAACTTTTTTTTCAATCAAGATTGCAATTAAATTAGTTCTATTATTTTATGGGTTTTGTGATCATCAAAAAGGGGGAGATTGTTGAGCAATGTATTGTTTTTAAACAAATCAAAATAATGTTTTTTAAAGGGGGAGATTATTTTAAATAATACTCTGTCTCTTTATGATGATTTTGATGCTCACAAATACCCTTAATTATTTACTAATTATTTCGTTGAGTATTTTGCAGGAATTTATTTTATATAACGAGATTTTATACTTCATTTATTCCGAGATCAATTTTAGCGTATTCTGGAATCACTGTAGCGCGAGATCAATTTTAGCGTATTCTGGAATCACTATAGCGCGAGATCAATTTTAGCGCGTACTGGAATCACTGTTCATACCCTACGTTGATGAACGTAACGTATGGATGAAAAGTTTACTTTTTATGTTATTTTGAAACGTATGGTTAATGAACCTTACGTTGTTGAAAAGTATGGAAGAAGAACATTACGTTTGGAAGGAACCTTACGTTTTCGTTGTTGAAAAGTATGGAAGAGAAATCGTACGTTAGTTTTCAGTGTTGAGTTTGTTTCTCAAAAGTATGGATCATCAACCTTACTTTTATAATCAACCGTACGTTCTTTGGAGAGTTGAAGCAAGACAAAGTATGGATGATCAACCCTACGTTTGAATGCTGAAGAGAAAGTATGTATGTTCAACCTTACGTTCTGAACCTTACGTTCTGAACCTTACGTTTGTGAACCCTACGTTTGGAGCCACGTCATCAACCCTACGTTTGGCGTCGGGATATTTTTGACAAACGATATTTCCTTTTGAATTAGTCAATCAAGCGAATTATTAGGCGGACTTCAAGCTGATTCTTAAATACGACTTTGACTGAATCAGAGACGATTTACAACGGATTAATGATTGATTTAAACGGAGCTTTTTATGCCGATTCTTCAGGGGAGTTACAACGGCTCTGTTATTTCATTTAATATCGCGAATCTAAAGGAGATTTTCATGGATCTATTTATGCGGAAGATTTTCTCAGATTTGAATATATGTTCTATCTTGGAAACTTCGGAGATATATATATACACGGGAAAGTGTGTGAAATATAGAATTTTTTTTTAATCTTTTGACGAGCAAGAAAACAGAGACTGTGTGAAAGCGTTCTTTTCTGGTGATCGAAAAGAAGTGTAAAATCCTTTTTACCGAAGGAAGATTTTGATAGCAGATTCACGTGTTCTACATCGACTACCTGTTGTGAATCTACTGCTGCTGAAGTTGTGAAGTTTCTGGTAATATCTATTGCAACTGGATCGACTCAGAACTGTTTTGATTACGGATCTTTATTTTCTGAAGACGACGATCTATCTACTGTCAATTGCATTCTGTTGCAATTGTGAAGAACAACTGGAGAAGTGTTTCTTTATCGAAACCTTTTTTATTTTTGAGTGATCAGCTTCTCGTTCTAAGCTGTGTGGGTTCGTGTTTGAACCAGGAAGGCTGTGTGTGCCTGAGTCTTGTAAAGGTGTCAACTGCCTGTACTCAGTTGTGGACGGGTCTGTGGAAACGAGGACCAGATAGTGAAAATCGCCAAGCTCGTGGATCTGAGCGTTGGTGGAGTGGACTAGGGGCCTTCTGTTCCCCGAACCACTATACATCCGTGTGTTCATGCTTTTACTTTTTCCGCTGCATATTTAATCGTGCAAAAGCATAGTGAACAGAATTTGTCCAATTTGAAGAGATTGTAATAATTTGAAAAAGACACAATCCACCCCCCTCTTGTGTATAATCCGTAGATTCAGATCCAACAATGTTATGGTGTATTATTATTTTTACATAATTTTAGACTATATCACTAATTTTTTAGAATACTTTTACGGAAATAATATATTTAAACTAATTAGTTTATAATATTTTATTTCAGATATATATTGATTTTTTTTATTCCAATGTATAATAAATGTTTATTTTTATATATTATTTCAATTTATGATTTTTGTAATATTTATTAAAATGGAAATCATGGCCTCTTACATATATACATGAATGGATATTTTCTCAATCCCTGGATACACCACTCATTATCTGTAATCCAATTGGATATTGTAGATTTAGGACATGAATAATAACAGTACCACCTTAGACACCCCATCTTATGGACCAATCATGGTGGCAGGCATGTTAGTGGGTGGTGTGTGTCCTCACAATGCATTGAGATATCCGTCTTTCTTGTTAGTTTTTTTGTCATTGAAAATTCAAATAATCAATAATTTCATTCTATTGATATTTAGATTTGCTCAAAATAAATTTTTTTCTTTTTTTAAATCCTATTATATGAACTATTTGTCTAATTTTTTCATATAAGTACAAAATATAAACATTTTCATGTAATATTGTTTTTAAAACTAAACTTTTGGATTAATTTTATTTAAACTAAATAAATATTTTCTCACCTATAAAATATGATTCCCTTTAAATAGTTTCTATATTTTAGTACCCTAAAACACCTTGTGAGTAATTCATTTTTTTATGTCGGGATAGTCTCTGACTTGTTCATGAGATTATTGAATCAAATAATATGTTCTTATGAATGAAATTGATCTTAATATTCCCATTTTATTTGTTAAATATTTTTTTAATGGGGATATGATTAATGATTCTCAAGAATTTGGTCATGGGTTGGTTCTTGACTACCTCCAATGGTGATGAAAACTAGGTTTCTATAATTTATAAATATTTGAATATTGGTTTTCAATTTTTATTATTGATTCATTTGATGGATTTTAATTTGAATTTTTCATCACATGATCCAATGTTGTATTTCACAAGTAGTGTTGGGTTATTATGATATTTGGAGTAAAAATAAGACAATAATTAGAGGTTCATGTTTTTCCATTAATCATGGAATCCTTTTTACTATTTTTGTGCATGGATTATTAATTTTGAGTTGGTCTTTCACATTGTTGACTAAAGATCTATCTAACATTTATACCAAACTATGCACATCCACTATCCCCTTAGAACATTTTGTTTCAGATTCCTATGGTCCATGACATTATTATTGTATTTCTTTGGTTGTATTTGTGTTAAAATAAAGGGAGAATAATTTTTTCATAGTATGATCTCATTTTATTCCCTTGAAATGTTATATTTTTTTATAATACATATTTGAATTAGAAATATTGTTTGAACTTAATTAATTAATTTAAAAAATTATATAAATCAAATTAAAATTCTATGGAACTCTAAAACATATTTTAATTATGAATTTATGAAATTATAACAATAATTTTATGTGAAATTTAAAAAATAAAAAAATCATCGATATTCCATTAAAATAAATTTTCAATTTTTATAAATAAAGAATTAATTTATCAGTATGGTGTGAATACTAAAAGTTATTTATATAATAAGAGATATATATATATATATACATTTCAATAAAAAAATATATACTATTTACTATGTGGATATGGAATATTTTTTGGGTTATTGCTTTTATTGTAGTTATTGGTCAATAGATGGTATTGAATCATGAATTATATTGGTAAACACAAGTGTATAATTTTATATCTAAATATTGAATCCTAAAAATCTTGTGAAATTATAGAAAGTCTGTTTTTCTTACGGTTATTGAGTATATTCTCTTTTAGGGAACTACCAATTCCACAAGTAGTTTTTGACCATTCCCATTCTTTAGTTAGAGTGGTCAGGTTGAACCCTTTATGATGAATTAAGTCTTACATATGGATTCTAGTTTTTTGGTCATTCATCATTCTCAGCCTTCAATGTAACCTTATTTTCTAGACATTCCCTTGTTCGTTCCTTGGATATTTGGTCAAAAAATATTTTTTTTGTAATGTGATCTTCACACTGCATGATGATTAGCACTTAATGATGAATTAATCCTTTAATATTATTTAGATGAGAAAATATTAGGGATTATATAACATTAATTTTTTAAATTTCATTACCCTAACATCATTAATAAGTGGTAAGTTAGTAGTATTGTTTTATGTGGTAACCCAGGGAATCCCATATGTTAAATAATTTTTTTTTCATTTTCATTATTTTTAAATATTTCAAAAAAATAATTTCTCCCTATATTATTATAGTTAACCTCAATCATTCACTTTTTATTAATGTCCAATAATTTTTTATTTTGATATTTTGTTGTATTTTATATATATATTAATTTTTCTTATGGATTTTTGGATTCGTCATGGGAAATTGTGATTCCTTTTTGTTCCCCATGGATTAATGAATTGATAAATTATTTATATAATCCTCACAATATATTCTTGTATCAATTAGTTCACAATGATATATAATGCATTAATATGGCAGAAATACATACTATGGCCATATATTTAATCTCTCAAAAAAATTACTCAGGTTGCATTCGTAGAGATTCTATGTATGGGTTATAAGTTATGTTATTTTTTGGATTCCCCAAATATCATTTATATTAATATAAGGTGTTATGTATTTTCTATTAGGTGTCATGTTTATATTGAATTTTTTCAATTTTATGTTTATTTGTATTTATATTTTCAATTGTGTATCATTTTTTATTGATTCTATGATGTACTGGGGGTATATAATGTTTAGGATGGGATAATTTTCATACCCTGGCAATTATTTTTATAAATATTTATGTATTAATTAATTTATGGTCATTAATTTCAATTTTGGCCTAGATATATTTCATAATTTTATAAAAAATTATAGGAATTTTCATACTGAATATATACCACATAATTAGTATAAATTATTTGATGACCATGTGAATTTTTATTCAATTATAGTAGTTTCTTTTTTTTTGAATGGAACACAAATTTCCAAATCATTTATTAAAAATATGTTGGTGACCACATGTTTTGTGTGAGGGATGAACACTTTGTGAATAGTTTGGTACACTCTGTGGAAATAGTGTAATTTTGGAATCTCAAAAATGAATTTTTGAATTTTCAAATCTAAAATTATAACAATTGTAGTATTATCTCATATCCTAACTCCCTTACTCACTCACACAATCTAAAAATAATCCCATCATGTGACCCCATCTATATTATTCTAATATATTAATCCTATTATTCCAAGGTGGATAATCTCAAGTTTGGGTTTAATCTTCTCTTTCATATTCTACCTCTTTGTTAATTTTTTATACATTTTTATATCCCTATTAGGAAAATACGTGTTGGGATTTTGAGGTTTATCACATGTAGATTTGTTTTCTAGGGAATAGGTCATACTCATTAGTCTATTTTTTCATCATGTTGAATGATATCACAATTCATTCATTGAAATTATATTGGTGATTCGAGGTTTTACATTTTCATATATACTATAGTATATTCTAGAGTTTTATAACAAATACTATAATTTTTTATTCTATGTACTAAAGTAGTATCATTAAATTGAGTATCGTAAACCTACAATTAATTTTTTTGGAAACACATGTGTATTGAAGGGAATTAATTTTGTTTATTTATTTATATTTTATTTCAATGGATGTTTTATGGATTTTATCCAATGATTCAAATTAATGATTGGTATTTATGGAATTATTGTGATTTTTTTGTTATTTTACATTCATCACTTATGGTTTTATGGAAATAATATTTATGAAAATGATATTTCATAACATCAATGATGTAACTTTTATATTTTTGGATTTAAAAATTTACTTATAGATGAAATCCATTGGGTTCTATCAATGAATTTTAGAACATGGAAACAAAATTGATGAAGAAATATTGTTTTGAAAATGAATATAAAATGATATTTGATATTATTATTACTAGTATAAAATTTAATTCAATGTAATAATCATATATAAAAAGTATTTATTCATTTTTTAGTGAAATATTTTATTTAAATTATTATTCTCATTTGTTAAACCTCTTGGTAAACTCCATGTTTTTGGGAAAGAAATAATGGATCATTTATTGGTCCCTCAACAATATTCATGCTTTTAAAACTAAAAAGTTATGTAATTTTATGTACCCACCACTATCTTAGAGGGGTAATTATATTATTAGTCCACTAATTTATTTTTTCTCTTATTAGTGATGAATATATCCTACGTTCTCCAACCCTTAGAAACCTTCATGTGTTTATTTCATGATGAATGTATTAAATTATTTACCATATGGTTTCTTAACTTATACATTTTGTAATATTATACTATCCATGATTATATAGGATGTTTTTTCAATGAATTGAATAACATATACATATTATTTAGTTCAACCTAATTCATTTTAATATTGATATTTCATTCAATAAGGGTCGAAATATATTTTTCTATAGTTTATTTAATTTATACTTTATTAGAGAAATTATTCATTACTACATAATTTTTCATATAGGTACTTGGGACTTTTTTATATACCCACTTATTTTTTCTATTTATTAGTTTTATTTAATGGATCAATGAATTATTTTCATGTGTTTATTTTTATTTAGAGACTTCTAAAGAATAAGTCAAACAATGATAAAGTAATCAATTTTTTAAAATTTTTATTAAAACAAAATGGGTTATATGAGGGTGCTTTAGAACGAAATACATTGGAATTTTCTTCAAAATTATACAAAAGTTGTATATATTGTTAATTTTGATTTCAAAAAATTAATAATAATGTTTTTGTAAAATAAGAAAGAATTTATTATTTATTGAAAACATTTTGGGATGACTTCTCATAAACTCTATTGAATCCAAAACCCATACTCCTTGATCTGGTTCTAAAAAAACTACGTAAATATTTCATTGAATAAATGTTATACGAACCAATCATCATTTTTGTAACATTTTTATAATATATAATTTACATCTCCCTACTATAAAAAATTACGAGAACATAAGTTTTAGTGTATTTTAGGAATAGCTGTGTATGTTAATTATTTTTGGAAACTAGTTTAAATTTCTCCCAAGATGACTACAATAGAACCCCAACTAAAATTATCATAAATTACACTTATCTAACAAACCTAGGGAAATGAATAAATATGAAATTCATGAGATGAAAAACTCATTTTGGGTAAATATAATTGTTAATGTTCAATGGTCATAAGTATTCAAAATATAAGAAAATAAATATAAAAATTGTAAATGATGAAATAAAAAAACATAGACCATAAAACATAATACAGGAAATATTAATTGGAATAACAAAATAAATTAATCAATTGATTTTGGAAACATGAGTCAATTAATACAATCCATGAGAGTATAACATAGTTATAAAAATATGAATAAGATAATGCAATAACCATATGTATTTGACCACAATATGATAAAATACATGTATTCCCACCCTTTTATATTGTGATAAAATCCTTGTATGCCTACTATTTTATGTTATAAAAAAACATTCCATTTTAATGCACCATTATCTAATGTAATATAAATCTTTATCTAATAAATTTTAGGTTGATATAAGTATCCACCCATTATTATATATGTGTAAGAGTTACACTTGAAATCAATCATTTATCATATCACAAAGAAAATATGGAATGAAAATTATCTTGAAATAATTTTCAAATGGAAAGAACATAAGTAAATCTTTTCTAATTGAATTAATAATCATTACATGATACGATATTACAAAATTAATGGATCTTCATAAATATTCTACAGAATTATAGGTAAAAACCATTAAATCATTATATTATAAATTATGATGTTTACATTATGTTGATACATATTATAAAGTTAAGGTAATAATCTCCATAATTAATTGATCTATCTAATCTAGGTGAATATAGTTTTATGAATGAAAAATAAAATTGGTATTCACAAAAAAAACACATAAGAAGAAAAGATATTTTTATTAAATATAGATGGGTAGGAAATGAAAATGTAGATATAGAGCAATCCATTGTTAGAAATGAACATTTTATAATCCAATAAAATATCGATTGAAAAAAATATAATATTCATATAATATCGTTGATCAAACATAAAATATGATAATGGATTTCAACACATGTAAAAAATATTCTTATGATCATTGGGAGATTTTATTTGGAAAAAATAAACATTATATGTCCTTTATAAAAGAATTTATTTAATTATAAATAACTTATTTAAAAAATAAAATAAATATTTATTTTATAAAACATGAAATCATAGATATATTTTTATATGAAAAAATGTAGAAATATGTTTTCACATGAGAATCATTAAAAAGTGATACTTTTCACACTTCAATGAAAATGACCCATCTAAAAATGATAAAAATTACATTAAAAAATTTATAGAAATTAGATATAGTATATTATTTCATCAACTAATTATAAATTAATATATAAAAATATTGGTAAAATAATCTAATGATTGTGATAGTTGAAGAGTGTGTTTCGTGGCTAAATAAATGTGGTATTATCGGTATCCATATAATAGTCAAATAATGATCCAAGGGGAGTAAATAAAATATATTAATTTCATATAAAATCCCTAAATGTTTAATTGGATGTAAAAGTGTTGTGGTTTTTAAAGATATATCATAAAAAATCAGTAAATGTATTACCTATCAAAGTAAATACATAGTTGAAAAGTATATTAAAGAAGAAATAATTTTTGTATTGGTAATTTATGAATCTAAATAACATAATAGGTTTACTATGAAATGAAAACTCAAATATCAAGAGATGAATGATATTCATCATAAATAATAAATATAATTCATTGAATAATCTATATAAAAGAAATTATGTTTCACAATATCGAACATGTCCCATGGAATTTAAATTAGTGACAAATAAATCATAAAAGTAACGATGTTATTGATGTATGAGTATTCTTAAATGATTTTTATAAATAAGAATTATAACACCAATAAAATAAATAAATAAAAAATATATGATTAATTATTAAGAATAAATAAAATATTGAAAAACACAGTTCAAAAAGAAATCTTATGTAAAGAACCATAAAATTCAAGGAATTTTTTATTCTTAATTTTATTTGGGACTATACAAGAGCGTAGTTTCTGAAGGAACCTATTTCCGAGGCCCGGTGTGCCCAGAATCATTTTCCAAAGTTTAGCTTGGGTACGTTCAGTGAACGAACGAGGGGGTTTTCCGAAATTTTGAACCGATTCTCGGAATTTAATTCTGAGGGCACCGATGGAATCGCAGTGCCGGTAATTGCTTAAAAACACCTTTTCCGGAGTTGCGTTTGCTCGGGTGAGGTTAGTAATTAATTGGGTTAACTAAAGAATAAAAATAAAATCTTATGGTCCAATTTTATTTTTTATTCTATGTAGTGTTAACCTAGGCATGGAGGTTGGAGTGGGACCCACTGATATCCTAACTCATATGTAGGATATTAGTGATGTGGGGCCCACAAGAGCCCCACCAATTTTATTCCATTACCTCCCACGTTCATTTAATTATGTAACTCACCCGCATCGCCTCATTAATTCCAAGTCTAATCTCACGTTTAATTATTATTAAATGCCTCTCTAATTTTTCAATGCAAGTTAATTAAATCGTGATCTGTTTTTGAATTTCAAAAACAGATGGCAAGAGTAATAAAATAAGGCAACACCTTAATTTATAATGTTGTTTTCGTTGTGTGAGAAGGATTTGAAGAAGAGGGATCAAGTCATGGAAATCTCATATTCCTCCTTGAAGAACACAAAGAAAGAATTGTCGCCAACGAAGAACGCCAGCCTCCGATGGAAGACAACAAAGAACGCTAGTTCCCCGAAGATTGACGACGGGACGCCGTGTACCGCGACACCGACGATCATCCTTCCACGACGCCTTCTTCCGCGACATTCTTTCCCGTGACGAAGCTTCATTCGACGACACCATGAGGTAGGGGGTTTGTTTTAATTTAAATTTTGTGGATTACATCCTTGACATATAATTAAATTGTTGGAAGTCATTTGAACCACTAATCCAGTGGCTGTGGACCAACGAACAAGTTTGAAACCACTGTTTGTCTGTTCATGATGCACAGAACGTTGGGCAGTGATGAAACGGGACCGTTGTAGCGATTCGAAGACTCCGCAAATTGTTTAATTGATGGTGGATCGACAGAAAATGACGGAATGGGCCACAGAGGCGGTTTGATGATTCTTCTATAAAGTGTGATACCCGAGATGAATGTCGGTATAGACAGAATTGAAAACAGACCACCAGAGCAACTCTGGTGGCCCACAGACAACACCGGCAGCGGTCCGGTGTGCCGCCAGGAGGGACCACTGCGGATTAAGCCGCGGAAGCAGGCAATTGGTCTTGTGGCCATGCGGGACCGAGGGAGGGGGGGGGGGGACGCGGCGCGGGACTGAGGGAGGGGGGGGGGCAACATCAATGAAGTGGGAAGTCGGCCCCTTTGCACGGACGCTCGGCCAGTGCCGGGCCGACCCCGCTCGGCCAGCGCCGAGACGGCCCGGGCCTGGCTAGGCCGCGCCGGCTGGGCCGGACCAGGACCTGGTTCGGGTCGACCCGGTTCGGGCCGACGTAGGGGGGGTTGGGCCGGGTCGGACCAGGCAGAGACCCCCCATTTTCAGAACACTTCCGGTCTTTTTCCCATATCATGGGATACAGAACTCCGATCGACGCATCGTCAGTAGCGATGCGATCCTTGGATCAAGAAAGTCAGTTTGGTATATTACACTCAAGGTTTAGGAGATTATTAGGTACGTCCAGGTTGGTTCAAACTCGAAACCAACCTCGCCCTCGGTGCAGAAACACTTATAACTTGAGCTGTGGAACTCCGATTGACGTGCTGTCGACTTGGTTGGATTCCACTTAGGGAGAATAATGTTTTCGCTTACTCTGCTTGATTTTTTGATGCAGTTGGAGTGCTTTTGGGTTGTTTTTGACTTAAAAACCAACTGGGCCCCTGGAATGAAAAAAGCCAGTAACTCTCAGACTGGGCGCCCGATTGATGCGCCGTCTGTCACGTTGAGTTCCTGTTTTTGAGACAGAACATTGAGATACATCAACTCCGGACTACGATTTAGTTGATGTATCGATCCCTTGGCTCATGGAGCGGACCCTCCCGGATCAATCATGTTGTGTGCGGGAACCCTATAGCTGGATACAACTGTGAAGACCGTACTGAAATCCTATGTGGGTTCGACAGAGAGGAAAACTGCACTGATGTCCTATGTGGGTTCGACAGCAATGAAGTCTGCACTGAAATACTATGTGGGTTTGGCAACGATGAAGACCGTACTGAAATCCCATGTTGGTTCGATAGAGATGAAGACTACATTGAAATCCTATGTGGGTTCGGCAACGATGAAGACCGTACTTCTATTCTATGTGGGTTCGACGGAGATGAAGACTGCACTGAAATCCTATGTGGGTTCGGCAGTGATGAAGACCGTACTGAAATCCTATGTGGGATTGACAATAATGACAAATGTTCATTCATCCTACGTGGGTCTGGCAGTGTCTGACTCTGTTCTTGTTATCCTATGTGGGTCTGGCAGAGTAGCTGGTTTAGTATCCTATGTGGGTCCTATCATAGATGAATCAGTGGCTATATCTGATCAACTCTATCACTGACGATGTATACCTGTATGAGGTGAGTCTTTAATTTTAATCATTATATTCAATATTATTGACTTGCTTTCTTGTGTGGATCGGGTTGTACTATCACGTGTGGATGTGATCGAACTTGGGATCGCGTATTGGAGCCTAACTGGAATTGATGACTTAGGTATATGTATGGGAATATACCTAAGTAGTGTTGGTTGTTACTTCGTGATTGTATCTTTCTTTTTTGGATTATCCTTTGGGGACTCTGGGAGACCTTCAGGGGTCTCGGGGTCCCTACTGAGTAGCATATACTCACCCCTTCATGGGCTATGCACGCACTAGATTGTGTTGGATGCAGATGACGAACAGCACTGATCGTGGAAGAGGCTAGTGGAGCAGTCAGTACCTGGAGGTGGACCACTGGGTGGGACGTACATGGAGCGGACGGATGGACCCGAGGAGTTGAGGTGGCTATTTTTACCCACCATTTAGGTGGGACTTCCAGTGGACGGCTCAACATTGCTGCTTTTCTATCAGTTGTTGTACTATCATTCCAGTTGTACTTTACTTTCAGTTTGGGTTTGTATTCTGGCTCACTGACTTTTCCGCACTTACTTGTACTCAGTTTACATAGTGTTTACCTCTTCTGGCTTACTCTATGGTATTTTCATAATTTATAAAGGCAATTCCTTCCCCTTTTGTCAGGATTTATGCCTTGGTGCTAGTCTCCTGCCCCTGGCCTATGGGAGGCGGGCTTGGGGTAGTCACAGCACGATCCCCGTCGACAAGTCGTGACAAATTGGTATCAAAGGAGTTCGGTTCTACCGTAGAACTCTGGACTCTGATCATTCTTCTATGTGAACCAATATTTTTAAGGGTATTGATTGTGGTTATCAGTCCAGTGAGTCTAGTGTTGGTGCGGTGGCCGACATATCTGTACACCAGGACCCTAACTTCTGATTTCCCACTCAATGAACGAAAAAATTGATTGCATGTGTCTTTTAATAGTTTTCTTTGTGACTAATTTGTGTCAGCTCACTAGGTATACTGTTTGACCATGGCACACCTATTTCTTTTCAGGATGGCCCCACGATGGCAGCCAGCTAGGGTTTCGAGCATTGTGTGAGACGACAGCCCACCGAGAGACGAGGCCTCGGTGCAGGGCCCTTTGACAGCGGAGGCACCCATAATACCTCTACCTGTCGAACCACCAATGCTACCAGCCCCAGCCGCTGATAGTGCTTGTTGCCTTAGTGCACAGCATGAGTTTCAGAGTTAGTGACCGCCTAGGTTCCGCATGGAGACGTACCCACAAGAAGCCGAGGATTGGCTGGAGTCAGTTGTTCGAGTTTTTAGGTTAGTGGGGACACCAGCTGGCCTCATGGTGATACTCGTAGTGAGCCTCCTGCACGTGGCAGTAGGATGATAGTGGAGCATGATTTTCCAGGTGCATGACATTGCATCACACCTCTGGATGGACTTTGAGTGTCTCTTATACTCGGATTTCATCCCATCCACCCTCCGTGTAGTGCACATCTAGGAGCTTCTACAGCTGCGACAGGGCAGCATGACGGTCGCCCAGTACTCGGCGAGATTTACCGACCTCTCACGTTATTCGACGGACATTGTATGAGACCCATTATTTTGTGCTCGGACCATCAAGCAGGGACTAAGGCATGAGATGAGGGCATCAATGATCTCCCTCGGCATTCTGACACAGGTAAGAGTTCTGTAGTGAGCTCTACTCATAGAGATATTTCTTGCCAATCCTACGCCAGCAGCAAGACCTAACGTAGGTCGGCATATAGCAGATTCGTCTGTAGCTGGCTGTCGATGGATTTCACAAGTGTCCAGGAGGACCAGACCATCAGTATGACGACCTCAGGACACTGGCTCAGAGGTGCAGGGCACAGGGCGCAGAGCCAGCCTTCCGAGGAGCAGGAAGTGCTATGCATGCGGCGGTCAGGGCCACATGGCTGTGACTGGCCGACCCACCATGCAGAGGAGCTGCAGACAGTTGAGGGACCACACAGGCAGAGGAAGAGGGTCGAACGTGGCGGTCCTCCGAGATCAGGCAGACGATGAAGGGGAGCTGGCCGAGTAGCAGGTGGTGCACAACAGTTTGAGTCTTTACCACCACCACCACCATGAGGACCACGCCGACCACAGGGAGCTACTGGGCAGAGACAGGCTCAGCTTCTAGCAGCAGAGGCCTACGACCACGGTGCGCCAAAGATGATTTGAGGTACGATCTTTGTCTACTCCACCCTTGCTATATTTCTTATAGACATAAGGGCGAGTAATTCATTTATTGCCACTGCCCTTGTTAGGATCTCGGAGATTCCGACGGAGCTGTTGGCTCGATCCTTACGGCTAGAGACTCCTACGGGAGCAGACTCGATGATTACACACTAGTGCCGGCAGTGTGCGCTTACTCTAGGAGGCAATATCTTCGGCTGGGATCTTCATGTAGCGGCGTTGAGGCCTTAGTACGTCATGTTGGGCATGGATTGGTTATCCATAGTCCATGCTTAGATCTACTGTATTAGGCGCATGGTGTGGTGTGTACGCACCGATGGGATCAGGTTCACCTTCACCGGCGAGAAGGGAGCCTTTGCTGCACAGGATGGACTCTCGCAGAGGAGAGGACAACCCCTCACTCATCAGTTGGATAGACTCATCCTAGGAGCAATTGACGTGCAGAGTCCTAGTTTTCCTGTAGTGGTGGATCAGTATGCAGACGTTTTCCTTAATGACACTCCACGACTACCTCCTCGCAAATAGAAAGACTTTTATATTGAGCTATATCCTGGGATTGCCCTGATATCCACTCCAGCATATCGGATGGCCCCCGCTGAGCTTTGAGAGCTACGGGTACAGTTGCAGGACTTTCAGGGAATGGGATTCACCTGACCCAGTGTTTCACCCTGGGCATCCCCGATATTTTTCACAAAAAAGTTGGATGGAAGCTTGCGACTTTTTGACGACTATCGTCACCTGAACTAGGTGACCGTTAGGAACATGTATCCTCTATCAAGGATTGAATACCTCTTCGATCAGCTCAAGGGAGCCTGATGTTTCTCAAAGATAAACCTTAGATCAGGCTATCATCAGCTCAGAGTTCGAGACGAGGACGTGCAGAAGATGACCTTCAGATGTCGGTATGGCCACTATGTGTTCTTGTTTATACCTTTCGGCATAATCAATTCTCCAGGAGTGTTCATGGGTCTCATGAATAGGATCTTTCAGCCATACCTGGATCAATTTGTCGTTGTCTTCATGAACGACATATTGATATACTCGACCACTGAGGAGGAGCACACCTACCACTTGCGAGTTGTACTAGACACCCTCTGCGATCACCAGCTTTATGGAAATATCTCGAAGTGTCAGTTCTGGTTACGTGAGGTCTACATCTTGGGACATGTTGTCTCTGAGGCGGGAGTTGTGGTGGATGCTGCCAAGATTGAGGCAGTGCTAGCTTGGGAGCCACCAAGAAGCGTGATGAAGGTGTAGTGTTTCTTGGGTCTAGGTGTGTACTACTAGAGACTTATGCCAGACTTCTCCAGAGTTTCAGCACCACTCTCAGCTTTGAAAAAGAAGGGGAAACCCTTCTTTTGGTCAAACAGATGTCAGCAGATCTTTCATGAGCTGAATTAGAGATTGACCAGTGCACCTATCTTGATGATACCAGAGGAGGGAGTAGGGTACGTAGTCTACTGCAATCCATCAGGGACCGGACTCGGGTGTTTCCTAATGCATGAGTGGGTCGTGATCTCATATGGATTGCGTCAGTTGAGGCAGCATGAGCAGAACTATGCTACCCATGACCTGGAGTTAGCAGAAGTGGTCTTCTCTCTGAATTAGTGCACGAAATCATTTATTGCATGTGTGTTTCAAAAAAAATTGATTACTTTGTGTTATCTCACTAGTTATACTATATTAATTGTGGAATACCTATTTATTTTCAAGATGGACCCAGGATGGCAGCCAGCTGGGGTTCCGAGCATTGTGAGAGATGGCAGCCCACCGAGCGACGAGGCCTCGGTGCAGGGACCCATTAAAGCAGAGGCACCGGCGGTACCTCTACCCGCCGAGCCACCGATGCCACCAGCCCCATCAGCTGAGAGTGCATGCCGCCTGAGTGCACTGTACAAGTTTCAGTGCCAGAGACCGCCTAGTTTCCATGGGGAGACGGACTCTCATGCAACCGAGGATTGGATGGAGGCTTTTGTTTGAGTCTTCATATTATTAGGGACACCAGTTGACCTCATTGTGATCCTTTACGAGAGTCTCCTGCACGCTGTAGTAGGTAGATGGTGGTGCATGATGCTCCAGGTGCATGACGAGGCATCATTACATTGGTCAGACTTCGAGAGCCTCTTCCGCTCGGAGTTAGTTCCAGCCACCCTTCATACGGTGCACATTCAGGAGCTACTACAGCTACGGTAGGGCAGCATGACAGTAGACCATTACTTGTCGAGGTTTACCGATCTCTCGTGCTACTCCACAGACATGGTACGAGACCAATTCTTCCGGGGCTAGACCTTCGAGCAGGGACTGAGGTAGGAGATCAGTGCATCGATGATCTCCCTCAGCATTTCGACACATTCAGGAGTTCTAGAGAGAGCCCTTCTTCTAGAGAGATTCCTTGCTGAGCCTACGCCAGCTGTGAGGCCTACCATAGGGAGACATGTAGTGGAGTCTTCTGAAGCTGGCAGTAGAATACGTCATAGAGGTCTAAGTAGACCAGGCCATCAGGTGGATGATCTCAGGACACTGGTATAGATGTGCGGGGCACACGAAGTAGAGCCAGTCATACTAGAGGAAGACAGTGCTATGCATGCGGCAGATTGGGCCACATGGATCGGGACTATCCTACCTTCCATGTAGAGGAGAAACAGAAGGTTGAGGGACCACCAAGGCAGAGTAAGAGGTTCAACTGTGGAGGTCCGCAGGGAGAAGCAGACAAGGCATAGGAGCTGGCCAAGCAGTAGGTGGTGTAATACATTTCGGGGCTCTACCACCACCACCACTACTAGGAGGTCTATACCCACCATAGGGAGCTAGCAGGCAGAGGCAAGCTCAGCTTCAGGCAGTGGACTCCTACGACCATGGAACACCTGAGATGATTTGAGGTACTATCTGTGTCTACTCCACCCTTGATGCAGTTCTTATAGACACATGATCGAGTCATTCTTTCATTTCCACTTCCCTTGTTTGGATATTGGATATTCTGACGGAGTAGTTGGCTAGATCCTTACGGATAGAGACTCTTATGGGAGCATACTCGACGGTTACGCACTGGTGTTGGCAGTGTGGGCTTACTCTAGGAGTCAAGAGCTTTAGATGGGATCTAATTGTAGTGGCGTCGAGGCCTTACGATGTCATCTTGGGAATGGATTGGTAATCTATGTTCCATGGTCATATCGACTGTATTAGGCACAAGGTGTGGTGTGTCCACACCGATGGGAGCAGGTTCACCTTCACCAGCGAGAAGGGAGAATTTGCAGCATAGGATGGACTAATGCAGAGGAGAGGACTGCCGATCACCCATCAGTTGGTTAGTCTTATCCTGGGAGCAGTTTATGTGAGGAGTCCTAGTTTTCCTATTGTGGTGGATGAGTATGAAGAAGTTTTCCCTAAAGATGTTCTAGGACAACCTCCTCACATAGAGTTAGAATTGTATATTGAACTGTACCCCAATATAGCACCAATTTCTACACCAGTATATCAGATTCCTCTCTCTGAGCTTCGTGAGCTACTGGTAGAGCTGGAGGACTTGCAGGGAATGGAATTAATTCGAACCAGTGTTTCACCATGGGCTTCCCTGATTTTGTTCTACAAGAAGGCAGGCAGTAGCATGAAACAGTGTGTTGACTACTGTCGCCTAAACCAGGTGATTGTGAAGAACATGTATCAACTTCCGAGGATTGATGACATCTTCGATCAGCTCAAGGGAGAACAGTGGTTCTCGAAGATAGACCTCAGGTCAGGCTATCATCAGCTCAGAGTTCGAGACGAGGATGTGTAGAAGACAGCCTTCAGGTGTCGGTATAGCCACTACGAGTTCTTGGTTATGCCTTTCGGCATAACCAATGCTCTAATGTGTTAATGTGTCTCATGAAAAGGATCTTCTAGGCTTACCTCGATTGATTTTTCATAGTATTCATCGACGACATATTGATTTACTCGACTACTAAGGAGGATCACACCTACCATTTGCGTGTTATACTGAATACACACTGAGATAACCAACATTATGGTAAGCTCTCTAAGTGTCAGTTCTTGTTTTTAGAGGTCCACCTATTGGGGCATGTCATCTCTGAGGAGGGAGTTGCGGTGGATCCTGTGATGATCGAGGAAGTGCTAGCTTGGGAGCCACCCAGAAGCATGAAGCAGGTGCAGAGTTTCCTAGGACTGGCTGGGTACTATCGAAGATTTTTTACAGACTTCTCCAGAGTTGCATCACTTCTTTCAGCTTTGGCAAAGAAGGGGAAACCCTTCTTGTGGTCAGATGGATGTCAGCAGAGCCTCCAGGAGCTGAGAAAGAGATTGACCAGTGCACCCATCTTATGGATACCAGAAGAGGGAGTAGGGTACGTAGTTTACTACGATGAATCAGGGATCAGACTCGGGTGTGTCGTGATGCAGGAGTGGGCAGTGATCACCTATAAATCATGACAGTTGAGGTAACTTGAGAAAAACTATGCTAACCATGACCTGGAATTAGCATCAGCGGTCTTCGCCTTGAATATGTGGCGGCACTATCGGATGGGCGAGCGCTTTACAGTCTATTATGACCACCAAAGTCTCAGGTACATCTTATCGCGGAAGGACCAGAACTTGAGACATTGGAAATGGCTTGAGTTCATTCATGATTATGAAATTGCGATAGTCTATACTCCTGGGAAGGGGAACGTAGTAACTGATACTCTCAGCAGGATGTCGGGTATCCAGCCACTTAGAGAGGAGACGGAGCAGTTAGCCATGTTGTAGAAATCTTTTGTTGATAGAGATGGGGCAGCCTTTCTACAGTCCCTAACAGTCACTCCTATACTACTTCAGTGGGTCAGAGAGGCACACCATGGGGACATTGACTATGAGAAATGACATGCACAAATATCCTTATGATAGGCACCTGATGGATTTTCTGTAGGAAGAGAGCACGTCATCCTTTCTAGGTGACGTACCATTGTACCCGCATCTTTACGAGAGGAGGTGTTTATAGAGATTCGCATTTCCCCTTTAGATGTACATCTTGGAGTAGCGAAGATGTACCAAGATCTCAGATGACATTATTGGTTGCCAGGTATGAAGAAGGTTGTGGCAGAGTTTGTTTCACGATGCCTCACCTTCCAGCAGGTAAAGGCGGAGCACCAGGTACCACCAGGATTGTTAAAACCCTTGGAGGTCCCGGAGAGGAAGTGAGATGGGGTATCTATGGATTTCGTGACATGGAATCCACATACTTTCATAGGTCACAACTACATTTGGGTGATAGTTGACCGACTCACCATGTCGGTCCACATCATACCTATCAAAGAGTTGGGCTCAGTTGAGAGCTTGATACACATCTATGTTTAGGAGATTTTACGGATTCATGGTGTGCCATCATCTATCATCTCCGATCGAGAAACTCGCTTTACTTCCCAGCTTTGGAAGGGGTTTTAAGAGGCATTAGAGACACAACTATGCCTGAGAACCTCCTTTCACCCTCAGATGGTTGGACAGACGGAGAGGACCATTTCGACTCTCAAGGACATGCTCCGTGCATGTGTCCTTGAATTTTGTCACAGCTCGGAGGATTACCTACCCTTGGTAGAGTTTGTGTACAACAACATCTACCACTCCACCATCGGGATGGCACTATACGGGGAATTGTACGACCGACCATGTAGGTCACCTCTATGTTGGACAGACCCTGAGGAGTTAGCACTTGTAGGACCAGAGATGGTTCAGGCCACGACAGAGATGGTACAGATCATCCAGGAGTGGATGAGGACTGCTCAGAGGCGACAGAAGTCCTATACAGACAAAAGGTGGAGACCACTAGAGATTGAGGATGGCGACCATGTTTTATTAAGGGTCTAACCTCGATGTGGACTTCGGATATTTGGTTGGGGAAACAAGTTATCTCCGCGCTTCATCGGACCATTTCAGGTTCTCAGCAGGATAGGTGTGGTGGCTTATCGCCTGGCTCTTCCACCTCAGTTTTACCGGGTGCACGACGTCTTCCACGTATCTCAGATGAGGAGATACATGCATGACCCAATGCATATCATTGATCACGAGGAGCTGGAAATCGATGAGGGGTGACTTTTGAGGAGGTCCCGGTGGAGATCAAGGATCGACAGGAGTGGGTCCGACATGGATGGTCAATTATTTTAGTGCGCATCAGGTGGCAGCACAGGAACCTCCAGGAGAGCACATGAGATCGGGAGGCTCAGATGTGTGCATAGTACCCTCATTTGTTTCCCTAGTTTATGATGTATCTTTACATGGACGTAAAGACCTGAGATTGGCATAATTTAAAGACCCTTAAATTTGATGGAAATTTTTTTCATAAATTCTTTGGGATTTTATGAGTATGAAATTTCTGACGGAAAATTATTCTGAGGCCCGGTGTGCCCGGAATCATTTTCCGATGTTTAGATCGGGTAAGTTCAGTGAACAAACAAGCGGGTTTTTCTATCTTTTGAACAAGTGCTTGGAATTGAAATCTAAGGGCACCGATGAACTCACAACGCTGTAATTTTCTTAAGAGGACTATTCCGAAGGGTGCGTTTACTCGCGAGGAGTTGTTAAAATTTGAGGATTAAATGTAATGTAAATAAATTTGTGTACAAATTTATTTCTTTTTCTAAGTGGTTATAACCTAGGTGTGGGAGTTGGGGTGGGACCCACTAGTAGGTAACTACCCTTGAAGGGATAAAGGTGAGGTGGGGCCCACATGATCCCTAACTCGTCACATTCCTTTAACTCCTCTAACCCTCCTCTTAATGATTGTAACTCTTCTTAACATGTTAAACCCATCCTTTATGTGGGTGAATCTTCCTCTCCCCACTCTCTCAATTTTTAATGCTAGCCAACTCAAACTTATTTTATAATTTGAACTAATTGTTTGTTTTTCAAAATTTCAAATTCTTGGATTTATTAAATAAAATAAGGCACGACCTTATTTTATTTTTCTTTGGAATTTGTGGTGTTAAGAGAAAGAAGAAGGAAGTTTCATTATCGAAGAACATCAATCCTCCTGCGAAGAACGACTCAGCGACCCCGGCATCTCCATCCCCTTCCTCCTCTACGACAAGGGAGGAGACACCGACGCATGAGTTCTCCAACGACGTGCAATCATCTTCTTCCCTCCGTGATAAAATAGAAGAAGACATATCCACTGGTGCACAACATCGACGACGGAAATGACGCCATATTTTTTGTGGCGCACGACAATCGAGAATTAATTTGCGAGGCAGTGGTTATCTTATTTCATGTTTAATTTAATCATCTTCGCTGATTATTTTTAGCTGAATGTTACCAACAAAATGGGAGGAGATCGAACCGCACAAACATAGCCAATTTCTCTTCCCCATTTCCTTGATGATTTATGTTGATGATCGAAGTGAAGGTGGCGTGGTGCCATTGCACCACGCGGGGATGAAGAGAACCATGGTCGGAGTGCACCTTAGCAGTGGTGGGAAGCATTGTTGCGTCACACCGGTGAATCCAAAGGAACCGCGGCCGGAGCGGGCCACGGTGGGGGTGGTGCGCCTCTCCGTTGCGCTGCGCTGGAGAACCTGGGGGAGGCCGCAGCCGGGGCGGGCCGCGGCGGAGGGGCGCTGCATCGCCGCGCCGCGCCTGTCGGGGAAGAGCCACGGCCGTAGACCGTGGCCGTTCAGTAGGGGGTAGCCGTCTAAGCCGACTGCTGGCACTCTAGGAGGCGGGACCCCGTCGGGTCCCCCGACATTACAAACCGGCAAGCTATTAAGCCAACAGTTTCAGGAGAAATTGGGGGGTGTAACCCCCCGCTGCAGCCTAGGGTGGACCCCACCAAGGGAGACGCCATTTTCAAAAAAAAGGGGGGGACGCCCCCCACCCCCCTTCACACCTCACGGCCAGCTATCGAGCCGGGTCACAGGCCGTACAGGCCGGGCCGCCCGCGCCGGGCCGGACCGCCATCACTTGGATGGGACGCGGCGGCGGGGCCAGGACACGCCGGCTGGGCCAGGCCATGCTAGCTGGGCTAGGCCGTGCCCAATTAGGCTGGACCTAGACCCATGTCGGGTCGACCCAGTTTGCGCCGACCCATGGGTATTGGGCCGGGTTGGACCGGGCCCAAACCCCATACTTTCAGACATGTCCGTTCAAACACCCATATCATGGGCTACAGACCTCCGATCAACGCACTATTAGTTGTGTTGGGATCCTTGGATCGATTTCATTGTTTTGGTATATTACACTCAAGCATTCGGTAAAGTTTGTGTACAGCCAGGTTGGTTCGAACCCGAAACTAACCTGGCCCTTGGAGCAGAAACTCTTATAACTTAACGACCAGACGTTCAAATGACATGCCTTTAGTTACGTTTAATTCCTCTTAGTGAGATGGTTCTTTTGGATTACTCATCTTGAGGTTTGGATGCAGCTAGAGTGTGGTCGGGTTGGTTTTAACTTAAAAACCAACCAGGCCCCTAGGACAAAAAGGCCAATATCTCTTAGACTGGGCGTCTGATTGATGCGCCGTCTATCGCATTGAGTTCATATTGATGAGATGGAACATTGTGATACATCAAATATAGACTACATGATAGTTTATGTATCTAACTTTTGGCTCATGGATCAGACACTCCCAGAATCGAGCGTGATGTGTGCTAGAACCCTAGAGCTGGATGCGATTGTACTTGGATCCTACGTGGGTTCAGAAGCGAGGACCACTGTAGTTGGATCCTACATGGGTTCGGCAGCGAGGACGACTGTACTTGGATCCTCTGTGGGTTCGGAAGCGATGACGACTGTGCTTGGATCCTACGTGGGTTCGACAGTGATGACTTCTGTACTTGGATCTTATGTGGGTTCGGTAGAGGAGGTGATTCAGAGGCTACATATTATCATATCCATCCCTTTTCATGAGTAGTATACATGTGTGAGATGACTCTTGACTATCAATCATTATCATTGATATGATTGACTTTCTTTCCTGTGTGGACAGGGTTGTTCTTTCCTCTGTGGACTGGGTTGTACTTCGGCTCGTGAGTTGGAGTTGAACTGGAATTGATGACTTAGGTATATGTATGGGCATATACATAAGTTGTGTTGGTTGATTCTTTGTATTTGTATCTTTACTTTGTGATTTATCCTTTGTGAATTCTGGGAGGCCTTCAGGGGTCTCAGGGTCCCTACTAAGTATCGTATACTCACCCATGCACTAGCTATGCCCGCACTACGTTGTGTTGGGTACAGATGATGGAAAATGTTGATCGTGTTAGAGGCTTGAGGAGAAGAATGGTATCCAGAGGTGGAATATTAGGCGGGACATACATGGTGTGGACAGACTGATTCGAGGAGCTGAGGAGTCCATCTGTACCCAACCATCAGGTGGGGTTTCCGGAGAATGGTTCAGTGGTGGATGCTTTATTTTCCAACTGTTGTACTTTACTTTGCTCAGTTGTACTGTACTTTCAGTTGTGTTTCTTTTCTGGCCCATTTACATTCCATCACTCTCTTTTGTACTCAGTTTACTTAGTGTTTACTTTATCTTTTGTACACTATGGTGTTTGTTTTCTTATATAAACGAAATGCCATCCTTTTTTCAGGATTTACACCTTTGGTGCTAGTCACCATCCCCTAGCCTACAGAAGGTGGGTTTGGGGTAGTCACGACACGGGCCCCGAGGATGGGTCGTGACACACAACCCAAAACACATCTTTCGTATGTACACCCTATATAGTAATAGTTAGTGGGTTCTTCAACATGAAAACACTCATCATATCATATATACATTTCAAAACCCTCTGAAGGTATCTTCCCTTGAATTTCATAATGTGAGAAAAGTTATCTCGCAACTACTCCATAACATGGTCACCTAGAAAAATCAGTGCCTCATGTCCCTCTATGGGGGGATCATCCCTATTGGTGACATTTAGTAATCCTCTCCACGAGTTTCATCACAAGGGTGTATATTTAAAAAAAGTAACACACACCATTTGTAATAGTTTACAATATCTATTTGTTCATGTAAGAGGGAAACAAAAAAATCCACAAAAATCCTTTTACTAACCCCTCAACACATAGTCAAAACAGAGGCTCCATCACTACCCTAAACCATACTATAGCATGGTCAAAGATAATAAGGATAAACACATTATCGTTATTAAATTTTCTATCTTTTGTATCCATTTATCCTAATCATTAATATTTTTTTTAATATTTATCAATTTTATGTTTGGTACCATTTTCATTTCATCTTCACAAGAATGAAAAAACAATTTATGTTCAAAAAATTACCCATAACTCATTTTCCCATGAGTTCCTGAAATTATGCATGCCATTAAAACCATGGGTTCCAAGAATGATGCATGTAAAATTAACTCTCAGGAATATTTGGACATGAGTAAAATTGAAAAAAATATTGACATCAATAATCACATAACACAAAAAGATTGTCACCTAGGATGAGATAATGTTCAACTATAACATAATAAATATAACAACAATCCCACCCTATTAATGCGGGTTATCCCATGAACATGGGCTAGCTACTCCCATGAACGTTCTCATAACCTTGTCGAGATCGTTCCTATTATCATGTATAGATTTCCCAAAATAGAACAAAAAACGAAAAAGGAATGAAAACATTACTGATACAAATATGAATAATCTGATCCTGATTTCCACATACTAGTTCCTTAAGCCGGTATTCCACATGACCTAAAGTGTGATTCCACAAATCCCAGAGGTTATTGACTTGAAACAATGATCTGATATATCAATCATGGGGACACAATCCACTATATTATTAAATTAATACAACAGAAGAAATAATTAACAATAGTGGAATGTCATATAACAATGAACAATAACAATATCTCATCATAAAAAAACTAAAAATAAAACATCAAAATAATGAATAAAATATATTCTTGTCAATTTATATTTCATGATTCTATAATGAAACACGATATAATGTCATAAAGGACTCCCCATACGGGTCCCAACCTATGCCTTGTTCCTTCATCATAGATCCAACCCAACTCATCCATCTATCTCATGTCATTTTCCATTATCCTATTCATAAAGAACTCATTATATTCAAGTACTAACTAGGTAGCCTGAGTAGGGTGTTAGTGAAACAATGTAGGCCACCACCAATGACATCAAAAAAAATATTCAGTCAAAATAATGTTTATGTTTTTCTTTAAATAAATAATTAAAATGACTAAGTATACAATTCTAAAATTATCAATTAATATCTATTTAATAACATAATCCCCTAGGTACACATATGTACTCATAACTCAATTCATATAATCAGATCATGCATATGGTTGAAGTACTCACATGTGATTATATATTTGAAAATGACTTTTTTACAATTAGTTAATTCAAACATGAATTTCGTTGATACCATTCACACATTACAAAGTAGAATGACTATGTTCATATTAAAAAATTGAAAACTAAACGACCATGTTAACATTCATACCATACAGATTTGAATGATCATGTTACCAATATTAAATTTGGAATTAAATAACCATGTTATAATTCATACTATAAAAATTTGAATTTAAATTTTACGACTCATTGATTCACAATTAAATGACCATGTAACCATTCATCACATAATTAATTCAACAATTAATTATTCACATAAATTTCCATTATTACATCAAAAATAAGGTAAAAAAATAAATCCATATGTTATCTCAATAATGTACTAACCATGTAGACCCCCTAAAATGATCCGCCAATTAATAAAGTATGTCAAACCCATTAATTAATTAATCAATAGACACTACTAAAAATCCTCTTATTAATTCCACAATTAAATATCTCAAATATAAATTTCAATATATTATAATTAATTCTATAATTAATTATCTAAAAATATAAAATATAAAATATAATAATTATATCTAATATTAATTATACCCAAATCCATAATTTAACAAATCCCCAATTTACATCTCCTCAATTAATTAATTCACCATATTAATTAATTTAATTATGAACTAAATTTGTAAAAATCAGATTGTAATTATAAAAATATGTACACATAATTTAAATTAATACTAATGGATATGAATTATAGACCACCTACATTGATTTTTTGATGAACGATCGCCCAATGGAAATTCCAAAAATTCAAGGGAGTAATGGAGTAGGATGGGATCTAAATCAATAACCCTAAATTATGATTAAACAGTTAATGGTCTCTTCGATATTGATATAGATCCATAATCATAGATATATAATCATCAAGTATTGATATATATATATATATAGGAATCATACCACCAATGAATTAATGAATAAATAAGGACGGATTTTAAACTAATGGGATAGTTTAGAATTACCGAAAGGGATGATGATCTTATATATAAGCATCAAATCACAATTAAAGGAGGCCTATAGGGATTCCAATTCATATAGAGTGATGAAATATTGGGAAGGATCACCATTGGATTAATGTGGCTATAAAAACATTTTCTATTGGTGTTGAAGTAATTAAAAAATTAACTTTCAAGACACATTTGTTCAAGCTCACGATGTACTTGGAAGGGACCCATTGTTTCCCTAACCATGCACCTAAATCATGATCCACTTTTATAAGGTTTTTTGGTTACTCTTAAGAGTGTTCTCGGTTTGAAAACCCATGTGCCAACCATGTGCACCCCCGTTGTCCATGTTTTCATGGTTTAGTTGGCTGGGGTGCACAATTTTCCAAAACCATGTGTTGATTGTGCACAACCCCATTTTCTTCAATTTAATTAAATTTTCATTGAATTTGACAGCAAATAAATAAAAAAGTGAATAATTAATCAATACTAAACAAAATAAGACCTTAAAATGAGCCTGATAAAAATATAGAAAAATTAGTAATATACAGAGCCAATTAATCTGGGGAATTAATTCTTTCCATTAATTTAATTATTGTTTATCAGTCAGAAAACATCAGTTTGAATGTGAATGACACGTAATAATGTGACAATATAAACACTATATTTTTTTATAAATTTTATAACAGTATAAAATATTTTACATGAAAATATTGAATTTAATTTTTGTTTATTAAAATTCAAGGAATCATCATTGTTAATAATTATCTCCATATTATTTAGGTCATGATGACTAAGCCACTGATTTAATAAAAAAAATTATGATTCACTGTAATTTATTATGTTCTTGTTAATTATTATAATAGAAAATTAATCAATTATTTCATTTCCCATTGTTCAAAAATACATTATCAATTTAACACTATAAAGTGTATCCTTTCATTAAATGTATGTTTTCATTACCAATTCAACGTTGTTGAGAGTCTATCAAAATGTTTAATATTATCTCACCAACAATAAAAAATTCTTCAATTTTCGATACTTAAAATAAATGTGAGAAAACCTAAACCATTGTTCAATAAGGGTCCACAATCAATGAATTTAAAAGCTCATCCACCATAGTTTTTATGGTTTATAAAATGTTTTTTGTTATTTGAAATTTTTTATGATAAACCTAATCCAAATTACATGGTATGTCATTATTAGAAACATATTTTATTCTTCACATAAAATTGAAATCTCTTAAAAAATATTTGATTATGAAATATTATTGTTAGTGATAATCTTATTAATCATCTCTTTAATTATTGTAAGAAATAAATTTTATTAGTGACCTTTTTATTCACACAATCTGCATATCCTGGTAAGAGAATAAAGAATAAGTCTACATACAACTTGTTTGTTTATATGAAATTGTTAAAATCCATTAAAATTTTTCAGGTCTTCTTCTTTTAAATATAATTCTGTTATTCACATATAATAACACGTGTTATAATAGTACAGAAATTTAGAAATCTAAATAACCCCCAAAAAATATTAACAACAATGAAAAGGAAAAATATATGAAGAAAAATAAAGCTCTCTAGTCTATATCCCTTGCTGTTTTTAGTAGTTTTCCTCCTTTATGTCTATATTTTTGTGAACCTATATATTGATATATTCTCTTACCATTAGTCCTAATAATATTTTTCCTACTTTTTAATACTCCATTCAATATATTATTTTTGGTTTTGACAACCATTATTAAAAAAATAGCGACTTGTTAATCTTTTTATTGAGAAAATATATACTCTCCTATTTTTTAATAACTAAAATCCATTTATTAAACATATTATAATCCCTTATTTTCAACGGTTGGGGGAATTTACAAGTTTAATAAATCATCATGAATTATTGTACTTTTGGATCTATTTTTATATGCATTTATAATGTCACCTAATTCATCAAAATATTTATTATTATTTTTCATGGACAAGTTTATGAAATTTAAAGGATCATGTGACAACCGGGTCCCGGTGACAGCACAGACACCCCGCCTTAACATGGTCGTCTGGTCTTGGCCCACCAGGTACCCCCAGTTGCCCCACAGACATGTGGGGCCCACCCTAGGGTCCACCCACATGCCTAAACGGGTTATCTGACTAATGACAGTTTCCACAGGCTAACAACAGAAGGTCAACCATCCTGATCACTACTCCATGCCAAGCACGTTTAATTGTGGAGTTCTAACCAGGTAGGCTCCTGAAAAGGAAGGTGCACCTTGTTGACAAGAGTCATATCATTTAGTCATGTAACCCTTTATCATTTGGGCATGTTACAGTCACCCCCCCACCTTTAGAGCACAACGCCCTCGTTGTGGGACCTAAATCTCAACCCAGACAGTGCACTGCACTTAAGGCCGGGTTCCTCCTTTGATTCCAAATGTAGCGGTCTGGAATTACTTCCAGTGAACTATAATTGATACCTATCAGGGCACTCTGTAGGCGGGTACACCCCTTTGGGCGCGACACACCACCATCCCCAGTGGCAGCCATTTCCTCATGAAGCCCTTGGACGGAGAGCCATGCTTCGTCCAACGCTCACATGTGAGAGTTATCAAGGATCGGATACATTCCTACCTCCTTTGCCTCTGATACCAACTCTAGACAACCGGGTCCCGGTGACAGCACAGACACCCCGCCTTAACATGTCCATTGGGTCTTGGCCCACCAGGTACCCCCAGTTGCCCCACAGACATGTGGGGCCCACCCTAGGGTCCACCCACATGCCTGAACGGGTTATCTGACTACTCGAGGCCAAGCACACTTAACTTTGGAGTTCTAACCATGTAGGCTCCGGAAAAGAAGGTTCACCTTGTTGAAATGAGTCGTATCATTTAGTCATTTAACCCTTTATCATTTGGGGATATTACAATCACCCCCCCCCCCTTTAGAGCACAACACCCTCGTTGTGGGCCCTAAATCTCAACCCAGGCAGTGCACCGCACTTAAGGCTGGGTTCCTCCTCTGATACCAAATGAAGCGGTATGGAATTATTTCCAGTGTACTATAATTGATACCTATCAGGGCACCCCATGGGCGGTTACAACCCCTGGGAGGGACACACCACCATCCCCAGTGGCAGCCATTTCCTCATGAAGCCCTTGGGCGGAGAGCCATTCTTCATCCAACACTCACATGTGAGAGTTTCCAAGGATCAGATACATTCTTACCTCCTTTACCTCTGATACCAACTCTAGACAACCGGGTCTCGGTGACAGCACAGACACCCCGCCTTAACATGGCCATCGGGTCTTGGCCCACCAGGTACCCCCAGTTGCCCCGCAGACACGTGGGGCCCACCCTAGGGTCCACCCACATCCCTGAACGGGTTATCTGACTAATGACAGTCCCCACAGGCCAACACTTGTCCTTTCCAGTGTGATTCGTCCTCACTAACACACACCCTGGGAAACTTCCCAGAAGGTCACCCATCCTGATCACTACTCTAGGCCAAGCACGCTTAACTGTGGAGTTCTAACCAGGTAGGCTCCCGAAAAGGAAGGTGCACCTTGTTGACATGAGTCATATAATTTAGTCATATAACCCTTTATCATTTGGGGATGTTACAGATCATGCTCAATTTATTGAAATGTTTAAAAACATTCCACATTAGTGACCATTATTGATTTAATTTCATAAATATTTTTTTTTTGAAAAATATAAATTTAGGCTATCATTTATGTCATGACCCGTCCTCAGGGCCCGTTTCGTGACTACCCCAATCCCGCATTCCATATGCCAGGGGCTGGAGACTAGCACCAAAGGCGTAAATACCGATAACTGGGAAGGCATTTCCTTTATAAAAGAAAACAAGAACCATAGAGTACAAGTGGAAGCACAACACTAAGTACAAATGAAATGCTGAAAAGTAAATGGGCCAGAATGCAAACCCAAAAGAAAGTAAAACTACAACTGAACAAGGTACAACAGCAAAAAGACAAACAGCTGGAAGAAGGAAGCAGCTCCTGGGTCGTCCTCCTCGGATCCCACCTGAAGGGTAGGTACAGATAGCGCAGCTCCTGGTCATCCACCACAGATCCTACCTGAAGGGTAGGTACAGATAGCCTCCTCCACGCTCTCATCCGTCAACCTCCTCTGTGTGTCGTCTCATCATGTAGTCCACCTCAGGGTACTGACTCGTTGTGTAGTCCACCTCCGGGTACGGACTCGTCGTGTAGTCCACCTCCGGGTACCGACTCGTCTTGTAGTCCACCTCTGGGTACAGACTCGTCATGTAGTCCACCTCTGAGTACCGACCAGTCCTCGAACGCTCGGCCTCCGTCAGCACATCCCATCGTCTGCAACCAACACAACGAGGTGAGGGCATAGCCCGTGCAGGGGTGAGTATAACGATACTCAGTAGGGATCCCGAGACCCTCAAGGTCTCACTAAACCAACAAGGATAACCACAAGAAGTTCTCAACAGATAACCTCTACTTAGACATATGCCGATACATATACATAAGTTATCAAGTAACCTATCTCAATCATGAGGATACACAAGGATTGTGAAATCAACAGAGAACCACTACCCAGGTATATGCCCATATATATACCTAAGTTATCAAGTGACCCATCTCAATCATGAGGTAAACACAAAGGTCAAAAGTCTCAGCTCAAACTAGGAGTTTCATTATCGAAACCGTAACTGCTGAAGAGCTCCGTCTCTGGAGTGTACAGTGGTCTTCTCACGACTCCGAGGTACTGCTCACTAACCTAAGACTGCTGAGATACTCCTCCCGTCGAGTACCGTGGGCCTGCCACCTCACACAGTAGTGCTTCCCGCCGGGGTCTGCCACCCAAACACAGTAGTGCTCCCCCCTCATAGCCAACAAAGGTACTCCTCTTGTCGAGTACCGCGGGTCTTCCACCTCACATAGTAGTGCTCCTCCGCTATGGGTCTGCCACCTCACAATGTAGTGCTCCCCACTGGGCTACGTAAGTCACTCCGAATCGAATCGGACAAGCAGTCTTCAGGTCTCTACCGGCTACACGGTCTCCGTACTCAGTACGCTGGTCTCCGCGAGGGTCCTCTCCATGAGCTACTGGTCGATACTCCATGTATCACAAAGTCCCACGAAAAAAGTATCTCAAAGGACCGCCTCGTCATAGGGGTCTCAACGCAACAGACAGATCGTCAATCGGATGCCCGGTCTGTGAGTTATTAGCCTTTTCATCCCAGGGGCCCGGTTGGTTTCATGTGCGTACCAATCCGGACGTAACTCAACTATACCCCGAAAACTCATAGGGTATACTCATAGGGACCGTTTCTCAACGTGATCACCAACGCCACTGACAGTTCGTCAAACGGACGTCTGGTCTGAATGATATCAGCTTTTCTGTCTGAGGGGCCCGGTTGGATTTTGGGTACAATCCAACCTGGCCACTATCCAACTGCATCCAAAACTCGGGAAAAGTATTCCAAAAGTTCCGTCTCATCAAGAGGAATTCAACAAAACAGACGGCGCGACTATCAGACGCTCGGTCTGTGAGTTATTGGCCTTTTCGTTCCAGGGGCCCGGTTGGTTTCATGAGCGAACATACCTGACCGCACTTGGACGACATCCAAACCTCATGAGGAGTAAGCCAAAATATCCATCTCACATAGAGGAATCCATCAAAGTCGACAGCACGTCAATCAAACATCCGAAACTCATGTTACGAGCATTTCCGCTCTGAGGGCCCCATTGGTTTCGTAACCGAACCAACCCGGAGGAACACAATGTAATCCGAAACCTTGAGTGAGATATACCAAAACGACCACCTCGATCCAAGGATCACGTTTCCGCTGACGTTGAGTCGTTTGGAGGCCCGTAGCTCATGTTACAGGCGTTTTACCGAAAGTGGTCTGCAAACGGGGGTCTGGGCCCGGGCCGACCCGGCCCGACCCCCCTGGGTCGGCCCGGCCCGGCCCGGTCCGGTTCGGTCCCGCCTGACCGGCCGGCCGTGGCTCGGCCAGCGCAGCCAAGCGGACACTGCGGGCGGGGTGCGCGACTCCCCCGACCTTCTCCGCTGATTGAGGCCGGCGGCGAACCGCCGGCCGCCTCCCTTCCGGTGGCGTGTCGCCGCCGCCTTCCGCGGACCACCGGACGCGCTCTGGTGGTCCATTTCTCCTGTCGTCTTCGCCTATGGTACTCCCGGGACCCGAGCTTCACTGCAGAGGCCTCAAAATCAATTTTCGGCCTCGTTTGTCGTCGCCCGTCGATCCACACATCAATAAACAATCTGCGGAGGGTTGTCGGGCCGTGTTCAATTTGCCCGCACCCTCCGCGTTAGATAATAAAAACGGGAGAATTATTCAACACATGAATACATAACCAAAAAAACTTGTAATGAATTAAAATTGTTCTTATTATCCGGGTTCTTCACTTTGAATGGAAACATTCATGGAGTATAAAACATTCAAATAAAACCCCTACCTCGTCAAGTGTCGCACGCGCGTTCTTCGCGGAATTGATCACCGCGGAAGGAGGCGATCGTCGCGTCGCGGAAGGCATCGCGTCGTCGCAGAAGGGTGTCGCGTCAACGAACTCCGAGGATCAAGAACAAAAACATTTAATTAATAATAATTAAATCTGTGCGTTGATAAAAACCACAGAGGAGTTTTAAAAGGAACCCGAAATCTCTTACCTCCAACAGATGATTGAAGATTTCGTTGCGGAGGAAGGAACGTCAAAGAAGAGGAAACGTCGGCGTTGCGGCACACGGCGTCACGTCGTCGATTTCCACGGTTTCGGCGCTCTTCGTCGGAGGCCGGCGTTCTTCTCATTCTTCGCGTTCTTCGCGAAGAAGGGTGAAGGAACAAGAATTCTTACAAAGGCCTCCCAACGTGTAATCCTCAAGATGTGGCATTGGTCTTATTTTATTAGTACGCCAACGGATTTCAAATCGTTTAAGAAACAAATAAAGAGATAAGTAATGACCCAACAATTCTTAGAATTAATTCAACGAAATAAACTGCCCAATTAATTAAACGAAGAAACCCGTCCAATTAATTCGTGCGTTAAGAATTTAAGAAAACATGTCAGTTGACTTTCATATTGACGGGTTTTCGCGGGTGCGTTACTTAGCAGAAAAGAAACGGTGGGGCTTCTGCGGGTCCCACCTCACAAATATCATACCAAGAGGGTAGGATATTTTTAGATAACACCTTATACGCAACAACTCACCTTAATCTGGTTTAAGTGGATTCATGTGGCTTCCAAGCGGCTTAAGTGAAATAAAATAAAGATTGTCGTACAATTTATTTTATTTCTTAACTTTAAGCCCAAAAATTAAAAACCACTCCCGAGAAAACGCAACTCCAAAAGAGGTGTTTTTAAGAAATTATCGGCGCTGCGACTCCATCGGTGCCCTCAAAATTTGATTTCGGGCATTGGTTGAAAATGTTAGCAAAACCCGCTCGTTCGTTCACGGAATGTACCCGAGACAAGCTTCAGAAAATGATTCCGGGAAAACCGGGCCTCAGAATCAGGTGCCGTCAGAAGCTGCGTTATTGTAAAATTCCAAATAAAATTAAGAAAAAAATTTCCTTGGAATTGATGGGTCTTTACAATACTCCCACCACAGGACTTTACGTCCCCGTAAAGCTTCACCACAAACATAGGGATACAAAGGCAGTTCTGAGCACGCATCTGAGCCTTCCGCTCCAATGTGCTCACATGGAGGTTCCCGTGCTACCAAAGAAAGTGCACCAGAGGAATCGATCGTCCCCGTAGGATCTGCTCCTGTCGATCCTTGATCCCCACTAGAACCTCCGTGGATGTAACCCCATCACCATTGTCCTGCTCTTCAAGGTTGATGATATGCGAAGGGTCGAGCATGTTTCTCCTCAGTTGAGATACCTGGAAAATGTCGTGCACCTAGTGCAACTAAGGCGGATGGGTCAAGCGGTAAATCACCTCGCATACCCAGCTGAGGACCTAGAAAGGTCCGTTGAACCTCAGAGATAACTTTCCTCCCTGGCCACATCTCCGTAAACCTCGTCGTGGTGAGACCCTTAAGAAGACGTGGTCATCATCCTCGAACTCCCGAGGGATCCATTTTCTGTTAGAACTGAAACTCAAAACGACTGCTGCTACGAGGGTCAGGTTGACCAACTCAAGAGTGATAGGTCTCACCCGCCTTTGCAAAAGTTACCCTGCGCTGCCTGGGGTTTCCTTTTTCACCGACCAAGGAAACCCCATCCCGATGTCGTAGTTAAACTACAACCTTTTTTCCTAATACCGTCAATTTGTGTATGAACTGTGATTGCCCAGTCCATACTCAAACCAACGTCGTTAGGCCTCGACGTTGCCACCAAGAGATTCCAACCGAAACTCTCGCCTCGAGGATCTGACCACACCGTTAGTGTAAGTGTGATTATCGAGTCTCCTCCCAAGGTATCTCTAGACGTGAGGGTCAAGTCCACGGCTTACCGAAAACTCTAGGTCTGGAACAAGATTTCTGAAAGCAATGAAGGATTCATATCGACGTCCGTTACTATAGCAGCTAGTAGTGGACACAGACTATCCCTTGAATCATTTCTAGAGCCATTGGGTCACATTCCTTGACCGCACGCAGCCGCACTCTTCCACCGCCCTCCAGCTCCCTGAGCCTGGCGGGGATAACTGTGGCTGGTGGTTGTAGAATGTTAAGATGTACACCACCTCGTACTACTCTCCTAGCTCTGCCTCCACGTCTGCTGCTTCGCAGACACATCTATCCTTAAAGCTTCATCTTCTTGAAACATTTAACACATCCGAGTCTCTATGACTGGCACTGGTTTCCTGTTTCTTACTGCACTGTGCAGTCTTCATCCGCTCTTGGATGACCTGGACCTCCTTTAGTCTCATAAGAGTCGCTATGATTTCTTCTTTGCCGATAAGAGAATCCCGGTCTCATCCCCCTGGATGAACCACGCCCATTGCCTAATACAGTCAATCCTGACATGAAGGGTGCATTCATGCCACGGATGACGTCGTAAGCCCTCGACGTAACTACTAATAGATCCAACAGTCACTCTCGCCTCCAAGGGCCGAGTCACACTGTCGGCATCAGTGTGAGGTCACTGGGTCTCCTCCAGTAGAAATCTCGAAAGTGAGGGTCATGTCAACAGTTTAACTGGGACCAATCAGTATCAACCAAACAAAAGGACAAGAAAGAAAACAAAGATAAGTGACTTTTTATTATTGCATCTCATAGTAAAAAGACACGAATACAACCAAAACATGGAACTAGAAGTACAAGGGACGTATCCACTAGTTCCACACCTGTCCACCTGCTCCCATAGCTCTACTGCCTTGATCGAACCTCTGCCTCTTCCTGAGAGGTTCTTCATTTAACCGCTGGTCATATATATGGCGGGTCGGATAGTCACGTGTCATGAGACCAATCCCGTCGCAGTAGTAACACTTCATTGCAGGTCTGGCTCTATCACTTCCCTTGGTTCCTCGTACTACCGACCCTGAGTCACACAGTCGTCCACCAGTAGGTATGGTCCTCTTGGACCTCTGCATCATCTGTCTACTGCCTGCTGTAGAAGACTCTGGAACATGCCAGCTAGTGGTGGGTCTTGCTGCTGGAGACTGCTCAACAAGAAAACTCTCCACTAAGAGGGCTCTCTCCAACACTCCTGTCTACGTCGGAAAGTTGTGCGATACAACTGAAGCTCTGATCTCCCGCTTGAGCCCTTGATCGAAGGTTCGGGCCCTAAAAAATGGGTCCCGTACCATGTCTTTAGAGTAGCGCGAGAGGTCAGTGAATATCGCTGAGTACTACGCCACTGACATGCTACCCTGCCGCAGCTGAAGTAGCTCCTGTATACGCACCGCTCGAAGGGTGGCTGGTACAAAACCTGCCCGGAATAGGCTCTCAAAGTCTGCCCATAGAAGTGTCACCTCTTCATGCATCTGAAGCTTCAGGCTCCACCATCTGTCTGCTGCTGCTTGAAGAAGGCTGGAAGCAAGGATCACCATGAAATCTGTCGGCGTCCCCACTAGCCTGAAGAGTCTCACCACAGCCTCCAGCCAATCCTCAGCCGCCTGCGGGTCTGTCTCTCCCCGGAACCTGGGTGGCCTCTGGCGCTGGAACTCGTGCAGCACACTCATGTAGCGTTCATCGCCTACTGCTGGGGCTAGTGGCATCGGTGGCCCAACGTATGGTAGTACCGCTGGTGCCTCTACTGCAAGAGGGCCCTCTACCGAATCCTCGTTGCTCGGCAAGCTGTCAGTACGCACGTCCCTCTGGGCTCTAGCTGGTCGTCTGAGAAAAGGCATCCTGAAATAAACAACGTGACACGGTCAAACGATTATACTTGGTGAGATGACCTGGTTCGAGCGGTTTAAAGGGAAAAAAACTTTGAAAACACACACGCAATCAGTGTTTTCGTGCACAAAGCCGGAAATCAGTTGTCAGGGTCCGGGTGTATGGATACGTCGGTCGGCCGCAGCAACACTGGACTCCGTGAACTGAAAACCACACTCAGTACTCTTAACACTATTGCTTCACAGAAAGAAACATCAGAGTTATAAGTTCTGCTGTAGAACCGAACTCCTCTGATACCAATTTGTCACGACCCATCCTCGGGGCCGGTGCCGTGACTACCCCAAGCCCGCCTTCCATAGGCCAGGGGCTGGCGGCTAGCACAAAAGGCATAAATCCCGATAACTGTGAAGGCATTGCCTTTATAAAAGAATACAAGCACCACAGAGTACAAGCGGAAGCAATAGACTAAGTACAAAAGAAATAATGAAAAGTAAATGGGCCAGAATACAAAACCAAAAGAAAGTACAACTACAACTGAACAAGGTACAATAGAAAAAAGACAAACAGCTGGAAGAAGGAAGAAGCTCCTGGGTCGTCCTCCTCGGATCCTACCTGAACGGTAGGTATAGATAGCGCAACTCCTAGTTGTCCACCACAGATCCTACCTGAAGGGTAGGTACAGACAGCCTCCTCCACGCTCTCATCCATCAACCTCTTCTGTGTGTCGTCTCGTCGTGTAGTCCACCTCCGGGTATGGACTCGTCGTGTAGTCCACCTCCGGGTACGGACTCGTCGTGTAGTCCACCTCCGGGTACGGACTCGTCGTGTAGTCCACCTCCGGGTACCGACTCGTCGTGTAGTCCACCTCCGGGTACTGACTCCTCGTGTAGTCTACCTCCGGGTACCGACCAGTCCTCGAACTCTCGGCCTCCGTTAGCACTGCCCGTCGTCTACAACCAACACAATGAGGTGCGGGCATAGCCCGTGCAGGGGTGAGTATAACGATACTCAGTAGGGACCCCGAGACCCTCAAGGTCTCACTAAACCAATAAGGATAACCACAAGAAGATCTCAACAGATAACCTCTACTTAGATATATGCCCATACATATACCTAAGTTATCAAGTAACCCATCTCAATCATGAGAAAACACAAGGATTGTGAAATCAACGGATAACCACTACCCAGGTATATGCCCATACATATACCTAAGTTATCAAGTGACCCATCTCAATCATGAGGTAAACACAAAGGTCAAAGTCTCAGCTCAAACCAAGAGTTTCATTATCGAAACCGTAACTGCTGAGGAGCTCCGTCTCTGGAGTGTACAGTGGTCCTGTCACGACTCCGAGGTACTTCTCACTAACCTAAGACTGCTGAGGTACTCCTCCAGTCGAGTACCGCGGGCCTGCCACCTCACAAAGTAGTGCTTCCCGCCGGGGTCTTCCACCCAAACACAGTAGTGCTCCCCCTTCATAGCCTACAGAGGTACTCCTCCTGCCGAGTACCGCGGGTACGCCACCTCACATTGTAGTGCTCCTCCGCTGTGGGTTTGCCACCTCACAAAGTAGTGCTCCCCACTGGGCTACGTATGTCACACCGAATCTAATCGGAAAAGCAGTCTTCATGTCTCTGCCGGCAACACGGTCTCCGTACTCCGTACGCTCGTCTCCGGGAGGGTCCGCTCCACGAGCTACTGGTCGATACTCCAAGTATCCCGAAGTCCCATGATGAAGTATCTAAAAGGACCACCTCGTCATAGGGGTCTCAACGCAACAGACAGCGCGTCAATCGGACACCCGGTCTGTGAGTTATTAGCCTTTTCGTCCCAGGGGCCTGGTTGGTTTCATGTGCGAACCAATCCGGCCGTAACTCAACTATACCCTGAACACTCATAGGGTATACTCATAGGGACTGTTTCTCAACGTGATCCCCAACGCCACTGACGGTTCGTCAAACGGACGTCTGGTCTGAAAGATATCATCTTTTCCGTCCCAGGGGCCAGGTTGGATTTCGGTTACAATCCAATCGGGCCACTATCCAACTGCATCCAAAACTCGGGCGAAGTATGCCAAAAGTTCCGTCTCATCAAGAGGAATTCAACGAAACAGACGGCGCGACTATCGGACGCCCGGTCTGTGAGTTATTGGATTTTTCGTTCCAGGGGCCCGGTTGGTTTCGTGAGAGAACCAACCCGACCGCACTCTGACGGCATCCAAACCTTGAGCGGAGTACGAAAAAAGATCCGTCTCACTTAGAGGAATCCATCAAAGTCGACGGCACATCAATCAGACGTCCGAAACTCATGTTACGTGCGTTTCCGCTCCGAGGGCCCGGTTGGTTTCGTATCTAAACCAACCCGGCCGAACCCAAAGTAATCTGAAACCTTGAGTGTGATATACCGAAACGACCATCTCAATCCAAAGATCGTGTTTCCGCTGACGGCGAGTCGTTTGGAGGCCCGTAGCTCAAGTTACGGGCATTTGACCGAAAGTGGTCTGAAAACGGGGGTCTGGACCCGGGCCGACCCGGCCCAACCCCCCCTGGGTCGGCCCGAACCGGGTCGCCCGGATGGGCCCGGTCCGGCGCGGTTAGGTTCGGTCCGGCCCGACCGGCTGGCCGCGGCTCGGCCAGCGCGGCCGAGCGGACACCGCGGGCGGGGTGCGCGACTCCCCCGCCCTTCGCCGCTGATTGAGGCCGGCGGCGAACCGCCGACCACCTCCCTTCCGGCGACGCGCCGCCGCCGCCTTCCGCGGACCACCAGACACGCTCCGGTTGTCCGTTTCTCCTGCCGTCTTCTCCTATGGTCCTCCTGGGACCCGACCTTCACTGCAGAGGCCTCAAAATCAACTTGCGGCCTCGTTTTTCGTCACCTGTCGATCCACACATCAATAAACAATCTGCGGAGGGTTGTCGGGCCGTGTTCGTTTGGCCCGCACCCTCCGCGTTAGATAATAACAATGGGAGAATTATTCAACACATGAATACATAACCAAAAACAATTTTAATGAATTAAAATTGTTCTTATTATCCAGGTTCATCACTTTGAACGGAAACAACCATGGAGTGTAAAATATTCAAATAAAACCCCTACCTCGTCAAGTGTCGCACGCACGTTCTTCGCGGAATTGATCGCCGCAGAAGGAGGCGATCGTCGCGCCGCAGAAGGTGTCGCGTCGTCACGGAAGGGTGTCGCGTTGACGAACTCCGAGGTTCAAGAGAAAAAAGATTTAATTAATAATAATTAAATACGTGCGTTGATAAAAACGACAAAAGAGTTTTAAAAGGAACCCGAAATCTCTTACCTCTAATAGATGATTGAAGACATCGTTGCGGAGAATGGAACGTCCCAGAAGAGGAAACGTCGGCGTCGCGGCACACGGCGTCGCGTCGTCGATTTCTGTGGTTTTGGCGTTCTTCGTCGGAGGCCGGCTTTCTTCACGTTCTTTGCATTCTTCGCGTTCTTCACGAAGAAGGGTGAAGGCACAAGAATTCTGACAAAGGCCTCCCAACGTGTAATCCTCAAGATGTGGCATTGGTCTTATTTTATTACTACGCCAACGGATTTCAAACCGATTAAGAAACGAATAAAGAGATAAGTAACGACCCAATAATTCGTAGAATTAATTCAACGAAATAAACCGCACAATTAATTCAACGAAGAAAACCATCCAATTAATTCGTGTGTTATGAAATTAAGAAAATGCGTCAGTTGACTTTCATAATGACGGGTTTTCATGGGTGCGTTACTTAGCGGAAAAGAAACCGTGGGGCTCGTGCGGGTCCCACCTCACAAATATCCTACCAAGAGGGTTGGATATTTTTGGATATCACCTTATACGCAACAACTCAGCTTAAGCTGCTTTAAGTGGCTTCAAGTGGCTTCCATGCGGCTTAAGTGAAATAAAATAAAGTTTGTCGAACAATTTATTTTATTTCTTAACTTTAAGACCAAAAATTAAAAACTACTCCCGAGAAAACGCAACTCTGAAAGAGGCGTTTCTAAGTAATTACCGGCGCTGTGATTCCATCGGTGCCCTCAGAATTCGATTTCGGGAACCGGTTCAAAAGTTAGAAAAACCCTCTCATTCGTTTACTGAACGTACCCGAGCCAAACTTCGGAAAATGATTCCGGGCACACCGGGCCTCGGAATCAGGTGACGTCAGAAACTGCGTTCTTGTAAATTTCCAAAGAAAATTCAGAATAAAATTTCCTTGGAATTTACGGGTCTTTACAATTTATCTTTTATAACTATTTTTAATATTATTAGTTATTGGATTCCAACATCATGTGAATATAGATCTTTAATGTAGTAAGTTTTTTCAATTTTGTATTTTGGTGATTTATTAATTCACATTTTAATATCTACATACATTATATACTCATAGGTTTATCCATTCTCATCATCAACCCCATCATAATAACCATCATATTTTCTGTCATCATTGTCACTACACTGAAAGACTAGTTCACACATAGATTACAAAAATTCATCATTATTATCAGTATCTTACAAAAAGGAATACATATATACTACTAATATGATGGTTTTTGTTTTTTATGAGAGATTGTATTGGATTTCACATTCACAGTATTTAAACATTTTTTATAAAAAAATCACATTTCCCTTATGAAATAACATTTTTAGTTGTTCATCATCATCATCATCATCATCATCATAAGAGTTTTAATTTAGAAAATTTGTAGAAAATAATCTTACCAATCCATAAAGGAAAAAATATTTCCTATCCATCATTTAAAATAACCTTTTATATTTCTAATGTTCTTTAATATGATTGAAAAAACATAATGATTTATGCTTGCCTCTTAATATTTTGAATCATTTTTAAATGATTCAGAAATATAATTAATTTTTATCCCATAAAATTATTTTAATGTAAAATAATAATAATCATTATTCATCTCATGCATAATTATTCCACATATCATTTCATAAGATAAAAATACATTTTAATGTTATTATATTATGATATTTACCGTAACTCAATCACATGATGTGAATATAATTGTATTAAACAAGTTATTAAGGATATATATAACTTATAGACAACTATACTGTCATTTACTAGACACATACTCCTGGATCCTGTGTAAAAATCACACACATTACACATAGTCATTGATTCAATGTGATATGAACCAAAATAATCATATATTTATTTTACATCATTTTGAAAATTATAACATCACATTTCACTATAATATCAATATCCAAGAACTAATTTTTTCGTGTCTTTGTGGATACTCTACATGAGAAAGATATATAATGATAATTGTGATCATTTCTCGATAATCATTCCATATAAGACTTATTTCTGGACTCCTCATAAATTACACTCATCATCATAACTTGGGGAATGAAAACATAAGATAGGGTTGATATAGGATGCTCAATAATAGTATAAAAAATATATAATAATTAAAGATCATACACATAAAATAGGAATGTGGTAATAAAGAAACAATTTTTGTCCTTTAACATAATTTTTGTTGATAATATCCAAATAAAAATTATTCAGGAAACATAGTAAAATATTGTGACTATAAAATAATAAATACGCTAACAAAACATGATTTCAATGAAAAACATTTTAATGTAGAGTAAACATTAGCATATAAATCATAAAATAATACTATAGGAATCATAAATTCCATCCCATAAAATGGTGATCTAGGAATGACTACCTAATTCTCATAACATGGTGGCGTGGTAAGTACTAAATTATTCATATAATCAAACTGTATCTAGTATCCATTCGGGATTCCCATAAACTCCATGAAGTATATATCAGTACCTGGTTCATATAATGTATTAGATTATGCATCAGTTCTTGATTACCATAATCGAGTGAGAATCAATATCCAAGTCCCACAATTGTATTTTGAGATATAAAACATTACATATTTCCTTAGGGGATTATAAAGTTCCTAGGCATCACATAATGATAAATTAAACATATGTGATCAAATTGAATATAAAATACACATATTTCAGATAGAACCCACTATTTAAAGTATATAACCATTTATATATTCATTCTGAGTATGTAATTTGTTTGGATGATTTTTGGGAGGGTTTTTAAGACATTTTGAAGGTTTTGGGGATTTTCTAAAGATGGACTATTTTTTGGGAACCCTGAACCATCTGCAGAAAACTGTACATAATGAGAAATGGTTGATGTTGAAGGCGTATGGGTTGGTGTATGATTATTCCATACCATTTCTACATTTTAGAGAGACCATGAAAATTGATATAATGGTATTTTTCACGATTGGTAAATGGTTTCTCTATCCCTCTTGGCCAATGGTGTGAGGTGCACCTTGAGGTAGAGGCTAGAAGACAGTTTTCCCTAACGGTGCAACTAACCTTTCTCGGTTTAGAAACAAGATCCTAAAAAAGTTTATGTAAGTTTGGATTATTTTTTAACCCATAATTTTTCTCCAAATTGACCAAAACTCATGATTTCTTCACCCAAATGTATTTTTTTCCCATCCCACATCAAATTGGATGTGATTTGGTGGCATATATTAGTGCATCGATGCATGATTCCCTTGGTATGTCATAATTTCGTGTAGTTATTAGTGTCTTATAATAGATAAAATTATCGATATCTATCCTATACAATATGGATATATCTAAGGTTTTTTTATTACATAAATGTTTATTTTTGACTTTTTTTATAGTGGAACAGATATACGTTGGTTTATAGAAGATTAAACCTTATCATATTGAAATTTTAGTGTCAATATTAATTTTCACTATAATTGATGTGGTATGTAGAATCACTCATGAATCCTATTCAATGAAAATGAATCATTTGTTTCAATATTATAATGTTTCTTATTTATTATTATTGAATTGATTGAAAAAAAAGTAAACACAACCATTAATGATGGTTTATTGATTTATGAAAATTTGTTGGGTAACTGATTTGTTTTCCTTATTATAAGAAGTTCAATTTAATATATGTATTTTTTATATTTATGAAAATATCATAGTAATGTAATTTTAAATAAAACCCATTTTTTTGAAATTGTTTGAATTTTTGTTTTTCACATTGGTGTTTAGCATAATGAGTTTGTGTGTATTAATTTTTATTCAGGGTGGATTAGGTTATGTTGATTTTCCCATTATTATGAAATGAATAAGGGTATGATCATTCCCCCATCAAAAAGGATTATTATGTGATGACATAAGGAAATGATGATTCACTACTCCCGAATATAGCGAGATCCATGGTTTTATTCGTGGTCAGATTTGTGGATACATTGAATGGAATAAATAATAAAAAATGAAATATCTAAATTTGGTTTTAATGTAATGGTTTGTTGGATTACTGGAAAAATTTTTACAGAATAATTTTTTTTTAATTTTTTTTATTTTATTTAAACTATTTTCTATTGTTTATATAAATTATTTTATATAAATGGCATACCATGTTTTCACTTAATGTCATTAGTAGGGAAGTATGTTAGGAAAATACTACTAAATTTTTATACTCACCCATGCTTTGTAACTATAGTTCATTTGTAGATATTTTTCCTCGGTGCACACGATATGGTAAATTATTGGACATATTTAGTTGTGATTCACGATTCATGTGAATTTTTTGGTGTTAGATCATGGAGCATGTTTGGATTATTGGACTTATGTCTTTCTATTCTTTAGGTTTTGTTGGGTTTTCATCCTCGGTGTACATGTTTCTTAGATATAATTCACAATTTTATTTTGGGTGGTTGGGTTTTAATATAACTTTATTTACATTATGTTGTTTTACATTGTTATCACACATCATGATGTGGTATTTTGTTTTTGGAATGGTATGTAGGGATGTTTTATTTTCAATGGGAAAATAATACACCATCTATAAATGAAGACCATGTTATTTATTCCTAGCCTTTAATGGCTGATATATATTATATAAGGAATGTAATATCTTCCTGCCTTCTCAAGATAATGTGGAGGATTAGGATATTACAAGTTGCATAATCTTGATCGGTCTATTACTCACATATTGTCATTAATTCTATCATCCATGTATTTGAAATATATTTTGGCATATTATTTATATCAAGTGGGTAGTGAGGTGTAGGATTTTTGGAAATTGATATTTAGATGCTAATAATACATATATATATATCATTTTTCTGTTGAAATTCAAGTTACATGGGAGTTTGTTACATATGTATTTTGGTGTGAAACTGCATGTCATGGATTTAAAATGTATTTATTTATTTTGTCAATATTTTTTATACAGATGTGCTATAATGTTCTCGCTTTTTACGTTCTATATGAATGTCACTTGGAAAAATCCTGCTGAGGTTCTTAACTAACCACTACATTTGATCATTAGTTGTTTTGAAAATATAGTTCATCAGGAATCATGTAACAGTAATGTATCACCCTTCTATAGTGGTGAATCATGATACGTGGGTCGTTTTCTAGTGGTGTTTTTGGATGACATTTTTGTGCATTGAAGGATAAGGTATGGGCATGAGGAACATTTGGAAACAATGTGAGGAAAATTTCACGATGTTATTCATTATTCCAAATTATCTAACTGTGTGTTTTTGATACATGCAGTATTCTTTCTTGGAATTTTAATCTCTAAAATATGTTTTTTTATTTGTTTAGAGAAGATAGAGGTAGTTATAAATTGGAAACATAAATGGAATTAATTCAGTTTATGGAGTATCCTTTTCCTAGATAGTTATTAGAAATTCCTTGTTCATGATTTCTCTCAACTTCGTTCACCAATTACATCTTTGATAGTTAAAATTTATCTATTTCAAAGGAATAAGTAATTTAATAATTTTTTTCAAGAGAATAATCTTCTCCTCACATCACCATTAATATTGTCTTTTTAGGAATCATGGAAAGGGTATGAGGTGTATTTTGAAACATCACGATATATGCTGATATGTTCTCCCTTTCATAGAGTTAATTTCTTTGCTTATTGATCAAGACAATCAGGGATTTTAGGGGAATAATTTCCCCAACATATGATTTGGTGTTACCTTTTATAGTTCATTTTTTGAAGACCATTCATCACTGCCTCTTTTTTTCATTATTCAGAGGGAATAAAAATAATTAGAGCATAATATATAATTTATGAAAAAGGGATCTAAGTCTGAGAAAAAAAAAATGATAGAGTGTCTCCAAATATTTTACTTTTCCATCATTATTACATCGGGTAAAAGAATATTCTGTTCCAGATGCATTATGTAGAAAGTCTTATGCTTAGCTTGAAAATGAATCTTTGCATGAATAAATGTTTATGTCAGTCTATGGAAGTATTAACATGGAATGTGTTGACCGAGGTGAAATTATACATTTCCTGCCATTTTATTCTATTCTTGATTTGGTTTATATAGTTAATGATGTGTACACATCCAATTAATCATTCATTGCAATGAGTTCAAAAGTAAATGTTGGAGATACCATTGAGGGATAGAGGCGGGATGGGAGTTTATTATTGTGGTGTTGAAATCTTATAGTGGTGCCTTCGTCTTTTCAGGAATAACATCTTCATGTATACAAAAATTTAAAATGGGTTATTCATCCTGGAATATAGAATATGTATATGGGGTCCAATTCACATATTGGGTGGGCCGGTATGAAAATAAATGTGGCTGAGATTGATTCAAGATTCTTTTTTTGTCAGAAGATTATTTTAGGGTGTCGGAAACTTATAGGTATGTCATGGTATTTACTCATTCTTTTATGGAAATAGGTGGACATAGCTATGCATTTTGTAAGGTGCATCCCATGAATATTTCAGAAACATGATTCTTTTTGAGGGATGGTGGATCAACAAATAAATATGGCATATTTCATCCCTATTGATGAATCTAATATGGTGGAGGACTTGTTGAAAATATATATCAAAATTTTTTTTAAAGAGGTGTGGCATAACAGTTTTCATTATATCATACAAAGATCAACGTATTATGTCTCTTCTCAAGAAAACCATAAAAAATAAATTTGGGCTCAATTGACTATTAGTATGGTGTATCATCCTTAGTTGGATGGAAAATATGAATGGATGATAAAAATGTTGGAAGACATGATGTAGGTTTGTGTAATGCAGTTTTTTGGATCATTGGAGGGACACATATCATTATTATGTTTCTCATAGAACAACAGTTATAAATCTTTAATAAAAATTACTCCATTTATGAATTTTATGTGCTCTATTATTGTACTATACTTTGTACAATGCAAGTAGGAGACACTTCATTGGTTGGTTTTTCCCTCTATAAGATATAATATAGAATACTAATCTAATTATGATATTAATGGAGATGACCTAGAGTTATTATATATTGTATGTGGATAATCTTAGATGGTCTTTTACACTCTAGGTAAGTGATTAGGTATTTTTGAGGATCTCTCCAAGGATTGGACATCATCATTTTTGGAAGGAGGGAATGATATCACGTTGACACATAGTCCCATTAAGATACATGAATTATTTTTTGAAGTGGAATATTGGTTGGCATTGACACCATAGTTTAGTGAAATTAAAAATTATCTTATTGTATATCAATTGAAAAATTATCATATTGACCCTGAACATGTCATTCGATGGTATCATGTTGGCATAGATATTGATGAATTATTGGTGTATGTGTGAGTGAATTTTTTTGGATCTACAAGAGATTTTTTTACATGAAACATGCATCAATAAATTGGGTGTTTTGTGGAATCATTTTCTGATTCCAGGAGAGACATGGGAATAAGGGAAAGAAGATGTAGAAGCCCTGTTTTATCCTTTTAAGACATTAAAATATTTCAATGAATATTTATAGATCCAAGAACTATCTTGATTGAAATTTTGAGGCCCGGTGTTCCCACAATAAATTATACAAAATTATTAAGGGTTTTTCGTACTGTGAACATGAAGAAAATGTGATTTATCTTAAATGGTAGATCTGATCATCAATCTAGGGACACAATTGATTCCTGAAAAATTCATTTACTTGCGGTGGGGAATAACATTATTAAACGCATGACATATTTGAAAAAAGTAACCCAAGAGAATATTATAAATTGAATCCTTAAACTTAATTATTTTATAATGAATGAGGAATAAAATAAATTTCAAATAGGGACTCAAATTAAAAATCTAATTTCTCCATTGAGTTTGGAATGATGTGTTTTTCCTAGGTATAACATAATATGAGATGACATGGATGTTTATGACTCTACACCGAATTTGACTTTTATAAATAGAAGTTCAGTGTATTTGAATTATCGTTAACCAATATTTCTCTTTATCTCTCTACTATGTCCCTCACTATAATCTCTAACTCATACATTATTTGATGAATGAAGAATAGATCATCGGTATTTCAAATCATATGAAAGGTGAATGTGTTGGCGTAGTTGATCAGATCGTTCAAGGTAGGAATCATGCTAGTTGTTGCACCTATGATTTAAATTTCTATATCATTTTTAATTTGTAATCAATTTAATTTTTTTCAACATCATGGATATGGATAAATAAACATGGCCATCATATAATATAAATTTTGAATCCCATTTTCACACATTCTTCATCAATTTTATGTAGTTATTTATCACCTATTTTTTCTCACATAAAAAAACAATAGACCATCAATCGAAGGTTGGTGCTCTGAAGATCACATCCTAAGGATACAAAACCCATTGTTAGAATATTTTTTTGGTTGAATTCATGGTGGAAGAATAAGGGGACCATCAGAGTAAGGATGTCTGGAGGTGGAGGTGCATGACAGCAGTTGAGGGCGGCATGAATGAGTAGTTGTGGCAGACATATAGTGTGATGGGGTAGGTGGTAGAGTGGAGTAATAGGGAAAAAATGGTGTTGGAATGTGGTGCGTGAGTGGAGGTACTTGAGTACATGGTGAGCGGGTCAACGAGCTAGAGCGATGATGTCTGAAGAACAACAGATTTCAGGGTCGATAATCATTGTCGAGCAAAGAAGTTGAGGTAGTGGGGTCAGCCGTGTGTCCATGGTGGATGGTGCATTGGGGACTGAGAGAGGAATGGGGCTCCAGTGCTGCCGAATACAAGTTGAGCGACAGTTGGAGGTGCCAACATGTTCGAGGTTGGGTAGAGCACATGGTCATGAATGGTAGTTGGGGACCAGTAGGAAGCTAACCATGTGGCGTAGGTCTTGTGTTAACAAATGGGGACGTGGTGTGCTAATGTGGGCCACCACGCCAAACAGCTATCAGGGCTACAACGCGTCGGGTTGGGCTAGTGAGGGTTGGGCCAGACCATCCTCAGGCAGGCTGGGCATTGGTAGGATTGTTCACAGTTTGGAAATATGGAATAGACCAGCTAGGGTGGGCTAACCTTGGTAGATGGGTCTCGACAGTTTGGTCCGTTCTAACCCAGATGGGTCCAAAACACCTTTAAATGCAATTATTATTGACACAACCCATCTTAATGGTGTGCTATCTATGGACATGCATTCTGGTAAATGAGACATACATTTTTAGAAATGATAAAGACATTAATGTTTTTCTCTCATGACCCAGTTAAGCCAAACGTCTGAGTACAAATAAGAATATTATTATTATTATTATTATTATTATTAATATGAATTTATTTAATATACATATCTTCTAAACTAAACATCCATTAGACCCTCTATCAGCTGCGAAATAGACAAGGTCCTCATGTGAACATTTCAAGACTATTGTGAGTGTTTGTACTGAAGTTGATAGGTGGTCCCCATGAGGGCTAGTTCAAAAGCATTGCATTGAAATGCAATGTTTTCAACTAGTGTCTGTTTTAGAAGAATGAATAGTCATTTTTATATGTTTTTTGAGAGGATTACAATGGAATGACTTGTCTAATGTTTTGGGGATTGAGGTGTTGGCCACATAGGATTTCATTCGAATCTAATATGACAAAAAGTGTTTTTTTACTGAAGAAAATTTTGTTTGATTAAATAGTCTATCATGTGTGTTTTTTCACAAGGATCGCAATAGTGTGATCCATTATGTTGTTCAAAAAAAATTAATGATAGAATTAAACATGGAAACATGAATGGAATAAATGTGGTTGATCCATATAATGTTTTTGAAGATATACCATGAATTGGGATATCCCCAAATCTTTTGAGAGTAGGGATGATGTATGAATAGATGTGGCCAAATGTATTGGGGCCACATGAAGGGGCTTGTAATAATGATTATGTTTTTGACTCTCTTGATCAATGATGATCGTTTTGGGATAATTATCCTTTTAAATAGATGTTACATGTACTCCAAGAGTACACTAGAATTCCAAGGTGTATTTTTTCACAATTTAGTACCTGAGAAAGGATCGGTACACGACAAGGTGACGAGATGGGGCCACACAACCTATGGGCCCCACACACATAGTGTGTACCACCCCGAGATTTTTTGAAAAATATTATTTTTAATTTCATTAATGTCTTGTGTTGTATGCTACAACAAAAGGATCTTGCACAAAACGCATCCCTTACTTGCCTTACATTACACGCAATCACGACATTCCACGATAGCGTGTGTTGTACGCAATACCAAGTTTCACTAAACAATGATATGTTATATAAACTAGCCGTTATGAATAGTAATACCCAATTTTTGAAATTTTATAAATTTTATCATTCAAAATGGACTTCATTTTTGTATTCAGAATATCAAAATTACCTTAGGGTGAATTTTTTGTATTTTGCTGAAAAATTTCAATTTTTGATGAATAGTGAAAACACTGAGTTACTATTTAAAAATCGACTTTTTATTTAAATAATTATTTATTTTATTTAAATTTATTATATGTCAAAATTGATACATAATACCTATATAAGTTCAAATAAATTCATTGGAGTCATTTTATAATAATTTTAGATATATAAAAATTTTATTGAACTTTTGACCGTCATTTACCCACCTCCTAGGAGAATTGTCAGATTTACATAAAACATAATTTTACCGATTTTGTGAGTGGAATTTCAAAAATCCGAGAGACATGGTTGATGTCAGTAAGTAAAATGTGGTTCAATAAGATGAAAATAATTTTTGGTGAAGAGTAACTTTTTACTTTTATTTACCACGGTTAAAAGTAAATAGGGAAATGAAGGGTAAAAATGATATTATTATTATCCTAAAACATGTCCTAATTCTATTGGATAAGTGTAATTCGACAAAAAACATCCTTAGAAATAAAATATGACCATTTAGTTCCAGTTGGATTAGATTAGGATAATTATTATTATTTTATTTAAAGAAGGGTTAAATTGTTAAAATCAATGTTTAATAAATAAATCATTTTTATATAGGATTATACATATGATAAATTCGACTATAAATATTAATTAGAAAGCTAAAAATATTTCCTACATCATGATAGTTTATTTTTAATTTTTAGACATTAAATAATTTAATTTATTTATGACACAATGATGATGCAGTAATTATCTTATTAATGAAATATTGACATATTTTATGTTATAAATACCCAAATAAATGTAATATGAGACTTTTTATGATTTCTAATAATTTTCAATGATAATATTACATGTTATTATTGATTTAATTAACGTTTTTTGAACTAATATTTCTGTTATGATTTTCAAAAAAATCAATTACCAAATAGTTTCAAAATTGACATAAAATAATTTTTTAAAAATATATTATATTATTAATTTTTATTTTATTCCTAAAACTCTAATGATCAGAAAAATGACTTAGATAAGGTTATATATATTAATAATAATCATCTCGGGGTTTGGTTGTCTGGTTATAGTATGTTGATTAACCTTATAGTGTAAGAAAACAAAAAGACATGGTAAAAGTAAAATTATTTAACTGAAAGTTAAATCTAAATGATAAGGTTAAAATAGAACACTAAACTTGTATAAATTATATTGGATTAAGGGATTTCGACCCATACCCACCTTAGATTCAAAATAAATATATTTTAAGCTATTAAAACCGAATATTACTTTATAATAAAATAATATTTTTAGTTTTTCCAAAGGGGCCCCTCTCCTCCCTTATAAAAGGGAACCTCCTCCCTCTCTTCCTCACACCACTGTGAGCCTTCAAGCTCAGCCAATCCCTGAAATATTCTCTTCTCCACTTCCATAGAAACATCCTAGAGGTCATGGTTTTCTTCAAAGACCAATTTTAGTGCCCTAAGAGGAGGTCTCAAAGAGGCGCTTCAAAGAAGAGGAAGTTCGGAAACATACGAAGCATATCGGACCTAAGGTGAGAGATAATTCTGCAAATCTCATTTTTATCCAAGATTGCTTATTCATAAGTATTTACTGGGGTTATTTATATCATCAATGTCCATGTTTAATAAATGTGTTTTCATGTATTTTTAAAGTCCTTTTTACCCATTTTTGACTTTTACTACATGGTATGTACGAAATCTTTCTTTTGTTTATGTTACAAGGTACTTTTTTGAATTTTCCAACAAAAGTACGAGAAGAATTTTTTTTAACTTATACGACACGAATGGATTTTTATGGTTTCATAACACCTTATATTCAAGAAAATTACTCTACATTATTTCAGGAAAATTCTTTTCTTTTAAAATTTCATGGCATTTTGTGAAAAGAAAATGATTTTGAAGAAGAATGGATATTTTCCTCAAGAATTAATTTCAAGTGTTTTACCAAAACCATTTTTCCATCTAAGATGAAATTATTTCATATGTGTATCTATGATTTACATGGTTTCACTTTTATTATTATGAAATGATTTCCACTACATTTATATGGATTATGTGATGATGGGATGATGCTTATGAAACCCATTTTTATTATTTGGGTTACGATGAATGATTTATGTTTATATTGTGGAACAAGTAAGATTTCTATCATTATGAGATGGGTGGGACCTATATCTCCCTCCAATGCATTGGGTAAAGATTTATATCTCATGAGATAGACATGGATGGAACAGTACGTTAATTCAGTTCAGTGTTACAAGACTAAAATGATGAGTGAACTCGATTCAGAAAGGGACTTTGCCTACTAAGATGGTCTTGGCAGCAATTCCTTGGCTACTATGGAAATCATAACATGTGATTAATGGTTTCCACAATTTCATGCCTTATTCCCATTATATTTTATCATGATTTATGTTCCATTATGATATATGCATTACAGACTTCCACGATTCACGTATTTTCTCAAGATTTTGATGTTTAAATTTTATGTTCATGTTTTTGCATTCAAATGTTTATGGATTGTTTCATGTTCTCTATGTCTACCCTTACTGGGAATTTGAGCTCACCCATTTTATGTTTTATTTTTCCCAAGATATAAATAAAGGTTTCAGGTAAAAAAAGAGATGATCTTTATGGGAGATGTGGAAGATCTTTCACCATGATTAGAATATTATATTCCAAGATTCCAAAGACACTAAACTATTACGGCCCTTTTGTTTCTATTTTTGTTATTTACTAAGTATTCTACATAAGTAATGTAATGTCCATGTATGTCAGGCTTTTGGTCTCTACAGTTGGTATCAGAGGAAAGGTTTATTCTACCTTTGGAAACTAGTATGCGAGAACTTTAGTGAGACCCCTAGAGATATTTCTAAGGCATCTCTAGGGATGTCCCTAAGGTTAACTATAAGTATAGGTTATAGAACTAGAATTACGGTAACCTATGATCTTAGATATTGAAGGTACTCCCCCATTATTATGTTGTTTTAACTAGTGTGATTTTTCCTCTCACACTATTCTTTTTGGGTTCTAGACGATGGCTGGAACCCGAAGGAACTGTGTTGATCAATGTAATGGAAAATGAAATTATTTTCCTCCTAAAGAAACAAATGTTATGGGAGATGGATTGAAAAATCTTATTGCTATACATACACAAGATATGAATCATTCTGGACTTGCAAATGAGCATAAAAGGGAAGAATATTCTATTGAGTCCTTCATGAGGCAACGTCCACCATTTTTCAGTGGGTCTTATGATCCACATCTTGCTGAACAATGGATCAGTACCACTAAAAAGATATTTTCGGTTCTTCAATGTTCTGAACATGATAAATTAATTTTAGCAATATATCGTTTGGAAGGTGAAGCTGATCAATGGTGGAATCTTATCAAGAATATGAGGCCAAGATATGAAATTGAGTCCATGGAATGGGATGAGTTCAAGAAATTATTTTTCAATAAGTACTTCCCTTGTATTCTTCGAACAAAGATGGAGAAGGAGTTTCTTGATCTAAAGGAAAAGGATGATGAATTTGTTGGTATATACGAAGCGAATTTTACAAGGCTTACAAGGTATGCATCTGGATTTATCATCCAACCTGAAAGTAAAGTTGAACGATTATTCAGTGGCTTAAAACCTAATCATTGAAGGGAATTAGCTATAAGAGACTTCAGTAGCTATGAAGAAATGGTGCGTTGTGCTATTAAGGTAGAAATTGTAGTGGGTGTTACATATCCATCTCATGGTTTTGACAAGAATAAAAAGATGGAGTTCAAGGAGAAATCTCAGAATAATGGTGAAAAGAAGATCAATGTTTCCTTATGCTCAATGTGTTGAAAGAAGAATGGTGGATATTTTCTTAAAGGGACTAGAAAATGTTTTATGTGTGGAAAATAACGTCATCGAGTAGCTGAGTATCGAAGTAATTGAAAAATGGTTGCTAATGGTGTGAATAAAGAAAATAATGTAGAGAACGCACCACAAACACATCAATTCTTCAAGTGCAATGAAATGGGGCATTATGCTAATCAATTCCCTAATCCAATGGTTAATGATGATCGACATGAGAAACCACTTAAGGAAATTGAAAAAATGAAGTCACATGCGATCATTATTGGCGATGTTGAATATGAAAACAATGTGGTTGAATTATTAAGTGTTTATGTAATGGGATTCCAAAATAATGTTGTATATAGTATCATAGAATATTTTAATATTTATGTATTGGTCTATTGTGGTTTTCAATAATTTTATCGCACCGGTAACCATGGAAAGTGATTGAGATATTTTTGGAAAGAAGATGATATGCGCATAATGAAGGGATAAGGAAAAAATGAAATGTTTGACAGTATTCATGACCTCATGACTTATATAAGGAAATTGTTATATCATGGTTTGAGTATATAGAATTTTGGAGTTTTGGTATGTGGAAAGAGTTAACTTTCGCAGCACTCGTGTTTTCACAAAGATTCAATGGGTATTCATTTTTCAAGAGAATACATGATTAAGGCCTTTGAATGTTTGGAATGTGACAAACAAGACATATCTTATGATATATGGGGATCAACGATGGTATCAAAATGCTTGTTATATGAAATCTCTATTAATCAGTTTCACTATATTATGATAGTGGAATGCAGTATTATGGATCAGCCTAAATATTGGAATGGATTATGTTGGACAGAAGTTAGTATTGTTTAAGGATAGAAGTTTTTTTTTGATATTATTGATGGGATGTTATAGTAATGTAGTTTTAGAAAAAGGACAACCAGCAGGATGGGAGACAACCCATCACGTCGGACAAGGTTGTGGGAATCAAACCCACAACCGAAGTGCGACTGGTCTTTATCGCATACCACTGGCCTACAAGAAGTCCCTGGTTAGTGGAAACTAGTTTTATTTTATTAAGCGGTATGATATATGAAGTATAAGATCATTTTTGGAATCATATACGATTAACCTCACCATAGATGGACTTATGTATATTTGATAACTTTTGCTAACATTTTGTTTGAAATAGATGGAATGACCCATCATTCTATCACATGATCTGTTAACACCTCACGAATAACAAATTCAACTTCATTTCTTTAAGAGATGAAGTGGAAATTGTTCAAATCACGAACAATAGTGAGATTGTACCAAAATAAAGTAAGTATTTATTCTTATTCAAATTCTTCAACATTAGGGAAATGATCTTGAAAACCAAAAATGTGGTTGTAGTGCTCTTATATCCGATGAATCAGATGGCACACAAGATCATCACAAATTTATGGCTTTGTGATTGTTGGATTTTTCATAGCCATGTTCTCTACCACTCTCTATCAGAACATGACGGTTAGACTTTTCTTCCATATCCATATTTTCACCTATGTTCTCCAATGTGGAATCCCAGTGATTAGTTAATTTGGGTCACCGTTACATTTCATACTTTAGTTTTTAAACACATGTTTTTGTATTACTTTTTACGATGTGGGGTTCTATTAAAGAAACTTTTGAGTAGTAAACCATTTATAACCCCGACGAATTTCGAGGGAGAAATTCATTTTAAGGGGGGTAGAATGTAACACCCCATGATTTTATGAAAAATATTCTTTTTAATTTCATTAATGTCATGTGTTGTATGCTACACCAAAAGGAGCTTGCACAACACACATCCCTGACTTTTCGTTCATTACATGCAATCACGACCTTCCACGATAACATGTGTTGTACGCAATACCATGTTTCGCTAAACAACGATATGATATATAAACTAGCCGTTATGAATAGTAATATCTATTTTTTGAAATTTTATAAATTTTATCTTTCAAAATAGACTGCCTTTTTGGTTTCAGAATATCGAAATTAGCCTATGGTGAATTTTTGGTATTTTTCTGAAAACATTCAATTTTTGATGAATAGTGAAAACACTAAGTTACTATTTAAAAATCGAATTTTTATTTGAATAATTATTTATTTTATTTAAATATATTTTAGGTCAATATTGATACATAATACCTATATAAGTTCAATGAAATTCATTGGAGTCGTTTTATAATAATTTTTGATATATAAAAATTTTATTGAACTTTTGATCGTCTTTTACCCACCTACTAGGAAAATTTGTAAATTTACATAAATAATAATTTTACCGCTATTGTGAATGGAATTTTAAAAATATGAGAGAAACGATTGATTTCAATAAGTAAAATGTGGTTCAATGAGATGAAAATATTTTTTGGTGAATAGTAACTTTTTACTTTAATTTACCACGGGTAAAAGTAAATAAGGAATTAAGGGTAAAAATGATATTATTATTACCCTAACACATGTCCTAATTCTTTTGGATAAGTGTAATTCGACCAAAAACAACTGTAGGAATAAAATATGATCATTTAGGTCAACTTGGATTAGATTAGGTCATTTATTATTAATTTATTTAAAGAAGGGTTAAAATAGTTAAAATCAAAGTTTAATAACTAAATCATTTTTAATATAGGGTTATATATAAGATAAATTAGACTATAAATATTCATTAGAAATATAAGAAGATTTAGTAAATAATGATATTTTATTTGTAATTTTGAGACATTAAATAAAATAATTTATTTATGACACAATGATGATGCAGTAATTATCTTATTAATGAAATATTGACATAATTGATGTTATAAATACCCGAATAAATGTTATTTGAGGCTTTTTATGATATAAAATAATTTTTATGTTAATATGACATGTTAGTATTGATATAATTAACTGTTTTCGTACTAATCTTTCTGTTATGATTTTTACAAAAATCAATTACCAAATAGTGTCAAAATTGACATAAAATAGTTTTTAAAATAAATATTATATTATTAATTATTATTTTATTCCTAAAAATATAAGGTTCATCCAAATGAATTAGATATGGTTAGGTATAATAATTATAAAAACATGTGGTTCTTCTGGATTGTTATAGTAAGTTGATTAAACATATAGTGTAAGAAAACAAAAAGACACGGTAAAAGTAAAATTATTTAACTTAAAGTCAAATATAAATGATAAGGTTAAAATAGAACCCTAAACTTGTCTAAATTCTGTTAGATGAGAGTATTTAGACCCATACCCACAATAGATTCAATATAAATCAATTTGAATCAATTAGAAACTAAATATGACATTATAATAAAATAATATTTTTAGTTTTTCCGAAGGTGCCCCTCTCATCCATTATTAAAAGGAACCTCCTCCCTCTCTTCCTCACACAACTTTGAGCCTTCATGCTCAGCCAAACCATGGAAAAATCTCTTCTCCACTTCCCTAGAAACATCCTAGAGGTCCTGGTTTTCTTTAAAGACTAATTTTAGTGCCCTAAGGGGAGGTCTCAAAGAGGCGCTTCAAAGAAGAGGAGGTTTGGAAACGTACGAAGCATATCAGACCTAAGGTATGGGATAATTTTGCAAATCTCATTTTTATCTGAGATTGCTTATTCCTAAGAATTTACTGGGGATATTTATATCATCATTGTCTATGTATTATAAATGTTTTTTCATGTATGTTTAATGTACTTTTTACCCATTTTTGACTTTTACTACATGGTATGTAAGGAATCTTTCTTATTTTACGTTACTAGGTAATTTTTTGACTTTTCCGGCAAAAGTATGAGAAGAATGTTTTTTTAACTTATACGGCACGAACAGATTATGACGGTTTCATAACACCTTATTTTCAAGAATCTTACTCTACATGATTTCATGAAAATCATTTTCTTTTAAAATTTCATGGCATTTTGTGAAAAGAAAATGTTTTTGAATAAGACATGATATTTTCCTCAAGAATTCATTTCAAGTGTTTTATTAAAACCATTTTTTCATCTAAGATGACATTATTTCATATGTGTCTCTATGTTTTACATGGTTTCACTTTTATTATTATGAAATGATATCCATTACTTTTATATGGATTATGTGATGATGGGATGATGTTTATTAAACCCATTTTTTTTCTTTGGGTTACGATGAATGATTTATGTTTATATTATGGCACAAGTAAGAATGATTTAATTATGAGATGGGTGGGACCTATATCTCACTCCAATTCATTTGGTAAAGATTTATATCTCATGAGATACACATGGATGAAATGGTAAGTTAATCTGGTTCTGCGTTACAGGACTGAAATGAGGAGTGAACTCGATTTATAAAGGGACTTTATCCACTAAGATAGTCTTGGCAGCAATGCCTTGGCTACTATGGAAATCATAACATATTCTTAATGGTTTCCACAATAACATGTCTTATTCCCATGCTATTTTATCATGATTGATGTTACCTTATGATATATGCCTTATGTACTTCCAAGATTCATGTCTTTGCTCAAGATTTTGATGTTTAGATTTTATGTTCAATTTTTTGCATTCGAATCTTTATGGATTTTTTATGTTCTCTATTATTACCCTTACTGGGGATTTCAGCTCAACCCTTTTATGTTTTCTTTTTCCCAGGATATAAAGAAAGGTTTTAGTTATGAAAAAAAGGGAAGATCTTTATAGGAGGTGTTGAAAATATTTCACCACGATTAGAAGATTATATTCCGAGATTCCAAAGACACTAAACTATTACAATCATTGTGTGTGTATTTTTGTTATGTACTAAGTATTCTGCAAAAGTAATGTAATGTCCATGTACGTCATGATTTGGGTATCTACACATTGTACTACTAATAATTACCCTATCTTTAATAAGTCCTTCTAAACAAATATTTTTGTTATGAGAGTGACCTATAAATATTCATTTCACATTGACCCCAATGGTTCACTTTGTGGTATCATTTGAGTTATGATATGAAATGTTCTTGGAATGATGCTTATCCAGGGTGGCATGTGATGACTGAAGCAACATTACATTTCTGAGAGATACTATCTTGGATCGATGGCTAGTGTTCCACAGCACATTCCAAGAGGTATCGTCCAATAGGGGTGGAAAGTTTTCATCAATGCTTTTCAAAATATTCCATCCAAAAGTATAGGACACAGTTCCTTAGTTCTTCATGAGGGATGCTATCCAGCTGGTATGACAAGTGTTCTTCACTGTATTCTAAGAGGCACCTTACTGTAGGGATGGAAAAAACAGTTCCAGTATTACCTCCAATTGGGATGGGATGTGATCCCCAGTGATATATATGTGTGGAATCTACCTAACATGGTATAAATTTGGACCTATATGAACTACAGTGGAATCCCCTAAACAAATCACTGTGTGGGTCCTCTATAATGATTATCAAAGTGGAATCCCCCTAACGCATCAGAGTGCTGGTCCTCAAGGATGACTGTCAGAGTATAATCTCCTATAAATATCATGGAGTGGGTCCTCTATAATGACAAAAAGTGTAGAATCCACTTGATGCATCAGTGTGTGGTTCCTCTATGATGACTGTCAGAGTAGATTCCCTCAGACGCACTAGTGTGGGAGTTCTATACATTGATTTTATGGTCTATCGATAGTGTGTCACAGTGATGATATGTGATTCCCATAACATTGGACTCACAAGAAATTGGGATGATTTCCCCATAAAAATATGTACTTATTATGCGACCTAAAACCATGAGGGTGAGATAGAGCTGTCCAAGGCGGATTGTATCACGGTCCCATGATTGAGTCACTATTACATGTTATTTAGTGCTGATGTGTGGGATTTTGGGAATCAATGGTGGTTACTTCCATTAATATTGGTGAACCATTTCCCATGATTTCATGTGACTGGAGATCACCTTACTCACTCATTTTGGATTCATTGAATTACCACATAAATGTGATCTTTTTGTATTACCCACTCATTGGGTTTTGGTTACACTCTTTCGATGATTTTTTAAGACACATGGGGTATTCCTCATGCTTTCTATGATTATATGTTCATGGGTTAATGATTTTTCTCTATCGCTATAAGTATAAAAGTACTGATGGGATGTTCATATTATATCAATTTTTATCTGATTATGTTTGGACGAGTTTACTTCACTCTCTTGTTGGGTTCAGATGTAATCATTTTATTTTACCTTGTGGTAGCAAATACACCCCCTTTAGTACTTCCTTTGCTACTCCATAGAACCTTTGTGGCATCCTACATAGTTTTTTTTATTCTCACCTTTGTATGGCCTTTTCACGAACATGGTGATCGTGACTCTAGGGGTTGTTAGGGATATTGATTCCTTGATTGTGTGCAACAGTCATATCTTAGGATTATGGAGTGCGACAGTACTAGCCGTTTTCGTTTTTCACATGTTGTCGGGTTTTGTCACTTTTTTAGTGGGAAGTGTATCTTCCAATTTCTCTTTCAGTTTAATTCTATGTTCTATACTTGTACTATTTAGTGGTCGATGCATATTTGTCTATTATATATATTAGGGTTGTGTCTTTTCTTTTTCCTCTGCATTTTTTCATTGAATTGGTAATGTGCGTGTGTATCAATTATTAGGAAACGACCTCCCCATGATTTTTAGGATTTCAGTGCTGGTCACCACACCCTAGATTATAGAGGCGGTCTTGGGGTAGTAGTGGCTCGATCACCGATGAGGGTGGGGTCATAAAAAAGTGTAGAGGTGGTTCGATACATGAAATTTTGTTTACATATTTTTATAAAAATGGTGTGGTTGGGATTAGGGAAACATCATCGAAGTCTCTTGAGAGCGGCTCTCATACTACGGAGTCCAGTGATGGTATGGGAAGTCAATGTATCCATTCACTAAGAACCTAGTTATACACTTTTTAACTCAGCACCCATAGAACCTTACTGTGTAGAAAAATGGAACATGCATCGTAGAATATCAATTTTCTGATTTTCCATCATAAGTTAACTCTACATCATTGTTGACAAATATATATATATATATACATATTACTATATTACTCATTGATAACATTCAGGATGTCTCTGTGATGATGGACACCTAGAATACTTTCTCTGGTTTGTGATGATGAACCTATGAGAAATGAGTCCATAATTTCAGATAAATCATGTGATCCAATTTCTATAGGTGGGTAGGTAGCAGCACACCCACCTGCAGAGCGGAAGTCAACCCCAATATATCTATTTGAGGATGTGCGTAGATTGATTTCACTCTATGAGTTCTTGTAGTAGAAAATGCTAAGGATCCATGGTGAGTTAAAACCACATACAACATAGGTTCGTTTGCTGTCAATGGACCAACTCTTTGAGATTTTGAAAAAAAATGATAGATCATATGGTGTCTTTGGTAGCCAGTATTTTCCATGGAATAGCTGAACATTGGTGTATTTTAGTTACTCAGATGGAAGATGATTCAACACTCTTGTGGGTGGACATTCAGTATCTATTTCTTGAGGAGTACATACCTCTTTTCCTTCGCTCCTTTCGAATTTAATAGCTCATTTGGATTCATCTTGGAGGGGTTATTGTGATTGAGTCTGCAACTAAGATTAGCTACTGTGAATGAAACTCTCTAGTCATGATCCATGATGACTAACTTCCATCAACATATGATTTAAGTAAGGGCTTAGTAGAGATATACATTTTATCATACTACCATTGTGCATACCCACCTTTTTCGGGGTGCTGGATCTACGGCTAGTGACATTGATAATTTTGTCACACCATATAGTTGGTTCTGGTAGTAGGAGTAATGGATATGAAATGCTGTCAGCAGCTAGTAGATTCCGGTCGACAAGACCTCAATATAGGAGGCCTTCCCAAAATATTTCACTAGTATAGTCTAATGGGTATAAACGACATAGAATTTGGGAGCATCTTGGGGAGGATCGATGATATGAATATGATAGGTGAGGTCACAGGGCCTGATACTACCCAACTAGATGTGATAAGAATACCAAGAAGGCACTAGGTGGACAACTATGGAAGAGACCACACTGTGATCAAGGTGGTCCACATGTATGTGGTTCTGGAAGAAGAGAATTATATTTTGGAGGTGGGGGACAACATTATGAGTTCTTTTCACCACCAACCAGTCGGCCCACATTAGGATCATGTAGCTAGAATCTTGGAACACGGTCAACCAAAATCATTGTGTGACTATAATCTAGTAGAACATGTGATGATAAGAGTTATTCCCTATGAATTTATCAAATTTTTCAGTATATCTTGTTAGAAACTATGTGAAATACTATATTACACTTTCTCATAACCATATGTTTTATCGCGGTGATAGGGGTGTCAGAGTATCCCTATGTTTGTATAGATCAACATAGCATTAAATTCACAAGGAATAAAGGTTCTTCCGCAATCATGATATGTTTTTGTGACATGATAAAAACCATGAGGGGAGTCAGTTCCACCCAAAGAATATAATATCGAGTTTTCATGGAAGATTTCCTCATACTTGTGAGTTATTGGTGGAGTTGTTCAATGGAGTGATGGATATTGTACTGGTATTTCTAGTTGATTTTTTCCTTCTCGGAACTTTTTTCATAGGATACCCCTAGTGGGTGCAGCATTTTTGGGGATTACTATCCATCAATGAAGTGAAAATATGGGTGGGTTATTCCATAATATTTCCATTTATAGCCTCTTCCGGTAGGAAGAGTTTAATCACTTTCATTGTTCATTGGTAACTTCATTATCAACAATATTTATTGATAGTAGAATAATCATGCATGGATTGAGGTGTTAGGGAACCTACAAACCGAACAATAATGCTCACTATCTGGAGTTGGAAGCGGTGATCCTAGCCCACAGAATTTGGAGTTTATATCTTCTTAGGAGACATAATTGTGGTATATTAAGACTTCCAAAGTCTCAGGTGTGTTTTCCCCCAAGGACACATGAACCTGATGTGATGATGCAAATTGAACATCTTGTTTTACTATGACATCATGATAGTCCATACTTTGGTAACGGTCAATGTTTTATTATATTACCTTAGATGTATGTCCTAGTCTCACATAAGTTTGGATTTTTCATTGTAGTCAAATTACTTGTAGCTGACCATGGTGGACCAAGAGGGTATACTTTTTCATTAGTCTATTGGGTAGACCCTTTTGGTTCCCGAGTGTGTAAGACAATATCTATTATCAGACATCAACTATGAAATATTGTGTGACCATATATATATTCTGAATAATGGATTAATGAGACCAATTCCCAAGGAAAATAGTTATTCTAGATGAGATGTGTGATGCACAGCTTTTATAGGGGAGGCAATCTGCCTCTAAAGATTCTTCAGGTTGTTCGGAATCATGAAATGAGATGGTGAGGTTTAACACAACATTTCCATACCCCAATTGATTATATAGGTAAATGAATAATATTATGTGTCACATCCATGGAGATTTGTACGTTTTCAAAAGCACACTATCAGTGAAAAAAACCATGCGAATATGGACCAACCCTTTGGTTTGTGTGCTATGTCATCATAGAAAGTGTAAAGGTTTTCCCTGGAGTTGGATAACCAGGTGTGGGATATATATCATGACTTTTTCCCATGTTTTTTGTTTTTTAGGGTTGAAAATATTGAATGAGGTAATGATTTTGAGACCCATTTTCTCCTTGTGAGACTTAGAAATATTTTAAGACTATTTCCTGATCCAGGAACTGAGACGACGTGCTATCTGAGGCACGGTGTGACCAAAATAAATTTTTCAAAAATATTAACTATTTTTTTTACTATGAATGTGACATAATTACGTTATCACTTAAAAAGAAGATCAAATTATCGATCTGAGACCATTTTTGAATCTGAAATGTGACATTTACACTAGGTTGGGGGTAACTTTTGTCTATGTGGGCCTTCTATGAGAATATTGTCCTAGGGGAAAATCAAAAATAAAATAATTAAACATAAATATTTTTCCTCGAATACTCAATCAAATAGATTTTAAAAAGTTATTCAAAATGGAAATCCTAGATCAAAGTTGTATTTACAATGGGGTATTTCTCTAGCTGCAAAATTAAATGAGAGGGCATGAAGGTTTTAGATTCTACGTCAAACAAGACATCTATATATAAATGTTCATGGAATTAGAATTAATGATAAAACTTATTTCCAATTCTCTCTCTACTAATCTCCTCTATCTAATATACCAATCATCCTTTATTTCCTGACATAAATAAGATCATTTGAGGTATGATTCATGTTATTTTTTTCACTTCTTATTTGAATTTACTATACATTCTTCAATTAGATGTCAACTTCATTTTCTGTGAATCAACGCGATGGACAAATGAACAATGACATCATATGATATCCATTTAAAATCCCCTTTTCAACCATTTTTCTTTCATTCTATAAGGAAAATCATTGCATATTCTTGGACACATACAAACATAAACATATCATCTATCAGAGGATGGAGGTGTGGTGATCCCATAAAGAGGATTCTAAACCGATATTAGAATAACTCTAATGTGATATGTTAAATGAAAATGGTCTATAGAAGGTACCACCATTGTACGGTCATATGAAAATATCGGCATGTGGCATTTATTGAAGGAAGCATGATGGAGCGGTCAAGGAATGCAGGCGGTGCACTGGGTGAGGAGGCGGAGTGGAGCCAGAGTCTAAATGCAGCATCGAGACATGGATCATGAGTGGAGATGGATGAGTACAATTTGAGTAGGCCGGCGAGCTAGAGTGATGATGTTAGAAGTTAGGAAGAGTGAGAGCACACAATCAGTCTTTGGGAAAAAGGGATGAGTCAGCAGGGTTGGGTGGGTGTCTGAGGTAGCTGATGCAAGGGAGGTCAAGAGTGGGTTGGCACTACGACATAGATAAAGGCCAATAGACTAGTGGCTTGAGTAACCATCATGTTTAGGTCAGGCAGAGCATGGGTTCAATGCATGCACCCATTGACCAGGAGGCTACATCCCCCACGGTGTGGGTCGCATGTTGACAATGGGGTTACGCGGAGTCCCATGGTGGAAACCCAAACCTACTAGCTAGAGGGGCTGCAACCCATCAGGCCAGGCCATGGAAAGGCATGTTGTGGGATGGTGATATGAATTGGGCTGGCTGGGGTGGGACGACCCAGGTGGATAGGTCGGGCATGTTTGTGCCGGATCATCCGAGATTGGTCTGATATGCATTCAGTCACACATATCTCCTAAATGGTGCATCTAATTGACGTGACGTAAACAACCATGAACCCTCTCATAGAGACATAACTTTTTAGAAATTATTGGGGCTTGATTAAGAGAATCATCATGGCATAAATAAAAATAATAAAGTAATTTTTATTATGAAATATTTTTACTTGCCTATCTTTTAAACAAAATATATGTTTGATGTGCCATTAGTGACAATGCATCCCTGGTCCTTGTGCATAATATACAAGACCTCTATCAATTGATTAGTAAAACATCATGTTGTAGACCCCACGAGGGTGGATTCTCATGTTTTGCGGTGACATACAAATTTTCCACCATGTATCCATCCTGGATAATCGGTAGTCTTTTCCACGTGTTTTTCACAGAGAATCACAATGGAATGATACCTATAATTTTCTTTGTGATAAGGGCATGGCAGCCATAAGATTCAATTTGAGCACAATACCATGACCTATCACTTTTTCACCAGAGGTCTGTTTGGAGTTATTAAATATTTTAACTTGCTAGTTTTTTAATAAAGAGTGTAGTTTTGTGATCTATTTGGATATGAAGATCCTTGTTTGTTTTCTCATTTAATTTTTAAATATAAAATAAATATCTATGGAATATATTTTTTATGTGTTTTAACAGAACGCATGACTTGGGATAGCCATGAATCTTATGAGAGTGGGGAAGATGTATAAAGAGATGAGGCCAAATGGTACTATTCCACTGAGAAGGTGTGTTAGAAAAATTACATTTTTACCAAAAGGATCAACGTCGAGCGTTGTTCAATAATCATCATGTTTAAAAGTAGTGTTGTATTCTCTAGGATAACATGCCAACACATTGGGGAAATTTTTCAATGTTTAGTATGGGATAATGGCTATGTACCCGTCCTCGTGACAAGATGGGGCCACTGGACCATTGGGGCCCACAAACACCGTGTACCTCTATGAATTCTTCAATACATAGTAAGTCCATCATCTGAACTCATATTTTGGTAGGTGATCAGCCTATCCTGAGTGATTTTCCAGGTAGAACCAGATGGTACCCTCTATGGTGGATTCATGAGTTATGATACGAGATGTTTCGAGAATTAAACATATATAGGTCAACACTCAATGTCTACAACTGTGTTGATTTTACAAAAGGTACCATCCAAAAGGGATGGAATCATTTCCTCAGCACTTATCTAGTGGTACAATATATTAGGGTTGGAGATTGTTTATCAGTGCTTCCCAAGATATATATCTTATTAGGGATAAAAAGTGTTCATCGGTGCTTCCCAATAAGTACCATCTAATAGGGATGACCACTATTCCTTGATGTTTTCCGAGATGTACCATCGATCAAGGATGGACATGGTAATTCATATATTACCTCAATATGGGTTGGGATATGGTCTCTGATGGCAGTTCCAAGTTGAAACCCCTAACATGCATGGGAGTGTGTAGTCAATGAGCTATAGTGGAATCCCCCAAATGTATCAGGGTGTGGGTCCTCCATGATGACTATTATAGTGGAATCCCATTGAAACATCTTAGTGTAGTTACTCTACAAAAACTATCAGAGTGTAATCCCCTTACACACAAGGGTGTGGGTCCTCCACTATGAGTATGCGAACTCCCAACTATGTGGAATAGTGATGAGAAGTTGTTGATGTACCATTGGACTCAAGAAAAATTGGGATGCTTTCCCCACTAAGACATGTCCATGTGACATGACCTAATACCATTAGGGAATTAAAATTTAACTAAAAAATGATCGTATCAAGGTGTGGTGCTTTAGTCCCATTGAATTTCATTTTAGGTTAGTCATGTGGGATGCTGGGAGTCGATGGTGGTTACATCTGGGATTGTTTTTAAATCTTTTCCTGGGATGAGCTTTGAGTTGAAGATCCCCTTACACTCTTGTTTTTGTTTCCTTGACTGGTCACATATATGTGATTTTATAGTACCCACTCCTTGGGTTTTGGTTACTATCCATCTAGGAGTGGCAATGACATGAGTGGTATTCCAAATTATATCTTTTCCTATATTTTTTTGGTCAGATGAGTCTATTGTACTACTATTTGTAGAAATGAATAGATACGAAGTTCATATTCTAACCATTTATAGATACTTATTTTTAGACAAGATTAATTAACACTTTTATTGGGTTAGGTTTTAGTTATTTTATTGTACCTTATTCTATATACTGCTCCACCTTCAGTACATCTATTTTTTTCCCTTGAGCATTCAATGCATCATACTGAGTATTTTCACACTCACAATCCTTGGAATTTTATTGCAGATGGTGATCCCTTGCAGATGACATACAAGTTGATTGTGATTTCATATTATCATATGGTACCGGATCTTGGATATTGTGTGGTGTTCATTTATTGGGATTCATGAGTGGGAATTTCCGAGTTATTTTACTTATTCACATATTTCCAGGTTGTGGAACCTTTCTTGTTATGCATGTACATTTTCTATTATCCCCTTAAGTTTACTTATATGTACTGTACATGTACTATATAGATGTTGATGAATATTTTTGGGTTATATATAGTATATTTTTTACTTTTCCTTTTCCTTTGAAATTTTTCATCACGTTGATTGTGCCTGTGTACATGTTCTTATGAAAAGGAATCCCCTAGATTGTTGAGCCTTAGACAATATTCTCCAACCTCTATATTATGAAGGCATGATTGGGGCTGTTTTGTCTTGATCTCAGACATGTGTCAATTCATGATAGAGGTGGTCAAGATATGGAATGAACTCTTTTAGGGAACACGTTTTTATACATTCCATGTATTGATATGCTAATTATTGGGAGAATAAAAAACTTGATTTCAAGAATGTAACTCTTTATTTATACTTCTTAAATACGTAATTTTTCTATAACATTTGGGATAGTTTGGAATAATATTTGAATGTTTTTTGTATTTTCTAAAGTGTAATGCTTCCTACATTGTTTTGTAAATCATGAATCCCCTATAGGAAACTGTGCAAAATGAGATAAGAGATAAGGGTAAGGTGAACTAGTAATTGTATGGTTTTAAAAAACATTGTGTCCACCAAGGATAATGCATGAAAAGTTGGACCATGATTTTTTCAATGTCAAAACACATATTTTTAACATTGTGGAAAAACTATTTAATTTCTTTCTTGAGGTAGAGATAAGAGCATTGATACAACATGATTTTTTTCTAAATTTGTGACTAACCATGAATAGTTTAAAAATGATACTAAATAAGTGGATTTTTATTAGTATTATGGTTTAAAAGTTTTTCACCAAATCATCCCAAAAGTTTTAATTTTTTCTTCGACATCGATGTAGAAGACATCCCCAATTGAATTGGAAGTAATCCGGAGGCAGATCATGATGATTTGAAGCCTGATTCCCTTTTTATGTCCAGGATTATGGTAGTTTTTATTGGTTTTCATAATTTTACATGCCTCTCTCTCTCTATATATATTTCATGGATCTACTCTATTGTAATGAAATTTATGGGTTTTTATTCCAAGAGTTTTTATATTTGTCTTTTTTTATGATAACTCAGATATCTAAGTTTGTTTTTTATATTTTCAACTGGGTTTCGTTGGAAATTTATCATCATTCTTTGTCTTATCCTTAAATATAAAAGAATTTGGATACATTCTCAACTCCTATTCATGAAAATTCAAGTCATAATATCAAATTTACTGAATTTAATGGATTTTTTGTGTGAATTTGATGTGATAAACACCACATAGAATCCCTCTTTAGATGTGGTTTGTGGGGTCAAGAAAATTGGTTGGGTATGTTATTTGCTTTCATAATTTTATAGTGTTGATTTTAAAATATGTATTTTTCGTTTTTATGAAATGTTTTTGGTGAAATATTATTCGATAAATGAATGGTTATATTGAAATGTTCGAATAGGTTTTTTTGGACTTGATCTTGGAAAAAGGGCTGGTGTGTGTTAATGTCCATTTTGGATGAATACATGCATGTATTTTCACTATAATTAAAGAATGGATAATAGTATGAATAACCCCCTATCAAAATAATTTGATAAGTGTTGATTATTGAATTTATTAAAAACCACTCATGAATAAAAGCTAGTCCATTTTTTCAGGCATGGTTGGATTTTTGTACATATATAATAGAATTGATTATTCCAAAATGAAATTTGTTAATTTAGTCTTAAATTATTGTTCGGTTGGTTTCCATGGAATTTATTTTAGTATGGAAAACTATTTTTATGTGGAAAATCAGGTATTTGATATAAATTTGTTTTATATAAATGTTATAACATGTTATCTCATACTGTCTTGAGTAGGAAAGTCACCAAGGAAAATCCTATTCTGTTTATTTACACACCCGTTATTCGAAACATTGTTTTTCATAAATTTATTCTCCATTGAGAAATATACAGTGGTAATGTATCACACTTCGTTAGTGGTACATTGTGACACTAGAGAATATTTTTTGTGTAGAGACACAAAGCATGTTTAAAGTTATGGATTTTCGTCCATAGTATCATTTTTTTTCCAGTTTCTCTTCCCATGTGTACTTTTTGTTTAGTCATCATCCTCTATGGTACATTTAGTAGTTTGGTTTGCATATCGATTGTATTAATTTCTTTTTTTTAACATTATTATCATCCATCATATTGTAATTATTTGGATATGGCATGTTTTGTCGTGTCATTTTATTTTCAATGGAAACTCATCCCACATGTTTTAATGAATCCCTTGGTATTTATTTCATCATATAGGGTCATAGGTATGTTTCATAAGGCCAACTACTATCCTTACACATTATCAAGCCAAAGAGAAAGTGTGGGATTTTTTATTTTCAACATCTCTTAACTAAAAATTGGAAGATACATTAATTTCATTAAAAAAACCATGGAACACTACATTAGACAGTCATATAAATAAGGTGCATTTTATTATATGAAAAAATAGAAGTGTAAGATAAGAGATCATAATGAATGTTGAAATATATGTAAAATACTCTTTTTAAAATTTTTATATGACTAACTTGTCAAATTGAGGAGAAATATCATCTTCTTTAAAAGCATAAAAAATAATTTAATATTTTCTTAAAAAAGAAATAAATTGAGATTCATAGTAAATTTTAAGAAAAATAATTATAAAATAATTGTTTATTCAAAAATCTGATTTTATAAGTTAAATATTATTCCAAAAGTAATCATAAAAACTTCTAATGACTTATTTTATAAAACAAAATCCATTAAATTCAAGTTATTAATAAGGAATTATTTTATTAATATGGAACAAGAACTTTTGAAATATACAATAATATTTATGTTTTATATAGAAATTATAAAGCATAAATATAATTCTTAATACATTTATAAAAAAACCGATTCTTCGTAAAGAGGAATGAACATATCATTTAACAAATTTAAACCCATGTAAAATCATAAAATGTGTTAATTTTATCAAAAAGTATTATTTTTTAAATGATAAAAAGAATATATTTTTTAAAATAAAATCAATACAGTAAAAAAATGTAATCATTTATTGAAGCATGGATAATGAAATATTTAAAATATATGCGAACATAGAGGAAAAATATTTGGGATTGTAGAGAAGTTTTCAATGATATTTTCTCTGAAAATGTCACACCAAGTATAATTTTTAACCAGGGAAATGAAATTGAGAGATTAATTGTAAAAACCAAAATAATAATAAATGGGGAAGAAAATATTATTGATTTATTAGATAATTTTCAATTAAATCCACCAAATGGATTATCATTGAAAAGAAATATTCATTTGAAAATGAAAATAGTGATGATACCCTTACAACTTATTTATTTATTGTTTCAAAAGAGTTTGAATTATAGTTCATGGATTTTATATATAATACCCATGATAATAAAAAAAATCCAGAAAAAATATGTCTATAGAATTTATATAAACCACATTAAACAGAATAATAGTTGGATATGGATAGGTCTCCATTAAAAAAAGAGTTGGGAAACCTCTTACATTAATTATTTGATTCCATGAAATTGATGAAAATACCAAAATAATGAATTTATTTTTCTTGATAAGACATTTCATAAAACTATTCATATCTATTACATTTTATAATATCCATTTATATTAATTTATTTCACAACTATAAGTTAGCTATTGTTTGATTTCATCAATGATATTAGTAATTTTGTTTTCTTTGAAAAAGTTTGTAATGATAAAACTCATCATTATTCACTTATATACATCATCATCAGTAAAATATCATTATTGATAACTAGAATAAATTATTTGTTAAAAAAATTATTTCTAAATTAAATCCTTGATTTTTTTATTTATTAATTGTGACGAATGATTATAATATGTTAATTGTATATATTTGTTAATAAAAATCATGGTACACTAATAAAAGGTTAAATATTAATATAAATCATAAAAAAATAATTCCAAAATAAATAACGTATTAATTAATTATAATACTATTTTATGATTTTTCATACTCCAAACATGTTATAAATTTATTTCATTGATTATGAGGTTTTACCAATCCATACCAATACCGTTTAATTGTTGTGTGAATATGGTTTAGAAAGTGATTATTTTTTCATAATATAAAAATTTTAGTAGAATAATGATATAATTTATATATATTTAAGGAGTTTAATGAGATTTTAAAATTTTTAATTAGTGAATAAAATACATTAGATGTGGAAAATTATATATGTTGCTACATGGAAAATGAATTACATTTGTATACAGGGGTGAGGTTTTTAATTTATAATGAACAAGAGATTGGTTGAAAATAATTAATCATCATCAAAATGATAATAATGATATAAATAAAATATTATTTCATTAAATAACTTTTTTCTATGACATTTAAACGTTGGATATGAAAAAGAAAAAAAATCATTCAAAGAGGTGGTATTCCACACATATTGATTCCACTGTTTTCCTTTTCTAATAAAAAACAATAAAATGTAAGTAATTATTAGTCCATAAAAAATTACTATATAAATACTAATAATATCATTAATTTTTAAATTTCATGAAATTATTTAATATATATATAGTAAAAACTATTAGAGTCAGATTAGTAGTTAAGTCATGAAGTTGATAATTCTTTTAAAGTGCATCTTGGAAAACGAGGATGTAAGAAATAAATTTGCTGGAGGATTAATTATGTAGAATATTATTAATGGAAATTTCAATTTTATTCGATTTACATGGAAATATATTATTTATAGTGATATTAAATTTTTGGAGGACGACATCCTTAATAAGTTGAGGGAATTGTTTTTTTGTAAATATAACCTCTTTATATTAGTGAATTAAATGTTTCATAGGAAATTTGGATTTCAATGAGTTAATAAATGTAGATTAGATATGAAATTTGAAGCCCAAAATTAAAATAATAAATTTATAGAATTTTTTAAAATTTTTAATGGCTTTTACATTTTCGTTCTATACTTTTATCATATGTAGTTTTTACTACGATAACTAATATTTAACTAAGTAATTTATTTTGAATAACTATGAATAAGATGGTCTTGGTTTTTTATAATCAGCCATATTATGTAAAATATTAAATTAATATAAAAAATAAATTTTCTATATGTGATAGAATATAGTATTAATTTTAGTACACATAATGCATAAAAATAAATTTTAAAATATTGTACTTTTAAGAATAAAATTATGTTTAGGATAAAATTTTCAATGTTCTTGATCTACTAGAAAATATTTTATTTACTAACAAACAATAAATATCTTTTTTTATTTAAAATTCACATAACATACTATTGCACACAGTAGATACTTAATTAAATGAAATGAAATAACATTATTTTTTGTAAAAATTAATATTCTTTTTCATAATATTAAATTGATGTCTTGTAAATTCAGAATAGTATTGTTGAAATATTTTTTATACTAAAATTATTTTATCAAGAATGTGGGTTTATAAATTTTAATTTCATAATTAGTTTATATTGATGTCATGAATTTGATTTTATATGTATAAACTATACATTTAATATTCATATAGAAATATACTATTTCAAAAGAATACAAAAAATCAACATAAGTTAATCATGAAATCATTAATATAAAATTTAATTTAAATTAATCAAATTTAAATTTAAAAAATCCTAAATATAGCCTTTTGTTGAAAACACCAGAGATAAATTAAAACTATTTCAATGAAAATTATATTTTAAGCAATAAATATTTTTATTCAAATTTAATAGTTTTTCTAGTTGAATGAGTTTTCATATATTATTTTGAAATATTAATTATTATACCAATTGTTTTTTAACATTGTTCAATTAAATTTATCTCATAAAATAGACATCACAGTATATATAATTATATGAATAATAACACTTTTTGACATTTAAAAGTTTTCATAGCATTAAATAACTATTTTTATCTTTTAAACATTATAACTAAACAATAAATTAATAATTATATACACATAATAATAATAATAGCATAATATTAATAAAAATTTGTTATAATAAAACAATTTATGATTATTTTATTTACTTTACCAATATTATTATTGTAATTATCTTATTTGTGATTCAAATTATATTTCCCCATTTTAATAAGGTATTTATTCATTCAATGTAGTTTGTTGTTAAGTTTTTATAAGTATATCTAAAAAAAATTATTATTTAGTGGGCATCAATAAATTATAATCTTGATGTATTATATTCTATACCATTATGTAAATATATATATAACAATTTTACATGTATGGTAGTCATGAAAATAACCAATGGTATGTAAATGGGGGAAACAACTCAAGATATAACTTCTAATAAGATATAAAGATGACTATATGTATTACTAGGAATTTTTCTTGTGAAAAAAATATATTTTTTTAATTGTTTCTCATGAGAATGAATTTTTAATTTTTATTTTCATAATAATTTTACAATGAAAATAATAATTCATATTTTTTTTTGAAACTATCTTTAAAATCAGAATAAATGATCATATGAATATGAAAACCCTATTAAAAATTATTTCTATAATGAAACCATAATTTTATTCTAGGATTCATTCACTTACACAATGAAATTATTTGGGCATCTTATTACTATTTTAAATTAATCTTGGTTTTCTACAGTGAAATACTGTTTCATTTTTCAAACATAAATATTTATATTTTACATCATCAAATTTGGTATATATACTTAATTACAAAATTTAAATAGTATGTGAATCTCTATAAAATATCCCTAAAGAGTGTCAAACTAGGTGTGAACTTAGACGACCTTGATGTTCCCCAGACAATGATTGAGTTAACACTCAACCGTTTATTTTAGGGTTTTACCACTCACTACATATATACTAGATCATGCATCCATTGGTAGAATCTAGGAATATATTTGTTTTCCAAAAATAAAAAACAATAATTACATTAGAAATATTATGTCTATAAATTTATTAATCAGTATCTCCCAAAAAAATGAAATAATTGTAAAAAATAACTAAAAATTTCTCTAATACAAACTTAGGATCCCTAAACATGCACTCATATATCCCGTTCTAACGAAAATTCAGTACAAATAGTCTCTGATACCATGTTAGAGGACCCATGATAAACATATATTTATTTTTCATAATTTCTATATGTCAATCACAATATCTTATAATAATCATACAAATATGATAATTGATAATTTACCATCTTTGAGGGTCGACAAGACAAGAAACAAATTTTATTATACATGTAGAAAATTTTCCTATAATGAAACCTCAATAGTATATTTTCTAGACTTTAGATAGGATACAATCATTATCATAACCTAGGGATTTGAAACATGAGTAATGGGGGAACTCAAATTATAATTAAATGTAAACATAATAAATAGTATTAAATCATCATAATTGAGCCTAAAATAAAATTTTCGGTAATATAACATAGTAAACATCTAAAAATATAATACCATGACATCATTCCCAAATAAACATGAATCGTAAATAATAAATACACTTTATGATCACAACATAATTAATAATGAAATTTTAAATAAGTATAATTAAGAACATAAGAATTTTTTCCAAATATTGGTGTCTAAATCAAAAAAACACTATAGCATGAACGATACCATTTTTATAAATCATATTATAAAAAAATACCTAGTTCCCATATCATCGTGGAATATTAATATGTACCTCATTATTATTAACAAAGTGGAGTGGATAACAATACTCGATTCCCAAAAATTCATTCGGACAAAGATCTATTTCAAATTTTCAAAACATAGGATTGTATACTCAACATCTAGATTCATATATAGGAGAGACTATATATACTTGATTCACATAATTATCTACTTAGATTTAATATTTTACCCTCATCATCAGTGGAATTTATAGAACCCACCAATCACAAAAAAAATATCCTACATATGTGTGCGAATAGAACATTAAAATAATAATGTTTTTAAAATCATTTAATAAACCCATGGAAAATAGATAAGATTATTGAAAACATCAGTAATCCATCCAATGAATTAATTTGGATGGTACCAAATGAAAAAAATCCAATTATTACCCAAATTATTTCACTGGGTATTGACCCACAAGTAAATCACCATTTAAATTATAATTGGTTATATTAAATTAAAAAATTATAATAATTTTCCCCTTTTAAACAGAATTATATATCCATAAAGAGTCAAATAAATAAAAAAACCTACTCAGAAGGATAATTTTTTAAAAAATTAACTTTAAAATAAAAAACATTTTTCTACATTAAAACTATATGAAATAAATATTTTCTTTTAATTTTCACAAACAAAGACTTATTTCAAAAAAAACTATCCTACAAAATTCCATTTAAAAGATCAATAATTTATTTTAAAAAATAATTCTATTATATTTGTAAAATTTTATAATATATCATTTTCATTTAAAAATCATAAAAAATTAAAATAATGTAGAAAATAATTTGAAAAAATGAAAGGGGATATTTGTAAATATTAATTCCCCCTATAGCAAGATAATGTGTTAACATAGAAAAAAATAAACAATGATTTTTTAAAATGATATATTTTGTAAAATTTTCATAATTTATTTTAAAAATAATATATTCATTTTTAGAATAATATAATTATTCTCGATGATTATTGAATCCTTTATAATTAGACATATGAAATGAATTTTTTTGTAGAAATAGAAGATCAATGACCATAATATAGGGGTATTTTGGGTTTATCTCACAAAAACCACATCCCATAAATTATTTAAAATGGGGAAAGCAATTTGGAGTCACAATTTTAAACCATTATAACAATCATAGGTGACAACGATAATTATGGTTTTTTAGAGAAATTAAATATAATGTTTTACATATTTATTATATTTCAAAATCAACATATAATTTAAAATTAGAATAGTAATGAACCCTTTATTTGTTTGGAAATATTTGAACTAAACACTAAGAAATAAATTAATTCGTTTGGAAATTTAATCCATCAGATGATCATCATATTTACGATAATGTAGGAACCCTATTTTTCACTCAGGTATGGATCCTTAAATTTTAGTAAATTTCCTTTTCATTAACTAAATTGGATTTATAATGATTTAAAAAAATTAGGGGTGTCTGAGTAATTTTTGGAACTTGTCATCCTTCTTTCCGGGGAATTTAGCCAAGTCAAATGGTTGGTACACAGTTGGAACACAATTATTCTAACCACGTGGATAGATTTTTTTCGAATATAGTCAACTAATAGTGCTAGAAAATAGTACTGATACCAAACCATGCAAGTTGCCCTTATACCAATGTAGCTGTATATAGTTTGGACATATCTTTTCAAACCATGTGGACAAACCGTGCACAACGTGATTTTTTGGGTAATTTTACAAATTTTCCCTCAATGATGTATTAACCCTCTATATTCTTTATGATAAGAGATCTTGTGGGATTAACCCCTTTTCCTTTCATTTACAATCATTATGAAGACCTATGGTATGGATCAATATATATCCTTCATCCGGGGGCTGATAAAATTCTGTTCATCACGTTGGATGCACAATGATATGTACTCGAGTCCATTTAAACCATTATCATATTCTCTTGATCATGAACTGGTTATTGGTGTGCAAATGCTTTTACCTTTTTATTGAAAAACTATGATCATTGAAAATCAAGGTTCAATACTGGAGGAGTATATTCATACAATACATTGGTGGGTGGTATATAACTCATCCCTCATGTTTTTTGATTTTGAAATTAGTTTTTTGGGGCCTAAATATTTAATTAGGCATCATTTATTGAATTTATATGACATGATTATAATCATTAGAACTATATGGTTAGTATCTTTATATATATGTGATTATTTTTCTGTGGTTATTCCTAAAATATCATTCATCGCATATAGAATGTTATTCTATAATTGTCATTTTAGTTTTTTACACGTTTGAGCTACCATTTTGGTGTTCATTAGCATGACCTACCTAAGTTATGAGTTTTTATATTAAATGGATAGATTTATATTGTGAATTGAATATTGGAAATTACCATTTATGATCACCAATTGACCCACATAATATAATTTGTTCAATTTTACAAAAAAAATTGAAGTTTGAGTTAGAAAGTATATTATTTATATGACACAGACAAAAATGTGAATGAATAGTAGGATTTATATTGGTATCAACACTTACCACATTAATCGATGGTATTAGAATGAACCATTAAAATGTAATTTTCTTTAAATGAATTAAATTAATGGATATAGGCTACATGACCTTGTCACACTAATGAAAGGAAATTATTGAACCAACTGACTTAATAAATCAATTTCATACTAATTGGCCTAGCAACACAAATGAAATGAAAGGCTTGAACCAAATTAATTAATTAAAAGGTTTCTTTCTACACGAAATTATCACAATAAAGAAAGGAATGTCTTGATCTAAATGAAATATAACATGACTTCATACCTATGAAAGAATGGAATAACTCACACCCTCTTTTGATTCTAGTTGGAGAATGCCATGATAACAAGGTAAACCCATTCTTATTTAAGAATAAAACATCCACATCTTCATACCCACCATGATCTTGATCTATGTATATTCATTCGATTCTTAGTATGGAACAGTAGGATCCCTTACATATAATTATAGGATGCCTGAGATAAACCCCTTGGATCCAGCATTGACATGTAGGTGCCACAGATTTAGTCCATAGGGACCGGTCTTTACATAGCCTTCTTTTAACAGGAATGATCACCTTGTATACGATAGGGGCCTCATTGTGGAATTCCATGTACTATGATCCTTGGACTACACTCTGACACATGCCAGGCTACAATTACTGCTATTCTTAAAACCCATTATGTATAATTTTCCACGGTTATTACCTTGTAACATCAGTATTAAATTTCATTACAGGTTTAATAGTCATAACATGGATCCATCAGTATTTCTAACATGTGTCTTATTTATGAACTGTTAATAATCATATAATGAATATATTATGTATTTAGACACCAATCGAGGGCTGAAGCACATACATGGGTATTTAGTTACATTCTAATACTTTACATTATATATCCATGCATTCACATAATTACATTTCTATTACATGGGATATATGTTGTAGAAAACATTGGTGGCATCACCTGATATTTTTCATACACCCTCTTTGAGTGCCGATTGGTACCTGACATAGATTACATTCATGAAGGTGTTGAAAAAGGAAAGAATATGCCTTCAATCACTTGATTTAATTACACCTAGAATGGAAATTTATATGAGAGGACCGAATTGGAACTCAGGAAATGTGGGGTTGTATTTTTATTTCCATTATACATTTTTGGAACATGTAATTTTAAATGTCTTATATGCATGTTTTCTATTTTTCTAGTACATGACATATCATCATCTGTTGTTGAATTTTATTCAGGTTGTTTCAGTTATTGTTGTTGTTGTCTCTATTTTCTGATGTGTCTTCTATTTACTTATATTGTTTCAGCTATTTATCATTGTTTTCATTCACCTGATACACAACACATTTCTAATGTATCCATTGTCTCTTCAAAGATTCACCTTAGGCCCTTGTTCTAGTCAGTAGCCTCTAGCATTCAGGGAGAATGGATTGAGTAAATGTGTCCCACTAGGCTTACTGTATCCTTGGAGTGGAATCTGGGTGAAGGACTTCATAAATCGGAATTGATGGGGGGTTTTTTTTTACAATTTGGGACTATATATTGAACAATAGAAAAATATGGTACATGGTAATGAACAATTCTTGGGAATCGTGAACCCATTTTCTGGGTACATTCCAAGTAAGGAAAAATATAATGGATCTTTTTTTCTATTACAGTTGTAATTATTTCACCATTGGGTGATGCACATGGTATGTCGTGTTTTAGATTACTTCTATATTTGAGTATGTTCTTTCATCCTCACCCTGATGATATGAGGGAATGTATCATATCTACAAGCATCATTATAGGCTCTTATAATTCTCATGTCATGCGAAATTTTTTTCTTATATATTATCATTTACCTATTTTTCAATGCGTGACAATCATGTGATTGTTGAGTTATTTCATAATAGTTAGCTTATTCTTGTATTACTATTGGCTACGATTGAGTGGTTACATGTCACAATTCATGAGGTGTATTGGATATCATGGGTTGAGATGAGCAATTCATCTTGTCGATCAATTATTCTATAAATAAAAAAGTGTCATTTCTTGTGATAGGGTATGGGAACTAAATAAATGGAAATGGATAGACATTATAAATTGAATCATACAATATAAAGTGAATTTGTCTCACATCCTTATCCATATTTTCATGTTTATGAATGCTAATGGAGTGAACCTATAAATTATATATAAAATGAAATGAAACCAATACATAAGCACATATCAATACCTATCCATTTAAGAACGGTAGATGGGTTAGTATGCATTAGTTAGTTAGTTTTTATATGTTCAACTTCCTCTACTGATGCTATCTTTTAGCTTAAGATTGTTTTGAGGCATGTTCTTAGTATTTGTAGACTAATTCTTCCTAAATATCCTCATGTTGTAATCCTGTCGGTTGGTAATGAACATGCTCTAAAAATGATGGGCCACGTTCCTTCAGTCTTCCCTCCAGGAGTACCACATTTGGAACCTTCTACTATACATGATTTGGTCATTAACACATATGTTCACAATATATTCATACATTTGATGCAGTCCATGCATGGTGCTCCATGACATGCACCTATGATGGATGATCTGTCTCATGAGTTCATGCAGCAGTATCCTCATAATTTTTCATTGGATGGTGGTCCATTGGATGATGAGTCATGTATAAAATCCACCATTTCTATCTTAGAGAATCTTCAGATGAATCAATATTAAAGGGAAAAAATTTCGAATAACATGCTTTGTGATTCAGTCATGTTTTAGTGGTATGTGATTACCCAGGATGGTCCTCACCAATGACTATTATTTGTTTATTTTTAGTTATATTTCAATGATCATTTCATTCCTCAGATGCTGAGTGCTTACAGAGGTTGGGAGTTTATGCATCTTGAGAAGGGTTCTATTTTAGTAATGGATTATTCAACATGATTCATTGAGTTTTATCACTTTCCACTACATCTAGACTTTGATGAGATTTAATGCTCTACATGTTTCAAGGATGGGAACTAGTATTCCATACATACATAGGTTATTGGGATTCTTCTTCATTAATTTTATGTAATAGTATTTCAGGTTCATATAATTTTAGGAAAACTCAAGGGAAGAAATATTACTAGGCATATAGGATCAGTTCCACGACCTGACAGTTGTTCTTCTAGTGGTAAGAAACATTCTGTCATGTTTTCTTCTCAAGGTTGTGAAACTATGAGTGCTCATTTTGAATGTTCTCGGGAGTGTCATTAGTCTAGAAGACATGGGTATAAAGAAACCTTAATGTGGTACAGACCCAATGTAATATTTGGAATATGGATGAATTGTACATATTCAATGTTTCTATAAGGCAATTCCAACATCTTCGATTGGGAAAATATTTTTCACCATCTCAACTATCATGTGAATGTTATTTTATGCCTTGTTATGATGGGAGTTGGAGTAAAATTGATAGGTCTAGATGAGGAGGAGTTAATGGATATGGTAAACAGACCCATGATCAATAGCCTTGACAAGAGAGCTGTAATGATCGTGGTATACATCTATCGAACATGGTACTCAATCAAGTCAGTTCCATGAATTATGGTCAATACCTAATGATAATGTTGTGGTACCATCTACAGTACGATGTACTATTCTTGTGGCATCTACTGTAATATCTTATTTTGTGGATATAGGTTCTTAAAACTCTATTATGTCTATATCTATCATGGAGAGTATCAGGAAATAGATAAAATATTACTATGGTTTAATGGCCCTAGATACACTTTTATGGGTACGAAACGAGGTCATACGCTAGTGTAGGGACTATCCCCTTGAGGTAGGAAGTTACCCTTTCTTATGGAACCTATATGTTCTCGAGATGACAGTTTTCAATTTCATTATAAAAATGGATCAGTTAGTTCAATATCATTATTTTGTAGAATTCTATCATTGTAATATATCGTTTACTTCGCCAGAATGTAAGAGTTATCTCCATAATTGTGACTAGGATGTACAGGCTGGTATAGATGGACTAGAGAAACATCGGATAGGTTGAGTGACTTCCCAAATCAAAAATCTCTTCATAAAAGATTTGTGTTTATGAAAAGTTGATTTCCCTTCAGTATTGGATTTTTTTAGGTATGTATTTCTCAACAACATTTCTAAATTACCTCATGATAGAGTGGTAGAGCAAACAATAGAGCATTTTTTAGGAGTATCACTAGTGTATAGTCGTCCAAATTAAATGGCACTACTTGAGCTTCAGGAGATGAATCTGTAGCTAGTGTATTTAGGTTCCAAAGGATTTATACGACCCCATACGTCCTCTGGTGGTTTGGACATGCCTTTTACCATGAACTCAAAAGAAACCTTGCTTCTTTTCATGGATTATGGATGGTTAAACCCGCATAATGTCTATAACTTATATTAATTCCTCAAATTGATGATATCTTCAACCAAATCTAATTATAAAAGGTCTTCTACAAGATCTAACTAATATTAGGATAACATCAATTTAGAGTTAGACCATTACACATTCCTCTAACAACATTTTAAAGAAGGTATGGTTTGTATAAGTACCTTGATTAGTTGTTTGGTATTACAAACATGCCCTCCATTTTAAAGGCTATGATGAATATGGTTTCCAACCATTTTGGTCTCTTTTGACATGGTATTCTTGGATTACATGTTGGTGTATTCTCACACTCATAGTGACCATTCCAAATATCTTAATATCATTATATTTCCACTCTGTGAGAATCAAATTTATGACAATCATGCTATGTGCCACTTCGAGGTCAACAAATTTTTCTTCTTGGTCATATAATATCTAAATCAAGAGTATTTTTTGACCTTGAAAATATTAGTTCGGTAGTTTCGTAGTAGAATCCCAATAACATGTCTGATATATGGAGTGTTTTTAGGCTTGTTTGATATTATTATTGTTTCATAACGGACATCTCACATCTTCATTAATCTCTTACGAGTCATACAAAAAGAGTAGAAAGTTAAAATGGTACAAATTATATGAGAAATGCTTTAATCATATGAATGAGAGGGTTGTATCAACACATATTCAAACTTTACTGAAGCTAGGCATATGTTATGATTTCTTTTGTGATGCATCAGTCATCGGCCTAGAAGCAATTCTGGTGAAGGAGGGAAGAGTCATTATGCATGGTTCACGGTGCTTGAGGCCTTATGAGAAAACTACTTGAATCATGACCTTGAATTGTTATTAGTTTTTCATGTCTTATGTTGGAGAAGACATTATCAATTTGGTTAGCACTTTGTTGTGTATACAGACCACAAGAGCCTCAAATATTATTTTTCTCAGAATGACATGAACATTAAACAATGATTATTAGTTGAATATATAAAATACATTTATTCTGATCTTAACTATTACCATGGGAAGTGAAATTTAGTTGCAGGTGCATCGAGTTGGAAAATACATACAAATTCAATATGAGAATCCAATGATTAATGGTAGTAAATGGACCTATATTCTGAGATTCATATTATGTTTGCTGATAGTAATGAGTATTCATATCTCTCATCCTTGAATGTTACCTATTCCATCCTTATGTAGATGATGAGTATACCATTTTTAGATCCTAATGGTTTGGTACACTGTGATAGTATATATGGAGATAACCCACCTCAGGATTGGTATGTGGATAGAGATGAAATCCAACGTCTATGTTGACATTTATTGGGTTCCAACATATATGAGAGAGGTGTTGATGTGTGTGTCCCACACTTCTCAGTGGACAGTTCATCTGAGAATTTCTATTATGTATTGAGACATGAGATTCCAGTATTGGTGTCTTGAAATGAAATGCCAGATAGTGGTCTTTATCCCTTAGTGTCCCATCTATTAGATGGTGAAGGTGAAGCACAAGAGACTTGTGGGCTTGCAACAACCACTTATAGTTCTGATATTAAATGGGAAGATATTTCAATCAATTTCATAGTCAGGTACTACGATCTCCGTGGGGAAGCGATGATATATGTGTATCCATTGACTAAATAATGAAATCATCCCACTTCATAACTATTCAATATTCGTTCTCATTTAATGAGCTTGGAAGAATATAAATATGTGAGATCATACCATCCTATGGGGTCCCTTGTACTATAGCATTAGTTAGGGATTTATGTCCACTTCATGGTTCTTCTAGGGATTGTATAGGGCTATGGGAACCCAAATTATTCTAAGCATATATTTTAACCCATTGACCGATGAAAAATTAGAAAAAAACAATATAGGTTCTATGATATATGCTATAAATTTTTTTCCTGGATATAGACTGTTTCTGGGAGAAGCATATCCCTCACATCGAGTCCCCCATTAATAACAGCTTTTAGATTACAATTTAGATGCATCATTTTTTGGCCATATATAGAAGGCTATTTCGTTCACCCATGTGATTTATAGAGGAAGGTGATATATCCCAACTAGGTCCCTATCTCGTACATGAGTCTTTAGAGTCTGATAGTCTCATCATAAGGAGTATGACTACTGTTATGTCTTGGAAAAAATCGTTATTTCAATCACCATCAGTGGCCTCTAGAGTATGAAGCTAGTGATTTTGTTTCCCTTTTGGTATCACCCAGTTTTGTACATATACAGTTATTGAAATATGTTATGTTGTCACCTCATAACATATGGATGTTTGAGATTTTATATAGATTCAAGAAGGTAGCCAATCAGTTGATACTGCCTCATAGGTATCGTGTCATGCATGATGTCTTCAGGTCTCACATATTCTCATGTATCTTGCCTATTCATATCATACTTTTGATCATGATGATGTTGAGTTTTATGACAATGAAATTTTTTAGGATTACACATTATGCATCATTGGATGGAGAAAAAAGCCTCTCTAAGGCCCGTCAGTTCCACTGGTACCAGTGTTGTGGTAGCACGTCTGAGTACAAGATGAACCTTGGGAGCGAGAGGCCATCATATATGCTTAGTAAACAAAATTTTTCTCAGATATTTTTTCAACACACATTGAAAGGGAACAAATGAATGAGATTTTTTTAAGTGGAAAAGACTATTAGAACGTGGTTTTTCACTTATGTATAGGTCCTTTAAATTTCTGTATAATTACTTATCTTGGTCCTAATATGTATTATTAATGAGTTAGAAAAGGTATCAAAAGTTTTCAGGGAATGTTTAGAGCCTGAAACCCTTTTTTAGGAAACTAGCCATGTAGAAAGGTTTGACATGGTTATAACATGGTTTACCTAACCATGAGGATGGTGTTTTTCTGGATAGGGAATCCACACACAGTTGTCGTACATCTGTGTGACCTAACAGTGAATGTTCCCCTTCTACCAAGGTAACCATGAAAACTGTGTTTAGGATAAATTTCATGGTAATTTTACTCATTATAACATAATGGGATATTATCCCTATGACTTCATCTTCATATGAGAACCAATTAGATTAACCCCTTTTCCTTTGAATTTTTTTCTTTTTAACGACATCAGGTAGGAATCAGGAGATCTCTTTCGTATGAGGTTAGATGGAGCTTTTTCACCATGTTGGATGCGCAACTATAAGTAATTAAGACTATTTAATAATTTCTCTTTATCTCTTTCTCATATCCTATTTAACAATGTTTGAGTGTTTTCCTATTTTTATTAGATCTAATTCAATCCGAGAAAAATAAAGTACCAGTACTGTAGAAGGGGGTTCGTACAATATAAGGGTGGCTGTTCTATAAATCATCCCACAAGTCTATTGATATTGGAAGTTGTCTTATTCCCCCCACCAAATTCAATATGATCCATTTATAGAATTTACATGCCATTATTATATATGTTATTACAATTAAGTATTTCTCTATATAAATATGTGAATAGTTTTTTATGCTTATTCCAACAACTCCATTCATCCCATGAATGACCTAATTCCTTAATTGTCATTTTATTTTTTTGACACATTGAGCCACCATTCAAATGTGATTTTTCTTGAACTCTATATGGGTATGATATTATATATTAAATGGCTTGATTTGTATTTTTCATTGCATAATAGAAAGTACCATGTATTCTTACCACTTGACCCACCTAGGGCATGTGCTTAAATTTGACAATAAAAAGTGTAGAGAGAATTGCAAAATATACTAAGGATGTGACATGGACTTAAATTTGAATGAATAACATTTTTCATATCCATAAACCCATTACCACATTAATGGATGATTGTGGAATGAATCTTGAATATGAAATATGATTTAAGTGGATTAACTGAATTATTTTGGGCTACATGTCCTTGTAACAATACTAAAAGGAAGGATTTGAACTAGATGACTATATTAAAAGCATTCATACTACATTACCTTGTCATAATAATGAATGGAAAGGCTTTACCCAAATGCCTTTATTTAGAGGGTTCAAGCTACTTGAACTTTTCAATCAAATTAATAGAAATTTTTTGATCGATGGAAATATTACATGACATTATACTTAGGCAGTAATGGAAGGGCTCAATCGTACCCTGGAATATAATTGAAGAATGTCATGATGTGTTATGACCCCCATTTGATTCAAGGATATAGATTTCATAGGATGAAACCCTCTTATATCTTGATACTTTTTTATTCGTTAGTTTCCGGATATTATAACATAGATCCTCTTATATATAATTATAATATTCCTCATACACACTCTCTGAATCTAGTATTGACATGTTTGTACCATTGTTATATGCCTTATGGCCATGTATCATGTTAGCACCATTTTAACATAGATGATCACCTTCAACATATGGGGCACATCATTTGGTGTTCCTTTCAATATGCTCTTTGGATTCTATTCTAAACCATGTCGTGCTATAATTACTATTAACTTGGGTACCATTGATGTCTACATTTTAATGGCTATTTCCTTAGAACATCATTACTAAATTTCATTACTAGTTTCTTAGCCATACAATAGAAATAACACTATTACTAACATACTACTTATTTATAAAATGGTAATAATCATGTAATGAATTGTTTACATGTTCATAAACTAGATGAGAGATGATTTAAGTTATAGGGTATTTAGTTATACTGAATTGTTTCACATTATATATCCATACATGCCCACTATTAAATTAACATTACATTATTTTTATGTTATAGACATAGTTGGTGGTTTCCCATGGATATTAATCCCACACACTCTTTGAGGGTTGTTTGGTGCCTAAAGTAGATTAAATGGTTACATAAATTTACTAGGGGAATTATACAACATCAAGGACCTAATTTTTTAGTATTTATTATAGATCTTGATAGCATAAAACCAAGTTCGATCAGAAGTTACATAGGTTTTTATATTGATTTACATCAATCTTTTGTGGAACATGTTATTCCTATTTTCGGGTATCCATGTTTTCTAGTTTTCTAGTACAAGACCTATCATCCAATGAAGTTGAATGTTTTTCAAGTTGTTTCAGTTATTATTGTTGTTGTCTCTAATTTCCAGTGTTCCTTCTGTTTACTTATATTACTTCTATTATTTACCTATTTTTACATTCACATGCAATGATACATTATGGAAGTGTGGTCATAGTCTCCCCACAAACACACCTCATTCCCTTGTAGCTAGTAGAATGACTCTTGGATTCAGGGAGATGCGCTTGAGTCTTTGTGGCCCACTGGGCTCGGGACACCCATTGAGCGACATCCAGGACATGGACATCGCAGCTAAAAATACATCCATATTTAATATATACACCACATCTAATAAAAAATGTATTAGATATAGATATAGTCCCATATAATACATGTTTATATAATAAACTTCATTAAATGTTAAGGTGTATGGAATCTATTTTTCATTATTAACAAAAATATCAAATATTTAAAAAATTGGTAAAATTTCCACTAATGTAATATTCACTTATATAATTCAAAAATGATATTCATTTGAAAAAAATAATATTTGAAATTATTTAAATATACCTTTTATATGGAAATTAAATATATAATGAAAAGATATTTGTATATAAAAATAAACTTTTAAACATTAAATTTTTTTAATCTATTTTAATATCAATTGATAATGAAATTACTATTAATATATTTGTTTTAATTTTTTTATCATATTCATCTTTCAAAAGTGAGATATTTATTTTATTTTGTAAAATATACATCACATTAAGAAAATTTCCTTCAACAAATATCCCTTTAAACATTTTGCAGTTTCTGTTACATTAAATTAATTATTCACATTATTACACATAAAATTAATCATTAAATAAGTAATTAAATAAAAAAATATATAATTATTCAATGAATTTATATATAAATATTAAATAAAAAATATTTATTATCTTTTTATTTACCTGAGGAATTTTTGATATTATAATTTTTGTATTAACAGTTCACATAATATTTAACCATTTTAATAATGTGTATTACTATTCAGTTCAGTATGGGGTTGTATATGAATCTTGATATTTAAAATGTTAAAATTATTTACGGGAAATATTTTTAAGAAAAATTATGTGCAGTACACCCTGTATCTTTAATAAATTATCTATAACCTAATTATGTACTCATAGTCATGTCTATATTACTAAAATATTCATTCATTTAAATGACTATAAAAAATCCCAATAAACCACTAAACATGAAATCTTTACCATTTTTCTTTTTCATAGAAGGTATGATTGTTATACCAGATGAAGTTATTTTTCATATGTCTGATAATTTTTATTAGATAACTTTTTGAATTTTAAAATATATATTAATTTCAATCTTGAACATCAACTTCAATTTTAATCTAGTTATATTGACTCCATAGTCCAATTATATAAATTACTGTTTATAATAAAAGTGAAAATTCCATCACATCATGTTTTAATGAAATCATATAAAGAAACTTATATTACATCAATAAATGAACAAATTTGCATAAAATGTGTTTATTACTTTTTTATTTATAGAGTTGATATGATCCATGACGATAATAAAAAACAACTTCTAAAATTTAATGTGGGTTGATCCATGATGTAAAATGGGCTCTGATACTAATTCATGAGGCCATGAAGATTACATAACAATATTAGTGCTATGAATTTTTGTTATATTTCTCTTTTAATAATTTTTGTGAATATATGATACTTAAAATATCTCTGTTAAGTAATAATTATTCTATTGGATTTTTATTCATTATGATATTTACTATGAGAGAAAAAAAAATTGTTTTACACAAAAAAATTTCAATGGTACCTTAAAAATATGATTTCATAGTCCTTTAATTCTCATTTTTCCAACCCAACAAGAATTTTTTTTTCATTTTATCAAAATCAATTAACATTGATTCATGAGGATAAAACTGAATTTTATTTTACCAAGTAAGTATTTATATTTTATTGTGTAATTCATAAAATTATAAAAAATTAAGGATTTAAATAATGAAAAATAATAATATGGTTGAAAAAAATTAGTATCGCCCATATATCTCCTTAGTCATTATAGTGTATTTATTTCACAAATACTTCAATATGAGAGAGGTGTTTGAAGAAATATGACCTTAAAACAGACATGTATTATATATAAACATTCATGAAAAAAGTTGAATCAAACTATTTATAGTCATGTCTAATTATTATGGGGACCCATGAATATATTTTCCCTCAAATTATTGATTTATATTATGGGAAAATAATAATAATAGATATCGTCTCATTTAAGAACTCTTTTATTTATTCTACATATTATATAAATTTTTTTCTTATTCAATGTATTATCATAATTACTGTCACACACATAATTTTATTTAAATAGTATTCCATTATTTTATTATGAAAATATTTTTTAGAAAAAAAGGGGAAAAACATTATACATTAGTGTTCACTAAATGGAGAAAACCCTAACAAGTCCACTAACTACTATTTTCTATTAATAAAATGAGGATCTAATAATAATCGGATATTTTCTTACAAAAATATTTATAATTAAGCAGATTTCAAATGTCCATTATTAATATAATTAATCTACTAAACCATTTTAATTTATTTTTATATACAAGCGGTTTTAATAAATATATATCTCAAATTCTTACAAAGGATTTAATAGATTTTTTTATTTCATAACCATTTATAGAATTACTCAAAAATACTTACAGATACCTTTTATTTATTGTTTATATTAGAAGATTTGGTATATAATCTAATTATAATTAATTTTTCTATCAATAATTACTTATATTGTGAATATTATTTAGAATCATTCATAGACCATGATATCACTATAATGATCTTTTTTGAACTGTATCATGTTGTTTCACTACGAAATAAAATAACACTTTTGGATCGATAGCTTTTATTATGAATAGTAATTGAGGTTAATAAAGGTTTATTATAAATATTAAATTAGTAAAATTTTGTATATAGTTATATTAAAAATATGAATAATAAATCATTTGGTATTATATATTACATATTAATGATGAATTCTAAGATGTTAATCCCCTTATAAAAACACTATGAGTATTCTGTATACTAATTTAAACTCAAAAAATACATACATTATGTATTCTATATACTAAAAATAAAAAAAAACATATTAAATAGACACTTTTTATAAATAAAAAATGATTCATCATGATAAAACACCATCACATTTACTATTATTACATATTCTTCATGGGAGGATAGAATATATTTTCATCCAAAACATGTTCAACAATATGAATTCTCATGTATCTATGTTGTATAAAACATTCTCTCATGGATGTAAAATTTGAACATAAAAATAAAATTAAATAAAATTATTTATATGTATCCTTTCAATCTAAATCATATTTATTATGAATTACTATGTCTGAAATCAATATACATATAATAATTTTTTGGATAAACCATTTATTTTCTATTTTATTTATCTCATTACCTATTATGATGATGTCAAACCATAATAAATTAATTCATTAATCATTAATATGTCATTAATATAATATAAAATAAAAAATCATTACATTTTAAATAAATAATATTTTAAACGCATGATCATATATCTTATAAATTAAGTCAGTTTGAAAAAAAGGAAATCAAAATTTTCCACTCCAGGGTATAGATTCTTATTCCATCATCATTAGATGGAGTGATGATTTAGTAAGAACTAAATAAATAAATAAATTTAAATAATTAAATATGGGAATAAATAATTTAAATTAAATCATGTTCAATCATTCTTACATAATTTACCCAGTATTCAAAATAGACAATAAATTTCTCTGAAGAAATTTTCAGATATTAATATGTTTTCCAATACAGGAAAAAATCTACATATAGAATTATAATACTATATTAATTTATGATTTTCTGGACTACTCATCTTTATCACTAATTTATTCATCGTTGAAAATTTTAATGTTGTACAAAAATTCCTAATATCTTAAAATATGAAACACCTCTACAACTGTTTTCATTGGTCCGTTCCTTTACATTTTTATAAACTTATTAATATGAAGGACCTCAATTTCATAAAACTCCAATAAAACATTATTGTTCCTCAAAATATATATATTTATCCATTAATTATTCCCCAATTATCTCATTATTCATGTATTCTAATGATATTTGTTTTAATTTTCTATTATTTATAATATAACTTTCATGAATTTGATAATACTTAATAAATAAGCTATGAAAATCATATAATTTAATAATTTAATGATCATGATATTAAAGTGTTTATAAAATTGAATCAAATATTTTAATCACAGTATTAGAATCAGAAAAATTATTATGAACATTGACTGAAATAGTGTATGAGAAGATTCATTTTGGAATGATGGTTCCATAAAAATCAGTGGAATTGACACAATTGAGATTTAATCAATGAAACTAATATTCAAATATATTGTGTTTGTTAATGGTCTTGAGAAAAATTATTTAATATACACAATTATGTGATAATTATACTAAATTTATTTTAAATTAAATCTCATATCACATAAATGGGATAAAATGTAAAATGTTGGATAATTATAATAGTTTGTAACTTATTCCAAACTGGCGATTGAAGTAATTTTTTGTATTCAATTTTAATATATTAAAATGAAATTTGGAATAAAAAAGATACATGCATTTATGGTACAATTTCATGTAATATTTGTAATGGAAATGTGGAAACATATTATATCTAACTCAAGAAGTAAATATAGGACATTTAAAAAAATTCAAAATAGGGATATTCTAAAAGATTTTCCGAAAAGTGTAAATTCACTGCACTAAGTCACATTAATTAATATATTATAATTTATATGGGAAATTGAGAAATAAATTAACTAGATGTTATCTATATGTTTTCCTATTTATTTATTATTTTACACTAATTACTACTGATATGTTCACGAACTACAATTAAAAGGTAGTGGATATGTTAAAAATTCTCTTATATGATGTTGATAAATAACTAGGGGTCAATATAAAGAAGTTGATAAATAATTATATAATGGTGTATAATGTTGATTAATTGGAATCCAATATTATTATTAATTGGATAAATACTCATTATAGTTATCATTATACTCTCTTTAAAAAGGTAATTTTAGAGATAAAATATTTAATATAGATTGATACTATAATAACATTAAATACAAAAATAATTCTCCTAGAATTTTTCGGGAGTGAAGATATGGGTATAGAGATGCACATTAATAATAAGTTAATTTTAAAACTAAAATAGTACATTACTATAATTAATTGTTTTAAAATATGAATCCTATGATGAATTAATTCAATATTTTTTGAAGAATAAGATTTAAAATTAAAAAAAATCAATGATTATTTTTTGAATATGATAAAAAGGTGTTTCCATGGGTAATTTACAAACATAATATTCTACATTTATTATATTAAGAGGATTAAAAATATCAAATAATTTTTATGATAGTTTTATTGACCATGAAAACAATATTGGAATGAAAAATGACAGATATTTTTAGAAATATAGAATTAGATTGGTTTATGATTACTGAAATAGTGAGTGAATAAGAAACAAAAATTAAATAAGACCAAGATGAAGACGATTCAAAAGTATACATTGGTGATGATGGGGATATTGGAGATAAAAAATTAAAAAAACAATAGTTTAAGAAGAATCTTTTAATATAAAATAAAATTAAAACAAAAAAACATTGGTTCAGACTAACATAATATTTATAATGGATAACTAAACTCTAATTATTTCTTATGTTGGTCCAAAATAAATATTTATATATAGAGAATAAATAATTGATAAACGTAACAAATGTGTTTATGGATCATATTGTGTGGAATGACACACGATATCTTGTTCCATGACTAAAAGGAAAATTGTCGTTGGATCAACATTTTTATTCAAAAACATGATCAATAAATAAAAGTAGTGTTTCATAAAAATATATATTAGTACAAAAAACTATTTCTTTGGTTGATATAGATACTTTTGATGAAATATTATCTTTTATTGATACACATAAATTCATATGATTGTTTTTGAATATTATTGATCATTTATATTTTGATATATTTCAATTGTATGTACAGTTAGATTTTCATTAATTGATAACATGAGTCAGAAGTATATATTTCACAAAATTAATTTTTTGTTCTATATAATGATTTAACTATAGTATTTAAGATAAATAGTGATCTATATGAGCTAATGTAAGACCTCTTAGAGTGTTATTCATAACGTAATATCTTCTTAAGATGATTTAAAGTAAATATTTTTTATTTAAAACCCAATATTTATTTGAACTATGTGTGTAAATGTACTATATTTTTATATTCATGAAATATTTTTCACCAGCCATGTGATTAATTTGCATGAAAAATGAAAACATGTGTTGAAATGTATATTCATGGAGAAATGAGATTCTTCATGGGATTTCAAGTTATAAATAAATAATATTTCACCCTTCTATCCCAACATGATAATTATTGATTTTAAATGTAATATTTCAAAGTGGAATCTAAACCTATGGTTGTATGGGTAAATTTTGGAATATTTTGGGTTAAGGAAGAGTATCTAGAAATGTGAATTCAGAAGGATGATGGGTCTTTTTATTAATCTCCCTTCATCAACACCCACTATGGTTTTTATGGTAATTAGATGATTGTTATCAATGTAATATTTTATAATTACACATGATGGTGAACAAGGTGGTTTTTAAACATATGAATGGGACTATAAATTCTGGTTTTATTCACAGAAGTGGTTAGAAATAGAATATGATCAGATACCTTGATAATGATTAAGAAAACGATTTTGATGGAAGTAAATGAACAAACCATGATACATTATTTTTTTGGTGAAATATCACCATGATGAAATTATACTGATAAAAATGTAGTGGGATTGAAAATATTAAGTATGAGGCCACTATACAAGATTTTATTAAAATAATATTGTTAATAGATTAGTTGTATGGTTTAAAAGTTATAATTTTGAATCCATTAAAAATTATATTTGATAATCAAAGTGAAATTAATTATTCTATAATTAATGTTTATCTTTTTATATCTAATATAATTGACATACGATATCATTTTCTCAATGATATTTCTTTGAAATAAATATATGAGGATTTATTATATACTATTAATGTATCACTTATTATATATCTTCACCAGGCCCACACCTGAGAATAAATTTGAAGGATTTATGATGAATATGAATGTTAATAACTTCCATATCACATAAGGAAATGTTATCAGCACATTTCTGTATATTATTTCCTCAATGATGATAATATAAAAAATATATTTTATATTTTTTAATAAAAAGAATATATTTTATGGGAATATCAAGAGAAATTAGTCAATTAATTTAGCTAGTTTCCTTTATATTACTAGGAAAAATGATTATTATCATAGAGGGTTGTAAATATATAATAAAATTATTAATATATATTTTTCAGTCTAGATATTTTACATAAAAATGTATGAGATTTTAGGAAATATTTTGTGAGTTTCTATTATTAGAAAAATTTCAAAATTAAGAGATTAAAGAACCCAAAAAATTGATGAGGGTGTTTTTTATTTTCTTATTTTTTTAGATTCCTTAATCATGTTGTGAGGTATTTTGAGTTTATTTGAATTACTTGTGTCTATTTTAAGAGATTTTTCTTAGAATTAATAAATATATGATTTTCTTTTGTAGAATATGAATAGTGGACAAAGAATAGAATATGTGTGGTTTCTTCAAAAACATAATCCAAGTGAAGTGGTTTATGTCTCATTGATATATAATGGTATAAAATTTGATAGATAATAGTGGAATTGATATTATGAAGAATATATTATTGTTCTTTTGGGTAACATTAATTATGAAACGATACAAAAAATAATATGTAAGTGTACATGAGAGAGAGTGAGATTTGAAAAATTACTCTAGTCACACTGTGATTCATAATGGTTAGTTTCATGAAATATAAGCTATATTATAGTATTTCTGTGAAAATAAATAAATTTAATTGTTGAGTAGAATGATATTTAATAAATTACATGAGTCACATTGTGATGTCTATGATTCATCTTCATGATAAATAAGGGCGATCATAGAGTACAATGCAATCAATAAGGCTACTCTTAAGGTTGAAAATATAATATGGTTTTAGAGTCACAATGATATGTAATATTTAATTAATGATTCCAATATATATGTAAGAGTTTCTATATCATATGTAATTTCTATCATCCAAGACATATTATCCATATTCATATATGTAAGGGTGATATAATATATTGAAGAATATGTAACTCTAACCAGAAAAATAATGATAATATATAAGGGTTACTATATAATAAAATATTATGTTTATATTGATTCAAGTAAGATGATCATTCGATAATGTTATCATGATAAATAGTATCATGTAATGTGTATTTATTATTATTGAAATATGACCCAATATGATAATTAAATTAAAAACTGTGAATATTTTTCATAGATATTATAGGATTTAAAATATAATATTTTAAATAATTATTGAAGTTCAAGAATCTATATTTTAACTAGATAATTTTTTACATAATAAAAATGGAAAATTATTATACCATAAATTATGTGATATAAAGTGTTCAAATTATTGAAATAATATGTAAATAAATCTTTGAATAAAAAAAATTTGAATAAAAAGAAGACAATTTCATGTTTGAAATTTATAAGGGAATGAGTATTTTATTATGTTAATTATCATAGGAATCAAAGAGATAAAAAAGAGAGAGTGTTAATCCAAAAATATTTGGAAAAATGATCATGTGCACTGAGAATTAATAAAAAATATAAGAAAATACATTTACAATTGTATTAATATATCTTAGAATTCAAATATTCTATGAGAGATAAAGGTCTATGATTCTTTACAGAAATTAAAATTAATTTTATTCATATATGGGGATATAATATTAATGTTATCGTTAAGAAAAATATTTTTACTGAGGATAATTAGGACAATTTATAAGTTTATCTTTACAAAAATATGATAATTATTTTTAATGTTTGAGAGGAATGTTGACTTGTAGGAAATTTTATTGGTCATAAAGTATCATTCATATACATTATATTTGAATAATAATTTTTTATATGGTGATGTTGCGGTATTATATAGTTCAATTGAAAATATTTTGAATATATTTAGGTTAACCTCATTGGAATATTGTGTAAATACTATAAAGATATATCAAGAGAATCATGCTGCCACAATGGTCAAGAATATTTTATTCCCCACTCTTATAATTTCAAGGAAACATTACAGGTTTCAAGGAAGGATTATATAATTATTATATTAACATAATAATATTAAAGGATATATTATTCCATTATCTAATAGTAACATTATATGTGTGATAAAACAACCAACTTAGAATTGACCCAATCCTAGAAAAAATTATTCAACTTAATAAGGTAAAAACCTTGTAAAAACACAATTTGTACTTTATTTCATTCAATCAATTTTCATAATGTAGAGAATAATATTTTACATGTGTGTATAAATAATTTAACAAGTATTAGAGACTTATATTGAAGAATAAATTGTAAATATATTATCTTTTATTTACTCCCTATTTATGATAAATCACCACATACCAAGGAAATTTGAGTTGTTTGAAAACCTATATTCTGATACACTGTAATTCATGATTTATTACATAATTTATATATAATACAATACAAAAATATCACAAGGCATAATATGATTTCTAAATTTTAAACATAGAACATTAACATGTAACATGTGTATAATATCATTTTTAAAAACTCCACAATAAACCATTAAATTTCCATTTATGTTTTAAAAATGCTTGCGATAACCTATGGACGGACACATGAAATGGGTAGGATATAAATCCTAGTAAGGGAATAATAATATCATTTCATAATTTAAATTATTTCATTTGATTCAAGAGGAATACCAAGGTAACAAAAGTTGGATGAGAATACCAATCATCAGATGTACACCATGATATTAGATGATAATATAAATGAAACATGGGAATGTGTCATCAACATAAACTATGAAATTATAAAAATTAGTCCAAGAAAATCATGATGATATTAAAACATAGTGTTATTAATATAACCTATCATATGAAATTCATGGAATCACATTATATAAAAACATTAACAAATGCATTAGACTTCTATATAATTTGGGTACCACCAGTAAAATTCATATCATGTACATGTATAAGTGTTTCAAATAAAACATACTACATAAATATTTTGAGGTAAATTTGAATCCAATGATTAATTAATATGGTATGGGTAAATATAATTACACAATAAATTATTGAGATTTACAACTACATGAATACTATTTAGGTGAAATGTGGATGGATTTTCACGACACAAATATTTTATAAAAAAACATAGGGAAATTTCAGAATCATAATGACAGTACACAATGATTCGTGGAATGTATTAATGAGATTTAATTGGGCTTATCATGACCAGGATATCTTACATAATGTAATATGGATGTATAAAACATATCCAAACATAAAAATTTGGAAATAACAAAGTGTAATATAGGAATGGTTCTAAAGAGATCACATATATTGAGTGGGTGCTTCTAAAACCACTAGAGAATGTTATTAGAACATGGAGGAACCATTGTAAGACTATATAGAGGGAAAGGATGAGTAAATTCATGATCTATTTTTTTGAGGGAAGAGGAATTGGATTTTTTTGGTATTAATATAAAAAGAGAGGTTAAATCTTTATTAATTTCTAATCATATGTTTTAGAAACTGTATAATAAAATAATCATAAACACAAACATTCCTATGGGTTTATACCCAAATATTTAGACAATAAGGTGGGGTATTATTTATTTTATAAGTTTAAAATTATAAATAATTTTAATAAAACCCTTTGTTTTGTAGAAGTGGGTCATTTTGATCAAAAAATATTTTTATAACCATAAAATATACTAATGGTTTTGGGGGAATCCTTATGGGCTTAGAAAATAAAAAAAATAACATCAAAAACAAATTATTTTTAGGTTGAAACGTATTTTTTTATTTATAATCTATGATGTACTTATTATAAAACTTTTTCAATTTAATGATCTTATTATATATACTATATATTTATACTGTATATTGTTTTCCAAAAAAATCAACATTCTCTGAAAAATTAAAATAAATATTATTTTACTAATTATAATGATATGATTTGAAAAATAATTATAATTTTATAAATATATTCCTCTAAATATCGATATTAAAACAATAAACAATAAAAAAATATTGAAAAATACATATTATTAAAATGATAATGTATTTTTATCCCTTATAGAAATTACATTTGTATTCTTCAAATTATATAAATATTTTAAATTAAATAAATATTATTTAATAATATTATTTACTTAAAATAACATTTATTTTAAAAAGTAATTATTTCCCCATATATATATTTCATTACTCATACTTTATACTTACAACAAATTTTTTTTTCATTATATCATAATATAATTTTTATAAAACTCATTATTTAATTATTTAATAAGTTCTAAAAAAATTGATAAATATAATAAATATATTCTCATATATTGAAATATAAATATTCTTTCTATTACGGTAAAGATACAGAACACATTATTACACCATTGAATGAACCACAGGTAAGGTGATCAATGCTGGCATTTAATGGGGTGGATCCACAAACATGTTTCCAAACATTAACTTTTTATGATTAGAATTCACATGTAAGAATTTTTTATCAATAGAAAATTGTTGAATATTGGTTTGTAATTATTTGGGAAAAAACAGTGTAATTTCTTCTCCCATGGTTTCTACAATATGTTTTCTTCACAGGCTAGGATCTGGCAGGTCAAGGCCCTCCATTAATTCATCTATGCCAATTTTATTTATCTTAACACTCTATATATACTAATCCAAAAAATAAATATACAATTTTTATATTATCAACATTTTATATTATTTAATGTAATATCGAATTATAAAGGATATAACTTATAACGATACATAAAACTCATGTACAACATGTGTTTTCAACAATTTTTTTTTCTAAAAAAGAATTTTTTTCATTTGGAAAATTAATTTCATGTATAAAACAATGGTTTCTTCAATTATTCCCTACTTTCGAATTTTTACCCTCAACATTTCAGTTCAGACACAAAATTAGATGATGGTACTTCTAGTTTATATCCATTTTTGATCGTAGTACTCTACATAAAAAATGTAGTTCCTTTATATTACATTGATATGGCGAGTTGCCTTACTTTGTAAAACATTTTTACTATCATTTAAGATCCTCACCAGCCACACTTTGTATTAATGATCCTTATCTAATAGTACAACCAAAATATTTAGTACAAGCGACAGGTTATATTTGTACTTCCTCAAGTGGAATTCATGGAACATGTATTTTATTAAAGAGGTGTTAATTGGGAGTTCTTATTGATATGAACCAGCTCTAATGTGATCAAGTATCATAAAGGGTTCATAGTATATAGGAAAAAAATTCTCTTATTCAAAACCATTTTAATTCTTCCACATTGATATATGATGGATAAAAAATTTATAACTCCAAACTCTATGTCTCGTTGATGATAGTACACACTGCTTTTGGGTCATGTTTCGTCGTATTCATGTTACAATTAATGGTCTATACCATCTCTGTCATTTCAAATATATAATCAGGTACCCCGAGTTTCTATTCTCCAACCTCATCACAACACGTATGAGTTTGAAACCACATACCAAAAAGAGCCTCATAATGTTCTATTTAAATGATACAATGGAAACTATTTTTTGATTAAAAATTCCACTTCTGAAGCTATTGATCCAAAAAATACTTAGAAATCCATTTACAAATATATTATTATATCCACTTGTGTTTTAATGGTTCTCACTAATTGAACATATCTCTAAATGACATAAGAAGAAATAAAACATATCATTTTATCCAATGCATGTCGTAGAATTATCCAGAACCCAAAGGTAACCATTATATGATGATAACATACAATGGAGAGTCGAAATCCATCAAGAATTAAAAATTCTATAATGTATATCTAGAAGATTTGGCCAAGATAGAATTCATCCTCGATAGTAATGAAATTCCTTGACATTAAATAGAGATCAACAATAACATATATATAATTATCTCTTTTAGATATCCTTGTGAATCCTACCAAAAAAAATCCAAATTTAGGTTTTCCATTTTCTATACTACTGTGGGAAATTATTGAAACCTAGTATTATAATTTTTTTAATTCATAATTAACATGTTCCAATTCCAGGAATTTATATTCAAATTCAAAAATATACATCTAAATGTCATAACACATGATGTTTTTCTTCATATCTATTTACAAGTAATTGATTCATTGGTAAATATTTCTGAAAGATCTATTAAAAGTATACATAATTTCTCAAAAATGTTCTAGTTTTTATATAACACATATTCATATTCCAAACCATATAAATCATTGCTTACAAAATATGAACTCTTGTACAATCAATACATTTTTTTGTAGCACCTCATCATCATTCTATGACTATATTATCTTTTCATGAATGGATGGTTGAAATTTTTTGTATAGAGTGTTATGATGCTCCTTTTCATATTCCCATTTCCATCTTTTACACTTCCGATAGGATAATATACATTAAAATCCTTATCATGTATATTATTGTGGGATTATTTATATTGAAATAATTTAATAATTTGGTTACATTCTCATGATTATAATTGATTGATGAATCATAATACATGATTATATATATTAAAATTCATTAGTGCATATATAGAATCTTTTGTGTTAATATATACTTAATTATTTTTTGATTTTAATATAATTCATACTTCTCCCCATTTCCATAAGTTATCCAAATTATTAGTTTGATGATAACTAGTTTCAATTATAGATAATGTATTAGCTAGTTATTAAAATTTATCAATTATTTTTGTGATGCATAACCTAAAAAATTGTCATTATACAAGTGTAGATAACCAAATATTTAATTTGATGCATCGGTGTTGATAATAAATCCTTCCCCACGGATGGGTAACATGAATGCAAGTTTTTTAATTATCCTATTTAATAAATATAAAAGATATCATCAAATTCAGTAGTATAGAAAATCATAACTTCGTTGATTTATCATGGTTAATCAGATTGATAATCAAGATACATTTATAAGAAATTGTTGATTATACCCATCAAACCCAAGAAATCAATGAATTTATATCATATATGTTGTTCTTGTCCATTCATTAATTATTATTTTTTATGATTCATAGATATACCATTATTAGAGGTGAGATACCTCATAAATTGTATTTACATTATCAAGAAAGTAATCTAATATTTCTTCACATACCACATTCAATTAATAAAGGTAATTAAAAAACAAATCAAATTCACCTCATGTCGCTCCTTGAATTTAGTGTAGATAAAAAAAGTATTTATATGTACTACCACATTTATTTCATGGTAATACCTAATGATTCTATACATAATGTGTAAAAATATAGTAAAAGAATTAGTGAGTCTAAATGGATTCAACTAACCGACTTCTTATAAGAAACTATGTCTTGGGGATATTATCCTTCTTTGGATTAGATGATAATATCGTGACAAATGATCCATCGTGGATAATTATTCGACTACACATAGTTAATTAATAAGTTATAAATCCATGTATAAGGATTATCCTTTTATTGTGATCTTATGGAGTTCGTGATAATCAATTTGGATATGTATTCTACCATCATTATTGTCAATTAAAAGGACAGGTACACCCCACATAGAGGAACATGGGCATAAAAACCCTTCATAGAAATTCTTATCTAGTTTCTTTTTTCGGTCATGTAGTTATGAAATAGATACTCTATATAGATTCATTAGTAATTTTAAAACCATAGATATATGTTTTAAGGATAAATAAATCACTCATATTGGTGGAATACTTGATAATTATTTAAGAAAACATAAAAAAATTCAGTTATAATGGGAATGTCATCAACGATGATGACATCTGTATTCTCAACCATTTGAGTTGGATATGAATGCTAAAAAAAATAATACGAATGATTGATATTAAAATAAAATAATATTATTAACCTCTTCCTTTACTATGTATATAATCAAATTTGAATTTTCAATACAATATATTATTTTTTATTATCAGTTAGTTAAGTTAAATATGTACAAAAAATCCTAATCCATTCCTATAATATAAAGACTTCTACTAAAGGTAGTATCAAAACAAGTAATGGTAAATTAAGAATAAAATTATTGATATATGAGATATTATATAAATAGGTTGTTATAATTTCCCCATTTTTCATTTTTAGGGGTAGATTCACTACTATTGTTTTTAGTTTTTGGTCTAATGATTTTGTAAAACATAAATTATTTTATAGAATTAATAGAACCACAATAAAATAGTTAATTCATTATTTTTCAATGAATAAATATTTTACAAATAATCACATATTTATCAATAACCACCTTAGTAAATGAGATGGAAAAATCCCAAACATTATCTCTTGGCATTGTTAGTTGTTTTCATTGGTTTTTGTTGACAAATCATTTATTATTACATTGATTAAAATTGTGTCAATTTTTGTTTTAGTATAATCATCAGAAAATATAATATGTATTGATGGGGGTTTGAATTTTTTACCACATTGGTGTATTTTACCCATCACGATTCTCTAGAATATTTCCATTCTATATTGCATATAAACATTTATTTATCCCCTTTATAAAATACCATTGATTCTTTATCCCAAACATTTAACAAGTGGGATATTAACATTTTATACTCCCATGATTTTTCTATATAACACCATAAGAATTAATATCTATTCCATATTTTATATCTTAGGACCCCTGAGATAGTTAATATTATATTTTAACCCTTTCAAAATTGATCACACATTAGACCACTTATTCATAGCCGTCAAAGTCTCAAATATACATGACTTTTCATATACTATGTTTTATCCCAACAAATAAGTATTAAACATTACTTTTGGTGTCATTGAAAATTATTTAGGCATATCACGAAAGTATTGTGAATTTCTACATGTTACCCCCATGGATTCATCTTTATTTTTTTGAGGATAAGTAAATCCTTCTCTATTTTTATTTAAAACTATGAGGAAAATATTAATTGAAAAAAATTATAATTATATCCACTCATTCACATCAATATCAAACAATATATTTTTTTTCCATCAACATCCTCCAAAAATCAATTTCTCCCTCAATATGATAAATAACTATTAAACCATTCTCAATTTCCATGAATATAATTATGTATATGAGTTTTTCAATAGATTTGATCTATAGTTTCATGATTAGAGGATATAGAGACCCACTAAAAGTTGATGGCCTTTATCCCATAAAGGATATAATTTTCGCAATCTATTTATTAGGGGGATGTGAGCATTCCTCCAGATTCATGATTCTTTCAAAAATAAGGGTTAATTGAGAAAACATTTTCATTAAGATAATGAATCGATGTCTCATTTGGTATGTCATCTAAATTGGTAAGTTATTTCATTTCCCCTCAAATTTCTTATAGACTAGATTTCCCCCATTTCAATCAATTGAATAAAATAGAGGAATGAATTAGTGTGAATATATTTTAAAAAATAAAACACATAAATAAGAAAAAATGAGCATTAAATGGATAACTCAAAAATTATAGATATTAAATAACCAAAGAATTTATTGGTTTCATTTATATTATTAGTAATCTATTTGCCAACATATAATTTTTTGGGAAATTTAGTCCTTTAATAATTGGTTTTCAGGAGCTTGTGACTTTAATAAATCATATAATATTTCAGTGTAAAATAAGGAGTAAATTATGGCTAATTTTTCATGCACCGGGTTACTATTGAGTTATTTTCCAATGAATCCTTTTTGTGTTATTACCCCTATGTAAAATTGTTACAAAACAATATCCAAATGTTATATTAAGACATATATTTTTTAAATGGAATGAAAATAATAAAAACCTTAACATTATTTAAGGATATTACTCAATGCTTATTATTTTCAAAAATCCATTCAATAATTTTCTTGAATCCAAATACATTAAAATAACTAGTCTTTGTCTATGACTTTACCTTTTATGAAAGATATTATGTAATATCTTAATTAAAAAATTATATCATTAATGTGAACATAATAAAATCAAATATGCTTATGGGAAAAAAAAATTCTATAAATTATGTTTATTGAAAAATAACTTGAAACATGGGTACAAAAAAATTATTAAAAAATCCACAAAATCTCCTTAAAATTATATTACTCACCTAAAAATCATGGGCTAACCTAGAGATATATAATTGAAAGGGGTGAGCTATAATTCCCCTAAGAGAGTAAAAAATGAATATATTATTATAATTTAGTACATATGAGCCATGAGGAATGTAAATGTAACTTAGTAAATATAAGAATAAAAAACATAGACATAAAATCATGATATAATATGATAACATAAAAGGTAATAATGAAATTTGGTAACAACATGGAATTATTAACATTAATAAATGTTGACCACTAAGAAATTATTTCATTTAGTGCATAGGATAGACTCAAACAAACAATAAATGGTATCCAATACTATTTAATAAATTCCCAATGTGTTTTTTCCGGAAAAAAATGTGTTTACATCAATGAGAATAAAATAGAGTGGTAATGGGGTTGGTTATTAACAATCAAATGTGTTTTTTCTAGAAAAATCACCAGATAAATTTGATGGAATAACAAGGGTAAATCAACATTCAATAAAAGGTTTAATGACAGTGAAATAACAAAATTATCACTTGTAAATAATTTGGATAATAATAGGGTTGCGGAAAAACATATCCCAAGATGAAAAATTATGAATAAATAGAATAAAGAGGTTATCCCTTACATTGGGAGGGATATTTTAATATATGGAAGTCTTCTTAAGAGCTTAAGAAACCATTTGAGGGCTCTAAAGATAGATATAATGATTAAATTCGTGAACAATGTGTGTTTAGTGAAGTGTAATGGGTGTTTGGATGTTTTTTTATAGAGAATGAGAGGGTAATTATTTATTAACCTCTAAAGATACGTTTTAGACTATATGTAATAAAATAATCAAAACCAAAAAAAATTCATACTTATTTCTCATGGTTTTCTCAAAGGAGGAGTGGTATTAAAAATTTAACAATTTTATGAACCTAAAATAATTTAATAATACCCTTGGTGATGTGGAATTAATTATTTTTCATAATGAAATAATTTCAAAAACATAAAATATAATATTCATTTAAAAGGATTTGATATTGGATAATGATATTTATTAAATAAAATCAAAGAAACATTTTTTAATGGGAATCATATTTTTTGTCTTAAATAATCACTATAGTTTTAATTATATCTTTTTCTTGTCTTTTATGATTTCATAATATAAACCATATATTTATAAAATATTTAATTTTTAGCTAAAAAGTAATATCTATCAAGAAATTAAAAAAAATCATTTAATTTAGAAATAATATTTTTGAATATAATATTTTTTTATTCAAAATAATTTTATAAAAAAAATGTGCATTTATTAAACCATAAAGATCTATTTATTGAAAATTATGGGTATTACATAAATTATACTTTACTATCCATTATAAAAATAAAATTTAATTTCATAAAATTATATTATCATTTATTATTTAAAAATATTTTATAATAATAATATTTTTCTTAAAAATTAAAGAATTCAACAAATTTGTTTTCTCATTAAAGCGTTATATTTCCCAAAAATAAAATATATATATATCACCATATCAAAATATTATTAATTAAAGACTCATTATTTATTTAATTTTAAAGTAATAATATACAAATAAAAACATAATATTAATTATTTTAAAAACAACAATATAAATATTTATACTATTAGTATCTATATATATAATCTGTTAGTACAACTATGTATGCATAGAGGGTATGGTGTTCGAGGGACCCATTTTCTTGGAGTGGTTGAGTGAATAAGAATTTGGAAATGATATAAATAATCCTAATCTTCCCTAATAAATGTTTTTTCTCAAGATTTACTTTATTGAATATCCACTTGGGCTCGATCATGATAAAATATCTTTGATATCACCTCCATTGTAATATATGATAAATGGGATTTATACGTATGAACCTATTATTATAGGACATATTTTTTTTTATATTTGGTAAATTATATTTATAATAACCCATTATATATAAAAATCATTAAAATAATTTTTTTATGGATATATTATCAGTAGTTAAGGGGCTATAATATTATTTTCAATCTTACTATATATAACATATAACATCTCAAAATAACTAATGTATGTAGTGGGGTTTATAAAATTTAACTTATTAATTTGTAATGGATTATATTGAAAATAAAATTTAATTGATGAAATAATGGGTCATTACTAGTGTTATTTGGTCATGTTGATGTCTCCTTAGATTGATCCTTTTCTGTTTAAATAGAAATAATGTAAATTTAATCAACTGATGATTTTTTTGACTGATTAGTCAAAATAAATTTTATTTTTCAAATAAATTAGATGATTTTATATCATATTTTATATGGTCTTTTGGGTTTTTATTGAGTAAAAATTGGTTTATTAAAAAATTAGAGTTATGATATATTGAAATTTATTAATAAATGATATTTGGAGGTTAAGGGAAAATAATGGAATAAAATATTTACATCCTTGTTTGAAAACATTTATTCAATGTAGATGGCACAAAAAATTCCAAAGATATATGTTATAGGCTTGACATTTTTTTAGAAGGTATCTTTTTTGTTAATGAAAAAATAAATTTAGACATTTAGGGAAAATTTTGATAATTTTAAAATTGTTTATAATGAAAATATTAATAAATAATTCAAATTGGTTAATATATATTTCACTAATATTAGTGTATTTATAGAAACTCTTATAGACTAAATTTTTTATAGAATCGACATAAAAAATTTCCTATAATATTTTATAAAATTAATTTTATAAAGAAATAAAATAATGACTTATATATTAATGAGTTACATAATACACATTAAAACAATTTTATGTGTACATTTAATGTGTTTAGGAATATTTAAAATGGGAAGACGAAAATTAAATGTATAAAATAAAATCAAGGTAATGAAAGTGAAATACTTTAGTGAATCTAATGAAAATAATTAAATTTACGATGATCATAATAATATAATGAAAATTATTCTAAATAAAATTATTTAAGGGAGTATATTGTATAAAGGGAAAATCACAATGAAATTATTTATGTTTTGTGGAATTTTAGACCATAATTTTAACTATCCAATGTAGACAGGTAGTGAGTAAGATAAATTTGAAAAGTAAGAAACTCATATGATTGAGATATTGTGAATAAATTCTAATATTAATATGAAACCAGTTGTAAGAATTAAACGATTACCCATATGAAAAATAAGATGAGTGGAAAAAAATAATCTGAATACACTCAACTCTAAAAAACAAATTATAATGGGAAATTATTGAAGTGGTCAATGAAATTATGAATTATGTTGAAATAAATTATGAATCCTAATTTAGTAATAGAGGCGGTGAATAAATGTACAATAATATCTTGTTAATTTGCAATCATGAAATCATGTCACCATTATAACACCCAATTCAATTAATAATAAAATAATTGTATAAAAAGGATTATATTATAAAAGAATATTTATATTAGTTTCATGAAAAGAAGAATGACTATATTGAAAAAATAGAACTTCAAAATTCCAAATTGATGAAAATGGAATAATATTGAATGAGAACAAATGAATTCATACAAAAAATAAAATTTTTTAAAAAGAAAAATTATTTACAAAAGATGAATCAATCTATTATATACTATATTGATAGGTACCTCTATCTATATGTGTCACCCTTATAATGTCCCACATTACCAAAAACTAATAATTCTTCCTTCCAAACCATAAAAACCTTCATTAAGTCCCACCACTCGTGTTCTCCCTCTGTTGCTCTAATTTTCCCTCCACATCTTCTAGGGTTTTAACAACTATATTTATCCCTCCACTGTTCATGTTTTTACCATCATTTCTTCCACTAAATCCACCATCATTACCTCATTCCTCTTCATATGATCTATATTCGTCACCTATGCATTCACCTCCTCCGTACCTTCTAATGTTTTAAAATACACCATCAACTAGTGATATTTGTTCCCTCTATATTCAGTAACCCTGGATTTTCACTATTGTAACATCTAAGCACTGCTAAAGAATGTCAAAACCTCTATTTTATATCCCTCTAGCTATGATAACCCCTTAGTTTTTCTACTATTACCCCTATCCCTACAACTGGTAAACAAATTCTTCACCCATGACCCTCAATTAAGGGGTGATTCTGAAGACTGAGATCAACTATTATTAGACAGGATGTTGCTGAATGTAGAACATCAGATTAGGTACCTAGTTGTAGTCAAGAGGAATTTGTTCTTTAAAAATACATAGTGCCCGCTATATAGATTGAATATGATGATGGTGCCTATAGGTTCTCGAGTGTTGTGGATCTGGTTTGTATTTGATTGCACTGGACATGATTTATAAAATGCATTAGTGAACAAATCTTGGTAACCCATTTTTTCATTATATTAATATTTATATTCACTATATTCATGTTCTTCACTTTTAATATTTTGAATACACTGTATACATGTTTTCTATTAGTATGTTATGTTATCGCTTTTTTCATGGTTTTAATGTTCTGTCCATTCTTTGAATGTTGTGTTCACTATTAATTTGGAACATTCATTACAAAATGATTCTACTATATATGTGTTTATATTAAAATTTATAATATTGTATTCAATGTCATTTTTTTCATTTTTAATATGTTTTGATTTTACTACATATGTGTTTCGATATTTTTATGTGTTCTAATAGGTCATTCTCATAGAATATGCAGTTTTCAATGTGTTTTCAAAGATAGCATTGATCCAAAATATCCCCAATCACCATAAAATGTAAATTGTATTTTTATATTATTATTTATATGACCTAAATTAGTTTGTGAACCTCTTATATTTTTTATTTTAGTGATATATAAGATGAAGTTTATTAATTTAAATTGATAATGCCTTGGTGGATGAAAAAATGATTGGATACATTCACAGGAAAATGAATCCACTATATATATATATATATCTATTCACTTTCATAATATTGTATTCACTGTTAGTTTGTTCATTATTAATAAGTTGTGATTGTAATACATATTTGTTTTCATATTTATATGTGTTCTAATAGTTCAAACTCATAAGAAATTAAGTTTTCAATTAGTTTTAAAACATATCATAGAGCCAAAATTTCTTTAATTACCTTACACTATTAATTTTTTTTTTATATTATCACATATCTAATCTAAATCAGTGTGTGTGCCCCTTTTTAATCTTTGTAGTGATAGAAAAGATGATTCATATTCATTTGATTATTTATTTTTTTGGGGGACAAATAAAATGATCTGATACCATATTATCTATCAAGGAACAAGACTTCTTTTAGTAGGTAGTCTCTATTTTAGCATTTCTGTATATTATACATACATAAGTTAGGATAGAGGGATTTATGTGTGATTTGATGAAGATGTATTGTGAAATGAGGTATTTTACATGGTCACGGTTAGATAATTGTGAGAGAAAAATATATATAAACTTCATAGTTTGGCCATATTTTGGGGATTTATACATATTCATGTGATAATCTTAACAAATTTCATGTGACTGTATTGTTTCCCATCATTTTCACTTATTGAAAATCAATAGATACCTTGATTATATATATTAATGTTGCTGTATCATTTCTTTTAATATGTTTTGTTTCTATTTGATATGTGTTTCCAACATTATATGTTTTATAATAGTTCATATTCAGCGGATATAAGGTTTTAAATGGGTTTTCAAACATATCAAAGAGCCAAAACATCCCTAATAACCTTTCATTATTAGTATTATTTTTATATTCATACATATATGACCTAAATTAATGTGGGTGCATATTTGATTTTACATTTTAGAGATGGATAATATGAATCATATTCATTTCAATTGATAATGCTTTGGGGGACAAAAAAGTATATAATACCATACTATCTCAAAAGCTACATGACATCTATGAAAAGGGTAGGTTCGATTTTATCCTTACTGTATATTATACATACATTGTTTAGGCCAAATGGTTTTATTTTTGAGTTGATGCAGATGTAATGTGAAATGAGGTATTTTTCATGGGCACTATTAGACAATTGTGAGTTACCAGCTATATATACCGCTATGGTTTGTTCGATATTTTGTGGTTTGATACATATTCATGATATTATGTTAACTAATTTCATATGTCTATATTGTTTCCATTCATTATCACTTATTGAAAAATCCTAGATACCACAATTCTATATTTTCATCTTGTTGTATTTTTTACCTTCGTTGAATTTTTATATTTTACAAAAACTAAATCTAAATTAACTAAATTAATGATTTTTTAAAATAATTAAATACATTTTTTCATACAACGTAGGATATATTCTCCTTGAGATCATAGGTATGAATTAGTGTAAAATTGGTCACAATTCTTGGAAATCACTTCTACCTACATAATACCTTTTAAATGTTGATAAAACAATGTTTTTTCATGATCATTAATTTATTTTTAATGCATTATTTACATATTCTACACAGATGAAGATTGTTTTAGTGGAAAAAATTGATCACTAGATCTCGTTCATAAGATTGGTATCAAAAGTTCCAGCCGTGAATTATAATGATTTCGAGGAAAATAAATGGGTGGACAAGATAATTCTTCTGTCAGATATGTATTAAAAATAGAGACAAATATAGTGTTTTACATCAATATTTGGTCTATATATTACACCATATCCCCTAATGAAATGGATATGCTTCGACATTCAAGTGGTCGAGAATTCCACTAACTGTATATAAGTGGTGATTTAGGTGAAGATTTATTTTGAGAAGAAGTAGTGGATTCCATTAGTGAAATGGATGATCTTCAAATCTTATAGAATAGGAATGTAGAGATACTTCAGTGGGTGGAATTTTTGAGATGTCATTTGGATTCAGAGATGTTGAAGATGAAATTGGATGTATTCATATTTCCATATATTTTGGTTGGATGAAATTTAATATATATATTTGTTGTTTACATTAACTATTTGAAATTATAGTGAATAAAATATATCATTGGAGGAATGGATGATCTAAAATTAGTATGTTATTAGTTTTCCATTGGAATTTAATGAATCTTATATGCTTCATTTTTTATCATAGTAACTGAATTTATTTATAACTTGCTAATTTTTGTGGAGCGCATTTGAAATAATGATCTATCAATTAATACTACCTTTTTATATCAAAATTGTTTCCTTATAAATCATCATGGACATATTATCAAAAAAAAATTGATCATCTGAACTATTTATGGTTTGTTGTATTTGGTTTAATTGAATATACATCTATTTTCAACTATGGTGATCATGATTTTATTATAGCTGTATATTATTTTTTATCCCTCGAAATCTAGTAGTATGAATCTTCTATGTGAAATACTTTGTAGAAAAATCTATGTGTATGACATGTCTTCCATATTGGGTGTATCAAAAACCATAAAATGAAGCATGGTCGAGTAATATAGTACATTGAAGAACATTAATAATAATTATATTTTCTTAGGAGTCCATGAGTCATTAGTGGAGACCAATAAAGTTTTGTTTTTTAGCCTTTGGGTCGAGATTAAGGCATTCCATGCATTGTTCACAGATGATGTTCATGGTGATTTTAGGCCCTACACCTCTATTTAACCCAGCATTAACCATCCTAGTTATCTAACCAATGGATTTTATTATTTTCATTACATGAAAATCATTCCAACTTTAAATATTATAATGATTATAATATAGTTAACCCTTTTAAATTATTTTATCATTAATGTAATTGATTTCTCTATCATGAATTTCTAATATAAATTTATATTACTAATCAACTCAAGTAAATATTTACTAATCTATCTATTTTTCTAAACAATCTCCCAAATATCTATTACATTATTATGTAAAAATTAATTTTATTATATATATATTAAATATTAATATGAATTATTAATTTCTATAAATGGTATTATATTTATGAAAACAATAATTTTTTAGCATCTTGAAAATAAATCTGCGGAGTATTAGTATTATAAAAAATGAGATATAGGTAAAATATATATTGAAGTAAAGGTATAATAATAATATATTTATGAGAATTTTTTTTAAAAATATCTTCTAAAATATTCACCATTAAATCAACCTAATGTAAAATATTTTATTTTTATATATATAATCATAAAAATGAAAATTTGGTCATGCATGGTGTAATAAAACCATTGATAAGAATAATTATATAATAATTTAATTTCTATACAACACGTGAACTAAATTTTTGATGAGGAAAAAAATAAAAGGATGTTGGAAATGAACTCAAAAGAAATCATTGAATGATTTATCAATTCCCTAGAATATTGTATTATTTAAGATATTATTTGTTATATGGAGACTGTATGACTAAATTATATTATTTTTGTTATAATATTTTATTTCCCTAGAGTAAATAGTGGAATAGTGTAAGGTAGAACAATCTTAGGATCTAAAAAATAATTCTATGAAAACAATTCCTGAACATAAATCTATAATGAATTTCTACTCTATGTAGGTACGATATTATGGATTAAATAAATTTATCTGGTAATATAATCCTAATAAATAATTCAAAAAAATAATTTCACGGTATAATTTTTATGTATAGTATACTTAATGGTTTAAAAATGATATCTTTTTAGGAAATCACATTCGGTTGAGGTGGCTCCTAGACCAAGAAAAGGACGAAATACATATAGACTTCGTATTGGATTATAAACACATAGGGCTAGTGGTGATGAAGTCTTAAATAAAATTAAATAAAAATATAGAGGGGTAATATTTTATTATAATCAATTATCTTCAAAATCAACAGTAAATGGTACAGTAGATATTGGAACTCACCAACTATGATATAAAAATGTTTTATTTGTTGATGGGATAAAAAAACATTATTGAGTTTATTTAGATGGAATTGTTTTATGAATGGAGATATTTGTAAAATATACTATTATTTCATTAAAAACCTAAAATATTAAATAATTATTTTTAGGGGTGTATGAACTAGTATAAAATTATTCTAAATTTGTGATAATAGTAATATTTTCTATATATGTTTAAAAGTAGGGAACTGCCATAGGTATTTAATGCTATGAAATTTTTTTATATCATACAGAGAAATATTTAGATGGTAGATTTGATAAAATTCCTTCGACAAAAAAATATAGAAATATAATAAAATTTATAAACATTAAAATATATTAATATAGAATAAAAATTTCAAAAAATATATGAATTTTTTCCACATAACAACATGAATTAATATATTCATAATTTTTTAGAGGAAATAGATTTCAATACACTTAGGTAACATAAAATTCAGAAAATATTCATATATAATTATAATAATGTCTATTTCAATATATCAAAATAATAATTTAGTGGCGCAATAAATATTATTAATTTTATAATATGATTTTAAGAAAGAGCTTGGGGATTACTTCATGAAGTTGGGAACTAATTTTGTAATAATGTATAATATAAATTTATTGAATCATATCATCTTAATAATGGTATAAATTATTATTTTATTTATCAATATACACCCTAAAATAATAATTTTTTATTAAGGAAAACTATTATATTAATTGAAATATGAATACGAATATAAGGATTATTCGATATCTCAATGTTTTTATAGAGAAAATATGGGAGTATGACTGAGAAAATTCATAACATATTCCTATTTAGAAATGAACCCCACATGAATCCACATGAAAATTGATGAAAACACAATCCTATATTGATTTAATTTAGTGTTTTTTTTTCTATCCATAATTTTTTATGATAAAAATATAAAATATGGGAAAACTTATAGACTATAAGAAAGAAAGAGTTTTTATTCATTATTTATCTACTGAAACATGTTATATGATGTGAATCATATTATACATGTTTTTCAATGATTATGTTTTTGAAATTAATATTCTCAGGTTCTTAACTATATTATTTTGATGAATTTCCTCTGTAAATGAAAAAAAACTTTGAAATTATTTTTCTTGGATAAATGAGGTTCTTCTTAGGTTAAATGTTTTGTAAAATAATATTTTACATTTATATCTGAATATATAAATATTTTGGAATTATTAAATAATATTTTAAGTAGTTATTCCAAGGTGGAATCCACACCATGATAGTATGGGAGAAGATTACGATGGATATTAGAGGAAATGTTGTGAATTAAATGGAATTCATATGGTTAATTGTATTGTAAATTATATCACTTCATTATGAAATGACATTGATTGTACTATATCATTTTTAGTGTGTATAAATTCCATTAAAAATAATAAAACAAGATAACAAACATGTTTGTTATTAGATAACTGAAATCGACTTATAATTTTTTTGTATTTATATAAGAGGTAATCACATATAAAGGTATAGATACTGTAATGCTAATTGTGATAGATACATTGATATTTTTATACAAAAATTAGGTTATATATTCTATATGGTAGAATAATAAGTAAACTAATATATAAATAATAACATTTTGATATGAATTTCTAATAACGCAAGGTAGTTAGCTACATCAAATTATTATAGAAAAATAATCAATAGGAGGAAAAGTATAGAATATTTTATTCTGATAATTTAAAAAATATAGGGAATTTCATATTATATTATAATTCCAACTAAGATGTCCATGACTCAATTTCAGAATAATAGATCTAAAAACATTGTCATTAGAATTATTTTATCAAATATATTTATGAAAACAAATATTTAAAGATAATATTAACTACTAAAAGGGATCAAATTATAGTAACACAGATATGGTAAATTCTAATATTCTACCTGATGTACTGGTTAGTATGTAATTTTTTTATATAATTTTTTCTACTAATAAGTACTAATGGATTGTGTTATACTTAATTTTTGGTGTTGTAGTTTTATTTTTTGAGATTAATTTATCAAAAATGGATAACATGTTCTAATGATTTTGGTTTGTATAAGTTCTTAGAGATAGACATAATGACTTGTCACAATTTTATGGATCATTTGACTAATTAAAAGATAATTTTACTGCATTAGTTAAAAAAATATTGGATATTCATGTCATTGAGTATGAAATGATTTTGAAATTGAACAAAAGAAAAACATAGGCTGAAAATTTGAATATGAAATAATAAGATATCACATATATTTTATTGTGTTATATATATTTAATTTTAATTAATCCTTAAAATTTTTTAAAAGGTCCTTATAATAAAAATATTATAAAATTAATATCATTTCTAATGAATTAATTGTTTTTTTTCAAACCCCAAAAAATTATGTTTTTTAAATATTAACTTTTTGGATCATTATCTTTCTTGTGATGAATTATCAATATTTATCTTTATAATTTTTTTTATTTTTTATCCATTTAAATATTTTTAGTTCTCACTAATATAATACTAAATGGATTCCTAGTAATGTATTATTCTAAATGACCTTCCTATATCCCTTTATCTCTTATCATGAGGAAGTTATATTAACCCTTTCTATAATGTGGGATTTAAAAAATGGTAATTGCATATGGAAATCATATTATTTATGAGAACATGTTAAAATAGTGAGGATTAATTTTTTTTAATATGGGGAGATTTTAACACCCCTATATTTTACTATAATAACATTGTGTATGATATCATATAATACAGGCAACAATAACCTTAAAAACACTTGAAATATATTATTTAAATATGAACCTTATAACTACTACATTAAATTTAAATCTATGATTAAGAATAACTATATTATTAAAATTATCTGGTGTAGAAATGTATAAAAAATTCATTCATTTTAAATTAATTATAAATAAAAACGAAAACAAAATAAAAGGAGTTTTGTTTCTCTGAAATCTTATTTTTATGCATGTAATGGGTTATTATCATAATAAATTAAATTAATACCTATTGGTGATTTATTTCACTGAAATGTATATATGATATATTAAATAAAATTTTATTTCATCGCTTAATCTTTAATCTAGTCATGGAGTAATAATAAATCTATTTTAATGTTTACAAAACTTATTTTTGAAAAAAAAAATGTTTCATCACATTTGGGCTTTTATTAAAAATATATATTTAACATTTTTAAAATCATTATTTTAATAAATGATCATTAATATTGAAATAAAAATTTAAAAATTATCCTAGAGAAATTATTTGTGAATTTTATGATAATAATATTTTTCCGATGATTGAGAAAAAATAATGATTTCTATTTAAAATTTCCATTTCATTTAAAATATTAACAAATCACCATTTCGATTTAATTTTATTACTTTATGTAAAATTATTAAAAACATAATTAATAAAATTTAGTTAAATATTATCAATTTTATGTTGAAATGTTATTTAAAAACATTATATACCTAATATAATATATATTTGAGAAAACATATTTTCTTTAAATTCACTTGTTTAATTTAAAATCTAATTACAACAAATTATTTGATTTCCGGTTTTTAGTTGTATTAAAAATTTTAACCATTACAGCTAATATAATTTAATAATTTCAACATATTTTTTTGTTATAATTATTTTTATATATATTAAAAAAATAATTACATCGTTAGGATTAAAATAGGGTTTTCACATTACATGGACTGATGATAAAATTAAATTTCCATAGATATAGATCATTTATTAGAAATAAATTATTTAATATTTTGAATCTATTTTTAAAAAATATATAATTCAGTTCATTTATTTTTATGTATAAGGGATAAAATACATAGGGAAAAAATTATTATTGTGGTAAAAACTAAAATGGTAAATGTAATTAATCATATAGGCTAAAAGAATATCATATCTAAAAAATGATTGTTTTCAGAGGTTTTGTGTGACCATAACATTGATCCACTCCAATGTTTATCAATTATGGGGAAATAAGGGGTGATGGAGACTTCCAACTATGTAATAGTTTGGGGTATTTACAAAAATGTCACCCTAACTCAATTATAAAAGAGAGCTCGCTCTCATCATATATTTGCATATCTAAACTAATTTATCTCAACCAAAATATATGAAATTTTTTACCCCATTTCATTATCCTCATTCTAGGTGTTTTTCTATTTCCAAAACCCCAATCATATGGTCCTTAGTAGTATATCCAGAGAATCGTTTTTGGAGAAAAAATTACTATCATCACTACGGTCCTTATGTTTTCTTATTCATTTACAATCATCAATTATGAATTAAAAATAAAATTTAATATCACTATTATATCACAAATAATAAAATGGTATAATGTTTATTGAATAATATTTTTCTTTATCATCCTCCATCAATTGGGAAACAAATCCATCACACGTCTCTATGCCGGACTACCACTTCGTGAACCAATGTAATTTTTTTACATAACCCAATCACATGGATAGTGATAATTATAAAAAGAATTTATATATATGATACAAAAGATATGATATTAAATATGAAAAATAAATATATGAATACACTTCCATACCCATTCACAAATTAATGAAATGATATTTCTGCTAATTTGTATGTATGACCAAACATCTCCATGAGGTGATGTGTTTTTTATTCAATATCATTCATTCACGATTGTTAATAAAAAGGAAACTAATGAATAAAATTTATATTTATACAATTAATATAATAATTGATATTATGGATCTTTATCCCCTTCACAAGAACCATAAAATCCATGAAAAAACGTGCATGCGAAAACGATGTCGTTAATACATGAAAAATGGTAATAATTTCATAATATTAACGGGAAGGTGGTAAGACGTTATAAAAGGATAATATATGATATTATAAATATTAATATGGTTCTATTAATAAATATATCATAATTGAAATAATGTTTTTGGAGTTTATGGAATTATTATATAAATGGAAGCATGAGTTAAGGGATATCGTCTCAATTTCCATTTATTGAGGTATATTTTAATATTATAAAACTACATTCATTAATATAATGTATTTAATTAATCTTTTTCATATTATATATTAAATTATTCATAATTAATTTTATTTTAATTTTTTATCCATTTCACTTTATCCAAGGGGATTTTTTTGTATCATACCATGTTTTATGAGGTATCATAACCCAATTTATTTTCATTAGGGTATAATAAATAACAATTTTCGTAGATAGTAATTTATTTTTTTAAAAAAAAATTAGACTATTTTTTGTTTTTTTTAATTTTTTATGTGGATTTTAATTTTATACCCATAATTAATTCATTTATTGATTCATTATTCAATAGTATATACCTTGTAATAATTTCATCTCAATTTCCACTCTATGGATTCATTTTTTATATTATGCACATATATGTTTTCATGAGGTGTATATATATCCCATTTGTTGTGTTATATCATAAAACAATTTATTTTTATTATATATAATGTTTCATTTGTAATTTTTTATTGGATGTTTTGGTTCAAATGTTACCAAATCTATAAAGGTGTTTTCGTTAATTTCATTTTAATAGAGAATTTTTTAAATGAATTTTCATTGAGTGAAAAAATTAGATCATTCTTCTAAGAAACCATTTAATATTAATCTTTATGGGTTATTCATGAATTTCTCATAAAAAATTACCATTTTCCTTTCATTAGTACTTAAAATGATTGATAAATGTTTTGTTAAAAAAATCCAAATTTATTTATCTTATCGATTGAATAACCATGTTCTCCCATATTGAATTTTTATTTAAAAATTAAAATAATATATTAAATATTATAGAATTGTTTTTTAAATACATTTTTTCCCATTATTTATATTTAATAAATATTTTAAAAGGATTCTTCTTGGAATACTTTAAAAATGTATTTATGAAATTTTAAATCAACATGAAAGACATATTTTCTTTGACGTACCTAGAATAAAAGAAATATTTTCCTATAACAAGTAGTCATTATTTGAATTTACCTTTGCATTTTTACATTATTATTTTCAAAGAAATTGTTTTCCAAATATTTTTTTAATTTTTGATTTTATAAAATTCATTTTCATAGTGATAAATGTATTTTCCTCAATAATGTTTTAATGATACTTTTATAGTATTTCTATTCACCAATGATAATAACACTTTATTTTACTTATACTACACTAAGGATATGTTGTAATGACATTATCCATTATCTATAGGAGTCATCCATCCCATTTCATTGTTAGTCCATAGTTAATCGATGTTAGTAGTTTAGCCTTTTTAGTTGTGGGGTTATATGGTTAGATCAACCCATATTTCGTCGGAGATGTTTGAGGTGTTGCCTGATCAAGGCTCAGTTTGATGATGATACCCTTAGGATATCATAGATTTTTTTTCAACTTCGTTATTATTTGGTTATATCGTTTTTTAGACCAACTAGTTATTTTTAGATAGGATTAAATAGGTACTATGTTATTTGGGTGTGGATACCCGTCTAAATGACTATTACGACCTTCCAAGATGAAATCATTCAATAATTTTACGTGATATTAATTAAATTCATGGATCCCCTAAGACTGTGATTCTATTAGTTTCTTGTGGTTGTATTCTATAAGATGGTGGATTCACTATGCCCATGTTAAAGCATTAATTATTCTTTTAGTCCATTGATAAATGACATTTTCTATAATATGTGAAGTGGTGATATATCTCTAATTCCGATCATTCCAATGTAGTTTTAGATTATTGTAGTTGTACTGCGTTGTGTGGACACGTGTGGTTACACTTTATCATTTTGTATTTATTTATTTTTATTATCATGCCGTAGAGATTCTATGTAGGTCTTAATAAATTATTTATGTTTTGTTGTGGGGCAAAAAATGTGTTCAATATCCATAAGCATAGAACATAGTAGAGTTAGAATTAACTCTAGTGTCCATCTACAACATTATTTAGGATATTTTTAATATTTATTTTTATCCAAAATTACTTTTATGATGTTTTTTATATATTCTACGTTTTACTTGTTTTTTGAAAGGCCAGATATATAAATTTTTAATTTATAGTTATGAAAATAGATTACATGTTTTCTATCTGGGGTGGGAAAATAATTTTTATTTATCACACCTATAAATGATTCTCATTGGGCGTGTAGACTTTATATCTACTTTCTTGATGGATCATATGTTTAACATTGAATCATGAAGACACCCATTGTACCTTAATAGAGTAGATATACTCTTACGTAGTGTTAGGATCTAATTGGTGTGTCTCTATGGTCATAGAGATCATTTATGTTATTATACTAGGATTTTTATATAGATCTTATTTTATTTATTTTTATTTAATTATTCTACAGGGTCATCCAAGTGGGTGATTGTTTGTTTTTTCTTACACTTTCTATGAGTCTACTTGAAATTATTTCATATATCCTTTATTATAGAATGTTTTTACTGATTATTTATTACACATAAGAATATGTTTTCCTTATGTTTTTTTGGTTATTCTAACATTAATTTTACTCTAACCAATGTTTATAGTCTCCCCACTATATATTTATAACAATTTAAACTTTTGGGTAGCCTCATGTCATACTGGAGGCTCACATAAAGCATTATGGGGAGCTATAATGGTTTATATTCTAGGACAACTATGGATGGTTCTTTTTTACTTTTTGTATCCTGGAATCAAAAATAATGTTTTAGAGTTCATCTTATGATGCCTAAACTATCATAAGGTGATGATCAAGAATCATATTTATGTAGGTTTCGCTCATCCACTTGGGGTGACTTAAATGAAGTTAGATAATATAACTAGAGAATACATTATTTGATTTCCATATTTGGTAATAGCTCATGACACTATTTGTATGATCGTAGATAAACTGTCTATGTTTAACTATATACTCATGATAAGAATCAATTTTTCAGTGGAAATAATGTAATACATATACAAACATGATATCATCCAACATCATTGTGTCCCATAAATTAATTATTGGAATACAATTCTTAGTTAACATCTTAGTTGTTTATATAATTTGATGTTTATTTAATAAATCAATTATAGAGAATAATGTCATACCTTACCAAAATATATGTGTAGACCATGTATTCTATTTAGGCCCTAGAAGATATGATGTTGGGTTTTATATAGCATCATTGTTTAATATGGGAGGATCAAATTCCCTTTGTGTACATTTCATAAAAAAATGAATCACTCTACTTTCATTATGGAAACATTACTATGCATTTATTTGAGACTTTAGGTCACAATTGATTTATACATTGTTTGGATAATTTTCACTAATGGTCATGTAGTTAGTTTGAAAGAGATATAAGAAAGTGAAAACCATCCAAGAGTATATTAAGAGAGATCTAATTTATCAAAATAACTATGCAAGGTAATGACGGATACCCTTTGAGTTTAGTGATGGAGATAAGATGTTCATTAATGTCTTACCTTCATTAAATTTACAAATTTATGGAAAGAGTAGAAATTTATATCTGAGGATCATCAGTACATTTCATATTATGTGCTTGGATTTTGAGGATATGTACCAAATATATTATCCATCGTAGTTGAAATATGTTCATAATGTATTTCGGTTGTTAAAGAAGATGAGGTGTGTGCAAGAACGATCATACGTTATAGACTAGGGTGCCTGAGACATCTATGATAGATCCTAATTTATAGAGTATATAGTGTTTATCAAGTATTAGAAAAATTATGTCACTAATTGGTGGATGATTACCCTATTTGTATCTCTTGAATCATGGGAATCATCAGAGATATTATGGGAATGCATAACTAGATCTTACCTCAGTTCCCAATTTTATTTTTGTTTTTAATTCTTTTTGAAAAGAAAATAAATAAAAGTTTGGGGTGTTTAGATAAAATTTGATGTCAATTTTCATTTATTATTTCTAATTATATTTTTTTATGTAGAAATGTATTCAATATATATTTTTCTGTAGCATATTCCCATGTTACCAACATGTTAAATATATTTTTATATATATATAGCTTAACACACATAATTCTATACATAATGTATTCCAAATTGGATAGTTACATAGATAGTGGAACAGGTACATCCATTGAATTAGTAAAATGGGATTACCATTATATGCAACATATGTTTCAATTTCATTGATTTACAAGGTAAAATGTAATCACATGTAAAAATAGAATGAGCATGTTAAATATTAAGGTTAATTTATTCAATATTGTGATTAACCGTTGAGTTTTTTTTACTAATTCCATGTTATTATAATTCTCTAGGGATAACTGAAATTCCCTAGAGGTATAGATATATTGGAAGAGATAGAGAGTGTAGAGTGAATTGATGTTATTAGATTACTTATGATCATGGAATCTCTGATAAAAAATATATTTTTTCCTATTCATCAACAATAGATCATGTATCATTATGGAGTGAGTGGTTTAAAAATTCAATTACAAATTTCATAACTATCAAATATGATATTCACCAATTAATTATCCAATCATATTTTGAAGATTCATTTAGATTTATCCAGGATTTAAATTTCTTATCAATTATGGCCTATCTCCCAACAATTTAGATTGGAGTAAACCATTTCAACCCTCATATATGATTATTGGTATTTTGATCAAGTATATGAGGTACAAAATATGTTACTCTATAGACATTTCATGTCATGTAACCATTTCACACACTATGTAGTTAGTCTTAGAGAAGATATGTAGAATGGATAAAAACGAATCGATGGTTAACCTGGGAGAACAGGTCTTGTGAAACTTCTACATGTCCAATTCTCCACCTGGCATGGAGTAGTTATTCCATATTTGGATTTCACACTCATTATTCTCTATTAGAGTATGTATATCACTTTTTGAGACAAAAATAATCTTTTAGAGTTGTTATTTCACCCATGTGTGGTTGGGGATGTCATTCCCAATCAAATAAACTAGATTTATTAATATATTTAAATCCCATTCATGAAAGGTATCATTATTATATAAAGTATACATTCACCCACCTAAAGACAAATGATTTAATATGGATTCATTATCATAGAATAATATCTCAAGTCCATTGAAAAAATCTTGAACAAGTATCCTCTATTTGATATTTTATTTCCCCCACTACCATGGGTTTAGTGATCCTCCAGTACAAACTAAGAGAATGACATCCTGTTATACAAGAGACAACTAGATTAGAATCTTGGCATGTTCAGCTGTTTTCAATACTATGAGAAAGAGATTATACTGTAGTATGAGTATCATTTGATTGAATCTATTAGTATACACAATAACATCATAAATCATTATTTTTCTTGATTACTTATTGGGGATTTCAAGGTGTCCAAAAATAAATGTGTATACTCACTCCCATATGGGATCTTATCACACATGTTATTTTTTTATGATGTTGAAAATTTATTTGACAATGATATAGGGAGACCCAATGCATGTGGTTATTATTATAACTTTTTCTGTAGTTAGAGTATAGATAGATATGTGGTTGTGTGTTGAGTCTTTTTTCTCGATTATTGTTAGGTTAGTGTGAAAAAATAGTTATTCAGCCTATTTCCCCCCTTGAATTGACAATTTACTCTCATAGAATATTTAAAGATTTTATATGTTTTTCATGTATTTATAATTCTTGATTATTAGAGTCACTTTTTCGTAATTTTTTATTGAGAAATATAATTATGTGTTTTTAGGTACTTTATATTACGACCTCCCATGAGACAGATATGTGTATCTACTGATAGTTTCTAGACACTAACATATTTGAGGTAGTCTGGGGGTGGAAAACACATATTATTTCTTACTTAGTATGCCCGGGTGGTTTGGGTCTTGATAATAAAATTATGTAATTAGCGTTTCTCAATAAACAATGGGAATGATATTTGTACCAAATTTTTTTTCAAGATGTTCTATTACTTATTATTGATTGGCTTGATATTTACTACACTATTAACTTATGAGACCGTACATGTTTAAAAATTCTATGTCTCGGTGTGGTTAAGATATATTTTAGCTTCATTAGGAGTGGATAGTGGATTAATTGTTGCAACCTTATATACATATCTTAAAAGGTGAATGTTTGATGATATTAAAAAACATAATCTTATATATTCTGGATTTTATAACCCCAAAAACTATTCAAAAATAATTAATGCTTTAAACATTCAATTTAAATATCATCTATCAAAAATTTACAGTTATTTTACAAGGACCTTTTTGGACCTGAAAACTGTTAATATCAAAGGGGAAAACATTTTTTATATCTTATGTTTTGAATATAGTGGTTTTAATTTGGATTATTTTATTACTCCTAAATTCTATGGAGTCTAAATTTTTAAATGGTTTTTTATTAAAATTATAAATATGAATACATTCTTATTTCTATTGTAAAATTTTCTAATGGTAGATATTTTATAAATTCACATTTTAAAACATTTCTAATGGAAATTTCTTTGTATTATAAATTGAAAACCAAGATATCCACAATAAATTGATATTGTTGAAACGAGGAATTTAAAAAAATAAAAAATTTCATAGTGTTAAGTGTGTGAATAATATATTTTCTAATATTTTTTAGATTCATTTTACTAATACATCCGATAACACTATAATTCATGATTTACTTCTTCATATTATAAATAATAGACTATAAAAATTGATAAATATGGGGGACCACTTTTTTTAAATTTTTAGTTTTATGATGTAATATTTTTATATAAAATACTAAAAATAATTTAGATAAATTTTAATTGAAAGATAAAGATATTATGTTTTATAGATACTCCATCACAAGTAAGGTATATCTTGATTCCAATATATTAATACATAGTATTGAAGAAATATTACATGTAATTTTGGATGATGAAAATCATTATGTGAAGATAACACTTTTAAATTATGAAAATAATATATATGATATATTAAAACCCATTAAATTTTAATTTTTAATATTATGCACATTAACATCTATTATCATTCTAAATGATAGTCTAATAAATGGTACTCATCCGGTATATCAGAAAAAGCAATTCATTTAAAATCAAACTATATAATATTTACATAGATTATCCCACATTTACACTATGTTAAATGATAAAAATTTAATCCACATTATGAAATAAATGTGTGAATCTAATATCAATTTCATCATTTGAAACTAAAATAATTTATGATCTCTTGGGTGTTAATTCTTGTATTAGTTATATGGATGAGAATTAGTAAATTTGAATGGAATATGGTCTAAAATATTAATTATCAGCCACATAATCTTTTGATTATAGGATTTAAATGGTTCTTCTATTATATGTGTATTGTGAATGGGAAATTTTTTTTGAGTAATAAATTAATCATCACAAAGGGTTATAATTATGATATGGTCATAAAATATGGAAATGATTTACACTATTATCTAGACTATTATCAAACAATATAATATTTTAATTTATAGATTATGTGAATTTATTTTGTTTCAATGTAATTTAATAGGGATTCCATTATCATTTTTTTCATAAATTCAATTATGTTAAGAAAATACTTTTTTTATAATAATTTTCGAAAACACTTTTTCATATATACAGTAGTGCTTTATATACATTAAAATCTATGAGAACCTCTCATGACAGACATAATGGAATTTTAATTAAAAATTTGATATTTGAATATAAAATAATAATTTTTTTCAATGATTTCGTAACAAAATCACAATAATATATATATAACAATGTTATTATGTTTGGTTTAACAAGTAAATATGGGATATTTTTTGGAAATATATGAAAATTGAATTAGAGATGTGTATGATGATGAACATTAATAATTTCTAGATATTTATATTACTAGAAAATTAAAATATTTACTTTAACATAAAATATGTATATAATATGTTTAAGTGTACAATTTTATTCTTAAATTGCCTCTACTTTAAGAAAACAAGTTGCGACCTCATGTAATCAAGGTCATGATGAACCTAAAAATAGGATAATAATAATTTTTTAGAGACATGGTAAATAATGTACCTTATTTATTAGTCATTAATGAATATATTATGTTCTCATTGAGATTATATGTGAGATTCATTCAACATGCAATGATCTCCTTATCGATATAGTGAAATGAATCTTCTGTTATCTTCACAGATCATGGGAACGTTATTTATTTTATTCTTCTGGATTTTATTATTTAGATAAAATTTATTCAAGTATAGAATAAAATTTTTATACAATAAATAAGAATTTTACATATACAACATATTAAATTATTAATTATTAACTAGTTTATTGGTCTAATATAAATAAAAATTATACTACACTTTCAATAATTGAATATGGAAATATTGTAACAAGATTTTTTTATTCGCATTTATTATGCATCACACACTGAATTATTTTGGATATTTTTTTACATGGGATATAATTTTTTTTAGATCAATTATTATTTCATTAATTGAAAACCAAACATGTTAGTAAAGGTATAAAAATATATAGTCCTGAGAAAAACATCTAAACTATCAAATACTTAAAGGAAATTATACTTTCATATTTTACAAAACTAATGATCACATTGTTCAATGGTTTTCATAAATATTTAAATTTTTGGACATGTGAATAAAATAAATAAAATATGGGTATGATATGTGTTATGTGATATCTTTTCTATTCATGTTTTAAATTATCATAAGACTGAAGAATTCTTGGAGAAAGGGGAATCCCTCAATTGGGCTTGAGATTAATATTATTTTTATCACTAAAAATTCCCGTAATTATCATACATAATGTAATTATTGTTTGATTTTTTTCTATTATAAGTATAATCCCTATATTGTATTTGATATTAATATTATGTTTTATTGAATTTAATTTTACCCATCCTAATGTCACACATATGTTTTCCTTCTACTGGTTGACTTAACAATTATGTTTTCTTCAATTACTTTTTCTAATCCTTACTGTTTAATCTTACTTATTCCTAGATATTCTATTATAAGTATATATATTTAACTATTTCGGTTTCCATTCCATATTTTTTCTTTCATCATTTTTTAATGATAAAAACCAAATGGTAATACATTAATGGTGTATATATTGTAAATAATTGAGGGAGAAGCATTGAGATAAGGGAGTGAACTCAACCATAAAAGATAGAAAGATTATTATTTTACAAGGGAAATAAATGGTTTTAACAAACATTGCGGGAATTTATAAGTTATGGTTTAGGAGGATATCTATATGTATTTCTTAAGTTGTTCATTCCCACCCAAAGAGTATATCGTTGATGAAAATATTATAGAGTTGTTAAGAGGGGTAAGTGAATCAAAAGAGGGTTTTCTGTGTTCTTTTATTTATTCAATATAAAGGGTGTGGGGGAGTTAAAATAAATTTATTTAGAAGAATAATTTTCAGGAAATTTGATTTATATCTCAATGGTTGGCTTTATGGATTTTACATTTAGTTCTCCATATTTTTTATTCTATTTAAATTCACAGTCCTTATTAAATTATTATTTTATTGTGTTCTTTATTTTCAAAAAAGGGGAAGGTTATTATGTAATTATCTTCAAATGAAATATTTTTGTTTTATTGTTTTTGTTAATAATATAAAACTCATTGATTTTGGTTTTATTTATCTAGATGGAATAACTTATTTTTCAATTTATTATAGAGATATATTTTTTATGCATGTGTGATCAAAAACATCTTTAAGTCAAAACAATATTTCACAATTTATTGAAGGTGAGAAGATTATATTTTTTATATAACCATATCCAAAGATCAAGGAAACTACCATTAAGATATTATTATTTCAAAATCAATAAATTAAATTGATGTCATTGAGGAGTTGATGTTATTGATATTTATAAATGTTATAAATGTTGATAGTATTCATGATGTGAATTATAATGCTGTCATGAATACATTTGATTATAATTTTTTATTTTTTATGTTACATATTTTATTATGTGTGTTTTTCTTATAAACATTCATAGTTATATTTTTCTAATCACCGAATCTATTCCGAATATATTGGAATTTTGTTTTTGATAGGAATGTCTATATTCAAAAAATTGAGTCAAAATATGTTTGTAGGACTTAATTGGGATCATGTCGAACAATGGGAATCCCATATATATATTTTTACACTATAGATGTTTTTCAATGTAAAATTACTGTTTGAACTGTTATTTTCTAACTAGGGTGATAAATGAAGTACATGGATTGGATATTGTGTATGTTATATTCTCGTAATAATAAACCTATAAATTTGGATTAAAAATAAAGAGTTTCATTGATATAAATTGGTTATATCCTTTGAGAATATTAATATATGAATTTAATTAATTTCTTTATAATTTCACTTTCATTTTTTTCATTCATTAGGGTTTATATTTCATATTGGATAGTTTACCTTTCATAAATTTTTTAAATAAACTAATAATAATTATGAATAATTTTTAATTTATATACTATGATATATTCAATTATTATAATATATAAATAGTTTAATTTTGTGAGTGGGTTAAAATTATAAAATCAATTTTATATTCAATTGAACCCACTTGATACCACCATAATGGGGGAAAAATATTCCCATCAACATAACTAAAATAATTTCATGGTAATTTTTGTAAGTGATGAAAAATGGTGTCTTATATACTTATTTATATAACTATAAACCATTATATATGTTATCTTTATCAAAAATTGATCTCACAAACACAATTAATACGAAAATTATTGAGGTTTTGTGGATGATATTTTAAAAAAATCAAAAAAATTAGAAAATGAGTATTTTGATAACAACAATGTGGGTAGATGTTTATTAATTAATATTCTGTAAAACGATTTATTAATATTAAATTGGTTGGGTAACATTTAAATATTATTTTCATCCATAAAATTTCATATTTCTATTATTTAAAATAATATTTCTAAAATGTTTTGTGAGAAACAAATAGTCAAGAGAATAATTCGTAACCATACATGTATTTTATCCATTTTTAGAGATAAGTTCTATATATTACCCTCATTCTAGTTGATTTTTACATAATAGTTTGTATATTAAATTGATTAGTTCCTACTAATTCATTGGTTAAGATATCATTTGATTAATGATGAACAAATAGTTGGATGTTCGAGTAATGGTTTCATTTAAAATGTATAATGATTATAAGTGTTTATTAGTTTTCTCAGAATCCTAAGATGAAATATTATTCTCAAAAATGTTTTCTTTGTATTATTTAATGTTATATGATTTATTATTCTATTTTATTTTATTTTGTTGTTTGAAATTCACTACATTCATGAATAAATTATTCTAAATTCAAAACCAATATGAACAAAAAGAACATGATATTATGGGAGACACTTATAAAATACTATTTAATTATGCCCAAAAATATTGTAAAAACCTTATATTCTAATTAATATATTTTATAAAATGTTATTTTTAAAGAGAAATATCTATTCTTGGTAAATATGAATCTTTTTGAAGAGGATGGATAATAGAGGTTGACTTAAATGGGTGATTCATATAGTGGATTTTTTTGTTAGAGGGTGACTTATATGGAACCCCAATGGTGATGGTTTGGATGAACCTATTTTCATTATTTTTTATATTTATACATATAAAATTTTAAGCCAATTTTTTATAACATTTTGATGCCATTAACATTAAAATCAGAGGACATTATTTGGTTTTATTTTTAATTTCATATTTGGTTTTATTATTACAAAATTTAATGTATAGAATATGGATGCAATTTATTGAATTGAAAATTGAATTTTTTTAGTTAATTAATAAAATACCCCAAAAGATAACTATTGAACATTAATATTGGTCATAAAAAATATTATGCTGAGGGGATAGTTGGTTTTCATTTTATACATGATAATGTTTTTAACAAACCATTGCTTTTTTAGTTTTAGTTTGATATAAAATGTTAAAATTATAAAATATGATCTTATTAGCGATAACCATTACACAATGTGATTTAGATAGTCCTAATAAATTATAGAATAAAATTATAATTTTATTAATTCATCATGGGTTATATGAATTTTCAATTATAGAACTGCGTTGGTTATCTTTATTAAAAAATTATAAAAGGTAATAAACACTTATAAGATGGTATTTTCATAAATATGAAATGTTAGGAGTGGAAACAATATTTATCAAACTCAAAAAATAGTTATAAAAATTTATTATAAACAATTTTATAAAGTTGTTTTACATACTATATACTGTTTGGTAGGGCCATAGTTCTTTAAATCCTTTTAGTAATTTCCTTTATCTGTTTCTTCTCTTCCATTTTCAACTATCCAATATTTATTGGGGTTGAAATATGATTATGGATTAATGAGGTAAACATATAATATTTACATGAAAAATATTTATCAGTATTCTTTTAATTCATATTCTTGGATATGAAACATGGTACATTGAATAACATTTAGAATAATGAATTTGTATTATTTGAAAATAATTATTGGGTGCATTTAAAATCCTTAGGAAGATGCAAAAATATGTTGTAACATTCATATATTTTAAAATAATAAAATTTCTCAATAGCTTGTGTGACACACAATACCAAGATTAGAAGAAAATATAGCACTCAATACATTGAGAAATATTTCATTTTGAATATATTTAATCTCTATGATACCATACGGAAAACGTAACCATGAATAAAAATGAACTATAATATCATATATCATTATATCATTCCCTTTAAATTGAAGTGTATCAAAATTTAAAACTAATTTTTCTATATTATGGTTATATAAAAATTATAAATAACCTAATAATTGTTTAAAATAAAAATAAATGTTCTCAAACAACATATTTTTTTTAATTGATGGTTTTGTCGTTCATTTGAGACATAATTTGACATAAATTTTTACTGCAATCAGAAAATTTATTTTGTTAAATGAATTTTTTTTGGAAATTAATTTACAAAATAATTTTATGATTTACAATTGATGTTTTTATAGAATATTTTTTTTTTGATTAATAGAGAAAAAAATTAATTTGGATTGGAATATTTAATTTAGTTTTAATAATTTATAATGATAAATTATATATGGAATTTTTTTTAATGTAAAATTATAATAATTTTATAAAACTTAATCTAATTTATGATATTGTATTAATTTTCATATTGAATTTTGATATGAAATATTTTTAAATGTCTGAATATTTTCACTTTATAAGCCTGATTTCTCATCAGTTTTTTGTGATTAATTTAAAATTAAAATTATATATATATTTGAATTTATTATTGAAAAATAGAATCTATATTTTTAATAATAATTTTTTCTTAAATATGTACAGACTAATTTTTTCCAAAAATGAACACTTAAAAATTAAAAATTAATTCGCACAGTTAATGTAAACATGGATATACTAGGGGTAAATCGAATGTAATTATGGATAAAAAGATATAAAAAAGTTAATAAAAACTACATAATCACAATAATTATAACATATAATGTTTATGATTAAATAATTCACATTATTCAACATTACTCATGTGAAAAATGAGGGTAATCCTTTTTCATTCCTCATATTATATGTGTGCCCCTCACCTCACGTACAAATGGTTACCCACAATTCTCTTTTTTTACCACCTTCAAACCCTTTTTGTTAGACAAAATCTTTTACAAATCATATCCAAATTACATACCCTATTACATCAAGCCATAGTTTTTCCAAAAAACCTATCCTATTAAGCATTCATTTTCAAACCTAAGGGGTTTACCAAATAATTTGTAACATTCTTCAGTGAGTGTTTTTATTTTATTTCACTATACACCACCCACAATTATTATTAAACTATAAATATATAATAAAATAATTGTATTAAATATAATTAATAGATATTATTAAAATTTCATGTTCTAAACAATATCCACTTCTGTCAAATGTGCTATGAAATCATCATTCATGGGTATGTCGAACTACCGCCTCGCAAACTGGTGACATATGTTTATCCATTACCACCAATCACTATTGGGTATGATGATGCATATAAAGTATAAATATTATATTTATAAAACAAATTACCTAATGATTTATTATATCTAATATACCATTTTACATTCCACTCCTTAGAGGATACAATAATGTTTCTCATGTGTATGGCAGAGTATAATATTCTGAAGAGTGGTTATTAGTCTTTTACTATCACATTACATATAAGGTGATAATGATAATTTAAAAGAATATATGCGATGAAATTTTAATAATTATAATACTAGTTTATTATTTTTAATAATAAAAATATAATATATTATTTTCTTTTTACATTTCACTCACTAAAATATGATTACATTGTTCATGAATGTGTGGACTACCACCTTCACGAATTTATGTGACTATATTTTCAACACCAACCCACATGGATGATATATATAAATATATTTAACAAAATAATTATAAATTATGATTAATTTTTAATGTAAAAAATTTCATTTTTATTTTATATAATGGTCATTGAAAATTCAAAATATTACTCCTGCATACATACAACATACTGTATCCAGGATGGTAATGTTCTTTATTTTTTAAAACAAAATATAATTATTATTATTAAATTTAATATATATATATCTATACTACTAATTTTCTGATTATTATTTTTGAGATTGTAGAACTATAAAATATTCAGGATAACCAGAAATTTCATGAGAATAATGAGAAAAAGGAAATAATGGAATTAACACCAAAAATGAAAAAATAATTATATATTGTTAAGGAACGGGTGATAAGACGATATAAAGGATAGTATATGATATTATAAATATTAATATGGTTATTTTTTAATTTAATAACAATTTTCAAACCACTATACTTTTATTTAAATAAATTTCATCTAAATTCAAGCATGAAGTAAGATATTTCATCTTAATTTCATTTCCTTGAGGCATATTGAAATTTTATTCAACTAATATCTATTATATGGTTTATATACTACCCCTTAGGCATAAATATAATTATTAATAAATAATTAATGTTATTTTATGTTTCAATTTGAATTATTTCCCTCAAGTGGATTTGAATTAAGAGTTATTAACATGCAACTAATTTCATTACACAATTTCTTTTCATTGGGTTATATTACTTCATTTTCATAATTAATATTAAATGTTGATGTAGTAAATTTATTTAATTGTATTATGTAGTATTTTCAATTTATTATGTATATATATAATAAAAAAAATAATATATTCATTTTTAATTTTCACTTCATCATTATATTCATTGTAATAATTTATTTCACAATCTCATTCTCAATATTATTATTTATTGTTGAATTAAAATTGAAGAAACATAAATGATCATGATATAATAAAAATAAATAATTTTCACACCCTCAATTTATTCAAGATATTTTAGTATAATATAATAATTTTTACACTCTTTGTTACTTGATATATTTTGAAAATATTTTTGACAAAATATGACATCATTTCTCTCTTTATTCGAATATCTATTTTCATCGAAAACAATTTTTTCATAAAAATCCATATTTTCGAAAAACAAAATTAAAATTGATTTTAAAAATATATCAAATTTTTTTTAAAGAATATTTATCACATTTTCACTTTTTAAAATATGTTTTCAATGTAATTTTAATGTTGTTTTTTTAAGAATAATTGTATGGATTTGAAAAAAAATGTGAAATGAATCATTGTTTTATCTTTATCATCATGTGAAAACATTATTTCTATAATGAACACTCCATTTCCAAAATAATAAAATAAAATTTTATATAATAACTTTCAATTAAATTTAGTTTCAAAATTCTAAATGAAATTTAGTTTTTAAAAAGTTATATTAAAAATGAATATGGTATTTTCCAAATGAATAATTTTAATGATATTATTGTCATATATCAATTCATCAACACAACTAACAAATAATTTTCAATATAATGGGTATATATTTCATTGATAAAATCCTTATTATTTTTTATGATTGTTTATGAACATTTTTAAAAGGTAAACTATTAAAATTTACTTTCTTGATACATTTTATGGTCATTATGTTTCCCTTAAAATATTCAATTTCCTATGATCGTTGAACATAATATTTCAACAAAATATCTTTATTATTTATCATGGATATGTTAATTGTATAAGCAATATCACATTTCTATTTATGGTTTTCTACATTGGATGTAATTATTTTATCTTGGAATGTATTTTTAAATATGAATTCTCTATTAGATATCAATATTTTATTGTAAGTAATATTTTTATAAATTAAGTTAATTATTCGATATATAAGGAATTATTTTGACATAAAATAATTGGTGGAGACCAGTTCAAAATAGCCTCTACAATAATTAGTAGTCTCATAAGGTTATTTAATATTCATGGAAAAAAATAGTTTGCTATACCGGATGGGTTTGTACACAAATTTTTTAAATATCCTAAGGAAAGACCATAATAGGAAGGGTATAATGTGTTGGAGACATTTTGAATAATACTTAAGAAATAAATTCATTCAGAATTTGTAATTATAATCCATGATATTTTTTAAATAATATTATTTCAAGAAAAATATAATTATAAATTATTGATTACATGGAATTTATCTTAGTTATTTATCATTTCGTATTGATCATTCCTTTTCTAGATATGTTATTTATGTTTGTGATTAAATTTAATGTGTTTTAATTTATTAAACATTTCGTATTGATTAGTATCTATGATATTTTCACCTTGAAATTATTTCAGGATAGACATACTTATCAGTTTATTGGTTACATGTCATGTGTATCCTATTATTTTGAATTCCATATTTATTTTTCTTATTGAATAGTTATTCCTTTAATTTTACTTAACCCCATATGGTCATTTTATATCACCCTAATTTCGTTTCCATTCCAAATAATCCTATAAGTGTACTAGAAATTGTAAAAAATTATATGTATGATAGAATAATGATAGAATTGTTAAAAATTGGGTTGTAAATTTTTCAAATACAATGAATGATTAGACTATGTATCTAGTTTAACACGACTATTAAACTATTTAGTCCAATGGTATGTGGTTTATTATATATTTTCCAAAGTAATAATGCATATAGTAGCTCTGGGATACTGGGGTCGGGGTTACTATAGTTTCTATCTAATGATGTTTTATAGAGACTATAGACCCCGGAAAACACATCCCCAAAATTTTCCATATTCTTCCACACATTATCCAAGATTGTATTCCATTTCAAAAGCTTCGATTTGGTAGGTCGTAGGGCCCGAAAAAAGTTACAGATTAGGAGTTATGGACATTTGAAGTATGGCTGGAAAACTGGTTCGCAAAGCCCATTCGCGATGCTGCCTCCTCGATTGCGGAGCACTGCCGTGAAGCACAAGAGGCAGGCTTCTCCGCGAACGAATTTGATGTTCGCGAACCCACCACGAAGTTTCGGAGGCGGTAACTCTCCACGAATGAATTTGACGTTCGTGAGCCCACCGCGAAGCTCCGGAGGCGGTACCTCTCCGCGAATGAATGTGACGTTCGTGAGCCCGCTGCGAAGTACCTGAGGCGGCGTAAGAGTTCATCTTTGCGGCGCCCCTTGCATATAAATACCCAGCTCACCCCCCTCTCGATGGACGGCCACGGCCACTTCGCCCCTTGGGCGGCTGAGCGGAGCTTCGCATCGCTGCTCCGCGAGTCCATGCTTCGCAAAGTAGCTTCCATTCTGTTGCTGCTTCGCGAGCCGAGGTTCCGTGAATCCATGCTCCACGAGCCAATGCTCCGTGATGCTGCTCCGCGAGACCATCCTCGGTGAGTCCATGCTTCGTGAGCCCATGCTCCGCGATGCTGCTCCACGAGACCAAGCTCTGCAATACCCCTTTGCTCCGCGAGACCCCTTTTCTCCGCGAGAGACCATTGCTCCGCGAGGCCGTGCTCCGTGAAGCTACTTTGTGAAGACCTATCCTTTGCGAGGATCCTACCTTCGCGCCCACTGGTCCATACCGCGGGGCCTGCACCCCCACACCCCCACTCGGGGCTAGTGTCGGGATTCGATCTGGGCCCTTCGGGCCGGTCCCTTCGCTATCGTCATAGACCCTCATGACAAATGGAGAGTCGCACCACAAACTTCTCCGGCCGGGTCGTAGGGATTATCCATTGCGACCTCATGCGCACCCACATTCAACCTATGGAATACCATGATTTGAGACACTCCTCCACACACCATGAAACACCTTGATTTGATGTATTCCTCTTGGTTTGTTTCCTATGTCGTGAGTTGAGGATCTCATCATCAATTCCCCGACTACCTTGAGTCGAACCATTCCTCAGGAAACTCCTCATATCCCTATCACTTGGCTTCTATGCCAGGCTGAACCAGAAAGGGCCGCCTGTGCGTAAGTCCCAATACCAACCATTTCTAGGCACCTTCTGCCCAACAGTCCTATCTATATGACTTTAAACTATAGTACACCCTATGTGTCAATCATAGGATGCCTCTTGCCCTATACGAGAGATGCCATATGCTCCTAGCATGAGATGCCAACAGTCCTTTCTACATGACTCTAAACTATAGTAATCCCTCTATCCCAAACATAGGATGCCTCTTACTCCAAATGCGAGATGCCTCGTGCTCCAAGAATGAGATGCTAATAGTCTTACCTACAAGACTCAAAACTGTAGTAATCCCTATGTTCCAAACATAGGATGCCTATTTCCCTATACGAGAGATGCCTTATGATCCAAGAATAAGATGCCAACAGTCCTATCTACGTGACTATAAATCGTAGAACTCCCAATCTAACAAATGATAGGATGCCTCTTGCCCTATACGAGAGATGCCTTATGCTCATAGCATAAGATGCCAATAGTCCTTTCTACATGACTCTAAACTATAGTAATCCCTAATTCCCAAACATAGGATGCCTCTTACTCCAAATGAGAGATGCCCCATGCTCCAAGCATGAGATACTAATAGTCCTACCAACAAGACTCTAAACTGTAGTAATCCTATGTTCCAAACATAGGATGCCTCTTGCCCTATACGAGAGATGCCTTATGCTCCAAGAATAAGATGCCAACAGTCCTTTCTACATGACTATAAACTGTAGCACTCCCTATCTAACAAATGACAGGATGCCTCTTGCTCCAAATAAGAGATGCCTCATGCTCCAAGCATGACATGCTAATAGTCCTACCTACAAGACTCTAAACTGTAGTAATCCCTATGTCCCAAACACAGGATGCCTCTTGAACTAAACAAGAGATGCCTTATGCTCTAATAATAAGATGCCTAATTCCATGATTACAGTGGCATAATTCCAACACCCCTAGGCATTCTCCCTCTTGTGCACCAGTGCATAAGTGAAGGCCTCAATTCACCAGTGAGTTGGGATGCCCTCATGGCCAAACATGAGGAAGACACCTGGGCATCTTCTTAGCGTAAGCCCCATCCACCATTGCCGCTCCTTAGCGGCACACCGGGCAGCTTCCGGCGTATGCCCAATTCACTATTTCCGCTCCATAGCGGCACCTGGGCAGCTTCCCAGCGTAAGCCCCATGCACCATTGCCGCTCCATAGTGGCACCTGGGTAGCTTCCCAGTGTAAGCCCCATTCACCATTGCCGCTCCATAGCGGCACCCGGGCAACTTCTTTGTGTAATCCCCATTCACCATTGCTGCTCTATAGCGGCACCTGGGCAGCTTTCTCGCGTAATCCCCATCCACTGTTGTGACCCAATCTAGCGGTAAGCCATTGAAACCCCCAATCGGCGGTAAGCTGTCATCAGAAGAACTACGTGGTCTTTGATTCCCTGCCACGAGGATACGTAGGAAGCCTCTTCAAAGCTCAAGACCGAAACTATCATCATTCTTTTCCTCGGGCCTCCATCCTGGAGTAAGTCCCAACACCATGGGCCGCCTAATGCGTAAGCCCCTCTTCGCTTCTCACAGACGCACCCTTCACAGTGTGATCGTCAGGTCCTTTCTTTCTCTTGTTTCTCACACCGAGCATGACTCAGGTGGGCTTAGTGTTGGAATTGGCCCTGAAAATACATTGTCCATCATGACGTTAAACTGCATGCCCTCTTCCAGCATGATGTTAAACTGCAAGCCCTTTTCCCGCATGACATTAAACTGAAAAAACCTTTGAACTACAAGGTCTTTGATCCATGTTAAGGTGTGGTATGTAGGACGCCTCCACGAGGTTCAAGCCCACCCGCCATCTAAATCACGTCGAGTTCTACCTTCGTCCAGAATGACATTAAACTGCATTCCAGTCCGACGGCAAGCCGTTGCCACCACCCGAACAATGAGGACCTTGATCCCTATCATGTCATGGTACGTTGGAAGCCTCCCTGAGGTTCAATCCCAAAAATCATTTCCCCAGACCGTCTCCTTTTCGGTGTTCCATGTCATCATTTTCAACCCAAACTATGAGGACTTTGATCCATGCCAAGGCATGGTACGTAGGAAGCCTCCCTGAGGTTCAAGCCCACCCCCCTTTGTACCAAGGTCCCTCCTTCTTCACGTAGGTTCGCCGACACCCACCACCCAAACTACGAGGAATTTGATCCATGCCAAGGCATGGTACGTAGGAAGCCTCAATGAGGTTCAAGACCATCCCCCTTTGGACCAAGGTCCCTCCTTCTTCATGTCGGTTCACCGACACCCACCATCCGAACTATGAGGACTTTGATCCATGTCAATGCATGGTACGTAGGAAGCCTTCACGAGGTTCAATCCCAACACTAGTGGACCTCTGGGTCTACATTCACGTCGGTTCACGGATGAAACCCTTTTGAACTATGAGATCTTTGATCCATGTCAAGGCATGGTACGTAGGAATCCTCCACGAGGTTCAAGCCCATCTCTCATAGCACCAAGGTCCACCTTCACGTCGGTTCGCTGATGAATTCCACTCTCTGAACTACGTGGTCTTTGATCCATGTCAAGGAATGGTACCTAGAAAGCCTTCCAGAGGTTCAAGCCCACCACCCAAGTGGACCCCCAGGTTCACCTTTATGTCGGTTCCCCGACGAAGCCCCTCTGAACTACGTGGTCTTTGATCCATGTCACGACATGTTATGTATGAAGCCTCCACGAGGTCGAAGCCCACCACCACTAGCACCTCCTGGTCCTCCTCATTCACGTCAGCCTTCCGATGTCCAACCTGAAATACGTGGACTTTGATCCATGTAATGACATGGTACATAGGAAGCCTCTCAGAGGTTCAAGTCCACCACCTGTTGGTCACTCTGACCTTCTTCACGTCAGTTCATCCACACCCGGGCAGCCTAGTGTGTAAGCCCCACACCATTTGGACCAAGGTCCACCTTCGCGTCGGTTCACTGACGCATCGGACCAAGGCCCACCTTCATGTCGGTTCGCTGACAACATCCATCAGACCAAGGTCCACCTTCATGTTGGTTCACCGGCACCATCCCGAACTACGCGGACTTTGATTCCCATCCACGAGGATACGTAGGAGGTCTCTTCGAGGCTCAAGCCCAACTTCACTGTCGCCCCTACGATGGTCCCATTTCATTCCCTCTCAACTTCATTCGTCCATCCATCATCCAACATGATTCTCGCTCGGACCTTCATATCTCAGTGACACCATTTCGGTCCGCTCCTCTTCACAGCCGCCCATGGGTTGGTCCCGGTATCAGCACCCCTTTAAGGGAAATCCCTCAATCTGATCCATTCTAGCAAATGCTCTGATCAGGCTGATCCATCTCCGCCGGATGTTAAACTCGCGACATACCCTGTGTTAAACACATGAAGCTGAGGAAAACCTCAGACATATGTCTATGGCATATAATTTCTCGCGCTCGATGTGGGATTCCTCGGGCATCCACGCCCTCGAGGAGCCATGTGACCAGGGTTAATAGATAGACATTCCAGGTCCCCAGCATCCAGACACGCTACTGATGCCTCAACGTGACTACTCCCCCAACTGAAGGTTGCTGCCCTGACCGGACCCTTTGGAATGTCCCGACAGAAGCAGTGTAATTAACCGGTGTCCATGGAAACATGGCACTGGGAAGAGTTTCACGAACAACGTGTTAAATCTATGAGGGAGACCCAGACTAGGTGATGAGTTCTGAGGAGGAATCCACAGAACGAAGAACCGACATACCATCATCCCATTTTGATAAAGGAGCAGACGTCCCTGAAAAAGGAGCGAATGTCGCCCCCGCCTTTGGAAAGAGGGAATGCGGGGCAACAGTGCAGCGCTTCCTCCTCCGCGGACGGATGGATGCACGCACCCCGACGAAAGCATCGGAAACCGAGACCATGGGAACTAGATTATGGAAAACATATAATATAGAACATAGACCTATCATAAAACTTAATTATATGCATATAAGGGCATTATGATGTTTTTTTAAGGGATAGATTATGTGGATTTTCCTTAAAAATAAATATATTCCAAGATAGTACAATTGAACTTCATTTGTGACCAATATTACATATTCATAATTATTACGAAAATAGTACCTTATTCATTACTCTATAGTCACATATTATATGACAATAGGCATACCTACACTCTTAGGTTGACACTCCAGGGGGCTATTCATAGGATAATTTTAATTTAATATTCCAATAATTTTGAAGGGATTAAAAATGGATATATCCTTAATGAATTTTTTTTATGATTACGATGTCACATATGCATAATTTTTATTTCAATTTAGATTATGTATATTATTTATTACTGAATATAACATTTTATTTTATAGTGATATGATTCAATATAGTGTATTATATCAGTTAAAATGGTCCATGTTAGAGGGAATGAGAACTGAAAAAATACACATAATCTGAAGTGTTATAATTAGCATTTATTTGACTGGATTAAACCAATACATTGAATAGAAGAAGTCTCTCAAACATTATCATTATATGAGGACATAATATCTTGGTCTAACAATATTGAGAATGAATTATATAAGAGTAACACCCTTACTTTTTTGGACTTTTTAATATTAAATTATATTCATAATGATATTTTTATAGAACGAACACAACAACTAATTTATAAAGGAATTGAATCTTCATACAATACATATAACACTGATATGGTATATGTTATACATAAAAATATGCTTCTACAAAACATATCCTTTTTTTATAATAATTTAATTTAGATAATTATAACCTAATGGTTATAATTAGAAATATTAATAGTAATAAATAATTTTCAAATATTTTTAATAATTTTTATATATTAATAAATCATATTTATTATTAATGTTATTACCTCTGGTAAAGTCCTTATATGTTAAAAATTACAACTTTCTCAATTAAAATATTTTATGTCATTCAATTAAAATAATATTATTAATTTTAGACACACATATAAATTTAATTTGATAAAATAATCTTTATTTATCAATTTATAATTTAAAAATCATATTAGGATGAATATCTGTGGATTTTTTGGAGAAACATTATTTTTGGGGGAATAGTGAATAATATAGAATTTGAATTCATAACTACTTTTTCATCATATTTATTCATAAGAAGAAATTATATTTTATAATTGTTTTAATGTATAATTTGAATAAATATTTATCAATTAAAACAATATAGGTAATTAAAAATGATTTCATATTGAAATTGGATATAAAAACAAATAAAACATTTGATCATTTTTTACATTAAAAACACTTACTGTTGTCCCACCAGTAAGATTAAATTTAGTTTTATTTCTACCAATTACATTTCTATAATTTAACAAGATGGATTATTAACTTTTAATAAGAATAAATTGTAATTTATAATAACCTAAACATAGTTTTCCACCAAAAATATTATTGAATGTTATTAACATTATTTATAACGATTAAGGTTAAATAATGATTTATAATGGAATAGCCATTACACATAATGGATCAAATGACATAGCATCTTTTTCAACATCCATTTTATTGAAATTATTTATTCATTAACCTTCCATTACTTATTTTTGGTGATTTTATGTCTTTTAATAGGTTAAAACACGCGTACACCTAACAAGATTTAAAAAATGCATAGTATGTCCCCTCCCTTCCCCATAAAGGGCCACCACCTCTACACATTCTTCAAACCTATTAAATCATTGAGGTTCCTCAAAATTCAGATCAATAAACAATACAACATCCCTAAATATCTCAGTGAGGCATCAATTTTTTAATAAAACATTCCATGAAATCCCATTGATGGAAACCAAAAGGAATTATATGATTAAAAGGTAACACCCTCCCCCAAGTTTCTAACTTTTATATTATTTCTCTACTCTATATATTATATTTTTTTATTTTCCTATTTAAAAAACTAGTAACCTCAATATAATAAGTTTATTTTAAACATTTTTTTTGACCCAAAATTACACACTCTTCCATCTAACGGGTAACGAACATACTATTAATCTGTGCATTGAAATACTGCATCATGAAACGATTACTATCTATTTTCCATTACCACATATAATGGAAGTAATAATGATGGATACTATGTTAATATATGATATATACAATATAATTTATGTTTTTAATATATATTAAATAGATTAAAACACATATCATTAGTCATTATATTTTGTGTAAATATGATAACATCATTTCAGGAAGTGTGGACTACTGCCCCTCAAAGTGATGTTATTAATTCACAGAATAAATGAAATGTATTAAGGACGAGTCCTGTAAACATATATGATATATATGGTATAATAATTATTTTATAATAATGATATATATACATATATATATATACATATATTTCATTTACATTCCCTTTTTCCAAAAAAAATTAAACAGAAACAATGAACATGTGTACGTATGGCCAACCGTCCCCAAGAATGTTGTATTCCATTTCATAATTATATATTTATTGGATTATATTAATATAAATATATTGAATATAAATTATTTTTATATTATTTTTTATATAAATGAAATCATTAAATAAGTATACAAACTAATGATATAATATAATAATACACATGCGAATAACAAAATGAATATGACCCTAAGTGAAAACATAATGTAGAATTGATAAAAAAAAAGAGAAACATAAAGTCATCATCAAACAACATATGGTATTACATATTAGAATATGTTTCATTACAATAAAATTATATTCATTATACATTGGTTTTTAATGAATATGATGAGATTCAAGACATTGGGATAGGGGATTTCTTGTCTAACTTTAATTTTTTTTGATATGTTTACCTTATTCACAACTCATCTCTTTTGTGGGGAAATTATATTGTCCATAAATATACAATATTATTTTTATCCTTAATTTTATGTTTATATATATATATATATTATTATCTCTCTTTCCCTTGGGTTATGTTTCATGATTTACAAAATAAAAAATTTACTTTTGTCTTAATATGCATTCTTTGAGCCACGTGTCATGAACATCAGAAACCATGTTTTCAATAAAAAACAAAATGATGATATTTTTAGGAAACATTCAAGCGAATATAATATCAGTTTTTATTCTAATTTTCATTATTCCTTAAATAATTATCAAATAATTTTCAATGAAGTGGTTTATAGAACATTTTACATGATTATTTTATATGTTTTCATATAAAATGGTTTTAAAAAAATATTCAATATCTATTTATATGTTTTAAATAAAAAATATTTCCAAATGGTTTTAAAATAATTATTTACATTTTTTCAGGTTTATTATCAAGAAATTAGTTTTGAAAATATTTTATTTCATTAAATATCCGTATTCAAATTTGAAATGATATTTTCCACATGAAATTAATTCTAACTATATTTCCAATTTATGTGCAATCTAATATAAAAATATATTAATAATTTATAATTACCTTGTGAGAAATTATTCAAATTCTCTATTCATATTCTTTATCTGAATTGTTTTTTTCATGGCATGGTTTTTATTGAACTCATTTCACTTTCATGAGTCTTATTGTTATGAAAAACAATTCTTCTCATAATTTAGTAATTTATAAAACGATTATCAATCCATTATAATTCAACAGGTAAAGTAATAATGACATGTTATTTAAACCTACTTCATTTCATGATATTATTAAATGATTTTTATAAAATCCATATTTTATTATGGGTCGTGATGCGATGAATGTTTTATTATATTTTGAAACATGTATGAAATATTATATTATGGGATAAGTGGGGAATATATCTCTATCTAATTGACTGGTAATAATTTATATCTCATGATATAATGATGAGAATCAATTTAATTATCATGATCCACAATAGAAATATGGGGAAACTAAATCTGTTAAAAGAATTGACTATGACTAAGGAAGGTGGTGTGTCCAACCATGTTGGTATAGTTCCCCTAATATTGGAATATGGGGAAACCCAATCCACTCTTGGAAGATAGATAAATCTTACCTATTAAAAATATACTACTACTGGTGATGGTGGTGTGTCCCACCATGAAGTTTTGGTTCCTATAAAGTGTAGTGATAAGTTCTATTAATGTTTATTCACTTGTATGAAATGACATCACAATTTTATGCCTGAAAAAAATACCATCTATTATTTAGATGATATTATTGCATAGATTATGTACTTTTTTCATTATGATTCACATATTATAAAATTCTAGGATTTATTCTATGATTCTTGTTTTTGACCATATGATTGGATGGGTATGATCATATAATGATGTGTTTTGTTGTCATGACCTTATGCTCAAGATTATTCATGCATGTCTCCATTGTTTTCCATTACTAAGCATCTAAACTTGCCCAATTTGATGTTTCTTTCCTAAAATAATGAAGATATATATTTTAATTATTTTTTCAATGAAGGGTTCTAGTGATGATGAATCTAGTGGGACTTAATGAATATCACATATGTAATGGTGTTTATGATTCCATGTTTCAAAAGGCACTAAACTAGTAATTTCCTTAGGTGTATGATTATATAATTTTTTATGTATTCCAAAAAAGTTATGTAATGTTAATGTATGAAAATTTAAGTTTACTATAGTTGGTAGCATGAAATATATTTAGTAATTACTTGTAACCTACAATAATAATAACTTACTATCTACCTTAATGACATGTATGAGGATAAGATTAAGGATAAAAAAGGTATAGGAAAATGGCTTTGAGTTTTTTTACAGGATAGAGTATGTGTTTTCCAATAAATAAATCCCTTATTATATACTACATGTAAATGTGGATTTTGAAAATATATACCTAGTTGAATCAAATCTTACATGGTGTGTCGATACTAACATTGTATTACAAGGTACATGATAATGGGACAAGGTGCATACCTAGATTGACACTCTGTGGGAATATTCATTTGTTATTCATGAACTCACCATGAACCATAATGAATGATATAAAATGTATTATAATATGATTAACCTAGGATAGAGCTAAGTTGTCATAAATTATAGAAGGTTTCAGAATGAATACTTCATATGAGTGACATTTTAGGATTATTTGGTTCCTCTTAATGATAACAATTTTGTACTCTATGAATTTGGTTTTATTCAATGGCTAAAACATAATAGATGATATTAATTGTGATTGTAAATAATAATAAAATTTTGTTCCACCTAAAAAAATAGTATTTGAAAAAGAATGGAAAATATCGTTTCTATGATCACCTGAATTTCCCAAGCTATGAATCATGGTGGACTTACGAATCAGAAGAGGGAACAACATTCTATAGAGTCCATCCTGAGTAAACAACCACTTTTTTCCAGTTGGTCTTCTGATCCAATTTTTCTTGAACACTAGTTCATTACCACTTAATATATATTCTATGTTCTCTAGTTTTTTTATAATGAGAAAGTTGTTCTATCTATTTTCCAGTTTGATGTTGAACCTGTCCATTGTTGTAATCTAATGAAGAATATGAGAAATCAAAATGAAATTTAATCCTTATTTTTTGATGATTTCATTAAATTATTCATAAAAAAGTACATTACACATGTTATTTATAATAATATATAATTAGATATCCTTATGTTTATGAAAAATTATAACGAATTAGCTGGTACCTAAAAAGTTAATTTCTAGAGTCTTCTGAGGTATGACTATATAATTATCAGAAAAACCAAAAATAAATTTTCAAAGGTTCTCTACAGCTTCAATGCCATGATTCATAAGGTAATTAGACATAATATACATTACTAGCTACAAATATATTGTTTCTTCTGTAATAACTATTTAAATGGAATTTGGATTTATATATCAATTTCTTGGTTTTAATAATAAATGGAAGATAAGGGTCCAAAAGAAAATCTAAAAAATATGAAGTGAATAAGGTTATCATTATATTATGCTTGGTGTGTGTAGTAAATCATGGATAGAATTTTGTTATGGGTTCTAATAATTGGTTTATGTGGATAGTGGAAAGAAATTAGGCATTTGATTGTTGTAATGATGGGAAGATGTTTTCCAATATTATATTTTGAGGAAAATATAAACACAATGAACCTCCCCACTATAATTATTCTAGGTTATATAGAATAGGAATTCTGATAACCAGTGACCAAACCCAATGGCTAATAATGATGATCTAATTAATAAACATCATAAACCAAGGGGAAAGGTTAAATATCATGTGATCATTATTTCTGTCGAGGGGTGTGATAACGGCATAGATAAAGGTGCACATAACATAAAAAACTGAACATATAATACCTTATTTGATTCTACATCAACCTACACTTTCATATATATAATATTTTCTACAGTTTTTAATATTCCAAATAAAATATTAGATGTAGAATTTTTAGTAAAAAATTCCTAATGGAATGATGATTTCATCTCAATTCATTGATTCCTCTCGAGTTCATGTTTATGGAAATATGGTTCCTGAAAATCTTGTCATTATTCCTTTGGTTTATCTTAATGTCATTATAGGGATTTATTATATTTCTATACATAGTTCCTATATAATATTTCATAAAATATATGTTATATTAGATTTATTAAAACCTCTTATGATCATCTATCAATGAGACGATAAGTCTGAAATTAATATGGAATTTACATTTAGTGTATGGGTCTAAATTTTCATTCAAAATGACTATTCATCTCTAATGGATGCAGATAAAATTGACATTTTACGATATTAATGTTGTATGATATTTTTTGGATGTCACATAAGAATAGTTTCATAAGATTCCACAAAAATTTGATGTTGAGTTATCAATATAACTCAAACCGGGTTCCACACAATTTTCAAAGACTCCTTATAGAATGTACCCAATTTAGTTACAGAAAATATTGAATTAACTCAAAAAAATTTATAAGGGATTCATTTGATGAACTTTTTCACATTGGGATTCACCTATTGTTTTTGTTAAAATTAATAATGGATCAATGTGACACTATATTGATTATCGAGTGTTGAACAAGATCACAATCAAGAACATATATATTCATCCTCGTGTTGATGACTTGTTTGATCAAATATGTGGAGCTCAATACTTTACCATTATTGAACTTCACACAAGATATTATCAATTAAGGGTCAATAATGAGGATATATACAAGAATGAATTCCATATATGGTTTGAACACTATGAATATATAGTAATTAATTTTCATATTAATAATTCTTTTTCTATCTTTATATATTTAATGAATAGTGTATTTAGTGATCACTTTAACATTTTTTGGATGTTTTTATAGATATTATTATTATATATTCTAATATAAAATAATATAAATAGGACAACCTGGGAATTTTACTAAATACTCTAAGGATTGAGAATCTATATGAGTAATTTAAAATGTTTTCATTTTCGATGAAAAAGGTTTAATTTTTTGTCTACATAAACCTAAGAGATGGTATAACATTCAACCAATTAATGAAAGGGGATATTAAATGATGACCTTGTCAAACCATGGTGACAGGAATCCATATATTTTTTGGATTAGCTAGATATTATCAATAGTTTCTAGTGAAATTTCAACACTATTTAATCCTCTGACCATAATAACTCAGAAGGTTGTCATGTTTCTATGGATAGATAAATATGAGGAAATATTCAGATAAATGATGATAACTATGGTCAGTTCATCTATTATTACATTAACATGTAGTTGATAAGGGTTTTCAATTTGTAATGATGCATAAAATAAGTGAATGTGATGTATAATTTTGTAAAATAACATGGCTATCTATTATTCCTCGTTAAATGTAAATATTCATGAGGAAAAATAACGAACTCATGATTTGTGGTTATAAGTGATAATTTTTTCACTAAAAAATATTGGTAAAGTCTTTATAGAGACATATTTTATGTATATACTAATAAAAAATTATAAAATATATATTCTCACAAATTTATTTGAACATGAAAAAGATAACATAGTTAGAGATGATAAAGGATTCTAGAAAATCAATAAATTACCACCTTGGGATAGAAAACTAGGTGGATAATGATTTTATTCCAAAATTTCATGCTATATTATCCTTGACTAGGATAAAAAAATATCCAATTTATCCATATTTGAAAAACACAGTGTTAGAAATCCTAATGGAATGGGAATAATATTATCTTTTAAAAATGAATTTATAAAACGTTATAAATGTAATGATTTAGGAAGTGCATAAAAGAGATGTAGAGCGTAAAAATATAGATAGAAATGTTACTATGTTTAATCATAATCTAGAAGTAATTATATTGTTTAGGAACGGTGAATGTGTTCCATCCATACCAAATGTAAATAATGATCTATTAGAGGAATATCAAATTTCATCATTCTCTATTAATCGAAGAAGTATGAAGATGTATTGGGACATGAAATAATACATATAATAGGATAGAACGAAGAGAGATTTCACGTATTTTGTATCTCAAATCTTTGTATTCCATCAAGACAAGGATAAAAAAATCCCAGAAGTTGTAACATTCATTACCCATATGAGAATGGAAATGTGAGAACATCACTATGTATTTTTATCATTGGACTAGCCAAAACAAAAAATTTGTTTAATATTTTATGGGTTGTAGAAAATAGACTTACAATGTTAAAATTCTTCATCACTATCATATGAGACTTCTCTATGGATTATCTTTCCAGGATATAGATTTAAAAAGTGGTAAGCTTGAAAGGAGTACCACATTCTTTTGTATATAATCGAGATCCAAGGTTTATCTCTATATTTTTGTGAATATTTATCTAGAACATGATAAGGAATTGAGTTTCAAAGCTACATATCATGCCCAGATAAATTCTCAGTCAAAATGAAAAATTTAGACTCTTGTGGATCTATTAAGATCATGTTCTCTGTATTTCAAAGGTGTTTGCAATCAACACCTTCCTCTAGTTTAGTTATAATATAACAATATCATTATCTCAAGAACTCTGATGGAACCATATTAAGACCTATATGGGATTAATTGTGGAGATCCAACATGTTGGGATGATGTTGGAGGATGAATACTATGGGTACATGAGATCAATGAAGAAATGGTAGATAATTTTAGGGACATCTAGCTACATATCAAGAGAGCTCATGGTTGTTTAAAAAATTATGATGGTAAATAATAGTGTGATATATTATTTTATGTTTCTTAGAATGTGTTTCATTGAATCTCTCTCTAGATAAAGGTAATGATATTTTGGTAGAAAACGAAACTAATCCCTAGGTATATCAATCCCATTGATATTCTTGATCATAACACGAAGGTAGACTATCCATTAGAACTTCATCTAATTACCTCCAAATCCCATGATGTGTTACATTTATCTCTCCTATGTATGTGCATACATGATCCATTACGTGTACTGAAATCGAATGCCTTACCATTACCTCAATATATTTCTTTCAAGGAATAACCTGTTGAAATTATGAATCTTATAAAAAAAAGTTGTACGAAACAAGACCAATGAACTTGTAAATGATTTATAAGGAAATAACCAGTTAGTGGAAGAAACATGGGAACTTGATGATATTATAATGTTGATGTATCGTCAGTTGTTTTACACAAATGATGAATTTTGAGTGGTAAATTCATTTTAAAAGGGGTATAACATAACGCCAAAGTATTTATAGACATTTTTTTCTTGAATATTTAAATTTTCATTTATATATTTCTTTTCACTAATACAAACATTCATTTCCCATGGAATCAATTAAATTAATGTTACATGCATCATTGACATAGTGTTCGTTACACAGAACTCTACCATTCTACCAAACATACTTTTTATTATAATTATTTAAATGATATAATTAAAAATATATTTTAAACATAGTAATATGAATAATATTTACTAATTTTAAAATTTTATTTATATTTATTTTACATAAATTATTCATGTGGATTATGGATGAAATTATTTTTGGTAAAGTCTTTATATATTTAAAATATTATCTTCTCAAAAGAACTACATTTCATTCCAATTTGGGAAGATAAATAAAATTAATTTCCAACACATTTAAAATGTTTATTTAATTAAATGAACATAATTTTCTATTTTATACTGTCAAAATTATAATTGGGGGATTTGTTTTTGATTTCTCCGATAGAATTCCTTTTTTTGATAAATTTTTAAAAATAATGAATTTTAATTTGAAAAAACATTTTCATTTAAATTATTTATAAGGATAAATTAAATTTTTATTTTATTATGTTTAATTAGATTTTTTTTTTTTTCAATTAATCCAATATAGATAATTATGACCAATTTATCATTGAAATTTGATAAAAAAAACTTATCAAACACTTCATAATCTCTTATTTTGGAAACTGGTATTGTTGTCCCATTAGTGGAATTAAATATTAATTAATTTACGCAACATCAATGATTATAATTTGTAAAAGTGTATTCCATATTTTTATTCATCATAATTTATAATTTCTAATGTGATGAACTTATTTTTTGAGCAATTAGATTAGGGAATATAATTAAAATTGATTACAATGATTAATTTAATATTACACTCCACAAGGGAATAATCGTTAAACTTATGGGACCAGATAACCTAGACACTAATCCAAAACCTATTATTTGGATATTTAATTTCCATGTTACCTTAAATATTTATTTTTTTTATGTTTTTTAATAATTCTTTTATGTTAAAATTTGAGTACAAATACATTTTTTACAAAAAATTTCAATAATGTCAACTCATTTCCATATAAAAGGCCACCACCTCTACAAATTCTTCACACATCTCTAACTAATTTTTTTTCCAATGTATACACAATAAACATACCTATATCCCAAAAATCCTCCTTTACTCTTTTAACATTAATCCTTTCATGGAATACCTTTTTTAAATCAAAAAGGAGTTACCTGATTATGCGGTAACACACTCCCTTAAGCTTCTTTATTTTATTTTGATTCTATGATATTTTAATTATCCTTATTACATGATTATTTAAAACACCACAATCCTAAATTTTAGGAGGTTTTGTTATACTAGTATTTCAAAATACACTAATACATGTATCTATCTAATGGGTAATTAACATACTTTTTATGTGTACTAAGAACTACCACCTTACATAATGATGATTGTTCATTTTACTTTACCACCTCTCATGGTGGTAATAGTGATGTATAACATTTTATATGTAAAGACACATAAATTTCAAGGAAATTATTTTCTTAATTTCTTTGGGATTTTACGAGTACGTAGTTTCTTATGGCACCTGATTCCGAGGCCCGGTCTACCCGAAATCAATTTATAAATTTTAGCTCAGGTAGGTTCAGTGAACGAATGTGCGGGTTTTTCTATATTTTGAACTGGTTCTCGGAATCAAAATCCGAGGGAATCGATGAAACCACAGCGCCGATAATTTCGTAAGAAGACCTTTATTGGAGTTTTGTTTACTCGGGAAGAGTTGTTAGAAAATTGTGGATTAAGTATAAAGAGAAATAAATTTGTGTTTAAAATTTTATTTAACTTATAAGTGGTTAAACACCATGTGTGAGAGTTAGGGTGGGACCCACTAAAATTCTAACTCATCATGAGAGGATATTAGTGAGGTGGCCCCCACATGAGCCCCACCTCTTCAAATTCCCAAAAACCTCTAACCTCCCCACATGAGTTAAGTAACTCTTCCACATTAATGCATGCCAACTAAACACCTAATTAATTTGAAAACACAACTTTAATTAATTAGGTGAATTCAAGTATTGAAATTTTAAAAATGTTGTCATGTGTAAATAAAATAAGGAAAATCCTTATTTTATTTTGGGTTGATGTGTTCTGTGGATAAATGAGAGAGGAAGAATTATTTACTTTGAAGAACTCCATATTCCTCGTTGAAGAACGTGAAGAACGTCGTCACGCCTTCCATCTTCCCTCCGCGTCAATGAAAGGGAGATGATGCTTCTTCCACGGACATTCTCCTTCGACGTATACGGATCCCCACCCGTGACGTCGTATTCCGCGACGCTGGCATCCTCGAACTTCTTTGAGGTAGGGGTTGTTTAATCATTCTAGTTTTATTTTTTATTTCATCGTTATTTTCTTTTGGACGCCAGTTATCAATATAACGGAAGGAGGTCGGACCGTACAAACCTGACCGACCCTCCCCCCTTATTATATTGATCACCATCATGGTTTGGAATGGAGGCGGCGTGGTGAAACAACACCGCGCGGAAAATGAGGGACCTGCGGCGGGAGCCGGCCATGAAGAAGGAGCGTGGCGTCGTCACGCCGTGCCGGTGAAGCCGAAAGAAGCTGCGGCCAAGGGCGGGCCATGTCAGTGGGGCGTTTTGCTATTGCGTCGTGCTAGAGCACCATGTAGGGTCGCGACCTAAGGCTGTGGCGGTGTAGAGGAGGGTGGCAAGACATCGTCGGCGCTCAAGGAGGCCGGACCAGTAGGTCCCGCCGCGTCACTCTGGTCATCCATTACGGCCGGCCGTTTTCCGAATGTCCGGGGGTCGTATCCCTCGGCAGGTGGAAAGGGCGGGCCCCCCAAGAGGGGCCTCCATTTATCAATCAAGGGGAGCAGCGCCCCCTTGCATTCCGGTCGGCCGAAGGCCGAGCCGCTGGCCATGCGGGTCGGGCCGCCCGTGCCGGGCGAGGCCAACCGCGCTGGGCCGGACTGCCAGCTCCGGGTCGGGCTGTGCCATTTGTGCCGGACTCGTACCCAGGTCCGGTTGACCTGGTTTGGGCCGACCCAGGGGGTTTTTGGGCTAGGTCTGTCCGGGCCCAAACCCCCTAAATTCAGACATTTTAATTCAAATGCTCATAACATGGGCTATAGACCTCCGATCGACGAACCGTCAGTTGAGATGTGATCCTTGGATCAAGGCGGTAGTTTTGGTAAATTACAATCAAGGGTTTGGTGAACGATTGGTATGGATGGGTTTGTTCGAACATGAAACCAACTGGGCCATCAGAGCAAAAATGATTAAAACTTGAGCTCTAGACGTCCTATTGACATTTCGTAGACTTCATTGGATTCCGCATTCTGAGATGGTTCTTTTGGATTACTCGGATCAAGGTTTGGATGCAGCTGGAGTATGGCTGGGTTGGTTTGTACATGAAATCAACTGGGCCCCCGAGACTAAAAGGCTAATTACTCACAGATCGGGCGCCCGATTGACGCGCCATCCATTACATTGAGACCCCTGTGATGAGGTGGTCCTTTGTGATACCTCATTGTGGGATATTATGATACTTTGAGTATCGACTAGTGGCTCGTGGAGTATATCCTCCTGGAGACGAGCATACGGAGTACGATGACCTTGTAGCTAGCTGAGATCTGATGACTGCTTGTCTGATTCGATTTAGAGTGATTTGTATAGCCCAGTGGGGAGCACTACATTGTGAGGTGAAATACCCATGGTAGTGGAGAACTACTTTGTGAGGTGTTAGACCCGTGGTACTCGACATGAGATGTACCTCTGTAGGATATGAGGGGGAGAACTACTGTGTGAGTTGGCAGACCCAAGGCGGGAAGCACTACTTTGTGAGGTGGAAGACCCGCGGTACTCGACAGAAGGAGTACCTTAGAAGTCTATGGTTAGTGACTAGAACCTCGGAGTCGTGACAGTAGTACTGTGTTCGATAGAGAAGGAGTTCTCCAACATTCTTGGTTTTAACATCATTAATATAAATCCTGGATTTTGCTGGGTCATTGACCATTGTGTTTCCTCATGATTGAGTTGGGTTACTTGATAAATTAAGTATATGTATAGGCATATACATATTTATTGGTTATCCTTTGATTTCATAACCTTGGTTTTTCCTCGTGATTGATATGGGTTACTTGATAACATAGGTATATGTATGAACTTATACTTAAGTGAGGGTTGTCTGTTGTGATCCTTCTGGTGGTTATACTTGATGGATTTAGTGAGACCTTGAAGGTATCGGGGTCCCTACTGAGTATCGTTATACTCACCCCTACACAGGCTATGCCCGCACCTCGTTGTGTTGGATGCAGACGACGGACAGCGCTGACGGAGGCCGAGTCGGTACCCGGAGGTGGTACCCGTAGGATCACCTCACTACGATCTGGTTCCCGGAAGAGGTTGTCGGATGAGGACGATCTAGGAGCTACGCTATCAGTATCTAACCATCAGGTAGGATCCATGTTGGCGATCCAGAATCATCTTGTCATCTTCAAGCTATTTTGTCTTTTACCTTGTACTTTATAGTTGGGCTTGTATTTCCGGCACCTTTACCTTCAACACTACTTTTCTTTCAGTTTAACATACTATTGGATTCCTCTTGTACTATGTGGTGTTTGATTACATTTATAAAGGAAATGCGTTCTGAGTTATTGGGATTTACGCCTTTGGTGCTAGACACCAGCCCCTGGCCTATGGAAGGCGGGCTTGGGTTGGTCACGAAACAAGCCCTGATGATGGGTCGTGAAAAATTGGTATCAGAGGAGTCGGTTCTACCGCAGAACATAAACATTGATATTTTCTTTCAGCGAAGAAATAATGTTAAGGGTACTAAGTGTGGTTTTCAGTTCAGAGAGTCCAGTGTTGGTGAGGGCAGCCGACGTATCCATACACCAAGAACCTGACTTCTGATTTCCAACTATGTACAAGAAAACACTATTTGCGTGATTGTTTTCAAGAGTTTTCCCTTAAATCAGCTCAAACCGGGTTAGATCACTAGGTATAGTCTTTCGACCATGTCGCATCTGTTTCTTTCAGGATGCCTCCCCACAGATGACAAGCTAGAGCCCTGAGAGTTGTACATACTAATAGCCCACCGAGCGACGAGGCCTCAGTATAGGGCCCTCTTCCAGTTGAGGCACCAGCGGAGGCACCAGCGGTACTACCACCAGTTGGGCCACCGATGCCACCAGCCCCAGCCGTAGGAAATGCATGCCGCTTGAGTGCGCTGCCTGAGTTCCAACGCCAGAGGCCACCCAGGATCAGGGGAGAGACGGACCCACAGGCAGTGGAGGATTGGCTGGAGGCTGTGGTGAGTGTCTTCAGGCTAGTAGGTACACCAGAAAACATCATGGTGATCCTTGCTGCCATCCTCCTTTAGGAAGCAGCAAGCAGATGGTGGAGCATGATGCTCCAGATGCATGATGAGACATCACTTCTATGGAAAGACTTTGAGAGCCTATTCCGGGAAGAGTTTATACCATCCACCCTATGAGCGGTACAGATACATGAGTTACTTCATCTGCAGAAGGGTAGCATGAGTATAGCTTAGTACTCAGTGAGGTTCACAGACCTCTCGCGCTACTCCATAGAAATGGTACGAGACCCATTCTTTCGGTCCTGGACCTTCGAGTAGGAACTGAGGCACGATATCAGAGCTTCGATGATCCCTCCCAGCATCCTGATTCAGGTAGGGGTGTTGGAGTGATCCCTCTTAGTGGATAGTTTCCTTGTTGAGCAGACTCTAGCAGCCGGACCCACTACTAGTCGACATGTAGCGGAGTCTCTTATAGCTGGCAGTGGACAGATGATGCAGAGGTCCAGGAGGGCCAGACCTATAGGTGGTCGAACGCATGACTCAGGGTTGGTAGTTGAGGCTCCAAGGGTAGAAATAGATCCAGACCTTCCATTCTATGTTACACAAGAGGCGAACAAGGTCACATGGCTCGTGACTATCCGACCCACCGCTCGGACGATCAACAGATAGATGATGAACCTCTCAGACAGAGGTAGATGTTCGATCGAGGCGGACCATAAGGAGCAGGAGGAAAAGGCAGAGAAGCTCGTCGTGGAGATAGCGGTGGACGACGATGGGAGGTGTTGCCACAACCACCACCAAGAGGACCACCCCGACCGCATGGAATGGGAGGTCATGGGAGAGTTCAGATTTAGGTAGTTGAAGCATATGACTATGGATCATAGGAAGCATGTGGATAGAAGAGGGTATAGGCATGGAGGCCCTTGTTCTTGGTGTTTTTAGTTTCAACGTGGTCGATGTTTTACTAATATGTGTCTTTGTACTTTGAGCTGCAATAATAAAAGACACCTTTCTTGTGATGATTACTTTACTTTCCACTTCGTATGGTTGATACTGAGAGGTTCCAAATAAAACTATTGAACTGAACCTCACATTCATGTTTTCTACTGGAGGAGGCCCAGTAATCACACAATTATGCCGACAGTGTGACTCCAACCTTGGAGGCGAGAGTGACGGTCAGATCTCTTGGTAGTAGCGTTGAGGCCTTACGACATCATCCATGGCGTGAATGTATCACTCATGTCAAGATTGACTGTATTTGGCGAAGAATGTGGTTCATCCAGTGGATGAGACCAGATTTCACTTTTCAGAAAAGAAGAAATATTAGCAGCTCTTGTGGAACATAAGCAAAGAAGGGGAACATTGCAGCTGATGACCTTAGTAGGAGATCGGGAATTCAGTTGTTAAGTGCGGCGAGACAAGAAACGGTCGCGTTTTCAGATATCCTTTGGGCATAGTCTTGGAGTGAGTACATATAGAACCAGAGATGGTTCAAGCTACAATGGAGAAGGTGCAGATCATCCAGGAGTGGATGAGGACAGCTCAGAGCTGACATATGTCTTATGCTGACAGGAGGAAGAGACCACTTCAGTAAGAGGATAGGGACCACGTTTTCTTACGTGTCTCAACACAACGTGGATTATGGAGATTTGTCCGGGGTGGCAAGTTATCTCGGTGCATCATCAGACTATTCTAGGTTCTCAGCAGGATAGGTGAGATAGCTTATCACCTGGCTCTTCCATATCAGTTGCACCGGGTGCACGACATATTCCAAGTATCTCAGCTGAGGAGATACATGCATGACCCGGTGCATATCATCGACCGTGGGTAGCTGGACATTGATAATGGGGTGACTTTTGCGAAGGTCCCAGTGGAGATCGAGGACAGACAGGAGTGGGTCCTATGTGGGTGGTCGATTCCTCTAGTGCAGATCAGCTGGCAGCACAGGAACCTCCAGGAGGGAACATGGGATCAGGAGGCTCAGATGTGTGCACAATATCCTCATTTGTTCTCCTAGTTTGTGATGTATCTTTACGGGGACATAAAGCCCTGAGGTGGGAGTAATGTAAAGACACATAAATTTCAAGGAAATTTTTTTCCTAATTTCTTTGGGATTTTACAAGTACACAATTTCTGATGGCACCTGATTCTGAGGCCCAGTGTGCCCGAAATCAATTTCCATAGTTTAGCTCGGGTAGGTTCAGTGAACGAACGAGCGTGTTTTTCTATCTTTTGATCTGGTGCTCGGAATCGAAATATGAGGGCACCGATAAAACCACAATGCTGGTAATTTCATAAGAAGACCTTTATTAGTGTTGCGTTTACTCGGGAAGAGTTGTTAAAAAAGATGTCGATTATGTATAAAGAGAAATAAAATTGTGTTACAAATTTTATTTCACTTATAAGTGGTTAAACCCCATGTGTGGGAGTTGGGGTGGGAACCAGTAAAATTATAACTTTTCTTGATAGGATATTAGTGAGGTGGGGGCCACACGAGCCCCACCCCTTCAAATTCCCTAACACCTCTAACCCCCCCCCCCCCCCCCCCCACATGAGTTACGTAACTCGTCCACAATAATTCATGCCAACTAAACACCTAATTAATTTGACAACACAAATTTAATTAATTAGCTGAATTCAAGTTATTAAATTGTAAAAATGTTGGCCTGTTTAAATAAAATAAGGAAAAGCCTTAGTTTAGTTTGGGTTGATGTGTTGTGTGGAGAATTGAGAGAGGGAGAATTCTTCACTTTGATGAACATCATATTCCTCATTAATGAACACGAAGAACGCCATCACGCCTTCCATCTTCCCTCCACGTCAATGAAAGGGAGACACCACATCTTCCATTGACATACTCCATCGACGTAAACGGATCCCCAACTGTGACGCCCTATTCCGTGATGCTAGCTTCCTCGAACTTCTTTGAGTTAGGGGGTTTTTCATCATTCTAGTTTTATTTTTGATGTTCATAATTATTTTCTTTTGGCAACCTATAATTAATATAATGGAAGGAGGTCGGACTGCACAAACCCGGCCAACCCTCCTCCCCTTTTTATGTTGATCACCATCGTGGTTTGGAACAGAGGTGTCTCAATACAATGACACTATGCGGAAACGAGGGAACCGCCACCGGATTGGGCCACGACGAAGGAGCGCGGCGCCGTCGTGCCATGCCGGTGAAGCCGAAGGAAGCCACGAAAAAGGGTGGGCCGCGACAATGGCGGGCTGCGGCGGAGGGCCGCAACCGGGGTAGGCCACGATGGAGGGGTGGGGCGTCGTTGTGCCACACCAGTCGGACAGGGACCGCAATGGTGTAGAGGAGGGCGGCCGGACTCCGCCGGCCCCCGGCGCTCCCGGATGTGGGACAAGTAGGTCCCGTGGTGGAAATCTAGCCGGCTATTACGGCCGGCCGTTTTCTGGATGTCTGGGGGTCGTAACCCCCGGAAGGTGGAAAGGGCGAGCCCCCCATGAGGGGCCACCATTTCTCAATCACGGTAGGAAACCCCCCCCCCAGCATTCCGCTCGGCCATAGGCCGACCCACTGGCCACCCGGGCCGGGCCAGGCGCGCTGGGCCGGGCCACCAGTGCCGGGCCGGGCCGCGCTAGCCTAGCCGGGCCACACCATATGGGCCAGACCGATACCCGGGTCCGGTCGACCCGGTTCAGGACGACCCAGGGGGTTTTGGGCCGGGTCAGTTCAGGCCCAAATCCACTAAATTCAGACAGTTTCATTCAAATTCCCGTAACATGGGATACAGACCTTTGATCGACGCACCATCAGTTGCGATGCAGTCTTTGGACAAAGAAGTTCGTTTCAGTATATTACACTCAAGTTTTCAAAGAACTTTTGGTACACACTGGTTGGTTCGAACACGAAGCCAACTGGGCCCTAGGAGTGGAAACACTTATAACTTGAGCTCTGGAAGTCCAATTGATGTGACATCAACTTCATTAGATTCCTCGTCGCGAGATGATTCTTTTGGCTTACTCCACTCAAGGTTGGGACACAACTGTAGTATGGCCGGGTTGGTTCATACACGAAACCAAACGGGCCCCTAGGACTAAAAGGATAATAACTCACAGATCGAGCGTCCAATTTACGCGCCATCCATTGCTTTGAGACCCCTGGGACGAGGCTATCCTTTGTGATACTTCTTTGTGGGGCATTGAGATACGTGGCGTATCAAATAATGGCTCGTGGAGCGGATCCTCCCTGAGACGAGCATACAGAGTATGGTGACCTTGTAGCTAGATGAGATTTGATAACTGCTTTTCCGATTCGATTAAAAGTGACTGGTATAGCCCAGTGGGGACCACTACTTTTTGATGTGGCAGACCCATGGCGGTGGAGCAATACTTTGTGAGGTGGAAATCCTACAGTACTCGACAGGAGGAGTACCTCTGTAGGCTATGAGGGGGAGCACTACTGTGTGAGGTGGCAGACTCATTACCAAAAGCACTACGTTGTGAGGTGGCAGACACGCGGTACTCGACAGGTGGAGTACCTCAGCAGTCTAAGGTTAGTGAATAGCACCTTGGAGTCATGAAATGACTATTTTTTCGATAGAGGAGCAGTTATCTAGCAGCCGTGGTTTCGACATCATGAATAAAAATCATGGTTTGAGCTTAGTTGTTGACCTTTGTGTTTCCTCATTATTGAGATGGGTTACTTGGTAACTTAGGTATATGTATGGGCATATTCCTAAGTAGTGGTTATCCGTTGATTTCTTAACCTTAGTGTTTCCTCATGATTGATATTGGGTACTTGATAACATAAGTATAAGTATGAACTTATACCTAAGTAAGGGTTATCTATTGAGATCCTTCGTGTGGTTATCCTTGTTGGATTTAGGGAGACATTGAGGGTCTCGGGGTCCCTAATGAGTATCGTTATAATCACCCCTACATGGACTATGCCTGCACCTTGTTGTGTTGGATATAGATGATGGACAACGCTGACAGAGGCCGAGTAGGTACCCGGAGGTGGACCACATGACGAGACGGTACCTGAAGGAGCACCTCACGACGAGCCGGTTCTCGTATGATGTTGTCGGACGAGGATGATCTAGGAGCTGTGCAATCTATACCTAACCTTTAGGTAGGATCCGTGGTGGCAATCATGGAGAAACTATTCATCTTTCAGATGTTTTGTCTTTTACCTTGTACTTTACAGTTGGGCTTGTATTTCCGGCCTCTTTACTTTCATCACTACTTTTGTTTCAGTTTTACTTAGTGTTGGATTCCGCTTGTAATCTGTGGTGTTTGTTTACTTTTATAAAGTCAATTCCTTCCTAGTTATTGGGATTAACACCTTTGGTGCTAGTCTCTAGCCCCTAGACTATCGAAGGCGGGCTAGGGGTAGTCACGACACGGGCCCCGAGGACGGGTCGTGCCATTATATATGATATATTTAAGATTATTTAATTATTTTAAAACAAAAATAAATATATGTTTCATTTTTCTAAATACATTAACTTTGTTTGAGTAAGTACACACTACAACCCCTCAAAGCAATGAGATACATTCACAGACTACACCGAATTTAATATGGATGGGTTTTGTGATCATATATGATGTATATGATATAATCATGATACTATAATAATTATAAAATTATAAATACATATAAATATATCTTTACTTTCTTCCATTCAATGTGACAATTAAACTGAACCACCATTCATTTATATGTACAAACTACAGTCTCTATGATCAATATATTCCATTTAACTCCTCTATATATTTTAGAATATTATAATAAAAATATAGTGAATATAAATTATATTTATATCATTTTTTAGAATATAGAAATCATGTATTATGTATAAAAAAAATCTATAAAACATTAAGACAAATGCAATGAATAAATGGAATATTACCCAATGTAAAAACATAACATACAGTTGTTAATATTAAAATAATATAATGTCATAATAATCCATATATGGAATTCAATATATTAATATGATTATATATAGAAAATTTATATTTATCATATGTGTGGTTTTATTGAGTATGGTGAGATTAAATACATATGGTAATGGTATTTCTATTCATGACTTTATTTTTGTATGGTTTATGACTTATTCTCCACTCATCTACTTTATGTGGTGATTATACTACCCATTAATATATTACATGATTTATATCTATAATTTTTGGGTATTTATGTATACATTTTATAACATCTCTATCATGGGTTTTATATTTTAATAGTTAAAAAATAGAAAAAGTAGTTTTGTCTCAATTTCTATTCATTGAGACACATTCAAGGAACATCAAGAACACTGTTTCAAAAATGATTCCAATGATGATATTTTATAGTCATTTTCAAGTAAAAGAAATTTAAAAAATGTTTTATGGTTTTCCATATTATTTTAATTTGTTTAATATATTTTGAAAACATATGGATTTCAAAAAAACATCAACCATAATTTTTATGTTTTCACATAAAAATATTTTTAGAACATTATAATGATTCATTTATAAATTTTTAATGAATATGGTTTTCAAAACGTTTTCAAGATAACATAATTTGTTTTCATGTAAAATGGTTTGAAAAAAGTTTCAAATATTTCTTTATAAGTTTTAAATTTTATTTTCATGAAAATGTTTATCAAAAAGATTTATATTTTAGAGTGCCTCATTCAAAGAATAAAATACATTTTTCTAAACAAAGGATTTCAAAATATAATTCCATCTTATTTTAAATATAAAATGACATGTGTAGGTGTTACTCAAACCCTTGAAGGAAATAATATAAATTTTTAACTAATATTATTTCTCTAGATGGTTTATGTTTTAATGGTGTGATGTTTTTGAATTTTATTCCTCTACCATGGGATTTATTCTTGTTATAAATGCTTATATTCATGGGTTGTGAGTTTTGGAAAAGATTATGAAACATGTATTCTTCATTAGGATAATAAAGAATTAAATTTTTATGATTCCCATTTCATTTCATTATATTATTATAGGATTTTTATTTAACCCATATCTTTTCTTGGTTCATTTTAAAATGAATCTATTATTATATTATGTCACATGTATGAATGATTTTATTATGAGAATAATGGGACCTTTATCGCTATCTAATGATTCAGGTAAATATATATATATATATATATAATGAGATAATTATGTGAATCATGTTGATGATATTGATACATTATGGGAAGATGGAGAAACCCAATCCCTTATAAGGAATGGACTGTGACTTAGAATGGTAGAGTGTACCTCCTAGTAGGTGTAGTCACCCTGACGTTGGATGTAACATCTCAGGTAAATAAAGAATAAAGAATTTTTATATTTATTAATATTTACAAATTAAATATTAATTTTACTTTAAAGTGGTTTCTATGTTCGATAGCGTATCCGATACGCACCAAAGAGTTTCTTTGAAATCGTACGTTGCACACTAGTAATAAAATAATATTATTTTAAATGTTAGTTAAAACGTTGTCGTTGTATTGGCGAGAATGGATATAAATAACTAAAATATGATTATATATGTTTTTTAATTGTTTTTACATTTATCTAATAAAGGATAATGGATTAAAATACGAAAAGAATTCAATTTTAGGCTTATATACACTAATTTTCACGAAAGGCCCACTTATCAACATTTGATGGAGAACCGTCATTAAATATAGTTCTTGTCACTCTTATACATTCTATTTGACCAAATAAAACTCTTCTATAGAATCGGGACATCAAATATTACTTTGTGTAATTTTTTGGTATTTTTCCAATAAAGTTCATTTTTTAATGAATAGTGTAAAATGTTGTATTTTAATTCAAAACCTCTTTTTAATCTAATTTATTTATATGATTAGATTATATTTTGAATTGGTTTTAAATTGAAATTAGAATATATTTTTACCATTTAATCCAATGGTGGTCATTGTAATCAATTTCCCATTGAAATCGGACATGCACTAGTGTCAATGTTTCGATACTTATTGTTTCATAAAAACACGCAATTTGCTCTGACAGCGAGAATTAATTATTAAATTAATTAATGTGACTTATATGTTTTGAATTTTGTAAAATGGACTTAATTTATGAATTTTTAATATCAAATATATCTTAGGGTGAAGTTTTGGTAATTTTCTGAAAAAACTTCAATTTTTGATGAATAGTGAAACCACTAAGTGGTACTTATAAAAACTGATTTTTCGTTTAAATGAAATTTTACCACTTCTATGTTTTGAATTTCAAAAATCCAACATACATGATTGTTATTAAGAATTAAAATGTGGTTCAATGAGATTAAAATAATTATTTGGTGAATACTAACTTATTATGTTTTTAATCGCGATTAGAGGTAATTAGTGTAGTTTAAGGTAAAAATAATGTTTTAATAATATGAGATGAGCTTGAAACATGTCCTAACCTTATTGGATGTGTCATGTCCGACCAAGATAATCCATGTGTCAACTTGGGGACCCCAGGGAGCCACATTGGTTGAGAAATTATATAAATAACTATTTATTTAATGTTAATGTAAATATGACACACCCATGAGGTGTTTTACTAAAACAATTTTTACATGGGGTTATACAAGTCAGATAACTAACTATAAATATTCAATAGAAATATAAAATGATTTCCTACATCATAGTATTTTTTTAATAATTTTTATACATTAAATAAATTAAATTATTTATGACATCATGATGATGCAGCGATTACCTCATTAATAAAGGATTTAAATAAAATGGAAATATAATGTAAAATCTAAGACCTACACATATCCAAAACCTATTGGATGGGTGGATTTCTAACCCTTATCACCTTATCCTCGAAACACTTAAATTTTGGACCTCTTAAATCCGAATACCATTTTAAAATAAAGTGACTTTTCTTTACCATCCAAGAGTGCCCCTCTTCTCCTCTTATAAAAGGCCCCCACCTCTACCTCCTTACCCACACTCCCAAAGCCTTTGGCTCGGCCAACCCCTGCCCATTTTGGCTCACCACATCCCTCTCTTACTCCTTGAAGCCTCACTTTGGGCAGAAGTCTTCCCAAGGAAGCCTTTGAGCTCAAATCTAAGAGAGTTACCCGATTTTAAGGTAATGTCTTCTTTTGAGTCCTTTTTATTTATTCTGTTTCTCCAACCCCCTAAACTCTTTTTATTCTTTTATTTTGTAACAACTACAGTATCATCAATATTGTAACACCCCAGGTAAATAAATAATATGAAATCATTATATTTATCCATATTTGTGAATCAAATATTAATATTACTTTAAAGGGGATGCTATGCTCGATGGCGTACCCATTACGCAACAACGAGTTTCTTGGGAATCTTACGTTGCACTCTAATAATAAAATAATATTATTTTAAATGGTAGTTAACATGTAGACATTGTATTGGCGGGAATAGATAGATATAACTAAAATATGATTATATAGGTTCTTAAATGTTTTTACATTTATCCAATAAAAGATAAAGGCTTAAAATGCAGAAAGAATTCAATTTTACGCGTATATGCCCTAGTTTTCACTAAAGGTTCACTTATCTCCTTTTGATGGCGAAACGTCATTAAATATAGTTTTGATCACTATTATACATTCTTTTGGGCCAAATAAAACTCTTCTTTAGAATCGGGACATCAAATTTTACTTTGTGTAAATTTTTGGTATTTTTCCGATAAAGTTCATTTTTTAATGAATAGTGTAAGATGTTGTTTTTTAATTCAAAACCTCTTTTTAATCTAATTTATTTATATGAATATATTATCTTTTAAATTGGTTTTAAAGTGAAATTAGAAAATATTTTTCCCATTAAATCCAATAGTGGTCATTGGAATTAATTTCACCATGAAATCGTACTTAAACTATGTCAATCTTTTGATACTTATTGTTTCATAAAAACACGCTATTTGCTCTGACAACGAGAATTAATTATTAAATTAATTAATATGACTTATATGTTTTGAATTTTGTAAAATAGACTTCATTTTTTAATTCGGAATATCAAATATATCTTAGGGTGAATTTTTGGGATTTTTCTGAAAAACATCAATTTTTGATGAATAGTGAAACCACTAAGTGGTACTTATAAAAACTGATTTTTCATTTAAATGAAATTTTACCACTTCTGGGTTTTGAATATCAAAAATCCGACATACATGGTTGTCATTAAGAAGTAAAATGTGGTTCAATGGGATAAAAATATTTTTTTTGTGAATAGTAACGTATTAAGTTTTTAATCGCGATTAGAGGTAATTAGTGTAGTTTAAGGTAAATATAATGTTTTAATAATATGAAATGAACTTGACACGTGTCCTAACCTAATTGGATGTGTAATGGACGACCAATACAAGCAATGGGTCAAATTGGGGACCCCATGGATCCACTTTGGTTTGGAAATGACATAAATAACTTTTTATTTAATGTAAAAGTAAAAATTACACAAACATGATATGTTTTACTAAAACAATTTTAAGTGGGGTTATACAAGTCATATTTTTGATTATAAATAGTCATTGGAAAGATAAAAATATTTCATACATCATAGTATTTTTTTTATAATTTTTATACATTAAATAGATTAAATTATTTATGACATAATAATGATGCAACGATGACATCATTATTTGACGATTTAAATAAAATGGAAAGATAATGTAAAATCTATGAACTAAATATGTCCAAAACTTATTGGATGATTGTATTTCGAAGCCTAATCACATTATACACGAATTATATCAATGTGGGACCTTTTAAAACCGAAACACATTTTCAAATAAAGTAATATTTCTTACTTTCCAAAAGTGCCCCTCTTCTCCTCTTATAAAAGGCCCCCACCTCTACATCATTTCACACACTCCTCAAGACTTTGGCTCGGCCAACCCCTTCCCATTTACTCTCTCCAAATCCCTCCCCTCATCCTAGAGGATTACCTTTGGGAAGAATCCTTTCAAAGGAAGCCTTTAGGCTCAAATCAAAAGGAGTTATACTTTTAATGGTAATTCATTCTCTCATGTTAATTTGTTTTATTTTGCTTCTCCAACCCCCTAAACTCTTTTTATTTATTAATATTGTAACAAAAAATGTACCATAAATATACTAGTATGTGTTTATAAGATTTATTCGAGCTACACTCTCACACAACTACATCAAATGGTTAAAGAACATACAGTTTCTGTGGATGGCAAAATTCTGCCTCCCGAAATGATGATTGTTCAATACTCATTTAACACATTCAAAGGAGGCCATTATGATGTCACTATTTTTATATATGATATATAATATGTTTATGTTTTACTTATTCTTCTGTATTTTTCATTTGTGTCTTACCATTATGGATTCCATTATGGGTATACGCAATATCTTCATTTTAGGAAGTGCGGACTACCGCCCCCTCAATGTGATGTGATTCGTTAATGCCATACATTGGACGTATAAAGGATGGATTTAATGTTATTATATATGATTTTATACTGGAATTATTATATACCTATATATCTCTATTATTTCATCCCAATAAAGTATGAGATAGAAATGAAAGTAGCGTTCATGCGTACGTACGGCTTACCGTCTCCATGAACGGTGCATTTCATTTCTTATTCCCAAATGTAATGTACTATTATAAGTACTTGTATATAATGGATATATATGATTAATGATACATCTAAATGATGTATATAATTCTGTAATTAAAATATACATACCTCTCATTTAGTTTTAATTCCATTAATATGACAAAGAAATGAAAGTAGCATTCATGCGTACGTACGGCTTACCGTCTCCATGAGCGGTGCATTTCATTTCTTACCACTAAATGATTATGTAATATTATAAATACATGTATATTTTTGATATATATGATATATATGATATCCAAATCAGGAATGTCATTCTGTATATAAAGATCCTTTGACCACACGAACAACATGTAATTGTAAGAAGTCCACTTTCGACTTAAGAACCAAATATCGTCAAAACAAACATTATGAACTTAAATGATTACATAATGATGAACTTGAAAATGTTTCTTAAACAAATAGAATTTAAATCAAGTTTATTATTCGGGATGTTAAAGAACGATCGAGTCAAGTCAAACCCGAGGTAAGGGATCCTACTCCTCTCTTTCTTTTTAAGTACACACTTTTATGTCATTCCTTTTAAAGCTCATCTTTCTTGTTATTGTTATGATATTTTATATTACACTTACTGTAATTTTTATGTTCATGTGATGAGAGACCCTATTATATCTCATCAATCCATTTTGGATGTTTTGAGTGGCGCCGTTAGGCTGCCGAACTTTCGTAAGAGATATAACCTCTCTCTTTCTTTTTAAGTACTCTCCTTTATGTCACTTCTTTTAAGCTACTCTTTGTAATGTTGGGGGATGTTCTTTTATATTAATCTTGATGTACATTTTATTGTAATGTGATGAGGTACCCTATTTTATCTCATCAATACATATTCAGAAGTTTTATGTTGCGCCGTTAGGCTGTCGAGTTTTCGTAAGGGATTTTTCATCTCACTTTTATTCCCGTGAGATTTATGCTACATTTTCTGAAAATTCCATTGAGTGGTGTATGTACTGCCCATTATTCTAATCATTGTGTAATATAATTTCGTTTATTATTATTTACATCAATGATCTATTGTCCTTCTTTCATGGGGTGTATGTTTTGAATGATACCCAAGTCGGTAAGGGAACCTTTCACCCTCCTCTTTTTTAAAAGACTTCTTTTTTTGGGTCTTTTAATTTACATATTTTTATGTTGGGATATGTTCTCATATATCCTTATTGATTTAAATTTTATGTCCAAGTGATTATATACACTTTTTATCTCTTATCAACTCATTTTGATGTGATGTCGTTAGGCTGTCAAGGGAACTTTTTAACCCAATTTCGATTTCTTTGGGTTCAACATGTAGTCATTGAATATGTCATCCATCGAATATGTATGAATGACCTTTTATTGTTTTACACTTAATATCCACTTATATTGGGTGTATTTATATTTTTCACACATATTTTTGAGATTGATTTGTCCTTAATTTAAGGATACCTTCTTTATAAGTGATTTCATCACATTTGACATTTCTATTGAGTGTTCATTGTTGTTATGCACCAATTCACTCTTATATGGTGTATATACTGTCATTTGGAGTATTATATCATGAATACATTTATTCTCATGATATTATAATGTTCTGACTAAATGTTATTCCTCAATTATAGTATTCAGGTGTCTCTAATTTTGGTAAAACCCCTTTAACCAAAATATCATTTTAAATGTTTTAATTATTTGTTCTTATTAATATCCATGTTTTAAAAATGTTTTTAAGGATTTATTTATATGGATATTAATGGTTTAAAATTTTATGCTTAAAGGTGGTATGGGACAATTTGATTCAAAAATCTCTTTATTAAATTTTTTAAATGGTTTTGGAAATGGTTTCTTTTTGAATGGATTAATTATTTCAATATACTAAAATGTTATATTGTGATTGAAATGTGGAAATGTTATGTTTCCTTTATGCATGTTTTATGGGACACATTTATGTTATGGTTCTTGGGAATTTTTATGAAAACGGGTGGTTCCGTGATAAACTAAGGGCGGGTGAGCCCGATATAGCTCTCCAATGCATTGGGTAACGCGAAGCAGTGAAACGTTAAGGTTTCTCCAAAGAGATTTAGGGAATATAGTGTGATGGGTATTCCAAACGTAACCAAGAGGGTTACTCCCTATGTAAGAATGTTATTAATGCCTCAAGTTACCTTTTTGTCTTATGATTTCTATTATTTATTCATGGTTTGATGAGGTATGAAAGTGCCTTTGTTTTATGGGTAATGTATCATTTCATTATTATGTATAAATGAACTCATGTTTCCTTTCCATATTTTTTTATAACCCTTACTGAGCTTTTTATGCTCATCCCAAGTTTTTGAAATGTTTCTCACAGGTCAAGGGAATGGTACATGATGTGATGATAGTGTCAAGGATGTGTCAAGAAAGAATCCATGTTATATTTTAAATATGTTTCCGTTGATGGGAAGAATGAATACTGTCTTTTGTGTAACCACTTTGTTTAAATGTGGAATGTAATGCATGTTTCATGATCTAATTCTCTAAAACTCTAAACCTGAAAAGATCCTCAATGTGTAATATTTTAATAACTCAAGATTAAGTATGTTTTAAGGCTGGGGCCTTATAGTAGGTATCAGAGGTCGGTTTAGATAACTTTAGAGGTTAGGGTATTTTTTAAGCATAAGTGACATTACCATAATGGTTAGGATTTCAGAGAGTCCTAGTATTAGATAAAGTGAATGAGTAAGTATATCTTAGTGTTTATCTTACTCATTAGTTCATGATGGTAATGTTGATATACTCACACTGACCTTTTTGGTTTTAGTAAATGGCTGGATCTAGCAGGCACCAAAGTGACAATGGGTTTGAAGGAGACTGTGGTGGTTCTCTGATTAAGATACTGGATGAGATGGGGGATTCAATGAGGAATCTCATAGTTATTCCAAACCAACTATCAAGGAGTCATGATCAACCACTTCAAACATGGTGAGTTCCCTAATGCATCATGCACGAGATGGCCAACTCGATGTGGAAATTCAGGTAATAATTATTAAGGTAACCATTAGGGTTTATATGATCCTTACTTTTGAGGTAATTATGGGTTATTATATGTTCTGATGGAAAATGAAAGGCATGAGATAAACTTGAGGTTAAAATATGTTATGATCATCTTTGAAGATTTTATCTCATTTTGGGGAATGTTTTAAGAATTATATAGTTTTGGAAAAAGGACAACACACAGACCGTGTGACTACCCATCGCGTCGGACAAAGCTGCGGGAATCGAACCCACAACCAAAGTGTGACTGGTATTTATCACCTACCACTGGACTACGTGAAGTCCCTGGTTAGTTTGACTGATTCTTTCTAGTTATATGATTTTATGAATTAAGAGTAAGTTGATTTTGGGTTATTTATGAAAATTATTAACCTATCATGGAGGATATGTGATTAGGTTAATTACTTTTCAATACGAGACATTAGGAGCAACTAATGTTGTTTGGAGATAAATGTTACAATTCAACTTGGAAGACTATGTGACTAAATCCTCCAAATATTTGGGTTTCAATCTTAGATTGGTTTACTTTGCAGAATTTTATGGACAAATTGTTTATCGGATGGTCCTCGTTGAACTTTGGGTTTTGTTGGACAAATTTTGGAGATTAAGCATAGATTTTCTTTTTAAAGGGTTATCATTTTCTGGATTATCTGACCTTGTACTAACATTTTTGGTTTTGTTTTTGGTTAAAGCCTAAAGACATGGGATGTATATAGTTCTCTTTTCTGGATTAGGTGATTCTCTAGAAGATGATTATAATACTCTTAATGCAAACAAGTCTCCCTAAATACTCGTCTTTTGGAAAAAATATGAGTTTGATTAAGGAATCTAGTAAAAGTAGAAAGTCAACATGATAAGTGATTATGTTTCCTTATGAATAAATTCCTCAATAAAAAGTAACTTAAAACAAAAATGTTGTCTATTAACTTTTCCTACTGGGGAATCGAATACCGTTTAACCCATCACAAGTTTGTGATTTTCTCATTGTTAACTTTCTCCTAGACATGTTTACTATCACTCTCCCTCAAGAACATGACCCTTTGCTTTTTCTTCCATGTACATGTTTTTTTACATGGAATCCTAGTATGGGTTAACTCGGGTGACCTCTGTACTTATCTTTCTTTATTTTAAAGTGATTGTATTACCGACTCTTGTTCCGATGTGGGACTTTCAAGGATGTTTCCAAGCTCAATTTTAAAATTGCGAGGACGCAATTCCCAGAAGGGGGGAAGGATGTAACACCCCAGGTAAATAAAGAATATGAAATCTTTATATTTATCCATATTTTTGAATCAAATATTAATATTACTTTAAAGGGGATTCTATGCTCGATGGAGTACCCATTACGCAACAACGAGTTTCTTGGGAATCTTACGTTGCACTCTAATAATAAAATAATATTATTTTAAATGGTAGTTAACATGTAGACGTTGTATTGGCGGGAATAGATAGAAATAACTAATATATGATTATATATGTTTTTAAATGTTTTTACATTTATCCAATAAATGATAAAGGCTTAAAATGCAGAAAGAATTCAATTTTAGGCGTATATGCCCTAGTTTTCACTAAAGGTTCACTTATCGCCTTTTGATGGAGAACTGTCATTAAATATAGTTTTGATAACTATTATAAATTCTTTTGGACCAAATAAAACTCTTCTTTAGAATCGGGACATCAAATATTAATTTGTTTAAATTTTTGTTATTTTTCCGATAAAGTTCATTTTTTAAATGAATAGGGTAAAATGTTGTTTTTTAATTCAAAACCTCTTTTTAATTTAATTAATTTATATGATTATATTATCTTTTGAATTGGTTTTAAAGTGAAATTAGAAAATATTTTTACCATTAAATCCAATAGTGGTCATTGGAATTAATTTCACCTTGAAATCGGACTTAAACTAGTGTCAATCTTTTGATACTTATTATTTCATAAAAACACGCTATTTGCACTGACAGCGGAAATTAATTATTAAATTAATTAATGTGACATATATGTTTTTAATTTTGTAAAATATACTTCATTTTTGAATTCTTAATATCAAATATAGCTTAGGGTGAATTTTTTGGATTTTTCTGAAAAACTTCAATTTTTGATGAATAGTGAAACCACTAAGTGGTACTTATAAAAACTGATTTTTCATTTAAATGAAATTTTACCACTTCTGTGTTTTGAATTTCAAAAATCCTACATACATGGTTGTCATTAAGAAGTAAAATGTGGTTCAATGGGATAAAAATAAATTTTTTGTGAATAGTAACGTATTATGTTTTTAATCGCGATTAGATGTAATTAGTGTAGTTTAAGGTAAATATAATGTTTTAATAATATGAAATGAACTTTACACATGTCCTAACCTCATTGTATGTGTAATGGACGACCAATAAAAGCCATGGGTCAACTTGGGGACCCCATGGATCCACTTTGGTTGGGAAATGACATAAATAACTTTTTATTTAATGTAAATGTAAAAATGACACAAACATAATATGTTTTACTAAAACAATTTTTAAGTGGGGTTATACAAGTCATATTTTTGATTATAAATAATAATTGGAAATATAAAAAGATTTCCTACATCATAGTATTTTTTTTATAATTTTTATACATTATATAAATTAAATTATTTATGACATAATAATGATGCAGCGATGACATCATTATTTGACGATTTAAATAAAATGGAAAGATAATGTAAACTCTATGAACTAAACATGTCCAAAACTTATTGGATGAGTTTATTTCGAAGCCTTATCACTTTATCCACGAATTATATCAATGTGGGACTTTTTAAAACCGAAACACATTTTCAAATAAAGTAATATTTCTTACTTTCTAAAAGTGCCCCTCCTCTCCTCTTATAAAAGGCCCGCACCTCTACAGCATATCACACACTCTTCAAGCCTTTGGCTCGTCCAACCCCTGCCCATTTACTCTCTCCACATCACTCTCCTCATCCTAGAGGAATCCCTTTGGGCAGAATCATTTCAAAGGAAGCCTTTAGGCTCAAATCAAAAGGGGTTAAACATTTAAAGGTAATTCATTCTCTCATGTTCATTTGTTTTATTTTGCTTCTCCAACCCCCTAAACTCTTTTTATTTATTTATTTTGTAACAAAACCTGTATCTTAAATATACTAGTATGTTGTTATAAGATTTATTCGAGCTACACTCTCACACAACTACATCAAATGGTTAAAGAACATACGGTTTCCGTGGATGGCGAAATTCTGCCTCCCGAAATGATGATTGTTCAATACTCATTTAACACCTTCAAAGGTGGCCATTATGATGTCACTATTTTTATATATGATATATAATATGTTTATATTTTACTTATGCTTCTGTATTTTTCATTTGTGTCTTACCTTTATGTCTTCCATTATGGGTATACGCGATATCTTCATTTTAGGATGTGCGGACTACCGCCCCCTCAAAGTGATGTGATTCGTTAATGTCATATGTGGGACATATAAAGGATGGATTTAATGTTATTATATATGATTTTATACTGGAATTATTATATACCTATATATCACTATTATTTCTTCCCATTAAAATATTAGATAGAAATGAAAGTAGCGTTCATGCATACGTACGGCTTACCGTCTCCATGAACGGTGCATTTCATTTCTTATCCCCAAATGTAATGTACTATTATAAGTACATGTATATAATGGATATATATGATTAATGATACATCTAAATTATGAATATAATTCAGTAATTAAAATATACATACCTCTCATTTAGTTTTAATTCCATTAATATGACAAAGAAATGAAAGTAGCGTTCATGCGTACGTACGGCTTACCGTCTCCATGAGCGATGCATTTCATTTATTACCACTAAATGATTATGTAATATTATAAATATATGTATATGATGTATATATATGATATATATGATATCCAAATCAGGAATGTCATTCTGGATATAAAGAACCTTTGACGACACGAACAACATGTAATTGTAAGAAGTCCACTTTCGACTTAAGAACCAAATATCGACAAAACAAACATTATTAACTTAAATGATTACATAATGATGAACTTGAAAAAGGTTCTTAAACAAATAGAAATTAAATGAAGTTTATTATTCAGGATGTTAAAGAATGATCGAGTCAAGTCGAACCCGAGGTAAGGGATCATACTCCTCTCTTTCTTTTTAAGTACACACTTTTATGTCATTCATTTTAAAGCTCATCTTTCTTGTTATTATTATGATATTTTATATTACACTTACTGTAATTTTTATGTTCATGTGATTAGAGACCCTATTCTCTCTCATCAATCCATTTTGGAAGTTTTGAGTGGCGCCGTTAGGCTGCTGAACTTTCGTAAGAGATCTAACCTCTCTCTTTCTTTTTAAGTACTCTCCTTTATGTCACTTCTTTTAAGCTCCTCTATGTAATGTTGGGGGATGTTCTTTTATATTCCTCTTGCTGTACATTTTATTGTAATGCGATGAGGTACCCTATTTGATCTCATCAATCCATATTCGAATGTTTTATGTTGCGCCGTTAGGCTGCCGAGTTTTCGTAAGGGATTTTTCATCTCACTTTTATTCCCATGAGATTTATGCTACTTTTGCCACAAATTCCATTTACTGGTGTATGTAATGCCCATTATTCTACTCTTTGTGTAATATAATTTCATTTATTAGTATTTACATCAATGGTCTATTGTCCTTCTTTCATGGGGTGTATGTTTTGAAAGATACCCAAGTCGGTAAGGGAACCTTTCACCCTCCTCTTTTTTAAAAGACTTATTTTGTTGGGTCTTTTAATTTACATATTGTTATGTTGGGATATGTTCTCATATATCCTTATTGATGTAAATTTTATGTCCAAGTGATGAGATACACTTTTTATCTCTCATCAACTCATTTTGATGTGATGCCGTTAGGCTGTCAAGGGAACTTTTTAACCCAATTTCGATTTCTTTGGGTTCAACATGTAGTCATTGAATATGTCATCCATTGAATATGTGTGAATGACCTTTTATTTTTTTACGCTTAATATCCACTTATATTGGGTGTATTTATTTTTTTCACACATATTTTTTAGATTGATTTGTCCTTAATTTAAGGATACCTTCTTTATAAGGGATTTCATCACATTTGACATTTCTATTGAGGGTTCATTGTTGTTAGGCACCAATTCACTATTATATGGTGTATATACTGTCCTTTGGAGTAATATATCCTGAATAAATTTATTCTCATGATATTATAAAGTTCTGACTAAATTTTATTCCTCAATTATTGTATTCAAGTGTCTCTAATTTTGGTAAAACCCCTTTAACCAAAATATAGTTTTAAATGATTTTATTATTTGTTCTTATTAATATCCATGTTTTCAAAATGGTTTTAAGGATTTATTTATATGGATATTAATGGTTTAAAATTTTAAGCATAAAGGTGGTATGGGACACTTTGATTCAAAAATCTCTTTATTAAATGTTTTAAATGGTTTTGGAAATGGTTTCTTTTTGAATGGATTCATTATTTCAATATACTAAAATGTTATATTGTGATTGAAATGTGGAAATGTTATGTTTCCTTTATGCATGTTTTATGCGACACATTTATGTTATGGTTCTTGGGCATTGTTATGAAAACGGGTGGTTCCATGATAAACTAAGGGCGGGTGAGCCCGATATAGCTCTCCAATGCATTGGGTAACGAGAAGGAGTGAAACGTTAAGGTTTCTCCGAAGAGATTTATGGAATATACTGTGATGGGTATTCCAAACGTAACCAAGAGGGTTACTCCCTACGTAAGAATGTTATGAATGCCTCAAGTTACCTTTTTGTCTTATGATTTCTATGATTTATTCATGGTTTGATGAGGTATGAAAGTGCCTTTGTTTTATGGGTAAAGTATGATTTCATTCTTATATATAAATGAACTCATGTTTCCATTCCATATTTTTTTTAACCCTTATTGAGCTTTTTATGCTCATCCCATGTTTTTGAAATGTTTTTCACCGGTCAAGGGAAAGGTACATGATGTGATGATAGTGTCAAGGATGTGTCAAGAAAGAATCCATGTTATATTTTAAATATGTTTCCGTTGATGGGAAGAATTAATACTGTCTTTTATGTAACCACTTTGTTTAAATGTGGAATGTAATGAAAGTTTCATGATCTAATTCTCTAAAACTCTAAACCTGAAAAGATCCTCAATGTGTAATCTTGTAATAACTCAAGATTAAGTAAGGTTTAAGGCTGGCGCTTTATAAATATACTATGATTTTGTTATATGAAGGATTCTAGCTACACTTACACAAACCTACATCTAATGGTTAAAGAGCATACTGTTTCCGTGGATGGCGAATTTCTGCCTCCCGAAACGATGATTGTTCAACATTCTTTTAACACCTTCAAAGGTGTCCATTAAGATGACACTATATTTATATATGATATATAATATGTTTATTTTTTCCTTAAGCTTATGTATTTTTCATTTTGGGCATACCTTTATGGTTTCCATTATGGGTAAACGTGATATCATCATTTAAGGAAGTGTGGACTACCGCCCCCTCAAAGTGATGTGATTCGTTAATTCCATATGTGGGACGTATAAAGGATGTATTTAAAGTTATTATATATTATGTTATACTATATTTATAATATACCTCTATATAATTATTATTTCTTTCCATTAATGTATGAGATAGAAATGAATGTAGCGTTCATGTGTATGTACAGCTTACCGTCTCCATGAACGGTGCATTTCATTTCTTATCCCCTAATGTAATGGACTATTATAAGTACATGTATAAAATGGACATATATGATGAATGATACATCTAAAGGATGAATATAATTCTCGAATTAAAATATAAATACCTCTCATTTAGTTTTAATTCCATTAATATGACAATGAAATGAAAGTATTGTTCATGCGTACGTACGGCTTACCGTCTCCATGAACGGTGAATTTCATTTCTTACCTCTAAATGATTATGTAATATTATAAATACATGTATATGCTGGATATATATGATATATATTCTATCCAAATCAGGAATTTTATTCTGGATATAAAAAACCTTTGACAACACGAACAACATGTAATTGTAAGAAGTCCACTTTCGACTTAAGAACCAAATATCGACAAAACAAACATTATTAACTTAAATGGTTACATAATGTTTATAACATGGAAATAAGTGATATAAAAGGAATAATGAACTTGAAAAAGGTTCTTAACCAAGTAGAAATTAACTCAAGTTTATTATTCAAGATGATAAAGAACGATCGAGTGAAGTCGGACCCCAGGTAAGGGACTTCGTCTCAATCTACTTTCATTGAGGCATATTTAATTTTATACAAAACTACATTTTATACGGTGTATAAACCCCTTTGAATTTTACTTTTATACAAAAGGAATATTTTTCTACAAATCGTTTTACTAAACCAAAAAAGGAATGATTCTTTTAACGTACGTCGTGACAACGACCTTTTCCGCCACCGTGAGTATTATTTGGTCTTTGGCTTCCTCAACAAGCCATAATGTTTTTTAAATGAAATAAATACCATATACTATTTTATGTATTTTGGTATTGAAAATGGTTTTTATAATGGATTTTTTATTTCAATATATTTAAGTGATATATTGTGATCAATGTGTGGAAATGTTTTCTTTCCATTATATTTGTTTTATGTCTTATGATTTTATAATGGTACATGGACATTTGATGGGTGGTTACGTGATGAACCATATGACGGGTGGTGCCTTGAATACTAGGACGGGTGGTTACGTTATAACCTTCAATTCATTGGGTATGGAAGTTGGCCGTATTGCTATTCCATTAAGTATGTGTGGAAGTCGGCCGTGTGGTTATTCCACTTAAGTCTGTTTATGTCCCAAGTTACCTTTATATATGTTATGTGTTCGTTATATGGGTTTTATGGTAATAATTTGGTTACAAAAAGGTATGTAATGATATTTTATTCAGTGAATAGTTTTTACTACTTCATGAAGGTGAAGGTATTACATTGATAAAGTATACATTGTTTACTTGGTGTTTGAAAAACTAACAGTTTTCATTCTTTTTGTATCCCTTACTGTGCTTTTTATGCTCACCCCAAGTTTTTTTGAAATGTTTTTCTCATGACTTAATGTGGAATAGGGTCAAGGATGGGATCAAGGGAATGTCATGTTATCTAAAACATGGAACTAGACATGCTTCTTTTTAAGAGTTTTTTTATTCTATGGAAACTTAGTAGAAGTGTCTACTTTGTAAATCTTTTGAGATGTAAAAGTTATGTTCTAATTCTCTAAAACTCTAAACCCTAAAAGTTCCTCAATGTGAATAATTAATTTATTTCAATATTATATAAGGTTTATGGCTGGGGCCTTATAGTTGGTATCAGAGGTCGGTTTAGACAACTTTAGGAGTTAGAAATTTTTTAAATTATAAGTTAATTTATGGTATGATTGAAATGATATAGCATTTGAATATTACCATGTTGCGTCATCTGAGACATGTTTGTTAAGAATGATTTTTCATAGAGGAAACAGAACAACTTTACTGGGAAGGAATACAGAGGTAAATGACCTTTCAAATCTGTATCTTAAGATGGTCTGAATCAGATCTAAACAGTTTGTTGCAGTGATGGCTCAGTTTAATTCGGTGAAAAATGTTGGTTGTTTTTATTGATGATATTTTGGTGTTTTCTAAAATTAAAGAGGAGCATGAAAGACATTTAAGGGTTATCTTGCAAACCTAAAATGAAAATAAACTATATGGAAAATTCATCAAGTGTGTGTTTTGGTTACAACAAATTTATTTCCTTGGTCACATTGTTTCAAATGATTGCATAACTGTTGATCCTGCTAAAACAAAATTTGTTGAAGAATAAACAAGACCCACAAATGTAACCGAGATCCATAGTTTCCTTGGTTTGGAAGGTTACTACTGAAGGTTTGTTGATATTTTTTCACGATTATCTAGTCCAATGACTTAGCTAACTCGGAAGGGTGTTAAGATTATCTGGACAAAAGAATGTGATGATTGTTTTCAGGAGTTAAAAAGAAGATTGATGAATGCTCCAGTTTTGGCACTACCTTCCAGGAATGGTGAGTCTGTTATATACAGTGATGCTTCATTGAAAGGACATGGTTGCATCATAATGAAGAATGATCAGGTAATTACTTATGCTTCATGACAGTTGAAACTCATGAGTTAAATTACCCTACACATGATTTGGAAGTAGATGTTGTTGTTTTTTGCTTTAAAAATTTGGAGTCATCATTTGTATCGAGTAATGTGTGAGATAGATACTGATCAGAATAGTTTAAAGTATATATTAACTCAGAAAGAGTTAAACATGAGATAGAGGAGATGGCTGGAAGTAATCATGGATTATGATTGTACAATTCATTACCATCCGAGAAAAGAAAATAAAGTGGCTGATGCTTTGAGTCGAAAAAGTAATGCTTCATTAGAAATGTTGCGTTTTGAACGTGATCCTTTGGTTAAGGATTTGTTGAACTTTGGCATAGATGTTGTTGGTGTAGGAAGTTCTTTTGTTTTGTATCAGGTATCAGTGAGATCATCTCTATCAGAGAGAATCAAGCAAGCACAGATGCAAGACAGTGAGTTGCAGAAAAATGTAGAGCTGGTTCAGAAAGATAAGTTTCCTGAATTCAACATTGATAATGATTGTGTTTTGAGATTTGGGAAGAGATTGTGGGTGACTTGTGATTCACAGTTGAAGAATGATTTGTTATGTGAGGCTCATAGTTCCCTGTTTTCGGTTCATCCTGGCAGTACTAAGATATGCGGGACTATTACTGGTGGGATAGAATGAAAAGGGATATTGCTGATTTTACTGTGAAGTGTTTGACATGTCAACAGGTTAAAGTAGAGCGGCAATTACCGAAACAGCTGCTTCAGCCTTTACCAGTTCCAGAGTGGAAATGGGAGAATATATCCATGGACATTATTGTGGGATTACCGAAGACATCTTGAGGTAATAATGCAATTTGGGATATTGTTGATCGCTTGACTAAATCATCTCATTTCCTTTCTATATGAGATAATTTTTCCCTAGATCAACATTCACTTTTGTATCATAAAGAGATAGTCAGGTTACATGGAGTTCATCTCTCCATTGTATCTGACCGTGATCCCAGGTTTACTTCTAACTTTTGGAAAGGCCATCAGAAGTCGTTGGGTACTGAAATAAATTTTAGTACAACTTTTCATCCCCAATCAGATGGGTAGTCAGAACGAAACATTCAGACCTTAGAGGATATGCTACGAGCTTTGTTCGATGGATTATCAGGGAAGTTGGGACCAAAATCTTTCTTTTTTTGAATTTTCATATAAGAACAGTTTTCATTCAAGTATACAGATGGCACCATTTGAGGCATTATATGGGAAGTGGTGTCGAACTCCAGCATTTTGGGATGAAGTGGGTGAAAGGAAGCTGATGGGACAAGAATTGGTAGAAGAGATGGCAGAAAAAGTTCAGTTGATTCAGAAACACATGAGAATAGCTCAGAGAAGGCAGAAGAGTTATGCGGATAACCGGAAGAAGGATCTATCTTTCGAGGTAGGTGATCATGTTTTTCTCAAGGTTTCTCCATGGAAAAGTGTTATGAGATTTGGTAAGAAAGGAAAGATGAGTCCAAGGTTCATTGGACCATATGAAATTCTGGAGAAAGTTGGATCAGTTGCTTACCGAGTGGATTTACCTCCGAGTTTATCTCAGGTACACAATGTTTTTCATGTTTCGATGTTGAGAAAGTACATGCCCTATCTATCACATGTTTTGAGTCCAGAGGTAGTTCAGCTGGAAGAGAACCTATCTTATGAAGAACAACCAGTCCAGATTCTTGACCGAAGAGAGAAAGTGTTGCAAAATATGGTAATTCCCCAGGTAAAGGTTTTGTGTAAAAACCATATGGTTGAAGATGCGATGTGGGAATCTGAAAATGCTATGAGGGATAAATACACCCACTTATTTTGATAAGTTAATAAAATTGCGAGGATGCAATTCCCAAAAGGGGGGAAGGATGTAACATCCCAAGTAAATAAAGAATAAATAATTTTCATATTTATTAATATTTATGAATTAAATATTAATTTTACTTTAAAGGGTTTGCTATGTTCGATAGCATACCCGATACGCAACAAAGAGTTTCTTTGAAATCGTACGTTGCACACTAGTAATAAAATAATATTATTTTAAATGTTAGTTAACACATAGCCATTGTACTGGAGGGAATGGATAAGAATAACTAAAACATGATTATATATGTTTGTTAAATGTTTTTACATTTATCTAATAAAGGATAAAGGCTTAAAATACGAAAAGAATTCAATTTTAGGCTTATATACTCTAATTTTCAAGAAAGGCCCACTTATCAACATTTGATGGCGAACCATCATTAAATATAGTTCTGGTAACTCTTATACATTCTATTTGACCAAATAAAACTCTTCTTTATAATCGAGACATCAAATATTACTTTGTGTAATTTTTTGGTATTTTTCCGATAAAGTTCATTTTTTAATTAATAGTGTAAAATGTTGTATTTTAATTCAAAACCACTTTTTAATCTAATTTATTTATATGATTAGATTATATTTTGAATTGGTTTTAAAATGAAATTAGAATATATTTTTACCATTTAATCCAATGGTGGTCATTTGAATCAATTTCACTTTGAAATTAGACTTAAACTAGTGTCAATCTTTTGATACTTATTGTTTCATAAAAACACGCTATTTGCTCTGACAGTGGGAATTAATTATTAAATTAATTAATCTGACTTATATGTGGTGAATTTCTTAAAATGGACTTCATTTTTGAATTTGTAATATCAAATATATCTTAGGGTGATGTTTTGGTATTTTTCTGAAAAACTTCAATTTTTGATGAATAGTGAGACCACTAAGTGGTACTTATAAAAACTGATTTTTCGTTTAAATGAAATTTTACCACTTCTGTGTTTTGAATTTCAAAAATAGGACATAAATTTTTGTTATTAAGAAGTAAAATTTAGTTTAATGAGATTAAAATAATTTTATGGTGAATAGTAACTTATTATGTTTTTAATCACGATTAGAGGTAATTAGTGTAGTTTAAGGTAAAAATAATGTTTTAATAATATGAGATGATCATGAAACATGTCCTACCCTTATTGGATGTGTCATGGACGACCAAGACAAGCCATGGGTCATCTTGGGGACCCCATGGAGCCACTTTGGTTGGGAAATGACATAAATAACTTTTTATTTGATGTTATAGTAAAAATGACACACACATGAGGTGTTTTACTAAAACAATTTTTACATGGGGTTATACAAGACAGATTTTTGACTATAAATATTAATTAGAAATATAAAAATATTTCCTACATCATATTATTTTTTTATAATTTTTAGACATTAAATAAATTAAATTATTTATGACATCATGATGATGCAGCGATTACCTCATTAATAAAAGATTTAAAAAAATGGAAAGATAATGTAAAATCTAAGACCTACACATGTCCAAAACCTATTGTATGGGTGGATTTCTAACCCTTATAACCTTATCATCGAAAAACATCAATGTGGGACCTCATAAATCCGAATACCCTTTTAAAATAAAGTGACTTTTCTTTACCTTCCAAGAGTACCCCTCCTCTCCTCTTATAAAAGGCCCCCACCTCTACCTCCATACCCACACTCCCAAAGCCTTTGTCTCGGCCAAAACCTACCCATTTAGGCTCTCCACATCCCTCTATTACTCCTTGAGGCCTCACACTGGGCAGAAGTCTTCCCAAGGAAGCCTTTGAGCTCAAACTAAGAGAGTTACCCGATCTTAAGGTAATGTCTTCTTTTGAGTCCTTTTGTTTTATTTTGCTTCTCCAAACCCCTAAAATCTTTTTATTCTTCACTTTTGTAAAAAATCCTGTATCATCAATATACTAGGATGTTTTTATAAGAAGTATTCGAGCTACACTTACACACACCTACATCTAATGGTTAAAGAGCATACTGTTTCCGTGGATGATGAATTTCTGCCTCCCGAAACGATGATTGTTCAACATTTTTTTAACACCTTAAAAGGTGGCAATTAAGATGACACTATATTTATATATGATATATAATATGATTATGTTTTCCTTAAGCTTCTGTATTTTTCATTTTGGGAATACCTTTATGGTTTCCATTATGGGTAAACGCGATATCTTTATTTAAGGAAGTGCGGACTACCGCCCCCTCAAAGTGATGTGATTCGTTAATGCCATATGTGGGATGTATAAAGGATGTATTTAAAGTTATTATATATTATGCTATACTGGAATTATAATATACCTCTATATAATTATTATTTCTTTCTATTAATGTATGAGATAGAAATGAAAGTAGCGTTCATGCGTACGTACGGCTTACCGTCTTCTTGAACGGTGCATTTCGTTTCATATCCCCAAATGTAATGTACTATTATAAGTACATGTATATAATGTATATATATGATGAATGATACATCTAAATCATTAATATAATTCTGTATTTAAAATATACATACCGCTTATTTAGTTTTAATTCCATTAATATGACAAAGAAATGAAAGTAGGGTTCATGCGTACGTACGGCTTACCGTCTCCATGAACGGTGCATTTAATTTCTTACCTCTAAATGATTATGTAACATTATAAATACATGTATATGCTGGGTATATATGATATATATGCTATCCAAATCAGGAATTTCATTCTGGATATAAAGATCCTTTGACCACACGAACAACATGTAATTGTAAGAAGTCCACTTTCGACTTAAGATCCAAATATCGACAAAACAAGCATTATTAACTTAAATGGTTACATAATGTTTATAACATGGAAATAAGTGATATAAAAGGAATAATGAACTTGAAAATGTTCTTAAGAAAGTATAAATTAACTCAAGTTTATTATTCAGGATGTTAAAGAATGATCGAGTCAAGTCGGACCCGAGGTAAGGGACTTCGTCTCAATCTCCTTTCATTGAGGCATATTTCGTTTTATACACAACTATCTTTTATACGCTGTATAATACCCTTTGACTTTTAATTTTATACAACATGAATCTTTTTCTACGAAGCGTTTTACTAAACAAAAAAAAGGAATGTTTCCTTTAGTGTACGCGGTGACAACGACATTTTCCGCCGCCGTGAGTATTATTTGGTCTTTGGCTTCCTCAACAAGCCGTAATGTTATTTTAAATGAAATAAATACCATATACTATTTTATGTATTTTGGTATTGAAAATGGTTTTTATAATGGAATTGTTATGTCAATATATTTAAATGATATATTGTGATCAAAGTGTGGAAATGTTTTCATTCCATTATATTTGTTTTATGTCTTATGATTTTATAATGGTACATGGAAATTTGAAGGGTGGTTACTTGATGAACCATATAACGGGTGGTGTCGTGAATACCAGGATGGGTGGTTACGTTATAACCTCCAATGCATTTGTTATGGAAGTAATCCGTATGGCTATTCCATTAAGTATGTATGGAAGTCGGCCGTATGGCTATTCCATTAAGTATGTGTGGAAGTCGACTGTGTGTTTATTCCACTTAAGTATTTTTATGTCCCATGTTACCTTTATATATGTTATGTGTTCTTTATATGGGTTTTATGGTAATCCTTTGGTTACAAAAAGTTAAGTAATGATATTTTATTCAGTGAAGATTTTTTACTACTTCATGAAGGTGAAGGTATTACTTTGATAAAGTATACATGGTTTACATGGTGTCTGAAAAACTTACAGTTTTCATTCTTTTTGTATCCCTTACTGATCTTTTTATGCTCACCCCAAGTTGTTTTGAAATGTTTCTCACAGGACTTAATGTGGAATAGGGTCAAGGATGGGATCAAGGGAAAGTCATGCTATCTAAAACATGGAAGTATACATGTTTCTTTTTAAGAGTTTTTTATTCTATGGAAACTTAGTAGAAGTGTCTACTTTGTAAATCTTTTGAGATGTAAAAGGTATGTTCTAATTCTCTAAAAATATAAACCTAAAAATATCCTCAATGTGAATTATTCATTTAATTCAATATTAAGTAAGGTTTAAGGGTGGGGCCGTATATTGGATGATGGGAAAAACTAGTCTACTATTGGAAGATAGTGAAACCCAACCCCATAAAAGAAAATGACATAAATTATGGATGGTTGTGTGTCCCACATAGTATATCTGATTATTTTTAAGATCCATGATATGTTCTAGAAATGTGTTTTAATATATAATGACAAATATCACATATTTATGTATTAAAAAATTCCCTATCTTATCCTTAAGATAAAATTTTGTGGAATCTACTTTTTATTTCCAAATGATTCATGTCTTATGAACTTCCAATCATTTTTACTTGATTCGTAATTCCGAAATTTTTAGATATAAGGTATTATTCTCTAATGTTTTGATCTGGATCGCTTACCCCTATTCTCAAGTTTACTTTTTCATGTCTTCCTAGTTCACACTTTCTGGGTATCTAATCATAGCCATTGTGATGTATCATTCCACATGTTATGTATAAATGTGTTATTTATGATATGTATAATAAGGGTGTTAGTCATGAAAAAACTAGTGGGAGATAATGTATCTCATTTATGTATCAGTGTTTGTGTTTTTATGTTTCCAAAGGCACCAAACTTGTATGGTATTTGGGAATATTTTTTTATATTGTTTTTTGTATTCCAAAAAGTTTATTTAATGTTAATGTATTAAAATAGAGGATTCCAATTCATAGTTTTAGAGACAATAAAGCATAAAATTGGCGAAGATGATGGTTAGTAAAATCTGGTCAAATGGAATACAATAAAGAAGGAATTTTCTCACATGATATAATGGTAGAAAAAAACATTTGTACATTATATAAAAGAAATTGGGATTTATACATGTGTGGAGAGAAAGGATACCATACATAAGATTTTATATAAAATAATATACATTTATTAATGAATATACTTTAAGGATATTGGTAACTATAAAAACATTGTTCCCAAACATAAATTTAATATACCTCAAAATATGTTATTGGACCCTGGTAAATATTATTCTACTACTATAGATGATTATAAATTATTAATGTTCTTATGTTTGGATGAAATAATTATGTCATTTGAGTATATTTCAAATATATTATTATTATATTAATTATTAAACTTATAAATATTGTATTGTAGTGTGTTTTTATTAAGGATTTTAATGCATATATTCAACGATATTGATAAATAATGATTTAATGGAAGAGTGAAGTTATTTTTTAAACACATGATTGAAGAAAATATAGACCATAAACATTTCATGATATTGAGATAATGATTTTTGGATAAAGATATGATTGATATAGATTATGTAAATTGTATAGTACTGTCTACTTTGGGACTAAAAATTAATTTGTAAAAAAATCGGTTTATGTTAGAATTTGTGGAGTTCGCTACATTTTTGGATTTAATGACTATATACAATAATCTTTATTGTTTAATTAATATAGAATAATTCATGTCTTCAATAATATTTTATGGAACTTAATTTTTCTTCAATGTTTCATGAGAATAAATGATCAAGGTATTCATATGTTTGGAATGTCATTACTAAGTGATACTTTGTTTTGTTTGCGGGATTAATTTTAAGTTCATTTTTGGATTTCAGTGAAATATTTTTTATGGTTAGGGATCATAATATTTTCTATAGGCCATAAGATTAACCATTTATGAATTTTTTTTAGAAATTTATATAATGATTTAGAAATAAATTTTTTACTTCACTATATTAAGAATTACATATATTTTATATCCTTTCCAAAAAATATTGTTTTTTGAAAATATTTTATAGTAGATATAAATACATGTAACACTTTTAGGATACTATGTTATGGTGAAATATAATTTTAGTTATTTATATAAAAAATAATATTTGGATATTAATTTATTGAAATAAGATATTAATTTTGTATTTATTGAATCACACCCAAAATGATGAAATTTATCTTTCGAGAAATAAATATATCAAGTATGTGAATTTATTTATAATCATAGATAGTAAAATAATCACTCAAAATTTGAAAATTGATATATAAATAGAAAAAATAATCTAATTACCTTCATATATGATGTATCATAGTGTCTTTCTTATCATCATTGATTTATGGTTTTTATGTCATTAGCATTCCATTTATCTTTCACATTCATGTGATAAATGAAATATATCACTCTCTATAATTGATTATGATTTCATATAGTGTCCATGTTTTCATATCCCAATTTTGTTTACCAAAAATAGATTATAATTTCTTATTATTCTAGATGAAATTCATTAGTCCATTTATTTCATATTAAATGTATTATTTATTAACACTTTTTAGATGTGGGTTTTCAAACATTAGTATTTCCAAATTTCAAAACATTGATTATACACATCTTATTTAAATTATGGATTTGTAAAATATTTAGGTTGGGGAGAATGTTACACCCTTATATTTTAAAATAACAATATTTTTATATAGCTTATATGACAAGGAATAATTAATAAATGAAAATATAACCCCTAAGTCTTTACAAACAATTTTATTTAAAATAAATTTAATCTCTTCAATGGCATACAGAACATGAAACCCCAATTTAAATTTAATAAAAATAAAAAATAACATTTTTCATTACGAATATAATATTTTATTATAAATAGTATTATCTAAATTTTGATTATTATTTTTATCTATTGATAATAAATAAAATAATAATCATTTAAAATAAAAACAATATTTTTTTTGAAAATTCTTATTTTTCTTAAATAATGTTTTTGACAAAGTGTAGGCTTATTATTAAAAATTTATATTTACGACATAGATAAAATTTATTTAATTAAATTAAACTAATTTTTTAAATTATAATACCAATATTATATTATGGTGAATGTTATTTATTTTCCTAATATTTTTTAATTTTTTCTATGAATACTAAAAAATAAAATATTTTAATTAAAAACAACATTTCTATTTATATAATTTATAATTTAAAAATCTAATTCAAATTAAATTTAATGTAATAAAATAAATATTTTATTTATTTTATGTCAGTTAATTTTATTGTAATAATTATCTTATTGATTTTTTTAATAAATACTTTGTAAATGTTTGAATATTTTCTCATTAAAAACAAAATTTCTTGTCACATTTGTATGATAAATTTTAAATTAAAATTTGTCTCGTATATTAATTTAATTTCAAAAAATGTATTATTTAATTATAATCAGAATAATATATACTTTATTATATGTTAATATTATTTTTTGACTAAAATTTACAGTGAAGATATTATAAATTATTTCTCGTAGTTAATGTAATAATGGATTTACTATGGGTTAATCTAAATGAGTAGTTTTAAAATGACATAATTTTTTTTCTAAAATATAATTTTGAGAATCATTTCAACAATATAATGACTATATTCAAATATTGTTCCATTTTAAACCATTTTGGAATGTGAAAAATTTAGTGACACTATTTTAAAAAAAATACATGTGTTCTACTCACCTCACTTATAAAAGGACACCCCATCTCCATAATTATATCCACCATAACTCCCTTTTGGTTTTGAGAATACCTAAAAAATAACTTTTAAAATTCCACATCCTAATCCCATATTCATTATTTTTAGTTTAAAACCATCCTAGGAAGTATTTGGTTAAAACCTGAAGAGTTTACCCAAGGAAGAGGACATATTCTTCAACGAGCGTTTTTATTTCTTCCTCAACCTCCATCAATTATTATTAAAACATTATACTATAATAAACATAGTAGATTAAATATTCAATATTTTGATATAATTTTATCATTACCTGAATCCATATCCACTTTCAACAATTGGGCTTTGTAATCATTTTTTGTTGGTATAGTAGAATACCCCCTCACGAACCGATGTCATTCATTTTTTCATTTCCTTCTCTAATGGTTGGTTATGATGATGGATTTAAAGTGAATATATAAAATTTATAATTAATTAAACCATTAATTTTATTATATCATATATAAATTTTAAATTGGAATTCAATAGGTGATATGATAACTTTACTCATGTGTACCGCAGAATAATGTCTCATGAAGTGATGGGATTCTTATATAACTAACGATTAATGTGGAAGGTGATAAGATTAATGTTAAATAATATATGGGATATATATGAATTAATTATGATTTAAAATAAATTTTATTTCTTCAATAAATACATCACAATATTATTTTTACCTTTTCACTCACTGAATGATGATTGTATCGTTCGTAAAGGTGTGGAATATCACCTTCACAAAGAGATGTGACTATATTTTATTCAGCACACCAAATGTATTATATATAAAATTATATATAAATACAAAATATAATATTATTATCATTATTTAAGGATAAAATATTACTTACCATCTTTCCATAATGATCGTTGTAGAATGAAAATGTTACTCCTCCGTATATAGAGTCTATCATCTATATGATCGTAACACACGTCATTTTTTAAAACCATATTTAGTTATTGGATTTAAAATTATAATTTATTTATGAATATGATTATATTTTCATGATTATTATTTTAAAAAATTTAAAAATATATAGTATGAAAAAATAGTAACATTCATGACATAATATGAATGTGAATACAAGGAAATTAACATATAAAAGAATGAAAATAATGAATGATTTTCAAAAAACCAATTATAAGATGATTAATTGGATTATATATTATATTATAATTACTATTGATGTTGTATATTAAGTTAATAACTATTTTTAATCAAATATAATGTTGTTAGAAGTATGTTCAACAAAAAGAAAGTGTGAGGGAAGGGATTTTGTTTTAGTTTCATTTCATTATAGAATATTGAAATATTATGCACCTTATTTATTTTATATGGTATACATACTATACATTTTACATTTCATATTATGATTCTTATATAATTCATTTAATTATAATATTAAATTTTTATTATTACACTCAATGTAATTTGACATAATAGTTTCGATGTTTTAAATATTATTATCACTTTATTTCATTTTAGTGGGTTATATTACATATTTATCTTCATTGATGTTCTAAGATAATGTGTGAAATTAATTTTAATAATTTTATGTTTTATTGATCACTTTTATATGTTGTTTTATATTTTATATTCAAAATTAATTCATTAAATAATTCTCAATTCAAAATTATCATCAATGAAAGGGTTTATCTCATTATCTTATTCTAATCAAGCTTCTTAATTCTTGAATTTTAGTTGAAGAACATTATTTCATCATTTAATAGTAAATGTTTTTTATCATACTCTATTTATTCATGACAAATAATACTAATTGTATTAATTTTTTCAATATTTGGTATAAAAAATAATTATGAAAATTTTCTTATGAAATATGATATTATTTCTCGCATCTGTTGGAAATTTTCTTTCTTCTAAAACAATATTTAAAAAATATATATTCTATTTAATTAAAAATTTTCAAATTATTTGTTATTAAATAAATATTAATGGATTTATAATTTTATTTTCAATAAATTTATTGTCTGAATTTTACCGTAAAAAATGAAAGGAATATTTTTTAACATACTTTACATGTATGGAATTTCATTTCAACATGACCACTCAATGTTTTAAATATTCATTTTATATTTTCAATATTAATTTTCAATGATTCTTATTTTCAATATTATTTTGAACAATTATTTTTAAAATTATATCTTCAAAATTAAAAGGTTATTTTCCAAAAAATAATTTATAAAGGTATTTTTATTATTATTTCAATTCAAAAAAAACAACAAACTATTACTTCAAATCTAATATGTATATGATTCATTTATACCTGACTTATTACTTATATTTATCGTTTATGATCATTTTTACCATGGAATGAACTGACAATGACATTCTTTATGCATTTTTATATTTAGTAAGTGTCACATTAAATATTCACATTCCCATGACCATTGGTCACTAATGTTTCAAAAAATATCAATATTATTTTCCATAGATACGTTAATATATTAAACGATTTCTCATTTTTTTAATTAATGTTCTATATTTAATTTCATTTGTTTTTATATAGAAATATTGATAAATCTATATTCTCTGCAAAATACAAATGATTTTTAGAAACAAAAAATTGACAAAAATTAAATTGATTATTTGATATATTAGGAATTATTTGGACATTAATAAATTATTATGACCCTGTTATAGACAGTCCATATATGCATTAGTAGTCTCATGAGGTGAATCACTATGATATCGTACAATCATTTGGCCAAACCAGATAGGTTTATACCTAGTATTATTAAACTCTCTTGAGGATAGATCATTATGGTAGAGGTATCATGTTCCTATTATATGTATAAATTAATTAATCATTTACTTCATTAAATTTTTTTTATTGTTATCCTTGATATTTCATTTGTGATTTTATCAATGGATGAGTTTCATTATCTATTATTGATTACATGGAATGTGTGGTCATTTATAAATAATGAAATATTTATTATTCCTTATCTGTTTAGGATTTCCATGTTATTGATTAAATCAAACTAGTTTTTTAGTTATATACCATCCCATATTGAATATAGCATTTGATATTTTTACATAGAAATTATCTATATATTCACTTCCCTCTTAGTTTTTATTATATGGAATTTGTATTCAGATATTTTCCTAGCAATGTTTATTATTCTTATTGATTCATTATATATTCTATTGTTCTTAAAACAAATTGAAAAATGTATCTCACCCTATATTTTTTCCTTTTTGTGTAATCTAGGATGTTTACAATGAATGATATGAAATGATATACATGAGGGTAAAATGCTTTTCTTAAAGAAAACAATTCTGATTTAATTTTTGATAAAAAATTTAATGAAATGCACATGTATTTATGTAGTTTAACAATAAATCTAAATTATTCAGTTCATTGGGATTTGATTCCTTGTATCTTATTCCAATTTAATATATAAGACACCGTCTTTAGGCTACTATGGTTGGGATAACTATAATAAAAATAGAAAAATTAACCTTTATATTGTCATCAGTCAAAATTTGAAACCCATTTTTTATATGTTCCATATTGTTCTCATTTAAAAAAACACATTCAAAAGTATATAAATGGTTCATAAGATAGATAGTACTCATAAATAGAAATAAATAATAAAGAAAATTTATTTTTTTTAATTCCTTTGTTGAATAAATTTTATTTAATTCCATTATATATTTTATCTATTTATAATAATTTTATGTTAACAAACAAAAACTAAGTGTTCGAACACATACAACGGATTCCCCCAATTTCCCCATATATAAAATTGAATTTTGATGCTTCTAACATTATCATGTTGGGACCATCTAGACATCACTGTTTCATTCAGACACATTGAAGATTCATCAAAGGTTTCCTGTACAATTATATTAGGATTTTTAAAATAAATTAAAAAAATTATTAGACATGTTTAATTTTATTTAATATATTATCCATGAGGAATGTAATTATATTTCAATCGAATCAAACATTATGTTTAATGTTAAATCTATGAATGTTATGTCTAGTAATGTACCCTATAAATTACTCTTTCAGAGGATCAATTTTATTCTTTCCAATAGTCACCTCAACTTTGTTTTATCACATATATATTCGGAATCTGGTCATGTTGTTGATTAACTATTGAAAAAATATATCATATAAAGGAGCACAATGTAATACTTTAAGATACCATATTTTTATACATCCCTTTTAAATATGGATATTCATGGTGAGATTCACTCCATACTTTATAAAACATTTTTATTGTATATCCTATCTGTTATTAAATTTCTTTAAAAAATGAGGATCATGTTTTCTTGATTCCTAAATCCTTTATTGTTTAATGGGATGTAAAACCTGAACAACCTCATGATTCGAATTAGTATTTGATAATATATATTTAATATCAATAAATAATATGATAATATATTACATGATTGAGTTTATAATGTTGACTAATGTGGATAAATCAAATATATTTTTTCAAAAGAATATACGTCACATTAAAGATAAATATATATCATATAGATTTTAATAGCTATAAAAATAGTTTTTATGAAACATCGTTGATTCCAGGTTTTATTTGGGGATTCCTTCAATGGATTTATAAATATATTCATTTAAAAATAATATCCAAACAATACAAAAATAGAGAATAAACAACATTTATAGAAAACTAAAGAACCAAATAGATCATTAATGGTTAAAATAGTTCAATTTATAGTATTTTTTTCTAACAAAATAATGTTAAATAAATATCACAATGCTATGAGTTTTTTAAAATTGAAAATACCATGAGATTAATTAAAATATAATTTTTCATTAATTTATAACCTATATTATTGATGTAATAATAGATGAAATTTTGGAGAACAATATCCCAATAACTCAACGTAGTACCAAAATCATTACATCGTAATTTATGGAAGAAAACGTAGCTTAAATTTAGAAGGATATAAGGGACTAATTATTGTATAATATTATAGGGCCCCCAAAAAAATTTAACAGCTCCATTTTTACTCCTTCAGAAGGAATGATTGAACCTATGTATCTAATATAAAATAAATTAAAACATAATTCATTTACATATTATCAAACCATAATTAGGATATTATTACGGGATATTTTCTAAATTTATGTGGATTTAATTCATTTTAAATTCCAATGAAATCTATTGTTCCTAAACCCAGTGGTTTGGATTATAAGCATAAATGAGATATCCGTATAAGTTAAGTATATATATTCTCGATTTATATTGGTAAAAAATCATTTTATATTAAAATAAATTATTAATGAATAGATAAATCATAGGTTATGAGATTTTATAGGAACTTTTGTTTTTAGAAAAACCCCTTATATCGTATTATTTTCAGAAAAGTACCATGCTAATACATGAATTATATTATTGATTTATTTTAAGATAATTTTCAATTTATTAGATATAGAATCATCATATTCCATTATAAATATATATGTGTGTTCTTCTCTGGTAGACATGTATTATTCCCATATATATCTAATTTTTTATAACCTATATATGTTTACACTTATGTGAGAAAAGTTTATGTTTTTTGGTATTCATCATATATAAATTTTTGTGAAATAAATCAATGAAATGATTGAACTATATTTACTTTATACAATATGAATGTTATGGAAATAAATCTAAGATACCTATACATATGAATAATCAATATTTCACCCTATAACATATTATTGATACTGAATTCCTATGTATTATCAATATACATCCTACCTATGTTGAATTTTTAATAGTTTTATGATCCTCATTCATAATGAGAGTATTCCATTTCACCAAAGAGATGCTAGTGCTTTCATCATTTACATTTACTATGATCAAAGAAGAATTTAGTTTTACATTTGGAATACATGATCTCAAATCACTAATAGAGGGATCAAATCCCTTTTATAGGATCTATGTGCACTCTTTATTAAATATTATCCTAGAGATTTGGCTTCCATCACATGGTAGCCAAGCATCACATCCCATTATTGGAAAATTCAATAAACACTTTAATGAATATTCAAAGACATAATTGAATCATATTATGATTTTTAAATTAATTATTCCACATTAAAACCTTTGAAATATTTCTTTCTCTTGAACCTTATATAGTTTTTAAATAATGCAATATAATTTGAGATAAAAGTAGAATCCTACGAATTTTATTTTACAAAAATATCATTTTTAATTATATGATTCATATTTATATTATATTACATAACTAGGTATATTAGATAATGTTTTATACCCATATTTAATTATATATCCAATAATATCCTACTTAAACTAAAATCACATCCAAACAAAATGAAAAAAATCACAAATCATTTTGAATCAATCGTAAAATATATTCTGAAAATGGTTTATCAGAATATTATAATTTTAGAACTATGATATTTACCAAAATTGAATTCGTGTCCGAAATCATATATATCTAACTACATGTAACTTGGTAGCATTAAAAATATAATAAATATTTATCTCGTAAATATAAGGATTGGACTCTAATATATAATACTGTTTCTATATATAATAAGGGATCTAGTATGACCTAAAACAATCACACACAAAAATTCATATAAAAATTTATCTAAATAAATATATCATATATAAAAAAATTAAACATATATTATCCAATTTTCAATTAATTTTAATAACCATTTGTCCTAGTACATTGAAATCATATATAGGTCTTCTCATCTATTCAAGATTATCTGAAATATATAGTCTATGTTGTTGAATACCTTACCTGACATTCATCATAAATATGAGAACAACACATGTCCCACATCTATGCAGTTATACACATCATATATCACACATCCATGTATGGCCATGACCATCCTAATTAAATTCATTCAAGGGACCAAATTTCCTTTCAGGCCATATGAGTGGGAAAATGTAATCATTATTGAGCTCCAACATACTAAATGATCAATAACATAGTCATCCACCCTTGATTAGATAATTTTTAAGGATTATGAAATAAATATATCATATTATAAAGGATATAATTCAAGATATATCACAAACAATAGATAATAGAGATTGATAATAAATATTCACCGATAATTATATCAATTATTATATAATATTAAATGACATAAACATTGGTTGGCCAATCCATGTAATAAGTCTCATCTAATTTCTAGATAATTCTATTCCTAGTATCACATATACAACATTTAATTCTAGTAAAATATTCTTCTTAGTATAACCATAAAATATCATCAAAACCCATAAAATGATACGATAATCAACGAATTAGGGACAACTCAACTTCTTAGATTTAAGTGATATTATAATTCTACTATTTATAGAATGAAATTATTATAACCCCTAATAAATGATAAATATGTATTACATATTATTATAATCTAAATGATAATTATTCAACAATTGAATTCAATTTTATATGTATTGTATACGAAATTATTTTATATTCACCAAATATTTTGACATAGAAATGGATGTTTCAATGGGTGTGATACATTATACTTTATATCTACCCAATATATTCAAACATTATTACACTATATGATTATTCATTTGTGATGGTATTTTCAATGATGTGTTCCGTAATTTAGTGAGACAGAGGATCGTATGAATTTTCAATAGATATTTTATTTTCATAGTAAATATTCATTTTTATCATCTTGCTAGTAACAACCCAATGTTTTGAAATTAAATTTCAAATCCAAAAATATCATTTATAAAATAATTTGAAGATATGTCGTATAATTTTATTATCATGTAATCAATTGTTTCTTTGGAACTATTTTTATTGAACTCCCCAATATTCATTAAAAAAGAAAACCACATTGATATATCATGTCATCTATATTAAATTAAAAAATTTAATTGTTGAAACTTATTACAAATTTCTATTTATCTCCTCAAAATAACATGAAAATATATTTCATTACTGGTTGGTAATGAATGATATTCTTAATATAAAATTCGTGACTCCCTCAAGGGTTTAATTGGTATAAAAAAATTATACTAATACGATGGATGACTTCTAGTTGATTTAATAACATCGAAAACATTATAAAGCATAAGGAGGATTAATAGGGAATTCTATCCATTATTTATAACTCTTTAAAAGGATCATGAATATTCTAATGTTTAATTCTATATGACACTTTTAATGTACCCTTTTTGGAGTTCTCTATATTAAAACCGTAACATCCCGGGAAAATAAAGAATATGGAATTTTCATATTTATTAAAATTTGTGAATAAAATGTTAATATTACTTTAAAGGGAACACTATGTTCAATGGAATACCCAATACTCAACAGTGAGTTTCTTTGAAATCTTACATTGCACACTAATAATATAATAATATTATTTTAAATGGTAGTTAATGCCTATCTATTATAATGGAAGGAATCAACCGAACTAAATAAAATGCGATTATATATGTTTGTTAAATATTTTTACATTTATCCAATAAAATTAAGACGATTAAAATAAAAAAAGTATTTGATTTTAAGCATAAATATTCTAATATCCTTTAAAAGGTCGATTAACATCCTTTTGATGGCGAACCCTTTTTAAATATACTTTTTGTCAATTTTATATGTTATATTTGACAAAAAAACTCCATATTTAGAATTGGGACATCAAAATTTACATTGTGTAAATTTGTTTTTTCGATAATATCATTTTTTATGAATAGTGAAAAATGTTGTATATAAAATCAAAACCTCTTTTAAATATATTTTATTTATATGGGTATATTATATTTTTAATTTGGTTTAAAGTGTAATTAAAATATATTTTTACAATTTCATCCAATGGTGGTCATTGGAATTAATTTAAATTTGAAAATGGACATAAACAAGTGTCAATATTTTTATAGATATTGTTTCTTAAAAACATGCTATTTGTTTTTACAATAGGGAATTAATTATAAAATTAATTAATGAAAATTTTTATTTTTAAATTGGTAAAATGGATATTATTTTTTAATTTGTAATATCAAATATAGCTTAGGTTGATGTTTTTGGTTTTTTTTCTGAAAAACATCAATTTTTGATGAATAGTGAAACCACTAAGTAGTAGTTAATAAAATGAATTTTTCATTTAAATGAAATTTTACCGCTTTTGTGAATTAAATTTCAAAAAACCGGCATACATGGTTTTCATTAGTATGTAAAATGTGGTTTAATGAGATACAAATAATTTTTGGTGAATAGTAACTTTTGAGTTTTATTAACCTCGAATAAAGGTAATTAGGGTAATTTAAGGTAAAAATAATATTATAGAAATATAGAAATACCTTAACACATGTCATAACCTTTTTTTATGAGTCCTGGCCGACCAAGAAAATCCATATGTCAATTTGGGGTCCCCATGGAGCCACTTGGGTATGATAATGTCATTAATAACATTATATTTAAAGTAAAAATAAAAATGTCACAAACTTGTATGGTTTTACTAAAACAATTTTTACATGGTGTTATATAAGTTACCATTTTGTCTATAAATATTAATTAGAAATATAAAAATATTTCATACATCATGAAAATTTTATTATAATTTTTATACGTCAAATAAATAAAATTATTTATGACACCATGATGATGCACGGAGTACCTCATTAATGAACGATTTTAATAAAATGAAAAGATAAGGTCAAATATAAGACGTAAAATTGTTGAAAACCTATTGGATTGGTGGATTTAGAACCCTTATCACCTTATCCTCGAAATATATCATTATGGGACCTTTAATATCTGAAAAACATTTTATAATAAAGAAACATTTCAAGACCTTCCAAAACTAACCATCCTCCCTCTTATAAAAGGCCTCCACCTCTACCCCCATAAACTCACCTCTCAAGCCCTTGAATCATCCTACATTTGATCATATTATCTATCCACATCCCACTATCACTCCTAGAAGCCTCACTTTGGGCAGAAGGCATTCCAAGGAAACCTTTGGCTCAAATAAAAAAGAGTCACCCGATTCAGAGGTATGACTTCTATCGAGTTTCTTTATTTTATTTTCACTATTTCCTCACCACTATCTTCTTATTTTTTGATACCATAATATCAACAGAATAATAAATATACAATGATATTTTTACAAAAAGGATTCTACCTACACTCACACACACATCCGTCTAATAGTTAATGAACATATTATTTCTATGGGCAGTGAATTACTGCCTCACAAACCATAATTGTTCAATATTCTATTAACACCATTCATGGTTGCTATTATGATGGAAATATATTTACATATGATACATATTATATTTATGTCCTCTCAATGCTTCTATATGTTATATTTAAAACATACATTTATGCCTTGCATGTTGTGCAAATGCAATAATTTCATATCAGGAAGTGTGGACTACCGCCCCCTTAAGTGATGTGACTCGTTCATGCCAAACATGGAATTTATAAATAATGTAAATAATGAACATATTTTACCAATATAATATATTTATTATACTAGATTTATAATATATCTTTGTATAATTTAGTTTTATTGTCCATTAATTAGACAAAAAATCAAAGTATTGTTCATTCGGACATACGGTCTTCCGTCTCCATGAACGGTACATTTCATTTCTTATCTCCAAGCATTATTGAATATTATTAAATACATATATTGTCGATATATATGATTTTTAAATAATTAAAACCATTCCAAAGATGATGTAATTATAACTACATGGACAATTCTCTTCAAAAAAATTCATTTTTGACTCATGTATCGAACATTGACAAAACATATGTTATGAAATCAAATAATTAACTAATTATTATAAAATGATAATATGTGATATGAATTGAATAATAAAAATTAATGTAATTACTTAATCAATTATAAATTTACCAAGGATTATTATTTTGGAATACAATGAAATGAACAAAACAAGTCAGACTTGATGTAAGGGGATATCTTATATCACTTTTAATTTCGTGAGATTTCCACTGTTCGCCACTTATTTATTTCATGTGGTGTATTGTGTACCGAAATTTGATATATATTATCATTATTCTATCTATATTAATGATATTTTGTGACTTATTTGATTCTAATAATCTTTTGTTCATACTACTCTATTTATTACTATAAGGTATGGGATTTTTATCTCACTTTTTATTCCAGTGAAATTTATTCTATATTTACCACTATATCCTTTGAGTGGTTTATGTATTGCCCATTATTATACTCCTTGATTAATACACACCCATTTATGGGTATTTACATCAACATTGTATGGTCCTTCTTTGATGGGGTGTATCATTCATAGGTTACCAAATTGTTAAGGGAACCGTCCACCCTCTTCGTGCCCCAAGCTCCCAAGAAGCCTCTCACAAGCCTCTCTCTAGCCTTTGGAAGCACACTTCCAAGTAAGGGTTTTTTCTTCCTTTCTCATTTTTGTCAATTTTCATTAAGTTGTATTGCCCTTTTAATTTCAATTATGAATGTTGGGGTATGGTTTAGAACCTCCCACATACTTCCCTCTTATTGATTAAATGATGGGAGACCCCTTTCTCTCTCATTTAATGCCTCCCATGTACACCCGTTACTATGCCAAAATTCCGAAAGGAAATTTTCTCTCCTCTTTTATATTCAAGCAATACTTTTGTATCATGAATCTAAATTCCATTACAATTGTTGGTACATGTATCTATATGAACTCATTACTGTCAATTACATGTAAATATGATGAGGAACCCCTTTCTCTCTCATCAACCTTTTTTATGAATTCTTATGTCACGCCGTTACGCTGCCGAATTCACACAAATTTTCTAAGCCAATGTCATTGTGTAGTGAATACCATGCCCTTTTCTCCATCAAGGGTATTCACCTTTATGCACATTTACTTATTGATTGTAATGTTTCATGTATGAATTCCACATTCCTTTATCGTGGAATAAATGATTATGATTTATGAATCGATGTTTTATGATCCATGTGGCACACTTATGCATGAAATGAAATGTTTAAGAAGGGTGCGCCCTGATAGCGCTCTAATGCATTGGGTAAAGTATAGTATCATGATACGTCAAGTGAAATGAGTGTTGACTCATGCTAATTCAAGGGAAACGAGGGTTTACTCGTGCTTCAAGTGCAATGAGGGTTTAATCATGCTCCATGTGCAATGAGCCTTGGCTCATGCTAATTCAATGTTAAGTGTTGTTTCCACATTTCCATGTTATGATTATCATTATTTATCATGTCTTTATGTTCATGATTTTTTATGCCCTATTGATATGCCTATTGCCTAACATGTATGTACTCCTCATGTTATTCCATGTGTACTCCCTTACTGGGCTTTACATCTCACCATTTTCTTATGCATGTCCTCAGGTTATCCCATGCAATGCTAAGTACGAAGGAATGTAGTGGTCATGTAAATGAAGTTTTCAATAAAGATGTTGTATTTAAAGTTTAAAGTTTTTATGTAATGATCCTAAGCATCAAAGACACTAAACCTCTCGATCTTCTTTGTTGTATCAAGTGAAGTATTATGTAACAAAGCATGTTTAAGTTGTAATAAAAAGCAGGGTTGTCACAGTTTGTATCAGAGGATAGGTTTAGTTATTTTTGGGATTTGGAAACCCTAGTAAATCCTTAGATACAAGACCAAGTATAATAAAAACATCCCTAACTTTTGTTAAATACTATGTAATTGGTATATCAAACAAATACATCCCTGTCTGGATACGAGCAGGTAGAGGCGGATCTGGCATAGATGTATCATAGGGGTAAAACCCGAAAACACCGCATTGAGCTAGACTAGAACGGGAACTGGTGCATGACAACGGGCCTTGCTGCACTCTTGGTTACGACACTCCCGGGGGATATGTTTTGATAAATTCACAATCTTAGTATGAACCCTTATTAAGGGAAAAATTTCTCTAAGAATATATGTTACAATGAAGATCATGAAAAGCCTGGATTGAATCCTATAGACTCATGAGTTAAAGAGATTAATGTTTATTTATAAGTCATCAAATTTTTTCTCTGGATTACCCTTTATGTGTTGCCCCTAACTTTCCTTTTATTCCAACCAATGGCCGGTAATAGGAGAACTCGGGCTAACAACCGTTGTGAAGATCAGTGTGATGATTGTACTAATGAGATGCCCAATCCAATGGGAGAGAGAATCGCGAACTTTGTCACACTTCTCTCTCAGCTAACTCATGTTTTGAATAGAAAAACAGGTCAAGAGGAACGTTCAACCCCCCCCCCCCTAAGAAAGAAAAATTCGCTATTGAGAGCTTCATGAGACAAAGGCCTCCTACTTTTAGTGGATCATATGATCCCACGATCGCTGAGAAATGGATCAACTCCATTGAAATGATATTCTCCATCCTCCAATGTTCTGAACAAGAGATGGTTCTCCTGGCGGCTTATCGTATGGAGGGTGAAGCTGATCAATGGTGGACGTTGATCAAAAATATGAATCCTGAGGAGGAGATCGAGGCTTTGGAATGGAAGGAATTCCGGAAGATGTTTTTCGATAAATATTTTCTGCGCACCCTCCGTCTTATGATGGAAAGGGACTTCCTTTACCTCAAGCAAAAAGATGAAGAATCTGTGGAAGCATATGATGAAAACTTCACAAGGCTTGCACGATACGCTTCTTCCTTTGTCGTTACCCCCGAATGCAAGGCTGACCGCTTCTTTGGTGGGCTGAATCCTAGCTTGCGGAAAGCATTAGCGATCTGTGACTTCGACAGCTATGAGGAAATTGTCCGATGTGCCCTCAAGTTTGAAATGGAGATCGGAGAATCATAGGGGTATCATGGGGACAAGAATCGTAAGGTGGACTTCAATGCTGGTGGGTTGATGGATAAATCCAACGGCGCTAAGAAGTTCTAGCACCCCACTTGCCAAGTGTGCGGAAAGAAGCACCCTAGAAATTGCCTTAGGGGGACGATAAAATGCTTCAAGTGTGGAAGGGAACGACACCTAGCTATTAACTGTCAGCAAGAAGGACCTGCAGCTGCGACAGAGGAGAGGAACGCTACGTTTGAACCCCAATGCGTTGTTCAATGCTACAAATGCAAAGAACCGAGTTATTTTGCAAATCAGTTCTCTATTCCAAGGGATTTCAGAGGCAACCAACAACCTCCAAGACATCAAGGAAGAGCTTTTGCCATCACTTATACCGAAGTGAACCCTGACAATGAAGTGGTTACAGGTACGCTAGTTATTCATTCAAGAATAGCGAACATACTTTTTGATTCTGGTTCTACGCATTATTTTATATCCCAAAAGTTTAGTGGAACAATCCCAGCACCACCAAAAATCCTGGAAGTAAAGATGTAAGTGAGTACGGAAAATGGGGAAATTATTGCATCCCATGAGTATAAGTCCTACCCTGTTATAATCTGTGGATTGAATTTCCTGGCGAACCTCATCATACTCCATCTGGTGAAATTTGATGCAATTCTTGGCATGGATTGGCTTTCCTTATATAGAGCCAACGTAAATTGTCGGGAGAGGGAAATCACACACCATATGGAGAATCGACCCCCGATTCTTTACAAGTGTCAGGAGGAAGATGAATCTCCTTTATCTCCATCATCTGAAGCATGGATATTACTGCCTTATGAGCATGCATATCTGGCTCAGATGATTGAGTCCAAGGAAGAAACCACCCTTGAAGAAATGCCTATTGTGAGGGAATTCGCTGAAGTGTTTCCCGAGGAACATCATGGTCTTCCTCCAAGAAGAGATGTTGAGTTCTCAATTGAACTTATACCTGGGGGGCTACCAATATCCAAGACTTTATATAGAATGGCTATTGTTGAGCTTGAAGAGCTGAAGAATCAACTACATGAGAACCTGGATAAAGTGTTTATACGCCCATGTGCATCACCATGTGGTGCACCAGTCCTCTTCGTCATGAATAAGGATGGGTCAATGCGGCTTTGCATCGATTATCTTGAACATAACAAAATCACGATAAAGAACAAGTATCCTATCCCAAGAATCGATGACTTGTTTGATCGGCTGCGTGGAGCACAATACTTCTCGAAGGTGGACTTGCGGTCGGGATATTATCAAGTAAGGGTGAAGAAGGAAGATATCCCCATGACTGCTTTTCGTACAAGGTACGGGCACTATGAATTCAAAGTAATGCCTTTCGGACTCACCAATGCTCCAGCCATATTCATGGACTTGATGAATAGATTATTTAGAGATTACCTTGACAAATTTTTGGTTGTCTTTATAGATGATATTCTAATATACTCCAAAACCAAGGAGGACCATGAGGAGCATTTAAAAACATTACTAGAGACTTTTCGCAAGGAGAAGATCTATGCAAAGTACAACAAGTGTGAGTTTTGGTTGAAGGAAGTCTCATTCTTGGGCCATATCATCACAAGAAATGGGATATCTGTGGACCCCTCCAAAATAGATGCAATTGAGGGATGGCCGAGGCCAACATCGTTAACTGATATCCGTAGCTTCTTGGGGTTAGTTGGATATTATCGATGATTTGTGAGAAATTTATCATGATTGTCCAACCCTCTTACCAAGATAACTCGAAAGGGAGTAAAGTTTTCTTGGAGTGATGAATGCGAAGAAAGTTTCAAGGGGTTGAAAAGGAGGCTTATCACTGCACCTGTGCTCACTTTACCCACAAGTGGGGAGCTTTTTGTGGTATTCAGTGATGCTTCGAAAAAGGGATTAGGATGTGTGCTGATGCAGAATGATAAAGTGATATCCTATGCCTCAAGGCAGTTGAAAATCCATGATCGAAACTATCCAACCCATGATCTAGAGTTGGCAGCTGTGATCTTTGCCTTGAAAATCTGGCGGCATTATCTCTATGGAGAAAAAATGTGAGATATATACTGACCACAAGAGTCTTAAATATGTATTCACACAGAAAGATCTTAATATGCGCCAGTGAAGATGGATAGAGCTCATCAAGGATTATGACTGTTCAATACATTACCACCCTGGGAAAGCGAATAAGGTGGCAGATTCCCTAAGTAGAAAGTATCTAGTGATTCTATCAATGATGAGAATTGAGAAGGATCCAATCTTCTTAGACTTGATGAATATGGATGTGGGAATCATAAAGAAGGTAACATCATCAATCCTTTCACAAATTATTGCTCAACCATCACTTTTGGAAAGGTTAAAGGATGATCAAAAGGATGATGTGGGAATTAAAGAAAAAGTGGAAGCTATTTAAAAGGGGAAATCCTCAGAGTTTAATGTTAATGAAGAAGGAATTGTGCGGTTAGGGAAAAGAATATGTGTTCCATCATGTTCGTATCTGAAGAAAGAACTTTTGGATGATGCACATAGTTCAAATTTCTCTATTCACCCAGGGAGCACAAAGATGTATCGAGATCTCCGAGAAAACTTTTGGTGGGATAATATGAAGAAAGAGATCGCTGAATATACATCAAAGTGCCTGGTGTGTCAGCAAGTGAAGGCAGAGAGGCAGAAGTCTAAGGGGATGATGCAACCATTTCCCATACCAAAATGGAAATGGGAGAACATCACCATGGACTTTTTCACTGGACTTCCAAGGACATCCAAAGGCAACAATGCAATCTGGGTTGTTGTGGATCGTCTTACAAAGACTGCACACTTCATTGCTATTCGAGAGGATTTTTCTTTGGATCAACTGGAATGGATATATATCAGGGATGTGGTACGGTTGCATTGAGTACCACTATCTATTGTTTCTGACCGAGATCCAAGACTCACCTCTATGTTTTGGAAGAGTCTTCAACAAGCTCTGAATACTGAACTGAACTTCAGTACGACATATCATCGTCAAACTGATGGCCAATCTGAGCGGACTATTTAAACACTTGAGGATATGTTGAGAGCGTTCTCAATGGACATTAAAGGAGGATGGGATCAACATCTTCCTCTGGTTGAGTTCTCTTATAATAATAGTTTCCACTCGAGCATCCAAATGGAACCATATGAAGCCCTGTATGGGAAAAGGTGTAGAACACCGGCATGTTGGGATGAGGTCAGTGAACGTAAGCTACTTGGACCAGAAATGGTCGAAGAAATGGTGGAGAAGGTGAAAACCATTCAGCAGCATATCAAGGCAGCCCAAAGTCGACAGAACATTTATGCGGATAATCGTCGATGAGAACTTGAGTTTAAAGTCGGAGACATGGTGTTTTTACTCATATCTCTGTGGAAGAAGGTCATGAGGATTGGATAAAAAGGGAAGTTAAGTCCAAGGTACATCGACCTCTTCGATATTCTTGATCATGTTGGGGCTGTGGCCTATCGACTAGAACTTCCACCTACTATGGACAAGGTGCATGATGTCTTTCATGTATCCCTTTTAAGGAAGTACATACCAGACCCTTCACATGTACTCTCTTCCTAGGTGGTACAATTTTAAGATGATCATTCTTATGAGGAGCAACCAATGATGATCTAATATTGTAGAGAAAACGTTTTACGAAATAAGAAAATTCCCCTCGTCAAGGTGTTGTGGAGAAACCACAAGTTTGAAGAAGAAACTTGGGAGTCGGAGGATATGATAAAGCTAAGTTACCCACATTTGTTTTAGTGTGGGAAAAGGAAAATTTCGAGGGCGAAATTTCTTAAGGGGGGAATATTGTAACGACCCAAAGTTTCATTAATGGAAAATCCCTCTTGATCCAGTTAAATGCTTCTTTATGAAAAATGTTTTTATAAGACGTCAACTTCTTTAGTTTTATGTTATGATTTATGACTGTTAATTTTATAGTCGTTGAACAGTGATCACTTGAGTAGTATAAATATATGGCTGTAAAGAACCCAATTTTACTCAGACAAAGGAAGCGATGGCCTCATCCAGTAGAATTTCCCCATACAAAGCCCATTTGTCAGAGATCAGAAAAGAGGTGGAATCTTTGGGCTTCTCCCTTAACCATGCCCTAGTTGAACTTCATTATGTCAAGCTCTAACAGGACCGTCTACGGGAAAAGTGGAACTTGATAGAGATTACCACTCGAGCGATGTTATCCGAGCCGCCCCAAGAGTCTGTCACCATCGCAAACCTTACCCTTAGGTCTTATTCAGCTATTTTAAGGGGTTATGTAACAAATAAGTAGTACTATGTACATGTGCATTATTTTTTTATATAATAATGAATATAATTTCTAGTCATTTTTGATACATTGTATATAGTTTTTAAAGTACAAATGATGTTTTTAGTTATTATTTAATTAAGAATTTTATTTTATTAAATTAAGGGATTTTTTTGAATTAAATAATATTTTAATAAAATATTATTTTTAATATTAAATTAATTTTTATTAAATATAAATGACCTTATAATTTTAGGAATGCAATTAAATTTTTTATTAAGGTTTGAAAGCCATTTCTGTCAAAACCCGCGATTTTTGTTATAAATGTCCGTTTTTATTTTAAAAGGGAAAATTCACATATTTAGAAAATTATTTAGATAAAATAAATATTATTTTTGGAATCAGGACGTCAAAATTATCCAACGGTGATTTTTTCATAATTGTCTGAGACAGTCAAATTTTTGGGTAAAAATTAAATACCATTTAAATATATAATGTGTTTTATGACATAATAATGACCCAATGGTGATGTAATAAAATACCATAATCCTTATGTTCGGCAAATATGCGTTTAATCATTAAAATAATGAGGTTTTGGATTTGTTTGACTTACTTTTCAAAGCATTAATGGAGCCCTCATGACTTATTCAACACTTTGCCTTTTTAAATTAATTTCCATGGGAGTGTGACTCACCTCCACATAAGAAACCATAATTTTTTAATAGGTTCGGACCTTGTCCTTGTAAAATATTGTTTTACTCTTTCCCTTTCCAGAAACCATGGGAAAATACCATGGGATGGTTTGCGGTTTGGATTATTTTAATATAAGGGGTCCCAAACCTAAATAATAAATAATTCTCTCACCTTTCCTATATAAACCCACAAAATCTCCCACTTCCTCCTCACTCAAAGCCCTTGGAGTTCGTTTAACCTCTTCCCTAATCTCTCTATAATCCTCTCAAGGTGCCCCAAGCTCCCAAGAAGCCACTCACAAGCCTCTATCTATCCTTTGGAAGCACACTTCCAAGTAAGGGGTTTTTTCTTCCTTTCTCATTTTTGTCAATTTTCTTTAAGTTGTATTGCCCTTTTAATTTCAATTATGAATGTTGGGGTATGGTTTAGAACCTCCCCTATACTGAACTCTTATTGATTGAATGATGGGAGACCCCTTTCTCTCTCATTAAATGCCTCCCATGTACACCCGTTACTATGCCGAAATTCCGAAAGGAACTTTTCTCTCATCTTTTATATTCAAGCAACACTTTTGTATCATGAATCTAAATTCCATTACAATTGTTGGGACATGTATCTATATAAACTCCTTTCTATCCATTACATGTAAATATTATGAGGAACCCCTTTCTCTCTCATCAACCTTTTTTATGAATTCTTATGTCACGCCGTTACGCTTCCGAAATCGCACCGATTTTCTAAGCCAATGTCATTATGTAGTGAATACCATGCCCTTTTCTCCATCAAGGGTATTCACCTTTATGAAAATTTACTTATTGATTGTATAGTTTCATGTATGAATTCCACATTCCTTTATCGTGGAATATATGATTATGATTTAGGAATCCATGCTTTATGATCCATGTGGCACACTTATGCATGATATGAAATGTTTAAGAAGGATGCGCCCTGATAGCGCTCCAATGCATTGGGTAAAGTATAGTATCATGATACATCAAGTGCAATGAGTGTTGAATCATTCTAATTCAAGTGCAATGAGGGTTTACTCGTGTTTCAAGTACAATGAGGGTTTACTCATGCTCCATGTGCAATGAGCCTTGGCTCATGTTAATTCAATGTTAAGTGTTGTTGCCACATTTCCATGTTATGATTACCATGCTTTATCATGTCTTTATGTTCATGTTTCTTTTATGCTCTATTGATATGACTATTGCCTAACATGTATTGTACTCCTCATGTTATTCCATGTGTACTCCCATACTGGGCTTTACAGCTCACACTTTTCTTATGCATGTACTTAGGTTATCCCATGCAATGCTATGATCGAAGGAATGTAGTGGTCATGTAAAGGATGTTTTCAATAAAGATGTTGTATTTAAAGTCTAAAGTTTTTATGTAATGATAATAATCCCCAAAGACACTAAACCTCTCAATATTCTTCGTTGTATCAAGTAATGTTTAATGTAATAAAGCAAGTTTATGTTGTAATAAAAAGCAGGGTTGTCGTATTCAGCACTTGTTCTCTAGTTTAAATAATTTTGGCAGGCTCTTCACAATAAGACAGAACATATTCTAGATCAATTCCCTCAAATGTGAGATCATGCATTGGGTCAGGCATTTATTTTCTCAATTGTGATATGTTTAAAACATCGTGAACTTTGAAGAGACTTATCGGCATTGTCAAATGGTAAGCTATAGCCCCAATTCTGTCTAGAATTTTGAAAGGTCCGATGTACCTGCGAGTTAATTTAACCTGTTTACTGAATTATAAAACTCCCTTCCATGGATATACCTTAAATAAAAAATGATCTCCTACCTTATATTCCAAATCCTTCATTCGGTTATCAGCATAACTCTTCTTCTTACTTTGGGCTTATTCGATGTGGGTTTGGATAAACATTACATTTTCTATTATTTCCAGAACAAGTTCTTGGCCTACTAGTTTTATTTCACCAACATCAAACCAACATGTTGGTGTGCGTCATCTCTTTCCATATAACGCTTCATATGGTTACATCTGAATAATTGAATGGAAGATATTGTTATAATAAAATTCTACTAGAGGTATATATTGATACCACGTACCTTGAATGTCATGTGATCAAGATACTAACCGATCTTATAAGGTTTGAATAGTCTGTTCTGATTGTCCATTGGTTTGAGGGTGGTAGGCAGTTCTCAAACGATTTTTAGTGTGTGGAGCCTTCTGATTACTTTTCAAGAATCTTAATGTAAAATAGGGATCACAATCAAAAAAATTGATAAGGGTACTCCATTAAGTCTTATAACTTCATTAATATATAGTGTTTCTATGCATTCAAGTGTTAAATATTTCTCTTATAGTATGAATGTTTGCTGACATGGTAAGATGATCCACAATGACCCATATTGCAGCATTCCATCTACGAGTCTTTGGAATCCCCAAGACAATGTATATCATAAAATTATCCCATTTCCACTCAGGTATGGGAAGAGGTTTCATGACTCTTCCATGATATTTCCTTCCAGGTTTCACTTATTGTCTTACCATACATCAGGACACAAAATCAGCAATCTCCCTCTTCATGTTGTTCCACCAAAAATGTTCCTTCAAATCTATATACATCTTAGTGCTACTAGGGTGTCTAGGGAAATTAGATCCATGAGAATCATCAAAAAATTATATTTTTAGAAAAGCTATCCTAGTAACATAATGTCTCTTCCAAACTTTCAAAATTCCATCTTCATATATGAAGTTACTCAATCTCCCATTTATCAAAGCATCAATTTTCATTAGAAATTATTAATCATCAGTCTAAGAAGTTTTTATATTATCTAGAAAAGGTGGTTTGGAAACCATTTGAAAGGGCATTGATGTTTAACTATCCATGGTAATTCCCATATCCATCATTAATATATCCATGTATATTGGATTCTTTTAAACTCTCATTTTGTTCAAAACTCCATGATCCTTTCTGCTCAAAGCATCTTCCACCATACTTTCCTCCGCTAGGAGGTAGTTTATAGTTCTATAATAATATATTATTAGTTCAAGCCACCACCTTTGCCTTGTTCCGAGTTCTTTATATGAGAAAATATATTTTAACCTCTTGTTATGAGTATAAATCACACATTTTTCACAATAGAGATAGTGACACCATATTTTCAGATAAAATATTACTGGTGCTAACTCAAGATCATGAGTAGGATAGTTTTTTCTCATTATTTTTTAGCTGTAATGATGCATAATAAATAAATCTATCAATATACATAAGGAAACAACCATGTCCTTTCTTTGAAGAATCACTATAAATAACAAACCCCTCATTCCCTGATGGTAGTGTCAATATAAGATAATTAACTAATCTTCTCTTTAGTTCTTCAAAACATTCTTCACACTATTTTGTCCAAACAAATTTAACCCATTTTATAGGTGATCTTGGTAAATGGGTTAACTAATCAGGAAAAATTCTAGATGAAACATCGATAATTACCTCCTAAATAAATAAAATGGTGTAACATAGTTATACGTGTCGGTTATGGCCATTCATGGATTTCCTTGGTCTTTGAATGATCAATAGAGATTCCATCCATAGAGAAAATATTGACAACAAAAGAAATCATCTGATTCTAGAATTCACACTTGCTAAACATCCCATATAATTAATTTCCTATAATATTATTTAGGATAATTAACATGTTATTTTCATGATCATTGTTGCTGTTTGAGTACACTAAAATATCATCAATAAATACCAGTACAAAGTCATAAAGATATTACTTGAAAACTCTATTCATTAGATCCATCAAAATAGAGGGTTAATTAGTTAGTCCAAAAAGAATTAATATAAACTCGTAATTCCTTTACATGGTTTGAAATGTTTTTTTTGGAATGTAATCCTTATTCACAAAGAACTGATGATATCCAGATCGAAGGTCAGTATTTGAAAAATATTAATCTTCAGGATGTTTTTCAAATAAATCATCAATGTGAGGTATGGGATACTTGTTGTTTATTATTATAGCATTTATCTCCCTGTAGTCAATGCACAACCTCTTAGATCCATATTTTCTACTCATAAAAAAGAATAGGGGATCCCTATGGAGAAACACTATGGTGAATAAATACCTAATTACTCAATTATTATAGTAGTTTCTTTAGTTCCACTAATTCCACAGTTTCCATTCTATAACGGGTCTTTGATGTCGTCCTTGAACTAAGAATTAAGTCAATGTAAAACTCAATTTCTCATTCTGGAATATGTCTAGGTGAATCCTCTGCAAACAAAACAACATATTCTTTCTCAATAGGTATGTCCTCAATTCAAACATTCATTTCCCCACCCATAGTTATTTCATTATATTTTTCCCCAATAATTGAATTTTGTTGAGCTACTAAGGGTAGATCTAGATACAAATCATGTGGTTACATTTATGATATAACGATACGGTACTCCTTATCTTCATCGAAAATTTTAACCTCTATCTTCTTATAATAAATGTTTGCATCATGTTCTGAAATCCAATCCATTTTCAATATTATATCTAACTCAGTCATATGTATGATGATGAGATCATCAGATAATGAAATTCTCTATGCCCTAATGGAAACTAATTCACAAAACATTATTGCGATGATACTTCCCTTAGGTTTTTTGACTGACAACTCCCTTGTTAAGTCAAATTAAAAATATCTATTTTTTTAAAAAACTGGGAAGATATAAACAATGTGATGATCTAGAATCTAATAAATCATTCACTAAAAATGAGGAAACCAATAAATTACCTTCCACCATTTCTTTTGGAGCTTCAACCTCATTATTATTTATCACATGTGCTTGGCCTTGATCCATTGGTATTTTCTGAGGTAATGTTTCTTGGTGAATAAGACATTAATTTGCATAATTCCCCTTTTATCTACAATTATAGCATTCAACATCATCATTTTTTCCCTTTCAATCATGAGTATGGTGGCCTTTTCCACAAAACTTGTTACAAACTCCCATTCCATTCATGAAAGTACAAAGGAGTTTCTTCCAAAACTTACCACATGATAGATATTTAACATTTCCCTTCATCAGTTTATTTCCAATTCCAGAGTGTTTAATAGATCTCTTTTTCTCTTGATTTTGATCAAAGACGTAATACTTAGATAATTCTATTTCCATATTGATAGTGCATGGGACAATATATTCATATGATAAGAAGGATTTTGAGAATAAATCTCACTGGATAAATGGTTTTTACCCATCAAAGAATCGATCAATATTACTCTTTGGGTTACAGATATAATCTGTTGCATGCCTTGAAAACCTTGTAATGTTAGCCTCATACATTGCAACATTATCATCCTCCTTTTTCCTCAAACTCAGAAATGACCTTTCCATATCAGCTTGATGGTAACGAGGAAAGTATTTTTCTAATAAAATATCTTTAAACTCTCTCCATTCCATGTTCAATACTTTTTCATCTTCCTTTGTGTTTTGAATTAATGACCACCATTGATCTGCATCTCATGTGAGGAGAAAAACATTCATGATAACATTCTCCCTTTTCCAACTACCCAAATATTGAAATATTTTCTCAATAAAATTAATCCACTACTCAACTACAAATATATTTGAACTCCCATGTCATTTTAGTCGTAGTTTCCTTATGAAGAGGTCTAAAATTGACCCTCCTCATTGTGGATCATGTTGCCCCATATGGGCATGGTTATTATTCATATCCTGAGTTTTTTTTCATGTATCGTGATAGGATGATCAGCACCAGTTGCATCACCAACTCCCCTATAATAATCATGAGTAGGAATGAAATCCTTTCATTGATTATGTGTATTGATATGGTTTCCATTCCATCAACTAGGAGTTGTTTCTAAACAATGCAATGAAGTAGATTAATTTATGAATCGAAATATATAATTATGAACATGTAAGACACATAACATAAATTTAACTGTTTTATGGATATAATCAATAATCATAAAAATGATTTCTTTTCGTAGTTATATACTCATAAAACCTTCATAATGGTTTGTAAAAAAAATGGTAATTATCCAATGCATGTCCCTCGGAAGTGTCCTAACGAAGAGTGCAGCAAGGATGGTTGTCGGGCACTAGATCTTATTCATGTCTAGCTCAAAGGGGTGTTTTTGGGTTTTACATCTAGGTATATTGATGCCAGATCTGCCTCTACCCACTTTTATCCAAACAGGGATGTATTGCTTGGAAAAATCACAAAATAATAACAATATAAAAATCTAATGAAGGTTTTATATACTAATAGTCAATGTCTACATTAGGGTAATTTTCATAAATAGAGTTATTTTAAATATAGTTTCCAAGGTTTGTACTGAACATTCACTAATACCAATTGTAATGGAACAACCCTTATTTCCTAAATTCAATGCATTATTACATAACATTGGCATGATAAATGGAAATCATGTCCCGAATGATCGATCATTTTAGTAGCTTTGGATGTACTAGATACATTCATAAATATTTCATTACATTATAAAATGAAAAACAACAAAAACAAATTGTCTTCATTAACCACATTAATATCACATAGAATATACTTGGAGGTTATTCATAATATACTTCACATCTTGGGAAAAATAAAACATTGAAAGGAGTGAACTCAGATGCTCAGTAAGGATAACAATATTGTGGAAACATTCATAAATAACCATAAACATTAAAGGAATTGTATAAGAAAAAAACAAAATCCATTTAAACATAATCTTCAGCACAATATGGAATAGATAAAATCAAATAATTTAATTTACTAATTCATATGGATATTCTACTAGTCGAATAATCACATGGAATATCAATAGCCACTTTCATAATGATGGAATGCATAATGCCTGACTTCATAACCACATATTCAAGTCTTTACAACAAGAATAAAAATAAGACTTTTTAAAGGCCTTCGTCCAAGACAATTGATTTCCTCATTAGACCTACCGATGCATCAAGGAGCTATAGTGGGCTCCACCCGTCACTTACTAAGTCCAACGCATTCCTCATATGAAAATTTCTAAACATAACATAAACATTTATATTAAAACTAGAATATGGAATGTCAATAGAGTATCCATAAACCATGAATGGTGAAAAAATAACACATCCTGAGTAAAACATATCACATAACCTTTAATAAAATATGAATTTTTTGTATCATATAAAATTAACTTCAAAAAATCCCTCCAAGGATGTTGACATAGAAGAAATGAAAACATTTTTAGAGAAATATCTCTTTTTATTATGAAATCATTTAAATGTCATATAATTATAAAAGAAAACATTTATTTTGAATAGATTATTATAAGCTTGTATGGGAATCTATGATGATGATATAATGGCATAAAATAGCCACACCCACTTAATAAGTTAAAAAAAATACATTCTTACCTTGATTTTTTCAAAAATTTCATAATGTACCTTGTTTTAAAAATGATAGAAAGATTCCTACGAAAACATATATGGTCAAATAATGGTATAAATGACTTTACCCCATAGTATTTTAAATACTAAAAAATAACATTTTTATAAAAACAAGGATGTGGATTATAAAGAGGTCCTAGTAGATACTTACGTAAACACAACTTGGGAAATAAAGAGATTGTGAAATTAACCATATTATGGTACTTTTCTTTGGTTGAGGGTATGTTAAACTCCTATACAATAGTTAAATAGTGGTTATTGAATTATTCAAGAACCATATATGTAAATAATATATCTAATATGATCTTCTAATATAACTTTGTTAATAATATTTTAGTATTATCACCGTGTTTGGTGTCAACTGATTCATTTTCCTTTAATTTTTTATTTTGTATGTCATGTTTGTTATGTATAGGATGTATTCGATTCATATCCAGAATGATATTATGTTCTTAAAATTTATTTTTATTCATAAGATAAAAATTATTCTTGAATGATTATAATGGGGAATAAATCGCATCTCGTTCGTGGAGGCAGTAATTTGTACGTACGCACGAGCGAGAATATTATTCAATTGAAGATGGAATCTTATATAATTGAATAATATATAATATATACATAATAATTAAAACATATATTTTTTATTTAAAATAATTATACATCATTATTATACCCATCCATGTAAGGAACTGTTTGAATAAAAAACTACACCATGACGTGGAGACGGTAAGTCGTATGTATGCACTTATGGTGACATTATCATTCATATGATTGATAGAATAATAAATATTGTTGTAAAATTTTTGTAATAATATAACAGTATATATAAGATACTGGAATTATTATTTTAAAATGTAAATAACAATGAAAGAGTATGTGGATGAATAAAAGAACATGAAAGGGGTGATGAAATATTTACCTCTTCTTCGGGTCCTTCCATTTTATTTGATCAAAAGGGCTCCATAGGTTGTCTTTATGACCAATGTAAGGCCTATAAGATGAATTTAAGAAATTTGGGAGGATATTTTTGCCAGGTTTGGCTGAGAAAAAAATTATTTGAAAATTTAAAAATAAGAGAAGGAGAAGTTCATTTTATAAGATTGGTGAGGGTCACTTTAGGAAAAGCTTGAAATATTATTTTATAATAAAAAAAATTTCGGTTTATAATGGACCTAATATTATTTATTTAATTTAAAATATGGTTATGGGTCGAAATATACACATCCAAAAAGTTTTATATAGGTTGAGGTCTCAATTTTAACCTTATATTCTAATTTTAACTCTTATTTATATAGTATGGCATATACCATGTCTCTTGGTATGATTATATTATATAGTTAAATAACATACTATAAACTCCCAAGAGAACCCCAAGTTGTTCATTATTAATATATATAACCTTATATAATTCTTTATCCATAAGTTAGATTTTTATGAATATTATATATATTAATAATATAGTATTTGTTTTAACAACTCAATTATGTTAATTTAGACACTATTTAGTATTTTATTTTTTTTTAAAATCCTAACAACATAATTACATTAAAAAAATAATATAATAAAGTCTAACATGTCATATTAATCTAAATAATTATTGCAATTCATCAAAATTCTCTAATTACCTTTATTTGGATATTTATAATATCAATTAACTTAATCATTCTTTAATAAGATAATTAGAGCATCATCAATGTGTCATAAATAAATTAAATTATTTAATGTCTAAAAATTAAAAATTAAATACCATTATGTAGGAAATATAATTAGATTTCTAATTAATATTTGTAGTCAAATTTATATTCTGTATAACTATATATTAAAAATGGTTTTGTTAATAAACATTGAATTTAATTATTTTAACTCTTATTTAAATAAAATAATAATAAATGTTCTAATCTAATCCAAGTGGACCTAACGGGGTCATATTTTATTCCTATGGTTTTTTTTCTGAAGTAAAATTATCCAATATAATTATGACATGTCTTAGTGAAATTATAAAATAATTTTCACCATTAATACCCTATTTCCCTTTAACCATGGTAAATTAAACTAAAAAGATATTATTCAACAAAAAATATATTCAACTTATGGACCAAATTTTACTTACTGATGTCATCTATGTCTTTCATATTTTTTAAATTCAACTCATAGAAGCTGAAAAAATTTGTTTTCTACAAAATTTGTAATTCTCGTAGGAGGTGGGTAATAGACGGTAAAAAGTTAAATAAAATTATTATATATCTAAACTTTTTAAAAAATGACCACAATGAATAATATTAAACTTATATATTTATTATGTATCAATTTTGACATAAAATAAATTTAAATAAAATAAAAAATTATTTAAATAAAAAAGATGGTTTTAACCAATAACGTAATGTCTTTCACAAATGATTAAAAATTGAATGATTTGAGAAAAATACCAAAAATTATCCCTTAGCCAATTTTGATATTCCAAATTCAAAAATAACGACCATTTTGAATAAAAAATATAAAATTATAAAAAGTGGGTATTAGTATTCATAATAGCTAGTTTGATTGGTCATGGTGTATTAGAGTCTTGAAGATGCGTACAATGTAAGATATTGCATTATTCAAAGGGAAACGTTTTGTGGAATCTTGGGTGTTACAATCCTCATCAATTTAGTGACATTTTCTCAGAAGCATCGCTAATTTAGAAAAGTTTCCGTAGAATAATGTCATATTTGGCAACATTTTTATAGAAGAATCACTAAATTCAAGACGATTCACAAAAGCTTCTCAAATTTAGCTTATTTGTTCACCTAAGGGTTTGTAAATTAGGGACATGTCCCCATAGGCATCAGTAAATGAGAAATGTTTTCTAAAAATGACGATAAATTAAATTTTTTTTCTGGAAACATCACTATATATATATATATATTGCTCATTCTGTTCATCGATGTATATATATATATATATATTAATAAATATAAACACAAAATCATATATATATACATATATATATATATAAAGATTTTATTCCACATATAAGTAGATATAAAAATATATTTAAATGTATAAACATAAAAACCTATTAATAAACATATATATATGTATATATATACACATTAATACATAAATATACATACATATATTTACATATAAGCATATATTTATACATAATAATTGGTGTGTAATTTAAATTTAGTCACGTTGTTATGAAAGTGTCTCTATTTTAGTTATATTTTTTCCATTTTTTTAAAACAATGCATATTATATATATGTGTGTGTGTCTGTGTGTGTGTCTGTGTGTGTGCCTATGTGTGTCTTTGTGTGTGTCTATGAATTTATTATTATAATTATATATATACACATATATATTTACACAATAATATATATAATATTAACATATAAATAAATATAAAACATAATTATATATATAATAGAAAACATAAACATATATATAAATATATAATTGAAACACACACAAACACACACACACTCACACAAAAATATATATATTAACATAAACAATAAAAATATAACAAATATTTTAAAAAAATTGGGTATAACTGCGAAAGCGGCACAGAAACAAAGAATACTATATATATTCATATATTAATATATGTTTATATATGTGCCTGTACGCATGTGTAAATTTATAATTATAATTATATTTGAGTACACACCATTATTTAACAAAACACATACACACAAACACATATATATAATATTAACATATTAAACAAAATAAAATACAAAAATATAAATATAATAAAGTATAAACATATAAATTATAATACAAACATATTTATAAATATTTAAAAATAAAATAAAAATATAAAATATAAACAGAAATATATATATATATATATTAGAATATTAATATATATATATATATATTTATTTGTAATATGTTAATTTTCTAAATAATACTATATACTTATATATATTATATTATAGTTACAAAACAAAAATGAAGCATTAGGCTGGTTGATCCATATTTCTCATGGGGAAGTGGCAGGTTAGTATTTGTATTCTCAATAAGATCTTAATTTTTAATCCTTTGAGTACTGGAGACGGGAGGGGAGGGAGAGGGGTGGGGAATGGGATAGGAGGGGGTTATCAGGTACTAGAATGGGGAATGAAATTAGAGGGTAGTGGGGTAATATAATGGGGTAGTGAGAGGGGCATGAGAGGGATCAACAATTCTGGATTAGGAGTGGGAAATGGAGAGAGTGGGAACTAGAGTTAGAAAATGGAGGAATGGGATGAGAAGGGTTAGGGGAAAGGGAGGATAGTGGAGGTGAGATCCTAATGAAATATAAAAGGAAGGGGAGTGGGGGAATTCATGGTGAATGGGAAGCACGTGGTGAGGATGTTGGATTTTAAAAAAAAATTAATCAAATTATATTCCAATAAAATAAAAAATATTACAAAAAATACCAAAACTTTTTAAAAACTTTGGTAAATAATATATCATTTAATATTTCTTCTAAAAATTATCAGTAAATGATATTTCTCTAATTTAAGGTAATTTATAAACATATCTAAAAGACAAAAAATTTTCATAGTTTCATTACAATTTTTTTTAAACGTAGGTAAATGAGTTGTCACAAAATAAAGAAACATAAAAACGTGTCTAATTTTGGTCTTCTTATAAATGTTGGTAATTTTTTATGTTTTTGGTAAATGTCGGTAAATAAATCAATATTGTTTTTAGGAATCATCAGTAAATGAATTATCACCATTTAAATCAATTGCTACTGCAAAAAAAACATCACTAAATGAGATTTCTGTGTTGATCCTGCTATTAAATTTTTTTTAGTATCATATAGAATGATTTTGGGAGACCAGAACATTGGGGGATATAATTTATGGTCATTAGAATAAACCAAATGGTTAATAGTTCTCCCATTATTTGTAATCTCTCTTGAAATGTGATATCATATTCAGGTATGATGAGGGGAATGTTTTATGATGTAATATTGGGGACTCGAGAATCAAAGATTGGTAAGGGAAAGGGGATGTATAAGTAAAGAAGGTGTCTCCTGAGGATGATGTTTTTTTAATAACCTTTTTTGGGAGAATTTATGCACAAACAAATATGGTGTGTTACATCATAGTCCAGTAGTGGAATCATCTATATGAGAGTCCCAAAAGCATTGTGGGTGACATATGAAAAGATATATATATTGTGTTATAGTCTATTCATGGACTACATTTCTCAAGAATTTAGAAACTCTATTCCTGATAGTCAAATAATTTTTATAGTGATTTGGATTTCCCAATACATGTGTTTTTTTTGTATAAGGGATGTACATAAATATGGGAGGAGAACTGTATGTCAAAATTACATAATAATGGGGACAAAGTTTTCTTGTGGGTTTGACCCAAATGAGGGAAATGGTTGTTCATGTAGATTATAATTGTATATCTAGGACCATGTATTGTGGAAATGACTATTAATATATGTCCTACTAAACAAGGTCATTATGATATAGATTTCAAATGTGTGAGGAAATTGTAACCCATGGACTTTGTGGTTTTTTAATCTAGAGAAAATATATACGAAAAGTATGCGGGGGATAGCCGCAGAGAAAATTTGAGAGTCGGTTCCAAACATAATCTCATTATAGATTATAGAGACAGAAGATACTTCTACCAAAGGAGAATATACCACTGGTTTACAGGAAAAAAATTGGGGTAATTTATACTAAACCAAATAGTGCGTATTATTATATGGTCAAATATTGTCATCCTCTAAATTATAGAAACTATTAATGGGATACATTTGAAAATTTAATTTGGGAATCATATTACATTGTTAGTAAAATGATTCCCCATGTTTCTACAATTTCATTATCGGTAGATAGAGAAATATTATAAATATTTGGAAGCATCAAATAATAGAAGTATGATGTGTGTAAGGAGTGTATATGATCCAAAGAATCTAGTTGGACTTATATCGGCCATAGAGTGAAGATTCCATTTCATAAATGAGGGTGACTTATATGTTTCCTTGTTGGGACCCTAAATGGGGGATCCTAATTAATGAGCTCCTACATGGGTCATTTAATGTTCGAGAGGAGTAATTTCTTATATTGTTTAGGGGTAGGCTCGAATATTGAATATCTAGAAGTCAACACATATCTCATTGGAATGAGAATCAATCCAGACATAGTAATAGATGAATCCATGCAGTTTTAATTCATATGTAGAAACCTTCTTCTACACCTTTTAAGGTTCATGCAATCAGGAACATGATAACACAATGTGAATAGATATGCCTTACATGTGTAGGGAACTTTTTTATCATTACTCCTTCTCCCACATGATATATTGTTCATGTGAGAAACACAAAGTGGTGAAATCTTGTTCCATGAAACAAAAGAAACATAAGTGAAGCATATGTGAATTTGGGTTCTATATTGGGTAAACTAGATAGTGATATTCAGGCATCATTATGTATCTCATTCTAATGAAAATGAATCCTTACATAGAATTGAAATCCCTTGCAGTTTGATTACACATAGTAACGATGAAGATGAACCGATGTGAATGAGGTGAAATATTGAGGCTTGGACCAATGTTGGAAATATCAGTGTCACTACATATCCTATGATGGTAGGAATCAATACATGTATGGTTTGTAAAACCCATTTAGATTAATCTATTTTGGTAAGGATAAAGAAGACATGACATGAAAGCGGGGAAAATTGTAGCTAGGATGAAGGATTGAAATATGGGTGTCACTACATATAATGTGATGGTAGAAATCATGCCACACATAGATCAAGAAAAGTACCCTATGTAATTATAACTCATACACAGGTAATGGTGTATTTTTTACATGGTTGGACCCTGGAGGTGTGTTCTAGATTTCATGACATATCTGATTATAATAAATATTAATCCACACATAGTTCTTAGAAATATCATGTTGTTTATCAATGTGAAATAAAGATTTTATTAATGAAATATAACAAAATTTCGTCACGGTTTTGGCCACCAGATGTGGAAAGGAATATTGTGGATGGAATAAGAGGATAAGACTAATTCATCACTATGTATATTATGTGAGTAATAATTCATCCACACATAACTCTTGAAAATATTTACACACTTCAATCAGTTTTTTATATAGGGAAAGAGGATTCACATTTTCCAAAACAATGGTGATACAAAAGGCATGAGGTCTATTTATTAATAAAAATCACTATAGATGATATTAAATCCTTATGTAGTTATGGAAAGGTGGTATGGAAAGTGACCAATATCAAGAGTGTTCATCCACTAAAACATATATGGAAATCAATGTAGTTTTACATCCTGAATAAAGGATTGGAACCTTGCAGTTTAGATTTATACAAAAAGAACATTGTTTTACAATTTAATATATTGTTAATAAGATATTGGGCCATATAGTTTAAAGTATTATATTTTTCTTATACGGTGATGTGTAGTTGAACATCCGAGAACTAGGACGACGGTCATGTGTTTTAAGTTCATGATACAGAAACCCACAATACAGTTTAATGTCATGTAGATCAGACATTCGTCCTAATATTACATTAAATAATTCATTTCGAATACTGCATTGGTTATTGTTCTAGTTAGATCTCTATCCATTGAGATCAAGGAATAAGATCTGTGTGAGTGTACTTTATGTACGGAGTAAGGTCCCTCTCACAATGGATTGTGTTTTTTATGATTCTTTCCATGTACAATTGGAGTCTTAAGGAATAGTACCAATCCTTATTTAATGAATGAACATAGGTGGACCTTCTTGTAAAAATCCGATAATATTCATTTTGGATAGACATCCATGTTGTTAAAGGTGTGAAATATTTTATCATAGAATCACCCTAATTTATCCAACTGTATCTTGGTTTTCTCATTCATGGATTGAAATTCACATATAATAAATAATGTGAATGAATTTAGACTGTAATGGGTTGTAAATCTTTTTTCTAGTATACCAGTGAATATAGGGTCTCTTGTGTGGTTGTACAGGTTGTGGATCAGTAGGCCCATGATGCATGCAATTGTTTTTCTTGCAATGAATTCTTATCCTTATCCATCATTTTTAGACTATGTTTGACACATTCTTCATTAATTCATCTATATTTCCATTATACACTACATGATAGTGGGATAAATGGATAGATATGAAATTATTGTCTATCATTACATTATAAGGTACACTGAATCTGGTAATGATATTGGTTTTAACATTGGGGACAATGGTTTTGGGAATGACTTCTTTGAGGGTTATTATCTCAACCAATTTGGAGATGAATCCATTAATATTTAAGATTTATTTCAACTGATTGGTCATAGGTAGAGGGTATGGACCCATATCATCCATTCCGCATTTGGAAAATGTATAGGTGGTTGTATGTAAATATAGTGAAGTTGATAGAGGATGCTGTCATGCTCATGGCAAGAAATACATTTCGTAGTGAATATTGTTCAATCATATATCATCGAAGGCTAGAGGTATCAGAGCCTCCATATTTGGTTGGAAACCCTATTCCCTGACTACTGTGAAGCACAATCTCCCATGTGTACTTCAATCAAAATATATGCAGTTTCCTCTACACTGATACATATGAGAAAGAATCCAATAAATCGTTATTTGTAGATTAATTTCTATTGATTTGGGCCATTATAAAATATGAATTTGGGTCCCCACAGTCAGATTTTAAAATTAATATCTCTATCCGATGAATGTACTCAATTTTAAAGGTATTACATTATGGGATTCATCCACTCATTGCTAAGTTAATATGGTTCAGTGATTGGGATGATTTCGTTTATCTCTTCCCTTCAGACATCAAAAAATTTGAGAACAATCAGTGAAGTTATTAAATGAGGACCATTTCATCCTATTTTGGATCCTCCATATCTTTATCATCATTTTGAAATACTTATTCTAGGAAATTTGGTAATTGCATGATATGAGTCAATGTTTTATCTGGTGGGAAATCTACCATTGAACCTCATGAGTAATAATTGAATGGAATTAAAAATGATTTTGTGATGGAATAATCATCAATGATCTATTTTATTAACCAAAATGAATCATAATTCATGTTTAGGTTGTTCAAAGGATATTTTAGTGTCATTTCAAGGCCAGTAATGAGGTCCAAATATAATGACTCATTATTTTTACATATATTTTATAGCAGGAAGACGTATGGTAAAATTATCTTTTCTAGAGAAATGATCACAATTTAAAACCATTCTATGTTTTGTTTAGAGTCCCAATTCACATCCTTATTGGGATCATAGATTCATTATCAAAATATATTTTCCATATTATGGGGTCATCATGAATAAAAATATATCTTTATCTACCGGTTCAATATTTAATTATATTTTTTTATTTATAGGTTCTCTTAAATAAAATACACTAATGACTGGAAATTCACTACCATCTATAGTGAAAATAATATATCAAAATGCAATAAGAAAATCTCCCACAGTTCCAATCATACTATGAACAAAGGATGGATGAGGATATATTTGAACATGTTATTTTGTCACACTAAATGGATCTTATATTTATCCAAGTAGTGCCTTAGTTTCTTTAATGAGAAGATTAACACCATGCAGCTCATATTAATATCTAAATAATTATTCTCAATGTAGATCATCGTTCCACTAAGATATTATGGTCTATTTTCATTCTGATCATTTTCCTTTTTTTGATGAAAGAAAAATGTTATTTTTCTCCGGCTTTCACATATGGTATGATAATATTTCCTTCAATGAATTTAATTGAAATTATTGTGATCCAAATAAATTTTAAGAGACTATCAAAATATTCATGATATTAATCATTCCACTAATATGTGGCCCCATTCTACAAAAATTTAGTAAAGATAAGGCACTTTCCTATGAGTTTGACTATAACTCATTAGATATAAGCCATGATTTGGTGATTTACTCTCAATTCATTAAGATTTCGAGGAGGCATCATGTAAAGGATATCCATTTTCTTCTTAGGGTAAACGTAAATGTCATGATGTGTTATGAAGAAACATAGACACATTCTTAATGTTACCCAAAAATAACATTTTTTGGGGTTCATTTTTTGGTTATGTTGTTGTTTCTTATGGAACTATGATTGAAGATCAACCAAGTGGTTAGGATGTTATTGGAACATAACCACCATAATTTTAACATAACATTTGAATAATATTCCTAGGTAGGGATTGAAGATGAGGCTGATGGATTATTGATACGTGTATATTATGTCTTTAAAGATAAGGGTATTACCTAATAGTATAATGCACCATGTGGGCCTGTAGGTGGTATATTATTCATGTTCTGGGTCCTTACGGATTTGAGCTTTCCCTGAATTTTCATTCATGAAGGAGAACTGTTTATGAACAAATATTGTCCCAATAAATATTTCAATAATTGGAACCAATAATTCATATTTTGGATATTTCCATTTTAGATCTCTAATGTTGATTAAATAACTATGTTTCCAATTTTTCTTCTTTAATCAGATGATATTGGTTAGAAATTTTGTGTAATGAACATCCCAAATGAAATCATCCATGATGGTTTTTTCTTCATCACCCTCAATTTTGAAGGCATGATTCAAGAATGTCCCTATGGATACCAGTTTCGATCTTTTATGATCTTTTGGGAATCCTAAGGGGTGGTTGTCCACCTTGGGATCACGTCTAGGAATCTCGTTTTAATTCTTGCAAAACATGTCCCAATGATTCTTCATGAGGTCCTATATATCTATTTTTCTTCAGCCATCATTGAAACAATTATCATCATTTTTCATTAATATTATATTTTGACCATAATTATTTCCTTGTGGAAGACAAAAGTGTATAAGACACCTTCCTCAAATGAAGGAGGGGAAACCTTGAGGTCTTTCTTTAATTCCCCTCCCTCATCATTTACCTCTCCCACATTTTCATGGGAGGTAGGTGGTGAATCATGCATCTCAGTGTTGGGAGAGGATTCAACATTTTTTCATTCATAAGACTAACTGACTACTTCTATCTCGATTGATGGAGAGACATATTTTTGTATATTTAATGGGGGGAAACAAGGGATTTGAGAATGAGAATCTTCATCTACCCCTATAATATATCAATTTTTTTTCCAAGATGATGTATAAAGGATTTCATGAAACAATGGGAAGAATGATGTCATTTAAATTTAGGCCTTTATTAATACTCAGATAGTTATAAACTTATCTATGGTTTTCGTGTTCATTTATAATGACTAAAATCATAGAAATCACTAGATGTGTTCTTCAATTAAGACCTACTTATTTAATTTTTTTTATGGGAAGCATGTACTGTGCACTAAGATATTTGAATGGGTTATCTAGAATCTTATATAGACAACTTAGAGACATCATTTGAGTGACATTGTCAATCACAGACTATTTTACATCTCTCTGTCAGAATCCTATGCCAAATTAATGTGATTCACATGAATTAAATGGGGATTTTTCACTATGACATTTCCCAATTTAACCACTAATAAATTATTTGATACATTGCAAGTATAAAGATGGAATACTAGCATAATCATGTTGAAAATGTATTGCAATAATAACACTGAAGGTTTTAAATTTCTAAAAAACCATGAATTCATAGTTGGAAACATGGTCCTCGAACTATGAACTGAGATTGATTTCATTAGGATGATTTTTTTTCATTCATTTCCAAACTTTTTTACATCAGTGTAGAGTTGGAGAAGTGATACTCATCAAAACCTAGTTGATGAAGTGTCTATATCGTAACATGTTTCACTCCAAAACCTTTGCCTATAAAAGCTCATTGGATATGAATGTCATTAATACTTCGAGATATATAAATGGATCTGAAGTGTCACAGTTTTATGGAATCCTTCTCTTGGTCGACAAAAGAGATGATCATGTGGAATTATGTAAGATCATTCTCTTCAAGATAAACATGGGTAGTAGTGACGTCGACTTCAAATTCTTAACGGCTTGACAAGGAATCTATGAGTGCTTCTTATAAATCATTTGATAAACTCTTGGAATCCAAAATTTAAAACATAGATGACATTAGTTATATTTTCATTTGTAACATCATACTAATGATCCAAAGGTTTACACTTCCTTTTATGGGGATGAACCTTTTTAGATGCTTTAGGAACTAAAGCGCATTATTTGGATGAATCAGCACTTGGAATATGATGTGGATGTGCTAATACTCTTAGGGGTTTTTCAAATTGGTCTTTCTACATGATGAGATTAATTAGAGGATAATTCCCCCTATAGTAACTCTTCTAGGAGGATCGTGTGATTAAAAAATGACATGTTTGGGTTAAACATTTTTCAACATTTTGAACTTATTGAAGAGCTCTACCATGTGTTGAATTTGTGTATATAGTTTGTGTAGGGACATTGTTAATGTAGTGACACTTGGAACGACTGCAACTACCCATGTATCCTCAATTCAGACTCATCCCATGATTATCATATTAAATGTAGGAAATTTTGTTCCATAGTCATACTTTTTATCTAAGAAATGAATCATTAACCTAATAACATAAGTAAAACCAATGATAAACATCTCTTATGATGAATATCCCATTAGGTATATTGATCGTTTTTATACCATTTGGTAGGGTAGTTCTTGTGCATCTAGGACTGATGGAATGAAGTCTACTAAAGATAAGGGTAACATTTGATTGGGAACACACTCATCATCCTTTGTTTTATTTTTTACTCTTTCATCCATGACTCATTTTCAAAGACTAGATTTCTTAAGACTGTTTTGTTGATGGATTCAACTATGTTTTAGTGGATGAAATTTAGGGAACAAGTAGTTTTTTCAGCTATACTTGGGGATTAATGATTCTGATTTATTTTCGTGCTATCTATCAAATCACTCGAATTCTATGTATAAATTTTTTTATCTTCATAAAATTTATTTTCCTCATCCATATTAGTGCAATAGATACATGTTACTTGTGTTGGTTTCATAACCAGATTAACATTCCCGGAGTCCACAATCATTGGCATGATGCCTTTTAACATAAAAATAATTCTATGTTGTGACCAAATGAAGAATGGATGTTGAAATAGTTTGGTAGATATTATTCACCATCATTAATGGAATTCTAAGACTTTTTTAACATAATAAATTTGTTTTAAAATGTTGAGATTAATTATCATGGGACTTGGTCACATAAAAATGATAGGACCTTATTTTTCATCAACTAAAACTATTTTTACCTCTTCTACCTTTGATCATCATGACAATGCGGGTAATTCTGCATTATTTTTGGAGTCAGAGCCACATGATATTGTGCAGGATATGTAGGGTTATAGGGTTTAGGGGAAGCAAAAGAGTAATATTGGATGCCTCTTCGTTCCATTTTCACTTTCCTTAACCTGATGGAATTATTCAAGAAATATCCTTCATCTCTATGATAGAGCCTTCTACTCATTGAGAAATAACAAAAAGGTCTAGAAAACATCCTGTATATTTCATGGGGATGTGTTTTATGCGCAACTAATCATGAATATTTTCTATATATATGGGAAAAACTTCTTCTTGAAGAAGTTGTAGGTTTATGAATCATGTCTATCCTTTCCATCGAGTAATGAATTAATAGACCTTATTGTTATTCTATTGTTTGAGGTTTTAGATATTGAGGACTATTTTCATCTATAATTTTGATCAAAATTGGAAGAAAAAACTTATGAAAGAGGTCTTCCCAAATTGTAATTGACCAATCCGACAAGCCATTATACCATACATGTGATAGTCCATGAAGCAATTGCATGAATCACTTAAATTTCAATTGATCTTGTTGTCCATGGGTCTATAAAAGGTGGTCATTGAAGGATATGAAATGTTTCAACTTATTTATTAGGTCCCTAGAGTTGTTGAAATTTAGAAATGTAGGATATCAAAATTTCAGTAGAGGAAGAGTAGTATCTACCCATTTGGGGTAATGCTTCTTCTCTAGTTTTACAAGTTCATGTCATTCTAATGTGAATTCAAATAAATCCATTAGTGACTCAATAGTATTCATGATCTATTAAGCAATGGTTGAATAGGTAGGATATTAAACATGGGTAGAGACCAGTAAGCCCATCTATGATGAGAATATGGGTATTATTCCATGGGAACCCTATAAGGGCAGGCTGGTAAGGATGCACCTGGTCATTTTTTAGATGTATACTAAATGGAGGGAAACTTGATACACTATATTAGGGTCCCGGTATATTTTTTATTAGTATCCCAAAATGATTGGATGTTTTGGATCTATTTAGGATTTTCTATAAAACCATATTTTTTAGGTTATCTTGTAGGGAGTGCAAGCTAAGGATCCCTGTGCATAACATATCTAGTATGAAGGATTCCACGACATTTTCATTCATTTATTCTCCGTAATTCATTCATTTCATCCCCTTATTGAGAAAATATTACGTCCAAGGTGAGGGTTCAATCCTTTTGAATGAGTAAGTGAGGCAAAAATATACCTTTGTCATTTTATTTATTTGGTTATATTTAAGCAGGATGTTGTAGAATAATTGATCAAATTTCTATGTTCTATGAGTGTCTATAGTTCTAGGTACACACACCTCCATAAATTATTTCAGTGTATATTGTATTATGAACAATGACACCATCCTGTAGCTCCTCTTATAAATTTTCCTCATGATCTTGAGTATCTGAATGGGTAGTGTCAATGAAATTAGTTGATTCATAATGAATTTCAGGCACATTGTCATTTTATTTGTGGTACTATCTTTTTCTACATCCTTCATGTGGGCTTGGCCAATATTTAGTTGATTAAATATTAGTAATCATTTAGATAGTAATTTGAAGTGAATACCAAGATAATTTAGTCATGCATGTTAATAATAATGGTACTGAATCATAGGATGGGACGAACGATGGTGACTCATTATTTGGAATTTCCCCAAATGGGTAGAATATTGACTTTGAATTTGTAATAGGTTTATGTGGTGAAAAATCCCATATCCCTAAAATATGTGGATTTTCCAATTCCTGTATCACAGCTCATATTTCCTGGTTTTCTGGCCTCAATGGATGTGTTAAAAAATCCCATACCCCTACGAGATATTCCATGTTATAGACTACCATTGATGATACTCTCACAACATTCCATAGGAATTTACAATGTTTTGTTTGAACATGGGAAAGGTGCATCATTTGGTATGATCCAAAATCACCCACATGGGATGATCATTTCTCTATTTATGAAATTTTTTATATCTAAGGAATATATTCCCCTATGTGGGAGGATTTCATAAGATTTTTAGTCGGTTTACACAAATGAATCTAAATATACTTCTCTCTTATCATCACATTGGTGATAGTTAGTCGAGGCCTATTTTTGTTGATCATGTCATAACTTGTGGAGAGGGTGTATTTTATTATTCTAGTCAAATGAAATGAAATTTTATTATACCTCTTTCAGTGGGATTTTCTAGTTTTAGAGTGAAGTGAAATGTAACACACCATGTTCACCACATACAATTATTTGAACAGGATATAGGGTTTATATGATCAGATATCGAAATATTTTTATAATGATGAGGCATGCATGTTAAAGATGTCCTTATTGATTCTCGAATATTTGATATAATACAAATAGTATAGCCATAATTTCCATTTGGAGGTTCAACCATTCCATTCTCTTGATGATATTTTGATACTCATATAATGGTATTAATTTAGTTCCTAAAAGAGGATGAGAACTCTATATATTAAGGTTGATTTTGTGAAAATAAATCTTACGACAACACCTATTGAATGTTGTATTAAGGGGTGACTAATGTTTAAAACGTGACTATAATTTTTTCTTTATCATTATATTTCCTCATATAGAGTATGTCATCTTCATATTTTTAAATGTTTCCTCATCCTAGTATGATCATAGTGGACTCTTTCATGTCACTTTATCACAAGAATGTATATTAGTGGGGACTTACTCTGTTATGATGGATGATGGTTGATCCAAATGTGGTTTGTAGAGTTTCCTTCACTTTGGTTTGTTTTTGGATGAGAGAATAATTCACTTTTAAATGATATGTCATCAGACATGAACTAACTCATTTTCCCAATATCCTCATGGTTGGACTGATTTATCCTCACAACATCCCCAGGGAGTGAAAACATCTGAGCAAGTTAAGCACTAATATAGAAAAAAAACATTCAAATGAACATAACCATGGGGGGGGGGCGTACCATGGTGGATTAAAAAAATGGGAATGAACTCATGCAATTGATCTTCTGGCCACATTGAGGGATGTCATGACTCTCATTAGAAGATGGTCTATTGAGATTGATAAAATTATATACCTGAAATAATCATTCACGGTGACTTGTGTGGGGTATATTTGAAATTAAAACTACTTCCCCGTTAAATTATTAATGGGATATTAGGATTCTGTTATCTAACTGATAATTTTTGAGAGCTTCAATAAATATAGCATTATGTAGAGAGGGATCGTATACCAGCTCTTTTTCGGTCCACTCATGTGAGGGTTATTTTTTATTCATTCATTCAAATGATTATGGAAACTTTATTTGGGACTTATTTTTCAAATAAACAATATTTATTTAAATATTTCCATTTTACTTTTATATTTTATGATAGGATTTATGGAATTTGGTACAAGTTTCTTCCTACGATGGTGTGACCATTGATATAGGCCAATTGCCTCATATTTAAATAGTTGAATGTTCATGATCATGTTTTCTATATATCGGATGGGATTTTTTCTAATTACCTTCTATTATTGGGTTTTAGTTATGCATAATTTTTAGGGTGACAAGTTGATGAGCCACACCATTTATTGAAATAGATATATGTGTATGGTGTAGGTTCCCTGTATAGTAGAAGCCCAAGATGGGCATGTAAAAAACATTTATAATTGCTATGAACGATTATTATATGGGATCAATACAATGATAAAAACTATTATCAACAGGATTGAATGAATTATAAAATAAAAATAATAGAACCCAAAACCCATAAGATAGTATCGACATATTATAGTTATAATTAATTTAATTTAATTAAATAATTACCTCAAAGGTGATTTTTTTTTGATGCGTTCAACCACGTGTTTGAGGTCTAACTTTTTGGTGATGTAGAATCCATGGATAGAAATCATCAATCGGTGATCCAAACATGCTCTACATATCTCTGAACGTCTCTAATGGAGTAATCAGGTGCATGAATAGATGATCTGTGTGCTTGTGATGTATTCCTTTTGATAAACTAGATAATTTATTCCAAAGTGATATCCTTGATCCAGTTGAGGAAGATACGTCACATTCATGAGTGAATTCATAGAGAAGGGAGAGTTATCTAGGATCAAGAGTACTTATCCAAGGATGTCATGCACAAAAACATTGGTTAACTAGTTCAATTACCCTTTGGATAATTAGAGAATAATAACACAATAGTGAATTTAATTCACCAGGTAATGATAAATAATTATCACAGGTGTATTTAATTATTTTATTTTACCATGTGAAAGCCCATGTCAAAAAATAATTTCCATGATATTATATTCATGACATGTGTTTAACATTCATGTTATGTTTACATATTATCTAACCCAGTAATATCAAATATTATTTCTCACCAACCCCATAACATAGTCTACCAATCCTCTTCAATATTAACTAAGGATTGAATAATGAATATTTGTTTACTAAATAAATACAACAACATTATTCTCTGATAAATAAGTATTTTGACCCCAATATATTCTATTAAATAACTAGAGTTGAAATAAATGAAATCAGGTGTGCTTTAATAATTTTTATACTAAAGATGAGATTAATATTTATTCTACTTGTTAAATAATAATTTATTTAAGTGAGATATTATCCACACTTAGTGTGTGTCCCTATTGGAATCTTTCTAATTAGCATTAGGTAGACTTTTCTATTATCCATGATTAATATCTATCAATGGGTCAAGGTAATTATGAGATACAATTTAATGTCTCATTGACATATCACCTCATATGAATGATTATCATGTAATACAATCCATTTCTGTCAATATCCCCAATCATGTAGGTTCCATGAATGTTCCATCATCCCATGTGCTTGATTTCTCTTTCTCAAACATCATGGAATTTAACATTCATATAGAACACCATGTCTATGTATCTAGTTAGGCTATATCATTTTCATCAAAGGGTCAGATATATCTACTTTTGTTGAGGTGAAAAATCCATTTTCACATTATTCATTAATGAAGTATTACTCATGATGCGCCAAACATATCACACCTCTCCTAAAACAATATTCATCATGGTTTTTGTCAATACATCATTGTTAGAAATTCATAATACATATTATTAATTATCTTAATTTTTAAGGACCAATACACACTTCCACGGATAGAAACATCAAATAAAACTAATGAATGTGAATTACAAACTGGTGGGACTTGTTCACAGAATATCCTTATGGATAATACCAAGGGAGAAAACCATGACAAGGCACCTCAATGTTTCATGAGTCCCCATCCCTAATATCCTATGTCATTTGTGTCCCTTCAAATTATATCACCCCTTTGTAGAGAAAAATGATCAGGAATAAGTTCATAGAACTTATATGTTCACATCATTTTAGAGATACACTATTTCCTTTTATTGTGACAATAATTCTTATGACATTATCAGATAATATGTCACACATAAGAACAATCATGATCTGATAAATATTTTGTTAATATTCATCAAATGAATACATGTTTATCATAAAGTACCAGGAATTTGTTTTTTAGTGTACCGAGTCTTGTTTACTCCGACATTCACTAGATCCACCTGCTAAAAACATTTAGTCCATCAGAAAATACATATTATTCATGCTTCCTCTAAGATAGGCCTTTAGATAAGGTGTCATCCTCGTTCTATTCTTTGGACTCTCTCTTCACTATAACATAACCCCTTTGATAGAAATACCTAAAGTGGTTATACTTTAAGACTGTGTACTTTATCTGTTGATGAGACCTTGTCTCCATTGCAGGTTCCATTGCTAAAGTATTATCACAATATAATGTCATGGGATCATAACTTTTAGGTACCACATAATGATTTTGGGCAATGTTTTGAATCCATATGATATCCTTAGATTTATCAAAATCCCCTATATATTTGGAAACCACAACTGAATCAACAAAAACATACTAATTTGATAATTTCATGTTCATAGATCCCCCATTGAGATAAGAAACATGTCTTGATTATGACTTCATATCATTCTGATTGGTCTGAGAATTTGCATCAGCATACCCTCTGATTGAAAGATCATCGTCTCATCGAAACACTAACAACATATCACTAGTTAATCTCAGATACTCTGTGATAATCTAGATAAAAGTCAAATGATGCTCTCTTGGGAATTTTTGATATCTCTTTATCAAGCTTAGTTCATAGGAAACATCAATCATTGTATATAACATGTCATACATGATTGATCATATCATTGAAGAGTAATTAATCTTACCCAATAAAACATTCTCAAGTTGTGGGGACACGTTTTCTAAGAAAGATGTATACCATGAGACCCGGTAACCAATCTCCTCTATATTATTCCATACAAAATATATTTTGTATCTGGTTAATGTATATACTTTTACATAGACCAAGAATCATTTTGGATGCATCATGAATGATCTTGATCCCTAGAATGTAGGCATTCTAAACTATGTCATTCAAGGAGAATCACCAATTCAACCAGTCCTTGACTAACTGCATGACTGGTATGTCATTTCCAATAAGAAATATTTTTTCAATATAAATAACTATGATAATGACTGCATTACTCTTAAAATGTTTGTAAAAAAATCAATCAGAATCATTCTTTATGAAACCAAATTCATTTATGGCTTCATCTAATAGAATGTTTAATGATAGAGAAGCTTTCATTAATTTATAAATGTACCTTTGCATATTCTATACCCTTTTATCATTACTTGGTGTCACAAACACATCTGGTTGTGTCATATAATCATATTCTAGAAGGTTCCCATTAAGGAATGGAGTTTTGGCATTATTTTTCCAAATCTAATATTCATGGAAACCTAAAATAAAAAATATGAATCTTATATATTTAAACAAATAAACTATAGAAAATGATTCATCGTAGACAATTATTTGATGTTATTTACAACCATTATCTACTATCCTTACATTATTGGTAATTACTTGACCTTTCATGTCATGTTTCTTCATGAATACCCCTTTACATCCAATAGGATTTGCATCAATTAGCACATCAACCAGAACCTAGAATTGGTTTTGATACATGGAATCCATCTCTAAATTTATATCCTATTAACCTAATGTAGGGTGTGAGACCTCTAATTCATCATTTTAGTAGTGGGGATCATCATTGTCAAATAATAATGAGTCAACATCTTTGTGTACAAGGAAAATATATCTCTATTGTTCATTTACATCACTTTTTCTCTTATGTAGTACTTGGGATTGCAAAACTACCACTTATGTGGGGACCTTTTAATCTTCTATAGGTACAAACTGTTATGTATCTTTTGCAAAAACTTCATCGAAGTCAATATTTCTCCCACAATACTTTTTTAAGATGTGCACCCTCTCATGAAAGATGTCCAATATGGGAATAGACACTTTCTTGTCTGGGGGTTGTATAGGTAGTATCCCTATGTTTTCTGTGGAAACCTGATAAAGATACATGTAATTCCCCAAGGTGGTAGTTAGTTTTTTGAAAAAACTATAAAAAATTCCTCACATCCCAGTATATGGGTATGCTACACTGTGGGTTTCTTTCCACTCCATAGCTCGAAGGGCATCCAATTTTCTACCTTAGTTCATACTTGGTATAATGTGTATTTGATATTTTTTAATGAATATCCCCAAAAGGATAATGAAATAGCTAAACGAATCATCATAAATATTACCATGTTCAACAATGTATGGTTCTTCCATTCCCTAACACCACTCCACTATTGTGTATATGATGGAGTGAGTTGAGAATGAATACCAGTCTCCCATAAAAGATCAATAAACTATTTTTTAAGATACTCTCCACCTTGATCTGGTCAAAGATTCTTAAACTTCATAAAATGATGATTCTATAAATCATTCTCAAAGACCATTAATTTATAAAAGGACATGAAATTATACCTCATTAAGTAGACATATCCATATCTACTTAAACCATCAGCAAAATATATGATGTAAAAATATCCACCTCATGATTCTACTTGAAATGGTTGACACAATCAGTGTGTACAAATCAAAAAATTTCTATCACCATTTCACCATATCCACCAAATGGTGGTTTGGTTATTTTCCCCTGTAAGTAAGAGTGGCACTATCAATTAATTTTAGCTTTCAAGATTCTAAATTACCAACTTGTCAGAGCTTGGTCAGGTGCTTCTCATTTACATGAAAAAGGCATTGATACCAAAACTGGGTGTTGTATGAGTCATGTGAACTTAGTTCATAATAAATTTCCCACACTAGATTCTTTTAATTTAATACCAATATACCATTATTTTAATGATCCATACCATAACATATGTTGACCATATAAAAGTAACAAAATTCATTTCTGAATATAAAAATAAATCCATTTGTATCTAAACACAATAAAGAAATTATGTTCTTTGAATAATTAGGTACGTAATGATAGCCATGTAAAACCAAAGTAATTCATGTCCACAATGTGATGTTTTATTCTTCAATGGCAAGAGTGTCCAGCCTCACAACATTGGGTTCTCGTAGATCCACCTCTCCTAAATAAATTTTCTATAATCTACTTGGTTCATGAATTTTAATAATAATGTGAGCACCACAAGATGTATCTAATACCAAATGTTTAGAAATGGAGACATTCCCCTTGATAATGGATACACATTTCCATTCCCATTTTTTTTTGGTACAGTTCCTCTTCCTGTGGCCTTACATTCCAAATTAAATTCATATTACCTACTTTTACTTGATGTACCTCGGAATCATCCTTTTATTGGATGTATGGTGCTAAGATTCATCAGAAAGTTTATAAATATTTGGAATCATTTCCATGTCCTTCCTCTTCGTATTTACCATAAGGATTTTTAGTCTGTAACTCCTCATGCCATTATCCACTTGGAGAATCAACGTCAGAAGATCTGATAATCTATTTTCATTAATGATCTAATTGTAATTCCTAATAAAACTAGATAAGGCCTTCGGAAGAAATGATAGTATGAGATATATGTGAAACTCATCAGGTAATTGAATCCCTAAGATGTCAAAACACTCAATATCACCAATATACATGAATACATGTAGTCCAACTGTAATAGATTCTAAATTCTTAGTAGTGAACAATGCATTGGAGGTATCATACCTTTCCTGTCTCTCCTTCTCCTTATAGATATCCCAATGGTGATACATCATGATATAAGGATCCATTTCTTCATGTCACAACTAGAGCACATTGGTCATGGATGATATCATGAGGAATTGAACATTTTTAGCTTCATTAAGTTGATTCTCATACATAGAGAGTTAATCATCACTTTCCTCGTTTCTATGAACAACTTGTAAAGGCTCTTCCAGAACATAATTTTTCTTCTCATAGAGATAGATAAACTGAAGGTGACTTTTCCACTCTTATAAACTGGTGTCAATGATAAGGATTTCCTTATTCTATATGGATGAAAATAATATGTTTGATATCATTTTTTATGATGTTTCTTCAAATAATATGAATAGAGTTTTAGTATGTTACCCTGTTAAATATAGAAAAAGAATTAAAATAATATCATTTAGTCTCCCACTATTTTTTCAAAACCCCTCATTCCTCCCCATTGGCTTCAAAATATCATGTTGGTTATACATTATATCATAAAATATCTATATATCCCTTCGCAATACCCCAAATAGGGTAAGTACAGAAACTCAAAAGATTTTAGTTAGTCATTCCAATTTCCAACAACACTAACTCATAGCTCCTTGATCTTTTGTGGGGACTCTCCAATTCTAAAATCCATAAATATGAATTTCCTCTAATTTTCCTCTTAGTTCCACCATTTCCAACTCAGAATGTAATCCCATGATATAAAATATGATAGGACAACCCATAAAAACAAATTATAATTCCAAAATAATTGAAAGAACTCCAACTATGGTTGGTCATGTTCTTTCAACTATGGTTCGATTACATCTTAATTAATGGAAGTCTATACCGACCTAATATTTAATGGATGGATTTTATCCTTTATGGGTAAATTTCAACTTGATATATTTTTGCATGTTTGTTAATATTAAGTGGGATATAATATACTTAATAACCATTTATAGATAATATTTTCACTAAAGCTTTTTAATTTTAGTTCCATATTAAATTATTGATAGTTAATTAATTATGTTATCTCATCAAACTTCCATAATGAATAACCATACAACTGACAAAAAAAAAATAAAGGGTATGATCATGAGCTTTACTATTGGTCAGTTTATATGGCAGTTGATAATATTACCATGACCAAGTGGAGAAACATCATTGGATAAGTAATGTTTTTGTATCTTCTTTCTAAATTTCCTCCAATGCATCTCCATGGATTGGTTACCCCTCGACTCCTATCAAGAACCACCTCCACTAGAATGGGGTATCCATCCATTACATAGGCTTTTAACTCCCATGTAGGTTAGGGGTAAAAGGGGATTAAATAAATAAAAAAGTTTCCACACATGCCCTATATATTAATGATGAGAAGAAACACATGGGATCAATTTAAATTTAATAAATAAATTAAAATGTAACCATGAACAGACAAAATTCTCGCCTAGCTCGTGATAATCCACATACATGGAATGAATTATGAATTTAGAAAACAAGAATTTAATCCATTAATCCTTCTTTTTAAGATAAATTATTCTCAAATCTAATAATCATTATCCTTAATTAATATATCCTTTTCATCTTAATTGTTTTCTAAATTTCATAATTATTCTCATCCATAACCCATTATATAACTTGTAAAGTAGAGGAAACGCGTTGAATACCCATCCAAAACAACGCAACATGTATTATACTTGTATACACATTATTCTTTGTTACATGTAGCATGCACACACATTATAATTGTAATAAAACTAATACAATATGTGTATGTCTTGGAATATTACATAGATTTTAATTATATATATATATATATATAAACCCCTATAAAAAGTTCTGTCCCAACATTATGGACACACGAAGGTACATGTCTCAACGATTACATAATAAATTAGAAAAACATTATATCTGGGTAATAAAGAAAATGTACACAGTGTGTAGATCTGACTACACATGTTTTAACATCCCCATCATCCATCCAATGTACACTCCTGCAAAAAAAGTGTGTGAGGTATACATTGTAAATCATTGTCGTACATGGAATGTCTAGTTGGGCATGCGTTTTTTGCAATCCACATTGCACGGTTACCAGTTCGTAAAGCCATGTAATGGATACATGACATGGCACTGACCTGAAGGCATTGCAAGCCATGTTCAGTGTGCCACACAACATATAGTCTAGATGACCATGCACCAGTCATTTATGGTCAACACATGGTGAATGAATTAACTATATTGTGTTTCATTAATGAAAACAACTTGAGTAATTTACATATAACTTTTGATGCACTGAACACAAATACATGGTTAGTGATTTAGATTACATGACATGTATGGAAGGTGACAAGACATGTAACTATAAATACATGTTTCATACTATTGTGTTACCAGGAAAAAAACAACGGTGCCTCCTGATGAGATCATTGAATTAATTTGAATCAAAAAATTATTCATTTATATTACATATAAGAGAAATGAAATTTGAAGAACATATCTCAAAATTAAAATTATAATAACGATAAAAAATAATTGAAAAACTATGATTAAATAATCAAATAATTATTTCATTAATTAAAAATGACAATATGACCAATCTGGTACCACTTGTAGGTTCTAGGCATAGTGGAAGCATAGGATGGGCGTGTACCAAACTTTTTAAATTTCCACGATCAATGATTAATATGGGATCAATATGTAGAAAAATTCCATTATCAATGGAATTGAATCAAAGATAAAAGACAAAGGATAGAACATAGAACCAGGAAGAGGGGATCGACATGTTTTGTTTATAATTAATTTATTTTTAATTATTTAATTACATCCAAGGTAATTCTTTCTTCAATGATGTGTTTGACCACATGTCCAAGGTGAGGCTTCATTGTGATATAGAATCCAAGGATAAGAATCATTTTGAGGTGATCCACACATGATCCATGTATATCTGGATGTCCCAAAAGGAGTCTATGCATGCTAACTAGAAGATATGTGTGCTTTATTTTTCCGCCTTTGACCTCATTTGTAATTACTTCCAATAAATTCTTGTAGATATTGTAGAGGAGGATCCCACTTGTTCATGAGAGTGTTCTTGGAGTGGAAAGAGTTATATTTTCTCATGAGCATTTATTTAATGATGTCATGCAAAAAAACCATTGGTTAGCTTGTTAATGACCCCGTGGATAATTAGAGAATAAAAATATAATGGAGAAATTTAATTCACTATGTAAATAAAATAATTTCAATAATTTCCATTAGTTATTTTATTATTCCATTTGAATCCCCATGTTAAATAATAATAAACATGAATTTCTTTCCATGGAATTTGATTAACATGAATGTTATATTTAAATATTTTTAACTAAATAATATTTAATATTATTTATCACTAGACCCATAACATGGTATGCCAATCACTATCAATATTTATTAGGCCTTTAATAGTAAATATTTATTTATTAAATAAATAATATAGTGTTGTTCAATGATAAATAAGTATTCAGTATGAAATGTATTCTATTGAATAAATACCAATGAAATAAATGAGATCAGGCATAATTGAGTAGTTATTAAACCACAACTAGGAATAATGTGTATCAACTTGTTAAATAATAAATTATTTAACTGAGATACTGGCTACACATTGTTTGTTACCCTCTAGGTCCCTTTCCAATTGGAATTAGGCCGGCATGACTAAAGTCCAAGATTATTGCCTAGCAATAGGTTAATGAACCACATAGAAAGAATTTGTTGTCATAATGACAAGTAACATCATAAGAATGATTACTGTGTAATATGATCCCTTTATTCTGATATCTCCAATCAAGTGGGTTGCATGCAAGTGCCATCGACCCATCTACTCGATTTCCATTCTTTGACTTTCTAGAATTGATCATTCCAAGAAAACAACCCGTACATTGATTTCGTTCAGCTATATCATTTCCATCAAATAGAATAATATATAAAATTCTATATAGATGAAAAATAATTTCTCACATTATTCAATAATGTAGTATTACTTGGGTTTCACCCAACATACCCTACCTTTATTGTAACATCTATCATTATGGTTTTCTTCCCAACATCTAAGTGAGAGAGTCAAAATAACCATTAATAACAATATTAAATTCTTTGGACCAATACAATAGTCTTTAGATAGGAACATCCAGGAAACATATGAATGTTTATTTATTACTGGTAGGTCTTGTTCTCCTAATATCCAAATTGATATTACCAATGGCGCACACAATGATAATGTGACTTTATGTTTAATGGAAGAACGAACCTGATAGTGTATATTATTTTCCCCATCAAATGATATCATCTAGAAATAGAACATATATTCAAGAATAGTATCATGTCACTAATTTTTTATTATCATAACTGGGATCCTCTATAACCTTTAAGTGAGACAACTATTGTTAAGACATTATCACAAACTATGTCATGTAGAAGAACAATCATGATGTGACAAAGAGATTATTAATAATTTTCAAATGAATACAGAGTGGCCATTTATATTTTCCAATTTCCTCCTATTAAAGTAGTTGAATGTTATTAATCATGTTTTCCATATATTTTGGGGGAGTTTTCAAAACTACCCTCTTTGATAGGATAAGAGTTATGTTTCTTCTCTAGGGATACATGCTAATAAGCCACTCCATATATGGAAATGGAGTAATACGAATGCCCCTCTATCACTATTATTGTTACTTTTATGATGTCATTGAAGGCATATTGTTTGGTATCATGGATTTGTTTCTTTCCCTTATATAAAATTTCAGATTTGTTTGGTTACTTTAGTGGTTGGAATGTGGATATATGCCCATTCTCTATATTGAGTAAGGGTATGTGAATGATATTTCCCTTCCATTCCTTCTCGGGAATATTGAAAGTATTCATGTGTGGGGAATGAGTGTTTTACATTTTCCATATTCTTAATCAGGGCATTCCAATGACCTCTCTAGGTTATACCAACGAATAATGATAGTAGTATAGATAAATGTCGGATGTTTTGTACACCTGTTTATATTTTGAAAAGGAATTTTATTAATAGGATTTTTAGAATGATGTTAACCGAATATACTATCATTATAGGTTTGTTTGTGTAGGTGTATATTCCAACTCACTATGTGCCGCCATATTTGAATGGTTAGATCCATTAGATTCTTCACTGGGATTCTACTGGAAATATGAAATTTGGTGGGTGGGTGTATGTTACCACATTCATTCTCCACTATGTGATATTGGTGATCTTCCATGGAGGGAACTAAGATATAGTTATGCACCTTATTATCCATTTTCTACCGTAAGAGGTCCATCTTTCATTCCAATGTGTGGATGCCATGAGCTGAACTGATGAAAATGGCACCCTCATATTACTAAGGGTTCACAATCGCATAACATTTATAATATATATTGGTGGTAGAATCTCTTTAGAAGGACAAATATTTCATCAGGGTGAGGCCTTTAGTAGCCTCGTTATCATCCTCGCTATGGTGGGTTAGGTAATGGATGTTTCATTCCATGGATAAGCTCATAAAATGGTTTAATACTACGATAGATTTAATCTTCTTCTAGAATACTCACCATCCTTGATTGATGATTATTAGGGATTTGTGAGATGGAGTTCCTGTTAAAAAGTCTCCATGTTCAGGATGTTGTAGTTATAATGATACACATCAACCAGTGTGTTCGATACCTAGTGTTAAGGACATTGGGTTAGTAGTGGTGTCCTCTTCTTGGATGAGGACATGAGATGATTGGTATATATGGATGTGTATCTGTGGAAGTTGGTATGATCCCATTTGGATTAAAGTGAGATTATGTTGGATGTACCTTAGAAATAGTTGAGGGACATAAAAAAGAAAACCCATGAATTTAACATCTCATTAAATGAACATATGATCAATTTATTGTCTTGCTTGACCCTCTATAATTTTCAAAGATAATGGGTCCTGATTGGTGTGTGATATTATCATATTAGTTAAGGTTACATGAAGAGTTCACCATTTTTTTGTTCCAAACAAAAAACCAGTTTCACCCATTGATTTATTTCATGGTATCAAAATGTGAACAATCATTTGTGTCAGGATAACTATTTTTGTATGGATTCCTCTATGATTTAATAGTTGATTATGATATATACCATGGTACTATATCCATGAAGTACCTACTTCCCAAAGAAAGGAAATCATTGAGAAGTCTGGTTAATGATACATAAGTGCTCACATTAGCTAATAGAATCGATGTTCATGCTCGTCAAATCCTTTTGGGGTGACTGTTACATAATCTATGAATCTCTTATATATTTATGATATTTTCATGAATCCTCCATTAATTCCAAAGAATTATGTGGTTCTCCCTTTAATTAAGAATCAATTATTAGTATTTATGTAATTAAATTCATCTTTACATATAGGAGGTTATTTATTTAAGAAGAAATCTATATGTATCTGAGGTTATCCATCAATTGGTCCCACTTATGTACTAATTAGAGATTATTTTTATCATTATTATTATAATGGTGGTTCTGAGACACACAATGGGGGTCATTAGATTGAATCGTCAACTATGAATAAGGGAGTTGTTTTTATTTCGGGAATGAAACCATAAGATGGTATTCCTATGTATCCTTGTGAAAATAATCTGAACACATAGTTTTTGTGGCTACATACCGAGACACATCATACCTTTTAAGGTTAGGTGATGAGGAAAAAACTATGTTTCTTAAGGTCATATGGAAATGATGAATAATAGAATGGAACCTTGTCAATGTGTGGTGGGGGACTTATGCTTTTGAGGGATGGAAAACATTGATGGGATATGGGATCCCAAGTTGTATAAGACTATACGTGGAAGGTAGAAAAATGTGAATTTTATTTTATTTTAGGGTTTTGGTTATGAACCTTATAGAGGCTTTCTAATTATCTCATTTAGAAGACAATCAAATCCCACATAGTTCAGTTGTGAGGACCCATGACTATGTACACCTTATTGAAGGGTTATCTCATACAGGTGTATGGCCCCTTGAGATTATATTATTAGGGAATACTTTAATGGAGGATTTCATTGTGGTTTGAGAGATCTGGTTGGGGATTACTCTAAAGGATGATTCCCTAGTGATATGCAGTATTGTATGGGGATTAATCTAAATAAGGATTCCCTAGTGATTTGTTTCTTATGTTGGGGATTACTTAAAAGGAGGTTGAATAGGTGATTTGTGTTGGTAGGGGCTTACACTTGATGATGATGCTAGGATTAGTTTGGTTTCTTCAAACAATTGGGGATTATACCGAGCAGTAGGTACATGTTTCAGTTAGGAAACACATTTTTAATGATGAAAAAATGCATGGTTGTGATTGGTTCATAATCTTAAAAGCATTCCTAAATGTTTGGTATCATGTGGATGTCATGAAAACCACTAACCTCTAATCCCACATGAGTCATACTCTGTGTGAGAATGAAGAGGTATCAATATATCTAGCGATTCCACAAATTTTTTTTCTGATGGTGCAAAAATCCAAAACCCATAGGGGGATGTAAAGAGAGCTAGTTATATAGACTCCATATCGTCATTGTAACCTAGATCCAAAGGTACAGAGGGAGGTATTTTGTGTTCTAGTCATCCCACTTTTGTTAGGGTATCTATGATAGTCATATAATAATACCAATCTAGATAAAACTCATGGGCCTAATGGATGACAGAGTGAAGTAGGAGAGGTCTTAAAATAATGCCTTAGTGATTTTTCTAGGAGTCATTCCTTAAAATTTGTTCATGGTGAAGACAAGGGGATAACATTGACTATGAAAGGGGGAGATAAATTTTGATCCCCACCCTCCCCAAATGGATCCAAGGTTCCATGGTCTCAAGGAAGACGAGGGGAGTACAAAGACTAAGACTTCACGTGCAAGAATATGGAATCCTTTAAACCACCTCCAGGTTCAGGGTTATTTTGACCCAATGAATGCATACTTACATGAGAATAGAAGACCCAACCCATCATTTAGGAAATGTGTGGCACACCTATAATAGAATAAATTCATACCTAATTGTTATAAATGTTGGGGTTCCTTTTATAATGGTTTCCTATGTTTGGAGGCTTCAGTGGAGGATTCCATTTGGACCCCCATAGTAAGGGATACAAAAGAAGAACAACACCTCCATTAGTGGATTCTAAGAGGGAGAAAATTAGGCTTGTGTTGTTCATGTATTGGTGTGAAAAGTTTCTTCACAAATGTCTTGGGAGGAGATATATGTTCTTTGTGCATGAGTAATAAGGTTTTGTTTGTTGGAGATGCATGGTAAATATACCATCTAATAAAAAACACTTGGGGGATTATTTTTCATTTGAACTAAGGGCCTCCTCAGGTGTCCCTAGATGGGTTTCAAAAGGGTCATTGATTAGATAATTGTCTTTTTAGAAGTTATTTTCCACTAGGGGAAAGGATCATAATGTAGTCTTATTGTGTTTTAGACCCAAAAAGGATTTAATCAACCTTATCCCCCTTTATTATATATTCTAGAAGGTTTATAGAGATACCTGAGATATTTTGGAGGCCATAGCTCAAGGGGTTTCATGCCCATATCGTTAATGTTTCTTATGATTTTTCAGTTCTATAAATGAGTAGCCCTATATATTATTAATACACAAATAGGGGACCCTGGTTGAAGGATTTACCTCGCATAGGTCCATGACCAAGGTCCCTGATGCATGAACCACATACAGGGGGTCTAGTCCCTCAGTTGCATAAATGTGGTTTGTATGAACCATATGATGTTCATGGGTGTGCACATATATCATCATTATAATGATCCTTTGAATAATCTCATTGTTCATCTTCTCTCTAAAATTATAGAGGTACTATTAATAAGATTTTCATCCCACATGAAAAAATTTAGTGTTAATAATCATTCCATGGTTATAAATTCCTAAATATTAATTCGTCAAAAAAATCAACAAAATATCATAGGTGTTCGTCCACAATATATTTAATATCTTTTGGTGTCTCCCCATAACTTTAATATTCTTTAATGCTCCATGATTATTTTTCTCCATTCTATGAATTTTTGGGGTAATTTAATTTTTCCCTAATAGTTATTTTCTATTTTATCTAATATTTTTATTTCTATATTTCAACTTCCTCATCAAATGATTTGACAATGTATTTCAATAAATTGGTATTATTATTTTTTGTACTGTTGTTTTCTTTAACATAAGAGAATTTACCTCATGTGGCCAATAGCCAGTTCATCATCCAATACGGCCTTTTATGATGATCATTTTTATGTTCAAATTTTTCCAACTTATATAAAATCAAATAAAATGATAAATAATTCCATAATTAAAACATATATATGCTATCTTTCCTCTATATTTATATTTTCCTCACTACAAGCCTATGGATGATAAAGAAGGTAATTCTTCTAAAATCATTAGAAACATAATCATATTATGTTTCCTCCTCAAGAAACATAATAAAATCAACATGAATAAGAAATTTCAAATAAATGAATATATTATCCTTCTATTATTTTCATTTTTTTAATGGGGGTCCTCAGCTCATCATATATAAAATTAAAATATTTTTCATTTTCTTGATCATCCTTTCATCCATGTACTTATCATCATGATATATAATCATTTTGTCTAAATTGCCTAAGATGATTTTTATCAACTACAACATAATGAAATAATCTTCAGTAATTTCACATTGTCATTGAATTTCATAGATAATATTGTTAACTATAATGAAAAATCCACCAACTAGAAAATACTACCCCATTTTACAATCCTCAAACTCATCTGGATAGGTTTCTAACCAATTCTCTTAAACCTTGTTAACTATTTTAAGGATATCATGGACATTCCACAATTTTCATCAATACTCATTTTCATTACTCATTTGAACCATCATATGAAATAGAATTGTTGATGATATTAAAATCATCCAGGTAAACTTTTTGAAGATATGGATCCTTCCTCAATCATTATGAACATAATCTATTTCCATAAAACATATGGAATCCTTTGTTATTATTGTTATATATATAAGTAAATTAATATTTTCAACCAATGATATAATAAATTTAATTTATACCTAGATATGTAGTAATTTTACATGGATCCACAAATCATGATATATTTGATACCAAATATGAGTCCCAATAGAGTGTATACCACCATTGGGGGGATTCACCATTGGTAACTGAATACGCAACCTCTATCAAGTCATGTGAATCACATATCCTATTAATGATAATAAATATCAATGGTGAAATTTTCATAATCTGGTTTATAGTGAGAAATAACACACATGAAAACAGGAACATTTAAAATGTCCATACACACTTATTATCCAGTGAAAACTATGGGTGTGAAGAAATAGCGATCTAGTATCCCATATTATAGTTTATAATCAATGGAATAATGAATTTACTAATAATATAATATTTGTCTCTCAATAAATGATGAATGATGAGTTATAACAGCTCAAATAATAATCACTTTATGTAAATAAAGTGACTCTAGAATTTGGATTTCATGTGATCAATTTATTTTATTTTCAACTACCTTAAAAATATGTCTTGGAATGATACGTGAAATAGGTTGTTTTTCTGTTAATGTATCTTCTAATTTCATATACTATATTTCAATTGGGATCACCAATTATTTATAGGAATATTCAGGGTTGTATAATAAAACCCCCAAATATGGATTGCCCATTATATATAAAAAATATTCATGGATAAATCTGATATATAGTAGATCATTGACTATATTAGTGGTATTATTTATAGGTTATTTTGCGTCAAGATTGATATTTATAAAACCAATACCCACACAAACTCATTCATCTATAATCATCATATTGTGAATCAAGAAAATATATGTGATGTTCATCAAATATTCAGAATCCATAAATCATCAAAAAATATATTACCCATCTCATAGTGTCATGGTTTATCTAATTGAATCACAATTTTCTCACTTATCAATATCATGTGGTGTCTGATCTTACTTTTCATTTTGTTCCAAGATGGATCCAAAACCACTACGAACTAAATTTCTTTCTGGGTTAAAATTGTGTAATAGTTAACTCATAAATTTACCAAAAAACATTTTAGGGGGAAATAAACAGATCCATAGTGTGAATCATCACATGTGTATGGTAAAGAATTCATCTTTTAAGTGTAACCTAGACTCATAACCCTCATACACAAGACTAGCACAATATTTTATCTCTAATATCACAATATGATTGAAATCATATGGTGTGGTCCATATCATACCAAATAAAAGTCTTTCATTCAGAATAATAACTAAATAATTCTACAATGTTAACATAAAATCTATGGTGTGGTCCTCCTCATGTATGATAAAACAATTTCATAAATAAGATTAACCAAATCATGTTCTGAAATGACCTCCACCATTAAAAAAATCACTTTATTATCTTTGTAAAAGTTTCATTTATATTCATCCGCACAAAAAATTGACAAGATTCTACTCATCTCTGAGAATTTCAACAATGGCCTAAACACGAAAATAACATATTATCATAAAAATATTTCCTTGAGTAATAGAACCAAAAAATTGTAAATTCACCATAGACCTAAACTGAATGGTCTAATTCTGGAAACACATAAATTTCATACTATATTTGACACCATATTAAATGATTCAAGCATAATATATCTTTATTTAACACCATATCTATAAGATAACAAATTCATATAACAAATAATGTTATAATACCAACAAGTTAATGTTTTGTGTCCTTATGGATTGTCTACAAAAGTAACTTTTTTTAAATACATGTGACCATATATCTATATTATAACCCCCCTAGACAACTCTCTAGACTAGAATATGAATATATTCATATTCATATCATAAGGAATAAAGAATAGTAAAGGGGTGTTTGTAGAATGTCATTTTGTGAAAGAATATAAGTGAATTACAAGGGTTATCTCATTAACATGTGAGAAAAAAATATTTATTTATATTACTATAAATATTATTGAACCATAATTGATAATCACATTACTTTTTTGATCATTAATTAAATTATTAAAAAACAAAGTACCACTAAAATTATATCATGGAATCGTAGTAGTTATATAATGAATTAAAATCATATAAAAATAATATTTACTTATTAAATAAAAAATAATAATGTTTTACATCATAAAAATATTGCACATATATAAGAATAGGTAAAAATCACCTTTGTAGGTCAGTAAATCACACCCACACTTATACAAAACCTTAACCACAGTTGTGGATAATTATCTCATGAGAAATAAATATATAACCAATAAATTATAGAGTGATATTGATCCCCTATAGAATGAGCTAATACTCACACTCATGGGAATTGTGCTAAAAAACATTTCCTTAAAATAGAAATCCATCCCAAGCGAGACATTCCACTCCAAAAATATATATATTTTTATAATTTTCTTATTTTATCTAATAACTATAACTCAATGAAAATAATGTAAGCTTTACTGTATTTTCTAGAATGTTAAATAACGAATATATTTTTTGATACTTACAAACATTTCTCAATAATGTAACTTCACTAGAAACAATTCTATATTTTGAATAGTAAATACAAAAATTCGTCACATATATTTTAGAAACCCATGAAAGGGGTGAGATAAAATTATCCCTGAGGAAAATACTCAAAAATATTTCATCAATGGATAGATTATTATAATATGAGAAATAATGAAAAGGGATAAATATCTTATTAAACAGAGTATGTAACTATAATAGTTATCCATAATTAATGATATCTTGACATGTAATCTCAAATAAGACAGATAAACCATTTAAAATTTATTAATAATTATGAGGCATTAAACATGATCTATGGATCATAATAAGTAAAATATAATAATGATATGGGGTATATGAATATTCATATGGAATGATAACATTGGGAAACTAAACAAATGAATCTGTTTCATGCTCAATCATATGAAACTAGCTATTTTTTCTGTTTCACAATCATTATTATGAGCCAATCTATCTTATATCAGGTTCATTCTCAATCTTGATACCCATTCTAACCATCATCAATTTCATGTTCAATCTTGGGAAACTAGATAATCTATATCTATCACGACCCGCCCTCGGGGCCCATGCTGTGACTACCCCAAGCCCGCCTTCCAGAGGCCAGGGGCTGGCGACTAGCACCAAAGGCGTAAATCTCGATAACTGGGAAGGCATTGCCTTTATAAAAGTAACCAAAACACCACAGAGTATGAGCAGAAGTAGAACACTAAGTACAAAAGAATGTGCTGAAAAATAATTGGGCCATAATACAAACCCAACTGAAAGTACAGCTACAACTGAACAGAAGTACAACAGAAAAAAAGAAAGGAAGAGGCTCCTAGGTCGTCCTCCTCAGATACTGCCTGAAGGGTAGGTACAGATGGTGCATCTCCTGTATCGTCCACCACATATCCTACCTGAAGTGTAGGTACAGATAGCCTCCACAATTCTCTTCTCCCATAAACCTCCTCCGAGTGTCGTCTCACAGTGAAGTCCACCTCCGGATGCTGAATCGTCGTGTGGTCTACCTCCAAGTCCTGACTCGTCGTGTGGTGCACCTCCGGGTGCCGCCCAGTCCTCGAACACTCGGCCTCCGCCAGCGCTGCCTGTCTTCTACAACCAACACAATGAGGTGCGGCCATATCCCGTGCAAGGGTGAGTATAATGATACTCAGTAGGGACCCCGAGACCCTCAAGGTCTCACTAAAACCAACATGTATAACCATAAAGAAGATCTCAAAAGATAACCTCTATTAAGTTATATGCCCATACATATACCTATGTTCTCAAGTAACCCATCTCAATCTTGAGGAAACACAAAAATTATGAAATCAATGGATAACCACTACCCAGGTATATGCCCATACATATACCTAAGTTATCAACTGACCCATCTCAATCATGAGTTAAAACCAAAGGTCATAGACTCAGCTCAAACCTGGATTTTCATTATCGAAACCGTAACTGCTGAAGAGCCCCGTCTATGAAGTGTACAGTGGTCCTGTCACGACTTCGAGGTACTGCTCACTAACCTAGGACTGCTGAGGTACTCCTCCTGTCGAGTACCGCGGGCCATCCACCCAAACACATTAGTGCATCCCACCAGGATATGCCACCCAAACACAGTAGTGCACAACCTCTAATAGCCTGCATAGGTACTCTCTGGATGAGTACCGCGGGTCTGCACTGTCATACAAGTACTGCTCCATCCGCCATGGGTCTGCACCTAAACAAAGTAGTTCTCCATCCACTGGGCTACTCGACTCACTCCAAGTCGAGTTGGTCAAGCAGTCTTCAGGTCTCAGTCGGCTACACGGTCTCCGTACTCCGCACGCTCATCTCTGCGAGGGTCCGCTCCACGAGCTACAAGTCGATACTCCAAGAATCTCAAAATCCCACGAAGATGTATCTCAAAATCCCACGAAGCTGTATCTCAAAGGACCGCCTCGTCATAGTGGTCTCAATGCAGTAGACGGCGCGTCAATCGGACACCCGGTCTGTGAGTTATTAGCTTTTTCGTCCCTGGGGCCCGGTTGGTTTTGTCAGCGAACCAACCCGGCCGTATCTCAACTGTACCCCAAACTCTGATAGGGTATAGTCATAGGGACCTTTTCTCAACGCGATCACCAACACCGCTGACGGTTCATCAAACGGATGTCCGGTCTAAAATATATCAGCTTTTCCGTTCCAGGGGCCCGGTTGGATTTCAGGTACAATCCAACCCGGCCACTATCCAACAGCTATCAAAGCTCAGGCTATGTATGCCAAAAGTTCCATCTCATCAAAAGAAATTCAATGAGACAGATGGCGCGTCAATCGGACGCCCGGTCTGTGAGTTATTGGCTTTTTCGTTCATGGGGCCCGGTTGGTTTCATGAGCGAACCATCCCGACAGCACTCTGACGGCGTCCAAACCGCGGGCGTAGTAAGACAAAATTTCTGTTTCATCAAGAGGAAACCAAAAAAGTCAAAAACACGTCAATCGGACATCCGGAGCTGAAGATATAAGCGTTTCCACTCTGAGGACCCGGTTGGTTTCGTATCCGAACCAACCCGGCCGAACCCAATGTTATCCGAAACCTTGAGTGTAATATACTGAAACGACCGCCTCGATCCAAGGATCACATCACAACTGACAGTGCGTCAATCATAGTTTCTTAGCCCATTTTATGGGCATTTGAATGGAAATAATCTGAAATGGGGGGTCGAGGCCCGACCCGGCCCGGCCCGACCCCACCCCCCCCACCCCCCGGGTCGGCCCGAACCGGATCGACCCAGTCCGGGTCCGAGTCTGGCCCACCAGGGCGTGGCCCGGCCCGACTGACCATCGACACAAGGGGGGGGGGGGGGCGCTACCACCCGCTTGCTTCGCTAACCGCGGACCCGCATGGGGCCGCCCCTTGCCACCGGACGCGGCCGAGCGCCGCATCCTGCCTCTCCGGTCCCGCACGGTCGTGGGAAGAGCGGCCTGCCGCCGTGGCTTGAGCCGCAGCAGTTCTTCCCAGCAGCGCACCGAGCGCCGCCATCTCCTTGCGGAAGGCCGGTGCCGGCCGCCGGCGCCGCCGGAGGAGTCTTCCGCGGACCACAGGACGCGTTCTGGTGGTCCGTTTTGCTCGCCACTTTTTCCAACGGTCCTCCCGGGACCCGAACTTTACTATGGTGACATCAAAACACCTACGCGGCCGGCCACACCATCATCTGTCGATCCGCACTTCGACAAAAAAATGTGATGTCTTCGATTCGCCTCCGCGGCCCCGACTCCGCCCGCGGTTTCGTTCGGCCTCAACGGCGCGGCGCGATGGCGCCACGCTTCTTCACCGTGTTCTTTCTCATTTTCGAACGGTGCAGCAGCACCACACTTCCTTTCACGTGCCATAACAAATTCAAACAAAAAAGGTGGGAGGAGGGTCGGCCGTGTTCGTGCGGTCCGACCTCCTCCCATTATTTTGATAACAGGCAGCCCAATTGAAACCAAGAAAGGCGACAGATAAGATCATGTTAAAAAGTAAATAAACACCTGCAACTTCCTAAACAACTTATTCCCAATCCTCAAGGAAAGAATTCGCAATTAAACTTGATAATAAGTTGATCTGTGTTCTTTTTATTCTTTAGAATGGATGGATCAAAGGAATAAAAGCATTCTCAAAATTAATTCCCTACATCAAGTGTTATCGTCGACCGAGATTTGTCGCGGAAAGGCACGTCGCGGAAGAAGATGTCGTGGAAGGGGGATCGTATCATCGCGAAAGGAGCGTCGCGGAATAATTGTCATTGATTTCCGATGATTTGGCATTCTTCGTCGGAGATCGGTGCGTTCTTCGCGTTCTTCGCATTCTTCGTTGAAGAAGAACGCTTTCCTCCAAATCCTCTCCATGCAACAAGTTCCAACAGAAATAAAATAAGAACAGTCTTATTTTATTAACGCACAAGTCAACCTTGGAAATTCAAAAATAAATGATCAATTCAATGAATTAATTATAACGATTTAACCACCCAAATTAATGAGGCATTTCTTAACCAGAATAAACGCACGATTTGACATCATTAATTGGGGTGCCGGTGCGTTACATAAGAATAAAGAAATTCTTCAAAGCATAGAGCTTTCTCTTCAAATCATATTGCACCATCAACTATTCTCCCATGAAATATGACTTAGTCTTATTTAATTAACAGACAAGCCAAAGGAATTCATTTTAAATTCAAACGAATCTAAGAATTAATTACTTGAAAAACCTACACAATTAAGGTGTTGACTTTATTTAAATAGTGTGGTTTCTTTTAGAGTGTTACAAAATTTTAGAGGGGAAAATTTATGAAGTTAGGTGAAGGTGAGGGGTTGGGCTCGTGTGGGCCCCACCCAACCTTAATCCTCTGAATGGAAGTTATCAACAAGTGGGTCCCACCCCTAACTCCCTCACATAGGTTATAACCACATAAGAGAGAGGAAAAGTGTTGTGACACAACACTTAATCCACATAACAAGAAAAGAACATATAATTGTAAAACAATTCTATTATTATCCCTCTCTTTATATAAACAACTCATCCCGAGAAAATCCGACTCAAGAAAGGGGTCTTCTTATGCAATTACTGGCGTTGCGAGTTCATCGATACCCTCAGATTTCGATTCCGAGCACCGGTTCAAAAGTTATAAAAAACACGCTCGTTCGTTCACTGAACGTACCCGAGCTAAAAATCGGAAATTAATTCTGGGCACACTGGGCCTCAGAATCAGGCGCCGTCAGAAACAGTGTTCTTCTAAAATCCCAAAGAAAATTTAGAAAAAAAATTTCCCTTGAATTTTACGGGTCATTACATTACTCACACCTCAGGGCTTTATATCCTCGTAAAGCTTTAACATAAACTAGGGATAAAAATCAGAATTGAGCACGCATTTGAGCCTTCCGCTCCCATGTGATTACCTGGAGATTCCCGTACTGCCAAAGAAATGCACCCGTGGAATTGAACGTCCTCGTAGGATCTTCTCTGGTTGATCTCGATCCCCACTAGAACCTCCATGAAAGTAACCCCATCGCCATCGTCCAACTCCTCATAGTCGATGATATGTGAAGGGTCGAGCAAGTATCTCCTCAGTTGAGATACTTGGAAATCGTCGTTCACCAGGTGAAACTGAGGTGGATGGGTCAAGCAGTAAACCACCACGCCTACCATGCTAAGGACCTAAGAAGGTCTGATGAACCCCAGAGATAACTTTCCTCCTTGGCCACATCTCTGTAAACCTCATCGAGGTGAGACCCGTATAATCACATGATCATCATCCTCGAACTCTAGAGGTCTCCAGTTCCTATTAGAAATGAAACTAAAAAATGCCTGCTTCCATGAGGGTAAGGTTGAACGACTCATGAGTGATCGATCGCACCCTCCTGTGCATGAGTTTATCATGTGCTGCCTAGGGTTTCCTTTTCTCCGACCAAGGAAAACCCATCCTGACGTCGTAGTTAAACCACAAAATTTTTTCCCAATACCGTCAATTTGTGTATGAACTCTGATTGCCCAGTACATACTCAAACCAACGTCGTAAGGCCTCGACGCTGCCACCAAGAGATTCCAAATGAAACTCTCACCTCGAGGGTCTGACCACACTGTCGGTGTAAGTGTGATTATCAAGTCTTCTCCCAAGGTATATCTAGATGTGAGGGTCATGTCTACAGCTTACCAGAAACACTAGGTCTGGAATAAGATTTTTGAAAGGAAGGAATGATTCATATCGACATCTGTAACTGCAGCAGCTAGTAGTGGATACAGATTGTCCCTTGAATCATTTTTTGAGCCATTGGCTCACACTCCTTGACCGCATGAAGCCACACTCTTCCTCCGCCCTCCATCTCCCAGAGCCTGGCGGGGATAACTAAGGTGGGTGGTTGTAGCATGTTATGATGTACACTACCTCATGCTTCTCTCCTAGCTCTGCCTACACGTCTGCTGATTCGCAGACTCATCTCTCCTTAAATATTCCTCTTCTTGAAACATTTAACGCGCTCGAGTCTCTACGACTGGCGCCGGTTTCCTGTTTCTTACTGCACTGTGTAGTCTTCATCTGCTCTTGGATGATCTGCACCTTCTTTGCCTATGATCTGAAAGAGCTGGTAAAATTTCTCCTTTGCAGAAAAGAGAAACTCGGTCTCATCCCCTGGATGAACCACGCCCATTTCCTAATATAGTCAATCGTGACATGAATGATGAATTCATTCCATGTATGACGTCGTAAGGCCTCGACGTAACTACCAAGAGACCCAACCATCACTCTCGCCTCCATGGGTCGAGTCACGCTGTCGGCATCAATGTCAGGTCACTTGGTATCCTCCAGTAGAAATCTAGAAAGTGAGGGTCAAGTCAACAATTTTAACTGGGACCTCTCAGTATCAACCAAACCAAATGACCGGAAAGAAAACATTACAAAGATAAGTGTCTTTTTATTATTGCAGCTCATAGTAAAAAGACATGAATACAACAGAAATATGGAACTAGAATTTCAAGGGATGTATCCACTAGTTACCCTCCTGTCCACCTGCTCTCGGAGCTCCACTACCTTGTCCACAGCTCGGCTGTTGCTCAAGCACTCATCGCTAATTCTGCATCGGTGGCTCCTCCAACGCCTGTGGATCGACTGTGTGAGGATTCGGACAGTCACGTGCTAGGTGACCCTTCTTACCACATTCAAAACACTTCCTGCTCCTCGTACGACTAGCTCTGGTCCTCTTGGACCTCTGCATCATCTGTCTACTACCCACAGATGACTCAGCTGCTGATCGAAAACCCTTCGGCAAAGGTAGAAGCTCTTGTACACGATCGGGGTGTAGAGCTACTGGAAAAAACTCCACCCTGAAGAAGGTATCTAAGTCTTCCCATGTGAAGGTCATCCCGTCGCAAAACTAGAACACATGGCTCCATCACCTGCCTGCTACTGCCTGAAGAAGGCTGGCAACAATGATCACCATGAAGTCTGCAGGCGTCCCCACTAGCCTGAAGAATCTCACCACTGCCTCCAGAAAATCCTCATCCACCTGTGGGTCCGTCCCTCCCCAGAACCTGGGTGGTCTCTGGCGCTGGAACTCATGAAGCGTGCTCAAGTTGCATGCATCGCCTACTGCTGACACTGGTGGAATCGGTGGCCCAACGTATGGTACTAACGTTGGTGCCTCCGCTGGTGCCTCAACTGCAAGAGGGCCTTGTACTGAAGCCTCGTTGCTCGGCAGGCTGTCAGTACGCACATCCCTCTAGATCTAGCTAGTCGTCTGTGAAAAGGATTCTTGAATGAAACAACTTGACATGGTCAAATGATTATACCTGGTGAGCTTACCTGGTTTGAGCTGACTTTTAAAAAAACTTCTGGAAACACACACACAATCATTGTTTTCGTGCACAAAGTCGGAAATCAGTTGTCGGGGTATTGGTGTATGGATATGGCAGCCGCCCGCACCAACACTGGACTCCATGAACTGAAGACCACAATCGGTACCCTTAACACTATTGCTTCACAAAAAGGAAATATCAGAGTTATATGTTCTGCGGTAGAACCGACTCCTCTGATACCAATTGTCCCGACCCGTCCTCGGGGCCCATGCTGTGACTACCCCAAGCCTGCCTTCCATAGGCCAGAGGCTGGTGACTAGCACCAAAGGTGTAAATCCCGATAACTGGGAAGGCATATCCTTTATAAAAGTAAACAAAACACTATATATTACGAGCGGAAGTAGAACACTATGTAAAAATGAAACTACTAAAATATAAATGGGCCAGAATACAAACCCAACTGAAAGTACAGCTAAAACTGAACAAAAGTACAATAGAAAAAAAGAACAGAAGTGTCTCCTGGGTAATCCTCCTCATATACTACCTGAAGGGTAGGTACATATGGGGCAGCTCCTGGATCGTCTACCACGGATCCTACCTGAAGGGTAGGTACAGATAGCCTTCACAATGCTCTCGCCCGTCAACCTCCTCTGAGTGTCGTCTCGCCGAGAAGTCCACCTCCAGATGCTGACTCGTCGTGTGGTCCACCTCCGGGTCCTGACTCATCGTGTGATCCACCTCCGGGTGCCGCCCAGTCCTCGAACACTCGGCCTCCGCCAATGCTGCCCGTCACCTGTAACCAACACAATGAGGTGCGAGCATAGCCTGGGAAGGGGTGAGTATAACGATACTAAGTTGGGACCCCGAGAACCTCAATGTCTCACTAAAACCAACATGGATAACCACAAAGAAGATATCAACAGATAACCTCTACTTATGTATATGCCCATACATATACCTAAGTTCTCAAGTAAACCATCTCAATCTTGAGGAAAGACAAAAATTATGAAATCAATGGATAACCACTACCCAGGTATATGCCCATACATATACCTATGTTATCAAGTGACCCATCTCAATCATGAGGTAAACACAAAGGTCATAGACTCAGCTCAAACCCAGATTTTCATTATCGAAACCGTAACTGCTGAAGAGCCCCGTCTCTGATGTTTACAGTGGTCTTGTCATGACTCCGAGGTATTTCTCACTAACATAAGACTTCTGAGGTACTCCTCCTGGCGAGTACCGTGGTCCAGCCACCCAAACACAGTAGTGCTTCCCGCCGGGGTATGCCACCCAAACACAGTAGTGAACACCCCCTAATAGCCTACAGAGGTGCTCTCCGGACGAGTACCGCGGGTCTGCACTGTCACAAAGGTAGTGCTCCATCCGCCATGGGTCGGCACCCAAACAAAGTAGTTCTCTGTCCACTGGGCTAGTCTACTCACTCCAAGTCGAGTCGGTCCAGTAGTCATCAGGTCTCAGTCGGCTACACGGTCTCTGTACTCTGCACGCTCATCTCTCGGAGGGTCCGATCGACGAGCTATATGTTGATACTCCAAGTATCCTAAAGTCCCACGAAGAAGTATCTCAAAACACCTCCTCGTCATAGGGGGTCTCCACGCAACAGACGGCGCGTCAATCGGACGCCCGGTCTGTGAGTTATTTGCCTTTTCGTCCCAGGGGCCCGGTTGGTTTCGTGAGTGAACCAACCTGGCCATATCTCAACTATACCCCAAACTCTCATAAGTTATACTTACAGGGACCGTTTCTCAAGTTGATCACCAACGCCGCCGACGGTTCATCAAACAGACGTCCGGTCTGAAAGATATCAGCTTTTCCGTTTCAGGGGCCCGGTAGGATTTTGGGTACAATCCAACCCGAACACTATATAATAGCAACCAAAACTCATGAGAAGTATGCCACATGTTCCGTCTAATCAAGAGGAATTCAATGAGACAGATGGCGTGTCAATTGGACGCCCGTTCTGTGAGTTATTGGCTTTTTTCGTTCCAGGGGCCCGGTTGCTTTCATGAGCGAAACATCCCGACCGCACTACGACGACGTCTAAACCTCGAGCGGAGTAAGCCAAAAGTTCCATTTCATCAAGAGGAAACCAACAATGTTGACGAAACATCAATCAGACATCCAAAGCTCAAGATATAAGTGTTTCCGCTCTGAGGGCCCGGTTGGTTTCGTATCTGAACCAACCCGGACGAACCCAAAGTTCTTCGAAATCGTGAGTGTAATATACCGAAACGACCGCCTCGATCCAAGGATCACATCTTAACTGATGGTGCATCGATCGAAGGTCTGTATCCCATGTTATGGGCATTTGAACAAAAATAATCTGAAATGGCCCGACCCAGCCCGGCCCAACCCCCCTGGTTCGGCCCGAACCGAGTTGTCCCAGCCCAGGTCCGGGTCTGGCCCACCTGGGTGCGGCCCGGCCTGGCTGGCGCGGCCCGGCCCAGCCTGGGCAGTCCGGTCTGGCCGTGCGGCGTGCTGGCGCACCGGCCAGGAGGCTCGGCCGAACCTGCCGAGCGTTGAGACGCGAGGGGGGGGGGGGGGGTTACCCCTACTTGCTTCGCTAATCGTGGCCCCGCGTGGGGCTGCCCCTTGCCACCAGACGCGGCCGAGCGCCGCGTCCCTCCTATCCGGTCTCGCGTGGTCGTGTGACGAGCGGCCTGCCGCTGCACATTCAGCTACGGCGACTCTTCTCGGTGGAGCGCCGGGTGCCGCCGTAGGCCGCCGGCGCCGCCGTGCTGTCGAGGCGCGCCGGCGGAGTCTTCCACAGACCACCAGACATGCTCCAGTGGTCCATTTTGCTCGCCACATTCGCCAACGGTCCTCCCGGGACCTGACCTTTACTACGACGACATCAAAACGCCTTCGCGGCCTTCCTCACCATTTTCCGTCGATCCTCACTTTGACATCAAAATGCGGGGTCTTCGAATCGCCTCCGCAGCCCCGACTGCGCCCGCGGTTTCGTTCGGCGTCAACAGCGTGGAGCGACGGCGCCACGCTTCTTCGCCGCGTTCATTCTCGTTTCCGCGCGGTGCAACGGCACCGCGGTGCCTTTTATGCACCACAGCAAATTCAATCAAACAAGGGGGGGAGGAGGGTCGGCCGTGTTTGTGCGGTCCGACCTCCTCCCATTATTATGATAACGGGCGGCCCAATTGAAACCATGAAAGGTGATAGATGAGATCATGATAAAGAATAAATAATCCCCTGCAAGTTCCTGCAACAACTTATTCCCAACCCGCAAGGAAAGAATTCGCGGATCAACTTGATAATAAGTTGATCCGTGTTCTTTGTTTTCTTTAAAATGGAAGGGTCAAGGGAATAAAATCATTCTCAAAATTAATTCCCTCCTTCATGCATTGTCGTCGAACGAGACTTGTCGCGGAAAGGGACGTCGCAGAAGAAGACATCACGGAAGGGGGATCTTCGCGTCACGGAAGGAGCATCGCAGAAGAAGCATCATTGATTTCCGAGGATTTGGCGTTCTTCGTCGGAGATCGGTGTGTTCTTCTCGTTCTTTGCATTCTTCGCCGAAGAAGAATGCTTTCCTCCAAATCCTCTCCACGCAACAAGTTCAAATAGAAATAAAAGAAGAAAAGTATTATTTTATTAACACACAAGTCAACCTTTGAAATTCAGAAAGAAACAATCAATTCAATGAATTAATTATAACGATTTAACCGCCCAAATTAATGAGGCGTTTCTTAACCAGATTAAACGCAAGGTTTGACTTCATTAAAAGGGGGTGCAGGTGCGTTACTTAAGAAGAAAGATGTTCTTCAAAGATTGGAGATTTCTCTTCAAATCCTTTCCCACCATCAACTATTCTCCCATGAAATAAGACTAAGTCTTATTTAATTAACACACAAGCCAAAGGAATTCATTTAAAATTCAAACAAATGTAAGAATTAATTTCTTTAAAAACCAACACAATTAAAAAGTTGTCTTTATTTAAAAAGGGGGGTTTCTTTTTTAGAGTTACCAAATTTAATAGGGGAAAAGTAATGAAGTTAGGGGAAGTTGAGGGGTTGGGCTCGTGTGGGCCCCACCCTACCTTAATCCTATCAAAGGTAGTTATCAACAAGTGGGTCCCACCCCTAACTCCCTCACATTGGTTATAACCACATAAGAGAGAGGAAATGTGTTGTGACACAACACTTAATCCACATAACTAGAAAAGAAAATATAATTGTAAAACAATTATATTATTATCCCTCTCTTTATTTAAAATACTCTTGCCGAGAAAACGCAACTCTAGAACGGGGTCTTCCTAAGCAATTACCAGCGTTGCGAGTTCATCGGTGCCCTCAAATTTCGATTCCAAGCACCGGTTCAAAAGATATGAAAAAAGTGCTCGTTCATTCACTGAACGTAACTGATCTAAACTTTGGAAATTAATTACGGGCACACTGGGCCTCAGAATCAGGCGCCGTCAGATACTGCGTTCTTGTAAAATCCCAATGAAAATTTAGAAAAACAATTTCCCTTGAATTTTATGGGTCATTACAATATCATGTTCACACTAATGTTTTTGAAACTAGAATATGTCTATATAGTCCATTATTAATCATGTGAACCCATCTAAAACACATCATAGTTATGATGAATCGGGTTTAACTAGGTATCCTTTACCTAGTTCACACTTAATACTATCGACCAATCTAATACACATTTGGTTCACACTCAATATCATTGTCAAATAAGATATAATCTATTAAATGAGTCACTGGATGTATATATAGGACCCCACATATAAATTAACCATCAAAATGTGTCCCCCCTAAATAAATTGGTACATATTTTAAACAATACATAATTAACATGTAGAAATGAGATGGTTTTCATGAATGAATTTATGAAAATTTTCTTAATAAACATAGAGAAAAAAATTCAAGATATCATGATAAATTTTTTATATAATAAATTAAGAAAATACTATTGATTATCATTTATATCTATAACACCATTATAATATTATTGGATAAATCAATTTGAAAAAAATAAAAAATACCATTTTTTAAATACATCTAAACTCCTTAATTATACTTTTTTAAACAACATTCAAATTATATTTGGTAAAAAATAAAAACAATTAATTTTAAAACCAAAATGAATTTATTTACAAAAATAAAGAATAAATATGTTTTAAATAACATTCTTTGGAAAGAAATAAAAACACTAAATAATTATGGATTAAAAATAATATCCTTTAAAATCCATTTTAAAATCAATATTCCTTTATAAAAATTAAACTGTTAAATTTGAAAAATATGTGGATATTTACTTGTTTTTAACATAATAATGAGTTAAAATAATTTTGAGACCCATATTAACACATGGAAAGGATTATTCAAAAATAATAATGTCCATAAAAAACCATAAAAGTTTTTTTACAATTGTTTTGACCATACTTGTAAAAGATGATGTTATGGGTTACATTAAAAATATATTTTCAAAATCACTATATGATGGATATTTTTAACATATTTTTTTAAAAATTATATTCAATAAATGATATATGAAAATTAAATATTTTTTTTGGAAATGTGACGTGTAGAATGAAACATAAGATCATGAATGGAAAATATTTGGAATATTTTTAAATACCATTAATTAAAACCCACAGAAGAAAAAGATTTTATAAAATTTAATTTTTGAAATAGTGTATGAGAAATATAAACGATTATTGATCTAATAAAAAAATAGGATTCAAAATATAAAGGATATCAATTTTTGTAAGAGTATGTATGGTTATGTAATAAAAATAGATTGTTTCGACAAAATGGTAATTATTCTTAACGTCATTAAATCTTATGATGAAAAAAACAAATCAATGTAATTTATTATAAATAGAGGAATGGAATAGTAATATCATTATAGAAGATAATAAAACATTGTACTAAAATAGTAGTCAAAAAGGAATCTTTATAACTCAATAAATGAATGTGATTCATGAAAACCCTAGAGGGATTATGATATGTTATAATCGAAACACATTGAAATAGAGTGATTAAAATTGAAAATTTAATATCATGACTAAAATATAATTCATCATATTTTATATCTTAAAAGAAGAATATTTATCATATAAAATAAAATATTTTTATAAAACAATACTTGTCTCTATGAAAGGAAATTGAAAAAAAACACATGTTCTTTATAAATCGCTTAGTCTAAATACACTAAAAAACTATAAAAAAAATAAATATATTAATCGTATATTTATGATCTTTATTATTTGATTTATATATTAAAAACATTATTCATAATAATTTATTACATATATATTAGTTATTTATGTTTTATTTTTATCAACAGATATTATTAGCTTCAGTTATTTATGTTTTACTGTTTCCATAATGGTAATTTCAATTTTTATAACAATTAATAATTAATATTTCTAAGATAATTATTAGTCATCCGAACATATAATTTATTTTACATTAATAATTGATTTATTACTAAATACTACACTAAATACAACTTGGATGATCAATAAGTATAGTGTATTTGGGAATTATGTGTATTATATAACAATATAAGATAAGGTATATAACATCTTTATTGAAAAAATCATTGACATGCCCAAAAAACTCCTTCAAAATAAAAAATACATGGGAAAAAAGTGAAATACATGAGAAATGGATGATATGAAAATCCTAGTAAGGGAATGAACATGTAATAAGAGGCACGAATTAGAAAATAAGTATATCAATGATGAATAAAAGGAACAAGATTAACAAGGCATGATATAGCATGAAAATCATAACATGGGAAATGTGTATACAACATAAAACACTTAATCATAAACATAGGTCAAGGGTAAAGCTACATATAAGGAATCGGCCTTAAAACATTACATAATCTTTATTTAAATTAATAATTCACATTGAGGGACTTTTTAGATTTAGATATTTATAGTATTATTCCCTAACCATTACACTCTATCTCAAGAATTACGAAGTAGACATTTCTACTTAGTTTACATTTTTTTTCAGAAAAACAGAAACTCTTGAAAAAAGAGAGTCATTTCTAGTTCCATGTTTTATATAGAAGGACTTTATTTGATCTCATGCATGACCCTATTCATCTTTAATTCATGTGAAAAACCTTTTAAAACATGGGATGAGCATAAAAATCCCAGTAAGGGTTATAAAACAATGAATGGGAATGGTATTTTATCAATACATACTTAACATAAGCTCTCTAACATACCTCATGAAATCATAAGATTTATGAATAACACATAGAAATCATAAATCTTAAAGGTATATTCTAGGATCCATATAATACTTACATTGTAGCTATCACAGCTACGTAGAGAGTTACATTATAGAATACCCATCACATTATATTCCCTAAATCTCTTAGTAGAAACATTCACAATTACCTATGTCATGTTACCCAATGCATTAGAGAGAAATATCGGGTTCAGTCGACATTGGATTTTCACAGAACCACCCATATACATAAACAATGCCGAAGAACTATAACATAATCATTACAAATAAAACAAGCATAATTGATTGATAACATTTCCGCATTTCAATCACAATATATGATTTAAATATATTTACCTAAAAAATCCATTATCAAAACAATTTTCAATACCAAAATACATAAAATAGTATATCGTATTTATTTTACTTTTAAAAACATTACTTTTTGTTAAGGAATCCATATATCAAATAATACTCACGGCGGTGGAAAATGTCATTGTCACTGCTTACATAAAAAAGAAACATTTTTTTTCATTTAGTAAAACACATCATAGAATAATATTCCCATTTAATAAAGTGAAATGTCATAGTTGTTTATACAGCATATAAAATAAATTCATGTGTTAAAACAATATATGCCTCAATGAATGGAGATTGAGATGAAGTCCCATACCTTGTGTCTGATTTGATCTGTATGTTTAATAGTCTCCCGAATAATAAAATAAATTTAATTTCTAAATGATTAAGAAAATTTATTCATGTTTACCATTCCTTTTAGATCACTTATTATTATGATATAATCATTATGTAATCATTTATGTTAATAAATTTTGTTTTCTCGATATTTGTACTTGAGTCGAAAATGGACTTCTTATAATTACACGTTGTTCATGCGGTCAAAATTTCCTTATATCCAAAATGATATTCAGGATTTAGATATCATATATATCATATATATCCAGTATATAGATGTATTTATAATAGTACATAACATTTAGAGGTATGAAATGAAATGCACCGTTCATAGTTACGGTAAGCTGTATGTACGCATGAACGCTACTTAAATTTAAATTTCATATTTAAATGGAATTAAAACATAATGATACATAGGTATATTATAATTACAGTATTATATAATATATAATATAATTAAATCCATCCTTTATACGTCCCATATATGGAATTAAAGAGTCATATCAATTTGAGAGGGTGATAGTCCCCACTTCCTCAAATGAAATTATCGTGTTTACCCATAATGGAAACCATAATGGTATGGTATAAATGGAAAATAAAATAGAATTATGAAAAAATAATAACATATATATCATATATAAATAAAATTCCAATATAATTTCCACCGTGAGAGGCGGTAGGAAAAAATTGAACCGTCCTCTTTTTGTGAGGCATTTGATCTCCGTCCACAGAAACATTATGTTCATTACCCATTAGACGGAGGTGTGTGTAAGTGTAGTTATAATTAATCTCCTATAAACATACTATTATATTTAGGATACTTATTTTTCTATAATATAAAGGAATAAAAAGAGTTTAGGGTTTTGGAGAAGTAAAATAAAACAAAAGAACTCAAGAGAAGATGTTACCTTTAAATCAGGTAAATCCCTTTGGTTTGAACAAAAAGGGTTTGTTGAAGTGACTTATTGTATATATTATGACTTATATGAAGAGGATGAGGATGTAGGGAGATTAATTAGGTTGATTTTGAACGAGCCAAGGGACTTGATAGGTTTGATGAATCAGTTATGGGCGAGGGCTTTTTATAAGGGGGAGGAGGGGCTCTTTCAGAAAGTATGAAATATTATTTTATTATGTAATAATTTTTTGTTTATAAAGGTAAAAAACATTTTAAAGATGAATATAAGATGAGTCGTGGTAAAAATAAAATTGTCCAATAATAATTGTAAATGTTTTGGATATTTTTTTAATCCTTATAATCTTAATTATTTAAAATATTTATTATTGTGGTAAACACTACATCATTATTCTGTCATAAATATTATTATATATTTAATGTATGAAAATTATAAAAAAACACAATTATGTAGGAAATATTTTTATCTTTAATGAAATATTTATTGTCCAAAATATAACATATATAACCATATGTAAAAATTAATTTACTAAAAGATATTTTTTATGTCATTTTTTGTATTTACCTTATGTTAATTTAAATAAAGTGTCATTATCACTCCCTTGTGTCCCCATGGGGTCCCAAAATCGTCCCTAGGATTCTAAAAGTCAGAAGTGTATAAACACATTGGATTTGGACTAGTTTTAGGGTATTTTTATATTATTATATTAATATTTTTTTACCCTTATTTACAAGATTTACCCTTTAACCATGGAAAATAAAATATTTACTGAATTAAATATTCATAACATATGAAAATAAAAGATTCCAATTTAAACAATTTGAAACTCCTAATTACAAATATGAAATCTAGTTTTTCAAATTCAAAACACATTTGTGACAAAAAAAAATTTAAAATTAATTTCTCTTGTCAAAACAAAAGGTGTGTTTCTAATAAATAATAACTATCAAAAGTTTGAAAAATTATTATATCCAATTTCAAAGTGAAATTAATTAAAATAAATAAAATTAGATTAAATGGAAAAAATAAATTCTAATTAAAAATTAAAACCAATTATAAAGGCAATATAACAACATAAATAAATTATATAAAGATGCAATTTTGAATTAAAATACACTATTTTAACTATTCATTAAAAAATAAACATTATCAAGAAATACCAAAAATAATCCAATGTAAATTTTGATATCCCATTTATAAAAAAGAATATTATTTCATCAAATATGACATATAAAAGTGAGAAAAACTATACTTAAAAAGGTTTCACCATCAAAAGGAGGTAAATCGACCTTTTAAATAATATTAGAGTATTTGTGCTTAAAATTGGATTCATTCCCATTATAAGCTTCTAACATTTATTGGTTAAATATAAAAAAATTTACCAAACATGTATAATAATATTGTAGATAGTTCTACTCATTAATGTTAAAACAATGGCTAGGAATTAGCTACCATTTAAAATAATAATAATATATTATTATTGTGCAACATCGGAATTCAAGGAAACTCATTTATGAGTATCGGGTAAGACATTAAAAATAAAATTCCCTTTAAAGTAAAATTAATATTTAATTCACAAAATATTAATTAAAAGGAAAATGAATTATTTTTTTATTTACCTAGGATGTTACATCCTTCACCCCTTTTGGAAATTGGGTCCTCACAATTTTATTCACTTACCAAATAAATGGGGGTATTTATCCCTCATAAAATTTTTAGATTCCCACATTGCCTATTTAACCATATGGTTTTTCAAAAAAAAACCATTACTTGGTGAATTACCTTATTCCTTAATATATTCTCCCTTTGGTCAAGAATCTAGAATGGCTGTTCTACATAAGAGAGATTCTCTTCCAACAAAACTACCACTGGACATAAAACATGGGATGGATTTGGCATATACTTTCTCAACATTGAAACATGAAACAAATTGTGTAAAAAGGACAAAAAATCGAGTTAAATACAATCTTTACATAACTGATACAACTTTCTCTAGGATTTCATAAGGTCCAATGAACCTCAAACTCAACATTACCTTCTTACCAAATCAAATCACACTTTTCAATGGAGAAACGTTGAGAAAGACATGATCAATAACCTCAAAAGATAGATCTTTACTATAATTATCTGTATAACGTTTCGTCCTTCCCTAATCTATTCTCATGTGATTTTTAATTAACTAAACCTTTTTGGCCATCTCTTCTACCAATTATTTAACATTAGCTTCCTTTCACATTCTTCATCCCATAAAACTAGAGTTCGACACCGCTTCCCATATAATGCCTCAAATGGAGTGATTTGTATACTATAATGAATATTGTTATTATAATAAATTCCATCGAATAAATATATTGGTCCCAACTTCCCTAGAAATCCATTGAATGAGAACGTAGAATATCCTCCATGGTCTAAATTGTTCCTTCTAACTGTCCATCTGATTTGGGATTAAAAGTGGTACTAAAATTTAATTATTACCCACAAACATTATTAAACATTTCCAAAAGTTAGAAGTAAACCTGGTATTACGACCAGCTAAAATTGGGAATGGTACTCCGTGCAACCTAACTATTTCTTTATAATATTATCGAGAATGCTGATATAGAGACAAAGTATCTTAAATATTAAAGAATTGAACTGATTTGGTCAATCTATCTACAATTACCTAAATTTCATTATTACATTTAGATTTCTTCCGTGATCACACAATGAAGTCCATGGTTATATTTTCCCATTTCCACTTTGGCACCAGAAAAGACTGAAGCATACCTTTTGGTAACTTTAATTCAACTTTAACATGCTAATAATTCAAATACTTTACAGTAAAATCAGTAATATCTCTTTTCCTTCCATCCCACCAGTAATACTCCGAAAGATCTCTATACAACTTATTACTGGCTGGATGTATTGAAAATGAGGAAGTATAAGATTCACATAACATCTAGTTATTAAACTATGAATCACAAGGCACACATAATCCTTTCCCAAGCATAAAAAAACAATCATTATCGATTTTTAATTCAAAAAAATTCCCTTCTAAACCAACTCTACCTTTTTCTACATCTCTGTATCTTCATTATGCGCTCACTTTATTCTGTTTGATATAGATGATTTCACTGACACCTGAATAAAAAAATTTGAATTCTTCACAAACAAATTATATACGAAAGATCACCAAATCAAAAACCAAAGGATCTTATTCCAAACATATCATGGTTTATGGACCATTACATTTTTGACTCAAAACATCAGCCACATTATTTTCTTTTCAAATATGGTAAAGGATCATTCAATTATAATCCATGATTACTTCCAACCGTCTTTAATGGATCATGTTCAATTCACTCTGAGTAAAAATATACTTCAAATTTTTTTGGTAAGTATATATTTCCCATTTTACTCCATACGTATGATGCCTCCATATTTTTAAATAAAAAACAACTCCATCTAATTCTAAGGTTTCAACTGAAGTGAAGCATAAGAAATTACCTGATCATTCTGCATAAGGACACAACCAATTACCTTCATTGAATCATTAATGCAGATAACAAAATCACCATTTCTGGAAGGTAGTTCCAAAACATGACCATTCACCAATTTTCTTTTCAATTCCTGAAAACAATTATCACATTCTTTTTTCTAGAAGATCCTAACACCTTTTCTAGTTAACATAGTCACTGGACTAGATAACTATGAAATTTTTTCAAAAAACACAAGTAATAACATTCCAAACCATGACAATTACCAGTCTCGATTATATTTGTTGGTCCTGGACATTAGTCAAAAACTTTTGTTTTTGCAGGATCAACAGTTATGTGATTTTTAAAATAATGTGACCAATGAATGAAATTTGTTGTAACCAAAACTCAAACATTCTGAATTTCCCAAATAGTTTATTTTCATTTAATCATTTTAATACAACACATAAGTGACTCTCATGATCTTATTTACTATTATAATAAACTGAAATATCAATAATGAACCCAACCACAAAATTATCCACAAACTCAATAAAAATTTTATTTATAAGATTCATGAATATAGCAGGTGCATTGGTTAAACCAAAAGGAATAATGAAAAATTTATAATAGACATATCTAGTACGAAACTTGGTAATTATAGTTTCTACTTCCTTTACATTCCATTGATTGTAACTTGACCTCAAGTCAATTTTGAAAAATACAAAGCTCCCTGGAGCTGGTCAAACAAATCATCGATATGAGGAAGTTATTATTTATTCTAAATAGTGTTGTTATTCAATGCCCTATATTCAATGAAATGTATCATTGAACCATATTTCATTTTATAAATAAGACAGCGGCACTCTATAGTGATGTGCTAGGGTGATTAAAACCATTATATAATAATGCCTGCAATTTCTTCTTTAACTCTAAAAGTTCAATTTGATCTATTCGATAAGGGGGTGTAGAAATTTTCTTAGAATCAGGAACTAAGTCAACAATAAATTCAAATTCTTGATCAGGTATAATATAAGACAACTCATCAAGAATAACATCATGGTACTCATTTTCTACTATTACATCATTAATCTGAATAGTTCATTTATTTTCAACAATATGTGAAAGGTAACATTCATTTCCATATTTTACTAGATTCTCAGCATCCTGATATTTTATAAAAGGTAACAGTTTTTTCTTGTACAAAAAATGAAAATATTTCTAAAAATAAACCTCTTTAGCTCTACAGTCAATCATAGAATTCTAAACAAAATTACAATTCATACCCAAAATAACATCAAACTCTACTAGAGGAAAAACTAGAAGGTATGCAGGTAGATTATTTCCACACACAAGGACAATAATGTTCTTATAATTTATTTTCTTTTAAAAAAAATTTCCAGGTGTATTTACCATAATTTCAGGATTCACATCATGAGATTAAATTCTCAATTCACTATAAAACTTCTTAGAAATGAATGAATGTGTATACATCGAATCAAACAATACATTGACATGACCTAAACTAATAAATATTGTACCTAATACCACTTTATAAGATGACCTAACATCTACTGAAGTAGTTGCAAAGGATTTAACAACCCCTTTCTTCTTGTAGTCAAGCTGCTTTGCCTCATTTGAGTTCTTCATTGGACACTAATTTCCATAATGACCCATTTCATTACACTTAAAAAAATTTACTGATTGTAAATTATATTTTTTCTTACCACTACCCTGATCTTTTTCAGTGCAATATCGAGCTTTATATCCTATTTTAACACATATGTAAGACTTACCATAATTCAAAAAACATTCCCCAACATACTTTTTACCACAACATTAACAAACTCTAAACTTATTTTTCATACCATTAGACTTTTTTGAAGAGTTCTTCCCTTTCCTCTACCACATTGTCCTCTTATTATTTTATTTTTCAATAGAAACATGATCATCGAAAAACTACATTTCTACAATCTCTTCAGATCAAACAAGTTTTTCATAACTTTTTAACTCACGATAGGATAAATACCTTCAATATATTGTATTTAATCCTGAGTAAAAATAGTGGATTTTACTATCAAGATCTCGTATGAAATTTAGAGCATACTTTTCCAGTTGAGTGAGTTTCAATTCATAAGTAGCTGTTGAGTCATCCTCTTGCCTCAATTCATGGAATTGTTTTTCTATCCTAAGATTAACCACCATAGGAATATATTTCACTAGAAACATACCTTTCAATTAATCCCAATCAAGAGCATAAATCTCAATACTGTACCTAATTTTTTTCACCATCGACCGCTACTAATTAGCTTCACCATCAAAATGGTAGACCACCAGACTAAACTATTGATGTTCTGAACACCCCATAACATTGAAAATTTTGTCCACTGCTTTATTAAACCCTTCTACTAGCATAAATTCTGATGATCCTATGAATGATGGGGGGATTTTTCCTTATAAAATTCTCCATTACTGATATCTTATCTTGTGGTTGATATGGAGGTTCTCAGGAATAGATACTACTACTATTTATAGCATGAGTCAGCTATGCCATCACTGAAAAAAAATCAGTTCTGATTCTGATCATTTTAGGTTGCTGATTTGGAAGGATTTATTCCTTGTGAAGTCTCAAAACATATCTGTCATGTTTAATATGTGGAAAACCATATTGAACACAGAAATATCATAGGTGAAGAAACATGATAATCGGTAAATGATATATCATTTCAAAATTAACATAAATCAATTTACTCATATTAATTTAACAATACCCTAACTCCAAATGTTTTCTAAACCAAACTTTGATACCAACTATAAGGACCCGACCATAAAACCTTACATAATCTAGAATTAAATGAATAATTCACATTTAAGATTTTTTCAGGTTTATAGTTTTATAGAATTAGGCCGGAAATATTACATTACATAACAATAATTACAAAGTAGACACTTCTAATCAGTTTCAATTTATTCACAACGATAAAAACTCTTGAAAAAAAGAGTCATTTCGAGTTCCATGTTTTTGAAATCATGTGTTTTTCATGATCTTATCCTTGACCATATTTATCATTATGTCATGTGAAAAACATTTCAAAACATGGGATAAGAATAAAAGACTCAACAAGGGTTCTAAAATAGAAAAAGGATACATTAGTTCTTAATTACATACATAGCATAAGCTCTTTAACATACTTCATGAAATCATAAGATTTATGAATAACACAAACAAAAAATAAAATATAAAGGTACCTTGTTGCATCCATATCATACTTACATTGTAGATATCACTGCTAGGTAGGGAGTTACATTTGGAATACCCATCACAATATATTCCATAAATCTATTAGGAGAAACATTCACGTTTTCCATCGTCATGTTACCCAATTCATTAAAGATCTATCTTGGGCTTACCCACCCTTGGTTTATCACAGAACCACCTATATACATAAAAAAATCCCACGTACCATTAAATAATCATAACACATAAAACAAACATAAAGTAAAGATAACATTTCCATATTTCAATTACAATATATCATTTAAATATATTGAAATAAAAAATCCATTATCAAAATAATTTTCAATACCAAAATATTTTAAAAAGTATATGGTTTTTATTTTCCTTTTGAAAACATTATGATATGTGAAGGAAGCTATAGATCAAATAATACTTGGGATGGCAGAAAAGTTCGTTGTCACCACTTACATTAAAATGAATCATTAATTTTTCATTTATTACACACATCATAGAAAAATATTCCCATTGAATGAAATAAAAAGTAAAATTTGTTTATACAACATATAAAATAAATTCATGTATTAAAAAAATGCCTCAATGAATAGACATTGAGACGAAGTCCCTTACCTCATGTCCGATTGGACGCGTTCGTTCTTTAATATCCTGAATAACAAAATAATGTTAATTTTTACTTTATTAAAAAACATTATTCATTTTTATCATTCCTTTTATATAACCTATAACAATTTTATAAAAATTATGTAATCATTTATGTTAATAATGGTTGTTTTTTCAATATTTGATACTTGTGTATAAAATGGATTTCTTATAATTACATGTTGTTCATGTGGAAAAAATTTCATTATATGAAAAATGATATTAATGATTTAGATATAATATATATCATATATATATATATAAATATATCCATTATAAAGATGTATTTATAATAGTACATAACATTTATAGGTTATAAATGAAATGCGCCGTTCATGGAGACGGTTAGCCGTACGTACGCATGAATGCTACATTCATTTCTATTTCATACTTTATTGATATTAAAACATAATGATACATAGGTATATTATATTTCTAGTATAATATCATATAAAATATTATTAAAACCACCCTTTATAGATCCCACATATTTCATTAACAGGCCATATCACTTTGAGGAAGCGGTAGTTCGCACTTCCTCAAATGAAATTATCACTTTTACCCATAATAGAAACCATAAAGGTATGATATAAATGAAAAATATAGAAGAAAAAACAGAACAAATATTTTATCCTATATAAATATAATTACATAATAATGGCCACCATGAGATGCGATAGGAGATAATTGAACAATGATCGTTTCGGGAGGTGTTAGTTTTCCATCCAAAAAAACAATATAATCTTTACCAATTAGATGGAGGTGTGTGTATGTGTAATTAGAATCCTTATCATGACAACATCCTGGTATATTAATGATATTGGTTCTATTATTATTTAAATAAATATAATGATTTTGGGGGGATTGAGATGTAAAATAAAACGAAAGAACTAAAGAGAAGACGTTACATTTAAATTGGGTAACTCCCTTTGGTTTGAACAAAAAGGGCATGTTGATGTGCAATCTGCCTAATTTAAGGCTTCATAAAGGAGTATAGGGTTGTAGGGAGATTAATTGGGTAGAGTTTGAACAAGAAAATGCGATTGAGAGGTGTGAGTAATGGTTTAAAGGTGAGGGATTTTTATAAGTGGGAGAAGGGCTCTTTAGGGAAGTGTGAAAATATTATTTTATTATATAATTATTTTCAGTTTATAAAGGTCCGAAAATTATTAAAGTACACAATAAGATGACTCATGGTGGAAATAAAATCATACAATAAGAATTATATAGGTTTTGTATATTATTTTAATCTTTATAATCCTATTTATTTAAATCATTTATTAATGAGGTAAACACTTTATCATTATTGTGTCATACATATTTTAATTTATATAATGTCTAAATATTATTAAAAATTACCACGATGTTGTAAATATTTTTATCATTAAGAATAATATATATAGTCTAAAAGATAGATTATATAACCCAATATAGAAATTAATTTACTAAAAGATAATAGTTTATTTCATTTTTCTCTTTACCTTAAGTTAATTAAAATAAAGTGTTGTTGTAACTCCCATGTGGCCCCATGGGGTCCCAAAATTGAACCAACGATGATAATGGTCAGAATTGTATCATCCAATAGAATTAAGAGAGATGTTAGAGTAATTTTATATTATTATAGTAATATTTTTTTCCCTTATTTACCAGATTTACCCTATAAAAATGGTAAACAAAATATTCACTTAAGTAAATATTCATAATGCCTTAAAATAAAAGTTACATATTTAAAAAATTTGGAAAACCTAATTCCAAAAATTTAATCGACTATTTCAAATTCAAAACACAGAAGTGGAAAAAATTAAATTATAATTAATTTTTTCGGTCAAAACAAATGGCGTGTTTTAAAGAGATAATAACTATCAAAATATTGACACTTGTTTATGTACAATGTCAATGTGAAATTATTTCCTATAAAAAAATTGGATTAAATGGTAAAATTATAATTTAATTAAATATTAAACCCAATTAAAATTATATTTTAATCATATAAATACATTATATTAAAAGGAAATTTTGAATTAAAATACAGTATTTTAAATTTTCATAAAAAATTGAACTTCATCAGAAAAATACACAATATTTACCCAAAGTAAATTTCAATGTCCCAGTTCTATAGAAGAATTTTATTTTTCCCAATAGAATATATAAAAGTGAAAAAAATATATTAAAAAAATGGGTTTCCATCAAAAAGATGTAAATCGACTTTTTAATGAAAATAAGAGTATTTGTGCTTAAAATTGGATTCATTAAAATTTTAAGCCTCTAACTTTTATTAGATAAATGTAAAAACATTTAAAAAACATTTTTAATCATATTTTAGTTAGATATGTTAATTCCCTGTAATACAATGGCTAGGAGTTAACTACCATTTAAAATAATAATATTATATTATTATTGTGCAGTGTAAGATTTCATAGAGAATCGTTGTTTCAAATTAGGTAATCCATCAATCATTGAATCCAATTTAAAGTAAAATTAATATTTTATTCACAAAATATTTTCAAAAAAGAAAATTTTTTATTTCATTATTTACCTAGGATGTTACAATACCAGTACATGATAGTAAAAAAATAAAATAAAGGAATCAAGTTCACTTATTATCCCAATATGATGTATCCTGATACTAAAAATTACATTTTTTATTAGAGTGATATAGGGGTGCACCCAACATATTCATTTAATTATCCTGTTTAACTTTTCCACATAGATCATAAGATGTGGATTCATTCATCATTATAATTTATTACATAATTAAAAATATTTTAATACATATAATTAATTTCCCAATAAATAATTATTTTTTATAAATTTTAATACCATTCTTAGAAATTTTTTTATGTTATAATCTACAGAATTCTTTTTTCTAGGAAAAGTGAGGTGAAATTTTGATAGCATGACAATGTTACATGAAAAATAAAAAATGTGACTGAAGAAGGTTAATAGGTTATCTCATAATTTAGAAATAAATTTTATTTTAATGGTATATTAAAAAACATATATCATTATAAGAATATTAAGGTAAATGATTTAAGGAATATATAAAACATGGATGAATAAGAGAAAGAAAAAGATCCCTTATGATATTTCGACACTGTAATGGGTGTAAATAAAGGGTCGTGGGAGTATTAATATGAGTGAAAATGGGGATATCATAAATTATAAATTAAATGAATATAAAGGGAAATATTTAATAACTTATCCCAAAACAGTAAAATTTAATTTAATTTATATAACATTCTAGGATTTCATGAGTACAAATGAGATTAAAGAACTCCCATATAATGTTTTGGAATCATAACAGATTATTTGAAGGTAAAAATGGGAGATAATAAACAATAACTCATTAAAATAACATAAATTTTATAGTATTTGATTTCTATAAATAAATAACATCATAAGGAGTTACAATTATCATGAAAATTTCAAAATAAGGTGCTTTAATTAAAAGAAGGAGATGATGGTTAGGATCCCTTACTTGAGTGTGTGACTCCAAAGGAATAGTTTTGGATTATTGAGATCTTGGAGGATCTATGAGGGAAAGCTATGAATTTTATGGAAGAGTATTTTAGTGATAAAAGGAGTTTTGGTGAAGATAAATAGGATCATGGGTGGGTTTATATTGGAAAATATGGTTATTTCATTAATATTTTGGTTTTAGACTCTACATAACAAAATAACCAAATCCAAAAACCATCATATGGTATTTACACCTTATATCGACAAAATGAGAGTGGACTAACTTTTTTTATTAGTGGATGGGTAGAAACTAATAAAATAATTCCCTTCCTTAAGTGGAGGATATTCATAATCCCAATGAAATGATTTTAAGACCTTAAAAGACATTACATGTTTGGGAGGATTAATAATGGATTTATAAAATAATTCAAATAAACATAAAATCAAATTATTTTAAATTTAAAACATATATTTGGTATTTGATCCCTTTTATTGAAATTATTAAATAACTTATGGGTTATTAGGATGTCATAATACACAATATATATTTTTACAGTATTTAATTTATACCCAAAAATTCATCTATCGTAGAAAATTATAAAAAATTCACAATTTCATAATTTAAATATTATGATTTCAAATATAATGTTAATTTTATATAAATATTTTTATAATCATATGAATTCTCACTTTTAAAATAATAATCGACATTTACATAAAATAATATGAATTTTTAAATTAACAATTTTTCAAACCTTAGAAAATTTACATTTAACATTATAAAAATTATATGACAAATTATATTTATTAATCATTAATGTAATTAATATTTTAGTTAAAAATTATTTATTTCAAAAATACAAAAATTCATCAAAATAAATTTTTTAATTGAATTTTAATATAACTTTAAATACTATTATTTATTTTTTATAACAAAATAAAAAACATTATAAAGTAACAATAATAGAGGTAAAACAACTTCACTATCTAATAAAAAATAAATTTCATACTCTTAATGTTATGGTCAATATACATACTCCATTAATTAACCATGAAAAATAATTTTGAGTAATTTGAAAAAGGGTTGGACTTTTATTTGGTGATTCGCCACACATGGTCTGGGTTGTGACCTTTATGAGCTTGAACATCTCCCATAAACTGTTCTTCTCATGCTTATGTTATTGTATCTAATCATGGTATTTTTCAAGGGACAAGACCAGAAAATCCCTCACCCTAGGATGCTTCGATAAATAGGATTCATAGGGGATGATCCTACTAAACTAAGCCTTCACTTCTTATTTATATGTCATTTGGATTTGTTAATGCCCTATATTTATACTAACCATGTGACCACTAATCAAAATTTATATTATTAATTACTAGTAAACATAAAGGTCATTTAAATCCAATTCCACATAATAAAATAAAATAAGTTCATTTGTTTTATATAACCATATTTACAAAATAATGTGTTTAATTCAATTTAATGTGAAATTGTATTTATAATAGTTTGGGTCCTCATAATCATCCCCCATATGTAATTTTTAAGATGAATTTTTTTTACACACTAAAAAATATTTGGGTAACTCTATTTCATCATATCATCAGATTCAAATATTTATTCTTCAAACATGCAGTTTCTCTATAACAATTTGGCAAGGTGCACTATATTATTTTATAGCTCTTTTTTTTGAAATCTAATAGTTTTATAAGATGATATTTATAGTAAAGGTAATTCTAAAATGGTACCACCTCTTGATTGAGGACATGTTACAATTATGATATGTAAATCCTCAAAATTCATACATGGAATACGTAATGTACTTTAGATGGTTTCAAATGTAGGGCTCGTAAATATGGAATATTTATGATGCAGTCAACGATATAAAAATGGCTGATGTACCGAGGAAAATTCCTTCCCTTCTTCCCAAATCTCATCAAATTATTCCATGTATATATGGGGAGGAATACCATGTGTCTATTATCAAACTCTATGTCTCATCAATGATTTTCATAAAAGCACTTTTATCAGCTATGAGTAGCCTTTATGTACTGTTAAATAGTCTTAACCTTCTCAACAATTTCCTCAACCATTTTAGGATATATAAATTGTTTTCCCCAAATTCATCTTGACATGTATGTGTTATGAACCTCCTCCAATAAAGAGATTTATATGGAGGAATTTGGATGTTTTATATGGATTTTGTTTTCTAATAGAACATTACTAGAAGAAGATGATTTCCACATACTTCATTTACGTCAATTAAGAATACTCACAACATGTCCTCATGTTTTTGGATAGTATACTCATATTGGCCATCCTTTTGAGTTTGATAAGCTGTAGTGACATTCATATCGATGTGTACAAAATACTAGGGCATTTTTCTAATATGAAAGGTGAATCATGGATACCAATCAAACATAATTGATAGTGGTACACTGTGAAACCTCGCCACTTTTAGGATGTATATCCATGAAAGTTCATATAATGATAATATCTCTTGAATTGAGATAAAGTGATCAGTCTATGTAAGATGATCCATAATAACCAATATATGATTATTTCCACTAGATTTATTTGGATAACCAGTGAGAAATATCATTGTGATGTTATCCCAATTCAATTTCTGTATAGGTAATTGTTGCATTATCACCATAGAATTAATTTTTTAATCCTTCAATTTTTAACATTCCAGGATCCTTGATTTATATTTAGTGATCTCCTTCATCATATTTTCCCACTGATAATTATAATGGATATCTCGATACAATTTTTTTCTTCTTGGGTGAATGGAGAAATTCAAACAATGTTCATTAACAATCAATTCATTCTTTTACACAAGATGTGATGGAACACCTAGTGTTGATTGAAATTTCACAATTCCTTTGTCATTATAATATATTATTTATGATTTACATTTCCTTATTGGTTCCAAAATCATCTAAATTCTCACATAATTTAATTGTTTATCATTCTACGTTTCTATAAATTATGGTTGAGAAATCATTTGTAAAAGGATTAATTATGTTCCTTCATTTATGATTCCCATGTCTATAATCTTCAATAATTATAATATTAAATCCTTTTAAATTTTCATCATTTATAAAATTATTGGATACTTTCTACTTAGAGAATTCTCTACTTTTTTCACATTACTAGGATAGTAGTGAATTAAGCATTCTTAGTCTTCGATTGGCCTTAACCATCTTTATAATCACATATTACGCTATATCTATGTGAATATATATATATGAAATTTTTTTGATCCCAATATATTCCTTAAATCTTCACAAAGAGATAATACATCCATATTTTCAAATCATAGATCATTTAAACCGACTCCATATCATTTGATGGATGTTTCCATTCAGGATATTTATACTACATTGAAGAATATCCTATGTCTTGGTCATTATGCATCAACAAATAGCCTAATCCCATTTTCAAAGCATCAATTAATATTAATAATGGTTTTCCAATTTTGGGTAATCTGAGCATATAGGTAGTGGTAAAACTCATATTCAAATTATTGAATTATTATTCACATTCAAATTCCATGAAAACATGACTCCCACTTGAGTTAGCTTAGTAAATGGGATTGATAATCATGATAAATTTCTCATAAATTTGTGATAATATCTTGGAAACCCATTGGAATTGTGGATATGTATTAAAAAAAATTCCTTCAACCATCAACCAATTTATTTTTCCTTTTAATAATACATATATATATCCCATTTTTTTGTTATGATATAACCCATGAATGATATGTCATTAAACCATAACTCATAATTACTGTACTTTTCATAAATCTAATTCTTTTACAAATTATTTTGTACATTTCCCATATGGTCCTCATGATCCTCCTTAGTTTTGTAATTTATTATAATATAATCTATAAAGACTGCCAATAAATTGTTGAGGTAATCTCTAAATACTATATCCATTATTTCAATTAAGAATGCTGGAGTATTAGTGATCCCAAGAGTCATCACTACGAACTCGTAGTGCCCATACAATGTAAAAAAATATTCTTGGGGATATCCTACTTATTTACCCTAATTTTGGTAGTTCCATAACCATAGATCCAACAAGGATATTTATTACTCTCCACATATTTAATTTAACAACTCATCAATCTATGTAAGAGGATACTATTTCTGTATTGTGTTCTTGTTGAGAAAACAATAATGAATTCGAAGGCACAATGACCATTCTTTCTTCATGAAAAAGAGGACTTGTTAAACCCATGGCGATACACATAGGTGTATGAACATTTTATATAGATTCCCCTAAAGTTTTTTATTTATCTACTCAAGTCCCAAAACATCTATCTTGTAGATATTCTTTGGTATTGGAATCTTTATAGGTACATGTACTATAAAAATTTCATCCTCTCAGCTTGGATGTAGACCATGAAATTAATCATAAATCACATCATTGTATTCAATGACAATATATATGTCTTTTAGGATGATCATTTTCTTTGAGTAAATCATTTAATCCATAAAATGATATTCATAGGGAAATATTTTCCATTCTTAAGATCATAGTGAAAAATAAGATTCATCCTCCTCCTTGGATTTCTATAAAATCAATGGTTAACTCTACATATATGGATTTATTTCCTTCTTATGAAAATTTATCTTGAATTTATATATGTAAATACAATACATGACTATAATTTTGTTAAATTATTCTAAAGGTAGTATGAAAATGATCACTATGAAGTTCATCCCAAAACATATGACAAGGGATGAGTAATATACTGGGGTGAAATAATTTCACCATTTTTCATTTTCCCTGATACCTCTACTTTCAATATTTTTGGTGTAATTGGAATGGATATTTTATGATATCATGATATAAGTGAATTCATAGAATAATAAAAAATATATTTTCATTATTCTTGAATGAAAAAGTTGTCTACCTTTAACCACATAATTTTTGGGATCCACCATAGTATTTGTGAAGGAAAATCTCTCCCTTGTATCCATGGTGGTTGTCAATTTTCTCAAGAAACCCTTTGATTAGGGAATTAATTTTCAAAGTTCCATAGTTACTTATAGTTTAATAAATGAATAGTGAGTTATGGGTTAAAATGTAATCCATTCCTCCAACACATTAGTGGGTTTATACATTCTTCAAGTGTATGTCGGGTTTTCATCCTTCCCACACTTGAATAATTTTATCATCCAATTTAGGTAATTTATTGGGAACTTATTTCTTCAAATTTTAAGAATGTGATATAGGAATTTATTAGAACCATTAGATATCTATATCAGACATCTAGAAATAAACTCCACTTTACAATTTTTTCCCCATGATACCCATAATAATTACATATTTCTATTTATATATTGATTGAATATAAATAATTTCTTCATAGAAATCAACGTCATAGATCTATAGGGCTTTTCTTATATTGTGTTTTATCCCAAAAAAGAAGTGGTCGACATTGTATTTGTTTGTAACGACAAAATCAGAGGTGTATCAGGTATTTATTGTGATGTTTTCCACATATTACATAAAATACTAATTGTATTTTTTCATTAATGAAATTAAATCCATTTACATATTATGATAGGTCATTTTAAGAGAATATTTATTCAAAAACATTTTCTAGAATTCCTTTTCCACAATATCATCAATCTAATTCTTTGGATTTGTATTATTGATCAGTTTCCACCACTGGATAGCTTCTCCCTCCATTTGATAAATAGTTGGAAGAATATTCTATTGTTCATAAGAATGAAGGATATAGAATATATTATCAATAGAGCTGATCCACTATTCCATGATAAAGGGATCCAACTATCCATTGAATATATTATGAATTTTTCACATAAAGATATCAATTTTGGATTTCTCTCTCCTCGGGGGGGGGGGGGGGTGGATGTACCTCATGGCCCAATTTCTATTCAGAACCTGAGTCATCTTATAGTGTACCATCATGATGTTCATGATTCCTACTCCCAACAAGTTTTTCATCTCATTGGTTAAGTCATCACATTTTACTCCACATTGACTATTTTCTAAATTCATCATATTTATTGCCATTTTCTATAATAAATGGAAAAAAGGGGTGACTATTTTTTTACTATTAACATCATAAACGGTAATCATGTGAAATTAAAGGTAACAGCAAGAAAATTCATTTATTTCCTTAACTTGTTAGAAACATGGATTTAATTTATGTTATCCATGGTCAATTTACTATCTTATAATCATATGAGATTTTATGATCCCCTAAAATTAGTTTCTTAGGATCATATGTATTTACAAATGCATTTCCCTTGGGAGTATCAAGAGTGTTGTATAGTAAGGACCATTGTCTTGTAGAAGGTTACCCTATATTAGGCCTCTAAAACATTATCATATTTGTTAAATAACGTAATCTACACATACCAAAATTTTAGAAATCTTTCTTATACACAGTCTTATCCTTAAGTATTTATCAAGGTTTCTCTAATCCTAATCCCATAAATATTTAATAATTTAATCTAATAATAAAATTAATAACCATAATTTTCTTTTCAAATAAATACATTATTTATTTATCACTCTTATAATTATTGAAACATAGATGATTGAGAAGTCAAGTGTCGTATGGAAATTATTAACATTTGATAACAATATTTAACATTGAATACAACATATTTTTTTGAAATATTCATTATCATGCTCAAAATAATCCTTGGAACATATAAATTCATGTGATAACCTATGGACATAAGTAAGAAAGAGCTGAGCTATAAATCCCAACAATGGAATAAAATATAATAAGTGATCAATGATAGACAATATGTATATCAATGAGGAATAAAAGGAAAATGCATAATATGGCAATATATATCATGATAATCATAAATTGGGAAATGTGGAAACAACATCAAACATTGTATCATAAACATGGGTCAAGGATAAACCCGCCAATATATCATGATTGAAAAAGTACCATAAACGAATCAGGCTCACTCCATATCTCAACAATACATCTCATGATATTTAACGTTACCCAATGCATTGGAGTTCTATTTTGGTACACCCACCGTATTCATTTATTTCTAAAATATATGTGTGGTACATATTTCATACATTATTTTTTCATGTAATATCATAATTTATTCCACAATAAAAGAATGAGTAATATGTCTATATATGTCCCCAATGAATACGTATATTTTCCATAAGGTGAATACCTTTGATATAAAAATAGTTTTGGTATACACTGCACAATTGTTTTGGAATGGAAAATCACTGTGAAATTTATGTAGCATAATGGTGTTATGTCAAACTTTATCCAAGGGATTGATGAGATATAAATGGGCCTCTCAAAATTTAGACATAAATTGGATTGTAGGGGGGATATGTAATTACATATACCATCATTAAGAAGTTACATAGATCTTTATTTCTCATAGATTATTATTTCATAATTTAAAGATAAAAATATAAAATTAATACACAACTAGTATCTCAAGGATTTGTTCCTCATTAATATTAATACCATACATAAAATATAAAATATAAAAAATAAACATTTATTTAATTATTTCTTCTCAATCGTATTTTTTATCTTTTCATTCCCTTTAGTATAGGTATTCACCTATGGAGATAGATCAAAAGGGGGTGAGCTATAATCCCCATAAGGGGATATAAAAGAACATGAAATAAAAAAAATTGGGTGACAATAATAATTATAATCATAAAAAGTAATATGGTCATTATTATCTGAGGAAAAATTTATAAAAGTCTTAAAATGTGCCAATGCATAAAAATTAAACCTCTGTATTAGTGGTCAATGACCACATATAGTTTTCAACAAATATATAATAATATTCAGTATATTTCACTTTCTTCACGTTATATATCACAATACCCAATTCATTAGAGAACTATAAAATTATGGTCACACCCTTCACATCATAACATTTACATTTCACTATATAATTATGGGTGTACCTATCACATCATAATATTTACCCCGTCATACATGACATATAAAACATACATAAATCATAAGAAAATGGAATGGAATGTGTTTAATTCCATAAATAATACATTCATAATCCTAGTTTTCCCCAATTAAATAAGGAATATCATACATGACTTAAGATTCATATTCCTTGAGTGAAGAAGAAGGGACTCTTGATTGAAAAAGTTTTTTTTGAAACAAGGGTTCTTTTATAAATCATTGGGTTTTTCATAAACTAATGTATAAAACATTTATATTCTAAAAACGTTATGATAATAATGTATAATTTATATTTATAGAACATACATACTGAAAATGGGGTCATAGTGGGAAAACCAGATAAAGAGTGTTGGGTTTGAGAATTCCCCTAACCGTATGTCGGAATACTTTATTCCCATTAATATCTTGTGTAATGACACTAGATTGATTTAATAGAAAATAAATAACCATTTATACAATAATTTTATTCATTATGATTTTATTAAGTTCATTTATCTGGTTTTAAATGAAATCTATTTCATAAATTTTTCATTCAGAAACATATTTTTTCATGATTTTAAAGACTTGTTTTCTTCTATACATGAGTTGAAGTACAAGTAAAATGAATATAAATATAAATAATTATTATTATAAGTTAAAAATTATAATACAAAATCTTAAATGATCTTATTAAAAAATCACATGTTATGGGAATGAATCATTAGATAGAAGATAGTGAGGATCAATTTAGTTTAATTTTGGAGGGTTTTTCGATTACAACGAACTCATTTTGTTTTATCATTTTTATTATGTATATTGTATTTTATATAATATAAATTGGGTTTTATAAAACATGTTATATTATGTTTCAACCCTTATAATGTGTTTATTAATATCCCTATAGTAATTAATGTAAAATCAAAGTGCATTGCTCACGATGTCAGTAAATTTAATGAATAAAAGTGGGGATTTTATTTTTTGGATAAAAGAGAGAGATAGACAAAGGGATAAAAATATTATGATAATGGAACTTTAATTAACATGAATAAATTATATTATATCAAATATAATAGTGTTATCATGCCATTTGGATAATATATGGTGACAAAATGAGAATAAAAGGAATGAAATTGAAGGGAAATTAAATGAAAAGGGAATAGGATTGTATCCCTAAAATTTATTCTCTTTAAAAACCTTTTTAGGGAAAATAGTTTGGTATTATTATTAGAAAAATATCTCATAGACATTAGAGATGGTACTGAGGACATTGTTTGGTATAATTTGGATTTATTAAAAATCATTAGATGTTTGAGTAGAAGATGGTGTGAGTGTTGGTATTTATAGTGGAGGAGAGGGGTGTTTTCTCATTATTTTTATCAATAGTTTATTATTATTGTTGAATACTATGAATAGATTAAGAATTATCTATAAATATATTAAAATAATCAATTATGGTTCTATATTAATGTGCTAAGATCCACCATTCATCAAAATTAGCTCGAAACTTCATATATTTGGCATGTATAAAAAATTATGGTACTTTACTATTCATAAAAAATGTATTTCGAAAAAAAGCTATAACTGCACCCTATCAATTTTTTAATTTTTAGAATTTAAAATTGAATTCCATTTTTGGGAGACTAATTATATAAGTATTTCAAAAAAAGCTATAACTGTACCCTATTCATAATTTGGTTATATGGACTGATGTTGAAAAAATTATATATAACTTTAGTGACAACCATTTTGGGTTAAACTGTGGGTTTGATTAAATAGAACATGTTTTGATTTATAACATAAATAAAATTGTTCAATGGTATTACATTACCATAAAAAATATGTATCAAATATATAATAATCTGCTTCAACTATAATAAAAATGATTTTAGGACAATAATTAACGATATAAATTGAAAAACCATTGTCCATGAATGTGATAAATTAACACATCTCAAATGGTGTATTCATTTTTTGAAATATAATGTAGGGAAAGGAGAGATGATAAAGAAATATCCCATTAGCATAAAAAAAATTCAGTACATGTATGTTATTGGAGTTATATTACTATTTGAGTGAAGAGGTGAGGAAAGAAAAAAGAAAAGAAAATAACTTAAAAGAAATAAAAGTATTTGAAAGAGGAGTTTACCTATGAAGTTTATCTCATTGATAACCAATTAAATGGAGAGTTTATGGTATATTGAAGAGACATGGGGTTGTTGGACGTCTGAGAGGTGATTGGAGAGATATTTGGGAAAAATCATGGAAATGTACAGGGCTTGAGAGGAGTGGAGAGAAGAAGAAGTGAGGGGGTATTATAGTGGAGGAGAGGAGGGTTTTCATAATTTTTTAATCATTACATATTTAATTGACCTCAAAACCAGAAATAGTGACTATTCCATAACCAATAATAGTAATAAATAAATGTGACTTCGAACTAAATGGTCTTATATCATCAGATCATCATCAAGGACTCAATATTTCAATTATTTAACATTTATAGTACATTGTCTTATTTTACTATTCATAAAAATTCAAGTATTTTAGAAAAATACTAAAACATCACCCTAACCATTATGTGATTTGTAGATTCCAAAATTAAAATCCATTTTTCAAAAATAATTTTTTAAATATGATTAATTTAATATTTAAATAAAATCATAATTTATTATTAAAAACCCAGTTTTATAATATTCATTTATTTATTCTAAAATATATGTACGTCATAATTTAACTTTAATATTAATTTAATACTCTCATAGGTAAATTTACTATTCATTATGGTATATATCTATTCAAAATGGAATAATACTATTCATAAGGGTAAATTACTATTCACCAAAAAATAATGTTTTCCTTATTGGAGTACAAATAACATACTGATCGCCATAATGTATGAAAAAATTTTAAATTTCCCAACACATAAGTAAAAAACATAAGTTTAAAAGTCAAATAGTACATAAAATTTAATTTTTTTTTTAATTTCATTACATATTTATATGAAATTAAATTACATTTATATAAAATTGGGTCATTACATTCTTCCCCCCTTATTAAAACATTCCCTCAAAATTTTATTTTACATTCTTAGACAAAAATAGGTGATGGTACTTTTCCTTCCTTCCATCCTCCAAATCCCATGTACCCTTTTCGTACTTATTGTTTCTCTATAGTATTTTGACCATGTGATTAGTTCTGTTGCATAGAACATTATCTCTACGATCCAAGATCTTCACTAGAAGCTCCTCATAGGAAAGATCATCCTCAAACTGTACCACCTCTAAAGAGAGTACATGTGAAGGGTCTGGTATGTACTTTCTTAAGAGATATACATTAAAGACATCATGTAAATTTGACATGGTATATGGAATTGTAAGTAGATAGGAAACTACTGTAACTCGTTCAAGGATATCAAAGGGGAAGGTATACCTTAGACATAACGTTCCTTTCTTCCCAAATCTCATGACCTTCTTCCACATAGAAATGTGTATAAATAACATGTATCCATATTTGAACCCAAGGTCTCATTGACAGTTATCTTTATAACTATTCTATCAACTTTGGGCTATGTTCATAAGCTTGTGAATGGATTTTACCTTCTCCATCATTTTGTCGACCATTTTAGGTCCTATAAGCTTATGCTCACCAAAATCATCCTAACACGCTGGTGTTGAAAACATTTTCCCATAAAGGGGTTCATCTTGTGCCATTAATATGGTTGAGTTGAAGATATTATTATAGGATAATTCGACTAGAGGAATATGTTGGTCGTATAATACATTCAATTCCATAGAACATACTCGCAACATGCCTTCTACTGTCTAAATAGTTCTCTCAGATTGGCTATCAATTGGAGGATGACAGGTTGTACTGACGTTCATTTCAGTGCTTAGATCATGTTGGATACATTTCCAAAACATCGAGGTGAATCTTGGTTCATGATTAGATAAAATAGATAGTGGTACTCCATGTATTCCTTACTACTTATTTGAGGTTAATATGTGCATGTTTATCCAATTAAAAGTCCTCTAGAATTGTGATAATGCAATCTATATTTGTAAAATGATCCACAATAATCCATATATCATTGTTTCCTCTGGATGTCCTTGTATGTCTAGTGACAATGACAATCGTAATGTTCTCCTAATTACATGTTGTTATATGTATTGATTGCATCATCCCCTTAGTCTTTTTCCTCTCATACTTCACTTGTTGACCTATCAGTCACTTTGATGTACATTAAGCAATGTCCCCAATCATATTGTCCCACCAAAAGTTTTCTTAGATATCTCGATACATTGTTGTGCTCCATGTGTGGATAGAGAATGTCAATATATGTGCATCATTAAAAAGATAATTCTTTATATTTGGATAGGATGGTACACATAATCATGACCTAAATAATAAAACTCGTTCCCAATCCACCTTAAACTTTGAGGATTTTCCAATTCTGATAACTTCCACCCTTTTTATAATTCACACATCTTTTCTTTGAGCATCATTAATTTTCTCCAAGCGAGATGGTGGAAAAATCATTTGAGAATGAATTTATGTTGTTTCTCCCTTAATGATTCCCATGAAAATATTTTTGATATATAATATGATCATATCCTTTTCAATTATCATCCTTGATAAAGATGTGGTATCTCTTCTACCTAGATCATCTGCCACATTATTTTCCTTATCGGGAGAGAAGTAGATTGAGTAGTCACAATCCTTGATGAGATCAATCCATATTTTTTGGCACATATTAATCTCGTTCTGTGTGAATATATATTTGAGACTCTTGTGGTCAGTATATATCTCACACATCTCCCCACACAGATAATGCCACAAGATTTTCAACATAAAGATCACAATCGCCAACTCCAAATCATGTATGGGATAGTTTTTATCATTTATTTTCCACTTCCTTGAGGTGTAGGATATCATTTTATCATTTTCCATCAACAGGCATCCTAATCCCTTGTTTCAAGAATCTCAATACACCACAATGGGTTCTCTACTTCTTTGGAGTGTGGGTATTGGTGTAGTGATAAGACACTTTTTCATCTCCTCGATTAAATCTTCACATTCTTGATTCCAAACAAACATTACTCCATTCCATGTAATCATTGTCATTGGGTTCTAAAATCAGGAAAATTTCTTCACAAGTCATCAATAATACACAGCAAAACCCAAAAAAATGCGGATCTGTATTATAGAAGTTGGTATGGGCCACTCTTTAAATGTCTTTATCTTGGAAGGGTCTACAAACATATATATTTTTTGATAACATTCCCGAAGAATGATTCATCCTCCATCAAGAACTCACATTTACTGTACGGTTCATAAAACTTCTCCCTTTATAAAGCTTTTAACACATTATTCGATTTCTCCATGTGTTCCTACTTTCTCTTTGAGTGTATTAGAATATCAACAAAAAAGTCTACCAAAAAATTTTCAAGATAATATCTAAAGACAATATTCATTAAATCCATGAAAATTGTTGGACCATTAGTGAGTCTTAAGGGAATCACTATGAACTCATATAGTCCATACCTCGTTCGAAAGGCAGTCTTTGGAATATCATCTTTCCTCACCTTTAATTGGTGATATCCCAACTAAAGGTAGACCATAGGGAAATAACTATCCCCAAAAAGATGATCGAACATGTCATTAATCCATGGTTGGTGATATTTGTTCTTTATCATGATTATATTGAGTTCATGGTAATCAATGCAGAGGCACAATGATCCATCCTTCATCTTGACGAAGAGGACTGGTGCACCCCACGGTGAAGCCATCAGACGTATAAAACCATTCTCTAGATTCCCATGCAATTTCTTCTTTATCTATTCTAGGAAAACGATAGAAATAATGCAATGTTTCACTGAGATAGAAATAGATCCCGGGATATGTTCAATTGAAAACTCAACCTCTTTGTTAAGAGGAAGACCTGAAAACTCTTTAGGGAATACATCTGTGTTATCCCTCATGATGGGAATATCTTCAAGCATGATTACCTCATGTGTTTCAATAATTTTAATTAGATATATGTTCTACTATTTCAACAGTATCCACACATGAGACCATTATTATAAAATAGATTCATCTTCCACATTACACATGTAACGAATCAGAGGATGCTTTGGGATGTAAAGAGTGATCTCCCTTGCCCAACAGATTATGATTGATTGTTTAAAGATTTCCAATATAAGACCATGATACCCTCAAACTCCACTAAAGGATGCACAATGAGATTTGCAGGGAGGTTCAGTCCAAAAACAATAATCGTGGAGGAGTTATAAAAATGTAATTCAACGATTTTCCCATTCATTGTTCTCATAGAATTAATTTTCTCCAAATTTCAAGGTGGTGTTTTCACAGTTATACGAGACTAGAAAGATATTAAAGAATGAAATGAAATATAATCAAGTATTTCATTCTCTATTCATGAATGAATAACTAGTGTACTTGTCATCACATCATCATCTATCTCTACATCAGAAGTAGTGATAGTAGAATCCCTTTTGTGTTGCCTTAGAGGTTGTTGTTGATTTCCTATGACAACCCTTGTCTTAGGGAAATTGTTTTCATAATTTCCATGCTACTTGTTGTTGTAACACTACACTAAAAGCTGATTTTTTATCTATGATGTACTTTCTTCTACCACATTAGAGGTTTTATTCATATGCCATTAGCAGTTCTTATTCAGATGACCAGGAATTCCACAATTAATGAAATTATTGGTTCCATTTAGACAGTTCCTAGAGGCTTCTTCCAATAGCTTTTAGAAAGGGAAAAGTCAGGATTCTTTCCATCATGAAATCTGTTCGATGAACCACCCATGTTTTTTCCATTTTAAAATTATTGTCATTGGACCCATGGGACCACTGAGAGTCTCCAATCTTTATCTCAACATTGAGATCACAATAGACAATATCCTCATAACTGTCAAAGTCTCAAATTTCCAAATCATTTTGTAGACTAAGATATAGTCTTCTAAAGAAGTGATCCACCTTTCTTTCAATTTTCAAGAAAAAGCCCGATCCATACCTTACATGCTTTTTAATTTTTTCATCATATGCCTATATGGACTCATCTACCAATTACATGAGTTTATGTAACGCCCTTTCCTTCTTGAGATGAAGGGTTCATGGAACTTATTTTATGAAACACATCCTATTGAATTCGTCCCAATCCATGGAATCAATTTCTTCTTGGTACATTTTATTCTTGATCAGTGTCCACCACTTATCAGCTTCCCCATAAAAATGATAGACCACCAGAAAAACATTATATTCTTTAGAGTACTGGAGGACTGGGAATATATTTTCAATGGTGTTAATCCACTGTTTCCCGAGGAGGGGGTCAGAAGATCTACTAAACATGGTATGCCATAACTGCATGAAGGATTATAAGACAACATACTCTTTCCATGTAATAGGAGAGAATTACTCATGTTTCATGTTATTATTTATATTTTGACCCTTCTGAGAAAGTACTAGCATGATGTTTTGAGAACTCTCTTCCATCATATCATGCATATCATTAGGTCAATATTCAAATTTACTATCACGTTGGTTGTTGGAACAAGTTCTTCAATTTCCCGCCATTAAATAAGAAAAATAACATATAATTTGAGGGACTGAATTCTTAGCTATTTAGCATAAAAAGGAATCTCTAAACATTAAAGGATAATCTTATAATGAATAATTATATCCTAACATGTCATTCCTTATATTATAAATCTATGTTATCCTCCATATATTTCATAACATATACTCTTATGGGATTTGTTGTCCCTTTATAATTTTTTGTACTAAGCTCATGAATCTACAAAATCATATTCCCTAGGAGTGTCATAATGAAGAATGTGGAAAGACCTATTGTCGTGCACCAGTTCCAGTTTGAGTCTAGCTCAAAGTATTATTTTGGGTCTTACCCCTAGATACATATGTTCCAGAGCCACATCTTTGAGATCGTATCCAGAAAGTGATTTATTTTCCTGATAAACCACTTAACAATACTCCCCAAAATTTCGGCATCTTATCTTACAATTTTTCTCATCCTTGTGTTTCTCAATAAGGTTCTCTATTCATAATCACCAAAAATAGCTAGACTATCCTCTGATACCAACTGTAGAAATAATTACCATTTCATATAACATTTCATTTTTTAAGAATAATTATACATCATAGTACAAGCCAAGGATTTCTAAGTCTAGTGTCTTGAAAGACTAGGTACATACAACATAAAACATGGGGATAAAAAACACTTCTTTATTTAATCACCATAAAGAGGTAATGTCTTCTTTTGAGCCCTTACATCTTCATAGGGTGCCCTGGGGATAACATGAACAAATGGATGAGCTAAAAATCATAGTAAGGGAATGAATATAAGGATACATCATATGAACATAATTTAGGAAGCATGACATAATGATATCAAAATCATGGAGCATATGAAATCATATTATATAATCATGGGATCATATAAACATGGAATCATATAAATGTGGTAGAATCACAAAACATGTATTTAGTATAGTTTAAGGCTAACCACCCTCCTCGTTTCCCATTTAAGTATGGATCGAAGCTAACTGCCAATCTAGATTCCCATTTTAGTACGGGTCAAGGCTAACCGCTAATCACAATTCCCATTTTAGTACAGGTCATGGATAACCTCCAATCTCGTTTCCCATTTTAGTATGGGCCAAGTCTAAGCCCCAATCATATTTCCCATCCCATCTAATGTGTTTTAACATTACCTAATGCAGTGGAGTACTATCAAGGGTAACCCATATAAACAACTTTATAAATATTCTTTCCACATAAATATTTATACCCAATCCACCATACTTAATTATAGTGGTACCCATGGAACAAATTGGGTACCACACTCATGACATAAAGTATAACCAATTGGCATATCATTAAATTTTCCATGAAAGAAAAGAAATAGGACATACATGGAGTTTAATAGGGTAAAGAATCCATATAACATGGTAGGTTATGTCCAAAAAAATTGACAACATATAAGAAATGTATTTGAGAAATATTAGCATTAAAAAAAATTTGTGCATTTTTAAGGAAAATACTATAGTGATTTTAAAATAGAAAAGCTGAAAATATTTTATATAAAACCAAAATTTAATGAAGAACGTTTTCATAATAATGAGAATTATTTTATAACGACAATGGTGGCTAAAAACATGAGATAGAGTGCACTTGAAAATGGGAAAAATTTTTGGAAGATCCCTTAAAACAGGTTATCTTATTAGAAAGTTCTAAGGTGGAAGTCATTTAAAAAACATTTATATCCGCAAATGGGAGTGATGAAAGGGTTTTGATAAATTATTTTTGTGAAAATAAACATAATTTGGAATATGTACATAAAGAGATAAGATGACTCTATTTTGACATAATGAACAATAAGGCTACCCGAAAGAACGGTAGAAGGTTCGGGTTGATTTTGTTTCTGTTTATCAGCATGATGTCGGGTGTACCTAAGAAGGATTGAAGACATAGAAAAGGGTTTTATCATCACATATACATCATGATGGAAGTACGGGGGAGGTGTTCAATTTTACCCCATCATTTGGTATTACACATTAATAGGCATATCATAGAGGACAATCTTGATTTAAGAGTGAAAGAGAGAGGATCACATATCTTCAGTCTGGTGGTGTTCTCCACTTGTTATTAATGACCTAAATAATACAATTTTGTTTATTAATTAAAAATTACATAACATCATTTATATGTAAAGGATTTATTATAAACTTTTTAATTCCATACAATATCTTTTAAATGGGTTAGGTTTCACAATTTCATTATTCATGACCATTTTTTTCTTTGTTTTGTAGATTGGTTTACTTATATTCATTTTTTATTAAACACATATTACGACAGTGGTTTTACAGAATTTAATTTTTATGTTGTTAGTGAACATATATAATATTACATGGTTAAAATCATAATTTGGTTTCTTGGAATGATGTTGAACCATTATATATAACTTCAGTGAAAATCAGTTTGGGTTAAATGGCAAGTTTTATTACAAAGAACATGTTTTGATTATAACATACTAAAATTTGTACAAAGGTATTACAAAACAATATAAATAATATATTACATATATAATAATATGGTTTAACCATAACAGCAATGGTTTCATGACCATAATTAATGTTAGAAATTGATAAACTGTTGTCCTTGAATGTGCTAAATTAACACGGTGTTTTCATTTCATTCAATGAAAATGTAGGGAAAATAGAGATGATAATGAAATATACCATTAGAAAAAAATGTTTTCTACATGTATGTTACGATAGTTATCATACTATTTCAGTTACGGACTTCGAGGAAGGGAACATGAAAATAAAATATATTATAAGAAATAAGAGAATTCGAAAGAGGAATTTACCTCTTGAGTTTATCTTCTTTGAGAACCACTTATTGGGATAGTATTTGTTATTTTGAATAGAATAGGGGTTTTTAGACTTTGGGGATGAGCTTTGGGATAGATTTTGGCAGAATATTGGCATGGAAGAAGGCTTGAGAGGATTGGAGAGAAGATGGTGCAAGGGGGGTTTTATACGGGAGGACAGGAGGGTTTTTCTAAATTTTTAATCATTAGTTTATTAATTGACCTTAAAACTAGAAAAAGTGATGATTCCAGGACCAAGAATAGTAATAAATGCATTTCACTTCCAACCAATTGGGCTTAAATCATTACCTCATCATCAATGACCCAATAAATCCATTATTTTGCATTTATCGTAAATTGTTGTATTTTGATATTCATCAACAATTCAAGTATTTTAGGAAAATCCCCAAAATTCATCCTAACCTTTTTTTTGATGTATAGAATCAAAAAATGTAGTTCGTTTTTCAAAAATAATTTTCTAAATATTTATAATTTAATATTTAATTAAAATAAAACATTATTATTAAATACCAATTTTTAAAACATTCATTTACTTATTCTAAAATAAAGGTACTTCAAAATTTCAGTTGAATATTATTTTAACACTATCATAGTAAGTTCCCCTATTCATTTGGGTTTGTCACTATTCATAATGGTATATTATTATTCATAAGGGTAGGTGACTATTTAGCAGAAAATTATGTTTGACTTATCGGACTAAAAATAACATACTGATAGCAAACGTGTATGGCGGATTTTTAAAATTCCAAACACCGAAGGGACAAAATTACGTTTAAAAGACACATAACACATAGCAGTTCATTATTTTGTGATTTCATGACATATTTATAAGAATGAAATTTTTATTTATAAAACATTGGGTCGTTACACACACCTAGCCCCATACATAAATATTCACTACTATTAGGTCCACTAGGTTAGATACCCTAAGAGGGGGGGTGATTCAAGGTATGACAGATTAAAACAACTGCCCCTATTGATCTTGTCTCACTGTTAAACAAGAAATTATTCTCCGTCTTTCCTACAGTAAGGTATAAACTGAAACTAAAACATGCACATTGACCCATAGCTTTTTACTTGGTTCACCCTCACTGGGAAACGTCAAAGGGGCATACACCGACAATGTACTGATGTACCAAATACACTAAAAGTGAATTATTGTTTATAATGTTCAGGATGGATCACTTCTATTCCCAGGATCACTGCCTTTACAATGTATAGGGCTAGCTCACTACTTTCCCAAGGGTCACTCCATGTTTCCCTCTCGCTGGCTCACTGCCGATGGAGAAGATCCATTCTTCCACATCCATTTCTCACTGCTCTGGAAAGAATCCACTCGCAGTTTATAGACCTGTAGGTCTCTTCATTATCACTAATGAATAAATCCTCTTTTTTACGTAGAAGCGCCGTTGAAGTCCAATATTCACTTGTAGATGAATCTCACATTGTACCGAATGTATCGGGAAATAATCCAGCTTTCACGTAGCCCTGAATATCTCTCGTGCTTCAACCATACCTGGCTCCCTTCTCTAAGCCAGCACGCAAGTCTCCACGTGAAAGTTTAAACCGACATGCAATTTCACCGCAACCAATTGTGAGACACTAGCTTCTGCAACTCCAAACATGCGTAACTCGCACCCTTTTACACCAAAACCAATATTGGCGCACAAACACCAACTATAATGCTTCTTCAAATCTTAGAGCACAAGTGTTACCAAACCACTTGTGCGACACACCCTTCTTCAACTCAAATCTTGGGCGAATCCCTTCCTTTCTCGACCAAACCACTTTGGACGTGAAACAGTCAACTAGCACACAACTTCTACTTGCGCGACCACACCACCACTTGCGCGACCACCACACCTAATCGATGGGAATTGTGAAATTCTCAAAGTGTTGAAATCACAAAGAATGAGGAGGGTCCAACATCTATTTATGGGAATTTGAACACTCTGTATGATGGAGTGCAAGTCTCATTTCAGCGTGCAAGCCTCTATCGTGCAAGTCACTTGTGAGACCAACTCTAAAACATGGGCTCCCCATTTTTCTTTTCCATTTTTTTATGTTATGATCTTGAAAAACATATGGCGTGCAAGTTATCTCTACTTCAAGAAAATGTTGCGCATGTCCTTTTTCCAATACAACTTTTCTCCATTTTTCGATTTTCAGGCCCAAGAATTTTTCAAACACAGGAATACGGCACCACCTTGTATCTGCACTTTTTGAACCACCTTATGATCATCCATTCCATTGTCGACATTCATGAATCAAACATGGATTGTTAACCATAGCCCTTCAACTCGACATCCCACCATGAAATCCCCTTTGTCAAAAAATATGTATGTCATGGTTTCCTTTTTCAACAAACACAAAATAGATTCCCACATTGTCAACAAACTCAATCACCTCAAAAATTATTCAATGACACCTTGTGGTATTTTTTCCCAAAAATATTCCCATTTTTTTGTTGAAAAAGCTTCCAGAAATAGATAAATCATTAATTATTCAGTCTCCATTCTCCTTTTGTTATTCCGATAGTGATCAAGGATTTCATTAGTACATACTCTAAGCCCTCATGAGCAATGATCGGCGTGAGAAAAAAGAGTAAATGAAAATTTCATCAATGAATCACTTCAACTCTGACATCCACTGTTGACACCAAACTAATACCAATTTTTGGAAATATTATTTCCACATTCCAAAACCTCTCTTATGATTTTATCATGATCCTCACCTATCGTGATATCTATTCTTTGATTGATCACTTCTAGCATCGTCAGATTAGATACTCCCCTTGTCTTCTCACAGCTTTAACTCTGGTCAGCTGCAAATCCTCTTCAGTATTATTGCATGTGTTGTCCAAGCTATGTTCTGGCTATGAAAATCGAACCAGCTTCAACTACCACGATCTGGATGCTCTACCTATTAGCTTCTCCTTTTATATTTCATGATTTCTTAAATAGCCACACTGTCTCCCCCTTGAACAATCATTATTTTCTCCCACTTTTTCAATGAACCCAAAGGTAACTCTTTTGTAGTATATAACAGAGTAGAAAACACATATGAGTACACTAGGGAAAAACACCTCATACCTCAGGGAGAGGGCAGGCCACATCCACACTTTCCATTTGTGGGGAGTTGACTAGACACCTAGAGCAAGCTAATGCCTATCAAAAACTTCTTTGGGGAAGGCCTTTGTCAGAATATCTGCAACTTGTAGCTCTATAGGATCATACACCAACTTCACATGACCTTTCTCCACCTTCTCCTTGATGAAATGATATTTTATCTCAATTTGCATTGTCCTTTACAAATGAACATGATTTTTGCTGAGATTGATAGCATTTGAGTTATCGCATGGGATTCTGATCGGAGACTTCACATCAACTCCCATATCATCAAGTTACTTCTCCATCCATAGTAACTATGTACTTTCTTGAGTGGTCACCATATACTTAGCTTTTGCGGTGCTCAATGAAATTCAATCTTGCTTCTTGCTTAGCCAAGAAATACAATATCCGACAAGATAGAAAGAACCACCTGGCATTGATTTCTTATCACCCACTGAACCGGCCCAGTCTGCATTAGTATATCCCAAAAAATCTATCTAATATTTTTCATTATATGTCAAGGTGAAGTCCATTGTGCCTTTGATATACCGAAATATTCTTTTCACTGCAATCATGTGGATTTACTCAAGATTACTCAGATATCTCACTGCTTGGCATGTGGAGAAAATAATATCAGGCTTTATAGCAGTCAAATACCACAAAATTTCAATAATATTCATGTATTCTGTGATATTAACTACCTTGCCATCATCATCTTTGTATAATTTCGTCCTTGTAGAAACTGGAGTCTTAATCTCCTTGGAATTTTCCTTTCCCAACATTTTCAAAACCTCCATGACATATTTTTATTGAGAAATGAATTTTCCATTCCGTACTTATGTCACATGTAGACCAAGGAAAAATGTTAGGTCTCCAATCATTGACATTTCAAAATCATTTTTTTTGAATTTTGAAAATTTTCTGCACTGATCTTCATCTAATCCTCCAAATATTATGTTATCGACATAAACTAACACCATCATCCTTTGATTACCGTTGTTGCAGAAATAACGATTGTAATCAACTCCCCCACGCTGGAAACCAAGATTATTCATGTACTGATCATGTCATGAGTACCATGCTCTTGGTGCTTGTTTATTCCCATAAAATGCCTTATTCAGTCTACAAACCTTGTTCTCATCCCCGTGAATGAAAAAACCATCTGGATGCTCAATATACACATCCTCCTCCAGAACCCCATTCAAGAATTCAATTTTGACATCCATTTGGAACACTTTAATGTTCTGTTGCATTGCAATGGCTAAGAATAATCTTATTGTATCTAGCCTTGAAACCAGTGCAAATGTATCATCAACATCTATTCCCTCTATCTGGGAGTATCCTTTGAAAACTAGTCATTCTTTGTTTCGAACAACTATACCATATTCATTCATTTGTTGCGATAGACCCATTTATTCTTGACAAAATTTGTATCTGTTGGTCTCAAAAAAACCTCTCACGTATGGTTCTTCTCAATCTGAACAAGATCTTCATTCATAGCCTAAACATAGTTTTCATCTTCATCTGTATCAACAAATAATTTCGACTCTACCTGAGAAAGTAAATATGTCTGCTGTAGTGACATCATTCTTCTTGTCTGAACTGGAGCTACCTGATCACCAATGATATTCTGCCTATCAATTTTAGCTCGGCTCTTTGGCTTCCTTGCAGACACATACATGACACTTTTTTGTTCATAATTAGTGTCTTCTTCAAAGTCAGCATATACCACTTCTACTCCTCCTGTGTTATTATTATCTTCATCACTTACATTATGAAAATTTACACTATGATGTTGAATATTTTCTTCATTTTCCACAATAGTGACGTTATAGCTCTCGACTACTTTTCCCAGCCTATGGTTAAAGAATTTTAATTCATTTCTTTTTTCCTGATTAGCACAGAAATATTCCCTCATCTCCATGTGATTCAAACATCCTATTGTTTTCATTGTTGAGAATGAAGCACTTACTACGAAATATTTGAAAGTATTTAATTTTTGGATTCTTTTCTTACCACATTTCATATGGAGTCTTTCCATCCTTCAGACACAACAAGTCCCTATTTGAAATGTAGTCTGATGTCAATATTGATTCCTTTCATACCTTCTATGGTAGGTTTTTTTTCTATAAGCATTGTTCACTTCATGTTGTTAATGATCCAATTTCTCCTTTCAACCACTCCATTCTGTTTGGGAGTTCATTCTGAAGGAACCTGATGCCTTATCCCATGTTTCCTGAGATACTATTCCACCTGACTCTTTGTGAATTTCATACCATTGTCTGTACGAAACATTAGAATTTCATGTCCAAGCATCCTTTCAAATTCCCTTCGGTACTATTTTAGGTAGCTGAACACATCGGATATGTGGGTAATAAAAAATACCCCTTCCATTTTTCAATAGTCATCAATGAAAAGAAAGCAATAATTCTTTCAATCAATGGATCTTGGTGAAATAGGTTTACAGACATCAACATGAACCAATTCAAGCACTCTTTTCGAATTCGTTTCCTTCGATTTCCACGACTTTTTAATGATCTTCCCTTGTTGATAGGCGTCGCACGTATGTGTACGATCACATGATAGCTTAGTGAGGTCTCTTGATGCTTCAAACATTACCAGATCTTCTAGAGATCGTTGAAAAATATGACCAAGTCGTTTATGCAACAATTTGTTTTCTTCATCTCAGGACTAAAAGCACATGTCATCTTCTCCACATATAAGGTATATATTTTCCTTTGTTATTTTTACCTATATAACCACTGTCCCATATCTTCCTTTGACAATACACACCATCTTAGTAAACCTTATACAATGTCATGAGTCACATAGTTAACTGATGTTGATCAGATTGTCATTGAGGCCTTCTACTACTAAGACATCCACATGTCTCATCTCTTTTCCCCCAAATGTGGTCTTTCCTGATCCAACAATCTTCAGGACTTCATCATTTCCAAATTTCAAAACTCGTTATTTTTTATATTTTATGCCTGTAACAAGATTCTTTTCACCTGTAATGCGAGAAGTGAAACCACTATTAAGGATCTACACACCAGAGCGATCTGATGCCATAAGAGAAATTTCTGCCCCCACATCCTTTTCATTCTTCTTCGTCTTGTTCCAAATTTCTGCCTTCACACTCAGTATGGATTGAGACTTCTATTCTTTCTCAGAGAATGATGGACCAACTTCATCATGCAAAACCGCAAATCTATTCTGCATTTTTTACTCACATGTTGGTTTATTGATCTGTTTCTTGGGAATGTTTTGTTTCTACTTTGGCACATTCCTCTATATGGTCGAAGTGCAGTACATAGCCATGTTCCCAAATCCTCATCACCAAAAACAATGACCATTAAAATATGTTCTAGAAAACCATTATCTGTTTTGATTCCACTGCTGTTTTTGTTCCCTTTTATATCTCATGGTAATGGAACACACATACTGTGAATGTCCCATATTTCCACAACAATATCACCGTATATAAGTTGCATTCCTTCGTGTTCTTTCTGCACTATGATTTTATCCTTGGGATCACTGAATATTCTGATTTGTCTTTGTTCCCAAATCATCCTTCAATCTCAGGATGGTTGCTTGCAGTCTGACTTTAATTTTTTAATATTTTTGTTTCTGCTCAAGCACTAAATAAACCTTTTCATCTGAGATCAATTTATCTTTCTTTCCTGCTAAACTACTATCATCCTCTTTCATCTTTTCTAACATCTGAATGACTTGATTGTCTGATATCATACTGGGGGTCTTTATTTTTTCACGATCCATCATTTTTCATCGCAGACTAACCACTTTGTCTTCATGTTCTTTGATACACTTGACATGATCTTTCACTTTTCTATTCAAGCCATCGATCTCCCTTTTTTGTTCTCCAATATTCAGCTTATACACACTAACTGATTCTGAGTTCTCTGGTGTTGATAACATGAGTTTATCAATTTCTCCCATCAACGTAGACTTCTCTTATTTCTTCTACTACATATAGAATTTTGAATCGCAAACACCATTTTTATCTCTCTTTGTTTTGGATCTCCAAACTACTATCTCCTCAAGAGCATCCTCTAACTCAGCTTGCATATCTATTCTTCCTTCATCGACTTCTTCTTCTTCATCACCTCCAGTTTCATTCTTCTCTTGAGAACTTCCGGCGACTGCCACCATATCATTTTCTCCTCGATCTTTGCATTTTTAAATCTCCTCAAACTCTTTAACCTCAAACTCATATGAACTGTCTATTTCCTGTGAATGACGATTATTCTTCTTGAGGAATTTTCTCTTGACCTGTTTCTTCCCTTTCACATAGGTTGAAGATTTCTTCTTGGGAATTTCAACTTCATCTTCATCATTTTAATCTTGAAACATTTTGGGGATCCTTGCGGCAAGATGACCAACTTTTCCACATCTAAAACAAGAAGGTGGACGTTTCCCTTTGAACATTATTTTTCCTCTTTGTAGATTTGAGGAGAGGAATGAAATTACCTCATCTATCTCTTCTTCTTCCAGAGAATATTCAATGGTGAGAATATTCAGGGCCTTAAATGACACCTCTTTGGATATCCCATTTTCCACAGCCTCGTTATCATCATTCCTCATTTCATATGCAATCAAGGTACTGTGAAAATTGTCCACTGTCAGCTCTTTTGGATTTTATCTTCTAGTAATGAATCATTCGGATTGAACTGAGGTGGATGTTTACTCAAGATTAACATTACAATCATCATGTCTTCAATGACTTCTCTGTCACCTCACATATCTTAAACAACAATATTTAACCTGTCAAATAATGCATCAACATACTCATTCAGGATCATTTTCAGATCTTCATACTTATTCCATAGTACTTGAAGCTTTGCCTCTATGACCTTTGTATCTAATTCATATATATTCAAAAGCTTTCCCCACATGGCATTTTGTGTTTTTCATGTGATCACCTTCATATAGATAGAATTTGATAGGGATACCCCTAAAGGATTTATGACCATGGAGTCAGAATCCAATTCTCTTCGCTCGGCTTCCGATAATGCCCCACTGTGGATGTCAGCTATTATACCATGAATTTCTACTGTGAACACATCCATTCCCAATGATCGGAAGTAGTGTTGCATCAAATTTTTCTATAGTTGAGAACAATTTCTGTTGAAGATCAAAATCCCTTTATGATTAGTGACTTCCATTTGATACAGAATTACACATATAAACCATTCCCTATGATACCACTTGGTAGGTCCACTAGGTTTGATACCCTAAGAGGGGGTGATTCGGGGTATGACAAATTAAAAGAACCACCCCTATTGATATTGTCTCACTGTTAAAAAATAATTTATTCTCTCTCTTTCCTGTAGAAAAGTATAAATAGAAACTAAAACATGCAGATGACAAAGTGATTTTTACCCGGTTCATCCTCACTTGGCTACGTCCAAGGGGAATACACCGGCGATGTGCCGATGTACCAAATCCACTATAAGCGCACTGCTATTTACAAAGTTAGGTATTGATCACTTCTATTCCCAGGCTCACTGTCGTTACAATTTTTAGGTTCAGCTCACTACTTTCCCAAGGGTCAATCCCTGTTTCACTCTCTCTGGATCACTACCGATGGAGAGGATCACCATATTCCTCTTACTTTTCTCACTGCTCTAGAAAGGACCCACTCACAGTTTATAGACCTGTAGGTCTCTTAATTATCATTAATGAATACATCCTCTGTTTTATATATATGCACTGTTTATGTCCAACATTTACTCGTAGATGAATCTCACTTTTCACCAAAGATATCGGGCAATCATCCTGCTTTAACGCAGCCCTGAAACACTATTGTGCTTCAACCATACCTGGCGCCCTTCTCCAAGATGGTGCACAAGTCGCAGCACACACGTAAAAACTATAGAACAAGTTCACCTCAACCACTTTTGTGAAACTAGCTTCTTCAACTCCAAACTTGTGCGACTCACACTCTTTTACGCCCGAACCAATATTGGAGTGCAACCACCAACCGTCGCGCTTATTCAAAACCTGGCACGCAAGTGTTACAAAACAACTTCTGTGACCCCCCCCCCCTTATTCAACTCAAAACATGGGAGACTCCCTTCCTTTCTCACCCAAAACACTCTGGTCGCGCAACAATCAATTGGTGTGTAACTTATACTTGCGCGACCACACCACCACTTGCGCGACCACTACACCTGTGCGACGGGAGCTCTGTAATTCTCTATGTGTTGAACTCAAACAGAATGAGGAGGTTTAGACCTCCATTTATAGTCATTTGAACACCCTACATGATGGTGCGCAAGTCTCCTCTCGGTGCGCAAGTCTCTACCGCACAAGCCACTTGCGCGACCAACCCTAATACTTGGACGCCCCTTTTCCCTTTTCCATATTTTGATGATCTGATATTGAAAATAATATGGCACACAAGTTTCCTCTACTTAAAGTCAATGGTGCACATGTCTCTTTTCCAAAACTACTTTTCTCTATTTGTCGATTTCTAGGACCAAAAAAATAATAAACACTAGAAAATGGCGCCGCCTTTTATATTCTATTTTGTAACCGCCTCTTAATCATCCGTTCCTTTTTCAATGTTCTTGAATTAAACATGGATCATTAACCACATCCCTTGAACTCGACGTCCCACCATGATATCACCTTTGCCACCAAATTTGTATGTTATGGTTTGCTTTTTAAACAAACACAACATAGAAGTCCACTTTGTCATCAAACACAATCACCTCAAAAAATGCATCAATGATACCTTGAGGGATTTTTTCCCAACAACTACCATATATGATCTTACAAAAAAAACAAGGAAACCTACATATATCAATTTACTTACCTATACATACGCGGGAGAGTCCCCTTAAAATCGGTGACCCGAAAACAGAAGGAAATTACTAATGCACCATACAAAATATACCCAGGACTCCTAAAATACCATAGAAAACATGATAAAAATGTAGAAACAACTCCGTAGAATAAATATCTAACCTTGTATAATGACGACCAATAGAAATAGGATGAACCACCTCTCATTCGGTGGTGGTTGTCAGAGCATTCAATAATAAGTCCCAAGAGACAATTCAATCAACCCTAAAATAAGAGAAATCTAAAATCAGGTCATCCCATCAATACATTGGTTCTACTGAGATATAATGGGTGATGAGGAAGGTAAACCATAGTTGTAAACTAATAGAATAGTGAATGAGGAGGCATACCTTGGCAGAATGAAGTAGAAAAATGAGGAAATCTGGACAAAAAATAGAGATCAGAGGAGGTGTCCAGGAGGGGGTAGAGCGCAAAATGAAGGGGAACCCTACTAGGTGAGCCATAGGGGTGTGAGGAAAGATGGGTTACGATTTTCTTTTATTTAAAATTTTAATTAATTTAATTTAATCAATTTTTTTAGAACCCACACACCACAGTTTTTAATTCAGACAATTTGGAAAACATTGCACAAACCCTATGGCGCCCCTTGTTTATGAAATGTCCCTCAAATAGCTTGTCTCGCATGGTTTGCCTAATCGTCCATAAAAATTGAGATGAAAAGTGTCGATGTACTACGTGAGAACATCAAATATATGGGATATGAACATGGTTTAGCAATCCCTGCACAACCGATGGGCAAAACCACAACCCCCCCCCCATCAAAGACACACGGTTACTTGTAGTGTCATTGATGGTTTTAAGAAAAACAATACACCATCTGAAACATTTCAAAACATGGATACTCTAGTTTTGGCACTCCAAAAAATACCTCATCCACCCAAGAAGATTCACGATCCTTCACCCGAGTCATAAAACATCTCATTTATGTGCTCTAACTCACATAATTGACTTTCGAAGATTATTTTTAAATTCCACACATCTAGTGAATTAGAATGCTCAAAAATATTTCTATTTTAGTTCGGTTCAAAAATGAGGGACTCTACATTCACCCCACATAAAAACATCTCATCCTCAAGAATCAGAATAAAACAAAAAAAACTCACACAACCTACAAGGTTGATGATGTTTCATTCAAACGGTTTATTGTCATTTCCAATGCCTAGTGAAAATTTAAGAAATTCATATGAAAAAAATTATGCCTTTATAACCACAACCAACACTCATTATCCCACCGAAACACCGAAATTGATATTACGTGAGACCTTTTAGATGGAGAAATTATCAAGTCATCAACTCAATACACCTACGAACAATGGTTCCCCCCACCATATGTCGTTACCTAATGAAGGGGAAAATTCCAAGACATAGTACCTCCGCAATAAAAACTATTATACAAATCATACCTCTATAAATTCTAACGATTCTCCTAGGATCATTTCATTTAAATAAAATAGTCAAATCCCAATCCACCCAAATGAAAATGGTATCTCACGTTTTCATATAATAAATATATGAACATAAAACTACACTCACTATAACAATGTAATGTGATTTAAAATAGCTATTTATTAAATTAATCATTAAAAAATAAAGAGATAATGATTCAATCCACTTGGTTGACTTATTTAGAAAGTGTGCATCTTAGGAGGCCCACAAAATTCAAGAGGAAAGGGCTAGAGTATATGAGTCTAACCAAGGAATTCATACACGGGAAATAGGGAATCGCGCTGGGCTTATGTATCCTCAATAACAACAATGATTCATTGTGTAACACTGATAATGATCACCCAACATTCTCATAAACATAATTCTTTAGTGATGTTTAATAGTGATGTTGTCTTAGTAAATGATGGATTTTGTCAATAGAGGGTAAATTTGTTTCATATAGTACAATACACTAATATGTTTTAAAGAGTATTCTAATGAAACACACCGAACTACTGGAAAAAAAATAGTCCAGCCAAAATTGGTTGACTTTAAAAAAGTATCCCACCTCAACTTCCAATGTGACAACATTTAACTGAACACATGAATTGACTACACAATAAATTTTATATTATCTCTATATTTAACAACCTATGTTCTTCAAGAAGAACTATTTTTTCTAAAATATACATATAATGTAATCAATATCAAATTAGTGTGGCCAAGAATGCACCATCATACAACAATTCTTACAATCCCTAGTTGAATTAAATCATAATCCAAACATTTCCCAATGTTATCCTTCTTTTTACTCCTTCTGTATAGAAGGAAACATTTACCTAACTCAACATTATAGTCCGCACCGTATGAGGGTCCTAACAAAAAATAAAAACAAAAAAATTTTTCATAAGAACTCCAGATCTATATAACTTAGATGAAACTAATGTGTTCCTTTGATCCATGATCAGGTCATCCAAACAATAACAGATATTTAATGCAATGTGGTCAGTCTTCCAAAACACACATGTCTTCTAAAATCCATCCTGATCATTGGGATTAAACAAATTCGTTAATTCATAGGTAAACCTACTTGAATATGACTTGATAACTCACCCAATAAGATAAAAAATTTATTCAGAGCCATATTGCCACATATGACCATTATCGTATACAATTCCATACCAGTTCATCCATTACTGAAGAAAATAAATAGTCAAACGACCAACCGAGAAACCAATCATTCCCAAAGCAAGTCTCAACTACTAAAAATTATCATCAATAACTTTTCACACCCATAAAATTGACAAGAGACCATGACAACCCCTCGAATAAGGTTATCATTGGATACTAAAGGTCCTACTTTGGAAAACAACACTCGAATGACACAAAACATAAAAAATATCATGGTATAATCAATGAATCAAGCATATGGGTGCTACCTACCATCTGTTATCCCTTTTCAAAGAAAAATTTTTTTAACCTAACAATAGATCACACTAACAGAAGTCACTAGGCTAAAAAACGACCCTCTAAGACATTGATAAATAAATGAATACCTACAAGAGATTCTTGTTCTTAAATTCCAAGTAATCTCAATGTAAAAAATTTAACTACACTTAAATTAGGGTTCTAAACATAAGGCACAACTTCAAGTGTCATTTCCCAGACCTTATTGTTTATTCAAATTTAATCAGTAATCATTAAAAGATTTAATCAAAACATCATTTAATTTTTTTTAAAACAAATCAAAATGTAATTGATTTAATATAACACCCCAAAGTATAAACAATCAGGTTTTATAAAACCCCCTTTTTTACCATCGATCATTTACTATAATCTAGAAATAAATTTGAAAATTTAACAAAACAAATATTTTTATCAATTATGGTGAAATATAAGGGCCCCATAGATACAACCATGATTCTCTAGAAATCATCCCAATAGTTTCTTCTCACATATAAATGTATCAATCACCAAAATCCATCATTACATAAGAACATTCCCCAATTGACATAGTTGGCCTAATAACATGATTTTTCATTTAATCAATTCATTTCTAGTTAAAAATTAATTGTTGTCTCATTTAAAACCATTAAAGCATAACATGGTATTTACATTCAATATGGGTTCCATTTCGTAATTCATAAAGACCCCATAAACTCCATAAATTGAAATTTAGATACAATTTATCAGAAAAAATAACATTTTATAATTGAACATGCTCACACACAACATTAAATTTATATGGGTGGCCATCTCCTAACTTATAAATCACACATACACATTATAGTTTGGAATTTGGCTCCCATTTACTATACAATTTACTTTGTCATCTATATTTTAACAACATTTTAAAATGTTTTGAATTCAAAGATGACCTTTTCCCAACTCTAATGCACCAATAATCCTTTTATTTGAAAACTAACTACCATTATAATAAGAACCATTTGATATAAAAATAATAAACCAATTATATATCAATGGAAAATAGCATGTCACTACAATAATCTAACATAGAGAAACATTTATAGATCACATAAACAATTCCTTTAATCACAGAAGAATGCTACAATGAAATATAAATAGATAATGAATTCATATGAAATAAACCAATAGGTATAAATATATTCAATTTATTTCTCTCAAGGAATTCAATCCAAAATAGAATGTTTCCTACAAATGAAACTATATGATAAGGAATATACATGGAATGTGAATTTTGAAGATCCTATTATGATTCATGCAATGTACTACCCTTGTCAAACTAGGAAAATGGTAAAATACCATAAACTCATAAAACAATGAAAAGTGGAAATTAAACCATTCACTTGAGGTTAAATCACAAAAACATAAATAAAAAACACCATACGCAATAATTCATATCCTTGTCCACTTGGTCATTTCATGTATGTGGGGTGATTAGTCCCAAACATGAAAATTAACCAAGCATCACAACATTTATATTGTCTTGTATACCAGCCAAAAATAGTCAGATAATGTAAAAAAATTAACAAACAATGATACCAGTTGGTAATTTCATGGCATTAAAAACCACTAAACTGGTAGTCATACCGGTGGGTCACATGATCTCATGATTGTCTCCCCGTACACTATAGGCTGTCGACTAGTAGAGCGGGTCTCGATAGGTGATAAAAAATATAATATACCTTCTTATCATAGATACACAATGATATTATAAAGTAAATAAAAACCAATAGTAGAAGCAGTAATAAATAATTAAAAAGGTAGTGGAAGTCATATTATGATTTAATTTCCCAACGGTGTCCAAAAGTAGTTTAGAAAAGTGATAAATTCATGAAATGGTAATGAAACATTAATTAGAGGACTAAAAATATAGAATTATTTACAATAAATTATACGAATAAAGAAAGTACATCAAATCCCCATGAGTGATCTCCATCAACTTCCTTAGAACCAACTCGGTCATTTACTCCTAACTCCCAACAACAATTATTACTCCCCAAAACTTATATTATGCAATTTTTATGGTCAAATCATGTACAAAGGGTACTTGAGAAGGGTGTGATATAATAATATCATTATGATGACACCCGTAGTTTCTAAATGAATCTCAATTTTGGAATATAAATTACATAGTGAGAAAACATGTATATTCAATGTAAAGTAGTTCAATGTAACTAAATTCCCATGCACCTACTTGAGTCCTCACCTGGTGTCTGAATAGATAACATGTTCATTTTTTTGTTATTACATGTTTAATAAATAAGACATATGATATAAATAGTGAATTTTTCATGGTTTTACAAGGAAACATTTAATGAGATTTAATAATAAAGTTCCATGGTAATAACCAAGGAAATATATACCTCAAGGATCACCAAATTAGTAATAATTTTAATCTGGCTTAGAGTAAGAGTGAAATCGAAGGATAATAGTCTATGAAATTTAAAATATGTTTTCTACTACTTCTAATATGTTCATTCATGGTAACGAAGGTTTATGCAATAACTGAGTCTGATGGACGTTAACCATGGAACATACTTTTCAATGATGGATTCATGTAGTGTGTCTAAGGAACCTTGTAATGGGGTTAGAGTGTAATACAATGTGGATCAACCAATTCATTCCACAATAAAATTCCTACTATGTCCATCCAATATTAAACAAGGATATATAGAGAATGGGAATAATGGGATTTAACCATTTCACCCACTTTTCAATACTGGTTACAAGGAGTGTATCAAAGAAATCATGTAGTTCTACAATATGTATCCTTCAGTGTTATACCAAGGATCCATGGTTAGATATGGATATGTTTCTATGGTGTTACAATCTAATAAATTCATATCCATCTATTCAGAATGTTCTCCCCACATGATTACAGAATTCCCTCAGAAATCCATGGTTAGTTTGAGTCAAGACAGTCATATTTGGAGAATGAAGTCATATATAGTTCAAATAGTTCATGAAAATCCCTTTCATTACTCTGACATGGATAATTGTTAATGAAACCATTTAGTAAAGTCATATTAAATAAATACATCTATTATGTTCCTGAATTTATTAACATTAGTTTGATAAGACTATATAGAATGAAACCATTTAATTAAAACCATTTTAGTCAAGTTCATTTAATAAGGTTGACTATGGTGCCTTCCGTGGACATGGAAAGTTGTGATATGGATGTGCGACCAAACATTCCATTATATTTTATATGTCCAAGTCGAATAATTCATATACAATCCAAATTTTAGTTCATATTCCATTGTCACATTGAATTTATCACCTTAGGTTGGTCATGTGGTGATCATAGATGTTACATTCCATTATCAAATTCAAATTATAAGTCAAATAATTTCATTAAGAAATGATCACCCTTAGATAGGTCACACTAAGTCAAACCCAAATAGCGTCTTAGATGTGAAAAAATGACTATAACGAATAAGTACAGAAAATCATTACACATCGGTAAATAAAATCATAAATTGGGCCAAGCACCTATATGATGTATCATTTATTTAGTCATTTAAAAAGGGTGGACTCAGTTTTTATAATCTCATAAAAGGTTATTTCCTTAACATTCATCATTTCAAAGGTAAAATTAAGGCATAATGAAATATCAAAAAAACAATACAAAAAAACACAAAAGATTATCAGCTTCTTTTTATTATAAAAATATCTCACCCCCATTGAAGAGGTTTTATTATAAAATCATAAAATTATTTTGGAAGAACCCACTTATTACATTTATCATTTAATACATGAAACATAATAAATTCACATTTAAGAGTAATTAAATCTATTGACTTCACTACATTAAAGTAAATCATTAAAAGACCATTAATAAATTATTTAATTTATTTATAAAATTAGAGGACATGGAAAGGAACCATACATTACAATTTCACCTAGACGAACTCTTCAACTATTGATGCATTCTGACATAATGTTATTGGTACCCACACTATGAGTACGCAACATTACATTAATATAAAGACACCTAGACCATATTCCAACTTCTATATGTCTACGAACATGTGCAAGGAGATCCTAAATCATATTCTTATATGCATACACCCATCTCCACTAACCTATGTATGCTTTTTTCACATATGTACATAGGCACACCTAGAACCAAACATGTATACATAGTTCTATTGAATAAAATACACATAAATAAATAACACACACACAAAAACACACACGAAGATATATATATATATATATATATATATATATATATATATATTATCTATGCATATGCGGGCGAGCCACCATATACACGGTGACCTAAAACCACATGGTGGTGACCAACATAATACGAAACAATTATTGGAGACTAATAAACACCCAAATGACACAAGATAAAAAATCAAAATCCTTTCTGTAGACGAAAAATATTATCTTGTACAATTGTGGCAATTGATATAGGCTGAACCACCACACCATCGATGGTCGTTGTTGGAACATGAATGAATAGGAACTGGGAAGGAATTCTCACAAACCTAAAATACTAGAAATCTAAAATCAGGTCAACCACTAAATACCTAGGATTGACCGAGATACACCGGGAAACGATGAAGCCAAACCGCTACAAAAAACAGGGAGAATATGGAAGTATGAGGCATAACATTGTAGATTAAGGGAGAAAATAGTGTAAGTCCAGGCAAAAAATGGAGATTGGAGGAGGTTTCAAGGAGGGGGTCGAGCATCTGGCAAAGGGGAAACTCCACTTGGGTCCATCGTATGGGTATAATGGAGAAGGGTGAGTAATTTATTTAATTTTTATTTATTAATATAATTTAACATAATTTAAATTAAATTATTCCATTAAAACACACACATTTCATGGTTTAATCCACATGACATTGAAATTTATGTTCCAACCCTGTAGCACCCAATGTTTAAGAAACAATATTCACATGATTTGTCCAACAAGGTTAACCTAACCATCCCTAGACCGTGAGATGAAAGATGTCGAGGTACTCCCTCAAAACATCAATCATAGAAACTAGGATCATAGTTTATCAAACCATACAAAGACCATGAGCAAAACCCCTACACCCCAACCACACTAGGTTGCACAGTTACATACAGTGGGCTGCATGGTTTCATACAAACTGTGCACCATTTCTATATCTTCAAAACAGTGATTTTCTAGGGTCAATACTTCTGAAAATCCATGAGATACCAAAAAAACATCTTGACCCAACACCCTTGTCCAATAATGTCTAATTAAATCATTAAAAATCATGTAATTGAGTTCTGAATCTTGGTTTTAAATTCTACCCATCCAGTAAACAAAAAAGTTCAAAAACCATTATATTTTATTCCTTTTTAGAGATTTTTAACTCTGTAATAAATTTGAAATCTCATTCTATGGTATGAATGAAATAATATTTTATTCCTTTTTTATTTAGGGGTTAGTGAATTTATCATTTGTAAATTCTATTTTATGAACATCCTGAACTAAATATTTTATAGTTACCTCTATAAATTGTGATGGTTTTATTTTACTAGTATCATATGACATGTCCAATATTGATTTTTAAAAGAACGTATATAAGAAATGTTTTTAAAAACCAATGAATCTAAAACAAATTCTTAAATATTATCATTATGAAAATAGGTAAAATCTAAATCGTGATTATAATCTCATATTTTTAAATAATTATTTCTTAACATGAAATGTTAACCATCATCCAATAATTTTTAGATGTTAATCATATGACATATACAATTAAAATATAATTATAGTTACTTATTTGACCAAGGTCAATTATTATTTTCTTATATATTTTTGCCAAAGGAGACATGTCCACCATCCAATTTATTAATGATATAATGCATTGGGTAGTCTCTATTCATGTTTCCAGAACATCCACGATCCAAATACTATAAATTATTTCTTGTACTCTTCAATAAATATTAAATAAAAAAATTTATATAAATTTTTTAGTAACCAAACATTATTTGATCAGTTGATGTTATAAAAGATATATTTTGGAATCAAAAATTCTTTAATTGATTTATCATAAATAGGCATTAGTATTTTAGAAATAAAAATAATTAGGTGTACCACAAAAATATGAATTGATTATATTAGAGGAAAATATTGAGATAATAATAAAAATATTTTTATAAATTCTCTTTCGACCAGGTTTCTATTCATAATAGACGGTGTGGTTGGGTGTGGTTTTTTACAAAGAATCATGGTCAAGTATTCTCTTTTATTATCGATACTTTTGAGACCCTTTTAATTTTTATAATTTAACCTTTTATATTAATTAATATTGTTTGTTAGTTAAACATTATTTTCATTTTTTAACATAAATAATTTTTATCAATGGAATAGAGAACATTTGACCTCTTGAAATTATTGTACTTATCATTTAATTCAAATAAATTGTCTTATATAAAAACAAAATACTCCTCCATTATTCAGTAGCCATATATAAATCCAGATATATATCATTAAATGAATTATAATTATTTAACTCAGGTTTCATTGTCATAATTCACAAGTTTACTCAATCATCCTTATCTTATATCGGCAAATCGGACTCATTGAAATTGTCTTCATCAGTGCTCTAATTTTTTTTGTTAAATTGTTTTTTGTAATAATTAGTATCATTAGATTTTCATTTTTTACATTATTGTTTAATATTCTATTTCCCTTGTATTAATTACATGTTACTTATCATGATTGGTTTTCCATTTTGTAATTTTTATCATAATTTCATCTATATTTTTATTTATTAATGACTTTATTATTCCTATAGAACTTCATAAATCGTATAGTTAGACGAGCTACATCCTAATCACTTTTAAATATTGAATAATCTTCACCTGATCTACCATCGTCTATTATTAACATCATCCCCGACCCAATATTTTTAAAATAAACTGATTTTAATTTTAGCTTATTATATTATTTGTTTACTTTTAATTATTGTATATACATCATGAGTTTTAAACATAGAAAATTAAGTAATTTTTTTTGTATAAAATTAGACTAGAAAGGAGATAGAGGTTCCATTCCATTGATATGCTAAGCATTTACATAGTCTCATCAATTGATATCATTCTTCATGTTTCTATCCAATCACATGTATTGTACTGATAATTTCATTCAATGTGAGATAAGTGTTATAAATCAACTAATAATGTATTATTTTAAAATTTTCATATTTCATTGAATAGGTATGCAGTTTTATTTCATTAATATTTATTGTTCTTTCCTAAGACACAACATGTGTTTTCAAATTTTCAAGAGTTTTAGAACATGCATAAATTTGATTGAATACATCTTCTCCAAATACGAATGATAAATCATTCTTATATTTAAAATGAAAATCATATGTCAGTATAGTGAAATCAATCCAATCATCTCTATAAGATTTTTCTTCATATATTATCCTCAATTATGGTTCAAATATAAAATCTAATAATATATATATATATATATATTTCTTAATCCACTTCTAGGCTTAGTTTATACCATTAAAGTTAAAAGGTATTATAGTATAAATCCAATAAAATAAATTGTTATCAATAAAGATTTAAATTTTAAATAAACAAATGTTTTGATATTTTGGATTAAAAAATGATCATAATTAAATACTAGGGAAGAAAATAATCATTTGATACCAAATTTTGGCCATATTAGAAAACTCAAGTTTATTGTGAACTATGATTACAAGTAAAATTTTCATTTCCAAAAAGTGTAACAAAATCACCAAATTTATTGAAACATAAAATTTAACTTGTACTATTGGGGTATTTAATTTAAATCCTTTAATTAATCTATATTATGTTTGATAAAAAATCACCTTGGGTAATCATATTATTTTTCAAAACTTTTCAGATAATTATACTTGTAGTAAACAATATAAATAACAAATCTATGTGAAAAATATCAAATTATAGTTATGTTAAACTGATTTGAAAAAAACCTTGAGAACCAGATAAACAAAATGTAAAATATTCAATGGAATTTAAAAAAGAGGTTTGGACTCATCTTATGATTTCATATTATCTAATTTACAATAACCTTCTACCAAGAATGTTTACTAAATAAATAAACTAATCCACAACCTAGATTAAGTATTTCAAAAAATAACACACATGGATATCAAAGATAAACATAGAATTATCCATGGTTTACATGGGATTATAAATGTAAATAAATAAATAGAGAGGATATCTCGTACTCTCCAACACATAACATGAGATTCTTCTTTTATATAAATAAATTATAGGATGAAAATATAAAAATCATCCAAAATAGAGATTAATAAGAGAAAATAATTTTAATGTAATTACGATTGTAATATATTTTTCCTTTAGATGATTCTAATTTTATTTATATGTTTTCTTGGTGATGTATCAGTCACTTGAGATTGGTAATATTTTTTTATACATTATTTTTTCCTGATACAGTTATTATTTAAACATTTCATTAAAAAACTAAAATTTTAATTATGATACCATTTATAAGTTCTTATCTTGTAAACATTATACCATATTTTCTTAGATTAAATTATATATGTATTTTTGAAAAAAATTTATATGGATTTTAAGTCCATACATATTTAACTATAGAGTATATCTTTGATTACGTTCTTATTGTTTACACCAAAATGAGATAGTTGAATATTGATGCTATACAAAATTTACTAAATATTTTTCCCTCACGTGTGTGGTGATTAAAATTTTACCAAAACGGGATTTCATTCTTGTAATAAGAATAAATATTGTAGTATTAAATGAGAGTATAATAATAGTGTGATAAAATTTGGTTTCAATATATGGAGTGGGTGGGGTAGACATTGTATATTTTAATATTGTATTATCTATAATTAGGGACTCTTTGTATATGTTTATGGAGTTCAAATCAAGATGGAATTATTCACCCAAGATAATTATAGAAGACCATATGATATTGATGAATGAGTCATTAATATATACATATTTTGGTTTTGGAATAGGGGAATAATTACTTTATTTTATGGTTGGATGACATAAAATGATGTATATTCATTATCTTAAGATTGATGTAAATAGAATAAAAATGGGTCTTAATGTTTATGATTTTATAGATATAACTATTTTGTTTCTCATATTATGGGGTATTTGATATTAGAAAAATTGGGATTTTATAATTTTAATGTCATTAAAATTTGGATAAAAACATCTCTTAGAAATTAAGATCTTTGATCTAATATTGAAATGTTTTTCCTCTCCAGAGTGATTATAGATAACCTAATATGAATATAAAATTAAATTATATAAGGAGGAACCTAGTTGTAAATATAATTTGAACAACCCAAAGAGAGGGCCCTAATTTTAAAATAATATTAACATTTTTTTATATTCATTTTAAAATAACATAAGGATTGAATTTTAATTACCTAATGTTGGACCCATGAGTTATTTGTATTTTTATATTTCCTACTATAAAACATTCTTAAGCCATTGAGGTCTGTATTATGGATTAATGAAATGAATATTTATTTGTATTCTCTTTATGAATGTTCAATGTAATGGGTTTATTCCACTTTATATGAATTTTATGATATTTTTATAAAAATTAAGCGATGCATGATCTTTATAAACATAAATATTTAACCAAAATTTAGGTGCACAAATACTAATATCATATACTTTAGAAAAAACAAAGAATACTACTTTAAGTTAATATTACTTATAAAGAATTGAATTCACATTCCAAAAAACATGACAATAATGAAGACTATTTTATGTGGAACTAAAGGAGGGGTGAATTGGTCTCAATAAACTATAAAAAACATGTATTTTATAGTTATACGATTTGAATAATATTATTTCATAGTTTATGAATATGTATTATGAGGTATATTTTTATATGAAAGTAGTTCATATAGAAAATTATGAAGTTGAAACAGGGTCGAAGGGGAATGATCAAGCATCATGATAAATGTATTCCAAGAATATAACCCTTATAGTGAGTGTATCAAGAGATAAATGTGAAATAAATTTTTGAAACCCATTTTTAATAATTATATCTTACATATTTAGGGGAATATTTAATACAATGGAAAAACTAGTTCATGAGGACCGTGATAGTTTAGTTTGTTTGGACACTACGTCCATAATCTTATAATTTGGTTAAATATATTCAACATGTCCCATAAATATCGTCCCCTTTTTTAATCTCACAAGAATACCCTACATAGAAAATTTATTCATATCCTGAAGAATGGAATCATAAGAAAGGGTGATATTTGATGCTCAATAAGGGTAGGAATGAGAGATATCAATGATCACATAATCACTGCAAGAGAATGACGTAATGATATAATTATATTAACATTTGAAAATCATACCCTTCATATTAAAGATCGAAATAATGAGATATCGAAAAAATATTAACACCTTATAAGAAAATAATCATAAAGGAACAAATGAACATAAGTTGTGATAGCATAACAATGGAATGAGACATGTAATTTATTCATACAAATAATCATAGGAAATAATTCCACTATTTCTAATGCTCACATCCATTGATATCATATTTATATTTTTTCACTCCCCAAATAATTATTGTATTAAATGTTCACTCCAAATGTAATCTTATTATACAAATTCACATACTGATTTGGGTTCACTCCCCATTATATTCAAGTCTACAACATGGTATTTAATTATGTACCCAATTGATTAGAGGGGGAAATAGGTATCACTCGTCACATAATGAAATCATTCATATATGTGCCATAAGATCATAAATTATTAGTCATATCATAACCCGTGAAATGAAATGGGTTTCATAATTAATTCACTATATCCTAACTTTGGTAAAATAGATATATTCAATAATAATTGCATCATTTATTCATAGCATAACCCGTGGAAAAGAATCTTTTCATAATAATTTAATCATGGTATAAATTTTTGAGGAGAAAAGAGTTTTATAAATACATTTCCTTGTGAAACCATTAAGATAAATAACAATAATATTACCCATAGATTATATACTCAGAAAATTATATCTAGCATCAATGGATGTCATTATATATGGAAACTAATTTGTAAAGAACTTGTGGAAAATATTTCTATGGAGAATATTTTTTGTATAAAAATCCATTTTTAAAATATAAAACATTTGAAAAAATACATTCTTTTAAAATAAATTTGAAAAGTAATACTGTAAACATTTCAAAACATGAAAAACATTTCCTAAAAAATATGATTTCAAATTTTAACAACCCATATTAACATGAATAAATTTTTTTAAATTTTTTCTTTTAAAATAACCATGAAAAATTATAAAGAATGATTTAAATATAATATAAACTAGTTATTGAGGAAAACATGATTTCCTCATTGTAAAACACTTTTCAAAACATTAATGATTCTGAAAATACGTTTTTTAAAATAACCATGAAAACATATAATGTAAACTACATAAATAATAATTTGCATGATGACGTAAAGTTTTATTCATGTTGTACATTTTAAAATAAATTTTTTTTTTCACATTTTTAGTAAAATCTAGACATGCATTATTTGGAAAAATTCATGAGAATTTTATAAGATTTTTTTTTATAAAATTCAATCATGGTAAAAAATACCTTAATAAATAATTTATTAATTATTAAAAATTGATACAATTTTTTGAAATTTTTGTGTTTGATGTAAAATGGGATCACATCCAAAGAAAAAAATAATTATGATTTTTATAAATATAATTTTTTCACCTTATTGAGAATATAAATAGTGGAAAATGAAAAGGAAAACATATATTCTTCAGAAATAACATGAGTAGAAGATATAACATGAGTATCTTGAGATATAGATCATAATATTTCAATTTTGGAAGCATAATCATGAAAAATCATGATAAATAATGAGATTGTAAGATAAAACTCTTACCAATTTGGTATTATTGAATCCTAAGCCCCATGGAAGAATGAAATTAAATAAAACTTATAAAAACATATAAATAAATTATTTCAGGATATTACATGTCATAGGGGCTATATGTAACGACTCAAACATTTTTTAATTGAATTTATCCCTTCTTATAGGAATGTAATATAATATAAATCGAATTAAAGCATTTATATACCATAATAAAAACTTTATAAAAAATATTTATAAAAAATAAGATATATTTTTTGATTTTAGGGAACATACAGTGATGAAATAATTACATTACCTTAGGATTAGTTATATGACCCTCATGAATAGTACAGTTTCCAAATGAATAGTCACCACAGTCATTAATATATATATAAATTTTAGAAATCTTATAAATAGAATTATGATTAAATTATAACATATTATATGGAATTAATTGTTTTTAATTAGTGTTTGTATTTTTGAAAGTCATACATATTTAATTAGAATTTTTTGATTAATTAAATAATTTTAAATAAAAATGTTTTTTATAAAATGATTTTGTAAATTAATATATTGGTTTCATATAATTTTAAGATAATTTTTTGAGACCTCAATAAATTTTTCAAAGTGTTATAAAATCATATATAATTTTAAAATTTGTATATGTCGAGTAAATGATGATTTTAATTATAAATGAAAATAAATTTGTATAGAATAATTTTTTAAAAATTGGATTCCATTTCCAAATTATACAACTCAGAAAATGGCTATGGATAATTTTTAGTATTTTTCTAAAATTCTAGAATTTTTTGTAAATAGTAAAATATAATAAAAATGATAAAAGCTAAATATAAGAATTATGGATTCATAGATTATGTGTGAATGATTTCTTTCAATAATATGGAACCATACTTCATTATTTTAATATAATTAGAGATAATTCTCAAACTATCCATAGTCTTGATCAAAAATATTATAGTAACTGTTAAAATAATAGGACAACACCCCTATCCCTTATATACATTCCACCCCCACCACCTCTTCTATTCACACCTTCCAGGATTTTAACATTTTCCACATTCTTCCCAATACTCTCCCATATCCCTTGACCACATCTAGGATCCTAGGTTTTCATAAAATTAACAAACAATTTCTAAAAGGAGGTTCCCAATGAGGATAAATTCAGATGTAAATTACTCTTTTGTTTCTTTTAATTTCTTTCCCTGTTATTTTATTTTTTATTATATCCTCACTAAAACTATTAATAATTGAATTATAAATCTATTTCCATTAATATAATTTAATTCCATCTGGTTAATTTAATATTCATCATTATACTCATCCCTCTTTATCATTTATACTAAAATTGAAATCGTCACCCATGATGTGTGATCTTACCAACATCGTGGGAAATGCACATTTATTTTCCATTATTTACTTAATTTATATTAATAAAACATTTATAATCGATGAAATATATTTTTATATTTATGTTAAAATTATTTTTATATTCAGAAACTAACATATATAAATATTTTTATATGATAAAATAAAATTAGTTTGTTGTGATCGAAAAACTATAGAAATTAACCCAAACCTCTCATCGTTATCATTTTCCAATGATTAATCCAAATACCATATATTTAAATTATTTATAATATAATTTAAAAATCAAGAAGATTAATAATAAAATATAATACCAATTTTTTCTATTTATCCCCATTTTACATGAACTTCCATTCATGAATACACATGAACTGATCATGAAAACTATGAAAATTAACACTTTAGAATGGTGAAAGTAAAATTTATAACTCATCAAGAAGCCCCTAAATGATCATAATATTTCCTTGTAATTGTCCCTTTTCCACACCAATTTCATAATCTATATTAATTTAATTATACATAAATATCATTTCTTTATTATAAATTATCCATTTTAGGAATACTCATGTTTTATACATGATTTTATGACCAATATAATGTTTTCCAAAAAAACGCTTCTTTAAAAAACACACAATTAACATATATTCAGGTTATTTATTCTTTTCTAATGATTGATGATCCCTATAACATGAATATTATTCTATTTTTATTAGCAGAAAATTAATCAGGAATTTATTCTTTTTGAAACAAAATCCATTCAATTACATGTGTTATATTATGTTCAAGATTGATATATATAATTTTTGTCTTCCTTGATAATGTAAATTTTATAATGTGAAGTTTATTCCCAGAATTATATATATCTCCATTGAATTGAGTAATATGATGTATCTCAGGAGACACATTGAAATATCTGTGAACATGACTCTATATTTGTTAAAATAAATATATGTGGTAGTTGACCACTACTACATGATGTTTCATTTTTTGTATTTCCACATTACATTCCTTTATATAATATTTACTCTCTTGATTATGACGATGATCCCATGATAATGTTATGATTATGGTGATTATGGTCACCCATGATATAATGATTCATGTTCATATATATTCTCTTACTGGGATTTTATCTCACCCCTTTCTTTGATTTATATCCTCACGTGATTACATGTACTAATGTGAATTAGAATACCACTAGAAGCTATAAAATATGTAATTAAATAAATTTTAATGTTATATTATGTAATATTATTTTGTATAAATAATTTTACCAAGGTATCAAACATTTCGATCCTTGATTTTTAATAATAAATTGTTTTTTTTCATTGATATAATGTAATAGTAATTTAACTAAAAAATAATGGTCTATATAATTCATATCAGATAACAGTTTATTTAATTAGGGAATTAGGTGTAGAGAAACGAAGTAAAACCCCTTATAAAGAGACTAAGTAAATGTAAGCTTCCAATATGACTTGTTTTAGAAAATTTTAAATATTGGGATCCAATAAGATATTCCATTATACTTAATTACAAAAATGAACAAAATAATTTATTAATGAAATAATGTATATTGTTTTTACTAACCTCCTATTTTTTAGAAAATGGTGGGAACCGGGAGAAACATGGAAAAAACCATTCATGGGACAATGAGGTGATTTCTTATATGAAATCCTTAATGCCTTAGTGGGTGGAATAAAAAATTTCATGTTTCTTGTTACCCATTTGTCTAAGGTTATGAACAATAAACTGAATAATGTAGAATACCCACCTTTACCGAAGAGGGTGAAAGAAGCTATTTAGTGTTTTATGTTGAAATGACAAATGATTCTTTCTGGATTTCCTGATCTATTAGACATGGAATAGTGAGTTAAATAAATGGAGAATATATTTTTCATTATTTACTATAATATGATAGATATGGTGACTCTATACATTTACAAAATATATGTAGAGGGTGATCAATGCTATGATATGATAATTAACACCAAGATGAAGTACCTAATTGAAAAGATGGATTGAGAAGACATCAAGATAATTATTCATAACAAATATTTCCCTCAAACTCTTAAATCAAAGATGAAGAGATATCTCATAGAGATGAAGAAAAAGGACGGTGAATCTTTCACTACCTATAAAGATAATTTCACAAGTATTTCAAGGTACACTTCATGTTTTTTATCAATAATGATAGAAAATTGATAGATTATTTAGAGTTTTGAAACAACAAATTGGAACGGATTTTCCAATTAAATACAATGGGAGTTATGAATAATATAATCTTTGTTATATAAAATAGGAAATAATATTTGGATAGTGGTCCATGGATATGGTGATTAGAAATGAAACATGGATTTTCATGGTGGGGGACCTAATGATAAAGGTGAAAGAAAACTCAACTAGCCACATGTCATAAATGTAGGAAAAAGAATCATGATAACTGACTTAAATCTATGGAAAAATTCTTCATGAGTGGGAGAGAAGGCCAAAAAGCTCATGAGTGTCTAAAGGACATGAGTAAGTAAGAAAATGTGGGGTAATAATGGGGAGCATCGCCTATAGATCAATACTTATAAAATTTTATACAAGGGAACTATGAAATAATGTGTATTAAACATCACGTCCTTGAGGATAATCATCATAATCATCCGCAAAATTCATAGGAGAAATAGAGGGCCAATTCCATCACTACTGCAGAAGTTGAGTAAGAAAGTAATGCCATACAAGGTATACTTCCTATTAACTCAATAATGTAAAAAAGTCTAACTTTTTTATAGTTCATTACATTAATTTATATCTTCATAGTTTTCTATAACTAATTAATTGAATCCCCAAAACCATTAAGTATAAATATCCATAAAAACAAATAGTTGTTAAATCAATGTATCCCATGTGTAAGAATCTTATATTGGAGTTTATGGGATGATTCCTCAATTAAATCTTATGAGAAATCCATTGGTGGAATTCAAAGATATAATTTGACTGGACTGTCTCTCATTATACAAAGAACATATCAATTTTTATGAGTGGGTAATATGTTTTCATATTAAGAACCATTCCATGATCTTCTATGAATGAATAAAATGATCCCGAATCTACTTTCGAAAACCCTTCAACAGTGTGTGTATTGATTCCCGGAAAAGAGGCGTACATGTCTCAAATTTTTCAGTTAAAGTATAGTCTTAAGGTAGAAGAAATACCCATCATGAGGGAATATAGTAATGTATTTACTGAATTCTTACCCAAATTTACCCAAAAACATGGGGTAGATTTATCAATATAAATAATACAAATAGCTATTCTTATAAAACATTTCCACTACAGGACATCCCATAATGAACTGAAGGTGTTAAAGAAGAAGAATCAAGAGAGTTTGGACAAAGGGTTAATGTTCCCAAGTTCTTTGCCTTGGGATGATCCTAGTATATTTTTATAAAGAATATGTGACCAATGTGGTTTTGTATCAATAACTGATAGATTATCAAGACCACCATAAAGAAGAAGTATCCTCTTCAAATAATTTATGACTTGTTAAATCAGTTATAATGATCTCAATACTTCTATAAGGTGGATCTTTATTCTGGATATCATAAGCTAAAGGTGAAGAATGAATATAATCATAATATAGTCTTCCATATATGTTATGGATACTATGAGTTTCTAGTGATTTTCTTTGGATATACTAATCCCCGTGAAATCATCATGGATTTGATTAAAATAATATTTAAAAATTACCTTGAAAATTTTGTGGTAGTGTTTATAGATTATATTATCATATAATCTAAGAGAAATGATGATCGTGATGAATATATATGTCTTGTTGGGGATCCATTAAGAATAGATAAATTGTATTCCAAGTTTAGCAAGTGTGAATTTTGGATGTAGCATGTCTCATTATTGGGAAACGTGGTCACAAGTGAAGGAATTTTTGTGGGACTGTAAAATAAAAAGGAAATTTAGGAATGGAGCAGACACTATAGTGTCATATAAATCCATAATTTTCTGGGATTATTTTGGTACTATTGATGTTTTGTGAAAAATTTCTCATGATTCTCAATCCCACTAACTAATGTAATAAGTAAATGGGTAATGTATGTCTTGATGGAATAATATGAGGAAAGCTTCACAGATTTAAATAAGAGGTTGATCAATGATCATCTACTAACTTTTCCTTATAACAGATAAAATTTGGTGGAATATAGTGTTTCTTCACATAATGTCTTGGGTTGTGTAATCCTATAAAATGATAACGAGATAGCCTACATCTCACAATAGTTTATGATCCAGGATTATAACTACTTGAAGCATGATCTGGGGAAAGCATATGTGATTTCATCCATGAAAATATAATGACACTAACTATATGGTTAGAAGTTTTATATATATACCTGTAACAATATCCTATAGTATTTAGTCCCACAAAAGGATATCAAAATTCCACAAAAGAGATTGTATGCGATAATCAACAATTATGATTCTTCGAATCATTATTATGCTGGAAATGGAAACAAGGTAGTTAATTATATTATGATAAATAACATATTACTCTATCCATGTTGAGGATTAAAAAATAATCTATCTTTATTGATATCTAAAGGATTAATTTATAAGACTTAATGATGAGGAATTCATCCTACCTTTCCCCAATGATTACACAGCCATCCATTAAAGAGAAGATTAAGGAGGAACAAATGGATGATCTGAAGATATAAATTAAGGTGAATGCAGTAAATGGAGAGCCACTATAAAAGTTCCATATTGATGATGATGGTGTGATTTAGTCTAGAACGAGGATATGTGTGCCTTAATCACCAGAGATAATGAATGTGCTATTGGATAATACATATTTCTCGACATTCTCTATACATCCTTAGAGTACCAATATGTATCGTGATTTTAAAAACACAATTTGTTGAATGAAATAATAATGAGATTGTTTATTATATCTCAACGTTCTCAATATTTATGAATGTTAAATCCATAAGACCGAAGTCCAAACGGATGATACAACCCTTGAAAATAAACATGTTGAAATGGTATAATGTAATAAAGGGAATTTTCATTGATCTCTTAAATAAATCCAAAAGAAACAATCTTATTTGGTTTTTTGTGGAAAAATCACAATTAATAACCACTTTATCACTATCTAGAAAGATCTCTCACATGAAAAACATGATGAAATATATGTAGAAGAATTGGTGAGGTATCATGGGGTTCTACTCTCAATTATAACTGATCATGACACAAGGTTTACTTCTAAATTCTGCAGGAGTCTTCAATATTCCTTTTGTAATGATTTGAATTTCAACATTTCCTATCACCAACAATCTATTGGCCAATATGAATGAGCAATTCATATTCGTGAAGATATGATAAATTCATATTCAATGTAATGTAAATGTTGATGGGACCATTATCTCTCATCGGCTGTGTTGGAATACAAAAACAACTTCAATATGAATATTTAGATGTCTCTATATGAATATATATATATAAATCAATATAGAACATGAACCTACTGGGAAGACATTGGAGAACTAAATCTACTCAAACATGATCCTATAAAATAGATTATATAAAATGTTCAAGCTATCCATAAAAATATCAAATCTACATATAGTTTGAAAAAGAAATACGTTGACAACTATCATAGGTATATAGAGTTCAATGATAATGATATATTTTTCCATAAAATATCCCCATGTAAGAGAGTAATATACTTTGGAAAGATTGGGATATTAATAATATGGTACAATGTCACTTTTTATATTCTTGATTACATATATTTCATGTCCTATCAATGTTCAATTTTACAAAATATGGATCATGTTCATGATGTGTTTCATGTCTCACTCTTGAAGAAGTACATACCAAATATGTCACGTGTACTAAATTGAAAGGTGGTATAGCTGGAATATGATCATTCTTATGAGGAGCATATACCATTGATTCTGGACCGAAGAGATAAGGTTCATTGCAACCAAAAACCATCATTTCAAATTACTGTGGAGGAACCATATTAATTAAGAAGAAACATGGGAACTGAAAGAGGTGATGATGGAGAAGTACCCTCACCTTTTTATGAAAAATGAAATTTCCCTAGAAAGATTTCATAAGGGGTAAGAATGTAATGACTCTAACAAATATCAATGTAATTTTCCCCATCTAATAGTAATTTCATATAGTATCAATCACCTAAAATCACATAGAGACAATAATAAAAACATTATAAATGAATAATTAAGGAAATAATTAGTATTTCAAGAAGTTAAAGAACCTATATCGATGAAATAGTGACTTTACCATATGAATAGTAATATTAGCCTTCTAAATAGTAAATAATCCAAATGAAGGAAAATGACACCCATAAAAGTTAAAAAAAAAATTATGCATATTATAAATAAAAATATGATATAATTATAAAATATTATATGTTGGGAATTTTTTTAAAATATTTTAATTATTTGTTTGTTTTTTTAATTAATAAATATTTAAATAAAATTTTATAATTAATTTTATAATTTAAATGAAAATATATTTTCATAAAAAATAATAAATAATAATTTTTTCTAAAAATATTAAGATTGTTTTATGAGACATCAATTAATTTCTCAAAGTGTTATACAATCAGTTATAATTTTAAAAACAATATTTTTTTGTAAATGATGATTTTAATTTTAAAATATATTTTACACAAATAGAAAACTATTTTTATAAAATAGATTTTATTTTATAATTATACATTTTGAATAATGTTTAGGGTTATATTTTAGAATATTTCTAAAATAATAGTATTTTTTGGTGAATTGTAAAATATGATAATTTAGGATAAAAGATAAATATATGAATTATGGAGTCATATATTATATAAGGATGATGTAAGCCCAAAATCTGAAACCCTCATTCATTATTTTGATATATTTAGTGATAATTCTAAATTTATTCATATTCATGAGCCAAAATAATAAACTAACTACTAAAATAATTAGAAAAGACTCATATCCACCACTATAAATACCACCCCACACGACCTCTTATCCCCTAACCTTCTAAGTATTGATACTTCTGAAAATTATTTCTAATAATATTACATATCCCTTCCCCACGTATATGATTATTGTTTCTAATAAAAATACCAAAACCTTTTCCCTAAAGTGGTTGGCATGGAGGAGAAAAACATGTGGAAATTGCACTTTCTTTTCTTTTAATTTCTTTTTATATTATATTATTTTATAGTTATCTAGTCAACACCACTGAGCTGAATAAAATGATAACTTATGTACCTTAAATATAATATAATTACATCATGTTTGTGGAATATACATCATTACACTCTACCCTCACTCTTTTTTTCTATAAGTAAAATTGATGCCTGTGATGCATCAATTTACCGACATCATGGGCAACACACATTCATTTTCCATTAACGCCATCATGGATTTTAATAAAATTATTAATTGTTAAAAAATATATTTAATTTTTTTAAAAAAACCTCATTATGTTATGGAACTAAAATAAATTCATAATTAAAAAGGGAAAAACAAAATGAGTTTTTTTGGATCGAAAAACAGCCAAAATTAACCTCAAACAATCATCATTAAATTTTATCTAATTATTCTTCATTATACAAAATAAATAATTATTTACAAGATCATTGAAACTTGTGGAAGTTAAATAATAATATATAATAACAATTATAGTTATTTATCTATATTTTACATGACCATGCATTCATGTATACATGTTAACTAATCATGAAAACTATGAAAATGAACAATCCCAAAGGATGTTATTAAACTATAAAAGTAATTGAAACTCCCATTAATGAACATTATAAATCTATAAAAAATAAAATTAATGAATAAAATGATTTATATTTCTTAATTAATGAATACAATGTGATTATATATGATATTAATGTTATGAAATCATTTGGACATATTGTAAGTTGATTTTTGAACCCAACTCCATTTCCATTAGTTTTTCCATCTTTCACACCAATTTAGTTATGTATAATTATTTAATGATCATTAAATGTAATTTTATTATTATCTCTCATCCATTTATTTTATACCCATGTTTTCTACATCAGTTTATGACTAAAAAGTTACTTTCCAGAAGATTGTTTTTTAAAAAAAAACTTTTAGTTATCTTGATATTTTTTTCATCTTCACTCATAAATGATGATTCATATACCAATACTTTTATTACTATTTTCATTCCCAAAATTTATTCGTAAATGGGCGCTTTATTAAATGTAACTCATTCCATTCCATGGGTTATTCTATTTTAATGACTCATATACACTTTATGATGCTTGTATTATAATGTATATGTTATTATGTGACATGTGTTACCAAAATTATATAGTGCTCCAATGCATGGGTAATGAGATGTACCACGCAGGAAAAAGATAAATATGCTTGAACATGATGCTATATGTGTTCACAAATATGTTCGGATGTTTTCCACTAAGACATGATGTTTCAGTTTTATGCATTTCCACATTCCATGCCTTTATCTAATTCTTGCTCTCTTGATTATTATGATTATCCCATATATATTATATGATGATCATGATTATACTCACCCATGTTATAGTTATTCATGTTCTTATATACCCTATTACTATTATTTTTGATCACCCCTCACATTAATGTATATCATGAAGTTATTATATGTACTAAGATGAATCATATGGCCACTATGAAGCTGTAGAATTAGTAATTAAATAAATGTTCGTCTTTTATTGTGTAAATGTTTTCTGTAAGAAAAAGTTTTCTGAGACAGTGGACATTGGGGTCCTGGAATTGTAAAACAATAATGTTTTTTATATAAAATTATTTAATATTTATAAGGGAAAGATCAGGTTTTTCATACTATATATACACCACATAACATATGATACCTTTATATCATATCATTTTTCTCAAAGAAGGAAAATTGAAACAAAAATCAAATTCAACTATGACAACTTTTAAACTGTAAAACCAATAAAATAGATTATTATTAAACTAATATTTTAATACTAATACTTTTAAAGATATAATCTATTAGGATGATTTATTTTTTTATATACACCAAATAAAATAAAATAATAGTGAATATGGTATGTGTCTTTTGGAAAATAAAAGTGAGATGGATACCAGTTGTCGTAAGCCTCAACGTCTTTCATACACATTAAAACCTCATTTATAATAAATATTAAATTATTATATATCATTTATATAACCCTACGCACATATATATAATACAATATATTATTTATTTATGACATTTTATCATATTTTTATTAACAATTCATTATTAAAATCGCATTTCTAGTGATAAGTGATTTGGTTATCATGTATGGTTTGATATGGTATTTTCAGAACATTCAATTTAATCATAGTTCCATCATCACTAGAATTATATATATAATATAAATATCATATATACTAATTATATATTTATTTATATTTATCCATTAATGTTAAAAAAATACAATTAATCACACAGTTTATGAAGATGGTATGTCATACATACACATGCATATTGTTTCCATCTTCCTAAAAGGTTTAAATAAAGAAAGATAAATAATATATTACCACTATATAATATTTATTATTATATATATACCACGTATATTTATAATATTTATCCAAATTCTCTATATTTATATAATATGTGAAAATGAATCACATCGCTTCGCATGGGGATAGTCCTCTGTACAAACGAACAACATTGTTGTCTCCCCCACATAATTTAATGTATGAAAGATTCATTAAAAAATACATAAAAAGATTACTATCACAAAAATACAATTGATATGTTAAATAAATCATTATACCCTGCCATGAAATATGGTCATGAAAAAAAATTACATTGGTTCACAAGGCGGTAGTCCAATTTACACACGATCGACAGTTTCATTTTCTATTTGCATGAAGTGGAGATGGATATAGGCTATTATGTTAAAGTAATAAAATATCAGTATGTAGAACATAAATGTTTCATTATATTATAATTTTTTATACATTTTATATAAAATTTTACATTTAAACCCATCTTAAAACAATTTTAATGTTATTAAATTCTTTAAAAGAAAACAAAAATCTTACAAATAAATATATATTTTTCACTATTCATCAAAAAATTTCTTCCAGTAAACTCTATAAAATTTCAACAAAGATAAAAATTAAATTATAATATCAAAATTAAATTTTATATTTAAAAAATATATTTAAAATTGTAAAAAATTATTTATTAAAGATGTGCGAAAAGGTGAATGAATTTTTTTTAAATATATTTTTAACGAATATTTGGATTTATTGTAATATCTTATATATAAAAAATAAGATGAATGTTAAACATTTTAATGAATATATAAAATATAAATTTAAAAATACATTCTCTAAAAGTTTATTGTTTAATTTATTCATGTATAACACATTTTTGTGAATAAAAATATTTTTCAGAAAAGTATTTCCTCTATTTTTTAATAGATATAATTTTCATTTATAATTAGTAATTCATTAATGAAAAAAAACATAATCAAACCATATATTTTTATATTTTTATATTTTATTTAATCCTATTCATACCCAAAATTCTAATGGATATGTGATAACTATCATATTAAAAAATTATATTTTCATATTATTTCTTGTTTCATTTAAACTCAACATTTCATGTAACGAATGATACCCTTAATGTTACATGTAATGTAATATAAACACTATATTATGGGTAATATAATTTTTAAAAAAAAATTATTTTAAAAACTAATAAATCACTAAATCTCTATATGATACATTATATGCCCCATAAAATGAATTTCTCAATAAAAATTCATCATTTGGTACCAACAAATTTGGATTCTTATTCCACACTACATCCTCAGGTCCCTATTTAACATAACCATGATGCTAGTTTTTCTATAAAACATTAAACATATTAGTGTTCGTGGTTCATAGACCATTCTCAATATGATCCGTAATCTCCACCAGTTGTTTGTTATATGAAATATCATTCTTCTATAGTATTACCATTGAGATTAGTACATGTGATGGACCCAGTATGAATAAAATCTGGAGAGGTACAATGAACATGTTGTGAACCTGATATTATTGCAACCTTGCTCTTTATTACACACTTAAACAAGATTTATTACATATAATTAAATTGATACAACATATAATATCAGGATGTATGGGGTATTTAGGGCTTATGATCTTTACAAAACAACATAGAACATTAAAAACCACATCTTTATTGAAAACATCGTTTACATAAACACTACGTTCCCTCGTACATAGAATCGCATAGGATAACCTAAGGAAATGCATGGGAAAAAGGAAGAGATATAAAGCCCTGTAATGGAATAAAAATACAATAATATTAATAATATAGTATATGTTATATAATAGGCATACCAATTGAGCACAAGAGAAACATTTACATGAAGGCATGATAATGCATGACATTCTTAATATAAAAATGTGGCACCAACATTTAACATGATTTTAGAATGATCCAAGGATAATTTCACATGGATCATGAGTAAAACCTCATTGCACTTGAATTAGCATGAGTAAATCCTCATTTCACTTGATGTATAATTATGAAAATCTTTTCTCAATGCATTGGATCTCTATCAGGGCACACCCTTTAACATTTCATTTCAGGTATAAATGTGCCACATGGATCATAAAATTTAGATTCATTAAACCTCATAATTTATTCCATGATTAATTAAATGTGTAATTAATACATTAAACACTATAATCAAGATGTAAATGTTCATAAAGATGAATACCCTTTATATCCAAATGGGCATGGTATTCACTACATAATGACATTGGCTTGGAAAATCACGGTGCAATTTCGGCAGCGTAACGGTGTGACATAAGAATTCATAAATTTTTTTGATGATAAATAAATAGATGTCTCATAATATGTACATTAAAAGTAAATTATTTCAGTAATATTGATACATTTCCCAATAAAAGTAATGGAATTTATATTCATAATACAAAATTATTTCATGAATGTAAATGAGGAGAGAGAGATTCCATAAGGAATTTCAGCACAGTAACGTGTGTACATGAGGGGAATGTAATGAGAGATAAATGGGTCTCTAATAATTAATACATATAGTTGGAAGTATGGGGGAGGTGAGAATTCATACCCAAACATTTTTAATTGAAAACAAAAGGGAATAACAACATAATGAAATTGATACAAACATGAGGGAAGAGGAAATACCTTACTTGGAAATATGATCCCAGTGGCTTGAGAGAGGCTTGGGAGAGGCTTCTTGGGAGATTGGGACACATTTGGAAGATAATAGAGAGATTAGGTCATTTTTTGGACGAACTTAAAAGTCTTTTAGTTAAGACAAAGTGGTCGTTTGGGTGGGTATATATTGTAAAGTATAGGCAATTCTTTAATATTTAGGTTTGGGTCACCACACATTAAGCTAATCGATACACAAACCAGACCATGGTTTCTGCCCATGGTTTTTTCTAAAGGGGAGTGGAAAACCATATTTTATTAATCCAATGGCCTACCATCTTAAAATAATTCATGTGATTATGTGGAGATGAGTCACACTCAAGAAAACAATTTAAAAAGACTAAATGTTTTATAAGTCATGGAGCGTCCACTAATGATTTGTAAAATAAATCAAAAAAACCTAAAATTACATTATATTATTGATTAAAAATATATTTTACGAACATATCATTTATATTATATTATTACATCACTATATTGTCATTATTTTTTCATAAAACACATTATATATTTTAACGGTATTTATTTTTTACCCAAAAATTCCATTATCTCACAAAATTATGAAAAATTCACCATTGTATAATTACAATGTCCCAATTCCAAAAGTACAATTAATTTTATCTAAATAATATTTTAAATATATGAATTTTTACTTTTAAAATAAAACCCGCCATTTATAAAAAATTCAGGGGTTTTGAAAAAAATGACATTCAAAGCTTAATAGAATTTACAATTGAATTCATAAAATTATTTGATAATTTATATTTAATAAAAATTTATTTAATTGTAAAAATATTTTAATAAAATATTATTTTAATAAAAACCCATTAATTCATAAAAATAGATTTATTATTTGAATATTAACTAAAAATACTATTTGTGCTTTAAAAACTATTTACAAAGTAACAATAATAAAATGAATGCTCATTGTTTATACAAAAATAATGTACATTGTCATAGTGCTAGGGTTTTTTTACATAACACCATATAAAACCCTCCTAAGACTGAATGGTATGGTGTGCGATGGTGTTATACTTTTGTGGTGGCTCGAAAAACAATTCTCCGGTGGTAATCTCTATAAACATCCATTTCTCCCGTAGTAGGTTCCGCTCAAACATAACGTATTCAAGAACAGCTTGGGATTGGTCAATAGTGAATCCCAATGACACGACCTCCTTTCCAAGCTCTTAAAAATGGTATTCGTATAGGGAAATTCTACTGGATTAGTCTATCACTTCCTTTTTCTTAATAAATTGGATTTGTTAAAGCCCAATATTTATACTAATTATGTGATCATAGTTCAACGACTATATTAGCAAAAGTCAGAATTCATAATGGAATTTTAAAATCTAGAAACATAAAATAATAGTTGTTCACATTTTATATAACGATTATAAGACATTTTATTAGTTCAAGAGGAATTTTCATTAATAAAAGTTTGGGTCGTTACAATATTCCCCCATTAAAAAATTTCTCCCTTCAATTTTTTTTCCAACACTAAAATAGATGTTTGTAACTCTGCTTCATTACTTCCTATGATTCCCATGTCACTTCTTCAAACTTATGGTTTCACCACAACACCATAATTAGGGGAATTGTCTTATTTCGTAGACCATTCTATCAACGATCTAACATTTTCATGGTTTTCTCCTTGTGAGAATGATTGTCCTCCAATTGTAACACCTTTTGAAGAGAGTATATGTGAAGGGATAGGTATGTACTTCTTTAAGAGGGATACATTAATTAAATCATGTACTTTGTCCATGGTAGGTGGAAGTGCATGTCAATTTACCGCAACCCTAACATGATCATGAATCTTGAGGGGTTCGATGTACCAATGACTTAACTTCCCTTTCTTTCCAAACATCATGACCTTCTTCCATGGAGATATACATAGAAATACCCTATCTTCAACTTTAAACTCATGTTCTCGTCGATGGTTAGATGAATAATTCTTCCGTCGACTCTGGGTACCTTGATATGATGCTGAATGGTTTTCACTATCTGCACCATCTCTTCAACCAATTGTGGTCCTTTCTTCTTATTCTCACCGAAACCATCCAAACAAGCCAGTTTTCTCCACCTTTTCCCATAAAAGGATTCATATGGTTTCATTTGGATGCTCGAGTGGAAACTTTTATTGTAACATAATTCAAGCAATGGAAGATATTGGTCCCATCCTTATTTTAATTCCATCGACATTCTCTCACCATGTCCTCACGTGTTTGGATAGTCCACTCAAATTGGCCATCTGTCTGAGGATGATATGTCATATTGATGATTAGTTCAGTATGTAGAGTGTGTTTAGGACTCTTCCAAAACAAATGAGTGACTTTTGGATGTAGATCTGATACAATAGATAGGGTTACTCCATTCATCCTTACAACTTCCCTGATATATATCTGTTCCATTTGATCCAATGAGAAATTCTCCTGAATAGCAATAAAGTGTGCATACTTGGTAAGATGATCCACATTAACCCATATTGCATTGTTTCCTTTGGATGTCTTCAAAATTCCGGTATCAATGTTTCATGGTGATGTTCCCCCATTTCCATGCTGGTATGGGTAATGGTTGCATTATCCCCTTATACTTTTGTCTCTCTTACTTCACTTGCTATCACACTAGGCACTTTGATGTATATTCATCGATCTCCTTCTTTATATTATCCCAGAAAACGTTTTCTCGGATATCTCGATACATCTTTGTGCTCCCTTTGTGAATTGAGAAGGTTCATCTATATTATTCATCTAGAAGCTCCTTCTTTATTTCTTGATCAGACGGTACACATAATCATGACACAAATATCACAATTCAATACATTTCAACCACGAAAACTGAGGATTTCCCATTTCTGATAGCTTCCACCCATTTTAAAATTTTCACATCCTTTCTTTGAGAATCTATTATTTTCTCCAGAAGAGACTGTTGAGAAATCATTTGTGAGAGAATTGATGATTTTCCCTTCTTTATAATTTACATATCCATCTTCATGAAATCTATGACGATTGGATCCTTTTCAATTCTCATCAATGATTGAATTGATTGGTCCTATCTATATTGATCAATTTCCACCTTGTTTGCTTCCCTAGGATGGAAATGGATTGAGAAATCATAGTCTTTTATCATCTCTAACCATTTTTGTTGGCACATGTTCAACACTTTTTGTGTGAATATATATTTGAGACTTTTTGTGGTCTTTTTGTATTTCACACTTCTCCCCAAAGAGATAATGATGCTATATTTTTAATGCGAAGATCACCGCAGCCAAATACAGATCACGTTTTGCATCATTTTTCTCATGAACTTTCTATTTCATTAAAGCAATAGGAAATGTCTTTGGCATATTTCATCAACACACATCCCAGGTCCTTCTTCGAAGCATCACTAAATACCACAAAAAGTTCATTACTTGGGGGAAAATTGAGCATATACATAATGATAAGACTCCATTTCAACACTATGATGCTTTCTTTACATTCATCACTCTAAGAAAACATTACTCCATTCGGTTTCATCTTGGTAAGAGGTTTGGACAATCATGATAACTTTTTCACAAATCGTTGATAATGTCCTGCTAATCCAAAAAAATCTACGGATATCTATTACTGATGTTGGCCTCAACCATCCTTCTATTACCTTTGTCTTGGAGGGATCCTCAAATATCCCATTACCTGAAATTATATGTCCTAAGAATGATACCTCCTTCAAATAGAACTCACACTTGTTTTACTTTTCCAACCGCTACTCCTTTCAAAAGGTCTCTAGTAAAGTTATTTGATTATCCTCATGAACCCCCTTGGTTTTGGAGTATATTATAATATCATAAATAAAGACTATACCAAAATTTGTTGTGTTAATCTTAAAAGTCTCAATTCTTCATGTCCAGGATGATTTCTGGGGAATTAGTGAGTCTGAAAGTCATTAATATGAATTCATAGTGCCCGTATCTTGTATGAAAAAGTTGTATTGGGGATATCTTCTTTTTTCTCCCTTTAATGATAATATCACAACCGCAAATCATCCTTGGAGAATTATTGTGCTCCACTCCACTAACTGAAAAGGTCATAAATTTATGGGAGATGATATTTTTTCTTTATCATCATTTTGTTAAGCTCGCAATAATCGATGCAATGGTGCATTGACCTATCCTTCTTTTTGACGAAGAGGACTGGTGCACCCCATAGTGAAGCACTTAGGAATATAAACCCTTTATCTAGATTATCCTATAGTTTTTTCTTCAGATACTAAAGATCCACAAAATCCATTCAATACAAAGGCATGTATATTAGAAAATCCCCATGTATATGGTCAATTGATAATTCAAAACCTCTTCTAGGAGGAAGACTAGACAGTTCCTCATGAAACACCTTAGCAAATTCCCTCACTATACAAATGTCTTCAAGGATGGTTGATTCCTTGGACTCAATAATCTAAGCCCTATATACAAGCTCATAGGGTAGTAATATCTATTCTTTAGATGATGGAGAAAAATAATAATCAACTTCTTCCTTGCACTTGTATAGAATCGAAAGTCAATTATCCATATAGAGAGTGATTTACCTATCATGGAAATTTATAATGGCTCTATATATGGAAAGATAATTCATGCAAAGGATTTCCTCAAATTCCACTAGATAAAGTATGATGTAGTTATATAGTAAGTTCAATTAATAAATTATGATAGGGGAGGATTTATATTCATGGGATATAATGATTTCCTTATTTGTCGTATTAACTGACATCTTTACTTCCATGATTTCAGTGGTGTTGGGATTTTTCTAGTAAACATTAGGGATATAAAAGAATGTGTAGATCCAGAATCAAAATGTATGTTCATTATTCATGAATGAATAAATAGCGTACTTTTCGCCACATAGTTGTCATGGTTCATTTCGTCAATAGTGATGGAAAAAGATCGCCCTTTCTACCTCGAAGGTTTTCGGTTGCCTCCAAAAACCCATGGCTTTAGGAACTGATTAGAAAAGTGCCTCAGTTATTTTTAGTTGAAGCAATGAAAATGCGTTGAAGTTCGAGTGGAGAGTTCATCTCCTCTATCGCATAAGCAGGTTTTTTGTGCCGATAGTTAACAGTTTGGTTCCCTTCTCTTCCACACATAAGCATTTCCTTGTGCCCTTTACGCAATTTACAGGGTGCTTATCTCCGAACCTTTGGCATGTGGGTTGCTGGATCTTTGTATAACCATTGAATTTATCCATTGAGCCTCTAGAATTGAAGTCCGTATTAAGATTATTATCCTTATGATACCCCTGATATTCATTGATCTCCATTTTACCTTGTGGGAACATCAGACTATTTCCACATAGCTATTGAAGTCACAGATCACCACTTCTTTCTGTAGGAAAGGTTTCTTCTCTCCAAAGATGTGTTCAACCATGTATTCCGAGGTAACAACAACTCCGAAGGAGTATTGTGAAATCATTTTGAATCTTTCCTTGTATTATATGATATATTTGACATTTTTTTCTTGAGGGTAAGGTAGTCCCATTCCATCTTAAGTTAGAGGGTTCCCAGAAAATAATAATCGAAAAAAATATTCCAGATATCCTTTCATTCCAATTCTTTGATCACTTACTCATGCTACGTATTCTTGATCAACGTCTACCATTGATCATCTTTACCATTCATATGATAATAATCTAGTAGATCCTTCTCTTATTTATAAAATTGAAGGATAGAGATGATCTTTTCAATGTAGTTGATCCATTGTTCAGCGATTGGGGGATCAGATGATCCATAAAAAGTAGGAGGCCTTTTTCTCATGAAGCTCTCGATATCGACATGTTATTTATTATGGGTGGTTGAACATTCCTCTTAACCCATGTTTCTATTAAAATCTTTAATTAAATGGGAGTGAAGCATTACAAATTTTGTGATTCCTCCTCCCATCAGATTGGGCATATCATTTGAACAATAATCACATTGATCTTTACATCGGTTGTAATCACGAGTCCTCCTACTACCATCCATTGGTTAGAATAAAAGTTTAGTTAGGGGTAACACATAAAGGGTAATCCAATGACAAAGAAGATGACATATACATTACTTTTATTTCCATAACTTATGAACTTATGGGATCCAATCTATGATATCCATGATCTACATTCCAACATATATTCATAGGGAAATTTTTTAATAATGGTTCATACATAGCTTTTCAATTTACCAAAGAATATCTTCCTAGTGTGTCGTAACCAATAGAAGATAAAGGCCCATTATAATGCACTAGTTCCCGTTCGAATCTTGTTCAAAGTGGTGTTTTCAGGTTTTACCCCTAGGATACATCTATGCCAGAGTCGCCTCTACCTGCTCGTATCCAGACAGGGATGCATTCTCTTGATAAACCACATAGTCAATACTCATCAATACTTAAGAATGTTTTTATTATACTTATTCTTTCCTCTATGTGTTCACAAGGTTTATCTAATCCTAATCCCAAAAATAACTAAACCTATCCACTCATACCAACTATGACAAACATGATCTTTATTACACACATAAACATGATTTATTACATAAACTTCACTTGATACAACATAGATGATTTAGAGTTCTAGTGTTTGGGGATTAGGATGATAAAATAACAACTTATAACATCAAAATACAACATCTTTATTGAAAACATCCTTTACATGAACACTACATTCCCTCATACTTAGAATTGCTTAGGATAACCGGAGGACACACATGAAAAAAGTGTGAGCTATAAAGACAAGTAAGGGAATTAACATGGAATAACATGATGAATATAGTATGTGTTAGACAATAGGCATATCAATGGATCACAAGAGAAACATTAAAATGATGGCATGGTAATGTATGGTAATCTTAATATGGAAATGTGGAAACAACATTTAACATTATTTTAGCATGATCGAAGGATCATTGGACATGGATCATGATAGAAACCTCATTTCACGTTATTTATATTGATTAAACCCTCAATTAACATGACGTATCATGATACTAATCATTACCTCTTTCATTGGAGTGCTTTTAGGGTGCACCTTTCTTAAACATTTCATTTCATGCATAAATGTGCCACATGGATCCAATAACATGGATTCATTAAACTTCATCATTTATTCCATGATTAAGGAAATGAGGAATTAATACATTAAAAACATTAATCAATAAATAAATGTGCAAAATGGTGAATACCCTTGATATGGAAATGGTCATGGTATTCCCTATATAATTACATTGTCTTGGAAAATCACGGTGAAATTTCAACAGTGTAAGGACATGAAAAAGGAATTCATAAAAATGTTTGATGATAGAAAAATCGGTGTCTCATAAACTTTATATGAAATGAAATTTAAGGGTTCATATAGATACATGTCCCGATATAATTAATGGAATTTATATTCACAATACAAAATAATTTCTTGAATATAAAAGAGGATATAGAGATTCCTTACGAAATTTTGGCATGGTTACAAGTGTACATTAGGGGAATTTAATGAGATGGAAATGGGTCTCTCATCATTAAAACATAGAGAGAGATGTATTTGGGAGGTGATATATCATACCACATCATTTTTAATTGAAAACATAAGGTCATAATTACATAATGAAATTCAGAAAAAAATGAGAAAAGTGGAAATCCCGTACATGGAAGTGTGATACCAAAGGCTTGGGAGAGGCATGAGAGAGCATTCTTGGGTGATATGGGAACCTAGTGAGGATTATAGATTGTAGAGGGAATATTTTTGAAGAACTAAAAATTCTTTTAGTGAAGATGATGTGGGAGATTGGGTGGGTTTATTTATGAAAGAGTTGAAAATCTTTAATATTTAGTTTTGGGTCACCACATAATAATCTAATCAATACCACAAACCAGCCCATCGGTTTTTCACATGTTTTTTCTAAATGAGAGTGGAAAAAAATATTTTATATGGACAATGATCGAACATTTAAATTATTTAGGGTGATTATGTGAAGGTGAGTCACACTCTAAAGGAAAACAATTTAAAAAGGAAAAATGTTTTATACGTTTTGGCAGGTCTACTAATGCTTTTTATATTAAATCAAACAAAACTATAACTACATTATTTTATTGATAAAACATATATTGTCCGAACATATCATTTATAGTATTTTATTACTTCACTATTGGGTCATTAGGATGTCATAAAACACATTATATATTTAAATGGTATTTATTTTTTACCCAAAAATTCAACTCTCTCAGAAAATTATGAAATATTCACATTTGGATAATTTCGATGACCTGATTCCAAAAATAATATTCATTTTATCTATATAATTTATTAAATATTTTAATTTTTTGTTTCAAAATAAAAACTATTATTTATCAAAAATTTATGGTTTTGACAAAAATGACTTTCAAACCTTAATACAAATTACAACTTCATTCATTAAATTATATGATCATTTATATATAATAAAAATTAATTTAATAATAATAATATTTTAATAAAATATTTTTTAATTTAAAAATCCATTAACTCAACAAAATAGATTTATTATATGAATATTAACTAAAAATACTATTTGTTATTTAAAAACTGTATAGAATGTTACATTAATAAAATGAATGCAAATTATTTATACAAAAATAATGTACATAGTCATAGTGATAGGATATTGTTACATAACCCCTTATAAATTTATCATAAGACCGATAGGTAAGATGTGTGATGGTGAGAGACTGTTTGGGTGGTTCAGATAACATCGCTCAGGTGGTAATCTCTATCAACTTTCATTTCTCCTGTAGTCGGTTCCGCTAAAGCTTAACGTGTTCAAACCTGCCTAGGGATTGGACATGAGAGAATCCCAATGATGCCACATGAATTCCGGGATCCAAAAAATGGGATTCATATGGGGAATTTATACTATATGAGGCCATCGCGTCCTTTATTTATGTAAATTGGATGTGTTAAAGCCCTATATTTATACTAATCATTTGATCACTATTCAACGACTATATTAGAAACAGTCCTAATTCATAACGCTATTTTAAAATTCAGAAACATAAAACCATTGAAGTTCACATTTTATATAACCTTAATAATACATTTAATTATATCAGGATGAATTTTCATTAATGAATTTTTGGGTCGTTAGAGATTGTGGATCATTAGAGGTTCCGAGAGATATTATATATTTTTAATATGTTCAAGAATTAAAATGTAACTAATATCCTGTTGGCATATTTTTAATTTCTTTCATCGATTGATAAATTCGTAGAAAGACATTCTCACCAACATCAAATGTTATATCACATCGATGATTATCATCATAATATTTCTAATAATGTTTTTAATCCCTTACTCTATTCTGAATTGACATATCATTATCTATCATGCCACCATCCAGCTTAAGTCGCAGTAACAACTTTATAGAAATTCTTTCTAGTATTATGGACTAAATTCAATAACAGGATTCATAATAATCCATCTAAATCATAGAGTATAATCTATTGTTGTGAGAACAAATAAACTAAAGGAATGTGTTAATCCCAACCACATTTGAAATTTGTTGAATATGATCATATCATATACATTAGGATTTAAATTATTCTCTTAGATAGACCATCTATCTGAGGATGATACATAGTTTTGAAACTAAAATCCATATCGAGTGAATGTTGAATACATCACCAAAAAATTTATTTAAACTTCATATACTTATAAAATATAGTAGAATATTTCATTCCATGAAATCCTAAAACCTTGCTTAATTTATATCATTAAAATATTATTGATATAGATATATTATATGATAAAGATAAATTGGAATGAATTCATGCAAGAATTAACTATAACCAATTTAGTATTATTCCCTTTAAATCCTTTGGCGAGTCTAACAAAAAATCCTTGAAAATTTCTTCCCATCATATTTTTTGTGTGGAGAATAGTTACAACATTCTATTAGAAATTACTCTCTCAAACTTTAATTGTTATCAATCTATGAGGTGAGATACATAATGAGAGAAATTTATTTTTATGTTATCCCATAATAAAAATTCCACCATTCAGGATTTTATTAGTAGATATATCATTATAACCTTCTAATTGTTGTTTCCGGACTTCTGACCTTTCCCAATGTTACATGTTGTCACCCAACATTAGGGTTATCCATTTTTCAAAACAATTTGAATAAAAATGTACCAAAATTTCACTAAACCGTAATTAAAATAACATTAAATGTAAGTAAAATACAAAGGATACTAATACCTTAAAATATATTTCTTTGAAAAATAAGTCATCCTCAAAAATAAGGAACATTATTAGCATTAATATATCTCAATGTATACATAATCTTGATAAACATCCATTAAATAAAATCATAAAAATGTAATCTAAGATATGGAACATAAGATCAACCATATAATCAAAAACATATAATGGAATAAATATGTCTTATGATAATATTACATGAATTCATATAAAATTATAAATTTAATGAAATCCATAGATGATTCATTCTTCTTATAACCAATATACCAATGATAAAATAATTCCATCTCATAATTCCTGAATCCAATTACGTAAATATTTCAATCCATCCACATTAATACATGGTATAAAATTGGTCATTCCTTGTTCTATATTTAAATTAATGGGATAGGGCATTGAAATGGATAATTTTAATATTCCCCAAACATAATTCATTTAACTCCATAAAAATTTGTCATTATATTTTCCTCAATTCCAAATAGATAAAGTCTTCCCATCCATTTGAGATATTCCTCCAAGTTCTTCTTCTTACCTTTTTGACATTTCAGAAGAAAAATTTTATTTCCTTTATTTTTATTACAACACAAAATTATATGAAATTTCATCTTCCACTAATTTGATGTGTTAGTAATCTCACCAAAGTTAATGTTGGTAATCATATATAATGATATATAATTATGAATAATCACAATATCATTATCCTGATTTATCATCCAATTTGGATTGTCATAATCACCAAATTAACCATTATATTAAATGTAACATGGTTCCTTCTAATTATATGCATTTACTACAACCAAAAATCATAATTGGAAAAAATTAAAAATAATATAAAACCACATAATCATGAGAAATAAGCTATAGCTTTTCAAAATCCAGAAACATTATTTTCATTATTTAACAGCTTAGGTTTATTGTAGGTCATTCATAGTGATAATTTCATTAAATCTATATAGATGGTTCATAAAGTGTTTTAAAATTTCTGATGCATATTTCATAAGAGTGTCAAACTATGTGTGCAACATGGCCCATTTCCATGCAACATGTGATATTCATTTCCATCTCAATGCACTCTTTTCAGATTTATTTCACACATTTATATAACATCATGAATTTTTTTAAATGTATCATCCTTTTTTGTGTTTGATATCCTTTTTTAGAAAAATTCTGAATTTTAAGGGATTCAATGTGTTATTAGGTGTCTACGAGGCTTGTATATATCTCAGAGCCTTGAAATTGAATGAGAAAAACCGGGTTGCTCTCGTTGTAAAAATTGTGTACACCATCCCTCACGATTTCCCTAATATATGAGGTTGTAGTCAGTGGATTTATGGGGACTCCACGGGTTTTCAATAACCTTGTGGCCACAAGCGCATGTCCATAAAGTGATGCATAGATTAATTATAGAATAATTTTTCAAGGATTGTGCATAGTTAGACAGACAATGCACCTAATTGTCTGGGGTGACCCATTGAAATAGTTTCATGGTGCACATATGGAACACATTATTGACAATCATATGGTTGTACTGTAAATCCTTCTTTAGAGGGTGGAATACCCATTTTTTCATTAATGATTCATCTAACCCATTTATTCTTTCTCATCGTGTTTCACTATTAGTTTATCCCCCCTCTTCCATATGTCGGATATTCGTCTTCCTCTATTGGTTTTGACCTATATTCTTTATCTGATGACCAAATACTTTACTGTCATAATAATTAAAAATACCTCAATATGCTCCTCCTACAACTTTATTATGATTCATGTTGACTCCATCATAATTTTTGAAATCTCAGTACCAGAATACTTTCCCCATTTTTACTACATTTGAATGTTTCTATGATTTATTCTATACATGATTTAATCTATAGTTTATACTGGGTGAGGACATATCTACAAGGCTAATGTAGGTTGTCTAGAATAATTCCCCTTTATTTTTATTATTTTTTAATATGCGGTAAGGGGTCACGATCCAGACCCTTTTAGGAATCACATATAGTATTTAAAATTAAATAAAATTGACATCCATACCAAGACATTTATGTCCTAAGATTGTATAGAATCCAATATTGTGTTAATTTCCTTTACTTGGTCCACCCCAATGGGTGCCCTCCACGACCAATGGCCTTTTTTACTTGGTTCTTAATTGATTATACATCCCTAGATGGGTGTTTCTTTATAATTGATACTTCGAATTGATTATGTTGGATTCAATTGGGTGATGAACCATATGTTAAGATTCTATACCCCAAGCCATTAATTAAGTGGTAAAATTATATTAAATATCCATGTTCTCTACTCTTTACTCATCATTACATAAATAAACCCTAAAATTGGAATGAATTGTCCAATATGGGTGTTCTATATATGTTTTTGTCTAGTGAAATGGTATGGATTTTTAACCTATTCATATCCTCAACTATTTTCATGGGTTATAAAATGATTCCTCAATTAAAGACCCATTGGATAGCCACAATGTTTCCTATAGTTAGAATGTATTAATTCAATATAAAGAAGCTGAGGGGGACACTATTTATTTCTTCCTTGAGCTCACTGTTCATTTTCTATTTTTGCATCTAAATGAGTGCCACTGATTCCCTAGAGAAGACCCCTTAGATGGGCTTGATGTATTGATGGTTGTACCATACCATGAGAGAGACTTGGCGCCCAATATGAGATACTAGGTATAAAATTAAAATTTAGTTCATGATTTTTTCACACATTTATTATAGAGGCACATAGAAATTAAATATTGGGTCTCCATATATGGCCTCAATTATATTAAACCTATAACAATCCCCTAATGTGATACCTAGAATTACATTAAAATTTCTTTGGATAGGCTCAGGGTAACAAAAATATTTTATAAATTATTTAATTGAAATAAAAAATAAATGAATGATATCAAATGAGAAGTGGATTTTGGTTTTAGAAACATGGGGATGTTTCTTTCCAACATAATCAAAAGCTTTGGGACATTCCACCTTCTAACATATTATTACATACTTCAACTTTGAAGGATCCCTTGATCTGACTAACTGTCTTAAGAAGAAGTATGAAAATAGGATGTGGTGTCATTATGGAACACAGACCATTGTGCTTATTTAATTATTTAATTATTTTATTTATTAATTATGGAAAAATGTAAATTTATTTATTACAAAAAAATTATTAGCATATATACCATTAGTGGATACCTAATGATATTGTATCTCATACTCAACTTAGAGAGATGTTGTTACCCATGAAAACATAATGGTTATATGTTCTTATAAGGGGTAGTGTCTGTCTTCAGATTCTTGATTGATTTTTAGTTCTAGGATGGAGAGCAAAGAAGAGAAATTATCCTATTCTCAAGATTCTAGTTTTAGTAGTTTTTCCTTTTTGTATTGATTTTGTTATCATGTGTTATATTCCTTTTTTCCCATACCCTTGAACTCTAATTTTAGTATATATTTACGATATATAATCATCAGTAACATGTATCTATATATAACACTACTTGCACTTAATGTTGATTTCTTATTTTATTTTACTTTAATTTTCACGCTATTCTTGATCTTTTATTACAGATATGTCTGTTTCTTATTCATTATATTATATATATTTTCACTAAATTCTGACCAATGAAAGAATAATCTCCCCATAGATACCCCCTCTGCCACTGCTACTTGTCGATATCCACTGATGTAACACCACATTGATTTATAAATAAATTTAATATTGGATACATGAAATATTGAGTCTCTAAAAAACCCCAATTATTTATAAGATATCTAGTAAATATTTTTTTCTTCCTCTGTTAATTGAATTTCAAAAAACTAACATACATGGTTGAGTTTAGTAAGATATTTATAGTGGGATAAGATCAACTTACATTTTTGGGAAATAGTAACATACCCTAATAAATATTAATTTTAATAGTAATATGACCTCGATGAATAGTAAATTATATTATTAAATTATTTTAATATGGTTATAAAATAATTGGATCTTGATTAATTTTTGAAGGTGATATATAAAAAATTATAGTTTTAAAAATGTTATTTTTTTGAATAAATTATGATTGTATTTGAAATTAAAATTATTCATATTTAAAAAATAGTTTCTCAAAAAATGGAGAAAAATTTTGAATTTAGAACAAAGAATTTACATCACACAGAATTTATGAAAATTTTATAAATTACATTATTTTTTCATGAATATAAAGGATAATTTTCTATGTTTTGAGTATGTTTAATGAAATCATAATTATTTTATAATTAATAAAATGATCTACTTATTTATATTAAAATATGATATGTGGTTCTCCATGTGGCCAATACCATGAGAAAATATCATGGAAAATCCCATGGTTTTGAAAATACCACTAATGAGACATCCTTTGAAATTATTAAAAAAATCCTCTATATTATAATAAATACCCACCAATTCCATCATTTTATTTAATTAAAAATCATTATCCTCGATGATATCCTAGTTTTACATCCCTAGGAGTCCTCTAATTGTGTCTTAAATCCTCCAAGGTCCCAACATTTAGGTTTTAGGAGTAACTCAATAATGTAATGAAATCTACCACCCATCCTATTTTCAATCACTCCTTTTATGTTATTATTTTTAATTTCAATTGGATTATATTGGTATATGCCATTACATATCCCCCTTATTGTCCATATTATGAAAAATTATGACATACCCCTTTGTTCTATCATCAAAATGTTTTATGAAATTTTTAGTGACATAATTAGGATTGAAATTTTTAATAAGGGTTTTTTAATCGAGCCTCAATTTTCAGTCATGTTACATTTTTTCTCTACTTACCTCAAGTAAATTAATATTTTTTTCAAATATACTCCCCATATTTTATGTGATAATGTTCTATATAAGTTTACCAACCAAAATCCTACATTCAATTATGGGAGTTATATGTTTTAAAAGGATAATTGAAAATATTTTTTTGAAATACAACCCAATTTAATGTATTTTCTCTAATTCTATCCTATTTACAAGAGAAATATATAATCAGTTTTTTGAAAAAAAATAACTTTATAAAATCACTTAATTTATTATGAAAATACTATCTTACTTCACAAAGAGTTTTATACAAATATTTATCCAAAAGAAGACTTCTTTTTAATGTAAAAGATTATTTAACTTAAGAATTACTCGATGAATTTACTTTAGTATCTTCAACTATTTCAACACACTTATTTATTCTTATGTGTTATTGGGGATAATAATTTATGATATCATATATCATATTTAGTTGAACTTTTATGATCATTTTTACTTTTTATGAGATATCTTAAAACCATTGACTAATTTACCTTGAATGGTAAGTGTAAGTTATTAACATTTCATATGTTAGTTTCAGTATGAATGTATATGTTGTTTATATTTATCCCCATTCATATTTGGAATTTATAGTTAATATTAACTGATGGGTGAGGCCCTCTATGGCCTCTCCTTTCATTTGGAGGTCTCGTGAGACAAATTAATATCTTGGCACAAGGCCTTGACAAAATGGTTATTTATGGTATTGGAATGAGGCCTTGAGGGATTGGATATAACGTCCAACATTATGAATTCACTCAGGATGAAACCATTAATTGAAATTACATGAGGTAATTTGACTAGTATAATTCCCATGATTATGATTTATTATGTAATTATTTATTCATCTCCTTTTCATTCCATAATTTGTTCAGGTTTATTTTTAATGGTATGTGTTTTTAGTTATTCAACTTACTAATGTTTATAATATACTCCTCTATTTTTCATAACCTTAATGATAATTTGTGCCCACCCCTATCTAATGTTTTGATATATCCGGACATGAAGATGTATAATATGAATTAAATGCAGGAATAACTTAAGGGTTACATATGTTTTCAATGGAGATTATATATTATATTTGTTTTCAAGATGTAATGTTGATTTTATGTATGTATCTGGTTTTCAAAAACAAATAAAATATTTATTCCTTTAGAATGATACATTCTTTTAATCCTAAAAATTTAGTGAATTAAGGCACTGGCTCCATGAAATTGGGGTCTAGTCCTTAAAGTTGGTATCAAAGGATGCTTAGTAGAAATCCTGAATACTAGATTTATAAAACAATGATTTAAGAACAAAACCCTAAGATAAACTTTGATAATAAACATACAATAAAATTCAATAATATTGGTATGGAATATATTTTGTGGATATTTCTAGAAACTACATCCATGTTTGAATTATGACAACCCTACTTTTTATTACACAATTAAACATAATTTATTTGATAAACTTCACATGATAAAATATAGTAGATCGAGAGGTCTAGTGTCTTTGGGTATTATAGTCATTACATAACAACTCAAAACATTAAATACAACATCTTTATAGAAAACATTATTTTCATGACCACTACATTCCCTCATACATAGCATTGTATGGGATAACCTGAGGACATGCATTAGAAAATGGTGATCTTTAAGGCCCTATAAAAAAATCATAGAATAACATGAGGAATAAAATAAATGTTATACAATATGCATATAAATAAAGAACAAGAGAAGCATAAACATAAAGGAATGATAAATCATGATAATCATAACAAGGAAATGTGGAAACAACACTTTACATGGAATTAGCTAGATCCAATGCTCATTGCACATGGAGCATGAGTAAACCCAAATTGCATATGAAGAATGAGTAAAACCTAATTGAACTTTAATTAGAATGTTTAAACATCCATATAAATGATGTATCATGATACTATACGTTACCCAATGCAATCGAGTGCTATTAGGGCACACCCTTCATAAACATTTCATTCCAGGCATAAGTGTGTCACATGGATTATAAAACATTGAATCATTCAACATTATCTTTTATTACATGATAAATGAATTTATAATACATAAATTAATCTATTTTAACAATAAGTAAATGTGAATTAATGTGAATACCCTTGATAGAGAAAATGTTGTGGTATTCAGTACACAATGACATTGGCTTGGAAAAGTGCGGTGCAATTTAGGCAGCATAACAGCCTGAAAAAAGAAAATATTAAAATGGTTGATGAGAGAGAAAGGGATATCTCATCATATTTACATGACATGGATAGTAAGAGGGCCATATATATATAAATGTCCCAACAAATGTAATGGAATTTAGATTCATGATATAAAAAAATTTCTTGAATGTGAATGAGGAGAGAGAAATTCCTTTCAGAATTTCGGCATAGTAACAGGTGTACATCAGAGGAATTTAAAGAGAGCTAAAGGGTTCTCCAAAAATTAAATCATAAAGTGTAAAGTAAGGGGGAGGTGTGAAACCATACCCCAGTATTTATAATTGAAATTAAAAGGGCCTATCAATTTAATGAATATTGGTCAAAAATGAAAAAGGAAGAAAAACCCTTACATGGATGTGTGATTCCAAAGCCTTGAGAGAGACTTCTTTGGATATTGGGGACCTTGGGATAATTTTAATGAAATGAGGGCAGAGGTCAGAGGAACTACATATGCTTTGAGTGAGGATGAAGTGGGAGATTAGGTGGGATTATAAAGGAAAGGTTAGGGAATTCTTTATTATTTAGTTTTGGGACGCATCACATTAAACTAATCCAAAACCAAAAAAAACTCATGGGTTTTGCTGATTTTTTTAGGAAAAGGGATGTGAAAAAAATATTTTATAAATACATAGTCCGAACTTTTTAAAATAATGGGGTTTCTTATGTGGAGGTGAGTCACACTCCCAAGGAAAACAATTTATAATGACAAAATGTTTGATTAGTCTTGAAGGTTCTACTAAAGCTTTGTAAAATAAATTAAAAAACCCAAAATCAAATTATTTTTAATGTTAAAACATATATTGGCCTAACTTAAATTTTATTGTATTTTATTACATTAGTTTTGGGACATTACAATGTCATAAAACACATTATATATTTAAACTGTATGTAATTTTTTCAAAAAAATTTGATTGTCCAAGAAAATTATGAAAAATTCACCATTGGATGATTTTGACGTCCTGATTCCAAAAATAATATTTATTTTATCTAAATAATTTTATAAATATGTTAATTTTAACTTTTAAATTTAAAACTGACATTTATCAAAAATTCATGGGTTTTGACAAAAATGGCATTAAAACCTTAACAAAAATTACAATTGCTTTCATAAAATTATAAGATCATTTATATTTAATAAAAACTAATATAATAATAATAATATTTAATTAATTACTTAATCAAAATAGATTTGTTTGTTGAACAATAACTAAAAATACTATTCGTTCTTTAAAAACAATTTTCAAGGTAACTATAATAAAATGAATGTATATTAATTATTTTATACATAAATAATGTACATAACCATATTACAAGGGTCTTTTTACATAACCTCTTATTACACATGCGTAATACTGAAGAGTAAGGTGTGTGATGGTGATAAACTCTTGGGGTGGCTCAGATAACATTGCTCTGGTGGTAATCTCTATCAAATTCTAATTATATCATAAGTGGTCCCGCTCAAGCTTAATATATTCAAGATAAGCTTGGTCTTGGTCAAGAGAGAAGTAAAAAGACGCAACCTCCTTTATGAGCTCTGAAAAATGAGCGTCTTATGGTGAATGTCTACTAGATGTGTCCATCGCTTCCTTTGTCCTAGTAAATTAGATATGCTAAAGCCCTATATTTTTACTAATCATGTGATCACTTCTCAATGGATATATTAGAAATGGGAACATTTCTTAATAGTATTTTTAAATAATAAAACATAAAACCAATGAAGGTGACATTTTATATAATCATTTTACATAAGGAGAAAATTAATTAGATCAAGAGTGATTTCAATTATATATTGTTTGGGTCATAAAAATATTCCCACCTTAAGAAATTATTCCCTTGAAATTTCTTTTTCCCACACCAAATCATATGTGGATTACACTACTTCATCATTTTCTCTAATTCCCATGTCTCTTCTTCAAACATGTGGTTATTCCACAACACCATATCAAGGGGAATTGTTTTATTTCGTAGAACTATTTCTCTATGATCTATGATCATCACTGGTTACTTCTCATAAGAAGGATCATCCCCTAACTATACCACCTCTGAATAGAGTACATGTGAAGGGTCCGGTATATAGTTACTTAATATAAATACATGGATGACATCATGTAATTTGGCCATGGTAGGTGGAAGTTCTAGTTGATAGGCAAAAACCTTGATACGATTAAGAATCAAGAAGGGGACGATGTACCTTGGAAATAAATTCCCTTTCTTTCCATACTTCATGACCCTCTTCCACCGAGATATGCATAGAAATTACATGTCTTCAACTTTTAACTCAAGGTCTCGTCGAAAGGTATCTACATAAATCTTCTTTCGACTCTGGGCTGCCTTGATATGATGCTGAATGTTTTTCACCTTCTCCACCATTTCTTCGAAAATTTCAGTTCCAATATGCTTATGCTCACCGACCCCATCTCAACACACTAGTGTTCTGCAACATTTATAATGATGGGCTTCATATGGATCCATTTGGATGATCGAGTGGAATTTATTTACATAAGTGAACTCAAAAAGAAGAATATGTTGATCTCATCCACTTTTAAAGTCCATTAACCATGCTCTCAACATGTCCTCATGAGTTTGGATAGTCCATTTGGATTGGACATCCGTTTGAGGATGATAGGCCATACTGATGTATTATTCAGTATTCAGATCATGTTGAAAAATCATCTAAAACAATGAAGTCAATCATGGTTATCGATCGGAAATAATAGATAGTGGTACTTCATAAAGCCTTACCACTTCTCTGATATATATCAGTGCCAGTTGATCTAATGAAAAATCCTCCTGAATAGAAATGAAGTGTTCGGCCTTTGTAAGATGATCCAAAACAACTGAGATTGCATTGTTACCTTTTTATGTCTTTAGATGTTTGGTGATAAATTCAATGTTGATGTTCTCCAATTTCCATTCAGGTATGGGCTATGGTTGCATCATCCCATTAGACATCTGACTCTCTACCTTCACATGATTACACACCAGACTCGTTGATGTATATTCTGCGATCTCCTTTTTCATATTATCCCACCAATAATTCAATCAGATATCTTGATACATCATTGTGTTTTCTGGGTTAATAGATAAATTTGAACTATGTTCATCATCCAAAAGTTCCTTCTTCAGCTCCAGACATTATGGAACACATAGTATTACCCCAAATCTGATAATTCTTTTTTTATTAACATTAAACGTCAAGGATTTCCCTTTTTCAATAGCATCCACTTTTTTCGGAATTCCCACATCATCTTTTTGAAAATCCTCTATCCTTTTTAAAATTGACAGTTGATCAATCATTTGTGTAAGGATTGATGATGTTACTTTATTTATGATTCCCATCACCTTCTTCACCAAATCTAAAAATATTGGATCATTTTAAATTGTCATCATTGATAGAGTCATTTTGTCCATTCTACTTAGGGCCTCTTCCACCATGTTCACTTTCCTGGGGTGGTAATGGATTAAGAAGTAATAGTCATTGATTAGCTCTAACCATCTATGATGGCACATGTTCAACTCTTTATATGTGAATATATAGTTGGGGATTTTGGGTCCTTATATATTTCACACTTCTACCCAAAGAGATAATGCCGCCAAATTTTCAAAGCAATGATCATTGCAGTAAACTCGATGTCATGTGTTAGATAGTTTTGTTCATGAACATTCAATTTCCTTGAAGCATATCCAGTTTCTTTTTCAATTTGTATCAACACACATCCCAAGACCTTATTTGAATCATGATTGAATACCACAAATAGTTCTCCACTTGTAGGTAAAGTGAGAATGAGTGCAGTGATAAGCCTCCTATACAACTCCTTGATTCTTTCTTAACATTCTTCACTCCATGAAAACATTACTCCCTTACAAGTTATCTTGGTAAGAGGGTTGGTCAATCGTGTGAAATTTCTCACAAATTGTCGACAATATCCAGTTATCCCCAAGTTTCTACGGATATCAGTTATCGATGCTGGCCATGACCATCCCTCAAATGCATATTTTTTGGAGTAATCCAAAGATATCACATTGCATGTGATGATATGGGCCAAGAATGAGACCACCAGCAACCATAACTCACACTTCATGTACTTTTCATAGAGCTTCTCCTTCTACAGGGTCCCTAGTAAAGTTCATAGATTCTCCTCAGGATCCTCCTCAGTTTTAGATAATATCGGAATATCATCTATAAATACTACGCCAAATTTGATGAGTTAATATATAAATACACTATTCATCTTGTCCATAAATATTTCTATAGGATTAGTGAGTCCTAAAGGAATTAATATGAATTCATAGTGCTCGTATCTTGTACTAAAATCATTCTTGGGGATATCATCCTTTTTCAATCATAATTGATTATATCCTGACGGAAAATCTACCTTAGAGAAGTGTTGTGCTCCACGAAGCGTATTGAACAAGTCATGAATTCATGGGAGAGGATACTTGTACTTTATCATGATTTTTTATGCTCAAGCAATTTATTGAAAAGGCATATTGACATATCCTTCTTCTTTATGAAGAGGACTGGTGCACCCTATGATGAAGGACTTGGGCGTATAAACCCTTTATCCAGATTCTCCTGTTGTAGTTTCTTAAGCTCCTCAAGCTCCAAAACAACCATTCTATAAGGAGTCTTGGATATTGGAAATTCCCCAGATATAAGATCAATTGAAAATTCAACATCTCTTCTAGGAGGAAGACCCGTCAATTCCTTGGGATACAGTTTAGTGAATTCTCTCCAATAAGCATCAATTATAGGATGGTTTCCTCCTTAGACTCAATAATCTGAGATAGATACATGTTCTCATAGGTCAGTAATATCCACGCATGAGATGATGGAGCTAAATAATGTTCATCTTCCTCCTTGAAAATTTAAAGAATCAGGGGACGATTCTCCACATAGAGAGTGATTTCCCACTCATGGATATTTTTCTTGGCTCTATATAAGGAATCTTAATACTTTTCAAGAATTGCATCAAATTACACTGGAGGGAGTGTGAAGAGGATTTTCGGGATGTTTATTCCATATATTATGATAGATAAGGAGTTATATTCATTGGATGCAATGATTTCCACATTTTCCTTAACCACCGACATCTTCACTTCCTGGATTTGTGGTGTTGTTGGGATTGTTGTACTAATATTTCGAAATATAAAATAATGCATAGAACCAGAATAAAAAATTATGTACTCTATTCTTGAATGAATAACTATTGTAAATGTCATCACATCGTGTTGGGGGTTCACTTTCGAAGTAGTGATGGAAAAATCCCACCCTCGCTTCCTTGGAGGTTGTTAGTTGCATCTGAAAACCGTTATCTTAGAGTGAAAATTTTAGAGATACCCAGGTTATTTAGAAATGTAGTAATAAACCATGCTTTGAGGTTCGAAGAGAGCATTCCACTCCTTTTTTGCAGCCGCATGTCTTTTTTGATGACAGTTAATATCCGGGTTCCATTCTCTTCCACACCTAAATAGTTTCCTCATCCCCTTCAGGAAATTTGTGGGGTTATTCTTGTTTCACCTTTGGAATGTGGGGTGCTTTATCTTCATAGAACTTCTGGATTCATCCATCTGAGCCCCGGCATTGAAATCAACCTTACTCTTCTTATCCCCATGATACCCCTGAGATTATCTGATCATTATTTCATGCTTGAGGTCACATCGATCGATTTCCTTATAGTTTTCGAAGTCACGGATCACCAAAAATTTCTGCAGGCTAGGTTTTATCCCACCAAATAAGTGGTCAACCATGCATTCGGGGGTAATGAAAAACATAGAGGTGTATCGTGAAAGACTTGGAATGTTTGCCTCATATGATCCGACAAATTCGTCATTTTTTTCTTGAGGGAAAGGAATTCTGGTTCCATCTTAATCCGGAGGGTGCCCAGAAAATATTATTCAAAAAACAAATTTCGTAAATCCTTCCATTCCGACTCCTCAATCTTCTCATCAATATTCATATTTTTGATCGACACCCACCATTGAATCGTTTCACCCTCCATATGATGAGCAGTCATGCGATACTTCTCTTTTTCAGAACATTAAAGGATGGAGAAGATATTTCCAATGGAGTTGATCAATTGTTCATTGATCGGGTGATTGAATAGTCCATTGAATGTAGGAGGCCTTTTTCTCATAAAGCTCGTGATAGCCACTTTATCTTTATTAGGGGGGTTTAAAGTTCCTCTTAATCCATGATTATATTCAAATATGGAGTTATCTGAGAGTGAAGCGTGAAAATGTTCGCGATTCCCACTCACATTGGATTGAGAATCTCATTAGTACAGTCGTCACATTGATCTTCACATCGGTTTTTAGGCCGAGTCCCCCAATTAACAACCATTGATTGGAATAAAATAAAAGTTATGGGTAATAGATAAAGGGTAATACAAGGAAAAAATTGATGTCTTATAATTAACTTTTATTTCCTTAACATATGAATCTATCAGCTTCATTCTATGTTATCCATTATCTACTTTCTAAAATATATTATTAGGAAATTTCATTGTCTCTTAATAATAGTTCGTACAAAGCTTGTGAATTTACCAAAAAATATCTCCTGGGAGTATCGTAACCAAGAGTGCATCAAGGCCCATTGTCATTCACTAGTTCCCGTTCGAGTCTAGCTCAAATCAGTTTTTTCGGGATTTACCCCATGGATTCATCTATACCAGAGCTTCCTCTACCATCTTGTATCCAAACAGGGATGTATTTTAATGATAAAACACTTAATCAATACTCAACAAAACATACTGATGTTTTTATTATACATAGTATTTTCTCTAAGTATTTACTGGAGTTTTCTAATCTTTATCCCAAAAATAACAGAACTTATACTATAATACCAACTATGACAACCTTGTTTTTATTACATAATTAAATTTAATGTGTTACATAAACTTCACTGTATACAACATAGAAGATCAAGTGGTGTAGTGTCTTAGGGTCATATGATCATTACATATATTCTTAAAACATGAAATACAACATCGTTATTGAAAACATCATTTACATGACCACTACATTCCCACGTACTTAGAATTGAATGGGATAACATGAAGATATGCATCAGAAAAGGGTGAGCTCTAAGGCCCAGTAAGGGAATAGTCATCGAATAACAGGAAAAATAAAATAAATTTTAGACAATCAGCATATAAATAGATAAAAAGATATGCATAAACATAAATTCATGATAGATCATGGTAATCATTACATGAAAATCTGGCAACAACACATAACATGGAATTGTCATGAGCCAATGCTCATTACACATGGAGAATGAGTAAAACCTCATTTCACATGAAGCATGAGTAAACACACATTAACATTAATTATCATGAGTAAACACCCATTGTACATGATGTATCATCATACAATACTTAACCCAATGCATTAGAGCACTATCCGGGCACACCCTTCTTAAACATTTCAATTCATGAATAAGTGTGCCACAGGGTTCATAAAACATTGAATCAGTCAACATAAGATTTTATTCAACGATAATAGAATGTGTAATACATACATTAAATTATTTAAATAATAATTAAATGTGCATAAAATGGTATACCTTTGATAGAGAAATGGTCATCGTATTCACTACAGAAGGACTTTGGCTTGGAAAATTGTGGTTCAATATTGCCAGCATAACCGCGTAACATAAGAACCCTCAATAATGGTTGATGAGAGATAAAGGGCTGTCTCATCATATTTACATGACATGGAATGTAAGGGGTTCATATAGATACATGTACCAACAAATTTAATGGAATTTAGATTCATGATACAAAATAATTTTAGGAATGTAAATGAGGAGAGGAAAATTTCATTCGGAATTTCATCATAGTATCGGGTATAAATGGAAGGAATTTCATGAGAGTGAAATGGGTCTCCCAACATTTAATCATAAATAGGTCAGTATGGGAGAGGTAAGAAACCATACCCGAATATTTAATATTGAAATAAAATGGCATAACAATTTAATGAATATTGGACAAAATGAGAATGGAAGAAAAAACATTACTTGGGAGTGTGCTTCCAAAGGCTTGAGAGAGGATTCATGGTAGCATGGGGTGCCTTTGGAGGATTATAGAGAGATAATTAAAGAGATTTTATGAACTCCAAAAGCTTTGAGTGAGGAGGAAGTGGGAGAATGATTGGGTTTATATAGAAAAGTTGATGGAATTCATTATTATTTTTGTTTGGGACACCTCACATTAATCCAATAAAAACCACAAACAAACCTATGGTTTTTGACAATTGTATTTGGAAAAGGGAAGTGAAGAACAATATTTTATATGTCCAATGTCCTTACTTATTTAAATAATGGGGTTTCTTATGTTGTGGTGAGTCACACTTCCAAGGAAATCCATTTAAAAAGACAAAATGTTTAAATTTTTTTGAAGTGTCCATTAAAGCTTTGTAAAATAAATCAAAAAACCCAAAATACCATTATTTTAATGGTAAAACATATATTTTCCATGTATACTGTTTATTGTATTTTTTTACATCACTATTGGGTCATTATGATGTCATAAAACGAATTACATATATAAATGGTATTTAATTTATACCCAAAAAATTGACTATCTCAGAAAATTATGAAACATTCACCATTAGATAATTTAAACACCCTGATTCCAGAAATAATAATAATTTCATCTAATAAATATTAAAAATATGATAATTTTCACTTTTAACAAAATAAATGACATTTTTTGAAAATTAATGGGTTTTGAAAAAAAAATGGCTTTAAACATTATTAAAAATTACAATTGCAATCATAAAATTATACGATCATTTATATATAATTAAAATTAAATTAATAATAATAATACAATTATTTTTTAAATAATTCATGAAAATATATTTATTAGTTGAACATTAACTAAGAATACTATTTGTTCTTTAATAACTATTTTCAAGGTAATAATAAAAAATGAAAGTATAATCATTATTATATACAAAAATAATGTACATAACAATAATAGTAGGGTCTTGTTACATAACCCCTTATAACACACGCATAAGTCTGAAGGGTATGGTGTGAGATGGTGACAGACTATTGGGGTGGCTCAGATAACATTGCTCAGGTGGTAATCTCTATCAACTTCTACTTATCTCATAGGTGGTCCACCATTAGATTAACATATTCAAGATCGGCTTGTGCTTGGTCAATAATGAATCCCAAAGATGAAACCTCTTTTTTGAGCTCTGACAAAAGGGCATCATATGGATCACATCGATTGGATGATCACTATTCAACGGCTATATTAGCAATGGTCATAATTCAATGCAGTATTTTTAATTCCTAAAACATACAACCAAAGAAGATGACATTTTATATAAACATTTTACATAAATATAAATTTAATTAGATCAAGTGGGATTTCCATTGTTGAATATTTGGAAATTACATGGATACTATATGTGGATGGGGTACTAGAACAGATGTACCTAGCAGTAAAAAATCCATCAAGGAGTTTCGGGCATGACCCTAGTATCTTAGTACATGAAAACAGGCCTTACTCTACACGTGGTTGTAAAATACTTGGGTATATTATTAGGATACTTCACATTTTCATTTCAATTCATTTTAAATTTTTTAAATTAAAATTTTTTCTCAATGAAACCTTGTTTATGATTATGAGATTAACTATTTGTAGGGTTTCAATTTACATGATGTAATCTTCTACATTGATATTATATATTTTGATTCATAACATAATATTATCAATGATATTATTTAGAAATGATGTCTAGTAGAAGGAATAGAAACCATATGAATGTGTCACTCCCATGTAGCAACTTCAATTTAATGAAATATATTGATGTTGGATCTGGCATTGCGACATGTGGTGAGAAACATAAAACTATACTAAGATAGTTAACTATGATTATGAATAATAACCTTAAATATATTGATCATTATGATCCATTACATGGAGGATCTATGTTATACCGATTTATGTAAAAATTACATCCATCAATTAACAAGACAAAACCCCATTTGTAGCGGAGCAATGGATAAGTTCATTAGAGAAGATAATTATCACGTTGGTATTTAACAAAATAGAGATGGTTATAATGAAGGTTTATCATCTGTGAGGAGATAAACATATGTGGTGGTATTTAATTCAAAAAATATTGGAGGTTGAACAAATAGAAGATATGTAATGGATGAATTTTAATGAAATATTTAGAGGAAATTAATTTCATCATGAACAATGAGATGATATGGAATGGAATTTTCGGAATCTGAGGAAAACTGGTATGAGAATGTTGAAATGTATGAAGATAACATCCCAAGGTTATCAAGACATATTGTGGACTCATACATAATCCAATTATACAATGTGATTGATTCTTTGAGGGTTTAAAACCATTCGTATGAAGGGCTCTAGTCTCCCAATGTTTCTTATCATATGGAGATATAGTCCCATGTGATATGAAGATAGAAAAGGATGTCTCTAAGTACTATGATTTTATAGGGAATAAAGAGAAGATAAGGGCTACTTAAAACTCTGGAAAAAGAAAAAAAATGAAATGAGAAATAATGGAAGAGTAGATATTTCACCCAATAATAATTGTGGTATGAGACACCTTGGTACTTTCCTGAAGGGTATGGGTGATTGGTTCATGTGTGGTGGAAAAATTCCAATAATCCTAGCATTTTAAGGGGAATAAATAAGCTAAAAATGTTCAATGCTACATTTTTGGGGTGATGGGAATTTATGAAAATTATTTTCTTATGCGTCAAGTAAAAAATCAATAAATAAGGGAATGTGAGAAAGTCCAATTAAATGTTGTCACAAGTTACTAATGAGGTGGTGGTTTGTACATTAATTGCTCCTAAAACATATATAATTAATTATTTAATTCTCTATCATCACATTATTTTATATCATCCCATCTTTCCAAGAGAATTATTCATTTCAAATTGATTCAACAATGGAGTCTTCTATCAATACTCTTAAGCGATGTATCATTGCAACCAATATGTGTCACTCAATACCATTTATGAGACATAAAAATTTGTTAGTTTCAAACCTTATCATCAAACCCATGATTTACACTGATACAATCATCGATATGATTTACATACAAAATATGGTGTGAAAATCTATTACAAGAATAAGTAGGGTACAATTATTGAGAAAAGTGTGGAGGAACATATCTTAGAGAAGAAACCTATTTATACAATTCTCATATAGATCCACCCCAATAGCTCTATTGAATTCAATTATTAGGGAGTTGGATAATTAATTATCAATGGGTGAGGGAGGGAATGTTAAAATATAGTACATATATATTGTGAAATAATATGTTGATAAGATTCTAGAGGATTTACCTAGACATCTTCCCGAGAGTGAAGTTGAGTACTCTATTGATTTAATTAATAGTTCAAGACCTATAACAAGTAATCCTTATAGAATGACCACAATTGAGTTAATATAATTGAATAAAGAATTAGAGTAATTGAGTGACAAATTATTCTTCTTCCCAATTTTTTCTATTATTGGGTGTCCATAATCATTTCTTCAATAATAATTATTGATCTATGAGGTCGTGTGTTGAATATAGTGGGATAAATGTTATCATGTTAATGGAAAAGTATCCCCTACAATGCATTGATGATTTTTTTATCAACTTCATGAAGCCCAATATTTTTCCAACATTGAACTTTGATTAGGATATCATCAGTTGTGGGTGAAGAAGGAAGATGTTGCATAGACATTATTATGAACCAGGTATAAGCATTATGAGTTTACTATAAATTCTTTTGGACTAATTAATTCACCCTTTGTTTTCATCAATCTAATGAATATTTCTTTCTAGGAATATCTTGATGAATCTAAGGCGGTCTTTATTGATGATAAATTTTTATACTCCAAAATCCACTATGATCATGAAAATAACATGCACACTTTTATGATGACTACTGAAAAAAATTAATTATATTGGAAGTATTGCAAATGTGAATTTTGGCTTCAATCAGTTTCCTTTCTAGGCCACAATTTCTCTATGGAAGGAATATCTGTTGATCCTGGGAAGAAAAATGCTATTGAAGAATGGGATACACCAATGAACATAACCAAGGTACATATTTTTATTGGTTTAGAAGGTTATTCGCAGAATTTCATTCAAAATTTCACCTGTTTATCCATCCCAATGTCCAAGAATACATTTAAATGGCTTGTGTTCTTATGGATAATATAATGTTAGTAATGTTTTAATGAATTGATGAGTATATTAGTGAATTACTTGATCATGACTCTACCATTGAGTAATGAACGGTTTTTGAACATTAGTAATGCATCAATGAAAGGAATTAGTGGTGTATTTATGCATAATGATAGAGTTAATGTCTATACATAATGGTAGTTAAAAATTAATGAAAAAAATTCATGCTGTTTATCTTGGGATAGAAGTTATATTATTTTATATAAATATATTGAGACATTAACACTAAGGAAAAATATGAGAGATATATACCGATCAAAATACCTTGAAATACATATTCTCAGAAAGAGAACTCAACATGAGGAAAAGGCGATTGCTCACGCTACTCATGTATTACAATTTATCCATACAATACAAACTAGGAAACAAAAATGAGGTAGTTGATGCATTGAGTAGTAAGGTTCCTGGAGTTCTAAACAAAATTAGAAGTTGAAAAGGTTCATATTTACATGGATCTAGTGGGGATGGATATAGGAATTTTAAATGAATGTGAAACATAATTACATTAGAAATTATTTTTCCAACCATTATTATTGGAATGAATTAAAACTACTTATTTTATTGATGAGTATCTTCAAAATAAAATAGATGATGTGAATGAAGGAATCTTTCAAGTCTTCTTATATAATGATTCAATTATGAAATTGGGGAAGGGACTTTGTTTTCCACCAATATCCGAGAAAAAAACAATGTTATTTGATTATTACCATAGTTAAAATACTTATATGATGGATACCTATCATAATATTTGTATGATATATCATTATATGAATATTAAATTTTTTAAGGGGGAGATAATGTAATAGCCTAATGATTTATGAAGAAATTTAATATTTAATGCATGAAACACTATGTCTCTAAAAAATACTGCATTATTATAACCTATCCGGTAAACATAATTTTTTTACCTCTTTGATTGGAGTTTTGAAAAACTGACATACACAATTGTGTTTAGTAAGATATTTAGAGTCTGATAAGATCAACATACATTTCTGGTGTAGAGTAACATACCATTATGAATTGTAGTTTGACCGTTATGAGTAGTAAATCAAATTATTACTTTAATTTGTCAAGCTTATATGATAATAAGGCCTTGATTATTTTTTCAAGGTGATATAAAATGAATTACGATTTTCAAATTGATATTTTTTCAAAAAATTTGTGGTTTTATTTAAAAATTTAATTAATCATATTTATAAAGTTATTTTCAGAAAATGGGGTTCATTTTTTTTAATTTATAATGTTCAAATTATGTTATACTAAATTAAAGAGAATTTTATAAAATACTTTGGTTTTTCATGATTATAAAAAATACAAATTTGATTTTTTATATGGTTAATGACATCATAATCATGTAGTAATTAATATAATATTATTCTTTAATTATGTACATTAGAAATATAATATTCTGTGTCCCAAGTGGTCAATACCATTGGAAGATACTATAGGAAATCCCATGGTTTTTTCAACATCACTAATGAGGTGTCCATTGAAATTAATAAAAAATCCCTCTCTTTTACATTAAATTCCCAATAATTCATTAATTTTCATTCAATAAAATTCATCATCCTCTATGACCTACTATTTTCCCCCCTATAGATGTCCTATCAAGGTTTCATCAAGCCCCCAATGTCCCAACGATCATGTTTTAGGAGTTTATCTACAAGGTAAGGTAATCTATATATGTTCTCTTTTTCAAGAAATCCTTTTTTGTTATTCATTTTAATTTCAATTTTATTATGGTACAATATGAAAATCCATATCCCCTTAATATACATATAATTTAAAAATTATTAGAGTCCCATTTTTCTTATCAACATGTTTTATGAATTTTTTACCCACACTGTTATGCTGAAAAATTTTCATAAGTGTTTTCTAACAGAACCGCCATTTTCTTTCAAGTTAATATTATTATCTACATTCTTAAATTAAATATTAATTAATTATAATTTACTCATCATATATTTTTTATAATGTCATATATATGTATACAATCCATAATACTACATTAATTTATGGGGAGGTATATGTTTTAAAAAGATCTTTCAAAAATTGTTCCAAAAATACAAGCTTGATTCATGTGAATATATCAAATTCTTACCTATTTTAAAGGGCACAATATAATATATTTTTAGAAAACATTAAACATATAATGTAACTAATTTTTTATGAAAATAATATCTTAATTCATTACTTGTTTTATACATTGATTTTTAAAAAAGAATTATTCTTTTTAAAGTAAAAGAGTATTTATCTCAAGAATTACCTGATAAATTAATAAGAGTATCTTCATCTACTTCAACAACCATGTTGATTATTATGTGTTATTGATTATAATATTATATTATATCATCTAACATAGTTAATATAATGTTTAATTATATTTTTTTTTGTGTATGTGTTATCATAAATTCATTCAACAATTTACTCTGAATGTATAGTGTTTGGGATTTATGTTTGGGGAAAGTTATCTACATTTCATATATCAGCTTCAATATGAATGTTTATATTGGTTATGTTAATCCCCATTCATACTAGCAATGAATTGGACGAAATAAGTGATGAGTGGGGCCTTCTATAGACTCTCAATGCATCAGTAGGTCACATGAGACAAACTACAGTCTCGGAACAAGGCCTTAAAATGGTTTTTATAGTCTTCGAAAGAGTCTATGAACGTAAGTTTATGATGTATGACATTATGCATGTACTCACTATGAAACATGTAATTAAAAGTTATTTAGTTTATTCGACTAGTAAAATACCCATGATTATTCATTATTATGGCATTATTTATTTAACTTTTATTGTTGTCATTTTGCATTAAGGTTTGTTTTTAAAGGAACTTGTTTTTAGTTATTCAGCAAGACTAAATTTTATGATATGTTATTTTGTAGTTCATTCCCTGACTTAGTTTTTTATCTCACCCCATTCTTATGTTTCTTTTTCCCAAGACATGAAGAAGTATATTATAAATGACATGCCAGGATTACTTAAGGGTTATGGATGTTGTGAAAGGAAATTATATATTGTAAATCATTTCATGTTGTAATGTTTAACATATGTATGTATTTGGATTTCCAAAATTATTATACTATTCTATCCGTTGGCTTAATATTTTCATAGAATTATACCAATGTAATGAATTAACCAACTAGATCTAGGAAATTGGGTTCAGGTTCTTACAAATGGATTTTAGGGATGTGGGATTGAGGACTTGTGGACTACTATCCTGATGAAGGGTTATTCTTAATTCATAGGAGATGCTAAAAATTGGTGTCAAATGTCCTTCATCATTTTTTCAAACTATTTTGTCTTTTACAAGAGATAAGTATATTGGAATTTTGTCATTATCATGTCTTTTGAGTGTCTAACCCATGTATATGGGAAACCCAAATCACATGGGGTGGGTAAATGTTGTTATTACTTCTGTTATTAATGATTATTGGATTTATCCATTGGATTAATGACATTTTTTGTTCAGTAATTGATTTTTATGTTGTTAAAAAGGGTTGTTTAGCCTCGATCTGATTATATGATGGAATATTGGAGTATGCATCATATTATTCACCTTAGGATTTAAATGTCTTGCATTATACAATGCCATATTTTCATTATTTGTGTATTTCATTTATTTCATGAGATTGTTGTTTTTCTGTTTTTTTTATGGCTTTTAATTACTTAACTGTTAAATATATAAATTTTATTACATTTCATTCAAAACATTGAAAACACAATTGGAACATACATTACATACTGTAACCTTACAGTATTTCCCTGAATTGGTTAAAACAAATATCATACATATGAAATAGTGGCATGTTTAGCCACATACCATTATTCGCATGGGATGGTACGTGTTGTGGTGAGAATTAAATAGACTCCACCAACCAATTTATATGTTGTATGGGAGCTAAATTAGATATTGATATTCTTATAGTTCAACCACATAATTAAAATTTAAAAACAAAAATAATTTAAAATTGAAACAACCTCTAGAATGAAATGGTTGCCTTATACGAGGAATATTAGACCATCACCCTGACCCAACCTAGTAATGTGAAGTTGTTTGTGTCATATATAACCCTTTTGTGCCTTATTCTTTTCACTTAGACCTAGACCTTGAAGAAAATATAGGGGTTGTAATTTTATTATAGGTGGGCCTTGTAACTATCCTTTCTCTATCAGTTTACCTATCTATTATAAATCATATTTGATGCGTTCAATTTGAAATTATAGATCTATTCCATAGGGATTCCCTCATGTTGTATGCTAGAAGAGTGGTGATTAGAATTATCTAAATGTGGTTGTCTGAAAGACCCTCGTTGTACCTACTATAGTGCCACATGAGGCACATTCTACTGATCATCCAATGGGTGACAATATCCAATTTTGGGATATATTATTTTGATTCATTCAAACCATTCAGGGTGCTCCATGACTTATTAATTCAATTGAAGAGATCACTCAAACATTTAAGAAGAAGCATCCTCACATAATATCAGGTGATGGAGAACCTCAGTCTACTGAGTTAGGGATAGAATAAATGTTATACATATTCAAGTTTATTGAGATTCCTCCAAATATGATGGTCAAGAACACAACCTATATTTTATGTGATTCCTTTAAGCATTAGTTAGAGGTTTTTATTATGGATATTAAAAATTAGGGTATAGTGTGTGGGTAATTCAAGACATATTTCACTGAATACAACATCCCTTAGATTGTGAGAATAGATCACAATTGGGAGTTTACTGAACCTTCAACATGTTGAAAAATCAGTGATAGAATACTCATCTCCCTTCACCAAATTATTGTGGTTCGCATTGACCCTGACCATTGAAGAGATGAATACTATAAGGTTATTTGACAATGGGTTTAAATATTTCATCTACTCATAGTTGAACATGATTTGGATTTCCATCATTTTATAGATTGAAAACATGACTCTCATCACTCAGTAGAACCTAAGGGAATCGAGTGACATGAAACAATTTCGTTCAGCTTATTGTAAGAGTAGTTGTTTATCCCGCGACATGAAGTGATGTTTCAAGAATACATGTGGGGGAAATACTATTCATGTGTAAAAAAAGAGAGAAATGTTGTGTGTCATTAGTATGGAAGTATATGCCACAAAAATCACTACTGTATGTGGAACCCGATCATGTGATGGGATTGTTCCATGATGGGTCAACTCTTGCATTTATGATGATATTTTCCTCAATTTCCTAGTTTGGATAGATATTTGATAACATTACCTTATTGTGTGGGATAAATGACTCCAAATCAAGAAGAAATATGGGCTTATACGGGTCAATTTTTTTGAGCAGTGGTCTTGGCAAATAAACTCAAGAATCAATGTTTCAACGATAGTTAAGTGCACCATCTTAGGTAACACAAGAAGCATCTCAGGGACCATTTTAGGCCACATCTAGGTTGTGTAGCCTAATTCTGGGTAAAACATTCCAATGTATTCTATATTTAGAGGTACTATTTTTGTATCCTCTACTTTCGTGTATTTCTTATTTGAAATAGGTGCATCACACTCTTTTATATCTAATGAAAATATGGGTGTACATGGATTTGAGATAGAGTTCTCTAGTGAAGTTATCACCAATGAAATTATATTATGATTTTTATCATTGGATATAACAAGATGTAATAATTAACCCCTTGAAATTGGCATGAACCATTTTCTGTAGATTGTCTTCATCTTAATGATAGATGTTTTCAATATCATTCTTGGGGAAGACCAGATTGTGCCTTATCAACCCCGGGTGGACTGGTAACACCACTAGGTATCTATTTCATCACCTAATTAAATCATGTATATCCATAATATTGAATGGTATATTCAGGATAGTAATGTTGAATGCAAGAATACTAGAATAAGTGGTGTGGAAAATCATTTGGTCGGTCTCTTCATGAATGACAGGGGAATGAATCTCACATATATTTCTCCAAAAATAGATCATAATAGAGTCATCTTACCTAAATATTTTATCATCTTACCTAATGATATAGAAGTCCAGTTCACCATTTTTCATTTTCTATGTGTGGAACCAGTGTACATTATTCCTTATAGATGGAAACAGTAGAACTCTAGGAAATGAAGAAAAATAACGATGATATAGAGGCTAAGGGTATTATCCAACATAGAACATCACTATGGGGTTCACCTATCATTTTTCTAAGATGTTAGATGGTACCCTTATTTTGTTCATGTATTACCACCAACTAAAAAATATTATAGTGAAAAAATAGTATCAAATTCTTCAAATTAACGACCTCTTCGACCAACTCTAAGGAGACATAATTTTCTCCATACCCAATTTGAAGTAAGGTTAACATCACAATCATGTGAGAACATCATACATACCATGTACAATGTTCTAGTACAGGTATGGATTCTATGAGTATCTGGTCATGTTAGTTGGTTTGACGAATGCACATGAAGCATTTATGGTTTCAGTGAAACATGATTTACATTCATATCATGATTAATTTGTTGTAGTATTAGAATATTACATCTTTATGTACTCACACACACAAAAATAATTAAAAACATCTTGAGTCCTTGATGAGTACACTGAGCGAGAACCAGATACATGCGATGCTTGGTAAATTCCACATTTGGTGCAATGAGGTCAACTTCATGGTTCATGTCATATCCGAGGGAGTTTTATCAGTTGACCAACATAAGGTGAGTTTCATGGTTTCCTGGTATAATTACAAGAACATGATTGATATACATATATTCTTAGGGTTGGTTGGATATTACATGTTACTCAAACAAGACATGTCACTCTTGGTGTCACTGATTATGGCCATGGCCAATAAGGGTGTGAAATTTGACTAGGATAAATCATGCGAGACTTATTTTCAGGAGTTAAAGGGAATACTGAATTTAGCACTGATCTTAATTCTACCTTAGCTGTGAAGAATATATACTGTATAATATAATTCAATATAAATCGGGTTAGGTGTAGTTCTGAAACTTGGTGATTGGGTTATAGTATAATGGTTTCTCCAACTGAGGCCTCACAAGTGGAATTACCCAAGGCATGACCTTGAGCTAGCAGCCACGATTCATAATCATCGTTGTTGGAGGAACTAATTTTTGGGAGAGATATTCATTTTCTAAATATATAAAAAATGTCCCATATATATCTTCATGTAGTGAGACTAGAATTTGTGGCAATGTAGTTGGGTGTAATTCTTATAATTATTTAACTTTGAGATAGTTTATACACCTAGAAAGGTTAATGTTTTTGCTGAGGCCTTGAGCTCGAATACCCAGACCCAAGTAATCAAGGAGGTAATAAGGGTGTTTAAGTTGATGAATCTATTCTAGGAAGAGGCTTTTTGAGGTTCAAGATAAGCATGGGAAACCATTCATAGTAGAAATGACATTTACATCCTCCTTTATGGAGAATATCTCGATGAGGTAGCTAACTGATTTTCTATGCCGTGTTTTGGATGAGATATTCAAAGGAGAGAAATTTCATTTTTTGTGTGGATATATATAAAACCCTATCTTATGTGTTTGTGTGTGGGTGAATTATGATATACCGGAAAAGTTGTGATGAAATCACATGTATTAGATTCGGAATTTCATCTTGGACTTACCAAGATGTACAAAGACATGCGTCATTCGTATTAGTGTCCTGGATTGAACATGTAGATAGAATGATTTATTACTCAGTTTTCCACCTTTCAGTATATGAAAATAGAGCACTAGTTAACTACCTAACATCTACAGACTCACTCTATTACTGAGTAGAAATGAAATGATTTCACCATTGATTCAGTGAGAGACCTGCAAAGATCCCAAAGCAGGGAGATGGAGTATTGGAGATCACCGATAGGCTGACCAAGGATTCACACTTACTTGTGATTTGGAATACCTTATCTCTTGGTGATATACAAGGGATTTACTTCTAGGAGATATTGGTACTTCATTGTATTTCACATTATATTGTTTCTTATCATGACACCCACTTCACATCATGGTTTTAGAAAGGGTTATAGAAGGAACTGGGTTTATAGGTGATCTAGAGTACGACATATCACCGTTAGATCAATGGGTTGTCTGATTAGATGAAATAGGTGTTATAATGTAGGTTTTTTCTTAGATACTTGATTTATGAGGATCCTTGTAAAATAATATTCCTCTAGTTGATTATTTCCTACAACAACCATGTTCTAGAAGTAATATATATGGCTCTGTATGAGGTCCTTTATGGTATTTTATTACATTAACATTAATGTTGGTTTGAGGAATGTGACGAATATTTATTGGGTCCTCAATTCATTCAAAATAATTCAAATAATGTCTATCTGACTCATAAGCATATGTATAGATATAATTATAAAAATAGTTTTATATCAATCATTATTGTCGACCTCTAGAGTTTGTGGATGTATATTGGGTCATTCATTGTGTTTTTTCTAGGATTGGATACAAAATAATCATAAGGCAGGGAAATTTATGGCCTCAATATATTGATCCATTTGAAATTGTAATGAGAGTCAAGCATGTAGCCTATTGGTTAGATGTGGTTCGGTGGTATAGTTCCACGAAAAATTTCATCCATGTAACTAATAATTTATACTATCATCTTGACCCAAACCATTTTATGGTCTTGATGATATTTATATAGAGGGGGATTCATTATTCAAGGTTAATATAATATACATCATTGATCATAGAATGAAATCTCTCTCAAGAATGTCAGTTCCTTTTGTCTGAGTGCTATAATAGCAGTGATTTATTAAGGATGAGACCTATGAATGGGAGTATAATGTACATGGGTACTGGTCAGAACTATTCTCAGAAAATTTTATGCCACCCACAATTGAGTTACATGGGGAATAATTCTCTTAAGGAGATTAGGTTGTAATGTACCAACATTTGGTAATGGTAATGACATATATTTTTTGGAATAATCTAAGTTGTTTGGAATAATGGTGATTCATAATTGATTTAAGGATGTAATGGGTGTGTATGGGGCTTGTTCGGATCCTGGAACACCAAAATTGAATGAGTTCAACTGGGCCACATGGTTAGTAGAAACTGTGTCTCCCAACTCACATAGTTTAGTTAATCCATACAGTTGCGAATAGTGGGTTGTGGGGGGGGGGGGTGATTTTTCTACAACTGTGAAACCATAAGCACATAGCCTTGTGGGGTTTTAGAGGATATGGAAAAAATAAATGTTTCACAATTTTCCCCCGGTCAGAAAAACCATTCACCAAGTCAGTTATAGTTTACCTTTATCGCAGTGGCTTGGTTCACAGTTATCCCATAGTTTTTTAAACATGTGGCCAAGCCGTGCACCCTTATTTTGAGGTGAAATGTCCATTTTGTTCATTAGGTATTATTTTAGCTCATTTATTCTACATACCTCTTTTTTTCTCTAGTTGTGCATCCCTCTTCATCTTTTTTTGGGCTCTTATTCCCCCTCTATTAGTCGAGATCTATCTCCTTCAACAAATGAACAAATTTATCACTGTTAAAAGCATTAGAAATCTCTAATTAAGATCTTATTTTCTATTTATTTTATTTAAATATTCTTTCATCATCTATTTCATTATCTTGGTGCAATCTCATTTTCCCCATTTTTAGGGCTTTTGAGAATTTCTCTGACTTCAAGCATTTTATCTCAAATAAAAGGTTAACATTGGATGAGGTAAGCTCTAAAAGATAAGGTAGGTGGTACAGTCTTTTTACCTTATTTGTTTTCATTTTATAATATTCTTCATCAGAACCTGAACCAAACCCTTATTTATTTGACTCTATTATTTTAAATTTAATTAAATAAAAATCCCTTTTTTGACATTTTTGACATGATATAGTTGGTAATCCACCCATTGGGTTGATCTCCTTGATTTATGCCTCCCAAATGGGTTATCTCCACCTATAAAGGCCATTTTTCCAATTCATCCCAATTGATTAAATATCTCTAATGGGTGGTGATTTATAATCGATACCTTTAATTGATTCAGATAGATTGAATTGGGTGATGTAATATTTTTGAAGCCCTGATAACCCATTCCAAAAATGAAGTGTTCGAATTAAAAAAATTTCCATGTTCATAATGTTTTACACCTTATTAAATAAATGAAGCATTAGATGTGGATTCCATTGCCAATATGGCCTTTGTGATATAATTTCTTGACATGATAAATGGTATTGATTTTGTAACCAAATAAAATCATTAACTAGTTCCATGGGAGATTCAAGGAGTTCTAAATTAATGACCCATTAGATGGGCTAAATGTTCCTTATAGTTATAATATATCAATTATTTGTAAACATTCTTGGGGAGAAAATACATATTCTTGGGATATGATGACCATGAATTTTATACTTTTACCTATAATATACTGACATAGGTTACCTATGGAAGACCCTGTGTACAAGATCAGCAGCATGATGGGTGTACCATGCCTTGAGAGAGACTTTATCCCCTATGTGTGATACCAACTATGTAATCAGTGGTTAGATTTTTTAATTTTTACACCATGATTGGAGTGACACATGGGACATAATTTTACGGTCACATTGGATGGACTCCATGGAATTAGACATATAATAATCACCTAGAGAAATACCTTGAATTATACTAGAATATTCAGGGATGAGATCAGTATGAATCATAATATTTTATAAAACGGTCAACTGAATTAGAAAAATGGATGATTTCAAATAATAAATGGATTTTTGTTTTGGAATCATATAGATGTTTCATCTAAGAAAAATATCAAGCTTGGGGAAAAACCACCTTCTCACAAATTATTTCCCACTTCACCTTAGTTGAATCCTTGGTTTAGACTCACCAGCTTGGGTCAAAGTAGGTAAATTATACTGTAAAAAAACTTGTGGTTTAGTTTGGAGGACAAATCCCTATATTTCGAAAACCAAAATAAAACATTATGGTAGCCTAATAAGATTGTATCTAAAACACTGATTGGGTCGCTTTTGGTACCCAAGAAGATGTTATGGTTGTAGGTATTCATAATGGTAATCATGAGTGTTTCGATGATTGATTGATTTTCTATTCTATGGTGGAGATCATGGTAGAGGACTGATCCAGTGATCAAGATTCTAATGGAAGTAGTTAATTTTCCGTTTTTATTTTTATTGAATATGTTGTTTTTTTGTATCCCCAACCCCTTAAACTCTCATTTTTTATATAGATACATGAAAAAACATCATCAATAACATGAACCTATTTATAAGTCTTCTTCCAATTTTTGTTTATTTTTCTTCATTGTTTTATTATTATTGTTTTGTTTCTATTGGTATATCATTTCGGATTCTAATGTTTCTTATTTTCATATTATATATATATATGCACTTTACTCTCACCTATGAGGTCAGTATCCCACCAAGGACACATCCTAGACCCTCACTACTAATCAGTAGCATCAAGAATTCGGGGTGGAACTCTTGAGGTCTTATAGCCCACTCTACTAGGGAATAGTTAAGTGGCATTCGAGGTATGATGATAAAAGTTTCATCTATGATAGAGTAATATCCACATGTTGTATACATGTGAAAAAGGCATTTTTTGTAAACTAGTCACTCTATCCTTTACCAAAATTCCATTAAATCCTCAAATATTTTGACTAATCCATATAATTATCCTAGACATGTCCTAAGGGATATCACTAATTTTTTTCATCCAAGATTCGGTAGGTTTACTAAACCAATCCTTTGATAAAAACTATTATTCCCAAGGATTACCATAAACATATATTACATCTTTTTATCAATTTTTAAATCATTACAAAAATACTTGCCTATGGACTTTGATAGTTTTGTGTCTATAGATAATTGGATCACAATCACCTAATTTTTTTAATTATATGAAACATCTCCAATATATATACCCCCTTTTTTACTCTTCATGAGCATACCCAACTAACTATTTCTTCATAATATAATAAATGGCAACATAAGAAACAGTGTGCTCATATTCTCAATAATGGTAGGAAATGGAGATATTAATGATCTCATAAACATGAAATGAAAAAATATTATTATAACATGATCTTAACATTTTAGGATCAAAACCTTTATATCAAATATCATAATCTTGAGACATAGAATTAATATTTTCATTTAATAAGACATGAATCATAAATGAATCAAATAACCTAATCCACGAGTACATAAAACCAATATAAGACCTAGAATTGTGTCATACACATAATCATAGAAAATAATTTCAATTTAATTAATTTTTTAATACCAAGTATATCGTAGTTCAAAGGTTTCACTACCCAAACCATCAAACTACTCCTGGTTTGCTCCCAATAGAATCACAGTGAAAAAATTATCTCAGTATATCGAGTTTTCTTCTTATTCTACTCATGTCAATATCATGAGATATAAATCTTTACCCAATGCATTATAGGTCCACATAAATCCCACCAACTACATAATTAAAATCATCAATTTGTGTGCCATAATATTATAAAAAATCAACATATCATAACCCCTAAAATGAAATGGGTTTCAGAAACATTTCATTATATCACAACCTATATAAATGAGATAAGTTTTATATTCTTTTAATCATATTATATGTCAGGTAAAAAAAATTTATTTCATGATATTTTTATCAAGGTATGTCCCATGAAAGAGAAATATTTTTATAATCATCTTATCATCATAAACTACTCAGCGAAGAAATAAGAATGGTATACACAGATTAATTCCATAGTAAAAAAATAAGTACCATAAAATGATATCATTTTATGATATAAAAGGATTTTTAGTGTTCAGTTGGAATTTTTTTTGGGAAGTAAAATATCATTCAAAATATATTTATGAAATATATATATTTTTTAACATAATTTTCAATTATAATAACCTTAAAACATATAAATGAAGATATAAAAATAAATTTTTTAATGTCTTGTTAAAAATGTCTTTTCCACATTGAAAATATTTTTAAAAAATTAAATTTTTCAAAACACTTTTATTTGATAATAACATTTTAATTTTATAATGGAATTATTAAAATAATTTAAAACATTTTATGCTGAAAAATATCATTTTTATTGAAAAAAACATTTTAAAACCTATTTTTTTAATATCATTTTGCATGAAAATAACCTTGAAAACAAATAAATATATCATAATATAAAATTATGTTTAGTATATTGGGAAATTATGTTCATGTCATACATTTAAATAAAATATCACTTTCATATTTTTGATAAAATCCTACTAGGCATTGTTTGGAATAGAACATGAATATTATTCTATAATAATTTCTTGAAAGTAAAACATGGGTAAAAATTACAATAATATATCATTCTAAATATGTTGAAAACAATTTTAAAAAATTAGAAAACATATTATTTGATCTAAAATGTGTTTTCTTCCCAAAAATTAAATAATGAGTATTAAAAAATCATTATTTTGATCACTTGAAAAAATAATGTTGTGAAAATTAAGGGAAAATATTTTTTCTAAATAAATAAACAATTGAGAAAAACATATAAATTTAAACACATATGTATCACAAATATCTCATTACTGAATGCATAATCTTGAAAATTTCGTCTAAATAATGCAATTCTAACATAAAACCCTTACCACATTGGTATCTTTGAATCGAAGGGCCCGTGGAAGAATAATGTTAAATTAAACCTATTATATCATGAGAATTAATATTTTCATGATATTACATTTCAAATGAGTTTTATGTATACCTCATAACAAAATATATGTTTTTAACATCTCTTATGTCTCAAAGAAGGTAAAATGTGAAAAAAATCCCTTACCCCATTGATATCAACTGAACCGTAAACCCCATAAAAGAGAGATGATAAAATGGATTAGTAAATAAGTATAATTTAATGTATAATAATAATAAAATACATTCATTTTATTTATATAACCTATATTATATAATCACTTATTTAACATTGCATGTTAGTCATAGAATAATAAAGTGAGACTGAAATACCTTACCTTAAGTATCATGTTATTTCACAAAAATTCAAACCTAATGTATAATAAATATAATATTATTATTAATATATTACAGGGCCATGAATATATATATATATAATACCATATTATTTAAAAATACCATTTTATCATCCATTTATTATCAGTCCCATGTTAAAATAATATTTTAGGGGAAAACAACATGGATTTCTTGTATGTTTGGATTTTTTATTTTTGGACTTCTAATTTGACCATGATTACATAATCTATAGAGTTAGATCTATGATATAAATATAATATATTTTAATTATATAGTTATATATATTAATCCATTAAATTTAGATATAGAAAATTAAATTAACCATTTATAATGATGAGAAGTCATATATATGCAAAACGTTGTTTATATTTTCCCAACGGGTTGAAAGAAATAAAATTGAATAATATATTATTATTAAAAAAACATTATGATTGAATATATATATTTTATTTTAATTAAAATATTCCTTATATCCTTTAATTTAAACATATTCTTTAATGAATCACATCGCTTCAGGCAGTGGGTTTTCATCACACACACGACTGGTGTAATTGTATCCCTAACAAAATAGGAAGTAAGAAGGTATATTTGAAATCATAATTCAAAATTTATATTAATATCGTAATTATCAAATGAATATTTTAATTTTTCCATTGTATACATCCATTAGAAGTTGATATAGAAAAAACTATATCAATTTTTGAGGTGGTAGCTAGACGTACACATGATCAACAGTTTCATTTTCCATTTTGTAGAAGATGAGATATATATAATTTATTATGATGGAATAATTATTTATTTGTATATAGGATATAATTGTTTTATTATAAAATTTCTTTGAAGAAATTTTTGAACTAATCATACCATTAAAACCCTCTTAATAAAATTTGGAAATTTTTAAATGCATTAAATATTTAAAATTCTTAATGAATACAAATATTTTTCACCAGTCATCAAAAATTTTATATTCATAAACATTTTTCAACAATATATAATAAGATACTGTTAAAATTATGTTTTTTCAAATTAATATCATTTGTTTTACTAAATGTTTCTAATTTTGGTAATGAAAATTTTTAAAATAATATCTCAAAAGGTAACAATACACTTTTTTATAAAATTTCTGTTTTTAAACATGAAAATTTATTTATTCAAATCATTTTTCATGAAAAAAAATAATTTGAAATGAAAAATTTGATTGAATATAATTTAAATATGTATATATATATATATTATGGAAATAATTCCCCAAAATTGTTTTGTTTAGTTTAATGTGGTATATCAATTTTTTGTGTATATAAAAAGTTTTTCAAAAATTCATTTCCATTATTTTGAAACTCTTTTTATTTTATTCTATAATTAATTACACCCCATGAAATCATATTATATAAAATTTCAAGAATATAATTTTATAAAAATGTTGTTATTATTCATATATGTAAATCTGATAGATAGTTGATAATTATCATTTTAAATAATAATATTATAATTGAATTTCATGCTTCATTTATACTCAATGTTTTTTATTCAAAAAGTTACAATTAGTGTTGTGTGTAATGAAATCTACACATACTGGTTGCTGTAATAAAAATATTTAAATTTATTTAGGAAAAAGAGTTCAAAAATCATAAGGTGTTAAAAAATTCAAGGTTTGGGATAGTATAGAAAATAAGAGCATCCTTACACAACCCTTGTGAATAGTAATAAAAAATATTTCATCCATGTCTGTGGCCCATATAAGAAACCCCAACATGAATCAGTAATCTAAATCTAATAATTAAAGATTAAATATGTGATCTTTTGAAAAGATAATTTTTATCTGGGGCATATATTTGATGTCTGGGTATCCCTATATATCATGTATGAATAGTAATAAATACATATTTAGGTCTAGAATGTATACTCTATCATGATAAACATGATTTGAATTGGTAAGAAATATATATTTCAGATTTTTGTATGAAAAATTGTATAATGAAATGTGGATACTATACTGTGAGGGTAAGATGATAAACCTAATATGAATTTATGGGGTTTCAATCAATAGGGTGATATATAAGATTATGTAGTAAATAAGTTATTGATTACACTTATGATGGAATTTCTATGTGTTAACATATATCTTAATGGAAAATGAATAAATAAATAAATTACTATATTAATGTAGAATCATTTTTTATATATAATGTAGTGCCTACCTAATGTAATGTAATACAAACAAAAATATAATTTTATGGTGTTTGTACTAAAATTTAAGACAATGGATGCTTCCTTGATATGTGATATGAATTTTGCTATATATATTGTTATAAAAGAAATCAAGCCACACATAATTTTAGAAATTATTTTTCCTATGACAATTTGGGGGTAGTCAGGAAACCAAATTTTATTTCTGAGTATCATTACTAAGATTACCTAATTGATTGGAAAAATAGGGGTGTAGGGATATGAATGAAATCAATATAGATCATTCAAAAAAATAAATAAAATATGATTTTCTAGTATTTTTACGTCATATAATGATGACGGATTGTATTAATGTTTAGGGTATTTTAAAAAAGATCAAACTATGTATTTTATTATAATGGAGAAATGATATGAAATCAATCAGTTTTATTTGTTTTGAAATAAAATATTTTTTGTAGTCAACGGTCTTATGTTAAGGACATAATAACTAAAATTTTAGTATATATTAGTAAGGACTATATTTTATGAAATATATGTTCTTACGATAAAGAACATAGTAAAATTACATGAATATTTCATGAAAATATTTTATTAGAAAATCTTTAATTTATGGGTGTTTATTGAAAACTTTATCTAGTGAAATAATGGAGTGTTCAATTCTATAATAGACCTTGTATATTGTGTATTATGCCTCCCATTTGGCATTAATTTTTGTAAATAGATGTCTTCGTATTATTGGAAACATCATGGGTAACACCAATTTCCCATTCATTTTTATCACGAGGTTTACCTTTTATTTAATTCTTGAGTATCCATATTTCCTTAAATCTATTGATTATGCGATGATCACAATGTTCTTTCATCGAGGCCTTATATCTCATTTAATTAGAACTATGAATGTTCTCCTTTGATTATCTTATTTTAATAATGTATTCAACGTAGCTGATATTGAACCACAATTGTAAAAATAACTTATGACCCTTGCATGGTGAAATATAGTGTTTCCAAAGTATTAGTGAATTTAGAAGTACGATAGATACATAATATTTTGGATAGTTTTCCAGTTTTGATTTCTATTCGTAATCTAGTATCATTTACAAGGAATTTTATATTTTCTATTTAAATATTGTTATCTATTTTTCAATAATCACATGATAGTAAGAAGAGTGGATTGACTAGATGTTTTATTTTGCGTATGATTTCTATACTCATTTTGGCACACCTCAAGATTTTATTTAGTGTTTTATATTAAATAAATAATAGGTTAAGGATAATATATCACATTCAACACTAAAATTTAAATATCCATGATTTATTTTATTTCAATGCAATGTGAACATTATTACATAATCAAAATAAATTTTGAAACATCATTAACAAAATTACAAGAGGCGTAAAACCTAGAGTGAATAAATATATCAATTAATTAAATTTACTTATTAAAAAGTTAAATATTAAAATTCCTTAAGTATTATTACAAATTTTTTTTAAAAATAATTTTATATGATTAAATTAAACATAATTATTTTAAATTAAATGGTTAGAAGATGAATAATAATTGGGGTGTGATTAAAATTACTTAATGAAGAAAATAATTATTTTATAAAGAAGACTTTTTTAATATATATTTTTACTTTAAATAAAATAGATTAATTTTAAAGTATTTTTATAAATATTTAAATGTCAATATATATATATATATTAAAAATAATTTAATTATTTATTGTTACGAAATATTATATTCAACAATTTTTTTATTTATATTTTCTTTAATAATTAGATTTGCAATATTTTGTATGATTTTCATTAAATATTAAAATACTAAATAATATAAAATTAATTTCATAAAATTATAATAATTTTTATACTCATCATGTCAAAATTATATTAATAGTAAATAATTATATATTTATTAAAAAAATAATTTTTAGGTGAATAGTAAATAATAATGATTTCAAAAATTGCACAACTTTTACGAGTTCATCAGGACATATGTTTTCCCTATAAAATAATTTTACCTTTTTCAGGACCAAATATGTATTTTAAGAGTCATATTATGTATTTAAAAATATTTTTCTAATTTAAAAACCGATGATTGATAATTAATAACCAAGGATTATTTTATTCTAAAAGATGACAATTATTATTAATTTTCCATTAATTAAGTATTTAGAAGACCCTAATTGGGTTCGAATTGTTTAAAATAAAAACCACCCTACTTTAATAAATCATAACAGAATAATTATCATTATAATCGATAATTATTGTAATCTATGGCATAACTAATAACTTTTATGCTTGATTTTTTTTCTAAAAAAACATTTATTACATTATGAAAAATTATATTGAAGTTAATTTTTACCACCTTTGTAAATTTGTGTATATAAACTAGATTTTATAATTTTAATTATATTAATAGAAATTATGTAATAAGTTAGATTTATAATATGGTCAGGAATATTTGTTACAAAGGTAAAAATTTGTCACCACGGTAAAGGGTAAAATGAGGTTGAAATTTCAAATGAATAAGTAAAGTCATAAAATATAAAAAAATATCATAACTAAATTGGAGGATGAGGGATTTAAATTCCATAAGAAATAGTATAATCACTAACTATATATTTCGTATCTACATTAATTGAATATGAAATTAAAATTTTATATTAAGAAATTTATTTTTTTTAAAGAAATTGTACACTATGACTGATCAAATGACCCCTTCATCACCTTAGTTATCCTCACATCTAAATTAAAATATCTTGAATAATATATTCCAAATAAAATTTTTATAAATATTATATATGTTCTATATGTTTTGGCATCAAAAATTTACCACCTTTCAAAAGCATAATCGAATTATAAATTTATTTTTCCCAGGGAGTAATGTAAAAAACATTTATTCACTATCAATTTTTTATTACATTAAATTTTTTTATTCTACATTATCCAAGTATATAATACCCATCCTAATATAATTAAATCATTAACATTAATATATCAAAATGTAATTTTGTTCATAGAATGACTATTATATGCCTTTGTCCCTATAGTACCTCGGGTTTATGGTACATGATGCTTTATTTATATAAATTTAGTATATAAACCATATGGGATAATTTTTGAGAAGTTTTGATGATATTTTACAAGTTTTAGCATTTTATAGAGGTTCATGTTTTTAGCATGGTTAGTAGAAATAAAGCAACACCTCCTAGGATGCCATGAAACCGAAACAATGGGAATTGGGTAGGCACATGGTTTCGCATATGGTTTGGTCAATCCATGAAGCCACACAAGATAAACCATGAAAGGGTGGACATAGAGGAATAACATGGTCGGTGCACATTTTTTTAAAATTGTACGAGACAACCATGTGGGTTGGGTTATGGGGTAGTTTCTATTGGAATGTTATAGAACAGTTTTCCTATCCATGCACCATAACCATGAAACATTAAAAAAACATCAGAATTTTGTGGATCTAATTTTATTAACCCCATCGTCCTCTAATTTTTTTTATATTTATTTAATTTTATAAATTCCCTTTCTTACCATGAAATTAAAGAACATTCCATAGATTCAAGAGTGATTTTTCGAAAATGTTAAGGGGCTAGAGGTAGTATTTTTTATTAAGTTTTCATTCTTCATCATTTCCATTTTTTGTTCCACTGTCCTATCTTGTAATCATGGATCTAATCATTTAGGTATATATCCAGGTTTTTTTACATCAATAATGTTAGGATATTATTTTTTTATTTTAGGTACCAGGATCTAAATACATTTTATGGAGTTTAATGCTGAGTTTTTTTAATTTTTGTTTTTATTTGGTTTGATTAATTTTTGAGAGGATTGTGAAATCACTCTGGAGTTATTTTTATTATAAGATGATTTAATTGTATCAAATTGATTGAATTTCATGAATTGAGTTTTAAAATTTATGATTTATTATTGATTTAAAACTTATTGAGTTATGTTTGTTTAAAATTGTTTAAATTGGTTAGTTTTGTGGAGTGTTTATTTGGTTCATGATTCTAAAGGGACATTTCTAAAATTTTGGGTAGGTTTTTATGCAAGGAGAAGGTTTTTTGAAAATTTTTAATAAGTTAAATGTTTTATAAGAAATTTATTTTCATGCTTTGGTATGGATTTTTGAATACATGGTTGGTGTGAGTTCAATTGAATCTATATCACCATATGTAAGGGAGAGTGAAATTGGGGAACGAGGTAATGTTTACCTTGTGATGAATTGGTATATCAATGAAAGTCCACTCATATGAATTTAAATTTCACATGGTAATGCTAGTATGGTATCATGGAGTTATGTATTGGGTATACAATATATGAATTGGAAATGTATTGATGATCTTTTTGGTTTGTTTCCTTAGAAAATAATTTTGTTTGGTAATTTTTCTGAGTATTGATATAATGATTATTTAATTCATTTAATATATTTCACATAATTATGATAACTTTTTCTATCATAGTGTTGTGAGTTGATAAGTCATTGATAAAATCATATTTATTTTTATACCCACCCCCTTTATTGGAACATTTGTGCATTAGAAGATATTGTATATCAAGACACATGTAAAAGAAACAAATCTCATTTCTTTATTGACGCATCCTGATTCCATAGGAATGCTGTGTGGAGTTGGATCTTAGACTAGGTTGAGTGCGGCTGAAATGATGTATTTTTTGTTATTCATTTTTTGGCCTTTTTTTAAATTTTACTCTGTTATAGATTTATTTTGTTTGGATTAATTTTATTTCATTTTTGTTTTATGCATATAGATTGTATATATGATTTTTGGTAAAGGTTATAATAGTTTGATTGTTTTAATTTCAAATGAAAAATCATCCCCAAATAGAATATGAACCCCTTAAAATTTTATTTCCATCATTTGGTGTCTTTGTGTTGTTTCCTAAATCATTGTAACACACACATGTCACTTATCAGGACAATGAGAAAAGAAGGGATGTTAAATATAATATTATTATTGTCCATCCATTTTTTCATTTTAGAAAAAATATTAAAATCATATTTGGTCTTTCATATGGGATTAGTTCCAGTCTATATGTTGGAATTTTCCCATGGAATGTGATCATTATAAATCGATGTGTATATCATAATGAGTCATATACAATATATTTATTTTAAATGTAAAGTGTGTAGGTAGATTGGGTGCATGGGTGTGTTAAGATAGCACAAGGTGTTGTTACCTAATATTTATGTATTTAGCTAATGATACGATCATGACATGCATTGATATAAAATACATTCTACTATGAGTTTATAAATCATTTTGAGCAATGAATTATGATTCGGTGAAAAAGTAGGGATTTTTTTATGATATTTGAATTTTTTTTTTGATTTTCAAAATCATGGTGTAATTTTGAAAATGATTTTCAATCATAAGTCTTTGAATTTTGGAAAGACCTGTTGTGATATTTATGATGTGGTAAATTTAAACATTATATATCTTAAGCTGATTGAGAGTGAGATGAAATAATATTTTTTTTGTTCTAGAAAATGTCACATTGTAGACGTCATATTAACAAATGAGAAGAGGTCCCTAAAAAGGTGGTTTCACCTTTTCCACAGGTGAAACAATAGCTATATCAGAGTAGTTTCTTGGATTTTTATGGGAATTATAAGAGATTTCCAAATGATATTAGATCATTATTTTTATTTTCAAAATGATAATCAACATACCTTTTTTGGTGATTCAGAACTGTAAAAATAATTAGTGTAGATAAATATGATGAATTGAATATTCGATTTATTAGGAACATTGTAAATATGGTAGTAGATTTTGAAATGTACATGTTTAAAGATCTAGCATTCAAGTTATGAGGTATAATTGGTCATGATAAATTTGACAAAGGAATTGGATAAGTGGTTTTTTAAAAAAAATCAAGGAAAAATTCTACACTCACAAATTTATAAATACCAAAAAAATGTACTTTTTTATTTTGAAGTAAGGTTACATATTGTTAATAGAGTATAAGGCTATATTAATGAATTTAGTTTGTTGGTCACTTGAATATTCTGCAAGTACATCATTAAAGGAATACATTTTTTGAATCATGGTTATTGATAGAGATTCACTCCAGTATTTGGGTGATTTTTATAATGAATTATATAGGGATGTTAAAAAGAGACATTTTCATATAAAAAGACTTATAAGATAATATTAGTGGAGGAAGCATGTTGATTCCTATGGGAAATGGTGGGAACTCTAATTATAGGAATAAATATACGGGGGACACATATTATGAAGGATGGGTTATAACTGAAAATCAGATAGCTGGATCCTTGAATCTTCATACTAAACCAATGAGTAATCTGATATTTTTTCAATGTGGTTTTTTAAACACATGAAGTGATATTATACAAATCCACTAATAGAATTCCATAACATTTGTAACCGAGGATATTCCTGATTAGAAATGACGCACAGTTTGTGTTTATTGTCAACACTCACTTAGAAGACCAATAGATAATAGGAGAAATTTCCTAGAAAATGATATTAGGGCTCTAGGTGAAAGGATTATTAATGGTGGAATTGTTTCTAATTGTTTTCCAAATTTTGGGGTCTAAAATTTGGATAATTCATGTCATTTAAAAAAGTGGTGTTTATTAAAGGCCATAGGAAAATATGTAAAATGCATGAGATTCTAATATAGAGTCTTCATGGGATTTTTTTTTTGGAAATGAAATTATTATTTTGACTGTTTCACATGAGATTACAAAGCTCATCATGATTTTTTTAGAAGTAGCTCTCAGATACTATGATAATTTGAGCTTTTTGGAGGAATAATGTTTAATGGAAGGCTCTACGACTATGATGAGCTTCTGGAACTGTGAGAATTACTGAAGCATTGTAAATTGAAGGATTTCCATGGAGATGTGACAGATCGATATAGAAATCATTCTAGAGGAGGTGAAGCTTAGCAGCTGGATGAGCCTATAAATAAGAGGTCACCCCTCCTCAAATTGGATGAAATGTTGAAATAAAATTGGGAATTGTTTTGATTTCATGAAGAAATAGGTTATCTATGAAACACGTTGTCTCTTTGAGATTGAGATTTGTGAAAATACTATTTTGGGCATGACACAATTCCTTGTCTCAGTGTAATGTGTGCTTTAAATAGATGGGATGTTCATTGTTGGGTTAGTGGGCTTCACGACATAAGTTATTCTGTGAAGGCAGTGTTCTTTTTGACAAGAGTGTGTTCCGAAAATGTAGTTTTGATTCGAGAAGGTTATCATTATATTGAGGACATAGATCTAATGTGGTTTGAGCTCTGTGAAGAAATGTGCACTTCAAAGCAGTATTCTATGCGGAGTAGATTGCTCTGCAATGTAGTGTCCTATTTTAAGGTGTGTTCTCTGAAAATTATTGAGTTTTTCAAAGGGGGTTCAAAATGGAAATTATTGGATATTATGTGTTTTTTGGAAGGTCCATCTGTGTGCATCTACCCAGGTCCTTGATTCAAGTAGTGTCTCAAGATGAACAACGACAAATACATCAATGAAAATCTATTGAAGGGACCATCAAGTCGATAAACAGAGTAATTTTTCTCCAAAGGCAATGATCTAGGGGTAGTTAATAGAAGTGGTCTGAAGGAAGTAGTGAGCTATCTCTAAACCATTATAAAATTAGTGACCATGGCACATAGTATCTTTTCCCGATCCATTGTAATACACAATTAGTAATGATTAGTTGGTTTCAGTTTGACCTAGTCACTATCAGTGTATGCTACTTAGAGATATCAGTTTGTGGTGAACCAAGTAGAATTATTCTTTCCTCTATTTTCATGCATTTTTATGACAGTTTTATAAGGATCATTACAACATGTGAATATGATATGTATGTTTAGAAGAAATTTTTGACACCGAAATTGACCCATCCCCTCTTAGGGTGTTTCATGGCCCTTTAATAATTTCAACGAGATAGGGCAAGTTCACCATTATTTTTAGATCACTCATTGATCAGGTTCTAGGAAACATATCATGTTTTGCAGATGTTGTGTACTTTAAGGGGTTTAGTGCATCAAATCAGCTCATTTCCACAGAATTTATGAATCAAAGGTGATTCTAGAATTACCACGACTCCTCAACCAGGGAAATATTAATCAGGTGATATTGAGAAAAGTTAAGAAAGTAAGAAATTGTATAGATCTGAACAAGTTATCATGGATGATCAATCATGACCCTCAATAGTGATAAGTATGATTCTTTTTTAATTCTATCATTATGCCTTTTTTTAATGATGTTGGTGCATCCCATTAATTTATAGATTCTCATATTATTTTACTTGTTTGTTATCATAGTTATATGATTTATTCTATTTTAAAACATCAACATCCTCTATTCCAAAGAGAATATAAATCTTTATATGGAAATCATGTTCTTTAACATTCAATAAGGGTGAATTGAATTAGGATTTCACTATTATTAGATGGATTTATAAGATATAAAAATGGGTATGTATTGGTTAACTATGTTCAAATTTCATATCTACTATTATACCCATAGGGTATGTTTTACAACATATGATATCATTGATAATCTCTTTAGAGGTTATCTAAATATGATAGTGAGTGGACTATGATTTTCATTACTAGTATTTGGAAGACGCTTATACCAGGTGGATGATTTTACCTTTTATTCAATGGATGAGATTGAGAATAGTGTTTTCTAACAATTTTTGATTAGTTTCCTACTGGTTTATAAAATAATTTCTTTGGATTTTTACCAAAAACAAAATTTGAGTATGTGGTTTATTTATAACAAGGGAATAGACTTGTCTAACAACATTATTATCATAAGAAACCAATAGAATTAAAGGAATTAAAATTATATTTATAAGAACTAGAAACCTAATTGATCATTTATTTGATTATGTATTTCCGTATAGAAATTCTCTTGTTTGGGAAAAGGGAGTGATTAACTATTATGATATGTGTTGATTATTATAGGATGAACCAAGTTACAATTAATAATCAGAATCCTCTTACATGTATTGATGAATTTTTTTTTCAATTGATTGGATACGATTGGTAATATAAAAATAAATTATTTTTTCCTATCAACAATTATGGGTTTAAAAAAAGTATATTCCTAAGACCACCTTTCGGAGTTGATATATCCATTAGAATTAGGTGGTTATGACTTTTGGTATTATGAATACACCTGTTTTTATTATGGAATTGATGAATCGTATATTTAAAAAATAATAGGAATCCTTTGTGCTGGTGTTTATGGATGAAATATTGGTGTATTCTAGGAAAATGTTTGATCATGCGAAAGACTTGGAGATAGTTTTTGTATGTTTTGAGATCATAATAAGTATTTAAAACCATCAAATTTTGATTTCTTTGATACACTATGAATCTTTACATAGACATGTTATCTCTACAAGGTTGTTTCTATGGATAAATAAAATATAGAGGTTGGGATATGTTGAGGACATCCAAATAATTTCATAGAGATACATAGTTTTCTTGGATTAGATATGTATTAACAATGTTTATTCATTAGTTATCATTACTATATTCACCAACGATAGCATTGACATAGAAAAGTGTTCTATCTTAATGTATTGATGAATTTCATATGACTTATTATGTGGATAGTATTTTAATTAAATCAGCATGGAACTTATTATTTCTATAATTATGTCATTTCTATGTGGGGTATTTTTATGCTTTGGGATATGGTTGGGTGTTGTTTTTCAAGTATATCATATTTTTTCTTATATATCATAGAAAGTATGTTTTAATGAGATGATCTACATAAATATTTATTTTTAATTTGCTATTTTAGTCAATTATATGAATACATGGATTAATTACATCATTAGTGATATATTTAAGGTGTTCACAAATCATTTCATCTTGAAACAAATTTTCTCACAATGATAATTGAAAATAACACAAACAATATGGGTGAAGTATCTTCAAATGTTATAATTTTAAATAATGTATACACTGGGTAAAGTCATTTCAATGGTGGATGTACTAATAATAAATTCATATAATTAGTTAGAACGATAAACTTTAGGTTTGTAGAAGATGATGTCGGTTATAGATTACATGATCATGGATTGTGAAGACCAAGGTAGTGTTTCATTTTTCATTCCATTTTATTTTATTATTTATTTGGATGATAAAGTAAAAGAGGAAAAAAATATAATTTTTAATGTGTTTAAATTAGGATAAATATCAATGTATTGGAGACCATTAAAGGATGTAATATTTATATAGGATCAGTATAGTTTTTTCAATATGAGGTGGTCGTACCTTAGTATTCTCAAGAACCACATATTCATTCATACCACCATTCGAGATGGGGTTTTCATCCCCAAATATAAAATATGTATATAGAAATTAATGAAACATTTTGGTGTGTCGGTATGAAAAATAGTTGTTGAGTTTGTTATGATATTCCCCAACCATCAACAGTTTGTGTTAGAGAACCAACGACTAGAATGTATGATGCAGTATTTACCAATTACCATGTGAAAAATTGGACTATATTGTTATGGATTTTATAATAGTTCTACAATGGGTAGTTCATAAACATAATTCTATATTGAAGATTGTTGATCATCTCTCTATTTAGACATATTTTATACCAATTATTGAATCTAATATAGTGGAAAAATTATTAAAAATTTATACATGAGAGGTATTAAAGAGTCAAGAAGAACTAGTCTCAATAGTATCAAACTAATATTTGAGGTTTATAATTAATTTTTGGAAATACTTATCGAAAATAGTTTGGAGTCAGTTGAATATGAACATGGTGTATCATCCACAAACAGATAAAAAATATGAAAGGAGTAGACAAAAATTTAAATACATCATTCGGGATTGGATAATAGATTTTGGTGGCATAAGGGGGAGTCTCATTCTGTTAATGGAGTTTTATTGGCCTGAATACATTTAGATCCTTTTAAATAATTGTTTGGTAATAAATTCATTATCCAATTTATGGGATAGGAATGGGTGACACATCATTGGTAGGACCAAGCCTTTGGTGAGAGGCAACTGATAAGATTCAGTTTATCAGGAAGAGGTTGGAGATGGATTGGAATCATAAAAATATGTATGTGGATCCGTTTTTACAGCCTTTACTATTTAAGGTGAGTGATCATTTATTCATGATAATTTCTCTAATCCTTAGCAATGAACTTTTTCGGATGTAGGGAGAGCTATCTCATTGTTAGGTAAGACTTTTTGTGATACATGAACTATTTAGTGAGGTTGAATATAAGAATTATTATCCACCAATGTTTATTTTAGAGTATAATGTGATACATGTATCTCAATTGAGAAATTATCAATTAGAACCTATCCATGTGATTTAAAGGGATTACATTTACCTAAGGCAAGATTCTATGTTGGTTCATGTGACAATGCAGATTATGGATAAACTCGTGAAATTATTAAATAGGAAAATCATCGTTCTACTGTGAATATTATGGAAACATGGAAAACATTATGAATAAATGTTAGAGTGCGGGAAATAAACAATGGAATAATGTCTAGAAATCATTCAGACTAATATTGGGTTTCAACATTCAAGGGACAAAAAGATCAATGGTGTGGATAATGTTGTATCAATGATTTTAGCAACATTAACAATTATATATTTATATTATGTATGTAAAGGTTCTAGGTTTTGTTTTGGGAGGTTTAGAGGATATTTTTAATGTTTTTAGGCTTATCTAATTATTCATGGTTTCATAATGAATAGTAAAAACAATTTAACACCTCCTAGGAAACTGTAATTTTTATATAGCAGGCACAATGTTTGGACAAACTATGTGGTCATCCATGAGAAACCATGAAAGAATGTACATAATGGAATAGAATAGTTTAACATATGGGTTTTACAACAAATTGATCTAAACAAGTAAGGTGGGATTGGTAATTGTGTATAGTTCACAGGTACCACAACGTTTTCCTAATGATGTACTATTAATAATTAGATCCCAAGTTTATAGATCTAACAAAAATTTCCCGCTATCTCTTTTGAATTTCCATAATCATATTATTTCAAAAATTCATCTCACTTCCATGGTTTTGGGGAATAATACACTTAATTCAATAGTTATTATTAGTAGAATTTTAGTGTGTTTGAGGCCACATTTTTTAGTATGTGATCATTTTTCAATGTTCTCCTTTGTTTTATTTTTATTCCCTCTCTTAGTATAAGAGATATAATATATTGGGGGTAGAACCAAGTTGTTTGATTCTAATTATGTCGATATATTATTTTTTTGATGGTAGTGAACAATATCTAAGGATTTTTCTAGGATTTTATAGTTGATCCTTTGATGTTTTTTGTCATTATTTGGTATCGGTAATTTTTTAGTGTTAGGTGGATTCACTTTCAGTTCTTCATGATTATAAATTAAATTATAAGTTTAAAATTGATGTAATTTATTGAATTTAATTGTCAAATTGAGTAGGTATTCTTGATGGAAACCCCATTTAGTGGTATTTGTTTTAACATTAGAAACTAGTTTGTTTTATGGACAGTGTGTTTGGTTTGTGATTTTAAAACAATGTTTTAAAAGAATGGTTTTGTTTGGATGTGTTTATACTATTTATTGAATTGTTTTCAAAAAATTAAATGTTTTATTAATATATATTGTCATGGTTTGGAATGGGTTTTAGAAAACATGGTTAAAGAGAGTTTATTTTCACTATTGTGGCCCAATAGATGGGGAGTGTTCCATTAGGGAACATGGTAATGGTTACCTTGTGATGATTGGTTAGATCGATTGGATAAAGATGAAGAGTATGTAATTGTAACCTTGGAAAGCATGTGTACATGTGAGGAGTTATGTATTGACTATTCCAAATGTAAATATGAAATGTTTTAAAGACTTGTTTTATTTATTTCAATGGAAAAATGTTTTGTTTGGAATATTATATTATGTTTTGATATAAAATCCTTTAAATTTATTTGAAGTATTATATATAAATGTACAAAGATGTTTTATCCATCTTCTGTGAGATGGAATGTCCTTGGAAAAATCTTACTATGTTTTTTACACACCCCATTATTGGGAAAATTGGTTTGTTTTGGGGATATTTTATATTAAGTCATTGATAAAGGCAAGGTATCTCATTCCATTAGTGATTAATTATGATACAATGGGAATAGAATGTAGTGTTGTATCTTGGAGTAGATTGGGTGTCTCTATTATGATGTATCCCATGTATTTGAGTATATTTTATCTCGGTTTGGGCTTTGTACTCATATACAGACTGGTTTAGTATTGTTTGGATATATTTTTTTAGTTTCATTTTGTACTCATCCACTATATATATGGGTTTTTGCAGGAATTATTATAACCTCCTTGTTTTAATGATAATAAATCATGCATCTTATATTTCTAATGAATTTAATGTTTTATGATCATATATTCACCACTATAATAATTGGTCTTTATGATGGGGTAATTCCAATTATCAATTGTCTAGTCACAAATACATTATGATAAGAAAAAATTTATGAAGAGTGGTCAATTATATTTGAAATATCAGTTATTTGTGAGGTAATAACCCATATATCACAAATAGGATTTGTAGTACATCCCACCACCATGCATTAAATGATATAGAAACATGAATTTTCGATAGATAACAATGATTTTCGCAAATAGTTTTCCAATTTTATGTATTTAATGGCCATTATTGACCATCACAAATATTTTTGAAAGAATGAATATTTGTGACATAATTAATTCTATTGAAAACATATCATCATAATAAATCATTGGTTTAAATAGCCTCTCACTATCTTCTTTTTCTTCTCTATAAGTTCTTCTCCTTCCCCCAAATGGCCGCACAAACATCTAGTTTCGACACATGTAAAATATACTTCACTATTGTTTATTTTTTACGAATCCTTCTTCAAATAACCTTCGTAAATATTCCTTTTAGATTATTTTACATTTTTTACATTTTTTATAAGATTTAGTTTTTCAAAATACGAGGATTAGAACATTATCCTATTTTGTTATTTTATGTTATATTTAGGATTGAAGAAAATTTATTAGTCTATTTTTAAAATTATTTTGGTCAAAATGAGTTATTTTAATTAATTATTTGATATTTTGGTCAATGTTTTATTTGGATATATCTGTGTGGGTGTGTGTGCATGTGTATTTAATTTCGATGTTGTATTTTGTATTTAATATTGCAAAAAATTAATTATTTGTTATTTTTATATTAATCAGGTATGCACGAGATATTTCAATTGATTTAGATATATATATATGTATGTATCCTGTATTCACATATATATTTATAAATATTAGTATAATATTATATATATATATATATGTATATATTTGTATAAAATTATATAAATATTCATTCATAAATATATATATTTATAAAATAAACTTATAGTTATAAAAATATATATATTATATATATATATATATTTATATTAATACATTCATATATAGATATTTATTTATAAAAACATATATATTTTTTCAAAAAAATTATTTATATAATTGAAAAAATATATTTATAAATATCTTTATATAAATATATTTATAATTACCTATATAAAAATTTTAATTTATTAATTTTTACCTAATTATTAATCTGGGCATGTTCGGGTAATTCTATTAATAACAAGTAAATATTAGTGTTAATTACAATTTTTTTTAATAATATTATAATTTACGGAAACATTGATGATTTATTTGTAATAGAAAAAATATTAAATATTAAAAACTTCTAAATTATTGAAATATTTATAACAAATTCAGATATTAATGAAGAATATTATGTACTCTTGAACGAATATATTTATCAACTCTGAAAAATTAAAAAAAACATAATAATTACAAAATTTTTTATCAAAACCATGAAAAGAAATTGTCTAAAATGATAACTATTTTCAAACTAGAAATAATTCATGTTAATATTTTTTTATTTAAATAATTATTACTAATAATTTTTAAATTTTTAAATATTTATAATTCACATTTAAAAATAATTTAACTAAAATTTTAAAAATGATACCCTCTTGTCTCTTATTACCAAACACACAATGCTCACAAATGTTATGTCCCACCTAGGGTAATCTCAACATCCCCAATCTAACGGTTGACATAGTTTTTTTATTTGAAAAATAAAAAAATAAATAAATAAATAAATATATATATAATAAAAATATTAAATGAAATTACGAACATGCATGATGTAATCAGTTTCTCGACAAAAAAAATGATATGTCATGTCTATAGTAAACCCATCATCCTTGATCTAACAGTTTTCTTAGATTTATTATATGATACATTTTTATAAAGATACATAAATTTTTATAAAAATTATAATAAAAATACTAGATTGAATTACCATCATTTTTGATGATTCTAAACACTCAACGCACACAAATGTTATGTCACACATTGGATAAACCCCACATCCTATACAAAACGGTGGTCTCAAACCTCACTTATATTATACTTTTCGGAGATATTTCTTTACTTATAAGGAATACAATGTCTCCCATATAAAATATTTAATATTTCCTCTCCATCTACGTCAATCCTCTTTGAGCCTCTTAATATAATTCTAACCTAGAACCTCACTCTGATCATATTCTATAATGTATTTCATGTTTTCTATATATAATAATGATTTTAAATTAGTTAAATTGATTAGTAATAATTATTCTTTATTCTGTTTTTTAGATAACTATGTACTCAAGAAGTAGACACCAGTTTCAATTATGCAATTGTGATTGGATAAATCATCGCAAAAATCCCAATGGGTCTAACACAAAAACATTCTACATTTAATGTGTAGAAACATCCATATCATATTCATCATTGAACAAAATTATTTTTTCTAAAGGGACAATTAAATTTCAATGTAATAAATGTTATCTTGGAAGATTCAAAATTTCCATGTTATATTTTGTTTCAAGTTCCGATTTTATTAGTGTTTTATATTTTATATTTTTACTGAAAAATGCACACATGATATATTATTATACATTAGTTTCTATTAGTTTATTATATTTGATATATGTATTAACAATTTATTAAGGGAAAGATTATTTATTTCAGGTAGATGGAGATTCTCCAAACAATTTACTCTATTCTATCCTTGATGATGGAATTCCCAATGTTGAGTATAATGAAACTAATTCATAAGAGGCTGAACCTACTAGGAGTGCATTTGGCCATGCTCGATTGATGATTTTGACCCAATTCTGAATAGAAGTCCATCTTGGGATTTTCTCCCCATTTTTGGAGGTATGTTTAATTGTTTATGATATTTATTTCATTTTATGTTTAGTTAATTATTTTTGAAATAATATTCCAAATATTTTGTTCGTATTTTCAACTTTTATTAAATTTATCTATTAGAAAGATAGGTGCGATTTTCCGAAATGGTATTTCCGTAAACAAGGGTTTCATTGGATTTGGTTCCCATTGTAGTTATTCAAGAGATGCTCAACCATGTGATTGTATGTTATTATATAATAAATGTTAATTTAAACTTCATTTATTAGTGACATTTTTTAAAAATTATTTTATTATATTTATGGTGTTTGATTGATTATAGTTTGTGGGATCCTAATAGAGCGGAATTGGGGATTTTTATATATGAACATTTTAAGTATTTTTTATTCAACATCAATTAATAAGAAATGGACAGTGCTTCTATTACTTTTATCAATCGGTTTTGTGTCTATTATCGACCAGACAATATATCATCTTGAGTATGGGGTAGCTTTTTATCAAATTTTCTTTGAGATACTTTTATAAAGAGATCACCATTTGAATGATAGAATAATGGGAGGCATGCATTTACATATGAGGTAAGGAGTTATACATTTTGTATACATGAACAACATATAACAATAAATATATTTTATTAATGAATATATACATTAAATTTAAAATGTTTATTATATTATGGATGCCTCTTCTAATATATCTATTACTAAGATAGATGTTTATAAGAATATGAAAAATGATCCACATGTAAGACCTATTGTCAACAACAGATAAAACTGTATTGTTGATTGTAATTTTTCTTAAAAATTATTGATATTAATTTTACTGTTATTCTAATAACTAAATAATTTTTAAGGAAGTGTATGATGTTTTGACTTATCACTTATGAGAGATTCTATCTGAAATTGAAGAAGATTCCACCATAGAGTCATGATATTATTAGGGCACTTAGATATAGACAAATGTATATGGTGTCGAGAAAGGCCATGTGACTTCACGAACAACACATACCACTTATTATGGTTCATCTGTGATGTCATCGGCTAGATCGAAGGGAGATCATGGAGAGGGTTCGTTATAATACACATCATAGTATGAGCATAATATAAAATACTAGGATGATAAGATATATAATTTTTTGAGAGATGAATAGAGGGAATATGATTGTGAGTAGTAGTCTTCTAAAAATGAGAGTAGTTTTGAGTGTATTCTATGGATTTCATGTGGTTTTTGAATGGAGTTTCCTCCTCTGGGCCCTTCATGTGATCCACATCCACCTAATGATTATATATCATGATTTGTGACTTATGATGACTATTTAGTATTCCAGGTTGATAAAAAATATTATGTGTGAAATGGTATATTCATGTTATTATTGTTTTAATGATCTTTAATTGTTATAAATTTTGTAATTTTAATTATTTCTGGATATATATTTTTTAAATAGAAAATTTATGATTGAAATATCATTCCATCAAAAATAAAATATTGCAACAATCCATTAAAAATGTATATTTTTAGAGTACTATCATAAATAATTATTTAACACTCCTCATGGTAGTTATTTTTTATAGAATAGTTTTCCCTCAAAAATAATAACTATTTGTGATGTGTCATCGAAAATAGTCACATTCATGATGTTGTGTTATAAAATGTTGTATTTTTCATGTCCTCCCATCTAAAAAGTCCTTTTGTGATCGAAATCCATCACAAAACCACCATCAAAAATATTTTATATTCTAGTTTTGATTCTTTTATAACGCATAATTTTATGAAATTGGGGATGTTTTTAAAAGAGTGCAGTCCACTTATACTACTGTTATCTTATTCCACCACTAAAACCATTCACTAAAAGGAGTAATACCATAAAGAATTTATACTAAAAGGTTTTATACTATTAGGATTTCCAACCATTATATTCGTGCTACTATATAATGTGAAACCATTAGATTTTCCACCACCATGATTTACTACATCTAGGATTAGTTACTACCATGTCCTCACTACTAGAGATACCATTTCTAGACTTGTTATACCACTAGATGTGCTACTGCTAGGTGTGCCACTATAACTCACTACCATTGATACTTACTAACATTATAGATAATCCACCACCATATCATTCCCACCATTTATGTTCTTCTGTGATTGAATTAAATGTTCCCAATGTCTATAATATTACAATTAATGCATCATTATTTTTTAATGGTTATTCTTAAACCATTTCATGAATTATTGAATAAAAATGAGAGTTTATTATGGGGATCGTGAAGATCTACATCCTTATTCATCAATGTATATTCATACATGTAGTGATTTATATTTCAGAATATGTACCTTAAGAAAAAAACTTTTGTGCCTTCATTTATAAAATTGTGAACATTCATGCTACATACATACAAAAATGCGATCCTGAATGTGAAAAAAATTATAAAAGATCATATTAATTTATCAAATGAAATCATGTTATGTTTTTTAGAAGAATCATAAGGCATAAAAGAGAACCTCATTGACCGTTGTTTTACTAGATAATGCATTGAAATTATTTGAACACTGCATCAAGAAAAAATGAAGGACTCTCGAGAACCCAGACCACTGTATATGAAGCATCACTTCTATTTACATATATTCTTAATTTACCTAAGATTTATTTTAATTCTATTATACATTTTGCATTCCCTTTTTATTAACACACACTGACTCTTTCTCTAAAATAATATAATAATCCATGTTCACTTAAAATTATTTTTCTCCTTTTACCCACAATGTTTGTGAAAGATTTCACTTTGTGGACTATGTTTTTTCTACCCAAAGATAATTGTGTATGATTCATTGAGATTGAAAATCATGTATGATTCTTCTTGTATACTCAATATAGGTTGTAGATCAGATTACTAATATAAACCCATCTTGGCATCTGCTGATTTCAAAGTAGAGGGTATTAGGTCTCGTATTGATATTGAACCAATTATTTTTATGATTTATGTATATATATTGTTTTCATCATTTGATGACATTAAATTGTATTTTTCTTGTATCTATAAACAGAATATGTAATTTGATCATTATTATTAACTAATGTTTATTTATAGTGACACTTTCTTTAAAAACATTGACATCGTATTACTATTTTATAATACTTAATAATTATACAAATATATTCCCAAAGACCGTAGATGGTATAGTTCCTTTGGAAGCATGGTAACGTAAAACTAGAATATATGTGAGCTATAAAATCTCCCGCTAGGTCCTTCTCTATTAGAACCATTTCTTAGACATACCAAACATTGTACATATCCTCATAACATAGGGTAAATGAAACATAAAAATAGATAAGCTCAAATAATCAGTAAGGGTAATCAAGGGAGACATGTAATTATAAACATGAGCATAATGGTATGAGAATGAGATCATGGAAGTAGAAGTTCATACCCTATATATAAAATATCAAGGCACAAATATTGGTAGTTTATATGAAATGAATCATAATGTTAATATTAAATAATCCATGAAATAATAAAATAGGGTTAATACATTGAATTTTGGAACACATAATCATATACAGATTTCAATAGTATCCAAGGAATCAAAACTAAGACCTTCTTGGTGGAATAAGTCCATTTATAAATCGTGTAATCCCTATTCTAACAGGGTATTACTGAATCGATTGACCTTGGTTCAACCCTATATTACTAAACTGAGTAACCCTCATTCCATCCCGTTATTAATTAAATATGTATCCCTCATTCCATCCCTATATTTTTGAACTCTGTAACCCACAATCCATCCCAAATTTACTGAACAGAGTAACCCTCATTCCCACCATATATTAATAAACTAGTAACCCTCATTCTATCCCTATATTTCTGAACATAGTAACCCTCATTACATCCTTATTTTATCTCATGATATATAAATCTTTACCCAGTTATTTGGAGGGAGATATAGGTCTCAACCATAATATAATAGAAACATACATACATATTCCAAAATATACTAAATAAACATATCATATGCCATGAAATGAAATGGATATAACAAATATGTAAACATATCATAACCTATGGAAATATATATGTTTCATAATTAGTTAATCATAATCATAACCCATGAAAGTAAGAATGTTTCAGAAGCATATAACCCATGAAATAAAAACATGTTTCATAAACATATTACCCATGAATGATTAATGGGATTCATAAAGACAATGATATTAAGCATAACATATTCATAGAAGGATATGAATGTAAACCATATATCATTTACTATGAAGTAATGATTATCTTAATTAGATGTCATCTGTAACACCCCAAGATTCTACGGTACGCTTCTCTTTGAATAATGTGATAGCGTGTGTTGTACGCAACACCGATTTCTAACACACCATAACCAATCAAACTAGCCGTTATGAATTGTAATACCTACTTTTTTAAATTATATATATTTTAAAATTGAATTAATTTTTGGATTCATAATATCGAATTTAGCCTAAGGTGAAATTTTGGTACTTTTCGAATAACTTTAATATTTTGATGAATAGTGAAAATTACTAAATTTTAATTAAAAACTACTTTTTTAATCAAAATAATTAATAGTGATAAATTATGAATTTGAGTGGTTTTAAAGTATATTTAGAATATATTTTTACCATTTAATATAATGTTGGTCATTGGACATAATTTTACAATTAAACCAAACATAAACAAGTGTCAATCTTTTGATAGTTATTATCTCTTAAAAACATGCTTTTTGTTTTGACAGCGGGAATTAATTTTAAATTAATTTCTGCCACTTCTGTGATTTGAATTTAGAAAAATGGATTCTATAATTGGAATCAGGATTTACAAATTGTGTAAATAGGTAACTTTTATTTTTAGACATTTTGAATAATTACTGCGGTAAATATTTTATTTACCATGGTTAAGGGTAAATCTGGTAAATAACGGTTAAAAATTAATATTATAATAATACTAAATTACCCTAAAACGTGTCCTAGCCTTATTGGTTGATACATGTTAGCCATAGGAATCTTTGGGTCGATTTTGGGACCCCATGGTGCCACTTGTAGGTGATAGGGACACTTTATTTTAATTAAGTTAAAATGAATACAAAAAATGACACAAGCATATATCCTTTAGAAAAAAAGTATTTTACATAGGGTTATATATGTTGGATTTTAGATTATAAATATTAATTAGAAAGTAAAAAAGATTTCCTACATAATGAAATTTTATTTATAATTTTTAGACATTAAATAATATAATTTATTTATGACACAATGATGATGAATTAATTACTATAATAGTGAAAAATTAAAATAATTGATATTATAAATACCCAAATAAATATAATATGAAACTTTTAATGAACTAAACTAATTTTATAGGATAATATGATATATTTGGAAAGATTAAATTTACTTTTTTTGAAGTAATAAATCTGTTATGAGTTTCAAAAAAATCAACTATTGAATAGTGTCAAAATTTACATTAAAGAGTTCTTAAAGAAAATATTATATTATTAATTGATATTAAATTCCTAATAATATAAGGTTCGGCCAAGAGACGTATATCATGATAGTTTCATCATTAATGGACCACTTGGGGGTCTCTTGTATGTATATAGTATGTTTATTAACCATATTATATAAAAATACAAACTGACATTGTAAAAGTGAAACTAATTAACTTAGAGTTAATACTTAAATATAAGGTTAATATAAGTACCCAAACTTGTCTAAATTCTATTGGTTGAGTTTTTTTCGACCTATACCCACCTTAAAATTTAAAAAATCAACTTTGGAGCCTTTAGAAACCGAATATCAATTTATTATAAATTAATATTTCTAGCATTTCCAAAGGTGCCCCTCACCCCTCTTATAAAAGGGAACTCCTCCTTCTCATTTCATCACACCATAAAAGCCTTTTGGATCGGCCAAAATCTTCCCAAATACTCTTCCTACTTCCCTCACTACAACCTAGAGGCCTTAGATTGATACGAAAGCCAACCTATGGAGCCCTTTTGATCAAATCAAAAGTAAGAACCCGAAGAAGAGGTAATGATTTCACCACACTTTTTCCAAATTCATTTCTTCTTCCACTTCTTATTTCTTTGTTGTTACCATTATAAAATAATAACTCCAGTATCATATATATACTGTGATGTTATTATAAATATGGTACAACCATATTCGGTATTCTACCCATCCTTTGAATAACATGTCACCATACGTGCGTATGTACGGCTTACCGTCTCCACGTCGTTGTGTAATTGTTATTCAATATATTATTATTTGGATGGGTATAATAATGATGTGTAACTCATGTAAATAATAAATATAAAATTTTAATGATTCTGTATATATGATATAACATCCATTTATATATTATTTTATTATCAAAGGAATGATATTGTCGCTCGTGCCTACGTACGGACTACCGTCTCCACAAACGCGATAAAATTCATTCTCCACCGTATCCATTCAAGTATAATTATCATTTGATGATTTAAAAATTATGTTTAAGGACTTGTTATCATTCTGGATATGAATAATATTCATCCTATCCATTACAAACACGGCTTACGTAACAAAACATATAAAAGAAAACAAGTATGTTAACACCCGAAACAATGATAATACTAAGATATTATTATCAAATCAATATTAAAAGGTCATATATGATATCATATTAATATATATGATTCTTGTATAATTTAATAACAATTATTTCACCATTATATAAAAGGTTATCCTATCCCAACCAAGGAAAAGTACAAGGTAAGGGTTTTTTCACAATCTCTTCATTATCTGAGGTTGTTTATATGTAATAATCTACTGGGATCTCTTTATCATCCACATCCATGTTTTTCTTAAAAATGTATTTCAAAACATTTTTATTATTTACAGGAATATGGGTTAATGTCATTTATACCCTTGTTTGACTTTTATAAGAGGAATCTTTCCGTCGTTTTCAAAACAAGTTCCTTTTAACCTTTTCGACAGAATTAAGGTAAGAATGTTTTTTTAACTTATACGGCGGGTGCGGTTATTTTCCACCGTTATAAAATCTTCAAAGATTTCCTTACAATATTATAATAATATTTTCAAAGAAAATGTTTTATTTTATATGGATCTTAAATGATTTCAAAAATAGAAAGAGATATTTCTCTAAATGAGTTTTGATTTCATCTATGTCAACATCCTTTGATGGATTTTACGCTTATTTGAAGTTGATATATTATGATACAAAGATTCTATATTGTATTGAATGTTTTGTGATATGTTTGACTGTGGATGTGCTATCTTTATACCATTCATAGTTTATGGTGAAATTATTGACATTTCGTATGCTAGTTTAAATACGAATGTTTATGTTATGTTTAAACCTTTTCATATGGGAATGCTTTGGACTTAATATGTGAGGGGTGGAGCCCGCTATAGCTCCTCGATGCATCGGTAGGTCTCATGAGACAAACTAGTGTCTTGGCACAAGGCCTTGGAAAAATATTATTTGTAGTCTTGGCATGAGGCCTTGGCTATGTGGTTATGATAGGCTGGCATTATGCATTCCAACATTATGAAAGTGGTTATTGATTTTACATGTGATTATTCGATTAGTAGAATATCCATGTGAATAAGTAAATGGAATTATTTCATTTTATTTATTCCATACCATGTTGAAAATTCTAGTTTGAAAGGCTTTTGTTTTAGTTATACAATGCCTTAAATGTATATTCTTATTTATGAAAGTTTCCGCTATAAATTTATCCTTACTGGGCATTTGAGCTCACCCCTTTTCTATGTTTTATTTTTCCCAGGAAGTGAAGAAGTAAATTATGAATGACCTGCAGGGATATTATGTGTTGATATGAGTGTGGATTATGGAGAATATGTTGTTGTAGTAGTTTTTCATTTTATGATGTAATGTAAGACTTATGAATATATCTAGTGTTTCCAAGGCTACGAAACCAATCGTTCTTTCGAGATTTGATCTTTCTTGTGATCATGCCAATGTTATGTAATAATGCACCGACTTTGGGTAACTAGGGTCGGGGAGTTACATCATATTAGATGGAAAATTATTTTAATATATCCCATAAAAACATTTCATGATGAAAACCAATTATTTTTTTAAAAAGTATTTTTCATTCATAAAAAACATTTGAAAATAGTATTCTTATAAAATACCTTGAATCATTAGAAATTATTTTCAAATTATTTTACCATGAAAATTTATAAATTATGGATCAAAACATTTTAAAAATTATTTTCATCAAAACAAATCAATTTTTTTAAAGATCATGAAAACATTTTGAAAACCATTTTACATGAAAACATATAAAAGAATCGTTAAAACATATTGAAACCCATTTTTCATGAAAACATATAAAATAATAATAAAATCATTTAGAAAAACATTTTCCAGGAATAAATATAAAAGAATCATGAAAACCTTTTTAAATTTATTTTTAATGATTTTTTTAAAAAAATCATAACTATTAATATTTAAAAAAAACAAAGGGATCTACGAGGAAATGATGGTGGGTATGTTCGTACATTTCATACAAAGTCAATATAACATTCCTCTTGCGTGGTAAAAATGGTTAGAGAAGTTACTTGTTCAGAAATTGAAAATAATATTCCCTTGAATATTTGGGTAAAAGGATAAAAGGGTAAAAAATCGTTTAAATCTTATAGGATTATTTTATAATATTCTTGGAAACCCTTTTTAGAAAACATAGATTTCCGACTGAAGAAAGGGTAATATCGATCATTCCTAAAAAAACATTCCTAACTATCATATATACCACAGAGTATATTATGTTACCAATACATTATTATATTATGAAATAACTTAGGAGAAATAAACACATCAATATTCTTTATAGATGTATCATAATATTTCATCCATGGGAGCACAAACATAACCAATCATGATAAGCAATGATATTTTCTCAATAAACTATTGTAACTTGGTATGATGGATTTGTACCATTTATTCAAGGAATTCAAATTACATGAATCTTTGAATATCATGAAAATATTTTGATTTGTGATACTTTAGGAAAAATTGAAATATTTCCTCCTCGAAAAAGTGTTTATGTGCATAATAAAACATGATTATCAATGAAGGCATATTAAGAAAAAAAAATTACCAATTGGTAACTTTTGAATGATAAACCCCCTGAATGAAATTTTATATAATGGACATGTTAGTTCCCATAAATTTAATTATATGATACATATACTAAAATAATGTTCAGCAAATACCCCACACAATATGAAAGAGTAATGAATATAACAAGTATCTCATGGAAATTAAAAGTCAGATGAAATCCATTTTCCTTCTTTCTTCACTCTCTCCGTACTGGTACAAGATTATTTTATTATGAAGATAAGTTTATTATAAATTTTGAAAGAAGAATATTATTATAAATAATACCACATATGGTTATATATTGATCTTATATTACCATCTTATTTACTATCCAATGTTAATGTTTCACTTCCGGTAAAACACACTTTGTTCTTCATGTGTCTTAATTTGTTATATCTTCATTTATTATATGTATATCACAATTCCATAATATGAAAAATCATATATATCTCTAGTATATACAGTATATGTGAATTACAATTAATAATAGAATATAAGAGTAGTAAATGGAAGACACTGTTCATGGATACGTTAAGCCATACATATGCCTGAACGTTGATTCCATAATTATTGTTATATAAAAAAATGTATGTAAATGACATATCTATATATATATGTGTGAATATAAATTTAACATCATTAAAAAACATGAATATATAATATATATAATATATAACATACTTGTTCAATAAAATAATCCACAATATATTCCATGTAGTGTGTGAATGAATCACATGGTTTTTAGGGGGTGGTAGTCCATACTTCATCAAATGAGATTATCATATTAACACCAAAGGGAATGTAAAGATATGATTGTTTTAAAAGGAATAATGAAACATATAAACATAGTAAATATAATATATGGAACATATAAATAGACATTGTTTCATAATATCTATCATTATTCGTGTAAATGGGAAAATGAACAACCATCATTTCGTGAGGTATTAATTCACGATACATAGAAATAGTATGTTAAAAATCCATTAGTTTGAGGTGTGTGTAATAATTGGTCAGAACCATTGAATAAAAATATCCTATTATATGGAACATAATTGTTTATTGAAAAAATTATTGAATAAAGAAATTGGAGGGGTCTGAGAAATAAAATAAAGGAAATGATCTAGAGAAATGAATTTACCTCTTAATCGGGCCACTCATTTGGGTTTATGAGAAAAGGATTCCTTGAGAATAATTCTTCACAAATGGTGGCTTCGGGGTATAAGGGAGGATTTTTGGTAATCTAATTATATATATCATGGTATAATATAAATATTTTGAGATGTGTGAGGAATGGGTAGAGGAAGAGTCCTTTGCGGGGATGGAAAGGGACTCACTCTAAATTTTTTTAACCAAGTTAGGTGTGGAAATTTGTTTACAGAAAAAATAAGTTATTACCCAGAACCCCTAGAATTGCGGGATTAAGGATATAAAATGGATATAAAATGATTCCTGGATAAGTTTATAGGACCTTTCCCCCCCTAAATCTCGTGTTTAGTATGTAATTATGATTATTTTGGCATTAAATACATAGAATAATTTAAAAACTCTTACTATTCAATTTGGTTAAAAATTAATATGGACTTATTAGAAACTGAAAATTCGACTAAATAGAATGGTTTATGTCGTATTTTATAAATTAAAAACATAGAAGAAAAAAATTACGATAACTTTTAATCATGCAGACAAGACGATATAATAGGGATTTAATGTTGTAAAATGTTTAAAATATTGTTATGATTATTTAATTATTTTTAAATTGAAATTGATTTTAAAGAGTTAAATTGTATTATCATATGCGATATGTATCTAATGTGACCATAAAACAAATTTTTTATATCATTTATCATTATTAATTAATTTCAAAAAATGTAGTTTTAACTATAATGTAGTGTTTTTCAAAATTCATAAAAAAATGATGTTTCATAGAGAAATACCAAAAAATAACCTTAGGATAATTTCAATTTTATGAATTATAAAATTATTTTTATTTTACAAAATTATGTTTTTTCATTGTGTCTAATTTTTTTTATTATTAAAAATCATTTCATTCTAGAAAATGATATTTTTAACATAAAATGACTTTACCGAAAATCACACCATTCGTTATCAATTTGTTTTATTTATATAAATAATTATAACATATATTTGGAAGGTTTTTATTAATAATATTATAAATATTTATAATTTTTTGGTTATAATTAGCACATTTTATTAACTACATTTATATAAAGATATTTCATAGAGGCTCAATGTTCGGTGTATCATATTCCATAGCAGTGTTTCTTGGAGTGCAAGCCAAGTTAGTACTGTGTGTAGTGAAATGTATGTTGGTATAGAATGTGAAAGGAATTTTTTAATTAGTTTTTTATTAAATAAGAAAAAATATATATATATATATATAATTTCCATTTTAATGTGGAATGAAAAAAATTTAATGGTAAAAATAAATCAAAAAAAAAATTATCAAAATCTCAGGGTGTTACATTCTTCCCCCCTTAAAATTAATTTCATCCTAATAAATTAAATGGATTTTTATTGGTTTAATACATAAATGTTTCATTCATAAAAACCCACATTATAGAAATAGAAACAAACACTTCCCATAAAAAAAGAAATTTCAAACTAGACCGATTACCCAAATTTACATATAACAGGGTTTCCATATTGAAAAACATAGGTTGGAAGTGAAAATTTGACATTGTGAAAATCATAAATATTTATAGGGAGTGATTTAAGTAATCAATAAATATAAAATTTAATTATCTAAGGAATTTTTAGGGGCCCAAATTCATAAATATGTGATGATTTAAAAGTATAATAGCTCAATGGAATTAAGGTATTAAGACAATAAATATTTTTAATCACTTTTATAATGTTGATTAATTCTAGATAAATTTATATAAAAAAGTTTCAATATCAATTTATTGATTAAATTGTTATTAATACCTCCATTAACTCAAGTAATGAATTTATATAAATTATCTTTGATGAATAGAGAACTAAAATATACTTTTAACGGATCTTATGGCCAATAAAATTATAAAAAGTATAACGTTTTGTCTACTAAAAAACAACATGCATTAATCTCTAGAAAAATAAATTTAACATTAATAGTACATTATAAATATTTATTAATTGTAAATTAATATACATCAACCTGGATATCGCATAAGCCAGTGGTAGGTATGAAAGCATTACAGTCCTTTGGTCATGGGTTCAAGTCCCCTAGCCTTTCCTGACATGATTGTTTGTCTTCTAACACACATGATGCCCTTTTTGAAAACCACACTATTATAATATATAAGATAGAAATCCTTGAAAAAAGGATTAAAACTAAATATCCTTTTTATAGAGGATTTCAACACAAATCAAGTTGTACAAATACTTTCTCCAATGTTTAACATAATCATTTTGTGAAGGGTTTCCCTTACAACCCATCTAAAATATTAAAAACAAAATACATTATAAATGGAGTCACATAATTAAACTAACAGTTATTTCCCTTTCTAAAAAAAAGTACCTCATTCTTGTCACATTCCACACTTGTGAATACCCTCTTCATATATTCTCTTAAATGATGGTATCAAATAGATTTACCTTATATTATTTTGGAAGACATGAATACTTACTCATTCAATAATATATTAGATATATTCATTAAATTTAAAAATGTTGTTTACATATTTAGTGGTATCATAAAACACTTATAAATAAGACCTTACATAAATCCAAGATAATCAATACAGTACAATTAACTTAATCAAATACCATGTATCATTATACGCACAACATTGTCTCATAATAAAGAACATATTAAGGTTACCTTTCCTTAGTAAAAATATTTTTTTTTTCATTAAATCACTTCATAATCCCATAAGCAACATTCAACATAAATTTGAAAATACTAATCCAAAATATATATAAATAAATCATATTCTATTTAGTCAATCATAAATTTTGAATCCAATACATTAAAACATCGATTACATCATCCTTAATACATTAATAATAATACTTCTTTCCATTCACATTTCATTCATCGCCTCATCATCATCTCCAATGTAACCATTACTCACACCACCTTGTGGATTCTCTTTTGAAACATTCCTCTTGGAACAATAGGTTTCCTAATAGCCATATTCTCTTCCCATAAAAAACATAACCTTCAATGATGAATTTGGGAGGACAAAATGTCAATCCATTTCGTTAACCAAACTATTAATTTTATCATGTAGTAACTTCATTGGTTTCCTCATTTTTCATAGTCGAAACACCATATTCTTCTTCTACAACATTCACATGGATGATTCTTTCCTTCCATGGTGAGTCCAAGAGTTGGTTAAGGTATACATTGTTAATCATGTTCTATGAAAACTGATTTGGAATGACCATTACATATTTCCCTGAACTGATCATCCCACCTATATGCTCATCATAAAATCTTCCATAAAATTCCTCCTTAAACTAATTCTTTCTGATTCCACCATTTTATAAAATAAGAACCTTTTTTTGATCTTTTATTAATATAGAAGAAAATAAAATAGTTATGAAAATAATTACTTATATAATATCTAAATCATGAATCCTTGATTAATATATGACACCATAAAATCATCCTAGGTATTTCATTAAGAAAATATAATTAAATAATTCATAATTTTTCTAGGTGAGTTTTTGAATTTCCAAATAATTTCCCTCGTGAGTGTGAAACCATGTGTACATCAAGGCCTATTGTTGTGTAATATATTACCTGATGTAAATCCTGGAACGTCAATTCAGAGTTGTTACCCCTAGGTACATCTATTCCAGTGCCACATACACTTGTAGTATCTTGAAATGGATCTATTTCTTATAAACCACTCAATGTATCCTTTTACAAAATTATTGGACATTTTTCAAAACAATAAATTATCATTATACATATCTATAGAGACGTCCCTATAAAAATACATAGAAATATACCTAGGAATATCACTTTTCTTTTCTCATCCAAGTTACCATAGGTTAAATATACCTTTTCTCTAATACCAACTATATATACCCTATATTTACCAATATTTACATAACATAACATTTGTGTAATTCTTAGATATTTTAAAAATATATTCCCAATTATTTTAGTTGGTATTATACCGTTGGAAACATGGAAACATAAAACTAGTATATTAGTTTTCCACAACATCACTTACTAGGCTATTCATGACAAGAAAACATTATAGACATATCAAATATAGTACATGTTAAAAAAATCTCGGATAATGGAAACCCAAAAAGGGGTGAGATAACATTCTTAATATGGGTGAATAAGAGAGACAGATAAGAATAAACAAGAGCATAAATGTATAAAAATGTCATCATTAAAATATAAAATCATACCTAGTATATAAAAGATCTGGGAAGAAATATTTGTTGATTATAAGACATGAATCATAATGAAATAAAAATAATATTCCACGAAATCATTATATATGAATAAGACATGGAATTGCAGAAACACATATGAATTTTCTAATTTCCATAGTATCCAAGGAGTCACTACCAAGCCCATATTAGTGGGAAATTTCAATTACAAACTGGGTAACCCTGATTCTAACGAAGTATTACTGAACCGTGTGACCCTCATTCTTACCCTATATTAGTGAGATGAGTAACACATATTACAACCCTATATTAATGAAACATATATCCCTTGTTCCATCCCATTATTAATTAACTAGGTAACCCTTATTCTATACCTATATTATCAAACCATGTAACCCTAATTCCATACATGTATTACTAAACTTGTAACCCAAATTACATCCAAGTATTACTTAACTGAGTAAACCAATTCAAGAAAATTTTTATCTCATGAGATATAAATCATTACCAAATGCACTGTAGAGATATACAAGTCCCACCCAATAGATAATTATTTCATACATACATGTTCCACAAGAATATAAATAAAAATATCCTCAACCATGAAATGAAATTGGTATCCTTGAATTGTAAACATGTCATAACATGTAAAAAGAAATAGGTTTCATAATTATTTTATCATAAACATATCTCATAAAAAAAATGTTTAAAAATCATATAACCCATAAAATAGAAGTAGGTTTCATATACATATTACCCATGAATGAGATAGTTTTTTCATTAATACCATAATATTAAGAATAATTCATTGATAGAGAGGATATTACTATAACCTTTAGATCAATTTCTAGAAAGAAATTATTAACATCAATAGATGTTATCTTAGATGGAATATAATTTTTTAGTATCCTTTAAATTAATTTCTTGAGGAAAATATATTTTCATGTTTAAAAACTATTTTCAATATATAAACCCATTTGAAAATTATTTTCCTAGAAAACCAATGAATCTTATGAAATTATTTTGAAAACCAGTTTCCTTGAAAACTTATAAAACAAGCTTCAAAAACATTTAAAAATAGTTTTATTTTTAAACTCATTGAATATTTATTAATAATATATTAAAAATATGTTAAAAACCATTTTACTTGAAAAAATATAATAGAATCCTAAAAACATTTTGAACCCATTTTCATGAAAACTTAAACAATAATCTTGAAACACCATTTTCATGAAATGTATAAAGAATACTTGATCTAATTTTGAAAAGCATTTTTATTGATAATATATTTTACAAAAATTATTAAATATTATCCTTCGAATTATGAAAAGTGATCTTTCAAGAAATGGTGGAGGGTAAGTCCGTACATGTCGTACGAGGTCAAAAGAACATTCATTTTGCACAGTAAAATTGGTTAGAAATGTACATTCTTCGGAAAGTGACATGTATAATCCCTTGAATATATTTGAAAAATGAAAAAGGGTAAAATATTAATTTAATTATTATAGGATAATGATATAATTTTCCTGGAAAATATATTTAGAAAACAAATATTTTGGACCAAAGAAAGGGTAATCTCAAGATTTCTTAAAAACACATTCTAAACAATATTAATTATAATAGATTATAATATGGTACCAATACATGATTATTTCAATAAATAACTGACGATATAATTTCTATTGAATATTATTGAGATATGTATCATAATATTTCATTAATGGGAGCATAAACATAAATAATATTGAAATGTAAAGAGATTGTCTCAAAAACACTTGTAATATTATATCCTGGGTTTATACTCACCATGTAAGGAATGTAAATTACATGTAGAAACTAATAAAATTAAAATATTTAGATTCATAATATATCATGAATAATTTAAATATAGGTCCCCCAAAAAATAGTTTGGGTGCATAAAAAACATGAGTCTCCAAGAAGAAGAACTAAGATAAAACATTTTATCGATTTTGTAACTTGTAAAAGTTAATCCTCATGAATGAAGAATAATAAACTGGACATGCTAATAAACCTAAGTTCATGAATAATATTCATAGAATATAATCATGGGAAGTACATTCTCCAAACATAATGACACAGTGGATAATATAATATGTATCTCATGGAAATTAAATTTGAGATGGAATCCCTTTAGCTTCTGTCTTGACTCTCCACATACTCATAGAAGCTTCATTTATAATAAATTTAAGATTATTATACATTATTTATAGAGTAATATTATTAAATATAATAACATATATTGTTTAATTATGAACTAATATTACCCACTTGTTAATGATCCTATGTTAAAGTGTCAATTTGGGTAAAATTCACTTTGTTCTTCATTGTGTATTAATTGTTCACATCTATGGTCCTTATAATTATATCATGATTCTATAATGTAAACCATGAAATAACTATCAAGTATATAAAATATATTTTTCTTATAATAATATATAACATATTGTAGTATGAAGTTGAATACACCATTAATGGAGGCGGTAAGTCATACATGCACTTGAACATTGTTTTTGTTTTATTATCATATTAAAATAAAGTATGTAAATGAAATATGTATATATATGTATGTATATATATATGTCTCATAATTCAAGAAACCTTTATATATCATATATATCAAACAAATTCATTAAAATCATTTTTAATACATTCACGGTGGTGTGTGAATGAAGCACATCGCTTTGAGTGGGTAGTAGTCCACACATCCTCAAAAGAGATTATTGTATTAACACCAAATGGAATGTAAATAGATTTTGTGTTATAAAAATTGCAATAAATCTTAAATAAATATGAAATATATCATAATATATATATATATAAAATTTCCCTCATAATTTCCACCCAGATTAAAGGTTAAATGAGAAATGATCAATCATCATTTCATGGGGAATTAGTTCACTATACACAGAAACAATATGTTCAACAAAATTAGATGATTTTATGTGAATTTTTAGTTTAGAAAAATGTAATAAAAATATCTTAGTATATGGAGGATAATATTTTTTAAATAAAATAATAGAATAATGTGAGAGGATGGGGTGTATAATGAAAATAAATCAATAGATCTTGAGATAAGACCATCCCTCCTAATAAATTTACGCTTTTGGGTTTATGCTAAATGGGTTCCTTAAGATGCTTTGTGACCAAAGAGCAGGTAGAAGGTATAATGGAGGATTGTTGGGAGGCCACAGGATCATATCTTGGAAAAATGCAAAAGTTTTGATAGTTTTGATGAATGGGTATATGTGGTGGCCTTTTGTAGGGAATGAAAAGGAGACACTTTGAATTTTTCGGATCAAGTTTAGTGTGAAAATGTTATAACCTAAATAATTATTAAAAACCAACCAAAATAAAAAATTGTTATTTTATTGATGGTTTGTGAGCATCCAAATGGTTTTTGAAAAATTTCTAGGTCATTTGTGCCATTAATGTTAATGTCTAGTCCCTAATTAATCTTATTTGAGTCTTAACAGTTTGGATTAATTTTATTCTCTTTTACTAATCATTTGGGTCAAAAATTAACATGTAATTATTAGACACTAAATATCACACTGAAAAATATTTTTTAGGTGTGATTTTTTAATTAAAATAATGAGGTGGAAATATTATGATTAATTTTAATCCAAAAGACGAGACGAAATAATAAGGGTTTAATGTAGGAAATAGATTAAAATTTAATTTACATTTAATATTCAGTTTTAATGTGAAATTGATTATAATGATTTAGATTGTATAAATATATGTAATATTTATCTTTTTTTACTTAAAAAATATATATAATATCATTAATCATTAATAATTAATTATAAAAAATGATTTCTTTAACTAAAAAGTAGTATTTTTCACTATTCATAAAAAATGAAGTTTCTCATAAAGATACCAAAAATTAAACATTGTATAATTTCAAAATTTGGAAAACATAAATTAGGTTTATTTATAAAAATAATTTTGTTTTTAAAAAATTTCTAATTTCGGAAAACATTATTTTTAATATAAAAGGTCTTTAAAAAATCTGATCATTCATTATCAATAAGATTTATTTATATAAAAAAATTATAAAAAATTCGAATGTAGTTATTACAATTCTATAACATTTTTTAATTGCTGGGTTATAATTAATTCACTTAATTATATATATATATATATATCTATGTGTGTGTGTGTGTTTCATACAAACTCGGTGTTGCGTGCATCGTACATTAAGTCTGTTTTTCTTGTAGTGCACGCTATGTTGGTATTTAATGTAGTCAAAGACTTGTTGGTATTACATGTAAAATAAAGTTTTTAAATAGTGTTTTAATATATATATATATATATATAACTATTTACAGTGTTATGTGAAATGAAATTTTTTTAAAAGAAAAATTAATTCCACAAAAAATAATTCTTTAAATCTCAGAGTGTTACATTATATACGGATATGTTTGGGTAAATTGATTTCAATAGATATATAAATTTCTTTTTTTGTTTTAACTAATCCTTAAATCATATGTGGTAAATAATTTAAAAGATCAAACTTATATTTCTATTTGCTAGGAATGTTTATTTTTGGTTCATGATTTTAATTATAATTTTTCTTGCCAAAATTTTTTTGGGGAATTGGATTAACCCCCCCCCCCATGCTGTTAATCTCACCAAAAAAACCGTTTATATCAATGGTTTTTAAATATATTTTCATCAATCATTTAGTTATCATTTAAAGAACTAAAATCATAATTGTTTTTTATTTTTAATTTTTTACGGATGATATAAAACATGGTTCTTCCACCAATAGACCTAAAATTTTTAATGGAACAAATTATACTAAGTGTAAAATTGAGACAAAAAATTATATTGATATCTTTGGTTTTTAAATAAAGATAACATTGTAGATAAATAGTAAATAATTATAACCAAAATTACTACATTTTATTATCCTAGAAATGATTCGTATAATAATAATTTTATATATATTATTTCTATTTATTCTGCAATTGGTTGTGATGAATTGAATAGAGTCACTTCATCCTCAATTTCAATTGAAATTTGAAAAAATTTATTTGATTCTCATTAGGGAACATCTAATGTAAATGAAAATAATTATAATACCTATATTACAAAATATGATAGTATTACAATAAAACATGATTATCTTATTTATGAAATTAATCTCCTGATCAATGAGATCATGAATATAATGAACTCGTTGGGAAATTCTATTTCTCACAAAGACCATGAGATGTTACGATTGAGGTGTCTACTAGAAATAAAGAAATGAACCCAGTCTTAATTAGAGAATCATGTGGTGTATCTAATTTTACAGTCAAGGTGATTATTAGAAAATTGATAAAGTATGGGGATGAAATAATGGTGCAAAAATAAGTCGAGGATGCGCCAAAAAAAAAATTTACCTGTCAAGTATACTACCTCAGAAAATGGTAAAATTTACATTGAGTGTTCAAGTGATATAGAATCACCAATTGAAAATATTGAAGGGATGGACCATCTGGCCATAAGATTCAAAATATTTGAAATAAAATATAATATCTATAAGATACCAAACAATAAAGGTATATATATGATAATATAAGAAATTGGAGGAATGATTTCAAGATGGATTATGCTTATAATGAATTATTGTTTGGGAATGCAAGAAGAAAGGGCATGTTAAGGCTGACTACCCAAAGTTGGAATAAAAAAAAATACGATGATAAGGATTATCGGTATAAGATATAAATTAATTAATCTTGGAGTGATTATAAATATTTTTCATTTGATTTGAAATCTACCCAATAGGATAATCATTAAAGGGATAACATGTGTTTTCGGAAAAACCCATCTGAGGTATCCAATGCATTTTTTTCCTCTCTAATTCTTATTTAAAATTATATTGTACTTGAAAACAATGATGAAAAAATGTCTACATATGTTATTTTTTATTATTTTTAAATTATGTTAGAAAAATACAATGAAATTAAGGATGACTATATAACATTTAATAAATATAATTCTCTATCGTATCATTTTATGTTTGATCATGTTATTGAAAATACGAAATGATAAACTATTAAAAGTGAATTATGAATTTAAAATATATAATGAGAAACCCAAAAAACTATTTCGAATGATTTACTAATTTGATAAATACTCTCAATAATATGTTTAGAAAATAGTGATCACTCATACATAGTTATGATATTGGGTATCATGATAAAAATTAAATAATTGTTAAAGATAAATTCATTCGTAATTATAGTAATTCTACTAGTTTTAACTCTTATGGGCCCAAAAATTTATTTATTTACTAATTTATAAATTATGTTTATATGAGACTTCTTATACAAATATGGATTCCAAATCATTTAATTTCTTACATATATTTTCCAAAAAATATTTTCCTTCCAATATCAGTTTTGTTGTAAAATATATTTTATAGGGAAGCTTCTTGATGTGATCTAGTAAGAACCTATGGTATATTGATAGTTGATATTATATACACATTGATATATATTATTCATGTTTTAATAATATGATATAAGTGTATGGTGGTCATGTCTCATTTTTGACAATGATAAATAAATGATTATTGGCCTTATCCAAGTTGTTAATTATAATACTATTTTAATATTTCAATTATTATTTTTATTTGGTTTTATTGATAATATCCCTAACATATCACACCTATGTGATAATGGTTTTCATGTGAAATTTTAAAATAATGATTTAAGTTTTTTTGTTATAATAATTCATAAGTTTTTAATATTTTTAGAAATCACAATGTTTAGGATATAATTTTAGACTACAGATTTTCTCATAATGTTTTCTATATATGTGCCTTCAATAAGGAATCATAGATTTCGAAAATGATACCAGGACATTGTAATATTCACTCACATACAAATCACACTATGAAAGGGTTAATATATTATCTACCTAAACTATGATTTCCCAAAAGAAAAAGTTTGGAAGCCTTGTCAAAAAGAGAAATAGCACAATACAAATTTAAAATTAAAAAAATATTTTTCATATTCTCAATACCTAGAGTTGTTTCAGATGGACATGTTTTGACCATATATGGTTTCTTGACTAAATGGGGACACTATATTTATGACCTTGTTAATGGATTTTATAGTTATACATTGTTATTATTTCAGGAAAATAATAGTAAATCATTATCCTAATTTAACATGTATTCTAAATTTGTATAAAATCATAGTGATCATAATATTATGTACATATGGTGTAATCATGGATGTGAGTATGAAAATTAAGTCATTGAATCATTTCACTCACAAATCGATATAATCAAAAAAAAAATTAACTCCTAGGACTCCATAGAAGAATTTTACATTACAATGATGAAATAGGACGTTTCAATAAATATGTTGGACTATTCTTAATAAATATTATATTACTGTTCTTTTTGGGAAACATATAACAATACAACCTATTATATAATCAATTTAGTTTTAATTATACCTCTCTTAATGAACTGTTATTATTAATTATGGAATAGAAAATTGCTAAATGTTAACTAAATTAGTGTATTTTTATGCTAATAATTTAATTATAATAGTGAGTATTAGCATGAAAAAATTTCTTCCATGAGAGAAGAAGGAACTTTCCCTCTTATTCGAATTGTTTAAAATCATATAGAGTGTCTAATAAAAAACCCAGACTATAGAGGTGTCTATTAATTTAAAATTTTGAGATATAAATCCTAATGTTCCTAATACCCTTTATAAAACCTTGATGATGATTTTTATACATTAAATATTAATTAAATACCTTTTGAAAATATTTTTAAACAGTCCAAAAAATCATCCACTTATGTGGATTATCATGATTCCGATCAAGAACATGTACAACCCCATGAGGTATCCATCCCTTATTTTAAAAGATTAGTCTGGACTCGTATATACCATACTCCCGATTATATAATTAGATATTCATATATAGTACCAAAATAGATCTTCTCTTAGAAATTAGGTTGAACATCAATCATTCATTACACATCTTGATCCTAAGAACATCATCAATTCAATTAATGATGAAATTTGGGAAATGGAAACTCAAAAATAATATAATAAATTTGAATGAAATAATGTTTTGGAACATGTATTCAGTCTTAAGGTCACACAAAATGTTGGAACTAAGTGGGTTTTTAGAAACAATGTTGATGATTTTGGAACCATAGTAATAAATGGAGATAGTTTGGTTTCCTTCGGATGTAGTCATGAATTGGGTATTGACTATAAGGACTCATTTTCACCAGTGGGTTGATATGATGAAATGATGATATAGGATTCCTATTTTGTGTATTTATATTTACAACTATTTAAAATGGATGTCACAATTTCATTCTGAAATGGTAATAAAGGAGTGGATGTTTTTGTTGAACATCCCTCCATATTACAAAATACACATTTTCCAAATCATTTTTATAAGGTAATTAGATTTTTATTTGGATTAAAAAATTTTCCAATTCTCTTGTATAATAGGTCCATCTCTTTTAAAATTTCTAAAGGCATTTCAAATGTTATAGTTGATCACACACTTTTTAAGAAATTAATTTAAAAAGTTTCTCTAGAAGATTAAATCTATGTTTCGAATATTATATCTAGGTATTTTAAAAATAATTTGTGTATGGATTTTTCCATTAATATAAAAATTAATTTTATATGAGCTCAATGGGTTAACATAAATTCTTTATTAGACTTAAAATTTTTAAAAATAAATATAGAAATGTTTTATATCAAATTATATACACCAAAGACCTTTTAAAACGTTTTCGTATGGATATCACTAAAATTCATGATACTCCCATGAGTACTACCAGTAAGTCGGATCTTGGTGAAACTAGAAAACCAATGTATTAAAATAGAAACCATGGTGTGGTTGTATATATTCTATATTTAACTACTAGTTGACCTGAAATTATTATTGGTGTGTGTATGTGCGCCCATTTTTTAGAAAATTCTAAAGAGTCTCATTTACTTTATATTCAAATAATTTGAAAATATTTCAAATATTCAAGAAATTTAGGAATATTATACCTAATGTTAATAGAAATTTACATGGGGATTTACATATTCAGATGTGGATTTTATTCGATGATTGTTAGATAGAAAAAATAACTTTTGGAAAATGTCATCTTTTGGTCAACACTCTAGTATCATTGAGTAGTAATAATAATAATTTTTCTCATCTATCTACTAAAGAATCTAAATACATATATTCAATGAGTATTAGGGAAATTTTTTTTTGGATGAATGAAACTTTACTAGATTATGTATATTTGTTCATACATGTACCTATTAATTATGAAAAGATATTTGATTAAAACAATTACAAGAATCATGTGTCTCATTATGAGAAATATAATATTGATGTTAAACAACACTATTAGAGGGTTCATTTTTAGAAGGATGATATACTCATGAAGTATTAGGAACTAAACATTAGCATGATTATAATTTTACAAATGCCTTTATTTTTGAGGGTATTAATCTATAAAAAACATGATTTAGGAATGATAATTTTTTGTTATTATATAATATTAGACATACCACAATTGGATAATCCATCATCAGACAAGAAATCATTGGACCAAGATCCATTGGACAATCCACCATTCGATAAGAAAGCATTAGAATGATCCACAATTACTATGATCCACAATCATAATGTTATTCCATTTCAATGATCCACTATCAGAAGTATCCAACATTGGAATGATCCACTGATGGGACGATCCATTGTTAGAATGAATATGGTCCGTGTTTTTATCTTACAACCAATGAAAGTCATTTTTTTGTTGTATTAAATTTCTAATGGTAAAATATTTTAATCAATTTAATCAATTATATATTTTTATATATTTTTATTTCAATCCCTAAATGATAATTTGGCTTTAAATTCTAATATTTACCCACATTAGCTTGTGCCTTCTCTCTTCGAACTGAACAGTTTCACCTTACCATTCTCTCGTGTCCTTCTTACTTCTTCATGCCCTTGATTTTACTTCATTATAGTTAAATGGTGAGTTTCATGTGACATTTAATATAATCTATGTATGATTCATTACCTACTAAAATATCTGAAGGAAAACTGATATGAGCTGTTGTCGAGCCATAAAATCCACATCTTGTAAATTGTGTAATGGTTTCCAAATAGGATTTGAATAGAAATTTATTTCCCAAAAAGTATTTTGTGATAAGGGTGATCCAATACTATGTATGTATCAAAATGTTCTTGAAAAATTGAAAAATAAAATATATCTTATATTGTTTCATCTATTCTATCAGTACACAGAAATTTGTATCAGTAAAAAGATTAATTTCATTCAGAGTTTGATATATGTTAATGAGTTTACCATTTCTTAAAATTACTGGGGATGATGTATAAATGTTCCTCCGTGAGGATCTTTTTGAGTAATATAAAATGGTGATTAGCGGTGATATAGAGTCATTTGGTTATGATAATTTTTTTCTAGAGCTGACTAGAGATAGAACATTGAGAATACTTAATCCTACAGACTAGGATAGTGAATGTAGAATATATTTCTTGTTCATACATAATATCATATTTCTCATAAAGGGGAATTTTATACAATGATATATCAGAAAATTTCCCTTTTATTCCTTATGAAGTGAGGGGATAAATTTAGAGCTTTAAAATACCTCATGGTTCAAATGAATGAAATGAGAAATTTATATTCTATGTCTAATTCACTTATTTATCCTATGTTCATTTTTATAATGTTAGAAACCATGTTTTTGAAATATTTACCAAAAGAGGAAGATGTAAATTGTGGTGATTTCTTCCTGATTATGGTTATTTGTAAACAGATGAAAGCTAGTTGGAATCTGTGGTTGAGAAAATTGGTTCCTAAAATGATCTATGAGGATTTTAACCTTATAGAACATTTTACTAGACCCATGTTCCCGGTTGATCATGGAATTGATCTTGATGAGATATTGGAATATTTAGATAAAGAAAATGTTGCATAGGAAGTGTATGTTCATGAAGAGGAAGAAGAAACCTCTATTGAAGTGGGTAGTGACCCAGATATTCCTACGAGCCATGTCATGTCTTTTGTACTATCACGTACACCTACTTATATTCATACCATAGAGAGTCTCTATGGTAAAGTAGATGAATATGAGGAGACTAAAATTTATAGATATAAACAACTTATATTTTCTTAATCTAAATAATCTATGGCTGTTGAGTTCGTTTGTGATGACGAAAATGGTAATGGAAAAATGGTAATAATTAATATAATAGTGAATATGAAAGAAGTCATAGACCAGATATTAATGATGCTAATGATATTTACAGGACTCAATCATATCACCCTTCTCAATATTTAGTGACATAGTTTAAATAAGTCTCTATTCTAGGAGATATTTTGTTTATTTCATCTAGGTAGATTTGTTTCTTCTAATATAGGTAAGACCAAACTATCTGTAATGGTGTAGGAATCCTCATGTTCTACTAGTCATGTTACTCAGAATGTAGATCATACTAAGACGACATATGTCATAGGGGAAATTAATTCACATGAAGAATATGAAAATATATCAGGATATTTATAGTATGGTCATTACTATTAAAAGTATAAGGATGTTGAAGGACCTGTGGTACAAAATGTTGTTGCTAATGGTGGTTCTATTTTTTCTAATGGTGAGGTATCATTGAAGGGGGGGGTCCGTCAACATGTTTCAAACTACATTATTCTATCATACCAAGACTCACATCGTTACAGTTGGGGTGATGACTACAGTTTTCAACTAGATAATGGTGGACCAGCTATCTCAGTTTGATATGGGATATATCTTAAGGGAAATTTAGTTACATAGACTGATAATTCAGGTGAGATACATCTTTTCCCCTTAGATATAACTTTTATAACAGATCATTCAAAAGCTAACATTCCTAGTTTTGTAAACAATTTTACCACAATGACATAGGATTTTATATCCATGGTATATTTTTAAACTTATATTGAATAAATTATTTCATATTTTGGTATATTATTGAGGTCTCAAGAACCTCCTATTAAAAATATTAGTGAATCCGATGCTAGAAACTTCTTTGAGTCTGTAGTGTTACCCATTCCACTAAAGATGAATTTTTATATTTAGAAAGTTGTGAATGAGAATAGAAAATACCTTGTGATAAAGATAGCATTAGATCTAATATGGAGGATATTATGACCTCATTTTCTACAATTTAGGATTATTTATTGAGGATATTAGAGAGTATTTTTATTGTTGTATCTTTATCCAGTGAACCACCTCCCTCATCTTTAGTGGACATTGATTTGAACTAGTCTATATTGTTAGAGGATATCTATAAATTTTTTTATACATTTGCATTATTTTCAACATGATATTTGAGGAAAATTCAAAATCATATTGATCACATATAAAAACATGTAAGTGAGGGATCAAATGAACCCCAAGGTAATAAGGAAAACATCACCATGGAAATTAAATACTATAATTTTAGGTTATATATAAAACATGAGATAAATTATCATTCCATTTATTTAGTAAAAAAAGGATGTATAATGTTACAAGAGTTTTTGAGCATCAGGTTGACTAGTTGAAAGATTTTTAATCCTCTACTTAAGATATTCATGGAGGAAAAGAAATATTACATTAGTTCTATAGAGTGAAGGAAACATTATTTCTTATTTTTTTCATCCATATGATGGCCTTCCTGTATGTATTTGATATTAAAATGGTTACTCTATAAGAAATTACCACGACATATTTCACCTCTACTCCTTATTCTTATCCATTTACCTCCTCAGTATCGACTATTAAACAAGTATCTAGTTGAAGAAGTGAGGAATATGAGGCAAGTGGTAATCATAGAGTTGCATACCACAAACCCAGCACCATATACTCCCACCTCAACCCTCTAATCTTCTACATCATTGCCTCCTCCTATGGAATATTCAAGGTAACTGTTGATCATACCCCAAAGATTTAGAGTGGAAATGATTAGACAATTTCATTGATAGAGATTTTGTTGTATTTTCCATTTTATTTCCAAATTAATGTTGTCAGATAAGTTTTTTCATAAATTAAAAATCTCAGTTTTTATTCATCTCTTTGATATGTTACTATTGATACTATATTTATCTCTAATAATTATTCTTCACTACAACTCTTATTACATTTTTTATAATAAAAAAATAGAGATAACATTTTTAAATTTCATTTTATAACTTATATTTTGATTGAAATATTATTTGTATGGGACTCAAATTACCTCTATTAGTCATTGATATCATCCTTATTCCTTGATTCCAAAATAATCCAACATTATACTTCTATATTTAATCTTTCATTACATAATTATTTGAGTTTTATTATTTTTTATAATATTCTTTGTATGGTTTTTATCCATTGATACAAAACATAGTTGGATGTAATTTAAGTACATATGTATTTTGATTTCATATTAAATCTTTAATATAATACATATTTCAAAATATTCTATTTTTAAAAATAAATTCCAAATGTCACAATTGATTTTTGGAATGTTAAGCAGACTCTGACACTTGGTTTATAAAACTACATGATGTTTTATCATTAATATTGGGATGTTGTTGGACCATATTTATTTTAATGCTCAAAATTCATGATTTATATGTTTATAATGAATTTAATGTTTTATGATTGTATGATGTTTCATATATCAATATTTGAATAAAATCAGTTATGTGTTGAAAATATATACCTTTTTTAATTTTTTTTTTACTATTATCTTTTTCCACAACCCAAACCTACTATCGTAACATTCTATCATCGTGTTTTCTACTACCAAGTAACAATTATTTAGACTCCTATAATCATTAAATGTGCTACCATCAGGATTAACATCGCCATGATTATCTTCCACAATGATTATCTTCAACCTAGGTTTTCTACTACCATATATACCACTGCTACGCTCCTGATACTGATAGATGAGATACTCCCAGTGGTTCCACCATCAACTTACTACTGTTAATCCATGCTACCATCAAAGTTGATCTACCACAAAAGTTTTTCACCATTTGTTTTCTAATGATTTTAAATGAAATAATCCAAATATTCATTTTATTATAGTAAATTCATTTGGGTTGTTTAATGATTATTCTATAACTCTAGAATATATTCATTGAAGGATGAATCAGGTTTTAGAACTAGGATATAAATGATCTACATGATCGTTCTTCGATAGATATTCATACCTACAGTGGTTCATACTTCAGAATATGTCCTTCTAGAATAAAGCGGCGTTCATTGATCAATCTAAAAGAGAACATATATGATGCATAATTAAGAGAATAAGAGTATGAAAATATTGAATTTATCAAACATTAAGATCCCTTGTCACACTAAATAAGGATATGTATTTCAAAAGAATCTTCATGAATAAAAGTGAAAATCACACCACTCTATTTTACTATAACTATTATATAAATAGTTCAACCAGCTAAAAAATTCAAAAAACAAGACTCTTAATAACCTGGATCACTGCAGACTGAGTAAAAAAACTATTTATATATTTTCATAATATCTATCTATATGATTTTACCTTATAGTACTGTGTTGTTTTCTCTATATATTGATACAAACTATCTCTTGCACTTAAATTAGAGATTACATAATATTATCATATACTTATTTTTATCGGTTTACTAATTGTTTTTGTGGAAGAGGTTATTTCATGAATTATTTTGTTTTGTACCCTCACAAAACTGTGAATGATGTTTTCAGCCTAGACAGCTTATAAGATGTTTCTTTTATGCCAAATCCAAGTTGTGAATCTGATTATTGTTATATAATCTGATTTGATGTAGTTTATTTCTATCTTTACGGGCTTATGTCTCATATTGAGATACAACCCATTGGTTTTATGCAGTGTATTTTGGTCTTTTTTCTTCACATCAATTATTTAACTAGTACTTTTTTATTACCTCTGAACAAAACTATTACATTGATATTTAATCATAACTGGTGTTAATATAAGGATTTAATTCAGTCAATTTATTTCCAAAATTTAAATTAATTTCTTATATTTTTTTAACCGATCCTTAATAAAGATTTGAGGTATCTTTTAAAAGATCAAATTTATATCAAACCATTATTTTGAATAATTGAGGAAATTAATTTTGTTAAGGTGATTTTAATTACACTTTTTTAACATAAATATTTATTTGGAAGTGAATTCAACACCACACCTCTTGATATACTCACTCCTCCCAATAGTTATCTTAGAATGGTTTTATTATATTCAAATGAAAAAATGATCCACAATTAATTATAAATCACATGGAATATATTTATAACCATTATTATATTGGGTAAATCTCCTAAGGCCTATTATCATTCACCTTTCACTTCTTAAAACTATGAGGAGAAGTGGGATATTATGGTCCTATCCATTCAAAAATTAAAATGTCACCAGTTTTATCATTGTTTAACTAAATCCATGGATGATGTATTTTATTCCTAATAAATATCTTATATTGATTGTTCAAAATTTTGTTTTTATTAATAAATATTATATATATAACAAAATTAATATTTTTTTAAGGATAATAATTTAACTATATTGATTACATTAACAATAAATGGCCATTGAAATATTAACCCCCAAAAATAAGAATATCGGGACATATTTCATAATTTAACATTATTTTATCCAATATATTGAGATGTATAATGTTTTGATAAGTAAATGAAAAATAATATAAAACTCTATAATTATGTATGTTGCAAGAATGAATTATTACATTTTTGACCATGTTCAACAAAAAAAATCAATTTTTGAGAAATTTATTGAACATCAACTAGTGGACTATGAGAGAAAAATAATATAAAAATAATGAATGAAATATAATTATAAGTTAACCATAAAAATGAAAAAACATGAATATTTTTCTTAAATAAATATCTAATCAGTCTTATTTTATAATACAATATCTTATAGTGCATCTGGCTAAGAGTAAATCCTTGGGGATTGTTCTTCATATCAATTTCCATTTCATGAGATATGTTTTATGCTATACATTGTGCTTTATTTTATATGGTCGAATTAATGCCATATTTTATAAATTAATGATAAATAAACTATATGATGTTATTTGAACATCTATATATTTGTCTTCCTTTCATTTTCTTTTGATTCATATATTTTCAAAATAATAAGTGTTTTATCAACAAATTTTTTTTATTGTGTTATAATAATTATTTAATTAAAATGAACTTATATGTTATTTTATTCTACCATTTACCTATTCTATATGTTATTTTTTATTTTTATATATGAAAATATAAACATTATATTAAAATAATGTTCTTTAATGGATTTAATTCTCTATAAAATATTATTTTTCTAATAATAATTCTCATCTTTTCTTATGGATTCTATTCCTCCATGTCCATATTCGTTATATTTTTTAACAATGATTTTTTTATAAATCAATAATTTTTTAAAATTCATCTTATATTATTATTGTAAATATAATAAAATATTGAAAATAAATTTTTTGTTAGTTTTTTCACCCCTGGTCATTTTTTAATTTCATTATAAAAGATTGAGAATAATCACATTTTTAACATTTACAACATCATTGTATTTACCCTATTTTATAAGCATTTTTTTAAGGAGGTTCTAACATAATTTTTTCAATATTTTTAAATGTTGTTTTTTGGATCATTATTTTCTGAATTTTTCATTATAAAAAAAGGAACAATTTTTTATGAATAAATAATTTTTTATTCAAATTATAAAATAGATATATTCTTCTATCCATTAATAATTATTAAATAAATTTATTTTAAAGGTTAATATATTTATAAATAATTTAAAAATTATGTTATTCATTTTCCTTTTTTCACTCCCCTGAAATTTATATTTTAATTAAATTATAAATTTGTTTTTACATCATTGTTATAAAAGTATTATTTAACATATTATTATAAATTCCATCTATTTTCCCATACAAATCCAAAAATATTATCTTATTTAAGGTTATGTTTCCTAAAAATTACTCTAAAAACACTAATAATAATTTTATTTTGTGATATTGAAAATCTAATATCAAATTATCTATTTTATATAACTCCTTATATGACCCCATTTAAAATCCTAAATTAACCGATATTTTTATAATAGTGTTTTCAATTATTTCAATATCCCCTAATAATTCATATAATAATTTTAATGTTAGTATCTAATAATATCATCCATATTTATTCCATGTATTTGTTATGAAAAACATTTTGGTTAAAATTCTGGAAGCCAAATTTATTATCAGTTTAATTTTTATTTTATTATATTATTAGAGGTGTCCACATATTGGGTTGGGTCATGTGGATGGATTTCTTGGACCCGACCCAAACAAACGAGGTTGTGTTTGGTTGGGCAAGTAAGATGTTGTTTTCATTATAGACACAACCTAACCCAACATATCTCTTTTTTGATGGGTCTTATGTGGTCGATCTAGTTATTTAAAAAAATGTTTCCCATATATTAACATCCTGTTCACCACTTAAATTCATGATGATGTATCATTCTCAAAAATCAATGCTTCATATTTCTCACCATTCTAGAAATAACACCCAAATATTGGTGATGAATCAACACTAAAAATTGAATTCAGTAGCACGATCAATTGAATGATGCCCATATTTCTCTCATAGATATAGTCTGTGGTGGATCTATTATCTCGTTTTTCATGGTGGAGATGGAGTTGGAGGAAAAGATCGAGGGAAGCATCTCATGAATATATAAGGTTCTAGTAGTGATGGTAGAGACGAGGGAGGAGGTGAAGGTGGAGGGATAAATCTATAGTGAATATGGGATCGCAGCGGTCATGGCGGATATGAATAAGGCAATAGAAAACATAGTTGTATTTGTCTACTGCGGATTTGGTTTGGTAGTGATCACACCAATTTTTATATATAGTGGATGATAAAGTTGATGCTGAGGAAAATTCAATATGTGGATGTGACGTAAAGAGAGGGAGGTAAATGGAATAGACTTCTTAGGGAAGAAGAATGACACAACGGTGGTGATGAAGGGTGGTGAGGTGAGGAGGCATTCTTGGGAGGTTCATGGGTTGTGAATCATGTTAGTTAGGTCATATTAGATAATTTTTTCCAAACCCATGACCTGACTCAAAACAAAAATGGGTCAAACTAAAGAGACATGACCCATTCATATAAAATATTGAACATGAACCAACCTGAACCCACCTAGTTGGTCAATGTTTGGGCACCCCTAGATATTATGAATGTTTTATTTTCTATCACACATATTCATGTACATATAATGACATGATGGGTGGGTCTAGAATTTTGAATCCCTCCAATACATTTTTAAATATATTATATCACATAAAATGATAATTATGTGAATGATGAGTAAATCAAATCCACTATTACACATTTTTCACTATTTTATATTGTCTAAGTAGTGATATTTCACTTATTATTATGATTACATGTTTTATATTGTTTCCTATTTCATATAATTCCTTGAACCTATGTTTTCATCATCTTTATTTCAAAATCCTTATGTTCCTAATTTGGAATTAGGATCAATGTTTTATTAGGAATGGTTTACATAAGACTTTAACTTGTACCATTATTATACTCTCATACCGACATTTTTATCCTATGATCACTTTTTATCTTCTATTGTAATCACTTATATTTACCCTCATAATGCAAATGATATCACCCTTATTATATTTCTATTTCCTGTGTTTTTAATGATTCTTATTATGTATGAGATTTATATATATGTATCATATGTGATTAATTATTTGACAAAAGTGGAATATTTATGGTAAAATAAATAATCATTGGTTTAGTTTGAAAATATAGATATTAGGGGAAATAAATGGGTTTTGATAATGTATTTTTCTTAATTCTATATAAATATAAACCAAAAAATGTCATGGGTATGTATGTTAGTAAATATCTAAAATTGAAATTTTAATTATGGTTTATGATTGAGGATACATAGTTTGTATCAATGATGAATTGTAAAGAATATTCTTTTCCACTAGATCAATGAGTGTGGGTCTGGAGTATCTCATTTGGTATCTAAGAAGGGATAATATGGAATTATAGGTTAAGGTGTTTTCATATGAGGATAATTTATGTGTTTCTGAATACATCATTGATTAAAAAGTTTATTTTTTTGTCATATGATTTGGGGAATAATTAACCATTTTGTCTTCTATTGTTCTTATATATTAATGTGATTAATGATATATATGGGTATGTTTACTCAGTTATACGAATAATAAAATATTGAGGTGTAGATAACCCTTTGGGTTGATATTTGAATAATGTTGTTTTTTTTGTTATTCTAAACTGTGACATTGGGTTAATTGATTTTGGGAATATAAGTTGAGAATTATAGATAATATATGGATTTGAATATTAATTTTATTTTAGGTGAAATTTAGTTTATTTTTGGAAAATATTAATATATATTGGGAGTATATATGAATTAGTTTTATTGATTTATATTTGAATAACTTTTTTAGGGATAATGGTTATGTTTAATTATGAGATCATTTGTATATATGATATTTTGGATTAAACTATAGTAAGAACGTTCATGAAAATATTGGGTTGCATTTTCAGGGATAGTTATTAGGTTAAGGATAAAGTGTGGAAAAACATAAGGAAGTGTTATTTGAATGACAATAGGTATAGTATGAATCAACTCTGGAGATGAATTCATATTTTGTTGAAATGATGGTTTCAATGGAAAAGACACTTATGATTAATTTTCCATACTAATATTTTTATCAATTCTTATTATTATCATTTTTATATTAATTTTTTGTTTATTTTATTAACATTAAGATATCTATATTTTATCATACATATTAGAATTGTATATTTTAGTAGATCTAGTAATTATGATGTTTTGCGGTATTTCTAGGGTTATTGGGTGAAGGAAGGGAGGAGTTATAGGTGTTTTGGAGGAAAATTAATTTTTTAGAAAATAATAGTAGAACCTGGTGGTAGATCACGGAAATTATCTCTCATTCAGTAGATCGCCAATGGTATATCACCAATGTTAGATCATTCTGACAGTATATCACTAATGGTAGATCTTTAGGAGTAGAATACCAATGTTAGATACTCTTGGTAGTAGATCACCAATGGTAAATATTTTGAGATATATCACCAATGGTAAATAAATCTAGTAATGGATCAATAATGATAGATATCTAGATGTAGACCAGCAATGGTAGATCATTCTATTGGTAGATCCCTAATAATAGATTTCAATAGGTAGATCGCTAATGGTAGATCATTTTATTGATATATCGCCAATGTTAAATCTATGTATGTTGATCACCAATGGTAGATCACAATATAAATATATCACCAAAGGTAGATATCTGTTTGTAGATCAATAATAGTGTATAATTTTGGTAGTAGATTACCAATGATAGATCTATTGTGGTATATCTCAAGGATATAACTATAAGGAGTCCATATTTCTAGAAATTTGATGTTTTGAACTTTTGAAATTTTTTTGACGAAAATATGTTTTAATACCTTTTATAATGTAATTTAAACCAATTTAAAAAGAGGTTAATTTTTTTCGTATATCTATAAAAATTTAGATATCCCTTTTAATTTTCATACAATGATGATTTTATGAGATCCTCTTCAATCGATTAATTAAAACTATATTGAATATCACTGCTTCTGGATTTGATTTCTCTAAAGATATTAACATTCCCATTACATTAGAATCATATTATATTGATATAAGAGGTTCCCAATCCTTTTTCCCTTTGATTCATGGTTCCATATTTCTTATTTTGGATCGAATTCTTCCATGAATTTGGTTCTCCCTAGTACGTATACTCCCTCTTTCTGGTGCGACATTTTTGTTCAACGCTCCATCCACCAAGGTTTAGAATTATTTCAATTATTATTTATGTGTATCACGTTGGGAAGGATATTTAAGTTTATATATGTCTAAATGGTTTCATCCAAATTAACACAGATTTATTAATTGGTTAAAATAATTTAATATGGGGAATGGGAATGAAATCATGTTTTTACAGATTTGATATGTTTTTATATTGATATTGTATGGGAAAAAATTTTGTAACCATTTTTGAAAATTAGGGTACCTTTATACCTAGTTATAATGTGATTTGAGTAATAAATTTTTTGTGGTTATTTATATAACTTAAAATGTAACTGGATAATTTTGTATACATGGTTAATGAAATGGATTCCTCGTGATATTATTCTTTTTTATAATTATTTTAAATTATGAATTGTAATTAAATAAAATCCCTGATGCATATGTTGGAAAATAATATGTGTTTTTGGATGCAATTGTGTGTTATGTTGTGGTTTTGATTATGTCATGAATGAGTGGGGTAATGTTGTAAACTATGTGGGGGTACAAGATGTGATGTTGTTGTGTGGTGGGGCTACGATGGTGGTTGTGGTGTGGTTTTGAATTGTTGACATAAAAGTTTCTAGAACATGATGGATGGTGGAAGGGGATGTAGCTATTCAAATTATAATTCGTGCTACCTATTTTGTGATATGTTATGATTGTTACTAGATTAGTTTTTTAATTAATATTGTTTTTCTAATCAGATGGAAATAATAAAATGAAGTGGATTATATTGTAATAGGAAACATATTTAAATGGTGGGTTGTTAAATATGAATTAATGAGATAGAAATTGTGATACGATGTTTTTATTTTAATTAAAATGGGGTCATAATAGAAATATTATAAATTGGGATGGCTTTAAGTGAGAGTATGAAAATTAAAATATTATTTGTAACATGTGATTTTGTGTATTGCATTTAAAGGCACCATCAAAGTGAGATAAATTCATTATTAAATTCATATTCTTATTGTTTACCCATAGGATGAGATTGTGAGTTTGATATTATATATCTAACGAGCCAAGTTTGATGTACATGGATATTAAATTTCTTTTACATAATACGTAATACACTACACAAATATATTCCCAAAGACCATGTCCATTTTTCATCTTTGGAAACATAGACCAAAATCTTCTATCAAGGTAAATGATCTTCAACATCTCCCATAAAGATCTTTTACATCTGTTTTCCTATCTAAAAACAATTTGTATATCCTGGGGAATAGAAGACACAAAAATGAGTGATCTCAAATGATTAGTCTGGGTAATAATTGAGAAAAAAACAAAAAATAAACATAATAATGTGATGAAAGAACATAAAGATAAAATATCTAAATAAAGGCTCATGAAATAAATCTTGTAAGTACATAGGGAATAGATCATGAAGTAACATTAATGTAGTTACCCAAAATTGTATTAATGGAAATTCTTCTTGATATATTTAAATTTATTATTATGTAAAATGGTTATATAAAATATGCACTTCCTTGGTTTTGGGTTTATGGATTTATAAAGTACAGTTAAAAATGTAATTGTTACAAATATAGTCGTTGAATAGTGATCACATGATTAATATAAATATTGGTCTTTAAAAAATAAAATTAAACACACATATCATGCAACGACCTCATATAGTAGAATTTATCTATATGAAGCCCATTTTTCAGATCTAGTAAAGGAGTTCGGATTAGTGGGAATATCTCTTGACCATGCCCAATATGAGATTCAACATGTTAATCTTGAATGGAATCCCCTATAGAAGACTTGGAAGTTAATAGATATTACCACTCGAGAGATGTTATCCGAGCCACCCCATGAGTCCATTACCATCTCACTCCTTACCCTTAAATTATATACGGGTGGTATAAGTGTTTATGTTATATGAAAATTGAACTATGATTATGTGTTTTATTTTTTTGTAAAGAATATACATTTATTTCATTATTGTTACTATGTAAATAGTTTTTAAACCAAAAATAGTATTTTTAGTTGGTATTAAATTAAGAAATCTATTTTTATGAATTAATGGATTTCTAGAATTAAATAATATATAAATAAAATATTATTATTACTAAATTATATTTTATTAAATATAAATTATGGTATACTTTTTATGAATTAAATTGTAACTTTTATTATGGATGGAAAAAGTGTTTTGTCAAAACCCATGAATTTTCAATATATTTTGGTTTTTATTTTAGAAGTAAAAATGTACTATTTTTGAAAATTATATAGATAAAATGAATATTAATTTTTAGAAATATGATTTCAAAATTATCCAATATGGAATTTTTAATAATTTCCAAAGATAGTTTATTTTTTGGGTAAAAATTAAATATCGTTTAAATATATAAGGTGGTTTATGACATCATAATGACCCAATAGTGATGTTATAAAATACAAAAAAAATATTATGATTTTCGAATATATGTTATACCTTTAAATTAATTTTATTTAATATTTGGTTTATTTATTTTACAAAGCCATAATAGACCCTCGAAGACATATAATAAATTTTAAATTTTTTAAAATGATTTCCTTGAGAGTGTGACTGACCTCCACATAATCAAGCCTAATATTTTATTATGTTCACCCATTGGAAAAATTAAATAATTTTTTCCACAAGAATTTATAATAAACCATGGGATGTTTTTTATTTTTCATTAGTTTAATATGTAGTGTCCAAAACCCAAATAATAAAGAATTCCCTCAACTTTTCGATATAATCCAACTCTATCATCATTTACTCTTCACTAAAAACTTTTATATCGTGTCCCTACTCTTTAGTAGTATCAATAAAATGATCCAAAGGTACCATAATCTCCCAATGATCCTCTCTCATGCCTCTACCAAGCCACTGGGATCACAATTCCAAGTAAAGGATTTCTTCCTCTCTAATTTTTTTCCAAATTACTTTATATTGCTATACACTTTTATTTTAAATTAAAAATGTTGGGGTATGATTTTAATACACCCTGATACTTACCTCTTTATGTTTTAATGAATAGATACCCCTTTCTCTCTCATTAATTCCTCTCATGTACTCCTATTACCTTACCGATGATCGGTAAAATATTTCTCTCTCCTCATTTACATTCATGAAATTCTGTTATATTATGATTATAAATTATATTAAAAATTTGTAGACATGTATATATACAAACACCGTAATTTTAATTTAATGTACATATTATGAGATACCTATTTCATTCTCATCAACCATTTATTATGAATTATTAGTTCACACTATTATGCTGCCGAAATTGCACCGTGATTTTCCAAGCCAATGTCATTATGATGTTAATATTGTGTCTATTTATCTATCGGAGGTATTCACCTTCACGGACATTAAAATATTGAGTATAGAGTTTCATGTATTAATTCCACATTTCTTTGTCTTGGAATAAATGATGATGTTTAATGAATCCATGTTATATGATCTATATGGCACACATATGCATGAAATGAAATGATTAAGAAGGGTGCACCCTGATAGAGCTCAAATGCATTAGTTATATATTAGTATCATGATATGTCATGTAATATAAGAGTTTAATAATTCTAATTTATTCACAATGTGGGTTTACTCATGCTATATGTGCAATGAGGCTAGGAACATGCAAATATCATGTCAAATTTTGATGTCAGCCTTCCAAGTTATGATAATTATACTTTATCATGCCTTTATGTTCATGATTTTTTAATGCTCTATTGATATGACTATTTCCCAACATGTACTGTATTATTCATGTTATGCCTTGATTACTCCCTTACTTGGCTTTATAGATCACCTTTTTCCTATGATTGTCCTCTGGTTATCCCATGCAATGCTATATATGATGAAATGTGTTTGGTCATGTAAAGGATGTTTTCAATTAAGATGTGTAGTTCATGTTTTTTTTAATTTAATGTTTCTAATCATCAAATTCACTAGACCTATCAATATTGTATGTTTTATCAAGAGAATATTTTATGTAATAAATTATGATTAAGTGTGAAATATAGAGTTGGGTTTTTATAATTGGTATCAAATGATATGTTGAGTTATTTTTTTGATTAGGATTTGAAACCCCAAGTGAAATACATAGGTATAGGACTTTGTATAATAAAAAATCCAGAAATTTTGGGGAGTATTGTGTTTTTGGTTTATCATGAAAGCACATCTCTATCATGATATGAGTATGTAGTGGCAGCTATGGAACATATGTATCTTTGGGGTAAAACCAAAAAAATACCACTTTGAGCTTGACTCGAATGAGAACAGGTGCATGAAAATGGGCATTTCTTTACACTTGGTAATGAAACTCCTCGAGTATATTATTTGGTAAATTCATAATATTATTATGAACCATTATTAAGGGAATTATAAAATTACCCATAAAAATATATGTTAGGAAGTATGTCATTGATAACAAATATTGAATCCTATACATTAATATGTTAAGAAATTAAAAGTTATATTTATGTTATCCATTTTTGTCTTTGGATTCTCCTTTTACGTTTTACACCTAACACTGCTTTTATTTCTACAAATGTATTGTCATAGGAGGACATGGACTAACAGATGATTTTATGATCAATGTGAAAACTGTTCTAATGAGATGTCTAATCCAATGGGAGAAGGAAACACAAATGTTTTCACAACACACTCTCATTTAACTCAAATTTTAAATTGAAAATTATGTCAATAAGAATATTCAATGCCACACCCCCCCCTCAGAAAAAAAGTTTAAATTGAGATCTTTGTGATCTAAAGGCTTCCTACTTTTAATGCATCCTCTGATCCCTCAATCATTGAAGAATGGATCAACTCCATTGAGAAGAACTTATGAACCCTTTAATGTTCAAAAAAAGAAATTGTACTTCTGGATGCTTATTGTATTATGGGTGAAGATGATCAATGGTATACACTGATAATAATTATAAAATCTGAGGAGGTGATCAAGTAATTGTAATGAAAACATTTCCTAAAAATGATGGTTGATAAATATGTTCCTAATACCATTTGACATAATATTGAAAGGGATTTACTTTTACTCAAGAAAAAAGAGAATGAATCCATCGGAGCGTATGAGGAAAACATCAAAAGACATGTATGATATGCCTCCGGATTTGTCATTACAACAGAATTCAAGGTTGACCTCTTCATTTTTGGGGTAAAATCTAGGATACAGAAATCCCTAGTGATATATGACTTTGATATCTATGAGGAAATTGTCCAATGTGCCCTCAGAGTAAAAATGGGTATCGAAGAATATCAAGGTAATCATGGGTATAAGAAGAATAAGGTGTAATTTAATTATAGAAGTCTGATGGATAAATCTAACAGTGCTAAAAAATTACAACACCCCTCTTTCAAATAGTGTGAAATGAAGAACCCTAAAAATTTCCGGAAGGCGTTGAGGAAATACATTACGTGTAGAATAGAAGGGATCATTGTCATTACAAGATGATAATAATAATTTTTGGCTGTAAAAAAGGAGATGAACACTCTGTTCTAACATCAATGAATTGTTCATTGCTTAAACTACAAATAACTAGGGTACATTGCAAACAATTTCCCTAATCCAAGGGGTTTTTGGAGTCAACAAAAAACCTCCAAGGCATTAAGAGGGATATTTTTTTATCACTATAGCTGAAGTGAACCCTGACAATGAAGTGGTGAATAATATGCTAGTTATTTATTCAATAAAAAAGAATATACATTTTTATTCTGGTTCTAATCAATTTTATATCTAGAATGTTTAGTAGAACAATCCCAACACCCCGAGAAATCACAGAAGTAATATTTCGATGAGAATGGAAAAATGGGTGATCATTGCATTCCATGAATAAAACTCCCCCTATCATAATTTGTGGATAGATCTTCTAGGAGAACCTCGACATACTCCCTCTAGTAGAATTTGATGATATTCATGTCATGGATTGGTTTTCCTTATATAATTCCAATAAAAATTTCTGTCAGAGGGAAACCATTCTCTGTATAGTGAATCGACCCCCAATTCTGTACAAGTTCATGGAGGAGGATGAATCTTCTTTAGTGGCATCGTCTAATGCATGGATATTACATCCCTATGAGCAATCGTATCTTGATCAGATGATTAAGACTAGGAAGGAACCATCCTTGAATACATGTCTATTGTGAGGGAATTCACTGTAGTGTTTTTAGAGGAATTGTTTAGCCACACTCCTAGAAGAAATATTGAACTATCAATTGATCTTATAAATGGGGTGTTGTAAATATCCAAGATTTCATATTGAATGGCTATTGTGTATATTGAGGACTTGAAAAAATCAATTACAAAGGAATCAGGATAAATGGTTTATACGCCCATGTGCTTCACCATGGGGTGCACCAGTCCTCTTCTTCAAGAAGAAGTATGGGTTAATGCGCCTTTGTATGTATTATCATGATATCAAAAAAATAACAATAAAAAACAAGTATCCTCTACTATGATTTAGTGACTTGTTCGATCCGCTATGTTGAGCACAATACTTCTCCAAGGTGGATCTGTAGTTGGGATATTATTTAGTAAGGGTGAAGAAAGAGGATATCCCTAAGACTGCTCATCGTACATGATATAGGCACAATGAATTCAAATTGTTTTTCAAAGAAAAATATCAAAATAATCAAGAAAAAAAATTTAAAATTATTTAATTGAAAATATATTAAAATAAAATATCTTAAAATTTACCTTTTAAACATGAAAAATAATATTTAATAAAGTGATTTTGGGTAAATATGTACATTTCTTAATAGGTAAAAAAGAACATTTCTATTGCATAGTAAAAAGGATAGAAAAATTACATATTCAGAAATAGGAAAAAAGAATCCTTTGAAAACATTATTAAAACAAAAAAAATGGAAAATTCTATTTCAATTATTACAGGAAAACATTGCAATATTATTTGAAACCATTTTTAGAAAACTAGGCATTCAAGGAACAACGATTTTTGACTGAAGAGAGGGTAAAGTAAAGTTGTATTAAAAAGACATTCGTGACTATCTTATATACAAAAAAGTGGAATAATCATTCCAATACATGAATATAACATTAAATAAATGATTATTAGGAAACACATGAGTGTTCTTGATATAATAATCCTAAAAGATCATTATTGGAATCATAATCATTAGTAGTCTCGAAAATTAATGAGATTGTTTCAAAAAACTCTTACTACATGGTGACTTTGGATCAAAATATCCATGTAAGAAAAAAAATTAAATGAAATATAAAATATCATGAAAACAATGAAAATAAAGGTATAGCATGCTAAATTGAATTATACACCTTGAAAAATAATTTAGGTTCCTAGAAAAACATGAGTCTCTAAAAAAGAAAATTAAGACAAAACTATCATACCATTTGAGTACTTCTGAAATATAAATCCCCTGAAAGAATGATCATAAAATTGATATTTAAATATAAATAAATTTAATTATAAGACACATATAATAAGTTAATGGTCAGTACATATACCACACGAAAGTAGTGAGTGGTGAATAATGCCTATATCTCATGAAAATAAAAGTGATATGAAATTTCCTTTACCTTGTGTCTTCACAATCACCATACTCATTCAAAAAACAATATAATAAATATTGTTTTCTATAAATCATTTAAATAACCATATTATTATATATAATACCATATATTCTTTTATTATGACCATATATGACCCTCTTGTTAACAAAATTATGTGAAGGTTTCACTTCGGGTAATATCTTTTTTGTTCCTTGCATGTTTCTTAATTTGTGATATCATCGATCCTTATACCTATATCATGTTTTTAAGATGTAAAAATGGATGTAAATATCGTATATATTAATTATAACAATGTGATGTGATGAGATGTGATGGACTGGGTGTCTTCATGAAATATGTTATTAGATGAATTATGATGGGGATTATGCATAGTATAAGAAGTGAACATGGTTTATGTCCTCAAAATTTTTGATACACTATTGTCTTGTATAGGTGGTGTTGTGTGATGGCCCAAGTATCTATGGGTGGGATGTGATGTGGTGTGATGGCCTATGTATTTTGGGTGATATGTCTTGTGATTTTATGTGGACAATGTGGGAGCATCATGATGTTGATCATTGGGATGTGAGAGTGAAAACTAATTATGAAATATGTGGGGGATAACCTTCATCAGAATAATTGTTATAATATCATCATACATAGATATGTTAGTTGGTGATTGATCCACGGTGAGGATGAGTCTGGATAGTATACCTATATTTTTTATGTTTAGTTCTATTGTCTTCTCATGGTTACATTTGTATTATATTTTCACATGTGCACAAGTGACAATGTTTTTGCCTACTGAGTATACTTTTATGAATTCCCTATATGTTAACTATTTTTAGGTTTCTAGGAAGAATACATAGACCATATTGAACATTAAGAGTTTTGAATATGAATTGGTTTTTTGTTTTTTAATTATATTTAATTTTTGAAATTTACTTTGGTGAATTTTATCTATATAATTTTTATTTATACATGTATTTTGGGATTTTTTTGGATTTTTTTATAATGTCATGGAATTTTTTATGGTTCATGCATCATATCTATTGATCGTATATCTATTATAGAGGATAATACCTCCCATACGTGAGGGTTTCCATACCCTTATTTCTTGTTTCTAACATTGGGCCTATTCTATGTGATATTCAGGGGTCATTATCTCTCTCCCCGCATTATGATACCTTTGGAGGGAGGGGGTTATGATAGTGTTTTATCATAGGTAATGGTTGAATGATATAATGTATTCTGTATTTATTAAAAGTGATTATTTCTTCTGCTAGTATATAAAAACTACATTTTTCCTTGGTACATGGCATAGTCTAGGGTGTCCAGTTAGGAAATGGGTTTTTTGGGACCCTGAAAATTCAGTGCACAGAATATGTGCATATTGAACAACAAAGTGAGGTGAAGAAGTTTATGGTCTAGAGACCTAGGAGCGGAACATGAATCATAAGGACTAGTGTTCTTGTTTTATTTGGTTTTTCTTTTTTAATTTTAAAAATGAGTAAATTATTTTAAAATCGATATAAATTAAATTACATACTACTAAATATAATAAATATTTTTCTACATTTTTAGTTATGACCCTCAGTCTTCATCAGCATATGACTTAGGCAATGGATGTTCAATGGGATGACCTAGTTGATCATTTAATGGTTGATCTAGTTGAATATGATGATCAGTGGTAGGGGAAAAGTGAGCCTTTCATTTTTATAATTTAGTGAAATGTTACGTCATTATTTCAAATGTGAAGGAAAAGATGTATCTAGTGGATTTAGATATTACTTTCCTTTTGATATGGGCCCCAACTAAGTACTGGGCCCCCATTGAATTTAGAAAAATGTGAAGAGTTTCAAAAAATGTGATGGATATTGAACCTTTTTCAATGGAAGGAAGAAAATGTTTCATGGGTCGAATTCTAGATGCATTTTTTTTATAAATGTTCCATTCATAGACCACGAAGTTTGTAATGATTTAGGAGATACCCCTTTTAGTAAGGTGTTATGTCTATATGGTGTCTTGGGTTCATGTTCAAGGACCATCTATATTTTCATCAGATATTTTTCATGATGAGAAATTTCATGTAATAGGTATTCAGAAGGAACTCCATCCTTCAATCCAATATACTATTACTCGATTAACATTTCCAACATATCTGGAGGTTCAGTAGATGATAGAGGTGATCATGAAGATTTACTCATGAGGTTCCCTATTGTGATAGGATATCTTGAAGGGTTCCATGAATATTATAGTTTTTAGTAATTGTTATTAGGCACTAGGTCTTTGAGGATTCGACCAATAGCGATTCCACTATAGAAGCAACCATTCTGGACTTTTGGGGACTGTGGTTTCTATGAAATTTAAGGAGACTTTGTAAAATTGTGGTTATTCTATGGGTTTTATGGCCACGATCAGTATTTCTTCCTAGTGGCTACTCAAGGTCAGTTTTGTGGTGGTGGTTAGGTACAGTTCCATCCTCAATATTTTTTTTCTAGTGAGGTTGCATCCGTAGTATGGGTAGTAGGATTATGGTCCTTCAAGGAAAACATATGTGGGTAAAGGTGAAACATAGAATGTTCCTCATGTTTTTGGACGTCTACATTATTTTTCCCATGGAGGCACCCATCAGTAGATAGGTAAAGGAGTTCGGCCAAGTAAGTTGAATTTAGCGGAGGCAGCATCACGAGAGGGTCCATATATCATTTTAGGTATGATTATTTTTTCATTCTTCTATTTATATATATTTTTTTATTATTGGTGATTAATACTCATTTTTTTAACCCAATCTAGTCCTTAAATTGGGAAAATTCATATAGAGGGTTCAAGTTCTCCTGATTCTAAATATTCTTTTGAGAGGCCATCACAGTTTATTTTAGGAGTGTCGGGGGTGTAGACTGATGATGTGGCCACATCATTCATCTAAATAAACTTTATTGTTTCAGATACTACCGTATGATTTCATCTTCTCCATCGGCTATATGTATTCCATAGGTTCAATTATTGACTACATGTAGAGAAGATTCATGTTCATGGGTTTTGATGGCGTGAATGTGGTTTTTTTCTTTGTGATCATGGTTGTTAGGTGGGAATTCATTTTTTGTAGAACAACAATTACTTTTTGGTAGAGTTTTTAGTAGAATCTCATGTTGGGTGTGTTTGTGGGGTTATGTAAGAATTGTTGGATGATTTAATTGAAATGGTTTTGAAAAATCCGTATCAATGAGACATTAATTTGGGGATAGGAATGTAGGCCAATTATTCTCCAATTATTGTTGATCCTTATCATATGACACAATTGGACATACAAGGGTCGAGGATTCTGATAGATTATCTGTTGTAGAAGGTTTTTATCTAGTCTATAGTTTCACTATGGGTTCTCCATTTTTATTTTTTATGAAGGCATGTAGGGGTGTGAGTTTGTGTGTATAATATCATTTTTTGAACTAGGTTACTATCAAGAATATCTATCCTATTCATGAGGGAAGATGATATTTTTGACCAATTAATGGGAGATTGTTTTTCTACAAGATCAATCTACAATATGGATATCATCTAATGGGAGAGAAGTATGGGTATATATAGAAGACTAGAATTAGATTCTGATATGAAAAAATTGAGTTTCTGTTCATGCTCTTTGGTTTCGCTAACGAACTAGTTATGTTTATGGGGATCATCATCTTTTTTTATAACAATTCATTGACCAGTTCCTAGTTATTTTAATTGATTAAATTTCAATCTTCACAATGTTAGAGGAGTAGCATATTGAACATCATAGAGTTTTTTAATATGTTCTTCGACACCACCAAATCTATTGAAAATTTTTAAATTGTAAGTTTTGTTCACAAGATGTACATTTCCTAGGGCATGTGGCGTCCTAGCTGGGTGTGGAAATGGACATGTTAATGGGTGATGCAGTTGTTTCTTGGTTAACAGCCAATAACATTGAAGAGGTGCATAACTTCCTTAATCTCGGGGGAAATTATCATTGGTTTTTTCCTAATTAATCTAGATTTTTCCGCATTGATAGCATTGACTAAGAAAGACTATGATTTTTTCATGATAGATCAATGTCAGGAAATAATTGATTACCAGAATAAGAAGTTTGTGAGTGATCCTATGATATAGGTTTCAATACAATTACCTATATCTTACCATGATTCTATTATCCCCTACACAGATTCTCTAATATATTATAATAATTTATAACAATGGTAGATATATAGTCACATAATATCTCGCATAATTACAGATAGGATTACCTTTTTATTTTATCCTATTGTTTACCAAAATCCATATTGGCCTACCCTAGGGTCCACAATGAAGGCTTTCTCATGAATAAAAAAGAGTGACTTCTTTCTCCTAAATCCACAGGATTTACTTATTCCTTTATTCAATGATGAACCACTACATGTTCTTTTATTAATCTTCTTCAATGGAATTTTTGGATCACACCATCTCATATACTCTTTAAGAACCTTTACTATGAAATTGGTATTGCATAAAAATATATGATCACCTATATATGATGGTTTTATTTAGTCAAAAAAATTATTAGATTGACCCTTTCTTCATATGGTGAACCAACCTCCCTTCTTATGTAAAAGTGATGCATGCATATTTTTTAAGAATATTAATAAACAAGATGTATATTTCATAATATCAGCTAAGTAAATATTCTTGATTTATTAAAAAAATTAACATAGATATTTTTTTCATATTTTACCCATCTTAAATATCAAAATTATGTAATGGTCATATATTTCTAAAATTTATTTTTATATGCATTAAATAATTAATTAAAAAATAATTTTTCTTCCATGTACTACCTATACATTAAAATATTAATTCGTAAACTTATGACTACAGTTATTAATGTTTTCTCATATCTAGATATACAAGATTTTAATTTCTTCAAAAACATGTTCTTAAGAATGTGAGAGACAAATATTATTCTCAGAAAATTATTCTATGCTTAAACTTCAGTTCCAATTCTAAATTTTCTATATGATTCTAAAAATATCTCTAACTTATGTAAAACACACATAATTCATGACTCTCAATGATATTTAAAAGAAAATATTCACTAGTTATTTTGCGCAGTTATCACATGATAATACTGAAATCAAGTATAGTAATGTAAAGAGGTTCATCAGACTCCTCATAGAGACCTAGCTACACCTCATCCACAAAAAACGTTATATAAAACTCTTCCACCTTTCATAGTATCATCGCATAATAATCACTTATCTTTCTATATACAATTCTTTCACAAAATGAATCTATCCTTCTTACTTTTCATCAAATAAAAATATTCATATTAGAGTCACCACATCCTGCATGGCTATCAATAAAGCATCTTATCCACAAACAATTCCACTAACGAAGTATCACCAAAAAATATTTCGTCCACAACACATTATGTATAAGAAACTAAATCTGAAAAGAACCTGTTCTGTAATCTTTAAGACATTCAACATCATCCATGAATCATGGAATCTCTTAAAGGAACTTCACCATGAACAGCTGCCTATAATGGATCTTCACTGCGGAGTATGTCATCCGCAAAGGATGTCATCTTTATGTGCTTGTGGTATTTTTATTCCCTATAAATCATTACCATATAGAAAAAAATTCATCTTTATTGAGTCATTAATCTTCGATAATAGCTATCTCGTGACATAGTCCCTATATCAAAGATTAATCATAGATTTGTGGAAATTTTACTTAGATGATTTCTCATCCTCCATAAAATTTTTGAGTCTTCCCATGAGGAATTATATATCATAGGATTTGGTTTGGTAACAACCTCATTCGAGCGGTTCTCATTCATAAAGGAATAGCTCACTAGAGAAAGAAGAGATCTCCTATGATATCAGAAAACTCATATTTTACTGGGGACAACCGATCGAATTTTTCATTTTTTATATATTTTTAATATTTTCGAGAACAATAACCACATACTTTCATCCCACATTGAAACCACCATGTAAAAGGGGATTTATATATCAATCAAGGCATGTAAATGATAGTCTATAAATTTCTTCCCCCCTCCTGCTACCACCCCATACTGGTTCTCATATCATTGTTCTACCCCGTATAGTAGTTAAACCTCATCTCTTTCGTGTCCTACCTTTCCCAAACCATTTTTTCCTCCATTAATGAACAATAAGTGCCCTATACATGGGCCTACTTCTCTCCCTACTTCTTCAGGTAGGCCTTCCTATGAGGGTTGACCCTTGGGTACCTATAAATTTTGGTTGAGGACTACCCCATAGTGTGGCTTACAGGTTCTACATTATTTTTTAATAAGAGTAACATTAAAATACATACATAATTTCTAAATATAAATAAATTCAAAGAAATATAAAATATAAAATAAATAATCAATAAATTGTCAATTTTTCTTCCATCAAATCATCAAAAATTTGTGTAAACAATATTTTCTCAGAAACACATGTCCTAGACATTGTAGATCAGCCCCAAAAACCATCATAATTGAAATAACAAGAATATTTTTCTAAGAGTGACATAGAATGCCTTAAAATAATAATGTTCAATACGTTACATACTTTTCTATTATATGAACCCTTAAAAAATATCAAGGCTTTACCTCTTCATCAATAATAATTATATATGCATCACCAATGTCAGCATCCACAGCTCCTCAAATAATTTTTCCCCAAATATTAAATAATGATATACTGACAACAATATAAACATTAATTAAATCATCCATGAATTCATTATCTTCAATATACCCTTCAAAAAATTTATTGAAACATATTTATATTATAAATTCACTATTATTCTACTTCTTAATGATTATAAAATTCAATTGAAAATTGGGTCTTCTTGTCTTATCATTATTCTCAAAATAATTATCACCTCTCTTATATTAATATGTTATGATCACATTTAAAAGATGAATTATGTCACATAATTCTATTAGTAAACAAAATTTTATTAATCATATCTATATCTATGTGGTATAAACCGATGTATAAAAAATAGATATATAACCAATGATTTCTATGAAATATATAAAATACCATGTATGTGAAATCTTTATTTGATTTTCATATAACTAATTAAAGGGATTTGAAATTATCAATGGCATAAATTAAATAACATATCCTATACATTATACAACAAAAACTTCATAAATTCCACGTGAAAATGATATATCAACCTCTTTTTTTTCATGGCATCAATCAACCACTCCTCAAAATTTTTACGATTAATTCAATTAAGAACAAAATATCATAGTGTGATTAGAATAATAGAAATTACTGTATTATTAATCAATTTAAATGTTCTGCATTCTTTATATAGGGGTGATTTTACATATTCCTCTCATCAATGTTCCCACTCAATGAATACAAACTTTTCATCTATGCCATGGAATTCAGAAGACTATATGAAGTGTAATATCCTCTTGTTACCAATAAGTGATAGCCTTAATCTACTCATTTAATTCCTAGAATAGTATGTTAAAAATATATATATATAATGGAATAAAAAAGAAACCTTTTGATTTATCATAAATAATATTCATAGTGAGATAATAGACCCAATATGGAATTCTTATTAATTTCATATTCCTAAGATGGTGTGAGTGATCTTTGGCCACCAGTTAAAACTTATGATGTGGATGCACTTTACTTATTAGTATGAGATGCATTGGTTTTACATTCGACGTATACATCATACATTCCTTTTTGGTTTCTAAAAATGACATAGACTTTTTTCTATCATGACTGGTTTTTTACACCTCTTATAATTAATTTTTCCAAGTCATCACAGGTAAACAGATTCTTATCAAATTGATCATCATTAACAGTCCAAACATTTTTTCCTTTTTTTACTGAGCATTTTTCTCATCATTTTACATTATTTGGACATGTCCAATTACATAGGCGATATAAGTCATCATTCTTTCTTAATTTTCCCAAATTGTTTGTGTTTCTCACAAAATGCACTGAAGACTCTTCATTTGTGACCAAATTAATTCTCTTGACACACACACCATGTGAAATTTTACATTGTGAGATAACTCTAAATTTATCCAAATTGTGACCTTCTAGACCACATATTCAATGCACATCCACCAAGAATGAATATTTTTATATATTGATAGATTTGATGGTTTTAGGGTTATAGACCTCTCAATCTGAGAAATTGATCTCATTCAATCAGCAATGCACCCCCTTTATTCATAACTCAATCTTAGTAATAACATGTTTTGTCAACATGAATAATCATTATGACTAGACACTCTACAACACTAGAATTATCGTAAAATCCTTGATATCATAGATTGATAATAATTCTACTTTGAATTTTTTTTGTATCTTTACTGATTGTGGTTGTTTTTTCTTAGAAGTAAACCTTTTATCTAAATTATTATACTCTTACTTTTTAGAATATGATTTATCATTGGTTTTTTAGTCCATATAAATTTAGTCATTTCTCTCAAGAATTCATTATCATAAATAATAGATAGACACTGAAATTCATTAGGTGAAGAATCAATACTTTTCTGTGGATCATTCTTCTCTGTATATTTAGATTATTCTTACATAATCTCAATAGTTTTGGTGATGTATTATTTTATATTATTCAACATAATTTGAGATAAAGGAAATAAGGATTGTGTCTTATATTGTTCTACCTCTTTCATAACAACTTTTTCTTCAATATCATTCACCATAATTACAAGATCCGTTATCCGCTACATGTTTTGTTTTATCCCTTAAATTAAAGAAGTGTCATATTTATTGAGTTAATCTATTATAAATAATTTTTATTCAGATCCTTTTAGTTTTCAAGAAATCTCAACAAGCATATTATCATATTCCCTTATGTATTTAATATTTATCTCACATTTCTTGATATGTGCTCAATTTTCCGATGTTAGTTTTCTTCTCTATTTTTTAATATTCATATTATTACCAAGAGTAGATTATAGATTATCCTTCAAGTACCATTCTATATCAATAATCAATTCTTCTAATACACATTCAAATGTGTCTTTATATATTTTAATTTTTCCATAAACACATTTGATTTCCATAAGTTCATTCAACTTATATCTCACGGTTTGATGATGATTCATCGGTTTCCCTATCCCTCATATTCCATTACATTAAATAATTATTGTTTTTTCTATCATATTCTCCTATTTCAATTTAATATATATTTTTCTTGAATTATCCTTCTTATTTCATTATATTCGTTGAGGTTATATTTCTTCATTGGAAAATAATATGAAAAATGTCTAAACTATTGATAGTTGAAACACTTCAGTATATTCTTTACTTTAAAACTTCTATATATTTTTTATACGTCCTTGTAAATAGTGATATTATTTAATTTTCGTCTACTTTATTTTCATCATATACATAATTAATTTATTCTTATTTCCCTTCAAAACATGTCATTACATTTTATCATTTATTTAAAATCCATCCCATATTTTTATTTCATTCTAAAAATGAGTATTTTATCATTTCATGTTCTATGATAATGTTACGTTTTTAATTCAGTTATGTATCTTTATAATATCCCAGTGCATATACATTTGAATCAAATTTATCTAAAATGGTTCTCATCAACTTATTTATAGTGGTTGAGTAATCCAGCTTCTCACTAAAACCACATTTTCAAAAAAAATTATCATTTTATATTTTAATGTATTCATAAAAAAATTCACCACCTCCCATTTTAATATCATAATATATGATCGTCCGTATTTACATACAAGAATAATTGAAATTAATATTTCATTAATAACTCCTTCTCAATTTATCCAATATTTCCTTGGAGGTTTAGAGGCCCATCAATTTAGTGTATACCTATTCATATAAATAAATAATGATTAAATTTGGAGCCTTCACATAAATATATATGTTCATTTTATTGTCAATATTAATAAGATAATTGTAAATGTTTGGTCAATATCCCACTGTAAAGACAACTCTCACTTCCACCAGATGTGATTCGAGATACTCTATCATCCTATTTTTTCATCCACGATAATTATCCCCATTAACGATTTGAATACCATATCTATTTACTGAATTTTTATTATATATGCTTGGAATTTCATTCTATATTTCAATGGTTTCCTTTTCTCAGATTTCAATTCAAGTGCTTGGATCAGTGTGAGATCACTAAGAAGGGAATTGGGTGATTCATTGATCCATTTTTAATATTAAAAATTTTGTGTATTAGAATAAACCTCTATAAATGATTAAATATTCGAACCTCTTTTATTGTGTATTTCAAATTTCCATAAAATAATTTTGTAAATACAATGGAAAAAAACATTGATTTGCATGTTTTGGTACATAGACACACTACTTTTCATGTTGGTTCTACACTATAACATGGGTTCTCAACTATAATATTATAATCAATTACAATGGTAGATATAGAGTCATACTATATCTCTATAAAATCTAGAGTGTAGGGTTATTAAACATAATCCCACAAAGTTAACATAATCTGTACCGATTTACTCTAGAATTGACACTCAATTCTTCAACTCCTAAATCACACAAGAGACTTATTTCTCCTAAATACACATGATTGACTTTCTCATTTATTGAATATTTTCCATAGTATGTTGCTATGTTGATCTTACTCCATGATCATTTTTGATAAAACATTCCCCTGTACACATTAAAAATAATATTTGTGATACTAGCCTTACTAAAAAATATCCAATCACATCTATTTGATGGGTTTCTTCAATAAAATTTTTTTTGAGATGAGTATTTCTTCTAATGATAACCTAGAATCACTTATTATATTCAATTTATGCACACATGTTTTTCAATAAAAATAATATGAAATAATTATCTTGTATAATATCAACAAATTCAATCTTCTAAAAATCTCATATACTACCAAAAATGATAAAATGCTTCTGATATTTTAATAGGCTTTTGTCTCCAAATTACGAGTTTCTCATATAGTATACCAATTTATTTTAAGATGATTTAAATAATTATGGCACAAAATATGAGTACTTTCACATAATGACTGAAAAATAAAATAATAATTTCTGAACATATGAATGAACTTAAATATATTGTGACATATTTAACTACAAAATATATTATTTTCTTCATAACCATAATATTAATATGATGATCAATAAAATTTTTTGTCCAAAAATTTTTCTTCTCTTTCTATTCAATTCCATTGGTCACTCCTATCTCTGATTCTAAAAATATTTATCCGGTATAGGAAACATAAATTATTTGAGACTCAAAAATATATTTATAAAAAAAATCAAATGTTTATTTTTTGGGGATGTCGTACGATAATACTGACATCATGTATAGAAGGTTAAAATGTTTTCCACCATACTCAAAGATATATGGCTACACCTAATTAGTGAACCCCTATCTACAAAGCTATATATCTCTTTATAGTATATTCACATAATGTTCACATATCATTCCATCCGAAAGGCATTAACTACATATATATATCCTCCCCATTTTTTGTCAAATAATATCCCACATAGTAGAATCACCACTAATTTTATGGTAGAGCACAAATAATGTCATCGACCAACCATTTCACCCATGAACCATTACAAAACAATCATTTCATATATGAAGAATTACCAAGAATAAACTAAATCTACAAGTCGCTTCATCAACAAATAACATGGACTGCATATTCATCTAGATATCATGGATCCTGCAAAATTACTTCACTATGAACCAGTGTCCACAACAGATCATCGCTGGGAATAACATCATCAAAAAAAATGTTGTTTATAAAATATCATTATATTTTCTTTCACAAAAACTAATTCCCATATTGATGAATATCTATCCTCAGTGAGGTGTTATTGTCAATGAATGACTTTATCACAAATTACTCACCATCACAAAGCATGTTTATAACATTGTGGAAATTGTACTTAGCTGATTTGTCAACACTGTGATGATTATAGAATAAAATTCAATGCAAATATAGTGTGTGGGATTTTGTTTTATTACATCCTCATTCATGAATTGATCATTCGTGATGGAATATATTAAAAGATTAAAATAGGTCTCCCATGAGATTAGACCTATCAAATATGAATAGAATGAACCAATGGGATGGGTCAGATATTTTCTGTGATTTTAATAAGTAGGGGAATAATACCAATGTAATTTCATCTTAAATCAGAACCACCATATAGTAGGGGAGTGAAATATTAAACAAGTATCTCTAATGAACATCTATAAATATCTTCCCCCAACACCTTATAATGTCATGTACTGATTCCCCCACCATCATTCCACCAAGCATGATCTTGACTTCAGATCTTTTATATGGTCTATCTAGACCTACACATGAATTCCTCCTAGTTCATGCTATGCAGTCCCTATACATAGGCATGTTTCCCTGTCTGCTGCCATAGGTAGGCCATCCTGTGGGGCTTGACCCATGGGTACTCTTAAATTCAGTTGAGTTCTATCCCATGGTGCATATTGTTGATATTGTCTTATTTTTTTAATAAGGTCCACATCAAAATAATTACTTAATTTCTAGTTACCATGTAATTCAAAGCCATTTAAAATTAAAACTCAAGCCCCATTAAATTCCCAATTCTTATTCATTGGAATCTTCTAAACTAGTTATAAACAATGTGTATTCAGTAACATGAGTCATATACATAGAATGACCTCACAATAAATCGATACAATTAAAATAAAAATGATAATTGTACATGCATAGTATCCAATGACATATAAAGAACAATTGTCTAAGTGTGAAATAGAATGATATTAGATGAATCCATAAAAATTATATAGGAATACCTACTTCATTAATAACGATTATCAATCCATCACCATTGAAAGAATCCATAGCTCCCCATATAATTCTTCAATGTAGATTAAATTTATGATATTCTAACAACCATGAAAAACATCATTCATTTACAATGAACTTATGTTATACAAATTCATTTGATGAATATATATAAATAATTAAATCTTGTACATTTGGAATGAAAATAACACTATTACTTGAAAATTATTAAGCTTAAAAATCTATTATATATTAGACATTAAACATTACAATTACATCTATTCAAAATTTGAATCATGAGGCAATAAAAAAAATGACACAATAAAAACTAATATTATAAATAAATGATACATGGTATATCTAAATTAACATTAATAATAATGATTAAATATAAATTAATAAGGTTATATATCATGTAAATAATAGATATAATTTTATTTTTTTGGATTTATAGGATATACATAGCATGACTCACTAAAATGGTTCTAGGTTTCTCTTCCAAATCTCCCTACTTTTTATAAATTGAATTCTATATAGATTAAAAAAATATTTTTTTCTTATATAACATACTAGGGATTCATTGAAATTTATTGAATTATTGTATTATTTCCTATTTTATTTATTAATACATCATACCATATGATTTTATGAGGGATATCCCCTATAACATTTTTTATTCCTTTGATTGTGTCCTCTACCCGCATTTATCTCTTGAATTTGAATTTATTTTTTTGTCCAATGATCATTACATCATCGATAAATTATATATTTTCCCATATTTATTTCTATATTTATATATTTACTTGAATGTATATCCATTACTCTATAACGTTTGAAAACCATATATTTTAAAATCTATATTGTAGTATGTTTTTCAAGAATGTTATTCATTTTATTAGGATGGTGAAATATTGAAAAACCAAATATATGTTATTTAAATAAAAATAATTATTATTTAATTATCCATGTCGATGTAAGTGGTCAAATTTGATGTATTATTTCTTATATTTTTTATTGATTACATTTATATAATTTATAGAGTGTACATATTATGTGATGGTCATGTATTAATATTAAATAACGCCTCTTGGCATCGATAGGTCTTATAAAAAATATATTGGGTATATAGTTTCCATTTTACTAATTATTTATGATTTATACACATCAGTAATTTTTGTTTTGGTTATTATATCTTGTATTATGAATTTCATATTTATTTATTCCAACCATATTTTTTCATGCATGTTCCCTAGTGACTCTAACTATATGATACCCCTTATAGAGCATCTGAGCTCACCCCATATACATTTTCATCAATTCATTAATAAACCATTATGATAGATTCGTATTATCTTAAGAATATAATGTTTACATAAAAAATAATTATGGATTTTTATGATCTTTATATTCAAATGAAATGAAATGGCCAAGTATGTATAATGTCTCCTTAGGCTAAAAAACATTTAATTATAATAGTTTCCAATATGATAAACAGTCATCATATTTGTGTAATTAAATTCTTGGTTATTATAGTTGGTGTCAAATAAATATTAGTAGAAACCTATAGAATAATATTTTTATATACAAGGCTAGATAAACTAATTTTATGAAAAACCCTTAAAAATAATTTTTTTAAAAATAGAAAGAATATTTTATATGATTTTTTAGGTAAATCATAGGAATTATATATTGTGATATATAATTCATAGTGTAATTTATGATTAAGTTGACATATATCATTATTTTGAAATAAATATCAATAAAATGAATAAAAACCATGCAAACAACTGTAGTTAGAGTACGTGTTTTTCTAATAATAAAATCAATGATGTTACTGATGATGATAAAAATTATATCATTAGACTATGTTAATGTAACTGTTGTTATAAAAAATAAACTTTATTTTATTGATCAACCTATTTTCCCTCAACGAGTGAAAAAATAGATGATTTTTCATGAGGCATCATATTATGTATTTCAATATAACCACATATAAATTTGTATGAATTAAATGGATTAAATTTCATGAAAAGATGTTAATATAATTGAGATTATATGAAATAGGGAATCATATTTTTTATCATATAATGTGACAAATTAGAAAATTAGGGCCATTCATTCTAAACACTAAGAAGTAGTAATATATAGAAATCATGGAATGTAATGGTTTTAAGGTGATATGTCATGAAGAGTATTTTTTCTCCATCAAAGAGATAATATGGAAATAAAATACCAAAATTTATGAAAAATGGCAAAGAAAATAGTTTTTGGGAGTGAATATACCTTTAAAAATTTAGCAAGATAGGTTTGTGATGGTATATTTATACTAGAAAGTAAGAGAAATCAGTTACATAATACCATGAATCCATGTTTATGAATAAAACAAATCTCCCAGTCCATTCAATAATATAATGAGAGAGTGAAAATATATGTCTATAAATAAAAGTAGATTTTATATATTTAATTAAAAAATAGTTATATGAGAGAAATATTCTTATTGATTATAATGTGGAAATATGTTTTCATTAAAAAATAAATGGTACAGTTTACAACTTAAAATAATTATGGGAAAAACACCTTTGTTCATGTATAAACGTCTTGGGAGTTTATTATTTCCATTGATAAAAGTCCCATAAGTACATGTATAAAAATAATATGGGAAATACCTTATCTCCAATGATTCCATTATAAGGACAAATTAAAATAATAAAATCAATTAAAAAAAATAAAGATAATCTTACTCAGTAGATGTTGAGGGAATAATATCAGTCTTATGTAATTATTAGAATAGAGGTTTATGTTATAAATTTTGTTATAATAGTAATAACCATTATTAAATGTTATTTCATTATAACATCACGAATCATAAAAATGAATACTTCATAAAAAAATGAAGAGGAATAATGAAAAACTCAACATATACTTATTTTAATGAAAATAATGATATCCATAGTAAGACCATCGAAATATAGGATATATTTTGAATGTTATTAATCTATAGATCTGTGTATATTTTAATGATACCCCCTCCTATTTATCTACTAAAGTGTTTAAAGTAAAATTGTTAGGATGAAATATATCTGAGTCGTAAGATGTAAAATCGCAGAAATGTAATGTATTTTTTTAAAAAAATTATAATTAAATTATATAGGTAAATGTTAAATTAATTTATTTTTTTTATTGAATTATCCATAAATTGAATAATATATATCATTTTTTTGTTTTTATTTCAAAATAAATGTGATTATGTCATGTATTAATACTAAATTATTTAACTATATAAAAATTGGAATATAATAAAAATCATCATAATTAATTTATTATTCATAAAAAATAATGCGTACGAAGGATTGATGCATTATATAAAATTAAACATTGTTTAAATCTTTAATTCACACATGTAGATAACATAATAAGAATATTTTTTTGATGTGGAATCCAAGATTTATCATTGAAGTTAAAAATTATAAAAATATATAAAAATAAATATTGAAATGATTTTAATTTAATAAATAAAATTAAATATTTGTGATGGAAAATTTGGTGAATGAAAATTTTTTTTTTATAAATTATAATAACTCTATGAACATTGTAATAGTAACTAACAATTGGAAATAATAATTGAGTATTTAATAAGTAATTTAACCGTTGGATATATAAAAACTTCTCCTCCACATCATTCTCCTCACTCCCTAATAGAATTTTGTGGATAAATATATTCCTAAATACATATATAATACCCTTTTCCACTATCTTAGGGCATTATTCTCACCAAAATATCTTCCAATAAAGTCATTAGACTCTGTCCGAAGGAAACAATGAAAATAGAAATATAATTATTCACAAGTATTGATATCATTTCTTATTTGAGATTAAAAATTGTTTAAAATACATTATTATTTCATTTATTTTACTTCTATTGTTATGTATAAATTTTATCAACATACTTTTAACCCATTATTGATGATATATTACAAATTACCTTTCATCGGTTATTTTTTCATACGTTTTTATTATGTGGAAATATGGTTCTCAATGTCTCTTGAAATACTATCTACAATATAAGTATTCATAAAATGTAACATAAAAATTATAGATTATTTATACTCATATGTTTTTATAAAACTCGAATTTTTATTATTTCCCTTATATAAAAAAATTTTAATGAAAATTTGTTCATTTTTTGGGTTTACTCTACCAAAGTAAAAAAATGATATTTTCTTTTCACTTTTATCCAATATATTTATTGCTAAAAATTTATTCTTGAATTAAATATTTATTTTATAATAAAATTATCTCATTATTATGATTATGGAATAAAAAAATAATACCATAATATGGAATAAAAATTAAACAATCCTAGTAACTTTATCCATCTAAAATAGATTGATGATGAATATCATTTTTTATTTAAGTCCCTATTGCTGAATATATTACAATATTGAAATATTATACTCTTTGAAATGGAATTAAACCTATTAATTTAAATTTTTTAAGAATATTTAATAATTTGATAGTATCCATACACCATTATTTCTTCATTAAGACTGATTTGGAATCATGAACCAAAATGCTTCAAAATAAATGATGTGATAATAGATTAACTAATAAATAAATAATATATAGTAGAAAAATGAATTAAAATTTTATATAATGGTGATATAAACCTCAATAATGTCCTAAATTATTAAAATAATTAGTATAATTTTATTATTATAAAATTCAATGGATATGGGAAGTGTGTCGAGGTTCATGGAAAGGATTCCACTTCCATATATCCCAGCATTTTATAAATTGATTTCCATATAATTTTTAAAAAGTATATTGTATGAATAACTAAGGTATTTTCCATTTATCCATGAATTATAATTTCCATTTTATCTATCTTATTTAATTATATATCATACATTACATCATCATCATAAGGTATTTCTAATCCACATTTTTTCGTTCTTATATATTATCTATCACTCTCTATATCTTAATCTTGACCTTATCATTATCCTCAATTTTCATGTAATTTATCCCATGGATATATTATATATTTTTTTACTATTAAAGTTATTTGACTAATATTTACATTACCTTATAATCATTACTCAATGCAGTGTCAATAACCTATATTTAAAAATCCATTTAGAATAGTGTTTGTGGAGCCCAAACGTAAATTTCCCCACAATGCATCTGTAAGTCTCATGAGACAAACTAGTTTGTGTATTTTTGGTAATCACAACATATTTATATATTATATATTGGAATATAGACTTCATGGTATAGTGATTATTTTTTACATTATTCATTTCTTAATTATGATATTTATTATTGTTATCTTTGTGGTTCTATATTTCCATTATTTTTGATATGGTAAGTTTGGTATATACTTATATGATATTAATTTCCTTATTTATACCTATTATATATTTTATTTATTATTCTATATTGGATTCCATTGTATATTACCCGTTACATGGAGCCATAACTGTAACATCATTGACTGCTCCTACCAGGAGCTTGTAACAATTATATTACACTAGAAACTTATAAAATAAAATTTTAGTAGTTCTCAGATACTTGATACATAATTCATCATTAAATTATATTTTAAATTAACATAAATCATAAAAAAACACACACATATATATAGTTACATTATCACTTATGTTCTCAAACTTAATCCACATTTATCATTTAGTTGTGTTTCCATGTGAAGTGGTGAAATAAAATAACGAGGTGAGCTCTGGAACTCAGTAAGGGCGAGCATAAAACGTAATATAACCATTTTATAAGTATAAATATATATTATGATATGAATAAATAATAAAATAAATTCCATATAACAAAATTTTAAATTATACAATAATTATAGTACTCTAAATGGATGATCGCATGGATTCAAATAATAGATCTAATATTTATTGATTAGACAATGTCAAGAATAAAAACCATATTCTTAAGACCCTATTCAATGATATATTAAATTAAATTTAATGAGTATCATATTATCATTATCTAGTCTATCTCATGAGTCCTCCATTTGAATTGAGAGGATATTAATTATAGGCCTCACACATTACGTACTCATCACTATACAATCATTCAATATTAATATTTGATAAAAATAAAAAATATATTATTTCCAAAGGAAATGATTACATAAAAAGGATATATAATAAATAATTATATATATTAATTAAAATTTCACATAATAGAGAAAAATATTTGTCCCAAAAATGGTAATTAAATTAAATATTTTATTTCTTGTAACATCAAGTAATAGAAGCTCGTCAACAAACAATGTGATGGGATAAGACCATTTATTTACTATCTAACTAACTCATATTTGTCTAAAACATCTATTATTCAATAACCCTTTATTTAGATATGGGACACAACAAATATGATATTATTATAAAAAACCATTAAATACTAAAATGATACTTCCATACTCAAAGAGGGAGAAATGATATTGATTTGGTAGGTGTGAACAATGAATGCTGATATGAGCTAAAGCCATATTTTAATATAGTTTTTGTATCATGTAATGTTTATTTTTAGGATATCACCCTCTATCTCGGATTTGATAGATATCACAATTCCAGAATGCTTAATGAATCATGAGAGGTATTATCCTTTATATTTCATTAAATTTCCACCATTATATACAAGTCATGGGTGTCCTTTTAATTCACAATCCATGTTAATTTTGTACCAATTTATAGGTGGGGGATACCAAACAATTGAGGAAAATAGCATGGATTATGAAATATATGTGTTTTCCACCATTTAAAGTTTAAAGGATTAACCAGAAGTCAATATAAATAAAATAATTTAAATAATTTAAATTATACTAAATAAATCCAAGAGACAACTAATAAGGGATAAAAAGATTAATAAGAGTATACATATTTTGAAATGGAAATGTTTAATAAATTATACTTTTAAAATTTTGAGTGATATAATTCAAGATTTAAAATTTCATATTGTTTTTTAAATAACCCAAATATAGTAAACATGAATATAATATTATAATTAAGTTATTAAAATCATAAGAATAATTAGAATGGGTATTAAATAAAGGGGAGAATACTATGTTAACTAATGAGATGGAAGCCCTCGATAAATTTATATGTTATATGAAAATTATCTTTTAATGAAAATAAATGGATATTGTTTTTCATAACCATATTAAATTACCATTTTATAGTTAGATAAAATTATTTCATAGAAAATAATATATGGATGTAGTCATTAGAGTTAAAATAAATTAAAACTAACTATATATTAAAAAAATTCTTGTATGTAAATTTAAAAATATTAACCAGAAGAAAGTATTTGAAAAGAAACAAAATATGAATATGAGTAAAAAATAAAGTGGAAATTAAATTAATGAATTTATGAAAGGATTTAGAAAAATAATAATTAAAATAGGGTTAAAGAGATAACATATACTAAAAAATTAATCGGAGTGGAATGTGTTCCAATAAATTTGGTCTCAAATTACTCAAATTATTTTCTATCATCTTTAATAGTTGAATTACAGATACTAATATCATACTTTAGAACCATTAAATGTTTATTTATATATTATAATATTCCATTAATTTATTTGATTAATTTTCCAATGTTGGTAGTTTTTCGTCGCATTGTCAGATATCCAATATTGATTCAATATTATGGTAATTATGAATGTACTCATTCAATAGTACCAGAATATTCATAATTTTAATGGTATTTAGTATTATTTGTTCCTATATCATATAAAATTCATTAATATTTATGTTCTCAATAATTATTGTAAATTTTTAAATCAATCATGGTATTCTAGTTTTAGGTGTACAAGATGACTATTATTATTTATTTCCAATATTATCAATATAATGACTATTTTCTATTTCCATAAATTTATTAATTTCATGATATTATTTATATTCATTAAATATATATTATAAAATCATCAATATATGTTGGAAATATTTTTTTCAGATAAAAAATCCATATAGTGTACTATACAATCCAATAATGGTTGTTTATAGAAAAACATTTCTATATTTTTTAATTTTTTATTTATCATTAATATTTGAAAATATTAATTATGTTTTAATTTTTTCCTTTAAACCATAATCATAAATGATTAAAATATAAACACTATCCATGGTGGAAGATATGAAAATTGTAATACATCATCCATGGAGGGAGTGAAATTGCCATAACATGAGATATGTTTCTATTTTAGAGAAAACGAGAGGATGAAGGATAAAAGATATTCCATTAATATAATAACATGTATGTATATAAGGATAGCTTATTTCATTATATTATGAGGTATTGAAGATATTTATATGAGGTTAATAGATAATAAAATTCGAATGGGTACGGTAGAGATAATTACCCTATCACATTAAAGTCCTCCTTTGATATTATACATGGGATTTATAGAAAAGAATTATGTGAATAGTATAACCCCTCAAAGGTGTATTGAAGATTTTATTTTAGTATTTGGTAGTGTATTGGAAATGTTATATAGATTATGGAGTTATGAGATATGAGGAGGAGATGGTTGTATTTGTATGGGGAGAGGGGTGTTTTTGAATAAAATATTGGGTGAAATATTAATCATCAAACTAATGATCAAAATTATGGTAGAGTATTAAAAATCATGTTAATTAATTATATAGGGTTTATTATAATATTCATATAATTCATAGATTTCCCAATATATGTGCATACTCAACTATTATGAAATAATTACATATTCATTATTTTAATATCCACCTATGTGTTTTACTATTAATAAAAAATACCTAAACATCACCCTTAACTAATTTCAATATAATGATTCCAAAAATTACATTTATTTTTCCAAAATAAATTGATAAACATTGATATTATAATATTTAATTCTAAAATAAATATATTAAATTTTTTAAATAATGTAAAAACTCATTTACTAAAATATTATATTTTACATTCTTCTTATTAAATAGATTTTGTAATTGTTTCTTAATATTTTTGTAGTTATATTTTTATTTGTAATTGATGGAAATTATTATTTAGAAGGTTAATCCATTATTTATTCTATTTTTCATTTTATTGTTCAAACCATTATATTAATATTAAAAAATAAATGTTACTACTTTTTTCATTGTTTCTCCCTTATCTCCCTCCATAAGTCGTGGTGTTTAAGTGTTACCCCAAAATTATTACTTGGAGACACTATAAAAACTCACAAGTACCAGTTTCATTCCTTTTATGATGTATGTTTTGTTTCATTTTCTCATCTATTTTATTTGTCTTTTGGTTCAATATCAATATCCTATCCTCCCTTCCATCAACCTTGTTTTTGTATTGAGACAATTATTATTTGGATTCTTGTTGTGAACTCTTTTATGGGATTCAATGTCATCCCATCATACTCAATAATACTTTCCCATTAATTGTTACCACAACCGTTGTTGATTAGATGATATGTATGGTGGATTATTAATTTGGTGGTGGATAATTCTAAAGGCGACGACTCAAAAAGGTTCTCCCTATTTCATGCATTCAATATCCCCTCACGCCTCTCCTATTCCCTTTATTTCCTAAATCACTATGAATTAATTCACATTAATTAGTCAAGTTGGTGGTATGGAAGGAATGGGTTGTTGGTGGTGGATGTATTTAGTGAAAAATATTGTTCTCACATTTTATTCCCATATACATGTCTGATTAACTATATTACCAGGGGATGTGCCAATTTTTTTTTGTATGAACCATTCATTTGGTTTAAATTGGGAGTTAAAACAAATGGATCATGTTTCGGTGGTATTGGATATTTTTAGTGGATGACTTATTATAGTAGTTCAAAGATAATATGGTGGTTTTGATGATTTTGGAATGTTTGAGTTCTATTATTTTCTAATTGTTTATATGGAATGTTTTCTCTTATTCTATGGTAGATTCATTTTGTCATGGTTAAGGGAATTAATCAATTATTTTGTTGGTGGTGGGGTTGATCATGGTGGTTATAGTGATGTTTTTCTGACCTTGTATGAGTGACAGTAATGGTTCCACTATATGATTTGGTTTTTATGAATTGGTGACCACTTTGATGTTGGGTTCATTAAATATTTATCACTTAATATATTTTAGAAATTATTTTTTATATTCATTGAATATAAAAATTGGAATGTTCTCATCATCCATGAATTATTGACCTTTGGACTTGTTTTTATTTTTGAGTGAATTTATTTTTGATTTTCAATCAACCCATTTATTATTTAAATAAATATATTGATTATAAATTAAAATGTTAATACACTAATGAAAATGTTTATATTCAAATTTTCAGGTTTCTGAAGACCATATAATTTTACACTTCCTATAAATACCAGTTACTTATATCAATTAAAATTCACTCAATTTCTTTATTAAGTATCACTATAGTTCACTAATAAAAATTCTTTCATTTTACTAATTTTTTATTTCTTTTTATCAATTAATTTTATTGTTATTATATTTATTGGGGTCCATGTTGTCCTGGAAATTTAAATTCATGTTCTATTATTTACCTTTATTTTTTGTCCCATTATAATATAGATAATTTTATAGAGTGTATTGGTATTCCATGTGTAATGTTAAAAATTACTAGTCAAATTATTTCTATTGAACATATCAATGAAGTTACGTTATACCACTATGATTAAATAAATGAATGCATATTGTTACAAAATATTTATTTTATAATCGTGGGTATTTCATATTCCCGAATTAAATAATTTTCCCTTTAATTGTTTTTTGAATTCATCAATCAATGAAAACTGTATGTAATTTTCCCCATTTATTTCATTGTTTCCCATGTTTATTCATCCAACTTATGACTCCTACAAATTTCCTTCTCCATCTGAGTTATCATATTTTGAAACGTCTACTTTATATGTCTATGAATCTGAAAACAATATTCCTTGTAGAATAAGTTAAGATCTTGCAATATTTATTCCGTTGTGAGTGTATGTGTTGGTCCCCATATGTACTTCCTTATCAATGAAAAATGGGAGACATCATTTAATACTATTCTATTGGGTTTTATTTCAAATATATGACCAATAATACTAATTATTATGAATATATTAAGCGGTCTAATGTATATTGGAATCTTATGTCCCTAAATACCAAAACATATAACTCCATTCCATGTTGATATCATTCAGAATACATATTACCCTACCTGAAACGTAAATTTATTTATTATATTATGAACATATAATTTTTTTCTTCTATGATTTATATATATATATTTTAGATATATTCCAATTCTCAGTTATCTAATCATCTAGTTCTAGAACAAAGAGCTACATTTCCCTTAATTTTTTCCAAAAAGGCCTACCTATGATAACTTTTCCAATAAAATTATTCATATAGGTCCATATAAATATCAGAATAGAATAAAATTCACTTTAATTCCACCAAATGTGGGTACAAGCCCTAACATTCCTGGATATTAAGTGAACATGACCTCAATATATGCTCAAATATTTTTAATTTCATTTTTTATTTCCTATTGTTATAAAGATGATATGTGGTGATAAAATTATACATAGTATTTAAGCATACTAAAGTATCATGTAAAATTTTTTTGTGGAACAAGGGTCATTATCAAATACGGATGATTGAGGAGCACTATAAAGACTCAGAACATAATTTTTTTTACATTCAACTCAAATTTTATATCCTATATTATTTATTGGAAATGGGTAAAAAATATAACACGATCAATGATAACCCATATTGCATCATTACAATTATATTCCTTAGGAAGACAATTTTCATTGTCTAATTCTACATTTTACCAATAGCACATTAGAATAGGGAGAGGTTTAATGACCCATTGTGAAAGTTTCATCATAACCAATATATGATTACATATCAAATATCATGACACATATTTCAAAATGTTCCACCTCATATTTTCCCACAAAAAGTGGTATTGGAATGACAATACATATTATTGATAACATGATATATAGTTAAATTTCATCTATAGGATTCATCTTCTTACTGAAATATTATTTTTAATATTCAGTTCATTTGGTACATCTAATATCATCCCAAACATTTAAAACCCACCTTAATTGATGAATTATTTCAATTTATAAACATTTATAGATTTAAATTTCATTTATAGATCCTTTTATCGTTTCTAATGATTTTTTATCTTCTAAGTAAATAATTTTTGGGAATTTATATGAAAGATGAATAATGTTTCCCATTACTGGATAATTTCTATTAAAATAGTTATAAAATTATTAAAAATTATATCCATTCTGAGTATCATCATAGATAAAACATAATGATCATGCACACTCAACGAATATGCTACATGTTTTTCTTCCCAGGGAGGTAGTGTGTAATAAAATCCTTGTAACGCCCTGATATTTAATAAGTATTTTTTTAATGTCTTATGTTATATGAAACATCAAAGGAATATTTCACTGCACACAACACTATCTTGTCTTGTGTTACATGCAATCACGACCTTCCTCAATAGCGTTTTTAGTACGCAATACCTGGTTTCACTAAACAACAATATATTATTATAATATTATTATAGTATAGAAATTATGAATATTATTAGATAAATTTTTAATTTTATAAAATTATTATTCATCTTATATATTTTCTAGAACATTTTATGAGAACAAAATGAATTTTTCAGGTGAAATAAGTATTTTAAAAAAATTGCAGTTTTGCCGCCTTTTGATGGCGAACCAACATTAAAACTAGTTTTTGACATGTTTATAAGTTTAATTTGACAAAATAAAATTCATCATTTAAATAAGGATATAAAAATTTACTTTTGATAAATTTTTCATATTATTATGATAACTTTCATATTTTAATGAATAGTAAAAAACACAATATATTTTAATTAAAAACATATTTTTTCACTGCAATAATTTATATGGTTTAATTATAATACTTAATGGTTTTAAAGTATAAATAGAATATATTTTTACAATTTAATATAATTTATTTCATTACCATTAATTTTACATTGAATTCATAGGTAAAAACATTTCAATCTTTGGCAATGTTTTGTCTTTTAAAAACCATTTTCTTAACAACGAGATTAATTTTAAATTAATTTCTACAACTTCTGTATTTAGAATTTTGAAAAATGGATTCCATATTTGGATTAAGTGGCTCAAAATTATGTTAATATGTTACTTTTATTTTTTTGATATTATGATTAGTAAATACGGTAATTTTTATTTAATACGGTTAAAGATAAATCGGGTTATTAAGGGTAAAAATAAGATTATTAAATTACCCTAAGAAATACAAATATCCTATTGGATAAATAAAAGTAGACCCATATCACCTAAGGGTCAGAATAAATTCATTTTATGGACTTTTGACCATTATAATAATTTAATTATTATTAAAACCAATGAAAGTGACAACATGTCACTCCCTTAAATCATATAAGTATAATAACTATAATTTAGTGATAAACTTCATGAAACATCGAAAATGAATAGTCTACAGAAATATAATAAATTTATCTAAATAATGAAAATTTATTTATAATTTCTTAGGATTAAATAATTATCATTAATTACAACACAATAGTGATGTTGAAATTATTTTATTCATTGATTTATCAAATGAATGATTTTAAAAGTATGAAAATAAATCTTATATGAACTATTTAGGGTGCTCCACTAATTTTATAGATACATATGACATGTTATTAATCTATTAAATCTTTTATTTTGAACATATCTCTTTTTTATAATTTATTTAAATTCAAATATATGAATTGTGTCAAAATTGATAATATTGATATTTTATAAAAATTACATATTATAAAATTGCGTAAAAATCACAAAAATATTTAAAAATTATAAATTAAAATTTATATGGTCGAAAATGAAATAAATAATACCATTATGGACAATTCACAACATATAAGTAATTATTTATAATTATTTAAAATTTATAATATTTTTTCCAAAAATAAAATTAAATAGATTATATAAGGATAAATCATATTGATATTGTTTAAAATAAATTCAAAACTTGTATAAAATTTATTGGTTGATGAGATTACAACCATATATCATTTAATATTCGGATTTGAGTCATTTTTGAAGGTTTTTAAGTGGGGTTAAAATTTATTATAAATTATTATTTCTTATAATTCCAAAGGTGCCCCTCTCCTCCCTTATAAAAGGGCACCTCCTCCCTCTCCTCTTTACACAATTTAGATCCTTAAAGCTCACCCACCCCCTTCCCATTTCCCTTCTCAACTTCCCTATAAATATACTGTAGTTCCTGGTCTTCTTCAAAGACCTATTTTAGTGCCCTAAGATGAGGTTTCAAAGAGGCGTGTCGAAGAAGAGGTAATATCCATTAACAATTCTTTCAAATTTATTTATTCTTCTTCTTCTTATTATTTAGTTGTTTCATTATGAAGTAATAACATAAGTATAAATCATATAATTTAATGTTATTATAAATATGAAACAACCCAATTTCAAATTCTATCCGTCATATGGAAAATGAAATCATCGCGCGCGCGTACGTACGTAATACCGTCTCTACGCCATTGTGCAATCTGCTTTCCACCATGACCATACATGGATGGGTAAAATGGTGTAAAAAATAAATATAAATTATTATTTTAAATTGATATTGATTCTGAAATAGTATTCATACACTTCAATACAATTCCACGATCATGGGAACGATATCATCGCTCGTGCATACGTACGACCTACCGTCTCTATGATGTGATGTGACTCGTTCTACATGATATTCATTGAATAATGATTATATAAATGATTTGAATGAGTAAATATGATTTATATTACAGTAATAACATTATATAAATGAGGTATCAATAACCTAAAAAGAAGAATAATAATTTACTCGACAAAACACGCATAAAAACATAAAGCAATAAACACCCGAATAACAAGTAGAAATGAAATATTAATAATAAGAAGATAATAATATGACCATATATGATATCATAACAACGAGTTTGATTCTGGAATTAGTCAATGACATTATTTTAATCATTATACAGTAGGATCAGACACGTACAAAGCATATCAGACCTAAGATAAATGAAAATTTCGCAATATCATTTTTATCCGAGATTGTTTATACTTAAGAATTTATTAGGGAATATTTATCATCCAAATCCATGTTTAGTTGATATGTAATATTATTTATATGCTCCTATAATTATTTAAATCCAATTTTTTACTTTGGTGAGTTTTTAGTAAAAGATATGGAAGGAATATTTTGTTGTTTTTAGTATGAGGTACTTTTTGACTTTTCCAGCCAAAGTAAGAGAAGAATGTTTTTTTAACTTATACGGAATGAATAGATTTTTATGATTTCATAGATAATTATTTCCATGAATCATTATTTACATGTTTTCCATTTTATTTTTAATTAACTTCTTTTAAAATTTTATGATATGTTTAGAAAGGAAGAATGTTTTTTTGAAGTGGAAAGGATATTTTCCTCAAGAATGGAGTTCATGTGATTTATCAAAATTATTTTCCAGATAATACAATATAGGGTTCTGTTTCTATCCATATTGATAGATTGATTTGATTATGTTTTTATGGAAATATTTTTAATAAGTCTTTTATCTTATATGAATTCTTTTATGATGTCATGATGTTTAAGTATCCCAATTTTATTACATGGGTTATGCTATGATGTATGATTTATGATTTTGTGGCACACATAAGAATGGTTTTATTATGATATGGGTGGGACCTATATCTCCCTCAAATTCATTGGGTAAAGATTTATATCTCATGAGATAGATATGGCTGGAACAGAAAGTTAATCTTGGTCAGTGATACAGGACTGTAACGAAGAGTGAACTCAAATCCGTAATGAACATTGTCTGCTATGAAGGTCTTTCCAATGATCCATGACTAATATGAAATGATTTTTTATAATTATTTTTGTATTATACAAAGTTTTTTGTTTTGTGTTATGATTATTGGGATTACATTTCACTACTATGATTTTTCCCATGTTATGATATTATGATCTCTTTTGCAGGTTAATATTTTCAAAATGTTATGTTCTTATGAATATGATATGATTGATATTTATTTTTTTTTACATTACATAGAATTTGAGCTCAACCTTTTGTGTGTTTTCTTTTCCCCAGTTCAGGATGAAGGGTATTAAGTATGATATGACACAAGGGACTCTAGATATGATGAAAAAACGGGAGATAATATAGATGATTTATAAACACGTTGTTCATGTCTCCCAGTTTCTAAGGACACTATACCTATATGGTCATATCATGGTTTTGTTATATGTTTTAATAAGTATGAATCAATTTTTATGTAATAACCATGTATGTAAATTATGTGTCATTATAGTTGGTATCAGAGGAAAGGTATAGTCAATCGTTGTAAACTAGGAAGTGAAAGCCTTAGTAAGAACCCTAAGGATATGTCTAAGAAAAGAACACAATATTAGTGTTTTAGAAATGTCCATGAATATCCCATGATGAGACCTCAAGTGTAAAATTTTATTCATTATTATGTGGTTTTCCTATAATGATTAGTGTTTCTCACACTATGTTAATTGGTTATAGTCAATGGCTAGAACCCAAAGGAACCATGTTAATGCTGAATGTGATGGGAAATGAAATGATTGTCCCCTAGAGCAACCAGACGTTATGGGAGATGGAATGAAAAATCATGTATCCATGCTCACACAACTTTCCTAAGCTATGAACCATGCAGGACTTCCTAATGAGCAAAGGAAGGAGCAACATTTTGTTTAATCCTTCATGAGGTAGTGTCCACCTTGATTCAGTAGGTCTTCTGATCCATTAGTGGCTGAATAATGGATTAGTACCACTAAAAAGGTATTTTTATTTCTCCAATGTTTTTAACATGAATTATTCATCTTAGTAGTGTATCGTTTGGAAGGTGATGCTGATAAATGGTGGACTCTTATCATGAATACGAGGCATATAGATTAAATTGAGTCTATATAATTGGACGAGTTCAATAACTTATTTTTCAATAAGTATTTCAATCGTATTCTTCGAACAAAGATGGAGAAATAGTTTCATGAACTAAAGAAAAAGGATGATGAATCTGTTGGTACCTACGAAGAAAATTTTACAAGACTTGCAAGGTATGCTTCCGGAATTATTATCCAACCTGATTGTATGATTGATCGATTCTTTAGTGGCATAAAACCAATTCATCAATGGGTGTTATCCATAGGGGACTCCAATAGCTATGAGTAAATTGATTGATGTGCTCTCAAGGTTGAGATGGAGATTGGGGTAACCCATCAATCATATGGGTTTGATAAGAATTGGAAAACAGAATTCAAAGGAAAATCTTAAGAGCACACTGAAAATAAGATGCGTTTTCCATTATTCTCAAATTGTGGAAAGAAAGATAGAGGGAATTGTCTTAAAGGGACAATAAAATGATTGAAGTGTGGAAAATAAGGTCATCAGGCAATTGAATGTTGAAATAATGGGAAGAAGATCTCTAATGATGTGAAGAAAGAATGGGATACAGAGAATGCACCTCCAACACATCAATGTTTCATGTGCAAGGAGATGTGGCATTTTGACAATCAATTCACGAATCCAAGGGTTATTGATGATGATCGACATCAATAAAATCTTAAGGCCAAAGACAAAGCAATGTCACATGCAATTACTGTCCACGATGTGGAGTACGATAACGAAGTGGTGAAAGCTACACTTACCATCCACTCTAATGTAGAAAATGGTTTATTTGATTTTGGATCCACCCACTCTTTTATTTATGATGAATTTTATAAGGGTATCATTGTACTACCTCAACAATTAGATATTTTGTTAGCTGTGATAACTCCTAATGGCACAACAATCGCATCAAAAGTTTACAATTCTTCTCTGATTGATGTTTGTGGGAAAGTGCTTCCTTCAAATGTTGTGATCCTTCCTATAGTGGAATTTGATGAGATTCTTGGCATAGATTGGAATTCTTTAAACAGAGCCCATATCAATTTCCAAAGAAGTACAATCACATTTAATATTCCCAATAAATCTACTATTATTTATCGATCCAAGGATTAATATAACCTTCCAGTGGAAATTTCCTCCATCTTATGGGTCTTGATTCCAACAAATGAAGGTTATTTAACTCAAATGGTTTGAGAGAATCTCATGATTAAGAATATTCCCATTGTATGAGAGTATTATGATGTCTTTCCAAAGGAATTACAAGGTCTTACACCTAATTTTGATGTTGGGTTTTCAATAGAACTTATACTAGGTGCTATGCCCATTTTAAGGACACCTTATAGAATTTCCCCAATTGAGTTTCAGGAATTGAAGAAACAACTCCAAGAGAATCTTGATAAAGGATTCATACAACCTAGTGTGTCACCTAGGGGAGCACATGTTCTGTTCATGAAGAATAATGATGGATCAATGAGACTCTGCATTGATAATTGAGAACTTAACAAGATCACTATCAAGAAAAAATATCCTCTACTGTGCATTGATGACTTATTTGACCAAGTACACGAAGCTCAATACTTTTCCAAGATTGATCTTCATTCAGGATATCATCAATTAAGGGTCAAACAAGTGGATATACCAGAGACAGCTTTCTATACCAGGTATGGAAACTATTAATTTATAGTGATTCCATTTGGTCTTACTAATTCCCTTGCTATCTTCATGGATATAATGAATAGAATCTTTAGAAACTATATTGATCAGTTTGTGGTAGTCATTATAGAAGATATTCTTGTCTATTCAAAGAGAAAGGAAGAACATTAATATCACTTGATAATTTTATTAAATACCCTATGAAAGGAAAATCATTATGCGAAATTTACCATGTTTGAATTTTGGATTAAAAATGTTTCATTTTTGGTTCACATAATCTCAATAGAGGGGATATCTGTAGATCCAGCAAAGATAATGGTTATCAAAAGATGGTCGAGACCAACAACATTAACTGAGATCTGATGTTTTCTTGGTTTTTCTGGATAATAACGAAGATTTGTGAAATATTTATCATGATTATCTTATCCACTCACCAGGGTTACTCGAAACGGAGTTATGTTCGTGTGGACGGAAGAGTATGAATAGAATTTCAAGGAGTTGAATAGAAGGTTATCCAGTGCACATGTGCTCAGACTTCCTTGTAGTGGAGAAAGGTTTGTGATCAACAGTGATGCATCCAAGAAGGGATTGGGTTTTGTTCTCATGAAAAACGATATGGTGTTAGCTTATGCCTCACGACAGTTGAAGATTCATGAGCCAAATTACCCAACTCATGATTTGGAGTTAGCTGCGTTAATCCTTGCATTAAATATTTGGAGGAATTATATATATGGTGAAAGGTGTGATATTTTTATTGTTCATAAAAGTTTAAAGTATATTTTCACAAAAAATAAGCTGAATATGCGCAAAAGAAGATGGTTGGAGATAATTAAGGATTGTGACTGCTCAATTCATTATCACCCTAGGAAAGAAAACAAGGTGACAGATGTATTAAGCCGACAAGACCGTGCCAGCTTATCCATGATGAAGATCACAAAAGATATAATATTTAAGGATATACAAAGGATGGATCTTGGAATTACAATGGAAGAGGAAAAATCTTATCTTTCTCAAATGAATATTCAACCACTTATAGATGTGATGATTAAAGTGGCACAAAAAGAAGATGTAGGGTTACAAAAAAGGTGACAAATGTTCTTGAATTCAACCTTGATTGTGATGGGATAATAAGGTTAAATAATCGGGTTTCTGTTCCTCCCATCGCAGAATTAGAGAAGGAGCTACTGGATGAGGATCACAGTTCTTCATTCACTATTCATCCTGGAAGCATGAAGATGTATAGGGACCTTAAAGAGTACTTCTGGTGGGATGTCATGAAAAGAGATGTTGCTAAATATGACTCTCGATGCTTGGTTTGTCATCAAATTAAAGCTGAGAGACATAAGTCTAAAGGGATTTTACAACCATTACCCATACCAGAATGGAAATGGGAAAACATCACAATGGACTTTGTCACTGGACTTCCTAAAACATACAATGGAAATAATGTTATTTGGGACATAGTTGATCATCTTACGAAGTCGGCACACTTCATTGCTGTTAGAGAAGATTTCCCTATGGATCATCTATCCATGATATATGTGAAAGAAGTGGTATGATTGCATGGAGTACCACTTTCCATTATATTTGATCGGGATCTGAGGATTTCCTCAAAGATCTGGTGAATTCTTCAGCATACTTTAGATACAGAGTTGAGTTTCATCATTGCTTATCATCCTCAGACAGACGGTCAGTATGAGAGAACAATTCCAACTATAGAAGATATATTAAGAGCTTTCTCTATGGATTTCAATGGTTGTTGGGATGAACACCTACCTTTGGTAAAAAAAATTATAATAACAGCTTTCACTCAAGTATTCAAATGGCTCCTTATGAATCTCTCTATGGAATGAAATGCAGGACTCTAACTTGTTGGGATGAAGTTGGGGAAACAAATCTATTAGGACCTGATCATGTTGATGAGATGGCAGAAAAGGTCAGATCTATTCAACAACACATAATAGCAGCTCAATGTCAACAAAAATGTTATGCTGGCAATCGATGAAAAGACATAGAGATTGAAGTGGGTGATAAACTATTTTTATGAATATCTCCTTGGAAGAGAGTAATGAGATTTGGTATGAAGGGAAAGCTGATCTCTAGGTATATCGATCCTTTCAAAATACTGGATCATGTTAGGAAGGTAGATTACCAATTGGCGCTTCCACCGAATATCTCTCAAGTTCACGATGTGTTCCATGTATCTCTCCTAAGAAAGTACATACCTGATCCTTCACATGTACTAAGATCAGAATTTATACCGGTGAATCAAGATCGTTCATATAATGAACATCTGATAGAGATTCTGGACCGTAGCGAAAATGTTCTAAGGAACAAGACCACTCACGTGGTGAAAGATTAATGGAGGAACCACCAATTAGAAGAAGCTACATGGGAGCTTGAGGATATGATGAGGGAGAGGTATCCTCATCTGTTTGTTACGAAGTGATGAATTTTGAGGGTGAAATCCATTTTAAGGGGTGTAGAATGTGACACCCTGATATTTTATGAGAAGTATATTCATTTTATGTCTTCTGTTATACGCAACATCAAATGAATCTTTCATTGCACACAACACTAGTTTGGATTTTGTAACATACAATCGCGACCATCCTCGATAGCGTAGGTAGTACGCAATAACTGATTTCACTAAACAACGATATATTTTTATAATATTATTTTGGACTAGTCGTTATGAATATTATTAACTAAATTTTGAATTTTTTAACATTATTATTCATCTTACATATTTTCTATAACATGTTATGAGAACAAAATAAATATTTTGGGTAAAATTAGTATTTTTTAAAAAATGCAGTTTTGCCGCCTTTTGATGGCACACCAACATTAAATCTAGTTTTTGATAAGTTTATAAGTTCAATTTGAAAAAATAAAATCTTCTTTGGAATCAGGATATAAAAAATTACTTTGGATAAATTTTTCATATTATTCTTATAACTTTCATATTTTAATGAATAGTAAAAAACATGCTATATTTTAATTAAATACAACTTTTTTCATTGAAATAATTTATATGGTTAAATTATAATATTGAATGGTTTTAAAGTATAAATATAATATATTTTTACCATTTAATATAATTTCTGTCATTACCATTAATTGTACATTGAATTCATAGGTAAAAACATTTCAATCTTTGGCAATGTTTTAACTGTTAAAACCCTTTTTCATAATAACAAGATTACTTTTAAATTAATTACTGAAAATTATGCTTTTTGAATTTTGAAAAATGGATTCCATATTTGGATTCAGTGGGTCCAAATTATGTTAATAGTTTATTTCTATTTGTTTGATATTATGAATAGTAACTACGGTAATTTTTATTTACTACGGTTAAAGTTAAATCGGGTAATTAAGGGTAAAAATATGATTATCAAATTACCCTAACACTTTCCAAAATCATATTGGATTAATAAAAGTCGACACATATCACAAAAGGGTCGTAATAAATTCATTTTATGGACTTTTGAACAATAAAATAATTTAATTATTATTAAAACCAACGAAAGTGACAACATGTCACTCTCTTAAATCTTATAAGTATAATAAATTTAATTTAGTGATAAACATCATGAATCATCAAACATGAATAGTCTCCAGAAATCAAATAAAATTATCTAAACAATGTGAATTTATTTATAATTTTTATGGATTAAATAATTATCATTAATTCTGACATAATAGTGATGTTGAAATTATTTTATTGATTGAATTATCAAATGAATGATTTTAAAAGTAATAAAATAAATATTATATGAACTATTTAATGTGATAAAATAACTTTCTACAAAAATATGAAATGATATGAATCTATTAAATCTTTTATTTCGAACATATATTCTGTGTATATTTTATTTAACTTCAAATAAATGAATAGTTTCAAAATTGGCACTTTTTATTTTTTAAAAATTACATATTATAAAATTGTTTCAAAATAACAATATTACTTAAAAATTATAAATTTAAATTTATATGGTCTAAAATTTAATAAATTATACAATTATGGAGAATTAAAGAACATATATGTAATTATTTATAATGATTTAAAATTTATAATATTATTACCAGAAATAAAATTAAATAGATTATATAAGGATAAATCATGTTGATAATTTTTAGAATATATTACCAAATTGTTTAAATTGTATTGGTTGGTGCTATTAAAACCCTATCTCATCTAATATTAGTATTTGAGTCATTTTTTTAGGTTTTTATGTGGGGTTGGAATTTATTATAAATTAATATTTCTTATAATTACAAAGGTGCCACTCTCCTCCCTTATAAAAGGGAACCACCTCCCTCTCCACATTACACAAATTAGAGCCTCCATGATCGGCCAACCCCTTCCCATTACCCTTCTTAACTTCTCTAGAAACATACTAGAGGTCCTGATCTTCTTCAAAGACCAATTTTAGTGCCCTAAGAGGAGGTTTCAAAGAGGCATGTCGAACAAGAGGTAATATTTGTTACCGATTTTTTCAAATTTATTTCTTCTTCTACGTCCTCTTCATTAGTTGTTTCATTATGAAGAAATAACATCAGTATCAATCGTATACTGATATGTTATTGTAAATTTTAAACAACCATATTTCACCTTCTATCCATCCTACTGAAAATGAAATCACCGCATGTGCGTACGTATGGAATACCATCTCCACGTCGTGGTGTAATTTGTTTTCAAACACCACCTAACATGGATGGGTATAATGGTGTAATTAATAAATATATATGATTATTATAAATTGATATTTATTCTCAAATAGTATACATACACTTCAATACAATTCCACGATCATGGGAAAGATATCATCGCTCGTGCGTACGTACGGCCTACCGTCTCCACGATGTGATGTGACTGGTTCTACATGATCTTCATTGAATAATGATTTTATTAATTAATTTTATGATTAAATATGATATATATTACACTAATAACATTCTATAAATGAGGTATCATTAACCTAAAAAGAAGAATAATAATTTATTTGACAAAACACGTATAAGAACATAAAGCAATAAACACCTGAATAACAAGTAGCAATTAAATATTACTAATAAGAAGCTATGAATATGACCATATATGATATAATAACAATGATTATGATTCTAGAATAAGTAAATGACATTATCTAAATCATTATAAAGGAGTTTTTGACATGTACAAATCATATCAGTCCTAATGTAAGGGAAAATCTCGCAATCTCATTTTTATCCGAGATTGTTTATACATTACATTTTATTGGGATTTATTTATCATCCACATCCATGTTTAGTCAATATATAATATTATTTCTATCCTCATATAATTTTTTAAATCCAATTTTACCCTTTGGTGAGTTTTTAGTAAAAGATATGAAAGTAATCTTTTGTCATTTTTAGTACGAGGTACTTTTTTACTTTTCTGGCCAAAGTATGAGAAGAATGTTTTTTTAACTTATACGGTATGAATGGAATTCTATGATTTCATAGAAAAATATTTCCATTAAGCATCCTTTACATGTATTCAAGTTTATTTTTAATTAACTTCTTATCAAATTTTATGACATGTTAAGAAAGGAAAAATGTTTTTTTGAAGTAGAAATGATATTTCCCACAAAAATGGAGTTCAATTGTTTTATCAAAATTATTTTCCATCTAAGAAAATATAGTGTTCTGTTTCTATACGTATTGTTAAATTGATTCAATTATGTTGTGATGAAATTATTTTTATAAGTCCTTAATCTTATATGAATTTTTTTATGATGTCACGATGTTTAAGAATACCATTTTTATTACATGGGTTATTCTATGATGTATGATTTTTGAGTTTGTGGAACACATAAGAATGGTTTCATTATCAGACGGGTGGGACCTATATCCCCTTCCAATGAATTGGGTAAAGATTTATATATTATTAGATGGACATGGCTGCAATGTAATGTTAATCCAATTCAGTGATACAGGACGGTAACGAGGAGTGAACTCGGTTCAATAATGGAATTTGTCTGCTATGATAGACTTAGAAATAAGTATTGACTAATATGAAATGATTTTCTATGATTATGTGTATATGCCACAAAGTTTCATGTTTTAAGTTATGACTATTGGGATTACATTTCACTACTATGATTTATCCCATGTTATGATATTATGATTTATTTTTCAGGTTATGATTTTCAAAATGTTATGTTCTTATGAATATGATATGATTGATATTTCTTTTGTTAACCCTTATTGAGCATTTGAGATGACTCGTTTGTATGTTTTCTTTTCCCCAGGCCAGGATGAAGGGTATTGTGTAGGATATGTGAAAAGGGACTCTAGATATGATGAAATAAATGGGAGAAAATGAAGATGATTTATGAACGAGTTGTTTATGTTTCCCAGTTTCTAAGGACACTATACTTATATGGTCCTATCATTGTTTTGTAATATGTTGTAATAAGTATGCTTCAATTTTGATGTAATAACCATGTATGTAAATTATGGGTCGTTATAATCCTAGACCATATATATTATTTTCCATGTTATATACCTTATGAGGAGCTATTTGTGTGTAAATATATATATTAATATCTTCTGATACATAAATATGTCATGTATTTTACCATAAATATTGTGTATCTATATCTTCAAATTAATGATTACTACAATAAAATCTACATGATTAGGTAGATAATTTTTTCTATTTGTACTTAATTACCAGGATGAATATGAAATAAAATTAATCATGGTTCAGAATTATACAATATAATCCTTTTTGCGATGCATTTCCAACTCTAAAAAATACTTCCATGCCCACTAGTAAATTTTATAATGGGTGATTGATTAGTTAGTTATTTGTTTCTTTAAAATATTTCTAGCATTCATTTGACTATTAGAATTCTCTTATTTCACATCAAAAAATGGTAACTATGTTAACTAATTGCGGAAATTTTTCAATAAATCATTTAATGTAACAATCTAATCCAAGGAAACTATATTTTTTAGTTATAATTTTTTTTTATTTTCCTCTCATTAAACAAATGGGTAATTAATGATTCAATAGATATTTAATCCTTTGAGAAAACATACCTAATTAAAGAAACATGTTGAAGATTTTTTTTTGAATTATTTAATTTCTCATATAACACCATCTCTTTTAGAATCAATAGAAAAATATGATGATGGTTCCCATGGTTATCTTAGATCATTCATTATACAAATATTTCATCATTAAATACCACAATAATTTTATCAAAATAATCATTGAATATATTATTAACATGATCAATAAATGGAGAGGGTTAATTTATTATTCCAAAAGGAATTACCATTAACAAATATTTGTGATACAATATATGAAGACAAATTTTTTTTTTAAAAATATCTTCATTATATTTAAATTTATGAAAATCTAAACGATTTTTTTTAAGAATCATTAATATCATTCAATTTGATCAAAATGATAACAAATGTGTGGAATGTATACTTATTATTAACTATAAGGGAATTTATTTACATATATTATAAGAATATCCACATAAAATAATCCTTCCTCTTTAAAATATTGACTTGTTCTCCATGTAGTGAGATGCTACATTATATAAAAACTATATCATGGAAATCATTGATTATTTTATTTAGTAACACTAGTTTAAATAAATTTATTCTATATAGTGTCTTTGATATGAAATTTATATTGCAAAATAGATCAATAGTGGAATAAAATTTACAATCATGTTAATATCATTTTATTTCCTCATGAAATACATCAATATAAACTAACACAATTAATAAATATAGTATTCATAGGATGTATTTTAATTTTTGTGGTTAGAATTTATCTCCATATTTTCAATGAATTCCATTACGATGAGATACTATATGTGGTTCTAAACCTGATACTGGAAAAAAATTAACTCCTCCATATGATAGATATTTTATTCATGTATCACAGAATATAATTTATTTCCCTTAATAGAAAATTATTGACTTATAAATTGTGTGAAAATTAATCCTATTAATTATGTAAAAATAAAACAAATTTATATTAATATATTTTCTAACTTGTATAATTCTATTAATTAAAATATATATTCAATAATGTACTTTTCTTTCAATAATATTTCTAGTTAGGGTTATATCCAGTAACTCCTTCCTCAATGATCTCAGTGATTATTAAACATTATTAGATAAATTATATGAAATAAAAGATTAAATAGATAAATAATTGAAAAATATAATAGGAAACCTTGAGATTATTCTCAACATACATCTCATTTAAAAAAATAGGACTTCAAGTTCTGTTGTATTAATTGTATAGGATAAGGATTTATCTCCAGTACTCTTCTAAGGTATATTCCATTGATGAGTGGGAAATTGACTAGAATAATGTTCCATAAAATTATAATATAAAATAATTCAATTATAGAATAATTATTTCCATTATACACATGTATTGGATTTTTATTACCCCCAAACATGAAATAAACTGACACACCTTTTAATAAATCCCCAGTGTGTTTCTTTACATAATTATTAAATTTTGAAAAAAAACACCATTAATTATTCATCATTACTATTATTTCAATATGGAATCAAAATATACTTCTATTATCGTTCTTTCTATTGATAATATAATACATTCTGATCATCTTATTGGTCATTATAAAACTATTCATTATCACCACGTACAATGAAATGGTTTTGTCACAACCCGAACCTACCCGAGCTCGAGCCGCAACTACCCCAAGCCTGCCTCCATTGGCCAGGGGCTGGCGATAAGAGACGAAGGCTAAGAAATATAGGGAGGACTCTACCTAAGTACTTGTACACACACACAACCCACTCAATGCAATAGTCCAGAGTTAAAGATAAAGTAAATTACCACCTCCTATAATCAACCAAAATGAGTGCATCGACCTCTAAACATCACAAAGTGAGTGATGAAGGTAAAATTAAAAGAAAAGGGAAAAAACCTGCACCCAAACAATAAAGTGCCACAACCCATAAATAAGTAAACAAAAGTAAAATAGCTGGGATATTCCAACACCTAGAACATGACTAGAACCACCACACGTGGTCCAAGTTCCCGAACTCCTAAGCTCCTCTAACGTCACGACCAAACTGTTTGTCGTCTGTATAGGCACACCAAGTGAGGGAAAATCCCAAGCACGGGTGAGTATAAAAATACTACGTTGGATACCCCAATGGATCGAGGGAGAATCAAAGAATGTACCGAAGAGTGAGCAGTAGATCGAATAGGGAATTGTAAAGGAGTACAGTTGAGAGTGTAGTAAAGAGTAGATCTCAACCCAACGTAAGGAAATAAGTAGACTCGTCCAAATACAATGAGCTAGAAATGGTGATAAGATAAACTTCTTGTCGAGTCTTCTCTACCTATAGCAGGAGAGTAGGCTCATCCAACCACGAGAAGATAGACACAGAAAGCACATGGCATACCTCGTGCGTCTTCGCCTCTCCTGGAAGGAGAGTAACCAAAACCCAAGGAGTGGGTACTGGAACAAGTTATATACATATCCATATTCTCAATAAAGACGCTCGAACAAGATCATAAGGGGATCTCCATCCCGTAGCTCAGCCGAAGAAAGTGTGTCGCCAACAGTCCAAGAAGTTAACAACATCGATGCCCAGCATCTCGTATGTCTGCCCCAAAGTGCAAGTCAAGGGGATCAAATCACCGCACCTCGACACTATCCACTATGGGCGGAACTAACTCGCCCGCACGGTTTTAGGTCGCATCACAAGGTCACCTATTGGTGGGGAATGTACCCCTCGTACTTGAGTGTTCTAGGGAAAGTCAAACCACACCTCCTCATTGTCAAACTGTCGAGAGGTCTGCTCAAAGTGAAAGTTGTCACATCACTGACCCATACAATCCAAGGGTCCCGCTATGATAGTCACGTATAAAAGTCACAGACTAGCCTAGTAGAAAAGACTGAGTCTGAAAGAAGTGTTCGGGCAACCCACGACCCGTTCTCTTCTAGAGGGTAGACCATAAGAGTTCGTTGGGCGACCCACTTTCCAGTCTCTACTGGAGGGTAGACCCTAAGAGGTTGTCAGGTTACCCTCTGCGCAGTCACTACTAGAGGGTAGACCCTAAGAGGTCGTCGGGTGACCCACTGCCCAATATTTTCTGGAGGTTAGACCCTAATAGATCGACAGGTGACCCAATTCCCAATCTCTGGTGAAGGGTAGACCTATAAGAAGTCGATAGGCGACCCATTTCCCAGTCTCTACTGGAGGGTAGACCTGGAAAAAGTCAACGTGTGACCCACTGCCCAGTCTCTGCTAGAGGGTAGACCTGGAAGAAGTCGACAGATATCCCACTGCTCAGACTCTGCTGGAGGGTAGTCCTGGAGGAAGTTGATATGCGACCCACTGCCCAGCCCTGCAGGAGGGTAAAACTAGAAGAATTCAATAGGCAACCCACTACCCAGCCCTCCTAGAGGGTAAACCTAGAAAAGTCAATGAGAAACCCACTACCTAGTCTCTGCTAGAGGGTAACACCGGAACTGCTCTATTCATCCCTACTGGAAACTACCTCTTGTGTGGAGGATTTGTGCCCGCATAAAGTATTGGTCACACCAGAATCCATAATGATCGTACTGGTCTAATCCATCGATAACAGAAAGACCATCTATGTCACAAGAGGTCAATGGTATGTAAAGAAGAACATGGCGTGCACAAGGGTCCCACACGATGTGTGTCCCAAACTCATCTCCAAACCACAAACACAAATATCATGGGTACAACTACAAAAAGTACCTCCCATCATTCTCATATACTCCTAGAGTATATCACATCTCTAGCACGAAGGCTATTGAACGCATGATACCCAATGTCAACGCAAAGGGAAAAACATAATTTCGCCAACCTTCTTCCTCCACAAACCTATCACAGCCAACCACATCTCTTTAAGAATTCACCTCACTCTCCCAAGATTGAACGCGATCACATCCCAAGGGTTCTATACACACACTGCTGGAAGAACCACCACAGGTACACCTTTCATGCTTTCACATTAAATGAGATCTCGAATGAGGCTCTGCACAACCAAATAGATCATGTCATTTTAATCCTCATGGAAAAACATATGAGATAGAATATCTACACGCCTAAAATGGACCTCCGACGAAGAAGATTCCCATCACCAATTTACGGCCGAACAGCTTCTCATGGGCCAACATCTCAGTCCCAAAAATAGTCGTGTGTATTGCACCATTGTGATCCCTTAGTAAAAACACGCTGAATTGACTGCTTACTCATGAGGAACAGATATCTGGTGTAAAATATACATTTAATCGTACCTCACATGAGCGGAGCTATGTGGGACCCACATCACGATCTTGAAGGGCTACAAATAGACCTCACCATTGTGATCCTCTCAGAAAAACATCTGATATCAACTATTGACATGTCCTAAATGGACACCGGTGAAATAGCTAAAATTCACCTTCAACACCCAATACGACCCTCATGAGACCCACACCACAATCTCAATTTACGTACTCGAAATCAATCTTGGAATATCTGCCACAACTCCAGGGATGCAACGCTGCTGACGGCTCGCCAATCAGACGTCATGTGTAGGCGCAATGTCCGATACAAGATTCCATCAAATAATAATAATAATATTATTATTATTATACATGGGTGTTCCATGAAACCAAGCCAGGAGCCCGAATTAATTATTTTAGATTTGACATGAAATTACCATCTCAATGTCCTAGTCGCGTTGCTGCAGACAGCTCATCAACTTGACATCGTATGAAGAAGATTTTCCAGATGCAAGTCTATGCAATACCAATAATAATATTATTATTGGGAATTTATTTCATCTGATCCATAAACCCAAATTTTACAATCAACATTGGTATTGAATCGACCATCTTAATCTCATGGTCACTCTACCCCAGACAGTTCCTCAATCAGACACTGCACAAAGGAGATACATTTTAAACGACGTTTAATTAATAATAACAAAAATTATATTATTATTATTATATATAATAATATTATTAATACAATAATATCATAAAGGAATGGGAAAAATCCCCTCCACCTTCTCCAATTCAATCTCAATGCGCCCATGGGATTTATTCCTTCTTCCTTTTTTATCTTTATTTATTCTCTCATATTATACCCTCTCTCCCCCACTCTCCAATCAATAGCCCCTTTTGTTTTTATTCACGCGGATTCCCTTTGTTTGTTTCTATTTATTTATTTATTATTAATATTTTTCTTTAAAGTCATCTTCCTCCTATGTATGTCAACACCAGACCCACTGTAAGCGGGTCTGAGTCATTGCCTCGGGAACCTCACTGCCAGATGCCCAGAATCTCGGCTCCCTAGTGCACTGCCGTCTAGCCACGCCAGCAACTCCCTCGGCCTGTGGCGTGACACCACACCACCCACACCCCGCTGTGCATTTACCCTGCTCCACTGGACATTCTTGCGGCCTATTGTCTCAGAATTCCACCGCGACCCGCTGCACAACACCACTTTGGCTAGGCTTCGCACACAACCACACAGTTGACAAGCTGCGAACTACCACGCCGTCCAACCTTTGCCTATGCGACCCACGCCAGCCAGTCTTGGATAGGTTTCCTACCTCTCATACCTCAATTTTTGTCTCCAACCCAAATCTATGCCCATGTAAAATATCCATTTCGTCAAGGATTGATCCCGTGACAATTTATTATTTGGTATTTTATTGATCCACTAATCAAAATAAATGTTAGCGATGAACAAGAGAAGAATGAAGAACAGGAACACAATTAAAAAATTGAGGAATGAACATCAGTTCATCACCATTAAAACGATGAACTAAGATTAATGGTTATAACAATAATTAATAAGTTATGGGATCATGTGAAGGATGATAATTGCAGATCAATGGAAATTAAAAATTAATGATTAATATTTTAAATCAAAAGGGTGGAAACCACAATTGATGATTCATACCTCGATTTGTTCGTCAGTCGATGACGACGCGTCCACAGTGATCATGCCTTGATCCGCTGAGGATTCCTTCATGATATTCCAATATATAGAGTAGAGAAGATGATGGTATGTTTGAAGAAGATAGGGAGAGGTTACGCCAGGGGAAATGAAGGAATTAGATGGGTGGAGAGGAAACTTAAATAAAAAAAATTAAATCCTTTAAAATAATAAAAAATTAATCCAAAATTAAATTGGTGTATAAAACCCCCGATGTACTTAATGTTAGGTAGCCCCTAGGGTAAACATCATGTCCTGATCACAACTGTAGTCTTGGAATTTTAATCTGTGGATCCCTTCAAAAGATACAAAATCTATCACCTGAGACCACTTAATTACGAAAACGCCCCATAAGGCGTTTTCCATAGAGGGAATGTGCTTGTGAAAGTTACACCCCTCTTATGGTAAACGGCACACTCCGGACTCAATGGTGCACCTGTTTTTCATTTTTGATCTACCATTTATGATTCATTCTACATATTTGGCGTGCCCAGTGTGAACACACTAAAAATTTAATTCCAGCCACACTGGGGCTTGGAATTACACAACGTCTGAAGGTGCTACTCTGGAATAACATCAATAAAATTCCAAAGCCTTTTATAGAAAAAACCAGGTTCTTACATAATTTCCTCCTTCAAAATTTTCATCCCCCAAAATCAGAACCTGGGAACAACTCATGGTACTAATCCCACACCTGGATCTCCCTTACCTATAAGAACTCTTGCATAGTCCCGTGCCACCATACACAGACCAAAAGAATTTTAACTTTTCACGCAAGGTCTGCCCTTGTCGATGATGTGCCTAGGAGCACACACACATCCTCAGGTATGTCACGTGGGATGCGTCGTGTACCCACTCTAGACTTTGGGGTTAGGGAAATGTGTTATGGAACCTCGTCATCTCTTCGCATGGTCTCAAATGGCCCGAAGGCCCTCAAGGGTAGCTCACCTCCCCGTTCAAACCCTAACATCGCATGCCGCAACTGGAATCACCATTTGGACATGGGACAAAGCCAAGTGATTCTTTCCTTCAGAATATACATATGGTGAAACCCCTAAGGACATATTGTCATGCAAGGTTTCACGGTCTATATCCAACAACCAATACTCTCTTACATGCATGAATAGAGAAGGAGTCGACACTATCGACTAATGAAAAGGTTCCATGCGTCCTACTCAACTGACATATGGTTGCACCAACACACCACACCACCCTGGTAACGCCTCAAGAATGGAAAAGTGAGAAAAATCATTTCACACAAAGAGTCTAACAATTATACTACGAAAAGTAGAAGGGTCATAAAGTATACCTCTTGTCACATCATGCTCTGCAAGATCGTAGACATCCAAAGCTCGCGTTTGCTTGCGGACCCAACTGTCAGCTCTCGAGTCCAGATGTCGACTACCTAGTGGTGAAGGGAAGACTTCGTAATGTTTTCCCCCGCTACCATCTCCTCCCGCTCCTCTGCTAGAACTACCTATCTAGGCACAACTCCGATCACAGCACTTCCTATACCACTGTGGTGCACCGGCTGCCTACCGGATATTCTCAGCGTGCCTGGTCGGGCAATCCTGTACCAAGTTACCTTTCTCATCCCAAGCATAGAACCGATGCTCTCTGGGCTTCTCTGGCGCCCTCCGGTGCCACTTGGGTGTACGACCACGACCCGGAGTCCACTCACAGAAGGGCCCCCTCAGCTAAGGCCATGCATTCTTGTTGCCAATGTGGTGCACGACCACGTCTCCAAAACTTGTAGTGGGAAGGCTGCCTGCATTGAGGTCCCGTCTCCTGACGCCAGCTAGCTACGACAGACATCTCAGCTCTATCGCGTCTACTGCCACCAGCAACCGTAATTCATGACATGAATCTCTCTATCACATGCGCCTGCTCTAGATCCTCAGCATAAGTGGGAATGCCCAAGGGTACTTTGATAGCATGAATATCTCTATGGAGACCCTGCTCGAACATCCGCGCTCGGATGTTTCCGTCATGGACCATGTCCAGGTACAAACGTGGGCGGTCTGTGAAACTAGTCGCATACTCAGTCACTGTTATCACTCTATGCAAGAAACTTCAAGAGCTCCTGGATCCGAATGAAGCATAACCATAAGGCGTAAAACTCTTCATGAAACAGAAGCTGAATGTCTCCCAATAAATGTGACGAATCATTACGTAACTGAGTCACCAGACACCACCAACCCCCAACTCCTCCGTAGAAATGGGTGGCTATCTTCATGGAGACATCCTGAATGTTATCAAGGAGTGTCGCAGTCAGATGAGAATATAAGTATATAACAACAACAAAAATGGGGAGATGAATTAAGATGAACTATCCTTGACTAAATCCTATGTAATGCACAAACCAATTCTTCTTGAAACAGGTGTCTCACCATGCCGAGTTGACAAGCGGGTTATTAGGGTCCTGGTTAATGGATACGCCGGCCGCCGCACCATCACATGACTCCCTAGCCTGAGATCCGCTCTCAAGACACGTTGAAACTGTTTCCCTAAATCCCAATATATTCTTTTTTAGGGATTTTCGCACAACGTCCAAAGGAACGAACCACTTCTAATACCACTTTTTCAAAACCCCACCCTACCCAGGCTCGAGCCGCAACAACCCCATGCCTGCCTCCGTAGGCCAGGGGCTGGCAACAAGCACCGAAGGCTAAAAAACTCGGGGAGGCCTTTGCCTATGTTTTTTTACACACACTCTCAGCCCACTCAATGCAACAGTGAAGAGTAAAAGAGAATGTAAAGTACCAACTTCTATAAACAACCACAATGAGTGAATCGACCTCTAATGAGTAAAAAGTATGTGCTGAAGGTAAACCGAAATGAAAAGGGTCCAAACATACAACCAAGAAGTAAAGTGACACATCCAGGAAACATGTAAACTAAATTAAAATATCTTTAAGAGTCCCAAACTCGGAATATGACTACAACCACCATAGGTGGTCCAAGCTCCTGAACTCCTATGCTCCTCTGACGTCACGACCAACTTTTCCATCATCTTCAAGGTCACACCAATTGCAGGAAAAGCCCAAGAAGGTGTGATTATAAAAATACTTCTTAGGATACCCCGAACGCTCAAGGGAGCAATAAAGGAGGTACTGAAGAGTGATCAGCAGATCGAACATGGAATAGTAAATGAGTACAATCGAGAGCGAGTAAAGAGTTCAACTCAACTAAACAAGAGGAAGGAAGTAGACTCGTCCTAATAAAAGGAGCTAAAAATGGTGAGAAGGTGAACTTCTCATCATGTCTTAGCTACCTATAGCAGGAGATTAGGCTCATCCAACAACGAGAATCTAGACACCGTAAGTAAGTGGCATACCCCGAGCATCTTCGCCTCTCCTTGAAGAAGAGTAACCAAAACCCAAGGAGTGGGTATTGGAACAAGTTATATATATATATATATCCATATGCTCAAACAAGAAGCTCAAACATTATCATAAGGGTATCTCCATCCTGTAGCTCAGCCGAATATAGTGTGTCTCCAATAGTCCTGGGAGTTAACCTCATTGATGCCCAACATACCGTACATCTACCCTAAACTGCAAGTCAAGGGGCTCAAATCACTGCACCTCAACAATATCAGCTATGGGTGGCACGAAATCGAAAGCATGGATTAGGTCGTGTCACATGGAAACTTCTTGGTTGGGAAAGTGCCCCTCGTAAATCAGATTTCTAGGGAAAGTCAAATCACTCCTCTTCACTATCACCCAGTCGAGAGGTCTACTCAAAGTCAATGTTGTCATATCACTGACCCGTATAATCCAAGGGTCACGCTCTAGTAGTCACAGAGAAAAGCTACAGTCTATCCTAGTCAGAAGGTATGAGTTTGAAAGAAGTCGTCAGGTGAGACACTTACCAGTCTCTGCTGGAGGGTAGACCCTGAGAGTTCGTAGGGCGACCCACGCTCAGTCTCTGCTAGAGGGTAGTCCCTAAGAGGTAATCGGGGGACCCACTGCCCTGTCTCTACTGGAGGGTAGACCCTAAGAGGTCATCGGGTGACCCCCTGCCCTGTTTTTGCTGGAAGGTATACCCTAACAGGTCTACAGGAGACCCACTGCCCAGTCTCTACTAGAGGGTAGACCTGGAAGATGTCGACAGGCGACCCACTACCTAGTATCTATTGGAGGGTAGACCTGGATGAAGTCGACAGGAGACCCACTTCCCAGTCTCTGATGGAGGGTAGACATGGAAGAAGTCGACATGAGACCCACTACCCAGTCCTTGCTGGATGGTAGACCTGGGAGAAGTCAAAAGGTGATCCACTACCCAGCCCTGCTGGAGGGTAAACTTGGAAGAAGTCCACATGAGACCCACTGCCCTGCCCTGCTGGAGGGTAAACCTGATGAAGTCAATGAGAAACCCATTTCCCAGTCTTTGCTGGAGGGTAAACCCGGAACTACTCTGGCCATCCCTACTGGAAACAACCTTCTAGGTAGAGGATCGGTGCCCACGTAAAGTATTGGTCACACCATAATCCACAATAACTCACCTGGTCTAATCCATCGTTAACAGAAGGACCATCTGCATCATAATAGGTCAAACATACGTAATGTATAACATGGCGCATGCAAGGGTCCCACACGACGTGCAGCCCAAACTCATCTCCAAACAACAAACAAAAACATATTGGGTACAACTATAAAATGTACCTCCCACCGTTTTCGTATACTCCCAGAGTATATCACATCTCTAGCCCAAAGGCTATCGAATGCATGGCACACAAAGTCAATAGGAAGTGAAAAAACATAATTTCGCCAACCTGCTTCCTCCATGACCCTAGCATAGCCAACCACATCTATTTAAGAATTCACTTCACTCTCACAAGAGTGAATGTTATCACCCTCCAAGGGTTCTCTGAAAACTCGGCAGGAAGAACCACCCCCGGTAAACCTTTCATTCTTCCACATTAAATGAGATCTCTAATGAGGCTCCACACAACCAAATGGATCGTACTGTTGTAATCCTCACAGAAAAACAATGAGATAGACTATCTACATGCCTCAAACGGATCTCCAACGATGAAGTTTCCCATCACCACTTTATGCCTGACTTACGTCTCAAGGGTCCGCATCTCGGTCCCAAAAATAGTCGGGCGCATCGCACCATTGCGATCCCCTCATAAAAAACGTTGAATTGACTGCTAAATCACATGAAACAGATATCCAGTGTAAAATATAGATTCATTGTACTGCACAGGAGTTGTCCTATGTGGGACCCACATCATGATCCTGAACCACTACAAACAAACCACACTATTTAGATCCTCTCAGAAAAACACACGATATCGACTATTCACTTGTCCTAAATGGACACCCAGGGAAGTAGCTGAAATTTACCGTCAACGTCCAAAAGGACCCTAATGGGACCCACACCACAATCTCGGTTTAAGTGCTCGAAAATAATCTTGGAATGTCCCTCTCAAATCCAGGGATGCGATGATACTAACGGCTTTCCAATCAGACGTCATGTGTAGGCGCAACGTCCGATACAAGATTCCATCAAATAATAATAATAATATAATTATTATGATTATACATGGGAGTTACATGAAACCAATTCATGAGACCAAATTAATTACATTATATTGGAATAGAAATGACCATCTCATTGTCATGGTGGTGTTGCCGCAGACAGCTCATCAACATGACGTCGTATGAAGGAGTTACGCCAGATGCAAGTCACAACAATACCAATAATAATAATATGGTTGGGCGTTTCTTTCACCCGATCTATAAACCCAAAATTTTATACTCAACATTGTCCTTGAATTGACCATCTTAACCTTAGGGTCACTCTACCCCATACAGTTCATCAATCTGACCCCGTACGGAGGAGTTACACTCGGAACGGCGTATTAATAATAACAATTATATTATTATTATTATTTATAATATTATTATTAATAATATAATATCATATAGGAAGGTGAAAAATCTCACCCCCCTTCTCCACATCAATCTTAGTGCACCCATGGGTTTTTTCCTTTATTCTTTTTTATCTTTTTTTTATTCTCTCCTATCATCCCCTCTCGCCCCTCTCTCCAATGTAGAGCCCCTTTTGTTTTTTTCATGTGGATTCCTTTTGTTTATTTATATTTAATTTTTTTTCTTTCAAGTAGTCTTCCTCTTATGTCTGTCAACACCAGACCCACTGTAAGCGGGTCTCAGTTGCTTCCTCGGGCACCTTGCCGCTGGATACCCACCATCCCAGCTCGTCAGTGCACCGCTGTCCAGCCACATCAGCAACCCCCTTGGCCTCCGGCTTGACACCAAACTAGCCGCACCCTGTCGTGCATTGACCCTGCAACGCTGGACTGCCTTAATGCATGTTGTCTCAGACCGCCTTCGCGACCCACTGCACACCACCACTCTGGCCAGGCTCCGCACACAACCACATCATCTACTCGTTGCGCACCACCATGCCGACTAGCCTTCGCCTCTACAACCCACGTCGGCCAGTCTTCGATAGGTTTTCTACCTCTCGTACCTCAATTGTGGTCTCCAACCCAAAATCTATGTACATATAAAAGATCCCTTTCATAAAGGATTGTTCTCATGACAATTTATTATCGGGTATTTTATTGATCTACCAATCAAAAGAAAAGTCAGGGATGAACAAGAGAAGAATGAAGAAGAAGAGCACAATTAACATATTGGGGAACAGATATTAGTTCATCACCGTTAAAGAGATGAAATATGATTAATTTTTATAACAATAATTAATAATTTTTGGGATCCTGTGATGGATGATAATCTTGGATCAATGTAAAATAAAAATCAATGATCAATATTTTAAATCAAAAGGGTAGAAACCACAATTGAAGAGTCCTACATCGATTTGTTCGTCGGTTGATGACGACATTTCCGCTGCGATCCTGCCTCGATCCTCCGAGGATTCCTTCTTGATATTATAATAGAGAGAGTAGAAAAGATGACGGGAGGTTGGAATAGGGGAGGGAGAGGTTTCACTAGGGGAAATGATGGGAGGATATGGGAGGAGAGGAAACTTAAATAAAATAAAATAAACCCTTTAAAATAATAAAAACTTCACAAAAAAATTAAAACCGTGTACGAAACCCCTGATACAGTTAAATTTAGGATACTTCTAGGGTAACACCACGTCTTGAGAACAACAGATGTCTCATAATTTTAATCTGAGGCTCCATTCAAAGGATATAAAATCTAACACCTGATACCACTTAATTACGAAAATTCCATGGGTGGTGTTTTCCACAGAGGGCCCACGCTCATGAAAGTTACACCCCTCTTAGGGTAAAAAAAACATTCCAGACTCAGCGGTGCCCTTGGGTTTTCCATCTGAGCTACTGTTTAGGAGTTATTCTACTTAATTTGCATGCTTAGTGTGAATGTACTGAAAATTTAATTCTGGCCACACCGGTGCTTGGAATCACACGCCGTCTGAAGGTGCTACTCTGGAATAACATCAAGAAAATTCCAAAGACTTTTATAGAAAAAGATGAGTTTGTACAGGTTTGGGAGACTATTTTCATTTGAATAAATGAACATATTTAATGAATTAATTGAATATTTTTATTTTATATATTTCATAAATGATCCAATGGATTCATTAGTAATATTATACTTTTATCATTATATTTATTAATGGATTCCTCTTATATCATAAATTCATACATTAGTTTTCAATATTATTGTGTTTATCTTTATAAATATATTTCACCAAAAATAAAAACTTAAAATAAATATATTTCAATATCTATAACACTTACTATGCAGTATTTTTAATTAATGTCCATCATCAATCAACATATCACTCTAGATAGTATAGAACTATAATAACCTACTGTTATTTTAAATAAATCCCAAGTTAATGAATATCATCTCTAGTGATATAAAACATATCACTTCCACTAATGGATTCCTTGTTCTACTGTTGGATGAATTTTATTTGATTATGAATCTATAAATTGTTTGTATACCATATAGAGAGGCAATATGTTGATCTATACAATAAATATTTATTATTTATAACCTCTATTATCTTCCATAATATAGAGATAATATTCTCTATTTCAACACTATCATAGTTTGTTTGATCTCTAGAGAAATTAAGACATATATTAAGAGTGTTGACAAGTTTCTAATCCACGCATTTCAATCCATTTCAAGATACTGACATAAGATAATAAGTTCTTTATCATGATTTTAAATCACAAATCATATTTTATAATAAATATATATTTGTTAAAAATAATTACATATAATCTAACTTTTCTAGGAAAAATTATGGAATTTCCTAAGGGTTTGTTATAATTTTTTTAGTAACTATGTCTATCAAAATATATTCTAATGGTTTCTACCAAATATTCTCTAATACCAAATATAACCAACCTCACTCAATATACATAGAGAAAATGGAAATATAATTTTATTTTAAATTTACAAAATAAAATGTTATGTATTCTAAGGAGACAAAATTTGATATTGATCATTCACATAAATTAGAATTTAAAATACATCATAAAAACATAAAAATTTAAATCATTATTTATTTTCCTATCCATAGATCATATATAGCCATCATCATGGTCCCCATAGGGACAAGAGGGGAGTGTAATCAACTTGGGAGCTGAAGCCTAAGGTTCTGGGTCCAATTTCTCTTAACTTTATTCTTTTACCTAATTATGTTGCTATAGTTTACCTGCACACCTATAAGTGGAACAGGACAATCCCCAGATACCAGTGTGAAAGACAAGATGGTGAATGTGAAATACTAGGGATAGTTGACCCACCCATGTAAATTGATGGTTTCTGTGGGTTAAAACGACATCTAGAAAACCACGTTTTCCCCTAGGGTTGGGAGGGGAGTGGCCATAGCTTTGGAGTAAAATTGTGAGGTTTTATGTTAGAGTCCACTTATCTTCATGACTGTTCTGAATTGTTTTCTCTAATTTCTCCACGCCCATTTAAGAGGAACTGTACAATCCAATAGGACCGACTAGTTTTAGGGACGATCTAAGGAACGTGAACTTATAGGGTTGTTAAATCCACCAATAGGAAGTAAAGGATGTGTCATGTTAAAATGGATGATTTACAACCACATTTTTTCCACCGGGTTAAAAAGGGGAGTGACAAAAGATTTGGATTTGATGCATGAGGATCTAGGTTTGAGTCATATTATCTTTACAGTTTTACTTAATTATGTTTCTCCAATTTCTTTGCACACTTTTATGAGTAGTTGTCTAATCACGGGGACCCACTAGGGTTAGGGACCAGTTGGGGAACAATAAATACCAAGGCTAGTAAACTAACACATGGAAGGAAATGGATTATGTGGGTTAAAATGTAATCATTAAAACAATGTTTTTCCCGGTGGTGGCCTTGTTGTTGGGGTTGAGGGTTTTTACCATCAATTATAGTGGTCAACACACACTAGATGTAGATATCGATAGATGTAATTTCATGATATCTGATTTGACACCTTGAATATGAAAGGTGACATTGGGGGGTAGTACTACCTAGTTGAGATGTGGTTATCAATCAAGACGTGGGTCCTCATACACCTACAGGGTAACATTCTATACCTAGAAGATAATAAATTATATAGTTCGGTTATGGTTTGTTTAAAAATAAATAGCCTTCATCATTGTTTTCTAGTGAAATATATAATCAATAGAATTGAGTGAGCTTACATTTTCATTATGGGGTAGTGTACAAAAGAATATAACCATGTAATTAGTATTCGATGCTTTATATTTTGTAAATAAATATAGAAAGAGCTACTATGTAATTTTATAAGACATGATACCGTAACCATAAAAAATAAAATAAATGATCCCATTGTACAAAAATAATGGGGCTCATAAGGATGGGATGCGTAATTAAATATATCATAACTATTCAATCGAGGCCTTAGGCTAAGACATCTTAAATAATGGTAAATATGATCTCATTTCCCTAATCTAATTTTCTCTTTATATCTACCAAATTATTGAGAAGCTTTAAAAATTTTAACATCACATGTCACTTAATAGGTCCAATGAATTATTAAAATTGAAATAAAATATAAAAATACAATAAATATTTTCTCCTATAAAACATTTTATATGAAAATATCTATATAATGGAAAACTATGTTTATTTAAATAATGGGATTAATAATTTTGAAAATAACCCTAGTAGAATAAATAGAATAACTATCTTGAAAATCACCATTCATTTTGGATTATAAAACATAGTCTGTTCACACTATATATTTTTGGAGATTATATTATCTCATTGATGTAAATATATTAAAATAACTAATTTAAATGAAATAAAAAAATCAATGAGATATTGAATATTATTGAAAGGGTTAAATAATAAAGAAAATGATACAAGATGAAATGATTAATACATGAAGCTATTAACAAATTTGGAATGGTATGACATAAGTAAGAATATTGAATATTCTATTTGTAAATCACCAGAATGGGTAAATAATATGTTAATCTCATATTTATTTTAGTAATGTTTAAAATTATTTAATTTTTTACTAAAAAAATAGATATAATTTTTAATTAATGATTGATAGAGAACTCGTTAGAGAAATTTAATTGGGTGAGAATGTTATTTTTCATAGAAAATAATAGAATATAGTTCTAACATTAAACTATAAAAGAACCATATTATTTGTTAATTAATAATTATGTTTTTAAAATAATAATTAAATATAATCCATAAAGTAATAACATTTTTTAAATGAAAAAATAAGAAAGACATTCCCATATATATAATAAAGAAGATTTTGTTAAATATATTGTTTCGAGAAGAATTAATTTTTTTTATCCCTATAATAAGGAAATTTTAAAATAAAATAAATAATTTAGGAAGGGATGTACAAAACACATATTTCAATGTTCGTTAATGACTAAGATTGAATATAAATATAAAAATAAAGTTGTAGGTGTTCTATTAACTTAGGTATCAACTCACTCGAATGTTCCTACAACTTCAAAAATAATTAAATTAAAATTTTTGAATGACTAATTCTAAATCATATTAATATTAAATTTATATATTATAATACATATATTATCATATTTCTTACATTATTATATTAGTTATCTCATGTCATCCATTTTGGGTTATTCGGTATATGGTTCTTTTATCACTTCAGTCTAATAATAATGTTAAATGTCCTTGTCATGTGATAATAAGATATTTTAAATTATAAGGTTTGGATTACTTATAATTTCAGTATAATATAATTTTTAAAATAAAATATATTGTTCACAAATGATTCAAATTAAGAAATGTATCCTGATATTAAAATTTTAAGATATAAAAAGTCCATTATTATATATTTCTAATACTATTAATTTAGTAAAAAGTGAATCTATCAAAAAATATTAATTATTTATTATATATTATGTTTGTTAAATAAAATATTAATACTATCCATGAAGAGGATTTATTGTTGTTCAATGAATTTATCCTTATTAAAACATATACCAACTATGAATTGTAGTATGTTTTTTAAAACAATTTTGATGATTAATTAATGCTTTTACCATAAATATTATTTATAATAATAATTTATATATTTATTCATTTATACAATAATTATACATGGGGAATTTATTAAAACAATCCATGAAGGTGATGATGTAAAATGAAATAAATTTTTCATGGAGGCGGTAAACCGACCATAATATTTTCGATGTATTGATTTTAAAATAAATGAGAGGAATTATGATAGTGTAAAGAAATATAATTATATTTTAGTAAATAAATGGTAATTATTTCATTAATCATAACATATATAACATATATGCCAGATTTATTTGGTGAGTAAAATTCCAAATATTTTGTTGGAATATTTTTCCTCTTGTTTTCAATATCCTCATTTGATATGGTACATGCGATTTAATGAATTTTATTTTATGAAGAACAAAAAATCTAGAACATATATTTTAGATTTTAGAGAATGTGTTTTAAATATCATTTTAATGAAACTGTGATTGATATTTTGGGATAAGTGAGGTCATGAGGGCAGAATTTATTAAGTAGGATAGAGGTATTTTAGAAAAAAATATTGGATAAAAATATTATTTTCCGAAATATTCATAAATATATTTATTTAATTATTATGGGATTGTGAATTAATATTATATATTATTTTATAATATAAATTTAACTATTATAAACACAAAAATTCAGTCATATAGCACTAATACAAAATATGTTTTTATATGGTATTTTACTATTTACCTGTATATTCTTCTACTCTTGAAATATAATAAAATCCCCATTACATAATTTTGATATTTTATTTACCAAAACGACATCATTTTTACCTATATACATTCCAATACAAGTATATTTTAATATTTACATCTATTATATAATTTATTCGTTCATTAAATATTATACACCATGAATTAATAAAAATATACAATTACTCATACATTATGATTCATTTACTGAATAATTATTCCAAGGCATGTTAAAATTATTTCAGTTATTTAATTGTTAGTAAACATTATTAAGAGATGAAATTCACAATTTTACATAATTATAAATTTATTTATTTTAATAGAAATGTCATTATTCCAATAGTAATATAATTTTACACAACCTACAAATACATATTATTTCTATCATTCATAATTAACTATATTATATTTAAAGGTTATGTGTTCATTGTTTAAAAATTATTAATCATATTCCAAATTTTATATTTTCATTTTCATATTGTTTTCATTGAGATTTATATTTTTAGTGGACCATGGCTTTCAAAAATTTCAAATTTTTTCACTATAAATTAAATTTGTTTATTTTCAAATTATACAAATTTAAATTTTATAGTTTAATTGTACTTCAATTTTAATGTTATATATTACTATTTAAATAAATTGTAGTGAATGTGGCTCTATAGTTATTTTTTAAGAAATATGAATAAATAAAAGATCATGTGTTGTAATGAAATATTTATAGTATAATCTCAGGTCATACATGAAATTATCCATTTATATTTTATCCCTATTTCCCTACGAAATGATAAATATTTCTACTTATAATATAAGAATTTAAAATGGAGGAATGAAAAATTTTATATGTTTTTATTATTAACTTTATATTATAATATAATGCAATGATCATGTATGTATGTACTCTATGGAGACTACTAAACATTTGATTCTAGATGTTTTTAAATTAATTTTTAAAATATAGGATCCATGTAACTTGAGTCATGGTTTTTAAAATTAGGTTATTCCTTAAAATATAACCCTCCAACATTCAATTGGTACTTATATTTTTTGAGTCTTTTTGGGATCATTAAGAAATATAATGTATCCTTGATCCATTTCTCCTTGTACATTCTATATAAAATATATTATTATAATACATTCACTGAGATTCATCTTAGTTTGATTTGTGTATCCTATTACCACTATAATATCAATATCTTCTGGGTTTTTTTAAATATTCGAAAAGGGATTCATAGAGTACATTTTACTAAGAAATAAGATCTAAAATTCCAAGTCACGTTTCTAAAATGAAGAGGTTATTCAATAGATAATATTTTTATGTCAATTTCATATTCCATTTAACATGTTCGTGTTCTGTGAATTGAGGGAAAAAGTATATATGGGACCATGAGGGTGATTCCCCTAAAATATATAATGATATATCCTTTTTTCTTATGGGGAGTAAAAAATCAGTTCCATAGAACTTCTACAATGACTAGGTCATGCTGAACTAATTATTGGTCCTCCTTCTAGTTCATATTTGGGAAAGTATTAAAAGATCTAGAATCATAAAATTTTTCTTATACCTATCTGTAAATATTATTTATTTTGATTTTAGAGGCATGAATGAAGTTATATAGATTTATGTTTTGGATTGTGGTAATACCCCAAGTGTTTATTATATTACTTTTGTTTCATATTAAATGAGAGTTATGGGGAACATTAGATTATAAAACGTTTTCCCATCAACATTTTGATCAGTTAGATAGATGATATTGATGGAGGAAAAGAGTGAATCATCATAAGAGTATATTTTCATTTTTTATAGTTGTGTTTATACTCCCAATGTTAGTGGAATGAAGTCTATAATAGACATTACTATCATAGGGACCATTATGGTTTCCTTATTTGGTACATTGGTGTGGGAAAATTGATTGATCAAAATGTTTTAAGGATTTTATATTGATGATTTTCCACTAGGGTTGAGAAATGAATTGGGATAAATATTTCTTATCATAGATGAGCCTTTATTATAGAATGGGTGAGATCAATTAATTTTTAAGTAATAGTCATATAATTGTTGCATACATTTTTCAGTGTTTCTTTTTATTATATTTCTTCTTTGGAATGCATGGTATCTACAAGGTTCATGTGTTCCTTGGAATTATTTAATAATACATCGACATCATCCATATATTTTGGTGTAAATATTTGATTTCCGTGATATTTTGAATGATATTTCCTTGTATTTGATGATATGGTATATGGTTTTGGGTTTATTAAGACCTACCCACTATGAATTTTTTCCATTCGTGTGATCATTTTTTTCAATGAAAACATAAAGTATCTCAAAACCACCTTAAAATAGTAAGTGTATTCAATATATTTTTTGAATTCTAAATCATATAGATTTGGTTTTTTGTATAAATGTTACAATTATTTCTGAGTTAAATAATATAGTTATTTTGGGACAGTAAATGTGTTGCAAGTTAGTGGTGATGATTTTAGTGTATTCTTGATAATAAAAATGATTATTTATACTTAAATGTCCCTCCAACATTGGTTTGGTGGTTCCATCAAATATGTTTTTTTTATCTGACAGATGTAATCCTCCATGTACTATGAAATATTAGAAAAATAAAAAAATTAACTATAGTATTTCTATAGAATCAGAATTTTGATATGTCATCCTATTAATTTTATATAAATATTTTAGTGATTTATTATTTTGATAAATTAAAAATAAAATAATATATTTAACCCTTCTAAAGGCATTGAAATATGTCATTCTTTCATTCCATTAATATTTTCAATTAAATTGGCAGGGATGTTTTAATTTTTTATATTCATTTTTATATAATAAAATAATTTTTAATGATGGTCCTCACAACTAGTTATTTAGATGACTACCATATCTCAATAACAAAAAAAATTATGGGAACCTCTACTGTTTTGAAAAACTAGAAATATTTTACTACCTTCTGCTGTTTAGGTCTTACCAAAACTTGGCCACCAAAGAAAAAAATTATAGGAAATGTGTTTATTATGTTATCATGTCCCACTGACTCAATAAAATCTCAGCTTATATAAATTAGGTTATGACGTTGTAAAATAATTCAACTCAGGATCATGATTTTTTTATGCAATTGAAAATATTTTTTCGATTTTCTATAGATGAGTAGTAAGAACATTATATATTTTAACATCACATAATAATCAATATGATGATATATGACTAGCATAAATTTCATTAATTATACTATGGTGATATTTTTGGGGTCAAAATTTATAGTGATCCACTAGGGTGAGAGTTAACTAAATATGTTGTTTTTAACACCACCATTTTTAGTTAAATTTCACTTTTTTATGTATTTTAACTTTACGAAATACTTGGGATGGTTTTTAGTAGTTTTATATGGTTTAGAAATATTTTATAACTATTTTATGTGTCCAATATTTTAAAATGGTTATGGAATACAATTTTTATTATCAATTTAACTAAAAATGAGACATTAAGATTCACTTGAAAAGAATATGGTTAGCATGCATGTGGGAAAATCGATGTGGATTCCAATGAGAAATTATGTAGAATGGGAGGATTTTGATTGTATAAGAACATATTTGGATCATGATTTTTAAAAATGTATGGAAGAACTATATTGATCCCTAGGTGATATCTAGTACCCCATTCATGGTTGGTGTTTGGACTATCAAGACATGCATGAAAACTATGTGGAACTCCTATATGGAGAAGGTATAATGAATATAGTTGGTGCACTATTTAAATAATTGTGCAACCTATCCCTGATATGTATATTAAATACTATAAAACAATGTGTTTAACTAAGATTCATGCCCCAATATACATTATTCTCTTATTCTACAAGTCTCTTGAACCCTTCCCTTTCCTTCAGTAATCTTATTGATTCTTATTTATTTGAATGAATTTTATAATGAATCAAGGTACAAAATTTCTCTAGAATCCAGGGTATGTCATTATTATTTCTATTTCTCTTTAGATTAGGTCCTCTCCCTTCTCAATGATAGTTAGATCTAATCTATTAAATACATATGTACAATATATTATGTTTTTTGATGTTATATTATTTTCAATATTTAAGGTGATAATTTTTAATGTCATATATAGAAGTTTTGTTTTTTATATCATTACATCTGTCAACTATATTGAGGTAAGTGGCTTCTCATCCACTCAGATAGTTCTTTAACATTAAAGATTTATGTTTAATTTTTTTTACACATTATTATTGAAAAAATCCCCTAATTTTAGTGCCTAAATATATTTTTTCTAAATGATTCACATATAGAGGATGATAAATTTACTGAAATAAAAAGGTTTTGAAAAAAATAGATTGAGAACATGGAATGTGTAGTTAGTATGGGTTTATAAAATTACATTTGGGATCCTTCATGGTTTGAAATTGGGGTCAGTGTCAAATTGGTACATAAAATTCTATCAATTGACGACTTATTGATGGGATGGGTCACCCCTTATGGAAATTGAGACCATTGATGGGATAATATGAGTGTGTGAGTTTTGTAACGATTATGATTAATGAAAATAGTAAATTAATTAATTATTTAGATTAATTATTTTTCATAGAATATTTTTTGTTTGTTGAATATTTTTTAATATTATAACCCATCTATTTTTATATAAATGTGACGTAACATATTCTTTTTCCTAGTAGAATGTTTTGGGACGTATTTGGGGATTAGCTAATGAATTTGTTACTCACATCTGTGTTGGGAACATTGGTGGGTTTAAAGATGTTATACATGGGTATAAATGTAAAGGCATCATGTTGATCATCTCTAAAAATGAATCTTGATATTATGGGATGAGATCCTTGAGATGATTCTTTGGAGAATTTATATGATTTTTTTTCGATTGATGCTAGATTTGTTTCATTGATACCTATTTAAAATTATTGTTTATAGTGTTGTATCTTTTATTTTCACTTGATACTATGATGTTGTATTTTTTGTTTGAGTTGTATTTTATTTCCATACAATCATCATATAGAATTATATTAATTTGTTTCTTATTCATTAATTTATTATCATAAAATGTAGAATCATCCCCCAATAATATTGAATGTCTATGGAACTTGTTTTGGACTTTTTTTGTCATGGGGATTTAACCTATGGTAAAGAGAACCTCTACAAATTCCAAAACTAACATATGTAGATCGAGATATTAGAAATGGTATCAATCTGGTTTGGTCTTCCATCTGGGATTTTATCATGGAGACATAAATCTCAGAACATGGAATGTATAGAATAAAAAAGATGTAGCTAAACTATTTTTGTGTATTGGATATGTCAAAATCACTCTAAGTCCACATTATTTCCATTTTTCATTAGATATTATCATATTATCTCACTTATATCATTATATATAATGAATTATATATTGATCTATGAACTCTGATGTATTTTAGTGAGATGTTTTATTTATTTATTGATGGTTATAAGTTTTAATTATAGATATAGTTTTTATGTTTGTTCTTTTTTTCATATTTTTGGACCATTTTAATGTAGATGGATTATATTCCACTCGACTTGTTCTAAAATGTAAAGGTCTCATATTTAAATCTATTTTTTTGGTTTCGTGAAAACACCCTATGTTTTAGTATGAATCCCATTGTTTTTGAAATATTCCACCTATGAGGTATGAAAAATATCATGAAACAAAATGATTTTCTAATTAAAGGGTTTGGTTGAGAACATGGCATGTGTGGTTGGTGTGAGATCGTGAAACTATATAGGGGGTCCTTTTTTATAACATGGGGTATGTGTAAAAATATAACATGACATTAAATAGAGTAAGAACTCATTAATGGAATGAGTCACCACTTATGAGTATTGTGACTATCATTGGATAATCATTGGTTTTTGATCTGTAAGATGATGATTCAAAGTGGAAAGAAAGAATGAATAGTGGATTTGTTTATGTTATTTTTCATAAAATATTTTTATTAAGGTAAATAGTTTTAATATTTTAACCATTTCATTTTATATAAATTGGAGAATACATGTTTCTATTCCTAGTGGTGTGTTTTGGGATGTGTTTTGGGGATTCTAACTAAGTATTATACTCACCCTCATCTTAGTAATATTGGGGCATTTACGTATATTATATATTGAAATATGAGTTGAGGAAAGGAGTCATACTTTTAAAGTGATGAATCATGATGCAATGGTCTAGTGACTAGAATATGGGGCTTGGATATTTATTGGGATATTGATTTGAATGATTCAATACTAGTGTCATTGATTTCAGATTACAATTATTGCTTTAGTGTTGTAGCATTTATTTCTATCAACTAATTAGATATTGTATTTTTCTATTGAATTTAATTTAATTTCTTTGAATTCATTATATAGAACAATTATTCTTTTTATATGCTTCATCAGGATTATGTAATCTTTCAAAAAATAAGATCATAACGATATTTTAATCCCTTGGAACATTTTCCTAGCCATTAATGTACAAGGGACATCAGCTAAGGTTAGTATCTCCTTCACCTCTTACCAGTGGAATGTGTTTGTATTGGAATGTTACATTATTATTTTCATAGACTCATATGATAGTCAATTTATACCTATGATGGTCAGGATTCTTAATATGGAATAGGAAGATAAATTAGTGGATGTTGACCCCCAAATAAAAATCCATCATTCCCAGACATGAATGATTTTTATATTTCAATATTGATTAATTAATGTATTTTATTTTTCTCCCATGACATAGTGATAACTTATTAAAATTAATATTGATTTATAATATTGAGTGGTTTTTGGGATATCAATACAAAATATCGGTTACCAAATAATTTTTTTGTAATTCTCTAAGAAGGGGAACATGAAAATAAAAAGGTTTCCCAATTTTTGGATTTCTTATATTAATTAATGTCTTACACCTTATTTTATTACATTACTAAAAGGGATATTTTACAATGACCAGTCATCCCACAAAGGTTTTTTTCATTCCATGTGATAATTTTCAATAATTTAAGGTTTTATGGTAGCTAATATATTATATGATGTGGAGGTTATATAACCAACCATATTAAAATGATTGGATATAGATTATGTTCAAAATACACATCAAGGAAGTATTCATCATCATATTTAATTTCCAATATGTTGGAGGATCTTATATTTTTAAATCCATAAAGCATTTCTCTAGGATATCTGGGGTTACACTTTGTAATGAATTAGAGGACCGTCTATAGCATTTATTAAAATTGACTCACTTAAAATATATATGAAATGTGGACAAATAAGGATGATCAAACATTTGAACATCTATGTGGCTTCTCTAATTCTTATTAGAATATATTTTAATGGAGAGGGGCTTATCAAATTGAATGTTTCTTTTCGTGGGTCAATAACTACTAGAACATTTATAAATTAAATTCCATATTAAATGAATAGATTCATTATTATGTATCGTAGTAACATAAAATACATGAACTATTTTTCTATTTTGGTATATTATATCCTTTCAAATTAAAAATATCATTAATCATAAAAACCATTGAATATATATTCACTGTATAGTTACTGTTAATATTCTTATTTAATAATTGTTATGTAATATTACAAATGGTACATCAAGAATAATTGATGGTCTCGACTAGTAGGATCATACCCTATGAAACCAATTTATTAGAGATTATGAGGGAAATATAACTATTAGGTTTTTCCTCTACAAAATCCCTATATGATATTCAATAACTAAACCATTAGTTAAACCATTTATGGATGAATTTTAAACTTATAGGGATCATATCCCAATCTATGTTCACCAAACCTCACTAAAAAACACTCACCATCATGTACCTCACCATTAGGGAATATGTTGGTTTAATAAGGGGTTATTTAACTCAATCTTAATTGTATAAATGGGTATATTGTTATTTTTAAAAAAATAATTATTATAGTTATCCTCTTTTATTATTACGTTAAAATTGATTAAATAATGGTTATGATAAATCTTTGATTTTTATATGATCAAACAGAAATTATATTTTTGAAAAATATATACTATCAATAAATACAATTATTTCTATAAATACAAATATTTTAGAAATAAATTAATATTAATAAAATATTCTAATTAAATAATATTTTGTCAAATTTTATTGAATATATAAATTTATAAAGTCAAATGTAATTTTTATAAGGGGTAAAAACAGTTATCAAAGTAAAAACCCGTATTTTGTAATAAATGATTAATTTTTATTTAAAAGTGTAAATTATATTGTTCATAGAATAAATTTTTTTAATTAAATGTAATTTTTTGAATCATCGTGTTGAAATTATTAATTGGTGACTTTTTCATAATTTTTCGAGATGGACAATTTTTAAGTAAAAATTAAATATGGTAAAAATATATGGCAAGTACTATGACATTGAAAATGATAAATATGATAAAATAAATACAATAAATAGTATTAAATAAATTTCCTCCCCCATTATATTAATGAGTTTTCAGGTTATTTTATAAATACTATAAACCATTATTTAATCTTGAAAACCTAAATTATATTTTATGGTTTTAAAATTAAATCTTTATGAACATGAGTCACTTCCACATCACTAAGTGTATTTTTTTAGTTATGTACAGATCCATATAAAATACTAATAACCACAAAACATTATTACTAACCATGGGAAATTGGTAAATAATTATCCAATCATTATCTATATAAACCCACTAAACCCCTCATTCTTCATCACTCAAAAACATTTTTCAATATATTTACAATAGACGTACCTCTATAAAGGCCTACCAAGGTTTTTTATATCATCTAAAAAACTCCTACCATGATTTTAGAAGTTCCTTTAAATGGAAAGGGTTCATCTCCTCATCTTTATTCAAGAACTTCCTTTCTATTAAGCATTTTAAATACCATGTTTTCTTGTTAGAAAATGTTTTTAATCATCCATATTTATATCATTATGATTTCCATGTAATCAGAGACCCAATTTGTCGCTTATTAAACCCTCTCATGCAAAAATTTGTCTCTTATTAAACCCTCTCATGCTTATATAGGTAAACTCGTTATACATTTGAAATAATCCTATAATACAATATATAAAAAAATTTAAAGTGAGCACCCATAAACATTTCCACTCATAGGTATTCACCTCAATGTACATATCCTTCTTTTATTAGGGAATATTATGTATTTAACACACACTTAGAAATCATGGGTTTAAAAGTGATGAAATATTTTCTTATATTGTATGATGTATGTGGCACACCAATTTATGTACATTTTATTAATGTGATGGATGGGACTATCATTCTATAACCCTCAATGTTATTATGTAATATTTGTATCCAATTACATACCATGTATGGTGAATAGGAGGTTATCTTATGAAAACTATGTAATGATGGCTCAATGGTTATCAATGACTTATGTTTATGGTGTCATGTTTTATTTTATTTCCATATTCCATGATTTCCCTTGATATTATCATATTATATCATGCTTCGGTGTCCCTATTTATGATTCTCATACCCATTATGTCACCTTGATATGCATCTTGACTAACATGTATTAATTTCATCATGATACACTTTGATTGTTCACATACTAGGATTTATAGCTCACTCCTTTTTATATATATCCTGATGTTATAAGGTGAAGGATTATAACATCAATGGGTTATAGTTTTTTTTTTGGTTTTTTTAAATAATGTTGTTATGACCATGTTTCAAGTTATTTTTTAAAATTCCTAATTTCATAAATACAATATCCCTATAGTTATTCTAGGATTGTATAATGTATATTATTATTTAACAAATCATTAATTATAGTTTATTAATATATGGGTTGTTATAGTTGGTATGAGAGGGAATTCTAGTTATTTTGGGACACTAGGATTAGAAAACCCTACTGAATGCCTTATGGATAAGTCTAAAAACTGGATTACATCCCTAAATATTTGTTTGGTATAAAGTACATTGCTTCCATGAAAATACATCTTTTTATGGATACTATAATTGGACGTAGTTATGGAATAACTGTACCTATGGGTAATAACGTCAATAAATAGAACATTAGGATTTTCTCAATCATTTCCTAGTCAAAAAATGTGGCCTTTTAGCATAGCTGGTTTGACACTATTAGGGGTAATTCATTGGTTAATTAAAATGCTTCTATTAAACCAATATTATTGGAAAAAATTCCAACAATAATTTTTGATACAAAATAGATCATAAATATCTTAAATTAAAACCAATCAATTCATAGTTTAAGGAATATATTTCGTTTATGAAATATCCTTTAAATGTTCATGGATTCCCATTTATGTGTTTAGTAATTTAAAAATTTCCATCCCTAATTTTCACCATATTTTAGTCAATGGATAAAAATAAGAGAATCTGAATCAATAACCCATGTGAGGAGAAATGTGATGATATCCCAAATGATAGTACATGCCTAATAAGAGTAGAAGTTAGTGACATCATAAAAATAAATTATCAATTAACATATTTTTGGAATAGAAATGTGAATAAGGTGGAACACCTGCATCCTCTAATGAATGTTCAAGTTGAAATTGAGACCTTTATGATATAAAGGCCTTTGAATTTATATGGATCATATGATACCATGATCATGGAATAATGGATAAAATTCATTGAAAAGAACTTATTAATCCTCTAATGCCTAGAAAATTAGAAGGTTTCACTATAACATTTTCTTATCAATGGAGAAGTGTTGGACCCCAGAGCACGCTAATATTGGAGGAGTGAACTAGGGTGTTACGTTTTTCTTTAAAAGTGGTGGATCTTTCTCTTATGTTGGTAATAACAGGTGAAACATGACGTACATAACTTTTCATGAATTAAAAATTCACATTCATAGAGACAACAGAACAGTTTTATATGGTTCACCACTAAGGGATATTATAAGGATCATTTGGAAATAGTGTGTCAGTCATACCTAAGTGCACTAATATTCACTAGTTATTGTAGAAAATTGATGTTCAAACATAGTAAAAAATTTTCACAAGAATATTTTTATAATATTTCAAGGTCTACAGGTTACCTTTATCATAACAATTCTATGGACTCCCCATATCTCTCCGCTTTGGGTGAAGTCTTTCATAGTTTGATGAATTAATGTTTTCTACAGTAGATTGGAATTTAGTTCAATGTACTTGACTAGAATCTGAATCTTAATTCACTAATTTATAGATTATATGTAAATGAAAAAATATTTACATAAACCATATGTTTGAAACTAATTTTTTCTAAGCTCCCACACTTCACAAAACCCCATTTTCATTTCAATGACATTCCATCGCTCGTAAACCAATAAAACATAACAATTCTCCCTTACATTGTGAATCTCATAGACTTCACAAAAACAAAATACCTTTGCAAAACACTAAAGATCCCTGAAACATATAGTCTTAATAAAATTACAATAACATAAAAAAATTGGTATCAGTTAATACATAAATACTATTTTCATAACACACAATCTCACAATTTTTTCCAATCTTGTGAATCTCTTAGCCTTCAAGATATCAAAGGAATTAATTATTTTCTAAAATTATCCTCATTTCAAATGATGTATTGGGGCCCACATGTTTATATTCGTATCCCATCATGAAGATACATTGCCTCTAGTGTCCTTTTGGTGAACCTCTAAAATCATGTTCGTGAAGCACCTCTATAAATGAATTTCTAGTGAAATTCAACCCATTCATGAAGCATTTTGTACTTGTTATGATTCAACATAAACCCATCATTCACTTGCAATACATGTCATAGTCAGAGTGAAAATATTCTTTATATTGTGCATTCATGAAGCTTTATACCTTCACGAATCTCATATTATTTCGAAACCTAGTATTTATAAATCCAGCCATCGTGAACATAATTCGTCAACAATATTTGAGAATAGCTAATCCCATAAAACAACCTTTGGTGAAAATTTATCCTTTCACCTGTTTTCAACCCAAAAATTTGGAAAACATTGTGAAATGATGCCAGCTTAAACACAATATAAATATTTTACTACAAGATCACTTATCTTGAAAACACCTTGACGAACCGAGGGTGGATTTAAAAAAACACAAACTAGACTCTATTTTTATCTAATAATGTCTATACTTGTCAAAATATTTCCATTTCTGTTTGTTAGAAATCTGTAGAAAAAGTCAATAAATCACCAGCCTTTTACAAGATCCTAATAGACATGAAGTAACATATTTTCCACTCTAATTCAACCTAATCAAAGTCTAGGGTAGAAAAATATAATGTTATAAAATAATTTCAAGAAAAAAATAGACCATTATCCAATCATGAAATCCAATACTAATTGGATTTCACATAACTTCCCCGTTGGAAATAAACCTAGTGAACATATATTTGTACTTTTAGTTCTAAAACGATACCGTTGGATCAAATCTCCATAAAAACCAACATCACTTACAAAAACATATTTAAATAGTTTATAAAATATTGGAGAGGTGATCAATCACAACCTTTTCATGCACTATGAGGTTGCTGAAAATACAGTTCAAATATTATTTATCAAACATTTATTCCACTAATGGTGTAGTCAATATGTTAGTAACTTGGTCACCAGTTCCAACATGTTCCATTATAATCAAAACATGTTCAAATTTTTATTTGATAATGTGATATTTGATCTAAATATTCTTAGTAAAAGAATGATAAACCCAATTCATCATAAGATCTATCATGCTATTTTTATCAAAGTAAATAACCATTGGTTATTTCACCTCATCACCAATGTTAGTGGAATTTTACTTCTTCAGCAATAGTAGATTGTATGAGTTTTTATCCGAGAAATACTCTTCCTCAACCATAATAAGAAAATAGATTTTCTATTTCTTTCTTTACCATCCCACACATTTATTTAATATAATGAAATATCAATCAAATGTAGAATTTCAATCAACCATATTACCTACACTTATATAATCATTAGATGTTGAAAATTCATTATATCTTTCTATTATAACATATAATCTAAAATTTAATATAATATCTTAATGATTCTTCTATATAAGGTAGGATCTATAGGTATCACATACTCATGCTTCCCATATTTTTTCGTAACAACAATCAGATTCTACATCGGTTTGTAGTCATGCATGTTGAATTTTATTAGAATTTCCCATGCATATTTTCCTTGAGAAATGAAGCTGTAATCCTCATTTTGAATCATTTAAATTCTTAAAAAAATTACGATTTCACCAAACATATACATTTCAAATTGTTATTTCATGTTATTAGAAAATTATTCCACTAATCCATGCATCATTCTTGCAAAAATATTATCTTGCACATTCAAGATCACTATAAAATGTTCTTTTTCTGAATTCATTACTAAGAGAATATGGTTGACACCTCGAATTTTATACTCAATATTATTGAAAAAAATAATCTAGTTGATAATACCATTCTCTTGGTGCCAACATCAGACCGTAAAGAGATTTTATTCATCTAGAAACCGTAGTCTAGTAATTTCCAATCAGAAATCCCAATGTTTTTTCAATATAGAATTATTCATCAATAAATCAATTTATGAATAGTATTTTATCATCCATATGATAAAATTAATACTCTATATGAATTTACATAGAAAATAAAATCCTAATTGAATCAATTCTAGATACCGGAGAAACAATTTCTTCAACATTAATGTTTTCAATATTTGTATAACGTTTTCATGTTATGTGCACCTTATTTATGGTCACATTTCCATGACCATGAAATTTGTTTTTAAATATACAAATTGTTCCTTCATATTCAGTCTTATAAAAATATTAGACCGTTTAGGTATTTATGGTTTTATCCTCAATTAGGTTGACATCCTTACATTACAAAAACTTTCAAACATTATTATTGAAACATTATTATGATTTCATTTTCAATGAATATTGAAGAAATATTCCATCATCTCTAGCATCAATATAATTACCTTTCCTTCCTTTTTTATTTCAAATTAATAATTAACAACCAAAAACAAAAAAAACTACAGTGAGAGAGTCCTTCCATTCAATTTCTCGTATAGTTTACTATTATACCAAATAAAAATTCATGTATGTTTTTGAGTGTACACTATTACATGACCATTCTCATTCTAGTAATGTAAAAAACTCGACTCTAAATCCACATAGTATTTTCCATATTGTTCACCAGCCAATTTTTGTGTTAAACAACCCCATTTTATTGAGGAATTTTGACTACAAACATCCCATGATTTATCAAAAAAATTTCAATATAATTTTCAAATTCAATCAATATGTATTATTCTCCACTATAAAATTATAGAATGTTGATTGTATGGCTAGGTTCACTCAATTTGATTCGTTTATTACTCTTCATGCTTCAAAGAACTTGTTAATTCCTATTAATAGTCATTAATGAATCCATTATACTATACTGTACATTAAAAATAACAAATTACCTTTCTCTATATTTTTTATTCACATATATTATTCCACATACGTATATATGGATGAGATAAACCGTATTTGATTCCCTTTCTGCATTCAGATGATATGAATTCCTTACCTTCTTTCCTCATATACAATAATAACATGTTTCTTCTCATTCACACTTCATTTTGAGATTTTAGACTAAAAATATCCCGTATATCTATTCCATGCTTTTTTATAAATGTGAACCATCATAAAATTCATAAGTTGTTGTCTTTTTAAACTATCATGTAACAATTGTTCTCTTTACCATCTACCATGATTAAATTTATATCATTTTCCACCATTTCAAGAGATTATTATATGTCATCCATTCAAAATTTTACCCATTCTGATGAAATTTCATTATCAATCCTGATTTATAGAGTTGAATCACACTCAAGATATTTTGATGTAAATAGTCTATATAGAGAGTATCATTTTTCCTCCTATCGTAAGTTTTAAAAAATATATTTTTATAGCATTTGATCTTTGAAACACAATCATTTCTAAATCTTAGTATTCCATAAAACATTTTCCAAAAAATTATAAAAAAATTAGTATTTCCTCTCATTTGGTATGAGCATATTCTGTCAAAAATCGATGTGAAACTATTCTTTGTATTTTGAGATCTATTTCTATAAGGTAGTATTTCTAGATTTTCATCTATTACTCCTATGATATTCTTAATTGGGTTCATAATAAAGATGACATTTCTCATATATTTTTAATATTCTTGGGTTTATCGTACACATATTCTTCTTCAAGATGTAAATTCGTATTTTCCTAAGTAAATCCGCCTTTTTGGTGGATATTGACTTGTGTCTATGTTTTATAGGTATTGTTCTATCCTTTCACCGGCCTACAATAAATTGATCTATATCTATTATTAGAATGATGAAGGAAATATCCATTCAAACTATTTATTCTATATGATGATGGCTATGGTCTCATTATCTTTTGTTGACTTCCAAGTGATTCCCCCATTCATATAGCTCCTTCCCTATTCACAGTAAGATGTGGTATAGCCTAGAAATCTGTAGAATTGACATTTATTAAGAAGAAATTTCTTCTCACATACAATCCTCTTCATTTCACCATCCATTATAAAGGAATTTTACTAGAGTCTTTATCAAGAAACCTGAGGATAATATGGACCTCTATTTTCAATTTTATTTATATAATTCTTTATTATGACATCATGTTCCATTTTATATTTCTGACATTATACTTCTCTCTATCGTTTCTCAACTTTTTTCTTTATTTTCATGTTTCTCCATCACATCCAATTCCACTTTTTAAAATATTTTTGGATCTATAATTATTTAAGTCCTTTTCTACTTATACATAACCGTTTTTATCTATTTCTAGAATCTCTTCATCTGAAATTTTTGTAAACTATAATTTCTTATTTATTTCCCTTAATTTACATTCGGTTTTCAGTTTACTCCTTAGAGGTACAAATTCTTCTTCTTTATGTCCCTCAACTATCATAGCCTTTTCCTACAGTCTCGAGGTTAGTTCATTGATTCTATTTTTTATACACATTAATCATGAGATTAAATTTCGAAACCTCTTCGAAGAATTCAATAGTTGTTATATGTTCTTCTTCCTTAGCTTATAGTCGATCATGTTCTATTTCATGCCGATCAACAAACATTGATGAATTTTTCATCATAGATTTCATATTTCTCTATATCTATCATTTCGTATAAATATCATAATGATTAGCCACACGTTCCACCATGATGTCAATATCATAATGAAAATTATTTTCTATTTCTTTTTTAGGTATTATTTTCTCAACAGTATCCATCATGGATTCTTGGGGTTAGTATTAAAATTATGGTTAAATGTCCTCCATGAAGTCATTATCATCTTGTTCATCTTTGTAGTTGATTCTATTTCACTAAAATTTATTTTTAAAATTGATTTATCCTTTATTAGAGAACATATTATGAGGTTTCTTTATGTTTTTAGCTTCACTTTCTACATCATAGAATATTTTTGGGAATCGAGAGGTAATGTTCCCTACTTCACCACACCAAAAAACAAAGAAATGGAAGCATTCTTACAAATATCCCATTTCCTCCATCGAATATATTTTCAAATAGGGAAATATTTTTTTATTCCTCATCACCAAACTCTGTATATTTTATGTTTTTTAATGGAGTTGAATTCTATTTATTTTCTAACATGACTTGTATTTTATTCTGGTTTGAATCTCATTTCATAATCCTCCAGACATCATAAAATATTATCACAAGAATTTTTATACATATTTATTTACTCAAGGTCTCAAAACATTTAGATTATACAGATAATGGATCATAATAGGAATTTTATTCACAATTTCAACGTTTTTAATTTCTTCTCCAAGTCCACAAATAGCTCAAAAAACCTCAATTATGTGATTCGAGAAGATATATTCATTTTAATCTAGATTCATTTTCTGATCATGGAGGTCATTATGGTTGACTTGATGTTTATAATCATTTACATTGTTATCAACTTTCTATATACTTTATAGTTTCTCCCATATGGACTTGTATGTACTGAAACTCACCAACATCAAATATATTTGATTAGAAAGTGTTGCAGTAATCGCATTTTGTGATTTTTAATATAAATCAATAAATTTCCTATCTATTTCATTCAATGACAGTCATGTTTCATAAGTGACCTGAATTTCCAGAGTAATGGAAAAAATGAATTTCATTTCAAGGGATTTAAAATGAGATCTCATACCCTTTTTCCAAATTTTTAATTTCCTTCTATAAAATAGGAGAACTCCCCTAAAATTCACTAAATTTTCCAAGAACGCATGAGGTTATATTTAACTCCAAAAACACGTATATTCTAATACTACTTGTAGGACCCCGAAACACCCGGAGAGTGGTGTGGTGAATCAAGGTGTCAAATTTTTCTTTTAATGTGATAGATCTTATTACCATAATAGAAGGAAGATTTTAATACATTATTATGGAATGAAACTATAATTAAATATTCAGAGTTATATAGACAAAAGATAAGTTTTAAAAGGTTGACCACTAAGGGATAGTCTAAGGAGAATATGCCGAAAGTGTGTCGGTTATACATAAATCTTATATTATTGAGTGCTTATTATGGACCATAGATATTTAGTCACATTATATCTATGCTAGGCACAATACCTTTATATGATTTTAAAGACATCACACTACCTCTTTCAAACACTTTTATTTAATCCCTCTATCCCACTACATTTGGTGATGTCCTACGTAGTTTAGGGACTTGAAGGTATCTTATGTAGATTGGTATTTAAGTATTTTCCCCTATCTATCTTGATACATTTGTTTTAAAAAATTTCAAATTAGATTCCCTCAAAATAATTATTAAAATTAACTGGATGATCAATAAATCTTCTTATGAATATCACAACCTTTGTGAAATCACTTTTATTTATCCTATAAATTCCAGCACTCACAAACCAAAAAAAAATCTTAAAGCTCTCAATCTTTGTAAATATCTAATCCTTCATTGAAACAAACAACATTTGTGAAGCTCACTACCTTCACATAACACTATGTCCTAAACAAACTATTAGTCTTAATGAAACTCACTTTAATAAAAAGCATAGGCATCAGAGAATATCTTACCAGTCCTTTCAACATGTACATGCTCGAAAAGAAATCCATTTTATTGAATATATTTTCCTTCATGAAATTAGAGTTATTAAGACTTTTATAAAATTCTACTCATGTCAAATGAAGTGGTGGAGATTCCTATTTACAGGCATAGACCTTCTCGAAGATCACACGCCTTCTGTGTCTTTTTGTGAACCTCTAAAATCACATTCACAAAGATCCTCTATTCAAGATCTTCTTGTGAGATTTAACATATTTGTGATGCTTCTAATAGTGATGAAGATTCATTGTTAAACCATCGCACAGTCATGATGGTTTTCGTAGTCATGATGATCATTGTCTTTTCATCCAGTGTTTGTGATACTGTATACCTTTTAATAAATCAATCTTTTTCAAAACCCAGTCATTGAAAAATCTAATTATCATCAATCACATTTCATTAACATATTTTATAAATAAAATACCTGAAAAATATCATTCATAAATCATACTCCTTTTCCTTGTATTCTAGTGAAAAAATATTCGAGACACATAGAAATGACACCACCTTCATCACTACTGTAATATTGTATTTTAAGTTCACATACTGTTAAAAAACCATGATCAAACTAGTGTGGATTGTAAAAAACATATAATCTATTTCTAGATATTAAATAACTTCATTCTAAATAGAAGATGATAAATAGTGTTGGTTGATAAAAGTATTAATTCCATGTAGTACATTAATGTGATGGAGTTGATGTTAATTTGGAGAAAAAATTAATAAACCCTTTTTTTTCACTCTCCAACGTAAAATAAAGGGATATTTACTAACCTTAAGAAAAACTAAAATCATTATATGAAGGTTTAAAAAAAGATCCTAATAATTTCATGATACACCTCAATCTTTTTAATTAACCCCATATGTAATGTTGGATTAAAATTTGGTGGGTAAAGATGAGTGAAAAATATCCCTAGTGATTGATACATTGAAAAATATTAAGAAATTATCTAATGTTCCCATGAAATATAGAATACATAATCTCATGGGTTTCATGGGTCTAGATATAAGAATCCTATGATATATTATAATTATGTTTCTATGAGGTTGAAATCTCATAGTGGGGAATTAACAACATCACACTTATCAAATGTTTGGGAAACAATTATGTTAATTTCGTGATGGGGGTCTATATGGGTTGGAAGGAAGGGAATCTACTTAAATATTGAAAATGTGAGAAAACAACTAGTATGCTAGAAAAAAGGAATTACATTGTCATAAATCATCTTATTTTCCATTATTTCATCTAGAATGTATAAGGAAACAGTATGATTCAATTCATTAAGCCAAGTATTGTTGATAATAACCAATGACAACAACCTCCAGTGATGAGGAAGAATTGGCCAGGTTATTCCATCGAAACTAATAAGTTCAATCCCAATAATGATGTTGTGAAAGATACACTAGTTATTCTATAACTACCTAGTTACTTATAATATAATATGTTTTCATTCTATAATTAAATAGTTAAATTCATTATAAATGTATAATTAAATTAGTGGTATTTATAGAAATGAATAAATCCATACTAATAGAATAATAACCTTACATACGAGAGTATAAATAAAATTTATGTACCTTATAAGTGATTTTTTTTATATTTTATCATGGAATACTTAAATAAATTTTTTTTAAATGTTGAGTTATGTTTTTGTATTTTTGCGAAACATTAAAGTTTTTTTAAAATTTTATAATTAATATAAAAAATTAAAAGAATGTTAATTTTCATAAAATCGACTCATAAATTAATATATTTTTTTGTATTATTATTATAATATAATTTAATGTGACCTTTAATAATTTTTCAATGTTTTATAAATTTAGTATAAAGTTTAAAATCACTATTTTTCAAATAATAGATGAATCTAATTGAAATTTAATTTTCATATTTTTGGAAAATTATTCTCTAAAAATGGATTTTATTTTTTAATTAAACACATTTTAAAATGGTTAAGGATATTTTTTGTGATTTTTTTAAAATACTTTATTTTTTTTGTGGATATTAAAATATGGTAATTTATAGTATATATACATTAAATGTTATATTTGTTATTCCTTGAGTTATTGTTGATGTAATCACCATAATATATAATTCCACTTCATTATTTTAGTATATTTAGTTATAATTCACACACTATTCACAGTCTTGAGATAAAATATTAATCAAATGAATAAAATAGTGAGAAAAAATCCCTCTCCTCCAAAATAAATATCACGCCTCACATTATCTTATCCTCACACATCCAAATCCTTGTAGATTTCCGAAATAATACCCAATACTCATTCTACGCCTCTTTAAAACATCTAGTACCCTTGGTCTCAAAAAAAAATACCAAATTAAACATTCCCAAGGTGGTTCTCAAGGATAATAACTCCAGAGGAGGTTTGAATTAGTTAGAACGATTTCAAAACTGAGGTAGGTGGCTTTTCATTAAAAATACGCTTTTATATTTATATTTTTACAAAATTCAAGAGGAATGTTTTCGTGGTGCATGTATTCATGTTTTATGACTATATTATAGTTCTTGGGAAATTTTTATAATGAAAATTTTGTCCATGATATCCTTCTAAATCAAAGGGTATGTTTTTGTTAGATTTTGACCACAATTTTGATTCGATGTGTAAGTTTGATGGTTACATCATAATGTAGTAATGTGAGATACATTGTAATTTAGTTGTGAGCATTAAAAATCATAAGGTAGCTACGAGGGTTAAAATAAAATAATTCCTGTCATCATTCAATGTTTTAATATTTTTTCAAATGTTTATGGATTTGTAAGAGAAAATAACAAGCTAAGTTGAATGTTAGAAGAATTTTACTGAAAATAATACATGTTTCATTAAAAAATATTTTAATATGAAATAAATTAAAAAAAATTAGTATCATTCACTTTGTATTATTTTTTGTTGTTATGTATGAATTTTGAACTAATACTCTAAAACACTAAACTGAAAAGATGTTTGAGAATGTAATAATTATATTCTAGTTTAATTAAAGAGATTATATAATGCATAATATTAGGTATTTATAGTTGGTATACGAAAATAGTTTAGATAACATTAAGTGTTTGGATGATATTCATAGAAAACAATAAATTATTTTTACCATAAGGTTGTGTTGAAATAATATAGAAATTATAGATAACCATGTTTCTTCAAAAATTATTTGTATATATAGAATGGTTTTACGTAGATGAAATCTGGAATTTGAAAATAGAGGACACTGAGAGGATGATATCTTTTTTAGAATCCACACTCTTTAATAGTAGGAATTTGAATCGGGGAATTTTTCATAGTAATGGTTTAGTTGATGCATGATATAAACAGTGGTGCCATATATTCCAGAGAATATCCATAGCTACCACACTGTAACATTATGATAGTATTACATTTTATAAGGAAACACCCTCCTATTTCAGTGGATCTTCTGACACGAAGATGGATGAAGGGATGATTAAATCACTTGAAAATATATTTTTTGTCATGGGGTTTCAAAATAATCAAAATTCATGTATTGAAATTTATCATTTTGAAGGTTATGTTGAACAGGGGTAGTCAATGGTCAAGAATATCATGGAAATAGAAGATATTTACACAAAGTAGTGGGATTATTTTAAGAATATTTTTATAAAATATTCTCATGAGGGGGTTCTATTTAGGATGGAAAAGAGATTCCTTGAATAAAAACAATAGGATAAACATTTAGTGGTGATGTATGAAGAAAAATTACCATGATTGGAAATGTACACCCCAAATCATTCTCAGGATCTTGATAGTAGAATCAATCATTTCTAATCACGATTTAAGCAATGCTATTGATGTTAATTGGATTCCCATAAAGTCAATAGTCACGAGAGTCTTGTTTGATGTGCTGAGATGGTAGAAATAAAGTTTTCTTATGATCACATGTACTTTTACAACAAATATGAAAAAATGTTTAGATGGAATGAAATGGGTATGAATAAATTAAAGAAATTTGTAGGTATGAAAATATAGTTTCCATTTTGTGGAATGTATAGTAAAAATACCCCTATAGAATGCCTTAACAAATGTGGGAAGTGTTTATTATGTGGTATGTTTAGACACATGGCCATATATTGCAATGAAAAAAATCATAGTTTGGGGATTTTTATTTCTGATTAGAAAACTATATAGTGTTTAAAATATGGCACGATGGGGAATTGGGAACATAAATACCCAAAGGAGTATCTATATGATAGGAAATAGATAGAATTTATGAATAAATTTGTAGTGAAATCCTATGATACTAATTCAATTGATGTGGGGACAACCAATTAAGTGGTATTAGGTACATTGTTTGTTCCCTTAGATGTTGAATAATTGTTCTTTGATACGGGTTCTACATATTCTATTATATATTATAAAGTAACAATTAATTTCAAAATTTCACCTCATGAAATGAAACTATATCATATTGTAAAAACACCACAGGGAAATATTATGGTAAAAAATAATTATAAGGACAGTCATATTGTAGTATATTGAAAAATATTACCTTAAAACATACTATTTTTCATCAGTATAGTTTTATTTAATTTGTTGTATAGGTTATATTTTTTGTCTATTTTGATAAGATTAAATGTAGAGTTGATGATTGTTTTTAGAAATAGTTTCAATTTGTATACAAGAACAAACCCTTACAACTTATTACATATCAAAAAGCTGATAAATTATTAAAAGATGTAAATGAATGTTACCATGGGTGTATTGTTAAAAATACGGGAACTACTAGATAAATTATGTTCCAGTAGTAAATAAATACTTAGATGCTTTTTCTAGGGATTTGTCTCTTGTTATACATGATTGAGACATTAAATTTACTATTGACATAAATTATGAAGTTATGCCAATTTCAAACACACATTATAGTATGGATCATGTAGAACTTATGGAATTTAAAATTTAGTTGTATGGGATTCTTGAAAAAGGATTCATTCGTCCTAGAACATCACCATGGGGTTCTCATATTTTTCATTTAAAAGAATGATAGTTCAATGATACTTTTCATTGATTGTTGATATTTGAATAATAATACTATTAAGAATAAGTATCCATTGCCTCATATAAATGTAATCCTTGATCAGCTCTAGAGATCTAAGTATTTTTCCCAAATTGAAATGTTATCTATGAAACATCGGCTGAAGGAGAAGGAGGATGACATTCCAAAAAATGCCTTCAAAACTATATATGGGAATTATGAGTTTGTTATTATTCTCATTGGATTTATAAGTTCCCAAACTAAATTTATGGATGTTATTGATATAATATTTCCTGGATATTATATAAATTTATTATTATTTTTATTTATAATATATTGGTTTATTAAAAATTGTATAAGGATCTTGGGAAACATATAAGGATTGTTTTAAAACCCCTTCAATAAAAGAAGTTATATGGGAAATTTTTTATATTGGATTTTTGGAAGCAACCAATTTATTTTTTGGAATATTGTAAATAAGGATGGAATAACAGCTGATCCCACAAAAATAGAAGTTGTTGGTGAATTAAAAATAACTAAAATGTCACTTATACTCATAGTTTTCGAGGATTATCATGCAACTACCGATGATTTGTTAACAAAATTCATGGTTATTTACCATCAAACTATGTTAATGTAAAATCCCAATTAAATAAATAATTAGACATTTTCATATTTATTTATATTTTTAAATTAATTATTTATTTTAATTTAGAGGGGATTCTATGTTTGACGGCTTACCTGATACGCAACAACGGGTTTCATTGAAATCTTACATTGCACACTAATAATATAATATTATTATCTTAAATGATAGTAAATGTATATCTGTTGTATTGGGAGAAATGAATATAACTAATTAAAATTTAATTATACAGGTTTGTTAAATGTTTTAACATTTATCCAATAAAGGTTAGGGGATTAAAATATCAATGAATCTAATTTTAAGCATAAATACTCTAACATTCACTAAAAGGTCGATTTACCACCTTTGAATGTAGAACCCTCTTAAAATCTAGTTTTGGTCATTTTCATATGTTCTATTTTACCGAATAAAATTCTTCTTTTGATTCGGGAAATCAAAATTTACTTTGGGTAAATTTTTTGGTATTTTTCTACCAAGTTCATTTTATAATGAATAATGAAAATACTGCATTTTAATTCAAATGTGCATTTTAATCTATATTATTTATATGGTTATATTATATATTTCATTGGTTTAATGTGTAATTAGAATATAATTTTACCATTTAATCAAATGTTTTTAGTTTTAATTAATTTTTCTATGAAATTGGACATAAACAAGTATCAATTGTTTGATTGTAATTGTTTCTTAAAAACACACTATTTGTTTTGACAATGGGACATAATTTTAAATTTATTAATGAAAATTCTATTTTTTGAATTTGTTAAAATATAAATCATTTGTAAATTTGGAATATCAAATTATGATTATACTGAATTTTTGGTATTTTTCTAAAAAACATCAATTTTTTATGAATAGTTAATCAACTTGTTAGTAGTTTAAAAACAATATTTTTCATTTAAATGAAATTTTACCACTTTTTTGAGTTGAATATCGAAAAACAAACATACATGGTTATTATTAGTAAGTAAAATTTGGTTCAATAAGAAGAAAATAATTTTTAGTGAATACTAACTTTTGACTTTTATTTACCGCGGTTAAAGGTAAATAGGGTAATTTCGGGATAAAATAATATTATAATAATAAAAAAATTTCTTATCACTTGTATTAACCTTATTATATGAGTCATGGCCGACAATCGGCAACCATGGGTCAATTTGGGGACCCCATGGAGCCACTAAAGAGTGGTAATGACACATTATTTTAAATAAGTTAGAGTAAAGAAAAAAATGACCTAAACAAAATCTTTTAGTAAATTATTTTTTACATGGGGTTATATAAGTTATATTTTTGACTAAAAATATTATTTGGAAGGATAATAATATTTCATACATCATGGTATTTTTGTATAATTTTTAGACATCAAATAAATTAAATTATTTATGATACTAAAATGATGCCGTATTTAACTCATTAATAAATAATTTAAAAAAATAAAATTATAAATATTAATATAACATAAAAAACATTTCTTATTTTTATTGGATGAATCTATTTAGACCATGTGTCATCTTATATCTTACCTTAATTAGTATTTTAACATTACAAACCGAAAATCATATTATAATAAAATAATATTTTCACACATTCATAAAGAACCCCTCCTCCCCCTTATAAAAAACCCTCACTTATATCCCATTACTCACACCTCTAAATCACCTTGGATAAACCATCCCCTGAAAAAATAATCTAATAATATCCCTATATTCCTCCTAGAATCCTTAAAATTGGAAGAAGGCACTTCAACAAGTCATTTTGGTTCAAACCAAAGGGAGTTACTCGAATTAAAAGTAACGAATTCTCTTAAATTCTCTTCTTTTATTTTACCTCTTCAACCCCTACAATATTTTAATTTCTTAATTTTATAACAAAAATAGTATCCTCAATGTACTAGGATGTTGTTATGAAATAATTATAACATCACTTACACACAATTCCATCTAATTGGTAAATAACATACTGTTTATGTGGACTACAAACTAACGCCTCATGAAACAACGATTGTTTAATTTTATCCTACCACATATTATGGTGGCCATTATGATGACACTGTATTTAAATATTTTATATAAAATGTTTATGTTTTTTATGATTCTTTATTTTTAATTTATATAATACCTTTATGGTTTCTCTTATGAGTAAATGGGATAATTTCATTTGAGGAAGTGCAGACTACGACCCCCACAACGTGATATGAATCATTCTTACCAAACGTGGGACATATAAAAGATGGATTTATTGAAATAATAAATGATATTATACATTAATAATAATAAAACTATTTATAAATATGTTTTCATTCCATTATATATGAAATTGAAATGAATGTAGTGTTCATGTGTACGTATGGCTTGACGTCTCCATGAACGGTGCATTTCATTTCTTACCTCTAAATGTTATGTAGTATTATAAATACATATATATACTGGATATATATGATATATAAATCATGAATATTATTATGGAAATAATTTAATCTTGACCACATGGATAACTTGTTATTATAATGTATAAATTGTTTATTCCAGTACCAAATATTGACAAAAAACATTATTAGCATAAATGATTAATTAATGTTTATAACATGGTATTATTTGATTTAAAAGGAATAATAATATTTAAAAAGGTTCTTAATCACGTATAAATTGACATAAGTTTATTATTCAGGAAGAACAAAGAACAAACAAGCCATGTCAGACAGGAGTTAATGGATTTCTTATCTCACTTTCAATTCCGTGAGATTTCCATTGTACACCACATATTTTTTGCATGTGGTGTATTGTGTACTTTAATTTGATATATATTATACTTATTCTCTTTATATTCATGGTATTATGTTATTCATTTTTTTTCATTAACTTTTGGTCAAATGACTTGATTGATTACAACGTGGCAAGGGATTTTCATCTCACTTTTTATTCCCATGAGATACCTTTTATATTTGACACTATTTTTTTGTGTATATAAAACCGAATATTTTATTAGTTGTGTAATATAATTCGATTTATGAATATTTACATCTTCATTTTATGATCCTTCTTTCATGGGTTGTATGTTTTGTAAGTTACCAAATCATTAAGGGAATATTTTAACCCAATTTTTATTCCTTCTGTTAGTCATATAATTATAAATATATCGAGATAGGATTACGTGTGGAATCAATATTTAATTATTTATGTTGTAATTTCCACTCCCATTTATGAGGATATACATTTGATACACATATTAAATCCATTTATAAATTCTCAAGTCATCGATATGAACATGATAAAAGTAATTTTAACTCAATTTCCATTCATTGAGTTAAACATACAAGTCATTGATTTTGTCAAAAAAATATTATGTGTGAATTTTCTGTGATTTATTGGCACTGAATATCCAAATAACATTGAATGCATTTATATTTTTCACTCATTATCGTGAAATAGATTTATCTTTAACCTAAGGATACAATTTTTATAAGAGATTTCATGTCAATTTACTTACATTTGAGACTTAATTGTTGTTATGCACTAATTCACTCTTATATAGTGTATATACTGTCATTTGGAATATAATATAATGAATCCATTTATTCGCATGATATAATAACGTTTTGATTCAATGTTATTCCTCAATTATTTTTATTCAGTAGTCTCTCATTTGGTTAAAACAGTTTAACTAAAATATCATTTTAAATTTTTTAATGATTTATTCATCTAAATATATATAATTAATGTACATGTTTTGAAATTTTTTTAGTATTTATATATATGATCAATAATTTTTCAAATGATAATATATTTAATATATTCAACATGGTATGGGATAATTTGATTCAAAAATATAATCATTAAATGTTATAAATGGTTTTGAAAATGATTTGTTAAAAAATTGTTTATTTCAATATCTTGTTTTGATAAATTGTGATTGAAATGTGGAAATGTTATCTTTTCATTATTCTTGTGTTATGTGTTATGAATTTGTTATGAAACTTGGGAATTTTTTACTTATATGAGTGGTTTTGTGATAAACATAGGGTGAGTGATCACAAGATAGCTCTTCAATGTATTGGGTAATATGCTGGAGGTAAACGTTAATTATCTCCTAATAGATTTAGGGAATATTCTGTGATGGGTATTCGAAATGTGTCTCTCTATGTATCTGTGATATCTATAATGTAATTACGATATGAATGCCATAATTTTCCTTTATGATTTTTTAAATCTGTGTTTTATTCATAAATATTATGATTTCGTAAGTTATATTATGATTGAAAAGTATTGGATTCGTTGATTTGTATTTATTGATGAGATAATGTTTTCCTTCCTTAATTTATAACCCTTAATGTTCTTTTTAATGCTCATCCCATGTTTTTGAAATGTTTTGCGCAGGAGTTAAAGATGAATAGGGTCAATGATGCTATCATGGAAAACTCATGATGTCTAAAATATGGAACTATATATTTTTTAAGAGTTTTTATTTTATGAAAAATGGAAACAGGGTTGTAGTGTCTACTTGTAATATTAAATTTGTTATGAAATAGTTGTGGCCTAATTATTTAAAATACTATGCTTGAAAAGATATTCAATGGGAATTCTTGACATAATTCAAAATTATTTATTGTTTAATGTCTGGTCCTTATAGTTTACATAAATAATGGTTATCTTTTTTGGATACAAGACATGATATTTTTTCATGATCTAAAAAGAAGATTGGTAAATATTATAGTTTAGTATTTTCATTCTAGAAATAAAAATCCTTCCATCTACTATTATGTTGTATTTAAGTGAATTTCATTTTTTCTAATGCAAAATGATTAGGAATATATTCTATGTTGTTCCAAGTGTTTGTGAAATCAACTATATCAGAAAAAATTAAGAATGCATAAAATAAAGGTCGTGAGTTATAAAAAAGGTATAATTGGTTAAAGAGGATATGTTTCCATAATTTAACATTAATAAATATTTATTTTTTATATTTTGGATGATATTATATTTAATTTGTGATTAATAGTTAACGAAAGAGTAATTAATTGAAGCTCTAAGCTCCCTATACTTATTTCATCTTGGTAGCACTGTGATGTACAGAGACCATCGAATGTATTACTGGTGGGATGAAATGAAATTATATATTTCTGATTTTAAAATGATATTATTGAATTTATAATTGGATAAGTTAGAGTTACAACTACAAAAGGGTATGCTTCAGCAGTTCCCAGTTCTATAGTTGAAATATGAAATTATATCCATTAATTTCTTATAGGGACTACAAAACACTACTTGAGATATTAATGATATTTGGTTATTGTTGATTGAATGAATAAATCATCACATTTCTTCCTATTCAAGATAATTTGTATTTATATGAGCTTTATTGATTGTTCCCTAAAGATATATTCAAGTTAGATGTTGTTCCACTCTCTATTATATCTGACCATGATCTAAGGTTCACTTATAACTTTTGGAAAGGACTTCATAATTCATTATGCACATAATTAAATTTTAGAATATCCATTCATCCCCAATATAATAGACAATATGATTGAACACTTAAGACCTTTAAAGACATGTAACATGCTTGATCAATGGATTTCTACGGAAGTTGGGATCATCATATTTCTTTAGTTGAGTATTCTTATTAAAAAAGATTTCATTTTGATATTCAGATGGAATGTTTTGAAAAATATAATGGAATGTAGTGTCAAACTCCCTCATTATTGGGTGAGGGTAGGGAAAGTAATTTTATGGGACCAGAATTAATAGTGGATGTGGACGAAAAAATAAATATGATCCAATAACGTATAAAGATATCTTAGATAATGTAGAAAGGTTAAACATATAACTGGAGGAATAAAATTTCTTTTGAGGTAGGAGATCATGTTTTCCATAAAATATCTCAATGGAAATGTATTGTGTGTTTTGGTATGATTGTAAAGCTATGTATTTGTTTTATTCGACCTCTGGATGTCTTGTAAAATATGGACTAGTTTCTTATCCAGAAGCCTCTTCTCCCATTTTATCATAGGTACAAAATTTTTTTCATGATTAGATGGTAAGAATGTATGTTCCATATTCATTTCATATTTTGATCCCAGAAGTAGTTAAACTACTTAAGAATCATTACATTTATGAGAAAACTACTGATATTATTGAACATTATGATAATATATTGTGGAATAATTTAATTCACAAGGTTACAGTTTTGTGGAGAGGCCACATGGTTGAATGAGAAACATGGGAATACGAAAAAGATATGAGAGAATCGAATCCTCACTTTCTTAATAAGTAAATAAAAAATTTGAGGAGACAATTTCCAAAAGGTGGATAGAATTTGACAAACCTGGTCCATATAAAATAATTTTATTCCATTATGGAATTAAATAGTTAAATTAATTATAAATGTATAATTATAAAAGTAATGTTCATAAAAATTAAATAATATATTATAATATAATATTAACCTCAACCCTAGGAGAATAAATTAAAATTTTGTATCTTTTCGGTGATAATATGATATATTTATATCATTGAATAAGTAAATAAATGTTTTGAAAATGATTAATTATGTGTTGTTGTTTTTGTGAAACATAAATGTATAATTATAATTTTATAATTAATATAATGAATTAAAATTAAATTAATCATCATTAAATAGATTCATAAGATAATTTTTTTTTCATATTATTATAAGATAATTTTATAAGACCTTATTTTTTTAATGTTTCATAAAATCATTTATAATTTTAAAATTTATTATCTTCAAATAAATGATAATTTTAATTAAAAATTTAACTAATTATATATAGAAAATTATTTTCATAAAATGGATTTTATTTTTCAATAATACTCATTAAAAAATGCTTAGGGTGATTTTTTGATTTCTCCAGAAATACTTGAATCGTTTTTGAATTTTATAATATAGTAATTTATAGTGTATATACATTATAAGTAAATACAATATTCATTGATTGTTTGACGATGAAATAATAATAATCTTAAACTCCAATTAATTATTTTATTATCGTTAGTAATAATTATCAAACTATTTATAGTCTGGTGCCAAAATAGCATTCTAATGAATAAAATAATGACAAAACACCCATTTCCTCCCCTGTAAATTCCACCCCTCACAACCTCTTATCCTCACACTTCCAAATCCCTTAACCATGTTAAAATGCTACCCAATAATTTTTCAAAACCTCTCCCCAATGTCCAAGATCTGATGGACTTGAATGAAAATAAAATCAAATATTCTTATAGAGGTACTCAAGTATAATAATTCAAGGGGAGGTTTGAACACATTTAATGTGATCCAATCCTTAAGTAAGGTAACTTTTCTGAAAAAATGATCATTTAAATTTAAAATTTATCAAAATTCAAATTTAATTATACTTATGATGAATGTATTTGTTTTATATGATTACATTATATTTATTGATATTTATTTATGGTGATGGATCGTTATGTTCTATCCCTTCAATGCATTAGTTATTTTTATGTTGGATGTTGATTGTAATGGATATACCAAGTGAAAAAATGATAGTTTCATCATAATGTATCCAAGAGGGGTACATTGTATGGTAGTCAAGAGGATTAAACATTCTAATGTAGCCATAGGGGATACTATCATTGGTACATATAGTAAAAAAATTCACCCTAATTTACAAAATTGGTTTATTTATGTTTACCATGATTCATGGAATCCTCATGTTTTAACAAAATAAGTATTTGTTACATTTTAGGGTGATAATTTTATCATTATTTTATTTATAAATATTCATGTACTGATGATTTTATTTCATTTTTTTTGTCCCTTACTATGTTTTTTGTGCTCATCCCATGTTTTACACTTTTTTTACAGGGTTTTAGCATTGGTAAGATAAAAAATATTCCATGTTGAATATTGTGAATTATTTTCATAAAAAGATGTTATAATTTATTAATTTTTTTTATTTTAGTACAAATGGACGTTATTATAGTATTAAGCACTTTCTATTCTTATAGGTTTTTATGAATGAATTATGACCTAATTATCTAAAACTTTAAACCTAAATGATCTTCGGAAATGTAAGTAGTGTATGCTAGTTTAATTGACTAGATTATATAATTTAAAAGGATGGGTGTTTATATATTAATTAAATGAGAGTGAAAATAATATTTGATTCTGGTTTTATGAATCATTTTAGATTATCCATGTTTAGTATAAAACCACTTCAAAAAATGAATGTGATGGTATCATTCAGAATGAAAAATGGAACAATTATTACATCCCAAGAATATATCCCATCCCCTATCATTTTTTTTGGGATTAATTACCATAAAAACATTGTGATAATTTCATTATAATAATTCTATGATATTATCTGAATGGATTTGTTTTCCTTGTATAGATCCAATATAATTTTTTGACAGAAATAAATTACCCTTTTTATCACAAATCCCAATCAATTTCAATACTCATGAAATGACTTGGATGAATCCCAATTGGATTCAACAACTTAAAAATATATTTTATTTTTTTTAAAAAAAATTATCCATGTAAAAAAGATTAAGACTATTGAAAATATAATCATTGATGACATTCCAATTGTACGTGAGTTCAATTATGTTTTTCTTGAAGCATTTTCCAGTCTTCCTCCTAGATGAGATTTTTAGTTCTCAATTGATCATATACCGAGAGATTTATTTATTATATAAGAACCCATATATAATATCCACTATTTAACTTTGTGAGATAAAGAACAATCTATATTAAAAACATGATAAAGGTTTTATATGCCCTTGTGTTTCACTATCGGCTGCATCGATCCTTTTTGTTAAAAACAATGATTGGTTAATGATCCTATGTATTGATTATCATGATCTCAAGAAGATCATGGAAGAGAAATATCATCTTTAATCATGGATTTAAAACATTTTTAATCATACAAATCAATACCAATACATTTTCTAGGTGGATCTGTGGTAGGGATATTGTTCAATTAATCTGAATAAAGGGATATCACCAAGTCCACATTTCAATCAAGGTATGAGAACTGTGAATTCATTGTGATTACTTTTATACTCAATAATTCTCTGGTTATCATCATTTACTTAATTAATATGTTTTTTAGGATCACATTGACATATTTTGTGTAGAATTTATAGATTATATTATTATCTACCAAAAATCAAAGAGGAATATGAGTATCATTTGAAAGCTATACTAATGACAAAGTATAAATGAAATATTTATGTGAAGTATAGTAAATGTGAGTTATGGATGGGGAAAGTATCATTACTATGGAATGGTATCAATAGTGAAATTATAAATTTGTATTCTCAAAAAATAGTGGCAATAAAAGGATGTCCTAGACCCACACCTGTGATAAAAATACATAGATTCCTTGGACAAGTTTTGTACTATTTACAATTTGTGAGACACTTACCCTGATTTTCATGCCACAAACCAATATAACATAAAAGTGTGTCATGTTTTTATAGGATAATGAATTCGAAGAGATATTTTAGGAGTTAAAAAATATGTTAATCACTAAACATGTACTCACATTAATCAATAGTGGGAATGGATTTTTGATATACAAAATTTCATACAAAAACTGTTAGGTTGCGTGATAAATAAATATTAAAAAATAATAGGTTATTCTTCAATCCAATTAATTATTCTTGAGTAGAACTATTTTGTGTGTGATCAATAATTAGGTGTAGTGATCTTCATTTTGAAGATTTAGTAAAATTAATTATATGGGGAGATGTGTGACATATCTAGAAATCATAAATTTCCCAATAATATATTCAAAATAGGATATAAGGATTCAAAAATCAATTAGGTTATGAATGATAAATAATTTATTTTTTTATATCCATTATTATACTTTTAAAGCTATGAATATAGTAGGATCTCTGAGTAGAAATGATGCAGCATCCTTATCCTTGATGATGATTTTAATGGATACAATATTCTTGATGATTAGTAGGTCAGAATGGGTAATAATAAAATATATTCATCATAACCTTCTCAAATAATATCTCAATTATCTATTATTGACATGTACATAGAGGCATAAATAGTTAATTAATTCCTATTGAAAAGGTATAAAATATTATAGAGTAAATTTTATTTAAATATTAATTTAGATATTTATGAACATGAATATTTATCCCATAAAAAAGTGATAAAAAGGGAACTTCTAGATTGTGTTCAAAGATAATCCTTTTCAATTAATGTAGGAATCACTATGATTTGTAGTGATCTGAAAAAAACATATAGTGGGATATCTTAATGAGGGAGATTACATAATTTGTATCTCAATGTCAGTATGCGAAGAAGTCTTGGGTGAATGCAATATTTCTATTATTATAAAGAAACCATTTACTATACAAATATGGAAATTGGAAAACTAAAAAATGGATTTCATAGTAGGACTCCCCAAGAAATTATATGGAAATAATTACATATAGGTGGTTTTTGGTCCTCTTACATAATCTACATATATTTTTTCTATCAGCAAATATTTCACTGCTGACTAACTCACCATGATATACCAAATATAAGGGATACTAATAAACTGAGATCCACTCGTAATTTTATCTTATTGAGATTAAAGGATTACCTAAAGGTTCTAGAGAATACATATATAATAGTTGGATATAGATTTTATTTTCAATATGGTTTACTACCCTCATATGGATGGTTTGTCGAAAAGAACCATTTAAACTATAGAGGATATACTATGATCTTTTTCATTTATTTTCTAATAATATTTGGATCAAAACCATCCCCTAGTGGAGTTCTTATAGAAAACTTATCTTTCATTTTATTATTCAATTGGGACCGTATGAGGATTTTTATGTGAAGCGGGTCCATACTCTAAAATACTATGAACAATTTGTGGAGTGAATACTGATGGGACAATATCTTATCCAGTATTTTATATATTATGATTAAACTATTTACATTCATATGAAATCTACACAATGTTGACTGAATATATACGTAGAAAGTCATTTATGAGAGCTTGAGTTTTTTGTTAATGATAATGTCTTTCTTATTATATAATTGTGTAAGATGTCCCTTAGTTTTGGGAAGAACGTAAATATTTTACCATGAAACATCATCCAATTTTATATACTTGATCACATTTGAGATATGTAATATTAATTAGAACTCCCACAAAACCTATGTCCAATATATGATGTGTTCCATGTATACCTCTTATGGAGTTACGTAGAAGACCACTAACATGTAATAATTCCAATAGTGTTACAATTGGTTAACAATCATTGATACGAGGAGATTCTAGTGAAGATCTTAGATCGTAGAGATAGGGTTTGTTAAACCAGACAATACACCTAGACATTGTACTATAGTTGAACAAAAATTTTGATGAAGAATATAGTGAATTTGAAGAGTAAATAAATTTAAATTACCCTATTTGTTTCATTGTAAGAAATGAATTATGAAGGTTGATGTTTTTAAATAGGGGAATAATGAAATGGCCTCAATTTTTATAAATTTTAAACCCTTATTAAATAAATTAATTTTTTTAAGTAATTTTATTATAGAAAATGTAGTCACTAAATTTTTTATTTTTTACTTTTATATCCAATCAAATTTATAATATCATTAACCATCATAACCATTTATAATAGTGTTGTAACACCCCAAGATTTCATAGTGTGTTATTTCTTCAAAATAATTCAATAACATGCACTACAAGCAACACCGAGTTCAATTGCACCATGACTTACCAAAAAAAATCCATTAAAAGAGGTCATGAATAGCATTAACTACATTTTTAACTTTATATAATCCTTATAATTTTAGAATCCATATTATGAGTTTCTTAGTCATAATGCAAGAACAGATTCATTTTCAGTATTGCACTTTTATCAACTTTTGATAGTGAAACCTTTTTAAATACAATATTTTAAACTTTTTGACTAAATGGAGACATCAAAAAAATTTAAAATGAAACATCCCAAGCTTCCACGGTACGCTTTCCTTTGAATAAAACAGTAGCGTGTGTTGTACGCAACGTCGAGTTTTAACACACACCACAACCGATCAAACTAGCCGTTATGAATAGTAATACCTACTTTTTGAAATTATATATATTTTATATTTGAAAATGGACTTCATTTTTGGATTCGGAATATCGAATTTAGCCAAAGGTGAAATTTTGGTACATTTCGGATAACTTTCATATTTTGATGAATAGTGAAAATTACTAAATTTTAATTAAAAACAACTTTTTTAATCAAAATAATTAATAGTGATAAATTATGAATTTGAGTGGTTTTAAAGTATATTTAGAATATATTTTTACTGTTTAATATTATTTTGGTCATTGGACATAATTTTACAATTAAACCGAACATAAACAAGTGTCAATCTTTTGATAGTTATTACCTCTTAAAAACACGCTTTTTGTTTTGACAGTGGGAATTAATTTTAAATTAATTTCTGCCACTTCTGTGTTTTGAATTTAGAAAAATGGATTCCATATTTGGAATCAGGATGTCCAAATTGTGTAAATAGGTAACTTTTATATTTAGACATTTTGAATAATTACTGTGGTAAATATTTTATTTACCATGGTTAAGGGTAAATCCGGTAAATAAGGGTTAAAAAATAATATTATAATAATAAAAAATTACCCTAAAACGTGTCCTAACCTTATTGGTGGAAACATACCCGACCATGAGCATCCATGGGTCAATTTGGGGACCCCTTGGAGCCACTTGTATGTGGTAGGGACACTTTATATTAATAAAGTTAAAATAAAAATAAAAATGGCATAAGATTACATCTTATAGAAGAACAATTTTTACATAGGGTTATACATGTTGGATTTTCGATTATAAATATTCATTAGAAAGATAAAACGATTTCCTACATAATGATATTTTATTTATAATTTTTAGACATCAAATAATTGAAATTATTAATGACACAATAATGATGCAATGTTTACCTCATTAATAAATCATTTAAATAAATAAGATTATAATGATTAAAATATTATCTAAAACCTGTCCAATTCTTATTGGTTGATGTTATTTAGAATATGAGTCATCTTATATTCGACCTCAATGATTTTTGGACCATTATAAACCGAATATAATTATATTATAAAGTAATACTTTCACTCTTTCCTAAAGAGCCCCTCTTCTCCCTTATAAAAGGAGACCACTTCTACTCATTCCCCAAACCTCTCAAGCCACTTGGCTCGTCCAAAATCTGCCCAACTAAGCTCCCCACATCCCTCTCCTCCTCCTTGAAGCTTTCCCTTAGGCAGAAAGCATTTCAAGAAGTCCTTTGGTTCCAACCAAAGTGAGTTACCTAAATTAAAGGTAACGATTTCTCTTAAATTATTTTCATTTATTTTGCTTCTTCAACCCCCAAACTCTTTTTATTTCCTTTCTTTTGTAACAACACCAGTATCCTCAATATACTAGGATGTTGTTATAAGAAGGATTCAAACTACACATACACACAACTCCATCTAATGGATGATGAACATAATGTTTCTGTGGATGGCAAACTAACGCCTCACGAAACGATGATTGTTCAAATACATCTTACCGCCTCTCATGGTGGACATTATGATGGCACTGTAATTAAATATGATATTAATGATATATATTTTATATATAAGCTTCTGTAATTCCATTTTATTTCATACCATTATTCGTTTCATGTTGTATATACATACGATAATTTCATTTGAGGAAGTGCGGACTACCGCCCCCTTAAAATGATATGACTCGTTCATACCACACATGGAACGTATAAAGGATGGTGTTAATGAACTTAAGTAACATGTATAAAATATTATATTATAATGGAATAGTAATATACCTATGTATCATTTGAATTTGATTCTTTTAAAAAAAATTAAATGGAAGTAGCGTTCGTGCGTACGTACGGACTACCGTCTCCACGAACGCGATGAGATTCATTCTCCATCGTATCCATTCAAGTATAATTATCATTTGATGATTTAAAAATGAAGTATAAGGACTTGATACCATTCAGGATTTGAATAATATACAACTTATCCTTTACAAACATGTCTTACGTAACAAAACATACAAAAGCAAACAAGTAAGTTCACACCCGAAACAGCGATAATACTAAGATATTATTATCAAATCAATATTAAAAGATCATATATGATATCATATTAAAGTATATGATTCTTGTATAATTTAATAACAATTATTTCACCATTATACAGGAGGTTAACCTACCCCAACCAAGGAAAAGTACAAGGTAAGGGTTATTTCACAATCTCTTCATTATCCGAGGTTGTTTATACGTAATAATCTACTGGGATCACTTTATCATCCACATCCATGTTTCTTAGAAATGTATTTCAAAACATTTTTACTATTTACTAAAATATGATTTAAAGTCATTTATACCCTTTTTGACTTTTATAAGTGGTTTATAAAGGAATCTTTCCGGCATTTTCAAAACAAGGTCCTTTTTAACCTTTTCGACAGAATTGAGGTAAGAATGTTTTTTTTAACTTATACGGCGGGTGCGGTTATTTTAAGCCGTTATAAAATCTTCAAAGCTTTCCATACAATCTTATAAAAATATTTTCAAAGAAAATGTTTTATTTTATATGGATCTTAAATGATTTCAAAATAAAAGGAGATATTTCTTTAAAAAGAATTTTGATTTCATCTATGTCAACATCCTTTGATGGATTTTAAGATTATTTGAAGTTGATTTATTATGATACAAAACTTCTATATTATATTGAAGGTTTTGTGATATGTTTGACTATGGATGTGCTATTTTTTATACCATTCATAGTTTATGGTGAAATTATTGACATTTCGTATACTAGTTTTAATACGAATGTTTATGTTATGTTTAAACCTTTTCATATGGGAATGCATTGGACTTAATAAGTGATGGGTGGAGCCCTCTATAGCTCCTCGATGCATCGGTAGGTCTCATGAGACAAACTAGTGTCTTGGCACAAGGCCTTGACAAAATCTTATTTGTAGTCTTGGCACGAGGCCTTGGATATGTGGTTATGATAGTCTGGCATTATGCATTCCAACATTATGAAAGTGGTTATTGATTTCGCATGTGATTATTCGATTAGTAGAATATCCATGTGAATAAGTAAATGGAATTATTTCATTTTACTTTTTCCGTACTATGTTGAAGTTCATGTTTAAAAGGCTTTTGTTTTATTAATTCATTGCCTTAAATGTTTATGCTTATTTTGAATGTTCCGCTATATTGTTATCATTACTGGGCATTTGAGCTCACCCCTTTTCTATGTTTTATTTTTCCCAGGTAGTGAAGAAGTAAATTATGATTGACTTGCAGGGATATTATGAGGGGTTAATAGTGTGGATATGAAGACTTTGTTGTTGTAGTAGTTTTTTACTTTGAAATGTAATGTAAAACATTATGAATATATCTAGTGTTTCCAAGGCTACTAAACCAATCGGTCTTTCGAGATTTGATCTTTCTTGTGATCATGCCAATGTTACGAAGTAATGCACCGACTCTGGGTAGCTGGGGTCGGGGCGTTGCAGTTGGTATCAGAGGAAGTTTAGTACAAACCATGGAAGCTAGATTTAGATAAACTCTGATTAGAGCACGTAGACCTAAGATGAACTTTGAGGATTAGTATAGAAGAACTTCCTAGAATTTTGGTATTGTAGAGATTTTGTGAGTTTTCCGAGCAATACATCCCTGTCTGGATACGAGCAGGTAGAGGCAGCTCTGGCACAGATGTACCTAGGGGTAAAACCCGAAAACACCGCTTTGAGCTAGACTCGAACGGGAACTGGTGCACGACAACGGGCCTTGCTGCACTCTTGGTTACGACACTCCTGGGGGATATGCTTAGGATAACTCTCATTTTCTTTACAAATCATTATGAAGAGTTTATGAGTATATACTTCCTCAAAGAAAACATTTTTATGATTATGGATTATATCCATAAATAGTTCAATTTATGTTAAGTGTTTTATAAGTATGGGATTATGTATTTTGATTCATAAACTGATATAGTGTATGCCATTGTTTAGAAATGGCGCCCAGTAGAAGAAATGAGAAATCCAGAAATACACATGATCCAGAGAGAAGGAAGGATCATATCTTTCATGGTCTTAAGCTAGAATTTATAAGAGGAATAGTCCCCCATGTATTATCATCATGTGAAAAATAATATCATGTGTTGATAAGATAAGTAAAGAGTTTACTGAGTCATATGGATTTGAAGGGAAGCAAGAGAAGAAAAGGATGGAAGAGAGAAAGATGGATAAAGGGATGAGGGAAAAGAAGAATTTTCCCATATGTGGTAACTGTGGAAAGAAACACCCTGGAACTTTCCTGAAAGGAATGGGAGTTTGTTATAAGTGTGGAGGAAAAGGGCACAAAGTACGTGACTGCAAGGGTAAGAAAATGGTTTCAAATGTACAATGCTTCATTTGCAAGGAGTTTGGACACTATGCGAACCTATGTCCCAGTCATCAGAATATGCCTCAAATGATGTTATCGGATAATAATCAAGTTATGATACTACCACAGATGAAGAGGAATGATTAGTGTTCTTATGTTGATTATGTCAATTGAGTGTTGTATCAATAATGTACTTGTTACAATAATCATGGAGTATATAAAGATTGTACTGCAGTACTATTTCATTAAGGACTTGAGATTGTGTGGAACAAAGGAAAGTGACTCAATAGAAAATAAATATTTGGAAAATATATGGTTGAGAGAATGATAAATCATAATATAGTTCTGATACTGAGGTAGTGATTTTGGAATAATCTGTGATTGTTTTGGATAAATTATATTGGATATTCTTGACTACCCTGGAACTGATTAATGATTTGTATATTCCATCATTTTTGGGGTTTAAAACATTTTTTGGATTAATGAAGTATATCCAGCTTTCTATATGGAATAAGGGAGCATGAATGTAATCAATAAGGAATATGGTAATTCAGGATGTTTCGGTGTATTAAACGAATACATGATGAAGGTATTCATATGCTATTACGGGGTAAAAAGGTTCTACATTATGTTTACCTCACTTATAAATGTTGGACTGTGAGTTTGGATAGAAGTATTTTGGATAGTTCTAGTTTGGATTATTTTGGATTGCCATAAAAGGACAACCCGGAGGTCGGGCGGCAACCCGTCGCTTCCGGCAAGGCTGCAAGACTTGAACCTGCAACCGAAGGGCGACAAGGGTGTATCACCTACCACTGTCCCAAGAAATGTCCTGGATTAAATAATGTAGTTTTTTTAAAATATCTGGTAGATGAATTATAAATTCGTTTATTTTGGAACCCTATATGAATAGTATAAATAGAATTTTTTTTACGAGTGAAAGATGAGTTTGTGGTTGAAATTTATTAATGGATAAAACTCTAATTATAAAGTAAGTATATCTCCTTATGATCTTAGCCAATCTCATAAATAAATTCTTCAACATTAAGAAAAGCAAGTTAGAACAAAAATGTTTTCCTAGATGGTACCTTAAATCATCACTAATTTATGGCTTTGGGATTGTTGGCCTTTTCATAGCCATGTTCTATACCACTCTCCATCAGATAATTGATGGTTAGATTTCTCTTCCATATCCATATTTTCCTACATGGAACCCTAGTATGTGTTATTTTCGGTAATCTTCATACTTTCGACTCTTTATTTTAAATAGAGGCCTCGTTAATTCATTTTTCGATGTGGGATTTCAACTAAGATATTTTGAAACGTCAAAAATGTGTTATCCCAATACCCTATATTTTGTTGAACCGATGGTACTTCAAATCATCATAGATTGATGAGTTTAAGGACCTCAATTATACACTTGTTTGTGATTGATGACCTCAATCACTACCTATAAATATTTACGTTTTTCCTCCAATTATATATCTCTAATTGCCACCAATGTTCTCCTAATCGAGATCATAATTTGGTGGTGACCCTTTCATTTCTCTTTTCCTCATATTAAGACTAAATTTTAGTAACCCAATTTCCGATGTGGATTTTCCCACAAATATATTATCTATTTTAAACCTTTTATTTTCGAAGAACAATTTCAAATTGCGAGGACGCAATTTATTGAAGGAGGGGAGAATGTAACACCCCAAGATTTCATAGTGTGTTATTTTTTCAAAATAATTCAATAACTTGCACTACAAGCAACACCGAGTTCAATTGCACCATGACATACCAAAAAAAAGCCATTAAAAGAGGTCATGAATATCATTAACTACATTTTTAACTTTATATAATCCTTATAAATTTAGAATCCATATTATGAGTTTCTTAGTCATAATGCAAGAACAGATTCATTTTTAGTATTGCACTATTATCAACTTTTGATAGTGAAACCTTTTTAAATACAATATTTTAAACTTTTTGAATAAATGGAGACATCAAAAAAATTTAAAATGAAACATCCCAAGCTTCCACGGTACGCTTTCCTTTGAATAAAACAGTAGCGTGTGTTGTACGCAACGTCGAGTTTTAACACACACCACAACCGATCAAACTAGCCGTTATAAATAGTAATACCTACTTTTTGAAATTATATATATTTTATATTTGAAAATTGACTTCATTTTTGGATTCGGAATATCGAATTTATCCTAAGGTGAAATTTTGGTACATTTCGGATAACTTTCATATTTTGATGAATAGTGAAAATTACTAAATTTTAATTAAAAACATCTTTTTTAATCAAAATAATTAATAGTGATAAATTATGAATTTGAGTGGTTTTAAAGTATATTTAGAATATATTTTTACTGTTTAATATAATGTTGGTCATTGGACATAATTTTACAATTAAACCGAACATAAACAAGTGTCAATCTTTTGATAGTTATTACCTCTTAAAAACACGCTTTTTGTTTTGACAGCGGGAATTAATTTTAAATTAATTTCTGCCACTTCTATGTTTTGAATTTAGAAAAATGGATTCCATATTTGGAATCAGGATGTCCAAATTGTGTAAATTGGTAACTTTTATTTTTAGACATTTTGAATAATTACTGTGGTAAATATTTTATTTACCATGGTTAAGGGTAAATCTGGTAAATAAGGGTTAAAAATTAATATTATAATAATACAAAATTACCCTAAAACGTGTCCTAACCTTAATGGTGGACACATACCCGACCATGAGCATCCTTGGGTCAATTTGGGGACCCCGTGGAGCCACTTGTATGTGGTAGGGACACTTTATATTAATAAAGTTAAAATAAAAATAAAAATGGCATAAGATTACATCTTTTAGAAGAACAATTTTTACATAGGGTTATACATGTTGATTTTCGATTATAAATATTCATTAGAAATCTAAAAATATTTCCTACATAATGATATTTTATTTATAATTTTTAGACATCAAATAATTGAAATTATTAATGACACAATAATGATGCAATGTTTACCTCATTAATAAATCATTTAAATAAATAAGATTATAATGATTAAAATATTATCTAAAACCTGTCAAATTCTTATTGGTTGATGTTATTTAGAATATGAGTCATCTTATCTTCGACCTTAATGATTTTTGGACCATTATAAACCGAATATAATTATATTATAAAGTAATACTTTCACTCTTTCCTAAAGAGCCCCTCTTCTCCCTTATAAAAGGAGACCACTTCTACTCATTCCTCACACCTCTCAAGCCACTTGGCTCATCCAAACTCTGCCCAACTAAGCTCCCCACATCCCTCTCCTCCTCCTTGAAGCTTCCCCTTAGGCAGAAACCATTTCAAGAAGTCCTTTGGTTCCAACCAAAGTGAGTTACCTAAATTAAAGGTAACGATTTCTCTTAAATTATTTTCATTTATTTTGCTTCTTCAACCCCCAAACTCTTTTTATTTCCTTTCTTTTGTAACAACACCAATATCCTCAATATACTAGGACGTTGTTATAAGAAGGATTCAAACTACACATACACACAACTCCATCTAATGGATGATGAACATAATGTTTCTGTGGATGGCAAACTAACGCCTCACGAAACGGTGATTGTTCAAATACATCTTACCGCCTCTCATGGTGGCCATTATGATGGCACTGTAATTAAATATGATATTAATGATATATATTTTATATATAAGCTTCTGTAATTCCATTTTATTTCATACCATTATTCGTTTCATGTTGTATATACATACGATAATTTCATTTGAGGAAGTGCGGACTACCGCCCCCTTAAAATGATATGACTCGTTCATACCACACATGGAACGTATAAAGGATGGTGTTAATGAACATAAGTAACATGTATAAAATATTATATTATACTGGAATAGTAATATACCTATGTATCATTTGTATTCTATTCTTTTAAAATAAAAATTAAATGGAAGTAGCGTTCGTGCGTACGTACGGACTACCGTCTCCACGGACGCGATGAGATTCATTCTCCATCGTATCCATTCAAGTATAATTATCATTTGATGATTTAAAAATGATGTTTAAGGACTTGATACCATTCTGGATTTGAATAATATACAACTTATCCTTTACAAACATGTCTTACGTAACAAAACATACAAAAGCAAACAAGTAAGTTCACACCCGAAACAGCGATAATACTAAGATATTATTATCAAATCAATATTAAAAGATCATATATGATATCATATTAATGTATATGATTCTTGTATAATTTTATAACAATTATTTCACCATTATACAGGAGGTTAACCTACCCCAACCAAGGAAAAGTACAAGGTAAGGGTTATTTCACAATCTCTTCATTATCCGAGGTTGTTTATACGTAATAATCTACTGGGATCACTTTATCATCCACATCCATGTTTCTTAAAAATGTATTTCAAAACATTTTTACTATTTACTAAAATATGATTTAAAGTCATTTATACCCTTTTTTACTTTTATAAGTGGTTTATAAAGGAATCTTTCCGGCATTTTCAAAACAAGGTCATTTTTAACCTTTTCGACAGAATTGAGGTAAGAATGTTTTTTTTAACTTATACGGCGGGTGCGGTTATTTTACGCCGTTATAAAATATTCAAAGCTTTCCTTACAATCTTATAAGAATATTTTCAAAGAAAATGTTTTATTTTATATGGATCTTAAATTATTTCCAAATAAAAGGAGATATTTCTTTAAAAAGAATTTTGATTCATCTATGTCAACATCCTTTGATGGATTTTAAGATTATTTGAAGTTGATTTATTATGATAGAAAACTTCTATATTGTATTGAAGGTTTTGTGATATGTTTGACTATGGATGTGCTATTTTTTATACCATTCATAGTTTATGGTGAAATTATTGAAATTTCGTATACTAGTTTTAATACGAATGTTTATGTTATGTTTAAACCTTTTCATATGGGAATGCATTGGACTTAATAAGTGACGGGTGGAGCCCGCTATATCTCCTCGATGCATCGGTAGGTCTCATGAGACAAACTAGTGTCTTGGCACAAGGGCTTGACAAAATCTTATTTGTAGTCTTGGCACGAGGCCTTGGCTATGTGGTTATGATAGTCTGGCATTATGCATTCCAACATTATGAAAGTGGTTATTGATTTTGCATGTGATTATTCGATTAGTAGAATATCCATGTGAATAAGTAAATGGCATTATTTCATTTTACTTTTGCCATACTATGTTGAAGTTCATGTTTAAAAGGCTTTTGTTTTAGTAATTCATTGCCTTAAATGTTTATGCTTATTTTGAATGTTCCGCTATATTGTTATCCTTACTGGGCATTTGAGCTCACCCCTTTTCTATGTTTTATTTTTCCCAGGTAGTGAAGAAGTAAATTATGATTGACTTGCAGGGATATTATGAGGGGTTAATAGTGTGGATATGAAGACTTTGTTGTTGTTGTAGTTTTTCACTTTGAAATGTAATGTAAAACTTTATGAATATATCTAGTGTTTCCAAGGCTACTAATCCAATCGGTCTTTCGAGATTTGATCTTTCTTGTGATCATGCCAATGTTACGAAGTAATGCACCGACTCTGGGTAGCTGGGTTCGGGGCGTTACAGTTGGTATCAGAGGAAGTTTAGTACAAACCTTGGAAGCTAGATTTAGATAAACTCTGATTAGAGCACATAGACCTAAGATGAACTTTGAGGATTAGTATAGAAGAACTTCCTAGAATTTTGGTATTATAGAGATTTTGTGAGTTTTCCGAGCAATACATCCCTGTCTGGATACGAGCAGGTAGAGGCAGCTCTGGCACAGATGTACCTAGGGGTAAAACCCGAAAACACCGCTTTGAGCTAGACTCGAACGGGAACTGGTGCACGACAACGGGCCTTGCTGCACTCTTGGTTACGACACTCCAGGGGGATATGCTTAGGATAAATCTCAATTTCTTTACAAATCATTATGAAGGGTTTATGAGTATATACTTCCTCAATGAAAAATTTTTTATGATTATGGATTATATCCATAAATAGTTCAATTTATGTTAAGTGTTTTATAAGTATGGGATTGTGTATTTTGATTCATAAACTGATCTAGTGTATGCCATTGTTTAGAAATGGCGCCCAGTAGAAGAAATGAGAACTCCAGAAATGCACAAGATCCAGAGAGAAGGAAGGATCATATCTTTCATGGTCTTAAGCTAGAATTTATAAGAGGAATAGTCTCCCATGTATTATCATCATGTTAAGAAATAATATCATGTGTTGATAAGATAAGTAAAGAGTTTACTGAGTCATATGGATTTGAAGGGAAGCAAGAGAAGAAAAGGATGGAAGAGAGAAAGATGGATAAAGGGATGAGGGAAAAGAAGAATTTTCCCATATGTGGTAACTGTGGAAAGAAACACCCTGGAACTTTCCTGAAAGGAATGGGAGTTTGTTATAAGTGTGGAGGAAAAGGGCACAAAGTACGTGACTGCAAGGGTAAGAAAATGGTTTCAAATGTACAATGCTTCATTTGCAAGGAGTTTGACACTATGCAAACCTATGTCCCAGTCATCAGAATATGCCTCAAATGATGTTATCGGATAATAATCAAGTTATGATACTACCACAGATGAAGAGGAATGATTAGTGTTCTTATGTTGATTATGTCAATTGAGTGTTGTATCAATAATGTACTTGTTACAATAATCATGGAGTATATAAAGATTGTACTGCAGTACTATTTCATTAAGGACTTGAGATTGTGTGGAAAAAAGGAAAGTGACTCAATAGCAGGATAAATTTTTGGAAAATATATGGTTGAGAGAATGATAAATCATAATATAGTTCTGATACTGAGGTAGTGATTTTGGAATAATATGTGATTGTTTTGGATAAATTATATTGGATATTCTTGACTACCCTGGAACTGATTAATGATTTGTATATTCCATCATTGTTGGGGTTTAAAAGATTTTTTGGATTAATGAAGTATATCCAGCTTTCTATATGGAATAAGGGAGCATGAATGTAATCAATAAGGAATATGGTAATTTAGGATGTTTCGGTGTATTAAAAGAATACATGATGAAGGTATTCATATGCTATTACGGGGTAAAAAGGTTCTACATTATGTTTACCTCACTTATAAATGTTGGACTGTGAGTTTGGATAGAAGTATTTTGGATAGTTCTAGTTTGGATTATTTTGGATTTCCATAAAAGGACAACCCGGAGGTCGGGCGGCAACCCGTCGCGTCCGGCAAGGCTGCGAGACTTGAACCCGCAACCGAAGGGCGACAAGGGTGTATCACCTACCACTGTCCCAAGAAATGTCCTGGATTAAATAATGTAGTTTTTTTAAAATATCTGGTAGATGAATTATAAATTCGTTTATTTTGGAACCCTATATGAATAGTATAAATAGAATTTTTTTTTACGAGTGAAAGATGATTTTGTGGTTGAAATTTATTAATGGATAAAACTATAATTATAAAGTAAGTATATCTCCTTATGATCTTATCCAATCTCATAAATAAATTCTTCAACATTAAGAAAAGAAACTTAGAACAAAAATGTTTTCCTACATGGTACCTTAAATCATCACTAATTTATGGCTTTGGGATTGTTGGCCTTTTCATAGCCATGTTCTGTACCACTCTCCATCAGATAATTGATGGTTAGATTTCTCTTCCATATCCATATTTTCCTACATGGAACCCTAGTATGTGTTATTTTCGGTAATCTTCATACTTTTGACTCTTTATTTTAAATAGAGGCCTCGTTAATTCATTTTTCGATGTGGGATTTCAACTAAGATATTTTGAAACGTCAAAAATGTGTTATCCCAATACCCTATATTTTGTTGAACCGATGGTACTTCAAATCATAATAGATTGATGAGTTTAAGGACCTCAATTATACACTTGTTTGTGATTGATGACCTCAATCACTACCTATAAATATTTACGTTTTTCCTCCAATTATATATCTCTAATTGCCACCAATGTTCTCCTAATCGAGATCATAATTTGGTGGTGACCCTTTCATTTCTCTTTTCCTCATATTAAGACTAAATTTTAGTAACCCAATTTCCGATGTGGATTTTCCCACAAATATATTATCTATTTTCAACCTTTTATTTTCGAAGAACAGTTTCAAATTGCGAGGACGCAATTTATTGAAGGAGGGGAGAATGTAACACCCCAAGATTTCATAGTGTGTTATTTCTTCAAAATAATTCAATAACTTGCACTACAAGCAACACCGAGTTCAATTGCACCATGACTTACCAAAAAAAAGCCATTAAAAGAGGTCATGAATATCATTAACTACATTTTTAACTTTATATAATCCTTATAATTTTAGAATCCATATTATGAGTTTCTTAGTCATAATGCAAGAACAGATTCATTTTCAGTATTGCACTTTTATCAAATTTTGATAGTGAAACCTTTTTAAATACAATATTTTAAACTTTTTTACTAAATGGAGACATCAAAAAAATTTAAAATGAAACATCCCAAGCTTCCACGGTACGCTTTCCTTTGAATAAAACAGTAGCGTGTGTTGTACGCAACGTCGAGTTTTAACACACACCACAACCGATCAAACTAGCCGTTATGAATAGTAATAACTACTTTTTGAAATTATATATATTTTATATTTGAAAATGGACTTCATTTTTGGATTCGGAATATCGAATTTATCCTAAGGTGAAATTTTGGTACATTTCGGATAACTTTAATATTTTGATGAATAGTGAAAATTACTAAATTTTAATTAAAAACAAATTTTTTAATCAAAATAATTAATAGTGATAAATTATGAATTTGAGTGGTTTTAAAGTATATTTAGAATATATTTTTACTGTTTAATATAATTTTGGTCATTGGACATAATTTTACAATTAAACCGAACATAAACAAGTGTCAATCTTTTGATAGTTATTACCTCTTAAAAACACGCTTTTTGTTTTGACAGCGGAAATTAATTTTAAATTAATTTCTGCAACTTCTGTGTTTTGAATTTAGAAAAATGGATTCCATATTTGGAATCAGGATTTCCAAATTCTGTAAATAGGTAACTTTTATTTTTAGACATTTTGAATAATTACTGTGGTAAATATTTTATTTACCATGGTTAAGGGTAAATCCGGTAAATAAGGGTTAAAAAATAATATTATAATAATACAAAATTACCCTAAAACGTGTCCTAACCTTATTGGTGGACACATACCCGACCATGAGCATCCTTGGGTCAATTTGGGGACCCCTTGGAGCCACTTGTATGTGGTAGGGACACTTTATATTAATAAAGTTAAAATAAAAATAAAAATGGCATAAGATTACATCTTTTAGAAGAACAATTTTTACATAGGGTTATACATGTTGGATTTTCGATTATAAATATTCATTAGAAAGATAAAAAGATTTCCTACATAATGATATTTTATTTATAATTTTTAGACATCAAATAATTGAAATTATTAATGACACAATAATGATGCAATGTTTACCTCATTAATAAATCATTTAAATAAATAAGATTATAATGATTAAAATATTATCTAAAACATGTCCAATTCTTATTGGTTGATGTTATTTAGAATATGAGTCATCTTATCTTTGACTTCAATGATTTTTGGACCATTATAAACCGAATATAATTATATTATAAAGTAATACTTTCACTCTTTCCTAAAGAGCCCCTCTTCTCCCTTATAAAAGGAGACCAATTCTACTCATTCCTCACACCTCTCAAGCCACTTGGCTCGTCCAAACTCTTCCCAACTAAGCTCCCCACATCCCTATCCTCCTCATTGAAGCTTCCCCTTAGGCATAAACCATTTCAAGAAGTCCTTTGGTTCCAACCAAAGTGAGTTACCTAAATTAAAGGTAACGATTTCTCTTAAATTATTTTCATTTATTTTGCTTCTTCAACCCCCAAACTCTTTTTATTTCCTTTCTTTTGTAACAACACCAGTATCCCCAATATACTAGGACGTTGTTATAAGAAGAATTAAAACTACACATACACACAACTCCATCTAATGGATGATGAACATAATGTTTCTGTGGATGGAAAACTAACGCCTCACTAAACGATGATTGTTCAAATACATCTTACCGCCTCTCATGGTGGCCATTATGATGGCACTGTAATTAAATATGATATTAATGATATATATTTTATATATAATCTTCTGTAATTCCATTTTATTTCATTCCATTATTCGTTTCATGTTGTATATACATACGATAATTTCATTTGAGGAAGTGCGGACTACCGCCCCCTTAAAATGATATGACTCGTTCATACCACACATGGAACGTATAAAGGATGGTGTTAATTAACTTAAGTAACATGTATAAAATATTATATTATACTGGAATAGTAATATACCTATGTATCATTTTTATTCTATTCTTTTAAAATAAAAATTAAATGGAAGTAGCGTTCGTGCATACGTACGGACTACCGTCTCCACGAACGCGATGAGATTCAATCTCCATCGTATCCATTCAAGTATAATTATCATTTGATGATTTAAAAATGATGTTTAAGGACTTGATACCATTCTGGATTTGAATAATATACAACTTATCCTTTAAAAACATGTCTTACGTAACAAAACATACAAAAGCAAACAAGTAAGTTCACACCCGAAACTGCGATAATACTAAGATATTATTATCAAATCAATATTAAAAGATCATATATGATATCATATTAATGTATATGATTCTTGTATAATTTAATAACAATTATTTCACCATTATACAGGAGGTTAACCTACCCCAACCAAGGAAAAGTATGAGGTAAGGGTTATTTCACAATCTCTTCATTATCCGAGGTTGTTTATACGTAATAATCTACTGGGATCACTTTATCATCCACATCCATGTTTCTTAAAAATGTATTTCAAAACATTTTTACTATTTACTAAAATATGATTTAAATTCATTTATACCCTTTTTGACTTTTATAAGTGGTTTATAAAGGAATCTTTCCGGCATTTTCAAAACAAGGTCCTTTTTAACCTTTTCGACAGAATTGAGGTAAGAATGTTTTTATTAACTTATACGGCGGGTGCGGTTATTTTACGCCGTTATAAAATCTTCAAAGCTTTCCTTACAATCTTATAAGAATATTTTCAAAGAAAATGTTTTATTTTATATGGATCTTAAATGATTTCAAAATAAAAGAAGATATTTCTTTAAAAAGAATTTTGATTTCATCTATGTCAACATCCTTTGATGGATTTTAAGATTATTTGAAGTTGATTTATTATGATACAAAACTTCTATATTGTATTGAAGGTTTTGTGATATATTTGACTATGGATGTGCTATTTTTTATACCATTCATAGTTTATGGTGAAATTATTGACATTTCGTATACTAGTTTTAATACGAATGTTTATGTTATGTTTAAACCTTTTCATATGGGAATGCATTGGACTTAATAAATGACGGGTGGAGCCCGCTATAGCTCCTCGATGCATCGGTAGGTCTCATGAGACATACTAGTGTCTTGGCACAAGGCCTTGACAAAATCTTATTTGTAGTCTTGGCACGAGGCCTTGGCTATGTGGTTATGATAGTCTGGCATTATGCATTCCAACATTATGAAAGTGGTTATTGATTTTGCATGTGATTATTCGATTAGTAGAATATCCATGTGAATAAGTAAATGGCATTATTTCATTTTACTTTCGCCATTCTATGTTGAAGTTCATGTTTAAAAGGCTTTTGTTTTAGTAATTCATTTCCTTAAATGTTTAGGCTTATTTTGAATGTTCCGCTATATTGTTATCCTTACTGGGCATTTGAGCTCACCCCTTTTCTATGTTTTATTTTTCCCAGGTAGTGAAGAAGTAAATTATGATTGACTTGCAGGGATATTATGAGGGGTTAATAGTGTGGATATGAAGACTTTGTTGTTGTAGTAGTTTTTCACTTTGGAATGTAATGTAAAACTTTATGAATATATCTAGTGTTTCCAAGGCTACTAAACCAATCGGTCTTTCGAGATTTGATCTTTCTTGTGATCATGCCAATGTTACGAAGTAATGCACCGACTCTGGGTAGCTGGGGTCGGGGCGTTACAAGTGAAATTTTATAGTAACTGTTTAGATTAGTATATATTTAGGGTTATGAAAAATTCCAATTGGAACAAATGGAATAATTGATGTCCTAAACTAGTAGTATTGTAAACAATGTAGTTCATTTGTCTGTCCTTTCAAGGGATATGGAATCACTAGTAATTTTCCATAACCAATCCAAATTGGAGATTTGAAAAATAAAGCATGAAGAAAAACTATTTTATGGAGAAGATCATGATTGTTGAGATGTGCCCAATACTATATAAGTTGAAACACCCAATGAAAGGGTCACCATCGAATAATTACCCATAGGGAATGCATTACTTTAGTAAAAGATTATGTATCTGGACCCTAAAAGTTTTAATTATTTGTTTTTATATTTTTATTAAAATAAATATGTTTTTATTCATTTTTATTATTACATTATAAGTAATTAAATAATGAGTTGGATAAATATTACATTTTGATACAATTTTACAAAGATTTTATTTCTAAGGAATCATATAGTTTGAATCAAGACACTCTTTTTGGTGAGTTTAATAATTATTCAAATAATGTTTTGTTGAATTAAAATTTTTTATTAATAAATATTTATTTACATATAAATTCTAATATAATTTGATGAATTCAAATGTATTTTTTATAAGGTTTAGAAGTTTTTGTCACAATAAATATCTATATTTTTCTGTGAATAAATTTTTTTGATTTAAACATTTATATTGGCCTAGTTATAGAATTATTATATTAAAATATTTATTATTTTTAAAATTATCACATCAAAATGATAAAATGGTGATTTTATCATAATTTTCTTATACAGTAAAATATATGGATAAAATTTATATATGATATAAATATATGGTATGTATTATGATATCATAAAATCCTAAAACTGATTAATAAATTCTATAATGAGTATCTGTGACCAAATGTATGTTTTCCAATGGAATTTATTTGAAGTTAATTTATTTATTTTATAAACACTTAATTAATATTCTAAAACATATATAATATTTTAACTTTTCAAAATTAATTATTTATGAACATGACTGACATCAAAATAGCCAAAGTTATTTTTTAATGTGTTATGTTATTATCCTCATAAATTATTTAAAACCACTCATATTTGAAAAAATGATTTTAAAATCCTGGTTAAGGCAGGGGTTTGATTATTTTATCATGAATAGTACAACAACATTGTTTTTAATTTAATAAATGATCTCCATTTTTTTTATACTTAACACCAAACAACCTCTAATTCAACTTTACAAAAAAACATTTAGAAGTATTTTAACATTCCTTTCCCTATATAAACCCCTCTCATAGTGTTTGTAATTTATAAAAAATCACTTCAAAAGATTTTAGAATTTCCCTTTCAACATAAGGGATCTTATTATCCTACTCTTTATTCAAGAACATTTTTATCCTAATCCTTTTTTTATAATTTTAATTAAAGGATAATTTTTTACACATAAATATTACTATCATTATGATTTCCATGTAATTATAGATCCTCTTTTAATCTTCTTTAAACCCTCACATGAATCTTTAATAACACAAATTTTGATTTCTAATGTATCATGTAAGTTTCGATAAAAAATATTTTGTAGTGAATACCCATCCTCATTTACACTAAATGTTATTCACCAAGATGTACCTATCATTGATCTATTTGGAACATCCGTATATTCAACCCACGCTACTTTATAATGGTGCTAAAAGTGATGAAATATGATATTATGTTGTATGATCTACGTGGAACACAAATTCATGTACATGATATGAATATAACAGGTGGGGATAGAATTATGTAGCCCTATATTTCATTGTGTAATGTTTTTATCTCATGATATACCATGTATGGTTAATGATAGATTATCCAATGAATGCTATGATATTATGTCTTTGTGATAAGACTTTATGTATGTTTATGATATCATGTTTAATGTGGTTGAAACATTCCTTTTCTTTCCATGATGTAATCATATTATATCACCCTTTTATATCTGTTTTTATGAATATCATCCCATTTTTTCACCTTTATATTTTTCTCAAATTAGATTTATTACATTAATAGTGTTAATATTTTATTATTCCCAAATTGGTATTAATATCTCACTACATTCTTATATATGTATCTAGGTTATCCCTTGTCATATTTGAGGTTCGATTGAATATAATGGCATGTTTTGGAGTTTTTTGAAATTTTATTGTTAGATCTAAGTTTCATGTTAATATGAAATGTACCTGATTTCTCAAATACAATAGGCCTCATGACCTTTTTATATTTTATTATTTGTATTTCTATGTAATAAATATTTAATTAAGGTGTATTAAAATTATTGTTTCCATTGGGATAGTGGTATCAGTGATGGTAGTTGGAATAATATATCCATCATCAATATAGGATGGTGTTATCCATACGATATTGAGAATATATGTAAACCAATGTATTTCATTTCAAATTATTAATCTATTCTAATAAAAACTAATTTAAAGGCCTTTTTTAGGGTTTCCCTAATACATCTAATGGCATCATAGGGGGCACCAATATTGCAAGTGTCCCCACCATTCTGGGTTCTTCCCTTCCAAAATTATACCCCTTTATATATATATATATATGTTTTTTATGAGTTTTTAAACTAATCAATAGTTTCAAGAATATATACTTTTGAAACATGTAAAATTGGTTCTATTTATAATAATATTGGTCGGTTATTTTCCTTGACATTTTGGTTAATCTAAACGATAAGACATTGCATACCACATATAATTATTGTCCTAGAAGGGTGTCAAAACCGGTCTCTCAGGTTCCACATGTTGAAATATAAAAGGATAATATTATGGTACAACATGGATCCCCTACTACATGATGTATACATTAGGGTTGGGATTTCATTAATAAAACAGTAAATCATACTGAGGATATCTATACAGGATAACTAAATTTGTATGTACTACCAGTAATATTTAAGGTTCCTTTTACAGAAGGACAACTATGTCCACATTCCTAAATTACTCATCTAAAATCTTGATATTTTTTATTTAAAAAACATTTTATCAATCAGTCCCTAAAAATATTAGTAATCATGCATAGTTCTTTCTACATTAACAACACATATTCCATATTGATGATTTCTGGGATGGCTTATTAAAAGGGTGATAGATTTAAATTGATAACTAATACATTATCTTCGTTTAACTGTTATCAACTATCAACTATAATGAATTTTATTTTTAGTTTAGGGTTCATCAGGATATTTTATCCAAAGAGGTCATTTCCAAACTAATTTTTAATCAAATACTGACATATTTAGGTGTATAGTTGATGTGATTATGTATTTCATTTGTTTTCAATAATTCAACATATTTTTTTTGATAGACTGAGGTAAATGAGTTTCTTATATATTATATAGAAATGAAATTATAAGCTTATTGTATGATGAATTCAAATTTTATTTCTTTCTAATGTAAAAAATAATATGTGATGATTTCTATGATGGTATTTAAGAGAATTACAGGCATGTTTTATTGGTTAATAAAAACATTTCTATAATATATTTTATGAATAGTTTAGTGTTGGTCATATGAGGTAGTATAAGGGAAATATGAAGATGTTAAAGGGTATTATTTAGTAATCGAAAAAGTGAAAAAAAGATCATAAAAATGATGTGGAGGATTATAGATGGTGTGGAAAATTGAAATTATCATAGTGTGTGATTATTTTGAATTTATTTGAGTGGTTGAGAAGGATTGATGATATGTTTTACTGGTTTTGGAATGAAATGAAAACAAAATTGAAGCTGTCTATAGTTAACTAAATGTTTTTAGGTATTGTAATGGTAAATCAGTCATTTTATTACATAAATAATTGTAAATGAATAATCCTACTTCTAAATGAAGGTAGATCAATACCTACCTAAATATGAGTCTTCATTTATACAACCTAAGGAAGGGTAACTTAGAAGATCTGAGGTATTTTAAATTTTAGACTATCTATGTCTAGTTAATCCAAGAATAACACTTAAAAAATAGGTAAATGAGAAATATATTGGACACATAATGGTTTTGAATAAGAATAATTATAACTTATGTCTTGCACTTGTTACATAATGGTAAAGTGAGAATTGCATGTTTCACATAAAGATAACACCAAAATTATACAATCTATGTAAAGGTAATGAGTAAATATTAAACAATCTTAATGTTAGTTAATAATATATATATATATATATATATATATTTGAGTTGATATGTCTAAAGATAATTTATCAAGTAAATTTAAATTCTAAATATAAATGTAGAGTTATTTTTAGAGGATTTTTTATTATAAATTTAGAATTTATTTTCCAAATTATTGGAAAATATATAAAGAAAATTAGTGGATAAACTTCCATATTCCTCGTGAATTATACTTCATGATCACTCAGATGGGTAGTGATATATGATAGCTTAAATTTAGAGTCCAACTGAAAAAGATGACAGTTCTAGAATGAATACCACACCGTAGTGATTTTTTGTCATTCTTTTGATCAGAATTTTGAAATGAGGTGAGTTCAATGACATGAGGTCATTGAACTATCACTAATTAAAATTTATAAAACCCTACTTACTACTATTATGATGGTGACTGGGGTGTCAATTCTATAGGGGAGGAAAAATAGAGTGTTCGAGTTACCAAAAAAATTTAAAAATAACAAAAACAATAAAATAAAAAGGAAATGGTCAAAATGGAATGTAGTGCGAAAATGACTAATGTGAAATGGAATTTATGAAATTATTTCATGAAATAAAAATTTAAATCATAGAGTGGTGATAATTAGTGGTTGGGATTACAGTTATTGAACTATTTTTAATTGATTTAGATATTTTTTATGCATACTCTTGTTACCTACAATTGAATTAGTGCCATGGAAAATAGTCATGATCTAATGAGATCTCGCTTTAATGCAACAATACTTCCCTTTGATCCTTCCTTATAAATGTTCATTCAATCAAAATTAAAAATTAAAAATATTATTAATGGAAAATTGAACCTTAACCTTTTCTATTTTTACTACATTGGATAAAATTCAAGGCAATTACATCACTATCATTGTTGGTCAGCATGTAGAATAGTGAAAAATTGATGCTCATTAATAATAAAAATTAGATATTTTAAATAAAAATAAACTTATGAATTTGGGAAATATAAGAGAATAACATAATAAGAATTTCATAAAATCACTATCCAATTACACTAATCAGTTTAGTTACTCATACTTATGAAAATAGAAATTAAAATAAAGAGAAAAGGATATGAAGAAGAATCTCTTGTGATATTTTTCTCCTCCTCCAGCTACAGTTCTGATTCTTACTCCCTGATTGGTTGTCTCATCTCTATTTTTTTATGTCCTGGTATGAATGTTGGATATTTTCTGTTATACATTTTCAAGAATTGATGGATGGATTCCATCTTATTATTCAATAACTTCATCTATAAAAAAATTGTACACACCTCCTTCGTGTGCTCATGGTCACCATAATGGCCTGAAATTTTATCAATGGAAGTTATTCCTTATTTTAGATATTTTTAATTTTTAAATCATGTAGATACCATAATAAATTTTTTTAAACGAATAATTAATGAAATAATATGTATTTATACAATTTATGGAAACTATACCGATGAAATAACAACTTTAACATACGAATAGTAATATGACTCTTAGGAATAATAAACTGGACAAATGAATAGTAACCATGGAAATTTAATTATTAGTAAAATTTAGTCCTCTTAGAAATTAACAGATGATATAATTATAACATAGTATAAGTAAACATATTTTTTATACATTATTAATTATGCGTTCGTATTTTTAGAGGTCATAAATATTAAATTAAAATTTTATGATATATTTAATAAAACTAAATAACATTTATTTTCATAAAATTTATAAATAAATTATTTTTTTATTTTAATTTAATGATAATTTTTATGAGACATAAATTTGTTTTTCAATGTTTTATAAAAATAGTTTAAATTTTATAATTTTTATTTATTTGAGTTAATTATGATTTTAGTTAAAAAATAAAATTTTTATATTTATAATAACGTTTTTATAAAATGAAATTCATATTTTAATTTTAATCATAAAATAAAAATTGATGGTTATCTTTTGCATTTTTTAAAAAATACTTGAATTTTTTTGTGATTAGTAAAATATGATAATTTACAATAAAACATAAATACATTAATTATATAGTCATTGATGATTTATCTTTGATGTAAGCCCATGATATTGAACAATACATTGTTATTTTAATATTTTTGGTGAGAATTCTCAAACTATTCATTGTCTTCAGTGAAAATATAAACTAATGATTAAAAAAATTGAAATCACCTCTCTCTTCCACAATAAATATCACCCCTCACCACCAATTTTCCTCACACGTTACAAGAATTAATCCTTGTAAAAATTCAATAAAATTATAATAAAAAGCCTATAACCCATTTTACTAATCCCTTGGTCTCATAATAATACCATACCCATTTCCCTATGGTGGCCCTCAAGGATAATAAATTCCAGAGGTAAATTCCCCTTTATTTTCTTTTATTTTCTTGTGTAATTTTCCATTATTATTCAATGCACACCTCCCATAAAACAAATGGAATTATAACTCTAGATCACTAAATATACTATAATTATATCATTTTAATAAAATATACATCATTTAAATCCTTACTCTTCCTCTCTTATTATTAAAATGAAATCGCCGACCGTGATGTGCTAATTTACTAACATCATGGGGGATGCACTATCATTATCCTATACTTCATAATGGTTGTTAATAAAACAATTATAATGGATTAAAAATATTTTATAATTTATTTTTAAATCCTATTTATGTTCATTGAATAACTTATATACATAATACAATATATTAATGAAAAATTATTTTGGAATGATTGAAAAACTGCAAAATTAAACTAAAATGATCATTGCTAACTATTATCTAAGTATTTATCCTCATAACATATATTTAAATAAATTATAAGATAATATAAAGATTTATAAGATCGATAAAAACATATAATAACAATTTTGGATAATTATCCTCATTTTATATGAACTTCTATACTCATATAAAAGCATACTAATCATGAAAATTGAGAAAATGAACACTCGTGAATGATGAAATTAAAATCTATAATTCATAAAAAAATCACATAAATTAGATAAATAAAAAAATTATAAATTAATTAATGTATTAAATGTTGTATATTTTTTAATTAATTAATCTACTATTGTTATAAAAGATATTAAATTGATGAAAGAATTTGGACCTAAGACAAGGGTATTCTCGAACCCAACTCTCCTCATTGGGGTTTTCCCTCTTTCACTCCATTTTCTATATGAATTTTCCATTGATGTTCCTTAAATATAATTTATTTATACAAAAAAATTTATTTTTTGGATATACATGATTAAAATTTTATTTCATGGCAATTTTTTTTTTCTAAAACAAATATTAATTTTAAGAACACATATTTTACTTCTCTAGGTTTCCTTTGTTCCTCTCTCAGTATGAATAATTCTTATACCAAGTATGTTATTCTTTTTTTATTTTGGGAATGCAAATTTTTATCCATGAATGTATTCTTTATAAAAATTATTTTATTTACAAGGTATATATAGTTTCCATGATTGATATAAATTATGTGTGGCATGCATGAAAATGTAAATGTTATGATGTGATATGTGTGCCTAGAATTATATAGAATGATGTAAATGTTACGATGTGATGGGTTAACCAATAATTATCTACCGCTAAAATACATTGGCTAATGTGACGTTTTTCATGAAAAATTATTGAAATATTTGTGAACATGCTACAATCAATTATCACAACAATGTGTGTTTTTTGACTACTAAGACAAGATGTATCATTTTTATGAATATCAACATTCACTTCCTTTATCTAATGATTCTAATCTTGATTATGATGATAATATGATTATATTTTTATGATTCTGATTATGCTCACCCTTGTAATATTGTTTCATTTTCTTGTCAATCCTATTAAATTGAGTTTAGCTTACCCCTTTCTATAATGTATAACCTCAAGTGACTACATGTACTAAAAATAATTATGTTTAGAAGAAGCAATTAAATTTTTTTATGTTTTATTCTATAAATGTTATGTTTGGTCTTAATTTTTCCAACACACTAGACCATTATATCCTAGAATTTGAATACTATTTTTTTAAATGATGTAATAGTATTGTAATGAAAAGTATGGGACAGTAATGTTGGTATAAGAGAGTGGTTTAGTTAATTTGGGAATTGGGATTAGAGATCCTTAATTTAAACCCATAGTGTGGGAATAAGTTTTTGTAATTACTAAAGAAGATTTGATTTAAAAAATTATTAACCTAGGTATTCCATAGGATATTCCATTATAGTCAATTTCATAAGGAAATATATTATTTATTCAGGAATTTTTGACTTATTTTTTGTTCTAACGTTTTATATTTTAAAAAATGTGGGAAACAGGAGAAACAATGACAAAAACCCTTGTAAGGGACAATGTGGTGATTTCTCATATGACATCCATAATGCCTTGGTATGTGGAGTAAAATATATCATAGTGATTATTAATAAGATATCTTAGGATTGTAACAATATCGCGGATAATGTGAAATATCCTCATTCACTTAAGAGGGTGAACTAGCTATCAAGTCATTCATCCATCTTTGACCACTGACATTTAGTAGATATTCGAATCCGCTAGTCATTTTACAGTGGATCAACTCAATGGAAAATATCTTTTCTGTTCATCATTTTCCTATTATGATGAAGGTGACCCTTTCTATTTACCATCTTGATGGTTTCGATAAACTATTGTGGGAATGTACTAAAAATCCCATGATAAAGGATGAAACTGAATAGATGGAGTGTGAAGACATTAATATAATGTTTCTTAACAAGTATTTCTAATAAAATATTCATATAAATATAGATAGAGAATAAATATAGATAATGATAAATTAATGATAATCTGTCATGTCCTATGAAGAAAATTTAACAAGGCTAATAAGGTATTCTTCGGGTTTTGTGAACAATAATGTTATAAAAATTGATAGATTCATTAGTGGTTTAAAACACACTTTCAAAAAAATATTTAAATTCAAGACATTGGTAATTATTAAGATGTTTTAATATATTCTCTCAAAGTAGATAATGAGTTTTTAGAATGGTCTCATGGATTCGTTGATGAATACAAAAGATGGTGTTTCAAGATGGAGGACATTATGAGGAAGGTGAAAAGATAACTCAACCCCCCACATGTAAACAATTTGGGATGATAAATCATGGGAACTCCCTAAATGGTGTTGGGGAATGACATTTGTGTGGGATAGAATACCACAAAGTTCATGAATGCCACAAATACATGTGTAAGTATGATAATATATTCCATTAAAGGTTATAACCACTCATGCTTCAATTATTTAACTGTTGGGAGAAGGGAGGTTGTTCAATATAGTGTACTAATCCATGAATCCTCGAGGGTAATAGGTGTCATCTACCACAAATGCCAAAGGATCAAGGGAAATATTATTCCATCACTAATAATAAATTGGAAAATGAAAATGAAAATGTATAATGACACATCCTATTATCTCAATAATGAAAATGGTTTTATTTGATTATGGTTCAACGAATTACATTAAATCTTATAAGTTTGCTAGAACTATAGAATCAGATACAAGAAACCTTGATGTAGGGATATCTGTACACAAACCTAATAGTGTAATCACTACAGCAAATGTGTTGGAATATTTTAATTTTGGTGTATATGGGAAGATTATTCCAAAAAATTGTTTGATACATCCATTGAATGAATTCGATTATATAATTCCACTGTATTGGATATCATTATACAAATAACATATCAATTTTTGGTAAAAGAAGATGTCTTTTCCTATTTCATTACATCCCATTCTCCAATATAAAAAAAATAAAGATAAATAATCCCATTTATAAAATCCTTCAACGGTCTGGATATTTACTCCCTATGAAAAATCATTCCTTCCACAAATATTAGAGTCTATGGAAGGTATAATAATAGGAGTAATTCCCATAGTGAGGAAATAATGTGATGTATTTTTAGAAGAGATGCCCAGACATCCATCAGATCGTGATGTAGAGTTATCAATAGATCTTATTACAAAAGATTCTTCTATCTCAAGGTGTCCCTATATGATGGATCCTACCACAGAAGATGAGTTAAATAAGAACAATCAAGATAAATTGTACATTGGGTTCATATTCCCTAGTGCATCACATTGGGGTGTCCCATTGCACTTTTACAAGAATAATAAAGGGTTAATGTTTTTGTGAATCCATTATCAGGAACATAACAAGATCACTATAAATAACAAGAATAATCTTAAAAGGATTTAAGACTTGTTTGAGCAGTTTGAGGGGCTTAGTACTTCTCAAATTTATATTTTTCTACTAGATATCATTAGCTAATGGAGAAGAAGGAATATATTAATAATAATGCCTTTTGTATTGGTATATGTACAATTTATTTATAGTGATTCAATTCGGACTTAATGATGCCTTTAAAATCATCATGGAATTGATGAAAAGAGTATTTTGACATGACCGTGAATTTTTTTAGTAGTGTTGTTGATTTATTATTATCAACTCAAATAGAAAGGAAGAACATGAGAAACGTTTAAGGTTCGTTTTGGTGACATAAAGGAAGAAAAAGTTGTATGAAATGTTTAGAAATCATGAATCTTGGATGCATCAATTCATATTCATTGTACACATGATCATAAGTGAAGGAATTTCTATAGAAACATAAAAAGGGAAATCGATGAATGGACTAGAACATCTAGTTTCCTTGAAATCTGAAATTTTCATGCATTATCTTGGTACTACTAACATTTTATGATAAATTTATTAGAATTATATAGGCTGATAAATAATTTAATAATTAAAGGTGTAATGTATTTCTAAATGGATGAATATGAATAAATAATCAATGAGCACAAGAGATTGATCATCACTACACTTGTACACATGTTAATAAAATGTGGAGATTTTTTTGGATATATACTGATTCTACAATGAATGTATTTTTTTGTGTAATCATGTAAAATGATAAAGTTATATCTTATGACTCATGGTAGTTGAATATAAATGGGTATAACTACTCGATCCATGATATGGATCAAGAAGTTGTAATTTTTACAATGAAAATATAGCTGCAATACCTATATGGTTAGCTGTGTGACATATATAAGAACCACAAGAACATAACGTATATATTCACACAAATAGAGATCTACATGCATCAAAGGAGATGGATTGAGATAATAATGTACTATAATTGATCTACTCATTATCATCCAATAAATGTGAACAGGGTAGCTGATGGTATTAGAATAAAAGAACCTTCTATTATATCCATGTTTCAGATTGAGAAAGACCGTATCTTTTTGGACATGCAAAGGATGGTTTTAGAAATCATAATATAAGTGAATATATCAAACCATCAATCCAATATAAGATTAACGAAGCATAGAGGGATGATTCAGAGTAACAAAATAATGTGAATGTAGTAAAGGAAGGGAAGTTGCAAGAGTTCCATATCAATGATGATGGTGTGATTATATTTGGAACAAGCCTTTTTGTGCCTCCATCACCAAGGATAAATAATGAGCTATTTTATATTTCACATATCCCAAAATTACCTATCCATGATGGCAGTTCCAAGATGTAAAATGATCTTTGAGAACACTTTTGGTGGGATAACATAAAGAAAGAGATTATGGAGTATATATCAAGGTGATTAATATGTCAGCAAGCTAAATCAGAGTGAATGAAGTCCAAATTTATGAAGCCCCAATTTCATATACTGATGTGGAAATGGGAGTATTTCATAATGGGCTTAATCACTCGTCTTCTGAAAATATAAAAAACATTGTGACATGGGTTGTGGTGGACTAAATCACCAAGACTACCCAATTTATAACTATCTAAGAAGATATATTTCTTGAAAAACATACATATATTTTTTTATGAGTGTTTTGAGACTGCATGGGGTTCCACTCTCAATTTCCTATTATTGTGATCCCAGGTACACATCTATATTTTGGAGGATTATTCAACATCATTTAAGTTCTAAATTGAATTTCAGCATGGCCTATCAACCTGGAATTGATGGCCAATATGAATGGAATATTTACACATTCAATGACCTATTAAGATCCTTCTAAATGTTATTCTATGGTTTCCAGAATCAACATCCACATTTTTTGAGTTATCATACAAAAATAGAATCCACATGTGTATTCAAATGGCTCCATATAATTAATTGTATGGAAAGAGATGTAGAACTCCAACCTATTGGGATGAGGTTTTCGAAAGGTAGCTACATATACCTGATCTTGTAAATGTGATGATAGAGAAGGTTCAATCCATCAAATAACATTTCAAATATTTTCATATTAGGAAATAATTATATTAGAAAACCCATCGAAGGGACATGATGTTTGATGTTGGTGATAAATACTTCCTTCAAATTACACCATTGAAGAGAGTCATGTGGTTTAAAAACAAAAGAAGTTATGTTGATGATACATTGGACCCGTTTATATCCTTGGACGCACAAGAGTTTTGTACTATCAGATTATGCATCCACCAAATATAGCTCATTTCGATGATGTATTTCCTATATTCATTCTAATAAGGTACATACAAGATCCCTCAAATATACTGGACTCAGGGGTGGTATAGCTAGAAGATGATCTCTCTTATGAGGATCATCCAATAAAGATTCAACACTTCATAAATAATGTTCTATGCAACAATAAACCCCACCTTGTTAAGGGTATGTGAATGAAACATATATGTGAAGAATAAAATTGGGAACCAAATTTGGGAATGAATGAGAACTACACTCACCATTTTATTTGAAAACAAATTTCAATGGAAAAATATCAAAAGGGGGGAAGAATGTAATGACCCAAACAGTTATAAATGTTGTTTTTTCATTCTTATAGTGATTTAATTAAGTATAAATCACATAGATACATTAAAAACATTATATGTGATGTTTCAATAAAATAAAAACTATTTATTTATGTTAATAGACTTATATTGATTAAATATGTAACATCCTAGTTCTGGAAGTTACCTAGAGGTGCCTCGTACCCAGTTGGTCACATGGACTCAAGAACAATTCCGAAAAATTCATAGGTTGTTGACTAGTATCGAGGGCCTTGGGTGTGATATTAGGGAAACTATTCCCTCATTGGAAGAGTAATGCAGTAGAAATAAATAGATAACAATAGAGGAAGCAGTAATAATACCATTCAATAATAAACATCAGAAGACTAAATAAATAAACAATTGAAGCACATATATAAATGTTGCATGATACTGATGTCTAGTAAAACTTCCAAACAAGTCACAAAGCTATAATACAGTGCTAAACCTGATGTAAAAAAGAATACAAATAACTCCAGAAGCATCTCAATCCTTAGCTTGGTCCCATGCTCTCTAGCTTCACAGCAATAAAGTACATAAAGTAGAAGGTCACATTCCCTTATCTAGAACTGCATCTATATAATCTGTTTGGGCCCAAAATCATGAAATAAATACGGTGTGAGACAAATCCCAGTAGGAAACCACCAATTATCTATGACTAATTTTTAGTTAATACAAAGAGAAGACAATAAACTAATGAAGTAATAGGATAGGAAGTACTCAATGCAAACATTCTTATAATATCCTTTACAAACATATACTTTTAAAAATTTGACCAACCAAAAGAAAATACAATCAACCCTTTGGAAAAGTTATCACAACCAATTCCCTCTATTTATGCTTCAAGAGAAGATATAACAAAGACACTACAAAAACACTCACTGTCAATTCATCTGATAGTCATCTGTAATCAAAGACTCTCTGAGGAAGTAGTCACTATCAATTCCAACTATAGTCTTTTCAGAGTAAATAATAGACACTTTGAGAAAGCACTCAATGTCAATTAAACATGTGGTCTCATAACATAAATATATACACACTGAGGGAGAACTCAACCTCAATCCCCCTTTGGTCTCGCAGTGTGATAATTATAACAGACACTCTGGGAGATCCCTCAAAGTTAATTTCCCATATAGTCTCACTACACCTGGTTCCCGCAACCCTGTGTAATGAAATCATGCACAAACGATAATATACAGCCTATGTAAACAACAATATACTACATGGTTATATTAGATATAAGGCACGTCACACCATATAAGATAAATAATCACTCCAACCTGACAACACAAGGAATGTAACACAATACCCTATTAGGTATGGTTCCACCAAACGGCCCAAATCAAACAAGCCTGGGAAAACAAATCCATAACATGACAATTAACCCTATTCAATATAAAAAATTTCTATTCAATCATAAAAAGTCATATAAGGCATTAACAGGGTTAAAATCCATAAACAAGAAATACCCCGAATGAGGGTATTTGTCACTTTTTCACATATAACTCAACGAATAACTACGGAAATGCACAAAACACCTACCTCATCATTGTATGAATGATATACATGACCTCAGGCCTTGAATCTCTCTATAACATCATAGATCTACAAAAACATCAAAAACTTTCAATCGAGAATATCCTATGAAAGGGGAGTAATAAAGAAATGAGGCTCTAGAGGAGGGAAGAGCATATTGTGGGGATTATAATTCAGTATATGGCCGTCATATTGGAGATCAGATGAAGATTTAGATGCCTAGACATGTTTCGTGTCATATGGAACCTCCTAGATGAGATAGGTTGAGAAGGAGGAGGTTTTTACAATTATACGCGACCCTAGTTTATTTAATAAAATAAAAAGGAAATGAACGGCGTGTTCATTAAAAGTACATGGTGTGTAAATTCATTAATTTTCTTCCTCTTTGGGAAGCCTCTAGGTCACCCCACATGGCCATCTGCTCATCCATTACACATCCATCACATTTCCACTCACAGAAACCATGTACATGGCATGTACTTATAAGTACAAAGTGTGTACTTTTGAAATTTCCAGAAACTCCTCTATATTTATTGAAAACACCATATAACAAGATTGAAACATGAAAAAAATATCCATGTTGTTAAAAACACCCCCCCTTAAATAAACGTGTCCTTGAGAACCCCTAGAAATGAGGCGTAGAAGAAGAATCCTTCAATATATCCAGCCACTACGATAATTCATCGGCCTCCATCTCCAATGTATCGTCTTGTACTTTCTCTTACTGGCATACTACTCGAATGATGCATCCACTTCTAGCTCAACCTCATCGACTTGAAAAACATGAGATGTGTCTGAGAAGCAATGTCCTAGATGAGAAACATGTAAGATCTCGTTCATAGAATGGTACCTCTGAGGTGACTGAAGCTAATAGACTACTGGCCCGACCCTTTCCAAAACCTAAAATGGTTTGATTTATCCTGGTGAAATAATTCCCTATCTCTTAATACTCTTATGTCTCAACCTCGGTGTGAGATGTATAAAAACCTAATCTCTGACCTCAAAATCTATAGGTCGTATCCGTCGATTGGCATAAAACTTTTTACATGACTGTACAATAACTATCGACTTTGAATCAACTCCACCTTCTCTGTGGTCTCCCAATGAAGATGAGGTCTCAGCATAGCTGCCTATCCTACCTCCATCCAACATAAGTGTGATCAGCATGGCCTACCATACAAATCCTCCTAAGGCTCCACATGAATAGTTTCTTGAAAAATATTATAGTAGGAAAACTCCAAAAGAAGTATGTGTTCCCCAAGAACCTCTAATGTCTATGATGAATGCTTGATGCTTGTCATCTAGTACATAAATCATATGCTCAGACTGGCCATCTGTCTAGGGATGGTAAGCTATACTCAGAAGTACATGTGTACCCAAAGCCTTCTGTAATCCCTGTAAGACCTAAGACTTAAAACGAGTGTCCATGTCTGACACAATTGAGTGTATAACTCCATGTAAACATTAAATATCTTAGATTTACAACATGCACTACTCATCAACACTAAAAGCATCCATTATCGATAGGAAGTGAGCATCCTTTGTGAGTCTATCAATGGCAACCCAAACTGCATCATCCCCTCGAGGAAACCTCAGAAAACCTGTCATGAAGTCCATCGTGACATCATTCCACATCCACCAGGAAATGGGCAACTACTACAAAATCCCTAATGGTCATTGATTCTCCGCCATCACCTGCTGCCATTTGGATCATCTCATGACAAAACCAGGAACATCTCCCTTCATACTTGGCCACCAATACTAATGGTGCTGATCTCGATACAACTTGGTGACACCAGGATGAACTGAACAACTGAGGAATGATAGTTATGCATTATCTCTTCGCGTATGTCTGTCGGTACATGCACATCCCCATGAAAATGCAAGATCTCATCCTCATCTACTATACATCTAGGAATGGGTTCATCTCCTAACACACACATCTATATGACGTGACCTTCAAAATCGTATATCTTCTTCATTCACACTCGATCGAGTAGAGTAGATGTAACAACCAGAGATGAATGAAATGTATATTCCTATCTGGAATGCACCTCAAAATGTATCTCATTAAATAGGTCCATAAGATGCCACTCACTACTGGCCTCCTGAACTACCTATATATGAGTTATTCTGCTCAACACATCAGCCACTACATTGACTTTCCCAAGCGTACAGAACATATAAATGTCAAAGGACTGAAGGTAATCAACACACCATTACTGTCTGAGATTAAGATCATGCTGAGTGAATATATACTTGACACTTTTTTGGTTGGTAAAACCAAAAAATGATCTCCCAAATGATAATGTCTCCAACAGCGTAAAACATGAAGAACGACATCCAAGTCAGGATCAGGTGTCATGTAGTTCCTCTCATGTGGCCTCAACTAACGATACCTATACACAATGACTCCTTCACCCTGTATAAGTACAACTCCCATCCTGATACCTGATGACTCAAAGTACAAATTATAGATCTTTCATGAATATAGAAATTCTAGTATCAGGGCTGAAGTCAACCCCCCTTTATGCTCTTAAAGGGGATGCTCGCACGAATCTAAACACATGTACATCACACCCACCTTAGTCTGGCTCACCATTGGAACTTCTATGTGTGTTATTTCCTGTATAGAATTTTAGTATTAACCAGAAAGCCCTAGAAAACTCTATAACTCAACGACATTCATCGGCTGCTCTGAGGAAACTATAACTCTCACATTCTTTAGGTCTACTGATACTCAAATATTTGATATAACATGACCGAAGAAGTGAATATGGTCCATCCAAAAGGGAATTTTTAGAGCTTAGAATATAACTGATGCTATCTCATTCTACTCAAAACAATCACATGCTGTGTTGCATGGTCATTTCATGTGTAACAGTACACCAAGATATCGCCGATTAAGACCACCATGAATGAATCCAAGTATTGATGGAACACTTAGTTAATCAGAACCATGAAAACAATAGGTGTGTTCATGAGACCGAATGGCATAACCACATAATCGAATAGACCCTACCTACTCTGAAATGCTATATAAGGTATATATGCGGGTCTGACGTGCAACTGATGATAACTAGATCTGAAATCAGTCTTCTGGAACACCCGATATCCTCAAAGCTTATCAGATAGATCAACAATACTTAGCAAGGGATATCATTTTATGACCATAAACTTTTTAAACATATGATAATACACACAAAGTAAAAGTGTACCATCTGAATTTTTGGAAAATAAGACAGGGAAACCCTAAGGAGAAGTACTAGGCCTGATGAAACCCTTGGCCTACAACTCCTCAGACTGCTTCTTGTTCTCTTGTAACTCTGGTGTAGCCATCATATAAGGAGGAATGGACACTTGTGTTACTCCTTGTACAAGCTTAGTATAAAATTACACCTCTTTCTCCAGAAACAAACCTGAAAAGTCCACTGGAAAGGCATCCCTGAAATGATCGAACAATGGAGGAATGTCTAGCTGTGATGTCCCATGGTAATCCAGATATAGACTAGAAATCATGACTATAACTCCTCCCAGCCAGTGATGCTCCTGTCCCGCTCTGCTCTCCTGGACATCCCATTCACCCATATGAAGAAACGATCTACCCTATGGTGATGTGAAACGAACCGTACAATGATAGCAGTCGAAAACATCCTAGAAAAAAAACCAGCCCATTCTGAGAATGAAATCATTAGCGGTCATCTATAGGACATAAAGGTCCCATAAGAAGTGACACAAACCAACCTCGAGAGGGTACTCCTTGCACTGACATACATTAGCCATTCTAGTCCCCAATGAAGTGTCTAACATCAATATATCAGTAGGAAAAACTGTATAGATCTCAAGGATCTCGACAATAGAAAAAATTATTTTAACTCCCCAACCCATGTATCCTAGAGTAGATACGTTATTACGTATCATTGGAATGATCACAACAAATCCAGTCTCGAAATACCTATTAGTTTAGTAGCCTTTGAATTACTAGACACATTCATAAGGTTTACATTACATCATAAAATAGAAAAGTACAACAACATTGTTTCCATAGACAACACTGAGATCCCATAGACTATCCCTACAGGTCAGTCATAATATTATTCATCGCATCCTAAGAATAATAAAACATAGAAAGGGGTGAGATAAGATTCTCAATATGAATAAAAATATATGTTAAACTTTCATAAATATGAATATATATTTAAGGAAGTGTATAAAACTAATAAAAAGCCTTTTTAGAATAAAAAGCATCATAATATTGAAAATATAAATCAAAATAATTCTATTTAGTTACTCACATGGAAATTCTACTAGTCGAATAATCACATTAAATATCAATAGCCACTTTCATAATGATGGAATGCATAATTCCAGAAATCATGTCCACATAGTCAAGGCCTTGTCCCAAGACTACAAATAAGATTTTTTAAAGGCCTTGTCCCAAGACTACAAATAAGATTTTGTAAAGGCCTTATACCAAGACTAAAAATAATATTTTATCGAGTCCATGTGCCAAGATAAGAGTTTCTCTCATGAGACCTACCGATGCATCGAGAAGCTATAGCGGGATCCACCGGTCACTTACTATGTCCAATTCATTTCTCATATGAAAAGTTTTAAACATAAAATAATCATTTATATAAAAACTAGCATACGAAATGTAAATACATTATCCATAAAACATGAATGGTAGAAAAATAACACATCCACATTCAAACATATCACAAAACCTTCAATAAAAAATGGAATATTTTTATCATAATAAATCAACTTCAAACAATATAAGAATCTATTATTGGATGTTGACATAGATGAAAGAAAAACTGTTTGAGAGAAATATATCATTATTTTTTTTGAAACCATTTAAGGTTACATAATTATAAAAGAAAAAATTTATTTGAAAATATTATTATAAGATTGTAACAGAATATTTGACGATTTTATAATGGCGTAATATAGCCACACCCACTGGATAAGTTAAAATACATTCTAACATTAATTTTTTCCAAAAAGGTCATAAATTAACATGTTTGGAAAATGACAGAAAGATTAATATAAAAGAATATAAGGTAAAATAAGGGTATAAATTAATTTAACCCATATTCAAGTAAGTATTGAAATAAATTGTGAATAATTTTTTTGGAAAACATGGATGTGGATGATATATATGTCCCAGTAGATAATTACATATTAAAAACCTTAAATAATGAAGTGGTTCTAGAATTAACAATTCCGTTATAATTTTTATTGGTCGAGGGTATGTTAAACTCTAGTATAATGGTTTAATAATTGTTTTTAAAATATGATAAATTCATATACATTAATAAGATTTCATATATGATAATTTCATGTTTATTTGATAATAATATTTTAGTATTATCATCGTTCCAGGTGTTAACTAATTCATTTTCCATTATATGATTTGTTACGTAAGAAATGTTTGTTATGGATATTTTGTATCTTATTAATATTCATAATTATATTATTTCTATAAACATTAATTTTAATCATTAAATGAAAATTATTCTTGAATGGATATGATATGGAATGAATCTCATCACGTTCATGGAGACAGTAATCCATACGTATGCACAAGAGACAATAAACTTTTTTTGATATTAAAATCATAAATAATTGGATATAATATCATATATACAGAATCATTATCATGTTTTATTTATTATTTTCATCATTTATAATCATTATTATACTCATCAAAAGGATGATGTGTTTTAATAACAAACTACACCACAGTGTGGAGACGGTAACCCGTACATACGCACGTATGGTGAAATGTCATTCAAAGGGTAGATATAATAATGAATATGGTTGTACCATATTCATAATAAAATCACAATATATAGAAGATACTGGATTTATTATTTTATAATGTAAATAATAATGAAATAGAAAGTGGAAAAGAAAAAAACATGAAAGATGTGATGAAATATTCACCTCTTCTTCAGGTTTTTCCTTTTGATTTGATAAAAATGGATCCATTGTTTGGATTTATGACTAATATAAGGCTTCTAGGATAAAGTTAAGACAATTTAAATGCTATTTTGGTGTGGTTTGGATGATCCAAATGGCTTATATGGTGTGAGTTTTAGAGAAGGGGAAGTGCCCTTTTATAAGAGGGGTGAGGGGCACCTTAGGAAAAGATTGAAATATTATTAAATAATAAAATCATTTTCGGTTTATAATGGCTCAAAAATAAATTACTTAAATGAAAAGGTGGAGATGGGTCTAAAAACACTCAACCAATAGGTTTTAGACATGTTGGTGTCACTATATTAACTTTATCTTTTAGATTTAACTCTTAGTTAAATAGTTTGACATTTACCATTCCTATTTGTATTTTTATATTATATGGTTCATAAACTTACTATAAACATCCATGAGAACTCCAAGTGGTTAATTAATGATAGAAATATAATTATATACGTATTTTGGATGATCCTTATATTTTTAGGATTATTAAATCAACTGATAATATTGTATTTTTTTTAAAAAAGTCATTTATATCCATTTTGACACTATTTAGTAATTCGATTTTTTTAAAGTCCTAATAACATAATTAATTATAAATAAATAAATTTAATCAACCATAGCATGTCTTATTAACCTATAATTTTTTTATAGCATCAAAAAACTCAAATAATATTTATTTCAGTATTTATAATATAATTTATTTGATTGATTCATTAATTAGGAAAATGCTGCATCATTATTGTGTCATATATAAATATATTTATTTTATTCCTAAAAATTATAAATAAAATATCATGAGTTAGTAAATATTTCTATATTTATAATGAATATTTATATTTGAATAGATCTATTATATAACTTCATATAAAAATTGTTTTACTAAAATATATTTTCTTTTGTTATTTTTGTATTTACATTAGATTATTTAATATAAAATGTCATTATCACTCCTAAGTGGCTCCATGGGGTCCCATAATAGACCAATGGATTTCCATGGTCGTACATATATCATTAAATAGGGTTATTACATGTGTTAGGGTAATTTAATATTATTATAATATTATTATTTAACCTTATTTACTGAATTTACCCCTTTAACCATGATAAATAAAATATTTACTCATGTAAATATTCCTAATGTCTAAAAATAAAATTTACCTATTTACAAAATTTCAACCTCCCGATTCCAAATATGAAATAAATTTTTCAAAATTCAAAACATAAAAGTTCTATAAATTTATATAAAATTAATTCCCGTTGTCAAAACAGAAAGCTTATCTTTATGAAATAATAACTATCAAAATATTGACCCTTGTTTATGTCCATTTTAATTGAGAGATTACATACAATGACATAAATTATATCAAATGATAAAAATTTAATATAGTGATACTTAAAAACCAATAAAATTTATAATTCAATGCTATAAATTATTTCAATTAAAAAATTGGTTTTTTATTAAAAAATAATATTTTTATTATTCATAAAAAATTAAATGTTTTCAGAAAAATACAAAAAATTCACCCTAAGAAAATTTTGATATTCCGAATCAAAAAATGAAGTCAATTTTGAATGGTAAACTTTATAAAATTCCAAAAAGTGGGTATTACTAATCATAACTGCTAGTTTGATTGGTCGCGGTGTGTTAGAATCTCGATGTTGCGTACAATGCAAGTTGTTCCATTATTCAAAAGAAAACGTACCATAGATTCTTGGGTTGTTATAGATATAATGCTATGGGAATACCCTATATCAAAAATGATAGAAACTAAAATTGAGGCCACTGGGATCGTACCTCAAATTTTAGAGGGTCTGGAATCCTACTCAAGTTGGGTCTGCTCCACCGCAAAAGCCTGACCTGCACCGCAGCCCTGTGAAGATGACAAAGATCCCTGAGTGGATCCACACAATGGCTCCCCAAAACCCTATGTCTAACCACCACGACCAAAACCACCACCACAGTAAAAAATGATAGAGAAACTCTAGTTCTCATACTGATGAGAAACTAGTGGTGCTACACCTAAACGAGAAGTCATTGAAGAACCCCTATCACCCGCTGCTAGTGAGATGAACTAACTTAAGCACTAAATATGAAGCATCTTGCCACAAGACAGGCACTCAATTGGGTATCTCGGGAAAAGTGGCCTGGTATTCCCGACCATACCTAACATGTAGCATCCCTCCTAGATACCAGAACGTGCATCCCTCTTACTCGGATCTCCATATGTAGACTCCCTATGGCACCTCCTACTATTAGTCAAAGAAGTACCAACTCTGGTTTTTGAACTTCATGGGCCCCCAGCTCTAGAATCTCTCAGTTTTTGCTTCATGATCAGTGCCGGGTTGACTATAGAAGTGTTGGATGTCAATCATAAGATGTTAACCTGATCTTGAATGTCATTCCTAAGATAGTCCTTGAACTTCCTCACCAAGAATAACTCATAACCCCTTAAAAAGGTTATAAAGTTCTGCAAAATTGTGATGAAAGAAGAATAATCCATAACTTAATGGGTACCCTACTTCAAACTCATGAACACTCAGGCTCAATTTTCCCTCATGGCCTCTGGATAGAAGTAATCAATGAAGGTATGCTGAAACTCATCTCTTGCCATACCCTATGAAAATTATACATAAGAATCCACATCCCACCATATCTTGGTGGAATCCGGAAGCATATAAGTAGTGGGATTCTATCTCGTCTCTAGAGGCATCTCTGGAAGCTTGATGATAGAATTCATGGATTCTAACCATGACTCTGAAACCTAAGGTCCTCATTTCCCATTGAATGTGGGAGGAAGCTATTGATGGAAAACCCTCTTTAATTCTACCATTGATAGGGAAGGATGAAGTACTCCCTAGAAGGTCTTCATGAACCTCATAAATCCTTCTCGGAACGTTGTGTCAGCACCTATGTCCAGATCGATGGCTAGTGGAAATAATTGCACTACAAGAGGATTTTATAGTATTCCATGTTCAGACATGTCTGGTGTATGATAAATACCCTATTACTGACAAAAAAACTAAGGAAATCTCAGTGGCATGTCCTTGAAAGGTCTAGCGCACACCTTAGATCATGATTATCTAGGAATAAAAACTTATAAGTGTATGATAGGAATAGGAGCCTGAAAGCATTAAATTTTTTATAAAAATGGGTACATGGTGTGTATATCACCTACACGGGGTGTTCCCTTATTCCTTCACATGGGCATGTACATTTTCCAACCCATGTCATGTAACACCCCATGCACTTGGCATGTTGTACTAACACACAACATGTACTTGAATCCTCGTCCCTTACCCCAGTTCCCTTAAATGGTTAAGACACATAGTTATCCTAGAATAAGGCAACATGAAATTATTGTGCCAGACATAGCGTGTACTAGATGAACTTCACTAACCCGTGTTCTTAGTCACAGGGATTGTTACACGGCTCACTCTACACAGCATGTTCTAGATTGAAAAGGTGTGAAATAGAAGGATTACACCACAACGTGTCGATTTTTTACATGGTTGGATACAAGGGTAATGCTATATGACCTGTTCATTCTTGACACAACATGTATGACATATGTTTTATCCACTAGTTTTGATACTCACATGGGTGGACACATGGTCTACACAACACGGTGTGTACATACGATACATGGTATGTCCCGCCAATTATTTCCCAACCCCATGTCTCTACCCACACATCCATTGAAATAGTTAGAGACAACACAGTGTGAACATAAGTACAAGATGTTTACATAATAAAAAGAGTTCCATTCTAAATAGAAGGACACATGGCATGTATTCATCATTAAATGTCATGTATTCTGGGTTTTTCCAGATAGTGAGCCTCAGAAACTACTCCATAACCCCCGAAAAACACTGAAACAACATATAAGTGCCATATGATGATCTATGAGGGCCCATATTCCCCGTGAATCAAATCTTGTCATCTTATATAGGTTATATATAAACATCACAGAGCAATGATCCACCAAATTTCGGTCCCTGAGGCCCATAACACCTCATGAACCAATGTTTGGAGTTCATTCAAACTAAATCTTACATATTATAAATACTCTATCAAATAGAAGGTATTATATCAGGGCCTATATCAAAACAAAATGCATATCTAACACAACAACTATCACAAAAACATGGAATCAGTTGTGAAACCTAAATAGAATGGAAAGAATGAATGACATGTGATCTCCAAAAAGTTCCTATAATATGCATGAAATTGCATACCATTATCTAATCTAGTTGCGACAGAAATAGAAAATTAATAATATAAATAATAATTGCAAAAAAACTGTGTATCATCCAATAATGAAATCAAATAAACTGTAATAATTGAAAAACTAGAAAATTTGAAATAATGATTTATTTGGCTTTTCCCTGTACAGGGGTAAGCTACTCCTAGAAACAGCTCATTACCGAGTACATATTTCCTTCATATCTATGGATATAGGTTCTAAAATGTAAGTCAAGAAGATGTGAACACCTATGATACCAATTTTTAACATCCCGATTTTTGAAGTCGTGCAATGGTGCTCCATACCCGGTTGGTCAGACGACTTCAATCACATTTACCCAAATGCCAAAGGCTGCCAAAGAGCACCAAGGGCCATGGGTTTGATTGTGTGGAAACTATTCCCTCATTCTCCGAGCAACACAACAGAAATAAATAGATAAAAATATCAGAATTAGTAATAATACCATACAATAATAAATATCGGATTATTGATGAAATAAAAAACTGAAGCACTTATATAAATGATGCATGATACATATGTCTAGAAAAAAGCAAGAATATAGTGCTAAAAAAATACAAAGAATACAAATTACTCCAGCATCATAACAAGTGTAACCTTGGTCCCATTCTCTCTATCTCCACAACAATCAAGTACTTGATGTAAAAGAGTGATTTCACTTATGTAGAACTGCAACAATATAATCTCTTTGGCCTGGAAAGAAAAACCCAAATAGGGTGTGGGATGAATCTCAGTAGGAAAACACCCAATATCTAGGCCTAACAGTTAGTGTATATTTATGGTAGACAATAATCAAATGATATAATAAGAAAGGAAGTACTCAATGTAAACTTTCCTATAGTCTCAATTAAAAACAATTACTTTTAACAATTTATCCAACCAAAACATATACAAGAAACCCTCTATAAAATTTATAAAAACCTATTCCCTCTGGTTCAGTTACAAGATTTGATATAACAATGACACTCTAAAGAATCACTCACCGTCAATTCCCTTAATAGTCATGTGTAATCAAACACTATATGAGTAAGAACTCACCATCAATTTCCCATATAGTCTTTTAATGTTAAACGACATACACTCTAAGGAAGCACTCAATTTCAATTACTCATCTAGTCTCGTAATGTAAATATAGAACCGTTGAGGGAGAACTAATTGTAAATCCCCCATATTGTCGCACATCGTGATAATTATAACAGACACTCTGGGAAATCCCTCAATGTCAATTTACCCTATGGTCTCACTAATCCAGGTTCCTGCAGCCCCATGTAATGTAATAATGAACAAACAATAATTAGAAGCCAATGTAAACCTGAATGTACTACTAGGATAAATTAGATACAACGCATGACAAAACATATCGGATAAATTATCACTCCATCCTAGAAGCACTAGGAATGGAAAACAATAACATAATATACAAGGATTGACCAAATAGCCAAAATCAATAAAGCATGGGATACCACATTCATAGCATTGAAATTAACCTTATTCACAATCAAACAACATTTATTCAAACATAAAACGTCATTGAATGCATTAATAGTGTAAACATACCTAAAAACACGATACCTCTAAAGAAGGAATTGGGAACTTTTACCAATATAACTCAAATACTAACTACAGAAAGGCACCAACCACCTACCTCAGCATTGTACAAATGATATATATTAACCCCATGCCTTGAATCACCATATAACTCTATAGATCTAAAAAACACAAAACCCGTAAAACCAAGAAAATCTTAGGAAAGAAGAAAAATCGGGGAATGAGGCTTTATAAGAAGGAAGAGAATACTGTGTATATTTCAACACAATTAACGATGGTCAAATCGGTAATCAGATGAAGAGTTGGAGTCCCGGAAAATAATCATGCCATACGAACACTCCTAGATGGGACATGTCGAGAAAGTGGAGGTTCTATCAATTAGACGTGACCTCGTTCCGTTTAATGATATAAAAATATAATACACCGAGTGTTCGTTAAAAGTACGTGTTGTGTACTTTCCTTAACCAACTTCTTCTTTAGGAGTCCTCTAGGTCTCCCCACACAGCCCTTTTCCTAGCCGTTACATGGCCAACACATGGCTTCTTGTGACAACCGAGTACACGGTGTGTACTTATAAGTACATAGTGTGTACTCCTGAAATTTCCAGAAACTCCTCTTTTTTTAAAAAAACTCCACAAAACAAGATTCGTACATGAATAGAAGATCTGATTTCATTAAAAAATATCAATTATACCTTGGGAAGAGTAATGTGACTCTAATGATTATTAAACCAACCAAAATAATAGTAATAACACCCATTAAAGTATAAATTAAATTTAAGAATATTATAATCGATGTTATGATATAATTAAAACATAGTGTTAGTAAGTAAATGCTACAATATTTATTAATTAATTTTTCGTATATTTATATGTCATAAATATTTAATTAAAAAAATTTGAGTAATATAATATCTTAAAATAAAATTCATTTTTAAAAAAATTATTTATAAATTATTTTTTTATGTTCTTAATATAATTTTATAAGAACATAATTAATTTTTAAAAGTTTTATAGAATGATTCATAATTTAAAAATATATATATTTTGAGTAAAACATGTTTTTTATTAAAAATTAAATTTCTCAAATTTAGAAAACAAAAAATTCATAAAATGGAGTTCATTTTTTATTTTTACAAATCTATAAATGGTTACAATTATTTTATGGTATTTTTTTAAAAAAAACATGAATTATGAGTCAATATTACAATTTGATAATTTACAATAAACCCTAAATACATTAATTATGGAGTCATATGTGACGTATGGATAATGTATGTTCAAAATACTTAACAATAATTAATTATATTTATATATTTAGTTACTATTATCAATCTACTTATAGTCGTGATCCAAAATAAATAACCAATGATTAATATAATTAAAGAAAACACCCTTTTCTTCTTCTATAAATACCAACCCCCTCCATCTATTCTCATCACACTATCCAAGATTTTATCCTTCTACAAATTCTTACAAATACTATTCTAAAACCTCTCCCCCACATCCATGAACCCTTGGTCTCATAATATTACCAAAAAAATTTCCCTCATAAGGATCTCAAGGAGTAGAATTTCAAGAGGTAAATTCCTCTTTCTTTTTTTAAATACATTTCATGTTCTTCCATTTTATTATTATCGTATCACCACCTCTCATCCAAACTGAATATAGCTCTATTAACTTAAATATAATTTAATTATATATTTTTAATGTAATATAAATCATTAATCTCTTTCCACTCTATATTTTATTCTAAAAATTAAATCGTTTCCTGTTATGTGTAAATTAACTGACATCATGGACGAGGCACTTTCATTTTTTATTAAAGCCATCATGGATGTCAATAAAACCATAATAATAATTGAAACAAATTCTAAAATATTTTTTAAAATCGTCATTATGTTTTGGAACTAACATATATGTATCATACTAAATGAAATGGCAAAACAAGTTCATTGTGATAAAAAACCACCAAATTTTACCTGAAACAATCATCATTAACTTTTATATAATGATTTATCCCCATACCAAATTAATAATGTATTTAAAAGAAAATTATATTTTTTTAGATCATTAATAACATATAATAACAATTCTGGAAATTTTTCCATAGTGTATATGAACTTTCGTTCTCATATACAAGCCAATTGATCATGAAAATGTTAAAACGAACACTCCCAAAAGAGGAAATTTTACACTATAACTCATCAAAAATATAATAAATTAACTTTATAAAACCTTAATGAATAAAATTAATCTATATTAATTTATTTATATTTTAATTAATCAATATAATGTTATTATACATGATATTAATGTGAATAAATCATTTGTACAAAAGGTAGGGGGATTCTCAAACCCAACTCTCTTCCTTCGGGGTATCCCTCTTTCTCTTAATTATATATTTGAGTGTTCCATTAATGTTCCATTACTGTTCCATAAATATTATTTATTTATCATTTAAATTTAATTTTTGGATATAAACTCTTCTAATCATATTTTATTACAATATAAACTATTTTTTTTGAAAGAAATCTTCCATTTAAAAACACTAGTTTTACTTCTCTTGATTTTTTTCCTCATCACTCACGATGGAGGATACTTATATCAAGTAATTTGTTCCATTTTGTTTGTAAACCCAATATATTTCTAACAATTTGTGCTTTATGAAACCCATTTTCCTTCTATGGTTTATTTTCTATCCATAATTGTTATATGTTCTCTCTGACATGCATTATAATGTAAATGTTATGATGTTATGGGTGCACATGAAGTTAAATAGTACAATGTAATTATTATGATGTGATGCGATAACATGGACATATATAAGACACTAATCCATTGGTTAATGTGATGTGTCTCATGAGAAACATTGATATATTTTTGAACATGAAGTTATATGTTTTTGTAATTGTGTGTGGTAGTTGACCACTAAGACATGATGTTTCATTTTTATTCATTTCCTCAATAAAAGACTTTATCTAATGCATATTTTATTTATTATGATAATAAATATATTATTATTTTTAGAATATATTTCTTATGATCTTAAATTTTCTAATGTTTTATGTTTTTATCTATCATTTTACTAGTATTTTAACACACCACTTTATTTTATGTATATCCTCATGTGACTACTTGTACTAAATAGAAATCAATGGATGACAAGAAGCTACAAAATATTTTATTAAATTATTATAATATTAAATTATGTAAATTTTTTATATGATCCTAATATTCATAAGACACTAAACATTTTGATCTAGATCATTTAAAAATATGATGTTGTTTATCTATAAAATGATGGAATATTATTGTAATAAAAATCAGACTCTATAGTTAGTATCAAAGCATGGATTAGTTTATTTGGGAATTTGGATTAGATAAAATAGTAAATTCGCTTAATATGAGACTAAAAATATGTTTCAGCCATGATTAAATGTTTTATAATATTCTAAACATAAAGATACCAAAATATATACCATTATAGTTAAATTTACAAAGGAATAAATTATTTAATTTTTAATTATTGAATTATTCACTATTCTAACCTTCTCAATTTTACAAACTGTGGGAACCATGAGAAACCAATACAAAAACCCATGAAAGTGGCACTATGGTGATTTCTAGAATGATATCCCAAATTCCCTAGGAGGACGAGTAAGATATTTCATGATGATTCTTACCTAACTATCTCAGAATATGAATAATAACCTGAATAATATGGAACATCATCCATCACCTATGAAAGATAAAATAGTTATCATGATATTTATGAAGTAATGAACATTGACCTTTATTGGATATTTTGATCCACTAGACATGTAACTATCATTCAACTAAATACATAATATTCTTTATTTACTTTATTGTTCTATGATGAAGACGGTAACACTTATCGTTTATTTTCTAGATGGAGAGGCCAACCAATAGTGGTAATTTATTTAGAACAACAATATGATTAATTATATTCGAGAGATTGAGTGGGAAAAAATTAAGATAATATTTAATAAGAATTAATTCCAATGAACACATTATAAAATGAGAGAGAGAGGAATAATAGTGATAAATAAATTAGACTTAGAAACTATAATGGCCAATAAAACAAATGTCCTAAGACATTCGTGGTATGATCTTGATTTTTTAATCAATTATGATAGGAAAATTAATAGATTATATAGTGGTTTGAAACCATTCCTTGGAAAGTTTCTTGTAATTAGAAACATTGGAATTTATGGAGATGATATTAAATGTGCTCTCATAGTTGATATGGAGTTTGAAGAATGGTCCCACGAATATGGTGATAAGAAAAGAGAGATGGTGTTTCATGATAAATGATAGAATGATAAAGGTATAAAAAACTCAACAACCCACATGTAAAAAATATTGGATCATAAATCATTGTATATACCTACATGGGATGGTGAAATTCAATAAGTATGGAAAAGCAGGCAACAAAACTCATGATTGATGAAAATGAAAGCGGACTTAAGATAATGCTTTGGAGGAAATGAGAGCACCACCCAATGATCAATGCTTCAACTTTAGGGAGAAATTAAACAATGGATGTCAATTCACTAATCCTCACGTCCTCAAGGTTAATTAGCATCATCAATTTCAATAGAAAAATGGGAAATATAAGGCATACTCCTTGACTACAGTAGAAGTGGAGAAACAAAAAAAAGTTTCACAAAGTAAACATCCAATTCTTTGAGGAATGGGAAATACTTATTTGATTCTTATTTAACCCATTCCATTAAATCTAGAACGTTTTCTAGAACTATTAAATAAATTCCCTGAAACCATTAAATATAGATATCGATAAAAAAATAGTGATGTAATAATTACAAACCAAGTGTTTTTATCATCCCATGTTTCTATATATGGGACGATTATTTGAGATAATATTGGTGATACTTCCCTTTAAATAATTAAATGCTATAATAGAAATGGTTTCCTCTCATTATAAAGAGGACATATCAACTATCAAAAAAAAATGTAAATATCATTTCACTTTCATAAAAATCCCATGATCATATATAAATTTAAAAATTTTAAATAGTCTCTCTTTGAAAATTCTTCATTGGTGTCGGTAATGATTTCCTGGGAATAATTAAACCTCACATAAATGGATGAGTCAAAGGAAGGTATCAACAAAGAGAAAACTACAATTATGATAGAATACAATAATGTATTTCCTAATGATTTTCCTAGAATTACCTAATATCATGAGGTATATTAATCAATATAACTGAAATCTAGAGCTACTCTTATATAAAATTGTCCTTACAAGATAGCTCCGATCAAACTAGAGGTGTTAAAGAAGCAATTGTAAGATCATTTGGAGGATGGGTTTTTATGCCCATGTGAATCACCTTGGGGAGTTTTAGTTCTCTTTATCATGAATAAGGATATATCAATGTGTCTGTGTATCAATTATCAATAACTCAACAAGATCATCATAAAGAGTAGTTTTCCTTTTCTAAGGATTGAATACTTCCATGATCTGTTACAAGGATTTCATTACTTCTCAAAGGTATATCTTTTTTTTGGATATCATCAAATAAACGTGAATAAGGAATATATATATATAATCATTACTTCATTAGATGGTATGTGTACTATGAGTATCTAAATATTCTGATAAAGCATACTAACTCCCATGTAATATTCATGGATTTGATTAATTCAGTCTTTAAAAATTACATAGAAAAATTTTATGTATTGTTTATTGATGATATTATTATCTTATTTAAAGAAAAAAGGAACACAAAGAACACTAAATTATTTAATTAATGATATTAAAGAAGGAGAAGTTTTACAGAAATTTCAGTAATTGCAACTTTTGTATGAAACAAGTCAAATTCTTGGGGCACGTGATCAAAACTGATGGAATTTTTTTAGACAGTTGAAAAATAAATGTAGTAGAGGACTGGCCCAGATCCTCTAGCGTTAGGTAAATCCATAGTTTTCATGTATTAGCTAGAATCTAAAGATGTTTTTTGTGATATTAATCATGATTATCTAGGCTGTTAACTATGTTATTATTGAATAGAAAAAAGTGTGTCTATATGGATGAATATGATTATACCTTCAAGGAGAACATGAAACGGATATCACTACACTTTTTCACACATTACTCAAAAGTGGAGAAAGTTTTTTGATATATATTTATGATTAAAATTTTATCTTTGGATGTGTACTCAAGAAAAATGATAAAGTGATAGCCTTTTCCTCACATTATTTGATAATCCTTGAACATAAATACTCGATGCATATTCTGGAGCTAGTAGATGGGGTTTTTGATTGAATTTTTTATTCACTACATCTATCAAGATAAGGGTGACATATATACCAATCACAAGTGTCTAAAGAATATATTCACAAAAAAAAAGATATCATCTTGCATCAAATGATATTTTTAGAGCTAATAAAGTACTATAATTTCTTTATTCACTATCTTCATGGCAAGGCCAACAAGGCAGCTGATTCTCATATAAGAAAATAACCTTTAACGTCATCCATGATGTGGATTGAGAAAGATTCTTTCTTCGTGGATGTCAAAAAGAGGATATTTGGAAGTCAAAAAGGCATGGAATATTTTATACCTTACCTAAATCACTTTCCAACCATTAATCCAAGTAATGATTAAGGAGGCTCAAAGCAATAATCTAGAGTTACAAAAAAAGGTGAACACTATAATAGAAGGTAAGATATTAGATTTCAATATCGATGGTGACTGTGTGATTTAGTTTTGGACAAGATTTTATGCGCCTTCACCACTTTTTATAAATAATGATCTAATAGATAATGCACATAGATCAACATTCTCAATGCATCAATCGAGTACCATGATGTACTGTAATCATAAAGAACTCTTTTGGTTGGATAACCTGATAAAAGATACTGTAATGAATATCTCGAGGTTCAAGATATGTATGAAAGATAAAGATGATAACCATATGTCCAAAGTAATGATGTTTAGGATCAAAATGTGAATTTATATGCTCAATTGCAAGAGGTGGGTAAATTTTAAGATTAAAAACATTCATTATTATCCTAACGGAAAACTATTTTTAACAATGTTAAACAAGGTAAATTCACTATACCTCTTTTAGTTCTACAAACTTACTAGGTTATGGAATTGTGGTCCCAGAAATAAAACTTATGAAAAGTTTAAAAGGAAAAGTTTATAACTTAAAGCCTATAAAATTTTACATATCAGAGTATACCATTGTATAAAAAGTATAAGAAGGTCATACATTCTTCCATTATGAATAGACATCAGAACTAAACTTGAAACAAAAAAAATAACAAGTATGAAATATTTTAACCCAAAGAGAATGATATCTAACATCCTTGGATAATGTCACTTGATTTATACATTAGATAATGTCGGTATTAACTACACTACAGTAATCCCAAGATAAGAATATCAGAATCTATCTTGTTATTCTATAAATCCCTCTAACTTAAAGGAAGTCCAAACCTCTGTCTTCCTATCCACAGAAGACCTTAAACATTAAGGGATTAGACACCTCTTTATTCTAATCCCAATAATCCCTCAATTGTACTCAACAAATATCAAAGTCACACAATGACAGATACGCAAGAAGATCAGTACTCAAATGGAATGAGAGTCTCTCTCTCTAGAAATTACATCAGCGGCATGAAATCTCTAGATAATTCTTAGTATTGATGTGATATTATTTTAGCTCGGCCAAATGAGCTCCTATTTATAAGAACATCTCCAAAGGTCGGCTCTATCCACCAATGGTCATATTTTTCCTTTATTTTTATAGGGGATAGTATATGTGTCACTCAAAAAATGCTTAGTTAGAAACAGAATGTATGACATCCTTTCATCGCTATAACATGTGTAAGAAAAAATAGTTTTCTTCACCAATTATAATTTTCATAATCTATGGAAAAAATTATGTTAGGAATCTAACAAAATAAAAATTCAAAGAATATTACTCAATGATATATGGATTCTGTTTTTCAAATAATTTTGAACCTAAATTCTATAGACATTGATTCTGAATTCCAATGATTTCATAGTCTAAATTCCAAGGAATTTGGAGTCCTAATTATGCGTAATTATGAGTCATAATGATATGGAATTCAGATTCCGAACTCTTAGGAATTCAGAGTATAAATTATGAGGAAATCATAGTAATAAATATTTATGAATTTGGAGTTTGAATTTCGAAAAATTCAGAGTCTAAATTTCAGATAATTCAGAGTCTAAATTTCATAGAATTTAGAGTCTGAATTTCAGAGAATTCAGAGTTTGAATTTCAGACAATTCACAGTCTGAATTTGGAATCTAAAAATAGAATAATCTATATCTAATAATTTATAGGATTTCGAGGTTTTAGATGTGTAAACTAATTTTAGACTAAGGAATAAAATGAGTTATAATTTTAGAATCTATAAATTAAACAATAAAAACATAGGTAAGGATAAAATTTCCGTGGGGAAGAAAAATTTTCATTCTTAAGATAATTATTAAGGAAATTATAATTTTCCTTATGATAAAGTTCTTGTTATTTTAAAAATGTAGATGAATAAAAAATTCATAAATAAACCTTATTGACTCAAAAATCTCCACCATTTTGGAACACACAATCATCCTTATGAAAATGAATATAATGACATAAAATTTTTCATTATGGACATTAAAAAAACTAATCTCTCTTTACTTATGAATCATGTTGAATATTACTAACTCCCCCTTATGTTTTAAAGTATGTAAGGATCCTATTCGTGACTTCATTAAATAGATTATTCTTTATCCGGAATAATAAAATATTTAGTGATGGAACACCCCCTTAGATTGAACCCCCATACATAAAGAATTCACTTCTTTACCTAGTATTCTTTTAATAATTCCATTCTCCCCCTTTGTTATTTTCAAAAAGGAAAAAATATAATGGAATTAAATATGGTAACTGAAAAATTTGTACTGTACAAAAAAATGATGATCAAACAAAATTTCATTATGATGGGAAAATATTATACAAATGAAGAAATACAACAAATGATCGGATTAGGAAAAATTATCCTTCGTTATACTTTTTCATTAAATTCATTAAAATGGTTTTCAGATTCTCTATCTCTTTTTGATCTTCTTCCACATGCTTGAGAATCTGATACTCATCTTTATTTTTCTTCTCTAAACTATATTGTTTTCTACTTCACCCTTTCGAATATATTCTTGAGTCATTGAAAGATATTATTTCTTATCAATATTTTCATAAAACTCTATTATGAGATCTCTTTACCTCTTCCAATTCATAGCCATTGAGTTAAGCTTCTCATTCCAATCCTTGACTTCCTGCTTTTGAGTTGTTTCTTCGAGATGTAGTTTTCCCTCGAAAATCATAATAAAATCATTAAAAATCCCAACATTTTTTACAACGTTATCCATTAAACTTTATTTAAAATCATCATGTATTCGCATCTCTTCGATTTTTTTCCATGACCGTTTTGTGATTTACTTCGATGATCTATTGTGGGATTCATATCCTATGAAGAATGTTTTGGTATCGGCCTTATTCGTGAAAAATTTATCCATAAGCGTGGTATGTGAATATGATTTCTGATTAGACGAATACCGAAGCAACTGACACCTCGAGTCTATACTCGGAAATAAGGTAATAGTATAAACCATCTTTTTCAAATATTGAACTACAAAACCATTTCCAAGAGAGGATGATTATGAATCAGACTCTTTGGTTGGTGAGTATTATTTTTCTATCTCTTCATCTTTCCTTTTCAACAAACCACCAACATATTTCTCTTTCACCACAATTTTTTCATGGTGTATCAAAAAACATCTTTTATCCATTATCATATCACAGAATGATATCTTCTGCTTTGGGCGATTCATGTTCACTATCTGATAGTTTAACAATATTTCCTCCCACAATATTTTCTTTCTTGACACATACCAGAAGATCCTTAAGCTAAAAAAATTCATGGTTTCTACTTTCTTCTTTAGATAGTTTATACACTTCTTCCTGACCCTTTTATTCCTCTCCTAGGGTAGAAAGTTTTTATGATTATGCTTCAGAAGAACAGATTAATATTTTTTCAGAAGAACTATCTTTCTCATTATATTCTTCTATATGCCTAACCATGTCATCTATATACACACTTCATCCTTATTCTTCTTCTTCCAATTCTTCTTCTTTAATTATTTCTTTTTCTATTTCTGGTTCATGAATCAGCATCTTTTTTCCCAGAGTCACAGGAAGTGATTCTTGTAAAAAAATTATGGTACCTAATTTTTCTCAGAAGAATTCTCATCATCCTTTAGAAGGGATTACATGATTTTACCCTTCGACATCTTCTTCCCATAACTCTTTTGTTTCTCTTGATTCTAAATATTTTCAGTATCCTTCAACATTAATGATTTTACCTCGGCAGGGTCAATTCCAAAACTAGGCACCCCTTCTTCCATATTCTTCTTGTCTTCTATCCACATAGAAACCAAATCATCTGGATAATTCTTTTTCTTCTTTGGAATGGAGGTGGTGATTGAGTTTCATTAGCGGTAGGATTTTTTTTCTTTCTCTTCTGATTCCTTAACCATCCTCTTCCTTCCACTCTTCATGGAAGTTTTAGCCTCTTCTAGTTTATTAGACAGAGCTTTGATTTCTAATTTAGAAAAATCCTAGGATTATTTTGATTCACTTGAAAACCCAACCTTTATTCTCCTTAGAGTATCATCACCCAACAAAATTACTTTGAAATTCCTTGGCATAGAACTACAAGGTATTTTCAATGACTCACGACAAAGAAATATAATATTGGAGATAATATCAAAATACATGATAATTTGATATTTCAGATTTATATTATTGATATTATCTATTTTGATCAAGACATAATTCATCAAATTTATATTCCTAAGGTTCACTATGAAATATAGAATATAGATGTAACTTTTCTTCAGGGGATTCTTATTCATTTTTCTCAGAATGACAAATCCTTGAACCTGTAACTCAATAATATTGAATATTATGGAGAGGTGGATAATATTCAGAGTCATCAATGCTGAAAGACAAAGACATTCCATATCATTATTCTTATAAAAATATCATGTTAACTCTTGTATCTTGTGGGTAAAAAATTCTTCTTTACCCTCATACAGAATTTTAATAAAGTTTGCATCCTTACTGTAGGAAAGGGAGTAGGTATTTCCATTTCTCTTAAAGTAAAACAAATTTCTCCCTCCTTCAACGAATTAACATACTGATTTATATAATTCAAAAAACAACTCTGGATAAACGGGATCATTTGCCTCATGTTTGGATATACATAAGATCTCACAACCATTCAAGTCGATATTGTTTGAAATAATAGAATCATTCTTATCAAAGAATTTCAGATCGACTAGCATTTATATTTATATCTTCCATTCAAAGATTTAAATTACTAATGATATTTCATTCTGAGGAGAAGCCTGAACATACATATAGTATTTAGGAAAACATGACGATTCAGAATTTCCATAAGTAGAGGAGCATAACTTTAGCATGACAAGGGTTTGAAAATGGATGTGTGACAACTGTTCGGGGATCCTTATATAGGTGTTTGATGTGATGGTCAATCTTCCTTGATTAATCCAATGGTTTAAATACTCTTGAACATATATGAAAGTTGAGATGATGGTTAAATAAAGAATATTGTAGTATCTAATCTTCTGAGGTTTTTAATATTAAAAGAAAAAGATTTAAGGAAAAGTAAAACTGAAAAATTTTATTAAAGAAGGTAAAAATACTAAATGTTAAAAGATGATTATGAAAATTTATAAAAGGAAACATACCTTATAAATTTCTAGTAAAATTATCACAAGTGAGTATTATTCTTCTTGAATAAAATTATATTTCAAAAAAAAAATACTTAAAAAAGGTTTATGAAAATGTTCATTACAAAAATAAAATTATTACGAAAATATAAATTAAGAAAATTTTGATTAAAACAATTTTGATTATGTATATTTTGATTAAAAAATTTTGATTACAAAAAATAATGATTAAAAAAATTTATTACGAAATATTTTGATTACATAAATCTTATTAAGAAAAATTTGATTACAAAAAATTGATTACACAAAATTTTGATAACAAAAATATTATTTCAAAAAAACTTTATTACGAGATTTTGATAACAAAAATATTGATTACAAAAATTTTGATTACGAAAATTTTTATTAGAAATTAATTTGGATTGACAAGTAAATGTAACCCCCCTATGAAAAAGTGTTTCTTACTAAAAAGAGATTGGTTTCAACAAGAAGATAATATGGATGATTACTTTATGGTTCTCTTTCCTAACATTTTTTTAATCTATAAAAATCTATCAAAGGGTAATGATTTTGTGAAAATGTCAGTATATTGATCTTGCATTCTAATAAATTGAAAACGATATCTTTTTTTTGTGTGTGATCCCTAATAATGTTTTGCATAATATCTATGTGTTTTTCATGACACTGATGTGCATGATTTTTACTTAAGGAAATGGCACTAGTATTATCAGACAATATTTTTGTTAAGGTACAACTCATACCATATTCTGTGTGTGTGTTTTGTATCCACCACACTTGGGTACAAAAACTTCTAACTGCTACATATTCAGCTTCAACATTTGAAAGTGATACTGAGTGTTGCTTTTTTCATGACCATGAAACTAATTATTCTCCTACAAAATGACAGGTTCTAGATGTACTTATTCTATCCATCCTAAATCCTCCAAAAGTAATATCCTTAAAACATTTTAAAACAAAATTATTTCCATAAGTATATAATAGAAAAAAATCCATGTTTCCCTTTAAATAATAAAATAACATTTTTACTACCATTAAATGAGATTTGGTAGCTTTGGATTGATATATTTCACATAATCATACGAAAAACATTAAATCTTTATGAATAGTTTTTATGTATAGTATACTTCTTATCATACCTCAAAATGATTTTTCATCTACTAGTTTCCTAGCTTTATCAAGATCAACTAAATTTGAGGTACCAATGGGAGTAATTATACTATTAGTGTTGTCATATCCATACATTCTCTAATGATATTAAATATACTTATGTTGATATATATAGTTTCTTTCTGGTTTTTGAGAAATTTTAAATGTTATGAAACATGTCAATTCATCCAACATACTTATTCAAAACTCAAATTTTATTAGAACCGAAAATGAATCAGTTAAAGATTGCTGAGTTGAACTAAATATAAAGTCAAAAAAATAAATTTAAACAATAATTTTTTTTCTTAATCATTGTTTATAAAATGTATTGAATAAAAATTTATGTTAACATAGTTATTTTGTAAGAAAAATCTTGTTTGGCTATCATACTAGGTTTTATGGGATTTTTTGTCTATATAATGCTTTTGTTAGTTTAGAAACATGTCCCATATGTTTTCTGTCTTCAAAACTAGGTTTTGTTTAACAAAAACATCCTCTTGAACATATCCTTTAATGAAAGAACATTTACCATCCATTTAAAAAATGTTTAATGTTGAATATTTTTTCAAAGGCGTGTAAAATATGGATATATTCAAGTCTAGAAGCTGAAGCATAGGTTTATTCATTGGTTATTCCTTATTATTGATTATATACTTTAGCAACTAATCTATATTTATTTCTTAAAATGATTCCATTTTCATCAAACTTATTTCTAAAGACCCATTTTACTCCAATAACATAGTTTTCATTATGTCTTCCCACCAATGTCCAGTCATTATTCCTTTCGAAATCATTTACATCATCTTGAATGGATTTAATCCAATAATTATCATCTAAAGCTTTAAATGGGTTTTTTTATTCTAAATGGGAAAGGAATTTTAGATATTCTACATAATTTTGTAAGGAACATCTAGTCATTTCAGGTTGATTTATAAGACCAATTATATTATCAATGGGATGATTCTTAAGAAACAACCGGTTCGGGTTTTGTAATAACTATTAATCAACATATTGTAGGAAATCTTGTATGGTGAATGATTTAGAAATATTTTCTTGAAAATATTCTTTATCAGGAAGATTTTATATTAACGTTTTATAGTCACTTGTTTAAAACACATCCAAAGATATAGATTGAGGTTGTTTAAAAACAAAACGATTAGATTCATCAAATTCAACATGCACTGTTTCTTTAATAGTACAAGTGTTTTTTAAAAAACTCTATAACCCATAGAGGTTATGGAGTAGACTAGGAAAATTTCTTAATCAATTTTGGGTGATATTTTATATAAAATAGCATTATTATTCAGATTGAATACTTTTCAACCAAATACTTTGACGTATGAAAGTCAACGTTTTCTCATATTCCATAAATCATAAGGGTTTTTACAAAGAAAATGTGTATTTAAAACTAGATTTAGAGTACAACATGCAGTATGTACATCTTCATCCTAAAAATGTTTAGCTATCAAATATTCAATCAAGTTAGTTCTAGGTATTTCACAAATAATTTTATTTCTTCTTTCAACAACACCATTTTGGTAAGGAGTTCCTGGGGTTGAGAAGTTATGAGTAATGCATTTTTTTCTAATTTTTTTTTTCAAATCATAATTTTGAAATTCTCCTCCATGATCACTATGAATATTTATCAATGTATTTTTTTCTCATTTTCAACATGGGATCTAAAAATTTTTAAATAAGGAGAATCTTCATTTTTTCCTAGAAAATATACCAATTTAAATCTATTGTAATCATCAAATAGGACGAATACATAATATTTTCCTCCTATGCTTCCAGTTATTATTGGACTGAAAAAATCCATGTTCACCAACTATAATGCATCAGTAGTTGAGACATCTCCGATTGATTTTAAACATGATTTATGTTTCTTTAAATAATGACAAGGATCACAATATTTTGAAGAATAGATCCTTAACATGTCTTTCCTAGAGACTTTACATATGTTCTTAAGATTAATGTGTCCTGTACTTCAATTCCATAACAAAAATTGATCTTCCATTACACTAAGTAAATTTAGATCTTGGCTCCTAATGTCTTCAAAGTTTAGTGTGTATACATTCTCAGTCCTATGTGTAGAAAGAATAAACTCTTCTTTGAAATTTTGTACTAAGAATTTATCATTACTAAAATTCACAATGTAACCATAATGACATACTTTACTTATGATAATGAGTTTGTTCATAAGTCCCTTATAAAATATAACATTTTAAATCAATGGATTTTAAAGAATAAAAATGTTACCTATACTAATAATTTCTCCATAAGAGTTATCCTCGAATATTATTTTTCCTCCTTTTATCTTGATAATATTTTCAAATATTTTTTTTACCAGTCATATGTTGGGAACATCCACATTCCATGTACTATCTTTTTTTGTTGGTAAATTCTTTATTTTCCTAAAAATAATAGTGTTAGACTTTTAAAATCCAACCATTCATGGTTCAAGAAATTTCAGAAAGTAAGATTTTAGGATTCCACTTTATCAAAGACAAATAAGATTGATCAAAACCTAATGATTGATTTTTATTTAAAGAATAACTACTGGCCACATGTCCACAACACTGACATTGAGTGCAGAATAAAGTAGTTTGAGGAACAATGTATTTATTACTAAAAACTATCTATGTGTGAGTATAATAAAATCTAGAACTATTCATTCAAGGTCGAATTTGATAATACATCTTGTAAAAATTTCCTTACAAGCTGTAAAATTTTACAAAAACTTCCTCATGGAAAATATTTATGACTTTATTTAGATAAAAAAATTATCAAAAAAACAATTAGTTTTAGAACTAGAGTTAGTCTCTATTATTTTTCTTCTTTCAAATTACATTTTCAAGATCCTTATAATGTTAATCCTTCTCCAAATTAAATTTCTTCATGATCATTTGAAATACATTTATTATAAAAAAATTCTTATCAAGATCTTTAGAAAGATATAAAACTTCTTTAGTTAAAATAGAGATTCTAGATTTTTCCTTATCATGATTTTTCTTGAGTTTAGAAATTTCATTCTCAAGATGTTTAGAAAACATAGATATTTATTCATAAGAAGGTAATATATTATCTTAATCAGATGAATATTCATCATTTGAAAACATATAGTACTTATCATCAGTATATTTTGAATTCAAGGATACATTTTGGATAGATTCTGTATTGTGGACCTCAGTCATTTCACAATGATTTTAAATTGGTAGTCAGGATAGTAAAAAAAGATTATTCTGATCAGAATGTTAATACTATGAGGATTCATCAAAAGTGTCAGCACCACTGGTACTCCTGGTGTTATTAGATTTTTAAACATTCTATGCTTTAGAATTTTTACACTTCTTTCTATTCCTATCATAATTCTTTTACTTTCTATCATTTTTCTTATGAATGGGAAAATTTTTCTTTATGCCTTCTTCTTTTTCATTCATAACAAGTCATTTCAGAGTCTTTCTTGTCATTTTATTCTTTCTTCTTATATCTATATTGAATTGATTTTTTTATAAATATCTTGTTCATCATTCAAGAAAGTTTAGTTAGTTTATTATCAGAATGTTCACATTCACTAGAATCAGATAAAATAGTGACTTTCTTAGATTTAGATCTTATAACCCATTGAAGAGTCTTGGATTTTGTAGCAGTAAAGGCTACACCACCATTAACATTTTTATTTTTATTCATATAATTATCTCTTTTACTTATTATTTCATGTTGAATAAGAGTTCCAAAAATATCATCAAGAATAATTTGAGATACATTATTATTCTCATCTACAATTGTTCTCTTAGATTCCCACTCATTAGGAATGTTATATATAATCATGTCCACATGTGCCTCATCAAATAAACCATTCTAACCTATATATGGTAAACTATTAACAATTTTCATAAACCATTATTTCACCTTGCATACTAGTTCTCTATAAGGAAATATAAATCTATGATATTCTTCTCTAATCATCGCTCTTCTAGTTTCTATAACATTTTATGCAACAAAATGAGTAACCTAAAATTTCTTCCAGATACAGTTAGCAGCTTCAAAAGAAGAAATATGACTATATATATTCATGTTCATTGAACACAACAACTTATTGCATAACTTATAGATTATTTGATATTCTGAATTTTCATGATTAGTGAAGTTTATTACTTCCTTATCAGGAATCTTTTAATCTTCATAAATCATAAAAAATGTCCACTCCAGTATTAATAAAAAATGTCTTCATACGATCTCTCGAATATTCATAATCATTCTCATCAAATATAGGTGGTCTTGTGGGATTTAGATTTCCAATAGAACCAATATTCATTCCTATGATCTAAATTAATATATCTTTCCACAAAAACATGTTAATATTAAAAGTTTATAAAAACAAAAAATATATTCCTAAGCATGGAAAATATTTAGAAAATTAAAACAAGAACAATAAAACTTATATATCAATATAATAATTTTATAGTTCTACTCTGATACCAATTGTAGGATCAAAATATGAATGTTTATTCTCAATTACTAGAGGGGGTGAATTTTAATTTTGAAAAATTTTGTTTTTAACCATAAATAAAAATGTGTTTAACAAAGTTAAACAAGGTAAATTTATAAGACCTATTTTAGTTTTAAAAATTTACTTGGTTCCAAAAATGTTGTTCTAAAAATAAAACAAAAGTAATGACTACAAGGAAAATATTCTATCATAAAGTGTATAGAATATTACTTATCAGAGTATACCAGAGTATAAGAAAGTATAAGTTGGTTATTAATTTTTCTTTTATAAAAATACAATGTTAATAAACTTGAAACAAAACAAGTAACAAGTATGAAATCTTTCAAGCCATTGATAAGGGTATCCAACAAACTTGGATAAAGGACTTTTATTTTATAATTTAAAGACATTATGTCTTTCCCACACTTGGGTAAGCCCCTGATAATAATATCAGATACTGTCTTGCAATCCTCGCAAGCCCTCAAACATTAAGGTATTCTGAACCATTATATTTCTATCCTCAAAATTCCTCAATATTTATGGTAGCTGGAACCTCTTTCTATCTATCCCCATAAGCCCTCGATTATAATCAGCAATAATCAAAGTCACACAAAGAAAGATGACCAAGAATTTCATTATGCACAAGTTGTGAGAGTCACTCTCTCTACAAATCAATTTAGCAACATGAAATCTCTAGATAATTCACAATATTGTTGTGTTCTTTTTTTATCTTGTTCAAATGAGCTATTATTTATAGGAACTTACCCAAAGGTCATCTCCCTCTTCCAATGGTCATATTTTTCCTTGATTTTCATAGGTACATGTATACATGTCACTCAATCAACGGTTAGATTGAAACTGATTTTATGACATCGTTTCATCACTATATCATGTGTCAGAAAAATAAGGTTGCTTAACCAAATCCATTTATCATAGTATAAGGAAAAATATAGTTTGGAATCTAACCAAATATTCATTCTGAGACTATAACTCATTTATATTTGATTTTTTTATAAAAATATTCAAACATGAATTCTAGTGATTTAGGAGTCTGAATTCAAATGAATATATATTCTGAAATTTGAGGAATTTATTGTCCACATTCTGAGTTATTCAGAGTCATATTTATATGGAATTTGAATTCTAAATTATAATGAATTTGGACTCTTAATTCTATGGAATTTAGGGTTTAAATTCTGAGGAATTTGGAGTCTAAATATCCAGAGATTTCAGAGTCTGAATATCAGAGAATTCAAAGTCTGAATTTCAGCGAACTCAGAGACTGAATTTCATAGAATTCAGAGTCTGAAATCAAAACCTGAAAACAAAATACTCTATATATAATAATTTATAGGATTTCATGGTTTTAGATGCGACATTCAATTTTAGACATAGGAATAAAATGAGTTAGATTTAGAGAAATAATAAAATGATCAATGAAATCAGAGATAAGGATAAAATTTCGTTGGGGAATTAAAATTTTCTTTATTAAGATATTTCTTAGGTAAAATATAATTTTCCTTAAGATAAAGTGTTTGGGATTTTTAAAATTTAGAGGAATTGAAAATTTATAAGGAAACCTTATTAACTCAACCTGATGCAACCATTATTTATTCCCATGTAGAAATTGGAGGATTTAACTATAGAATTATTCAATGGTATCCTGAATACATCCTAGGGATTAATGTTATATGGTTTGTGGTGGACTGACTAACCAAGACATCCCAATTAATTTTTATCTTGGAAGATCACTCACATTAACAAAATGAAATGATATATGTGAAGGATGGGGTGAGCTAATATGGTGGTATACTATTGATTTTATTTGATCATGATCTATGTATTAAATCTTAATTTTGTAAGAGTCTTCAACATTCATTGAGTACTGAATTGAATTTTAGCATGACCTATCACCCCTAAACATATGGCCAACTTGAGTGGACTATTTAAAAACTCGTGGACATGCTATGATCTTAATCAATGGATTCAAAATTTTTATAGAATCAACATATTCCATTGTTTGGGTTATCATACCAAAATATCTTCTACTCAAGTATTCAGATGGCTTGATATGAAGCTCAGTATGGAATGTGATTTAGAAATACAACCTTTTAAGATTAAATTTTTTATAAAATTTCATTTGTACATGATCTTGTAAAATAGACAATTGATAAGTTTCAATCCATCCAACAACATTTAAATGTTTCTAATTGTTAAAAAAATAGCTTTGCTGATAACCGTCAATGGAAATTATAGTTCCATATTGAAGATAAATTCTTCCCTAAATTATCACCATAGAAGAGGGTCATGTGGTTAGGAATGAATGGGAATCTATTCCCAATAAACATTTTCCCCTTTGATATTCTTGACCACATAAGAGATGTTGCCTATCATCTTGAAAATCCACCAAATATGGTTATTTTTCATGATGTAAACCATGTATCACTCCTAAAGAAGTATATAATATATCCCTAACATGTACTGAACCCATATGTAGTATAGTTGGAAGATGATCTATCTTAAAATGAGCAACTGATAATTATTCTGAACGAGAAAGATAAGGTTCTATGCAACGAGATATCATACCATGTTAAGGTTTTGTGGAAGAACCATAAGTATGCAGAAAGACATGGGAATCATAGGAGGTGATAATGTAGAATTTTCCTTGTCTCCTTATGTAAAAGCAAATTTCGAATGAGATATTCCATAAGGGTGGAAGAATGTGATTTTCCAAACTCTTATCAATAGAATTCCTAACTTCTTATAGTAATTTCATATATTTTTAATCACATTGAGGCCATAATAAAAAATTTATAAATGATGAATTAATTAAATTAGAATTATTTTTGGATGTTTAGGAATTTATACTGATGAAAACATGCATTACCTTAGGTGTAGTAGTATGAATCTTAGAATAGTAAAGCATAAAAATGAATAGTAACAAAACCTAGTAATTTATATATAAATTTTTTGAATCATATAACTGAATTTTTTATTTAATTATGAAATAGTAAAAGTAAGTAAATGTATTATAAATTATTAATAAAGTTTTTGTATTTTTATAAATTAAATATATTTACTTACAATTTTATGATTAATAAAATAATTTTAAATAAATTATTAGCATTAATATATATTCCTAAATTATTATTTTTCTATCTTATTATTTTAAAATAATTTAATGAGACCTTAATTGATATTTTAATGTCTTATAAAATAAGTTATAATTTTAAAATATTTATTTTTAGAATAAATGTTGATTTCAAATAAAAAATAAATTTCTCAAATTTATAACATTATTTTTGTAAAATGGAGTTCATTTTTGAATTATACTGATCATAAAATGGTTACGGTTAATTTTTAGTGATTTTTAATAGAATTGAATATTTGAAGAATTGTAAAATATAATACATTATTATTGAAGCTAAATACATTAATTGTGGAGACATTGATGCTTTATGGTGGATGTAAGGCCAAAATATGAAACTCTAATAAATTATATTATTATATATAGTGATAATTCTCAACATTTTATTATCCTTGATCCAAAATAATAAACTAACTATTAAGATAATAATAAAACACACATACCCTCCACTATAAATACAGCCCCTCACCACCTCTTCTCCTCACACATTACAAGCATTGAGCCTTGTCCAAATTTGTATCAATACTCTTCCAAGATTCTAAACAAATTCAATAATCTCTTATTATCCTAAAAATTCAAAATTCAATTTACCATGTTGGTTCTCAAGAAAGATAAATTCAAGAGATAAATTCATCTTTATTATATTTTAGTTTCTTTTCAAGTTCCTTTCTTTTCTTATCAACTCCTCACCACCAGACATCCAAATGTCACTATAAATATAGTGCCTATAATATAAAATAATAATATTATGTTAACAAAGTATTACTAATTAAAATCCTCCATATATCTCTTTTATTCTAGAAATGATATCATCCCCCTTGTTGTGTCAATTTACTAACATCATTGGCGATGGACTTTAATGTTCTATTAACGCCTTCAAGGATGAAAATAAAATCATTATAATGATTGAAATGTATTGTAAAATTTATTTCATAGGCCTATTTATGTTCTATAACTATCACATATACATAATACTAAATTATAATTAAAATATTTTTTCGTGATTGAAAAATCACCAAAATTAACCAAAAACAATTATCATTGTCATTTATCTAATTATTCATCCTCATACCATATAAACAAATTAAATATAATATAATATAATCTTATTTAAGATCCTTAATAACATATAATATCAATTGTAGATAATTATTCCCATTTTATAATAAATTCCATACTCATATATAAGCGAACTGATCATGAAAACTAAGAAATAAAACACTCCCAAATGATGAAATTAAATACTATAATTCATAAAAAAATCCCATAAATGAACTTAATAAAACCATAAAGAATCAAATTCATACATTAAAGGTTATATATTTTTTGTTTAATTAATCTAATGTGATTTTATAATGTATTAAAGTGAATATATCATTTGAACATAGGGTAAGTGGGTTTTCAGACCCAAATCTCTTCCTTTCAGTTTTCCCTCTGTCACTCTAATTTATATATGGATATACAATTAGTGATAAATAAATATATTTTATTTATCCTTAAATTTTATTTTATGGATATAAATTCTTCTAATATTATTTTTCTATATAGTAAAATAATTTTCGAAAAAATAGCATCCTTTTTTATTCCCATGTCTTATTTCTCTTGATTTTGTCTCTTCATCACTCAAGATGGATGATTATAATACAAAGTATGTTATTCCATTTTTATTTTTGGAAATCCAATTTTTATTGATTAATGTATGGTTTATGAAACTCGTTCATATTCTAGGGGGTATTTTTTGTCCATTGTTGATATACATTCTATGTGGCACACATGATAATGTAAATGATATGATGTGACAGTTGATCCCTATATTATATAGTGAAATTTAAATGTTATGATGTGATTGTGTGAAATGAATTATATATCACTCCAAATCATTGGGGAATATAAGTATCTCATGATAAAATATGAAATATTTGTGAACCTGATGCTGTATATGTTCACAACTATGTAGGTAGTTGACCACTAAGAGATGATGTGTCATTTTTAGGCATTAGCACATTCCATACCTTTATCTGATGATTCCTCTATTAATTATGATGACGATCCAATGCATATTTTATAATTATGTTAGTTATTCTATCTCATGTTTGATAGTTTCATGTTCTTATCTATCCTTTTAATGGGATTTTAGATCACCAATTCCTTTGATGTATATCCTCATGTCAGTACTTGTATTAAGGATAAATGGAGGGATAATAAGAAGTTAGATAATAATAAAATAAATAATTTTAATGTTTTATTATCTAAATGTTATGTATGGTCCTAAAATTCCAAATAAAATAAAACATTGGATCTTTAATTTTTATAACTATTAAGTTGTTTATCTAAAAAAAGATTTAATTGTAATGTAATAAAAAGTATTGATTCAATAGTCACTGCTAAGTCAAATCCCCACATCTTAATCATGTAATGTGTGTCATTGTGTATCCTCCACCTATAACCATATCCAAACCCCCTAAAATATAAATCACAGATACTCAATGTTTTGTTCCCTGCAATAATCATGATCCCAATATTGGTTTCATTCTATGTGTCATGATCATGCTCTCCTCCTACATTGCATGTTTTGACATGCCTGCCACCAACTTCTAGTGGACGTCCATACTTATAGCTGTTTTCCCCTCCTTAGAGCACTTCCTTACTATTTCCATTACTTCCTTCTCACAAAACATTATATTAATAAAATTTAACGTATTAGAAATATAAATATCATATATATTGGGTGTCATGAGCAATCGGCATCAATTCCATCTTCCTTGAGTGCAGTGTGTGTCTTATCCTCTAATGAAACATCATTGACTGGTTTGGGTGGGCTCCATCCATGGTATGGGGTTGGTTTGAAATCAATAGTTATTTTTGAAGTGGCAGATCTGAATCGATATTGATGACTCACATTAAGTAGCTTGGGATGTTTTTAAAATATTAGAGTGAGGAATTATGACCTAGCCTTTCATTTTTAGGAGCTCCGTGAGGCATTTTCTTCATCAATGATGAATAGTTATACAATGGTGGTGGCTCATATGTTTCTTACCACCATGGATGTTTAGTTTTCTCCTCTATGATGGGTTATAATTTTTTGGCGTCTGAAATTCAGATTTAGTATGGTGATGTCTCACCCATTATAAAGGGGTGTGGATTCACCTCATGACTGTGGGTCACAGGTTCAAAAGGGGCGGCATAGTTTCCTTTCGGTGGTGAAAGTAGCTAAAGTTCACCGGTGGTGAGCTCGAGTGTAGAAGAGTGGGATCGGGGGTTTTTGCCCGAGGGACCATTCTATCAAGATCTATTAGTGGTAGTGATGATGTTGGATGAGAGCTGTAGAAGGATGGATTATAATGATAGATCTATATACACAATGGTGGATTAAAATATAACTTTTTTAGGGGAGGACCATTAGTTGAGTATCTACCAGTCACATAGAGGCAGTAAAGGATGTCGGATGTAGGGGATGCTGATGGCAGATCTGCAATGTGGTTGGGTGTTTAGTTCATGAATGAAATATTGTATTTTTTGTGGTGGTGGATGCATGGGATAAAAGTGGATCACTGGTTTGGTGATGGTGGTAGATGATTATCAACCATTGAATAACAGGTGATGGGATATTGGTGCATTAGGAAAACCAAATGGTAATAGTGGCTCACTATAACATCAATTCCCTGAAAAATAAACTGAATAAATATATTTTATATTTAAAAAATAAATTAAAACTAGAAAAAAACTAAATTAAATAAACAAAAAATTAATTTTATTTATTTTAAAATTAAAATAATGAATTAATTTAATTTAAGAATATATTAAAACTATTAAAAACATTTAAAACAATTACAAAATTATCGAAAATAAATGAAACAATTAAATAAAATATATTAATTAATACATTAAGAATATATTAATATTAAATAATATTGATGAAAATATTATTAAAACCATGGACAGACCTTATAATAAACTATTATTATGTTCAAAAAACCCCAAGTGAAATAAAATAAATTAAAAAATGGGATTGACTATTTAAAATTAATTAGAATAATGTATCTATAAAATTTAACTGAAATAATAATAAAATATCATGGTATAAAATATTGTTACTAATTGAACTAAAATCGTCTAAATGGCCCAAATAAACAATAAATTTTTTATTTTAATATAAAATTCTCATATTTAGAAATTAGGATTAAAATATAAATAATATTACATTAAAAAATTAAAAACATTATTTGGTACATAAAAATACATATAATTACTATAAGGATTTCTAAAAATGAAATTAAATAAGAGATGCATCAAACTATCCAAAACTTAATCATTTGAAGTTTTAGGAAATTTTATGTATTTTATTTATTTACAAATGATCTTAAAAATAAATGGAATAAGTTCAATGTTCCAAAAAACTCCAAAATAAATCGACATAAAAATACCTCTAAAGATTAAATAATCATTCCTTCTATATGAATGTTACCAAATATCTAATTTTTGATAAAAATGGGTTCCATTTATGGTATTGAAATAGGACAGATTAAAGTGAAACTCAAATTTTAATAGGATACGCTAGATTTTACCACTCTCCCATATGATCTTGATATCAAATGTCCATGATGTTCAATTAATCAAATATAACTCAAATGATTTTTAAATAATGTAATTGTCTTTTTCTTTATTTGTGATCAAACTTTACCCCTCCAAAAATAGATCTTTTTTACAAGAAATTTTTTTCAACCACAGTTCATGGGTATAACACTATGGAAAAACATATAGAATTTGAAAATGGATTTTATTTTAATATTGGAACATAATTAATTCATATATCAAAGACACTTCATGGGATCTTACATTCCCATTTGACACTATATTAAAAAGATTAATATGATTATAATTTAATATGGATACATAAATTGTTTTTTGAAAGAGTTATTGTACCCTAGGACTAAGTTTAGAATTCTATTTTTATCATGATAACATCCAAATTAACCAATGATATATCTCATCACATTAGATTTCCTAGTTTATAATGTGATGTTCTAAAAAAACTATTGTCTTTAAACAATAAAAAATAATTAAATTATAGAAATTCCATACTATTTAAAACCCCTAATCTAAAGGAGAAATTGTCACCTATGAATGAATCAATTGGTTTTTTTTGTTTTTGTATTTTTTTGGGTGTTCTTATTTTTTTTGATTATTTTTACAAATAGTCTAAATTCCAGATTTCAAAGGTGGATATTTAAAATTTAATTATTTTTGATTGGTTACAAGTAATTATTTTTTAGAAAAATTAAGTCCCCTCCACCACAACTAAAACTCAACAACGTCACCATTGGTTTATCTCATGGTAAGAGACAATGGTAATAATTTTTTATTAAAAAATATTTATAAATTCATCACATTGTAGATTTTATTTTGAGGGGTGACAGTAAGGATCAAAAAAAAATTTCAATAGAGTACTCAAAATGATCACATTATTCATTGGGGAACCATAGTAACCACTAAAATATATTTATGTATAAAAATATATAATTCCAAAAATTTCAGGCTATAGGTGAGTTCATGAATGAATTTCAATGGATAATAATACAAATAATGTAACTAAAATCACTACTATAATTAATGATAATTTGAAAATGTCAAAGTTAAAAATAAGTCTACAATATAGATTCTAGCACATAAATAATAATATGATAAAATAAAAGAATAATCACTAAAAATATATTCATAATAATTAAAACAATTAAACAGAATATAAAAATAATCCCGTAAAAATGTTGTACAGGAGATGTGTAACCTCCCCCAAAACAATTTAAATTAGTTCTCAAGTTGAAAATTTGAATCTCCTAAAAATGGAATAGATTAACATGAGAAATATTAGAATTATAAAAAATGTTTTAATTGAATAGATAATAAGTTGATTAATTTTTTATCATGTATTATCCAACTAAAAAACCTTATGGAATTGATGTTCAAAAAAACCCTACCCTTGGTAAAAATATCTCACAGCCAATCACACCATCTTAATATGACCACTTGACTAGCTGCAAGACCATATGTAATGGTACATCACCTTATTCACACTACATATATATCATGATCAGTGGAAACTAACATTAGATCAAATAATTTCAGTAAAAAATAGACAAATCATCCAAATTAAACTAGAGTAATTTTGGGTTATATAATCTGGAAGTCATACAACTAATATTGGTGCATTTATTCAATATAAATTTAAAGTAAAAACATTAAAAATCATAGGTTTACTCCCATGAAACACTAGTTTTATAGTCCCATCTAGATTAAATGCCCAAAATATTTAATCCATAGCCATTACGTGGGTAACATTTATCATTACCCAGGCCCTCATTATATCCTTTTTAAATTTTAGCACGTTCACAAGAAAACTCATGTAAAATATCAACTTAAATAAGTCTCTTTAGAAACTCCAAATCATTATGACTAATCATCCATCTATCAGAAGCTTTAAAGAAACGATTATGAATTTATGATTTATTAAAAGTGGGGAATAACTCAGAATGAAAATCATAATAACGAGAATTGTTATTCAATTTATCACCTACACACTCCCCTACACATGTGACATGAACATGTTCTGAAATTATATCACTAGTCAAAATAGGGGACTCAGTATGAAAAATATAATGATTATTTAAGTACAATTCTATATTGGTAGTCAAGGTAGAATCAACGATATCATTTAAGAAGTTTTCAAATTCCTGGACACATATTTGATCATCCATGAAATGAAATGAAATAGGGAAAGATGTGTTTTCCACATTTGTTAAATTTAGAATAAATTATTATAACTCACTATTAATGGATTTTGAAAACCAATTTTCAAAGAAAATTAGAACAAGGATGAAACTAAACATATCGTCATCTATAAAAAATTCACTCATAGTTGAAAAATTACTATGACTCTAATTATTTCCTTACAGTTTTACAGAACATGAATCATCATCAGAGGTTGGTAATAAGGGAGGGTTGTAAAAATTGAACATATTTAGAAACACTCATAGTAATTTAACCAAGTTTAGTAAGTTCTAATTCATGGTCCTTAAAAAAGATTCTCTAAATTGTTTTCTCAATTATTCCTAATTATTTTTCTCATGTTTGGATTCATACTCAAATTCATTATCTTGAAAATTTTCACTAACAAACATGGTGATCAAATAATAAAAGGGTTGATGATTTTTCATTCTAACCTCATCTCTAAAAATATTATTTTCAACATAAATAATATCACACCTCACCTCAAGTGTATATTCTTTATAAACATGAAATTCATCTTTTTCTTCACTATATTGGAGGGTAATCACACCCTTTGAGACATCGATGAAAACCCCAAAAATGGATAACAAAGGCCCACAAAAAATTATTGGAACTATATTTTCACACTCCATTTGTATAATAAGGATTTATTTGGAATAATATTTTTTCCCAAATTTAACTAAAAAATCAGACACCCTCCCATAAGGGTTGGAAAGTAACATGTTAGTTATATTTAGTGTCATTGAAGTTGGTTTTAACTTCATAAGGATATGTATTGTGAATAGGGAGTATGACATATGGTTGATGCTAAACCCTAAATCACATAATCACATAATCTTCTCACTTCAGCCGATATTACCAAATATGAGAAAAATACCATGTTGTTTTAGTTTGAGGGGGATGCTATTTTGAAATATGGTACTACACTCCTCATTCAATTTAGCGGTTTATCTCAAACCCCAATTCATCTTATCATATAACAACCTCTTATGAAATCTCATGTACAAAGTGATTTTTTTAATATTATAGAAATCCAATTTAACATTGACTCTCTAAAAAATTTGATGAAAAATGAGGTAATCAGGTTTATTGCTCCTTTTAAGATGTTGTGGAAAACTGATTGATGGGGGATAATTCTTTAAAATAAAGGGATTATTCTCCTTATCCTAAAAAAGATACATTTATATTTCTGTCATTTATTATCTCCTATTTAATTTTCCATTATTCTATAGTTTTTTCATGTGAAGGGTTACCAATTATTTAGAAACTACAACTACGTCAAAATTTCTAAATTTGAGATTTTCTAGATTTTTTATTCCTGTTATATCTTAAACATCGAGTTTTTCATTTCATTATTTTTTATAAAACAGTTCACTCATTTTAAGATTTATCCTAACAGATACATTTATCACATTTTCTCTTGATCTTGTCATAGTTTAACTGAAAAATATCCTATTATCTCTTCCTCTCAGGCCTCTAGTCATTTGTCTCATTTTTAGGGTTATATTTTGGTTGTGAAATATATAAAAAAATCCTATTCATATTAGATAAATATGTATTTTCTATGTAATATGAATTAGAAAAATGGAATTTTACTGAGAATGGACTGAGGAATTTAAAGAAGAAAAAAATGTTTTCAAAAAGGAATGTCTAACCAATTATCATAACCATTTGGGAATGTCTAACTACATATATAAGGAACAAGTGAGTGCAAAGGAAAAATGGAATGAATTTGAAATTAGATGATAATTTATCCATAGGGTTTTACTTGAAAAATCAAGATAAAATGTGTGAAATGTGTAGAAAAATGAGGATATTATCAAATATTACATGAAATTATTTAAAGCCTAAGAATAATTCCCAGAGAAGCACATAAAATCATCATATGAATGAACTACCTTGTCTACTAAGGTGGTGAATAAAAATCCACTTAAAGAGTCTATTTATGGGATGAAAAAAATGAAATTTTTTTGAAGGTTTTCAATAAGGAATATAATGATTCCCTTACTGGGATTAGAATGAATAAAAAGAAAAATATGAGAGGAATCTCTTACCCCACACGTTTCTTATAAATAAACAATTAGGTCCTTCCTTATTCCCTATTCATGTTTTTTTATTTGTAATAACTAATAGGAAATTAAAAGAGGTTAGGTAATGTTATGTCTTGTGGAAATATAAAAAGATAATATTTTCATGGAGTTAAACTGTCGAGAACTACAATAATAAAGGGAAATATAATGAATCACCTAAGGGGGATAAAAATGATATGTATATATCATACATTCCATTTCTAGTGATTGTGTATTTTTTTAACAGGATGGAGAACTAAATTAATGAGGTATAAAAATCAAACTAAAAAAAATTCATTGGATTAAAATCAATATATTTTTGAAATTGTTATTTGTATTGATAAAAGTATGAGATAAAGGGCTATTTATTTACATTTAAATTAATTTTATTTATGTGATTGATTATGTGTGTTTATAATTATAATTATATTGATAAATCTATTTTAAGAAAACATATAAATGTGTATTTGATCATTGTAACACATGTATGTGAGTTTATAGAAAACATTGATGAACATAGTTATATCCCTCCTGGTTTCAGTTATTTGTTATCGAATATAGATTTGGAGTATATTAATTAAATTATCTTCATTATGTACATATTATGCTATCAACTTTCTATCGAGTATAAAAATGAATCTTTTTAATCATACGAATGAATAAGATAAGGTGAGAAGACCCATTACATTGACAGTTTTATCTATTTTGAATAAAGGGGAGGTCAAATGAATCCACTGAGAATACATATTTACAATGATGATTTATTATATTAAAAATCAATTCAAAAGGTTATAATGATGTTCCCAAGTAAATATTGAATTAATTTTCAAAGAGAAAACAAATTTTTGGTGAAGGACTGACATGGATGGGGTATTTCTATATTAAATGGATATGTAATTTTGAGATTTTTTCTTAATGAACATGTGGATATGTTTAATCCAATGTTGAAAATAATATTTGATTATTTTTACTCTGATATTGGAGTAAATTATGACCTGTTTTATCGGGTAATGTAACATATTATACAATATATTTTACGATGGCCTGATTTTTTTTTGTATTTGGAAGTATATGTGTAGTGGAAAGTGGTTTAAGGGTAGAATTGAGTATAATAAAAACTGATTTTTTTTATATATCGTACAAAATTTGTTTTGGATTTTTAATTATTTGAATATGTGAAAAAAAATTTGGATGGTGATTATGAATTTATATGAGGGGTTGGGAAGACCTATAGAAAAGTTATAAGGATTCATGAATAAAATCGAAATAATTATGAATCTTTATAGAGGTAAATCTATGTTTTCATCAAGATGATTAATGGTAAATGGGGAATTTAATTACATGTGTAAAATTATAGGATGAATCCTTAAACTACATTATCTTATATTAGTTACTATGAAAATTTAGTCCAGATTTATGTCTGTTATAGAAGTTTAACTAGAGATACATAAAGGTACTCTAAATTTTAGACTATTTACATAATGGAATTCTACAAATAACACTAATTATGTAAAGGTAAATATGAAAAGTATTAGTTACATAATAATTATTATGTTATTTCCTGGTAAACTATGAATTTTATTGTTTACATAATGTTAATGTAAGAATTACAAGTACATATAAAGGTAACACCACATTTATAAATGTTATATAAAAGTAATGATGAGATCATCAACCCATGTTAAGATATTTTAGAATGTCAGGATCAATGTGTGGGTGATTTGAGATGTGTAAAGTTATTACATCAAGTATCTACATAAGGGTAACTCTAAATTCATAATTTGTTTTTTTGAAATATTTTTCTTCAAGATAAATTTACAATAAATATTTTGAATTAATAGAGAAAATAAAAAAACTATTGAAGTATTATCTCTATTGTTATTGAATTTTAAATAATGACAACACATAATTATTATGTTACCAAACAAGATCAATGGAGAATAAAAATAATGAATATGTTGGTATTTGGGATGAATACGATGTTGGTGTGAGTTTTTTGTGAGTGTTTTAATCATCATGGAAGAGTGAGGTGATCTTTATTCAAAATAGGGATATCTCTATATAGAGTGAATAAAATCATGAATACATTAAATATGTTTTAAAATTATGAATATTTTATGGCAATTAATATATAATTATTTTAATATCACTTTATAAAGGAAACAACTGAGTCTACTATATTTTTTCGGATGAAATAATTTTCATAGATTTAGTGGATGTTGAAATTATGATACATTAATATAGCATGAGAGAAGAAGAAATAACAATCATTTGTGTGTTGAAATGAGTTTCTTTATTAATGGAATATCCTTCTTTAATTTTGGACTCTTCAAAATTATTATGGGAATAATATCGTCCTTATTTGAATGAGAAGATCATGTCTATCAATGATTGAAGAAGTTTCCAATATTAAATTAAAAAAATGTATTATTTCTTTCATTCTGAATATATATTGTATGGGAAAAAAATAATGTTTTAAGTGTATTTGATAATTATAAAATGGTAACACGCTAATATTTTATGAAATATTTCTCTTAAAAAAAATTAATTTTTTTATTGTGTTGCTTTACAAGAAACACTAGGTTTAAAAGAATAGTGATATACAATTGAAATATTATTATTCAATTTGAATTTAATGCCTATAAATTTGAATGGAATGTATTAATAACAATAAGTAGATTAAAAAAAGTATTTTTTTACACATTTTAAAATTAATTTCTTGGTTATTAGTCAATTTTAAATTAATATAAAAGTATTTTAAAGGAGAATATATTTTTTCTAAAAAATGGTTTGTTTGCATGCAATATGTTTTTATATTATTAACATAAATTAATAACTATTGATAAATTATATTAATTAAATTTTTATTTTATATATTCAATAAATTTTCTTAAAATTTATCTAAATTATATTACTTGGAATGTGATAAAAAAATAAAATATTTTTTCTTCAGAATTCATATGTATAATAAAAAAATTGTTTGGTTTTGTGAATTTTTTTTAAAGTAGATTAATTCTAAAATCAAAATATCATATTATCATTTTTAATGTATATTTTTAATAACGATTTTTAGATATGGTACATAGGATCTTTTTGTTTTTTTGTTTAAATAGTAACCATGGTAAATAATTGAAGGTGGGATGCAACCATCAATGGATGGCTCACACCCACTACAATAAAAAATGAAAATAAATGTCTTGGTGATTCAGACCTATGACCAGTGCCCAAAAATTCCTCCCTCCCATCCACCCCAACCTCTTGTAGAGGTATATAAAATATTTTTCACAATGGTTAGAGTAGAAGATGTTGAAATTGTTTAATACTTTTTTGATTAGACTTCAAAATATCTTTAAAACATTCCTTTATCCTACTAGAAGAGTGTAGTTCAGGCATTCATATCCTTGAATAATAATAATGGAAACATGGTGCCATTTTTTATTGAATATTGGATTCATATTATTTTAAAAAAATGATAAATACAAAATGCCACTCTCATGTTTTAAATTTCTCATATACGTTTTCAAATGGATAAAAATACATTATAAACAAATACGACAGTTAATTTTAAATATATTTTTTTATAATATTTATTTATTTTTATTTTTTATGACAATATAATTACCCTAAATTCTTATGGAAATCAGATATATTTCCACCAGAAAAAATGAATAAATCATGGAAAATGATTTATTAAAATAATAAAATTAATATTTTTTAGATTCATTTTTGTATTCCATGAATTTAATAGAAAATTAAAAATTAAAAATTTTGTAATTTTTTTATATTGAAATTTAATTGATTTATTGATGCATTTGATTTAAATTTAATAATTAGTATTAAAAATGAATAATAATAATATACGATAATTAATTTGTTATTAAATGATAAAATATTCATAATAACATAAAAATGAACAAGTGTTGTGGGAAATGGATTAAAATATTATCTATGTATAATTTTTGTACCACATTACGCCTTATAAGTAAATTAACTACCTTTAATGTATAAAAAACTTGTTTCATGGTTATGCTTCAAAATTGTTAACCAGGCTGTAAAACAAAAATATATAATTTAAAATGAAATATGAAGTTGTATTAATATTATTTGTTGAAAGGATTCAAACCATATATTTTCTTATCATTGAAACCATGGACACACTTTTCAACTTTTAATGATTATGATATATATTATATTTAATTCCTTTATGTAATTCCATGTGTGTACTTTCCCTCGATTATAAAATGTCACAATATCTACTCCCTTATTAAAAAATATTTATCCTTCTATCCTGACAAATAGATTCAAAGATTCTATAATATATCCCTTAGTAATGTCCTAGATCTATTTTCTTTCTTCCATAATACAACTCATTCATTGTTTATGTTTTAAGACAAAAGACACTTATCATCAAAGAGGTGGAACTCTTAATTTATTACTTTCAACATTATTTCATGTTGAAACATATCTAAATATTTGGTATCCAATAAAAACAATGAATTCATTATATTTAATATAAATATTTTTTTTGATTACGTAACAACCATCACAAACCACTTTTCAATCCTATGCTAAAAAACCATTTCTTGTATTTACATTTCGACAACAACCACGATGAGGTAATGTGTTCTTTTTTCATCATTGTTTCACATTGATAGTTATAATAATGGATTTGATTATTATATATGATATATAAAATATTAATATATATTTTTAAATGTGATTAATTATTTAATTTTCTTTTTTCTGTTCATCTAAAAAAGGAAACATCACTCGTGTGTTTGTAGGGACTACCCCCTCTATGAAGCGATGTTATTCATTTTTCATCCTCACAATAGATGAATATTTATAAAAGTGTTTATTATTATTAAATATAATACTCATAATGTGACTAAAATTTAATATATTATGTAAATATGATTAAATTACAATGAATGGGACTTACAAACTGAATCTTGCACGAAAATGAAGTTTTTTTCTCTAGGGATGTTGATTTTGATAAATCATTATTATAAAACGAGTGATAATATATTATAAATATATCATATAAGGTATTATATATATGATTATGGTTATGTAATATATTTATAATTAATATGTATTTATTATATCGTATTTTTTAATGTATATAATGAAAGATGAGACTTAAGGTAGGGGATTATTTTACAATCTCATTTCTTTTCACGATTATCAATAGTAAATTTATATTGATTAAAATTTAATATATATTATAAATTTAACCCCATATATTTTTTTCTTCTCTGGTTATTCTAGTAATTATAAAATAGTCTAGTAATTTTTCTTTCTTTGGTGCTTAAAATGATAAAGTCAATGTTTTTATAGAAAAGATGATCTGGTTTTATCATTGGTTGTTAATATTTTTCATCTACCTCATTTATATTTGAAATTAGATAATCTAATTGATTTTATAAACATGATATGTTGTAAAATTTTCATTTTCACTATATTAAAAGTTATAAAAAGTTATCTTTTTAAAAAAATCTGAACAATTTATTTTTATCATTGTACAAAAGATTGAAAGTAGTATTTTATTTTAACATTTATGGTATCGATAGAATTTCCCAATATCATGAATATTATTTTTTTTATGATTAAATTAGAAGATTCCATGGGTTTTCCAAAAAACATATTTTATAAGTATACTGAGAGTATGTTAAAAAAAATTTATGAAGGGAAAGGGATATATTCTCATGTTTTCAAAGAAATTTATGAATGATATTTTAAAGATACATTAAATATATGTCAACAACCATTGATGTATATTATGATTCAATATGTATAATATATAATGATTCCAGCAATTTTCTCTCAATTTATTTATTATATTTATATTATGATAAAATTCCTACGAAACCTTTTTCTTTTCCATTTGTTATGATATAATGAAATTTTGAATTTTTTATGATCTTATGGACACATCTATATGGATTTCTTTATGTGATGGGTGAGTCCATTATATCCCACCAATGCATTTGGTAAATCAATATGTATCAAGATATGTTTATGTAAAATGTGTTTATTCTCTTGATCAACAATAGGAAATAAGTAGGGATGCCTTATCTACTTTGATATGATAAATATGTGGTGATTAATGGTCATATATGATATGGGAAACAAGTGTTTATGCCCAATAAACTGTGATATGATAGAATCGATAAATAAACATGATGTGTGATACAATTTATATGCCTATTATGGTGTCATCGCCTTATGAAATGTTGGTACAATTGTGATTGGATTTCGTGGAATGTCATTTATTTTTTTATAATAACCCATTGTTGTGAAATTATAATGTTTTATTCCATGAATCATGATTCAGATCTTTTGATTTTCAATTATTATTTTTTATTGGTAAACTCTAATTATAAGATCCTTATGATCATGATAATATTATACATCATTATTCATTAATATATTCTGTTTTGTCCCATATTTAACATTTAATCTCACCCCTTCTAATGTTTTAATTATCCCCATAATATGAAGAAGGTTACTAAGTATAATGAGTCTAGAAGAGTACCAAATGTAATGAATTATTTTATAGATGTTGAAGATTATACATGAATAATATTTGTATCTATATATTATCCATTAAAATTCATCCATTATGGTTCTGGGATATGTTTTGGTTTTAGATATTTTAAATACTAATCTAAAATGATGTAATATTTATGTTTGAAATTTAAGTATGGATCTTGAGTCAATGGGTTCACTCTTCCATCACACCTGAGTTCCCCATCATAATCTCTCCCTCCCTCTTTTCTCCCTCTTGTGGTGAGAGTTCTTGGGAACTCTCCCTCTTCTCTACTCACCTCTTTTCCCCTTTCTTAGAAGTTTCCTTCATGCTCACCCTTTCAATCCTATATCAATTTTTATCACATCCCTTCATATTATATTCTATTTCTCTCTAATCCTTTTTACCCACCAGCTTTATTCCTACTTCTCCCACGTGGAATTGATGGAAATTCTGGTGCATTTTGTAATGATAAATACTAATTTCACGATATATTTTAGGCATGACGATAGTTTTATGCTGACAAGATCATTAGTCGCTCAACCATCTCTGACCCCATGTTCATTTTCACCTCATTTAGTTAGATATTGTGCAAATGTATCTACCTGTTTTTGGGATTTTTTTGTTCAACGTTCAAAGGGATTCATAGTTCTTCTAGAGTATGAGTGATTTTATTTTTTAAGTATTTTTTTTACTTCTATGTTTCTCTGTTTCTATGGTTTTTTGGATTTTTTTTGTTTATATAGATATGGTTCTATAGTTCCCTTTTTTGTCAATGATTACAATTTTTATGAAGGCTTCATTGGCGCAATGAAGGTTGTGTTATGAATCTTATTAACTGGTCAACCTGCTCTGACCCAAATTTTTTGTTTGCCTTTACTAGTTGGGATTGGTGTAGTGGTAACTATGGGGTTTGGGGGATTTTTGGTTCATTGTTCGATGTGTTTCAAGGTGCTTCCAGAGTTGGTGTTTAGATTTTTTGTCTTTGGTTTTATTCAAATGTTTACATAGTGTTGTGTTATGGATTTTTGTGCTGGTAATGATTGTATATGGTGATTGGTTGCCTCAGGTCCTGATTATTTATCAATGTGATGGAAAACAAGGATGTTTTCATGTTGATGGTTTCAGCATGTGGTGGTGGATTCCAGTATTTATGGTAAGATAATGGGATGATGGTGAAAATGTGTAGAGAGGACGTATATTACATTTAATTAAACTCTTTGGTCAACTCACATTATTATTGTGATTTTCGGTGAAGATGGTATAAGTTTTTAAATAGGGTGTGTAATGATGGATGTCATGGTGATTATGTTCTATTTTATTATTTTGATATTTGAATTTTCTTAGGTCCGTTTTGAGAGGCTGGGACTTAATGATAAAGGAATGGTTCTTGATGTTCCCCCATACCCTCAAAGTGTCATTTAAAAAAAATAAAAAAATTGATTTTTTGGATATATCGAATTTTGGGTCACCTCAGTTTATAGCAAAGTATGTTTTAGTAATTTTTATTTATTTTTCATAGAGAAAATTGATGAAAACCATATGGAGAATCCTAATTATAGGCTATATTAATAAATCTATTGTAAGGTATAGATTATGATGTCGTCGTTGAGATATATCCCAATTTTTATACTATAAGTGGACATGAATTTGGAATAGATGCATCTAGGTAAAATAAACTAGAAATGAGTTTTTTTATTATATCTCAACCGTCATTATAGTTCATAGTGAATGGTCTCATAATATGTAACTTTTATGGAAATACCCGGGGATATTATTACATTAATTGACATTTCCCTTATGAACCATTATGAGTTATTTGAATATTTAATGACCATATATGACATTTGATAAAAATAATTTGTCTAATATTAAAAAAAATCATCAGTTAGACATGTTTGATATATTTTTCAAATTAATATGAATTTTCACAATAATAATTGCAATTTTATGCTTACATTATGGTTTTTGGTTTTATTAAAGGGGTATAACTAGAAGGAATAATTAATACAATGAATATAATAGATAATAAAATGGTTACACTCTAAAACAACAAAGTTCTATAGGAAAAGGAATGAATAATCTTATCAATTAACTCACTCAACCTTCTCAATCCATGAATCATGCTGAGATTACCAATGGTTAAAGGAGTGAAATGTACATTTGAGTGTTTTATGTGGAAACATACATATTTTATTGGGTCTTTCAATACACTAGTCATTGAGAGATAGAATTATATGAATATTAAAAAAAATTCTCTACTTCTCAAAACATAAATAAGATGTATTAGACATTTATCATTAATTAAGAGAAGAAAAATAATAGTGGAATATTGTAAATAATGTTATTCAAAGGGAATAATTTGACTCCACGGTAAGGGATATGTTTAAGATGATATTTTTAAGTAATTATATATCTATTATTATATTATAAAAATATGGATAAAGAATTCCTTGAGATTAATAATAAGGAAGATTAATCCATTGGTACCAAAGAGAAAAACATTACAATAATCACAAGGTATGGTTTTTTTAGTCATCATATATGAAAAAATAGATAAATTTGTAAGTTGATAAACACCTATTCTCTAAAAGGTGGTATCAATAGGATACATTAGAATCTATAAAGAAATAATTATATGTGATCTCAAAATAGAAAGGTAAATCATACATTCCCATTATTCCCCTGGTTTTGATAAAAAAAAAGTATTTATTATCATTAAATAGTAGGTTAATAGAATTTTGTAAATTAATTATAGTCACCTACATCAAAAATTTACGGAAGAACCATCATTGGAATTTCTCTAATGGAACCATAAGGACCATTAAATGTATAAGGGTTTGGTTATAAATCCCATGAATTATTGGAAGGTGATAAAGAGTCTGGTTGATATAATAGAGGTAATGATGAAGTAAAATAATTACCTATGAACACTGTAGTGCTTCACATTAAAGGGTTATGTTCATTATTCAATATAGTGAATTAATTTGATGTTTTATGAAGGTTATTGACATAAAAAACCTATTAAAAATAAGGAAAACTATAAATATCATCTAATAAGAACTGCCAATGTGGGTTATGATAATGATTTGTTGGAAGGTAAAAATATATTTTACTCTAAAATATAAAATATGTTATCTGATTAAATATTTTACCACACTTTTATATTTATGGAATATTTTACTAGGATTATATTTCCACCTCAACAATTAGATGTTTAGTTTGTGGAAAAACAAATAATTGTATTATGATTTCATCCCAAGACTATTGTTACTCTCTTATTGATATTTATGGGATTTTTCATCATGTAGTTATTTTGATTCTCCCATTAGATTAATTTTATGTGATTATATGAATGGAATGGATTTATTTAGATAGATCCCATATTAATTTTTAATTATTGTATTCCACTTTTAATATTCCAAATGAATATATAATTTTTTATCAATGTAAGGATGAGTATGAGATTTAAATAGAAATTAATTGTATATTATGAGACGTAATTCGTATCAATGAAGGGAATCTATCCTAGTTGGTTTCAGAGAGACTCAACATTGATGATTTTCCTATTATTCAAATTTTTACGATATATTTCCAATATATTTTTCTACCTCTCATATAAATCATGATGTTGGGTTTATAATAGAACTAATACATGGTTCAAAAAAAACACTTTGTGTATAATTTCCTCAATTATGTTTTAGTAATTTAAGAAGGTCCTAATTTGAATATTTATTTGGGATTCATATTCCATAGTGAATCACCTTGGGCACACCAAATAATTTTAATAATAATATATATGGGGAGATATTATTTTTCATTGATTATTTGGTTCATAACAAGATCAATATCAAGAATAAGTATACTCTACCAGGTATTTGGGATTTAGTGATCAATTATGAGAAACATAGAAGTTTTCCATGATTTATCATCATTTTAAATATAATCAATTATTTTTTAAGAAGAAGGACATGTCCAGTACAGACCAACATATATGGTATTGGCATTATGAATTTAAAGGGATTACTCTTGGACTTAATAATACACCTTATATATTAATTTATTTAATTAATAAAGAATATATAGGTTACATTGATTAGTTTTTGTTGTTCTTGGTATGTTATATTTATATATATTGAAAGACTAATGAATAGCAGGATGATCATTAGATAATTGTGTTGTTCACCATGAGAAATGATAAGTTGTATGGTAAATTTAGCAAGTGTAAATTTTAGATTTAAAATATTTGTTTATTGGGTCATATTATTTTATGTGAGGGTATATTGGTGGATTCAATAAAGATGAAACCTATTTAGCAATATCCTTGTCCAAAAAAGTAACTAAGATCTATTTTTTATGGGTTGGAGGGATACTACTGATTCTTTGAGGGAAATTTCTCACGACCGTGAAATACACTCATCATGATAAAATAGAATGGGATTATGTTCTTGTGGAAAAATGAATGTGAAGAGAATAAAAATGAGCAAAATTGAATAATGGTTAGTACACTTATGATCACATTACCTTAGGGTTGAGATGTTTTTGTGATCAATAGTAATGTATTTATTAGGGGAATTGTATTTATAATTATAATAATTATATAGTTATAATATATAACTCTCTTAAATTGAAAATACCTAAGAAGAATTACCAGACTTGGGATTTGTGGCAAGTAGTGTTATGTTTTCAATTAATGATATAGATGCATGGTCTTTATAGTGAATGTTTCAACATATAGACAGATCGAAAATGATTGTGGAATATATTCACATATAAAAAGTTTAATATTATCCATAAAAGATGGTATATTGTAATTAAAAATATTTGATTCTCAATGTATTACAATTTTGGGATGGAGAACAAGGTGGATGATACAATGAGTTAGTAGGTCTATACTAGTTTATCAATGATAAGGATTAAATGAGATCCCATACATATTTATTTATAAATGATGAAACATAAAATCCTAATGAAAGGGGAAAATTCATATCATTCTCTTATAAATATCAAACCATTCATCTATGTTATGATTAAAGAGGTATATAAGGAATATGTGAAACTAATGAAGAGAGTGAGGATTGTTCCTAATTTAAAACATGATTTTAATGCGATGATAATATTTAGGAATATAGTTTGTTCCAAATTAATACCATAATTGAAGAAGTAGTTGTTAGAAGTTTCTCATAGTATATCATTTGAAATTCATTATAGAATTATGGAGATGTATAGAGATCTTGAATATTATTTTTGGTGGTAAAATGGAAAAGTGAAGTTTCAAATTATGTATCTCAATGTCACGTATGTCAATATTTTATAGATGATAGAAAAATTTATAAGAGGTTATTATAACCATTATCTGTAATAGAATGGAAATGGGTAAACATCACCATGGATTTCATCATTTAACTCTCCATAAAATCGACATGGAATAATTATTTTTGAATGTAGTTTATTTCCTTATAAAATAAGTGAATTTCATTACTATTAGAGATATTTTATCTATTTAATATATTACACAGTTATAAATAAACTCTATGTTTTGATATTTCTTTGATAACCACTCTCAATCATATCGGAATGGGATATGAGGATTACCACAAAATTTAGGAGAGGTATTTAGCAGGATCTAGATACACAATTGAGTTTTGGAACATCACATCATCCTCATACATATGGGCATCCTAAGATTATAATTCAAATACTGTAATACATATCAAGATCTTTTCATGGGATTTAAATGGCATTTAGGATCCACACTTTCCTTTTGGATGATTATCTTAAAAATAGTATCTTTCACTAGAGCATTCATATATATCTTTAGAGAAATATTAATTTTGTAACATATAAAACACATATTATATTATTAAAATGGAAATTTTCACATAAATATAAACTATTAAAATATTATCATGTCTTCACTCAATTTAATCCTTATAAAGAAGACCGGACTCCATAATAGATCTTACTCAATATTAGTCCTTATAAAAAATATGTGAAAACATATATGAGGAAAAAATCTCACTAAGGGGTCTTAAAACGAATTGTAATGTTCCTTTTAATTTTTTTTAAAACCCATTAAATATGGTTTTAAAATATAATACCAGTGTCATTAATAAAATATTTGATCGATCATAATATTATATTTTAAATTCCAAAGGGTTTTCAGAAAAGCTCATAAAAAATGATTATTTTTAAAAATTTATGAGAATATTGAAAATAAAATAGACTATTTTCCTAAAACACATACCATCAAATCCATTTTTAAAATAAAAAAATAGATTTTTTAACAAAAAAAGTAATTTTTAATATTATAATGATATTTCCTTTTAAAATGTAATTCAGTGATATTGATAATGATAAGAAAAATAATTGTGGTCACCTAAAACATTGAAGGAATATATAGATCTCACCAGTCACATTATTGGACAAATTACTTATAGGTTTAGATTTAGTATTCATCCCTTATCATCATGAAAAATACCTATGTACCAAATATTTATTAAAATAATTTTATTCTCTTTTATTTTCCATTATAAATCGACTGAAATATTTCTTTTCAAATACTAATCATTCATGTCAAAAATAATTTCCAAGAGGAAGAATGAATTATAAATAAATTTATGGTTAGTAATCTCAAAAAAATAAGTTTTTATAGAATATAATAATTTAAAAAATTAATAAAAGTAATGTTCAGAAGTAATATAATATTCATGGGTAAAAAATTATAAAATTACTTATGTAGAAACATATGAAGAAAATTATTTGCAACATTGTAATTATTTATAGGTAAATATGTAAAGAAAAAAGTGTTTTCCCCTTGAATATTTTAAAATTTAAATAACATAAATTAAAGAAAATATGTGAATAAAAATTAAATTCAAAAGAAAGCATGGTATAATAAAAATATAGAATTAGGTTTTTTTAAATAAAACATGTTTAACATAAAAGTACCATTTTGAAACTCCATAAATATAAACATTTAAAAATATTTCTAAAAATAAGATTTTACTTTCGAAACAACATTGATAAAATATTTTTTATGTCATAAGAATGAAATTGAGTAATTTTATTCTGAATTGAAATAGAAAATTTTAAACCCCTTTCCATTACGAAAATGATTTTATTTCAAAAATTTAAAATATATTTTTAAAAAATAATATTTTACCTTATGTTAAGTTATTATAGTAAAAGCCTATAAATACAAACATTAAGATTAATTAAAATAACAGAATGATTTTTTTTATTTTTTATAAAAATAGTAGAATATATTGAAACCATTTAAAAATATATATTCATAAACAGATCCATAACATGTTGATACTAACTGAACATTCATATCTCTCATCCTCAAAAAATATCCCACCCAAAATTTTTACCTAAAACATGATCTCCCTCCCCAATAACTCCCACTACCGCCACATTATCTATGTCTATAAATCCATCCCTGAATTTTTAATAGTTTAAATCGTGGAGGATGTTAGTGACATTTAAATTATAACAGTGGATTCATATGAGCTACATTCCAGTTATTAACTATTTCTAACATTTCATCTATGGGGAGGGGAATAGTGGCTCAAATTATAACTATGGACATATGAATATATATTTTACCTTATGTTTTAAATTCATGTGTTTTGAAAATCATAAATTATATATATATATATATTTTTTTGATATCCTATAAGAGTTGTGCGAGAGAAGTTAATTATGATGGGTGTGGTAGGTTTTATTTTTGAGTATGTGTGAATTGATATGGAAGGAAATGATGCTATAAGGTTTTATTATTTATTAAACAAGAATAAAAAATTAATATCAAAGTGTTAGAAGATTAAATCTAAACATTCACACATTATTATAAACATATGAACGGTAACCCATGATACTAATCACATGTCTAGTTTATACCGATCTATGTGATCCCTTATATATCTTGACAATGATTACCCTGGAATAAAATCCTACAAGGTTTTTATTATCATCATTGTATTACCCTATCAACCCAAACATGAGAGGTTAAAAAATACATTGCCCCTTTATACACCAACTCATGTGCTCTATACTTGTCATATTCATTGATAAAGAACTATACATTACAATTTCCCTAAATCAATTGATAATGAAAGGATGACCACATTATGTTCTTGGATAAATATTTTAAGGTTCTAGGGTGGATGGTAATATATTTTATGTATTATTTATAAATTAACTTACTAAAAAATATTTGAATATCAATTCCCCAATTATAATTTTATTAATTTAATCTAGATCTATTCACTAAAAAGTTTTAAATATTATTATTTATATAGTTTCATGTAATTTATTATTTTATATTGTCACATTTTCAATATTTTAAATATCAGTCATTCATATTAATATTTAAAATATTATATTACTTATATATTTTTAACATAATTCTTATTTTTTAATTTTATTCAATCCAAATATAATTATACAAATAGAATTATATTTATAGTTAAATTTATTTTTTGAAAATTAATATATCTTTCTTTTTATTATCTCATAAATTATGTTAATTTCTAATATAATAATTTTAGTTCATTATTATTATCTTTTTTATTCATTTTAAATTATCATTTTGGTATACTATAATATTCATGTTATTCAATAAATATTATTTTAATATTTAAATATATATATTTCAAGTTAATATATTTATCTTATAACTATCTTAAATTAATTAATTTAAAAGTAAAAATTTACATTTCATAATATTTATATTTCTCAAATTATATATAAAATATATTTATTTAAATTAATTTAATATTTTATATACCATAGTAAGTATTATTTTACTATTTAATTCAAAAAATATCATTAAATATATTAATTTCATATAATCATGATTAAACTATAATTATATTCATCTAATTTAATATTTTATTTATGTTAATATTTATATTTCATGGTAGATTTAATATTACCATGTGAATTAATAATTATATCTAAATAATTGAAAATTATTAACAATTAATTTTATTTCCATATTACCGATAAATTCATATATAATTTTTATTATAAAATAAATTTAAATTTTTAACTGTGAATATATTGGAAATTAATTAATCTTTAATAAACATCTGATTACACATTATTTCTTATATAAGTATAAATATAGTTATAATTTTTTATAACAGATTCTTCTTGCATAATAGTTGTTTCAATTGTGAAATTCATAACAAATTAAGCATTTATTTAAATGATAAAAATATTCTAAAATCTCAGGGTGTTATAGAGGATATGATATTCAATTAATTTGATCAAAAGTAATTACATTTGAAAGATGTTAAATTTATATAATTAGTAAATAAAGATTGTATATTTACCCCCATCCCCTATCCACTAGTTATTAATTAGATATGAGGTTTAACAAATATGTCTTCTACAGGGTAAAGTACTAAAATAGAAGAATAGATAAATAAAATATCATTTTTGTGATAATGAATAGTATTAACACCTCACCAGTTTTTGATGGTTCACCTAATAGATCATTCTCAAGTCTAATGAGTATAACTTAGTAAGAGTGATATTTCCCATGATTGGATTATCATTCCACAGCTGATATATTGGTAACATTGGTTCATACTATGGTGATTTAGGTCTATAGAAATATGATGTTTGAGATGATATCTTATAACCTGTGAAAATATAACTGTAGAGGTTTTATGGGAAATGATACAATCCATAAAATCTTATAAATAGTCTTATAAAATGGGAGAAAATAATAAATTGTATAGAATGTTTCATTACATTATATATTATTCTAAGAACAAGAATGATATCCATATCAGTTTGTCTTGATGTCACCGGGATATCCACTATAGTGGTTGGTACTTTTATGGGGTATACCTCCATGAGGTTCACTATTTTCTTAATGGGGAGGGATTGCAGGGTAACTTGTCTACCTATTGAATAATAATAACTTATTAGGAAAACCATTCCTTCAATTAAAAAATTGTGGGTCCTCCTAAGTAATATCCTCATAAATATAATCTAATTTACAATATATTAGTGGAAACTATCTTTAGGTGTTTGGTTAGAAATAAGAAATCATTTTACTATTGAATGGTAGGATTAGTTCACTCATTTTGGGAAAAAATCCCTCTCAAGGTAACATTGCTGCATTTTGGGGTTGATTTTGTTTTGTTGACAATGCAGATTTCCATGGTGAATTGTAATGTTCCAAAGTTTTTGTTGAAATTACATGAAGACAATGAACCATGACAAAGGAATGGATTATTTGGAGGAGGTAGAAAATATCAGATGCAAGGTGGTGCCTTTTTCCAGTGTGTTTACGATTCGATAAAGCACAATATAGATAGTTTTCTGTATTCATGAATCATGAGTTCTAAATGTCTATTACTAGTTAGATGACATTTTTCATTGTTTTATAGGTGACACAAGAATTTAATGGAACATTGATTTCTCAATCGAAATATGCCAAGGAGGTTCTGAGAAGATTTGGAATGGAAAATTTCACGGATATGAAGACTATGGTTTCTACCCAGATGAAATTATCGAATGATGATAATAGAAAGGAATTTAATATCATAGAATGCATGAAAATTATTGGGAGTTTATTGTATCTAATATTGATGAGACCTAATATTGATATCTCCACATTCCAAGCTGCATGATATTAAAGCAATACCACGGAAAGCCACATGCTTTTTGTTAAAAGAATAATTTGGTATATCAAGGGCATAGTGGATTTCAGCTTGATATATATTGAAAAAACACAGTCAGCATTATTGGGATATACTGATGTAGATTGGGTTGGTTCAGTGGATGATAGGAATTCAACATCTTGAGGTTCTTTCTATCTTGGTGGATTTTGTGTTTCTTGGATATTAAATAAGAATTATAGCATTTCATTGAGAACCGTAGAAGCTCAGTATATTGTAGCCACTCAAGTATTCACTCAGTTATTGTGGATAAAGCAGTTGCTGGATGATATTGTAGTTGAAGTGAAGTCTCTGATCAAAATCCAGTGCAATAATTGAAGTTCTATAAATCTCAGGAAAAATATTATCCATTATTCAAGGACAAGGATCAATGATATAAAGTATCATTTTATCAAGGAGATGTTTGAGCAGGAAATTGAGAAATTGGAGTTTGTAGCTACAAAACTACAGGTTGCAGACATTCTATAAAAGGCCTTACATATGAATTGTTTTTAACAAGCATCAACTGGATCGAGGAGTTTAGTCAACTCCCTACACTTGGAAATGTTTGTATTTGGGCCTCCCCCTCCCCTTATCCCAAGGTACGGTGTGTTTTTCTCTAATGTGTTAATTTGTGTTCCTTCTAATGTTTTATCCCACAAAGGAGTGACCGTTGGATTCTTTGAAAAAGGGGGACAAATAGTGACTCCTGAAGGGGGAGAAATTGTGGCTATGGAAGGGAGAAATTTTTTTAGTAAAAGAAATATAAAGGAGCTTATAGGTGGATCAGTGATATAAGGGAGATCAATGATATTAGGGAAGAATTTGGAATCTCACAATGCTAGAAGTGATCAATAAAAGAATATATGTCTGTTGGAAAGGTGTGGGAAGGTTTCCAATGATCAACAATTCATATTATTTTAACAATTTGTATCAGTTTGGTTACAATAGATGGTATCTGAAATGAAGTGATTCATTAATTATAATTTCATACTACTCTTGTTTCTCACGCCGAGCATTACTCATGTGGGCATAGAGTATGTGGTGTGTGAATCTTTGGTCACTATCTGAATGGAATAAGGTGAATGGTGGTAGATAATGGAAGGAGACATAGTAAGGTATCAAAGTGCAAAAAATCATTCTGAGAAGTGTTGTCAACAAACCCAAAGGGAAATATTGTTGTGAGAAAATCTATTAAGGTAATATTGCAGCATTTTTTGTTTGATTGTGTCTGTTACCGAAGCTGATTTCCAGTGGGAATTGTCATGTTCCAAATATTTTGAAGACAATCCATGATGACAAAGAACCATGAAAAAGTAATGGATGATTCATAGGTGGTACAAAATATCATATGCAATGTGGCATTGTTTCTAGTGTTTGATAAATATTTTGGGTCCAAAATTTGGTGTTCGGAGAGCATTTGAAAAATATGGATTTCATTGAAGATCTCAAAAAAATATTGCAAAGGAATGAATATCTCTAAGATGGGCCTCTTGATATAGATTTTGCAAATACATGAAGAATGTTGACAGTGTTCATCATGATTATAACGAGCTTCACAAACATAAGCGTTGAAGATCATTCCACTGGTGAGGGTAATTGAGAGTGGAGTTCACGGAGAAGATGCAAATTAATTGACGGAACACTCCACGATTACGATGATCTCTGTGATCCTAAAATTTTCCTGTTTCTTCGTGATATAAAGAGAATTTCGGAAGAAATTTCAGAGCTTTGGGATTTGACATGACATGGCGTTGACATTGCGTGGAAGGTTCAAGGGTTGGTGGAATCACATATAATTAGACCTCAACCCCCTTGAGAGAAGTAAAAAAATTCCAAAATATTATTTTTCTCTCAACATGCGAAGGTTGTTCGCAAATGCGGTGTCCTCCTTAAAAGAATGAGCATCGCGGAAACTAATCTAGCTCCACAAAAGGGGTGTGTTCTATGTTGGATAAGTGATGTTTGCGAAGGAATTTTCTCTGTGATGTCCTAATCATTGAAAAGGTTTCATCTTGGAGAAGTTATGAGCTCCACAAAGTAGTGTGCTCAGTAAGGCAGTGAGCTCTGCAAAGATGTGTGCTTCATGAAGATGTAGGGGCTTCATGAAGGCTTGTTTAAGGTTCATGAAATTGGGAGTTTCGTGAAGTAGGGGGCTTTGTGAAGGTAATTCCCAATGGTTGTTTCCCAATGTTTAGGGGAAAATTGGTATTCATCAGTGGATTCTATTTGGACATCAATGGAGTATCTACATACAAGAGAGGATTAATTCATTAGTGATAATGGAGAGACCTATAGGTTTACAAACTATGATTGGATATTATAATGAAGTTTTGGGCTCACATTAGTTGAGAGAGTAGTGGTTTCTCATATTGTGTGTGGTTTTAATCCAGAATGGACAGTGAGCCCTCTACCTACTTGTAATTAGCAGTGCGCTTATAGTAGATTTGGTACTTCAGCCCATTGTTAGTGTATGCCCCTTTGACATAGCCCATTTATGTTGAACCAAGTGAAATTGTTGTGCCTCCTTCATGATTTAATATTCATTCATACTATGAAATGGGAAAGAGATATTGAAAAGAGTTTTTCCTAACCACAAAACAAGATCAAAAGGTGAAGTTGTTTTAAATTTTCATTCCCAGATTCACCCCCCCTTCAGGGTATCTTGACTAGTGGACCCAACAGCTCTTAATAGTGCCTATACATAGGTATATTACCTTGGATTATATCATACAATATTCCATCAATGATTTTCTGTCAATTGATTCTATGTGTTGATAGTGAAAACCACGTTGAATGGGATCTCACCTAGTAAACACTCGAGTAGTTAGATAATTATATGGGGAATTCAATTTTATTTCCTGAAGATATGTGAGGTGGGTTTTATCATGGACTATACATGGTATATTGAAATGGTTGATGTATATTACAGGGGTTTTATAACCATATTTATTCAAGATTCATTGGTTTTTCTTTTGGGTCATCATTTCTTAAAATTTTCTTCTATTCATGGCTTCCCTTAGGTTCTCACAATCACAAATGTACACCCAAATTAATAAAATAATAATATGGCCACAGAAAATCTAGGTTGGGTAATATTTGTGAAGATTTTCATGAGTTTAGTTATGTAATGTGGTACACCTATATGGTATCTTCACATAGTGATTAAGAGTCATGTAGATATAAAAAACTACTGGGTTTCCCCATTAATATTGGGAGATGAAGTACTTCAAAAACTATAGAATGACACATTTTATATTTTACACATCAAAAATACCCCATAAAATATTTATCAAAAGTAAGAATGGATATAAACTCTATATCATCTATAGATAAATTATTTAATCCGAATTTTATCTTTTTTTATTCTAGATGTTTCCCCCCAAGAATGTTTCCTAATGTGTATTTGGTTTTATAAATTGAAATGATTGGATAAGATGTCTACTAATCCCATAAATGGGTTTATTTTTTATACTAATACTCTATTATAAATTTTATATGTGTTATTGGATTCCTTTCGAGTAATAATTAATGATATTTTATATCACTTTCTTACTAGGTGAGAATAATTCATTTTATAAAAGGGATTAACATACTCTTATAAAAATTTTGACACATTTCATGAAGATAGATAATCCCATGATCATGGTGCATTATATCCTAGGAATCACGCATATGATTTTATATGTTATTACACTATATTTTAATGATATTTTGGAAGGAACTCTATAATTTATCAACATTCGGGAAGGAACATGAGAGAAAATAAGATAGTTTAAATACATGTTGAATGAAATTAGATATAAATTCATAGACTAATCACAATAATGGATATTGAATTATTATCTCATCACAAGGGATATTTTATCTTACTCAAGATTTATTCACTGTCCAATCAGATTGGTTGGATTATTTTGGGATTTATGGTTCCATAGAATTAATTAATGGGGAATTGGGATTTTTGGTCCCCTGATAAGACACAAAGTCATGTTGGGATTCATTTTTACCATATTAGAGTTATTATTATACTTAATTATAATACTATCTATGACAGTGAATGGTGATATATTGGGATTTATGGTATCCAAGGAAGAGATTATGGAATGTTTGGAATTGATCATCACATTGAAGATCTAAAGTTACATTATATTTTAATTATATCCAAGAAGTAAAATTAAGGTACAACTTGATTTAATATCTCATTATAAGAAATTAGGTTAGAGTGGGTATTAATGTACCCTTGGAATACATATGGTTACACTACAATTTAATTTCCCTTGGGAATACATAAAGGGATAATAAGATTTAAGATCCAATAGAATGACTTAATGTTGTCATAAATTTTAGTGCTTTAGAAGAATGTAAATTTTTGTACATTAGTATTTGAGGTCTCCTAAGTATAATTACAAGTAATGTTTTATTTATGGTAACATTGAATGACTTCATGTTACACTGGGATTAATGGGTTCTTAGGAAAAATTAATATTACTTTGGTATATATGGTCTACTAGAAAGACTTAAGATTATCATGTAGTTTAGATACATCATGGAAAAAGAATATTAGTATACTAGGAGGTATGGTCTCTAAAAAAGACTTCTGGGTACATATTATTTAAATTCCCCTACAAAAATATATAATGTTTTGTGATTTTTAATCCCATCCCAGAAGAAAATTTTGTGAAACTAAAGAGGTTGAATGTTTTAAGGTGGTAATAATAGTCTCGTAGGGGTATTCTTATATATCCTTGATGTTAGAAAAAAAATATAATTACATGTTATAATTTAAATTAATATGAAATGGTTTCCCAACAATCCTTAGAGTTTGTGTTGTAAAATTATGTCCTATCAAGAACAATTAATATGACTTTTAACAATATTTGATATTTCAAGACTATATAATCATCTTATATCTATGATTTAAATCATTGGAAATGGACTCAAAACCATTGGTCATAACCTAAGGTCATAGTGTAGTTGAACCGTGGTTGTTATAGACATCGCAATAGGTTCCAGCATATATCCATTTTTTATACCATGTTAATCGGTTGATATATCCATTGTCTAAAACATGACATTAGTTTCATATATCCATGGTTTAGATGGTGGCCTTAGGTGTCTATATCCACAGTTTAAATCGTGGAATTAGGTGGCTATGGACACAGTTTAAACCATGGCCTTGGGTGGCTATGGATATGGTTTCAAATTTTGTCCTTAGGTGGATTTGGTCACACATAGGAATAATTTCCAAACATGGATAGGTACATGGATTGAAATTGTTGTAGTAACCATTAAAAATAATGGTATTCGGTGAGGATTGATTATCTAACCTATTCTATAATCATTACCACACTTTAGTACTATGAAAAAATCTACTATATGTATATATATATATATATATATGAAAATGAATGTTTTTATAATTATATATAATTATAGTAATTAATCATTTATAAAATAAAAAAACAATATACACAGTTTTACTTCAAGGAAAATGTTGTTATATCCAAGATGTCAGACATTAGCATCTGGTGGCTATAGCCAAAATCAATATCCTGGCCAGAGGTGCCTATATCCATGGATTAAAGTATGAATTTATAGGGATATAGTCACAGTTTCAACATTGATCTTATGTGGATATGACTATAATTTAAAATGTGTCCTTATGTGGTCATATCATAGGTTCATAATGTTTCCTTATGTTATTATAACCACAGTTTAAACTAGATCCTTATGTATATATGGAACTAAAATGTGGTAGTTTGGATTTCCATCCAATTTTATGAATTTTTATGGGATTTTTGTGTGAAACCTACTTCAATAGTTTCATAAAACTATTGATATATGTTGAAATATAGACACAGTTTATAGAAAATATGGCTATGGGATGGCTATGAAATTATTTTTCTAAAACAATGGTAATATAAGTCATTCAGAATGGTCATTTTCATGTTATGGTGGATTGTAATACCTTTAATTTTCAAGGTATTAGGACATAATTTGTTCCATTTTAGTCAATGAAATCAGTACCATTTTCAGGAAATTTAATGTAAAATGATAATGAACATTAGGTAAATGGCGTGTTTTAGTGGAATGTGTATAGACAAAATAATAAATAAAATATTTTTATTTAATGATGATATATAAAATTGAAGAAGGTTTATTAATTATTCTAGGTATGATTACTTAGTTAATGAGATCTTGATAATTTCTAGTACAAATAGAACTGGGAATTCTATAGAGGAAGAGACCAAAATTCAGGAACCTATAAAATGCGTATATATAAAATTCATGATAATTCTGCGTACTATGATGTAATGAAAATATATGAAAGAAAAATATAACCCCCATAGCGAGTTCGAGATCTAGGATGATAAGGAATTGAATAAGTTCCTCATGTTAATGAATTATTACTATCAATAGGGGTGTGAGATTGACCACACCACATGATCCAATGATAATAAGAGGAGAAAAATGGATAAAATATTATATATGATTTTAAATTTAATTTATTAAAGTTGTATATGATCTTTTGGATATTTCAGAGGGTTTTAATATTAGTTACATGATGGGAGATTAAGATTGAAATACATGAGTTCACGGATGTACACTAAAAGTGTAATGTGGTTGGTAGGGAATGATAACATGTAGAGATCATGTGTGGCGTAAGTGGCCTCATATATCCCATTTTATTGGATCATTATTATGAATAACCCCATTATTGGTTATAAAACCTATAACACTCTGATGTTTAAAATACAATGTTTGAAAGTATATTTGACATGTGACACTGAGCATAAATGATCCATGATTATTTAAATATGACCATTATAATCTTATAGTTAAAATGCTAGGTATAAGTAGGATTAAATACAAAATGAAATATATATAAATATCATAGTAAATATAAACTTGATTATAAATTCTTAGGAAATAAGCACACAATTATTAACAAAAACGTTTTCTTCTTTAAATAAAAATATTTCTTTAATAAATATTATTTTTTAATTTTTGTCAAAAATTACTTTATTTAATTTATAAAAAAATAGAAAATTTATTTGATAAAATTAACATAATTTTTTAATTCATCATTGCAAAATTTACTTAGGTTTAATGTTTTTTGAAAAGATTAACTTTTAAGTGAATAAAAAAATTACATATTATTTTAATATTTTCATTAATTTTCATTAAATCATGTAATTTTGAAGAATAATTAGAGTTTTGAGTTTGTATTAATTTAAAATAATGACCATTTTATTTATAATTATATAATTAGTTGCCTTTGAATCAGACATTTTCATGATTTTGGAATAACTTTATTTTGATTTTTAAAACATGATATTCATGAAACCGTTTTCAAGTACATGATGTTAATCTCTTTTAATTAATTAAAAAACCCCTAACAAGGAATTATTTAAGTTTAATTTATATATTATATATTTATTTTTATTAAATTATATTTATATAATTATTATTTATAGTCTTTGAGTTCATATAAGATCATTTATTTCATGAAAATTTCATTTTTATTAAAACATTTTTCTGTCACCTTTTATTGGGTTAATATTAACATAAATTATTCAACATATATATTTTGAATCATGTAAAATGATTAAAATATTTTTAATTAGTATATCTGAATTTATTAACTATTTTCCTTGTATATTTCCAATTATAATTTGTAATCGTAGTAAATATGTGTTACCATGAGAAATATAAAATGGGTTAATAAAGGGTAAAAATAATTTGATAAGTAATAAAATGTAACCCAAATCATGAATAATTTTAATTTTATTAGTATATTTCATCAATAATAATCCATAATTTGAATATATGATTTTATTTCATATTTCCATGATTCTGGCCTATATAATACATTATGTAAAGAAAATCTAAAAATCACTTTTTTTCATTAAATAAATAAAACATTTCGTGAAAAGGATAAAAATAATCTATATTTGTTTATAAATATATATTTTAATGTTAATTTATTTCTTGATGGTAAGTTATTTTGAATTTTTTTAATGAAATTAAAACCTTAAATTCTTACATAATGCATACACATTAATTATAAAATTAAAAATAAAATAAAATAAATGATTTTAAAAATATTAAATGTAATATAATCGGGAGTAATTGTTTTGTTACAATTTCATAAAAAAATATAACGAGTTAAAGAGTTTTTAATGGTATATATTCAAAAAAATTCATTTTCTTGTTATGTTAATTCAAATTAAATGAATAATGTCAAAATAGAATTAATAATATTTTATTAAATTTTTTAATACCCGTAAAATTGATTAAATATGACAAGAATAATAATATATTATCTCATATTATATCCCCTTCCAATTTAATATTAAATTATCCCATTATAAAAAAATTTATAACCATTTATGTTTAAAAAATATCTTTCTACGGTTAAGGTTAAAATATTGATTTATGTGTGACGTGCGCTTGTGTTAAAATTAATATTCCACACACATTGTTTTTAATTTGAAAATTTTTATTTTATATTTAATATAATTGTGTCCAAAATATATAATAAGTATCAATTTTTTTTGTAGTCGTAAAATTGAAATTACCAATGTAGAAAAACAACTTACCATGTTGAAATCTAAATTGGTAAAAGTCAATAACCAAAAGGGAAAAGATAATTACATGTTTAATTTTGATTTTGTTGGGGAATATTGACCTTATAACTACTCTATTATATCATTTATCAATTTTTAAGTAGCATTTATTGAGATTGAATTCCTATTATTGAATAGTTTTGGGTATTTAAAAAAATGAAACACATTCAAATTTTTAACCTAGCACATCCTTTCATCTACTATCCACAACTAAAAAGTATTTTTTTATACAATATCTATCCCAATAACTTCATTAATTTATTTAAAATGTCTTATCATCCATGTTTTTATTATATAATCTTCCTTAGAAGGATTTGGGTGTAACCCTAAAGAGGGGTTTCAAAAGAGATGTATCATTTGTAACTAAGTGTTTTATTTTATTTTTGAAACCAGATCCTTCTTATATTATTCAAATATTTTGATATAATAATATGATTATATCAAAATAATAATATTATATTATGATAATTTCAAAACATATATCCCTCTCCTCTTCTAATATATTGGAAACATAATCATTATTCTTATGTACGGTGGACTACGACCTCCTGAACCGACGTAATTTGTTTTACATCATATCCTATCATTGTTTTTATGATGATGTATTTAATGTGTATATATAATATTCATGAAATATTTATAATTATGTAAATTTAATATATCATATATTTTATAACGATTCCATTCATTAATAGTTGATAAAAGTTTTTATGTTCTTGTGTGGATTATGACCTCCACAATGTGATGTGATTGTCTTTTCATTTTTGCAACCACATGATGTTATATATATAAGTATATTTAGAGAAATAATGTTATATTTATTATATTATTATAATTTTGTAAATAAAAAAACTATAATTATTTTCAAAATTATATTTCAAAAATCAAAATGTTGTCCATACGTATGCATGGCCTATGATCTCTGTGACTGTAACATAGTTAATTTTTCATAACCCTCTTTCATGGTTCATTTGAGAAGTATAATTGAAGAATGAAAATGACAATTATTCCATGATTATAATTATTTATATGATTTAATGATTAATTAATTTACCATATTCAACCTACCAAAGTTATTTTGGATATACAAACCCAATAAAGTCAGAATTTATGGTGTGGAAATAATTGATAAGTAAATAAATATAATATGGTAATTAATAAGATAAATGGAATAATAAAATTGAAAAATATTCTAAGTCAATTAAATAATGAACATAATTTTATTATTTATGATGATAAATTATGTAGGTCTTGAGTTGAACTCTTGGTATAAGGTAACATAACTAAGTTTCCAATTCATTTGGATATACGTCTAATTAATTGTCTATGCGAGGAACTGATTTTCTTTGAGATGAATTATAATTATCTTATTTTTTTATTTATAGTATTATTTTTTGTCATTTTATATATGATACAATTAATCACTCCATTTATTAATTCTCACGTTAATATTATGATATATTGTAAGAGATTTCATCTCATTTTCCATCTATTGTGGAATATTTTAATGTTATGAACAAATTTCATTTATATGGTGTACATAAATTCCATTTTATTTGTTACATCATAAATCAGTTATAGTTCATGTTATTTTAATTTTTTAATTCGTTTAACGTCATCTGTGGTTATTTTATTTGAAAGACACCAAATTTGTAATAGTTTTAGGTTACAATATTCATTCTTTTTTATATTGAATATGTTCATGATTTATTTGGCGGAAAAAATAAAATTATTTTCTAGAACCAAATAACATTATTTTCAGTTGTCCTTGAATGTGGTTTACATTTTGATTAACCATTTTTCTCTTATTATATAAATAAACATAAAGAATTTTGTTTGTATGTAGTAACAATATTTTATCTTCTTTTATATATAAAATATTTTAATTCCATATCAATATTTTTAATTAAATATTTTAAATAAATAATTATGATTCTATAATGATTTATTAATGCCATTTTTACACATTTTTACATTTTACAAAATGTTTAAAAAGAAATATTTCTATTATTTTTTATTGATTTACTTTCTATATTTTAACAGAAGTGTAAAGAGATGTTTTATTTTAACTTATATAACATGTACAATATTTAATAACACAATGAACACTCAATTATTTTATTATTTCTTTACAAGATTCAATGTTTTTTTTCAAAGAAATTTGTATCTATAAAATCTTGCACAATATTAGATGTTATATAGGTGATTTCAAAGTGAAAAGTGTATTTTCCTATAGAAATTTCCTATGTAATATTTTAAATAAATTTAAATAATGATTACAACCATTGATATTATAGATTACTTATATTATATATATATATATATTTTTTACTATAAAAATACCTAGCTCATTATTCCATAATTTTATAGGGTAATACATACCTTACGTTTATTTCTAATATTCATTCAATATGAAATTTAATTTGATTATGATAAGTGGTATGTTATGAAACTCATTTTCATTTCATGTGTAATTGTTATATTTATTCCTTATTATTAAATTCATTTATTTGGAACACATAATAATGAACACGTTGTGATTGTTGTGCCCAAATATTTCCTCAATTCATTTTATAACTATTTTGTCTCACGATATGTAATATATGGGATTCATGAGTAAACCTAATTCATTATAGGATTTTATCCACCATTTCATATTGTCTAAGAACATATCGATGACTAATTTTTATATATTTTTATATGCTGATCGCAAATATATTATGTTTTTATTATTATATATACCATGTTCATTAGGTTATTATTCCATATTATTACACATGATCATTATCCTTTATGATATCTTGTTATACCTTTGACACACAAGTTATGTATCCTTGTCTTGTTTATTATATTAATGGGCCTTTTAGCTCACCAATTTCTTTTATGTTTTCTCAAAGGGATCATATGCAATTTTAGTAGCACATAAGGATTTAAGAGATCATTAGAGATAATAAAAGAAGGATTTCATATTTTATATTTGTTTTTTATGTATTTTGAACATTTTATTTCAAAGCCACTAGGCCTTCGGATTTTTGAGGTTATACTTATGGATATTTATGTTTAAAATATGTTAATAATATGTGTAAAATGATTGTGTCTCTATAAAATGTCACAAATCCATAGTATAAGTTGCACGGTATTTTGATTTATATGAATTGAGGATATATATTAGGAAAATCATTTCCCTCTTGCATAGTGGTAAAGGGTGTCTATGAACTATTGATTAATATTCAATATAGAGGGACCAGGTGGGCTCAGCATTTCAACTACTCTAGATTTCATGGATCATTAATGAATTGGGAGGAAAGGGTACATATGAAATGATATTTTTTTCTCATTATTTCATGTACCATTAATTTATATTTAGGTGTTTAAAATAACTCAAAGGGCCCCACAAATCACATAAGTTGTGTGATTGATAAATTCCATCTCTACATTTTTTATCACAAATATGATGAATATCTTAAAAAGTATATAATAATTTTTTTCATAATTTTCCATGATGAAATCCATGTGACCACCTAAGTAGGTTATAGGGGATCCAATGTCACATGAACTAGTAAATATGGTTTTATTACCATGTAATTGAGATTCTTCAAAAAATTTATCCAACAACTAAAACTTCTCCAAATTTATCTTTGATGTGTTTGATGATAAATAAAAGATTTTATAAGTGTCAAAAGTAGAATATATGTTTTAAGAGATTTTATTTTGAGTTCCATAATTTTATAAAAGACCAGTATATGGTTCTGATATCATCAATTAATAGAATATATATAATATTTTGAATATGGAATTATGAAACCAATATGAACACTAGGAGTATATATTAATTAATTTAAGACTCAAAAAAGAATACATTGTGCTTATTAATATTATTAACCATATATTAAGAAGTATTATTAATTTATTTTTATGGAATATATGGATGATATATTGATTTATTATTGATTAAGGGTGGATCATGAGGATCAATTAATGATTTTTTATGATATGTTACATAATCGCCAAATATATTATAAATTCTCGAAATAGGAATTTTTTTATTTTAGATCTAATATCTTTTCTCCTCATTATCGTAGAAAAAGGCATTTTACTCAATATTGAAATTATATCCCTTGCGATATTGTAGGAAACCCTTAAAAAAAATTTAAATTTTAGTATTTAAGGGTTAGTTGGAAACTACTGGTGGGATATAAAATATTTTCTTATGTTATCTTCTCATATGTTATCTGAAACATATCAGTGTATAAATTTTTAAATGAATGATATATTTCTAGATTTTTTATCATAATTTTATGTATACATTAACTATGGTGATTATAGTTCAAGATAAAAGTAAAAACATTCTTCTTTATTGGGGGGTTTTTTTATAATGGGATTGAGATGTATGCTATTGTTTGATAAAAATTTCAGGGAATGTATATTAATAATGTTAATGAATCATGTTATAAATTATCATATAAAAAATCTATAACTAGTCATGATAGAGAAATCCAATAAGTTTTATTTATTATTAAGAATTATAGAAAAATCCATAGTTAATAAATACTATACAAGTATTATATACTATTTATCTCAGTGATAATTAAAATTAATGTTAATTGAATACCATTTATACTTATGTTTTGTAGAGTCTTACACACCTAAAATATATAGTTGGTGATTCCATGTTCTATAAAATAAAAGTTATACAGGGTAAATAGGATATGAATGAGTGATAGTTGAAATAAACCCTAGATAATTTCGCATAAGATATGTGAGAACAAAATAGTCCAATAGTACTAACTAGGATAAACAATGTTGTTTGCTAATAGATTTTTTAAAATAAGAAACGTAATTAAATTTAAAAAATAAATACATATAATAATAATAAATTATGGGGATACCCATGTTAAAAATATAAAATCATCTAAATTGGTACCTAATTCAAAGAAAAATTGGTGGTTCTTTAATTTATTTTTGAGAATATTAGATAAAAATTATTATTTTAACTAGTCAGTATATTTTAGTAAAACTAAAATATATTATGTTATTTATTGTATTTTTTTGGACTGAAGTGTGTAGAACATTTTATTTTTTTCTGGTTATAATCACTTAAGGTACTCATAAACATTTTTAGGGGTTTTAGTTGTCGTATTTGAAACTCATAAAAGGATGTTATTAGGATGAAAAAGGAATCAAAAAATGTGTAGGGGTCACTTTTATGACCATAACTAGGAAACAACACTAACTATCGAATAGATCAAATAGAATCACCTAAAGCACTATGAATCCCACTTTCAAAACTATTGAGCTTATTTTCTCCTTGGTGGATTCTAAAAAAACCTTAAGAGATACACGAGTCTCATAGACTAACTAGTGGGATATTAGTCAAGATGGTATCTTCAATCAAGAACAGTAAAAGGTTTTTTAAATCTTATTTCAAAAGCATTGACTCATGTCATTAATGGATTGACTGAATCTAAGGCTCCTCCAACACCAATGTAGGTTATAAATAGAAATCATGGGATTATTTAATCTAAACTATGAATACCAATTTCTATTAAGAGATCTATTTTCAATCCACAATGAATAAATGAAAGATATTTTCAAGTGAACTTAAATTCTAATAGAAAATGGTAACAAGGATTTAACTTGTTCAATCCTTTTTAATTTTTCCTCTTCACAATAACCCTTTCACTCCATTTATTATTTACATTATTCTATTCGTTTATATTATCATTATCTCACATTGTTATTAATAATATTTATATCTTTTAAATAGAGTTGGCTACATTATATTGTGTTTTAATAAATAATCCTCTCTCTTCTTTATATACCATTGTGGGTTCTCATAACTATCGATGTAAGGGTTTTTGTATTAATTTATTTCCATTAAAACTAAGGGATTTATTTCTTATTTTGTTACATGGGTTCCATTAAAACAGAATTTCTTAATTCTTTTTTTATTAACAATCTATTAAAGTCAATGGTGTAATATAACTCTCTCAATCATTCATTATGGGAGGATATATAAAAATATTTCTTAGGATTTTTCCAAACTCCTATATAAATGTTTTTATTTGAATTTTTTGAATTTTTTGTGCTTATTTTTTAAATTTCTCAAATCATATTTTTATTTTTATTGTTTTATACTTTAATTCATTAATTTAATTTTAATTTATTTTATTGTATAAATTTATTTTGAATAAATTAAATAAATCTGCCCCATACATCCATTTATTCAAACTCCAACCTATACTTCATTTAAAAGGGGTTCTTGAGTATAAATTTTTTTAATTTTTGATTATATTTTCAATGAATAACTAGTTTTCAAAATATCTTGCATCCTCTTCAAGAATATTTTTTTATTTCATATACATATTATACCCATGGTTATTTTTAAGGGAATTATATGGGTCATGAACATTATTTTAATGGTTACCACTATAGTTATTTCAATACACATATTCAATCCTTTAATATATTTATTTTTTATCCTCTATGGATTATTTTCATGAATTGTAGTATTCCTACTAGTGAAAAATAAGTTAAATGGCTACCAAATGATATTTCTTCTTTTAAATTAGATACTAAACCTATAATCATCGGATATTTTTGTTTATGAAAAATTGATTTTAATCGTGTATATATATATATATATATCTAAAAATATACTCATGAAATTTATAAACTATAAGAAGTTTTTCTTGAATAATAAATTATTTTAAATATATTATACATAAAATGTATAATAAAATTTGTTAATGATTTAGTATAAATTCAAATGAATATATTCTAGATATTTATATGCACTTTACTAACACACTCAATATAATAAAGCCTATCGGTTATAATAATTCAATATAAAATCATAAAATGAAAATATTTTATATACTAAAAAGATCTTTGGTTCCCAATGTAACTAAAATTAAACAACCCAAATATATAAAGAACATTAAATTATATGATTTCATAGAAAACATTATGATTTATAATATAAAAATAAAAATAAAAGATAATAATGAATCCAAATATTTCATACAGAAAATGATGATTTCTTTTCAGAAGTTAATGGAGATTGTTATGTTGGTAATAAATAAATCATATATCAAAGTATATGGACAAATTTTTCAAATAAAATAAATCCTACCAACATTGAAAAAGGTTGATGATCAATGTGAATAAGAAGTAATGTTATTTGAACAAAAAAAGGACACAAAAATGCAGAATGACCCCTTGATCAAAAATAAAAAACAATAAGAGGAAGCATAAAAGCATAAAATCCTTCATGATTTCATATTGTAGTGTAATATATAGTTCCCTATCCCTAAAATAATCAAGCAATGAAAGATCCATGTGTCTCATTGTCGAATTCAAGGTTATTAATAAAGTAAATTCTAAAACCTCTTCTTCTACAACCTTAAATACTAATTATTTTACTTATTATTCTAATCACAAATGCAATGATGATCTAAAATGTGATCATAATCAACCCAAATAGGGTTTTTTAAAATAAATTTTCTTATAAGGATCATTAAAAAGTATAATAATTATTTTAAAGATAAAGATCAACAAAAAATAAAAAAATGATGGATTATTAACATAATTTAATGATTTACTCAATATATATGAATTACGATCGACTAAAGATGATTGAAAAGGCCCAAAATGTTCACTTAATATTAAAAAAGTTTAAATAAAATAATATTTTTATGATGAAACAAAAATAATAATTTTATAATTTACTTTTAAAATAATCATTGTTCACCCAAAAATATAAATTTAGTAAAACATGTTTCTCTAAACAAGGCTTGTAATTTTTATCATAAATACAGACATATGATTTTTTTAATTTAATTATAGGAGTGGTAAATATGGTTTAACAAAGAGTATCTATTTTTAATTCCTTATCACATCTCCAAAATAATATATCAATCAAATTTGTGTTCTAAAATCCATCTTAGATCAAATTTATAGTCCCACAATATGGGTACCAAAATATTAATTTCTTCATTTTTTATGAAACATTTTAAGGTGTATATACCTGAAAGAAACATATTTCATTAATAGCGTATGTTGTAAAATCAATTTTTTTTTACCCCGTTGAGTTTAATTTTATAAAAAACTTGATGGTTGATTTTGGACTTTCAGGACTATTCCGGATGTAGAATCATTGGGATAGGTATAATCAATTTTCTCAATTCTATTCTTTTATGATATCATTTATTAATTTATTGTTTAAAAAAATATCTAAAAATTATGAAATTTGGTGACAATGGATTTAAAATAAATTTATAAAATGATTCTTGATATTAATTTCAAATGAAAACTATTATTAATGCTTTTTATTTTTGACAATTTAATATAAATAATTTAAAAAATCTATCTTTTCTAAAAATGGTAAATTGATCAGAATTCAAGATATTGAGTTTGGATTTTAAATATATTCATTTTAAATTATATCTCATACTCTCCCATTAATCTCAATATACATTATCATGTATGATACTTTACAAAATGTTATTTCAAAGATAATGTTTTTTGTGAACCGTGTCGACCTGGTAAGCAACAATAAAACATAATTAGACCTAAAAATAATATCTATACCTATAAAACCAATTATCCCTTCCAAATTAATCTTTTATGATGCACTTTATAAGAAATTATTACAGGAAATCATTTTCATTTGAGATTGTTGAGGATTCTACATGATTCACATGGGACTTTTTTACTACAAAAAAAATATTCTTGTAACGTTTTCCAATAAGTTTCAAAAAACGTAAAAATAATAAATATTAAAAACTAACATACATTCATATTGATCATGTGGGACTGTTTAATTAAAAATATTGTGATATTATTTGGGCTTCAAGAGATCATAATCATGCTTGTTTCTTACTTAGAGCACCTCAACAAAATGAGGTTGCAGAAATAAGAAATATAACTCTTGAAGAAATCAAAATATCAATAATGAATAATTTAAAAATCCATCTATAATTTTTTTGATGAATTAAATACCACATTTATCATAAATTCTGATCTCATAACACTCAACCTTAAAAATATCCCATATTTTATTTAGAAAAACAAAATTCCAAAAGATGCAATTTTCAATGTGTCTTGATGAAAATGTTATATTCTTAGAACTAAAGGATACATAAGGAAAAATGATCCAAAATATAATGAATGAATATTTATTGGGTACTATAACTCACTTAAATAAAACAATGACTTCAATAAAATAAACAAACCCATTGAATAATATATTCATGTAAGATTCAATGAAAATATTCATATTCCTTCATCCCAATTCAATTTTATTATGGATAAACAAAAACCTGTGACTTTAAAATATCCACCTTGTCTAAAATATACTATCAAGGATGAATATAATTCATTTCCATTACCTTATGGTTTAAAATAATCTGAAGAAAATAACATGGAAAAAATATCAGTGATTTACAAAATAGTACTAGTACTAGAAGATCAATATTAAATGAAGTTCAACAACATTAATTTCTAAAACCTAAAAACCTTGATGATTCTATTAATGATTAATTTTTTTTACTATGTAAGAAAAATAAACCAATTGCAATATAACAATATTTGGAATTATTTTAAATACCTAACAATCATACTATTATCGGCACAAAATGGGGTTTTAAATATAAATTAGATGACCTAGGTAACAACACTCATAAAAAATATATACATGCAAAAAAATTATATAATCAAGAGGGAATTATTAATAATGAATCCTTCACACATTTTTCTTTTCTATATTCACTTAGAATCATTATGAAATTTATTAATAATTTAAATTTCAATCATTTCAAAATAATTTTAGAATTTATTTTGTTAAATGGTTTTATTTATTTTAGGGTTTTTGATAAACAACCTCCCATTTCTGAAAATAAAATATTTCAAAATTCCATTTTCATCTTAATTAAGGAATTATATATTTAAAAAAATCCCATTAGGAATTGTATGAAATATTAAAAAGTTTTGTTTTATCAAATAGTTTTTAAACAGGAAAATTAGATTTAAAATTATTCAAAAAAGTATTTCAAATTGCCTTTTATTTGTTCAAATCCTTGATGACTATATAATTTCTATATCAATAGATTAATATAATTATAATGAATTTTGAAATGTTATGATTAAATAATTTGAAATTAATTTTAAGGGTGAGTTTAAATTAATTCCTGGTTTGCAGATCTCTATAAACAAGGTTAATACTTTTTTGAGACAAATAAAATACACTAGTTAACTTATAATGTGATTTATCATAGATCGAGAAAAGAAAATTGACACTACAAAAACTACTTATTGTATGTTAAGGTTGAATGATACTGGTACTAAAATTAACAATATGATTTTTACAATTATGTTTGATATTATTATTTATCTTATTATGAGAAAAAAATTTGTTTTTTTCTTTTGTGATCGTGTTAAATTCAGTCGTAAAGAGTCACATTAAAAAGAAGATAAAAGATTTTTTTGTTTCAAAAGGTTCTAAAAATTAGGGTTCATATTATCATAAATGAACCAATTTTAATCTTTCCAATTTTTTTAACATATATTTTGGGGTATCCCAACTATGTTAGAAAATTACAAGGGTACATATCATCATCATGAACATTCTTTAATATTTTGAATTTGTAAAAAGAAAAAATCAATTTATCATTCTATAATTTTTTTTAATATATAGTAATAAAGAGTAGTTGTGATCGAATTATATTTATGAAACAAACTCTCTTAGATTTATAGTAAGAATCATATTGATCCAATAAAATGTGATATTTTTATCTTTGTAACCATCTTGTTGAATCGTGTTCATCATATGTGTACCATCGCATTGGTGTTAAACGTAAATTTTGGAGAGAAAGAATTCTAAAATGAGAAATCATGATAGTATATATTAGGCCAGAACTTCAATTAAATGACATCATTATAAAACATATTTTTTTAGAATACTTTTATTTAATTAAGGGGTACTTATAAAATACATGAATGTAATTATTTTTAATATATCTTATTGTCTATGTTTTCTCATTTCAAATAATTATTTTTTAAATCTTCTTTTTTCTTGTTCTTAAAACATAGTGTTCGAATTTTTAAAACAATATTCATACAATAAATTTGAGTATATAATGCATGTTTTATCTCTTATATATAAAAACCTTTAGGTTTATAAGTATTTTTTACCAAAATATGGGAGAAAATTATTAATCTATATAGGAATGTAAATTTTCAATGAAAACAAAAAAAAATTATTTTGATTCCAATGTGGAAAAGTTTCATGAAATGTAAGTAATGATTCATCAGAAAAGGGTATGTGAAATTCGAGAAAGGGAGGGTGATATCACAATTGGTGGAGAACTTTATAAAAATAAAAAAAATCAAAGGAAGTGAATGATCATTTTTCAAGGGGGAGAAATTTTATTTTATAACAACAATATTTCTAAATGATTTTCCTTTTCCATTTTTTGTCTTCATCTTTTAGCCTTATTTATTCACATTTATATCATTTATTTTAATCTTAATGATTTTTTATGATCATCAAAATGGGGGAGATTGTAAAAATTATAATTTTTTATGATCATGGTTTCTTAAGGTATTTGAAACCATTATTTTTAGTGTGTCTTATTAATATTATATTAATATCATAAAAGGGGGTTATTAGTCAAAATAAAGGCATAAAAACAAGTGTGAAGGAACATTATGAAGACCCTAACTGGTCAACAACATATCTCATCCGAATGAAAACCACCACCAGACTGATAGGTCAAATAGAATAACCTTTTTCATTTTAAGCCCAACATCTTGATGATAGCACTATGCAACTACCTGATGTAGACTACTGCAACATAAAAAGATAAAAGAGTCTCACCAAATAGCTTGTGGAATCATCCTGAAAGCTAATGGTTTTGTCCCAGAATAGTCAAAAGAAATTTAAATGTTTTCGTAAAAGATATTACTCAGCTCTTTAATGCACTGACATGACCCATGGATCCTCAAACACCAATAAAGGCTATAAATAAAAATCAAAGGAGGTCTGGATTTCAACTAGGAACACTAATATTCATTATGCAATCCCTGATCAATCAATGATGAAAAATTTCATGATATTTTCAAGAGAACATCAACTCATAATAATCAAAAGACAATTTAGATTCAATTTCTTTAATAATTTTTTCTTTTGTCACCTTTCATTGAGAACTTTTCTCCCTTTATTTTATTTTTGACTAATCTGAATTTCATATTCATTATATATTCCAAAGAGAGTTTAGTTCTTTGTAATTGGTTTATATATAAAAACATCTATCTATTTCATATTCTTCATTATGTTCTCAGCACTGTTAAATAAATGGTTTTGTTGGTTTTTTATTTTCATTAAAATCGGTGGATTTATACATTTTGTTCAATTTTTTGACTATTATTAATGCAAGGAGAGAAATATAACATTTAAGAACATTAATTAGGGGATGATACATATGCGATCATTCTTGAGCTATTGTTAAACACTTTTATAAAAGATTACCTTTTAATATCTGCAATTTTTTTATTCTTCTTAATGATTTAATTTCAACGAAACTCAACTTACATTTATTTGGTATCAATTAAAACGATTGATTTCATAATAATATCTTTTATTTTACAGAATCCAGTTACAAAAATTTCAAATTCAATTCATCTCATCCCTTTCCATTTTATCATATTCATGCCTATACAATGAGGGATAAAATAACAATTTTAGCTTACTCTTTCTTGAATTTTAGGAAAATAATGGTCGATTGAAAATGATCCACATGTACCTCTCTTTCAAAATACAATGTTTATGTGTGTCACATTATTCCATATAATTATTTTTTTTATTTTATTTTTTCCAACCTTTTTAAAAAATGGTAAAATGTGGTTTGATATGGAACATTCTACACACCCTATAGTATAGATTAACATTGTCTCAACATCAGCACATCAACCTAATCCTTAGGATTATCATTTTATGGGTTCCATATATACCCATTTTATAGTCATCATCATAAAAATAGAGGAATAAAAACTATAAATATTGTCTAAAAAATGAAAATGTGGATGAATTTTATTTCCATCGCCCGCATGAAATATTTCACTGCCTGCCTCACTAGAGAGTGATACTGGTGCTATGAAAATCAAGATTGTTGGATGAACCAAACTTTTCATCACCCTATTTCATTTTTGCAGAATCTTTTATCATGGGTGGGAATCTATACAGTGACATTGTAGTGGGGGTTTTATGGGTGAATCTTCAGTGAAATTTTAGAAAAATTGAATATATTGAAGGGAATTTTTTTTAGAAACCACAATGTGAACTTATAGAGTTAATATATACAAGTAATTATTTAATATGAATTGATTTATAATTTTAAATTTAATTGAAGTAGATATTTATTATGTTATATAGATATTATAATAAAAAATATTGTCCAAATTAAAATTTATAGTTGGAATTTACATTGGGAATTTCCACTGAAAATTCCCAATGATAGTTCCCAATAACATATCTCATATTGTGGACATTTCAAATAGATTCCAAGAAGAACTATTATAAAATGACGTTGATAATTTCCATTGATAATTACACTAAATATTTCTGTAGTCATATACTAGATGACATCCCTATATAAAATTCTCACTATGAATTCTCAAATGGAAATATTGTTCATTTTTTTCAAAATTTGTAGATAGTGATTTGTGGGTTTTAATTGATTTTCAGTAGAAAGGTCATATTGTTTTTTGTTTATAGAATTAATTATTATATTCATGTGAAAATTTCTACTTGTATTTTTCATAAAAACAATCCATTGGAAAATTCTAATGGAAATTTAGAATATATTTAAAATAAATTATGCCATCAAAGAACATTTATGAAGGAATTTTATCTGAAAGTTTGTGAACATAAATTGTAAAAATAACCATGATCAGGATCAATCTGACTCTCGATTCTCTATACAATGAAAATGATAGATATTAAATAGATGTCAATTCAGTGTGGAATTAAAATTATTGTTACATGAGGAATCATCACAATGTTAACGTTACAAATTATATTTGAATTGAATAATTTTCCATTAATAGAAATTTTATTCAAAATTCCAATGAAATCACCTAAACTGATAGAATTTATAGACAAATAAATACATGTATACCAATAATTGGAATGGTTCTTAAATATATTCCTTAATCATCTTCATTTTTTGTTTCTTATAGAGGTATTGTTGGTTTCAAAGTATATATAGAATATGCTTTCACAATTAAATAGGCAAAAAATAGTAACATCAGCATTGTATATATTTAGATAATAATTCTATTGAATATTATACAAACCTGATTTCAATTTCAAAATACTATGATCCGAAACAAGGAATAATTTTTCTGAGTAAATGGGAGATTTATACATGTCCAATAAGTCGTATGAGTGAAAAAAAATTGTCGAAGAGAATAAACACAAAATAAATTCTCTTAAGGGTATGCATATGATGAGGTAACAATGAAATATTTGTTCTGTAAAAGGTTACGAGTTGGATGTAAATAAAAAAGATAATATAAAGCCCCTTGATTCATTTTTTGTTGCAATTTTCATTGCATTTGGGCTTGGTAGACTTGGATATAACAAGTTGACCAATGGAATTATTTTTGGTCGAAATGACATAGGGAATTGAATATAGGGAATATTGATTGTATGTAATAATATCTAAAGAATAAATCAATGGATAACACATCATTATTATACTTAGAATAACATGACATGTGGGGTCAAATCAAAAATATATTTAGGTTTGATCCCCAAATGAAGTTCAATTATCATCATTTTTGAGACATTTTTGTGTTTGACACTACCTTCCACACAAAGAAAGAGTATTGGCCTTTGGAAAATATTGTTGGTGTAAAACATCATAAGGAAATTATAATTTTTGTTGCAGTGTTGTTATATGATGTGACAATAACTCATTTGGTTGGATTCTTAGTATATTTGGTGATTTTCATGGGGTATAACCATGAGATAATATACATAGATCAAGATGTAGTTTAAACTAATTTCATTTTCATAACCCTACCTAAGACAAAATATGTCCTATAAACATGGAACTTAATTAAAAATTACATTAAACACTTAGGACTACTAATGATATATAACTCATCACTTATGAAAAAATTAATGAAATACATGCATGGGGTTTCCAAAATTTCAATATATGATTATTTATCAAAAAAAAAGTTACTATAAGACACCAGTAACACTAATTCAAGGAGGTTTGAATATATTTACAGAATAAGTAAAAAACAGGCTAACTATTTTATTATTAATTCATTTGAACTAGGAATTTGAAGTACGACACTATGTGAATTATTCATTGGTTCCTTAAAGAACTACATGAATCAAAAACGTGGTGTGTTGGAAATACTCGGATGAGTATTCAGTTTTAGTGTAATAAGAGTCACATGTAATAATTGATTATAGCTATATGGAATTTTATAGTTATGGGTATTTATGGTTTCATGCACTCAATATATTGGATAGGTTGGATGTGAAGTGATTTCTGTAGTTTTATATCTATGAGAGATTGATTATAAATTTTTGTGTCATCCAGTTAGTACACATAATATTAAATGATGTTAATGAAGTTTTGGTTCTAGAAAAATCTTGATTTTACAAATAATTTTCATGACAAAAATAAATTTTGTGACAAAATAATGTTTTTTGTACAAGGCTATTGGATTAGGATGTAAAATTTGAAAAATTAGGCCGATGAATTGTAGGAAAATGGAAATAGTTTACCCTAAAAATTCTTGAATTTTGACTCTTACAAGAAACAATAGAAAAAATATATAACAACCTTCAAGAATAATTATAATAAGAAAGGCAGTGGTAGTTTTACAAGTAGTCTAGATAATCCCAAAAATTAATCAATAGCACGCTCACAATTATAAATCCAGTGACAAAAAAAGTTATATGTGTTTTTTTTAGTAATTTCTTAATTTATTAGAGTACTAAATATTGTGATATCAAGCATAAGAAGATTATAATGTTGTTCCAATGAAGTGTTAGAGAACCGTCAAATTCTTCCTAACATGAAGATCCTATCATAAATCTAAATGTATGTAAAAATTGCACCATAGGGTGAAACCTTTATATTTAAACACTTATAAACTATGATATTTGAAATCATCATGAAAAACTGTTTTGGAATAATTTTTATTTTTCTATTTGTTGTTACTAGTAGAGAATTATTGATGTAATTTGGCCACAATAAAGAGAAACTATGACCCAAATGATAAAATGTAGTTTATGTGAAGTGATTCTGAACCGTCAATTGCTACCTACCATATATGTCCAATCATACCTCTCAATGTATGTGAAAATCGTACCATTGTTTAAAATCATTCACATTTATACACACATATAAATTGATAATTTAAATCTTCATGTCAAAATTCTTTGAATGAATTTTTATTTATATATTTGTATTTAATAATATAAAATAATTTATATAATTAGGCTGCATCAAAATGATACTTTGATCCTATGAGACATAAAAATTTGTGAACATTTCAAATTACACTAAAAACACGAGTCGGAAGACTATAACATTAAAAGAGACATTCCAAAATTCACATGATCTACATCTTCAAATGTAGACGTCATCAAAAAATACAACTATTTTTTAAAATGAGTTTCTCTAAAAAATAATTTTGATGGCTGTAGTGGTGGAACTTTCCACCCCCTATATACCACTGAGTGAATTAATGGAAATAAAACTGGAAATTTCTACCAATAGCTTACAGTTGGAAATTCCACTTGAAATTTCATATGGCAATTCCTAGTTGGAATATCTTTTAACATCTAGTATAAATTTATATAACTAAAATTACAGGCTACAAACTGATGTCAAAATGTGACACCTATAATATTATCACACCTAAAATCAAAATCATCTAGATTAAAATGTTCATCTGGATCATAAATTTAAGAATTCCACCCCTATGTACCACCTAAAAAAGTTATGTGAACCAATATTGAAATTTCAAACAACATGTTACAGTGGGAGTTTCTAGTGGAAATTTTCATTTAGACTTCTCTGCTGATACTAGAGTGTGAAATAAAAAATCAAACAATAATACTGATATTACTCTCAAAATTTTAATCAATAGAAATTATTTCAAAATATATATCCATATCATAAAAAAAGTAGTTCCACCCCTGATGGACCACCGAAAAAATGATGTAGAACAAACTAGAGATTTTCTCCAACAATTTATAGTGTGTACTTCCTCTAGAAATTTCCAATGGAAATTCCCAATTATAATTTATAAGAATATTAATTTGTCATTCAATAAACTGACCCATAGTTTAAAGTGGGAGTTTCCATTGGAAATCCACAATATAAATTCCATGTATGAATTTTTATGCATAGCCAGTTTACATTAAAATAACTGACCCACAATTTAATATTGGATTTTTTTCCTATAAAAAATTCCCAATTGAAATTCCAAATTAAAATTTATATGTATAGTCTTTTTCCATTTCAAGAACTAACCCACGGTATACCATGGGAGTTTCCACTGAAAAATTTCCAAAATAAATTCCCATTTAGAATTTATATACACATCCAAATTCAATTCAAATACCTGACCCACATTTTACATTTGGAGTTTCGATTAGAAATTCCCAGTTTTAATTTATATGAATAGGTAGATTAAATTCAAAGAAGTGATAGGAGAGACTATATAGAGAAATGACAATGTAACACCCTTCATACTTTCATATATTAAATCAATATATGTTATATGAAAATGGTTATCCAGGTCACCAAATTTCTATTTCTACCCTATGTACCACCCATCAAATAGAGGAAAACCAAAATAGAAATTTCAATCCTGAATTTATAAATAGTGATTCTATTAAAATGTTTCAATGGGAATTCCCAATTAGTAATACTATGTACAACAAGTTACCGAGTTATTCAAAGAAAAAAGTGAAGAGTAATAAATCAAAAAATTGAGTAACACCTATTATAAAAGTAGTGATATTTCATCCTAAACTAAAATTAACTATTCCCACCCCAATAATCCAAATCTAGTTCCCACCCAAATTTCCCTCACATCCAGACCATCACAATAACTGATAATAGTTTGGATTTTAATATAATAACCAATAATATGTTTTACTAAATAAATCATTAAACTCACATAAAATGTCTCTGGAATAAACCAGATACTTCTTATTCTAAGAATCAACCTCCAACATTATCCTTTCTGGATCATTTATGAAATACTAAACTATAAACTACCACTTGTCAGTATATTCTTTTTTTTTTCAAAATCTCCACCCCTGCAATTCCTATAGAAAAATACTCCATTACATAACAAATGAAAACACCACAATCCAAACTAAAATCTCCCTATTATAGGGTCTTCCCATTTTTTATTCCCCATTTACGTTGCATCAATGTTTTAGCATGAACTCCCTAGAACATGTCTTCCAAATAAGATTTTTGCAAAAAAAAATAATGAGAATACCATATTTCAATGTTTTCCAAGTCTTCAAGAACATTCAATAACATCTTACCACACTAACTACATGTTTTATAAATGTATCACCTTCAATGCTTACACTAATATGTTTCAATAAGTCGTAATATCTAAAATCCTAGGTTTTCAAATCCATTTCTAAAAATTTCTAATGAATGTGAACCAAGTTTACTTTACATAATTCAAAATTATATTTATTTATATTCACAACATATACCCACTTCAAAATATCACAATTAATTTATAAAAGAATGAAAAATAACACCTAATATTACAATAAAATTGATACTATAAAAATGTACTCATGGTTTACTTGAAACATGAAATCATGAAAAATAAAAACTGGAAAAATATAACAAATAGTTTTTTAATAAAAAATCCAACTGTGATGGTACTCGGTATGAATGGAAAACTTATCAATTCTTAAATGTTATCCATAATGTAAAGGATAATTTTTTTGAATAATAATTTTATATATATTAATAAACTATTCCCAAAAAATGATCTTAATATAGGATAAAAAAAGATGAATAAAAAATCATTATAATAATCCTTATATCATCTTTTGTAACTATGTTATGTTTCTTCACCAACCAAGGTATTAACAGAGATAGATTGGGGTCATTAATGTGATCTTATTAGAAGTCACCAATGGATATATATATAAGTTGAACCATGATTCATCATCCTTTCCCTAGTCTTCACAACTCTAACAAATGATGCATTAATCACTGAGGCAAAAAACGTTGCAGTGGACTACAAAACTTGTTTTTGTTTATCCATATGCAATTATTCACATGCATCATCATCATCAATTTCATATACATTACCTAAATCTATTATCTCATCAATAGAACTTTACTCTATGCTACCCTCGATAGTATTGATTGTAGATGTATTGTTTTCTACTTGAATCACTTGAAAACCAACATCCTCTAAACCAATTTATTTCCCAGACTAATAAAAAATTTCATATCCTTCTCCTTCTTTATTATCCTTCATATCAAAACAATAATCTGTATGTTCATCAATTTTAATTATACCTCATGTTTTTTGACATCCATATTATGCTTGAAATTATACATGTACAATCACAGAGTCTCGTCATTTAAATCATTGGGTGCTTCTTCTTTTCTATTATAATGAACTTTGTTTTTCTTTTAATAAACTACTGAATAGGTTGTTTAACCTCATATGGGTTGGACTGCAACCAATAGGTCCTTCACAGAGTGTTATGATTCTATAATTCAGAGTGAAAACTGAAATTTAGATGTTATAAATTCATATGATGATCAAAAAATTATAAAAATATAATATATAGACAATACATTGGTACATTCTTGTAGACCAGAAACAACATCTTCCAAAATCCACCGTACTAATAATGGAGCACCCTATCATTTGGGGGAAAATTCTCAGATTTCCAAAAATAGAAATGCTATAAAATTTAATATAATTTTAACTTCTCAACCATCATGGAAAAAATAATCAGTTGAATAATGTTCATGGCCTTACCAATCAACTGAGAACACAACTAAAAACATTTAAAGTAGTTGTGTAATTTTTTTAGGGCTGTAATATGCTTCTCATAAAAACCATCATCCTTCGAATAACTCTTTAATTTTGACACATCATGAAAATATGTCACAAAATTACAATTTATATAATAAGTAGATGTAGGGAAAAATAAAGTTGTGCATACAAACGAAAATGTAGACAAGACACATTAGGGAATTCATGCTCCTCGCAATCTTCAATTATCTCAAGAACATCTCTCTATAACATACCATCTGATAAAGCCCATCCATTATTATGAAACCTCCTCCTTAAAAGTGACGAACTATTTCTTTATTTAAAATGAAATTTAAAATGGCATGTCTCCATCATCAATACCAAAAATATTTGAAATTCCATCCAATATTAACTCATTCATCCTACCATCAATGTCAAACATTCTTAAGTCAATGTTTTATGTCTGAAATAAAAAATAAAATAGAACCATTAGTTTTTAGTAAACCATCCAATGGTAGTATATTATTAATAAAAAAATTTATCTAATGCCAAAATGTCATCCTATGAAGATAATTCAATTGATTCTCATTAATCATATGACTAATGTCATTATAAATTTTTGACAACCCAGTTATCAAATATCCATAGTGGGTGATAACTGATTTAGATACATCTTTTAAATTAAAAAATAATTATCTTAATAACTTAGCATTAATCATATTTTAATGTTAACATAAATCATAAGAGTGAAAACATAAAATTTTGAGTAAACATTACTACTCAATAATTGTCACAAGACATTGAATAACTATGATCAAATGAATTAAGAAAACAAAAATAACAATTGAGATCCCAACGAATATCACTAGGTAAAATTCCATTTTTAATTCCCAATAGATATTCCAATATAAATTTATATTCAAATTCCGTATGGAAACAATGATAATTATCAGTTTACCATTTCAACTCATTAGTGGAAAGAATTATTTAATCAATGATGGAATTTACACTATTATTCAGGACTTCCATTGAAAAGTTACACTAAGAATTTCCAATGACAGTTTATAGAAGAAATTTCTAATAGAAATTTCTAGTTTCAGTCCCCAAAGGCAATTCTCAATGGGAATTTTCAATGGAAAAATTTTTTGTCGGAATTTCCATTTTCTATTTTGATTGAAAATTATACTAGGAATTAAAATCCAATGGAAAAATTAGAGTCAATAATAAAATAAAAACTAATTCAATTATAGATTTTTCAGTACGTATTAAACTACATAAATTTAATTTTCAATTTCTAGTGGGAATATAATGTACAAATTGCATATTTCAATTTACACTATATGATGCAAATTGATATTTCAATTGGAAATTCCATGTGTGGATTCCCAGGTAAAAATTCTAGTGGGAATTTCCAAGGGATAAAGTCAAAAATTAAGTAGTAAATTTTTAATAGATTATATTAATTATTTGGTAGTTTAAATTTTAATTTTATAGGAATTATTAGTGGGAAATTATAGTGGCCAATGGGATTTCCTAATGAAAATTTAAAATGGAAATTATTACTGTGAATTCCTAGTTGTATCATATTGTGGGAATTTTTATTGTGGAATTCAGAATTATAGCTCTAACACATTCTATAAGTTATTATGTAGTTCCAAATTATAATTTCATAGGAATTTCTAGTTGGAAATCCCATTGGTAATTTCTAGTGGTAATTTTTAGTGAAAAATTCTAGTTGTAATTTCCAATGGGTATTTCCAAGGAAGAATATAGAACCCTACTTATTCAATTTCATAATATTTTATAAACTGTCTTATCGCTAAAAATTATAATTAATTATTTATATCTAGTGGAAACTATATTAGAAATTACTGGTTGGAATTATTAGTGATAATTTTCAATGAAAAATACAAGTTATAATTTTGAGTTGGAATTTCTAAGGAAGAAGTCATAACTCTAGCTATGAGATTTCAACACATTATATTAATAGTTTAATACATCCAAATTATAATAACATAGGTATTTAAAATGGGATATTCCAATGGTATGTTCTAGTTGGAATTTCAAGGTGAAATTCCAATTTATAAATCCTTGTGTTAATATTCAATTTGAATTTTCAATAATAATGCAAGAAGAAACAAATTCAAGAAATTATTATGTAGTTAAAAAATATAAATTCATAGAAATTTATAGAGGAAAATTATAGTGGAAATTACCTATGGGATTTCCTAGTGAGAAATTCCTAAGGGAATTCATTTTGAAAATTTCTAGTGGGAATCCATCGTGGGAATCCCCCATTGGAATTTCCAGAATCAATTTCCAGTTGGTATATCTAATTATAATTTCCAATGATGAATTCACAATTTTAACTATAAAATTTAATCAAATTATATAGTTCAAAATTATAATTTCATAGAAATTTCCATTGGAAAATTCCAATTTCCATTAGGAATTCCCAGTGAATCTTTCCAGTGAAAATTACCAGTAAGAATTAATAGTTGTAATATCCTATGGAAATTTCTATGGTAGAAGTCAAAATGCAAGTTGTATAGTTTCAGCACATTCTATCATTTTTCATATAGCTGAAAATATAATTCCATAGAGATCTTAATTTATAGTGGAAATTGACATTAGGAATTACTAGTGGGAATTTCCACTAGGAATTACCAATGTGAATTTCTAATCATAATTGCCAGTGTGAATTTATTATAATAGTTTCCCCATTGAAATTCAACTTGTAATTGAACCCCAGATAACAAATAATTATCGGTTTAATATTACAAGTGACACAATTAAAAAAATTTCATTTATAATAAGTGAAATTATTTTCAGTGGGAATTACCAGTGGATATGTATTGCATAAATTTATAGTGGGAATTACAAATGATAATTTTTCACTTTCAAATTATACTAGGAATTAAACACCATATAACTTGAAATTATTACTTGAAACATACAAGTGAAACAATTTTAAATTGTTTATTAACAAAAAAAAATTAATTTATTTTCACTCCAAATTTTTATGGAATTCTAAAACCGTACACTTTCAATTTCTACTGGAATATTCAAATGTAAAATGATATTAGAATATTCAATAGAGAATTTAAAAAGGGGTTTATCAAAAGAATCTTTCAAATTATTGAATATAAATGTTTAATAGTTGTAATTTATAAATTATTTTTACTATAAAATTCAGCTACCAATTTCCACTGGAACGTTCCACTAGAATTTCCACTACGAATAGAGAGTAGAACATTATGTGTAAAATTCCAACTCGATAAACCTAGTCATAATTCCTACATCCAATTCCCAAGACCAACTCAATACTCTATATACTAACATCTGGTTTATAAAATAAATTTTATTAAATTAGTGTCAAATACTAATCAACTATTAAAACTAAAATATGAATTTTCTAGTATGATTTAACACTACAAAATAAATACCATATTTCACACTAGAAATAAATTAAATTAAATTGAAATTTACTACATTCAATTCCCAACACATATCAATTGAAAATTCCACTAAAATGTCACATTCTAGAAATTACTAGCAAAAAATGTAATCTTCAACTTCAATGTTGGAACATGAACATCTCAAAATATTAAAACCAAAATAGAACATTTAAAATTATCTAATAACTCGCTAATAAAATGAGCTGACATAATATTAATATATCTATCTATATATGTATATACAATTTACAAAAAAACAAAATAATATTGTATCCCACTCATTATAATAATTTAAAAATCATTCAACAAATACAAATTTAATAAAACACCATCCATATTCCATCGTTGTTAGTAGAAGACTAGAGTTGGTTGAGAGATTTTCCAAAGAGTCCAATAAGATAATCTTCTTAGATTATATGAGGTATGCACGAATGATTTCACAAAGGGGATCACTACTCTGTTGATTGAGGGTTTCACCGATCAATCAGTGATAGATCGTTCAATGAATTCTCTAAGGGTTTCCACTTATCATGTCGTGGTGGATTTCATTATGATTCAGCATTAGGTTTTCCGAGATATGAAATCGAGAAGATCTCTAAGTGTATCGATGTCTGAGGGTTTTGACAACCACATTCATGGAGTATTTCAACCAAAAATTATATTGGAATCTCGATCCAATTCCCCACACAATTTTCAAACCCCATTTCTTATCCTAGGGGTTTAGATTATTAAAGAAACATGGAAAACATCCAAAAAATAACCTGATGATGAGGTTGAAGGCTAAACCAGAGAAGTTAATTTTCATGGTATAACATTACCTGCACCAACCACATGCCTATGTGAGGGAAAAGAGAATATCCTCCTGAAACATTGTGAGTGGGAATTTCTGCGCCTATAGGCGCCTTTGGATCGAGGTATTTTTGTATCCAGAGCCTCACCTGGGCCTTGTCGTGAAACCGCCCCATGTCTCACCTAAACATGAATTCAATAGTTATGATCCATCAGTGAAATCTCTTTTGTGAACCAACCACAAAATATCTAAAATGAATCTTATCAAATGATCAATGAAAGAGGAGGGTCTCCTTAGATATATTTGAATGAAGTAAAATCCAAACCATACAAAACGACTATAATTCAATGTTATAGCTAGAAACTTGGAGAATATCGGATCTGAGCCAGATGAAACACTGAAGCCAGACTCAGAACTATATTAGAAGATTGTCAATGAGATTTGATCCTGGAAAATAAAGATGATTGAGTCACGATTAGAACATATCCTAGAGACTGATTTTATCACTTCCAAGGATCCATAACTACTTCTATGCATCTGAAACCTATAGGGACATGCGGTAAACACATTGAAGAAGAAGTTAAGAAGACTGTCAGCATCCAAGATAATGATTCATTGGAGAAATCCATTAATAATAGTAGAAATAAAACTCAGATTATGATCATTACAAAGTATCATTGATTAACTAAGAAGGTTCATATATCTGGCATAGAGAACCTGTATAAATAGTCATCCACAAGATGACGCCACCATCCCAAACATGGGTGCAAGGAAAGGATGGACAAGGAAGAAAACCTCTAAAGCCTAGCTGAAAGCTCTGGGGAAGACCTTCGGACTGAGAAGTTGCAGAACATGAACGAACCCTAAAAAAATCACCTCTACTGTGTCCTATGATAGAAGGCATATTTTAGGCAAGTTACCTTCTCAACCCATTTTGAACATAAAAGATAATGTAGATGTGAATGAGATTAGAATAATAATTAAATTCTAGTTAAGGTATCTTATTTTTATTACCCCATACCTAATCAATAATGGAGAGACTATATCACCCTTCTAAAAAACCAAAATCAGAAATTTTTTCAAGTGAGGATTTTTATATTTTATTGGTATAGCATTGTAATATTTTGGGAAATGGTGCAGCGCAACTCCCATAATGGCCATTGATATAGTATTTTGGGTGTTGGATATTTCGCACGCCCCCACCCCTTCACCATTATATATATAATATATAATTCTATATTAATAATTATATATTTATAATATATTAGTTAAATTTATAATTATGTATTTATTATATTTTATATTTTTAAAATATTTATTATATTTATAATACAATTATATAATTATAAATCCAAATTTTTATATAAATATTTATAAATATATATATATCTATATTAATATAACAATATATTTGTAATTATAATTCTAAAAATTTATAAATAATTACATTATTTAAAATCATTAATAATTTTTAATGTATAATTATATATTAATATATACAGTTCTACATATATAAATATATATTTGTAATTATAATAATTGATAATTATATATATATATATATATTTATGTAAATAAATTTATAAATACTTATTTTAAATTCCGTTAATAATTCTATAATTTTATAATTGTAAATCTATCTTTCAAAATAAATATATTTCATTATATAAATATATTTATATTTATAATTCTATTATTATTAAAATTTTATTGCATATACATTTGAAATATTTTTATTGTCATATATTTTATTATACATTTAAACACATGATAATTTTAAATTACATTTATATATATATATATAAAATCTATACATATATCTTTTAGAAATGAAATTATTTATAATTATAATCAGATTAAATATCTATAAATATGAATTTATTTATATAAATATTTCTTTGCAATTCTAAATATATATATATATATAAATATAATATTATCTGGAACCTTCCACACCAATAATACTAATAAAGTGGTTAATAATATAATTAAAAATAAATCATAAATAAATTAGTAGTAAAATATATATTTTTTAATGATAATGTTTTTTATTTAAAATTTATTATATGTTTAATCATATATTAAATTAATTTATATATAAATAAATATTATTATATAAATATAAATTTATAATTATAAAATTATAGTCATATTTTTAAATATAATTATAAATAATTTCACAATTTTTAATACATATTTATTAATATATAAATATATATAATTATAAATATATATTAGGGTAATTATAATTATTTGTTAATAATAAAATTCTTAAGAATTAAAATTTAATTATATTTAATGATTTGTATAAACAAACATTATAATTTAAATATAAATAATACAATTTATTTAAATATAATAAATTTAATTAATTATTTAAATATACAGTATATTTATTTATATAATTACTTATTGTTAATTTAATTATTTTTATATTATTATCTGATTATAAATAAAAATTGTATTTTAAATTTATTATGGTTTATTTATATAAATACTTATATATACATTAATAAATTTATATGAACATTTATACATAAAGTGTATTGAATTATTTAATTATGCAATTAAATAATGTTTAATTATATATATATATAAACATATTTGTAAATAAATTTATTGACCCCAAGAACCTAATATATATAGATTTAATTATAAATAATTTAATATTTTTTAATATATATTTAAAAATATTTTTAATGAATGTCGGTCAGGGATGGCTCAGTGGTACAGTGTAAGGAGCCTACTCACTAGTAATGGAAGTGGATCAGGTTCAAGTACCACCACACTCAAAATTAGATGGGGTTATGTGACGCGCATGTGGTGGGATAGGCCTAGGACATGCCTGGTTTGGCACCCGCCTATAACTTGTTACTCATATAACATGTTGAAGTTTTTGTTTGGATTAGTGGTAAAGCACCATGTAATACTACATTGTGGATGGGGGTTTGAATCCCATGGGGCGCAGGTACAAAAACTACACTATAGCAGCACAATATCAAAAATGTACTGGTTATATACTATAACACCTGTGATATTGTAGTAGTGGTGGACACTACATCTGGAACTATAGTGGCTGCAATATTAAGGAATCCTAGGTACTATAGCAACACTATTCACCAGAGGGCTTTCTGGTCAAAAAACAATTGGTCTTGAAGGCCATGTAATGGGATTTCTTGCACACTACGCCTACAAACCATGTAATATAATTTATTTCTACTAGTCCTATAGGCCGTGTCATGAATAATTTTGATTTTATTGCTCAATTATCACCTTTAGGGGCTATGAGCTTCTTTTCTATACTTTGTGTGTATTTAAATGTAATTATTCTCCCATACACCTAATATATTTACATTTAATGAATTGTAATTATTAACTTATAAATCCAATTATATATATATATATATATATATGTTTAGAAATATAAACATATTTATATAAATATATATTTGAAAATATGAAAATATATTTCTAATTATATAATTATAAATGTATATTTATTAATCTATATTTATAATTCTATAAATAAATAAATAAATATATATATTAATAAATAAATTTAAATAATCATAAATAGATAATAAATTATAAATATATATTTACAAATATAATTATAATTATTTAGTTATAATTACGAATAAAAATATTATATAGAAATATATTTATTATTGTTTTTATATCATTATTTTTATTAAAAATTATTTGGTGATTGGAAATGGGGGAGGTGATTTAAGGGGTAAAGAGCCATTTGATGTAGTGTTTTAGGGTTAAATTGAAAACACGGCTTTAACGTGAACTTTTCCAACCCATTTCCTTATATATACAAACCCTGTAAACATTAAATTAAAAAAATATACACCCACAACCAATTTTCCCACCAAAATCATTATACAAAATCAACACCAAAAAAGGATAAAACAAAACAAAACGTGTTATCATTGATTTTTTTTCTGAACCAACCACTCCCATTTAATTCTTGCATTTCCCAATTCAAGAATACATTTATAGATGATTTTTATTAGGATATATTATCCACATTTAGGAATATAATTTTTAGCATCCATTTTGAATATGTTCATATTGATTCCTCAATATGCCATATTTCTCATGTAAATTTAAAGTAATTGACAAAGACTCTGTAGAATGAGATGGTCAACATGGGAAAAAATATAATTTCTCGCAATTCATGGTTCTAGTGATGATTGATGTACATTTAATATTATGAATGGAGGTTTAATATTGAACGAAACATCATAGAATTGACGATAGTTATGATTCCAAAAAAGATAAGTTTCCTGAAAAAAAAAATTAAGTATCATAAATAATAAATATGGATTTATTTCCCAATAATATTCATTACTTATGTGATTTAATTTTTTTAATACATCACATTTTTTACTTCTTTACATGTCGATGACATTTAACCAACATGCATAAAGGTGAAACATTTAAACCTGAGTAAACCACACCTAGTCAAGCTGATTGAGTACATATTAATGAAAATAATAATCCTCAATTTCAAAATTTTCTTCTATAATCATGAGATTGCATATTAACCGACATATGGAAATGTTATAAATATTTTTCATTTAACAAAATATACCAATGGGAAAAATGTTTTCATTAGAAAATTATACACATATTTCCATATTGAAATAGGGAATTTTTAAATTTTGGATTCCATGATGAACCATGTAAAGTAATTTACTCTACCTATTCATTGGATGTATGTTCTTCTAGAAACATATAATATCCACATGTATTCCTAGAAACTCATTTTGTATCATTGTCACCCTTAAATAAATTTGGTTTTTATCTATGTTTAATGTATATTTTGATTTTGGAAAAAAAAATTCATGCTTATTAATTGAAGTGTGTCTTTATTCTAATGTATCCAAAATTACTACTGATTCTAAAAACATAGTTTTGATTTATTCTCATTATATTATGAATAATCATGAGTGGATATAATATTTCATTTACCATAGACCCTCTCATATATAACCTCAATATAAAAACAACCATTTTAAAAGAAAACTCTTCCCAATAAATAATGAATATTCCAATATTTTTAGTAGTTACTGAATGGAGAACATTATTGTAATTACTTCTCACCAAATCATGATCTATTTTAAGAGTTTAAGATGATTATTGATGCACATTTTTGAGTATTATGAGGAATGGACCATCAATTTTTGGACATCATATACTTCTAGAATTTGAGGTTAAACCTATATGGAAATACAAATATTTTTTAAACTACCATGTTTATGAATTGTTAATAAATTTAAAAAGGACTCATCAATCAAAGGTTGCATTGAAAATGGGTTATCACTATTCAATTTTTTAAAAAATAAAAATAGACACACCATAATCTCAAATGTTAAAAATTAATTAGTTTCTAATTGAAAAAAATGATTTTTTGTGCTTATATTGAATACCTATAAAATAATCATGCCATATATATGTACTTTTTATTACTACCTCTTATCAGCTAAATGTCAAAAATACATGTGGGTAGGTCCCATTACTATTTCCTAATTGATATTAATTCTATTTCTAAATCCATGTATCATCCACCGAGCTATAAAAGAGAAAAATAATTTGCACATTCAGTAAAATCCAAAATAAGTGGATGATATATAATATTTTTAATTCTTCTCGTAATATCAAACATTTTACAATGAGTATCTTCTTTTAGTACACAAATCATTTCATGGAAACATTCATGGATGATTTGTCACATTAAAAACATTATTTGATTTTTGCTTGGAAAACATAAGTATTTTCCTATACTATTACATTGATAAATATTTTGTACTAAATTTTTGGAAAATATTTTTTTTGTATATAATGGAATATTTAATGGTAATATCATCTATACTGGAAGAATAAAAAATTTAAAATTAAAAAATACAATAATTTCCTCCCACTAGTATGAGAAATATGTTTGTGATGTGTGATGTATCTTTAGTAATGTTGTATTTTTTCCGTAATTCATTATAGAATCTATAAATATCATACTCACCATAGTGATTAGATTAAAAATATATAATTTATTTATAAATAATATAGGGATCAATTTAATGTACTAAAAAAATGTATCATATAACCACCCATCAAGAAAACACATATGTGGGATTCCCACTTTGAATTTATGTGTTTATCCTATATCTATATAGGATTATTATGTTATATCACAAGGGATTTAGTGGGATCCTAATGTTATTCCATATTGCTTTCATACATTTTAACATACCTTGGTAAACCATATTAACAAAACAAATAATTTCATTTTATTTTCTCCGTATGAAAATTTAGATCTAATCTTCGTGTGTAAATTATTTTCATATTTACTAACCATTTAGATCTTTAGTTTCTCCTTAAGAAGTATAAGGTTAATACATTACTTATATAGTGGATACACTCTCTATAATATATTGATCTATGTATTAGTGATAATAATGGTTAAAAAAAGTGGTTTTTGGCTATCTTAATTGGACTTTTCTATGAGTAGAAACCAATTTTGAATCACCCATTCCAATTAAATGTTTCTTCTTTAACAATAATCAATATGAAGTAGTATATTATACCATGTGGTGTTAGTATAGTGTAAATTTGTTTTAGTTTCTAGGTTCAAATTTTATGCCAAATCATAATTTCATACATAAACATTACATTTTATTCGATGAATATCTATTATATAAGATTAAAATTCACACCAATACTATAAAGCCTTAGTATCTATAGAGAACAGACACATAATCCTCTTATTTAATGAATGATCTTCAATATACCTCCAAAAAAATATTCTCACATAAAAAAATTCTTTTGCATACCCCACTGAAAATAATTCTTCATAACCTAGGGAAACAAAACATATAAAATGGAGATCTCAGATGCAATATAAGGGTAAACACAAGAGATATCAATCTATATTAATATACAAGCATAATATAATTATAAGGGTATTAGATAATGGTCATAAAATACCATGTTTATAACCAATTGGTCATAAATCATAATCGTGAGTTATAGAATAATGTTCTATCATTTGAAAAGACACAAATCATAAGTGTTCATAATAATCACAAATCATCCATGAACCATTAGTTCAAAGAATAATTATAAAAATCGCATCAAAAGAGTTTATCACCATAATAGTAATATAAACCATATCATAATCATAGTTAACATCCAATAATCTCATATCATAGTGGATAAGAAATCAATTCGTGTTTCCCATGTCATGTCGGATCAAAAAACACCACATGTTTCCCTTATCAGAGTGGATACAGAATCCCCATCTATTTCCCAAATCATAGTTGTTCATGTTTCCCTACATATTTCCCATATTGTATTTAAAACGTCAAATCATTTCCAATAATTATCTCATGATATATAAGGATTTTTCAAAATTCATTTTAGGGCTATATAATTTAGGTCTGAACCATATGATAATGAAAACCATACATATGTGCACCATAAGATCACAAAATCCTCATAATATCATATTATAAAAATTCCTGAATAGGAAATATGTTTTATAAACATTTCTTCATTTCAAAAGACCATTAACTGTTTGAAATAAAGTAGTTTTGTAAATATCTCATCATCATGGTCTTAAACCATTTGGAGAATCTATAGGCATTGAATCCTTGGATCAAATCCCCATTAAATAATAAGAAACAACAAATTATGTTATCATATATTAAAATTTCCATTTTAACATCAATGGAATATTTTTTAATATAAAAAAACATTCCAATTTGAAAAAACATATTTAAAATAAAAATATTTTCAAATAACATAGAAAAAATTTTCATTCTAAAAGAAACAAGGAATCTTATAAAGGAATATTTGAAGCATTGAAAAAACATGACAATGGGAAATTATTTTTTTATTCATAATGATAAAACTAAATTTCATTAAATTTCATAGTAAGATATAAAAAAGTAACTAATATGGAAAATCATATGAGTAATGCATTGAAATTTTTTTATTGTATATAAAACATGGCTGAAAAAGATTTTGAACAGTCATAGAATAAAAATAAAAACATTTTTGAAAAAATTTAAAGAAAACATACACACGGAAAAAAACTTCCCATACAAATAGGATATAATGTATATTTGTTTAGAAACATTTTCCCAATAATAATTTGTAACCAAGAGATATGATGGTACTATTACTTGAAAATTCCATGAATAAAAATATATGAATAAAATTAAACGGGTTTATTAAATACTGGTAATACAATTTTTTTCAATGGTAATTCAAACATAAATTTTTACTGATTCAAATGAGATTGTAAAATAAATACCTTAAAACATTTTTAACATTTCAATAGAATGATCCACGAAAGAATAACATCAATTGAAACATTAAATATAATTAATATAAGAATAACCATGGTATAACATGTCAAATGTTAGAATATACACATGATAATCATAAATTGAGGTATAAAATAGAATCACATGTGCCTCATCCCAGTTGGTGAGGATTCCTTATGTGAATCAGAGAGACCCAAGATGAAATCCAAGTGGAGGAATTTTTCTAGGTTACCATAGAAGTATTGTAGTAGGTACTGTAGTAGTTATCATATCTATTATTTTTTGAAATTGTTATAGCCATAAATATTCACTTATTGGGCCTTTGGGCCATTGGTGTGGTCCTCAGGTCCATAAAGGAATTTGGGATACCCATGGCCTTTTGTCTAGTATGTTTTTTGATACACCTCAAGAACCTAGGGCCACACAAATTCTTTTGGGCCTCCTCAAAGGCTTTGGGCCACATGAATTACAGATGTACGAGACTGACATACAAGGAACAAGGTTCTAGATGAAGATTCAGAGCAGGATAATTCTCCATTGTAGATATAATAAAACATGGAAAAATGAGAGGGTATGTATTTGAAATTGGTATCAGTACAATTCACCCCTACATAAGAAATCAGTTTGACCAGTCATGGATAAGTGGAGTTCTAATCATAATGAAGACATTGGGGAGGGGTGGTTTCAAGTAGTCATTATCTAGGATGAATTGTATTATGACCATCGATCCCTGTAATTTTACAAAGCCTATGGGACATGTACATATTCTAGAACAACCCTTAAAAGTGGTATTAATAAAATGAATAAAAAATTAAGGCCTTCTATCAATTTAAGAATGTGCATAAAATAAAACATGTCTCTAATAAACACTATTTTGCCAAATTTCCCTTACATATTTGGTAATATCTCAATTAAAATGACATGAAAGGGAGAATAATATATAGATATTCAAATACCTTAAATTTTAATGAGAATAATAATAAAATTCATTCATGGATAGAAAAAACACCACACGAAAGAAACATGTGGTGAATATGACATATGTCTCAGAAAAATAAATGTGAGATACGAATATCTTACATGATGTTACACATACATATAAAGCCCTCTATCCTCCTGTATAATAAATTAAAATTTGTTATCATTCTATAACTGAATCATTTAAATACATTAATTATCATATATTATCCACTTATAACATTTCAACCCCAATTTATACAAATTTTAAAAAATCAATATTTCTATGTGTTAATTGTTTCATTTTTCATGAATGTTTTGATAAGTTTGTTCTAGTCCTTATACATTGATCATGGATATCTTCTATAGAATTATATTCCTGATATTAATATAATATATATTATTTATATACATATTTATAATAATTAATAAAATTTATATATATAATGACGATTTACATCGTTCAGGGGGATGGTAGACCATACATAGACCTGGACGTTATTTTCATGTTCTAAAAACCAATGAAATAAAGATAAATATTATCATATAATTATAGAGACATAATAATATCATAAATAACCTATATATATATATATATTTACATAAAATATATCTTTATTACCTTTCATGTAAATTAGATACAAAAATGGAATCACATAACTTCATAGAAAAGTTAATCCACAAATAAATACAAGATACGCTATAGTTTTTAAACATACAGATATGTAAGAATGTAAATATGATATTTTAATATCATAAGAATTGTTATTTAAAAAACCAATTATAAAAATGAAGCCCATAATAACAAACAACCAAGAAATATGGTTATGGAAAATGAATTCTATCACTTCCTGGAGGCAGTAGTCCACACATACACATGAGCGATACATTAACATTTCATTTGATAGAAGATATAGTGGGTAATGTTGGAAAAAAATTCATAATAAAAAATCATTATTTTTAGGATACCTAATTTATTATTTTATGATTAATATAATAGAATTATAAAAGGTATAAAAATAAATAAATTTAATGTTTTCATGTAAGATTATTACATATTCTTCAGTACACATCCTCTATATATTTTATTTAAGAAACATGGAATGGTATTTTATGAATATCATAACCTATAGTTCATGTACTAGGAAGTATAAATGATAAATTGTTATGTTTTGATCAATTTATTGGGCTCCAAGTGGTGTTAATTATTAAAAGGTGTAGTTTCCTTTTATAAGGGAGTGAAGGGGCACTCATTTAATATTTCAAAACATTAACATATTATGAAGTCACATTCATAGAAATTTGATTTATAATTTTCTTTAATTTATATTTAAAGAGAATATATAAATCTAAAAATTTCAACCCATAGTATTTAGACATGTTTTAAATTCATTTTATCATTTATCTCATCATTTTAACCCCCCCCCCCAACCCTTTTGACAATTACTATGATAAGAGTATTTTTTACACATTATGGGTCAATGATGTTTGTATAATAAGAAAAGGTACCAAGAAGTGTAACATGGTTTATATTATTGAAAATATCCCATTCAGATGGAAAAATAAATTTTTTTATGAGTTTTGATTAATATAATAATATATTCCTTTACATAAGAATCAATTAATGTTTTTTTGGAGACTATTCACGTAGTTTGACATTAATGAAACCCATATTGAAGTTTAATTTGAATAAAATCATTTTAAACATCTGTATTATTTTATATTTATTAGAAACAATAAAGGTAATATTTAATTCACTATAATTTTATTACATTAATATTTTTAAATTCATTTATTCTATTATTATATTACTTGAACAAATACATTATCAGCACTGCAAAAGAATATATGGTAATTATGCCTCCATAAAAATTATTAATAAATAACCACTAATAAAGTTAATTCTTATTTAAAATTAAAATTTATAACCAAACATTATGTAATTTATTCTTATGAAAGAAGAATACTGATATTAAAGACCATAGAGTGACAATTTGTAATTTTCCATCTCTTAAAATAATATAAAGCTCATAGTCAAAGAAAAAAAGGAATCATATTTTGATATTATAGAAAAATGGTTTTTCAAATATAATATTCACTCATAAAACATGTTAAAAAAAATTAGGATCATTATAAATTAATATCTCATAATTTAAATATTTATTTACCTATTTTTACATTACATATCTGAAAAATTTTAAACCATGTAACTATTCATAATTACCAAATATAAAAGGGATATACTAAAAATATTTTAACTTCATAATTCCAAAATAGATTCCATTTTCAAGCTACAATTTTTATATATTTAGAAATTTATTTCAATATAAATTCATAAAATGAAAGAAATATTTTTTAGAAAATGTTTTTTAACGTAAAAAATTATCTTATATGAAAATAATAAATATTTATAATTAAAAAGAGAATTATATTATTAAAAATAATACGTTTTATATTCAACTATAAGAAAAAATTCAAAATACAATGTGATTTTTAAAATACTTTATTCACTAAAACGAAATATTAATATTTGAAAATTTATCGTTTCAAAATATTTACTGAAAAATGAATCATTTCAATAAAATCCCAAAAATTCAAATAAATATATTTATGAAATAATTACTTCAAAGAAATTCATATTTTAAAATAAGATTTCTAAAATTGGAAAATATATTTATATGTTTAATTAAAAAATTGTAATAAAATTAATTTTTAATGAAAAAATATTTTTGAATCATATAATGACATTATAAAAAATTAGTTCATATTTACTATAAATTAATCAATAAATTTTATTTGAGTAAATTATTTCTCTATATAGTTAATAATGTTGTCAATCCTATTTATACCAATCAATTTAATTGATTGGTTATAATATATCTCTTCTTTTTTTATGGTTGATGTTATATGTAAATAAAGAAATGAAACACATACAAATTATCAAAAGAAAAATATATTCTAAAATATTGTGGTGCTACATTCTAACCCCTTCAATAAATGGATCTATAAGGATAATAATAATCACATTGTATAATTAGTGTATCATGACAACGTAATAAAATATATTGAAATTTTTATGTCACAACAATGAAACTTATTATTTCCTAGTCAAGTATTCTTATGAAAATGTATATATCATTATAAGAATCATAAAAAAACAAAAACATACCCTGATTTTTAAGTGATATGTTCAAAAAAAATCAATATATTTATCTTCCATTTACCATCAATGCAGAAAATATGCGATAAGAAACATGATTTCTTACCATTCAAAAGCCCAAATTAATCCATTGGTTGTTCTTCACCCCATTTTAAATTATACCTCATATAATTATCCAATAAATGAATATCCAAGACAAATTTTCCATTCATGAAACACTAAATATATAATTTATGGGATCATAATATCAATAAAACAATAAAAAGTCTTTTATTCTATATTTAGATATTAACCAAAATGGAGAAAATGACTTATCAAATTCATAAAAATATTCATATGATGCAATTATAAATTGATTTATAAAACCTAAAAATATTACTAAAAGTTACAAATAAATAATTACATAAATAATTAACCTTATGAATCCTCCAATATATGTTTACCCAGATTTAAAACCCAAAAAACATAAATTGTTTCTCAAAATTGTTTTCTCAATATTAACTATAATATTTATCCCCAAACAATATAAGTTAGCTCATAATGTCACATGAAACACTGATGAATATAATGATTTTATATTCCCTTTATACTTGCTAATATATTCCCAAAGAAATCATTAATCATCATAAAATCACAATTAGAAACATAAATGATTCTAGAAATTAACTCTAAATAAATTCTCTAATATACTCCATATATCAAAAAATGAATTTAAATTTAATAAATATTATATAAATAAATTTTTCATCATATACCCAATCAATCTGAAGGTCACTAATACAATCCAATATTCTTTATAAATATAAATCATATCATTATCCCTTAAAAACATCATTATTCTAACACTAATCACACATTAAGTGTAAGATCCCAAACATAATGAATGCAACACCTTGTTAAAATTTTTATTTAAATATATTTTTTTTTTTAATGGAATTTCTTTCTATAATATAATTTGGTTTGAGAGACATTTCAGGGGTTTGGGATAGGAAAGAAATGAATTTGGACATCCAGTTCAAGTTTCCTGGTTTGTTCATGACTAGAGATAATTATTGGCCCAAACAGTGTTAGGAAGGAGGAGGGGTTTTCGGTTAAGTAATACCATGAAAGGGGGAAGGTAAGACGATTAATACTTGGATTGGGGCATTCCACATGTTTGTAACATGGTTTTTCAAACTATGTGGGCCTTCCTAGATAATTGGGTGACTCAACACCTTTGGGATAGTGGGATGGGCATAGTTTGTGCACAGTTTGGAAATCTGAGAATCCAAATAGTGATCCCCATTAAAATGTGAATGAATTACCATTCCCCATATATATTTTTTGTATCCCTCTCAATTTTCATCCTTCTCCTTCTTCATCGAGCACTAGTGATGAACCCTAGAAATCCAAACATCCCATGGGTTGTTCACCTTTGATTCTTCTATTTTTATAGTGACATTGATTATAGATCAATGCTCCAAGTAAGTCTAATTCAAATATTAATTATATTTACTAGATTAAGGATTTTACATTCAACCTCCTCATTAAAATCCATAAAAAAATCATTTTCTTGTGGAATCTAGTTTAGGGAGTCAAGGGATTCTTGAATCTGAATCCATGGATACGATTTAGAGTGTGTTCATAATTTGAATAATGGTCTATGGTCTAAAAGTTTTTTACCATCGTTTTTTCTATATATTTGTGAATTTTTTGTTGTGATATTACTTCCATATTGATGTTCAGTTGATTCCCTTTGTAAAATTTATTAATACGGATGATTAAATTATTTTTTGAACCACTCATGATCCATGTTGATTTCATTTAGATGAATTGACCAATTTAATCCCACCCATGGGGTGTTACAGTATTCCAAAAAAAATTATGTTGTAATCGGAATCATGTAGTTTAATTTGGATAGAATAGAACCCATGGTTACATTGCTGACATGTTAGTTTGAACCATAAAGAAGGCCAATAGTAGTTGTTCCTCATTGTTGACTATTGAAGGAGGGATTTTTTGAATAATGTTGGAAAGGGTAAAATGGATTAATGTGAATGTTCAAAATGAATTATAAAATTGGAATATAAATTATTAATTCAATTAATTAATATGAAAGTGGAAATGTATAAAAGGTATATTACATGGGTAATGATGAATAAGTTAAATGGGGAAATGTATGGGAATTGTTTATTGCTTCAAATGGGATAATGTATGGAAATTATGGGGTATGTGAAATGGGTTATCCTAGGGAATGTGTTGAATATAATAAATGGTTTCAGGTATGAAAAGGGAAATGAGATAATTTGGTTAGTCTACGTAAAAGATAAATTTGTCAACAGGTTAAGGCATAAAAAAGATTTATGTGCTAAATGAAATGTGAAATGGTTATGTTGTGTGTAATGAGTTTGTTTGGTTTTTGATATTGTACATGTGGAAAATGGATATTTAATCATTTAATCATGTCTTGGATGTTGTGTTGTATTGGACATAAGGATCTACGCCCACGGATCAAGTTATACAGAGGCACCTAACCCCACCCCATAATTAAAGAATATGGGAAGGGGACTAAGTATCATTACATATAATAGATGAATTTGATGAGTGTATCTAGACCGAGTCTCCAAGGTATGTTGATTTTAATTTTTACTAATTGGTTATCCCTAGAGACGTAGGGAAGATGATTTATACCCTTATTCTTAGTAATTGATTTTATTATTCTGTTTTGTAAATTATTCAAATTCATATCCATTGGAACATATAATGGAAACGAATTATGTGATGAAGATGGTCTAAATTATAAACATGAAATAGGTGATGAAAATGTATTTAGTAATGAATATAGTAGAATTGATAGAAATTGAAATAATTGAGAAATAGAATAAGTGAATATTGTTAACTAATGGAAACAGTGTGGTCATTTTGGTTTACCATGTCATTTATTTCATACATGCATGAATTGTTTTATTAGACTAAATATTTTGTATACACTATTGGTGGTGGCCAACATAGTTTAACTCACACCTTGCTCGGGGAACCTCTATGAACCATAGAAGACATTATAGTTACAGGTCAACAAAATGGAAAATACCCTATGATAAAGAGTTGATTCTGAATTAGGATGTGCATGGATGAGGATTTATATATGGAGTCCAAACTAATTTTGGGGGATTCGTTAGCTTTCCTTTATTTTATTCATCGCTTTTTGGAAGAGTTAGTTTTGACATGGAATATTTATTGTTTTTCTATGTTTGTACCCTATTTGGGAAATGGTTATTAATGCATGTTTTTTGGTTTATTTTTTATTTTTTCCCTTAATTTATATGTTGTCTATTAAGGATTACATTGTTCAAGAGGTTATAATCTCATTTTGTGATTTGTCAGACCCTCACTACCAGTCGACAACCTCAGAAATATGGATAGGCATGCTTGAGTTCATGTGTCGACTTTGATCGAGGCACCGGTTAGGGGTTCTGAAGTTGAGTACATTACAAGGTGGAATTAAAGGTGTTATTTTCTCTATATTAATATTTTGGAATGGTATATGAGAGATTCAAAAGTGCCGAGCTTTGGTAATGAACTCATGCATGGGAGTAGCTAACCCATATATGAGGGATACCCAATGTTTTTAGGGTGGGAGATGTTGTTCTTGATATGTGTTGACATAGTTGAATGATATTTCACAATTGGGAAGTGAAATTAATGTGTGATGTGACAATTTTAGGATATTTTTATTGTATAAGAACAACACGAGGTTTTGTATTATTGCATCATTATAGGAAACTAGGGATTTGGATGCAATGCATCCTTATAGGCCCATACATGATGGGTTTGTGGGACCTGAAGTGTAGGTTTTATTTTACATCCTTTAAAAAATTGAATAAAATATTTTTCTAATAATGATTATTCAAATGGTTATGTCTAAAAAATTTAAATGATTGGTTATTTAATTGTTTTTAGCAATGGATTCAAATGAGTTAATTTATTGGTTATACCAAGTTTTAATGAGTGATAGTTGTTTAAAAGACAGTTTTTTTGCAGTTAAAGTGGAAATGGTCAACAAGATAGAATATAAGAAAATACATGTATCCAAATTGTTTCTGATGTCCAATATTGACCATGACATTCATTAGGAATTGTTTATGGTAATATTTGAGAATAAATTATGTTCATCGAGATAGTGTATGTAGGTTGGGTTGATTATGAAAGGTTATGTTTTTTCATTTTGGTCTACTCTAATGGAACATCCATTCATATGTATATTGATGAAATTTTTTTGAAATATGAATCCAAATAAGTAGTTATTTTGTGAAATATCGTGTAAAAAACGTTCTATGATGTGAACCTTTGGGTTACAAAAATGGTGGATTTATTTATAAGAGAATTCATAATGATGGAACTTTCGGTGAAGAATGTTTTTGAGTATTCATTTTTTTGTTTATTTAGACGATTTTATAGGTTGTTTGAGATATTAGAGTTCACATGGAATAAACCTAGATTATATGAAAGAATGCCTTGATGAGTTTATATGTGAGGATAAAAGGTTGTTTCTTGTAATGCTACCAGTAGGGTTGTGACCTTGTGGTATTGAGATGATTCTTGATAATGTGAATATGGTAACCCATGTTGGTAGTAATTTAATGGGTTTTATGTTGGACTTAAGAATTAGTGTCTTGGTTTTGGAGTCATTAGTTCTGAATGTTTTGTTGTGAGTGAGGTGACCCATGTGGGCTCAGACCTTCTGAGTTGTATTTTGGACCATAGAGTGGGGGTTTTGGATCGTGGTGCCGACGTATGTGTGTCAGTATGTTTGGAGAAACATAGAGTTAATATTATTGGGGTTCATGGGTTGTAGTGTTTCTAAATTGTGGAATGAGAGCCACCTGTGAGTGCATACTTATAATATGTTTGATGTATGTGGCTTAGAGAGAGGGCCTAGCCACTTTTTATGCTAAACCCTAGTTTGAAATATCGTATCGTTCAATCTTTAAGAGGGACCCATGGGAGTGTATGGTCATTGTTCCAGTGCTCATGGGTCTTTCAGGCATAAGGGGATGTTTTAGATCTTGAAAAGTGATGATTTTCCTATATGGATATGTGGGAATAATCAATGGTTTTGGGAGATTCAATTGGAGTCATATCAATGAACTAGCAGTCTTAGGAGAAAATAAGGGTGACTTCTGGAGAGGTTAGTATACTGTTGTAGGTGACTCATAATAGGACGCATGGGGGATGTGTTTTTTGGGGAAATTGATGCATAATGATTACCATCAAGTTCTATTAAATGGCATGGTTATGCCCGAGTTATTTAAAAAAGGGGTCTTGAGTGATCGTCGTTGGTTTTAATGTTTCTAGAAAGGGATTCTATATTGAGAATGTATGACCCACCTATTTTGATGATGATTAATAGAAAAATCAGTTTTGATTTTGAGAAGACAAGACAATGGTGAAAGGATTATGGTTACATTCTTTTGTTATGAGTTGATGCTCGAGGTGAGGGTGGTCACACGGTTGGTATTGTTTTTAAAAATGGTCTGATGGTTGGGTGAAATTTCAGATATTCCTTTAATAAAATGTGGATGATGGACCAAAATTATTGTTCAAGAGAGTAATTATATGTTCAGAAATGCTCTGTTGATTGTTAACTTATGATACTAGATTCTGTTAAAGTGTTTGGTCACATAAAAATGTGAGTCCTTGAGGACTCTGACAAGGTCTAGATGTGTGTACATTCTAGTAGAGCATGATTTTAATAAATATCAGAGAACATTTTATTCATGGTATGTACATATTATTCTCTATGAAACCAAATCGGTATGGATGGTTATGTGAGGGATCGTTGATTTTTATTGGTGTGATAGACCATTTCATATTGTTTTTTTACTCCCAGGGTCATTCTAGAAGAACTCGATTGGCATGGAGGAATTATTCCCAATGGAAACGTTGGTACATGGATTCATGGTGGATTTTCATGGGGGGGTGAGTCTTGGTTAGTAATCATGAATGGGAGGTGGTGTCCAAGTTCTGATTAAATTTGTTCCTGAAGGGAAGCCTATGGATTTTGGCTTGATAAGGCGTCCCATAGTGGGAGGTGACATCAGCGACGAATAACTTTTCATGGTGTTCAATGAACAATTAATTTCATACTTTTATCTGGTGATGATCTTACCGAACAATATGGCATCGTCTTTGGTAGGTTGAGAAAGCTATATATTTGTGCCATGCGATAAGGATGTTCATTATTTAGAATTTGGAAATAATGGATTTCACTCTCTTGTGGATGTATATGTGGAGCGAGATTGTGGGATTTAAACCATCATTATTTACGAGTGAGGTCCCCGAGATGGACTCGGTATCAAATAATATTGTAAGTACTATTCTCATAATCTAGGAATGGTTATCATGTGGTGAATGTTTTGTTGTTCTAAAAAATTCTAAATGACCAAAATCATGTTTTGGGGTTCATCTTGTGATTTATGTGTGATCTCAGGTGTTTATAATTCCTTGAGATAAGTTATGGTAACAAAACACCTATGATGGGAAGTGATAAGCTATTGGTAGATGTGTGGAGTAATGCATAGAGTTGGTGATATGGCATTGGGATGTCAATGAGAAACTTGCATGGTTCATATTTTATTTCTTGGAAGAGGTCCAGGTTTTCCCTGGGTGTCATAGTTTATCAAGAAAAGCTTTTGAATTGTACTCAGGTCAGTTCTAAAAGGATTATAAAAGGCATGTGTTAGATATTTTTGTGATGTGGTAATGTGTGTTTATTGTTAAAACATAAATAGAGAACATGAGTGGACTGTAAAAAGTGTAATTGAGTGACCATGGAGTGTCCATAGGTGTGAAATAATCATAGTACAATGAGGAAATTAAATGCTAATAGAGAATATTACTGTCTCAAATATGAGTCAGTTAGCGATAGTCAAACTCAACTTGGAGAAAAGGTCGTATCTGATGAGTCGGTTTGAGATGTTTTGACTGATTTTGGGCCACCCATGCGATGCAAACATTTCTGAACATGGTATGTGATAATGTTCAGTATATAATTGACATGTGATAGAATAGATCCCATTATAAATATGTTGACATGTTGGTTTAAATCAAATTAGGCACTAATGGAAGTTGTGTTTATTTTTTGACAATAGAATAAGGGATTGATTAGAAATATGTGGGAAAAGGGTTATATGGATTAATGTGTATGTTTCAAATGGATTATGTAATTGGAAGGGAAATACTTGAGTTAATTAAGGCCTATGAAATATTTAATGTTTAAATGGTTTAATTCATCAGAAGTGATTAATAAATTAAATTGTTTATTTTATGAGAATTTTTAAATGTGTCAAATGGGTGAATGTATATGAAATTTTTTAAAATGTGAATTGTGCAATCCCAGGGAAAGTGTTGAATATGCTAAATGGGTTACGACATGAAAGGGAAATGTGGTATATGGGTTATGATGAGTAAATGGTAAATGAGTTAATGAATAAGGATGATTTACGTGTAAAATTAAATGTGAAATGGCTATGTTGGGTGTAATGTGTATGTTTGATTTGTGATATGGTATTTGTGGTAAAAGGATAAATGAAAATGTTCACATGTATTAGTTATTATTGGGTATTGGACATAAGGATCTATACCCAAGGATCTGGTTAGACTGATTCTATAAACCCCACCCCATAATTCAATGTTTAGAGAAGGGTACTGAGGCTTTATACCTCTTACTGATGTATTTGATGAGGCTACCTGGGTCGAGGCTTCAAGGAATTGTGTTGTGATTTTTTATCAAATGATTATTCATAAATATATAGGAAACATGATTTATAATCTTATTTTTAGTAATTTATTTTCTTATTCCATAGTGTAAATATTATTAATTCATAACCAATGAAACATGTACTGGAAAAGAGTTATGTGATAATGATGGAAAAAAATATAAACGTTAAACATGTGATGAAAATGAATTTAGTAATAAAAAATATAGAATTGATCGAAATGGAAATAATGATTGAAATAGTAAAAGAGAATGTAGTTTACTAATGGATCTGAAGTTTGATTTCGGTTTACCTTGTTATTTATTACATATATATAAATGAACTATCATATTAGAATGTATATTATGTGTACATTATTAAGGTGTCCTGCTGAGTTTTACTAACACCCGGCTCGGGTCACTATTGGGTACCTGTGCAGACTTCATTATTGTAGTTAGAGATAAGGGATAAGACCCTATGGTATAGTGTTTAGTCGGTCTTGGGATTTTAATAGAAGAGGATCTATACATTAAGTCATGAAACATTTTGGGTATTCAAATATTTGTGTTTGTTTTGCATTTTTTTTTCACTTTTTGCATAATTAGTTTTGATATGTAATATTTACGGTTTGTTTGGATTTTTATAGTTTTTGAGAAATGGTTAGTAACTTATATTTCTGGTTTATTATTTAGTTTTTCTATTATTTTATATGTTGTCCATTATGGATTACTCTAATAAATAGGTTGTAGTCTCCCCATGTAATTTATCAGGCCCTCACTACTTGTCAACATTGTCAAGAATAATGGGAGGTGCGGATATACTCATGTGGTGACTCAACTCAGGGAACCGGTTAATGGCTCCTATGTCTGGGATATTCCATTATGGTTTATCTATCCCTAAATATTTTTTTTCTAAAAATATTACCTTAACAATAAATCACTTTTTTTGGTAATCAGTTCCACTAATCATATGCTTGAAAATCCTTAAGCATATCTACTATAAAACAATCCTTAAAAAAGTTATTTCTATAAAATTATTATCATTGATTAAACACTTATATAATATAATTCATTAATCCCAATACATAAAATCTTCAATCACACCACATCAAAAATAGGCCTAACATAGTCCCTTCTATAGTTAATGAGTTAAACCTTATATTATAAAATTAACAAGAAAATTTCCAATTCTCCCCATACACTACAAGAAAATTGAAATTAGCCGTGGTTTTTTTGAATATGGCGACAGTTTAAATGACCTTCATATGCATCTAAAGTGGTTTATGAAAACTGCTGCTAAATTGCGTGTCGGGAAACTGTTTGCAGAGGTTAAAGCGGTTTAGCGGCGGTTTATGGGAACCATCATAGTTGGTTCATTTTCACTGCGGTTATATTTTTTTCATGACTGTTTCTCCAAGTAGGGAATTACATTGTTTTATAGTGGTTAAAGAAGATTCTAAAAAACTAATGCCTTGCCAAGATAAACCACTGCAACAAACAATATAACCATTATAGAAATGTGGGTAAGATGGGTGACTATAGTGGCAGTTAAAACCGCCACTAAATATATGATATTAGAAGTGGTTAAAATCGCCACTAAAGAGATGATTTAGAAAAAAAACCTTTTTTTGGAACCCTTGTACTAGTGCCATAAAAAAATTCCTACAACACCAAAACACCAATAGAATACATACTAAAGTCAACAAGAAAATAGATGCTTAACTAATCACAACTAAATGCATCATTCAGTGAGTGATGGAATGAAAATAAACATATCAAATGGAATAATCCTTGTATCACAAATATGTTACAATATAAGTATTGTAATTTACACACCATATTCCATGACTAACATTTTGACTTGATGGCGCAATCAACATCCCATGTGTTGTTTCATGGAATGTCTCACTCTATTGGGATATAGGGCATGCACCCAATTACATGAGTACATATTCTCGTTAGACTGGTTAGGGATGTCTGAGTTATTCCATGGTATATTCATTAGTATTATTAAAGAATATGGCTAAATACATCTTCACATACCTTGAAAATATAGGTGGATGAAATATATATAAACTATATATACTATTACTATATATATAATAACTATTTAAATTTATATTCCATCTATGTGTCGATTAATTTAAACCCTCCTACAGTCCTTTATGAACATGATTTTGCAGCTATTTATTTATTATTTAGTATCTCAAAAGATGTGGGGTGTAGTATGTTGGGGGTAGACCCTTTATCATGGGAATAGTGACGTGGTAATATTTTTTGGGATTAATTTATGTTGGTGTTCCGTGTGGAATTATTATAAATGAAACATAACATATGAATTAGTTAAAAGCGTCTCTCTCTTGGGATATTCCATGTGGAATTATTATACTTGAAACTAATGACAGAAAAAAGGTAAAATCATCTCCCCTATAGATAAGGGTTCCTAATTTTTTTAGACTGATAGATTACGTTCATGTATCATATTTGTTTCACTCATGTGATTTATTTGGAAAAGGAGTCGTGTGTGTGGTTTCCATAGAAGGAATGGAATATGGCTCCTAATATATTGTAACTCCCATTATGCAACCTTTTTATTTTGATGTGTAAAATATAATATAAGTGATCATGCACATTCCTTCAAAGGTAAGAGTGTCTCATGAAGGGGGTTGATATATTCTATCATGGAATATGAATTCTTATAATAAATTATATGTGATAGGTTGGTTGATGTTATGAATGATAAGTAACTAATCATGTAGTCTATTATACATTGTTATTGGGTAGGTGGTTCTACAAAATCTACTAGGAGTTTCCCATCTGCATGCCAAGCCTACTGAGATAATGGACACTAACATTCACACTGCTTGACTGTTCATGGAAGCCACATTGGAAATGGTGGGATAACCCCACTTCAAACAGTGTAGCAAAATTTCCACTAATCTCGTATCGGTATCTGTGGATTCCAACTATTTTTTGAAATTTCAGATACAAGTATTACGCCACACAAAAGAGTGATCTATCTTAAAAATGTTTTAGAGACACACATTCTCATCCCTAGGGATTGATACAAGAGCATAACTATGAATTACTTCTTATAGATGGAAATGTAGTGGTAAATGCAATGGGATTGAAAATGTAGGATATGTCATAATAATGAAAATACAATTTAAGAAAAATGAATCATAAAAAATGGATCATCGCAATAAAGTGTCGAAATATTTTTGGTGCATACTACACTCGATAAATCAAGACATCAAAGGAAACATAAAAAATACATAAAATACATAAAAAGAAACATGAAAAATCAACAAAATGTTAGGTCCTGAGAATTTTTGGAGGAAAATATGTGCCACAAATGATACATATACAAACCTAATGTTAATATTTCCCACCTATCAACAATAATACTAATCATTGTCCTATTATGAATATATATCTTCAAAATCTCCAACTCTATATCCACTTCATACTACCACCTTTAAGAACATTATATTGAAAATTAAATAGTGTTTCATATTTATATTTAATCTCAAAACCAAAAAAAGTTTCAATACTAATTAAATTTAAATTTTTCTTACATACCTAATCATCACTAGCCAATGGAATACAAACAGGGGATATCTACTCATCTGCTAACATATATCAGTCAATGATTTTTGCAAAGTGGGTATCTGAGCCCCCTAGTCTTGAACTATGTTTCATAGGAAAAAAACACTCATTGATAATCATAGGGTATAGACTAACTAAATCCATGATTATATGTAGCTTCAATCCCCGATGGCCTGCCAAAGAATCCATATGGTATGGGTCCCACACCCATCCCGTGCACTCTAACAGGATGCTCCTACCCAAAGACTTTAGTAACTCAGTCATCCTAGGAGACTGAGTAGGACAGTGTAAGAATGGATTCCCATATTTATTTAATTTTTACCAATAAATAAAATATCAATATATATTAACATAGTTAAAACATATAATAAATTATTGTAATGAAAAAATGAGTTCATACCCCAACATCTTTGGTAGGCTCATTAACAAAACATCAATAAGATTTTTTTGGAACATCCAACCACACTTCAATTAATGATGCATCCTGCCCTAAACTATGTGACTGCATTAAACAAAAAAATATCAACAGTTTATTATATTTAGTTGATAATAATATATTATAAATATTTAAACTAATGAAAATATTACCAGATTTTATCGGCTTCTAGAAATGTTTTTTGACCCCGCAGTGTCAGGGATGACTTGCTTAGTCGGACTTGATGCATTCTTTCTTGAGAGATCCTGAACTAAATAAAATGAAAATTAAGAGTAAATTATTCAATATCATATTCTCTTCATATAAATTTATAAATTTATAATGAGGTTAATATAATAAATTATTTTTAAATACCATCTACTTCTCATCACGATGTCTGTCAACAAAAACATTCCACTGTTATTTCGCTACCCTATTGGGTAGATTCTCATAAATTTGTTGGAAGATCAAAAAAGGATTTCCAAAATTCCTCCAAAATATCAATTTTAAGTATTTCCATTTCTTACCAAGATTTTTCTACATACACTTTCGTTTTATCACATCATAAACTAAAAATTCGAAGAACATCTCTGTACAGAAATTCATTTTGATCAAATTAATAACCTGACATTCAATTACACCATAATGTATTAACATTACATTCTTTTGGGAATAAAAAAACTTTATTTTCCCACTTGGAGTCATATTTATCCAATAATAATAAGATGTAGGAAGGGAAATGGGATCCGCTACCAGCTGGACTAGAATTTGGCCAAGTAATCCTACGACTTCATTTGTAGGGACCCCATATGAATCTAATAGGGATAACTATCTTCTCTCCTTTCATATTCTTCACAACTACTCTTTTTATATTTTTATCCACAATTTAATTTCATTCGTATTTAATTAAAAAATAATTAGTATAAAAATGTTCAATAGATATAGTTATAACAAATTTGTGCCTACAACAGTGACCCTCATGTATGTGTGTGATGAAGTAGAATTGGTGTGCCACTGCCCTGCTGCTGAGGCTGCTGAAGGGAGAGTCAATGACTCATATTCTAAAGGGACGCTCACAGATGGGGTGACAGATTGTGTAGGGGGAGATATTGTAGGGGGGGAAGGCATCTGGTGGCTCCTATGACGTAGGGAGGGAGATAGATGGATCGCCATTTGTCTAAGTAGTGGATTAAATAGTGTATCACTTCCTCCGTGGAATTCCTGTCACATAATCAATAAAAATTAAGTTCAAGAAATATATTTAAAAAAATATATGGATTTATCTATATAAAATGGTAATATATTCCTAGTACTAACAATCAAAATATACATAACAATGATAAAGAATGACTACACAAATTAAATAAGTGGTTTCTAAATAAATATATAAATGTACATACAATAATTCTACCCTTCAATCGTGTCGGTTTCCAGCTCCATTAAATCATCCACTTCATTCATCCTTGCATGAATAACATTTTTAAAATCTTGATGGACAAATAATTCTACTTCTTGTTATTGATGAGATTCAATTTCATAGGTCAAATATTCTATTTCATCCCTCATATCATACAAATATCTTTGTATTACTTGAGAAAATACAATCCACCCTTCATCCACAACATCATTCATAGAATATACAATTTTTTCATGAGATGATAAGATATATGGATCTTGCAGTTCACGATCACCAACATCCATCAAGCGAGAGAAGTTCACAGAAGTATATTGCAAGGAATCACTTTTAACACCTTTAATAATATCGACCCATTTGTATTTGAATAAAACAACTAAAAAATGCTCGTGGTAGTTTAATTCAATAATATCATTCATCATTCCATAGTATCCAATTTCAACAAATGTAAATATACCAATATTCCTTGTTTTCAAACCCCTTTCTCGATAGATTTTATGAAATCTGAATCCATTCACGTTGTAAGCATCGAACATTCTAACTTTTTTTAGAAGATCTCGAGCAATAAATATCAAATGTTTTGAAAAATATTATCGAGTATCAGTATTCATGATCTAAAAAAACAAATATAAATTATTTTATTTACACGATATATGTGTCGATCTAATATTCTTATTAATTGCAATATTTATGAACTTACACGTTGTGAAAAACATTCTACAAGATATTTATTAATAGCTTTCATTATGTCTTTATCATTTCATGTTCATACTCTCATTCGTCTCTTTGTTTGTATCCTCAAATCATAATTAATGGGATTTTCAATTTTATTATTCTACATCACATATTTATGTTCCTATAATAATTCCATTTCTGTCAGTGTAACATTTGAGGTCGTCCCAACTGATCGGCCAATAGCAGGAAATATTTTTGATTTCTGATGTATTTGATATTGATTTGATGTGTCATCAACACATCCACCTCGATTAAATCTTGTATCAAAATCATCCATGTATCTGGGAAAAAATTTAAGATAATCCTCAGAAAAATATCTTTCAACAATAGAGCCTTTTGGTTGAGCTTTATTTCTCACTTATGATTTTGAATGCCCATGATAACTGTGAAAATAATGAATCATAATTATGAATTTCATTATGTGAAAAAAAAAATTTATTTAACTGATAAACATATAAATAATGTACCTCTCAATTGGATACATCCATCGACAATGAATATGGCCTCCTAATTTAGATTCTTCAACCAAATACACCGTTAAATGCATCCTGAGAGTAAAATACGACAGAGGAAAGATCCTTTCTATTGAAAAAATGGTCAATAAAAACCTCTCCTGGAGGTTGTCAATATGAAATTGATGTAGTGATTTCTCACATAGTTGTCTAAAAAATGCGTAGAATTGGAGTACAGTAGCAGTATGTTTTTTTGGTAATAATGTACACAATGCCAATGGTAGTAACTGTTAAAAAAATATGTGAATCATGACTTATCAATCCATGTAACTTATGATTATTCAAGTCATCACACGTTGATATTTTAATTGAATACCCATAATATAGCTTCACATTCTTTAAAAATCAATGAAATGTATCTTTATCCCTATTTTTCATTGAAAAAATTGACGGAGCAAACATTTCATCCTCATTTGGCCAGATATCACATTTATGTTCATTACATGTAAGTCTTTGTGATCATTGAGATGATTCTTCCACTTTCCATGCTCATTAAGCAATGTGAAAAACTAATTTTCACAAACATTATTTTTAATATTCATCAAATCAAGATTATGTTGTAAAAAATTAAATTCTTAATACAGATGTTTTAAAAATATACATTTTCTTCTATTTTTGAGTTGTGATTTCACTTGATGATGCAATTCGATCCTATTTCCCACTATCATTCAAATAATGAACCATCCCAAATTATATTTCTATATTTTCTAGTTGTGTCAATATTTTATAAACATTTAAAAACTTTAGAGGTGGTCTACGATCAAAAAAACTGTTAAATTTTGATCTATTCAGCTGAAAACTATGAGATGCATCCAGAAATCCTTGATGGAACAAGTAGAACCATTTTCAACTGTGAGGTAGCTATTTGGTCTCAAAATCAATGATAAAAATAGGACAATCCAAGCCCATGTAAATATTCAAACCAGATAAATTAGAAAGCCTAGGGAGGTCACTAATGATCCACATTAAAGAAGCATGCATTTTGAACATTGTTTTAGAAGAAGCACCAAATGTCTCAACACCGTTGCTCCATAACTCCAGTAATTCTTCATTACAAGTCAGCAATTAAACATCAATATCATTTCCAGTCATTTTTTTCCATTAATAATCATCTAAATGATAAATGATTTATGTTGCATACACATCCATGGAGGTTGATTGTAAGAGGTCAAAATAACTAGCCAAATGTTATAACTTGTACTCAAAGTACCAAATGGGTTTAATCTATCTGCAGCCAATCCTAATCAAACATTATTAGGATCAGTTAATAAATTTATATGTAATTAATCAAATGTCTTCCATGATTGTGAATATCATGGATGTATCATTAACCCATCATTTTTCTTATCTACAGAATGCCACTTCATGTCATTGGCAGTTTTCGATGACATGAATAATCTTTGCAATCAAGCATTTAAAGTTAAGTAAGGAAAAACCTTTGCAGTGGTGTTCTCTTTATTCTACTTCAAGAAAGTATGTTGTTTCCGACATCCAACAACACCCATTGACATCCATCTAGAAGATGAACATTTTGTTCAATTCTATCTACTTGAATTATCTCTGCAATAGAGCACATAGTCATTGGGACACACATGTATTTTTGTATAATTCAGACCAAGCATGTTAACAACTTTTTTTATATCATAAAAATACATGGGGATTTTTTCTTCTTAAAATGCATCACGCAAAAATTAAAAAATCAAGGACATTTCCTTATTTGTAATTCCACATAGACATTTCATATGGTACAACTTCACTAGAAAAGAAAGCTTTGAAAATTTTAAATATCCACTATACAACACTAGATTTCCATTTTCATCTTAAACGTGAAACATATTTTCCTTTTGAAGTTGTCTCTTACATTTTTCTCCACATAATCAAGAGTAGGATCCAATGATATGTTAACATCATCATTTGGTTGTGTTATAGTCTCAAAAACATCACTTTTGACGTTGAAATTTGTAGCACCCTCATCTGGTTGTTCTGTTATGTTTTGATGTTGCTAGTTGTGTCTTGTAGTGCCAAATGAATCATTTATGAGGTTTTGTATTTCATTTTCCATTGTCGACGAATTTTGGAGCTCATTCTATGGATTAACATCAGTGATTAACCTTTCTGTAATGTTTGATTATCCATGCCAAATCCAACAAAAATATTGATCAGGGAATTGCTTCAGTATTAAATGTTCATAAACTTCATCTCTCTTAAAAATAATCTAAATTTACATTTAGGACATGGAAATCTTATTATCCCTTTAATGGATCAATTTAAAATTGAAAAATATAAAAACTCATTCAGACCCTTAACATACTGAGATGTGTTTTTCGGTAATCTGATCCAGCTTTTATTCATTTATTTCATATGTTCCTACACAATATTAAAAAAAATTGAAACACATAGTTACTACTAAATATGGAAATATATTCATATATAATAGTTGAAAAAATATATAAATATATTACATAATTTTTTCCTATATAAATACATATGGTAAATCACCCACTATAAAACCAAAGCATGCAAATTAAAAAGATACATAAAAAAGATGAGAACAATGATCCCATCCTTGTATTTATTTGTATGTCATGCTCCATCAAAACTGATGGACAAACTTATGATTCCATAACATTGATATCACTAAGGTAAGTACATGATAAATCATATAATAATTTAATTGATGTTAGGAATATGAAATGGAAACAAACTCTTACCCTAAAGTAGAACATTATTTAAGTAGATATGTAACACCCCGAGCTTCCACGATACGCTTCTCATTCAATAATGCAATAGCTTGCATTGTACGTAACATCGAGTTCTAAAACACCGCGACTAATCAAAGTAGCCGTTATGAATAGTAATAACCACTTTTTAAAATTATTGAAATTTTATATTTCAAAATGGACTTCATTTTTGAATTCGTAATATCGAAATTATCCTAAGTTGAATTTTTTGTAACTTTCTGAGAACTTCCAATTTTTTTATGAATAGTGAAAAATACTTAAAACAACTTTTTTAATAAAAATAATTTATTGTGATAAATTATACTAGTTAGTGGTTTTAAAGTATAATTATAATATATTTTTACCATTTTATCCAATGGTGATCATTATAATTAATTTAACATTGAAATTGGACATAAACATTTACCAATCTTTTGATATAAATTGTTTCTTAAAAACACGCTATTTGTTGTGACATCGGGAATTAATTATAAAATTAATTAATGAAACTTATATTTTTGGAATTTTGTAAAATAGACATAATTTTTGAATTCGGAATATCAATTATAGCTTAGGGTGAAATTTTGGCATTGTTCTGAAAAACTTCAATTTTTGATGAATAGTGAAACCACTAAGTGGTAGTTAAATAACTGATTTTTCATTTAAATGAAATATTACCACTTCTGTGATTTGATTTTAAAAAATCCGACATACATGGTTGTCATTAAGAAGTAAAATGTGGTTCAATGAGATTAAAATAATTTTTTGGTGAATAGTAACTTTTAAGTTTTTAATCGCGATTAGAGGTAATTAGTGTAGTTTAAGGTAAAAACAATGTTTTAATAATATGATATGAGCATGAAACATGTCCTAATCCTATTGGATGAGTCATGGACGACCAAGACAACCCATGGGTCAACTTGGGGACCCCATGGAGCCACTTTGGTTGGAAAATGACATTAATATATATTTATTTAATGTTAAAATTAAATTGACACAAACATGAGTTGTTTTACTAAAACAGTTTTTAAGTGGGGTTACACAAGTCCAAATTTTGACTATAAATATTCATTAGAAACCTAAAAATATTTCCTACATCATAGTATTTTTTTTATATTTTTTAGTCATTAGATAAATTAAATTATTTATGACATCATTATGATGCAACGATGACCTCATTATTTAACGATTTTAATAAAATGAAATGATAATGTAACATCCAAGGATTACACTTATAAAAAGACTATTGTATGGGTAGATTTAGAACCCTTATCACCTTAGCCATGAATTATATAAGTGTGGGACCTTTAGAATCCGAAAAGCATTGTGTAATAATGTAACATTTCAATCTTTCCAAAACAGCCCCTCCTCTCCACTTATAAAAGGCCCCCACCTCTCCCACCTTATTTACACCTTCAAGCCATTTGGCTCAGCGAAACTCTTCCCAAATACTCTCCCAACTTCCCCCTCTTACTCCTAGAAGCCTCACTTTGGGCAGAACTCCTCTCAAAGAATCCTTTGGCTCAAATCAAAAAGAGTTACCCGATTTTGAGGTAATGTCTTCTCAAATGCTGTTTTGTTTTATTTTTCTTCTCCAACCCCCTAAAATCTTTTTATTCATTACATTATTAACAACACCAGTATTGTAAATATACTAGGATGTTTTTATAAGAAGTATTAGAGCTAAAATTACACACACCTACATCTAATGGTTAAATAACATACGGTTTCTGTGGATGGCGAATTTATGCCTCACGAAACGATGATTGTTCAACACTCATATAACACCTTGAAAGGTGGCCATTAAGATGTCACTATATTTATATATGATATAGAATATGTTCATGTTTTACTTATGCTTCTGTATTTCTCATTTATGGCATACTTTATGATTTCCATTATGGGTAAAACGCGATAATTTCATTTTAGGAAGTGCGGACTACCGCCCCCTCAAAGTGATTTGAATCGTTAATGCCATATGTGGGATGTATAAAGGATGGATTAAATGGTATTATACACTATATTATACTGTAATTGTATTATAAATTTATATCATTCTGATTTCATTCCATTAAATACGAAATATAAATGAAAGTAGCGTTCATGCGTACGTACGGCTTACCGTCTCCATGAACGGTGCATTTCATTTCTTACCTCTAAATGTTACGTGACATTATGAATGAATGAATATACTGTATATATGATATATATGATATCTACATCGTGAATATAATTCTGGATATAATGGATATTTCACCACATGAACAACATGTAATTATAAGAAATTTATTTTTGACTCAAGTACCAAAGATCGACAAAACGACCGTTATTAACTTAAATAATTAAATAATGTTCATAACATGGTAATAAGGGATATAAAAGGAATAATGAACATGAAAAAGGTTCTTAAGTAAAGAGAAATTAACTCTAGTTTATTATTCAGGAGGTTAAAGAACGGTCGAGTCAGGACAAGACGCAAGGTAAGGGAACTTCTTAACCCAACTTCCATTCTTTGGGTTAATCTCGTACTTTCAAATTATGTCATGATATTATTATGTCCTATTTTGTATTTTTACTTTCTTTATGTGTACCTATAGTGAATACACATAATAGATCTATTTTATTTTAAAAATGATCTATTTAAGGACATTGTCTCAATCCCCTTTCATTGAGGCATATTTGGTTTTATACACAACTTTCTTTTATACGGTGTATAAACCCCTTTGACTTTTACGTTTATTCAAAAGGAATCTTTTTTATACGAAGCGTTTTAATGAACGACAAAAAGGGAATGTTTTTCTTTCCGTACTTATGCGGCGACAACGACTTCTCCGCCGCTGTGACCACTATTTGATTTTTGTCTTCCTCTAAAAGCCATACCTTTTTTTAAAAGAAAAATAAATACCATGTTTTAACTTTCTTTTATTTTGGTATTGAAAATGGTTTTGAATGCGTTTTTATTATATCAATGTGTTGTATTGATATCTTGTGATTGAAATGTGGAAATTTTATGTTTCCTTTATACATGTATTATGTGATACGATTATGTTATGGTTTATGATATGTTTAAACCTATTCATATGAGGAATGCATTGGACTTAATAAGTGACGGGTGGAGCCCGCTACAGCTCCTCGATGCATCGGCAGGTCTCATGAGACAAACTAGTGTCTTGGCACGAGGCCTTGACAAAATATTATTTGTGGTCTTGGCACGAGGCCTTGGCTACGTGGTTATGATAGTCTGGCATTATGCATTCCATCATTATGAAAGTGGATATTGATATTGCATGTGATTATTCGACCAGTAAAATATCCATGTGAAGAAGTGAATGGCATTATCTCATTTTACTTTTGCCATATTATGTTGATGTTCAAGTTTAAAAGGCTTTTGTTATAGTTATACATTGCCTTAAATGTTAATGTTTATTTATGAAAGCTTCCGCAATATTGTTATCCATACTGAGCATCTGAGCTCATCACTTTCAATGTTTTAATATTTTCCAGGATGTGAAGAAGTATTTTATGAATGACCTGCAGGGATAGTCCGAAGAGGACAGAAGTGTGGACTATGGAGACTATGTTATTATAGTTTTTCACTTTGTGATGTAATGTAACATTTATGAATGTATCTAGTGTTTCCAAGGCTACTAAACTAATCGGTCTTTCAAGACTTGATCTTTTGTGATCATGCCAATGTTACGAAGTAATGCACCGACTTCGGGTAGCTGGGGTCGGGGCGTTACAAGATAGGTAAGTATATACACTGTATATTTGACCCATTATTGGGTAGGTATAAGTTGGATAACAAAGACATGAAAAATCCATTTCTTCTTTGAAATATAGAGTTTGGGTTGACTTATTTGTTTCACTTAGTCCTAGTGTGGACTGTCTAAGCATTGTAGTGAAGACAATAATGATATATTTTGGGTGATGAAATATTTATTATTGTTATAATACATGGTAATGATATACCCTTATCATTGTATCCATCATGGCGATTCTAGTGGATCATATAGGATTAGGTGATTCAGGATCATGACAAGAGTTAAATTACCAATTTGGTGGTGAAACTTATATATCATGGGTCTTTTGGTACTTTATTTCTATAGTGTCTGTGAGTTAAGAAGTTAGTTTTTTCAATCTATTAGGTAAATTAGGTTTATTTTGTATAAAATCATATAAAGAGAAATGATTTATTGTTCACTCGTTCAAACCCATCTCACATAAAAAACATTATACCCTATTCTATCACATGATGGTCTTGAGTATATTTTATTCACTCATAGAACAACTACACCTTTTTTATCATTATCATCAACAAAATTGGTCTATGATTAATTAACTCTCTAAAATTGTTCCTATATAATAGAGATATGTATAAAAACTAAAATGATTAATTAAATGGAGTTTTACCATTGGTTAATCAATAGTTATTATCATACTAAAACTCAACCAAAGGGAAATGATTCACCCAAGAACCTATAAAATCAAGAATAAACATCTTCAATACATCTATTAGAATTTTGATCATTCTCCCTATCTGACCATCCATCCGATGATGAAAAGTACATCATAGAAAAAATAATTAAAAAATAAATACTACAAAATCATCAACAATTGGGTGAAAAATTAAGTTCTTGATCATAGATGACCATTATTGGAACCACATGAATTTTCACCACAATGGGAACCTGTATATATATGAACATACCAAAACAAACAAGATTGAAAATAAAGATGTAATGTTAAACCAACTTTAATGTTCCATAATTAGGTTTTTGATGATTTTTTTTTATTATTTGTAGATTTAAAATGATTAATCTAGTTGATTGTGATTAAAATAGATAATAATAAGAAAATTATATTGATTGAATTATACTTTTTATGGAATTTTATATTGTTGTTGTTTTCATTATGTGGAGTTAAATTAATCGACTTTCTCATCGAGAAGATGATATCATCTAGCCTTGAAGAATAAGTTCCCAAAAACATCGAGATCAAAAACACATAAAACCTAGGATTATATAAGTAAACATATTTATTTTTCTATAATAATGTAGAAGATAAATACAATTTTATAGACCAACTTTTTCCTTAATGTGGTGTTTGTTGAATTAAGCAATGTGAGTTTTACATGGGTGACCATTGATCAATAACAAAATAAATATAAAGAAAATGTACCTTGGAATGTGGTGGACACAACTAAAATATTTATCTCCAATAGAAAAATAATTTGATAGAGAATATTTTTATATTAAAACATTATCATGTGTGTTCCATTTAGATGAAACCTAGTGCATGTGAAATAAGTAAATAAAAACTTATGTTTTCCTATGCATTAAGGTGAATATATTTTTTTAATTTCAATTTCAATTAAAAAAATTTGATAGATCAATCATGATCTAGATCTCACAACCTATCATTACTTTATTAGTTACATTTATCTATGTAATCAACATTTATTAGAAAACCCATTTCATTTAGAAAGAAATATTATTTCATACTTTTAACCCATTATTTTATTTTTAAACATTAACCAATTAAACAACACTACCCATCATTAATTTCCTCATTAAACATACACATATTAAATTATTAACATAATGTATTAATTCAATTTAAACTTTGGTTGATAAAACATATCTTACCATGCAACATAAACACAACACTACAACCCATCATCCTTATCTGCATCACTTTAAAGCCACATCCAGTTTCACAACCCACCTGCATGACCATACCACAGTCATCACAACCCCACTTTACAACCACCTATCATCCACTTCCCCCAAACACATATCAATATATCAAATCTACATTAGATTATCCCCACACACAAAAACTAGAAAAATTCGTCACATCACATCATATATCACAATACAAAACATTGAATTTTTGAGAAGGGGTTCGTATTCAATTTTACTTCTTCTTTTAAGGGTGTTATCATAGAATCCATACGTTCCTTAAGAATCTATTTAATTAACTGAATTTATGTTGTTAATAATTTATTTATTTATGAAGATACCATTAAATAACAAAATAGAGGATTTAAAAAATAAGTTGTTACAACATAATTGTGCTAGAAACAATCATAGTTTTTATAAAGACATTACACCCATACAATAGTGATATCAAATAAGATCAAGTTAAATAAAAAAAATGTTGTAACATCATAATCCACATAACCTAGCCTCATTAAATTGTATTTAAACGAATTAATTATCATGATTAGTCTGATTAAAACCATTTTCACAAGAGCTAACAATTACAAAATCATCCCGCATGATACACATAAATAGAAATTAAGGAAAAACCTACATGGAATCATGAAAAAATTTCACAAACTATACCTATAGGGCTTCTCCAGGTCGACGGAGACAGGCGGCGAGGCGCGTGGATGGGCGGAAGGGAGGGTTTATGGGCGACAAGTTCACCGATGGCATGTGGGGAACCGATCTATGTTTCGGTCAGGGGGAGAAATGGCGTGGGGGGGGGAGAAATTGCTTCGGGGGATGAAGGGGCTGGTCAGGTTCTGGTGTGGGGGGGATCATCACTGCTGTTAAAAAATGGTGGGTTTAATGGCAGTTTTTAATAAACCGCTGCTAAACACATTTAAAAAAAAATTAGTGGGGGTTTACAAAACCTCCACAAAATACCACCTATAAAGGAGATTTATGTTGTAGAGATACATAATTCAAATAATTACTCATTAAATCAATCCATTATGAACTTTATTTCCATAAAAACATCCATCAATTACTTTGAGACTTTATCTGGGGTGCTTCTTCCCACATTCTTATCTTGAAGATAATTTAAATTTCATTCCTATGTGGCCATTACCACATAAACATTGATAAAATGATACCTTAATATTATTTGATGAATTAAGAATTTAAATGTTTTTTATTTTTTTAATCGTATATCATGGTAGCTTATTAGGAATAATTACAAGGTTATTACATGAACCTCCCATCTCATTCAGTTTCATTGAAGGAAAATCATTACATTATCTATCACATACAACATTAACATGATTCCATCTGGTTCTATCCATTGAGTAACACTATATATAAATTATAGTATGTGTAGAAATTATCATTATGTTTAATCATTCAAAATCACTCTAAATAATGACATCATATATTAAATCTACAACACATTAGGTTTAACCTAGTCTATCTATGATCGTAACCTTTTCAATTCCATCAAAATAGTTTATAATGAAAATGCGAATTAATCCAAGAATATCTACTAGGAGTGTCTACCAAGGAGGGTAGTATTAATCCCAATCATTGTGAACTAAAGCAATTCGAGTTAATACCCAATCTACCACATTAATAGGCATTACACCTTTGTTGATATGTGTCACAACAACATCCACTTTCTATTATCAAAAATAGGGATTCATTTTTTTTAAAACCATTACCATTTACTTATCATAACATATGCTATTCTATTATACTTTGGCTTATCCTAAGAGTTATCAAAATATTTTTCTCATCATAGCTTCCAAATATAACTAAATCATCGACTAATATAAAATATTGAGAACCATAATTTTCATACATAAATATTACATATTTTTAGATGAATATCCATTACATAACATTCTAGTCCATGATAGAACTATAAGGGCGTAGTTTCTTTTTTTACATAATACATAATCCTATTATTTCATGAATATTATTCAATATATCCAATATATATATTCTCACATAGAACACTTCTTAAACATTTCCTACTTAAAAATTATCTTTATAACCTGGAGAATAAATATATAAGGAAATGTGATCTAATATACTCAGTAATGGAAAACTTAGTAGATAACAATCAATGATCATATGTAGGTATATGCTATACATTATAGTATTTTATCAAGATATTAACATAAACATTTTATACACAACCTTTCATAAGTCATAAACAAGATTCATGGAATAAATCCTTTTCATTTCCAAATACATGAATCATAAGAGTGAATAGTAACCATAAATCAATCTGGTGACCTGAGTTTAAATTATAAGTTCAGAACACATTTCAAAACAGTATGGAACCATCATATGTAGAGAACACATATCATATGTTATGGTAAACTTCTAACACCATCATATCATATGGGATCATGCATCAACATATGTTACCCATTTCATAATATATTTTGAATCACAACTTATTTACAACATCATAGTTGATCTAGAATCACATCATTTTCCCATACCATATTATATAAGGAACCCATACTTTTATCCCATAATTATTATAAGTGATTTAAAATTTTTCAAATGCATTAAAGGGATATAAATTTTGGTCCCACTTATCTTGTAATAAAAACCACACATATGTGTACCACAAGATCAAAAAACATTAATCATATCATCATGTCATTACCCCTGAAATTGAAACATTTTTCACTAACATTTCGTTATTTAATTATAGAATAAATCATGTAAAACAAATCATTTTCATAAACAATTCAAAATTATATTTTTAAACCATCTAGGAATTGAATATTGATGGTATCATTGGATCAAATAATTAGTATATTAGAAGTAACATAAAAAAATGTTTTCAAAGAGGTGGCATCTTACATTCTTAATATCCAGTAATGTAATGCTTCTCATGATTCTCCCTCTCAATATGTGACAAAATCTATTGATAATTTGGATAATCTCTTGACCATAAAAGAGAACCTTACTCATAATCAGCTCAACATTAGGTGGCTGAAGGAGGGAGATAGAAATTCATGTGTCTTTTATTGCATGCATAGAGAGAAGAATGTCAAGAGGAATATCAATTATCTAATGATTAATATGAGCATGCTAAATTTTGAAAATGATATAGAAAATGTTGTGACCTGCTACATTGAAAACATATATTCAGATTTTGGGGTTGAGACATCTGAAAAACTGATGATGTGCTCTATGCCAAGAATTAATTATGATCTAAATAAAAGTTTAATTGAGATCCCGAACTCAAAGTAAATATATGAGGCCCTATTATCCTTAAATATGGAATGTTTTTTCGTTCCTGATGGCTTCACCAACAAATTTTTTATGTTCTACTGAGACATTGTTCAGTATGAGGTGATAAACATTGTGCGGGATTTCTTCTGCCACTCCTCAATGCCATTTCAGATGAATTCCAACTTCATTTTAGTCATAACAAATAAATAAAAATCCTTGGATATTAGGTGTTTAGGCAAGTGTCTATTGGGAATTATATTACAAATGTTATTAGTAAAATTGTGGTTCGCAGGTTGGGTGAGGTGGCCAACATCCTTAAATCTATCAATCAGTTGGGTTGTCCCTGTAAGAAACATTCAGAATTTCCTTTCCACAACTTCTGAATATGTTAATGTTACTTAGAGGATTGTCAAATATGCTTATATGGCCTTGATGGTTGAAATTTAGATAGCTTTTGACACAATAATGTGGGTTTTAATCTCTGTAATCCTTAAAATGCATGGATTCTTCTCAAGGGTTACTAGTATGGTATTGTTCATCCTGGAAAGTGTAGGACCTTCTATTCTTGTTAATGGGTCCCCAAGGGGTTTCTTCTGGTGTTATGGAGGAGTCAGACATGATGACCCCTTATCTGTATTTTTATTTTCTACTGTTGATGACTATCTGAGCCGGTGCCTTTATGATCTTGTTAATACGGGTTTGAATTAATGAATGAGAGCTAGAAGGAATTACTTTGCAACCTTACACTTGTTCTTTACAGATGATATCTTTCTATTCTGCAAGGATGAGAGACAAAACATATCTTGCATTAACAAAACATTCTTACACTATGATGAAGTTTCAGGTCATGTAATTAGTTGGAATAAGTCATTTTCTATCTTTGGAGAAGGAATCCACATCTCAAATAAGAACAAGGCTACTAGGAGACTTGGTTTGAAGAGGGGCTCCTTTCCCATCACATAACTTGGACTTCCTTTATTTTGGGTCATGGTGAAACACTTACACATGGAGATCATAACATTGAAAATAACTAATCAATTGGAATGTTAGAAAGAGAAGACAATGTCATAGATAGATAGAATCTGTCAAGTCAATTATGTCATTACCTCAACGTTTGTATATTCCTTCTCGTTCTACACATGTCCTAGGGACCTTATCAAGGAGTTGAGTGATAGGATATCGAACATTATTTGGAATGGTTTGATCTATGAAAAGAAGCTTCTCATGGATTCCTGGAAAGAGTGTATCAAACCGGTGGGTTTTGGTTGGATGAGAATTAAAGAAGTAATAATTTTTAATGACGTGTTACATGAAAACATTAAATGGAGGATTATTTACATGCCTGATTTCTCAGTGGAGTTTCTAGTTACCATATTTATTGATAGGCTACACAGAGGGCATGCTTTGTACCTGCAATCCCTTGTTTGGCCATCGATCAAGAAGAATTATTCAATGATCATGGAACACTCTAAATGGTTGGTCCATAGGGAGTCTCACATGAACTGTTGGACGACCTATTGGTTGTCTTGTACCATTAAGGATTGTATAGTTATCCCCCACACTTCAAGAACCTTTCTATTTCAGACATTCAATGTTAACTGAATACTCATTATATTCTTCCTAGTCATATTCCCACAGAGATCTCCAAATATGATTTTGCAGACTATGACATATTAGTTTGGATTCCTGCTCTTTATGGGAAGAATTCCACCAGTGAATGGTATATGCTTCAATGTGGTACCTAATATGGGATCCCATCATGGGTGGATGGAATTTGAATGTCATTCATTCCTCCAAATTATGTGTTGCTGGTCTGGAAAATATAAAAACAGTGGCTACTTCTCCAGTACCTCCTCCATCGGACTGGGATGCATCATTTCCTGATCTACCACTTATGTTTGGGTGCTGAGGAGTCCATTCTCCATATATTTGCCTGTTGTGGGTTTTCCAGCAAGCTGTGGGGCTATGATAAGGTCCTATTTAGGTGTTCACTTAGAATTGTGTCTATTGAGATGCAACTAATCTCAGATTTCCAAGAATACAATAGTTACCAGGATCAATCCCTCGTGATCTCGATGACTTTCACTATTTTGTCTAATACATGTAAGGAACAAAATAAGCCGATATTTAACAATTTAAAACTCTTTTTCCATGATAGCGTCCTGTCCATTCATCGTAGCAACAAGATCACTTCTAAAATTCAATCTGGATCAATGCATAATGATGTCTCTGACCATATTATCTTGAAGAATCTTGGTATTAGTAGTAGGGAAAGAAAACCACATAGGTTGAAATACATCTAATAGATTCTAACGATCATGGATTGGATTAATGTTAATGTTTATGGGGCAGCCTCTGGTGATTCCGATTTTTATTTATGTGGTGGCATTTTTCGCACACATCGGGGCTTCGTGAAGGGATAATTTTTCCACTTCATTGGCAATGGTTTTTCAATTGATGTGGAGTTGTGGTCTATGATATATGTGATAAGGTATGAAATCCATTATGGCTGGCGTATATTATGGATTTAGTCAATTTTATCTATTTTTGTGCAAATTCTCAAAGACCATTTTCGAATTGTTACATGGAGGATGTTGTCTCAATGGATTTCTTGTCCTGGTCTTGTGGGGTCAATATCTCTTGATGTCTGCCATGTTTATAGAGAGGCCATCCAGGTTTCTGATGCTGTTTCCAGAACAAAAATTATGGAGGTTAGTTCATGTTGGTCTTTTTTCATGTTATTGTTCTAGTCTGGAACACATCGACCGTAATGGTATGGTTCACACTCGGCTTTGTAATAAACGTATTTTCCAACTTGCTTTTATATTGTTTATTTTTATAATATTTTTTTAGGTGCAGGTTATCCTGTCTTATGAACCTTCTGCCTAATCTCAATATCAAATCCTCATGAAAGAGAGAATATTATATAGATTGGTAAATACGTATAAATCTCTTGATAATCATCATAAAATTTATTTGTGTGAATTATATACACCACACAAACTAATCATGAGGTGAATATTAAATATGACTACCAGAACATGAAGTGATATGAGAAACCCTTACCTTAAGTTTGACTTTCTTAAAAACCATTATAACCTACTGTATAATAAATTTAAAATTATTATAATTGTATATAAGGACCTTGTAAGTACTTATATTATCATATATGATCTACAATTAACATTTCAACACAAATTTAATAATAATTCCTTAATAAATCATTGTTTTTATGTATCAACTGTTTCATTTTTCATGGAAGTTTAGATTTATAAGTTCTATACATTTTACATTAATCATGGAACCATAAAACCTAGAAATTTATTAACTATATAAATAATATATAAGTTATACATATATATATTTATAATCAACCATAAAAGGTATAAATAGAATAATTATTTACATTGTTCAGGGAATGGTAGGTCGTACGTACGCATGAACATTGTTTTCATTTTATTAAAAAAAAAGAAATTGTAACACCCCGAGATTTTATGAAAAATATTCATTTTAATTTCATTAAGGTCTTGTGTTATACGCTACACCAAAAAGAGGTTTCACAACACACATCTCTGACCTGGATTTAATTACATGCAATCGCGACCTTCCACGATAGCGTGTGTTGTACGCAACACCAAGTTTCGCTAAACAACGATATGCTATTAAAATATTATTAAAACTAGCCGTTATGAATAGTAATAACCACTTTTTGAAATTTTGTAAATTTTATTTTTCAAAATGGAATTCATTTTTGGATTCGGAATATCTAAATTAGCTTAGGGTGAAATTTTGGTGATTTTCGGATAACTTTCATATTTTGATGAATAGTGAAAATTACTAAATTTTAATTAAAAACAACTTTTTCAATCGAAATAATTAATAGTGATAAATTATTAATTTGAGTGGTTTTAAATTATATTTAGAATATATTTTTACAATTCAATACAATGTTGGTCATTGGATGTAATTTCACATTTAAACCAGTTATAAACAAGTGTCAATCTTTTAATAATTATTATCTCTTAAAAACACGCATTTTGTTTTGACGACGGAAATTAATTTTTAAATTAATTAATGCAACTGATATGTTTTGAATTTGGTAAAATAGAAATCCTTTTTGATTTCATAATATCAAATATATCTTAGGGTTAATTTTTGGTATTTTTCTGAAAACTTTCAATTTTTGATGAATAGTGAAACCACTAACTGGTAGTTAAAAAACTGAATTTTTCATAAAACATAATTTTACCGCTTCTCTGAGTGAAATTTCAAAAATCTGAGAGACACGGTTGATGTCAGTAAGTAAAATGTGGTTCAATGAGATGAAAATAATTTTTGGTGAATAGTAACTTTTTACTATTATTTACCACGGTTAAAAGTAAATAGGGTAATTAAGGGTAAAAATGATATTATTATTACCCTAACACATGTCCACATTCAATTGGATAAGTGTAATTCGACCAAAAAAAATATTAGGAATAAAATATGACCATTTAGGCCCACTTGGATGAGATTAGGAAATTTATTATTATTTAATTCAAAGAAGAGTTAAAAGAGTTAAAATCAATGTTTATTTACTAAAACATTTTTAATATAGGGTTAGACATAAGATAAATTAGATTGTAAATATTAATTAGAAATATAAAAAGATTTAATACATAATGGTATTTTATTTGTAATTTTTAGAAATAAAATAACTTAATTTATTTATGATACAACGATGATGCAGTAATTATCTTATTAATGAAATATTGATATAATTGATGTTATAAATACTCAAATAAATATAATTTGAGACTTTTTATGACTTACACTAATTTTCTAGGTTAATATGACATGTTATCGTTTATTTAATTAACATTTTTCTAACTTATCATTCTTTTATGATTTTCACAAAAATCAATTACTAAATAGTGTCAAAATTGACATAAAATAGTTTTTTAAACAATATTATATTATTAATTGTTATTTTATGCCTAAAAATCTAAGGTTCATCCAAATTACTTAGATAAGGTTATATATATTAATAATAAACAATTTGGGATTCGTTTTACTTCTTATAGTAAGTTTATTAACCTTATAGTATAAGAACACAAGAAGACACGGTAAATGTAAAATTATTTAACTTAATGTTAAATCTAAATGATAAGGTTAAAATAGGAACCTAAACTTGTATAAATTCTATTGGATGAGAGTATTTAGACCCATCCCCACCTTAGCCTCGAAATAAATCAATTTGGAGCTATTTAAAACCAAACTTGACTTTATAATAAAATAATATTTTTAGTTATTCCAAAGGTGCCCCACTCCTCCCTTATAAAAGGACACCTCCTCCCTCTCTTCCTCACACAACATTGAGCCTTCAAGATCGGCCAAAATCTGCCAAAATCTCTTCTCCACTTCCCTAGAAACATCCTAGAGGTTCTGGTATTCCTCAAAGACTAATTTTAGTTCCCTAAGAGGAGGTCTCAAAGAGGCGCTTCAAAGAAGAGGTAATTTCCGTTACAAATTCTTTCACCTTTATTTCTTCTTCCAGTTCTTCTTCTTAGGTTTTTTCATTATGTAGTAATGACATCAGTATCACTCATATACTGATATGTTATTATAAGTATGAAACAATGTTAATTCACCATCTATCCATCCTACGGAAAACGAAATCACCGCGCGTGCGTACGTACGGAATATCGTCTCCACGCCGTGGTGTAATCTGTTTTTCCACCAACACCTTACATGGATGGGTATTATGGTGTAAAGAATAAATATACATAGTTATTATAACATCCTAATGATTCTGATATATTGTATAATCCACTCCAATTCAATTCAATAATTATGGAAATGATATCATCGCTGGTGCATACGTACGGACTACCGTCTCCACGACGCGATGAGATTCATTCTCCATGTTAACCATTTAAGAATGATCATAAAGTATATATAATAAATAATAATAAAATATATGACATGGAAAATCTACTGGATTTATGTATATATATATATATGTCATCTACTTACTTCTATTCAAGACAATAAGGAAAGGAAAACAGCGTTCATGCGTACGTACGGACTACCGTCTCCATGAATGGTGTGTTTCATTTCATTTATCTATCTACTATATATATATATATACTGAATATATATGATATATAAATCATATTTTATATTCTGGAAGTAAGTAAATCATGATATAAGTAATAATAATGTCAAGAACAACAAGTCCAAACACCTACGATAAATGAAACAATTTTACCCAAAACGCTCTATAACATGGAATTTACAAAAGAATGGGTAATATAAAGTCATAAGTGAACCATGTATGATATCATAACAATGAATATGATTCTGTAATAAGTAAATGACATTATTTAAATCATTATACAGGAGGTTCGGACCCTTACGAATCAAATCGAACCTAATGTAAGGGAAATATCACAATCTCATTTTTTTTCGAGATTGTTTAAACTTTGGTATTTACTGGGGTGTATTTTATCATCCATATCCATGTTTCCTCAAAATTTAATATTATTTCCATCCACCTACAATTGATTAAATCCAATTTTACCCTTTGGTGAGTTTTTAGTAAAAGATATAAATGGAATCTTATTTCGTTTTTCGTACGAGGTATTTTTTGACTTTTCCGACAAAAGTACGAGAAAAATGTTTTTTTTAACTTATACGGCATGAATGGATTTTTAAAACATTATTTACAAGAAGCTTCCTTTACAAGTTTTCAAGTTTATTTTTAATCAACTTCTTTTAGTTTAAAATTTTATGACATGTTAAGAAAGGAAAATGTTTTTGAAGTAGAAAGGAAATTTTCCTCAAGAATGGAGTTCATGTGTTTTATCAAAATTATTTTCCATCTAAGATAATAAAGGGTTCGGTTTCTATCCCTATTATTACATGGATTTGATTATGTTGTGGTGGAAATATTTTTTTATAAAATCCTTTTTCTTATATGAAATTTTTATGATGTCATGTTGTTTAAGAATCCCATTTTTATTACATGGGTTATGCTATGATGTATGGTTTATGATTTTGTGGCACACATAAGAATGGTATCATTATGAGATGGGTGGGACCTATATCTCCCTCCAATGCATTGGGTAAAAATTTTATATCTCATGAGATAGACATGGCTGGAATGGTAGGTTATACCGGTTCAGTGAAACAAGACTGAAACGAGGGTGACTCGGTTCAGAAAGGGACATTGTCCACTAAGATAGTCTTGGCAATGAGTCTTTACTAACAAGAAATGATTATCTATGATTTATGTGTGTATGTCAAAAAGTTTAATGTTTTATGTTATGATTATTGTGATTACATTTCACTTCCATGATTTATCCCATGTTATGAAATTATGTTCTCTTTTGCAGGTTAAGATTTCCACAGGTTATGTGCATGTGTATACGATGTGATTGATATTTCTTTTGTTTACCCTTACTGAGCATTTGAGCTCACCCTTTTTTATGTTTTGTTTTCCCCAGGATATAAAGAATGCTTTTAGGTAAAAAAAAGGAAGATCTTTATGGGAGATGTTGAAGATCTTTCACCAAGATTAGAAGATTATATTCCGAGTTTCCAAAGACACTGAACTATTACGATCCTTGTGTGTGTGTTTTTGTTATGTACTATGTATTCCGGAAAAGTAATGTAATGTCCATGTACGTCTAGCTTCGGGTCTCTACAGTTGGTATCAGAGGAAAGGTTTAGTCAACCTTTGGAAACTAGGACGCGAAAACGTTAGTGAGATCCCTAGAGATATTTCTACGGTATGTCTAGGGATGTCCCTAAGGATTGGTATACATATAGGATATAGTCCTAGAAATACGGTAACGATCTTAGAATTTAACCTAGGATGTTAGATATTGAAGTTACTCCCCCTTTATTATGATTTTTTCATCTCACACTATTCTTTTTGGGTTTTAGAAAACGGTTGGAAACAAGATGATTCATGATAATGGAGGATATGATGGACAATGGAATGATATTATTCATAAGCAATCAAATGAAATGGGATTTGGAAGTCCAAACATCATTATTATGCCGAATCAGCAATCTCATAATATGATCCATAAAGTAAAATTTGGTACGTTTCCTGACTCGTCTAATAAGAGAAAGATGGAGTTTCATGACGATCATAGAGGAAAGAATGTTCAATTTCCCCTATGTAATTCATGTGGGAAGAGGCATCAAGGATAATGTTTCAAAGGAACTGGAAGATGCTTTGGGTGTGGAAAAGAAGGGCACAAAGCCAGTAAGTGCAATGGAAAAGTTTTAGTTAACACCATGGATGAGGTTAATGGTGTTTCTACGACATCAACAATGGTTAAATGTTTTAAATGTGGAATGTACGGGAATTACGCAAACAAATGCCCTAAGGGAATGTCTCATGAAGAGAATCGGTATGGTCGTATGGGTAGTATTTTTGTTGATGATGATGAAGAGACTACAAATGATATGTGAGTTGAAAGAATTGTTGAAGCTCGGTCAATGGTTTAAGAAGGTAGTGGAATGATTACATGTTTATCAAGTGTAATGTTGTACTATAGAATAAAAAGACATCTAAGGATTGTTACACTATTGTCTTTCCTTTTGTTTTTAAAGTTTATGATGAATGGTATGAGTAACAATGAAAGGTTATTCAGATATTTTTTGGAAAGTGGATGATATGCGCATAATGAAGTGATAAAGAGAAAATGAAATGTTTGATAGTATTCATGAGCTCATGATTGATATAAGGACTAAGTGATATCATGGTTTGAGTATATAGAATTTTTGGATTTTGGTATGCGGAAAGAGTTAACATTTGACAGCATTCATGTTTTCACTAAGGTTTAATTGGTATTCATTTTTCAATAGAATACATGATTAAGGTATTCACATGATTGGAATGTGACCAACAAGACATATCTTATGATATATGGGGATCAACGATGGTATTAAATCTCTGGTAATTGTTTTCACTATATTATGAGAGTGGACTGCAGTATTATGGATAAGCCTAAAGATTGGAATGGATTATGTTGGACATAAGATAGTTTTGTTTAAGGATAGAAGTTTTTAGATATTATTGATGGGATGTTATAGTAATATAGTTTTAGAAAAAGGACAACCTATAGGACGGGCGACAGCCCATCGCGTCGGACAAGGCCCTGGGAATCGAACCCACAACCAAAGTGCGACTGGACTTTATCGCCTACCACTGGCCTACAGGAAGTCCCTGTTTAGTATAAACTAGTTTTATTTTATTAAGTGGTATGATATATGAATTATAAGACCATTTTAGGAACCATATATGATTAATCTCAGTAAATAATGACTTGTGTATATTTAATAACTTTTGCTAACCTTTTGTTTGAGACAGATGGAATGACCTGTCATACTAACACTTCACGAATAACAAATTCAACTTCATTTATTTAAGAGATGATGTGGAAATTGTTCAAGGCACGAACAACAGTGTGATTGTACCAAAATAAAGTAAGTATTTATTCTAATTCAAATTCTTCAACTTTAGGGAAATGATCTTGAAAACCAAAAATGTTGTCCTAGTGCTCTTATATCTGATTAATCAGATGGTACCTTCGATCGTCACAAATTTATGGATTTGTGGTTGTTGTCTTTTACATAGCCATGTTCTCTACCACTCTCCATCAGAACATGATGGTTAAATTTTTCTTCCATATCCATATTTTCACCTGTGTGGAAACCCAATGATTAGTTTATTTGGGTAACCGTTACGTTTCATACTTTTGTTTTTAAAGATTGGTTTTGGTATTCCTTTTTACCATGTGGGTTTCTATTAAAGAAACATTCTAGTAGTAAACCATTTATAACCCCGACGAATTTTGAGGGCGAAATTCATTTTATGTGGGGTAGAATGTAACACCCCGAGATTTTATGAAAAATATTCTTTTTAATTTCATTAATGTCTTGTGTTATACGCTACACCAAAAGGAGCTTTCACAACACACATCTATGACCTCTATTGAATTACACGCAATCACGACCTTCCACGATAGCGTGTGTTGTACGCAACACTATGTTTTGATAAACAACGTTATGCTATTAAAATATTATTAAAACTAGCCATTATGAATAGTAATAACAACTTTTTGAAATTTTGTAAACATTATTATTCAAAATAGAATTAAGTTTTGGATTCAGAATATCGAAATTATCTTAGGGTGAAATTTTGGTGATTTTCGGATAACTTTCATATTTTGATGAATAGTGAAAATTACTAAATTTGAATTAAAAACAACATTTTCAATCGAAATAATTAATAGTGATAAATTATTAATTTGAGTGGTTTTAAAATATATTTAGAATATATTTTTACAGTTCAATACAATGTTGGTCATTGGATGTAATTTCACATTTAAACCAGTTATAAACAAGTGTCAATCTTTTGATAGTTATTATCTCTTAAAAACACGCCTTTTGTTTTGAAGACAGGAATTAATTTTTAAATTAATTAATGCAACTGATATGTTTTAAATTTGGTAAAATAGAAATCAATTTTTAGTTCATAATATCAAATATAGCTTAAGCGTAATTTTTGGTATTTTTCTGAAAACATTCAATTTTTGATGAATAGTGAAACCACTAAGTGGTAGTTAAAAAAACTGAATTTTTCATAAAACTTAATTTTACCGCTTCTGTGAGTGGAATTTAAAAAATCCGAGAGACACGGTTGATGTCAGTAAGTAAAATGTGGTTCAATGAGATGAAAATAATTTTTGGTGAATAGTAACTTTTTACTTTTATTTACAATGGTCAAAAGTAAATTGGGTAATTAAGGGTAAAAATGATATTATTATTACCCTAACACATGTCCAAATTCTATTGGATAAGTGTAATTCGACCAAAAACAAGCATAGGAATAAAATATGACCATTTAGGCCCACTTGGATTAGATTAGGACATTTATTATTATTTAATTTAAAGAAGAGTTAAAAGAGTTAAAATCAAAGTTTATTTACTAAAACATTTTTAATATAGGCTTATACATAAGATACGTTCGATTGTAAATATTCATTGGAAATCTAAAAAGATTTACGACATAATTGTATTTTATTTGTAATTTTTAGAAATTAAATATTTTAATTTATTTATGACACAACGATGATGCAGTAATTATCTTATTAATGAAATATTGACATAATTGATGTTATAAATACTCAAATAAATATTATTTGAGACTTTTTATTACTTACACTAATTTTTTAGGTTAATGTGACATGGTATTGTTGATTTAATTAACTTTTTTCGAACTTATCATTCTGTTATGGTTTTCACAAAAATAAATTACTAAATAGTGTCAAAATTGACATAAAATAGTTTTTAAAACAAATATTAAATTATTAATTGTTATTTTATTCCTAAAAATCTACGGTTAGGCCAAATGACTTAGATAAGGTTATATATATTAATAATAAACAATTTGGGGTTCGTTTGGCTTCTTATAGTAAGTTTATTAACCTTATAGTATAAGAACACAAGAAGACACGGTAAAGGTAAAATTATTTAACTTAATGTTAAATTTAAATGATAAGGTTAAAATAGGAACCTAAACTTGTCTAAATTCTATTGGATTAGTGGATTTAGACCCATCCCCACCATAGCCTCGAAATAAATTAATTTGGAGCTATTTAAAACCGAACTTGACTTTATAATAAAATAATATTTTTAGTTATTCCAAAGGTGCCCCCCTCCTCCTTTATAAAAGGACACCTCCTCCCTCTCTTCCTCACACAACATTGAGCCTTCAATCTCCGCCAACCCCTGACAAAATCTCTTCTCAACTTCCCTAGAAACATCCTACAGGTTCTGGTATTCCTCAAAGACCAATTTTAGTGCCCTAAGAGGAGGTCTCAAAGAGGTGCTTCAAAGAAGAGGTAATTTCTGTTACCAATTCTTTCACCTTTATTTCTTCTTCCACTTATTCTTATTAGGTTGTTTAATTATGAAGTAATAACATAAGTATCACTAATATACTGATATGTTATTATAATTATGAAACAATCCTAATTAACCATCTATCCATCCTACAGAAAACGAAATCACCGCGCGTGCGTACGTACGGAATACCGTCTCCACGTCGTGGTGTAATCTGTTTTTCCACCAACACCTTACATGGATGGGTATTATGGTGTAAAGAATAACTATACATAGTTATTATAACATCATAATGATTCTGATATATTGTATCATCCACTCCAATTCAATTCAATAATTATGGAAATGATATGATCGCTCGTGCGTACGTACAGACTACCCTCTCCACGACGCGATGAGATTCATTCTCCATGTTAACCATTTATGAATGATTATAAAGTATATATAAGTAATAATAATGAAATATATGACATGGTAAATATAATGGATTTATGTATATATATATTTCATCTACTTACTTCCATTCAAGACAATAAGGAATGGAAAACAGCGTTCATGCGTACGTACGGACTACCATCTCCTTGAACGGTGTGTTTCATTTCATTTATCTATCTATTATATATATATATATACTGAATATATATGATATATAAATCATATTTTATATTCTAGACGTAAGTAAATCATGATATAAGTAATAATAATGTCAAGAACAACAATTCCAAACACCTACGATAAATGAAACAATTTTACCCAAAACGCTCTTTAACATGGAATTTACAAAAGAATGGGTAATATAAAGTCATAAGTGAACCATATATGATATCATAACAATGAATATTATTCTGTAATAAGTAAATGACATTATTTAAATCATTATACTGGAGGTTCGGACACATACGAAGAAAATCAAACCTAAGGTAAGGGAAATATCACAATCTCATTTTTATCCGAGATTGTTTAAACTTTGGTATTTACTGGGGTGTATTTTATCATCCACATCCATGTTTCCTCAAAATTTAATATTATTTCCATCCAACTACAATTTTTTAAATCCAATTTTTCCCTTCGGTGAGTTTTTAGTAAAAGATATAAAAAGAATCTTTTTTTGTTTTTCGTACGAGGTATTTTTTGACTTTTCCGACAAAAGTACGAGAAGAATGTTTTTTAAACTTATACGACATGAATGGATTTTTAAAACATTATTTACAAGAATATTCCTTTACATGTTTTCAAGTTTATTTTTAATCAACTTCTTTTAGTTTAAAATTTTATGACATGTTAAAAAGGAAAATTTTTTTTAAGTCGAAAGAAAATTTTCTTCAAGAATGGAGTTCAAGTGTTTTATCAAAATTATTTTCCATATAAGATATTAAAGGGTTGTGTTTCTATCCCTATGATAACATGGATTTGATTATGTTGTCATGGAAATATTTTTTTATAAATTCCTTTATCTTATATGAATTGTTTTATGATTTCATGTTGTTTAAGAATCCAATTTTTATTACATGGGTTATGCTATGATGTATGGTTTATGATTTTGTGGCACACATAAGAATGGTATCATTATGAGATGGGTGGGACCTATATATACCTCCAATGCATTGGGTAAAGAATTTATATCTCATGAAATAAACATGGCTGGAATGGTAGTTTATACCGGTTCAGTGAAACAGGACTGAAACGAGGGTGACTCGGTTCAAAAAGGGACTTTGTCCACTAAGATAGTCTTGGCAATGAGTCTTGACTAACAATAAATGATTCTCTATGATTTATGTGTGTATGACACAATGTTTAATTTTTTAAGTTATGATTATTGTGATAACATTTCACTGCCATGATTTATCCCATGTTATGAAATTATGATCTCTTTTGCAGGTTAAGATTTCCAAAAGTTATGTGCTTGTGTATACGATGTGATTGATATTTCTTTTGTTTACTCTTACTGAGCATTTGAGGTCACCCTTTTTTATTTTTTCTTTTCCCAAGGATATAAATAAAGGTTTTAGGTAAAAAAAGGAAGATCTTTATGGGAGATGTCGAAGATCTTTCACCACGATTAGAAGATTATATTCCGAGTTTCCAAAGACACTAAACTATTACGATCCTTTTGTGTGTGTTTTTGTTATGTACTAAGTATTCCGCAAAAGTAATGTAATGTCCATGTACGTCTAGCTTCGGGTCTCTACAGAAATGAAAGATAAATATCATTTGAAAATTATAGAAACATAGTTATATCATAAATAATATATATATATATATATATTACAATTATATTTATTACCATAAATTTAATGTTTAAATGAAAAATAAATCACAGCGCTTTGTAGAGCTAGTAGTCCACACCTACGCATGGGAAACTATTTTTTATTCCAATAAATGGAAAGGTAATGTCTGTATATATTATATTATAATTATAGAAGAATAATTATGTCATAAATATAATATATAAACATTAAACTAATCATAATACATTTCTATTAAATATTGGGTGGAAAATGAAGTTTATTTCCACCTAGAGTTGGTGGTCCTTATGTATGCAAGAGCAATACGTTTCGTCCCATTTGACAGAACATATGGTGGGCAATGGTGTTTATATTATAATACTTACACTTCTGTATATTTTTGATAATGGAGATATTATTTTATGAACAATATCATTTATTTAGAGGGGATACAAGATGAAATAAATTGAAATAGGCCTGTAAAGATGATTACATATCCATCGTTATACCACCTTCTGATCCCATCTTAGGGACCCTTATATTGGTATGTTAAGAAGAGAATGACATTTAATATATTGATAGGTTGGTTTAAAAAAATATTCATCAGTTTTTACCAATGTAGATTTTTTATGTGGTGTAAAAAGGAAACATAGGGGTGTCCTTTTATAAGGGAGGACATGAGTGTTCTTGTAATTTTCAAAATATTAAAATATTACAGTCACAATCATGGAAGAATGATTCCAAATTAGATTAATTTTGAATTAATGATTTTATATGATAAAATAAAACATATAAATTGTATTATTCATGTTTGTAGGTCATTTTATCACTTATATTTTCATTTTAACACCCCATTAACACTTTTGACAATTACCATGATATCAATATTTTTTACTATTAAGGGGTAACGAATTTTAATATAAACTTAAAAGTGACAAGTAAGATAGAAATGCATTATATTCGTGACCATATCTCATTAAATAGGATAAAGATAATAATTTTATGAGTTTTAAATAATTTTGCAGAAGATATAATAAAATTTATTTCACGACTATTCACATAATTGGAATTTATTAACAACCTAATTGAAATGGAATTCAAATAAAATGTTTTAAAAAATAATTAATATGTAATATTGATCTAAATAATTGAATAATAATAAAAATTAATTTCTTTTTTATTAATTTAACTATTTTTAAAATAAATTATCTTATTTTATAGTTACTTATAAAAATATTGTGTTTGTGTTGTGTTAACATTTGATGTAATAATTCAATCACTAAAAAATAGAAATAATATTTTATGATAAAAATAATATTTAATAATTGATGTTAAACATTATTTCTAACCATAAACACTTTTTATCATTTTGAAAAAATAATAGAGTTTTTAAACTCAAGATATTTTCATTTATATTTATCCTTTTCTTAAAAGAATATAAAGGCCATAATCCAATAAAAATTGGCACCATGTTCCTATATTTTTTAAAAAAATTGACAATTACCTAAATTCACTCTATTAATATATTAAATTAAAGTGTTAGGGTTATTTTAGTGTCTTTTCACATTTTTTAACAACATTTTACCCATTTTACCTTACTATGTTTAACAATATTTTCCATAGTAACAATTAATACTGAGAAAAAATATAATGGAATTACCAAAATAATTAATCACACGATTAAAAATATGTCACCCATTTTTAAAAATTTTATTTCTACAAGTGGAATAATTAACATTATTATAAACTTATAAAATGAAATGGAAAACATTTTAAAAAAAATTCTTCAAGGAAATGGTTTTACTAATATCAAAATCATTAATATTTATGATTAAAATGAAATAAATTAGATCATTATATATATAATGGATCATATATAACTTTAATACCAAATAAAAAATATAATTTGACTTACAAAATTATTTATTTAATGAAAATAAATTAATGTATATTAAAATTAGGTGTTTACACTATTCATTGAAAAATCAACCATTTAAAAAACACTAAATTTTACCCCATTATAATTATGATATTATGATTTAAAAAAATACTAAAATTGTTACAAATTAAATATATATTGCACTCATAAAATTAAATTAAAATAATTTTTGATGTAAATGAATTTTTTATTCATAGAATGACTTTCTAATAATTTTCTTCTTATTTATCATTAATTAATAAATAAATTTGATTTGAGTGAAAATTTATATATATTTAATAAATATTGTTCATCCTATTCTTAATCATCAAATTAATATCTAGGTTATAATATATTGAAATTTTTTTTAGCTCAGTGTTGTGTGTCATGAAATCTATCAAAAACATAAAATTTCATTAGATAGAAGTATATACAAAAATATATGGGTATTATATTTTTAAATTTTATAATATTTTAGAAAATATTCTTAATAAATTTTTAGGACAATATACTTTTTATTACATCTATTTTTATTAATTTGTTAGTGATGTGGTTATTTAAATGTGTTCACAATACCATAATCTCACTATAGTTTTTACTTTTTGTCATATCATTGATTGTATGGGATATTTGTATTCCCAATAATAAATTCAAAAATAAAATTACCTACATATTTATATGTAAATATTATTTGGAAAACCTATAATGTTTTCCATGATAATACAAGAAGTGAACATATATATTTTCATTGAGATAAATGATATTCCTGAATTACATATGAAATTTTGTAAGATATTTTATGTATATATAATTAAATTCGTTGACCATTGTAAAATAAAAATTTCTTCATCATGGAAATATTACATAATTACTACATTTTTTAAAAGGATAATATAAAAACATTTACAACGATATATCACTATGGAGTAGTTACTAAAATTTCTAGATAGAAAATACATTAGTTTGGTTTTCCAAAGGATTTCATTAGTAACAAAGGTTCATAATTTTATAACCAAAAAAATTAATCATTACTAAATTTGAATGTTTTTTCTTAAAAGAAATTACAATATATAATCTTAATTCAATGTCTATGATAATATATCAAAAAAAAGATAAATTTTTAGGAACAAAATTCTATAAAAAACATGAAATATTAGATTATGTGTTTAGAAATAAAATTATAGGAATAAAATAAATTTTTTCTAACACCATATAATAATAACACATTATTGTATTTCATTAAAAAAAATATTAAAAAAAATATTTGGATTTTGATCACCATGCATATCAAGTTATCATAAAAATGATAACTAAATCTCCTAGAAGTATTTCAACATATGAAATTTAATATTATAGAGTTCTAATACATTTCTTGTGATCATATAAATACTTCTATATATATAAAGATAGAAAATATATTTTACAAGATTATTTAATTCAATATAAAACTTTATATATTATAGATAAGGTATTTGTGTATTAATATTAGGATAAATCACAATCTTGGTAAGATTCATTCTCAAGTATTACCTATCATGATATTAATAATTTATATACTTTTATTATAATGATGTTATTAATAAGATATAATAAATATTAGTTATATCCTATTTTTAAATTATTTTCATTCATGTGTTATGATTTTTACTTTTTTAGATTAATTGGTTTGTAATTTACAATATATGGATATGAAACCATCATTAAGCATTTTAATATAACATACTAGAATTAATTAGGTGCAATAGAGAAGAATATAATATATATTAAATATAGAATACCATTTAAATTAATAGTTCAAGAGAATAATATATATATTCATAGAACATATCTATTAATGTTAATGATTCAATTTATTGAAGTCAAAAAATTTATTGTAAAGGATTTAGCAAAGAAAACATGGAAGGTAAATAATCTAGAAGAGTTAATAGCTTCTATTGATAAGGTAAAATATATCATGATGGTTTAATAATACTTATATACCAATAATTTATTATCTATTTTTTTGATATTGATAATTATGTCCTTTTTTGAAATTTAATTATTTGAGTGGCATTTTGGGTTCGATTTGATGAGGAATAAATTAGGTTTAAGATCCTAGGTTTTTCATGAAGTACAAATATTATTTTTGCGTAAAATGTTTTGATTTCCTTTTTATCTTAGACCCTAGGTCGGTCTGTGGTCCAGTTGGGTTATTTTTTGGAAATAAAATGTGGAAAATGGGATGAAATCTGGCCACAACCTATGTACATGTCATGTAATTATTCTACAAGCCATGTAATTTAATTACACACCGTCTATATGGATGTCACAATGTATACCTAGTCTGGATCAGAAAAAAATAAGTTGGAGTACACTCTGTGTACATAAGTTACATTCCATGTTCTTTTCTAGTGGGTATTTTTATAAAAGAGGTAGTAATAAATATTTTTTACAAAAAAGAATCTCCTCTCATTTTAGGAACCAAAAAGCCATCTAAGCTAGTTTTCCATGTGTTGATGCCATCCGAACTCTGATTCAAGCACCATTTTTTTACATTAGAACCACATCGGTATGTAATCGATTAATATTTATATGTTCTACGTTATTCGGAACAATGACATCTCTATTTTGATTTATTCTAATATTCCTTAATATTCCGTTCATCATTCGTTATTCAGATTTCTTCCAAACTAGGATGAATCAATACTTGATATTGTACGAGTTGTCTATCACGGAGTCTAGGTAGAATTTCTATCCATTATTTCTTTTTTTTTGGGTGCTTTTAAGGCATTCATCCTTTTTTCCACCTATCATACATTCCAGAGAGGCTTTGTTTTTTAGTGAGTTGATTTCTGTGACTATAATGGACAATAGTGAGGATGCACATAGGTTATGTTTAGGACTTTTTATAACCTATACATGCTTCAAGGTCACCCAAGTGGTGCACCATAATGAAAATTTCATGTTTATGCCTTTTTAAACAACCAAAGGGGTTTGATCATGAGATTTACTTGTTAGAGGAAGCCTGTTAATGACTTGATATATTGAGTAGCTACTTTAAGAGATGTACATATTTCTTTCCCTTTGAATATCATGTTATGACTCGCCTATTTTGATATCATGAAATTTTAAAAGGATGATATGGGTTTGTATAACTATATGTAAATGGTTAAGGACATGTTAAATTGTTTATATGAGAGGGTAGGCCCTTATACGTAGGATAAATGGTTTTCATGGGTTAATATACTCATGGATTGTGCCTATTGACGTGACTGGGTATACTCACCGTGTTATAAATGATTATCTTAAATTCTTGAAAGCATTAATGATTAATTTAATTTTTTATACATGCCTTGGACAGCTCTTCTTGAATTTGGAATGCAGTTGTGGTTTCCTTTTGTTGATTCTTCCCCAAGGTTCTTGATTCAGTGGGATGAATAAGGCCTTGATACCCCATATGATTCAGCTTTCTTGAGCTCATGTAGGACCTAATATTACCTTGCTCCTAGGACCCCACCAGTGCCTAACTGAGTTTCCACCATGGATGCTTATGGGACTCGATGGGATTCGTCTGACATGTTCCTTAAATATGGCCCTCCATGGTTTAGATATTTATTAATTGAATGTCTTTTTCTACTGAGAATTTGGATCCCACCATCATGGTCTACATTTCAATATACGGCATGGCTGTGGGATGATATTCACTGTACAGCGTGGTCATGGGATACTTGTACACTTTATATAGTGTGGTTGTGGGTTGCAGGATAAATATGGATGTAATATGTAGTCGTGGGACGTTTTTACATGTTATAACTACCCTGTTAAGAGTTCACTCTCTTTTGTAGGTATCCTTGAGTGGTGTTTAGTTTACAATAGAGTAGGCACATTTCATTGTAATATGAACTTACTTAATGGTTATTTACACATTCAAGCACTTCTGTATAATTTTTGTTAGAAATATATATACCTAGGTGGTTATCTTCTGGTACATTAATCTAACACCTGTTTGGGCCTCCTTGGGGACCGAAATAGATTATATGGTTTTAGGTGATGATAGGGGCAATTACCCTATTACAGGTTGTTGACTGTGGATTTAGAGAAGGGGAGTATTTGAACATGGTGAGGCTTGCGATGCTGGGATACCTTTTCTGTCTTTTGTTTATTTTTGGAGATTTACTGTATTACATTGCCTTGTACCTTATTTAGTTGTTTTCTAGTCAATTGTAACATCTACATCATTTTTTTATGAGAGATACGTCTTTTTATTGATATGTATATTCTTTTCTACTTATTTTACTTTAAGTTTCTTTCTTATTTACTATCTTATGTTATTTAATGTTTTTGTCATCCGTTGTGATACTCTCATGATAAGAGAATTGTCTCCCCACTGACCCACCTGGGCCCTTGCTGATAGTCGGCACCCTCTGGTATTTGGGGAGATGTACTTGAGGCCCATTGACCAACTATGATCGGGGCACCATTTCAAGTGGCATCCGAGTCTGAGACGATACAATATTGTATAATATCATTTTACTTTTTCTAGTTGACTTACACTCTGGAGATGTTAGACAGGGAAAGGAAGGAAATGGATTTTGGTAATAAATTTTTCCCGAGAGTATCTACCCCGCATATAGGAAGAGCTAAATTGACTCAAATTGAGTTCTGATTTTCTGGATTTTTACAATTACATTCTATTTGATTTCACCATTCAGTGATGCACATGATTTATACTATTATTATGGATGAAATATTTGGGTTCTATTTCAGTTGTAACATAATGAGATGTGGTTTTTCCATCTCATGCATTGTATGTAAACTTTTTGGAATCACATCCCATGCATTATGCCATACCATCTAAGAAGCATTATACATTTCATGATATTGTGATAGTTGATCTGATATATGTGCCTACTATTGTCATAGTTGGGTGTAATATACAATGGAATGACATCATATTTCTATCCATAAAGTGTGTGGGCCATTATGTATTGGTAAATGAGGCACAATTAAAATGTAAATTTTGAATACACTTGTTATATGTATGTTTTTAATGGGATCATATTTTTGAGTTCATGAGGTGTTTTTGGCCCTCATGGATTCAGAAATAGGTACACCCTTGGGAAACATTATTTAATAAATGAATGTGAAATGGAAATGGGAACTATAATAGTGAATAAAAGTTGACCTAGACCCGGATTTTGAGTGAGAGAGGGGGAAAATTTCTAGTGGTTCATTGGCTGTTCAATATACAATTCTGGATTTACGAGTAGTCTATGGGTTTGATTTGAAATTTTGGAGGGTTCTAAGCTGTCCTACACTTTCTTCTCGTGCTTTGATGTTTTTATTTCTTGATTAGTGAGTTTTGAATTGTAGATGCATTTCTCCATGATGACCTCTTATGGTACGTCACGATAGAGGTGATAACTATGCTTCAGAGAAAGTGTTCAATGGGTTACCATTTGATCCTTCTATAGTTACAGCTGTGGAACATGTGGTTTTTCCACACATAGGTACAGAGGCTAGGTTCCATGAGGGGTTCTTTCATAATATGAAGACTTTCCAGTGGGCATCAATGCTAGCCTTGACTATGGTTGTGCCGACACGGCTGTTCCAGTAGCAGAAACCTCCTACATTTTCAGGGGATGATGGACCATAGGCAGAAGAGCTATGGATAGAGACCACATTAGTAATTTTTTATCATATGGAGACGCCTCAGTAGCAGATGGTCAGAATTGCGACATACATGCTATAGGGAGTTGAAATGTCCTGGAGTGACGTTATGATCTAGGATGTCGACCTACGTAATATGGATTAGAAAGAGTTACAACCCTGCTATTATGACTACTTTAATCCTGCGAATCTTAGAGAAAAGTTGTCTAGTGAGTACATGTGTCTTGAGCAGGGCGTGTAGATGTTTATGGAATACTCGACACTCTTCACCGAGCTTCGATGTTTTGAACCAATGTATCTTAATGATGAGATATCAAGGGATATACACTTTGAGGATGGTCTAAAACTTCTTATCTGATCTCGTGTAAACATGTTTAGGATGAATTATATCAATGAGATTATGAATCAAGCACAGATTGCAGAGTGGAACCTGAGGGAAGCTAGGTGTACAGAATATGGGAGTGTTATTTCTATCCCTAGTGGATCTATGACTTTTGGACGGAATTTCCATTTTGAATATTCATGTGGCATAAGTGATAGTCAGGTAGTGGGTGCCAGAAGCATCATGTTTTTTCATCAATGTGGTAGGAATGCCCACATGAAAATTCAGTGTGACCGCGACCCAATCGAGTGCTGATATTGCTGCAGGATGATGAACATGTAGCAGTTTTGTTGGACATTTAATCTAGCTGTGAGTGTTAGTGGACATCTCTAACATTAGTTTTATGACTAGGGTCTTCGTATCTATGAATGGATGACAGCAAGAGCAGTGCAGTCTGCTTTTCCCCAAGCAGTGGTAGTCGTGGTCGTGGTAGCAAGACACAAAGTTCATAGAGTCAGTAAGGTAAATTAGCTCCGGGTAGTCGGGAAAGGTCATAGGGTCGTGGTACATGCCAAACATATGTAGTGAAAAAAGACCCAAAAAGTGTAGGAACTAGGACTACCTACAATGATAGGTATGTTTTTAGTAAATTATATTATTCCATCAACTCTTTTCGATATAGGTACCTCTCACAACATTATCTCTACTCAAGTGTTGAATAGCCTTGGGATTGTTGTTTTTCTTTCTAAGAGAATTTTGATAGTAGAAACACCATTTGGAGTTATAAATGGTGATGTACACCAGTGTACAGAGTGTCCCCTTGAGGTTATAGGGTTTCAATTCATATGGGGTCTTTATGTTCTCGAGGTGACAAGGTTTGATGTCATTCTTGGAATAAACTGGCTCATAGATTACGAATTGTACGTTGATTGCTATCACTGGAAGGTGAAATTCACCTCACTAGAGGTTGAATTTTTTAATCAGAAGGGTGAATGGGATGTCCATGAAAGAATATCTAGACCTGAGCGTCATGGTCATCCTAGGATTACAGTCCATATTGATAGTTAGTTTTTGGATGATTAGGGAGTGAGTTAGGAAGAATTTTCTCTAGTGGTTGATCACTTTAGGTATGTCTTTCTCAATGAATTAACTGGTTTAAATTCTGATATGGTGGGGTATTTCTCCATTAAGATAGTTCTAAAAGTTGTGCCTGTATGAATTCCACCTTACAGGATGGATATTATGGAGTTGTAGGTGCTCAATAGGGTGCTATAGGATTTAGAGGTGAAGGGGTTTATCAGAACCATTTTTTATCTGTGTGGTTCACAAGTCCTTTTGTGAAAAGGCAGATGGAATTCTTATTCTATGCCTGGATTATCATAAACTGTCCCATTTGATGGTTAAAAACCAAGATCCCTTAACATGGATAGATTACATGTTTGATTAGCTTCGAGGAGCTTGAGTGTTCTTGAAGATTGAATTGACATTAGGATATCACTAGCTGCTTGTTTGACCAGCATACATACCTCGTACTACCTTCCATAGAAGATATAGGTTATAAAAGTACCCGGTTATGCTGTTTGGTATCAAAAATGTGCCTGCACATTTCATGGATTTGATGAACCGAGTGTTCCATCTTTACCTGGATTCTTTTTTGGTGGTTTTTGGGGAAGATAACTTGGTGCATTCTCACTATAGTCAAAACCATGCCAACCATCTTTAGATCACTTTGAATACACTAATAGAGAACTGATTATCGGATAATCCCACAAAATTTCACTTTTGGATGGATCAGATTCACTTCCTATGTCATATTATCTCAAAGATAGGACTGTCAGTAGACCAGAGAAGGTGAGAGCTGTAGTTTTCTAGAAAAATCCCAAGAACTTTTTTGGCTTATAGAGTTACTTGGGGATACTTGGTTACTATATGAATTTTATACAGTACTTATCACACTTAGAAGTTCTATTGACAGGAATGACTATGAAGGGTGTAATGTTTGTGTGGTTAGAATATTGTGAGATAGCTTTTTAGGAGCTGAAAGGGAGGCTAACATCAACACCAATCCTGATAATACCAGAGCAGGTACAAAGTTACACAGTGTACTATGATGCTTCATGTATTAGGTAGGGTCAGTTCTAATTTCGGGGGATTGAGTTGTAGCGTATAGGTCTTGGAATCTGATGCCTCATGAGAAGAATTAACCTATGCATGATCTTGAGTAAGCCATGGTTGTTCATTTTTTTCACTATTGGAGTCACTTTCTACTGGGAGATTATTTTGTGATGTACACAGACCACTAAATTTTCAAGTTTGTCTTTACAAAATGTAATCTGAATTTGAGGTAGCAATGATGGGTGTAGTACCTATAGTCCTTTGACTTCGAGCTTTCCTACATGTCTGGAACGGGAAATTCATTAGCCGATGCACATACCTGGAGGGCTCAAATATTGGAAGTGGAGAAGGCATGTAGCGAGTTGATGTTTATTGTGTTGTTCTCTAAGATGCTTCTAGAGGTTCACAATTGATAGGGGAAGACTTTTCTTTTATCCTTGGATGTTACATCTTCCCTTATAGACAAAGATAGTATGATGCAATTATCCGATTCTAATGTCCTAGTTCTATGAGAAGGTGTGGCAAGTGAGGACCCCCCACCTGGTTGGATATAAGTTTATGATGAGTTCCTACATATCCATGGATTCATTTGGGTTCCAATGGATATACCTAAGGATTTGATGTGGGAGTTTCAGGCCTCATCTTGGGTAGTGCATCTCCGGGTTACCATGATGTATTGTGACTTGAGATGTCATTACTGGTGGTTGGAAATGAAGAGAGAGGTATTTAGTTTTTTATAAGGTGTTCCACCAACCAGCATGTGAATTTGAAACATCAGAAACTAGTTGGGCGTTTATAGAAGATACCCACCCCATAGAGTAAATGGGATCATGTCGCGATGGATTCCAAGATGGGATTGCCAAGGTCACATCGAGGTAATGATTTCATTCTGGGATGTCATTAATAGCATTATGAAGGATGCACACTTATTTTCGATCAAGGACACCTTCAGTATTGATAATCATTGAAATATTCACATCTGATAGGTGGTAAAACTTCATTGGGTCCTCCGCACCATTATTATAGATAGGGATGCACAATTTACGTCTCATTTCTTCCAGAGTTTTCAGAGGTCGCTGGGTACAAAGGTGATTCTAAGCACAACACACAACCATCATACTGATGGTTAGTCGGATCATACGATACATGTTCTAGAGGAAATTCTTTGAGCATACGTTCTGGATTTTGGGGGATCTTTGGAGAGGAACGTTACCCAAATTGAGTTTTCCTAATATAATAATTATCATGATATGATACAAACAACACCTTACGAGGATTTTTACGGTAGACCATGATGTTCTCCAATATGATTGTTAGAGTTTGGTGATACATCATTAATGGGACCACATCTAGTACATGAGACTTTTGAGCTGGTCCAGTTCATGTAGAAGTGGATGGATACTGCACAGTTTCATCAAAAATCATACACCAATTGGCGCATAAGACCTCTGGAGTTTGAGGTCAGGGATCATGTTTTCTTATGTGTTTCACCGAGGATTGGACACAGGTAGATCGGGAGACATGGAAAACATTCACTCGGATATGCATAGACGTTTGAGGTTCTAGAGAGAGTCGGGTTGGTTACCTTTCGATTGTAGCTACCTCATTAGTACCGAGCCATGAATGATGTCTTCTATGTATCCCATTTATGTCATTATCGCTCGGTCCCATCTCACATTTTTTAGACCAAGGTGGTTGAGCTTTTGATTGATGCATCCTTTGAGGATCATCCTGTTCGTATCGTTGAAAGGAGCAGAAATGTACAATGAGGATAGTTAGTTTCTATAGAATGGTTGATATGGAAGCATGGACATCTACAAGATGAGTGTTGGGAAAGGGAGGCTAACGAATGTGATCAGTGGATAATTTTATTTCAAACGAATCTTGAAAACCCTTTATACAAATATATGGGGATGAATTTCTCTAAGGGGGAAGATTGTAAGATCTTGATTTTATTTATGAGGTATAAATCTTATTTTTTTGGTTAAATATGTTTCTTTCCTTTTTCATTATACCCTAGGACAGACCATGGGTTTTTTGGGTAGTTTTTTTGGAAATAAAGGGAGAAAACATGATGAAATCTAGTTACAGGCCAGGTACACGTTGTGTACTTGGTCTACACATTGTGTAATTTAAGTACACGACATGAAGTTGTTCGTCACGACATATATCCAGTCTGTCTCAGAAAAAAATAAAATGGAGTACACTCTGTATACATGAGGTGTAGGTTGTGTAATTTTCCATTGTTTTTTTACAAAAGAGATATTATCTAATATTATTTATATAAAAGATTCTTGTCTCATTTTATCGAACAAAAAAATCAATCAAAACTAGTTTTTCATATATCAAAGCCACCAGGACTCCGATTATAGTGTCTTCTATCTAGTAGAAACCATATCAGTAATTAATCAATTATTATTTAGTCACTATTGAATCTTCAGAACAATGACTGTGCTACTTTGATTTATGCTCATATGACCTAATATTTCGTTCTTCATCCGTTCTTCAGATTTCTTCTAAATTAGGACAAATCGGGAATTGATATTTGACATGCTGCCTACTACCAAGGTGAGGTAGGTGGTCTATACATTATTTTGTCTTTTAGTGTAGTTTTATGGCATTCAACCTTTTATCTGCCTATTGGACATTCTGGTGAAGCCTCATTTTTTGGCAACTTTCATTTCGTAGTTGTAGTCGGACTATGTGAGGATGCCCATAGATTTCGTTTAGGTCCGTCGAAAACCAGTAAATGATTCAAGGAAACCCAAAGGGGGAATCATAAGAATAGTATATTTTAATGCATATTTAGACCACCCATGGGGTGTGTTTTTTCGCTTTACTAGTTAGAGGAAGCATATTAATTACATGATATCTTTAGTAGCTAGGGTAGGAGATGAACTACCTCCTTGATCATTGAATATCGTTTTATACCTCGCCTATTTTGATCGAATGTCATGTTAAATGGATGATATTGGTGGGTATACCTATATGTAACTGATTAATGACATGCTAAATGATTTTTATGAAAGGGTATGACAATATTATTATGATTAATGGTCTGCATGAGTGGGTATACTAAGGGCTTGTGATTGTTGATGTGAGTTGGTATACGGACCTGGTTATAAATGTATAACATGAATACTATAATGCTTTAATTCTTAATTTAATGGTTTGATATATGCCTTGGACTGCTCTCATTTTAAATGGAATGTGGTAGTGGACGCCTTGGGTTGATTCATCCCCTTGGGTCTTGATTCCATGGGATGCCTCAGGCCTTACTACTTATTAGGATCCATCATCATTGGCCTAATGTAGGACTTTATATTCCCTTGCTCCTGGGATACCATTCTTCACCTAACTATGTTTCCACAAGGGAATACCATGGAATGATGGGATACCTTGGACACGCTCATTAGATCCATCCCTCCATGGTCTATATTTTTTTATTGGATTTATTGGTCTAATAACACCTTTGATTCGGCCTTAGGGTAAAAATTTAACTATATGGCGTGGATGTGGGATGATAATTCACTATATATGTTGTCTTTGTTATATATCTTCACTTTATATAGTGTGGTTGTGGATTTCATGATATAGATTGAAGTACGACCTGGTCGTGTGACCTGCTTACTTTTTTAGTTGCCTTGTTTAGAGATGAATCTCTTTTGTAGCTAGCCTTGAAGGATGTTTAGTATTACATTCAAATAGATATATTACATGGCATATTCACTTACTTACTCATTATTTACACTTTCTAGAAATTTGGTAGAATTTCTGTTAGATCTGTATAGACCTGGGTGGTTGACTGCTGGGATGTTTATCTCACACCCTATTTTGAAATCCATGGGGACCCATGTAGATTATATTATTGTAGGTGATGATATGGGAAAGTGCCCTAGTATATGTTATTGACTGTGGATTTGGAGAAGGGTACCATGGGACAATGTTGATGCTTATGATGATGGGATACCATTTTTTTCTTTTATTCTTTTTGGGACATGTATAGTATTACATAATAGTGTTCCTACATTGGTTGTTTTCTAGAGAAATCCACCATCTGCATCATTTTTTATATTAGATACATCTGGTTATTGATATTTATATTCATGTATGCATGTATTACATTCAGTTTTCATCCTATTTATTTACTTTCGTTATTTCATGTTTTTGACTTCCGTTGTGATACTCTGGTAATGAGGGAATAGTTTCCCTATGAGCTCACCTAGCCAATCATAGCTAGTGAGCAGCCTCTAGAATTTTGGGAGATGTTCATGAGGGTTATGACCAACTGGGAATGGGGCACCATTTAGGGGGTGTATCCGAGTCTGGGATGTTACAGTAATTTTGAGGAAAATGATCAAACCATACAATGTTATGGGGTGTTTTTACCCAATGCTTCTTACAGGAAAATAATGGAAGAATGTGAAATATATTTTTATCCATGTAGTAAAAAACAACTCAATGGTTTAATAAACAATAAATTATTATGTGAATTATGATGAAACATTGTGATAAATTTTTTTAAATATGGTTTTGTATTGTTTAAATACTAACCATTTTATATGATTTTTACGTTATCAAGGAATCAGTCCCAGTACACTATAATGAGTTATGTAGGAACATCCAAAGATTATGAATGTTCAAATAAATGCATAAAGGGGTAAATAAGTTTTTTTAATAATGATATCTTATAGATTCAGAGGATCATACTAACAAGCCATAGATGTAGAGTATCAGACCGAGAAGCACCATAACCAATGGTGGTCAGAAAGATGATTTTTTTTATTGAATGCACCATTGGTCTCAGTTCCATAAATTTAAAGATAAAGATATATCAAACTCAACATTTTTTAAAATTTAAAATGTATTTAGTGAATAATTCATAATTATTCTAAATATGTTTGTTGACTAAATTGAATTTAAGAGTAATAATGTTCTCAAACATTCTAATCAAAATCAAAATATGCTTTATAGATCATGGGGTTATAAGAAATCATGAACACTACCAGGTTGAAAGATATTTAAGAAATGGAGGAATTTTAATGATTATATCAGATCCATAAGTATAGGTCTCATAATATTTAGATGTTTTAATGGGTAAATCGGATGAGGTTTGTATAATTTTAAAGATACATAGTAGATAATTCAATCCAAATAATAATTCCATAATAATGAGAATTCTATTATTATATAGATTCCATCTGACTAACTCTGTGATGGGAAGATTATCAGACTGGTTTTTAGAAGGAATAAAAATAATTTTAATTATAAATAAATATAGGCATATATTAATGATTTAAAATATAATGTTATACCATAATGAGCTGAGAAAGAAACCAAGTATCTAATAAGCGAAGAATTAAATTTATGTGGTAATGAGATGAAAAATAAAGAAATATCATCATGAGATGAGAAATAAAGAAATATCATAATTGAATGATAATGTCAAGAAGATCAAAATGAGATTAGAAAGAAATTAATATCGTAAAAAGTAGAGAAAAATGAAGATGAGTAAGTTTCAATCTAATGAGATGAGGTGGTTTAATCATACTGAAGAAAAGATAGGTTGTTAAAGAATTTTGATTATAGATAAAAATATATGTGATAATTTGATGTGGTCAAACTCAATATTTAATTTATATTTAATATTAGAGAAATATGAGAATGTGTGAAGAATTTAATGCTGATGATTAAATGTGAATGATCTTTGGAGTGATTGAAATTTGAGAATGTAGGGAAAATTTTCACGTTTCCATGTTTTTATTTTTTTAGTCACCTATAAAAAATTTCTCAATTCATTAGCAATTTAGAAAATTTTAGAAAAGTGTAATAGGGTGATCAATATAAAAAACAAAGTGAAGTTTATTTCCAGTAAATGATCTTGGGAGGAGTATCAGATTAATTAATGTTTGTTTATCAGATAGTTCAAGATCATATTTAAATGATGATATTGAGTCGATTAGACTGATGAAGATTATACTTTGTTTATGGGAAGTGTTTGAGAAGAAAATTATTATAAGGATGGAATCATATTGATTTGATAATATTGATTTTATGAGACTAAACCTCATTAGATTGATAAAATTAAATCCATCTAAATCGAACTAAAGATTCAGACTGAGGAATTATTAAACAGTTTCATAAAAACAAATATTATTATATTTTATTCAATATTTATATAAGAAAACATATTAAATAGATTGGTGTAGTTATAATATTTATTATCATGAGATAGATGTTGTCTTACAAGAGTTGGCACAAGTTATATTCATGTCTTCATTATAGTTAATTTTCATAGTCCCACATGAGTGGCTCTAGAAATGATATAGGTTCTCACACTGAGTTCAAACCTTTAAATATTTTTTTATATACATTTTTTCCTTCACTTTAATTCATGAGTATTTATAGAAATATGACAAGGAAAAAAATATTAACAGGTTTCATGGGTTAACTTTTATAAATTATTGAACCATATAAAATGTTAACAGCTGATTCAACCCCCCATTTTCAATTAATTTTTGATATTTAATGATTTTATTGGTATCATTGGGAGGTTCCCTAGTTTAATATTTATCATGGATAATCTCAATTCTATCATACGTATATAAACACTAACATTTTATGAAAAAAAATTGGATGGAAAAATAGGATGATTATTTATCTCTCATCTCTTGGCATAGAAGTTGTTGATGATAATAAAATTGGTTTTCCACCTATTAAGAACGATACTAACATGATGTTTTATGATAATTAAAATATATAGGTTGATCTAAATTCTAGAAAATACTTATCTATTCCATTATAATAAATTTTTTATCATATGGTGATGGGTCTCAAAACATCAAAGAGTATATCGGAAAAGCTAGAATTTTTTTAGAGGAATACTAAAGTTAAGGAAGAAATTCTAAAATTATGTCATATTAAGCAATAAGTCACCAGAATTATAGATAAAAAAATATTGATGAATACTTCACTAGTGTAAATAAAATTATTTTCAACATTAGGGGACTCAGCTATGCCTTAAAGGATTCTAAAATTGTGTAGAAACTTATGAGAAAATTTATGGATATGATTGATTATAAAATTTATTCTTATGAGGATAAGGATTGTTTATATCTTGATGAGTTTTATAATTTCTGGTTGGTTATAAAATTAGGAAGTCACCAACATTAAAAAATAAGATGAATGATTAAATTAAACATGAAGGTATGAGAAAGATGAAAATCCATGTTGTTGAAGATGCATATACTTGTGAGTATCAAGAGAAGGATAAGGATGAGTTGAATTATATGATTATCTCTATTATCAATGAAAATAATTATTATGGAAGAGGAATATATGTAGGAAATCTAACTCTCCAAAAATTTTAGTGTGGTGGAATCAGACAATTTTCTATGAATTGTCCCATGAATAATTTTGTAGAATATCTATATGATTCTCATGAAAAACCTTGATGGAAGAAGTTAAATAAATTCATAAAGAAGAACATTCATTCAAAAATTTCAAGAAAAATTTTACATAAAAATATATATATTGGGTAACAATGTTTAATCATACTAAAATAAAAAAAAATCCTTAGAAGATTAATTTTCATCATAATTCATAACCTTCCTTAAAAAATTAAAAAAATAAACGATTTCTAAGATCCTGAAGAAGGTTGTGAAGAATATTATAGATAGTATCAACTCAGAATAGTACCTTTTTATTGCCTTGAAAAAAACAAAACTCTCAAGAATGAAATAAGAGTAAAAATGAAATATTGTGAATATGATTATGATGGAATAAAATATATCATAAAATAAGAGGAAGAATACATAAATGAGATTTTATGTTACAAATGTAGAAATCCGAAATAGGGAAATATGTTTGATGATCGTTGTAAGATGATGGAATATAAGTAAATATAAGTTAAAAATTATCAATCAAAAGATATTGTGTCCAAAAATACCTAGAGGAAGATGAATGAAAACATTAATAAATATTTGTATGTAAAAGATGAGAATTATAAAGTGGCTAAGAATTTTCAAATATAGAATGAGTTGAATTTCTAACCTACCAGAAAAATATTTCATATGCTTTTTATATCATTTTACATTATGTAAAATGTAATAGTAAAGACTAGGAGTAAAAAGGTTGTGAAATACCTATTTTATATATAATATATGAAAACTCTCTCATAAAGAAAGATGGAAAACCCCATAGGATTTCCATGCATAAGGATGTTATCAACCATAATAATGTTTCTATATAAAAAACTTCTGCCTCAATATAAAATTATGATTTAATTGGTATTTTTGGTATTATTTAATATATGGTAACATTTCATTAATATTTTGGAATGACATACCTATACCTAAAATAAGGGTTGAGAAAAGTGTATAACATATTGAATGTAGAATGAGTAACATTCCAATAAAACATCAAATTTGAAAAGATTAATTTTAAAAATGTTATAAATATTCATAAAAAATCAATATCACTATATTGAATAATTTTTTGGATGATGTCATAAATATATTCATCATTATAAAAAATGTATGAAGCTTATTCGTGAACATGTTTCTTACAATAGAAAATAAATGGAAGCATGAAAGTAGGATGTTGAGGAATGAGATATTTTATTGATAGAACGTTGAATGAATGTGAAAGGAAAAAAATAATGATACATGATAATGGTCTTTCTTCACATATGATAGGTGAAAAAAAATATTGAAGCGTGTTGAAAGTACTGATAGTTCACCAGTTACCTTTCGTAGTTATAGTTCTGTAAAAATAAAAGGAATCATAATGAATGAGATTAAAGTGTAAAAGTTGAAATCTATTGATGTTTTATTTTCATTAGGGGATAAAAACAACTATCTTAGTGTAATAATAAATTTTGTTAATGGAAAACATGTTTTTTTAGAATTTTTTTTTCATCAAATGTCTGAAAGACAAAAATGTAATTACAAATGGAGAAATAACCAGTGGGAATCTATTTCAAATATGTTAATTGAAATAGTACTATTAATTTAGTGATGAAGATGAAAATAAATTGTGGTTCCAAAGACTAGGATACTTGGACATAAAAGTATGAACAAACATTATAATGTTTATGTTGTTATAAAATTTCCAATAATGAAAAGAATAGAACAAGATGATTATGAAACTTGTCAAAAATTGAATATGCCTATCAAATGTAATTAATGTGGTGAGATTCAATCTACCATATCACTTGAGCTTATTCATTATGATTTTTGTGGGATGACGAGACATCCATCAACAAAATAATATTTATACATTTTCACATGTATTGATGGATTCACCAGAATGATAAACATCATGTTTATGAACATATGTTACAGGACATGTAAATGTTCATGATTTTCAGAGAATATGTTGAAAAAGAAATGGGGATTTATATAAGGAATTTGAGAAATGATAATGGTACATAATTCACCCAAAATTATTTTTAATCTTTTTTGACAAAAAAGGGTATAAAACATTTGAATATTACACCCTATACTCCATATAAAAATGTAGCATATGAAATATATAATATATTCTTAATATAAAGGGTAATAAATATGTTATTACATTATAAATATTAAAAAATAGTAAAAAAGTTTTATGTACTACAGTACATTTTCAAAAGATATGTTTGTTGGGGCTATAATCCAACTTGAATACTAATAAAATGGAGTATAACAAAAACCCTTCATTTAAATAATTCATATTTTTTCGATGTCCAAGTTTACATAAAATAAAAAATCCATACCTAGAAATGTTTAATGAGAATGAAGATGAATAATCATTTATGGGTTATTCAACAAGAGAAAGAATTTATGAATGTTGGAACAAACTTTTACAAATGATGATTACTCATATGATGTAAAATTAATTGATAATAAAAATTCTTTAACAAAAGATGTTAATAATGATAAGGAAGAAAACATTAATATTTACAATAGTAGTGAAAGTATGTCAAATAATTCCTATAACGATTTAGGTGAATCAGGTGATGAGTAAGGTGACTTTGGGAAAGAAACATTGAAATTTTAACATTACAAAAAAAAATTGGTGTATGAAAATAGTATTGGAAATCATAAGGATCAAGCTCATACAAGAAGAAAATTTATATTACAAAATCAGACGTCACATATCTTAGAATATGAAACAAAATTAGTTTTAGAATCTATTGAACACAATTAATTGGTGTTTTACCTGAATTAAAATTTGTATTCGATTGAGAACAATGAAACAAGGGAACTAGTTCCAGTACTAGAAAATATAAAATTTGTTATAAAAAATTGGGATATTAGAAAAAAGATGAATGAAAATTGTGTAGTTTCTAGAACCCAAGATAGGCTTGTTTTTAAAGGCTTTTCATATGTGGAAGGTGTTTATTTTTATGAAAATTTTCCCCAGTTTCAATATTATATTCTATTAGACTGTTTCTATTAGTGGTCACTCATCTATATTAAAATGTTTCATAGATGCATGTAAAGTTACCTTTGATAAATGGCGAGATTGAGGAAGAATTCTACGTTTAAGAAACATGTGATTTTCATCTATTGTGAAGTATGCAAATTGATAGGTCACAATCTTTCAAACTGTAGGGTGGTTAGAAAACAAATGGACCCTCCAAACACTAAGGATTGGCAAGAAATAAAACATGCCAAAAAGGGGCCTACTACCTCTGCCAAACAGCAGCCCCCCAATAGAGAAAAGTAGGACACTTGGGTTAAGAAATCCAATGTACTGTCAGCTCTGCAAGGAAAATCCTGGGGGGCGTTAGTTGAGGAAGAGGAGACCCTCCAAAAAAATGATAATCCTGTTATAGTTTTGCATGATTCAGTGGCTGTAAGTGGTGGAATTAAACACACTTCGGCCACTGATGCTTTCCCCTCACACTCTCTTGCTTTGGTTGAACATGCAAGTAGGGACTTGGGGCCGGATGCTCTTACCCCTGCGGATCTCATTGCCAGCCCAGAGGTCTCCAATGCAACAGCAAGTGATTTGCAAAAATCTGCACACCCAGGTTCTTCGAATCCCTTTACTGCCCCGGTAGTGAATAATATGATGATGGATACCGTTAACACTGAAAATGATGCAGCTTACTCTTCTTATATTCCCACTATCACTGCACATAGCACCTCCTCTGTTGATGATTCTATACAACCTGTTACTACTGCCCAAACTGCTAGTAATTTTCCAGTAACAGGGGTTCTGGCTCCCCATCTTACCAATTCTGCTACCTTAGTGGCCAGCACTTTATCTAACACAACACACACTTCTGATTCTGCTCCTGCAGCATCTGTTTTTAAAATTACCCTTCCAGCATCTGCTTTGGATTCCGAAAACCTGGCACCTAATGCTGTCAACTCTGGCACTGTTATGGCCGGATCTTCCTTCAGCGTTACTCCCGATCCTATTTTCCCCCTTGAACCAACTCCTACTGAAAATTATAGTGCCGAATTGCAGACTCCCAATGTTGAAAAACCTGCATCTGCAACTGCACATTTTATAACAGATCACTCTGTTGTCCAAGCTGTTGGTCCTAGCACCACAGTTTCTGAGCATAAACCTGTCACTGATTCTAGCAACGACTCACCTTCTAATGCCGATACCCTGACAGATAACTTAAAATCTTCTTCCTCTTCTATGGCCACTAGATCCCAAAGAAAGAATGACTCTGAAAAATCCCAAAAAAAGAAGGGTACCAACCCTAAACGCAAGTAGAAATGAATTTTCTATATTGGAATTGCCAAGGTCTAGCTAACAATGACACCTCCACTACAATTAGGAGGCTTATATATTCTCACAAACCTCAACTCTTTGCCATCTCTGAACCCAAGGTTAACTTCAAAACCAACTACATGAGACTTGGTGCTCCTATGTATAACTTTCTTGGCTCGTGTAAACATGGAACTCAAACTGACTCCATGTGGAGTTTTTATCATAACTCCCTTCAAAATGTGCACATCAGTAAAAGCACAGATCAACAGATTACATGTGACTTCTCATTGAACGGTCGTCTCTTTTTCTGTACTATGATTTATGCTAATAATAGATACCAGGATAGAAGGTCTCTATGGCTTGACCTTTCCGACATGGCCTGCTCTATTAAGGAACCTTGGGTCGTAATGGGGGATTTCAATGCCATTCTTAGCCCTTGTGAAAAAATTGGCCCCTCACATCTTACAATCTCCTCAAATGAGTTCAGGTCAGCTATTGATGATTGTAGCCTATTTGAAGTTATGCTTACTGGTGCCAAATATACTTGGTACAGGAAGCACCACAATAAAATGGTCGCCAGTAAGCTTGACAGAGCTTTTGTCAACATGAAGGCCCTTGATACTTGGGATAATCTTTCTAGTATAACCCTGCCTAGAATCAACTCTGATCACCATCCTATCTTAGTGAGCTTTTGTATGACCGCCCATAAGAATCTTCTCCCCTTTAAATTTAATAATGTGTGGTCCTCGAACCCGGATTGTGTAGATCTTATTCACCGCACCTGGAACTCTATGAATCACCTTAAAGATTCATTTGCCTGTATTTTTAAGTTGAAAATCCTAAAACAGGCCCTTAAAGGTTGGTGCAAAGCTACTAGCTCTCAAATTGATCTTGAAATTTCCTCTCTCGAAAATGATCTTAGTCGTGCTCAAACGCAAAACACTATATCTGATTTCTGCTTGGATCCTCAACTGGAAGCCAACCTTGCCCTTAAACTTAATTCTCTGCTTACCTTCAAGGATAACCTCCGTAAACAAATGTTTAGGATTAAATGGCTTGTTGATGGAGATCGTAACACTAAATTTTATAATACTCTTCAAAGAATAAGAAAAGCAAATCGTCCTCTTACCAAGCTTATTCATGAAGATTTGCTCATTGATACTGAAGAAGCCATATCAGATCATGTCACCTCATACTTTTACAACACTTTTAATGGTCCGGATATAAATATTGACATCATGGATAACATTATTCCCTTACTTGTTGATGATAGAGACAATGAAACTCTATTAAGCACACCGCTTTACCAGGAAATCAAAGATGCTGTCTTTGGTCTCAATCCAGACAGTTCACCTGGTCCAGATGGGTTCAACAATGGATTCTATCAAAAGCATTGGGACATTATCCAAAAGGATGTTTGTAACCTTGTTAAAACCTTTTTTTCCCATGGTTCTCTGCCTCATGGTATTAATTCTCAATTTTTAGTTTTAATACCTAAGGTTGAAAATGCTTCGGAGATTCATCAATTTCGACCCATTGCCCTCATTAATACTCTTTATAAGATCATTACTAAAATAATTGCGAATAGGATGGCGCCCATTTGTGATAAAATAGTCTCATGGAATCAATTTGGTTTCATTAAAGGCAGGGCCATTCAGGAATGCATCTGTCTGGCCTCCGAAGGTACTAATAGTCTTAATAGGAACACCAGAGGGGGGTGTGTGGCCATTAAACTTGATATTAGAAAGGCCTTTGATACTATTGACTGGAATTTCATCTTCAGGGTTTTAAAAAACTTTGGATTTCAGGATCCCTTCATTGGAAGACTGAAAACCCTATTCAGATCTACCTATATTTCTATTCTAATCAATGGCTCTCCTAGGGGCTTCTTCAATTGTTCTAAAGGTGTCAGGCAAGGTGATCCCCTATCGGCCATCCTCTTTGTCATTGCTGAGGACTACCTAGGCAGACTCCTAAGTAGCCTGGTAGCTCAAGGATCTTTGAAGCCCATTCAAGCTTCCAGGAACTTAAATATCCCTACCCACCTCCTATATGCTGATGACATCATTCTTTTTCTTAAGGGGGATCAAAGGAATATTCATGTCCTAAAACATGCTCTTAATCATTATGAGGAAGTCTCTGGTCAATCGATATCTTGGAATAAATCACATATCTATTTTGGAAAGAATTTTCCCGTCCGAAGGAAAAATGCCACTACTTCCTACCTTGGTATTAAAGAGGGTCTCCTTCCTTTCGTTTATTTAGGTGTCCCAATTTTTTGGGGTCGACCTAAGGCAAGCTATTTCACTAATATTACTGAACAAATTGTAAACCAACTCTCTACCTGGAAAGGAAGATCCCTCTCTATGGCTGGCAGGATCTGCCTGGTCAAATCGACCATTGTTTCCAAGATGGTTTACACTATGATGATTTACAAATGGCCCGCCAGTACCATCAAAAGGATCAATACCTACATCAAAAACTTCATATGGACAGGTAGTATTCTTGACAGAAAACTTGTCACTATTCCCTGGAAAACCTGTTGCAAACCCCTAGACAAAGGTGGCATTGGTATAAAAAATTTAAGGATGTTCAATAATGCTCTCCAAGCCCGTCTCACTTGGCGCATTATCAATGGTAATTCCAAAGCTTCTGATTTCTTGAACCATAGATTCCGCACCAAGCTCTTAAGTGGGAAGCTCAAATATGTTAATTCTTCAATCTGGCCCTCGATTAGAGACTCGTTTCAGAAGATCATGGAGAATTATAGATGGATGGTTAGTGCTGATTCATCCATTAATTTTTGGTGTGATAAATGGTGTGGTAACCCTCTGATATCACTGCTACCACCTAATATCACCCCCAATGACTATAACCTTTCCATAAGGGATGTCTTACAATATCACAGACATGCTCTCCCTGACAATATTGCGCAGATCATTGATGAGCATCACTTTTCTCCTATTGGTGATTTCCTTGTTTGGGAACCTGCCCCGAATGGCATTCTTGACTCCAAAAACTTCTATCAAAATTACTTTTCTGAAAGTGATTCTATTCTACACTGGGTGAGCCATTTTGATAAGCCGTGGATCAAACCCTCTAGACTTAATCTCATTTGGCGAATTGCCCATAATAGATTACCCACTGAAGCTTGTCTACAATCCTTTAGCATTCAACTTTGCTCCATTTGTCGCTTGTGTAATCAACACAGGGAAGATGCGAATCACCTTTTTTTGTCGTGTGCGACGGCTTCTGCTTTATGGAATTATGTTTTTGACCTTTTTAATTGCAGATGGTCCTTTTTTGATACTATTTCTTTATTCCTTAACAAGTGCACTAGTTATGTTTTCTCTCCTCAGGTTAAAAATCTGCTGCTTACGGCGGTGGCAGAACTGCTTCATGTGATCTGGTATGCTAGAAATGACATTATGCATAATAAGCGCTCATTTAGTTTAATTGCAGGTAAATCTCGAATTCTTATTGCGATACATGAAGCGGCGTCAATTCAAAAAGAATGTTGCACCAATTCAGTGGGCGATTTTGAGATCCTTCGTCACCTTCGTGTGCCCGGCGTCTATCCTCGAACCAAACGATCTTTCGAAGTTTTCTGGCAATCACCGATGTCAGGTTGGATCAAAGTGAATGTTGACGGTGCCTCCAAGGGTAATCCAGGCCCGGCTGGTTGTGGTGCTATATTTCGCGACTCGGCTGGTCTTTGTCAGGGATGCTTCTACGCTGGCTGTGCCCATTCCTCTTCCCTGGAAGCTGAAATGCTGGGTGTCATTCACGCCATTGATTTTGCCCTTCAAAGAGGCTGGAAAAAACTCTGGATTGAAAGTGACTCTACTACTATCATTCGGGCCATCTGGAACGGTACCCTTCATCTGGCTTGGTCTCTCACCTCTCTTTGGACGAATTGTCTCAACGCTCTCCAAGGGATAGACTACATAGCCACTCACACCTATCGGGAAGCGAACTATGTTGCAGATGCTCTTGCCAACAAAGGCATTCATCAGTCCTTGACTTGGCTGACCTCTTTACCTGCGGAGTTCTCATCTTTGCTTGATAGAGATTGTAAAAGAATTCCATCCTTCCGCCTCTTGTAACTTTTTTTCTTATCAATAAAATGCCTTTTACCCTTAAAAAAAAGGAATAACATCACAAGTGTTATAATATAAATGATATTATGGGATGAAGTTTCATTGTGATAATAATATCGATTGGGATGAAGATTTTAATGATAGAAAATCAAACCCAGGAAGAAAATTTTTTTAGGTGAATGTTTTCCGTGTTGGAATAGTAAGAAACAAACATTACTAACATTATGCACAATTGAATTTGAATATAATACAGCATCCTAATCTTTTACTCAAATGTTATTGATGAATGTTTTGCTGGAATATTTAATTGAAAAATTTTCAAATCCATGGAATATGAATTGAGATAATGAAACTACAATTGTTCTTTCTAAAAATCATGTCAAACATTCATGATCAAAAATAATTAATATAAAGTTTCACTTTATAAAAGTGAAATTTGATGCCAGGGATGTTTTTCTATAATAAATTTTAAAAAAACTTCCATATTATTTATATCTTTACAAAAGAAATGTTGAAATAATGGATTGTGGAATTACAGCTGCAACTTCATGTTCAACCTCCTCCCATGACATACTAAACCACATAAAGAAGTACCCTAACCATTCATTTTATTATGTTAAAAAAGGGGGAGATAATGTAAAAACATTCTATTATAAGAAGTTTTTATTTATATTTCTTTTGTGAATATGATATATGTTCATCATAAAATGGGGGAGAGAAAAAGAAATGTGAGAGTGAAGAATATAAAAGTTAGAAATGTTTAACTTTACATGGTCGGATAATTTTCTTTTCGCTGAGGGATGGAATTCCTTCAAAAATATTACTTTATTCATAATTACAGAGTCATGAGACTATTTTTTGGGAAGGGATATGTTTTGATTAATGTAAAAAACATGATTATTTATCTAATGTTGCGTTGTGAAAATTTTCTAATGGTTGATAAAGTTTTTAACAAGTAGTTTCAACAAATATAAAGGGGGATATTGAAGAACGATTGTGATAAATTTATTTTATAATATTTTTGAATTTTTTTACAACAAAATTGTTATATAAATGATTTTAATTCAGTAATAGGATTCCTTCAACCACAATGAGTTATGTAAGAATGATGAATGACCGAAAATGATCCATTTAAAACAAAATGGTTGAAATCATTTGATTTCTAGAAAGTTTTTTTCTAGATTACGAGTATGTTGTGAGAATCCCAAGATGTAGAGTATCAGACCAAGCAACCCCCGATGAAACCGTGGTTATAAATATTATGTAGTTGATTGAATCAACATTAATATTTGGTCTGCTATTATGATGTTTCATAACCATCAGAATCGATGTTTTAAAGAAAATCATAATTTTTAAAATGAATAATTCATAATGATTCTAATAGTTTTGTTGAAGAAAGTGAATTTAGGAGTTATAATGTTCTCAAACATTCTAATAAAAAATATACAATGATTTACTTATCATGGAGTTCTTAAATATCCTGAAAAGATTCATGATAAAATATTTTTAAGAAATGGTTGAATTGTAATGATTTTATCAAATCCAGAAGTACTGGAATAAAAAGCTTTTATAAGTCATAATGTGAAAAAATAATAATTTTTGATGAATTTCAAAGTTAAAGAGTGAATAATTTCATAATAATGAGTATTTCATCAAAATGTCAATTCCATCATAATAAGAATTGAATCAATATATGGATTCCTTCAGATAGACTCTAAGAAGGAACGATAATCATCTTAACTCTAAAAATAAATATCAATTAAAATAACACTGATGATATATAGGTAGATTGTAATGATATATTAATGAAAGGAAGATCATGATTATTTATGGAACAAAGCTAGATCAGAATGATGTTAGAAATAAAGGAATATCGTAATGGGATAATAAAAGGCATATCAAAATGATATGAGAAATAAAGATATATTGTAATGATCTAAGAATGAAATAAAGATCATAATGATCCTAGAAATAAATACATATTATAATATGTAGAGAAATATAAAGATGAGGAAGATACATCATGAATATATGAGGAGGATTCATTTTATTGAGGAAAATATATTAATTTCATGAAGTATGATTACGGAAAAGAAGACATGTGTTGTGTTGAAGTATGAACACATGATATTCAATTTAAAAAAATCTAAGAGAAATATGAGAAGGATTTAAGGAGTAAAATATAAAATTTAAAGATGAGTGATCTTAAGAGTTTTTGAAATTTTAGGAAATGGTAAAATTTTTCAGGGTTCTAAAATTTAATTTTTTGAGAGGCCTATAAATAGTTACTCAATTCATTTCTATTTGTTATCTTTTCACAAAAACCCAAAAATATTACCTCTAAAGAATTCCATGTGTTAATTACTTCCAAATACAGATCACATGAGGAAGATCATATAGTTGAAGCTCAACACGAAAATTGGATTCTTGCGATGGGCCATTTGCGACGGGGTCCCGTCACATATGACCTTTTATGGAAGACGGCGTCAGAAATATTTTTTTTTGCGACGGCCCGTCGAAAAAAATATTATTTGTGACATGTAGTATAACCATCGCAAAAAAAATCGGTGATTGTTTCAGAATCTTTTTGCGATGGGCCAAAAACACATCACAAATTGCTTCCCAGTTTTTACCCTTTTGCGACGGTCCGTCACAATTCGTAATTACAGTGGATCATCGGAATTTCTTCTGGGAATATAAATAAAAATAACACATTTTGTGACGGTCCGTCATAATTAGTATTTGTGATGGTCTGTCGCAAATAATAATAAAAGTTAAATAAAAATATTAAAAACTAATATAATATTAACAATAATATACTATTATATAAATATAAATATTATCATAAGATCATAAGATTAATAAAAATAGAATAAAGTTATTTATAAAATAATAAATATAATATAATATTAATCTGAATAAAATATTAATATTAAAATTTGTAAAAGAAAATTTATTATAAAATAATTAATTAATATAATATTATTATTCATATAAATGAAATAATAATATTAGTAATTTATTGAAGACCTGATTATTCATAAAAATATAAAAATATATTAGTTTATAAAATAATAAATACAATAAAAAATAAAATTAATAATAAAAATATGAAATTTTTGAGACATTATAAAAACAAAAATATTTAAAACATTAAATATTTAATATTATAAAAAAATGTATTCAAATGTTTCATCATAATGTGAAAATACATCAATGATCAAGGGGAGGGTCTTCTGGAGGATTTGAAGGAGATGGATGGGAGAACATCATCCCTAAACTGTGAGTTAGATGTCTAATGTACTACATCTCCTCATGTTCTTGATTCTAATACTATCGTTTCATATCATCATGCATCAGTAGTTACTTCTATTATAGATATCAGAGACACTCTTCCTTTATCTGCTTCTTCCATTGATGCATCTCTTTTTACTACCTACACATAGACTCTATAAGATCACTCTAGGCTCACAACCATTCCTGATACAATGCATGAGATGATGATGACTCTCTAAAGGCTCTACTTGAGCTATATGTTGGCATTATAGAGGTTGTAGGAAAACCCCCAGGGGTCACTCGAGAGTCTATACATCAAATAAGCTTTTCAAGAAGGCATATTGGGTCTCATGCATACATGTTTCCACATAAAATTGAGGGGCACTGTTTTGACCATCGGTCTCAGCTTGAATCTCAACATCTGTCAGAGATGCTAGAGTCTCAATGACACCTTCAATTACAATTTCAAATTATAATATTTAAAATAGTTTTTTTAGTAAAATTAAATACTCATAAAAACTTATACTGACCAAAATCTGTTGCTGGTGAGCACCTATAATCTCCCTAGTGGCTGGATCACTGTATATCCTCCTATAAATGTCATACTCTATAATATCGTGTTGTGGGACTGCATATATGAATATAAACTAAACCATTTATATTTAAATTTATAAAAAATATATAATATAAATATACTTACCGTATTATCTTTATGCATATAAAATTTACAACTACTACTGGGTTTTTTCACCTCCAATCTCCCAAGATTTTCTCGACCTACAAATGATCTAATCTAAAACTTCCTACACAATGAGTGAATACATAATCTTTCCCAAACCTGAGATGAAATATAATCAGGTCTGTGCACATGACATGTCTCGTCAAAATCCTGTACTTCTACTTTCTAGATTGATTTTCTTTCCAAATTTTGAAAAAACTAACATCAATTCCTACTCATATCTCACTACTATGCCTTTAAAACATCCTCAGACATCCTCTCCCCAATGGGAAACCATTAACCCTACAAATAATGAATTATATCAAGTTATTAATTAATATAATTTGAAAATAAATATTATTTATTTACATACCATCCAATTCTCCAACATGTGTTGCTAAACATAGATGGGAATCTGATGTAATGAAACCCATGAATTGAAAAAATAATAGCCTAATATAGTTCTCCCATGTCCAACAGATATAGGTGTAATGCTATGAAAAAAAGAATAATTAATAAAAAATTTATAATATTAAAAATTTATTGAAAACTATCTAAGATTAACATGTAAACATTCCTTTTTGTGCGTGTATTGAACCCAATATGTAGACATTCTTTAGGTATAGGGTCAAGAATCATCATTCGGGTAAGAACAGTCCCCCTCTGAGTTCACCATGAACTGCTAATAGTCTGAGGGTCAGCTATTCTGACCTCCTACTCGTCCAAAGGTAGATCTCCCTCCTACAACATAAGAAACAGATCGACATCCATATGAATCAAAAAATCAATGTTGTTAGAAAAAAATTGAATAAACTATTATATATAGATATATATTTTATATGATTATAACCAGCATTTAACAGTGTCAATGTTCATCTCCATCCTTATCTTCGTAGCAGTTGATGTCAATGTCGTCATCTTCCACCTCAGCATCATCAATTTCAATATTAGTTTCAGTTTCATAATCTCTTATAAATTCAAATTCAATTTTAACATCACTAACATCATCATAACCATCAACCCTTACTTTTGGGGTGTCATCAATGATATTCATGGATCTTCATGTAAAAAATGAATTCAGAGTAGTCTCTTTAAAAAATTCAATTCCTTGCAGTTCAGCAGAACCAAATTCACATTCAGTAAACTGATTCTCTCAAGATTTAATTTTTATTATGTACCTCAAATCACAAAACACTCTTTAAGTAGAATAGGCATTTGGATAATTAATCTTCTATTCTTGATTAGCCAATAAAAATGGGTCATTTACAGTAAGAATTCATTTATATATACTATCAAAAATTCCATGGATTAAATGAACATGTATGCCTCTCTCAATATCCGACCACTGACATTTAAACATCATTATGTATTTTTTTTCAGATAATACACTTCAATGATTTCTTCCAACAAGCCGTAAATTTCAACTTCAGCTTCTCTATGATGAGATCCTCTCAAGAAAACACCCTTTTTAATTTTTTATTCCGTAAATTCATTTGTATGATTCAATAACCATTAACAACATATGAATTCCGATTTTATATGATTTATTATGATTTATTATGATTTATTATGATTTATTAAAATTTATTAGGATTTATTACTATTTCATACTATTTATTAATATTTTTTAGTATTTAGTTCTATTTATAAGTATTTATTATAACTTATTTATATTTATTAGTAATTATTACTATTTTTACTATTTATTATTAATTATTACTATTTATTAACAATTATTTCTATTTATTAATAATTATTACTATTTATTAGTAATTATTAATATTTATTAATTATTATTACTATTTATTACTATATATTAATAATTTTTACTATTTCATACTACTATTTACTATTTATTACTATTTATTTATAATTTTTACTAATTATTAATAATTATTTCTAATTATAAAACAAGTGCATCATGGGTGAACCCATGATCCCATAATTTATTAAAAAACATAATACTAGATAGAGAAAACATAAAAAAAAGTGACCAGACACTACTACATTGGTCAATAAAAATCAAAAAACAGGACAACATAATCAGTGGGAGCACCGTCCACTACTCTAGCCTTGCAGATGTCAGGCTTTCCACCATATCATAGGTTGCTCCAAGGTTGCACCATCCACCAGAGATTCAGTATCATAGCTCTCCACCAATATATGTCTCCCATGGAACGGCTCGGACCTTCCTGGTCAAGTAATTTTCCAAATTCTAGTTTGTGGGATGTCCATGGGACAATTAGTGACTCATTTAAAGAAATTTACAAATTTCATGACTGGACGCACGGTGCCACCAAGGAGCATCAGTTGCACCGATGGGAATCGATGGCACCGACGGGCGTCAGTGGCACAGATAGATCATCCATAGAACCCATCGACATTATTGCCAAGGCAATGGTAATAGGGAAATGGTTCTAAGGAAACAGTGTCAAGGAAATTGTACTAAGGAAATAGTGCCAACGCAATGATATCAAGGCAATGGTGCCAGGGCGACAGTTCCTTTGTGATGGTGCTAAGGGCAATGGTGCAATGGAAATGGTGAAAAGGGTGATGGTGCCAAGGCGGCGTTGTCAGGGTGACGATGCCAAGGCAATAGTGCCCGAACGAGGGTTCCAGGGCGATGGTATTAGGGCGATGGTGCCCTGGCGACGATGCCAGGGCAATGGTGTCAGGGCGATGGTGACTCCCCTCTAGGTTTGTCCTTCCATTTTTTCCAGTACCTTCTAGTTTAACCCCTGTAATGTATCTTCTAACGTAAAAATGTTTTAATACCCTTTCTAGATCAATTCAAAGGTAGTAAATGATGTTTTAATACCTCAATGTATGGGTGGCCATTGAGCTTCCAAAACATGTGGACTTTTTCCTCGGTGTCACGCATTGTTCTGTCTTTTTCATCCTATCACTCTTGGTGGGTTCAGAGTCTTTCTTTTGGAGATGAATCATGCACCATTGGTGGAGCCTTTCCGGATCACCCTTAGAGTCCTTAGTGATCATCTCCTCCAAGTCTCACATCCCCAATTCTTATCACAAGGAGAAAACTACAATGGTTGATCATCTATGTAGGGTTTTCCTTCATCTCTATTTAATGTGTATCATATGGTCTGTGTTTGATAATTTTTCTTTTGGGATGGTCAAATCCAAATGTTAAAAAAGATAATAAATAATTTTAAAATAATTAAGGGCTGTGTTTGATGATTCTAGTGTACTCTTTAATCGTTGGTTATGTGTTTTGAATTATAGGAACTTATGTCCACTAAAAATCAAGGCTATTGGTGGTCCTTTCTTGCATAGTAATGAACCTATATTATCTATTTAAAAGTTTTATTGAATGGTTGTAAAATAAAAATTGATTATTCATGTAAACTCGGTTGATTAACTTGATTCCCAGTGGACAATAATCCCTAGGTGATCACCCTGGTTAACCAAATGGAATGTCGGATCTTAATGAATGGGGTTTTTAATATATGAAAACTCCCATGATCTATTATGATGATATGTATTGTTGCTATGCCTGATTCTTATGAGGTGACATATATGGTGATGGGATCCCTTGTTGTGAAGTTTTGAGTTACTGGATTTAGGGTCGTTTTGGGCCATATGTTGGTGCTTGGTTTGGTTCTAGTACTTCGAGGGATCTCACAGATCCCTTTTGTTGTCATCACATTACAAGTGTACTAGGTGTGAACTCATAAATTGTTTCATCGTTGTTTTTACTTCCCTGCCTTGTTCCTATGCTTTCTAGATGCCCGATAGTGAATAATTATTTAAATGGAATGACTTGATTATGATAATAATAATGGGTTCAATGGGGAATTCTTCTCTAGGAATAAGTTGTTCTTTGGTTGTAGATATTGTTCTTTTCATGAATGGATTGTAACTAGTGTGTTTGTGCATGGTCTAGTCTCAGAACCCTTAGGTTTGGTTGATTTCTTGTTTACCTATATGTATAAATTTAGTTATTGTGTTTCTTCTTCACATCACAACCATGTTGATCACATTGTACGGAACACCCCAATTTCATGGGTGATGGTGTTTTTCACAACACTCATATGAGTGGCTAGTTATTAGATCGTTTTTTCTCCCTCACCCAAGAAGCCCAATACTCCTTGGATAGTCTATGATGGTATGAGGTCCATTATATCCCAAGACTTTTATAGTATGGTATGTTTTGGTGGTTGTGTTGGTTAGAACAGGTGTGTGCGGGCATGATTGTTTCCCATGTGTATTCGGGATGAGGCCCATGTGTCTTTGGGCATGGTTGTAGTTGTTCTATCCCATGTGATTATGGGCGTGGTTACATGTGGTAGTGGTTACCAAGTGTTTTTGGGAGGGATAGATTGTTGTGATGGCCCACAAGGTTATTGTTGGGGTGATACTGGAACTGCAGTAAAAATGGTGTGGGGTGTCTGATGCCTAGGATGTCTTCAATAACCAGTGGGAAAGTGGTGCAGGGTACCGAAACATCAATGTAAAATTACTTTTTTTTTTCATGACTTTCATTATTTTTGGGGTGTTTCTTGGTGAGTTTGGGTGGATATTTTGCTTTCTAGGTGAAATGGTCATCTCTTTTGTTCTCACGGGACATTAGAAAGACTCCCCACTTGTTCATGAGAGCTATTTATTTTCTCTACTGAGTATACCTATATACTCACTCTATGTATATAAAACTACTTTTAGGGTTCTAGGTGGACTTCAAGGATTATGTGGGACCGTACTAGCTCATATGTAGGGACAATTATCATTGTTGTTTTCATTATTTGGATACATTCCTCTGCAGTTCTTCTTATACTTGTATGGGTTTATCAATGATCATGCTTATAGGAATAGGTTTTGGATTTACATTGACCTATAGTTTTGTAGTTTATTGGGTTTATATCATCGTATATCCCAATAAAATTAATCAAAAATGGTAATGCATTCTATATTGCATGTGACTCTATACCCTTGGTGCTAGTCTCCGCTCTGGGTCCTATTGAAGGCCAAACATGTGGGTAATTATATCTCCTTCAACATGAGGAAGGGGCTGGTAGTTTGTTGTACCTTTCCTCATCTTGGTGATGGAAGGTCATCGCAGAATGGTATCAAAATAGATAGTTGATATATAGAATAGATATTAAGGTTACTCATAGTAAGGGTTGCATGGAATACTATGGAAATAGTGTTAGGAAATCTTGGTGGATGAAATAGGCTAGGGAAGACCAGCTAGGAAATGGGATTTTAGGGCCCCATGTGATCTAATGCAAGGACTCTGGACCTACCGAAGGACAAAGTAAGGCTACAATTATTATAGGTTAGGGACCTTTTTAAAGGTACATGCATCATAATGACAAGTGTTCTTGTGTGTTTTGGGTGTTCTGGGAATTCAAATAAATATCATGTTTAATCAATAATTAAAATTACTCTTTTACACTACTTGGGCTTAGGCATTCCACAATTACCTTACAAATATAGAACTCGGATAATGAACATAAGTATTGCAGGTGATTTTCGATCAGGGGGATGATTTGGATGGTCAACTAATGGATGGTATATAAGAAAAGGATGGCCAGTGGAAGAAGGTACTTTGTGCCTTTCAGTGATAGACCCTTGGGAAGTATGAGGGCAGCGTCTATGACATGGATGTTGAATGTTGGCTCAAGGATCTGGTGATAGATTTCAGCTCAATCTGAGCTCTAGCAGAGTAATTGGATCCTATAGTTATGAGCTAGATTAGGGGATTGGCATGTTAGGAGTGTACACGTTATCTCAAGAAAAATAGGGAGTGTGAGGTTTTGTGGGATGACTTAAAGAAGGAGTTTCGTGTAGAATTCCTTTCTTCTATGATGAAGGATAAGAAGAGGTAGGAGCAACGCTCCCTTGATAATGGGATTATGTGAGTGAGGGAAATGGGGATCATGTTCAAGGATCTCCTTCGTATTTCCTAGGACCTCTTTCTAGATGAGGACTCATTGATGAGATATTTAGAGGATTCAATCTAACCTTCTCTTGAGTATGTTGTTACTACCTTCACTCTACCAATGTATATAGAACATCAGAAAAAGGATGATGTAGTTGATAGAATACACGCACTGGGATGTGTATAATGAGAAAAAAAACTATTTTGTATCATTAATGGGGAAGGCCTTTTATAGTAGGCCTCCAACGTTAGGGCCTTCTAGGTTTTGGAATGTGGGGAGTACGTCATAATAGTTCCAGTTTCGATCTCTAACACCTCACCCTTTCTTTGGGGGCCCAAGACCAAAATGCTTCATCTGTGGTAGCTGTGGGAACCTTCAAAATTACTGCCCAGACTAACTACAGTATAGTGGGGTTGGGTAGGTTTAGCACCCACCTCAGTAGTATTAGTTTCATGATAGGAAATTTCCGCAGTAGCAATAGGGACAATGACCACCCTCTCCACTGAGTGAAGATGTTGAAGGTGGAGGCAGACATCAGGGTGCTCATCAAGAACCACGACCAGTGCAAGGTCGGGGGGGGGGGGGGGGGGTTGACAATCGATGGGAGGAGGAGTTGGGTGAGGAAATTTTCACGTGACAGTGCTAGAAGTCCCAAGAGTTCCAGAACTTGTTCAATGTCTAATCAACTTATTTATCACTCTAGGATGCACCTTGTTTGATTCAGGAGCTTCACACTTCTTTGTTGCACCTAGTCTAGAACATACTCTAGGTCTAGACGTAGAGAGACTTCTGTAGCCACTGGTTATTAGAATTATTGTTGGAGTTCATACCAACATTTCTTATGTTTTCCGAGGATGAAGACTGATGTTGGGGCCACATCAGTCCAGTGAGGACCTTATTATTCAATATATGCAACCGTATGATATTATTTTAGTCATCGACTGTCTATTCTCTATGTTTTACATTATCTAATAAATTTTAATAAGGGTTATGTTTTTAGTTATGGTCCAAAAACATATGACTTTCATCGGCGATTGTGGTTTCAAGGAGGGTAGCTATTGAGTAGGTCCCCTTCATTCCGTGTAAGCTAAGCTGTCAGTGGAGTCGGCAGATACAAAGTGGGTGGAATTCTTGGGGATCATCAGTTAGTTCATGGACATCATCCTCGGAGAGGTAGTGAGTCCCCCCCGACTTGATGTTGAGTATGATAATCTTTCAACACAGTGTGCGCCCGATTTCAATGGCTCCCTATCAGATGGAGTTGTCTAAGATAAGGGAGTTACAGATTCAGATTGACATTCTGATGAAGAAGTGTTTTTTCCGACAGAGAATGTCACCATCAGGCACTATAGTATTGTTTTCAAATAAGGTTTATTATGGTGTTAGGCTGACTATATACTACTGGAGGCTAAACTAAGTGACAGTCAAGAAGCGTTACCCCTCCTGAGTATCAATGAATTTTTTTATCAGTTGAAGGGGGTAGTATGGTTCTCTAAGATCATTATGTTGTTAGGATAACACCAGTTAAGGGTGAATGAGAGTGACATCTAAAAGACTATCTTCAGGTGCAGGTATGGTAATTTTGAGTTTTTGGTTATGTCCTTTGGTGTTACAAATTCACCAGCCCTGTTCATGTGGCTCTTGAACTCCATATTCTAGGAATATATGGACAGGTTCGTAGTTGTGTTTATTAATGATTTTCTGATCTACTCAACATCATAGGAGGATCACACCGAGCATTTGATAATAGTTTTAGATTTCATCCAACAACAATAGGTCTATAGGGTGTTGTGAAAGTGAATTCTCTTGACACGAGTAGTTCACTTTCTTGGAATCATGTTGTCCGATCAGGGAATATCAGTGGACCTGTTGAAGGTCAAAGAGGCTGTTTCTGGGGAACCACCCATGAACATGGCTGAGGTTTGTTGTTTACTATGTCTAGTAGGTTACTACTAGAGATTCATGCCCAACATCCTCCGAGTTTCATCTCCATTAATATACATGACCATGAAATACTAGGCTTTTGTATAGTGTTATATGTGCTAGTTATCCTTCTGTTACATGAAGGTGAAGTTGGTTAGTGCCCTATAGTTGAGGTTTCTAGAAGAAGGTGTGACATTTGAGGTGTTTTGTGATATTTCGGGAAAATTCTTGGTGTGTGTTCTGATGCAATAGAAGGGGTGGTCTCTTAATGGTCTTGGTAGTTACGTCCACATGAGAGTAATTATTCCACCCACGATCTGGTGCTTGTAGTGGCCGTGTTCGCACTAAATTTGTGGAGACATTACCTCATTGGGGAGTGCTTCATGGTTTTCACATATCACATGATCTTGAGGTATATCTTCTCCCAATAGGACCTGAACATGTGTCAATGGAGGTGGATGAGATCATTCAGGACTACGAATTTGAAGTATCATACACCACAGGAAAGGGGAACATGGTGGCTGATTCTTTGAGTAGGAATTCACAGAAGGATGTGGTTAAAGAATCTGAATATTTTTGGAAGGCATTGGAAGAGTTTGATTCCCTACATCTGGATGCAAGGGTGGAGAATGTCATATGTTGAATGTTCCAGATGATAGTGCAATCCTCTCTATTGCAGCGAGTGGAGGAATCTCAATGGGGGACATAGAGGCTAAAGAGATGTGAGAGCATGTTAGTCAGGTCAATGAATTGAAAGGATGGTTCAATGATATACATAATCAGATGCTGTTTCATGGAATGTTGTTCTTCCCAGTGAAAATTCATGAGAGTTTTCTTGGTGAGTTCAACAACTCACCCCTGGCAGTACACCGATGTGTTTCCAAATTGTACTGAGGCTTGAGAAGTCTGTTTTGGTGGCCCGGAGTGAAATGAGTAGTGGCACAGTTTGAGGTGAAGTTAATCGTGGGTTAGTAGTTGAAGGATGAACACCACTCCCCATGAGGTTTGTTGCAGCATTTAGATGTCCCCAAGTCGAAGTGGGATGAAATTATGATGGACTTCATCATGGGGATACAAAGGGTACAAGAAGGTTTTGATGCCATATGGGTAGTGGTGGACCAACTGAAGAAATTAGCGAACTTTTTAACAATAAAGGAGTTGAGTGTAGTGGATGGCTTTGTAGAGAGGTACGTGGATGATTTAGTGCAGTTTCATGGAGTTATGAGGTACATAGTCTCAGATCGGGATATGCATTTTACCTCACAGTTCTAGAAAGGATTGAAACGTTCTTTTGGCACGCAGTTGTGCCACATAACATCTTTCCACCACCAATATGATGGGTAGATAGAGAGGAACATCAAGATGATGGAGTAATTTCTTATGTCATGTGTTCTAGACTTCTTAGGAATGTTGGTGAGACACTATCCACTGGTGGAGTTCTCTTACACCATCTACTATCCCTATACCATTTTCATATATCCATTTTAAGCCTTGTACATAATATCGTGTCATTCACCTATGTGCTGGATAGAGGTTGACTAAGCATCTATTCTTGGCCCGGAGGAGGTGTAGAGTATGACAGAGAAGGTTCAACTTATTCAGGGAAGGATGAAGGTAGTTTTGGACTAGTAGAATTTGTTTTCCAATCATAGAAGGAGACCCTTGGAGTTCTATGTTAGAGACTAGGCATTCTTGAAGATCTACCCTCAGTGTGGATAACAGAGGTTCGAAAGGGGAAGTAATCTTTCATTCAAGTCTTTAATACCCTTCGAGGTGTTGTGGTGGGTCATTAAAGTGACTTATCAGCTGGTGCTACCATCTTCGGTATTGATGATTCACAGCATCTTCCATGTGTCTCAACTCTATCAGTAACTACACAATGATTCGCATGTCCTCGACTAAGTAAATCATGATATCAAGGATGATACAACATTTATAGAGAGACCAGTGAGGATCAAAGATCATGATAAGAAGGTGGTTCATGGGTGAACCATTCCATTGGATCATATTCTATGGAGTCATGGTGACCTCATAGAGTGTACCAGGGAACAAGAGGTGTAGATGCCCGCCCATTACCAAAATCTAATATCGGTTTTGTTACGTTTTTTTAATTTATTGTGATATAATGTGTGACCATTCTAACTATGTGATGTATTTTTTCACTTGTTCTCTAAATTTTTGTGAAGATTACAGACATTGGGAAGGGGTGATCCTTATCCCTAATCAAGATACGTTGAAGTGGATGTGATTAAACCTGTGTGGGTGAGTCAGTTCCACACAGAGCGTATAATATCTTCACATGTTGAAAGGGGCTCCATAATCCATACGACTGTATGGTATAACCTTTACATGTTGGATTAATACATGGGGGAGAATAGTGGAGTGTATTCGTGGTTGTTTTGGACATAGATGATGGATAGGGGTTCCAATATATCAAGGTTGTTCTAGATTTTGATCAACTCTATGGTGGTTTGTCACTGATAGGTATCATATGAGGTGGTTGTTTGAACCACTCTCTTTTCCTCAGGTTTATCCGTGGATTCTCAAAGACTAGAATTGTTTGAGATGTATTTGATGTAACGACTATAACACTCCAGGTCCAGTACTTTTTCAAATTTTGGTTTTTGGGGTGTACTCGGGACCATCAGTGACTCCTTTTGGGAGTTTTACTAATTTCAGGAATGGAAAAATTGTTTCACAAATGAGCATTGGTGGCATCGATTGCCCTCGGTGTCACCGATTGGTCGTTCATTGCACCAATAGGCATCAGTTCCAAGGAAATAGTGCTAGGGAAATAGTTCCAAGTCAACGGTACCAGGGCGACAGTGACAAGGCAACGATGCCAGAGCGACAGTGCCATGGTGATGGTGCCAAGGGAGAAGGTGTAAAGGCGACAGTTCCAGGGAAACCATGTCATGGCGATGGTGTCAGGGTGATGGTGACTCACCAAACTGTGAGTCCTTCCCTCTTTTTCTATTAATTTTGTTTTCCCCCTAACGTATCATTTAATGTTAAAATGTTTTAATACCCTTTCTATAACCATTTAATGGCAGAAAAATACATTTTAAATCCCCAAGGGTTGGATGACCCTTCAGTAACAAAATAATGTGGACTTTTTCCTCGATGTCACACCTTGTCTTTTTTTTACATTTTCTCTCATGTTACAAATTTCTGTCCATTTAATGAAAATCTATTAACTCCCAACTATTATCGTAACATCTTCGAGGAGAATTATTAAATAACAATTAATTCCAACATTTGAAACCACCTAACCATGTTGTTAATCCAGGATCCAACTTTTATGTACATTTAAATCAACTCTCTATTTTTAGGATGTAGCCTTTTTCTTACACTTAGATCATATCTTCTTTCCCTTCTGCTCTCAATTGGTGCGATCAAAGTCCTTCTTTCAGAGACAAATCATGCACCAGTGGTGGAGCCTTTCATGCTTACCCCTTGGAGTCCTGAGAGATCTTCTTATGCAAGTCGGTAATTCCCAATTCTTGGAACAAGGAGAAAATGTATTTTATTGGTCATCCAAGTAGGGTTTTTCTTTTTCTCTCTCTATCGTGTATCATGTATGGTAGGTATGATAATTTTATTTTAGGTATGGATGAAACTGAACCAAAATTTATACAATAAAACGTTTTTAAAGAATGAAGATGTGTGTTTGATAATGTTGGGGGTATCCTTTATCTTTTCTTATGTGTTGTGAATTATACCATCTCATGTACACTGAAAATCATGGTCGTTTTTGGTCATTTATTGCACACTAATGAACCTCTATTTTCTAGATAATCCTATTGTTGAATCGTTGTAGCATGGGAACTGATTAATAATGTAAACAAGGTTGATTAAATGGAGCTTTGATGAAACTGAATCCCTATGTTATCACCCCAGTTTTCCAAAAAAATGAGGAAAATAATGAATGATGTGTTTAAAATCTGAAAAATCAATGTTTTATTATTGTTATATTTATGGTTTTTCTAACTGATTCTTGTCAGGTGTCATGGATGGGGATTGGATCCCCAATTCTACTATGGTTAGTTTGTGGATTTAGGGTCAAGTGGGTTAGTATGTTGGGGCTTGGATTGGTTCCTGAACATTGAGGGATCTCAAGAATCCCTTTTGTTATATTAACTATACAGGAGAAGCACTTGTGAATTCTTAAATTACTTATTGGCTATTTTCCCTTCATTAGCATGTGGTTATGCCAACTAGTTTCCTGGTAGTTATGAATTATTAAAATGGAAACACTTTAATATGATAACAAGAATGTTTTCAATTAGGAATTTTCTTTTAGGAATGATTTGTGCTTTAGTTCTTGCTCTTTTTCATTTCATGAATGAATTGTAATGAAGATGTTTGTGTGTGGTATTTTTTTGTAACCCTTTGCTTGAAAAGAGTGCTTGATTACATATATGTAAAAATATTGTTCTTGAGTTTCTTATTCTCACCTCACCCATGATGTATAGTTAATGCCGAAAACCCCCATTACATTATGGGCAGTGTTTTTCCAAATACTCTTATGAGTGGGATATTATTAACTCATTTTCTGCTCCCACAATCAAGTACCCCAAGACTCTTCTGGCATTCTCTAATGGCCTTTGTTCAATTATAGCTCCCGAATCTTTGGGCAAGGTATGTTATCGTGGTTGTGGTGGTTGTCCCAGGTGTGTGCGAGCAGGGTAATTTCCCAAGTGTCTTCAGGATGAGGTCCAAGTGTCTTGGTCATGCTAGTAGTTGTTCTAGCCTTGGTTTTTGTAGGCATGGTTATGTGTGGTAGTGGTGGCCTAGGTGTCTAGGGGTGGGATACGTGGTTGTGGTGTCCCAAAAGGTTATTGTTGGGGTGGTAGTGGGACATTAATGAAAATGGAGGGGGAGGTCTGATGTGTAGGATGTCTTCAATAATAATAGGTAATGTGTCAAGGGGTACACAAACATCGATGTGTTGTTACTATTATTTTCACCTAACTTGTGTTATTTTTGGAGTGCACCTTGGTGAGGTTGGGGGGATTGTATCCTTGCAAAGTTCTTTGATTATCATTTTTTTTCTCACGGTGCATTAGAATGACTCCCCACTTGTGCAAAAGAGATTTTGGTTTTACCTTCTAATTATCCCTGTATACTCACCCTACATATATAAAAATGTTTTTAGGTTTCCATGAGGAATTCTGGGACCGTTCGAGGTTGTACTAGCTTAGGAATCAGGATAGTTTTTGTCGATGTTTTCATTCTTTTTGTACTTCCCATTGGAGTTCTTCTTATACTTGTATGGTTTTATATATGATCATGTATATGGGAATGGTATTTGGATTTACATTTACCTTTAGTTTTGGATTTTATTTGGGCTCTTACAATCTTTTTTCTTGATCATACTAAACAAAAAGGGAAATACCTTCCATATTACTTGTGTTTCAACACCCTTTGTTCTAGTCGACACTTTGGGGCCTATTGTATATAGGTCTCAGGTGTCATTATCTCTCCTTCAACATGATGAAAGAATATTGTCGATGTTTTTTATACCTTACATAATCTTGGTGAGGGCGGGTCATGACATCCAAACAGTGATCATTTCAGATCAATGGGAGCTCCCAAATTCATGTCTAAAAAATGCCATAATGCTAGATCTATGTAGAATGTCAAGAATACTATAAACATTTTTCCGGACTCAGGCACGTCACTAGGACTAATCTCCCCTTTCCCCTTTGGAGTGGATGAAAATTCAGAAGCTTCCAATGGAGTTATAACTTCATCCATAATTACAAATCAAACCCTGTTCACCAGGAGGTGAGAGTCATCCTGTTTCCCTTTCCTATTTTTTGAAGAATGACACTCCTCCCTGAACTGAGAATTGGCTTGAATTTTTGCATCATGTTCTACGTTAGATTCATCATGTGGATCTGCAACAGTGTCTTGGACTCTTTCTACAAGGACATCATGGAAGGATGTAGTAGAGATGACAATTTTACAAAATCCAAATCCCAATTTATGGGAATAACTAGATGTAGAATTAGGATTCACCATTTAGAAAAGAACAGCTGGTGGATCATCTCTTGTACACTTATTAATTGCCTCCTCCTACATCCCCCCATGACCAAAAAGAGACAAGGGGTCCTACACCTGGGACATCTCTATTGGACCAATAATCAGATGTTGATGAAGAGGATTACGCCTATCAGTGGAGACAACTTCATGGGTAATCTATCCAATTATTTCCTCCTAAAAGAACCAGAATACCATTTTTCCTAGGTAGAATACCCCACGTTAATTTAAATATTCCTCCCATTCCTACATTCTGAAAAATATTTCTGCACAAACCTCCATAACATACATAATATATGGATTCAATCATATTCAAACTCAACCATAAATTTTCCACCATTGGTGACCAAGTTGGATGAATCATGTAAACTATTTATCATGTCCGCATCCAGAGAATCTCTAGAAATGTATCCAAATTTCCCATTCACTGTATTCTCATCCATCTTCATGGGAACACCAATACCGGAAACTATGTAATTCACGATTAGTGGATTCCGAAGCACTGTGTTTAATCCATGTATTCTATCCCAAATCAGAGCACCGGAATGCTTCTATAGGTATGGGTTAAAATTTAAATCCCATGAAGACAATAAAAAAAATCATGGATTAAGAGAATAAAACACATTTCTCCATGCCTTTGATATATCATTTGCAGATGAGAAAACCAATTGAATGTATCCCCTACTAATAGGGAATATTCTCCCATTTAAAAAACCCAAATTTGAAAGAGTCTGATCTTCAACTCCATAGTATTCAAGAGCTTATCCCCCATACAGAGTTTTAACAATACAATAAGAAAAAAATTTCATGTCTCAATTCATTAATTGAGAGCCATAGGATGCCCAATAACAGTAAATCCTCCATCATCAGATTTAGAAATCTTGGTGTCTCGTGACCCATGTGAACCGTAATCTTTGGATAAATCTAATTCATCACAGAAAGACACATATTTATTTAGTAGATTCAAACATTTCACAAGGATCACATCACAGAAAAACACTCATTATGGTTCAAAGATGTCTATGAATCAAATAAAATTGATGCGCCAATGGAAGACACCCTAACTAGGTCTGGAAAGGTCACTGTCGTCCTCTTCCCAAGATCACGAGCATCTGTTCCACGTTCCACCTCTTCATCAGCCAAGTGCGCAACCCATCTTTTCACACATTCTGGAGATAAAACTGATCCTCTTGAACCTGGAAAACTTTTATCCACTCCATTGGTCATCACTCAGTTTGATGGAGATGAATCGGGCCCTCCTGAATACGTTGGTAGATCTGCAACTGCATCCACCACAACGAATAATAATGAATCAGGCACTCCCATTCACTCCTATAAGGCATGGCCTGCCGCTATTCCATGATCAATAGTCACTTCTTTTGAAAACCTAATTATTAATTATTATTACTATTTATTATTATTTATTATTATTTATTACAATTTAGTACTATTTATTAATATTTATTACTATAATTATTACTATGTACTATTAATTTATTACTATTTATTTCTATTTATTACTATTTTTTACCAATTTTTACTATTTATAACTATTTAGTATTAATTATTTCTATTTATTACTATTTATTAATAATTATTAATATTTATAAATTATTATTACTATTTATTAATAAATATTATTATTTATTAATAAATATTACTATTTATTAATGATTATTTCTATATGTTACTATTTATTACTATTTATTACTATTTATTGCTATTTATTGCTATTTATTAAAATATATTACAAATTTTTACTTGTTATCACTAATTACTACTGAATAGATCTAATTATTACTAATTATTACTAATTATTACAAATTATTACAAATTATTACTAATTCTTACTAATTATTACAGTTTATTAATATTTATTAATATTTATTACTATTTATTACAATTTGTTACAATTTTTTACAATTTATTGGAATTTATTACAATTTATTACAATTTATTACAATATATTACAATATATTCTAATATATTACAATTTAATTCTATTTATTACAATTTATTACTATTTATTTCAAATTCCTAAAATTTACCAAAAATTCTCAATCATAGGCAGGCCTCTGACCTTTTATTAAGATAAAATAAAACTATAAGAAGAAAGTTCCAAAAACTAGGAAAGATAACTATACATCATAAAAGTCATAACTGTCACCACATCTATGGTAGATCACATCCTATGTTGTAGTAGATTCCCACTCAAAGCATTCATAGAGCCTCGGGATCGTGAAATACATCATTCTAAGATTCAAATTCTCCAAAGATATAAATTCTTTATAGGATTTCTTGATAGAGGACCTGGTGGACACCAGGCTCGATATACCAGATTAGTCGTTCGTCGTCCTTCTTCTTGTTGGGGAACACATAACTTCTCCATTTATAGACATCTTCTTCTTTCCATTTTGAACAATATCACTATTGGTTGGCCTATCCATACCAGTTTGATTTTATTTTTCACTATCAAAGGCATCCCACCATTTTCTAGGGATAAGCACAGTTTGGTAACCATCAATCAATCAATGGTATTCTCATGTCTTCTGTAAGAAAAAATAATGGATAAACATTGTGGATGATCCCAAAAAATCATGACCACTATGCACCTCCTTCCTCATTACATCTTCTCCAGTTACTGCATTCTAAGATGGAAAATCAAGCTGCATATTGGCACCTTCTATCGTTCGAGAACCTTCCTCCACATGAGAGATCTCCTCATACTCCAGTTCTTGAAATTAGTTACAAGTAGAAAATATTATCTTCACTCCACCATTAGATTTCAGCTGCAAATTAGACTCCATAACTGTTGGACAAATAAGGGCTTCATCATTGGCTTTCCCATACTAGGCTACATTGTGCACAATAGATACACCATTTGAATTTAAGGACATCTCCTTAGGCCTGGATCAACATATTTGGGCAGTCCATCATCCTCCCTGGTAATTCCACATTGAACATAGCCACATTTCCCATGATTTAGTGAATCCCCTGAAGCACCTTCCATGCTAGTACTGCCCCAAAGACAAGCTACATCTACGACATCATTATTCACACCATCCCCCAAGAGAAGATCATGCTTCATCCTATCAAACTCGTTAGGGATTATCAGATTTGAGGGTACCCCTAGTTGTTTTTCCAAAGCCAAACCACCCAATCTCTCCAGAACAAATGAAATGTCATGCTTATTAACATCATTAGTCATCTTTCCCTAGCCGTAGATATTTCCAAGATCCATCACCGGACCAGAATGACTTTTGTTCATGTCTCCACGGTGACATTTAACAGCCTGATGTCCCATTCAGCAGCATGTCGAGCATTAATCAACCCTTGATTCAAAAACAACAGCATGCCTCTATCTAAACTCCTCAACAACTGTAATCTAAACCCATTCAACTAGTGTCTTTGTATCTTCCACCTCAATACAAAAGCAAATATTGATCCGGTGACTCGTAGAAGATGATCGAGCATCAAAACAAAGGAACGGACCAACCAAATTCCCTAACATAAGATTGATTATATGATTTTGAAAAGATAATTGATGATGGGGAAGGCTTACCCAGTTCATAACAGATGGTGAGTACTGATTCATACATAGAACAAAAGTCCATCGAAGAAGATGATTCTTCATCTATTGCATATGAGAGGATCTCTGGACCACTTGCATATTAATTCTTCTGATGAAGAAACGAATATCATCTGGTGGAATTTATCAATAAGTCCCAAAACCACATGATTTGGTAAGTCCCAGTTACTAAATTCGAAGTGATCAATCTTATCAACCAAATTCCTTCGATGAATGAATCCAGCAACCAGTGTCAAATCTAAAAACTCAAAGCCATAGAGAATTCCAATAATGAAATCGTGAGCTAAGTGCTACCAAGATGAAGATCAGGAACCTTTGGGCTTAAAAAAATCGACAGGACCTCAGGGATAAAGCTAGGGTTATTGAAGGGGATAAACGTCACCCACGTAGCCAGAGGTGGTGGAACAAAAAAAATTCCCCCCAACCTCCAGGAAGGGGGGATCCGTTATCGACCATCAGTTGGGGTTCAACGTTGAGAGCTTAATTTGGATATCTCATTAGGGTCATGAATCCTAAACATGTTCTTATTAAATTTAATTTATAATTAATCATATTTATTACTAATTAATCACAGTTATTACTATTTATTATTATTTATTACTAATTATTAATAATCATTACAATTTATAACTAATTATTCAGAATTGTTACAAATTATTTCTAATTATTACAATTTATTACAAATTATATCTAACTGTTACAACTTATTTTTAATAATTAAAAATTATTTAAAATTAGAACAAATTATTTCTAATTATTAAAAATGATTTCAAATTTCTACAAATTATCTCTAAAGATTACAAATATTTCTAATTATTACAAATTATGTATAATTATTAGACTATCTCTAATTAATGAAAAAAATATAATTATTGTAGATTATTGCTAATTAATACAAATTAATTATAATTATTTCCCATTATTTATAATTATGTCTAATTATTACAAGTTATTTCTAACTAATTTCAATTAATTTCAATTACTTCTATTTATTACCAACAATTTTTAATTATTTCTTATTATTATTAAATATTAATAATTAACACAATTTATTAATAGTTATTATTAATTAATAATAGTTTATAAAAAGTATTAAAAATTATTAAAAATTATTATAATTAATTACAATTAATTTCTAATCGACATTAGATATAACTATTCATTAAAATAAATTATGGGAAAACAATATTTAATTCAAATTTAATTAATTTACATTTTATTAACAAAAAATAATAATTAATTGAAAATAAAATAAAATAACTAAACAATAAAAAATAGATAAATACCATGAAACTGAAGCTTCTATAGTATTAAAGTAAGAAATAATAAAATGATTTAAAATTTTAAACTATGAAATTTTTTAGAAGTTTTTTTATTTAAAGATAGAGGGAGAAGTTTAGTAAACAGTAAAATGAGAGGAAAAATTGACGGGGTATATATATATATATATGCCAAATTAGTTGTGACGGGGAAATTTGTGATGGGATACGCATCGTAAATAGTGGTATTTTTGACTAGCCTTGTCGCAAATACCATGGCCCACATTAATTATTATGGGATGTTTAGAAATTATTTTTGATGGGGCCCATCGCAAATATTAAATGGTTAAAATGTTTTTGAAATGGGACAAGAATCTTGTCGCAAATACTAAAAACTGTAGCCAGTCATTTGCGGTGGTCCATATCGCAAAAAGTACTTGCAGAAAAATTATTTTAATGAGGCAATAATCCTATTGAAAATACTAAAAACTCCCTCAGGATATTTTCGATGGGAATAAGAACAGGTCACAAATAACCTTACCCGAATTTTTGTGCATAGTTTACACCAAACCTTTTCTGATGGGTGGAAAGTTCCCATCACAAATAATGGTTTGTTTCAATGGGTTCATCGGATTGTCACAAATAACCCCTTTTGATGGGTTATTTGCGATGGTCCTTTCACCCATCACAAAGATCCTGTCATAAATATACTTTTTTGCCGCAGTGAATGTTTTTTGTCATATTGAGAAGATCGAATTGATAAGATCATATTGAGTCGATCAAACTATGAAAATCAACTAAATTTATGATCAGAGTTAGAGATGTAAAGTATTATAAAGGGAGAATCATATTTATTTGATCAGACAGAGTTCATCAGACCTAACCTCATAGGAATAAGAAAATAGGATCCAAAAAAGTTGGATTGAGGATTTGTACAAAGAAATTTTAAAGTAGATTCAAGAAAGTCATTGTTATTTTTTGGATCAATTTTGATATAATAAAACATTGTAAACTGAAATATTCAATATAATATTACTATCAATAGATATAAGGTGTCTAAAGGCAGTTGACACAAGATGTATTCACTACTTCATTATAGTGAATTTCTATCGACCCATGAGAGTGGCTATGGCAGGGATGTCAGTTCTCACACTAAGGTCGAACCCTGTAAATATTATGTGATTTATGTTATTTTCTTATTTTACATTCCTAGGTATTTAAAAAAAATATTATTATGAATTAAATCGTTATATGTTCCAAGGGTTATTTTTTAAAACGAATTGAAACTTATATAAATTGAACAATTGATTCAACCCCCTATCAATTGTCATTTGATCCTTTGGAACATCAAATTTAACTACTAGTTCCTGGTGTTTCAAGGTGGTTATTAAAAAATTAAATTCTATATGGTAAAATATATGTTTAGGACAAGATTTTTGTCTTGTTGATTTTTTAAGATCCCTAATAAAAATAATTCAATGTGGAATTTCATTTGTGGCTACAAAGGAAATTCCATATCATGGAAAAAACAAGATGTGTTGAATAAACTATTCCATTGAAATATGTTAGGGTTGTCTAAGGGAAAATGATTAAAATTGTACTAGAAAAATATTTATCATTTCTGATAATATATTATGGTGTATTTGGGATCTGATATGAAATTTGAGAAGAAGGAAACATGTGTGATCGATCGAGCATAATTATTTTACACTATAGTTTTTAAATTAAATTCATTTTATATAAAACCATTTTGTGGTAAAGGATGACCCACCAATGTTATTAGCATTTTTATAAGATATAAATATTTCAATAATTTTAATATAGATAATGAGAAGATACATTTTTTGGGAAGTTACACAACCCAATGTTACTTATTTCAATACTATTTTTTTATTTTATATAATAGCTAGATTTTGGGAGATCTAATCAATATATAGAGATCTTAATCATTGATCATTATTCAAAACAAATAAATATAGCTATACATATTTTGGTGATTATATTGGTGATAAATAAATGTTTAATATGATATAATGAATATTGAAGAAGAGCCTACTAAAAAATTTCATTAAGATTGAGACATGATATATGAGTAACATGAGAACTCATTGATATATAGTCTCATACACTGATGAAAAATTAAATATCCAGAATAAAATAATAAGGGAGATAAATATGGATCATATTAAATATAAATTCATAAGACCAAAAATTACTCACTTATAGATTATTTATTGGTAAATTCATTAAACCACTAAAGAATATGTGAATGTCAATAGATTAATTCCGATAAAATTTAATTAATAACTTATATATTAATAAATATTGAAGGAGGGAAGTAAATGAATAATATATACAAAATATTCATCCACTATACACAATATATTAGTTGCATATACAAGTTTATATAAGTACCTTATGTTTATAAATAATTGTAGACCCATCTCAATATTGTGTATAGAGTGAAAGGAAAAGGTATTAACCCTTTATAGTTAGTGTTCCATCCCAAAATCCATTTATGGTTAATGAACAATGGCTAATAGTGTCATTGCATAATTATTTAATCCATTTTAAAGAAGAGTTAAAATTAATTTTGGTATATGAGTTCACTTCTAGTGTATATTCCATGAATATATCCCTTTGTTATTAAACCGAGTAAAAATATATTTATCCTCATATGAATTAAATTATATAAATGATTAATATATTCATTTATATTGAATACATGAAAATTAGTTTTATAAAATGGGAACTAGGTCATACACTGTATATCTATAAAGGAAGAAGGTTCAAATAAATGATCACCTCGATTCACCACTTCAAGGATCTAACAATAAAATATGAAAAATTATTATGATTATTAGTTTAAAAGAATGTGGTGGGGGTATTTTTAATAGATTCTATATTTATTATTATTTAATAATTAAAAAGAACATTTATTTTGATGTAAAGGACCTAATTATTATAGATTATTTTTTTATAAAAGTTATTTAAATCATCTTTCACTATGTAACTACTTTTGAGACATGGAAATCATTAAATAATATATATGATGAATTCATATCAACAGAATATGTTGGGAATAACTATATAATTAATAATATGTAATATTTTAATTTTGATAAACACATGTACAATGTTATAGAAAATTATCTTACCAATAATTTCAATAAATAGAAGTCAAAAATGAATCTCAGGAAAAAGATCAATGATGAATATCTCTAAGGGTAAAATTTCAGTTTGATGCTAATATTGTAAAATATCTCTGTTTCATATACCCTTTAATTAAATGGGTATCGTCGGATCTCACCCTACCTAAGGTCTCAAACCTGATAGTACACTACACCCCAGGTCAATTCAAAATAAGGATCTCCTACAAATTATAAAAAATATTCTATTGGCTATCCCAGGTGATACCTGAATCCATATTGCAATGGTATTTGGTGATTTCAAAAAAATGGCTTATTATGTAAAGATATATAAGAATATAAAACGTTTTTGTAAATATCATAGAAATATTAATTCATAGACTCTTAATAAAGGATATAGAAAGATAGTGAGACTATGGATGATGAATTACAATATCATGTTTTCTATCAAGGAATCTCACTTGAAGTGGATTCATGTTTAAAACCATTGAATAAAAGTATAATATTCAAGAAACTAATTAATAAGTATATTATTTGTTTATAATATAATTTCATTTTGAAAAATAAAAGATAAAATTAATAACTAAAATTTATTTATATTAGTCAATAACATGGATAAACATAATGATTATATATAATATTGAATAATTCTATAAAATTTCCTATGAATTTGAAAAAAATATATAAAATAATAATTATATTTATATACACATTATTTCACTCAAGAAACAATTATAATAGGAAAAAAAATTAATAAAGAGTAGTAATCCCAATTAGAGTTTATAGTAATGAAATTTATGTGGGAAATTAGAATATTTTGTAACATGAGTAGAATTTCAACCCATCAAATTGAGAGGAAATAGTATAATATTAATATGATTATTATTTATATAATTCATTTGATTATATTTTCAATCAATGAAAATGTAACCAGTTTAATAAGATCAAAGGATAACATAATTGGTAACCTAGAATTAGTTGAATTAATTTAATTTACAGTATATACCATATATCATATAAAATGATGCACTATGTTTTTATCGAGATCCTCACATTGATAATTCAACTTGTGGTGACAGTAAGAGTAAGAATAAGGGGTTTGTAAAGAATAATAAGTTAATTTCCAAAAAATTAATAATTAGTTGAAAGTAATTTCATGGAATCATTAAAATTGTGTATTTTCAGTATTAATTATGGATAAATATTTATAGGCTATGGAGATATTAAATATTCAAAAATAGAAGTAGGATATCTCTTTTTAAAATAATGCCAAATTTTTAAATATTTTGGGATCATTTTATTTATATTATCCATGGAAATACATCATGGTAATTTAGAAAAATGGGTGATGAGAGTAAAATGTGGGAATCCATCATCCCTTTAATATAAGTATGAAAAGAATGGAAGGAATAATGATAGGTTTTTATGAAAAAATAGGGATTCATAAGAATATAATAATGTAAGGTGTGGAAGAATAAATGATGGCGAAATATTATATAAAGTGCCAATATGCCATGATGAAGAAATAAATATAGAGAGAAAACATAATATTTAAATATTCCTCATAGGCTGAAAAGAATATTTAGAACAAAATTAAAAAATAATAAATAATAATGGGAAACAAATATATACATGTAACATTTGAAGAATTTTATTCATCTAAATAAATAGTGTATTGAATAATTAAGGTCTATCTCATAATAGAGGTGGATGAAGAGAGAAATTTGAAGTATGAAAATAATCTATAGAAAATAAAATAATTCTATACAAATTTTATAATTTAGAGTAGTGACTCTATGGATAATGGTTAGAAATAATATATGGAAGGAAGTTAAAAGAAAATATTTTACTTTTCATGACCAGTCACATTGCTTTAAATGAATATATTTAGAAAGAAGGTACCTATACTATGTGTTTAAATACTATAATTATTATTCAAAAAAATGATTATTAATATGTATATATGATTCATTAGGAAAATTTAATAAAAATTTAACATCAATATATGGAAATTGATTTCAACTCTAGATCAATATGGAATTTCAGATCATTTTTTATAATTTATAACGGGATTATCACTTTTATAATTTTTAATTACAAGATAAAATGAGACAAAAATTGACTCTCATTAAAACTTTTTTAAATAAATGATGAAGGGCCTCATTGGAAAGTCCATAAAAATTAAAAATAAATTTTCATAGAATGAAACTATGTAGTTGAAAATTTATTTTCTACCATGTAGCGTAAAAACAATCCCCATTAAAACTTATGATGTGTTAATAGGTTTTTTATTAATAAAATAAAATTTGTAAAAAGGGGTTCATGGGTGATGATGTCTTTAAGTATATGAAATCAGTGTTAATTATTATTGAAAATAGAATCACTAGTGATCCGTTGGTGGTTTACCACTCCATTCCATAACATCCCACATATTATCGGCACTCATACTCACTGAGTAAAACTTTTATTTTGGTCATCTCATCATTGCATTGAGTTAATGATTGAGAGTTAATGCACTATGAACATAGTTCACTATCCCTTGGATTCGATGTGAATACGGTGATAACATAACAATAACTAGGTTACTCAATTATTCTTTGGATCACACTTCTAGAAAAAAATCCATGTTAGAAGTAATTATCATTTATTAGTTGAAACCCTAAACAATATTTATTATTCATATTCCCATGGTCTCACGATACTTCAATGCCTAATACACCACATTCCATAATATATTGAATGGATATGGTATAAGTAATAATGATAAATAATATTTATAGATATGTATATGGGAAATAATTATTAACAATAATACAATATTTGATACATGATGTTCTCTAGACACTATAAATATTGAATAAAATAAAATCATAAGTTACTCACTAAAATAAATGACCAATAACAAAGATGGGTCGACCCATTGGTAATAATAAATAGAGCAGGTAGTTATTCATTATGTTGAAAATTAAGGGGGAAATATATAATAAATATAATTATATAAAAAGTAAAACTACTTTATGCCTATATTTATTGAGATTGAAATAAATATTCCATCCATTATATATAATTTTAATTTTCACAATATCATCTATGAATCTTATATCAGTACACATGGAATATTATCCTTCCTCAAAAAGCTTATCCTTGGTTGGTTTTAATTCCCATGATCTTATATTCCTTTTTTAACTATATTTAATTCTAAGTGTATTTTTTTGATTAAATGATTAGTCATGTAAGCCAAAAAATTTTATTTGGTGATCCTTCCATGGACCCCTCAGGCTTGAATGCATTCAATGTGAATTATAAATTTTATTAATGATTAGGATTTTTTTAGCATACCTCGGGATGAGATGGGGATTTAATAATTAAATTCTATAATCATTTATACATATATATTTTATTTATTTATATAAAGTATTCATGTTTAACAAGATATTCCATTAATATTATTTAGCTTAGTGATAATATATTACAACTCAAGATTATTTTCCAAGTCATTCGTATGACTTATCTCTTACTATGAAAGTCCATTGACAATGCATTTTTCATGACACAATCATCATTTCATATTTCAAATTGGCATTTGTAAGCCCTGGTACGAATTCATTATCTAATATAAAGTTCTTAAATTCCATTTCATGTACTATAATTTGTTTCATGGGTAGTATTTATGTCCACCAAAAAATAATGTATCATAGAATTGTATGATAATCTAGATACCCTAGAGGGTGATCGGTTCATAATAAATAAAATCTAGATTTCATTGAATATAATATTACATGACCCAAGTTCATTTATTCCATTGTAGTTACTAATATCTTCATATCATAAGAGCTGACATGTATCAGAAATAGTGATACATCTTAACTGTAGCATCCATTTGTGTCACAATAAGTGACATTCAATTTTCATGACCTATTATATATTGTTTTATTTTCAAAATATGTATTTTATCATATGAAATTTTATTTCCATCAGATATTGCATGTTCACTTCTTAAACACTTCTTTATGATTTGTACTTCTTTGTGGAAAGAATTAAATAATTTTGGCTAAGTGAGAACCATGGATGAAAAGTTGGTCACTCTTTTATATAATATAATGTTTTATTTTAATCTTTAGGAAAAATTATTTACTCTAAAATAACATTCAATATTATTCATTTAATATTATGTATACATCTGTTGGAGAGTCTTCACCTACCTTTTGACAACCAAAATATCTCCATTTAAGTACAATTAATGAATTTTAATCTAAAATTCTATATAAATCATTTTAATCAAAAATTTATATCATCTTTATAATAATATTTAAAATACTATAACACAATTAATATGTAGTAATTTATTATATAATTTTAAATCAGTAGGTGTATAATTAATAGATTACAAGGAATAAATTAAGAAGATTATTTCTTTATATTACTCAAAAAATTTTGATATTTTATCTCCTAAGTAAATACATATTACACCGTAAAATGAAACTTCTCATATCGTATGATTCACAAAAATTTCAATTCATTCATCGAATAACCTATCATGATTAATATATGATTTCAAATATCACAATTACTTTATATAAACAAAGAACAATTTAGTCACCTACTAATACCAATTAACAATATTTTTACACACCTTCCTATAAATATATATCTATCCTATCATAGAATTTTATAAATGTTTTCTATATTCTCATGTGCATGCTTTATTTTCATTAGAATGTTATTAATATTTTTTATAATCATTATAGAGTCATGTGTATGTATCAATCATGAATGATTTATCCTATTTTGTTCTAAGGGTATAGGTCGGTAAGAAATATTGTCAAAAACAAAATTAAAATTAGGGGTTTATCATTATAATACAAATAATGATAAGAAATTTTAGTCATATTACTGAAACTACACATATTATCCATTCAATGGAATTACTGATAATTTTTATTCCATTTTTTCATTTTTTTCAAATTTAAATTTATTTAAAAAAATAAAAAATCTCCCTCTTATGTTTATGTATTTATATTTTGAAACTTATATATATATCAGAGATTAATATGGAATAAACTACCTTAAAATTATATTTTTACTTATAAAACATCTCTTCTATGATCCAAATGATCTTAATCTTCATAATCCCCCTAATATTGATCTATTCCAAAATTATTCCATGAAAAACCATCACACTACACTTATCTTGAATCATATTAATGAGTGTAACGTGGAATATTGTATGTAAGGATATATATGGCATGCAATTTTGCATAATCCAATACTAAAATCCCCATATTCCATGTGATTAATAGAGTGAAAAATATATAATTTATCTTATATGATAATAGGGGATTATAAAAATCCCCACTTAACTATAACATGACTCATCATATCTAAAATGTCAAAGGAGAACTAAAAAAATTTCTAAATCACAGAACAAGATTTTGGAAAATAAATGAACTTGTAAATATAATAAAAGTTATGAATTTATATAAAAGCACTCTAGTTGGTAAGATTTACATTGGATAGTAAATTTTCACCATAGTTTTATAGTTGAGAAAATTTAATTTATTTCCAAAAATGAATATCATGGAATATAATCTATTCCAACAAATATATAAGTCCCCATATGATGAAATTATTTACTTTTTGAAATAATTTTTTAATGATTCATTTTTACAAGGAATATGGTTATGGTTATATTCTGACAACAAATTACAATAAATAAAAAAACATGTAATTCCTAACAACAGTTTCATGTAATCAGCCTATACATAAATTTTACAAACCTTCTTATAAATATATTTTGTTGATAAAAATATAAGGAAAATTAATTTTGTAAAATAATCAAAAAATCTGATAGACAGTGAAAAAAGAATTCTATTACAGTGGGTAGCTGTAAATGTTTACATATTATTTACCCTAAATTCTTATAATATAATAAAACTATAAAAAAATTATGAAAAAGAAATACAAATAATACAGGGGTTAACCCCAATAATAGGTTCTTAGATTTTTATTATCCATTCCAGGATAATTCTAGTAGTCCATCAAAAATCTAATTGGGAATTAAATAGAATGTCAAAATAAGCTATAACCATAATGGGTTTGTCTATAATGTATCTCCTACCCCAATTTAGTAATTCAATAACCACAACTAATTCATGGGATTCATTTATTAGTCTATAATGAATATGGTTCTTTTTGGATAATCATTTCCAATATAGGTTTTAATGGACATGATCTTTTACACCATATATTTTTACCATCATATAGAAAAAAATTTCTATTAGATTGGTTACTCAAGTCAGTTAGTTTTGTGTATATGATATTCCCTTCTTAATTACCTCATATTTTCATTAGTTCAAGGTTGACATTGAATTACTAAATAGGATAAATATTTGTTTTGGAAATATGCATGATGTTCAACTGTCTTTATGAAAAATATTAATGACTTCATGATATAAGTGATTCATCTACAGTGATATATAACACAACAAATCAACAATCCAAACACCATTTAGGATTATGTTAAATTTTAGGCTATGACTCCTTGGAATCCTATATTTCATATTATGTTATGGCCTTTCTTTAAAACCTATAGATATTTCTCCCTTTATTTTACATGATTAAAAACCCATTTCATATTGAACCTAAGAAAACATAATCCCCAATATGAATTCCTCCTTTAATCCTCAGTGATGAAAAGCCATATCATGTGTCAAAATTCCATATAATGATATTTTTAATTTTCAAACTAAAAAAAGTGTATCTTATACCTATAATGACATATTCATATTATAGTGCTAAATGGGGTTGTATGTAGTGACTTATGGATGTTCTAAAAGATTAAATAATATCTCCATGTTAATTTATTACATCATGAATACCAATATCTATTATACATATAAGCTAATATGTTTTATATTAGGTGACTAATCTTAATTATAACATACATTTGGGACTTGATTAGTTACATAGAATTTTCACTAACTTCAATATCATGGTTTCGTTATAAAATATATATGGTGACATATGAATTCTATTGGTTTTCAGATAAAATAAGAAATGATCTACAAAAATAATTTATTTCCACTTCCCTATGTCTTTTCATGATGAATTTTTTCTATGTTAAAATATATGATGACCCCGGAACATCATACATTAATATTAAATCATTAGAAGGGGTTATCATAGATGCTCAATAAGGGTTAATATATAAGATTTCAATCAATGATAACATATAATAATTTCATGATCATACGAGAATTATAATATAATTTTATCAATATAAAATCACACCCATCATTTCATATAACATAATCATGAGTCGCGGAATAAAACATTAACATGTCACAAAATTGATGAACTGTAAAAAAATAAATCATGATTCTTGAGTTCAAAAAATTACAATATAAAAAATTAAAATGAGTTTAACATAATAGTAATAATAGAAACCATATAATATATTATGTTTCACTACTAATACCATCATTCAATAATTTATAATACATCAACAAATATTTCCCATAACACAGTGAATCATTAATCCTTACCAATTACCAATAGTGGATACATCACATAAACTTGTATCCCATAATTTATTCATGTGATATAATGATTTACCCAAAGATTTATAGTTGTATAATGGACCCACCAAGCACATAATGAAATCCATAAATATATATGTGTGATTTTGAATCTTAATAATTTCAACTTTTATTCATACCATAACACGTTAAAAATAAATAGGTTTTATAAAAAATTTACTATGAGATAAAAATTTCCCTACCAGGAAATAATGTGGATTGTATAATTATATATTATCCCAAGGGATGTATAAGAAACAAAAAAATATATTATCATAGATAGAAAAAAATTTAAAATATCATTCAAAAATTTATTTAAAACATGAGAATATTCATTTTCATTTGAAAAAATGTTAATTAAAATTTCTTGAAATATTAGGAAAATAATTTTAATCTAAAATAAACATTTAAACCTTCAAATACATTTTTTAAATAAATAAAAAAAGTACTACTGAAAGAATTATTTATACTTCATACTTTAGAAGAAAACATTCTTTTTACACTTTTATAAAAAGTTAAAATCATTTACCTTGATTTTTCTACTATCTACATAAGTATTGTATTGATGTTGGGTAATAGTTTAAGGTAATTATATAATCACTAAAAATAAATAATAATGTATTTTTTAATTACATTTCATATTCTTTAATAAATTTTACTTTCCCCTAACAAAAATGAAGAGAAATTAAAATAAAGAGAGTGACATTTTGTATTTATCCTCTTTATAAAAAAATATAAATGAAATACTCAAGTATAAATGGAAACATGGTTCAATATTTATAAATCATGGAATAAAATCATCAAATTAAGGTTATAAAATTGATTAAATTGAGGGTTTATATAGATTTTAAAGCCTTAACCTATGGTTGACCTTGTTTTTCTTACTTTACCCTTAAGAAGTTGTCAAATATTTTCCATGGTTACTATTAATAATTAAAAATATAATACGATAATATGTATGAAATTTAAACCCCAAATTCGAAATACGAAATTGATTTTAATATATTATATTTTTATGAGTGGAATAAATTTATTTTAAAATATGCATTTGAAATGCAAAAAAAATCATTTTTTGAAAAATTGTGTTTTTAATAATAAAATAGAATGAATTCAAATACCATTCCTAGTAATCACAATTAGATGGATATTAAAAAAATTTATTTAATATTAAATTTATTAATATAATTAAAATCATTCTAAAATAGTTATTTTCTTAATTTATTTATATAAAACAAAATATGATTATAAAAATAGTTTTTCCAAAAAAAACATCTCTTTTAATCTAATTGATTTTATGATCATTCCTAATCAATTGATATAAAATAACTTAATTTCATACATGTTTAATAAATAATTTTTCTTTATTTTTTTATTCAAATACATTATATAAAAATCATCAATGTGGTGATAACTCTCCCATTAAAAAATAATAATTCTATATTATATCACTTTTCATTTAAATTGAATGTTTCATGTAATGAAAGTTATCAGGGAAATTAAATTTATTTAAAGGGAAATATGTCATAAAATATAGGGGTGTCACATTCAACCCCATTATAATGAAATCTTCCCCAAAATTAAATTCATCTAACACAAAGCAATAACTAGGTTAGTGATACTTACCCCTTATCACAGCCTCATGTTCCCATGTAGTGTCTATTAATTTATTGTTTCACTACAAAGAAATAAGTAGGTTAGTGATATTGTTTTGTAGAAAATTTTATATATTATATTGAATATTCATCAGTTGGTCCCCAAAATATTTCTCAAATGTTATGGTTTTTGAGTTCTGTACATGTTATGTATTAGGTATGTACATCCTCTAGAGAGATACATGGAACACATCGTGAACTTGGGTTAGATTTTGTGGAAGTTTCAAGTAATAATAATCTATCATGATATGAATAAGAATATATAATGGACAGATATATATTGGGATAAAATTTTCCTTATTTCTAAATCTTATTACCTTATTCCATGGAGATACTCATATGAATAAATTTTTACCAACATTAAAATACATCTCTCATTGACAATTGTTAGCAAAAACATTATTCTAAACAATGATTCCTTTCTTTATTATTTATTATATCCAATATTAACTACAATTTCCTTAGAAATATTAGGTCCAAATAGATTTAATTATCCAATGTCATCCATAAACATTTTATTTCTACAATTCCCGCCATAGATGTAACACCCCGAGATTTTATGAAAAATATTCTTTTTAATTTCATTAATGTCTTGTGTTATACGCTATAACAAAAGGATATATCACAACACACATCTCTGAACTGGATTGAATTACACGCAATCGCGACCTTCCACGAAAGCGTGTGTTGTACGCAACACCAAGTTTCGCTAAACAACGATATGCTATTAAAATATTATTAAAACTAGCCGTTATGAATAGTAATAACCACTTTTTGAAATTTGGCAAATATTATTTTTCAAAATGGACTTCATTTTTTGGATTCGGAATATCGAAATTAGCTTAGGGTGAAATTTTGGTGATTTTCGGATAACTTTCATATTTTGATGAATAGTGAAAATTACAAAATTTTAATTAAAAACAAATTTTTCAATCAAAATAATTAATAGTGATAAATTATTAATTTGAGTGGTTTTAAAGTATATTTATAATATATTTTCACAATTCAATACAATTTTGGTCATTGGATGTAATTTCACATTTAAACCAGTTATAAACAAGTGTCAATCTTTTGATAGTTATTATCTCTTAAAAACACGCCTTTTGTTTTGACGACGGGAAATAATTTTTAAATTAATTAATTTAACTGATATGTTTTGAATTTGGTAAAATAGAAATCATTTTTGAGTTCATAATATCAAATATAGCTTAGGCCTAATTTATGGTATTTTTCTGAAAACATTCAATTTTTGATGAATAGTGAAACCACTAAGTGGTATTTAAAAAAAATGTATTTTTCAGAAAACATAATTTTACCGCTTCTGTGAGAGGAATTTCAAAAATCCGAGAGACATGGTTGATGTCAGTAAATAAAATGTTGTTCAATGAGATGAAAATAATTTTTGATTAATAGTAACTTTTTACATTTATTTACCACAGTTAAAAGTAAATAGGGTAATTAAGGGTAAAAATGATATTATTATTACCCTAACACATGTCCAAATTCTATAGGATAAGTGTAATTCGACCAAAAACAATCCTAGGAATAAAATATGACCATTTAGGCGCACTTGGATTAGATTAGGACATTTATTATTATTTAATTCAAAGAAGAGTTAAAAGAGTTAAAATCAAAGTTTATTTACTAAAACATTTTTAATATAGGGTTATACATAAGATAAATTCGACTGTGAATATTCATTAGAAAGCTAAAACGATTTAATACATGATGGTATTTTATTTTTAATTTTTAGAAATTAAATAATTTAATTTATTTATGACACAACGATGATGCAGTAATTATCTTATTAATGAAATATTGACATAATTGATGTTATAGATACTCAAATAAATATAATTTGAGCCTTTTTATGAGTTACACTAATTTTCTAGGTTAATATGACATTTTATTGTTTATTTAATTATCTTTGTTCTAACTTATCATTCTGTTATTAGTTTCACAAAAATAAATTACTAAATAGTGTCAAAATTGACATAAAATAGTTTTTAAAACAAATATTATATTATTAATTGTTATTTTATTCTTAAAAATCTAAGGATCGGTAAAATGACTTAGATAAGGTTATATATATTAATAATAAACAATTTGGGATTCGTTTGGCTTCTTATAGTAACTTTATTAACCTTATAGTATAAGAACACAAGAAGACACGGTAAAAGTAAAATTATTTAACTTAATGTTAAATCTAAATGATAAGGTTAAAATAGGAACCTAAACTTGTCTAAATTCTATTGTATGAGAGGATTTAGACCCATCCCTACCTTAGACTCTAAATAAATAAATTTGGAGCTATTTAAAACCGAACATGACTTTATAATAAAATAATATTTTTAGTTATTCCAAAGGTGCCCCTCTCCTCCCTTATAAAAGGACACCTCCTCCCTCTCTTCCTCACACAAAATTGAGCCTTCATGCTCGGTCAACCCCTGCCAAAATCACTTCTCCACTTCCCTAGAAACATCCTAGAGGTTCTGGTATTCCTCAAAGACCTATTTTAGTGCCCTAAGAGGAGGTCTCAAAGAGGCGCTTCAAAGAAGAGGTAACTTCCGTTACCAATTCTTTCACCTTTATTTCTTCTTCCACTTCTTCTTCTTAGGTTGTTTCATTATGAAGTAATAACATCAGTATCACTAATATAATGATATTTTATTATAAGTATGAATAAATCCTAATTCACCATCTTTCCATCCTACGGAAAACGAAATCACCGCGCGTGCGTACTTACGGAATACCGTCTCCACGCCGTGGGGTAATCTGTTTTTCCACCAACACCTTACATGGATGGGTATTATGGTGTAAAGAATAACTATACATAGTTATTATAACATCATAATGATTCTTATATATTGTATCATCCACTCCAATTCAATTCAAAAATTATGGAAATGATATCATCGCTCGTGCGTACGTACGGACTACCGTCTCCACGACGCGATGAGATTCATTCTCCATGTTAGACATTTAAGAATGATTATAAAGTATATATAAGCAATAATAATGAAACATGTGACATGGTAAATCTACTAGATTTATGTATATATATATTTCATCTACTTACTTCCATTCAAGACAATAAGGAAAGGAAAACAGCGTTCATGCGTATGTACGGACTACCGTCTCCATGAACAGTGTGTTTCATTTCATTTATCTATCTATTATATATATATATATATACTGAATATATATGATATATAAATCATATTTTATATTCTGGAAGTAAATAAATCATGGTATAAGTAATAATAATGTCAATAACAACAAGTCCAAACACCTACGATAAATGAAACAATTTTACCCATAACGCTCTTTAACATGGAATTTACAAAAGAATGGGTAATATAAAGTCATAAGTGAACAATATATGATATCATAATAATGAATATGATTCCGTAATAAGTAAATGACATTATTTAAATCATTATACAGGAGGTTCGGACACTTACGAAGCAAATCAAACCTATGGTAAGGGAAATATCACAATCTCATTTTTATCCGAGATTGTTTAAGCTTTGATATTTACTGGGGTGTATTTTATCATCCACATCCATGTTTCCTCAAAATGTAATATTATTTCCATCCACCTACAATAGTTTAAATCCAATTTTACCCTTCGGTGAGTTTTTAGTAAAAGATATAAAAGGAATCTTTTTTCGTTTTTCGTACGAGGTATTTTTTGACTTTTCCGACAAAAGTACAAGAAGAATTTTTTTTTAACTTCTACGTCATGAATGGATTTTTAAAACATTATTTACAAGACGCTTAATTTACAAGTTTTCACGTTTATTTTTAATCAAATTCTTTTATTTTAAAATTTTATGACATGTTAATAAATGAAAATGTTTTTGAAGTAGAAAGGAAATTTTCCTCATGAATGGAGTTCAAGTGTTTTATCGATATTATTTTCCATCTAAGATAATAAAGGGTTCTATTTCTATCCCTATAATTACATGGATTTGATTATTTTGTGATGGAAATATTTTTTTTATAAATTCCTTTATCTAATATGAATTGTTTTATGATGTCATGTTGTTTAAGAGTCCAATTTTTATTACATGGGTTATGCTATGATGTATGGTTTATGATTTTGTGGCACACATTAGAATGGTATAATTATGAGATGGGTGGGACCTATATCTCCCTCCAATGCATTGGGTGAAGATTTTATATCTCATGAGATAGACATGGCTGTAATGGTAGGTTATACCGGTTCAGTGAAACATGACTGAAACGAGGGTGACTCGGTTCAGAAAGGGAATTTGTCCACTAAGATAGTCTTGGCAATGAGTCTTGACTAACAAGAAATGATTCTCTATGATTTATGTGTGTATGCCACAATGTTTAATTTTTTATGTTATGATTATTGTGATTACATTTCACTGCCATGATTTATCCCATGTTATGAAATTATGATCTCTTTTGCAGGTTAAGATTTCCAAAAGTTATGTGTTTGTGTATACGATGTGATTGATATTTCTTTTGTTTACCCTTAAGGAGAATTTGAGCTCACCCTTTTTTATGTTTTCTTTTCCCCAGGATATAAAGAAAGGTTTTAGGTAAAAAAAGGAAGATCTTTATGGGATATGTTGAAGAACTTTCACCACGATTAGAAGATTATATTCCGAGTTTCCAAAGACACTAAACTATTACGATCCTTGTGTGTGTGTTTTTGTTATGTACTAAGTATTCCGCAAAAGTAATGTAATGTCCATGTATGTATAGATTCGGGTCTCTACAGTTGGTATCAGAGGAAAGGTTTAGTCAACCTTTGGAAACTAGGACGCAAAACGTTAGTGAGATCCCTTGATAGATTTCTAAGGTATGTCTAGGGATGTCCCTAAGGATAGGTATACATATAGGATATAGTCCTAGCACTACGGTAACGATCATAGAATTTATCCTAGAATGTAATATATTGAAGTTACTCTCCATTTATTATGATTTTTGCATCTCACACTATTCTTTTTGGGTTTTAGAAAATGGCTGGAAACAAGATGATTCACGATAATGGAGGATTTGATGGAAAATGGAATGATATTTTTCATAAGCAATCAAATGAAATGGGATTTGGAAGTCCAAAAATCATTATTATGCCGAATCAGCAATCTCATAATATGATCAATAAAGTAAAATTTGGTATGTTTCCTGACTCGGCTAATAAGAGAAATATGGAGTTTCATGATGATCATAGAGGAAATAAAGTTCAATTTCCCCTATGTAAATCATGTGGGAAGAGGCATCAAGGAGAATGTTTCAAAGGAACTGGATGATGCTTTGGGTGTGGAAAAGAAGGACACAAAGCCAGTAAGTGCAATGGAAAAGTTTCAGTTAACACCATGGATGAGGTTAATGGTGTTGCTACGACATCAACAATGGTTAAATGTTTTAAATGTGGAATGTACGGGCATTTTGAAAACCAATGCCCTAAGTGAATGTCTCATGAAGATAATCGGTATGGTCGTATGGGTAGTATTTTTGTTGATGATGATGAAGAGACTACAAATGATATGTGAGATGAAAGAATTGTGGAAGCTCGGTCAATGGTTTAAGAAGGTAGTGAAATGATTACATGTTTATCAAGTGTAATGTTTTACTATAGAATAAAAAGACATCTAAGGATTGTTACACTGTTGTCTTTCCTTATGTTTTGAATGTTTATGATGAATGATATGAGTAACAATGAAAGGTTATTCAGATATTTTTTGGAAAGTGGATGATATGCGCATAATGAAGTGATAAAGATAAAATGATATGTTTGACAGTATTCATGAGCTCATGATTGATATATGTACTAAGTGATATCATGGTTTGAGTATATAGAATTTTTGGATTTTGGTATGTGGAAAGAGTTAACTTTTGACAACATTCATGTTTTCACTAAGGTTTAATTGGTATTCATTTTTCAAGAGAATACATGATTAAGGTATTCACATGATTGGAATGTGACCAACAAGACATATCTTATGATATATGGGGATCAATGATGGTATTAAATCTCTGGTAATTGTTTTCACTATATTATGAGAGTGGACTGCAGTATTATGGATAAGCTTAAAGATTGGAATGGATTATGTTGGACATAAGATAGTATTGTTTAAGGATAGATGTTTTTAGATATTATTGATGGGATGTTATAGTAATATAGTTTTAGAAAAAGGACAACTTGCAGGACAAGAGACAACCCATCGCGTCAGACAAGGCCGTGGGAATCGAACTCACAACTGAAGTGCGACTGGCCTTTATTGCCTACCACTGGCCTACAGGAAGTCCCTATTTAGTTGAAACTAGTTTTATTTTATTAAGCGGTATGATATATGAAGTATAAGTCCATTTTAGGAACCATATATGATTAATCTCACTAAAGAATGACTTATGTATATTTAATAACTTTTGCTAACCTTTTGTTTGAGACAGATGGAATGACCTGTCATACTAACACTTCACGAATAAAAAATTCAACTTCATTTATTTAAGAGATGAAGTGGAAATTGTTCAAGGCACGAGCAACAGTGTGATTGTACAAAAATAAAGTAAGTATTTATTCTAATTCAAATTCTTCAACTTTAGGGAAACGATCTTGAAAACCAAAAATGTTGTCCTAGTGCTCTTATATCTGATTAATAATATGGTACCTTAGATCGTCACAAATTTATGGATTTGTGATTGTTGGCTTTTCCATAGCCATGTTCTTTACATATCCATATTTTCACCTATGTGGAGACCCAGTGATTAGTTTATTTGGGTAACTGTTACATTTCATACTTTTGTTTTTAATGATTGGTTTTTTATTCATTTTTACTATGTGGGTTTCTATTAAAGAAACTTTCGAGTAGTAAACTCTTTATAACCCCGACGAATTTCGAGGGAGAAATTCATTTTAAGGGGGGTAGAATGTAACACCCCGAGATTTTATGAAAAATATTCTTTTTAATTTTATTTATGTATTTTGTTATACGCTACACCAAAAGTAGCTTTTACAACACACATCTCTGACCTAGATTGAATTACACACAACCGCGACCTTCCACGATAGCGTGTGTTGTACGCAACACCAAGTTTCGCTAAACAACGATATGCTATTAAAATATTATTAAAACTAGCCGTTATGAATAGTAATAACCACTTTTTGAAATTTTGTAAATTTTATTTTTCAAAATTGACTTCATTTTCGGATTCGGAATATCGAAATTAGCTTAGGGTGAAATTTTGGTGATTTTCGGAAAACTTTCATATTTTGATGAATAGTGAAAATTACTAAATTTTAATTAAAAACAACTTTTTCAATCGAAATAATTAATAGTAATAAATTATTAATTTGAGTGGTTTTAAAGTATATTTAGAATATATTTTTACAATTCAATACAATGTTGGTCATTGGATGTAATTTCATATTTAAACCAGTTATAAACAAGTGTCAATCTTTTGATAGATATTATCTCTTAAAAACTCGCCTTTTGTTTTGACGACGGGAATACAATTTTAAATTAGTTAATGCAACTGATATGTTTTGAATTTGGAAAAATAGAAATCATTTTGAGTTCATAATATCAAATATATCTTAGGGCTAATTTTTGGTATTTTTCTGAAAACTTTCAATTTTTGATGAATAGTGAAACCACTAAGTGGTAGTAAAAAAAATGAAATTTTCATAAAACTTAATTTTACCGCTTCTGTGAGTGGAATTTCAAAAATTTGAGAGACACGATTGATGTCAATAAGTAAAATGTCGTTCAATGAGATGAAAATAATTTTTGGTGAATAGTAACTTTTTACTTTTATTTACCACAGTTAAAAGTAAATAGGGTAATTAAGGGTAAAAATGATATTATTATTACCCTAACACATGTCCAAATTCTATTGGATAAGTATAATTCGACCAAAAAACAGGCTTAGGAATAAAATATGACCATTTAGGCCCACTTGGATTAGATTAGGACATTTATTATTATTTAATTCAAAGAAGAGTTAAAAGAGTTAAAATAAAATTTTATTTACTAAAACATTTTTAATATAGGGTTATACATAAGATAAATTCGATTGTAAATATTCATTACAAAGATAAAATTATTTAATACATAATGGTATTTTATTTGTAATTTTTAAAAATTAAATAATTTAATTTATTTATGACACAACGATGATTGAGTAATTATATTATTAATGAAATATTGACATAATTGATGTTATAAATACTCATATAAATATAATTTGAGACTTTTTTTGACTTACACTAATTTTCTAGGTTAATATGACATGTTATTGGTGATTTAATTAACTTTTTTCGAAGTTATCATTCTGTTATGATTTTCAAAAACATCAATTACAAAATATTGTCAAAATTGACATAAAATAGTTTTTAAAACAAATATTATATTATTAATTGTTAATTTATTCATAAAAATCTAAGGTTCGGGCAAATGACTTAGATAAGGTTATATATATTAATAATAAACAATTTGGGATTCTTTTGTCTTCTTATAGTATGTTTATTAACCTTATAGTATAAGAACACAAGAAGACATGGTAAAAGTAAAATTATTTAACTTAATGTTAAATATAAATGATAAAGTTAAAATAGGAACCTAAACTGGTCTAAATTCTATTGGATGAGATTATTTCGACCCATCCCCACCTTAGCCTCTAAATAAATCAATTTGGAGCTATTTAAAACCGAACTTGACTTTATAATAAAATAATATTTTTAGTTATTCCAAAGGTGCCCCTCTACTCCCTTATAAAAGGACACCTCCTCCCTCTCTTCCTCATACAACTATGAGCCTTCAAGCTCGGCCAACCCCTAACAAAATCTCTTCTCAACTTCCCTAGAAACATCCTAGAGGTTCTGGTATTCCTCAAAGACCAATTTTACTACCCTAAGAGGAGGTCTCAAAGAGGCGCTTCAAAGAAGAGGTAATTTCAGTTACCAATTCTTTCACCTTTATTTCTTATTCCACTTATTCTTCTTAGGTTGTATCTTTATGAAGTAATAAAATCAGTATCACTCATATACTGATATTTTATTATAATTATGATACAATCTTAATTCACCATCTATCCATCCTACGGAAAACGAAATCACCGCGCGTGCGTATGCACGGAATACCGTCTCCACGCCGTGGTGTAATCTGTTTTTCCACCAACACCTTACATGGATTGGTATTATGGTGTAAAGAATAACTATACATAGTTATTATAACATAATAATGATTATGATATATTCTATCATCCACTCCAATTCAATTCAATAATTATGGAAATGATATCAATGCTTGTGCGTACGTACGGACTACCGTCTCCACGACGCGATGAGATTCATTCTCCATGTTAACCATTTAAGAATGATTATAAAGTATATATAAGAAATAATAATGAAATATATGACATGTTAAATCTACTAGATTTATGTATATATAGATGTCATCTACTTACTTCCATTCAAGACAATAAGGAATGGAAAACATCATTCATGCGTACGTACGGACTACCATCTCTATGAACAGTGTGTTTGATTTCATTTATATATCTAATATATATATATATAATGAATATATATGATATATAAATCATATTTTATATTCTGTAAGTATGTAAATCATGATATAAGAAATAATAATGTCAAGAACAACAAGTCCAAACACCTACGATAAATGAAACAATTTTACCCAAAACGCTCTTTAACATGGAATTTACAAAAGAATGGGTAATATAAAGTCATAAGTGAACCATATATGATATCATAACAATGAATATGATTCTGTAATAAGTAAATGACATTATTTAAATCATTATACAGGAGGTTCGGACACTTACGAAGCAAATCAAACCTAAGGTAAGGGAAATATCACAATCTCATTTTTATCTGAGGTTGTTTAAACATTGGTATTTACTGGGGTGTATTTTATCATCCACATCCATGTTTCCTAAAAATGTAATATTATTTCCATCCACCTAAAATTGTTTAAATCCAATTTTACCCTTCGGTGAGTTTTTAGTAAAAGATATAAAAGGAAACTTTTTTCGTTTTTCGTACGAGGTATTTTTTGACTTTTCCGACAAAAGTACGAGAAGAATGTTTTTTTAACTTATACGGCATGAATGGATTTTTAAAAAATTATTTAAAAGACGCTTCCTTTACAAGTTTTCAAGTTTATTTTTAATCAACTTCTTTTAGTTTAAAATTTTATTACATGTTAAGAAAGGAAAATGTTTTTAAAGAAGAAAGGAAATTTTCCTCAAGAATGGAGTTCAAGTGTTTTATCAATATTATTTTCCATCTAAGATAATAAAGGGTTCTGTTTCTATCCCTATTATTACATGGATTTGATTATGTTGTGATGGAAATATTTTTTTATAAATTCCTTAATCTTATATGAATTATTTTATGATGTCATGTTGTTTAAGAATCCCATTTTTATTACATGGGTTATGTTATGATGTATGGTTTATGATTTTGTGGCACACATAAGAATGGTATCATTATGAGATGGGTGGGACCTATATCTCCCTCCAATGCATTGGGTAAAGATTTTATATCTCATGAGATAGACATGGCTGGAATGGTAGGTTATACCGGTTCAGTGAAACATGACTGAAACGAGGGTGACTCGGTTCCGAAAGGGACTTTGTCCACTAAGATAGTCTTTGCAATGAGTCTTGACTAATAAGAAATGATTCTCTATGATTTATGTGTGTATGCCACAAAGTTTAATGTTTTATGTTATGATTATTGTGATTACATTTCACTTCCATGATTTATACCATGTTATGAAATTATGATCTCTTTTGCAGGTTAAGATTTCCAAAAGTTATGTGATTGTGTATACGATGTGATTGATATTTCTTTTGTTTACCCTTACTGAGCATTTGAGCTCACCCTTTTTTATGTTTTCTTTTCCCCAGGATATAAATAAAGGTTTTAGGTAAAAAAAAGGAAGATCTTTATGGGATATGTTGAAGATATTTCACCATGATTAGAAGATTATATTCGGAGTTTCCAAAGACACTAAACTATTATGATCCTTGTGTGTGTGTTTTTGTTATGTACTATGTATTCCGAAAAAGTAATGTAATTTCCATGTACGTCTAGCTTCGGTTATCTACAATAGAGTTCATTATAAAGATCCATATGAATGCTCGAGTGAAAGATATTATTGTATGAAATTTTCCCATGCCTAAAAGGTGTTAATCCCAACCACATTTGAATTACATAAGGAAATATATATAGTATAGACACTCCACTCTGTATTTAGATCTAGCAAAAGACTTCTCCAGAACCTAAAGGTGAACCTCCGATCTTGATTATAAACAATTAAGTGTAGTACTCCATGAAATATAATATATTTCCTAATTTATTACCATGTAATATGATCAAGATAAAAATTTCATATAATAAATATAAAATTCATTGATTTCCAAATTTGATCAACTATAGACCAAATATCAGTGTTCCCTACGATGTTTTGGTGAGCCAGCTCAAAAATCTCTGGTAGTGTTTTACCAAATCCATTATAGTAATGGTAGTGTTTATAACGTCCCCTTAAGTTTATATATATAAATATATTCTTCATAAAGAATCTATCATCAATATAAATAGTCCAAAATATTTCATTTCATGTTATACAACATGAAATAGTAATTTAGATTTTTATACATCTTCATACTTTCAGGACGAATAGAGAATAAAAAAAATGAGCTTCATCTAACAGTTAAATAATCAATTAAAGAATTTATTGGAAAAATAATATATTTATGAACCTTATAATTCCATAATAATCATCATTGAACTCTAGAATGTTCCTTGCTTCTTATATAGTTGATCATATTATTTGAATGCCACTATAATCCTGATACAGATGAATGTTTGTATATTTATTTTAGAAATATAATATCTATCACCTTTTATATGGTTTTTAATTTCATTATTTTATAAATCTATATGTATTGGATCTATTTAAATTCTTATCATGTAAAAAAAAGTATTGTCCTCTCAACTAAGGGAATCATCCACCTTGTTCTCCTTTCCAGGGTGGTAATGTTTTTAGTATTAACAATTTTTAATCAACCATAACCATTTTCTCTAGAACAATTTGAACACTTTCTGTGTGGATATATAATTTATGATTTTATGATTCATATATATTCCATAGGTTTCAGCATAAATATAATTCCCCCACATTTTCTATTAAAACCCTTCCACTACCATATTAAAATCATGTGTTGGAAATTTTTTCTCATGTATTTTCAATTGGTTATAAACATATATTATAACCATATAATTTTTTATAAAGAGAGATCAAAATCCTTTCTTTGACACATCACTATAGATCAATGAACAATATCCACTATATAGTAGGTGTGTATAGTTTCACCAACTAACCATAAAATTATCTCTTGGAAATTATATTCACAGTAATATTTGAAAAAGAACATACCCCTTCTATATCAACATAGTGAGAATATTACATATTCATTAAAAATATCCAATGAAACTACAAAAAAATAAAAAAAATGGATCATGGTAATTTTTAAAGACTCTATTCATTAAATCCATGAAGACAATATGGACACTAATAATTCCACATTGAATCACTATAAATTAATAATTCTTATACCATATAATGAATGTATCATTAGGTATATCCTATTTATTAACCCAAAAATTATGATATCTATAATAAAGTTGAATCATGTAAAAGTATTAAATGACATTTAATTGAAGAAAAAATCATCTATATGGGTTAAGGAATACTTGTTCTTAATATAGATCTTGTTAATTTTCTGATTATAAATTAAAATAAAAATTTAATCATTATTCATCTTAATAAACAAAATAAGTTCACCCAAAGGTGTCCCATTAGGGTGTATGAATACATTATCATTATTCTATTATATTTTCTTCTTTAATTCAAAAAAATGGATCATTTACCTTCTATATGGTGTCTTGGAAATAGGAATAGCATCATGTATGAGTTCCATTGAAAAAAAAGAAAGAAAATTTGATGGAAGAATCTGGAACTATTATCAAAAGACTTCTGAAAACTCTTGAATAATAGGCATATACTCAGTGTTCAGTTTATACATAACCATTTGAGATAAACATCCTTCATGGATAAGATTAAATACCCATAAGATTGAATTAATTTCTATTGTAATTTCTTATTAATCCACCCACAAAAAACAGTCATATTTTCATTTAGAATATGAATTCTGACTATACTTAGTTATAAATCTATACAGGATCTAAATACAAAAATAAATTGTTTCCTATAATTATATTAAATTCAAATTGGGGGGAAAACATAAAAATCTATATGAATAATATTCCCCCGGTATTTAATCATATTTGAACTATAGACATGATATACGATCATATTACCTTCATATTTTTTTACCTATAACTCGACACCAAAATTATTTTGGAGGCAATGTGGTACCCTTAAAAATTCTTTACATAATAATGAGTTGGTCGAGCTAAATAAAATAATACATTAGTTGTACCATAATTGGTGATATGGTTACCTTTCACTATATCATTTTGTAACCCACTTTACCAGTTGTGATTAGACAATATTTCCCCTTTACTTTTGGTTGAATATGCTTTTGATTCCAATCATAATTATAAACCATTTGATTCATGAATTGGTCAGTGAAATTCCCATCGAAAATTAATTTGAATCATTAGAGTTTTGGTGGTGCATTATTTGGAATCTTCATTTTCTCTAGCGAATCAATGTTTCTCTTATAAATGATTCGACATTAAATGGATTTTTTACTAGACCTTATGCATTTAAACGAACTCCAAGTTCCATTCCACAAAATAATATTGATTTTTCTTCCCAATTTTATGGAATAAAGGATAATGGAATTTATTTCCATGATTTAATTTATTTATGCTCTCATGATACTCTATCATTAATTTCATATCAAATATATGGGAATTATTGGAGTCACTAATTTAGTTCTACACCTTGAGAGAACATCGAAATATGTTTTCATTGCTAGTAATGTCTCTTATATCTAATTCCTTTTGAAGAATTCATTTAGGATACCAAAGAGTAAATCAATTTCTCATTCATGGGTGAGTATTAAACATGAAGCATACCTTACAAGTCCTGTATGATATTCATCATATGTACTAATGAATTTATCATCCTTATGATTAAGAACAAGGGATTGTATCCCTTTTTTATACATAGAAAATGAAAAAATTATTCACTAGAAAAAATCCTCCTAAAGTCATCTTATTATATGGTCTAAATTTATTCCTCATATATTTCTTTAATAAGATTACTTGTTTAATCTTATTAACTTTATAAATTTTAAATGAATATGACAAATTTTCATGTATCGAGCACTAGAGAATAGATAACATTTTCATAATAGTACGAATCCATCACTTTTCCAATAAGGGATCAGAAGTCCCACTAAAAGAATATTGATTTCAGCACACAAAACTCTAAAGGATAAGGTATTCCCAATATTGATATTTTGGAGGATCAACATGAATCATAAACTATGAAATTTGATTGAGTATAATTATAAGATTCCACATTCCAGCTCTCATATCATTCAGTTACTTTGGAGAAATATTATTTCATTTCCCATCACATACAGTTTTAGCATGATTCATTCTATTTTCAACCATTTAATATAACCAAAAAACCTATTGTATGAATAATGTTTCAATAATCATAGAGTTAAATCATATAATCATGGAATACCATTTGTAGGTTGTCTAAACCATGACGTATTATTTTTAATGGCTGACATATTATGTTTATCCCAGGTCATCCATGGTCATTATCTATTCAAAATCCTCCATTATAGATTATATTGTAAAATGTGAATTATCCCAAGAATATACCCTAGGAGTGTCAAAAATGATCATAGTAAGGACCATTAACCATGCACCATAATAAAGGTTGAGATATATGTGATTAAATTTTATGGGGTTATTAACCCTATATAAATATTTTCAAAATCAAATCCAATTGTAGTATATATAATTATATATATTTTAAGGAAAACCACATAATATCTTACCTAACAAATCATTAGGTGTTTATAATATTCATAGGCCTAACACCAAGGTATTCACCAATGAAATCTAATTATAATCTCAAAAAAACCAAAATCTAAACTGATATAAATTGAAGACTCCCATGCATTTATAACTTAAATATTATAACTTTTTATATGAATATTAAATAAATTTTAAAACATTAGACATCCCATATTTTTAAAATATTAGTGTAATTTGATACTAGAAATATACAAAATGTTATTTAATTATTATATTCATCATCTCTAACATCATTCATTAGAATATGTACCTTTCTAGGCTCTCCATACTTATATTCCTTATTCATAACATAGGGTGAATTTAAACATAATAATGAGTTTCCTCATATGATCAGTAAGGGTAAACATAGAAGATATTAGTAAATGATCATATGTAAGAATATCATGAGAATAAGGGTATGAGAACATAATATTATCCATAAAAAATTATACCCATAACTACATATATCTAATAATCATGATTAATGTCATAAAAAATGAGCATGTCACAAGATTTTGGAATCATTAATTAAAAAAATCGTAATTCATGAGTTCAAATCATAAAAATACCAACATTTCATAATGGTGTGTCATAATCATTGAAAAATAAACAACAACATATATTAAGGATAACAACTCAGACTATCATATAATAGTGGTTCCAGAATAAACACATATTACCCATGTCATAGATGATTATAAATAAACATAGGTCTCTTATATCAAAGTGGATAAGGAATCCCTGAATGTTTTCAATAGTTATGAAGCACATCAACTCATTTCAAATAATTATATCATGGGATATAATGCTTTACACTATTACATTGAGGTATATAATGAAGCCACTGATTACATGATGGAAACCATATATATGGGTTTCATAATATTATAAATCATTAACCATTTCATCATACTATAAATCATGGAAAATAAATAGTATTATTTAAATTTCATTATCACATAATCCTAAGTCATCTAGATAAAGAACATGGATGGTATCAAATGATATAATCCCATGTAAATCATAAAAAACACCTAAATTTGTTTTTATAGAAAAAATTCATTTATATTTAAATTCAAACATTTCATTGAAATCCTTAGAATATATCCCATTTATTTAATAAACTTTTCTGTAAAATTTCCTAGAATATTTATAAAATAATTTAATTTCAAATTAATCATGAAATTTTTTAAATGAATTTAAAAAAAATAATAGTCAGGATGGTGGTAACATCTCTTCATATAATGTTCAATAAAAAATTACTCCCTCGCGTTTTTAAAAAGTAAAAAATTAATCGTTCAGAATGTTTTTAGAAATATTATTTTTTAAAACTTTTTATATAAATTAATAGTTACTGAAAAAAACATTTTAAAAAATTTCATGTATAGGAAATAAAAATCATAAAATAATATCCTACATTATAGACAATGATGAAAATTTTCATCGACCTAGTAGTAAATATGGTTGGATTTTATTTGAACACATTTTCTTAATCATTTCTAAATTTCCAAGAGAGAAAAATTATAAGAACAAATAAAAAATATAAAAATAAATATAGGTTGATAAAATATATGGTGTTTAATGGATATTACCCATAAACATTTCTCTAATAGAATGTTAACATAGAAAATCATGAAAATAAATGAAATAGTAATATAAACTATCACATTCTGTCTCATCTTACTTTTTATATTTTTTAACCTCAAGTATAATAAATAAAGATTTAATATATATATATATATTATAGAAAAAAAATTCATATATATCATTCAATATATGAAGTACTTATAATTCTTTATCATTAATTTATTCCAACTTCTTTATTGAAAAAATATCCAGGTGATAGTTGTTTCATTTTTCATGTGTGTATTTATTTAGCAGATCGAGTACATGTACATGGATCATGGTTACATAATATATATAATTTTTATGATTTAATAAGTATTATAATTAATAATTATATACAATTTTATAACATTTCAATTATATTTGTTATGAAAAAACAAATTACATTACATCATGGAGACAGAAGTCTAAACGTACGCATGAGTGATGTATAAAAATTTTGATGGATAAAAAAAGTAAATAATAATTAAACATTAATGAATTATTATAATATCATATATATAATATATATTTACTAAATATATCATTATAATAACAAATTTGAATCGGTGATGAAAAGATGATATACATTTTTTTGTGAAGGTGGTAGTCTACATGTATACATAAGAGATGTTTTATTTTCCCATATGATGTAAAATTGGTGGATAATGTTTATTCAATAAACATAATTAAACATAATTTTATTTTAGATAATCGGTTAAATATTTTATAATGGATACCAATGATTTAGATACTATAGAAGAGTAAATAAAATTTAAAGTACTCAGTTAAGAGTTATTCGTATTTTTTGAGAAACCACCTTTCGCATAATCGTAATCCTTGAATTGATGGTAGTTTCAAAAGATTGTAGAATATATAATATAGTGAGAAGGAATATATTATGGTATTATAGAAGTCATTTAATGATCTATGAGGATTATAATTAGTCAATAAGGGACAATATGATATTTCCTTATATAATTAATGGAATGGATAGACATGGAATTACATAAAATATTTTAACATAATATATATAAAAATAATGTAACGTTACAAAAAAAGGATATAAATAAAAAGTTATAATATTATAAGGTAAAAATAACTTCAATAAATAAAATTTAAACCAAATTATGTTTCATTTTAGATAGTATGTTTTGGTTTAAATACCTCATTAAACCATTTTATCTTTAACCATCATAACACATTTTTAGCCTTTAAGGGTCATAAATTTACTAATATGGTGAAAAGTGGCACAAAATCGGTGCATGGAAGAAATTTTATAAAATATTACATTATACTTCTATTATTTAAATTTTTTTGTTTATTTATATTATTTAATAAAATATTAGTTGATGTAAAATATTTTTAAATTTATTTTTGGGACTATTTTTTTAATTTGATTTTAAAGAAATCATGAAAAAAATGGAATTTTAGTACAAAAACTTTTACCAAATTTTATACCTAATAATTTCCTAAGATATTTATGGAATACAAAAATTCATCAAGAACATAATTATTTTTTTAAAAAAAATATTTTTTCTATTATCTACACAAGAACTATATCGGTGTTCAATAAGAATATAAATAAATTAGACTATCTCTAAAAGTTAAATAATAAATACCATAAATAATTATTTATATTAAAAATAACATTTATTATTCATTCATAACTTCTTTTTCCCTATTTGAAAAAATATAATAGAAATTAAAAATAGGAAAGTGAAATTGTGTATTTATCCCTTTTTTAAAATAATATAAATGTCATGATCAATGAAAAATTACACAATGTTGTGATTTAAATTTTTTTTGATAGCATCCAAGAAATACTTATCAAATAAGTAAATTAAATCATTATAGATATTTTAAATCCCTTTCTCGATGTTCTAACCACGTTTAACATATTTTACCATTACCATGATGAAATTGGTTTACCATGGTTACTATTATTAGTGACCAAAAGTAAAAGGAGACTATTTATGAAATATGAACATCATTATTAAAAATATATAACCCATTTTTTTATATTAAATTTATATAATTTGAATAATCCAATTTTAAAATATGTTCTCAAAATGCATTGAAAATTTCTTTTAGAAAAATTTGTTTTTAAACATAAAAATAAATTTATTCATATGTCATGCATCTAAATAACCATTAGATGAATGTCAAATCATTTTATTAGATATATAATTTATATATTTCATTAAAATCCTAGAAAAATTGAGATTAATAATTTTTATCAAGATGAAAACACATTATACACGTAAAAATATTTTTTATGAAAACACTTCTTTTACCTTCAAATTCATATATTTTCATTTATAATGAATTAATAATAATTAGTTAATTGTATACATGTGTAAAAATACTTTTATCATAATGTAGTTAGTCTTATTCATAATCTCCAATCCAAATATTGTGGGATAATTATCACATAAGTAATATTTATTTAATAGTATATCATGATAAATTTATACCTGGTGCTGTGTGTAATTATATGTATTAAAGAATTTAAATTTATTTTATTACAAATATATTTGAAAATATAATGGTGTTAGAAACACATTACCTATGAAAATAGTGATTTATTTTATTCTCACATAGATTCCATTTAATCTTATGAATCCAATATTTACTTTTACATGGTATTCAACATTCCCCATTTATTTTATCCTTTCCCTAAAAATTATTCCATGACCATTTATGTATAAAAATATTTTTTTATATATCCAAGTAATTTTAATAAAATATATTTTCCAAATAATTGAAATCAAAATTTTATTCCATTTTTATAATATCATCCCAAAGAGTATAATATAATATATATGGAGTATATTTCATTATAATAAGAAATAAGTGGGTAAATAATCATTGAATTATAGGATAAAAAATATGAAACATATTTATTTATCAATGAAAAATATAAATCCATTCAAAAAAGTTGTATATTTATTAAGCTATGCAATTTTTATAATATGTATCATTGAGAAAATCGTCAAAAAATACGTTAACAAGGGGTCAGGTGATTCCTTTTCATTATGATATAATACGTGAAAAGTGGAATTAAGATGAATTTATTTTCCTAATATGAAGAGTTTAATGTTTCATTTTGTACCAATATATACTACATGTGGTACCAAATAGAAGCACATCTAAGGGAAGATCAATCCTTGATAATGATTTTTAGAAATTGAAGTATTAAAAGTATCCTAAATATTAAAGAAAGAATTTAATTTTTTTAAATATTATTTGGTCTTATACATATTAGTTGTTTTATCACTTATTTTAGGATTTATATTTTTGTGAATGAAGGTAAAACCCCCTTCATGTTTTTCATCATCATATTGTATACGGGTCTTGATGTTAATGTGAATAACGGAGTGGGTGATATTATATTTTTAAAGGATAATAATACATATTACAAAATACTTTATATGGATAAATCTAAAAAAACATGTTTGGTATAACTTATAATGATTTTTTTCAGGTTTATTCATATTTTTTTTAGAAGTGTGATTGAGATCACCTGAGGAGTTCCGTGATTGAATTAAATTTCTACATATCATATTTTTTATTTAGAATACAGTACAATGTATATTATGTATGTTATTTACGTATTCATTTCGTTACAATACTGATTTTTCAATTATAATCCCAAGTGTATTTATTGGTACATATTTTCAAAGTGGCAGTTTCACCAATAGTAAATTTAGATATTTTTAGCATGAAATTGTTATTATAAGCTATTGTAAAAATATTTCTAATTAAAAAAACTAAATTAATATTTGGATTTAAATATATGGAATTTTTTTTAAATAATATTTTATAGAAGAGATTTAAAGTGAATGTGTTAAACATTGACTTGAATAAGAAAAGTAGTACGTTGAAGAAAAAAGAAGGTGATAATTTTGATTATATAGCACATGTAGTCTTTATTTTATAATTTCCAAATAATCAACTGTATAGTTCAAGAGAACATGTGGTTATGTTCAAAAAAATAATTTATATATTTATGGGATTGATAAATAGTGGTTAAATAAACCTTGTATTATGGTAATCCAAGAGACTATAAGGACATTGACAAATGAATCATAAGTGGTGATAACTATTGAACAATTCATGTATTTTATTTTATGTTGTATATATTATCTTAAAGTATAATATATATTGATCTAAATTTTAGGGATGATTAAGATTTTCAAGAATAATCATTATTCTCTGTTTTGGTATTGAATGATGATATAGTCTAGTTTTTTTAATATTTAACTAGAATTTTAAAAAATATGATGACGATGGAAAAAAAATCATAGATTACAATGAATAAATTTTATGAAAACAACTAGCTATGATCATAGTGAGATTTGGGTTTTAAAAGATATATATAGAAAATTTAATATAAATGGATTCTTGTCATGGTTACTATAAAAATTTATTCTAAAAAATGGAATATATTGAAATAAACCTTTTCATTTAAAGAATTAATTATTGGATAAATATTTATTATTTATAATATGATGGAATAAGTCACATCATGATATATGTATCACGATTGTGTTCCAATATGAAGTCTAAGAAGAAGTAAATAGTGTAGATTTAGCTAGTGTAATAATTTTTATCATTTTTATTGTGTTAATTCACTAAAAATTAAACCATCCATGGGAAATTATAGATATATATAGTTCTAAGGATATATATATAGTATTTAAATTTAAATATTTATCAAATTTGGAAATTTTGGGATTTCTAATTCGTGAAATTGCTTATCCCTAATATCTATCATTGACTTAAATTTTGATTAGTGTGGTATATAGAGTGATCCCATGAGATTGAAACTATATGGATAAACATTTAATATTGTATTTATTTTTTTGAATATCATTAAAGTCTATATATTTAATTCACCACTATAGTAGATAAAAGAGTGATGAAATTGATAAAAAACATAATTTTTTAATAAGGTGTTTGAAGAACAATTTTTATTGTTAAATAATAGAATCCCTATTTGATTATAGGTAGATGATAACCCATTACAGGGACTCTAGATCTAGTGTAAAAGGCTCAATATATTCCCCAATTCCCCCTAAACCTTAATTTTATCAACAATTAGCACTCACTAAATCTATCCCAACCTAAAACATTTTCATATGCCCATACCACCGGAGGCCATTGCACACTCACCACCGTTTTCCCGATTAAGCCTTCACCATTATAGGCCATTGACAATGTCCACCAATATTATCAATTAAAATAATATGAGTTTATGTACTACATAATCATATAAATATTTTTGAAATTAATATATAGAGGTTAATGAAACAATGAATTATATAAATCAACGTGACTATATAGGCATAGAAAATTGAATTATATGTCATGAATCCTATAGAATGGTACTTGTATTTTGTAGATTAATTTGAAGATATATTAAATTTATTATATATTGATATAAATTTTATTTTTTATTTTTAGAAAAAAATGAGCATATTAACAAATTAATCCATGTCATATGGAATAGATAATTGTGTGGTTCTACCTGGATGATGAAAGATGAATGTGGGAGATATAATCTTATGAATGGAGAGAAACCAACCCATGTCTTAATATAATAAATTATGGTCCATTATTTTCATCAATAATTGTATAAATTTTAATGAAAATGATTGAAAAAAATCATAGAATACACTGGATCAATTATATGACCATAACTAGTTATGATCATATTGAAATTTGGGTTTTTAATGATCCACATACACAATGAAATATATAAAAATTCAATCCATTCTTCCCATAAAAAATATTACTCTAAAAAATGAAATGAGTTTAACATACCATTCTTTTATCATAAGTTATTATTGTACAAGGATTAAGCCACGAAAATAAGATGGAATAGTTAACATCATGGTTGATGTATCATTGTTGTGTTGAGATAAGAAATTTGAGAAGAAGAAAATAGATAATATTTAAAGAGAATAAGGATGTAATTAATTCTTTATCATGTGAATGCACTGACTATGTTTCCATATATGGTCAATTTAGTGAACATATGGTTCTAATGATTTTTATATAGTATTTAAATTATGAATAATCTAAAAAGTGGAAATTATGGGATTACATATATGTGACATTACTAAACCCATCTTTGATTCATTGAATTCCCTTTTAATTGGTATGATAGATGGTATGATCACATGATATATATAAATGATGGATATGTATTAACTATTTAACATTTGATTTTGAATATTGTAAAAGACTATTTTTTTACCACTATAAAAGATAAAATAGTGTTGAAATAAATAGAAAACACAGTTTTTTAAAAGGTTGGTAAGAACATTTTTTATTTTTAAACAAAGAAAACCCTCTATATTTATTGGTAGAGGAGAGCGCATTACAAGTACTATAGGAACAGATGAAAAGGCCCAATTTCATCCTTGAATCCCCCATGACTCACAAGTCTATCCATAGCTGGAAGGAACAACATCCATCTTGTCCTATAATTATGTTTTGGTTTCCTCACCACCAGAACCCCTAAACACCCCCACCATTATCCCTATGAAACATGCACCATTAATTGTCAATATCTATATATTCATGTCATCATTTCCATTAAACAAGAAACACTGGAGGTCATCAGAACTATACACCCCATCATTATCATGATGGAACCTGCATCATCTAAGGAATCTATATGTGTATACCCTACCATCGCGCATAAAACCTACTTCATTTTTTGGTCACTATTGGCATAAGTCACATGATCAATAAAAAAAAGTTCCCCATTGGAAGAAGTTTTCTATGTTTTCAACACCATCATTCATTCAATTACACCACTTAAGGCCATCTTAATTCACCACTATGTGACAACATCACTAGAGACCATCACCCCTACCATCATCCCATGTGTCCATCCACCACAATATCTCACTCATAGAGAATAAAATTTACACTTATATCTAAATTGGATTTAACTAGGTGTAGAAATTGAGAATTTATGCCCATCAATAGTGGATCCACCTGGATATTGTTATGTCCCAGTTCTGGAAGCCACCTAGAGGAGCCCCGTACCTGGTTGGTCACATGTCCTCAAGACCATTTCCACGAACGCCAGAGGCTTCCAACTAGTTGCGAGGGCCTTGGTTGTGATTTTGGGGAAACTATACCATCATTGGTAGAGTAACACAGCAGAAGAGAAAAAAATATACAATAGTGTAAGTAGTAAATATCCAACAATAGTAAATAGTGGAAGACTGAAATAATAAACAACTTGAGCACACACACACACACACACACATATAATGATGCATGACAAAAAATGTCTCAGAAAATAGCCAAACATGTCACAATGATGAATACAAAGAGTACTAAAACCAAGTAAAAATGAAACAGATAATATCATCTAATCATCTCAAGCCTAAGCTTGGTCCCAAGCTCTCCAGATCCAAAACACATCAAGTATCTAATGTAGAAGGATGATTTCCCTTTTCTATACTTGAAGCAATATAATTTTTTTGGGCCCAAAAGAAAGTGCCTAACAAGTTGTGAGACTAAATCCTTGAAGGCAACCACCATGAGATCTGTGCCTAACAGTCAGTGAATATATCTAAGGTAAAAGTATAAAAAACAGATAGAAGGAAAGTACTTAATAGTAAACAATCCACAGTTTCAATACCAAGAAACAACTATCCAAGGAGATAAACACAAATAGGTAACCCTTTGGGAAGTACACACATCCAATCCCCTCTGGATATACCTAGAAACACAGGCAAGAATCATTAAAATAGGTAACCCTCAGAGAAGTACTCAAATTCTATCCCCTCTAGATCTACCTAACATGTACAAGAAACCCTCTGGGCAGTACACTCGGTCTATCCCCTCTGGTCTGGCTTATGGATAGACTCTGTGAGGAAGCACTCACTATCAATTACCTTTATTTTATCGTATCGTATCTAATAGTTCTCTAGGGAATCACTTACAACACATTACCTATCTGGCTTGTGTCGAGATACTACAGACTCTCTGGAGAAGAAATCAACTTCAATCCCCCATGTGGTCTTGCATTGTAAATTATAACACTCTGCAGAATCCCATAATACTAATCTCCCTATGGTATACTACAGCAGTTTCTCATAACCCTGTGTATTTCAAACAAGTATAGCAATGTGTATCAACCATTGTAAACCTCCTGAAGTATGTGGAATGAACTCTATAACATATCAGCATGTCAGATAAAAAAGATCACTCCATCCTACAATATTAGGAATGGGAAACAAACAATGTATCCTAATATTCTAGAAAGAACCAAATAGTCATAAAAAGATGCAAGAGAATCACCTCCAAATCATATCAATCGACCATATTCACATACAAATAACCTCTACTCGCACACATCATCAAAGAAAGAAATTAAAAGGGTTTAAAACGGTAAACTCACAATACCATGTTCATGGGTATTGGCGATTTTTCACATACGATTCAATGACCTTAAACCGAAAGGCACAAAGAACCTACCTTTTAGGGTTTTGATGAAGTTGATCCATAAGCTACCACACGTCCTAAAATCCGGAGAACACACCACCAAAAACACTCTATATCTCCTTCCCTAACATCCACAAGTCTAAAAATCAACACCCAAGGCAACCACAGTCCTAGGTCTACACACAAGGGGTTTAGATATAGAAAATCGAAAGATATGGAGATGTAGACCTAGATGAAAACACAATGAAATCATGATGAGAGACTTTCTTGGGAGAAACCATCTTCAAACCACCTTCAAAACGCTTTGATTTTCTTCCAAAACGAGACAACGAGTTCCCCCGACCTCGGAAAATCACAACTCCCATGCGAGCCACGAGTGGGAGGAAGAATGGTGGAGTAAAGGGAATTCCCGAGTGGCTTGAGACTTAAAAAACATAACATTTAGTGGTTGCACTGTTACCCCATACATTTTGGAAAACTGTGTTCCAACCGTGCAGTTTCCACTGTCTCGCCCAGGGACTTCACACATCTTGTCCACGAGTTTTGAAAAAACATGCACAACCAGTGCAGAGCCCACTTTCAAGCATGCACGGTTTTCTGGGATTTCCGCACGGTTTGTTAAGACCGTGCAACCTTACAAAACCTCCTAAAAAACCACTTTTTCTAGAAAAACTACCAGAGAAGAAAAAAATATTCGAAAATAAGGTCCGGGATCTTACAAACATCCCCCCTTAATGAAATTTTCCCCCAAATTTCCCTAGCGTGGCACAGAATAAGAAACCCCAAATAGCTCCACCCACTGAGCTCGTACCTCAGCCTCCCTCTCTAAAGTCACATCTTGAACTCACCCGTGATGCCATAGCACTCATACCAGAAGAACAGACTTGCCATAGATAAAGTTTGTACTGACATCAACAATCCGGATAGGATGCTCCTTGAAGAATGCATCCACTTCAAGCTCAACCTCCTCCGGTTGAAAGACATGAGACAGGTCTGAAAAGTAACGTGGAAGTTGTGAAACATGGAAGATGATGTGCATAGCTCAGTACCTCTGATGTATCTTCTATTGATAGGCAATCGTCTGAACTCTCTCCAACACCTCAAATGACCAGACGTACCTTGGTGAAAGCTTAACATGTCTTATGATCCTCTTGTGTCCCAACCTCAATGTGACACTCATGAAAACATGATCCCCAACCTTTAATTCCAGAGGTCATATCCGCTAATCAGCAAAGGACTTCTGTAAATACTGTGTTGTAGACATCCTCTTAAGAATAAACTCTATCTGCTATGTGGTCTCCTGATCATGATGAGGTCCCAGCAAAGCTGGCTCTCCTGCCTCCAGCCAACATAAGGGTGATCGGAATGGCCTACCGTACAAAGCATCATAAGGTTCCATCTGTATAGTTTCTTGAAAACTATTATTGTAGGAAAATACTTCAAGTGGTATATGATTCTCCCAAGAACCTCCTAAATCAAGAATTAATGCTTGGAGCATGTCCCCAAGCACCTGAATCATACGCTCAGACTGGTCGTCTGTCTATGGGTGGTATGTTGTACTCAAAAGTACTTTTGTTCCCAGTGACTTCTGAATCCCCTTCCAGACCTGAGCAGTAAAATATTCATCCATGTTTGAAACTATAGAGTGTGGAACTCCATGTAGACTTACAATCTCATATGTACAATCATCCAAGATCATTAACACTGATGGTCTCTTTAATCGGCACAAAGTGAGAAACATTCGTAAGCCTTTCAATAACAACCCATACTGCATCATTCCCTCAGGGTGACCTCGGATAAACCAGTCATGAAATCCATTTCAACGTCATTCCAATTCCACATGGGAATGGGTAACTGCTGCTAAATCCATACTGATTGATAGTGCTCTACCTCCACCTGCTGACAGGTGGAAACCCTCATGACAAAACTGGCAATGTCTCTCTTCATACCTGGCCACCAATACTAACCATGTAGATCACAATACATCTTGGTGACACCATGATGAACTGCCCAAACTATGGAATGGAAGTCACGCATCAGCTCCTCGTGTCTTTCTACCGACACCCATACGTGCCTTTAGAAACACAAGATCTCATCCTCGCCTATAGTCTATCCAGGAATAGTGTTCTCTCCAGACATGCTCTCACTTAGGAATAAGCCTTCAGAATCTGATAGTTGCATCATTCACACTCGATCAGGATTAGTAGATGTAATAGCTACAGAAGAATAAACAAAGTCTACCTCTGCCTGTCATGCACCTCCAAATGCATTTTAGAGAACATATCAAGATGTTTCCACACACTACTAGCCTCCAGAACTGCATGTATCTAAGTCTTCCGACTCAATGCATCCGCCACTGCATTTCCTTTCCCAATCATGTAGGTAAGCTCAATTTCAAAAGACTAAAGGTACTAAACCCACCTTTGTTGTCTCAAATTCAAATCACGCTGAGTGAAGATGTACTTGAGACTTCTGTGATTGGTGAAAACCACAAAATGGTCTCCCAGAAGATAATGCCTCCAACAATGTAGGAATGAACAACAAGTGCCAACTCCAGATTGTCGGTCGAGTAATTCCTCTCATGTGGCCTCAACAAATGAGACCCGTAAGGAACAAATCTATCTCCATGAATAAGAACAGTTAATAGCCTGATACCTGATGCATCGTAGTAAACATTATATCTCTTTCCTGGCTCTGGAAAGACTAGTATCAGTACTGATATCAACCACCCTTTCATCTCCTGAAAGGATGACTCGCAAGAATCCACACATAAAAACTTCACACCAATCTTAGTCAGACCCGTCAAGGGTGCGGTTAAGAATGAGAAGTCTTGTATGAAACTAAGGTAGTATCCATTCAGCCCTAAAAAACTCCACACATCAAAGACATTCTTCGGATGCTCCCATGAAACTATTTCCCTCACATTCTTTGGGTCTACTGACACTCCGGCCTCTGAGATAACATGACCCAAAATGTGAATCTAATTAAAACAAATGTGGGATTTTGAGAGCTTATCATACAACTGATGCTCCTTCAGTGTACTCAAAATGATCTCATGATGTATAGCATGGTCATGTTGAGTTTGAGAGTACACCAAGATATCATCCACGAAAACAAACATGAAGGAATCCAAGTATGGATGGAACACTCGGTTCATCAGTGCCATGAAAACTATAGGTGCATTCTTGAGACTGAATGGAATAATCATATACTCGTATAGGACATACCTACTTCAGAAGGATGTAAGTGGTATATGAGGTGGTATAATGCGCAACTGATGAAAACCGGATCTCAAGTCAATCTTCGAGAACACCCGGGATCATTGATGATGAACAAAGAGATCATCATTATTAGGTAAGGAATATCGTTTCTTGACTATCAACTGGTTCAACTTCTGATAGTCCACACAAATCATTAGGGTTCCTTCTAACTTCTTCTAAAACTTTATAGGTGAACCTCAAGGAGAAGTATTGGGTCAGATGAAAACCTTGGCCTACAACTCCTCCAACTAATTCATGAGCTCCTACAACTCTAGGGTGGTCATTCTATAAGGAGGAATTGACACCGGTTCCACTCTTTGAATAAGATCAATAGAAAAGTATACATCACTCTCTGGAGGTAATCCTGAAAAGTAATCTGGAAAGTCATCAAGGAAACGATTCACCACTGTAGGAATGTCTATCTACGAAGTCCCCTGGTCATCCAAATATAGACTAGAAATCTGGGCGGTAACTCCTCCTAACCCAAGATGCTCTGGACCTTCTCTTCTTGTGTGGACATCCCATTCTCCCCTATAAAGAAATGACCCACTCTCTGGTGATATGAAACTCACCCTATGGAGATAGAAATAGATTATTGCCTGAAAGGGAACTAACTAGTCCATTCTGAGAATGAAATCATAGAATGTCATCTATAGGACATAGAGGTACCATAAGAAGTGACACCCACCAACCTCTAGAGGGCACTCCATAAAATGAAACACAATATATGTTCTCATCCCCAATAGAGTGTATAACATCAAGGTATCAGTAGAAGAAAAGATGCAGTGCCCAAGGATCCCTACAACAAGAACAGAGATAATGCTTTGGGAAACCCCTTTGTTAAAAAGAGATGAAGATAAAACTGAGGCTACTAATATTGCTCCTCGAACTATATAGGATCCATGATCTTTCTCCTACTAGGTCTTCTCAACTACAAATGTATGGCCTATGCCATGACACTATGGCCCTACCTGACTGCTCGAAGCTGATCCACCCTTCTGTCGCTGGTATCCTGGTGACTGACCACCACTGTCGCGTCTTCCACCTCAGCCTGTGTGGCTGGAAGGACTCAAGTTCCCATACTGTTGGGAAACAAGTGGGGATGCTCTTGTATGAAGATTCATAGATAAACCCATGTCACCAGCTGCTGGTGAAATGTTATGATGGAAACGCTGAAGGTGACCCATCTTGATGCATGATCAACAATCCACTTGAATGTTTGGGAAATGTGGACTTATATGCTCTTTCTTTTCACACTGATAGAATAGTACCTAGCTAACCAATTGTGTCTCTCGCCTCCTTGGATCACTATGTGAAGACTCTCTATGGAGCTTCCTACTATCAGTAGAAGGAATGCTAACTCATGTTATCGAGCCTCCCTGTCTCACATATCTAGAATCCCTCATATTGTGCTCCATGATCAGTTCCTGGTTGATGATAGATGTGTTGGAAGTGAACATGAATATGTTCACCTATGATCAGATTTTGTGCCTCAACCCATCCTCGAACATCCTTACCAGAAAAAACTGATTGCCTCATGGAATAGGCATGAAGTGTTGAAGATAGGTAAAGCGATAAGAATAATCCATAACAGAAAGATTACCCTACTCCAGACTCATAAAATTTCGGGCTCGATCGGCCCTCTATGTGATAGGATAGAAGAAGTCAAAGAAGATGTAATAAAACACATCCCACACCATAACCTACTGGCGTCCCGCCTATGAGATCACATCCCACCACCTCTTGGAGGAGTCCTGAAGCATATAGGAAGTGTGATTGACCCTCCTATTAGGATGTGTCTATAGATGATTGATGATATTCAGCATGGATTCTATCCATGACTCTGCAGCCTGGGGTACCTCATCCCCTAATAATGTGCGAGGATGTTGCTGCTGAAAGAATCGTGTCAAATATTTCATCGATCGGGCAGGAGGTGGTGCCCCCAGAAAGGTCTGCATAATCCTCATAAAACATTCCCGGAACTGTGTATCAACACATGGTTCAGGTATAACTACTGGTTCCAAGACTGGCATAGCAAGAGGATCTGCAGGAATTCCTTGATCAGCCATATCCGGTGTCTGATCACCGCCTTGTAGGTGGTGTACAACCAGAGGACGTCTCGGTGGCGTGAATCTGCATAGTCAAATGGAAACCTTAGATAAATATTAAAAAGGACCAAAACATTAGAGTGCATGTAATTTAAAGAGAGAACACTGTGTGAAATTAAGAAAGAATGTTTCTTCCCGAATAGAAGAACACTAGTATTGTATCCATAACTACACGACGTGCATTCTGGGATTTATCATACAGTAAGCCTCAGAAACTACTCCAGAACCCAGAGAAACTCTGAAACAAACATTGAATGTGCAAAATTTTGATCTGTGAGGGATTATAATCCCCACTAATCAACGATTGGCATCTTACACATGTTAAAAACAAGCAATGAAAAGGAAATGATCCACCATGATCCGGTCCATGAGGGCCCATAACACCACAAGTACCAAAATTTTGTGTTCATTCATAAAAAAAACATACACAAAGAATACCCTATCAAACAACATGTATTTTTATCAAGTCATCTATCACAACATCATTTATATCCTACGCAACATCTATCACAACAACATGCAATTGCTAATTCATCCTAGATAGTAAGTCAAGAATGCATGACATGTGAATTCTAGGAAGTGCCTATATGATGCATGAGATGGCATACCCTCATCTCATCAGGTTGCAACAAAAATAGAACCTCAATAATATCAATGATAATAGCACAATACAGGTGAGTCACCTAATGGTGAAAATTAAATCAACTGAAAAATTGAAAACCTGAAAAATTGCAATAAACGAGGTAGATTGACTTTTCCCTATACACAGGTTATATAATCCAAGAAATAGCTTATTACCAAGTACATATTCCTTCATATCCTAGGATAATTTCTCCAAACAGTAAGTCAAGATAAAAGAGACCCTCTGATACCACTTTGTAACATCCCGGTTCTGGAAGCCACCCAGAGTCTCCATTTACCTAGTTTGTCATGTGACCTCAAGCGCATTACCCCAAAGGCAGAGGCTTCCAACTAGCAACGATGGCCTAGGCTGTGATAGTGGGGTAACTATACCCTCATTAACAGAGTAACACATGGGAAGAGAAAAAAATATACAATAACAGAAGCCGTAAATATCCAACAAAAGTAAAAATGAGAGGACTGAAATAATAAACAACTGTAGCATATATATATATATATATATATATATATATAATGATTCATGATACATATGTCTCGGAAAACCTCCAGACAAGTCACAATGCTGAATAAAAACAGTATTAAACCCAAATACAAAAGAAACAGATAACAGCTCATCAACATCTAAAGCATAATCTTGGTCCCAATGCTCTCCAGCTCCACAACATGTCTAGTATTTGAAGTAGAAGGGTGCATGACCTTGTCTATACCTACAGCAATATAATCTGTTTGGGACTAAAAGAATGGCCCAAATAGGGTGTGAGACTAAATCCCAGTAGGCAATGACCACAATATATATTCCTAATAGTCAGTGAATATATTTCATGTAAATGTACAGAAACCAGTAAAAATAAAAGTACACAATAGTAAACAATCCACAATTTCAATATCAAGAAACAACTATCCAAGAATATAGAAACAAATATGTAACCCTCTGGGGAGTACCAACAACCTATCCTCTCTGGTCATACCTAGCAACATAAGAAAGCTTCTAACAAATTGGTAACCCTCTGGGAAGTGCCCACAACCTATCCCCTCTGGTCCGACCTATCAGGTACATGTGACCTTCTGGGTAGTACACTCGGTCTAACCCCTGTGGTTCACCATAAGCATAGAATCTCTAAGGAAGCACTCACAATCAATACCCCCAATAGTCTTGTATTGTATGTAATGGAACTCTAGGGAAGCACATATGTCACATTTCCTTTGTGGCACACTTTAAGGAACTATAGAATCTATGGGGAAGCACTCAATGATAGATTACCCATGTGGTCTCACATAGTAAATTATAAGACACTCTGGAGAAGCCCTTACATCCATTCTCCCTATGGTCTACTACACCAGGTTCGAATGGCTCAGTGTAATTCAAAAAAGTATAGAAACTCATATCATCCAAAGTAAACCTCATGAAATACTTGGAATGCAGTCGACAACATACTACCATGTCAGATAAACAAAATCAATTGATACTCAAGCTACCAAACATCCCAAAATCCGGAAAAAGCCACAAAAATGCCTTATATCCCATTCCCTAACATCCACAAGGCTAAAAAATAACACCCAAGGCAACCATAACACTGGATCTAAACAAAATTGGTGAAGATCTAGAAAAACAAGGGAGGGAGAGAGATGTAGATCAAGAGGAAAACACAAATAAAACAAGATGAGATTCTTACCTGGGAGAAACCACCTTCAAACCACCTTGAAAACCCTTCTATTTTCTTCCAAAAAAAGCAAAGGAGCTCCCCCAACCTCTGAAAATTGAAACACCTGTGTGAGCCATGAGTGGGGGGAAGAATTGTAGAGGAAAGGGAAATTGCAAGTGGATTGGGACTTAAAACCCTAAATTTACGTGGCCTCACTGTTACCCCTCATGGTTTGGAAAACCGTGCACCAACCGTATCGTTTCCACTATGTCACCCAGGTACTTCGTACGACATTCCCGCACGGTTTGACAAATCATGCATAACCCATGTGGATCCCATTGTTAAGGGAGCACAGTTTCCTGGGCTGGCTGCACGGTTTTTTCGAACCGTTCTCCAACCATGAACCCCGGTACAACCTCCTGAAAAACCAATTTTTCTAAAAAACGTCCAAAAAAGGAAAATATACCTGAAAATAAGGTCCTGGTTCTCAGTGAGTGCCTCAATTTACATGGCCGGTGATTATGTGCAACTGAGAAAAACCAACTTGAAAAAGGGAATACTAAAAACAATTTAGACAAATGAATTTCATATTTTACATATCTACATCATTAGGGACATGATTATCCATATGAAAACATTAACACGTTTTCCTTATAATAAAAATGAGAATGATGATGTGATATATTGAATATAAATTTTTATAGTAACTAATATTTATTCCTTAAATTTTTTATGATATGATACATTTATATAGTGAAGAATGTGTATACAACATTTGACGAACACTCCATGCATGGGGTATCTAAAACATTTCTTGTATAATAGGTGGAAGGGATGTGGGAATAAATGAAGTTGAAAATATGAAATGATGATTTGTGTTATATAAGTTTCATATATTAATTTATAAAATACCCTCAATTCAATAAACATTTCATGCCCCTCCTCAATGTATTTTATAAATAGATAGGCTGAGGTGGATATTCATGGGACGTAGTGCACCATCCTTAAACAACTATAAGGGTAGACTTCCATATTAAAGAGTTCCCTTTACTAGTTATCAGATCCACATGAATAATGTGCTGTAATATATTTTGGAATATGAGTACACAATTAATATATGGTCCTTGGATATACCATAGTGTGTGTAAAATATTTAAAAGTTTTTTGGATTTCATTTTCTTTTGTTACCTTACATGAATTATATTTATATTTATATAGAACCGTTAATAAATTGAATACTAGTTTATTATATGAAATGAAAAATATATAACATTTAACATTAATAAAGGAAATATCTCAAATTAGTATTCACCATAATTAACCCTCATCCCTTAAGGATGTCTGAGCCTTTACATGGACCTAGGTGGTTCTAAACTGAATCAAGTAGGTGGTGTTTTTCGATCAATTGGAATCAACTTACACATTATTATGATTACTTTTTTATACTATCCTATACAAAAAAAATTATTTTATGAAAATTAAATGTAATGCCTGACTAACATCCTTATTTTCTATACATTTATTTACTTGTATTATCATATAAATTTTTTTATATTTATGGATTTTTATATTTTATGTTTAGTGGAGATAAATATTCATTAGTGTAGGATTGATGTATTTAAAAGTAAAATAAATAAAAAATTAACTAATTTAACCAATAAATTGTCTCGAGTGTTTCTTGTTTTGTTTGTTATAATCATTAAAAAAATTAATGTGTTAACATCAATATTTATTACATTCATTTGTCTATAATGAAATTTTATAACTGGATTTATTAATCTATGATAATTGATCAATGTTATTGGTAAATTTTTTATTTCTATATCTATAAATAAATGAGTATTATATATAGATGTTGTATTCAATATCTAGGTATAGTCAATGATGGTGTTAATTTTTTATGTCAATAGTTTGAGAAATTATTAATTTTGTGTTATTTTTATTTATATTATAAATATCTTATTAAATATTCCCATTAACCTATCTATGACAAAGAAGTTATCTCTTTTGACATGAAAGAAATTTTAATTGATGTAAATATATTATACATCATGAGTTTTTCTAAAATTTGTGTTTTCTTAATATTAAAAGTACATGATCATTAATTTGGAATAATTTTGGATTGGTTTATATGATTGTAATTATTTTCTAACAATTTTGTGACCTTTATAAAAACATATATTTATTTAAATATAGGGATTTGTGAAACAACACACAAACTATGACGATATATAGTTTTATAGTTTTTAATTATATTTAACGGATTTTATTTTATCTTTATTAATATTGGCCATTAAGTTTTTTTATTGAAAATTATGAAGCATTTTGTATAAAAATTATCGAGAAAGATATACTTCTTTAAATTGAGACACTTATGTTGAATTGAAAATAATAAAATAAATTGTTATGTGCTTAAAATGACCTCATAATAAAAAATCTAATAACCTTATTTACCTATCATTAGATATACCTGTTTTTTCATATCATTATATTTAATGAATTAAGAATTATAAAATATATATTCCTATGTTTTCTATAAATATATAAAATGAATAATTATTATTTATTAAAATTTCATACCTAGTGTATTTATTAATAAATTTTATGGTGGATTTAGATAAAAACTAAATAATAAATAATTATTCATTTTTTATTAATAATAAATTATCCTTTAAGGGTAATGATTTTGGTATTGGTTTTTAATCCTATAGTGAGTTATCATATATTTTTACCGATACAATTATTATTTACATTTTATATGAGTTATATTCTACCATCATCATTGAATTTTTAATTTAATGTTTAATTTTATTCATTATATTAACATATGTTTTAGATTGAATTTTTACTAGATTCGATTTTTTATAGAAGGATAAAATTTTTATATGCCATGGGCAGTACACCCGATTTTAAGTCACTACCCTTTTATCTAGGTATTTTAATTTTGTAAATTGTTTTGATGATATATGGAAGAGTATAAAAGACTTTTGGATTGCTTTTGGGGAGTTTTTTGAGGATCATGGTTTGAGTAGAGTTAGTAGAAATCATGAAAATCCTAAAGAGAAATGTACAATGTGATGTAGTGGGATCAGGATGAGTCCATGGTTAGGTGACCAGTTAAGACATACCATGTTTCCACCAAGGATGAAAATGTGTTTTTGAAATAGTGGAATTTTTTATTGTAGGAAAACATGTTTTAAACTATTTTGGCCATATATGCGTGGTGATTCATGAGGAAAAGGCTTATCCATAGTTAACACATGACATTCCTAACTAAGTGAGATAATCATGCAAGACAAAATGTTAGATCCTAAGATTCTGGATATAACTAATATTATCCCCTCAACCCCCCAATTTAGGTTTCTCTCCTCTTAAATACCATGGAGACATTTCCCTTTGATTCAGGGGTGATACATTTGAAAATCATGGTTTGTTAAATCCCATATTCTTCGGTAAGTTTCTATTATTCATTTTTTTCATTATGTATATTTGTGTTACCACTATTGGATTCAATGATCTAATCCATTAGAAATAAATCTATCTTATTTGATTCTAATCATGATGTGATTTTTCTATGTTGATGTTAGGGAACAAGATCTCAAGTGAGTGTTTGGAGTTTCATCTTGGTTTTGTTTGAGTATTTATGTCTTTATTCATTTTGATCAAAGTTTTAGAGGTAGGTGTCTTTACTCTCGACTCCTATTTTTATAAATTGAAGGCTTGGTATCAGATTTTTTTAATTAATTGAATTTTTTATTGAATTATTATTAAATTCTCGGAAAAAAATCATTCTTTGGTGATGATTTTAGAAATTATGAAATTATTGTGCAGTGTGATCTGTTGGATGATTTGGAAATGACGAATTTAAAAATTATTTTTTGGATGGATTATTGGAAAAATGATTTGTGGAAATATTTCAATAAGAATATTTTATTATTATTAAATTTGTTTTGGAACATTTGGTTTGGCATGGTTTTTGTATAATGGTTTGCATGTGATCATCTGCGTTGATGTGAACCTGTTGAAGGGGAACGTTCTATTAGGGAATTGGTATATGGTTACCTTGAGGATACTTGGTAGATATATGAGAGATATATCATTATTATGGAACTATCTCATATTTAGGAATGTGTAGATTTCTATATTTTTTTTATAAGAATGACTTCATCCAAATGTATCATGAAATGGTTTGAAGGACATGTTTGGTTGTTTTCCACGAAAATTTCTTTTAGGATAAATTGTTTGGATTTTATATACAATGATTATATATTATAATGGGTTTATTTAAATTATAGTATATAAAATTTATAACATGATATATCATAGTTTCTTGATTTTGAGAATTCATTTGGGAAGACCCTGTTGAATTTTCTTATACAACCCATGCTTGGGTAGTTTAGTGTATTTGAAGATATTTTTTATGAAGTTATAGGTAACAGAATGTATCTCATTTATTTATTGATGCATAAAAATACATAGAGATGTAATGTGGAGTTATATATTTGAGAATATTGGGATATTTTGAGTTTATGTGTTAGGGGTCTTTGAGTTTTTTTAGTTTTGTCATCAAACTTTTATTTATATTTTTCTACTTTAGATTCTGCTTTATAATATGATATATTATATGTTTGTAGTTTTATTATTGTCAGTTTGGTAGTATATTGAGTTTTATTACATTATTATCATGTATAATATAGTATTTTTTGTTTATGCAGTTTTTGGTTGTACTTTTTTTATGTTCAAATGGAAAATCATTCCCCAAATATTAACGAATTCCTTTGCATTTATTCTATGGCTTTGTCATCCCGCAGGTGTCTTCTTAGGACTTTTATGATTTTTTCATAAAAATCATTCAATTTTTAGGGGAGGGATAGTACAAATTTTATCAATCTTGTGTTGTCCAAATATTGTGGGAAAACTAGTATCAGTTTATTGGTTCATTTAGAATTAGTTTTGATTGTCTTTGAGTTGAAAATCATTCTAGATTAGTCCTTGAGTTGGGATTGTAGAAAAGATTAGGATTGATATAAATATAAATGTATATCATGAAAAGACATAGATATCCTATTCATGATGAACCTAATCTTTTCCGTGAGTTGGGTACATATTTTTTTGGAGACACTTGTAGGTTTGTAAGCTAATTGTCATGATATTAGCCAATGAGAAGAGCATGACATGAATTGTTAAAATTAACTTCCCACCTGGATTTCATATTTCACTTTGTGTAATTATTTATGATTTTGATCCCAAAAAAATATTTTTTTAAAAAGTATTGGAATTTTTTTTGAATTGTCAGATTTGGAAAATGAAATGACAACAGTATTTTTAAAATGATATAGTATTCAAAAACATGGTACAATTTAAAAATTTTATTTCAAAATGTAATGTGTAGAATTTTGGTAAATAATTTTTGTGATAGTCAAGATATTGTGAATTTGACATTTTTTCTTTCAGTTTTTGGAGATTAATAAATAGGGAATTTTGTTTTGGTTATTGAAAATGGAACATGGTAGGCAATATAGAAACCAAACAGTATAAGATATAGATATTGTGGTTTCACCTATGGTACAGGTGAACCAGAAGCTGGTTCAAAGAATTTTCCAAGACATTTAGTCCTTGGATACTAGGAACATGAGGGATAAACCAATATAAGTGGATAATCCCTTATAGATCTAGTAGAAGAATCTAAAAATATTTTGAGGTTGTTTAAAATTAGAGAAGGTAGTGGTGTGGTTGAGTATAAAGAATCAAATATTTGATTTCATTAGCACACCAATTGTAACGACCTGAAAATTTTGAATAAAATTAGTTTCCTAACTTTTTGGGTAATTTTATTTTATACTCAAAAAAACTATTTCATCAAATAAAATGATTATAAATAAAATATGATCGTTGGGTTTCGACTGTTATAAGACCATTGGTCAATATGACTATCGGAAACTAAATGTTTCAATTAATGACTATAAATACAAGTGATCCTGATTAATTAATTTATAAAGAATATTTGATGGCCCCATCCAGTAGTCTCGGGCCGATCAAAGCCCATCTGACATAACATGGGAAGGAGGTTTCACCATTGGGCTTTGCTCTAGACCAAACCCAAGACAATCTTCATCGTGTGAAGCTAGAATGGAATTGACTTCGCGAGAAGTTCAAGCTGAAAGAAATAACTACTCGGGCAATGTTGGCTGAGCCTCCCCAAGAGTCCCTCACCTTATCACACCATACACTTAGGTCATATGCTGGGGTCATAAGGGGATATGTAACAAGACCATAGCTAATCTTTGTAATCCATTGAGATAAATAAAATTCTGATTTCTTCTTATGATGAAGTTTGTGAATTTTCAAATGTCCGAATAAATATAGTATACATATTATTGATGAATTTTAGAAGGAGGATATTTTAAAATATTTATGTAAACCATAAATATTTAAAAATTTGTAATTAATTTCAAAAAATGGTCTTCTATAGTTGTGTTCAGTATAAAATTTGGAGTCTAATAAGATCAACTTAATTTTTGATGAATAGTAAATTATGAATAGTGATTTTATGCTTAGGATTAGTAATGTGACCAAATGGATTAGTAATCTCACTTAAAGAAAGTATTAATATAATTTAGGCACCTCGATTAAGTAATGTGATTCAATAAAATAGATAAATGACTGTTTTAGAATATATTAGTCATGTATGAGTTTATTCGAGTGAATAGAGTTTTTTATTTAAAAATTAAATTAAAAATATTTTGAAAATTATTTTCATAAAATGGAGTTCATTTTTGAAATCATAGCATCAATATTTGGGTATGGTGAATTTTTTGGATTTTTCTGAAACAGACAAATTTTAGGTGAATAGTGTTTTTCTTTAAAAATTAAATTAAAATTATTCTGAAAATTATTTTCATAAAATGGAGTTCATTTTTGAAATCATAGCATCGATATTTGGTTATGGTAAAATTTTGGTATATTTCTGAGAATGTTGAATTATCGGTGAATAGTGAAAATACAGTTTTTGAGTTTTGGGTGTTTAAGGACATCATTTAGGATATAATAATTATGAAATAATTTTGTTCGACTTATGAATAGTAAGATAATGTATTAGGTTTCCCATGTGTCCAATACCATGGGCAAATAAATGGGCAAGCCCATAGTTTTCGCAATACCACCAATTTGGTGTCCCTTGGCAATTATTTCTTTGTCCCCTCACTTCTCCTATAAATACCAAGCCTTTATCTCATTAATTTCATTTCCCAAAACTCCAAAACGAAGTTCTAGTCTCTCTATCTCTAAATTATTCCTCCCAATGTTCCCTCAAGCCTCCCAATGTCCCGACCAACAAGCATTCAAAGTTACTCTTCAAAGTAAGGGATCTTACCTCTCCCTTTCTTTTCAAGTACTCTTTTGTAGGTCATTTCATTTAAGTCCCATGTTATTATTTTGGGGGATATTATTTTATATTACTCTTCATTCTATTTTCATGATCATGTTATGATATATCCCCTCTTACTCTCATCATTTCTTTTTTGAAATTTTTATGTGGCACCGTTAGGTTGCCGAAATTTTGTAAGAGATTCTTCCACCCTTTTCATTTTTCAAGTTCTATTTTCAGGTCATTCCATTCAAGTTCCTTTTCTTATGTTGGGGTATGATATTATATATCTATAATAATATCCTATTAATGTTCATATTATTAGATACCCTATTTGAACTCATCAATTCATTTTTTTATGTTATAACTAACGCTGTTAGGCTGCTGAATTTTTATAAGATAAATCTTATTTTTGTCTTCCTTTGATGTTCTTCATTTCATATGTTATATCTATAAAATTTTATTACCATGTTCATCAATAATTTATATTCTATCCCCATACTTTTTTATGGATCATTTATGAGTGGTTCATCCAAATCCTCTATCTTTTTAATGTTTTCTAAAACCTGGTAACATAGCTATTATGCTGCATAATTTTCGACTCAAAATGTCATTCTCTTTTTCTGAAATTCATTTATTTTATTATGTGAATATTAAAATATCATTCTTCTACAGAGGTATTCATATATATATCAAAATGTTCTATTTTAAATATTGTATTTACATACATGAAATCTGCTTTCCTTTTCCGTGGGTTTAAAGTGACATAAAGATCATGCCTTTAAAGCAGTTTTTAAAACATTATGATTATGAAATGAAACCCATTTCTATTATTCTATATGGGTTATTTATGAAATTTGGATGATGATACATGTGGCTCACATGATAATAAAGAAAAATTAAGGGTGCGCCCTGATAGCACTCCAATGCATTGGGTAAATACATAATCTATAGAGATGACCATTTTAACGATACCTTGGTGAATAACCTTGGTAAATTTTTAATGAAACCTTGGGGATGGACCATGGTGATATGGAAATGATTGTCTATATTAAATTTTGTATCCACATATTCATGTTATGAAACACGTTATTTTTAATATTATTTGCCTCATTATCTCTTTATCGTTTTTAAAGTTATTTCTCATGAATTTATTGATGTATCTCACGGTCACATGTAAAATGTTTCTCTTGTTTCCCTTACTGGGGCTTCTGATCACCCTTTCCTTTGATGTATGCTCCCAGGTTTTGAGATGTTGTAATTAACATAGGATGAACAAATGAAGAAGCCTTTAAATTGTTTAAAAAGAATGTTTTATGTCATCACGTATTATGTTCCTCATTTCTAAGACACTAGAAATTAAAGATCCTATGTTCGTAAAATGTTGTGAAAAGTTATGTATAAAAATGTGGGTTATCGTAGTTGGTATCAATTTATAGTTTAGTTATTTATGGAAATTAGGATATGAAAACTTTAAAAATAACCCTAGAAAAAATTTTAAAAATAGAAAATATTCCTTGTTTTTTTGTGAGTATTGAGTAAGTGGTTTATCATGATAATATATCCATGTCTGGATACGAGCAGGTAGAGGTGGCTCTAGCACAGATGTACATAGGGGTAAAACCCAAAAACACCACTTTGAGCTAGATTCAAACGAGAACCGGTACACGACAACGGGCCTTGGTGCACTCTTGGTTATGATACTCCCGGGGGATTTGTCTAGTTAATCGCAATATTTTTATGAATCATTATGAAGGAATTATAGAAAAATGTAATTTTCTAAGAATGAAGTTTATGAAAAAAATCATTTTTAGTTAAAAGATTTGTAAATGAAATAAGATTATCATGAAGGATCTATTCTTTTAGAAAATGTCCCCATCATCTAGGAATATGTTGACGTATTTCATGAGGAGTTAGCTAGACCTCCCCCAGAAAGAGAGGTAGAGTTCTCCATTGAACGTGTACCTGGATCACATCCGATGTCAAATACCCCCTATTAGATGGAAAATTTAAAGATAGAGAAATTAAAGAACCAACTCTGAGATCTTTTGGAGAATGGGTTTATCTGACCAGGTGTGTCTCCTTGGGGAGCACCAGTTCTCTTTGTGAATAAGAAGGATGGATCGATGTAGCTATTCATTGATTATAGAGAACGTAATGGGATCACTGTAATGAAAAATATTCTATTCTATGAATTGATGACTTTTTTGACCAACTTCCTGGGGCTCAATTCTTCTCTAAGATTTATCTTCATTCTGGTTATCATCAATTGAGGTTGAAGAATGATGATATTTGAAAAACTACCTTCCGATCAAGATATGGGCCTTATGAGTTTGTTGTTATTCCCTTCAGACTGACTAATGCACCATCTATTTTTATAGACCAAGGATAAGTTGATTATGGAAACTTATGTTTTATCAAATTGATATTATTTGTATGTAAAAATGATTTTGTGATTAAATGATAAAGGTTATTTTGGATGATGTTTTCTTTTTTGGAATACTTTATTCCTAAGGAAAATAAAATACTACAAGATTTAAATTGAGGAGGAATGGTTCATTTTTTATTTATTTATTGTGGACATATGGTGATTTGAGTTATTTTCAGAAAAAGATGGACCTAGCATAGAGAATATATGTATAGGTTAATTACACTTTAGTATGAGACTTTAATAGTAGTCGATGTTATTTGGATATAAATTTTCAGATTTATTTGAGAAGACTATGTGATAAAATCCTTCTGAGTTTTGTGTTCCAATCTTAGTTTGGATTATTCTGAAAAATTTTAAGGATAGTTGTGTACTGATTTGTCTTTCTAGAACATTGGGTACATTGGTTGAATTTTTGAGATTAATAGTCATATTTCTTTTTATAAAGGATTATCCTTTTTGGGGATTATAGGATCCCGTACTAACCTTTTTAGTTTTAGTTGATGACAAAATACAAGGGAAAAATTTAGATATTATTTTGTGGATTATGTGATTATCTAGAAGATGAATCTTGTGCTTTTAATGAGACCAAGTCTTTTTTGAATGCTCATTGTTTGAAGAAAAGATTAGTCTTGGTGGAAACTTATTAAAGGATGAAACTCTACTTGATGGTAAATATATTTCCATATTATTTTATTCTATGTAGTAAATTAATTCTTCAAAATTATGAAAATGAACGTAAAACAAAAACATTTTTGGTTTACGTTTCCTATATGGTAGTCAAATACCATTAAACACATCTTATTTTTGTGATCTTCTAATGTCTAATTTTCTCCTAATCATATTTTCTATCACTCTCCATCAGAACATGACCCTTTGTATTCCCTTCCATATCCATGTTTTTCTACATGGAATTTTAGTATGAGTTTACTCGGGTGACCTTTGTACTTCCCTTCCTTTTGTTTAAAGTAATAGTTTTACTGAATCTTTTTCTGATGTGGGACATTCAATGAAATTTCCAGGACCAATTTTAAAATTGCGAGGTCGCAATTTCAAAAGGGGGAATATTTCAATGACATGAAATTTTGAATAAATTTCATTACCTACCTTTGTGTGTTATTTTATTTTATACCAAACAAAACTATTTCATTTAATAAAATGAGTATTATTAAAATAAGACTGTTGGGTTTCGACTGTTATATAACCATTGGTCAATATGAGTGTTGGAAACTAAATTTTGTGATTATTGTCTATAAATACAACTAATATTCATTAATTAATATAGAAAAAAGATTCGATGGCCCCATCCAGTAGTCTCGGGCCGATTGAAGTTCATCTGACAGAACTCAGGAAGGAGGTAGCACCTTGGGGATTCTCTCTTGATCAAAACCAAGCCGAACATCATCGTGTGAAGCTGGAACTGAATCTCCTTCACGAGAAGTTCAAGATGATATAATTTACTACTCGGGCAATGTCGGTCGAGCCACCCTAGGATTCTATCACCTTAACACACCTTCCACTTAGGTCTTATGTTGGGGTTATAAGGGGCTATGTAACAAGACCGTAGCAACTATGTGTAATCCTTTGAGATAAATAAAATTGTGATTTCTTCTTATGAGGAGGTTTGTGAATGTTCAAATGTCCAAATAAATATTGTATACATATTTTTTGATGAATTTTAGAAAAATGATACTTTAAAATATTTATGTAAAGCTTAAATAATTAAAAATCTGTAATTATTTTCAATAAATGGTCTTTTACAGTTGTGTTCTGTGTGAAATTTAGAGTCTAATATGATCAACTTAATTTTTGATGAATAGTAATGTATGAATAGTGATTTTACGCTTAGGGTTATTATTGTGACCAAATGGAGTAGTAATTTCACATAAAGAATGTATTAATATAATTTAGTCCCCTTGATTAAGTAATACTATTCAATAAATTATGTAAATGTTTGTTTCCAAAATTATTTGTCAATTATTTGTTTTTTCGAGTGATTTTTTTTTGAAAATTAAATTAAAATATTTATAAAATTATCTTCATAAAATTGAGTTCATTTTGGAATCAGAGCATCGATATTTGGTGAAGGTGAATTTTTGAGATTTTTTTGAAATAATTTAATTTTTGGTGAATAATGTTTTTATTTAAAAACTAAATTAAAAATATTTAGAAAATTATTTTCATAAAATGGAGTTCATTTTTGAAATCATATCATCAATATTTGGTTAAGGTGAATTTTTGAGATTTTTTTGAAATAATTGAATTTTTGGGGAATAGTGTTTTTATTTAAAAACTAAATTAAAAATATTTAGAAAATTATTTTCATATAATGGAGTTCAGTTTTGAAATCATAGCATCAATATTTGGTTAAGGTGAGATTTTGGGATTTTTCTGAGAAAGTTGAATTTTTGGTGAATAGTGCAAATACGGTTTTTAAGTTTCAGGTGTTTAATGACATAATTAAGGTTGTAATAATTATTAAATAATTCTGGTAAATTGATGAATAGTAAGATAAGTTATGAGGTGTCTCTAGTGGCCAATACCATAGGAAAATATCAGGGGAAAGTCCATGGTTTTCCCAATACCACCAATGAGGTGTCCCCTTGGAAATTAATGCTTTGTCCCCTCACTTTTCCTATAAATACCATGCCTTTCTCTCATTAATATCATTTCCAAATACCTCCCACTATGATCTGGTCCATATACTTCTCACAGAGTCCTCCAAATGTTCCCTCAAGCCTCCCATGTTCCTGACCTTCAAGCTTTCGAAGTTACTCTTCAAGGTAAGGGATCCTACCTCTCTCTTTCTTTTCAAATACTCTTTTTTATTTCATTTCATTTAACCCAGATGTTATTAGTTTGGGGGATGTTATTTTATATTCCTATTATGATCCTTTTCATGTTCATATTATGATAGATCGTCTCTTACCTTCATCATTTCATTTTATTAATGTTTATGTGGCATTGATAGGTTGCCAAATTTTTTGTAAGGGATTATTCAACCCTTCTCAATTTTCATGTTCTATTTTCATGTCATTTCATTCATTCTCTTTTCCTATGTTGGGGTATGATCTTATATATCTATCATACTTAACATTCTATGTTCATATGACTAGAGACCCTATTTGATCTCATAAATTCATTTTTTGATGTTTTAAGTAACGTTGTTAGGCTGCTGAATTTTCATAAGAGATATATTATTTTTGTCTTCCTTTCAAGTTGATCATTTCATATGTTATATAATTAAAATAACATTACCATGTTCTTAAATACATTATATTATGTTCCCTTACTATTTTATGGATAATTTATGAGTTGGTGACCCATGTAACCTATCTTTTCAATGTTTTCTAAAACCCTATATCACAGTTGTTATGCTGCAGAATTTTCATCTCAAAATGTATTTCTCTTTTTGTCAAATTATTTTATTTTATTAAATTAATACTCAAAGATAATTATTCTACATGATTATTCATATATATATCAAAATGTTCAATTTGAATTCTGAGATTTACGTACATGAAACCCTCTTTCCATTTCCATGGGTTTAATGTTCCGTAAAGATCATGTCTTTAAAGCAGTTTTTAAAACGTTATGATTATGAAATGAAACCAATTTATTTTATTCTATATGGGTTATTTATGATGTTTTGATGATGATATATGTGGCTCACATGATAATAAAGACAAATTAATGGTGGTCCCTAATAGCGCTCCAATACATTGGATAAAGAATTAATCTCTAGAGATGACCATTTTAACGATACCTTGGTGAATAACCATGGTAAATTTTTAATGACACCTTGGGGATGTACCTTGGTAATACTGAAATGATTGTCTATGTTAAATGTTTTACCCACATCTTCAAGTTATTTAACATGTTATTTTTATTATGATATGCCTCATGATATCTTTCTCTTTTTTAAAAGTAATTTTTCATGACTTTATTGATGTATCTCAAGTTCACATGTAAAATGTTTCCCTTATTTCCCTTAATAGGCCTTCTGCTCAACCTTTCCTTTGATGTATGCTCCTATGTTATGAGATTCTATAATGAACATAGGATGAACAAATGAAGAATCCTTTAAAATGTTTAAGAACAATGTTTTATCTCGTCATGTATTATATTCTTGATTTCCAAGATGCTAGACATTAACAATCCTTTATTTGTAAAATGTAATGAAAAGTTATGTATAAAAAGGCGGGTTGTCATAGAAACAAATATGAAATTGAATTTGAAATAGTATATTATGGATGATCAGGCACACCAGTGGTGGGATTTAGTAGTTCATACTAAATTAGACCAAGGAATTACATGGGAGGATTATTAATAATTGTTCTACAAACAATTCTATCCTCATATGATAAAGTTTCTAGAACAATGTAATATTATCATTGTAAGTTATGAAAATATATTATTGATAGATAATTCTATTAAAATTAAGAATTTATACATTTTTTCACATTTAGTTTCTAATATTGTACCCTTGAAGGGACACATTTTGAATCAATGATGTGGTAGAAATTCAATCAATGATTATTATGCATTACAGAACGAATTATATAGAGATATTCAATATAGTGATGGTGGAATAAATGTACATTTAATAGATACATTTGTAGTTATATTTTTGAAACATAGAATAAATGGTGGTAAATCTAATGATAGTAATAAGGGGAAGAGTTAAATAAATTTCCAAGATTGGAGTATTTCATAGAATCAAACAGAAGTATTAGTAAATCTTCCACCAAAAACTTAGGCTAATAATGGAAGTTTTTATTGTGGTTCATTCGAACACATGAATAGATATTGAGAAAAATAACCTAGGTAATGACAATTTTGAAATAAAATGTCGCATATTCATCATTATTGATGTTGTGCTCTATGGCCAAGTGTTCAAGAGACATATCTTGTTTCTAAAACATTGTATAATTATACAGGATGAGGGTAGATGAATATGTCTCATAAAAAAACCATGGTATCCATGAAAATTTTAGGAATATCATAACTCCACATGAAATGAAATATCAATTTGTCAATAATATCAGAGTGCAGTGAATAAGCAATTATTTAGAGAGGAGAAAGTTGTTGTGGATGTTAAATATAGACACTTAAATTGAGAGATATATTTCTTTTTAATATTAACGTTAAGAAATATTTTTATGGGTTAATCCAAATATTTTATTAATTCTCTTAATGTTGATATTATTAGATTATATTTTGTGACGATGCCTTCCATTTTAAAACCTCTTACTTCTCTTGGTCAAAGAGATTGTCGAGCCGATATAGAAAAATAATGTTCTAAAACTATTGATAGAGATGATTTGATATAGTAATTCTATATTCTTGATTTGTATGTCTAGTAAATAATCCTTAGTATGGATTGGTTGACAACATTTAGATCTCATATCCACTGTTATACCAGAATGGTTAGTAATACAACTGATGATTTCATAGAATATATCTTTTGGGGTAATAGAATTGTAATGGAAGATGAAATATGATTTTTGGATCTTGAATATGGACCTTTCTCATACCCTTTGGTTCATTTAACCTTTTAATCAATAGATTAGATCAATAATTGTGGTTTTTCTAACAGTTTTGTATCTGTTAGTTGATGTTTTTCCTCAAAATTTCTCAGGGTTTCCTCCCACAAGATAAGTTGATTTTACAATTCATCATCATATGTGGACCAATAATATTTAATATTTTAAATTATTATATGGATCCAATTTATTTAATGGAATTTAAAATCTATTTGTAATAGTTGAAATGAAATGGGTTCATTTGACAGAGTACATTCTCGTGGACATCACTATACTTATTTGTTAAAATATTGGAGATAACTCTTCAGTTGTGTGTGGATAATTGTATTCATAACAAGGTTTTGATAAATAATTATTATCCATTAAAATTAATTGATTATTTGTTCAATCAATTGAGGGTATCCCATTGTTTCGCTAAAAAAAATTTGATCAATATATCACCAACTATGCGGTTGCAAAGATGATATTCCGAAAACAGCTTTCGTAAGAAGATATTACCATTACGATTATGTGGTTATTGTTTTTGTTATAATTAATTCCCTATAAATAATTATGTAATTGATGTATTGGATATTTTAGAGGTAACTAGATTCTTTTGTGGTGTGGTTTTTTGATGACACATTTATGTATTCAATGGAAAGGGTTGAACATGCACAACACATGGTGAAAGAGATGAAAATTTTGTAGGATCATCATATGTATTCAAGATTCTCAAAGTGAGTTTTTTGGATATACAATCTACGCTTACATGGACATTTTTTCATTGAAATAGGTGTTTTTGTGGATCCATAATAGATAGAGGTGGTTTTCTTTTGGAAACCATCAAATATTGTCTTTGAGATTTGTAGTTTCCTTGGTTAAGTTAGTTATTACTGATGTATTATTCATGATTAATCACAATTAGATTCACCAATTAATTATTTGAAAAAGAAATATGTTACATTATTAGGGAATGAAGAAAGTTAGAAGTATTTTTATGAGATAAATGTTTTCCTTCCATAAGCACCAATCATGATTTTTCTAGAATCAGGACAAGGGTATGTGGTGGATTGTGAGGCCTCAGGATCTGGGTTTAGATGTTTTCTCATTAATGTAGATCATGTTGTTTTTTATTGTTCATGTAAGTGACATATTCATGAGAAGAAATACCCAACACATGATTTAGAGTTATATTATATAGTTCATGTAATAAAGGAATAGTTTCATTACATCTTTGATGTGAAATTTATAGTGTTTATTGATCCTAAGATATTGAAATATATTTTTACCAAATGGAATTTAAAAAAAATAAAAGGAATTTGGATGGAGTATCTGGAAATTCCTGAATTTTATTTTGAGTGTATCGAGATTAGAGTTAATTCAGTGAAATATGCATTAAGAATAAAATCATATAGTTTTTTGGAAAAAGATGCTTCCAAACAATGAGAGTTGATTTTATTGATAGATGAATTGAACTTGGATTATGAAGTCTGATGTAATGTTGTAGTTTTATTTCATGTTTATTTTGTTCCTAAATTTGTGGATATGGTTAATAAAAGAAAGAAATCAGATTCGAAATATTTTATTATAAAACAAAATTTTAATGATTGGGGGACCATTAGTGGATAGAATTTGAACAAGAGTTCTGTGTTGTGGTTCATAGATTAAATAGTCATACATCTGGTTTGATTGGAAAAACTTCTTCATGCATACCACCATATGAGATGAGATGTTAATCCAAGAATATAGAACATGTGTGAGGACATTGAATAAAATTTTTTTTGGATGGACATAAAAATGAGTGTGAATATGTTTTTTAAAAGATTCCTGATCTTTCAAAAGGTTGTGGAAGAGCACCAATGACAATTGTGTTTGTTGCAGTATTTACATATTCTTGTTTAAAAATGGAACCATGTAGAGTTTTATTTTGTATCATTTCTCCCAATCATAGTTCACAGACATGCTTACATATGGGTAACAGTTGATTGCCTCACAATGTCAGCCTATTTCATCCTTATTCTTCAATATCATATGCTGTCAGAATTTTCTACAATCATTATCTGAGAAGTGTTCATGAGGCTTGTGATACCATTTTTGATAGTATCTGATCAAGAACATAGTTTAATTTATAATATATTTAATGCTTTATAGATGTTTTCTAGGACACAGTTGACTATGAGATTGGTTTATCATCCTTATATGGTTAGTAAATCTGAAAGGATCATACAAACGTTGTAAGAAATACTTCAAGAACGTGTAATAGATTTTAGTTGAGCAAGGGAGGAGAATATAATCTTAGTGGATTTTCATAATAGAGTAGTATTTAGTACTCGATAAATATAGATCCATTTGAAGCTCTATATGTGAATCCTTGTCTCTCTAACATTTTTTGGGTTGAAATATTTGTTACATAACGGGTTGGGTTAATCCTTATATTGAAGAAAATATATAAGACACAAATAATCTCGAAGATAATAGAGATGAATGAGTGTTTTCAAAAAATATATACAGATCAAATTCAGTGACTGTTTTTGTTTTAGGTGAGTTTTCATGTGTTCTTGATCATCTATCTAAGGCATGAACAACATTTTTTGGGTATATAGGAAAGTTATATTATTGATACATTGTCCCTATTTAAATTCTATAACATCTTGGTGAGGTGGAATATAGGTTGGAATTTCCACCATGGTTCAATATAGTGTATAATGTGTTTCATGTATCTCAGATGAATACTTATCATCCTGATCCTGACCTTATGATTATATGGGATCAATTTGACCTAGATTTGGGTGCTTATTTAGTTATTTTTCTTCTATGGATTGAGGATAATAAAGAGAAAATATTGAGTGCACAAACACATAGGTCTAGTGTAGGTTTGTTGGAAACATGGTTAGATTCATAAAGAAACTTGGAAATGGGAAAATGGAATGGTCAAGTAATGGCATAAACTCTTTTAGTTAAATGGTGGTTTTCTATTGGGGGGAGAAAAGAAAATGGTGGGGAGAATTTATAACACCTAATTTCATGTGATAATCCCATAATTTATGTATATTATGTATGTACAGTTTTTGGGGGATGTTTGGGTGATTTTAATGGAATTTTGGAATTTTTTGGCGGCTTTTGTTGAGGTGCGCAGTTTGATAATGGTTAGTAAATACCTTGTAAATCTGATAGAGGACCAGTAAAAGTGTAGTAGTTGGAAAAAGATAAGAGCACATTTTAACCAAACCATGCATCCACCTAGGCGAAACCATTTTTAGGGTAGAGGGATTATTTAAGGTTGGTGCATGGTTTTTATCACAATGTGGGACATTTTTGTGAGGTTATTTGTGAGGTAGAGGAAGGTGCATGGTTATTGAATGGTCTGAATAACTCTGTCATCTTACTATGCATGGACGTTAGTCAGATTTAATATTTTGATACCTACATAGATTATCCACTTAAACCCTTGTTTTCTTTGATTTATGATCCTAACTCGGTTTTATCTCCCCACAAAGTCTATGAAGTCCCTTTCCTTTATTCCAAAGGAGGTCCTATTGAAAATCATTATTCATTAAAACCCATATTCCTTGGTATGTCTTTAGAATGTATTTTTTATCTTAGATAATTTGTTCTTCCTTTTATTGGGTTCATAAACATATTCCTTTGGTGATAGATCTATGTTATTTGATGCTAATCATTATGGTATTTGGCTATATAGATTCTATGAAACAATATCTAAGGTTGTTTTTTGGAGTTTCAAAATAGTTTTGTTAATGAATTTTTTCCATTATTAAATTTATCCATAGTTTCGAAGGTAGGTGGATTTACTCTCAACTCTTCTAATTAGAACATGAAGGCTTGGCTTCAAAATATTTAAATTTCCTAATTTGAATATTAATATTTTTATGCAATTCATGGTAGAAGCCTTATTTTCTGATAGTCTATGAACATATGAAATTTTTGTGAAAAGTGATATGTTGGATGATTTTAAAATTATGATTTTAAAAATTATTGTTTTGTTGGGTTATGGGAAAAAGGATTTATGGAAAGGTTTTTCAAAAAAAAATTATTGAAGCGGTTTTTTCATAATTGGTTTGGTAAGGATTTCTCATAATCAGTCGGTGTGTGTTAATTTTCATTGATGTGACCCTGTGTAAGGGGCGGTTTCCATTGGGGAATTGGTATATAGTTATGCTGTTATGACATGGTAGAAAAATAAGAGACCACTCATGAGTATGGAAATGTCACCAGGGAATGCATGTGTAGATGTGTGGATTTGGGGATTGGAATGTGTTATTCCAAATGGATTGTGAAATGGTTTGAAGGACATGTTTGGTTATTCTCAATGATATCTATTTTGTTTGGATAAATTTTGTCTTTTATATAAACAATCAAAATATTTTAAATTGTTTAAAATAATTTTTTAATATAAACTTTTTGACATGTTCTATCCCAGTTGTATGAGTAAGGAATTCATTTCTGGATAACCTACTGAGTTTTAATACTTACCCCCTTCATGGGAACATTGGTACATTTATAAATATTATTTATCAAGACACATATCAAGAAAAAGTATATCCTTTATATAGAGAGGTATCATGAAACATTGGGTTGTATTTTGGAATTAGATTGTGGATAATATTGGGAGTTCTGAAGTTTATGTTTTTGGGGTTTTTGAGTTTTGTTGGTTTTTTCTTACACTTCATATTCTGATTGTGGTGATTTGATTAAATCATTGTACTTTAATATCAAATATTGTTTTTGTTTTGTTATTTTATGTTTGGAATTAAATTAAATTGCATTACATTATTATCAAGCATCATATAGTATTTGTTTATTATGGTGTTATTAGTTCTGGTTGTTTTTGGTTCAATGGGTAAATAACCCCCCCCCCCCCTCGACTATTAAAAAAGCACATGAAATTTATTTCCTTACTTTGGAATCATGGGGATAACGCATAATGTCTAGTATAAATTCTTCCTCGACTCAAGCCAATGTTGAGGGGTGGAATTTTACATCATGGATTAGATTGATATTTTTTTGATTTGTTCGAGTCCCTAATTAATATCTCTAGGAAATTATTGGATGATTATATATTTTTTTTTATTAAATTTTTATGAATATTTTTTAATCTCACATGATTCAATAACTTGTTAAAATATTGATATAAAATTCCTTGTATTGATATAAATTTATTTTTTCATTTTTTAGACCTTTCGTATAGTGAAGACATAATTCATTCTTCATTGACCAATAGTTGATTAAAACATGTATTAGTTGACAAAAAATATTATAGGAATAATTATTTATGTATGATCGGCTACTAATAGATGGAGAATATTTGAGTATATATTATTTACTAATGTTTTTATTCCTCATAAACTATGATGTTCTAAACATTTAGTGATCAACCAAGGAGTCTCGTGCTTCATTATTTTAACAACTGGATGAAATTTTTAATTTTATTTTTATTCTTTAATTATATTTCCTTTATTATTCAATTATGACACACTCAAAAAATTGATAATGTTTTGGGTAATCATTAATTTTATATTTTTGACACATTTTTTCATGTTTAACTTTATTCCCAACTTTTATTTATATAATAGATAATATCAGTTGATCGAATCCATATGATTGTACAGTAAAATTTTCACTTATAAGCCATGAGATTATATAATAAAACATAAAAAAATATAGAAAATAGATTGGTTATTTGACATCTTTCCTTAATAAGACCAAATATGAAATTGAAAAAATAATTTCATGTGGTTATAAGTGAATTAAATTTAGTTTACATTCAAATATATAGATATATTATAGTTATAACTGAATAATATACTAAATTCTATTTTTAATACTTTAATTAAAAGTTAAAATTATATATATTGATGTGATGATAGATAAATATCAAAGAAACCACCCGTGGTTGATCTCATTAAATATCAAAAATTATGTTTCATTTTATTCTTTTTTATATTTTGTATAATTGGTTTTTTGTTCCAAAATCCATCCATTTCCACTAATTCCTTATCATTAGAAATTTATTTCATTATTTTTTCATTATTTATGGATTCATTGGGATATGTCAATGGATTAATATTAAGATTCAAACATTATAGAAAATTTAAATAATTATGTCATTACAAAAACATGATCACTTTTTGATATAGAATTTATAGATAACTACCATGGAAGGAAATTATATCATATCGATATTTGAATAATAAATTTGATTTCTGGGTTTTTTGGACCATACATGTGTGATATATGTGAAATAAATTAAAAAATAAATAACATAGAATTTTTTTGTAATAAATAATAATTAATAAAATTTAGTAAAAATATATTTCATGTGGTGATAGATATATTTTATGTTATTCATTTGAGTATGAATCACCTGGTTAAATAATTTACATATAATAATGTTCAATATCTATTTCCAATACAAATATTGGCTAAAATTCATTGGTAACATTTGTTAATTAACCCTTTACAACTAATTATCGATTAGTGAAATGGATTCTTTATCTTCATGGACTTCGGATTATTTTCTTACTAATCAAGTGTATGATCAATGTTGTTAGTTTGACAGATTTATATTTTCATATAGAAAAAAAAAATTTAAAAAAATAATGAAAATTAAAAATTTATGTATCATAAAGAATGATATTATGTTATTTGAAATGAAATTTTACAATTTTAAGTATATATTTTTTGTGATCATTTTTAAGCATTTAATGAAATTATATAAGTTTTTGTTTAGATTCATTTAAAACAATATGAAATTTATATGATTAATTCACTTTTATTATCATATAAATTTAAGTAAATATATAATTCTAATTTATATTATAAATTATAATAAAATATAATCATTTTATTTAATGTTAATGAAAATATTAAAAATTAGATGAAACATTTGATTAAAAATAAGAAAAACATATATACAATATAAAAATTGATTTAATTGAAATATTATATATAATAAAATATTTCATGCAATATTGTCATAAATAACTATTTACCATCCCAATAATGTTCTAAATACTAATTATTTCTTTTTTTATTCTACTTAACCAATTTTGTTAGTGGAATTCATCACATTAATTGTTTTCATAATATTTTTGTAAATATTTTAACCTATTTAAAATTAAAATTCATTCACGGTGATAATTAATTATATAGAATAAATCCTTATGAATTAAAAAAATTAATCTGTTAAGCCTAAAAATAAATACTCCTCAGTTAAACTATTCTAATATTTTTCAAATCATTATTACCTTAATATATTTCAGTATACAATAATACAATGGTCCAATTTCATATATAAGAATGACGAACATAGAAAAGATATTGATCATATGATAAAAAAAATTCATCCCATTATATATTAGGACACATCATTATGAATGCATAATTATTGAATCATAGTCTATTGTTATTTTAAATTAATTTATAATTAAATACCTATATCGTAAACATCACATAATGTAGTTCCAAAATTTTATGAATTTACCCAAATTATGAAATTCATTCTAACATGATATTAGTATTATTAGTATAAGATATGTATTTATTGTTATATTAGAGATACACCTCTATTTTTTATTTATATAAATCATATTTTTCATTAGTGTAGAATATGAACCCTTTGATTAGATAACCCATGTAATTATTAACATTTATTCTTAGACTTTTTGGTCACCCTAATTCAACCACACATAGATTAGTTATTACCATCGTTATTAATAACAGGAAAATGACTTTTAAGGAACTACATTTTCTCATGTTATAATATACTAAAATATATTTCCACATGATATGATCCAATGATTAAAATATTGAATTTATTTTAATGGTCATAAATAATGAATACTATTAATGTGAGTCACTTTGAAATAGATGGGGAAATTTATTGAGAGTCTTGTTATAGTATTTTTTTAAAAATAAAAATTCTTATATATATATATAAATACACATCATAGGGTTCTATTAGGGATAAAATGAAATATTTTAGATTTTATAATATAAATATCAATTCATTAATGTGTCCATCCAATATTTACATTAAAATAAATTCATTGGCTAACTCATTGAATCATAAATTATGTAAATATATATCGTATGATTGTTTTTACATAAAATTTTATAAAAACACTCATAATAAATTATTCAATGGGACATATTTATACACCACTCAAAAAATGATTTATATTATCACTCATTTTTCACATTTCTAATGACAGTAGTGTGATAAAATTTTAATAAATAAATGTTATTTTCAAATTTTTAAGAATTCTCTTATGAAACTAAATGTTAATATCTTTTAAATTATAAAAAAAATAAATAAAAATAAAAATATTCAATATAAAGTGTCAATATATATATATATATATATATTTAAATAACATATATAAAAAACACTAATAAGTTTTTAAATTTGTTATTGAAATGAATAAATGTTTTTTTAATTCAATAACCAACATATATTTCACATTTATAAATTTTAAACTAAATAATAATTGTAAAGGTAGTTTTTAAAAAAAAAATTTTAATATTTGAACATTTATTAGAGGAGATATAAATGATAATTAAAAAATTTGTCTTCCAAAAAAAATAGTAGAATAGCTTAAACATGAGAAAGATATATATATATGGAAAATATAGCTTGATAAGCCATTGAAATTCATAAATTTCATTCCATCCAGCAAAAGATAACCCAAAATGGTCACCATAATATATATGCATCACCAAAATAACAAAAAATTTATCACAAAAGAAAACCAAATTAAAATACAAATAACAAAACATTACATATCATTCATAATAAACAAACATATAATTGTTCATCCAATCACATTAAATAATGAACATTTAAAATTTAAAAATAAATAGAAATAAAGGAACGTTACTCAATATCATAATAGTTTCATCACCTCCAAACATCAATGGAGGATTTATTTGATAACAAAAACTAAAATTGAATCACTGCATCAAAATAAAATATTATTTTAGATAGTTCTTAAATCCCAAAATCTCATCGAAAATTCACTTTTTATCAAAAGTGATCACATTTACAAGTTATAAGTTTTTTGAAATATGATTATAAATAGATACACATTACCAACTGTCATAATGGTATTAATTCTGATTTTCTAAAATTATTTGACCTAAAATTTATTCTTAAAAAAATAGATATATCATTAATGATTGATTAAATACAAGCTATGTATTTATTACTAAAAGAATATATCATATAAGAACATAAAACTATAATAATTTTTTGGTATCCTATCATTGTGAATATTTTATTTTTATAAATTGTTTTATGGAAATAGAATAAATTACATACAGTAAAATAAAAAAAATTATATAATATGGACACTAAGGAAAATACATTTTTTCATATTACTAGAGAAGTACTTATTCACAATATTTCTCTAAACACAAAATACAATTTTTTTTTAACATTTGGAAGTCTTTAATATCCTTGGACACATAGGGAACTATATATTTTTAAAATTATTGTTTAGACATTTTAATTGGGTAATAAAATTTAAATTAACTCTTACACGCCTTTATTTTACGTATTTGATAAATTCTAGGACATACAAATAATTAATCAAAACCTTTAGTAATTATTAATCGATAACATAAAATTTCTTTTTTAGTAATTTTTTCTAGATTTGGAACCATAATGGAGAATGATAAAAAAACATAATCATAATGATTTCATTATAAAAATTGTTATATGATAGTGAAATCCTATCATAAAAAATGGTTTATGATTTTAATAACCATGAACACATAACCAATCCTTCTGGGAAGAATATATATTTTTAAACATATGTATTCAATGAGAGAATAAAATAATACAGATAATTATTTGATGAGTTTATTTTCATTACAAAAATTTCTTTTTCCTCGTTCCGTTGGGGTAGTGATTGTCTATGTATTTCTTATCCGGTATTGCTTATAGTTTTTAAGATAATATGAATAATAAGGGATGATAATTAATTAATGAAACAAATTCGGAATCATCACGTAGATTTTTTGGTTGTGTCTTCTATGTTGTATCTTATGGTAAGGATTCTTGGAAATCACCCATAATAATTAATATCAATAATAACATATAAAAATGGAAAATCTTATTTAATTATTAAAAAACATGAAATAATATATTTAATACTAATTTTCAATATATGAATTAAAAGATGATGATAATGTTTTGGATGCGTATCTACCATGAAACACATTTTAATGGTGTTTTTGTCTACTCAAATAACACTTATTTTTTCAAAAACGGTTTTTATATATTCCAAATGTTCATCTGTTCCTTTATAATCAATAGATAATGACAAAATTTGGTGAGTGTCTACAATGATCAGTTTGAGTTTTTTCAATCCTGGACATATCAAACCTCTCCTATTATATGGGGGCTAAGAGAGATTACCACCAACCTAAAAACCAGACAGTTATTTATATATTAAATACATATGGGACAACACTTAGAATAGAGAGAGATAATTTTAGATATATTTCTATAATGATTTTTAAAGTTGAAATAAAGGATACTTTATCCCTCTATTATTCTTTCTCTAAGATATGAGAATCCCAATATGTGATATCAAGGCCATGGTATATCCTAGTTGTGATATAGGAGATGCCAAAATATTTTTAAAATGATAAACATGGATCTGCAATATTATGTGGATCAATGAAGGTTCCATGTATCGAAAATATCCTTGATTTCATTTGTAAGTAAGTGAGTTCTCATGATGAGAACAATAATGGTATAAGATAATTAGATATGGATAATCATAATTTAAGGTGAAGCCTAGATGTATGGTTATTGGTTATAGGGGAGGAAGCTTGGGTGAAATCCTAAATCCCACATTATTTTCATCATGGAATGTTGGTAGAAAATAAAAATTGGATGGAATTATCCTCTTATCATTAACTGTCTTTTCTTTGGAACTTGAAAATAGCTTATGGTTTGGGCCTATAAAGTATAATATAGGAAAAATATGTTCTTCACAAGTAGTATCAAATCTATTAGTGTTTAAATGGATTCAACTATTAGAGGTTTTCTGATGATCGTAAAATTCATGTGGCATGGATTCATGTTTTAGAGGTAGATTCTATATTCTCATTTCATGAAAATTTAAATGTAATAAAAAAAACTAAGCTAAAATGAACACTCTATATGTAGTCATCATTCAAGTAAACATGGAATGTTATTGTACCCACATTCCAATTAAGAAAGAACTCATCTAGTTCTAGTGAAATTGATACTAGTTTATCTATTGTTCCATTTTATTAGCCAATCTTGATCGTTGATAGTTATTTTATCATATAACGATCAACTAGTTACTATTTTTAAAAATATATGATTTGATTCCCATATTTTCACCCATTATGGATGTAACAATACATTATATTTCTCAAAATGCATCTCCAATTTTCTTGAAATTACATTGGAATGAGGGGACCATCATTGGGAGGGATTATCATGTTTATTTCCTTTAGATACTCCATTTGGATGTCACAAATAGAGGATACCCTAAATGATAAATATCAATTATACCCTATAGAGAATAAGGTATTCAACCCAAATTTTACTCGAGTAGCCATGTACAATATTATGAGAAAAAATATGATCTGTGAGATGCATAAATGTATATGTTATAGCATAAAATACCATGTTTCTCATGTAATTTGTGTATAATAACTCTAGATGGAGTTATTGAATACATTCTAATAAAATATTAATCAATATAGTTTCATATTATTTAATAATTTTAAAAATCATTGACTATGTTGGATTATCGATAGTTGAGCACACCAACATGTTCTAGATTCTAGTTAATTTATTTGTGGATTCACATAATACTATAACTGATGAAGATCATAATAACCATGTAATATTCACAATCCAAGATAATTTTAATACACTAGTGGTATCCCTTGCAAATTTTATCTATGGATAAAATATTACTATAGTAATGGTAGAGGATGAATTGTTTAACATAGAGGTATGAAGGATATGTGTAATAGATAAATAAAGGCTCTAATACTATATAATTGTGGAGGAAAATAAGGAGGTGGTTTAGTGGAATAGAATGGTAGATAAATAAAGAGAAAACAAATGTCCATAAATATTATGAGGAAAATATAACAAATATACCATAATGGTATATATGGGAACAATAATAAGAACTATCAATATTTATAATAAGATAAGGTTTATTGTTTTAACCAATAAATAAAAAATGGAGATTTGCATGTGATTTATACTAGAGAAGTTTTTATTTTGACTAAATATTTGGGAGAGACTTTATTTCACACCTCATTCGAAGATGTAGAATGGGTGTTTGATATTATAGCATCATACCATGTCACCCTATATTGTGAATATTTGATGACATATCTACAATGTGAATTTTAGGAATTTATGATGATAAATACCAATTCAATAGATATTTTGGGAATTGTTGATATCCATTTCAAGTTGATAGTTAAATACAAAATCAATCGAAATGATGTTAGACGTGTTATAATAATTTATCTCAACTAGTTATCATGTATATTTTTTTATTGAAATTCAAATTAAAATATTATCATCAAAAGATCCAAAAATATTATGAAATTATCTATCATCATTCCTTGATGAAAAATTATTGTTATGTTCTATATAAATCATTTGAATATATGCATTAATAGGAAAAAAATAATATAAATATATGATTTATTAACTCGAAGTCATATGAGACTCACCTAAATGGGTGAAACTGGCCTATCAACCTTAAATAAGTAGAAGTATATCATTGTTGATAAGGATTCATCACATGATCCTAATAACTACTACTATATGAGAAGAAATATTGTCTCATTCAATACTACTTTATAGAGAAGGTTCATGTTTCTAGATAAATTGAACTCTAATATCTACGGTTCAATAAAATTGGATTCATCAGGAGGAAATAAACACTTCCCTGCCTTTATTTCTGGTACATCATTAATGGTTTGGGTTTTTTATGAAAATAATGGACTATGTACATGATTACATCAGGATGATACATTCCATAGAAATGAATATAGTATATTTTTTAGTGTATCCCTTTTGAATATGGACTACAATTTATATATAAGGATTTATATTCCAACAATGAGAGTCGGAGTATTTGGCATGAGAATACAGTCCCATTTACTACAAAACAAAACATATTTGCAGAAGGGATTAAAAAGTCATCATGGAGAAGGTTTTTAGCATGATGAGTTATTATGCTTTATAATCTATTCCTAGGAGAACCTACTTAATTTATATTCTACCTCATCAACAGATCACTATCATCCGCTATAAATTTAGAGATTCTAGAAAGGATAGGGTTTGGTAAACATCTCTCTTAATATCATTTCAAAGAATTTTCTAGTTTAGAATTTTTACATCTAATGAAGTGAGTAGGAATAAAATTGATGAGAGATATACTACAATAATCTTCATAAACTATAGAGATTAAGAGTTTAGATATTTTTTGGGACCAGAATGTGTGGAAGGTGATCATAAGTATAAAAGTTTTATTACATGAGAACCAGATAGTCGAGGATATTCAAAATTATATAATGTCTTGAATAAAACATTATAATGAATTATATATTTATAGAAAACCTATATTAGCACTACAAACCATTAAATAAAAGGATATGAAATAATAAATTTCATTAATAGACCAAGAATCAGTGTAGGGGGATATTATACACGGGGACACTCAATACTATCAACAAGAATTCAAGAAAATATCACAAAATCTTCTCAATAGTATGGATTTTAAATATAATATTTCATAAGTTTGAATATTTTTAGGAGAAATTATTATATCAATAAGATATCCAAAATCATAGTTTATATTACAAACCTCTTAAGGAGAGCTAAACAGATAAAAATAATCCTAGTGAAATTCTATATCGTAGAATTCTTGAGGCATTAGATTGAAAATACTTTAGACATATTAATAAATATATAAACTATTATTCAATAGAAATGTTGAGAGAGGTGGCAGATCGGGACAATCTAGACCATTTTACATGTTCTAGTGGATTATAATAAGGGGGAAGAATATATGTTGACATCTTACAACAATGTAATTACCATTAAATGGTGGTTGTAGATGATTCACCATCACATATTACTTCATGTGAGTTGACAACACAAACCACATGTGTTGCAAATATTTTCATAGTACACATAGAAAATTTCAGGGTTTTGTGTGTGGTGTTGCTAGCAATTTGTGGGAATTATGTTAAATAAGGACACTTCTCAATCTATGTATTTATGGATGGATAATAGATACAAACACAATAATCCTAAATGAAGAGTTCTTTATGTCCTAAAGAGAGTCGGGAGAGCACTATTCCAAAAGAGAGAGGTGTGTAGAGGGGTTTTGTAAATCATTTTTCAAGATGAAATAAAGGATACATTAAAAACTATTATTAGGTATCTATTACCTAATAATTATAATTATGGTTATAAATATATAAACCCTTATCAAGCTATACAATAAAATCCTTTAAATATAGATAACCATTTAAAACTCAAAAATCATTGGGAAGAAAGTGAATTAATCAAGATTAAAGGATGATCAGAATAATAATATTATCCCAGAATCTAAATTGTTTCCAATAAATATATTATAAGGCTACAAGTTAGAAAGAACACAGAGATCTAAAATATTTCTTAGAATAATAATTAGAAGAATAATTTTTAAACATCACATAATTAGTCTACTCAATGTATAAAAAATAATTGAACTTATATTTTTCAAAAACTTTTTGGAATGGACTTTAACAAAAAAATACCTTACTCCTCCCATTAACCAACAATGAAAATGGATTCCTCCACATAAAAAATGTTCAATGTGATTTATACTGAGAAAAGTTATTTTATTGTCAATTTTTAGATAATCTTACATGACAAACACCTTTCAAAAGTCAAAACTGAAATATCATTATACCACTCTAATTCCATATTCAATTTATAATAGATAACACAAATCAAATTTAAACTATACTATAAAATCCCCAGTATGATACTTAGAATGATCCATGTGACCTATAAATCCATATTCATCAATATTATTAACATAACTGGTGTTAAATAAACCTTCAATATTCAACCCCCAATATCTAACCATTACATAGGGTCCCTTGGTAATGATACTCTTGAAATTTGTCTACTTCTCTACAAAAACCCCCAACTAAACATAAGAAACCACCTTATAAAAGAAGACACCCTCTTGTAATTTAATTTTTAGTGTGTTTTAATTTAACAACTTTGTTGCTTAGAGTATATAAAAATATGAATTCTAGTGAGGAACACATATCATCCATACCATAATATTTTTAATGTTTTTATCAAGGTAAGTGTATAGTGGAATCATTAATATGATGTAAAAATAGAGGGAAACCTCTATTTAATATTCTATATATACTCTTTTTACACCTCCATCCCTCCATAATCATGATTTTAGAGATTAATTCATTATTTGTTTTTTTTGAGATGTTCCTGGATATAAAAAAGAGTTCACCAATAGAATAAACCATTATTATTACCTTAAACTCTGGTAGTGAAACATGAAAATATCGAACCATTAATATACACATAATTGAATATAACCCACAAATATGATATAATTGAGTAGTTTGTAAGTAAATTTCAACCTAATTATTACCAAAAATATCAATGTTTCATAGTATTACTAAAAAATGATAACTCTCTGTCACAATTTTGTGGTTTGTAAATTGAAGTAAACAAAAGAAAATAATTTTGGAACCCATGATTAAATGAGTTAAAAAAATGTTTCTAATGAAAAATTTATTGTTATTATAGTAAATACATTCCCTATTTGGTTGAGGTATGATGAAGAAAACTTTATAAATTTCATATAATATGAATAATTATATTTTTATTTATATAAATAATTAGTGACCAATATTATCTTTAGACACCCATATTAAAACATCTATATTTTCCAAGGATGATATTTATTATTCAAAATTATATTAATCACCATATATTAAGTACTACTAAATATTCATTCTAAACATATCCCTTTATTTAGATCCTTGATTTCAAAAGGGATGGATCACAAGAAATAATCCAATTTAATATAACCATTAGAATGAAATTAAATGACTCTCAAACAATCTTCTTAATAATCATATCCTTATAAGTGTGTTTCATAACCATCTAAATATATATTATCTATTACCCTCATGCACATATAATCTAGATAGAGCTTATTTTATCATGTAAAGACCGAAATTTGGTAAGTGAAATTATGTTTTAATTTGAATAAATTATTTATTAAGTAATGTAGTTATAAAAAAATGCACTACTTTGGTTATTTTTAAAAGTTGTAGCTTATTGGATTAAAAATTCCATTATGAATAATGAACATTCATAATATATCTACTGTACAGAAATTATTAATATTATCATATATCAAAGATTACCAAAGGTTATCATATAGTCTAATTGAAACCTATAAAATAAGAGATTACATTAACTTGTAGGATCATACCATATCATATCCATTTATCATAGCTTATGAAGGAGATAACATAATTGGGCTTTACACATAACCATGTACAAGAGAAAATTCATTAGATAAAGAATGATAGAAACAATTTATGGGATAAGTTCACACATGTTATGATCACAACCCAAACCATGTTTTCCAAACTATCCTATTAAAGTGTCACCATCAAGCACTGTAACATTAGGGCATACTATTATATAATAAGGGGTTATGTATATAGACCTTAATAGTATGAGTTTTTTTTACTTATTATTTTTTAAAAAATAATGATAATACTTATAATTTTTTATTATTACATTAGAAATTATTAAATAATGAGTTAAATAAAAATTATATTTTGATAATATGAGAAACAAATTGTGTTTTGAGAAATATATAGTTTTAATCAAGACAATATTTAAAATCAATATAATTTTTTTTGGATAAAATATTTTATTTTAATAAAATAATATTATTAAATAATATTTCATTAAATATAAATGAAAACATAATTTTATGATGTCAAATGTAGTTTTTTAAAAGGTTCAGAGACTATAATCATTGTAAAAATAAATATTATTATATAAATAGATATTTTTCATTTAAAAGTGTAAATTATCATCTTTTGAGAATTATTTCAAAGAAATAAATTTCCTTTTCGAAATAAACATGTAAAATTTTTCCAATAGTTATTTCTTCATAATTAATTATGATAATCAGTTTTTTATAGTAATTTAATACCTTATATATATATATATGGTTTGTATTATAAAATCATAAAATTTAAAAATTATTGTAGCAAATACTACAAATATTATACAAAAAAATTATGTTTCCCTTTAAAATAAAGCGTTTTTAAGTCATTTGATTAATATTATAAACCCTTATTATATCCATGAAAATATATATATATTATTTTATGGTTTTAAAAATAATTATTTATTAAAATGATTCACTTCTACATCACCAAGTGTTTTTTTAGGATTTTGGGTCATATCCTCATAAAATATTGAATTCCACTTATTTTTTCTAATTACTATGTTCATGAACCATTCTATGGTTTTTAATTTTTATTATTTTATCATATATTATCCAAAACCTATGTTTTGAAATTAATAAAGAATTCATATAACTTTTTCTATAATAAAAATCCTGACATCACATTACTCATTACTATATGATTTTAGAAGTTCTCTTGATATGTTCTTGATGAATCAAAAGTATCCTCCCAAGCATTGAGAAGAGCTATCGCAGAGTAAGGTATCCATTCCTTCTCCTATTAATTCAAGAACATCCTTTATATTTTGATTTTTTATTTCCAATTTTCAATGATAGAATATATTTTAACTTTTCTCTTACTATCCATATGATATCCTAGTGATGAGAGACTAATTTCACACTAATTAAAACCTTACATGAATCATTATGTACCCCCTTTATGTTTCCAAAATTATCCTTATTTATTCCATTCCAAACAATTGTGTAGTGAAAACGCATCCCATTTTCTACTCAGTGATATGCACATAGATGTACCCATCATTTTATAATTGGGGACATGCATTTATTTGACCCACACATTATAATCATAGTAATAAAAGTGATGAAATGAATCCTTATGTTGAATGAACTATGTGATACTAGATATGAATATTATGGGTTGGCCCATAATTTAATGGCACTCCAATGCATTGGATAATGTTTTTATCTCTAAAGATACCATTTATAGTGAATGATAGGTTATCCAAATCACACTAGGTTATGATTCTTCAATGGTTGTCCTTTAATAACGTTTATAGTTTCGTGTTTTATATTGTTTACACATTCCCATGTTTTCCTTATGTTATCATCTTATAACATGAATTAATTTCCACAACCTGGCCCTAAACGGAGTTTGAGGTATAACTAAACTAAGAAAACCTCTATAGTCCATGGGTTAAAGATAAGTTCCAAAATTCATATCTAAAATGGGAGGCCTTTTTTTAATGAACCTACACACACGTTCATCTCAATGTAGAAGTTTAGAGGAATAATTGTAAAAAATGAAACTACTAGAAAGTAAACCATGATGAAAAACCTCTAGGTTGTACAATAGTATGATAGTGAAAACCAAACATTAAAGGGGACAAATATGTTCCCAAATAAAATGAAGTCCCAAAATAAAAAAAACTGGAAAGTAATATTTTCGGTGTACCCATCACATCAGATCAAAGTTGTGGCCAATGTACGATGTCCCAAGTAATCAGTATCTCTAATCTCCTCTAAATTCTATATTGAAATTTCTATTATCATCCTAAGACATTACATGTTTTGGAAATGATCATGCAGGGTTGAGTATATTGATACCCAGTATGACACCCTGAAAGTTGAAAATGGGAGTAGTAAGTGACACAATAAGAATATACATTAGATAGTAATGTCATATGCAACTCAACATAAATAAATAGAATGTAACATCATCCAAACACAACGAGATTAGCATGGTGTGTAGGTGTAGTACAGATTGAGCCTTTTCCAACCTTAGTAGTTGAGTATCCTCATCCAACCACAACTTTCTCAACCTGATGAGTAGGTGGACTATCATGCATGTCTCTGAAACCCATAGAAAGAGAGTAACCAAATACAAATGCATGAATATATATATATATATATATTCTCAATCCAAATAAATAAAAACAAGAGAAAAGGGGGATTTCAATCACATATCACATCCCTAAAAAATAGTATCCAATTGTGTGCCTACTCTAATTTTGGGGGTAGGGAAAGGTGGAATGAAACCTCACTAACCCTCTACAAAATATCGAAGGACCATATGAACATTGGGGATATCTTGAATCTCTAGATGAACATACATAATCCTTTTCATGGGGTGAATCTCAAGAAATCATGGTCTCCCTTCTCAAACTCCAAGGGTTTATGATGATTATATTTGTAGTATTTCTACCTACTCATGGTTATCCTCATCCACTCCTAGATGACCTGATCCTTTTTTATTACTACTTTCACCACCATTGGACATAGAAGATATTTCTCGCTAATATTATTCAAACATAAGGGTGACGTACATGGTATCTCGTATAGGGCATCCAATGTTCTCATCCCAATAGTATCGTGGTAGTAGTTTTTGTACGTAATCTATTCTAAGGGAAACATATCCTCCTACCCTCGGTCATTCTCTAACAAACCATACGTCAACATATCCTCCAACACCAAGATAATAAACTCAGTATTTGCATATATTTTGGGGGTGAATAGTTGTACCCATCCTCATATGGGTCCCAAATTCCTTCTTCATGACTCTAGAATACCATGAAAATAACCGTATATCATAATCAAAGACAATCTTTGAGAGAACCACATTAAGGTGATCAATATAATGTACATAAAACTTAATTAAAATCGTTAACAAAATCTGATAACTATTAGAGGGGAAGTGTAACGAATTCATGAGTTGGTAAACTATCACATAGATAGCATAATATCAATTAATTGTTCATGTAATAAATAACACTGATCCTATTGATATTTCTCCCCATTTTCACTATGTGATCTCAAAAGTTTCAACATACCTTTCGGATCCTAGTGATCAGACATCACCTTCTAGAAATTCAGGCACCAAGAAAAGAAATCATCTACTATTCATCTCATGTGACACCATGAAAAATACCAATTAATGCCTATATGCATCTTTCCCACATTCGGATGTTCAACCAAAGGAGATGTTTAGAAATACTATATCACATACATTCACATCATGACTGAGACCATTTTCCATACTCGAAAAAGGATGACCTTATTACACCTTCCGAATATCCATATAAATAATCTCCCATTTATATATGATCATTTATGACCTCATAGTTGATGTATCTTAGTTTTTACTCTCTCTCACACTTATGAAGTGAAGAATTCAACACCATTTCTTATATAAAACATGCACCCTCCTACTCCACCGAGGTCAGCTGCAAGGAATCTAACTACTTAGATGCCTCTTACACCAGATGAGTATAAGAATTACTCCAAAGGGAATATACTACCACAATTCCCATCCCTAGAGTATAGACTATATTGAAGTCAAAGTCTTATAGGAGCCCCAAAAATCACCACAATCCTAGGTCCATGTGTCTTTATGTGAATACATATATGATTCTCTAATGGTGTGAATAAAAAACAAAGTAATCTCCTAGAATATAGTATCACCACATTCATGGGGATAAGACTACTGTTTCCATATCTACGTCATGACTCAAATAGTTCTACTCACGTTGTCTCAACTGGTTCGACCCGTATGTGATAACTTCTAGTCACTACATCATTATGAGGATGAGACTAGATCCTAAGTCATCATAATACACTATGTATTCCATGCCTTCCTCTGGTTGTCTCAATATAGGTGAACTCGTCAGCCTCAACCCCTCAAAGATCCTTTAAAACTACTTAATATAGGTAAAAGGATTCCCTTTATAGGTCAGGGAATTAAATGTGCCTATATTCCTATATAATTCAACATAATAACTTATAGTAGTTATCCACTAAGCCATGAAAACTCTTCACCTATAACATGCTCTTAGGTAGATCCTAATAATTCTATACATTAATCTTCATTGTGTCCATGTCCAGATCATGCATATAAATGGAATTCCCCAATATTGAACCTCATGAATCCACAACTTTCACTTCCATAGTTTTCTACAAAATAGGTACTATTGAGGAAAATCATGAACCATACTCTTGTGATATGTATTTTCCTCCTATAACATAGAGTAGATGAGTTTGTATTCATTTATGAAATTTTTTTCTAAGTATGGATGGAAGATCCAGTTTATAAAATCTATAAATACAGTGAGGGAATTCACCACACCAAATAATATCACATGAAACTCATAATGTCTGTAGCTACATCAGGATTCCACATTCATTAAATCAGTTTCATGAACCCTCAACTTGTGGTATCTAGACCTGAGATCAATACTAGGGAAACATATAATGTCACAAAACTAAATGAATAGGTCATAAATTATTATAAATGGATACATTTCCATTATTAGAACCTCGTTCAGGTGAAGATCATCAACACAAACTAGAAACCTCATATCTATAATTTTCACAAACACTAGAGATTCCAAGGGGAAACACTAGGTATGATAAAACCCTTATCTAGAAGGTCCTTCAACTTAAACCATAGCTACCGGATCTGTTATGGGACGTTTGATTTTCCAATGAATATATCAGAGTATTCATGGGATAAAAGTCGATATAAAACACCATCTCTCACCTCATAGGTAGTCCTTGAATTTCCTCAAGGAAGATTCCCATAGAATCCTCCATGACTAAATGAATAAATATTCTTGAATATACTACTTCACCAATGGTTATAATGACCAACTAATGGGTGATGGGATACAAATGCCTACTCATATAACTCACATTACCTTCCATGAGATCTCTCTTGGATGCAAAGGTGTATCTTGTCCCATTAGTGTGAAGAAATATGACTCATATATGGTGATGGTCAATCTAGGCCCAGACCATGGAAAATCAATCCATACCCAAGATGAATTCATAAGGAATCATCATGAAAACCCAAATTTACCACATAAACTACTATTCACAAATAGATATCACACACTACCCGTAGGTAAACATTATAAAGGAAGCATTATTCATAGGATCCTCAATATGAAGATGTTGGGACAAAGCCTCAATGAGTAGCTCTAGATCTCAAACTAAGAATGTAGATATGATTGCATGAATAAAACATATTTCTAATAATATGGATGAAATATTTGAAAATACACAAATCATACCGATAATCATCTTATGTGTCTTTAGGTCTTATGCCTCTAAATCCTAAATCTATTTATAACCCCAACCGCTAGATCACTCAACCTGAAGTGGGATTCCTAGTGGTTGTCGTGTAATAAACTCATATTGTTATCCACCACCCAAAGAACCTCACAATCCTCTATCAGAACAACCTCTCTAGGGACCACCCTAAACTCTCCTTGGACATCCCTGATCACAACATTGCCTTTGCAGTAGCTGTTCATCAGCTATTGTCCCATGCACCTCATCACATCTAGTCAAGAAACCGCATTCCATTTGACCTCACCTATCAGAAGCCTATAAATTATTTTCTATACCTTATTCTTCTACACGTCCCTTAACCTTTTTCCTGAGTATAATCATGGGTAGGTCTCTTATATTAAGATCATGTGGTCTAGAACATGCTAGAAGTTGTAGACGACTTAGCCCTATATTACAGAGTGCTAGCTCTAGCAACCTGGAATCCCTATAACAGGAATCACTTTATCACCAATGAAAAATCAAACTCCATGGCATAGTTGGATATATGTAAAATAAACACATTGGAAAATATATCTCCGCGGAGCTTTTTCTCAAATCTATGTTCTCGAATGTAGCTATCTCATATTATGTCAAGGAAGTACCATGTACGATTTTTGAACCTCATTGTATACTCAAACACTATCATCCCTGCCTTATATATCTTAAAAGTATTTTGAATATGAATGAATCAAAATAAGTATGGTCAATTCTAATCCATAAACAAATATGGGAATTTGGGGAATAATAGTGTCAACTCAAGGTGCGTCTAAGTAATAAGAGTCCACCAGTTCCCAACTGCACTGTTGAAATGGATAGATTCCAACACAACAATCTCGGACATCAGTATATGGATGAGCCTAATGATACAGACCATCAAATATTGACTATCCACCACTACCCATAGATCTATCTTGCCACAAATCCACAACGACCTATGGCATTGGAACTCAGATAGTGTTCTAAACCTTCACCCATCCCAAGCCTACTCTGCTATGATGATATGGTTCTCGATAGGCATTGGTTCTAAAATATATCCCCCTAGAGAATGAATATCATAGGATATACCCTAAACTATGTCCTCATCACTCATCAGATCATCATCATGATCTGGAACTATTATCTTGGTTGGTTGACGTCATGGAGGAATCATAAAAATTAAATCAATAGGTACCATGGTTAGATGATAATATATATCATACAAGGGGGAACTAAATCAATATGTATTTTCCGAGGCTAAATATAATTTGATGCATGTACTATTGATCCATGTAAAAAATTTTGTGGTATGCCCAGTTTACAATAAGGTATTCAAGGTCCTGGTGAATGGATTCGCCGGCCACCTATACCATCACTAGATTCCCCATCCCAAGAACCACACATGATACACATTGACACTATTTCCCCAAACTCAACCAAATAATCTTAAGGGGACAACACCAAAAAAACCATGTAATGAACTACAATGATCCTAATCAATTAAAACCCATCCCAAACTAGGGATCGAGCTGTAATCTCTCTATGATAATCTTCATATTCCATAGTGTGGTAAAAAGCACAAAAAAAAATATCCTAAATGGGAACCCATTTCCAAATGTACCTATAAAAAGAACACCCAAAATCCCACTCTATAATTTATTGTGAATAAAAAAACAATATCTTGAATGTGAACTAAGCATGAAAACCCTCTTGGGTTGATAAGAGTATGACAATGAAGTAAATGGAAAAAATAAACACCCAAACTAAACTATGTACCAGCCTAACAATACTGAAAAGTAAAATATTGAGATAGACTGACTCTTCATCTCCAATAATCAACTTCCATACATAGTCCCAAGAACCCTATGTCCATAATCCCTTCTAAAGTCAACGCTAACATGTCCTTCGTTGGATGAAAACATTACATGTGCAGAAAAATTCCATATAGGGGTGGGTATATACATACCCAGTAAGATTCCCAAAATGCTGAAAAGGATACAATTAAGAGAAAAAATAGTGTTGGACTGTTGGTAATAAATTAGGATACAGGTCAACCGAAAACAATAGAAATTAACCTTATCCAATGAAAATTGGACCAATAAGGTACGTTTTAGGAATACATATGGAATATTTTCCACCAATAGTCGGTGAGTAACCTGATACAACCATAAACTGATCAACATGGAATGTTGTTGGACTACCCCTTACGTCTCTACAACCCATGGAAAAGAGTAACCAAATCCAATAGAATTGATATATCTATATATGTATATATATTCTCAAACTAATGAATCCCAAACAACAGAGAAGGGGGATATCCATATCATAGCCCGACCTAGTAATAGAGTCGCTAACAGTTCTATAAGTCCATCAGTAATTCCCAAAATCTCACACATCTGCTCAGAAGTAACTTTTTTAGAGGACCACACCACACCACTATTTCACACAACCGAAAGGGAATGATTTCAATGATGTGTTATCACATACTAGTATGTTAAAGGGTAACACTAAATAATTTTCCATAGAGTACATGTACCATGATGATTATGGGGGTTCCACTCTATATGTTGATGACTTACAACCTATATGATATGGTGGTTCCAATGAGTAGATAGAGGAAATGTGCCCATTTTGATGGGGGTTGCACTCTATAGGTCAAGGAAATGCTCCCCAGTGTGATAATGGGGTCCACTCTAGTGTCATGAGGACCAGAATCCAAGATAATTGGGGGTTACACTACATAGGTCGAGGTCCCATGCCTTAGTGCAATAGGGGATCCAACTCTAGTGTCTCGAGGACCTGCGGTCTATCTAATTTGGGGTTCCACCCGGTAAATTGTGGACCTGTTCCCAAGATGAAATGGGATTCATCCCTCTAGGAAGCCTTAGGTGATCATACATGATCAAAATCATTGTTATCCAACACTTTAAATAGCATCCTGTGTGGAACATCTCATTACAAGTGGAATGTAAGGGGATCCACATGGAATATGCTCCTATTGCATTCTATATGAAAAACACTCAAGGTAAGCTACTTGTGGGAAAAAAATATATGTTTAAATAAAGAATATATGTGATATTGAATTTCATAAAATAGAACCAATGGGGTACACGATGTTTTGGAGGACCCACATAGCATGAGGTCTCGATCCACTACATATCCATGTCCCGTCAAGCACATGGATCGATATCCATGTAGGTATACACAATGTGTAAGGAGACACCACAATGTTTCTATGTCTCTTAGGGTACCTTACCATGAACAATGATCATGTCTGTTTTCTCAATATATGTCTGTGTACAATATAACATGGCATTTCACTTCACATGGGGTGTAATCTTTGTATTTAGCTATTGATTTGTACATGTCACATGGAGTGTTTCTGGTTGTGCTCATGCTATTGTACTCTCGGAGTACACATCGTGCTTACATCACAAGGTCACATGGTGTGTGGGGCTCCCAAATAGCATATGATACTTATATGTATGTGAAACACTAGCTACCTCAGCATGGGGGATAGAAACCATGTGTTCATTGAACTACACGACGTGTAGTTGAATATTTCTCAAAAACCCATATTCATGCCCGCATTTCCAAATATGACTTCTCCCCTTCTAATTAATCATTTCATTCATCTAAAATCGATGTATCTCATTTCGATTCATCATTTCTAGCCAGATGGTGGTTGTAAATGGGTTTGTTCATCCTGTATGGGTTCACTTTACACACCACACATGCCTCTATCATCTGAATTATTTAATTTAGAATTCTAATTAGAAAATACATCTCCCAAAACCTACAACTCCCCTGTTTCAATCTTTTATTTGATGTTTTAAAATTCTATGTGATTTCACTATGATTCTAGGGGTCTAATCGCGGATGATACTTTTTGAACACACTGAGCTAAGCCCCCATAAGATAATATGTGAAGAATGCAATGAAATCCTAGTAGAACCACACATGAATAAGGGGTTATCAATAATTTCAATGAATTTTGGATAATTATTTTGAAAAGTGGTAATTAGAATAAAAAATTAAATAATGATCAAATTAAATATTTACACGGATGCATGCATGGTTCAACAATTAACATAGATTATTGATGGGATGTTTCTTCTCAATTTATTTAATCAAAATGGGTTTTTACATGAATTTATGAGTCCTACATAGGTATTTGATCATTTTTCATAGAATAAAATTCTCTCTAATTATAGACATGATTTATTGCATTTTCTGCACTTCAATATGATATACTATTGATATTCTTCATAATCTGATGTGATTCACCCATGGAATTAGAGGTAGAGATTCTCTCGAAGGTCTCAAAATTATGAGGCTATCCCAATGAAAATATCCATAAAATATATTTTTTGGAATTGGAATTTGTATATTAAATTAAATTAATAAAATTAAATATTTAATTATTTAACTGAATTTACCATGAATGGTAATTTTATCAAACCATACCACACCGAGTTATTTTAGGTTGATCCTTGAGTAAATATATTACCCAGGACTCAATAATTGTATTATATCTCTAATATCAGATTATATTTTTTATTATACATGTTATCTTTTAGAAAAGAAACATTCATAATATAAAATATATTTATTATTTATTATACTTAATTCTATGAACTCCAAGACTTAGAATTTTATGTTGTCTGACCACCTAGATCCACAAATACATATAAAAATATTTTAATATAATACAAGGAAATAATGATTCTCTACATTGATGTTATATTTTATGATTATGATCCGTCTTATGTCAAAGTTATAGTCCTCTTAACTCACATATACTACTTTACCTTTTTTCTATTCCTTGATAAATTTTTACTGGGATTTTTAAGTCCACCTTTCTTATATAAAGCATCAGGATATGTCACACAATTTTAGATGGGAAGTGTAATTATTAGGGCATGTTGTAGAGATTTTAAATAACATTATTGTACCCATGTTTAAGTTATTAGTCTATATACCTAATTTACAAAATAACCTAGACCTCAAAAACTTTTTAAATTGTATTATATGTGCCTTATGAAATAAATAAAAAATTTAAGTGAATTAGAGTATTGGTTTTTATAGTTACCATGAGAGGAAAGTCTTGTGATTTGGGGTGATTATGATTAGGAAACCCTAGTGAAATCCTTAGTCATATGACTATGCTTTTGAAACCATCCCCAAATTACGGTAAAACATCATAGTAGTGGATTCTAATACAATATATCCCTTCCTAGATAATAAAATTAAATGTGGAAATTGCATTGTTTTACCTAGAGGTGATAACTTTTGAATGGTGTATTATGCATTCCTTTATCATCATCTTGTGAATGAAAAATATCTTTTATTGTAAATATAATTTTAAATTCTCAAGGGATATGATTTGGTAAATTCACAAGCTCCATAAAAACTATTATTAATGAAAAAATACCCATAATATTTTATGTTATGAAATAGATCATGTGTAGTATATATTGAATCCTTGATATTCATATGTTAAGAAACATATATACTTTATGGGTTATCCCTTTAATGTTCATAGTTTCTCATTTATGTGCTTAATAATTGAAAATTTATTATCCATAATTTTCTGTTTATTTTCATTAATAGCTATAAATAAGGGAATATTAGTCAACAACCAATGTGAGGTAAAATGTGATGAAAACCAAAATGAGGTTACCAAACTAATGGGAGTAAGATTAATGAACATTAAAACAATAAATTCTCAATAATATCATTCTTGGAATAGAAACATAAATCAAGAGGAACCCCAAAATCCACCTAATAATGACCAAGATGATATTAAGACCATTATGAGAAAATAACATCTAAATTTAAGTAGATATTATGACCAATTAGTGATGAAATAGTAGATCAAATCCATTTGAATGATCTTCCATATCCGTTAATGCTTGGAAAGGGGATGGTTTTACTTACCTTGTATCATATTGATGGAGAAGTTGATCAATGAAATATGTTAATAAAAAACCTGAAGCCTAAGGAGTATATAAATGAAATTGAATGAAAAAAATTTATAAATTTTTTTAAAATAAAAAATTAACTCATAAACCATGATTTAAAATGATGATTAATTTCCTTAGTCTCTAGAAAATGGATGAGGAATCCATCGACTAATTTGAGGAAAAATTTAAATGAATTGAATTTTATTCGTCCAAAATATTCATTTACCCTAAATGTAAGGTTAACCACATAATTTTTTTGATAAAGTTGATCCTATAGAAATAATTGGTGATTAGAGACTTTGATAGCTATGAAACAACCAGTCAATGTGATCTTAAAGAAGAAATACAGATAAGAGAATATGAAGCGTCTCACACCACTAAAGATATAAAGTAGATAATTTATTTTAATCATAGAAATATGATATGAAAATAACATGGGGGAAAGAAATACCAATATTATGCTTGTAATAATTGTTAGATGAATCATCAGAAACATTTTGTAATGTGGACAATGAAATCATTTAGGTGTTGGAAGGAAGGGAACCATGCTAGATATTTATGATGGGAGAAACCCACCAATGTTATGGATTAAATGAATGATTCAGTAAACCCTATTCAAATTATCTAATGTTTCGATTTCATGGACTGAGGAAACAATGTGAACCATTCACAAATACAAGTGTTCTTATTGATAACTGTCAAAAAACCTCTATGGGGTATATATAAAGGGATAGATTATTCCATATTAACATAGAGGTTGATCGCAAAATATTGTGATAGCATGTATTATATTTATTCATTCAAGTATAGAGAATATAATATTTGACTTTGGTTTTATGAATTATTTTATATTATGATATTTTTGTAGAAATATTAAAATACCACCTCAAAAAATGGAATTTATGTTATTTATGAATATGGAAAAATCATTAATTCTTTCATCCCATGAATATAACTCGTCCACTATTGAAATTTATGGGATGAATTTAGTAGAAAACATTCTGATACTTTCTTTATTGCAATTCCATGTTATTTTGGAAATGGATGGTATTTAATTGTATAGAGCCAACATGAATTTTAGACCGAAGGATATCACCATCCATATTGGAAATAATTCCTTGATAATATACAAGGTCAAATAGGTTGATCAATATTGTATATAATAATCATATCAATCATGGATATTTTTACCTTTTGATAAATCATAACTAGATTAAATGATTGAGACCATAGAAACTATCATCCTTAATGACATGCCCATTATAAGGGAATTCACAGTCGGTTTCCCAATGAATGTTTTTGACATAATCCTTGCTAAGAGGTTGATTTAACAGCCAATCATAGATCAAGTAAATTTCCAATATCCAAGACACGATGTTGAATAGACACTATTCACCCGGAAGCGCTATAGGTGAATCTACAGAAGAATATAGATAATGGTTCAATGTGTCCATGTTCTTTTCCATGGGGTGCACCAGTCCTTATAGTTAATAAATAGGATGGATGAATTCACCTCTTTGGTGATTATCGTGATCTAAATCAAATCTTCATAAAGAACATGTATCATCTAGAATAGATTGATGACATGTTTAATAATCTATGTGGATTCCAATACATATTCAAGGTTGATGTTTGCTCAAGATATTATTAATTAATGGTGAGGATGGAGGATATTCCCAATTATAATTTTCATACAATGTATAAGTAATAATATTTTATAATGATTCCATTTGGACTCACTAATTCTCTATCTATATTCATGGACTTATTGAATATATCCTTTATGGATTTCCTCAAGAAAATATTTGGTAGCATTAATAGATGATATTATTATTTAATCTAACTGAAAGGTGGATCATAGGTAGAATTGGAATATTGTACACAAGTCCTTATGAAAATAAAAATTATATGTGAAGTGCAATAAATATGTGTTTTTGATGGATAAATTAACATTCATGGGGCTTGTTATCACTTGAAATGGGATTTATGTTGATCCAAAAAAAGTATAACCAATTGCTGGATAGACCAGAACAACATATGTTATAGAAATATATAGTTTCTTATGATTATCTAGGTACTATCATCAATTTGTGATAAAATTTCATGATTTTAAATCCTACTAACATAGGTAACATGGATGGAAACCATGTTTTTCTTGACTAAGGAATGAGAATAATGGTTTATTATGTTAAATAAGTGGTTAATCATAGTACCTATACTCACATTACCTAACATCTGGGAATTATTTGTGATCTAAAATGATGCATCAAAAATTTATCTTGGATTTTTAATAATCAAAGATGAAAATTTGATTGTTTATTCCTCCCGCCAATTAAATATCCATGAGAATAATTACTTAATGCATGATCCCAAATTAGCTATATAGATCTTATTGGTGAATATATGGATACAATATATCTACAAGGAGAAGTATCAAATATATATGTATCATAAAATACTTAAGTATATATTCACAAGAAAATATCTCAATATTTTTCAATGATAGTGGTTAAAACAGATCAAGGATTATGATTTTTCAATCCATTACCATCATGGGAATGTGACCAAAATAAACGATTCTCTGAGTAGATTGAATCTTATTACACTATTCAGGATGAAGATTTCAAGGGAAGTTGCTATCTTATATATGAAGATGACTTAGATGGTAATAATAGAAAATATTCATCATACATTTCACAAATAAATAATAAACCATCCATTATTTAGATGATCAAGGAGGTAAAAAATTATGAAGTGATACAAAAATTTGTAGAGAAGGTATTGAATTTCCTCTTTTCTAAAGAATGAGCTATATGGTTCAGAACTCATATATGCATATAATTAAAACTAGAAAATTGAACTTATGGATTATGAAAATACCTCACCCCACTATTAATATAGAAATCATTAATATTTATAATGATCTAAAATAAAACTAATTGTGGAATAAGATGATCAGGTAAATTGAAAATTTTATATCTTAATTTTTGTTATACCAATAAGTAAAATATGAAATATAGAAATCTAGTAGTATGATGAAAACTTTTTATATACTAACATTGATATTTAAAATGATAATCACATATTTAATTTATGGACACAAAAATAAATCTAATGGAGAAAATTTCATTTTGGGATGTAGTATATCATCTTAAAAAGTCAACATGTTTAATTTTAATCAAGGAATATTTCTATATTCACCAAATCACCATGATATACATTACATAAGTGGTAAGATTGCATGGAGTGACACTACATATTGTATATAATTGAGATATTTGTTTTACCTCATGGTTCTGGAGAATACATTAGTAGGTGTTTGATATGGAGCTGAGCCTCCGTGATACTCATTTTCCTTAGAAGGATGGTCAATGTGAGAGAGAACCATTCAAAACTACATGATATGATGAGATCATTTCTAATGAATTTCCATGGATTTTGGGAACACAACCTCACCCTAATAGAGTTATCATATAACATTATATTCCATTCTAGTATTGAAATAAAACAATATGAGGCTCTTTATGGGAATAGGTTTCAGAATATAACATGCTTGGATGGAGATTGAGAGGTATAAATTATGATTCCTAATATTATCCAAGACATGATAGAGAATGTTCAAACCATTCATCATCCATTGAAATTTGAAAAAAGTTGACAGATTAGATATACATACAATCATTGATGATACATAGATTTTGATGTTTGAGATAATGAGTAATTTAATATTTCACTCTGGAATAAATTCATGAAGTTTGGGAAGATGGGAATGCTTAGTCCAAGATACATAGGCCCCTATGAGATATATGATTTCATCATATCTGTATTCTATCGACAACCACTCCCACTGAACCTATCTTATATACTTGATATGTTTCATGTATCCCTCTCAAAGATGTACATATAATACCCCTAATATATACTAAATCCATAGGTCGTTCCATTGGTGAATGACCTATCATACAACTAGTATCTAATAGATATATTATATTGTAGATAAAAATTTCTACAAAATAAGATAACTCACCTAGTTAATATATTTTAGTTGAACAACATGTTTGAGGAAGAAATGTTGGAACAAGAATAGATTATGAAACAGAAGTACCCTAATTCAATTTATTTTATGAAATAATATTTCTGTGGTAAAATTAATGCAGGGGAATCATATAATGTCCGTAAATTTTGGAAATTAAATTTCATTTTTAAATAACTAAATTCTTTATTAAGTAATATTTTTTTAAAATAAAATGTAATTCATTGGTTATTATCAATAGTTCTAGGTTTTTTGATTTAAAATATTATTATGAACTGTCAGCCTTGATAATATATATGATATAATATATTTGTTAAGATTTTTATTTATTAATGGTTAAGATAAATTTATATTGAAATAGATGGTAGAAGCGGTGGGATCGACCAATAAGATTTTACCTTACAAATAATGTTTATTAGAGCTCCTGTGGGAGAAGGTATAATTGTGATTTTCCATTAACCAAACCCATGAAAATATTAAAAAATTAGAAAATTAGAAACCCAATTTACAGGATATGTTCAGGTTTATTCATATCATATCCTGAACCATGTTTTCCAAACCACCCCAAGATATTGTCACCATCGTACACCATACCGTTAGGGCATACGATGGTGTAATATGAGGATATGTATCTTAACCCTAATAGGATGAATGTTTATATTTTTATTTTAAATCAAATAATTATTTTCATTAGAATTTTTTATTATTACTTTATAAATGATAAAATAATGATTTTAATTAAAATTATATTTTGAGATGATGAAACAAAAAATTTATTTTTTGGTAATATAACTGTAAATCATTAAACTCTTTTTTATGAATTAAAAAAAATTGAAATGATATTTATTTGAAAAAAGAATTATTATGTATTAATATTTATTTAAGTATAATTGATAATATAATTTTATGTTTTAAAATGTAGTTTTTATAATGTTTGAAATTTTTTATCATTATAAAATCCACATTTTTTTTAATAAATGTGGATTTTCTAAATTAATTGGTAAAATATCACATTTTTAAATAATTTGGATAAAAAAAATATTATTTTTAAAATCAACATGTCAAAATTATCCTGTGGTGTTCTGGTCATAATTCTCTAACACAATCAAATTTAGGTTAAAAATTAAATACAGTATAAATATATTCTTTTTATTATGACATCGCAAGAGAATAACTGAGATATAATAAATACTATAATGAGTACACAAAACCAAAATAAAATTTATATTTGAAAATAATTTTTTGGATTTTATTTTATTAAATTTTTAGATGGTAAATTAATACTAAATAAATATATTATATTTTAATGTTTTAAAATTAATTCTATTTTAAAATGACAATCATTAACATCACCATGTTGATTATTTGAATGAATTAAACTATTAAACATATAAAATACTATAAAAACTCTTATTTAGTAGAAACCATGGGAACAAACCAATGGAATATTTTTTGTTTTGATTATTTTTTCATTTTCAACCCAAAACCAATTTTTGAAAATTAATTAATAATTTACCACTCGTTTTATTTAATACCCCACCCATAATCTCATTCCCCTTCACTAATACCCCATTTATAATGATGTTAATATTCATTTCTCGATATGTATCCCTACGAATGTGTTATCTAGATCTTAAGAATATCTTCCATATATTTTATAAGTTCCCACTTCATATACATATCATTCTCCATTGATTATATGTCTATTTCACTCTTACTAAACACTTCCATGGATATATATGTACCCCCATTATGCCTTAAAAATTATTCATTTATTTTCCATGCCAAATATTTTTTTAGTGAATACACAACCCCATTTTCACTCATGGGTATGGAACTATATGTGAATATCATTCATTTTTTGGGGCTTCCATTTATGTAACCCAAATTCGTTAATTATGGGATAAAAATTTCTAGAATTCATACTTAAGTTGTGTGAAATCTGTTGAACACTTATTCATGTAAATAAGATGAATGTGATTGGTTTTATTGATATTATATAACCCTCCAATTCATTGGTTAATTATTTTTGTCACATGAGATACAATTTATAGTTTATGGGAGGTTATCATAATCATTCTACATTACGATATCTCCATGTTTATCCATGACTTATTTTTATGGTTTCATGTTTTCTTTGGTTTTCATGTTACCATGTTTCCCTTATGTTATCATATTATATCATGATTTAATGTTCAATTTTATGATTATTAACCATCTTATGTAACCTTGGAAAGTCTATTAGCTCACAGTTAGTTCTTTAACTTATTTTATTCCATTATTATTATCTTACTAGAATTTATAGATCACCCCTTTCTTATATACATCTCTATTTTATCCAATGTAGTATTATAAGAGAAATTGAATTTCAAGGTAAATTTTTGTATTTTTAAATAATGTCATTTTCCCCATGTTTTAAGTTATTGTTCTATGTATATAATTTCCCAAATACAGTAGGCTTAACAATCATTTGGTATTGTACTATGTGTATCTTTATGTAACAAATCATTAATTTAGGTGTATTAAAATATGAGTACTTATAGATCACCTTGGACATCTATTCAAACACCCATATACCATTATTTTCCCTATTTCATTCCATTTCTATAAGAAAAATATCATTTTACTAATCTACTTACATGGATTCATCAATATTTATAACACTAGTAATCTCATAATCATGTGGTTGGTTCGGCTTATCATCCACTGCAAATTTATAAAAAAATCAAATATAGATGTATAACATTCATAATCATGTTTTAATTGCATTCATTTATTCATGTTCAACCCATTTATGGAAAAAATTATTCTCTCAAGAGTTATATTTATTATGTATGGAACTCAAAATCAAAGGGAAAATCGTGTTTATCTTATATTAAGTATTTTTATCCCCCATTATAGAAAATATTAAAAAATAAAAACCATCATAAAACATTATCCCACTCATGATTCATCCCCAAATGGAACCCTTTGAGTTCTACATACACAATATACTTTTTATATCCTAATACACTTCAAATAATTTCAAAATAATATGATTCAGACTTCCCCCATACTTATTCTTAAACAAGGTTAAATCATAAATTAATCCTTTTTCTAAAAATAAAATTCAAATAAAAATTTATTGTTTCCATTATATATCCAATTAATAGAGTCCATTATTTCTCAATATATTTTATCAGAAAAATAATATTTATTGACATTAATAATGATCCTATAAATAGAAGGATATATAATAAGAGTTAAATAACCATATATGCCTACCAAAACATCAGTCACAAATTTATTGTTTTTTTTTCATTGTAACTAAAAACCCACTCATCATTTCGTAAAATTGCTTTAATATGAGTTATAGGAAGGATATTTCTCTAAAAATTTCACAGTAATCACAATTTAATTGATGATTATAATTTCTACCCAACATTATAAAATAGATTTTAAAAAGAATATAACTCAAACATTCTCTATATTTTGGCTCATTGTTATCTTTTATAAAACATTATAAATTATATTTTTAAAATTTAAAAAAAAATATATTATAATGGTATTTTGATTAAGAAAATTTTAAATCATTATAAATTATTTTTGAATGATTGTGAGATTGTCGGTAAATGATTCCTTTAAATTCGGAGTCTAAGGGTAGATCATGGATCATTAGTTATCAACAACACTATAATCCACAACAGGGATATTACTAGATATAAAAATATAAAACTATTTATCCTTATTTTATAATCCAAGAGTTAGAAAATAATTTGTATGTGTCTTTATTTGGGTATCCACAATAAACTCTTCCATTATCAGTCCTAGGTGGATAATGTATTAATTATCAAAACAAAGTACCTTCCCAAATTCCACATTCATGAGTTAAAATAATTTTTTTACTAGTATTTTCCATGATATTTTGAAGTGAATAATATATGTATCTCCAATATTATTCGATTCAATAAAATAAAAATTTTATGAGAAGAAACTCTCTTTTTTCATGACACACTAATTAATAAGTAAAGGGCAGCATAAAACAATGGTATTCTAAAACAAATTAATTATATTTGTAAGGAAATGAAGAATGTGAAAAATTTCGATAGTAGAGTATTATCTTTAAACATTTAATAAATTAATTAATTGATATGTTTATATAACTCATTGACTAAATAAGTATAAAAAAGTAATCCTTTATAACAATTCCAAATAAAAAAACTAGTTATCAAGTCACATTTACAAAAATTTAACTGAAATAGTAACACAATTTTGTTCTAAACGGTTATATTAGTTATAAATGGAATAGTTATACTGAATTAAAAAAAATTATTCTAAATTATTAGTGAGTTATAAATCCAAATTTTACATCTAATTTAAAGAATATTTTTATTTATTAAGATTAATTTATTATTTTTTTCTAAAAATAAACAGGAGAAAACTTCTAGGATCATTGAGATATATTTTAATACATTCATTTAATAATTATTAATATGTTCAAATTAAATAAGTATTTGAACATTTTTATTTATGGTGGATATTATTGAAATTTTTTGAGAATGGTGGAACTCATGTTTTAGGGTACAGAAGGTGTAATGTTTAATATCAATCATATATAATAATTCATGATGATAGTAATATGTTTGTAATATATTAGATAATTTTTACTTTTGATTTAATGAATGGGGTTAAAATCTTGTAATAACAGACTTGGTTACAGAATGAATGGTTCTTCACATTAATAATCTATTGTATTAGTCAATCAGTTTTTTCACAAGTACGTGGATACACGACAATGCTAAATGTGTCACTGTGAGCAACACCTATTTAATATGTTATCCATAATGGATAGTTAGGTAAAAATATTTTTTCCATTTGAGTAACATCATTACATAATGGGGATTGGAATGAATTTGAAGAAATATATATATATCACACCATAAAAAGGCCTTGGTAAATATTTCATAGGTATATTTGATAAAGAAACCCCTTGAATTTCGCAATCCATGACATTTTGTTTTACTTCATAACACTACACTGCATGTAACACCCCAAGATTTTATGAAAAATATTCTTTCAATTTCATTGATGTCTTCTATTATACACCACACCAAGTTTAGCTTGTACTATACGCAACAACGTATTAGCTTTCAGTATACTCAACACTATTCTTGACTCGTGTTACACACAATTTCAAGGTCATTTGATGGAAGTTATTCTATGAAATCTTGAGTATATATATATATATATATTAAATATATAAATACAATATGGTTGGATGTTGTTATAAAAAACAATAATGGAGTCTTGCACTACATGAAACCCTAACTTGGTTTGCATTACACACAATCGCGACCTTCTTCGATAACGTGTCTTGTACGCAATATCGGGTTTCACTAAACAATGATATATGGTTATAATATTTTTATGAAGATGCCATTATGAATTGTATTAACTAAAATTCGAATTTTATAACATTATTATTCATCTTACATATTTTCTAGAACATGGTATGAGAACAAAGTAAATTTTTATGGTAAAATAATTATTTTTCAAAAAATGCAGTTTTTCCACCTTTTGATGGCGCACCCACATTAAATCTAGTTTTGGACATTTTTATAAGTTCATTTTGAAAAAATAAAATTCTTCTTTGGAATCAGGATATAAAAATTTACTTTGGATAAATTTTTCATATTATTCTGATAACTTTCATATTTTAATGAATGTAAAAACACTCTATATTTTAATTAAAAACAACTTTTTTCATCGTAATAATTTATATGGTTAAATTATAATAATTAATTTTTTTAAAGTATAAATAAAATATATTTTTACCATTTAATATAATTTATGTCATTATCATTGATTATACATTAAATTCGTAGGTTAAATCAATTCAATCTTTTGCAATGTTTTAAACAAAAACTGGTTTTCATTCGACAACATGATTACTTTAAATTTAATTTCTGAAAATTATGTGTATTTAATTTAAAAAAATTGATTCCATATTTGGATTCAGTGGGTCTAAATTATGTTAATAGTTTAATTTTATTTTTTTGATATGTTGAATACTAACTACTGTAATTTTTTATTTACTCCAGTTAAAGGTAAATCGGGTAATTAAGTGTAAAAAAGAGATTATAAAATTACCCTAAAACTTTGTAAAATACTATTGGATGAATAAAATTTGACCCATATCACCTAAGGGTCTGAATAGATTAATTTCATGGAATTTTGACAATTAAATAATATAAATATTATTAAAACCAAATAAGTGACAACATGTCATTTTCTTAAATATTATAAGTATATTATTTAAAATTTAGTGATAAACTTCATGAAACATAAAACATGAATAGTATTAATCAAGCTAATGAAATTATATACATCATATGAATTTATTTATAATATTTAGGGATTAAATAATTATCATTAATTGTGACACAATAGTGATGCAGAAATTGTTTATCTAGTGAAAAATCAAGAATATAGTTTTTATTAAACTAATTGTGACCATAAAAGGCACAAACCCTGACCAAAACTTATTATTCATGTAAATGATAACCATAATCATCCAATCGTATAATTTTTTACCATTTGGAGACTTATAAAATAAATTATGAAACTTATATTATTTTATTTTAAATGATGCCAAAGTTGTCACCTTAATAATTTAATAAATATAAAAATTTAAATATTGTGATTTTAAGATGATAAATTCGAGTAAAAGTATTATTGTGAAATATAGTATATTTATTTGCATCATAGGATTATGTTTTTCATTGTTATTCAACAAATAATTATACTAAATAATTATACAAAAATTTTATAGTAATTATTTTTTAAGAGATATACCAAATAAATGGTTTTAAAAATATTAAAATAAATATTATATGAACTATTTAATGTGGTCCATGAATTTTATAGACATATTTTACATGTTAGGAATCTATTAAATATTTTAGTTTCAATATATCCTCTGTGTAGATTTTATTTAAATTCAAATAAATGAATTGTGTCAAAATTGACACTATTGTTATTCTATAAATATAACAAATTATTAAATTGTTTAAAAATCACAAAAATATATAAAAATTATAAATTGAAATTTATATAGTCTCTAATGTAATAAATGATCCAATTATGGAAAATTAACAACACATAAGTGATTATTTATAACCATTTAGAATTTAGAATTTTATTACCACAAATAAATTTAAATAGATTAAATAAGGATAAATCAAAATGATAAGGTTTAAAATAAGATCAAAACATGTCTAAATTTTATTTGTTGACGATATTACAACCCTATATAATCTAATCTTAGAATTGATTCATTTTTAGGTTTTTATTTGGGGTTTGAATTTATATTAAACTAATATTTTTGAGGATTCCAAAGGTGCCCCTCTCCTCCCTTATAAAAGGGCACCTCTTCCCTCTCTTCCTCGCACCATTTTGAGCCTTGATGCTCGGCCAAAATCTGCTCATTTAACTTCCCCACTTAACTATAACCCTTATAGAGGTACCGGTCCTCTCAAAAGACCAACCCTAGTGCCCTTAGAAGAAGTTTCAAGGACGTGCGTTGAAGAAGAGGTAATTTCTTCTACCGATTCTTTCAAGATTCTTTCTTCTCCAACCCCTTCTTCTTTAGTTGTTTCATTAAAAAGTAATAACATCAGTATCACTAATATACTGATAATTTATTATAAATATGAATCAACCCCATTTCACCTTCTATCCATCCTACGGAAAATGAAATCACCACGCGTGCGTACGTACGAAACACCATCTCCACGCCGTGGTGTAATCTGTTTTTCCAACACAACCTTACTTGGATGGGTATAATGGTGTAATGAATAACTAAAAATATTTATTATAACATCATAATGATTATGATATATTATACTGTCCACTCCAATTCTATTCAGTAATTATGGGAATTATCATCGCTCGTGCGTACGTACGGACTACCGTCTCCACGACGCAATGAGATTCATTCTCCATGTTAACCATTTATTAATGATTATGAAGTATATATAATAAGTAATAATCATATATATGACATAATAATTATACTTTATTAATGTGTATATATATATATGTCATCTACTTAATTTCATTCAATTCAATAAGGAAACAAAAACAATGTTCATGCGTACGTATGGCCTACCGTCTCCATGAACGGTGTATTTCATTCCTTTTATCGATCTATAATATATATTTATATGATGAATATATATTATATATAAATCATGTTTTACATTCTGGAATTATTAAAATTAGGATATACGTAATAATATTAAGAATGACAAGTTGAATCACATACGATAAATGAAATGATATTACCCAAAACACTGTTTTAACATGGAATTTACAAAAGAACGGGTAATATAAAGTCATAAGTGAAACACATATGATATCATAACAATGAATATGATTATATAATAAGTCAATGAAATTATTTAAATCATTATACAGGAGTTTCGGATCCATATGAAGCATATCAGACCTAAGGTAAGGGATAATGTTGCAAATCTCATTTTTATCCAAGATTGCTTATACATAAGTATTTACTGGGGTTATTGTTTTCATCCATGTCCATGTTTTCTAAAAGTGTTTATATGTATGTTTAAAGTCTTTTTTACCCATTTTTACTTTTACTACATGGTATGTAAGGAATCATTCTTTTTTTTACTTCACGAGGTACTTTTATGAATTTTCTGGCAAAAGTACGGGAATAATGTTTTTTAAACTTATACGGCATGAAAAGATTTTTACGGTTTTTATAAAGCCTTATTTTCATGAAGATTCCTCCAAATTATTTCATGAATATTTTCAACAAAATCCATTTCATTTAAAATTGCATGACATTTTGTGGAAATAGATTGATTTTGAAGAAGAAAGGATATTTTCCTCAAAAAGTCATTTCAAGTGTTTTATCAAAACCAAATTTCAACTAAGATGATATTATTTAATATGTGTATGTTTCAAGTATCATGTATCTATAATTTACATGGTTTCAATTTTCTTATTATGAAATTATATCCATTTCTTTTATATGGATTATGTGATGGTGGGATGATGTTTTTTAAACCCATTTTATTTATTGGGTTATTTTGAATGATGTGTGTTAATTTTATGGCACAAGTAAAATGATTTCATTATGAGATGGTTGGGACCTATATCTCCCTCCAATGCATTGGGTAAAGATTTATATCTCAAGAGATATACATGGATGGAATGTTAACATAATCTGGTTCAGTGTTACAAGACTGAAACGAGGAGTGAACTCGATTCATAAAGGGACTTTGTCCACTAAGATGGTCTTGGTAGCAATGCCTTGGCTACTATGGAAATCATAACATGCGCTAAATGGTTTCCACATTTACATGTTTTATTCCCATTATAGTTTATCATGGTTGATGTTCCATTATGATATATGCCTTATGTACTTCCATGATTTATGTCTTTGCTCAAGATTTTGATGTTTAAATTTCATGTTCATGTTTTTGATTCCAAATGATTATGGATTGTTTTATGTTATCTATGTTTTCCCTTACTGAGCATTTGAGCTCACCCTTTTTATGTATTATTTTCCCCAGGAAATAAAGATAAGTTTTAGGTAAGTTAAATAAAGGGGAAGATCATTATGGGAGTTGTTGAAGATATTTTAACATGATTAGAAGTTTATATTCTGAGTTTCCAAAGACACTAAACTATTACGATTGTTGTTTGTATTTTTTTGTTATGTATTAAGTATTTCACAAAAGTAATGTAATGTCCATGTACGTCACGCTTTGGGACTATACAGTTGGTATCAGAGGAAAGGTTTAGTCAACCATTGGAAACTAGGATGCGAAAACATTAGTGAGATCCCTAGAGATATTTATAAGGTATGTCTAGGGATGTCCCATGGATAAGTATACATATAGGATATAGTCCTAGAACTACGGTAACGATCTTAGAATTTAACCTAAGATGTTAGATATTGAGGGTACTCCCCCTTTACTATGTTTTTTTCTCGAGCATGATTTTTTCCTCTCACAATATTCTTTTTGGGTTATAGAAAATGGCTAGAAACATGATGATTCACGATAATGGAGGATATGATGGAAAACATAATGTTATTCCTCATAAGTAACCAAATAAAATTGGATCTGGAGGTCCACATATAGTTATTATGCATAATCAGAAATCTCATAATATGATCAATATTCTAAACTTTGGTATGTTTCCTGACTCAACTAATAAAAGAAAGATGGAGTTTCATGATGATTATAGAGGAAAGAAAGTTCAATTCCCCTCACGTACATTATGTGGGAAGAGGCATCAGGGAGAATGTTTCAAAGGAACTGTAAGATGCTTTGGGTGTGGAAAAGAAGGACACAAATCCAGTATTTGCAAAGGAAATGGTTTAGTTAACACTATGGACATAGAATAATGGTATTTCTATGACATCAACATTGGTTAAATGTTTTAAATGTGGAATGTATGGGAATTATGAAAACCAATTCACTAAGGGAAAATCTCATGAAGAGAATCAACATGGTCATATGAGTAGTATTTATGTCGATGATGATGAAGAGACTAAAAATGAAATATGAGATGAAAGAAATGATGAATCTCAGTAAGTGGTTTCATAAGTTAGTGGAATGATTGTAAGTTTATAAATAATAATGTAAGGAACTATGGAATAAAGAATCATCCATGTATTGTTACACTATTGTTTTTACTAAATTATATGAAAGTATATGTTGAATAGTACTGGTAACCATGGAAGGTTATTCATATATTTTTGGAAAGTAGATGATATGAGCATAATGAAGGGTTAAGAAGATAGTGAGATGTTTTATTGTATTTATAAGCTCATGACTGATAAAAGGACTAAGTGATATTATGGTTTGATTATATATATTTTTTGGGATTATTGTATGTGGTGAAAGTTACCATTTGATAGTATTCATGTTTTCACTAAGGTTTTATGGTAATTTATGTTTCGAGAAAATATATGACTAAGGTATTCATGTTTTTGGAATGCAACCAACAAGATATATTTTATGATATATGAGAGATAAATGCATATATTAACATTCTTGGTAGATAACCATTCTAGTAATTGTTTTCTTTATACTATGAGCCTGAACCGATGTATTTTAGATAAGCCTAAAGATTGGAATGGATTATGTTGTGCATAAGTTAGTATTGTTTATGGATAGAACTTTTTTCGATATTATTGATGGGATGTTATAGTAATGTAGTTTTAGAAAAAGGACAACCTGCAGGACGGGCGACAACCCATCACGTCAGAAAAGGCTGTGGGAATCGAACCCACAACCGAAGTGCGCCTGGCCTTTATTGCCTACCACTGGCCTACAGAAAGTCCCTGGTTAGTAGAAACTAGTTTTATTTTATTATGTGAAATCCTAGATGAATTATAAGTCCATGTTTGGAATCATATTTGATTAACCTCACCATACATGGACTTATGTATTCGATAACATTTTATAAACATTTCTTTGAGATAGATGGAATGACCCATCATTCTATCACATGATCTATTATCACTTCACGAATAACAAATTCATCTTCATTTTTTAAGAGATGAAGTGGAAATTTTTCAAAGCATGAACAACAGTGAGATTGTAACAAAATCAAGCAAGTATTTATTCTAATTCAAAACTTTCAACTTTAGGGAAATGATATTGAAAACCAAAAATGTTTTCTTAGTGCTATTATATCTAAGGAATCAGATGGTACCTTAGATCATTGCAAATCTATGTCTTTGTTATTGTTGGCTTTTTCATATCCATGTTCTCTACCACTCTCGATCAGAACATTATGGTTAGATTTCTCTTCCATATCCATATTTTCACCTATGTTCTCCTATGTGGAAACCCAGTGATTAGTTTATTTGGGTAACCGTTATGTTTCATACAATATATTTTAATGTTATGTTTCGGTATATAATTTTATGATGTGGGTTTCAATTATAGAAACATTCAAGTAGAAAACCATGTATAAACCCGACGAATTTCGAGGGAGAAATTCCTTTTAAAAGGGGTAGAATGTAACACCCAGAAATTTTATGATAAATATTCTTGTATTTTCATTGATGTATTCTATTATACACAACACCATGTTTATCTTGTACAATACTCAACACCATATTAGCTTGCAGTATACACAACACTATTCTTGGATCGTGTTACACACAATTTCAAGTTCGTTTGATAGAAGTTAGTCTACGCAGCATTGAGTGTGTGTTTATATATATATATTCAATGTATAAATAAAATATGGTTGTATTCTATTATACACAACAAGAATGGAGTCTTTCACTACACGCAACCCAAACTTGGCTTGCATTACACGCAATCACGACCTTCATCGATAGCGTGTGTTGTACGCAATATCGGGTTTCACTAAACAATGATATATGGTTATAATATTTTTAAGAACTAGCTGTTATAAATAGTATTAAATAAATTTTGAATTTTATAATGTTATTATTCATCTTACATATTTTCTAGAACATGGTATGAGAACAAAATAAATTTTTCGGGTAAAATAAGTAATTTTTAAAAAATGCAGTTTTGCCGCCTTTTGATGGCGCACCGGCATTAAATCAAGTTTCTTCCATGTTTATAAGATTAATTTGACAAAATAAAATTATTATTTGGAATCATGATTTAAAAATTTACTTTGGATAAAATTTTCAAATTATTCTGATAACTTTCATATTTTAATGAATAGTAAAAACAGACTATATTTTAATTAGAAACAACTTTCTTCATCGTAATAATGTATATGGTTAAATTATAATATTGAATGGTTTTAATGTAGAATTAGAATATATTTTTACCATTTAATATAATGTATGTCATTATCCTTGATTTTACATTGAATTCGTATGTTAAATCAATTCAATATTTTTCAATGTTTTAAACAAAAAACTGTTTCCATTCCACAACGGTATTAATTTTAATTTAATTTCTGCAGCTTCTGTGTATTGAATTTGAAAAAATGGATTCCATATTTGTATTCAGTGGGACCAAATTATGTTAATAGGTTAATTTTATTTTATTGATATTGTGAATAGTAACTGCAGTAATTTTTTATTTACTACAGTTAAAGGTAAATCGTGTAATTAAGGGCAAAAATAAGATTATAAAACTACCCTAACAAATGGAAAAATCTGATTGGATGAATAAAAGTCGACCCATATCACCTAAGGGTCAGAATAGATTCATTTCATGGAATTTTGACCATGAAATAATACAATTATTATTAAAACCAAAGAAAGTTACAACATGTCACTTTCTTAAATTTTATAAGTATATTAATTTTAATTTAGTGATAATGTTGATGAAACTTAAAACATTAATAGTCTCCAGAAATCTAATAAATTTATCTACATCATATGAATTTATTTATAATTTTTTGGGATTAAATATTTATCATTAATTATGACACAATAGTTATGCAAAACTTCTTTATCTAGTGAAAAATCAAGAAGATAGTTTTTATTAAACAAATAGTGACCATAAAAGGCACAGAAACCTGAAAAAAACTTATTGGTCATGTAAATGTATACCATAATCATCCAATCGTCTAATATTTGACCGTTTGAATCCTTATAAAAGAAATTATGAAACCAATATTATTTTATTTTAAATTATTCCAAAGTTGTCACCTTTATAATTTAATAAATATAACAGTTTAAATATTGTGATTTAAAGATTATAAATTTGATTAAAAGTTTTATTGGGAAAGGGAATATTTTTATCTGCATCACATGATTTTAGTTTTAATTTTTATGCAAAAAATAAGTATATTAAATAATTATACAAAAATGTTGTAGTATTTATTTTATTAAGAGATAAACCAAATAAATGGTTTTAAAAATATTAAAATACATATTATATGAACTATTTAATGTGATCCATTAATTTTATGACATATTAGGAATCTATTAAATATTTTAGTTCTAATATATCCTCTGTGTATATTTTATTTAAATTCAAATAAATGAATAGTGTCAAAATTGACACTATTGTTATTTTATAAAAATAACATATTATTAAATTGTTTAAAAATCACAAAAATATTTTAAAATTACAAATTGAAATTTATATATTCTCCAATTTCATAAAGTATCCAATTATGGAAAATTAACAACACCTAGGTGATTATTTATAACCATTTAAAATTTAGAATTTTATTACCACAAATAAACTTAAATAGATTAAATAAGTATAAATCAAAATGATAAGGTTTAAAATAAGAAAAAAATATCTTAATTTTATTGGTTGATGATATTACGACCCTATCTCATCTAATCATCTAATTGAGTCATTTTTGGAGATTTTTATGTGGGGTTTGAATTTATATTAAACTAATATTTTTGAGGATTCCAAAGGTGCCCCTCTCCTCCCTTTTAAAAGGGAACCTACTCCCTCTCTTCCTAAAAACATTTTGAGCCTTAAAGCTCTGCCAACCTCTTCCAATTTCACTTCCTCATTTCTCTAAAAACCTTATAGAGGTACTGGTATTAAAGACCAACCCTACTGCCCTAAGAAGACGTTTAAAGGAGGTGCGTCGAAGAAGAGGTAATCTCTTCTACCGATTCTTTCAAGATTCTTTCTTCTTCAAACTCTTATTTTTTGTTGTTTCATTATATAGTAATAACATCAGTATCACTAATATACTTATATGTTATTATAAATATGAAACAACCCCATTTAACCTTCTATCCATCCTATAGAAAACGAAATCACCACGCGTGCGTACGTACAGAATACCGTCTCCACGTCGTGGTATAATCTGTTTTTCCAACACCACCTTACATGGATGGGTATAATGGTGTAAATAATGACTATACAAAGTTATTATAACATCATAATGATTATGATATAATATACCGTCCACTCCAATTCTATTCAGTAATTATGGGAATGATATCATCGCTCGTGCGTACGTACGTACTACCGTCTCCACGACGCGATGAGATTCATTCTCTATGTTAACCATTCATTAATGATTATACGGTATATATAATAAGTAATCATGAAATATATTACATAATAATGATACTGGATATATGTATATATATTTATGTCATCTACTTAATTCCATTCAATTCAATAAGGAAATGAAAACAGCATTCATGCGTACGTACGGCCTACCATCTCCATGAACGATGTATTTCATTCCTTTTATCGATCTATAAAATATATGTATATGATGAATATATATTATATATAAATCATGTTTTACATTCTGGAATTATTTAAATCAGTATATAAGTAAAAATATCAAGAATGAAAAGTTGAAACACATACGATAAATGAAATGATTTTACCCAAAACACTGCTTTAACATGAAATTTACAAAAGAACGGGTAATATAAAGTCATAAGTGAAACATATATGATATCATAACAATAAATATGATTATGTAATAACTCAATGACATTATTTAATTCATTATTTAAGAGTTTCAGATCCATACGAAGCATAACAGACCTAAGGTAAGGGATAATTTTGCAAATCTTATTTTTATCCGATATTGCTTATACGTAAGTATTTACTGGGGTTATTGTTATCATCATTGTCCATGTTTTCTAAAAGTGTTTTTATGAATGTTTGAAGTCATTTTTTCCCATTTTGACTTTTACTACATGGTATGTACGTAATCTTTCTTTTTTTACGTTACGATGTACTTTTTTGACTTTTCTGACAAAAGTACGAGAAGAATATTTTTTTTTAAATCTTATACGGCATGAAATGATTTTTACAGTTTTTATAAAGACTTATTTTCATGAAGATTCCTCCAAAATATTTCATGACTATATTAAAAAAATCATTTTCTTTTAAAATTGCATGACATTTTGTGGAAAGAGATTGATTTTGAAGAAGAAAGGACATTTTCCTCAAAAATTCATTTCAATTGTTTTATCAAAACCATTTTTCATGTAAGATGACATTAGTTCATATGTGTATGTTTCAAGAATCATGTCTCTATGATTTTCATGGTTTAAATTTTCTTATTATGAAATTATATCCATTTATTTTATATGGATTATGTGATGATGGGATGATGTTTATGAAACACATTTTATTTAGTGGGTTATTATGAATGATGTATGTTTATTTTGTGGCACAAGTAGTAATGATGTCATTATGAGATGGGTGGGACCTATATCTCCCTTCAATTTATTGGGTAAAGATTTATATATCCTGAGATAGACATGGCTGGCATGGTAAGTTAATCTGGTTTAGTGTTATAGGACTGAAATGAGGAGTGAACTCGATTCAGAAAGGGACTTTGTCCAATAAGATGGTCTTGGCAGTAATTCCTTGGCTACTATGGAAATCATAACATGTTCTTAATGGTTGCCACAATTACATGTTTTACTCCCATTATAGTTTATCATGGTTTATGTTCAATTATGATATATTCCTTATGTACATCCATGATTTATGTCTTTTCTCAAGATTTTGATGTTTAAATTTCATGTTCAAGTTTTTGATTCCAAATTTTTATGGATTGTATTATGTTATTTATGTTTTCCCATACTGATAATTTGAGCTCACCATTTTTATGATTTATTTTTCCCATGAAATAAAGAAACGTTTTTGGTAAGGAAACAAAAAGGGTAAGAACGTTATGGGAGTTGTTGAAGATATTTCAACCTGATTAGAAGTTTATATTCCGAGTTTCTAAAGACACTAAATTATTACGATCCTTATGTGTTTGTTTTTGTTATGTATTAAGTATTCTGAAAAAGTAATGTAATGTCCATGTACGTCAAGATTTGGGTCTTTACAGTTGGTATCAGAGGAAAGGTTTAGTCAACCTTTGGAAACTAGGATGCAAAAACATTAGTGATATCCCTATAGATATTTCTAAGGTATGTCTAGGGATGTCCCTAAAGATAAGTATACGTATAGGATATAGTCCTAGAACTACAGTAACGATCATAGAATTTAATCTAAGATGTTAGATATTATGGGTACTCCCCTTTTACTATGATGTTTTTTCGAGCATGATTTTTGCCTCTCACACTATTTTTTTGGGTTTTAGAAAATGGATGGAACATGAAGATTCATGATAATGGAGGATATGATGGACAATATAATGATATTCCTCATAAGAAACCAAATGAAATTAGATCTGGAGGTCCACATATAGTTATTATGCATAATCAGCAATCCCATAATATAATCAATAATCTAAAATGTGGTATGTTTCCTAACTCATCTAATATGAGAAAGATGGAGTTTCATGATGATCATAGAGGAAATAAAGTTCAATTACCCTCATGTAAATCGTGTGGGAAGAGGCATCAGGGAGAATGTTTCAAAGGAACTACAAGATGCTTTAGGTGTGGAAAAGAAGGACACAAAGCCAATAATTGTAAAGGAAAAAGGTTTAGTTAAAACCATGGACAAGGAGAATGGTATTTCTAAGACATCATCAACGGTTAAATGTTTTAAATGTGGAATGTATGGGCATTATGCAAACCATTTCCCTAAGGGAAAATCTCATGAAGAGAATCAGCAAGGTCATATGAGTAGTATTTATGTGGATGATGATAAAGACACTACAAATGAAATATGAGATGAAAGAAATGATGAAGCTCAGTCAGTGGTTTAAGAAGTTAGTGGAATGATTGTATGTTTATAAAGAATAATGTATGGTACTATGGAATAAAGAATCATCTAAGGATTGTTACACTATTGTTTTTCCGAATGTATTTGAAATTATATGTTGAATAGTACCGGTAACCTTGGAAGGTAATTCAAATATTTTTGGAAAGTAGATGATATGCGCATAATGAAGGGATAAGAAGATAATGAGATGTTTGATGGTATTCATGAGCTCATGACTGATAAAAGGACTATGTGATAATATGGTTTGATTATATAGTTTTTTTTTTGGATTTTGGTATGTGGAATGAGTTACCTTTTGACAGTATTGATGTTTTCACTAAGGTTATATGGTAATTTATGTTTCAAGAGAATATATGACTAAGGTATTCATGTGTTTGGAATGTAACCAACAAGATATAACTTATGATATATGTGAGATAAATGTTTATATTCACATTCTTGGTAGATAACCTTTCTAGTAATTGTTTTCTTTATACTATAAGCTTGGACCAAAGTATTTTAGAGATGCCTAAAGATTGGAATAGATTATGTTGGACATAAGTTAGTATTTTTTAAGGATAGAACTTTTGTCGATATTATTGGGGGGATGTTATAGTAATGTAGTTTTAGAAAAACGGTAACCTGCAGGTCGTGCGATATCCCATCGCGTCGGACAAGGTTGTGGGAATCGAACCCACAACTGAAGTGCGCCAGGCCTTTATCGCCTACCACTGGCCTACAAAAAGTCCCTGGTTATTAGAAACTAGTTTTATTTTATTAAGTGGTATGATAGATGAAGTATAAGTCCATGTTTGGAATCATATCTGATTAACCTCGCCATACATGGACTTATGTATTCGATAACTTTTTCTAACCTTTTCTTTTAGATATATGTAATGACCCATCATTATATCACATGATCTGTTATCACTTCATGAATAACAAATTCAACTTTATTTCCTTAAGAGATGAAGTGTAAATTGTCCAGAGCACGAACAATAGTGAGATTGTACCAAAATCAAGCAAGTATTTATTCTAAATCCAAATTTTCAACATTAGGGAAATGATATTGAAAACCAAAAATGTTGTCATATGTCTCTTATATCCGATGAATAATATGTTACCATAGATCATCACAAATCTATGGCTTTGTGATTGTTGCCTTTTTCATAGCCATGTCCTCTACTACTCTCTATCAGAACATGATGGTTAGATTTATCTTCCATATCCATATTTTCACTTATGATCTCTTATGTGGAAACCCAGTGATTAGTTTATTTGGGTAATTGTTACGTTTCATACTTTAGATATTAAATTTATGTTTTGGTATTTCATTTTAAGATGTGGGATTCAATTATAGAAACTTTCAAGTAGAAAACCATGTATAACCTCGATGAATTTCGAGGGAGAAATTCATTTTAAGGGGGGTAAAATGTAACACCCATAGATTTTTGAAAAATAATCTTTTAATTTCGTTGATGTCTTCTATTATAAACCACACCAAGTTTAGCTTGTACTATACTCAACACCGTATCATCTTGCAGTATATGCAACACTATTCTTGGCTCGTGTTACAGACAATTTCAAGTTCATTTGATAGAAGTTATTCTACACAACATTGAGTGTATATATATATATATTCAATGTATAAATTAAATATGGTTGGATTCTGTTATACGCAACAACAATGGAGTCTTTCACTACACACAACCCTAACTTGGCTTGCATTACACACAATCGCGACTTTCTTCGATAGCGTGTGTTGTACGCAATATCAGGTTTCACTAAACAATGATATTTGGTTATAATATTATTATGAACAAGCCATTATGAATATTATTATCTATATTTTGAATTTTATTACATTATTATTCATATTACATATTTTATAGAACATGGTATGAGAACAAATTAAATTTTTCGGTTAAAATAAGTATTTTTCAAAAAATGCAGTTTTGCCACCATTGGATGGCGCACCGACATAAAATCTAATTTTGAAATTTTTATAAGTTAAATTTCACAAAATAAAATTATTCTTTGGAATCAGGATATAAAAATTTACTTTGGTTAATTTTTTCATATTATTCTGATAACTTTCATATTTTAATGAATAGTAAAGACTCGCAATATTTTAATTAAAAACAACTTTTTTATCATAATAATTTATATGGTTAAATTATAATCTTGAATGGATTTAAAGTACAAATAGAATATATTTTTACCATTTGATATAATTTATGTCATTATCATTGATTTTACATTGAATATCTAGGTTAAATCAATTCAATCTTTTGCAATGTTTTAAACAAAAACCAGTTTTCATTCGACAAGGGGATTAATTTTAATTTAATTTATGCAACTTATTTTTATTGAATTTGATAAAATGGATTCCATATTTGAATTCAGTGGGTCCAAATTATTTTAATAGGTTACTTTTATTTTTTTGATATTGTGAATAATAACTATGGTAATTTTTTATTTACTACAGTTAAATGTAAATCGGGTAATTAAGGGTAAAAATAAGATTATAAAATTACCCTAACACTTGGAAAAATCCTATTGGATTAATAAAAGTCGAACCATATCACCTAAGGGTCGGACTAGATTCATTTCATGGAATTTTGAGCATGAAATTATATAATTATTATTAAAACCAAATAAAGTGACAACATGTCACTTTCTTAAATCTTATAAGTATATTAATTTTAATTCAGTGATAAAATTCATGAAACTTAAAACATGAAGAGTATACAGAATTATAATAAAATTATCAACATCATATGAATTTATTTATAATTTTTAGGGATTAAATAATTATCATTAATTGTGACACAATAGTGATATAGAAATTGTTTATCTATTGAAAAATCAAGAATAGAGTTTTTATTAAACTAATAGTGACCATAAAAGGCACAAAACCCTGAACAAAACATATTGGTCAAGTAAATGTAAACCATAATCATACAATGGTCGAATAGTTAACCATTTGGATACTTATTAAATCAATTATGACACTTATATTAGTTAATTTTAAATGATGCCAAAGTTGTCACCTTCATAATTTATAAAATATAATAATTTAAAAATTGTGATTTTAAGATGATAAATTCGAGTAAAATTATTATTGTGAAGTGTAATATAAATATCTGAATCATAGAATTTATTTTTAATTTTTATGAAACAAATAAGTATATTAAATAATTATACAAAAATGTATTAGTAATTATTTTATTAAGAGATATAACAAATAAAAGGTTTTAAAAATATTACAATAAACATTATATGAACTATTTAATGTGATACATGAATTTTATAGACAAATATGACATGTTATAAATCTATTAAATATTTTAGTTCGAATATATCCTCTGTGTATATTTTATTTAAATTGAAATAAATGAATAGTGTCAAAATTGACACTATTGTTATTTTATAAAAATAACATATTATTAGATTGTTTAAAAATCACAAACATATTTAAAAATTATAGATTGAAATTTTTATAGTCTCCAATTTCATTAAGTATCCATTTATGGAAAATTAACAACACATAAGTGATTATTTATAACCATCTATAATTTATAATTTTATTACCACAAATAAACTTAAATAGATTAAATAAGGATAAATCAAAATGATAAGGTTTAAAATAAGATCAAAACATGTCAAATTTTATTGGTTGATGATATTACAACCCTATCTAATCTAATCTTGGAATGGAGTCAATTATGGAGGTTTTTATGTGGGGTTTGAATTTAAATTAATCTATTATTTTTGAGGATTCCAAAGGAGCCCCGCTCCTTCCTTATAAAAGGGAACATCCTCCCTCTCTTCCTCACACCATTTTGAGCCCTAAAGCTCGGCCAAACACTGCCCATTTTAATTCCCCACTTCCCTAGAAACCTTATAGAGGTACTGGACTTCTAAAAATACAAACCTTAGTGCCTTAAGTATAAGTTTAAAGGATGTGCGTCAAAGAAGAGGTAATCTCTTCTACCAATTATTTCAAGCTTCTTTATTATTAAACCTATTCTTATTTAGTTTATTCATTATAAAGTAATATCATCAGTATAAATAATAAACTTATATGTTATTATAAATATTAAACTACCCTATTTCAACTTCTATCCATCCTATGGAAAACAAAATCATCGCGTGTGCATACGTACGGAACACCGTCTCCACGCCGTGGTGTAATCTGTTTTTCCAACACCACCTTACTTGGATGAGTATAATGGTGTAAAGAATCACTATACATAGTTATTATAACATCTTACTTATTCTGATATATTATACCTTCCAATACAATTCTATTCAACAATTATGGGAATGATATCATCGCTCGTGCGTGCGTACGGACTACCATCTCCACGACGTGATGAGATTCATTCTCCATGTTAACCATTAATTAATGATTATAAAGTATATATAATAAGTAATCATGAAATATATGACATAATAATGATACTGGATTTATGTATATATATATATATATGTATGTCATCTACTTAATTCCATTCAATTAAATAAGGACACGAAAACATCGTTCATGCGTACATTCGACCTACCGTCTCCATGAACGGTGTATTTCATTCCTTTTATAAATCTATAAAATTTATGTATATGAAGAATATATATTATATATAAATCATGTTTTACATTCTGGAATTATATAAATCAGGATATAAGTAATAATATCAAGAACGACAAGTCGAAACACATACAATAAATGAAATGGTTTTACCCAAAACACTGTTTTAACATGGAATTTACAAAATAACGGGTAATATAAAGTCATAAGTGAAACATATATGATATCATAAAAATGAAAATGATTATTTAATAAGTTAATGACATTATTTAAATAATTATAAATGAGGTTCAGGTCCATACGAAGCATATCAGACCTAAGGTGAGGGATAATTTTGCAAATCTCATTTTTATCCGAGATTTCGTATACGTAAGTATTTACTAGGGTTATTGTTATCATCCTTGTCAATGTTTTCTAAAAGTGTTTTTATGTATGTTTAAAGTCCTTTTTACCCATTTTAACTTTTACTACATGGTATGTAAGGAATCTTTCTTTTGTTTATGTTACGAGGTACTTTTTTTACTTTTCTGCCAAAAGTACGAGAAGAATATTGTTTTTTAAACTTATACGGCGTTAAAGGATTTTTACGGTTTTTATAAAGCCTTATTTTGATGAAGATTCGTCCAAAATATTTCATGACCATTTTCAACAAAATCCTTTTATTTTAAAATTGCATGAATTTTTTTGGAAGGAGATTGATTTTGAAGAAGAAAGGATATTTTCCTCAAGAATTCATTTCAGGTGTTTTATCAGAACCATTTTTTATCTAAGATGACATTATTTAATATGTGTATGTTTCAAGTATCATGTCTCTATTATTTAAATGGATTTAATTTTCTTATTATGAAATGATATATATTTCTTTTATATGGATTATGTGATGATGGGATGATGTTTATGAAAACCATTTTATTTGTTGGGTTATTATGAATGATGTATGTTTATTTTGTGACACAAGTAAGAATGATTTCATTATGAGATGGGTGGGACCTATATCTCCCTCCAATGCATTGGGTAAATATTTATATCTAATTATATAGACATGGCTGGAACGTTAAGTTAATCCATTTCAGTGTTATAGGACTGCAACGAGGAGTGAAATCGATTCAAAAAGGGACTTTGTCCACTAAGAAGGTCTTGGCTGTAATGCCTTGGACAATATGGAAATCATAACATGTGCTGAATGGTTTCCACAATTACATGTTTTATTCCCATTATATTTTATCATGGTTGATTTTCTATTATGATATATTCCTTACGTACATCCACGATTTTTGTCTTTGCTCATGATTTTGATGTTTAAATTTTATGTTCATGTTTTTTCTTCTAAATGTTTATGGATTGTTTTATGTTATCTATGTTTTCCTTTTCTGAGCATTTGAGGTCACCCTTTTTATGTTTTATTTTCCCCAGGAAATAAAGAAAAGTTTTAGGTAAGGAAAAAAAGGGGAAGATCGTTATGGGAGTTGTTGAAGATATTTCAACGTGATTAGAAGTTTATATTCCAAGTTTCCAAAGACTCTAAAATATTACGATCCTTGTGTGTCTGTTTTTGTTATATATTAATTATTCCACAAAAGTAATGTATTGTCCATGTACGTCAATATTTTGGTCTCTACACTAAAATTACATGACCCCATGTAAAAAATGCATCTCTATTGGTTCTATTTGAAGGAATCACATCACAATCAATGTCATGGAATAACATAGTGGAGTTGAAGGATACATTTATTTACATAATAAATAGGGCAGTGAAACTATTATTTTTTAATTTATAAATTTTTTATAATAATAATATTATTTAAAAAATGAGAGTAATTTACTTGTCAATATAACGATTTATCATAATCTAGTAAGTTGACTTGAAAGTCAATTAGTGTATGAAAAGTGTATAATTTGAATTGCGTTTTTTAAGTCAATTTTTTAGAAAGAAGTTTGAGGTATGGAAAAAAATTGGGGATAAAATTTTGAATCATTAGGAATGGGAAAGGTAAAATATAATATATTATAACTAAACTATATGACCATATTTAAAAAGGGGTATTGGAAATTATGGAAAACATTATTACTGGTTGGTGGTGATTATTTATTGTAAAATTATTTTGAATGACTATTACACAACCATTTTAATATTAATTTTTTAGAAGTAGTGTATAGAGAGACATATTGATGTTGTAAACATTGGATTATTAGTGATACATTTTTAAAAATCTCGAATTATAACAGTGATTCTTATTTCAATTTGTATATAAAATCATCTTTAATGCATCATACATGGATGTGGACCTTAGTGGTGAAATATGTAAAACAATTTGTGTTACTCAATTTATATTCATTATCTAAAAATATGGATATATGAATTATATTTATAGGTTTAATTTTTTCTTGAAAATTTTGGAATAAGATGAATAAAAAATTGAGAAAATTATTTCACACATAAAATCGTCCCACTTAGGATTTTTAGGATGTTATGGTTGTAATATTTCGTATCATATCAAAAAGGTTAATCATTTGGAATATATTAGAGAAATAATTTTGGAATGGAAAACTATATGAATTATATAAATGATTCAGTGGGGGGACAAGTATTTTTTGTTGTTATGGTTCAATAAGTATCTCTTTCATTAGTTTTCATAATCTCTTATGGTAAGAGTTGTTCTGGTTCAATAAGAGATGGTAGCATGGTATCATGAAATTGTTGCGGGTAGTTGTTTTCATCCTTACTAATTCATTTAGATAGTGTAAAAACCATTTATTAGATCCTCATAATTAGGTCTGTAGGTGTATGTCAATGATAGAAACCATGGTGGGATAGATAGGTGATGACCTTATTTAGGCGTGGTTTGGGAAGAATATTATATAGTTTAACATGATCCATTTTAACTTTTGGTTATTGGTTTGGAGTCTAAGGGGTTGTAAAATCCTTAGCCTTTGGGATCTCTATTTTGAGATGTTTTCCACAAGGCCTTATTTCCATGTAATATTTGGTCTTCCAGACATTGTGAATATACGACAACATTCATCATTACATGTTAAATAAAGAGATTAGGACATTGTCACGATGGATTTTGAATGTAGTTATAAATTTAAAGAATGGGTCACTGAGTGGGAGACCTATAATGAGGTATGGGGGTTCTAAATTGCACCTATGAACAATATTTATTCATTCAAAAGAAGGAAAAATGTATACCAAGCTTTATTCATTACATCATTGTTTCTAGATTGATGATGTGGAGTATCAGGTTGTTAATATACAGAGGGCTAAGAAAACATCATCAGGTGGGAATCTCAAAAGAGAGATGATTGGGTTATAACCTAAAATCATCTCCTCCCCCGCATTCCAATATTGGAAAGAGGGGTTTCTAAAAAAAATTATTAGACCAGCTGGTGCATATATCGATGGGGGGAATGAAACATCCTTGAATGGTAGCAATGACGATGTATCTCTCATTGGGGTGGTGATATGTCTGGCTGGTTCTTGGAATGATGTTTGATTTTTATTTTGAATTTGTGTCATCTCCTTAAGTACAATTTTGGGACTATATGTCACAACCCAACCCAAAAATGCTCTTTTATTTTAATTATTTTATTTATCTTAGTTATTATTTTAATTTTTGTTTGAGCGGGTTGAGTACCATTTTAAATTTTTTAGTTTTATATGGAAATCTGCATTTTGGGCTTGGCTGTCTCTAACACATGGGAATAACACAGTTTGGGAACCATGTAGCTTCGCCATGGTAACTATGTAGTCTACCTATGTTTTAAGTTAAAAAAATGTTTTGAATGAAAATAAAATAAAATAAGAAAAGTGTAATAAAATTTATATAATTGTTTTAATAATAGTAATGATATTCTTATTTTTAATGAGAATATTATTATAATTTTTATTATAACTATTAGTGTTATGAATATTAAAATTTTTATTAATACTATTTATATTATTATTATTATTATTATTATTATTATTATTGTGTTTAAAATAATTTGAAAATGAGAAAAATGAAATAAAAAAACTGAGTGGAGTGTTTTAATAATAAAAATATTATTATTATCATCAAGCATATTATTTTTATTATTATAATGATTGTTATTATTGTTATTATTAATAATATTCTATTAATATTATTATTTTTGTTTTAATTTTAAATATTTTTAGGGTTACATAACCCTCAAAATAGGTTCCTCCCCCCTCCTCCATAAAACTCGCGTGCGACCCCCCTGGGCTCCCCACTTGATCGCACAATAGCCGGCTAGTCAGACCTCCCTCTATGAAACCTCATTAAAATACATGCCCCTCCCTTTTCCATAACTACCCATGGCGAATGACCCACCCCCTCAATCGTACCTCCTAGTTGTGTATGAACCCCTATCTAAGACCAGCCAGTGTGGGAGCCCCCAATAAAATCCATCTCTGATTCATCGATTCTACCGTCTTTTTGTCATGAAACTATTTCAAATTGACACTATAAGTCTCTAAAATCTCTCATATTATGTTTTATAATTATTTTTAAGGATCCCAATTTCCCTAAGAAACATAGCCCAAAACATAGTATTTTGGTTTGATTAATTTTCATGTTTCATTCATTTTTAGGGATAGCTAGGGGCCTCTCGAGACCCATTGGTTCGTGTTAAAGAAAAAACTGCCAAAGACAAAGTGTTTTTGGATTATTTGCATCACCATCTCCATATGAAGTATATAAATTTATGTTTTTTTTGTTTCAAACACATTACTTGAGAGTATTAAGGTTTTTAGGGGTTATTAATAATTTATTTATAGTGTGTTTAACTTTTCTACATTGTTTTTATGATTCCTAGTATTTGTTTTATAGTGCGTTAGACTATTATGTGTTGTTTCGAGTCACCAGGACTAAATAGACTCTCCTTCATGTTTATAAGTAAGTATATATATATATGGATTCCCACTTTACATGTATAATCATCCATGGCATTGAATATACATTTATTGGGCTGTTTGTGCCTATGTATATATATGAAAATGCACTAGTAGATGAGTGGAGACTTGTATATGCATATAAGAATATATGTAATTATACAATTTTACATGTTCATATCCATATAGATGTGTGCATAAGGTAAATGTGTTCATACATATACGTGAAGGTGTATACGATTAGTAGGGGAGTAGTTTTTTTTAGTTAAATGCCCCAAGGGCTGAATGATCTGTTCGGTTACACCCAACGGTAGGCCCCCTATGTCTAACCATTTAATTTTAATTTCATAATTTCATGATGGTTTTAAAAAAATATAGCATATTTAGGTATTATATATATAAGGTATGAAATCTTGTGTTAATTGTTAGAAGTTATTCTTCATTATTTAACGCAATTTAACTAAGCTCCTAATATGTGTTTTTTCTATTGATATATGATCACGAACATGTTTTGAAAATGTAATTCCTTTCTATGGTTCAATTAGTTTTTAAATTGTAACTCTATAAATGTGGTTTCTCTAAATGATTGGCATGTTTATTTATTGTGAAATTTTATTTTGAACGAAGATGGTTTGTTGTGTGATTTTTTTTTGAATGGATAAATTTTGTGATTTGGTAAGATAAAGAAGGATGTATGGGATTTGACATAATGTCAAGGATAACTAGTGTCTTGACATTCATAATTTTTTTTCATTGATTTAATAATATATATTATGATTTCTTTAAATGTGTGATGACCTTTTTGTTTAATTGACATTTAAAATTATTTTTTAACTAAAAAGGGTTTGGTGAGGTTATTTTATTAAGAAAAGTGAGTCTTTGTAATATAATGTGGCCCTTTTGGAAAATTTATAATGGTTTGTGAAAGTAGAAAACCCCTTTTGAGGGATACCCCACATTGATTTATGAAATTATGTGTGTTTAATGTTAGTATTGTGATATGCTCCTATTTATTAATTATGTGGATTATTGTGTGACAAAAAAAGGTGGAATGCACTCGAGGTGGAGATCGGTGGTGCGATGGTTAATGAGTTTTTTGATTAAGGAAAATGGTGTGTTCATATATGTTAGTTTGATGAAAACTCACCACCAATTGAAATAGTGAACATGGGAAGCCTGAGGTATCTAGGTGGTGAACTAGGACTAGTGTTCTCGTGAATTGAGGTGGATTCAGCCTTGCATCACTTATAATTATTGATTACTAGAACACTAACTAAATATATTGATTATGATTTGAGACCACAAGGGTTACATGGATGCCCCCTTCTACTAGATCGTGCATGAGAAAATGGGTTTTCCTGTTATCTATAACATTTTTCATCGAGACGTGAGGATCAAGGGTCCCACTTTCTCTAGTTACCTATATGTATTTCCTGTCTTGGTCATTTGTGACATGATGATTGTGATTTGATTTTTATTTTAGTTATTTCATTCTTGTTACCACATTCGTCAAAATCATATAATAATTTAAATTGGATCCCTTTATTTTTGAAATGTTAATGCACACGTAGAATCTATTTGGAAAGTCTAGTAGAAGAAAAATGATTTCCTTAAAAATTTAAACATGGTTCTTGATTTTGAAAAGAATAAAAAATATTATTTTAATATGCATTATTTTCAAACTAGCGGGAATCAGTTTCATTATAATGGGAAGGGCTTAGGGAATTTGTAATCCATTTCATTCCTACTAATAATATCGGTGCTCACACATACTCTATTTCCCAGTTTCAAATTCCTCTAGTTTGGATCGCTCTTCGAGAGAGTGTACTTTATATTCTATAGTGACCTACGATGTTACACGAGGTATGTTTCACTGCTTAAGTTACTTTTGTTTCAATCAAAATATTTTTTATTTTATTTTTTTATATGTCTTCTCTAGGATAATTCATTCTAAACATCTTTATTTGGATTCCCGATATTGGATTCCAACCCACGGGGATTGGGTTGCCCATCGGGTCATGTCATAGATCAACTCGGGTGACCGGTTTAGGGTCGAACCAGGCTGGTTCGTGACATTATAGGTCACTTGGTCCTTTACACCTTATAAAAGCCAAAAATTAATCTATCTAATAGGATTATCCACCTATAGGACTAAAATCCATGTATTATAATACCTTGTAGATTAAAAGGATATTTTTATTAACAAAATAAATGGTGGCTAGAAACTCAAAAGGTTATAATAAAAAATTGTAAACTCATAAAGAAATGTCACATTTGTTATCCCTTAGATATCCTATTTTCTAAACTATTATTCACATAATATATGTGATTGATGTCCCAAAGAAATTTATAACTAAAAATGATGAAACTTTTCATAATATAGATTCAATGGTGTGAAATAAATCGTCCAAATCCTATGAAATCATATATAAATGAAATTTATGAGTTGAAAATATAAAATAAAAAAATATGGGATATGTCAAACAATTTTAATGATGTAGAAAACAAAGAGAAAGTGGAAAAGTTTCAAGATAAATATAAATATTTAATGATTTAAAGATGTATCAAATGATAACAATCATGTTTTTTCAGCCAAATCATCATTGTTATTGGATACATTCAATCCTCATGTGGAGATATGATAAATATTAATATAATGTTGTAAATTTTAATGAGATTTCTATATTTATATAATTAAAAGATGTCGATTCTTGAAGTTGAAATCATACAATGATATATCGTGATGGTTTATATATTATGATTCTAGAATATGAGATGTGTGTGATGAAAAAATAAACAGTGAATCACTCATCCCTATAGTTATAATTTAAATCAATGTAGAGCCTATATATTCATGAAACAAGTGATGTATAAGATTATTTATGTGAATAATTCATATCACTTATAAAAAGAAAATTTATTAGTCTCAAACATTATAAACACATTGGGTGGGATTAATCACGGAATGTTGATTTCATTAAAATCCCATTTATAATAATTTTGGTCCACTATTAGTATTTATACTAATCCCCCTCAGGATAAATATGAAGTTGTAAATAATATAATGGGGGAAAAGTAATTTTTTACTTAGTTCAACCACACTAGGATATGTCGAAGAAGCCTAAAAAATAATTTGCTGATGTACCAAATTCATTGAGTGTACTACATGATTATTTGTTTTTTAGTTCAGCTTCAATAACCCTTCTGTTTTACAATCTTCACAATGTTGAGAGATCACTACATTCAATAACTCAATAATATCATTATTCCTCTAATAAAAAATATCTCAATCATCATTAAACAAAATGAGAATAAATCATTGTGGTTGTATCAATCACATCACACATCATCCACATAATAAAAATAATTAATCATCCATTTTGACAGACACCTAAAAATTTCTTCTTTATTTTATCTTCTATTCTATCAATGATAAATATGTCCATGTATTTCAATCCATGATCCTAATTCTATTTTTATATTCATATTTATCATCAATATTGATAGAATATATAATTTACTCATTCAATTTTTTTTCAATTAGTATTTATTATGTTAGAAATAATATTCCAAAATATAAACTAAACTTTTAGGCAACCATCGATAATTCCATCCATGAAAAATATTCAAAAGATAGGAAAAATCAAATATATATGTTCATATTGACATTAAATTATTGTAGTCTGACCAATAAAATCATGAAATAATTCTCTTTTCTTCACTAAAATATTCAAATTCCTGCTAGCTGAAATTTTAACATCCATAATATGTTTTCACTTATATCGTAGTGAAAATCCATTAATTGTTGAGTTTCTTTTCTCAAAACACCTACATTCACGTAGTGGTGAAATTATAAGAGATCCTACTTTCATAGCGTGGACCCCATATCCCAGTAAGATCACTATAATGCAACTCTTACTACTTCATGACACATATTTATTAATTTAAAATCTGATTCCGGTCTAGATCTATATAGTTTTCTTATTAATATTCCTTGGGGTAACCATCATGATGTGGATCATTGTTTGCAATACCATCCAATAAAATAGGTTGTCCAGGCCTATCATGATTGTGGTGTGACATAAAACATTGCCGAATGATATATTATTGGTTAATCTTCAATTGATTTATGTTATTCTATCATATCCTAAAACACACCTTATATAGATTTTGATCTAATCTTTTATAGTTCCATTTTTACAGGAAATCATTATCCATGATGAAATAAATATTCCTACGTTAAAACATTAATATAATTTGAAACATTAAGTGATTTGTTTCATAATGTTATATATTGACTTTTTTCATGCAGTTATAAATTCTCTATATTCCTCAATCTTCTTCCAAATGACTCTTAATTACATGGTTTCAGTTTTTCATGTCTCATTGAACCTATTTTAATGTTTCATAATCCAAATTATCAATAAGTATAATTTAAATTTATATAGTATATTATTTTCTCATAATATTCCCCTTTAGGTTTATTTAAATTTCTTTAAAATATCCCCCACATATCTAATCTAGTATTTTAAAAACCACCATAAAAATAATTAAAAACACCATTTCTTCATATTGTGTAACAACTATTAACCTACCACCAACTCAACGTACATAAAATTAAATATCATTCTAAGAATTAGTAGTTTAATTTCACATTTATTATGAAAATACTTATTTTATCATCATTATTATTAAAAATTCTCAATAAAACTTCTCCCCTTGAATAGGGTTTCAAATACTCTTCCCCTTTCAATATCATCAACATTTGATACATACAATTGATTCATAAAGGGAGAATAATTCCAAACATCTCTAATATCTCCAAATTATAGACATAATCTCTTTCATTTTCATCAAACCCAAAAATTAATTCTCTAAATTACAAAAATAGATGGATAAAAATTTGATAAATTAATTAATAAATACCACCACACATTTCCATAAAAAGAAATTTTAAATAAGGAAGGGAGGGTCCATTAATCAAATCATCATGTTTGATAGTGATTAGTAGACTCTATGATCTAATCAGTGCCTTTTAAAACAATCCATTGGTAGTGTCTTTGTTATTAGTTTTTAAATTTTATGTATTATAGGTGCATAGTCCAACTTTAATAGAACTAAAATAAATTTCTCCTTGATGAAATAATAATTAATTTATATATTATTTATATTTGATTATTGGATTATTTTTTTGAAGATAGATATATGCAGTTGTTGTTATACTTTAATTAAATATGATATTTCGAATCCCCTCCAATATCATAAATATTTTTCTTTATCCATAGCTATTAAGTACATTTCTATATAGCCATATTATAATCATATTTGTTAGTTCTAAGTGAAATATAATATTGTTATTTTATAGAAAATAGATATATAATCCTACAATATTGAATACACTTCACGATGTAAACTTCTGATCTTCAACTAAACAATACACAAAAATATCGATAAATCCTAATTATTCATTAAATGAAAAAAACTATAAAAAATTTAAAAACCATTATTCCATTTCAATACAACTTTATCATCTTCATTCATTGAATGTTTATTTATTTGGGAATCATTTTGTATCATTAAACATGACATGTATAAAGAAAAATGTCAAGTCATGTATCTATCAAATATAATTAGATCCAAATTGTTTTCCTATATTTTTTCCCATAGACCTTTTTCAAAACATTATCCCTTTTTAACATCATATGAGTGGATATTGGTTTTTAATGTCCTTCTAATATTCTATTCCAAATAATTTGAGTACCTATATAGAATATTCAAAGTTTGATATAAAAATAATATTCAATTCTTTTGACTTATATCAACTATGGGAAAATGAAAATTCACTATTCAAATACATCTTAAATTCATACATTATAAATTTAATAAAATGTTTCAAATATGAAACATTAATTCTTAAAATATTATATCATCAATATAATGTATCACCATAATCATTTCATAATTATTTATTTTGATTTATATAGGGTGATCAAATTATCCTTATCAGAATCCAAAACCTTTTATGTGATGATATATACTTTAATTGGAATCCCTTGGTGTTGTATTTAGCTAATCCAATCCATCATTCAACCAACACACAATATTATTTTTTATATATTATTAATACATATTTTTGTTTTATATTTATCTCTCTATCATGATATGAATTAAGGAATATTGATTTGATATCCATTTAGAACTACATGAATATCGATTTCACTATAATATCATTGAATGGTTGGATTGCCTCCAGTTGTTCCATTAGATAAAATGTATCATCTACATAAATTCCTTAAATAGAATAATTTACCATTTATATAAGCCATTAATTATTCTTAATACCTTTCCATATTAATAGAGTTTGTTACAGAATGTATATTTTTCCAAATAACATTTTGTTTCCATCCTTATATGAATTTCTTATGCCTGATTCCTCCCATTTTTGTTAATCTATTTATTAATGGAATTCATCAAATTTTCATATTCAGTATAACGATTGAAATTATTTTTATCTAGTTGAGATAAGAATTATGTTTTTTGTGCAGTATTATTCCTTATGTTATTCATCAGTGTTTTCTAGTCACCATCATGGTTTTTATCATTTATTTCAGCTCTAATATTTTACATCCTTTCAACCATTAAGTTCATTTGGGTGCCCTAATTATCATTATTTTCATAAAAAACATATATAATACATTGTTATAAATCTAATATACTCACTTCATCCTGGATTTCATCTAAAATATACACACTATTTTTAGAACTCTCTATTTTTATGTAATAGTTACATCTTGAAATCCAGTAATTTTCATCGGCCATTTGTTGTAGAACTCGTATGACTTGTTCATTGATAAAAATCCATGAAATTTATATAACACACAATAATTTTCAAATAAATTTAATATATAATGTAATGAATTCAATATTGAGTTTCTGTGAAACAATAATTTGTTATTATAATTATTTAAACTATATGGTTATAACCAAGCCATTATGCATAGCAATATTAATAGAAATAACTAGTGGTAAATGGTGTTTATTATTTTTTTGCAACAATAAAAAATATTTTGAAATATATATATATTTTAAAAAAAATCATTTTTTCGAAATTAATTTAGGGTGAATTTCTGGTATTCTTCTGACATGTTTTGTTTTTTTGATGAATACTGAAAAATAATTATTTTTAGTTAAAAACTATTTCTTTTATTTAAATAATTATTGATTTCTAAAGTCAAAATAAATCAATATACACAAATTAATCCGATGTATATCATTGCATTAATTCATATATATAAATTTTATTTAATGAATTATTGATCTTTTGAACATTTTTATCAACTTTTTTCCACACGTATAGACTTTTCATTAAACATGTTTTTTCTACATTTCTGAATTTCTTTTTGAAAAATTGATGTACATAGTTATGATTAGTTACATATTTAGATTCTGATAGGATCAACGTTTTTTTGAATAGTAATATGACCCTTTAGAATAGAATTGCTACCTTTAAGAATAGTAAAATGAACCTTATGAATAGTAAGTTATCCAAATGAATAGTAATATCACCCAAGAATGTATAAATAAAATTTAGAGATATTATAAATTATGGAATGATATAATTATATTGTAATGACCCAAATCCAGAGCCACTCAACTGGTGCCCCGTACCCGATTTTCCGCATGACCTCAAGCACATTTCCCCAAATGCCAGAGGCTTCCGACTAGCAGTGAGGGCCTTAGTGGGTCGCTGGAGAAACTATGCCCTTATTTGGTAAGGTATATAAAGAAAATGAAATAACAGTCAATAGAGGAAGCAATAAACAACATACAACAACTGAAACTAAAAAACAGAAGAAATGTATAATATAATAATGATGAAAATGATGCATAAGGTACAAGTATATATAGAAACCACGAAACACTAAAACGTGCTGAAATACAACTCAGAACAAAGCACTAAAAGTAAACAGTAACTCCAGCAACATCGCAAGCCTAGGTTCGGTCCTATTCTCTCCAGCTTTAACCATCAATCATGTACCTGAAGTAGAAGGGCCACAATCCCTATCCACACATGTAACCATATAACCTGTTTGGTCCGAAAATCAGGACCCAAACAGGGTGTGATACTAATCTTAGTAGGCCACCACCACAAGATCTGTTCCCTACTATCAGGAAGCAATATAGAAAAATTAAATGAAATAAATGTAGCATAGAAATGGGAGTACACTACAGTAAAAAATCCTACAAATCTCTACTCACATTTATTTATTAATCTAATTCACTCATTAAATTATCAACCCAGGAATATATCAAACAACTCTCTATTCTCAACGCATAACAAGTAACACAATAGGTATCTCAGCAAAATACCTAAACTACAAGTTGTATAAAACACAAGATTGTTCATTAGATTGGTGGACTAATCATAACCAACCAAACAATATTCATGGTGACTCTCTGGGTGGATCACAATGGCGGACCCCACTAGTCAAGTAAACATACAAAGGCACAGACACTCTAGGAATCTCTCATAGTCAATTCCCTAGTGGTATTTCAATGATGGCTATAGACTCTCTGAGTAATAACTTACGTCTAATTCTCCATATAGTCTCAATACGTAACTAAGGACACTATAAGGAAGCAAAACGTCCCATTTCTGTAGGTCCTCCAAATGATACTAATTTATAACAGACTCTTTAGGGAAGCCCTTAATCATCAATTCCCACTTTAGTCTACCACACCAGGTTCCCACAGCCCTAAGTAGTGTAGTCGTGCGTAATCGATTTTTAGAAGCCCAAAGTAAGCTCAAAAAACTACATGGCTAATAACTACAATGCATCAAAATCATATAAATAGCAGGAAATACATGCAATCAATTATATCAAGGCAGGCATACAATGTAAGAAAGTCTTCCTCATAGGCTACCTAAGCCAAATGGCGATAAACATCCAAAACAAGGGAAACACCCAAGGGGTGATCCTAAAATAGGATAACAAGCAATTATTAATCATCTAACAACCTCAAGCATACATGAAATCTAAGGCAGATAAAAATGCAAGATCAAAACCCTAACCTGATATACCTGATACATGGGTATCCGACACTTTTGCACCAAAAACTCCAAGACATTCAATGTAGGGAAACAAAACAACTACTTGATACTAGAAGAATTATATACTTGAACCTCAGCCCGTGCGTTGTCCTAGAACGAAGAATATCTTTAAAAAAGACTAAAAAGTTTAACCTCATATAATTCTCATAAGAGAAATAATCAGGAAACGTGGCCAAAGAGGAAACAAGAACTCACTACTTTGATTCTATTGCAACAGATGACATTTGATTCAGAAAACATGTGATAGATCGGTGGCTCAGAAAAGATCTATGGCCGCACCCTTGCTCTCGGTCAAAGAAGCTGGAGAAGAAGATGTATTCAGGGTTATGTCGCGACCCTTGTCTGTTTAATGATAAAAGGTACACTGTGTGTAATTTTAGAGTATATGGTGTGTATTAGGCTTTTCTGTACACCGCATTAAGTGGCCTCCACATCACCTCTACACACCGTGTGTGTGGCCCGAACACGGCCAGAACATGGCCTAGCGCGGAAACAAAGTACATGGCGTGTACTTAGAAAGTACACGGTGTGAACTTGTAAAATTTTCATATTATACTCTTTTTCCCAAAAACGACCAAAAAAGGAAAAAATAGATGAAATGAAATTTTGGGTTCTTACAAAATTCCCCTTGTAATGAAATTCATCCCTGAATTTCCATAACAGGGTTGTGATTAAAAACCTCGAACAGCTCCAGCCACTATGATCGCATATCAGTCTCCCTCTCCAAAGTCTCGTCCTGTACATGGTCGTGCTACCATAGCACCCTTACAAAAGGAATTGACCAGCAACAATGTCACTTTGAACTACGATCAACAATCATGATAGGATGCTCCTCGAATGATGCATCCTGCTCCAGCTCAACCTCTTCGGGTTGAAAAACATGAGACGGGTCTGAGAAATAGCGTCGATGCTGAGAAACATGGAAGATGGCGTGCATAGACTAGTACCTCTCAGGTAAATGTATCCTATATGAAACCAGAACAACTCTCTCCAGGACCGTAAATGGCCTGACGTATCTCGGTGAATGCTTACCCTGTCTCCTGATCCTCTTGTGTCCCAACCTTGGGGTAACACGTAAGAAAAACCGATCTCCGACCATGAACTCCAAAGGTCGTCTAGGCTTATCAGCATAAGATTTATATCGAGACAATGCATTAACCATCCTATTCCAAATCAACTCTACCTATTCTATGGTCTTCTGAAGAAGGCGAGGTCCCATCAAAGCTGCCTCTCTTCCCTCCAGCCAACATAAGGGCGATCGGCACAACCTACCGTTCAAAGCCTTGTAAGGTGACATCTGAATAGTTTCTTCAAAACTATTACTGTAAGTAAACTCTACTAGAGGTATATGTTTCTCCCAAGAACCTTAAAAATCAAGGACATGGGCTCGTAGCATGTCCTCTAAACCTGAATCGTACTCTCTGACTGGAAATCTGTCCGGGGATGCTAAGCTGTACTCAGATGTACCTGTGTACCCAAAGCCCATTGTATCCCATACAATAAATGCAACGTAATGCGGGTGTCCCTACCATAAATGATTGTACTCGGTACCCCATGAAAACGTACAATATCACAGATGTACAACCATCCATTCTCATCGACACCGAATGTCTTCTTAATCAGTAACATGTGAGAAACCATCATGAGCCTGTCAAGGACAACCCATACCATGTCATTCCCTCATGGAGATCTCGGTAACCATGTCATGAAGTCCATCGCATCATCATTCCACTTCCACTCGGGAAAGGGTAGCTTCTGTAAAATCCTTGCTGGTCACTAGAGTTCCGCCTTCACCTGCTAACATGTTGAACATCTCATTACAAAACCATCAACATCATTCTTCATACCTGGACACCAATACTGGTGGTGTAGATCACGATACATCTTGGTGATGCCAAGATGAACTGACCAGACTGAGGAATGAAAGTCTCGCATCATCTTCCCACATATATCTGATGGCACCCATATGCTTCCCTGGAAACTCAATATCTCATCCTTGCCTACGATCCATCAGGGAATAGTTTCCTCTCCTGACATGCTTTCCCGTTGGACTAGGCCTTCCGAATCTGATAGCTTTCTCTTTCTAAATTTGTCAAGAAGTGTAGAGGTAATAGCTACAGAAGAAAGGAATGTCTTCCCCTGTCTGTCGTGCACCCCCAAATGCATCTCATAGAACATAGCCATAAGTTTCCACTCACTACTAGCCTTCTGAACTGCCTATATCTGAGTCCTCCTGCTTAGTGCAGCAGCCACTGCATTTCCTTTTCCAAGCATATAGGCATACTCGAAATAGAAATAATGCAGGTACTCAACCCGCATCCACTATCTCAGATTCAGGTCACGTTGCGTAAAGATATACATGAGGCTCTTCTGGTATGTATACACCAAAAAAGTCTCTCCTAGAAGATAATGTCTCCAACAATGAATAGAATAAACAACTGCATCATACTCCAGGTCGTGCGTAGGATAGTTCCCCTCATGTGGAATCAACTTTCGAGATCTATACACAACAACAAGAACCTCCTGCATAAGCACTTCTCCAAGCCTGATTCTAGATGCATCAAAGTGAACTGTGTAACTCTTTCCCGGATCCGGAAAAACTAGAATCGGTACTGAAGTCAATCTCCCCTTCATCTCCTAAAAGGATGAGTTGAAGGCTTCTGACCAAACATACTTCACCCACTTCTTTTTCAAGACCGTCAACGGTGCTACTATGTGTGAGAAGTTCCGTATAAACAGCCTGTAGTAACCATCCAGTCCAAAGAAACTCCATACCTCGAAGACGTTCCTCTGCTGCTCACAGGTAACTACTCCTCTCACATTCTCTTGGATTACTGAAACTCTTATCTCTAAGATGACCTGACCCAGGAAGTGAATCTCATCCATCCAAAAGTGGCACTTCAAGAGCTTAGCATATAACTGAGTCACCCTCAGTGTGCTGCGAAAAATCTCAAGATGGGTAGCATGGTCGTCTCGAGTGTGAGAGTACACCAAGATATAGTCCATGAAACCACCACAAAAGAATCCAAGTAAGGATGGAAATTTTTTTTCCTCATGGCCATGGAAAATGCCGGCGCGTTTGTGAGACCAAATGGCATAACCAAATACTCATATAGACCATACCTGCTTTGGAAGGCAATTATAGGTATATCAGATTGTCTGACATGCAACTGGGGGTAGCCGGATCTCAATTTGATCTTCGAGAACACCCTAGATCCTCAAAGATGATCAGAGAGATTATCTATCCACGTTAATGGATATCAGTTTTTGACCGCCAACTAGTTTTTCTTCCAATAATCAACACAAAGCCTAAGGGTGACGTCTGCCTTCTTCGCAAACAGGACATGCGAACCCCAAGGAGAAGTACTGGGTTGGATGAAACCCCTTGTCTGCAACTCCTCCAACTGCTTCTTGAGCTCCTGTTGCTCAGGAGTAGCCGTCCTATAAGGAGGAATGGACACCGGTGCCGCTCCTGGAAAAATATCAATAGAGACGTCTACCTCTCACTCTGGAGGTAAACCTGAAAAGTCATCTAGAAAGACATATGGAAAGCGTTCCACCACTAGAGGAAAATCTACCTGAGAATTCCCATGGTCATCTAGATATAAGCTAGAAATTTGGGTCATATCACCACCCAACCCATGATGCTTGGGTCCCGCTCTGCTCGCCTGGACATCCTATTCGTCCTTGTGAAGAAAATATCCACACTCTAGTGACGTAAAAGGCACCCTACGACGATAGAAATCGACAAAGGCCTAGAAGGGAACTAACCAGTCCATCCTGAGAATGACAACATAGCCTGCCATTTCCATAAAATAGAGGCTTCACAAAAAATGACACCCACCAACCGAAAGGGGGCAGTCTAAGCACTGACGTAGACTAGCAGTTCAAAATCCCAAGGGAGTGTCTAGCGTCATCAAATCCTCATAAACATTAACAGTAAGTCTAAGGCATTAAATATTTTTACAAAAATAATGCTTTGAAAATCTCCTGTATCGAAAGGTGTAAAGGATAAAACTGAGGCTAATAAAATCATTCCTCGAACTATAGAACGTCCATGATCCTGCTCTTGATGAATCTTCTCAACCGCGAAAGTCTAGAATGCATCGCGTCTCTATGTAGCAGCCTGAGATCCCTCAGATGACCCTCCCTGAGCCTGAAAACTACATCCACGGCCTCTACCCTCGCCTAAACGACCTGATGAACTCCATCACCCAGTCTGTTGCAGAACAGCTAATCCTGCTCTTGAGCGCGGAGCCGAAACAGATCCTCCTTCACTAGCCACTGGTAGAAGAACCTTGCAGAAACGTTGGAGATGAACCATATTTCTGCATGATCGGCACTCCACTAGGTCTCTCAGGCACTGAGTCTTCTTATGCCCATTTTTCCCACAATGATAGCACACCACATGGTTTTCAAAAGGAAGATCTCGTCTTCCAAAAGGAATACCTTTCTTCCTCGAGTCACCTTGTGTAGACTCTCGGTGACGCTTCCTACTGTCTGTCTGGAGAGAATCATCCCCGAATGCTAAACCGCGTTGGACCACAGCTCCAGTCACCCACATGATTCTCACTATAATAATCACTTGGTTTAATATCAAGGATATATAAGTCAACTGGATGATGTTCACCTATGACTGGATTTCCGGTCTTAGGCCTTCCTCAAACATCCTCACCAAAAAAGCTCATCATTCCCTAGAATGGGAGTGAAACGTTGTAACTCTGTAAAGCGTGAAGTATACTCCATAACCGAGAGAGTACCCTGCTTCAGGTTTATGAACTCTATGGCCCTATCATCCCTCAGTGTCGCCAGGTAGATGTAGTTGTAGAACATATGCTGAAACTCATCCCAATCCATAGCTTGTTGGCACCCTATCTACGAAACCACATCCCACCATATCATGGCGGAATATTGCAGCATATATGATTTAAGATTCACTCTCCTCTTCGGAGGTGTCTCCAGATGCTCAAATATGGTCAGCATGGCTTCTAGCCATGACTCCGCAGCCTAAGGTCCTCCATCCCCTGTGAACGTGGGAGGGTGCTGCTGCTGAAAAACCCTTGTCATCTCTGCCATAGATGGAGAAGGATATTGGGATCCCTAGAAGGTCTCCATGAATCTCATAAAACCCTCTCTAAACTGAGCATCAGCACCATTGTCTGGAATCACTACAGGTGCCATGTCTGGAATGATAGGTTGAACTACTAGAAGTCTCAGGTCTGCAATATCAAGGATATGGTCACTTCCTGGTTCCTGACATGCAACGGGAGGACTTCTTGGTTACATAGCTCTAAAAGTTCCAAAGCACAGTTTCAATAATGATGAAAACAAAAGAAACATAAGATATCAAAACAGAACAGGAGATAAAAACATTAAAAAAAGGGAAAACATGACTACATGACGTCTTTCTTAAAAGTTTACCCGGGGCATGTACCTTGGCCATACATGGCTGTGTAAACAACAAGACGACATTGACTTTTCTTAAACTACACATCATGTACTAACCCTTTTACTACATTCCCGTTCACTCCTACATGGTTGGGATGACAGACTATCCAAGCAGGAAACTACACGGTGTGATTCTCCCCTGCACAGTATGTACTTATGTTCTCTCCCATGTCCATTTCATTAGTCACGCAGACTGTTACACGGACCACTACTACACAGTGTGTCAAAGGAGACATGGCATGTACTTCGCATGCCGTACCTTGACCGTGTTGTTAGTGACATGGTCTGATACACGATCGATACTACACAGTGTGTTCCATACGGACAGAGCGTGTACGTGGAAGGATAACACCAACCCATTCTGTTTGCTACACGGCTGGCTACATGGTCAACTATACACGACGTGTTCCCAAGGGACACGATGTGAACATGAAGGAAAATGTATCCATTGTTTTTCGTGACATGGCCGGATACCTATTCCAGACTACACATCGTGATAAGCTGGTACACGACGTCTTCCTACAGGAAACATTACAACCTCGTGTCTCTGCCCAACACAGTCAGGGACACGGCTAAAAACTACACATCGTGTATGCATAAAGTACACGCCGTGTATTCTGGGTTTTTCTAGACAGTAGCCTTAGAACAGCACTGGATCCTAGAAAACATAGAAAACTAGTGTTAAGGTGCCAAATTCTGATTTGTGGGGTCCCATACTCCCCGTGAATCAAAACTTGGCATAATAACCATGCATATAATATGTAAACAGTATAACAGATCACGACCCACAAAATTCCAATCCTCGAGGGCCCATAACACCTCTAAGACCAAAATTTGGCATCCAGGATAAGGAAGCACTAAGGAAATGATACCCTATCAACATAGGAGGTATTTTATCACATAAGCTATCACAACAGCATGCATCTTCTTTCAAAAATTCTATCAGAACAACATGAAAATTCTGAAGCAATCTCGATGGCATGACAAAATGCATGACATGTGATTTTCTAACAAGTTCCTATGTGATGCATGAGATGGCATACCCTCATCTCATCGGGTTGAAACAAAATAGAACCACAATCATATAAACAGTAATAGAACAAAACAAGTGCACCACCCAAAGGTGAAATCAATTAAACTGTAACATTTTCAAAAACTCGAAAATTTTAATATTTCTTGGTAATCATGATTTTTACCAATACACAGGTTCTAGAATTCCCGGGAATAGCTATTTACCACCTACCTATTCCGTCATATCCCTGTCTAATGTCACTAAAGAGTTAGTCAATAGAAATGGAATGAAACCCCTCTGATATCACTTTGTAACGACCCGAATTCGGAGCCACTCAACTGGTGCCCCGTACCCGGTTCGACACATGACCTCAAGTGAATTTCCCCAAACACGAGAGGATGCCGAGAAGAAGTGAGGGCCTTGGTGAGTCATTAGTTAAACTATGCCCTCATTTGGTAAGGTATAGAATGAAAAGGAAATAACTATCAATAGCGGAAGCAGTAAAGAGCATACAATAACTAAAACTAAACAGCAGAAGACATGTATAATATAATAATGATACTGCAGGTACAATTATATAAGGAAAGAAACAAACACTACAATGTGATGAAATAAAATTGAGAACAAAGCACTAAAAGTAAATGGCAACTCCAGCAGTATCGCAAGCCTAGGCTCGGTCCTATGTTCTCCAGCTTCAACTAGAAATCATTTACCTAAAGTAGAAGAGCCACAATCCTTATCAATACCTGCAACCATATAACCTATTTGGGATAAAAAGTAATACCCACAAAGGGTGTGAGACTAATCCTAATAGGCATCCACCACAAGATCTATGCCCTACTGTCAGTGAGCAATATAGAAAAAGTAAAAAAATAAATATAGAAGAGAAACATGAGTACACTAAAGTAAAAAATCTGATGAATCACCATTCAAATTTATTTATTAATTTAATTCACTCATTAAATTATCAACCCAAGAATATAGAAAAAAGCACTATATTCTTAATGCATAACAAGTAACACAACATGTATCTCCGCAGACTACCTAAACTACAAGTAGTACAAAACACAAGCTTGTTCTTTAGCTTTGTGGACTCATCACAACCAACCAAAAAATATTCATGGTGACTCTCTAGTTGGCTCACACAACCAGACCCCTCTTGTCATGTAAACATACAAAGGCACAAACACTCTGGGAAGCACTCACCGTCAATTCCAATGTGGTCTTGCAACGTTATCTATAGACTGCCTGAGGAAGCACATACGTCTAATTCCCCCTATAGATCGATACGTAACTAAGGACACTCTAATAAAGCACAATGTACCATTACCATAGGTCCTACAAGTGATAATAATTTATAACATACACTCTAGGGAATCCCTTAATAATCAGTTCCCTCTTCAGTATGCTACTCTAGGTTCCCACATCCCTGAGTAGTGTAGTCTTGCATAATCAACTTTTAGTAGCCCAAAGTAAGCTCAAAAAACTACTTGGATAATAGATAAAATTCATCAAAAGAATATAAACAACAAGAAATACATGTAATCAATAATATCAAGGTAGGAAAAAAAGAAACAATGTCTGCCTCACAGTCAACCTTTGTGAAACGGTGATAAAAATCCAAAACAAGGGAAACCCCCTAGGGGTTATCCTCAAACATGCTAACATGCAATTATTAATCATCTATTAACCTCAAGAATACAATAAATCTATGGTGGGTAACAATACAAGATAAAAACCTTAACCCGATATACCAATTTGTTGGTATCCGAGTCTTTTTCACTAAAAACTCAATGAAATTCAACGTAGGGAAACAAACCACCTACCTCGATCCTAGAAGATCGATAAACATTAACCATAGCCCATGAATTGGACTAGAATGGAGAAGATCTTCGAAAATTTCTAAAACTTTTAGCCTTAGATAATTCTCATAAGAGAAAGAATCGGTATACATGGACAATGAGGAACCAAGAACTCACCGTTGTGATTCTATTGAAACTGACGACGTTCAATTCGGATAGTAGGTGACAGATTGGTGGCTCGAAGAAGATCTGCGGACGCACCCTCACTCTCGGTCGAATAAGCTGGAGAAGAAGACATATTCAGGATTAAGTCGCGACCCATGTCTGTTTAATGAAAAAAAAATAAAGTACATAGTGTGTACTTTTGGAGTACACGACGTGTACTATAGAGTACATAACGTGTACTTGTATTTTCCATACACCACATTAAGTGGCCTCGACATCACCCCTACACACCATGTGTGTGGCTCGGACACGGCCAGCAGACGGCTTTTCAGGGAAACAAATTACAAAACGTGTACATAGAAAGTACACGACGTGTATTGTAAAATTTCTAGATTCTCCTCTTTTTGACAAAAATGATCAAAAAAAGAAAACATACCTAAAAAGAAGGTCCGGGTTCTTACATATATTATATTATAAGTAAGTTATTATTTTAGAAATTAATAATTATGTGGTTGTAATTTTATAATTCATAAATATTTATATATAATTTTATAACTAATAAGATGATTTAAAATAATATTTATTTTCATGAAATGTATTCATAAATTAATCTTAAATTTTCTTATGTGTTTTCGATAAAATTATGAGACTGTATTTAATTTTTGAAAGTGTTATAAAAGCAATTATGAAATTAAAAAAAATATTTTTTATGTTAATGATGATTTTAATTAAAATAAATTATAATATTAAAGAAATTAGTTTCATAAAATTGAGTTTATTTGGTATTTATACATGTTTAAAATGGTAATGGTGAATTTTTGGGATGTTTGTTAAACAAAATTTTTTTTTTTGAATACTGAAATACCATAATTTACGTTATATATACATTATAAGATAAGTACAATATTACATTATTCATAAATGATGTAAAAATCATAATCTATAAATTAATATAATTATTTTAATATATTTGATGATAATTCTAAAAAAATTCAACTTTTTGAGCCAAAATAATTAACCATTTATTAAATTATTTATTAAAACCCCATTTCATCCACTATAAATACAACCAATAACCACCCATTCTCATCACACCTTCCAAGATTTTTTCCGTAACTAATTTCATTTCAATAATATTTTAAATACCTTCCACATTTCTAAGACCTGTTGACCTCATAAAAAGACCAAAACTAGTCAAATTAGTGATTTCTCAAGTAAGATAATTCAAGAGGTAAAATTCATCTTCCTTTTCCTTTTATTTTTTTCATTTTATTTTATTTTACTATTCTATCATCACCTACCCTAAAATAAATAGAATGATAACACCAATACCTTAAAGTACTATATTTTCATTATTCTATGGTATTAATTAATCATAAAATCCCTTACCCTCTCTCTTATTATAAAAATTGAAACATTGTCTCTGAGGTGGATTTTATTCTCCTTCAAGGGCGACATGTTTTCATTTTACATAGTAATATTCAAATTTATTCATAAAAACATTTTAATGGTCTAAATATATTGTAAAATTTATATTAAAACCCTTTTTTTCTTCAAGAAATATCATATTTTAATAACTATAAATGACAAAACAATATGAGTTTTTGGTGATCTAAAACTGAAAAAATTAATCAAAACGATTATCATAAACATGTTATCTAATTAATTATCCACATGTATAGGAATACAGTAATATATAAAAACAATTAAAATTATTTATGTTATTTAATATCATAAAATAAAAATTCTGTAGATTCATTCACATTTAACATGAACCTCATTACTTATAAAATAGAAAACTGATCATGAAAACCAAGAAAATTAGTGCTCATGAAAGATTAAGTTAAATATTCTAACTCCTTTATATGGTCATAAATAAACATAATAAAACTATAATAAATAAATAAAATTTATAAAATTTTCTATATTAATTAATTGATTGATTTAAAATGATAATCCGGAACATTAATTACATGTTTGAAACATATACTAACATAAATTAAGGGGTTACTTATCTCACTTTTATTTATATGATATTTCCATTATTCCCTACTTATTTCTTATATGTTTTTGTGTTTATACAAAAATTTGATATATAATATATTTAATATATTTATCATCAATGAATTAAATTATTAATTGGATGATTGTTAATTTTTGTACATATGATTTTATTGATTAAAATGTTGTAAGGTTTCTTCCTATACCTCCAGTTCTAATTTGTGTTGCACTTTCTCTCTCTATACCCTAATGTAATTCCTCTCAATATTTATGTAATTCATCAAATTTATATGAATATGTGTAAAATTCATGAATCCAACTCATTTCATCCTTATTTTATAGAGATGTACATGTTTTAATATGGTTCCATTCTTAGTTCATCTGGATACGTAAGGCTGATAAAAGGGAATATCCATATTTATTCCAATTTTCAAGTACCACAAATAATATGTTTAAATAATAAAATTTTTATTAATCCAATAATTATGAAATGAATTTTTTTCTAATTTCTAGATTTTTAGAACCAATTATGACAAATAAAAATGATTTTTCCAAAAGAACACTTCTTTGAAAATTAAATGGGGTATTTCTCTCAGTAATTTCTCAATGATTTTATTAGAGTATTTTAATTTATTTCAAGAAATATAAATAATTTTATTATTTATTATGAATTATATTTTCTATTTACCATGCACCATATATTATTATATGTTTTATGATCTGTTTGACCTTGAATGTGATATCTTGGCACAATTCACCATACTACTCAGAATGGTTAGTGATCGTGCTTAAAAACCAGGGAAGTTAATTACATTTCTTATAAACACGTTTTTTATGTTTATCCTCATTCATATGATTATTTAATTGGACATAATAAGTGATGGGAGAACATCTATAGCCTCATTATGAATTGCTAGTTATCATGAGAAAAATTAGATTGTGTTTTTCCAATTATGTATAGTGTCTTTTCAAAGGCCTTGACAATATGTTTATGGTGTCCAAAATTAATAATCACTTCGTTATGATAATATTAATTGATATTACATGTGATTATTATACTAGTAGAATAACCATGGTTATGTTTTATTATTTAACCATCTTTTTACCTTTATATATCATTCTCAATATTATGTTTTAATGGAATGTTTACTTTTAGTTATTTACCATACGTTATTATTTATGATTTTTTTGTATTAAAAACACTTATTGAGAATAAAATATCACCAAATTATTATGTTTTATTTTACCCCAATATGTGAAGACGTATATTATGAATGAATTTTAGGGATAATTTATAAGTGTATGGGTGTTTCCAATGGGTTAAAAAGGATTTTTTTTTATTTTATGATGTAATGAAAAATTTATGTATGTATTTTGGCTTCCAAAAATACTAAACTGATCAATCCATTCGGATTTGAGTATTGTAACAATGATAATATATTAATATTAGGCACCGAATCTAGGCTACTTAGGTTGACATATTTGTATTTGTTAATAGAGTACGTTCAATAAAAAATTTGGAAACTAGATTTAGAAAAAATAGATTATAGAACATTCCCTTGATATTGACTTTGAGGATAAGAATATAAGAACATCCTATATTTTTTGAAAGGTAATTAATATGTGGGTATTACTCTCAGTAAATCCCTATCATGATACTAAATGTATATTTGGTTCTGAAAAAATTTACCTTGGAGTAACAACTCTGACAAGGTGTCCTAGGCCTTACTCGCGGTGTCCTGGTACACGAAAACAGGCCTTACTGCACATCTGATTTGACACTTTAGGGGGTATATACATAGGATAATTCACATTTTTATTTCAAAAAATTATTAAGGATTTGAATATATAATGAAAATGAATAATCTAGTTTAATTTAAATGTGTTTACATTTTAAATAAGGTGTCATGAAATTATGTAAATGATTATACATTTTTTCTTACTATGACTAATGTTACTCACACTATGATTTATTGTTTTAGTAAATGGATGGAAGCAAGAAGAGTCATATAAAAATTGAACATTATGAAAAATATGGGGGTGATGAATAGCCAAGTGGGATGTTGATATGATTGAAATATATCATGTATATGCCTAATCTATTTTCCTGAAATTTTATTAACTACACATACCTTAAACAACTTAAAAACCAACCAAGGAAGAGAATAATTGGGTTTTCTATGAGCTCTATTGTTGGAGACCAATTAGAAAGGAAGGTTCAATTTCTATCATTCATTAAATATGGGAGGGGAAACCTAATAAAGTGTCCAAAATAATTATAAAAATGCTTTATGTGTGGGAATTAAGGACATAAATCAAAGAATTGCATAAGAAAAAGGAAGAGTAAAATGGAAGTAAATAAAACTGATCTTAAGAATCCATTTGTAGTTATATTCCTTAAATATAGGGGTTCTGGGAAATACCTGAGTCAATAACCTATTCTATAATATAATATCTAGAAGGTGGAAGGACCAATGTTGAAATAGATGTATGTTGTATTAATGTATTTTAGTTGTATAGAAACTACTTATTAAAATAATATTAACTGATTGACCATATTTCAAGGATGTCCATTATATTTATCTTGTAAGTAATATGGTTTTATAAAAATGAACAATTGTATGTTGGGTAGAAACCCATCACATCTGACACGGTATTGGGATTTGAACCTAGAACTAGTGGGTGGCATGTGTGAAATGCCTACTGTTATCTTACATGAAATTTTGAATATCATGACATTTATTAGATAAAAAATCTAATGGAAAAATTTTTATTTTTATTTAAGTGATTTTTATCCAATAGATAACTAAGAGATTTAAAATTGATTTTTTAATTACGAGATTAATGTTATTTCAGATGACGTTCACAATTTTTGGAATCCTATAATATTTTGGTAAGTATAATATTATGAGGAATAAATGTTGAATTTTATTTTGGATTTAAATATGATTTTATTTTGGACCTATGGAGATCCAGGTTATTTATGGAATTGTCAAGAATATCATAGATATTATCTGACAAGTTTAATTTAATATTTTCTATAAGACATTAATACCTATCAATGTCATATAGAAGACTATATGAAAAAAATTATTATAATTGTTGGGTTATACTATAAATTATTTTTTATGATTGATACTAATTTGAAAAATGATCTATGCTTATCGTTGAGTTTTACATTTTAATTATAGAGATTAAAGCTTATATTCAGCATTTAAATGCTTATTATTTTTTGGGTAATTATCTTATCTAATACTAACTATTTTGGATTTGGGTAATGTATTAATACAACAGAATTAGACAATTATACTTCTATGAGATATGTGATCCATATATGTTTTTTTAAATTCTTAAGGTATTAAAAATACACCTTGAATTGTCATTTCTAGGTATAAGTAATGAAGGGAAAATAGATTAAAGAACAACCTATGTATGATATTATTTTTTTGACATGTAAACTAATCATGTATATTTAATTTCTCATGTGATTATCTTGATATTAAAGGAATACCTCAACTATTGGAAAATGACCCTGAACTAAAAATGGAATCCATTAAATTATATACTAAGATATCAGTAGTCAATTTAACCGACCACAATATTTGTGATTTTTTGATGATTAACATTATCATGACTATGCCCTATATCATTATCCATCAGTACATGATGGTCATATTTCTCTTTCATGTCAATGTTTTCATTTCCCAATTATATAATCCTTTTAAAAATCATAATATTGTGGTTACCTTCACGTTTTATCCTTCATACTTTTTAAAAGAGTGTTTTATTAACCATATTTCTGAGGTGGGATTCCCACAATTAAATTTTAAGGTATCAACGTGTAGCTTTCAAAGTGATATATTTTATTATGTGGACATAATATTTGAATGGGGGGAGAATGTCACACCCCAGGGATTCAAAAATATATATAATATAAAATTTAATGCATGCAGCACTGAGTCTCTATAAAACAACACTTTTTTATTATAATTATTTTAATATTATAGTTATAACCTATCCCTTTTAACATAGTAATATTACTAGTAATAACTTTTACGAAATATTATTCTTAATGGTTCCATATAAATAAATCATATTTTGAAATATATAATTTTTTGTAATGTAAAATCATTTTCTCAAAATTACCATAGGGTGAATTTTTAGTATATTTTTGAGACGTTTCAATTTTTTGAATATAAAAAAATGATATTTTAGTGAAAAGTAGTTTTTTTCATTTCAGTAATTATTTATTATTAAAGTAACAATAGATCAATTTTACATATAGTAATTCAATAGAGATCATTGGAATAAATTTTATACTGAAATTATATATGATTAATTATTGAACATTTGAACATTTTTTACCTGTTTTCATGCCACACATATGATATTAGTATTAAACGTAATTTATTTGCTTCTTTGAATTAAATTTTAAAAAATGGACATACATGGTTGTGATAATTATGATATTAATAGTCTCATAGGATTAACTTAATTTTTTTTGAATAGTATCATGACCCTTTTGAAATAGTTATGTTACCCTTATGAATACTAATATAAACCTTATGAATTGTAAATTAGGAAACTGAATAGTAACCTCACTAATTAATGTATAAATCATATTTTGGAATTATAAAAATGAAGCTATGATGTAGTTATATCATAGTATATGTAAGTGAATATTTTAAAAATTAATAATTATTTTTTGGTAGTTTTTTATGTCATAAATAAATAATTAAAACATTATAATAACGAAAATAATTTAGAAGAAAAATAGTTTTTATTAAATATATTTATAAATTAATATTTTTTGGTCTTATTATTTTAGTATAAAATGTTTAGACCTTAGTTAATTTTTCATAAGGATATAAAATTAGTTATAAATTTTAAATCTGTATTTTTTTGAGTTAATGGTGATTTTAATTAAAACATAAATTTCTAACATGTAAAAAATTACTCTCATAAAATGTAGTTAATTTTTTAATTCTAATAATTGAAAAATGGTAACGGTTTATTTTTGGGATTTGTGTAAAATACATGAATTCTTTTATAAATATTGAAATACAGTAATTTACAATATATATACATTATAAGATGAATACACTATTATGTGATTCATGATTGATGTTAGTACCATAATCTATAAGATCCATTAATTATTATAATGTATTTAATTATAATGGATAAACTATTAAAAGTATTGATAAAATAAATTAATTAATGATTAAAATATTAAAAAACACCCATATCCTCTACTATAAATACCACACCTCACCACCATTTTTCCTCACACCTTCCGCGCTCTGATACATGTATAAATTCTTCACAATACACATCCCAATCCCATACCCCACATGTAGAATCTCATGGTCACATTGAATTTCCAAAACCAATCCCATTAATGAGGTTCTCAATGAAGAGAATTCAAGAGGAAAAAATCCCATTCCTTTTCATTTTATTTTCATTTCATGTTTTTTTATTTTATTATTCTTCCATCACCTCCCCTAAACCAAATGGGTCTTCAACACTATAAACATAAATAATATAGAATTTTATAATTCTAATGAAATATTATATAATCAAACCCCTTCCCCTGTCTTTTATTTTAAAAATAGAAATGTCGTACGGGCTGTGTTGTTTTATTTCCTTTAATGATGGTAAGTATTAAATTTACATAACCATCATCTAGGTTGTTAATAAAATAAATTTATTAGATCAAATGGATTTTAAAATTTATATTAAAATCCATTTTATGTGATGTAGTTAAAATATTTACATAATACTAAATGATAAATAAACAAGTTCGTTGTGATCCAAAACTGATAAATTTATATAAATTATTATCATTGACATGTTATCTAATGATTCATAATAATGTATAAGGAATAAGACAATATATAAAACCACTTAAACTTATGTATGTTTCTTATTTTAATATAATTCAAATTTGTGAGAATTATACCCAATTTACATGAACATCGTTACTTGTAAACAAGAAAACTGATCATGAAAACCAGGAAAATGAATGCTCTCGAACAATTAAATTAATCCATATATCTCCTTTATAAAGAAGAAAATTAACTTAATGAAACTATAGTAAATCATATAAATTTTCAAAATTATTTAAATTCTTTAATTAAATAAAATATTTTAATTATCCACAATATTAAGTACAAGTGCATAACATATTCATTTATAAGGTAAGGGGTTTATCATCTCACTTTAATTTCTATGAGATTTCCATTATGCATCACTTTTTTATTATATGTGATGTATGTATACTAAAATTTGATATATAATATCATGAATATATTTATCTTAATAGTATAAAATTATTAATTTTATGTTTATTAATTTTTTACATACGATTCGATTGATTACAAAGTGGTTATTTTTCTCCCCGAACATCTATTTTTTAACACGGTTATGCTTTCTCTCTCTCTACCTAATTATAGTTTGTATTTATATTGTTTCTAAAAAATATTGTTTATATGTTACAAAATTATTTATTCTAATCATTTCATTAATATTTTATGTATATTCACATATTTTAATATGGTTCACATTCCAATTATTATTGATACACAATCCCAATTAAAGGGAAATTTTGGATTTCAAAACCATTTTCAAGTACCATACATGATCTATTTGAAGACTCCAATTTTTTAATTCACTGTTTTTGTCATGAAAAATATTATTTTCTTCATTTATGGTTTTATAAAATCAATTATTACAAATAAAAATGATTTTTCCAAAAGAACTGTTTTTTTTAAGTAAAGGGGGATATTCCATTCAAGAATATCTTAATGATATTATTGGAGTATTTTCATTAAATTCATGAAAACAATTTAATTTTATTATTTATTGAGATTTATCTTTTATTTCAATCATATATAATATTTTATATAAATCATTATGATTATTTTTTAGTGTGAATGTGCATCTTGATTCCATAAAACTTAGAATGATTAATAATGATTTTTATAAATTGGGGATAGTTATTTACAACCACCACCAAAGTATATTTAATTTTATTAAAATACAATAGATCTAAAAGCCTAAAAGAATAAATTATGGGGTTTTAGGTAATGAATCCCAAGACCATATGATCGAATAATGTGTATACCATTTGAGGGAAATGATATAGGATTATAGATTATATGAGACTGATATTTTTGAATTGATTTAGCGGTAAGAATATCTTCCACATCATTCTCATATCTATAAGTATGATGAATAGTCAAAAGGTCATTCATGAGACACTTAAAATGCATAATAGAGTATTCAATAGACCAGGGGACTGAAAACATTCATAATATTTCATTATAGAGAGTTATTGATATCATCCCAATTTCACTAATGAGGATGCTCTTCTATTTACATATAAAGAGTCTAAAGAACATGGGAATGGATTACTCTTGGAGAGAGTCACCATTTCCCAAGAGAAGCAAAAACTATTCCACCATTGATATGATTAAATATTTAATAACTCTACCGAACACATAGTTCCCTTACAACATAAGCCATCAATGTTATGCTTGTTCCTAGAGAGAGGTGTCTTTTATCTCAACCTAGTTCTCTTAGCTGAAGGTTCTAAGATAATATAGGTGTGAAGGGGAAGATGAGGAGTGATAGACGAATAATCCACTAAACTATTTCATATACGACAGAAATCTAGTATGAAGTTATTGCCATTGAAATATATACCCGAAGTGGTAGTCACTAGGTTATGATGTCTAAAATCATTTCTTTAAGACCAACAAAGACAAGACTCTACGATAAAGATAACCACCCAAGACCTTTTTTCCAAACTATAATAGTCTGCTCCCAAGGACCACTTCTGTAAGAAGAATTCAACAATTAAGCTCTGATCATACCATATTGTATTATATCTTAAAGAACTCCAAATTTCCTTTTCCCATTATTTTTTGAATAAAATATGATCCATAGTTTCATCACTTGGCTCCCTGAAATAGTAACACTTCGATGTCTGGTGAACTCCCCTTCATTGAACATTTTTATATGATATAAAATAAGAGTTTGAAACACTCCAAACCAAAAAAAATCAGAAGGGAGGCTATTTCACCATAAAATGTCACCCAAATAGTCTTAAAGAGAATAAATATGTTTGATTTTAAGAATTTTTTTAATATATAAGGTACCTACGGCTGAACCTATAAAGACACACTTATCTGATTCACTAGTCAACACAGTGCTTTCAAAGTGATTTTCTTAACTTCATCAAAGGTGATATGAAAGTGGATAAGGTAAATATTGTCCCCCCTAAAAAATGCATTGATGGTAAACTGGGGAATCCTAGGATTGACCCCAACCAATTATGATTCCCATAGTTGATTTCATCTTTTTCAAGAATTCAACGGGTGTGCTGCTGGAGGAGTGAAATACGAGGTTAGATTACTTGATTAATATTATATTATTTACATATATATGAGCTCCCATAATGTCTATATTTACCTGTCATTTTATTTCCTAATAATTATTTCCCCTATAATATATCCCATTAATGATTGGTGTGAAGACCATTTATCTCCATTCATATAATAAATGCATTGGAATTAGTAAGTGATAGATGGGGCCTACAAAATCCCGTCAATGCATCAGTAGGTATCATGAGACCAACTAGATTGGTTTCTCCCCATTATGTATGGTGTCTTTGATGAGGCCTTGATGGTGTGTTTAAAATTTCTATAATTATGCAATCATATACTATGAAACTAGTAATTGATAGCGCATATTATTGTTTGATTATTAGAATAACTATGGTTATGTTTTATTTTTTAATCATCCTTTTTTCCATCCATATGATTCTTGAAATTATGGTTTAAGGTAATGTGTACTTTTAGTTATTACCTATTCTTTATTATTTATGATTTCACGATTTTACTTACCCATACAGAGCATCTGATCTCACTCTTTATTTGGTTTTATTTTCCCCCATGATGTGAAGATATATATTATGAATGACTTGTTGGTATAGTCTAGGATTTTATTGTTGTTTCAAAAAGATTTTAAATTTTTTTTCCATTAATGATGTAATGTAAAATTAAGGTATGTATTCCGGATTCCAAATATACTAAATAGATCAGTCCATTGGGATTAGAATCTTGTAACTTTGACAATGTATTAATATAAGGCACTAAATCTGGGCTACTAGTGTTGGATTCTTTAAAATATTCCTTCATCCCGTTGATATTTGAACTCTTTATGTATATCATTATTCATAATAACATACATTATCATGAAAATTAAAAATAATTCTGGAATCATCTTATTCCAATACGAAATTTTTTATGATTTCTCTATTTATCATAGCACAAATAAATACATATTTATAATTTAATATTATTCCATGACATCTTTCTTATAATACACCTCATGTTTTCTTTTTTCAATGACCATTATCTAGAAAATATTATTAATTATATGGGTTTTCACTCAAGAAGGCCATTTTTTTGGGGATTATGAACAATTATAGAATGGTTCTTTATCCCATGGACTGTTAAATAATATTCCCCCTGGATTTTTTGTTAATTTCATGACACTTTTAGTTCATGTTTTATGAATATTCAATACAATAAACCTCTCAACTGATCTTTGGTAACTTCTAATGTACTTGAAAAAAAATAATTTATAAGATATCACCATTATCTAGTACATCCCAATATAATTATTTATTAATGAAACATAGAACCCTTTTCCATCCATTAATTTAGGTTATATTGTCCACACAAATCAATATTCACGAACTAAATAAACATTATTTATTTATTATCCTTTTTTTGATGACCCTATAAATAACCTTTCCTTCTTAACCAGTATCACATGTGTGACTCTGATCATTATGATGTTGTCTGATTTTATAAGATCCTTCATTCATCAACATATCATTCAATCAAATTTATCTCATGTGTTTAAGACTTCTATGTGAAATTTTTTTTATTCTTTAGTGAGAAATAAAATGTTTTATTCTTCACTAAAGAGGTATATATTACCATTTTTTTCGTCAATTATATTACTATTGTATCATCTATTTGGTTTAAAATTCAATCCTTCTTGGTGAAAATATAACTCATACCTAGAGTCACATTATTGACATAAACTTATAAAATAATGACAAATGCATTTAATTATATTGAAATATATTTTTATTAAGTATTAACATCAAATATTGGATTTTATAGAGAACCTAATCCAAAAACCTTCATCATAACCAAAATAAATTATAATTTCTATGTCTTATATTATTCTTGTGATAAAATCATTTTTTTCTCATTATATAGTAAGTAAATTTAAAATATATAATCCACTCTCTAACCTAATCTATTACTTTTAATCCAATATACGAGAATTTTTCCTTTTCATATCTTCTTTTATTGATCTATATATACTGCATCACCTTGTTGGGTGGGGAATATGATTATTCCACCTTTGACTATAATTAATGACCATGATATTATTGGGATAAAAATTGGTTTTTAATTTTCAACGAGCTTAATGATTCTTCTTGATATTGAGATTTTTCTTTACATGATTTTTTTTACACTCTTTAAATTTTAAATATGTTAATATTATTTAATTTTATCCATAACCTTCACACAAAAAACAAAATTCATTGAAAACATACTATGTATTTAAATTTATACTAGCTAGAAATTATTTCTCTTGTTCTTTAAAATGACAATTTCCTATTTAATTCATGTATTGAGTGTGTACCATCTTGTTATAATAACAACAAATTATTTGTGGTGTATTTATTTGTTTAATATTTAATAATATAAAATCTATTTTTTGGACCCATCAATGTCGATCTTCCTCTAATATGTGGGTTTCATTGGAATTAGGTCAACCAACACCACTTTTTTCTCCTAGTCAAAGCCCAATATATATTTTAATTTAATTTTGTAAATTTATTTTTTAGAAGTCCTCCAATATGAAATTTTGATCACCAATTTTTATATTTATATTATATATATCCAACTAATTATAGTTTATATATGTCATAACAAAAGTCAAACTCCTTTTATGGTCCTAAATGATTCAACATAATCTTATAATATCTTATTCAATATCATCGATTATTGTGATTCTATCATTCACTATATAAGAGAAGTTATCAATTATCTAGAACCAACCCTCAATTTTGAGTATATACCCAACCAACCTCTCTATGTTTTATATATTTCCATAAATAATCTATATAAGTTTTCTTTTCATATAAATATTTTATTCATCCAGTAATAATAAATTTAGTTTGAATTATGAATAAATCCATTAGACTTTTCCCCACTCAAAACATAAATTTATTTAAGTGTAGCTTCTTATTCAAATTTTAAATACACTCGTATCGCAAAATCCCATGCATTATCAACATTTAATTTAGTTTTGGGTTTTCCATGATAGCCACAATGACTTATTCATTGAGGTCTTTACAATACTCAATATCTTCCACCTCCAAATCTTCCAACCTAGCATCCTATATTAAAATAAATTCTTAATTTGTTAATAATTTTTTTTATAAACACTTCTTGTATAATTTTATTCATATTCATCTAATATCTTCATGAGAAATTTTAAAATAAGGATCCCAAAATTTATACTTTAAAATAAAGATAGTGGATGATTTCATTTGAATTTTCCATTTTTTTAGTTTTCATATTTTGAGAATGGAATGAAACCATCAAATTCTCTATCTTTGAGATCATCTTACAGTGTTTTTTTCTTATTTCCCTTGAACTACACCTCCTAAGTGTTTTCCTATCCCATGATTTGATTATCATTATTTCCAATCTGTTTTACAATGAGTGGACTATAAATATTATTTTGTGTGACATCCTTTGGATCCTTATATTTGAGCACTGAAATTTTTTCTTTTAATCATGTTTTTAATCATCTTTGGATTCTTTTTATGATCACATGAAAAAATAATTCATCATAAAATCGAATTAGGGGAATCCTCAACACATCATATGAGGTGACCTGATAATTTTATAGATATATATTAAATTTTTTTTATGATAATTAAATATATTTAACAAACAATATTCCAAAAAATCATAATTTTTTAGATTATTTGGGAACAATATGCATAATAAAGTTATTTCATGAAATATCTTCAACATATCCCACAAAATAACTTCTCATGTAGTCCACTTATTAGACATACCCTACGTAAAAAATTTCTTCCTATCCTAGGAAAATAAATCATAATAATGGGGGAGCATATATTCCCAGTATTGGTAAATATAAAATATATCAATTAGGGATCATAAGTGAGTATAATATAGAAATAAGGTTATGAAAATATGATCATATCTCATAATAGTAATACCCAATCAGTCAAATATCATAAATCCTAAATCAAAAATCATAAAATAATTATTTTTCCTAAAAAATACACAATCCTTAAATGTGTGTAATCATAAATAATTAATTGGGATCCATAAAATCACACCATAATCTAACATATATTTTTTTTGGTATATACATAAACAAAATGAATCACTTCCTTAGGCAAGGTTCACTCCCAAGATAATCATTATATAAAATTTCCCATAAATGTCATACTTATCCTACTATTTCTATCATTATTTTAGTATTAACTTCAATCTGATTAAATTTTTTCTTGTATTAGGATTTTATTAAATCAATTTCTTATTATAATTTTCTAAAATTAATCATCAATACACAATTCATTATATGTGTATAACAGACCCACCCTTTATCATGATCTATATCGGGCACACCCATTACATGTTTATAATCTATATCTATGAGTTCCAATAGATCAGAAAACATTCACATTTCTTCATACAAGGACCCACAAAAATAAAAAAAATCATGAACATTTCATACATTCAGTAGACAACAATTCATAGAATGAAAAAAAGTTTCATATAGGTTTTCCAATAACATATTTAATGAATGGTAATGAAATAAGTTTTATAGAATCATTCTAATGTCATAATAATCATAATAAATCCAAAATAATTAATATTTATGGTATAATTATATCATATCCATATTTTTGTATAAAAATAATCGAAGGACGCTTGTATATATAATATACTATTAAATAAACATTTATATAGTTCTTTGAAAACATGATTAAAATATCCTTTTTATTTGATAAAATCATAATTGAAATTTCCAATAATACTTAAAAAATTAAATTTATATTTAATTAGTAATAGAAATAATTAAATGAACCCTCCATGAAAATAATGGTATTAATGATAAAAAATTATATTCATATTGTATCATTTAAAATAAAACATTTTTTTCACACATTTGTAAAATGTAAAAAATGAATTGTTAGGAAAAAGATTAAATAAAAATATTTCTTTTTAAACCTTTGTAAAAATAGTATAAGGTAGTGAAAATAAACTTTTAAAAACATTTCAACTATAGATAATAACTTTAAAAAAATATTTGGAAGAGGCTGGACATATGAGAAATAGTTCTTCCACCAAAGAGAAATGATGTTTGAATTCTCTTTAAAAAAAATTTCTCTATAATTTTAAGCCCCAAAGAAATAAAATTGGTAATAATACATAAAAACACAAAAAAAATACATTATTAAAAAATATATTTTGTTTTAAGTATAATATCCATGACATTTCCCAAAATGGAAATTTTTCTTAAATAATCATGAAAAAATGAGATTGTAACATATTCCTCTAACCTAAGTCTTGTCTTGATTTTAAGAAATTAAAAACAAATATAAAGAAAAAATATTTATTATAATTATATTATTGATAAATATTCATATATTACATAATATGAACTATTAATTTATAATTACCAATTATCCTATTATTAATAACTCTTCTTTAAAAATGAAACTCAGGTAAAAACTGATATGTATTCCATCCTGGATTTAGTTGGATGGTTCAGTATGTTAAACTGTGGTTGTGTTTTAATCATATAAAAATTATTAATCCTGAAATACATATAATATTTTTTAATTATATATATTTTTATAATGACTCATATAAATAGCAGATGAGAAATTAATTACACCACTTTGTGGAGGCAGTAGTATTTACATATGCATAGGTGATGTTTTCACCTTTTGATGGATATACAAAAAAGAATAGTAAATTATTATTAAAATTTAAATAATTAATATTATATACTTAATTTTTTTATCTTTATGATATATGACCTTATTACCAACCATTGTATAATAATTGAAATATAAATCACATCACTTTTCTGAGGTGGTACTGCACAATTATGCACAACAATCATTATGTTTTCCAATGGATGGAAATGTTAAAATATAGAAAAATGTTATAATTATACATATTTATTGAAAAACCTCTATTGGATTACATCTTAATCAATTAATGTATAGTATTATAAACATGAAAGGACATATATTATAATTATAGATATATTAATAATGAATTTCGGTAGGTGTTGTTTAATAAATAAGGATTTTAAATTGTCAAAAATATTGGATATGGGTGTCATTTTATAATTGTGGGAGAGGAAATACATTGAATTTTTCAAAATATTATAGTGTATTAATGTAATATTCTTGTAAAAGTAGATAGAAATTGAAAATAGTTTTAATATAATATAATATAGTTCTTTAATGTATTAGGAAATAATTATAGACGTTTATGTGCCAATAATACCCTTATCTCTATGTTTAACCATCCCTGGTAAACTTGTTATTACAGGAAATGTAGTAAAAAGTTTTTTATAATTTTACTATTAATTATGAAAAAAATGAATGTTTAATCATTTCCATATTTGGGATTATTGATTCAAAAATATTGGTTCCATTTTATAAAATTTAATTCCTCTATGTGGTATAAATTAATATGAGAAAAAACTTGTAAAACATGATGAAAACAGTTAACTAGAAAAATGTATTTTTATGTACAAAAATGTTTTTATAGTAAAATTAAGAATAATTTTTAATAATAATAAATTAAAAAGATATTTTTTATCCAAAATTATGTAAATAAATTTTAAAATAAATTTAATATAAAATGGTACTTTGAAAGTCATTGACTAGTAATGATGGTTTTTTCTAAATTGGTATTCTTTAACTATTCAATGAAATATTAATATTTTCAAAATAATAGATATATTTCACCATAAGATAATTTTGTTATTTTTATTAAAATGACAAAATTATCAACATAATTTAATTGAAAGTAGTGGAATAAATTATTTATAACATCTTCATAGAAAATGACAAATCATTTTTGAAGGAAACATATTTTTGAAAAATAAAATGACTACTAAATATTCAGTATTTTAATTATGAATTAAGGAATGTATTTTACTAAATTTTTGTAAATTTATTTCATAATATGGTTATTATTATTAAACACACCTATCTAATGGCCAGTTTATTATGGTATTCAATATTATATCTCATTTAGACTCGTGGTTGTGTGTCCAGAAAGCTATTAATGAAAATAAATTTATTTAATGTGAAATGGATCATAAAATACAATCTTATTAGATTATACACCCTTTATTATAATTACTACCTAAAATTACATCATTATATCAGGAAAAACTAAGGAAAGTTATATGTAATAATACCTTTAGGTTCCCACATAACTTCCGTAAATTTATGTTTTCACCATAAAACATTGACAGTGTTAGTAGTCTTGTTTCACAACACTTTCTCTCTTAAATACCAAATCTCCACTAGTTATTTCTCCTGAGAGTGATCATGACCTAGTGCTATGATCTATGATTTTTGAATATCTTAATGAATGTGTATATACATATCCAGGAGGATACATGGAAAACATTGTGATCTCAATAAAGATTCAGTGGAATAAAAAAGAAAAAAGTAAATGTCCAAATATGATCAAGAATTTCATAGGGACTGATATATCCCTATCATTGATTGTCAAATTTCTTTAATATAATTACCTTCTATAATGGTGATATTAATAAGAATACATTATTGCTAACATTGGACTCTATATCTAACCAATTATTTCAATTATAGCTTATTATTGTTATATATGATCCACCATAATGTGTTATTGAATGGATATAACATTCATTTCGATTTTTTCGGATAGCATTGGTCCAAAAAAATATTTATCTAACTTTATCTGTAAATTTTTTACTTCTACACATAATTTCATAGTGGGATTCAAATTTATCCATCAATATTATTAAGTAAAGGTGATTTTTATAAAAATATTATATGAAAAAAGGTATTGATCAAAACCACCTTGGAAATCATAAGGTAAAGATCTCAGAATATCTAATTTGGTTTTAGTAGTCCTCTTAGACTAACAATTAGTCTGAGGATGATATGTAATACTGAATTTATAATATGTATTCAATTCCAGTTAAGGAAATTTCTATAACATCTATGTAAACCTAAGATCCCAATTAGATATATTAGAATGTGGTAATCCCTGAAATCTTACCACTTTATTGATATATATCATAGAAATATTATTAATAAAAAACATATCTTATGAAAATGAAATGTGATAAAATCATAAGATGATCAAATAGAAACCAAATAGAATTTTTACCTTTATATATCTTTCTGAGTCTAATAAATCAATATTTGGCACTCTTTTACCATTTTCATTATTCTAAGTGTAATGGTTGTAACATTTCTTTATACTTATACCTCCCATCCATAACATTTTGACATACCATGTATCATGATACATACTCTATAATATCCCTTATCATGTAATCCCAACAGAAATTATCTTTTATATCCTTATACATCATTATAAATCTAATAGAATTATAGAATAATGAATTTTGAGATTATTCCAACAAATACTTCTTCCATTATGGTATTTATATGACACATAATTCGTTTGTGAAACATATCATTCAATAAAAATCATGGTTTAAATAAAAAAAATTATCGCCTTCTTATATAGTTCCATATCCTTGTTTTGTACCTATTTAATCCTCACATGGATGGATGATTGAACATTAATATAAGAAAGATATTATATATCCCCTTTCCGGGTGATTTCCATATCCATCTTCTAAATATCAATAAATATTATATATATTAAAATCCTTATCATAGAATAAACTATATTGGCCTTTTTAACATAGAGCAACATCTTCCTTGTTCTATTTTCTAGGGGCGTAGTTTATTGATAAGTCATAATATTTAATTAAATCCAACCATCTCCTTTGAAACATATTCAACTCATTATATGTTAATACATATTTGAATATTTAATAATCGATATATATTTATATATATCACGTTATTTACCATAAAATTAATTCCCCCATATTTTCAAAGAAAAAATTACTAATACCTACTCCCAATAATAATTTGGGTAGTTTTTTCCAATAATTTGTAATTGGTGTAAGGAATAATCTATCACATCTAATCCTTCATATGTAGACATAATTGTCCCTTATTTTATTTATCAAAATAGATCAAAAAACCCTTCTCTACTATATGGTAGTGTATGAATAGATGTGGTGAAAAAATTTGATTTCTATTCTATAAAATGTTTTTCAAATTCATCTATCCAAAAGGAACATTTATATATTCCAATTCAACATGGTTATTCAATTAGATATCCATGATAAATGCATCAAAAATATATGGTAGTATCTATCCCACCCAATAAAACAATATATATTGATTATTGTGGTTGTTCTGGTCTATTGATCAATAAATTCCCTCCTTGAGGGATCTATTATTATACCCTCACATGAGAATATATAACTCCAAAACGAAACTTTATGTAGAGAAAATTAATATATGGTAAAATTAACATTCAAAATATCCTTCCTTGGGGTCATTAACACAATCCAAATATTTCCTTGTTACTCTTAATTACTCTTCTAATATATGAAAATATTGTCTATAAATACTACCAAAAACTGATCATGGTAATATCTAAAGACACAAATCACTTAATCCATGAAAATAGAATTATATTTGGTATGAACATATTGAATCATTATCAATTCATAAAGATAATATCTTATACATAATGTTTTCTTTGGTATATCTTCCTTTTTAAACCAAAACTATGTATATCTAGATCAAATATAAATTTTATAAAAATATTGAGATCTTTATAATTTATCAAACAACTCATCAATATAGGTTATAATATATTTGTTATTTATATTTATCATGTTATTTTACCAATAATATATAAAAATATAAATTGACCCATATTTCATCTTAAAAAATACTAGAGGCACGCCAAGGTGATGAACTTGTTCATATGAATGCATTATCAATATTCTTTAAGATTTTCTTCTTAAACTACTACAAATCAATTATTTTCATTATATATGGATTTATTGAAAGAGGTGTATTACTCGGTATTATTTCTATTAAAAAATCATGATTTGTGGGAAGACTGGGAATTTCTTTAAAAAATACATTAACATAATCTCAAATAATAGGATATCATCAATATTCGGTTTCTCCCTAACCATATGAGATAAATTTTCCTCATAAATAGGTATTATGATCCATAAAATGAAGCAAACATCCATTAGAAGTTCATATTCATCCTCGACCCAAAAAAAGAACATCGATTGATTTAGAATAATAAGCGTGACATGAATTCCTTATTAATTGATATGGTCTCTATATAGATAGATCCAATCCCTACCCTAAATCACAAAAAAATTAACAATTGGAGAATCATAAGATTTATTGGAAGTAAATTATCCCAAAATTATATAGGATAAGTTCTATTGTATTAATATGAAATCATTCTACCATTAAAGGATTTTACTCCTAAATCTATATCTAATCAATGAGAATATGAATTAAAATTACTATAGAAATTTTATGATATAAAAGAATTCATATATCCATGATAAAATAAGATATTTAATATTTTATTTTTCCTCTCACCACCTCAACATCATATTTCTATATTCAATATCATACTAAGACCAAAATTGTTAGTGTGAGCACCAAAAATCATAGTGATCAATCATATTATCCTAAAAAACATTTTTAATTTGTATAAATCAGGATTCATTGTTTTCATTGTATGAAACTATTATTTTGATCTCATACATTCATGGTCATTATATATTTAAATAAATTATAATAGTTCATAAAAATATTTTAATTAAACCATGAATAACCCAACATAGTGTCTTGCTAGGTGTCTAGTATTAGACCCACTCATCATGCCCCAGTTATGACTACGTTAATACCCAGTTTTCCTTTTTCATAGTTTTTAACTCTAGGTGAATCTATTCCATAGACACATATACAAATTATGATTCATATAGGGATTTATTTTATAAAAAACATATAATATCTACTTTTCCTCATCTTTGGGATATTATCCTATAATTAGACATATACCCATGTATTTTAAAAAATATATATAATTCTAATCCCAACAATTAACTAACTGATTATTTGATACCAAAAAAGCGGTCCTAATAATTTTATACATATATATTATATATTTAAAATTAATATTCAATAAGTTTCACAATAATAAACTCCCCATAACCATAATGGTTTCTTGTATTTTGAGACTATATATATAATCATCATATTTAATAAAATATCTTCAACGTACCCCCAAAATATTATCACATAGTTCAATTCTTAGACATACCCTACTTAAAACCATTCTGGATAATCTATGTACGAGAATCATATAAAAGGATGACATTAAATGCTTACTAAGGGAAAGCATATGATATATCAATAAACTATTATAAGTGAAAATAAGATAACCCTTAGGGAATAAGAACAAGATCATGACTTTACAATTATTATCCTCAATTAGTCAGATATCATTAATAGTAAATCATTGCATGATGCTTTTCTATAAAAAATATATATATATCATAAGTGTTTGGAATCATAAATAATAAAAAATTATCAATAATAAAAAATCATAATCATAATATATATGTTTTTTAGAATACAAACACGAATATAAAATAACTTCTTTTGTCAAGGTTCACTTCTAAGACCATGATTGTGAACAAAGTCAAATAATGTAAATGTCTACCCTAGTATTTAAAAAATAAACATATGGGTAACATTAATCTAGTTAACTCCTATTTTGATTAATAGATTACTATCGTTTTCAACTATTAGTAGTTTCTCAACTCCATCATTGTTACCCAATGCATTGGAGGGATAAAATAGACCCACCTGTCATCATGACCAATATTAGTCTCACCCATCACATGATCATAATATAAATATTAGCGTTCAAAAATATCATAAAACATCCATAATTTTATTAAATAATCACAAATTTAATGATAATATGTTCAACAACATTTTATCATTACATCGTTGTATAACCTGTTGAAAAGAAACCGATTTCCTAAAGGTTTCATCATAACCTAAATAACACTTGGGAAAGAAAAAAAGTTTCATAGAATCATCCTTATGCCATAAAAATCCTAAGGAATCCATAAAAATAAAGTGTATAGTAAATAATTCCATAAAACTAATGATATATAAAAAATAGTTATATAATATTGAGATAGATGAAAAATACCTTCAAAATGACATTTGGACCATTTGTTGAAAACATGAGATAATATCATTTTCCTTTGATAAATTTTTATAAAAAAAGTATCATAATATTTATAAATTTATTTTCAATGAAAATAATCACAAAAAACATTCGATTTATTCTTCATATAAAAAAATAGTCATAGAACTGGGAAAAGCATTTCATATCATACATGTTACAAGGAAAAATTCATTTCACACATTTGTAAAAAGTTAAAAAAACACTTATTCATCTAACATTTCATTATGAAGACTCGTTTTTAAAAACTATAAATAAATTCAAAGGTAGTAAAAATTATCTTTTTGAAACATTTAAATAATAGGTAATAACATTCAAAAACAAATTTTGATGAGTATGTACAAGGTAGAAAATGTTAATCAACCAAAGAGGAAATATATTTGGCTTTTCTTCCAATAACTATTCTCGATCAATTTAGGTTCCAAATTGAAAAGAATGTTACTAATATATTAAAAAATGATAAATAATAATATAAAAATAAAATATATTTGGTCTTAAATGAAATATATTTATAATTTTAATTAATATTGATTTAGCATCGACAATCCCAATAAGAAATGATATTATAACATAAATATCTTACATCAAGAGTTATCATACTACATACACCCTAAAAATACATTATAAAAACTAAATATATTTATTTAATCTATTAAGTAACCATATTCATGCACAATTGGCTATGTGAAATTTGTTTATAATTTTCTATTATCTAATTATTACCAATTCATCCTCAATATGGACATTCAGGTGAAATATTTTTTATTTTACATGCATGTTTTGGTTTGATAGTTCTTATAGCTAAGTATTGGTCATGGTTTTGATAATATCTATAATATTAATAATTAAATATGTAAAATATTTATACATTATATATATTTTTATAACATATTATATAAATAGGTGATCAAAAATAAAATACATCACCTCATGGAGATGGTAGTCTGTCTGTACGGATGGGTGATGTTTTCTATTTTCGATGGAAGGTAAAAAAATAAGTAAATTATAATTAATACTTAAAATATCATTATTATATCATTAAAATAATATATATTTATTAAATAAATCATTATTACCATATAAATAAAGCATAAATAAAAAATAAAGTATATCGCCTCATAGAAGTGATACCCCACACCTACGCATGAGCGACATTATTGTTTTCCAACAGATAGCAAGGTTTGGAGTTGCATAATATATTATAATTATAGATAAAATATAATTTAATAAATATAATATATAAAAATATAATTCATTATAATAACCAACCATGAATGATTCTGATTGAAAGTGAATTATATCACAATGTAGATATAGTAGACCATATATATGGATGAGTGACAATTTCATTTCCTATTCAATGTAAAAGAGGTGTAATGTACGTTTAAAATAATAAAATAACATAAAAATTTATTAATTATATATAATTAATCATTTTATAATGCATACAATAAGTTTATAGTAGGTTTAATAAGAAATAAAGTTGAAAGTACTCAGTTAAGATTTGTACCTCTCCATTGAGAACCCACATTTGACATACACCACAAGCATAGAAATGTTTGTATTATGATAAAAATAGAGCCTATTTTATGTGGGGGGAGATTTTAGGAAATAATTATGGTAGTTATTATTCCAATATACTAGGATTATGATGTGTGAAAAGGATAGAAGAGGGGTTTTCCTTTTATAAGTGAGGGAGAAGACAAAATTTTCATTATTCGAATGATCAAAATATATTATTGTCATTTTCCTATGAATTTGGATCCAAATAGAAAATAATTAGAATTTAAGATAATAAAATTTTAAAATATATTATTGAAATTAAAATTATACAATTTTAGGTGTAAATATTGCCACATTCTCTAGGTTTAACCACCCTCAATAAACAACATTTAGCCATAAATTTGGTAACAAATTTATATTATTTTTTCTGTTGATTATCGATAAAAATTATAGTGGACCTGTTAGAAAATTTGTAAATTATAATTCCAAATATTTATTCAATTTTTGAAATCCAATTTTTACGATTCAAAGAAATGTAATAGAAAAAACCCCACAAAAGGCCAAGAAAATAGTTTTATAGAAAAATGCACTTTTAAGTATAAAAATGTTAATTTTTAAAAATTAAGGATAATATTAATTGAAATGAATTTAATTTAATTCTTTTTAACCATAAGGAACTAATGAAATATTAAAATCAATTCATAATAATATATTACTTAATAAAAACTTGATCAAAAAAGCATTTATCCATAAAATTTAAATTCAATCAATATTCATTAAATAATTATACTTTTTACAAAAAACACGCATTTTCAAATTTAGAGAATATTGATATTTTGATTTAAAATTTGAATTTATTTTTATTAAATAAAATTTATTAAAGTGGTATATATTTATTATTTTATCTGTTCCAAAATAAAATAAAATCTATCTTTGAAGAAAGCATATTTTAGAGGCCTAACTAACATTACTGAAAATTGATTATGTATTTATTATGATGTAATCAATTAATTGTATAAAAAATTTATACATATATATAATGATATTTATATTTCTATTCAGACCGCCAAATTAACATCTATGATATAAAAATAAACTATATGATGTTCTATTTAGACTTTGGGTTGCGTGTATGGCTAGTTATTTCCAAAAATAAAATAATATAAAGGGAAATATATCATAAAATACCAGTGTGCTTATATAAACACTAATTTTAGTTACATTAAAATTAAATCATTATAAATTTAAAAAACATAATATTTATAAATTAAAGTATCTAAATGTTTAGAATCTTGGAAAAATAAGAAGATTAAATCACTATTACAAAATTATCATACAATTTAATTTAAACTATTCCTATTTATATTTCAAAAATATCACAATCCCCATTGTACATTTTGTTTACTGATGATATACATCAAATAAATGGGTGAGACACTATCCCAATAATTGGAGGTATAAAAGAGATGAATCAATATAACATGGTTGATCATAATCATCATCATCACATCATAGGCATAAGATCATCATCATAATCATGACGGAATTTATTTATAAATTCATTTAATGTGGATATGAACAAAAATGAAACATCATGTAATGTTAAAAAAATACCTCAAATATATTTGAACAATGTTAGCATCATATTCACACATATAATATGTGTATAATCATAATATCTTAATTGTGAAAAAATAAGACATAATGTTCATTCATAATATAAATTATCACATGAGATACATCACATTACCCTATTCATTGGAGAGATATATAATTCTATTCCAACCCATCACATCATAATATTTTAGAAATCATGTGTGTCGTTCAAGAAGTATAACAATCATATTCATAAAAAACCCCATTGAAAGTAATTTTTATCATAATGATTTCATCAATAATAATTTTATGAATAATAATTGGTTTCCAAAATTACAAATGGATAACATATTTTTCATAAACATCATCATTCTTGTGAGAAAAAGAAATAATCCATGTGGGGTCAAAAATGTGTTTTGGAAAGAATAGTTTTTTTGGAAATTATTTCTTTTTGAATTTAAGTCAAGGGAGAAACATGTATTCCCAAAATAATAGAAGGTAATAATATTAAAATGAAATTAAAAGAACATTTTTGGAATATACATACCAAAAATAGTATTAAATAGACAACCTAAAGAAAGGTAATTGGGTTTGAGAATCTTATTACCTTAAATCCTGCTTTATTTCATTTATTTTTTTCCTCCTAAATAATAAACATAAATTATTACACCATAGTTTCAAAATTTATTTATTTAAATTTATTAGAATATATATTATTTATAATTATTTTATTATAATATAAAACACCCTTTGTAAAATTTGAATTGTTTTAATATCACCATTTCATTATATTTTTTTGTTTTGTTTCAATGTCGCTATTCTTGATCAAGGTTGTTTATACATTATTATAATAAATTAAATAATATTAATATAAATATATTGAAACATTTATATATCATAAAAAAATTAATTATGATTAACTATATGATTTTTTATTAGAAAATGATTTGCATTTTCATCATTAGTGATTAACTAACCGTTGACATGACATTATCGAAAGAGAAAGAAATGCCAGTTTAAAAAATATATATGAAAAAGTTGTGGTATTTTTTTTTAAAATCATTAATATAATTTTAAAATACTCATTAATTAATTTTATAATATTTGGTTCTGAAATGAATTGGGAAAAAAATAAAAAGAATAAGAAAAAATAGTTTAATTAAACTTACTCTTTATATGGTGCATCTTCTCTTGTACGAGGCTAAAAATCCATTGATATTAGGTTTTGATTTAATAAAAAATATCCTTATGTTTTTTAAGGGGTATGAGAGTGAGTATTTGGGTAGAAATTAGGGTTTATAGAGTTATATGAGAGTAATTTTTCGAGGGGAGGGAGAGGGGATAGTCTTACAAGAGGAGAAGGGTATTTTCACAAAATAATTATTATATAGAATTTTATATCAATGGAAAACCATGTAATAGTGATTTTTTAGTATAAAATACCAATATAAATATAAAATAATTATTTCAAAAATTTAAACTATTTTATAAAGTTCAATTCTCCGGTTTTTTAAAATGTATAGTGGATATAAGGAAAAATTATTATTTTAAAGGATCACTTTTGTCATTAGGTATTAAAAAATTCTTTTTAGTTAGAAATTAATTTTATTATATTTAAAAGAATCATGTATGAAGTTATATTTTTTTTCCAAACCTAAATTTATAGAAATTATTAGGTCATTATTACATCATGAATGACGTAATTTAAGATACATTAGTTATATGAAAAACTATATTTTTACTATTCATTTATAAATGGATGTATTTCGTTAAATTAAGAATAAATAACCTATATAAAGTTTAAATGTGATAATTTCAGAAATGATATTCATGTTATACTTATAAATATCTAACACGTGTAATTTAAAATTTTTATAAAATAGTTGTATTTTTATGAAATACATTAAAATATAGGTTAATAAAGTTTTACTTATATTTTTGTTGATTTTTTTAATCATGATATTTAATTTTTAGTATTATAATATTTATATTTACTAAAATTAAAAATAATAATTATTATTTATATCAAAATTTATTATTTTTATGTAATATTAGTATTACAAATGCTAGGTAACCATTCCCCTAGCCCTGATTCAATTAATAATGGTAAGGTTATTATTCCAATGGTCGCATTACTCTTCTAAAAGTAAAATTAATCCTTATAAATACATTTATACTCTTTAATTAATTACTCAACATAATTCATCTCAAGGATCAATATTTCCATTTTCTATAATGCTGATTGGTTTACTAATATTGTTTTCTTTAATATAGTGTTTTACAAGGGAGGGTTGATTCTAACAGATTTGGTTGATCCATATTTTCCCATTATTGTTTTTCTATTTCTTAATTTTTATCCCCTTATAATTATTGGAATTTTAATGGGTTTATTAATTTACTAATTTAACAATTTTCTTTAATGAAATTTAGTGTTGTTGGTTTATATATTTTATACGTGTATAATATTGTAATATATAATATATTACACATTCATTTCAAGAAATGAATATAATTTTTAAACTATGTGGTATTAAATAATTCCCCACTTTATATGTTGAATCCTCAAATTTTAACTCATATTATCAGTTGAAAATTTGTGAGGGTATATCTATTTTATTATTTCATCTGGATGCTATGTCGCCTCTTCATAATTATGGTTTCACCAAAGAAAATTTAAGAGGAATGTTATATTGTTGCAAATAATATTATTTATATATCCAAATATCTTCACATGATACTCCTCCTAATATAGTCCATTATCCAGTTATACCAACTATAGATTCATTACATGTGGGGAGTCATGAATGTACTTCTTGAAGAGAGATACAATGAACATGTCATGAACATGAGACATATTTTGTGGATGTAAATGTTGATTAGACACTTAACCTTTGAAATAATGGATATAAAATGGGCCAATGAACCACAATCTATGAATATCCTTCTTTCCAAACCCCCAACTCTCTTCTATGGTGATGTTAAAAATAAAATCTATGTCTCAAATATCAAATTACAAGACCCTTCAATGGATTTTAGAATATATCTTTTTCCAAATTTGATAGTATTTTATATGTGGTTGGATATCGCAATTTGTCTGTGTGTTATCATGTATAAGATCAGTTTCTAGTATTTTTCATCCCAAACATCATCCCAAAAATTTGGAGTTTTACATTTCTTCCCATATAGTGCTTTATATAGTGGCATTTGAATACATGTGTAGAAGTATTTTTTGTATGAGAACACAATTAATGGGACATTTTGATAATATAAACCATTGAGTTTCATTTTTAAATATCTTATATGACCTAGATTTTCTAAATTATCATTTCATATTGTCTATGAATTTGGGGGTGATATGTTGTACTGAAATTCAACATAATATTCAAATAATATTGAAGACTTATCATCTATAATTTATATATGAATCTTAGATCATGATAAGGGATGATAAAAATTAAACCCCTATATAGTCTCACTTATTACATCACATATATCATGGAATGTTTTTCAAGCAATAAATCTTCATATATAGGGATAAGATGGGAAATCTTTGTGAGTCAATCCACCATAATCCAAATCACATTTTTTCACTTGGATGTATTCAAGAGAATAGTGTCTAATTCAATGGTGATATTAACCCATTTACACATTTTTATATAAAAACATTTCATCGCCACTTTTAATTTATATTTCTTTTCTATAGCTTGATGTCATACTGAGAACAGTAAGATACAATCCACAATATCCTTCTTCATATTATCCCACTAGATGAGGTCTCGAAGATCTCGATATATCTTAGTATTTCTAGGATGGATAAAGGAATGTAATCTATGGAAATTATCTAAAATAACCTTATTTATATTATGTTATTAAGGAACAAAACACCAAGATCAAATCCAAATCACCCCATCATCACTGATGTGGACCTCATGTAGCTTCTTTCCATTATTTCCTTTTCCTTATTTTGTAACTCTAGATAATCCCTTTATAAATCCTTGATCATATCATGGATATATGGTTGGGAAATAATTTGTGAATTATAGGATGTATTCCTTGATATTATTATTTTTATATCTGTAATTTTTAGATCTTTGAAGATTGGATTTTTCTCAATCTGCATCATGGGTAAAATAGTAAATTATTTTCTTATAAGAGCATCTTATACCATATTTACCATTTATTAATGGTAGAGAACATATAAATTGTGGTTGTTGATTATATATAACCATATAATTTTATTAATGTTGATATCATTATGTGTGAATATAAATTATTGACACTTATGAAGGGTATATATGTCATATTTATCAGCATATAGATAGTGATAAAAAATCATTGAGAAAAATATCACCACATAGAACTCTAGTTCATGAATCATGTGGTTTTTATCATGGATATTAAACTATAGATTTATATATGCTATCACTTTATTATTATGATTGATTATAAAATCAAATACATTATTTTAATTATTTGTATATATCATAAAACAATCTCTACTTATTGGTAGTGTGAGTACATGTGAAGTTATTAGCCTCTTCATGATCTCCTCAAAAATATCCTCATGTTATATTACCAAAACATACATTACCCCTTTGTCTTTAAACATAGTTATCAGAATATAAATTCCTGATAAATATCTTAAAAATATTTCAACAGTACCATGATAAGAAAATAAAACAATGGATTTATATAACTCTAGTGGGTTTGGTCCATTCTTTAATTTTTTTTGTCTTTTATGGGTCTGAAAAAATTAATTAACTTGTGATCTCATGCCCCACTAATAGGACTTGTTATATCCCAAAGTCGCACAAATGGAACATAAAATAAATTTTCTCCTTTATTAATATTTCTAGTAAAATCCTTAGATTCTACTTTTGTCCATCATATCACTTTTAGTATATGAGATTATTATCGATAAATACTATAGAAAAATTTCAAGGTAGTCTCTAAAGTCTGTACTCATAATATCTTTGAATACTAAAGATTAATTTGTATTTTTAAAGGGAATAACTACGAACATATAGTTTCCAAACCTTGTATATAATATATTCTTATTTGTATAATCATTTTCACCTTCAATTGATGATATCTATAACAAAGACCCATATTTGATTGGAACATAGATCCTCATAGTTGGTTGAACATGGAATCAATACGTGGTAGAGGATACTTGTTATTTATGGCGAACTTGTTGAGATATTGGTAATTGATACACATGCACATTGATTCGACGATTTTCTTTTAAAAGAAAATCAGTGCACCCCTAGGAGATTCTCTAGGGAAAATGACCACTTTGCCCAAGTGCTATTTTAGTAGATTTTTAACTTCTTCAATTCAATTAGAGAAATAATATAGGTGAATTTAGATATATGAGTGGATTTGAGAATAATCCCTATTGAAAAATCTAAATCAAGATATGTGGGGAAGTCTGGGTAACTCTTTGGGAAGTAAATTAGTTTATTCCTATATAATAAGAATTTCTTCAAGGATGACACATTCCTTTGACTCAAACATTAGGGTAGGTTATGAATCATCACAGTGTATCCACATCAACACCATTGATGGATTTTTAAATGGTGATTCAGGATTTTGTTTTAATTTATGGAGGATTAGGGATGGTTTTTAATATGAAAATATATTTCATTTTCCTGACAGTTTTTTGGTGCTTAATATAATTATTGACAATCCATATCAGTATAGTGTCAATTGCACCAAGGTAATGAATAAGAGATTCTCTAGAATAATATCACCACATATGTAAACATGAGAAGATTCCAACATAAGGGTTGTAATGAATACACCACTAAGAGTTTTTTTGATATTTATACATAAATTATTATGGATTTTATTCAATAGTTTTAGAAAACTTTTAAGATATAAAGGAATATTTAGAATAAAATTCAAATAAAACGTTTTCCATTATTGAGTGAATATTAATTGTACCTTTTTTGAAATTGTTTTCATTCTCCAATTTTGAATTAGTGATGACATGATATTTCCCTTTCTCTTTTGGCTTTGGTGATTTATGATTCTAATTACCCTAAAGGACCATGGTTTTATGCACTATATTTCATAGTCCCCTTGCTCCCATCAATTAAACTATTTAACCAAATGGTGGTATATTATGAGTATCTTTTTTTTTCCTGCATCATGTTGGTTATATTATTCATGTCCTTATAACATTAATGAGGCTTTTATTAAACATTTTTATCTTTTCTATGTTTCTATAAGGAAATTCACAGGACGTCTCTCCCAATGTTTTTTGACTTGGGGGTGTTTGGATCCAATTTCCACCTTTTTTAATTAACCTACCATTTTGAAACTATATTATTTTATTCTTATCATTATATCCATTGAAAAATTTCCAAAACTCTACCTCTATATTGTTATAACATCAAACTGCTACATTATAACTCCCATCATCATGAATATCTAGATCCTTTAGATGGTTTGGTTTTAAACCACTAACTAATTTATCAATTTTTTATATTTTTTATAACAAATATCAAGGATTATCATACATCCCTTATGAGGTTTAACTCATAAGTTCTGATAGATTCACTTTCCTTTTAATTCATCTCTAATAATTATATGTCTATATTTGATTGAATGTTTCAAGGAAAATATATGTTTAATTTTTTTTTCATAATGTCTTTCCACTCCATATATTCTATTTCATCCTTCTTCAATATGTTATTTATCAACACTGACAATATATTGGCTTCTATATCTATAAAATAGATGGCCAGAGTCACCTTCTCCTTATTAGAATAGTAGAGCACATCAAATATATTCTTCATTGTGTTAATACACTATTCCATGACAAGCATATTGGATGGCCCACTACATGTCAGTGGTCATATATATATAAAAGACTCCATATCTAGTTTCTATTTATTATGGGAAGTAGAAAATTGCACATGGTTTAAGTTATTATTCATAGCTTGAATAAAATGGGTAACCATCAACATAAATTTTTTTATTCCACTGGCCATGGCATCGGGGATGCCATTCAATAAATTGATTCAGTGTCCCTCACATGGTTTGTTCTTTTGGTTTCTCTATATTCCCACCATTTTCTAGAATTGTAAATTAATGAAAAAAACATAAGTCAACAAACCATCAATAAATAATTTACTCTTTTGGGAAATTAACTCTAAAGGCATATCTCATGGGTTCTATATATTTATTAATTTTCTAGACAATTATTATTTGTTATTTACATATACAAATGCCAATCCTAAGGGATTTCAATAATGTTTTATTATCATAATTCCAAAATTAAAAAATTGTACTTCTGATACCAACTATATAGACCCTATATTTGATTACACGACTATTAAATCATTTTAACGATAACAAACAATATAATTATACATTTAAGGGTTAAAATGATTAACATATTTGAAAAATTATGATCATATATATCTATTACATAATAATAATGAACATTTATTTAATACTTCGTCTATATCCATATATAATTTAATGTTCTCATTAGTAGTGATGTCACATTAGGATATACATCAAAGATAGGGGTGGGCTAAAATCTCAATAAAAGGCAGAATAATGGAAATCAATCAGTATAACATGGGTGATGACACTCATAATAGTCACACTATAAAAATAGAATCATCATCATAATAACGAGTGAAACATTTGATAAATACAAGGAATGTGGAAATACAAAAAAAATAAACATAATTTCAAATAACTCAAATACTATAAATAGTCGTGAGCAGGGATAAAATCATGTCCACACACATCATAAGTGAATAATCATATAATCATCATTATTAAAAAATAAAGCATAATGTACAGGAATAATAAACATTATCTCATGAGGTACATCATATTAAACAAAGCATTAGATAGAAATATAATTCTTTACGCACCCACCATATCATAATATTTACATAATCAAGCATGAAACATAGAACGTATAATAATCATATTCATGAAATAAAAAATCAAAAGGAATGGGGTTCACAAGTATTTAATAAATAAAAATTTCATATATAAAAATTTTCTTCCAAAATTGAAATGTTAAAACCTATTTGTAATAAAATCATCATTCATGAGTGAAGAATAAACAACCCACAATGGGTTAGAGATATGTTTTGTAAAAAAAAGCCTTTTTGTAAAATATTTCTTTTTTGATAATAAGTCAAGGAGAAAACATTTATATCATAAAATATATAAGTGAATAATATTTAAAGGAAATTCAAGGAACATTATGGGACTATAAATTCATAAAATGTCATGAAATAGGGATAACCTAAAGAAAGTGTGTTGGGTTTGACAACCCCCTTACTTTAAATCACGCTTTATTTCATTGCTCATCTACCTCTTGAATAATAAAATTGTACTATTAAAAAATAGTTCCATAACTGAATTGTGTTTATTTTTTCCAATATTTATCAATTATAATTATTGGATTCTAATTTATAACATTATTTTATAAATGTGAACTATTTCAATATAATTTATTCATTAAATTTTCCCTTTTTTGATGTTGTTTTTTTTAAAATTCATTTATATATAAGAAAAATTAATTATAGATTCTTAGAATACATATATTCGCGAATTTATATAACATAAAAATTTTATTGTAACTATACATAGTTTTGGTGAAATAAAAGGATTGAAAATATCATCATTGCAGATTAACCGACCAATGATAGGACATTGTCAAAAGAGCATGAATGGAATGTTTGAAATTTATATATGTCGTAATTATGATACTTACAGTAGCATAAAATAATTAATATAATGTTAAAATAATTCATAATTAATTTTATAAGATTTTTTTGGAATTAATTTTGAATAAATAATGTGAATAATAAAAAAAGACAATTTGATAGAAACTTACTCTTTCTTCGGTGTACATTCTCTTATATGACACTAAATCTCCCTTCATGTTTGGATTTAGCTTACTATGAGAAATTAAATTTTATTATAAGGGGTTTTAAAGGGATTATTTGGATTGAAATTTGGATATTTATAGTGAGGTGGACTGGCTTTTCAATGGGAGGGAGGGGGTTATTTATACATAAAAAGAGGTGTATTTTTAGAATAAACTGTTAAATTAAATATTATATTTAAGATAAAATGTTAATAGTGAATTCTTTTCCATAAAAATAATATATAAATATAATATATTGGTTTTATGACTATAAAACCCTTTGTAATTATAATTCACTAGGTTTGTGTAAAAGGAATTTGAAAAAAATGAAAAATTATTTTTTTAAGGGATCACATATGACATTAGGTTTTCAAAAATGATTATTAATTTTGGAAATTATGGATATTTTATTTAAATGATAACTTCATAAAATTAAATATATTTTAGAAAAACATAATATTCTACAAATTATTAGGTCATTATTACATCATCAATGATGTAATTTATGATACGTTTATTGGGTGAAAAAAATGTATTTTTTACTATTCACATAAAAATTGAAGTATTTAAGAAAATTACCAAAAAATAACTCTTCGATATTTTTAAAAAGATGATATATAAAATAGTATTAATTTTACCCAAATAAAATTTTGACATATGTAATTTTAATTTTTAATCTAATAATTATGATATTTACGAAATAATTGAAAATATAGTTTTTTTAAAATGTTAATATATTTTCTTTGTGTTTTTTAATTGTGATATTTATTTTTTAAAATTATAATATTAATATTTAAATAAATTAATATTGATAAATATTATATATATGAGAATATATTATTTTGATGTAAATTTACTATTCTAATGGTTAGGTTACCATTCCCAATGGTTAGGTTACTATTCCCAATGGTCAGGTTAGTATTCCAATAGTCACATTACTATTAAAATAAATCACATTACCACCTTTAAATACCCATATGTCCTTTTATTATTTATTCAACTAAATTTCTATAAAGGTTATATGATTCAATTTTCTATAATGTTGCTTGGTTTACTAATATTTTGTTACATTTATATAATATTGTTCATTAAATGGGAGATTCTAGCATATCGGGGTGATCAAAATTTTCCCATTGTTGTTTTCCCATTTTATAAATTTCCCCCCATATAATAATTGGTATTATAATGGGATAATTAATTGAATAATTTAATAATATTCCTTAATGAAATAATGAGTTATTAGTTTCTCTATGTGTTGTATCTGTATAATATTATATAATAAAAATCTTTTTAGGAACCAAATATCATTTATAAATTATGGGTTGTTATATAGATATTTATATTTCCATTATATAACAGGAAATTTATCTTCACATTCCCTAAAATTTCATTCTAGGATATTTAGATGTTTTCCCTATATTTTTATAAGGATTTACATGAAAACACCTATGTGTAGATTTTATTGTAAACTACTCCCAAAAACATATTAATTACTTTGGTGTCAAAATTTAACTATCTTTATACTTTATCTAATAATTGTCCAATTTTAATATTTCCTAAGATCCCATTTATAGAGTATATGTAAATATCTATCCCTAGTGATCATAAATATTGTTTCATGTGATTCTTATATAATTTATAATTATTATTGTTAAAGGTTTGAATTCCATTGTGATTTAAATTTACTATAATGAATGCCATAAAATAGATTAAAAAATAATTTGTTAAACTTATCATTATCCACCCCAATGGGAACCTAAATTAGAAATATAGTGTAGAAACAAGGGACCCCAAAGAAACCCTCTAATAATCCCCGACATGAATACTAGTATATATAATATAATAACATGTAAATTGGATTCATTTCACAAATAATCATAGTAATATATGAAAAAACATCCAATCAACTACACATAATATAGTATAAAAACCAAATTATAATGAAAGTAAATTGTATAAATAAAAATTTATCTAAAATAGAATACCAAAGTCATTTTCTATCAAAATAATTATAACAGAATCTCTTAGGCTCAATATAAAACATTCTAGATTGGTCATCAACTCCCTAACTGATACGGAAAAACATTTATATATATGGGTGACAAAAATGTATTCCTTGTATAAAGAATGATTCTTTTTAGAGATCAGAAAATAGATGATAATAGATATGTGTTATTGTTTTGGATGTAATTAATTAAGGATCAAATACCGTTAGTATCCCAGCAAGACATCATAGAGGATGGGGTATCCCATTGAGTATGATGTATAAGACTGAATTTTTAATTTCTAATTATGATCAACTAAATTTCAATTTTCCATATTTTTTCTTGCTCATCGAGAGAGAGATATATGTCACAAAAACTATCAATGCAGATGTTGTAGGGGAATTAACAACTAAATGATGTTGGGCATAGATTCTATCTTGGTTAATAGTTTCATGATTCAATAGAATATTTTATAAACATATATTTATTTTATTTGTATTATATATTCTCTAGAAGATAATTTTACCTTATGATTGATACAAAATATTGTTTATAATATTAGATTATATAAAGGGATAAAGATAATAGAAATAAGGACACTACATATTTTAATAGGAGTATAAGGTGATATTATAGCATCATGTGGGATATTAGATGAAATTATATATGTTGAATATAATGGAAGATATATTAATGGTTCATATTTGGGTAAAATTCAAAAGTAATGAAAAATTAAAAAAACTGCCACATGGTTTCTAAAGAAACATGATGAGGTTTATACTAGGAGTAAAATGTGATAGAGATATAGCCAAGTATTCTATAAATTATATAAATTATTTTGCTATAGAGAAATGTTTGAATTGATTATTTAATAGAGTATGATATATTGGAACTAAGTCATATAATATTCAATATGAAAAGAAAGGTGTGTTATGGAAATACTACACCACTTCCATATCTTGTTATAGTGTACATCAGAGATAAATTTTGATTTTGTGATATGTATTAATAAATATTTATGATTTACCCTGAATTCAGTTATTGATAATAGTAATGTAAAATTTTTTGTTAACAATCATGAAACTAATAATTAAGTTTATCATTGATAAAAATTTCATAATATGGAATATATTTTATAAACAAAAGCATTTTATTGTTAAATTCATCAAAATTGCATTATAAATTTCCAAATTGATATTTTACTCCTACATAATGTAAGATATAAGTAAATGCAATGATGGATTGAGGATTATTTCCATATACTATATCAATATGGTAGAGAATTTAGACTATATTTTTCATCTAATTTTATGTTCTATCCTGATCGATCTTCTTAGTGGAGGCTTCTCATTGTTTCTTTTATTCAATAGGCATAAGTAAATTATGAGATTTGAATAGAATACCAACGAATATTTGTGTGATTTTGGTCCACTACTTTTATTGGGGGTTTGATTAATGAAAATTGGCCCCAACCATATTTTATGTAACAAATTATATGAACTATCCTAAAAAACATATAAATATTAAATTATTTACATAATTTAATCATTAAATCACACAGATAATCACACGGTCCTAGATCTCAGTGTTTTGATGTCTTTTGAGGTAGATTATAGTCAAGATCTTATTACACATTATTTCTAAAACATCTACCATTTTATATAAGACTCTATTATTTATATAGTCCTACATATAATTCCTTAATTAATGGAAAAAATCATGGTTGAGATTAAATGCACAATAAAGTAAACTAATCATTTATCCACAGTTTTCCTCATCCTAAAGTTGTGAGAAAACATGAATCAAATGTTAATTATCTTATTAAAATCCATAGAATCATAAGATATAATCATATGTAATGATATAACAACATGGATATTAGAATGAAATAAAATAATCATCATGGTTTAATAAAACATATAACATGGCATTGATACATGTGAAAGTAAACATAAACCATGGACACATAACATTGAAACATGGAATCACATAGAATAGTTACATTGGCTTAAACATATGTAATCATAACATTGTTAGAATACCCAATCATTAATACACATTAACTTTTTTAACAAACCCAATCACATCAAAGCATTATCATGTAAGAAAACATAGTTATGCTCACACATTATGTTACAATCAAAATAAATATTTTCTATGCATAACCATTAAATCATAACATATAAAACACTGACCAGTGAATTAGATGGTGATATATGATTCCACTAATCCAATGTTGATATTAAATATTTATAGTGACCCTACATTTCATACATTAATATTGCATTATTTTATTGATAAACAATATAAAATCATTATTTTAACAGGAACTAATGGTTTTGTGTGTTGGTAAAATTAGGACCATACAAAAAATATTCAAAATAGAACATAAACATCTACTTAATTTCTCCATATTTTACTTTTTATTAGACAATTATTTCTACTTGTTACAAGTATTAACATGACGATATACAACAGTGAAAAGGGTGAGAAAAATCCCAGTGAGAGGATAGATAAGAACACGAAATAGTACAACATGGTGTGAGTATAATCACAATATTATCATCATAATCATGAGAGGTGGTATTAAACAATGTAATAGAATATGTAAAGGAAAAAATGAAGGATTATATCTTAGTGGTCATCTACCACACATAATTTCGAACAAATCTAGAATTATTTCCACACATATTTCATATTTCTCATGATATGCATCATATTACTCAATTAATTTTAGATCTATATTGTAAGGCCTTAGCCTTAAATTTTCTATAATATTGAGTTATGTCAAGAATTAACATTTAGGATCTTATCAGTTCTAATGTTTTCTATAATTAGTCCATAATTATTACATTACATCTCAAATATTACAATTAGACACTTTTACCCTAACCTTTTTTCACAAAAACAAATATCCTTGATTAAAACATTATTTCTTTTCATGATAAAAATCTTCTTGAAATCTTCATTTCTCATATCATTCCTTATACTCCATTAAAAACATATAAAAAACATGGGATGACCATAAAAAGCTCAATAAGGGTAATAAAATAAGTAAATAAATCTTTAGTCCATTAATACAAACAAATCAATGAACTCATACTTTTCAATCATAAATCATAAGGTCTTTAGGATAACTCATGAAATCATAAGAATTATGAATAACACATAGAAATCATAAATCACATAGGTAAATTGTGGAATCCATAACATATGTACATTGTAGATTTCACAGCTACATACTGAGTAATTTTTTAAATACCAACCATATTATATTCCATAAATCTCTTAAGAGAATCATTAATATTTACCTCCATCATATTACCCAAATCATTAAAGATCTATATCAGTCTTATCTGCCCTAGGTTTATTAGGGAACCACCTGTATTTGTTTTATCACGTAACCACAAGTCATATTTCCAAGTACCATTAAATAATAATAACACATAAAATGTTACAATTACCAAAATTTCTCTTATCAATCATAAGAAATCAATTCAATATATTAAAATGTTCAATCCATTTCCAAAAATATTTAAAACATTTAATAAAGTGTTTTTGAATTAAAGTGTCCCATACCACATTGAAACATTTAAAAGAATTATAATTTATAACAAAATAATTTCCATATAAATATATCCTTAAAAACATTTTTAAAACATGGAAATTAATTATAAATATTTAGAATATTAAATATTTGAAACATTTAAAACAATTATTTAGTTAAAGAGTCTCTTACCAGTCGAGAAAATAATTGAATAAAAATAATTAAACAATAACATTTAATGAAACCATTAATATCATTAGAAGAATGATGTTGATGATATAATATGACAAAGGGAAGTATATACACCTTATATGATAATAAATGTGAATAAAATCAAGATATACCTCAATGAATATAGACTGATACATGTCCCTTACAAATATTGTATCATTATATTCCGGATAAATCAATGACATAATTATGGGTAAAAAATAAAAATACATCAAATATAAGTGGATGTTAATTTATAAACAATAAAAGTTCAATAACAAAAAAAATTTGAAAAAATAACCATTGATATGTATATTAAACTCAATAAATGGAGATTGAGCTAATATTTCTCATACGAAGTTCATATAAATGACATAAGAAATTATCAATGGGGTGATTATGTGATGAAAAAGTATATAAACACAAAGTAAATTTTAAATTAAAACATAAATAAATATTTATTTATTCCACATATAATCTTAGAATAATATAATCAATTAATTATACTTAAAACCTAATGAGTGGAAATTTAGTTTAGAAATTCCCTTAAGAAAATTTAGCAGCCTAACTTCATCCCTAAAAAATTCAGAAAATGTTATGATGAGAGATAAAATATAATATCATTACATGGAAATAAAATTTACAGAAATAAATATATATAAGAACATATCCCAACATAAGAAAATGTAATGTAATAATAATAACATAAAATAAGTCTTTGACTAAAAGAGGTGGGTGAAAGGTTCCCTTACCATGAGTCCAAATTATCTCGTTCATTCTTTATATTCCTGAATAATAAAATTAGGTTAATTTATAATTTATTTAGAACCTTTTTCGAGTTTATTATTAATTTTTTATTACTTTTCATCATGTTATAAAAATTACATAAATATTTATGTTCATATAGGTTGATTTATCGATATTCGGTATTTGAGTCAAAAATGAATATGATATAATTACAAAATTTCCCATGGGGTAAAAATTACGTTATCTCTATAAGAGTATTATGAATTTAAATATCATATATATCAACTATATATATAAATATATATGATTCTATAAAATTTGAGGACAGTAAATGAAATGCACCATTTAGGGAGTTGTTAGGTCGTACATACGCGTGAACGCTACTTTCATTTATTTGTCATATTATATAAATAGAACCCAAATTATACATATGTATATTATAATTCAATTATAATATCATATTTTATATATTTTAAATAAGTTAATTAATTTCACCCTTTGTAAGTTACATGTATGGCGTGAACGAGTCATATCACTTTGAGGTGGAGATAGTCATCACTTCCTCCAATGAAATTATCTTATTTACACGTCATGGAATGCATAAAGATATGTTTTAAATAATAATTTCATAAATATAGAGACAATATAAATATAATATATATTATATGTAAATATAGTTCCATTATAATGGATTCCATGATAGGGGGTAGGGAAAATCGAACGATCATTGTTTCGGGAGGCAGTAGTTCTCCATACAGAAAAATAGTATGTTCGTATCCATTAGATGAAGGTGTGTGTAGGTGTTGTTATAAAACTTATAATAACAACATATTAATATATTTATTATACTTGAGTTGTTATTTAATAAAATATTAATAATAGAAAAGGGATTGGATAAGTAAAATAACGGAAATGAATATTAGAGAAGACGATACCTGTAAAACATGTAGCCCCCATTGATTTGAAGCAAAGGGATTTCTTGAATTTCCCCATGCCCAAGGTAAGGATTCTAGAAAGAATTTAGGGATTTTGTGAGATTATTATGGAATAATTTGGACAATACAAGCGGACTTAGAGGTGTGATTCAATGGGGATATGTGGTAGCCTTTTATAAGAGGATGGAGGATCTCTTTAGGAATGTATATAAATATTAATTTATTATAAATTAAATTTCTATTTAAAATGAGTCTATATTTAGTAGTTTATAAGACATTATAGATATAAGTCCATATAAAATAATACAATAAGAAATATATAGGTTTTGGATATTTTTTAATCCTTATCTTCTGGATTTAACCCCTTTATACTCTTACCATTTTAACAAGCATTTTACAATTTATGATTCTAATTAGATAAAAAATAATAAATGTTCAATTAAATAGTATATAATAAAATATTACAATTATCATAACCATTTGGATGAATCATATATTTTTATGATTTTCATATCATTTAATAAACTATTTTATACTTGAAATTATGAATTATGTCAATTTTGAACAATATTCATACATGAATTTTTTACAAATTCATAACAATCTGATTCCTTTCAAAACAAAAGGTATGAAATCAAACCTAATTTGTCAATATCATCCATAATATTTTTTTATGACATCAAAATAATAAAATTAAATGTACTTAAATATTTATAATATCATTTATTTGAATCGTTTATTAATGATGAAATCATTGCATCATCATTGTGTCATAATTAAATTTATTTAATAAATATATAAAAACTATTTATAAAATTTCGGGAATTAAGAAAACATTTTATATTTTTAATGACTATTTATAGAAATGATTTCAGTTATATAAACCCATATAAAATTTATTTAGTAAAAGATACATTTTTATGTAATCTTTTTCTTTACTTTAAATTAATTATCATAAAATGTCATTTCGACATCCAAGTGGCTCTATGAAATCCCAAAATCGACCCACATATTCCCATGGTTATAAATATATAATCCAACAGTATTTGGACACATGTTAATGTAGTTTAAAGATATTGTAAAATTATTTTTTTACCCTTATTTACCAGATAAATATTTTAACCATGGTAAATAAAATAACTACTAAAGATACAATTCATTATATACAAAACTAAAAGGTACCTATTTACAAAATATTAACATTATGATTCCAAATATGGAATCCATTTTTAAAAATTCAATACACCGAAGTGCAGTAATAAATTTAAAATTCATTCCTGTTGTTAAAACAAATAAAATGTGTTTTTAAGAAGTAATATCAATAAAAAAATAGACATGTTTTTTTTCCAATTTATTATTGAAATTATATACAATGAAGAAAATTGGATTTAAGAATAAAAAAATAATCTAATTAAAATTTAAAACCAGTTTATATTTTACTCTATCTGTATAAATTAATTAGATGAAAATGTAGTGTTGCATTAAAATGCAATATTTTTCACTATTTATTAAAATATATATTTTCATCAGAAAAATTCCAAAATATCAACCAATGTAAATTTTGTTACTCCTTTTATAAAGAAGAAATTTATTTTGTTGAATAGAACATATAAAGGTGACAAAAAACGATTTTGAAAGGGTTCTCCAACAAATGGTGGTAAAACTTTATTTTTAGAAAAATACTTCTTTTATCTAAAAAATGAATTTTTTATTATATCTTATATATAAAAAATATAATATTAATTTAAAACATTACATTGTGTATTTAAGATATATTTTTTTATTAAATATAATTCTACAAAGAGTAATAAGATTTTATAAACACAAATATTCAATTTTAAATAGGGTTTCACAAAAACACGTTCTTTTTAATCGATTGGTTTTTATTTGCATTTATAAAATATTTGGTAACCAATTAATCATTTTTTAAACACGTGTAAAACATATTTCAAAATTTAGTTCATGCTATTCATTCCCACCATTCCAACTCATGGTGTTAACTACCATTTAAAATAATATTATTATTTTTACTCAATGTTGCGAGCAACATAAGATTTTGGAGAAACCCGTTGTTGTGTGTCGAGTACGCCTATAGGAAAATCATCCCCTTTAAAATAAAATTAATGTATTACTCATAAATATTAATATAAAATAATAATTAGTATTCAATAAATACCTGGTTTGATACAAACTTCCCCCTTTTTTAAATTGAATCCTCACAATTTCAAAATTAGGCTTGAAAACTTCATTGAAAATCCCATATTAGAAAAAGAGTCAATTACACAATATCATTAAAAAGAAGGAAGGATATGTATTAATGTCACCTAATATAACCCATACTAGAATTCGATGTTGCAAAACATGTATATGGAAGTGAAAAAAAACCATCACGTTCTGATAGAGAGCGATTGAAAACAGGATCACGAGAATGTTAACCACCAGAAAACCTCAAACTTGTGATATGTTAAATGGACTTTATTTCACAATAGGAAAAGTAAATGGAAAAAGTTTTAATTTTAATATTATTTTTATAATTTTGAGGATTTTATTTAGGATCTAGACTAAGAACATAAGGAATCATATTTTCTTTTCATGATGAGTTTCATCCTTAAAAAAATATTTACTACGAAATCATCTTTTCTCCAAATGATGAGTATTCAAGATGACTTAGTCAAGACTGAAGCAATAGAATAATATTAAAGTGAATAAAATAATTCACAAAAGGTAAAATATATATTTTCCATCTCATTAGAAATTAACATAAACTAAAATGGCTAGTATGAGATCAGATAATCCCTAAAAAGTATAATACTTTATAATAATAAATACTACTCTTGGTCTCTAAAATTCAAAACACAATACCCAAAGTTCAAAAAATACCATTAACTAAACAATTGTCCTTAAAATAAACCAAAATAATATTGAATCTCAAAATTCATAACGATTTAATCTCATAGTCTTCCAAGATAAATCTTACCATTTATCTCCAAATAACTTCAACTACTCTTAAAGTCTCATACTGAAAAGTAATTAACCAAATGCCATATTCTCTATGATAAGTTAATCAATTTCATAAATAAAAAAATCATTATATGTACACAATAAAAAAAATAGATTCTTCCAAAATAAAATTCAACCAATACACCACAAAGTAAATCCCATAGTATTCTATTTTATATAGGCATATACATTTCCCAATAGTGAAAATGTCCTCCAAAATAACATTTATAACATAATTAGAAAATCATCTTCATATTCTAAGAATGTCCATTTGATAAAACATGAGTCCCTAAAATCAACTTATTATTGATCTATAAAATCATTTAAATAAAAATAATTATTAATACCAACTAGGGACTTCACATAGTCTAGTCATGGGTGATAAATCTCAGTTACACATTGGTTATGGGTTTGATCCCCGCATATTTTTCCAACATGACGGGTTGTCAAACTTTCTACTTGTAGTACTTTTTCAAAAACTATATAATTTTATAACATTCCCAAAAAATGAGATAATTTTCTCATAAATAACCATAACGTATCATAACTTTAAATTTTATCTTATACCACACATTTTCATCCTAAAAAGTAATAACCGCAATTGATTCAAATTCAAAGATAATATAAACTTTAATGGTTATTTATAATTATATCTATAAAAGAAAATATAATTCTTCATCAGTTATCATTTTTATATGACAAACTTAAGGTTTACAAATAATAGAAGTCTTACAAAGTAATGTAAACATTAATACATTTAAACATATCATCATACATAGATCCAACATAACTCTTTAATTCCAAAAATTTAGACATCTTAATCATCAAATTTTATTCTTTATTATTTATAAATTTTTTTCATGTTATTCTTTTATACTTATATCCTAATAACAAAAACATTCATAATGTCATAATATTTCAATAAATCAAAAACATTATCTTAAAAAATCCATTCCATTCATAGGCTATTTTCAGTTTTCTCATCTTCATTTGGAATGGAATTAGGTATTGGTAAACATATTTTTGTATGGTCATGCTTATATTATTCCCAAACCTTCTTCTTAAGACATATATTTTTGTAATGACCATGCACACCACATTTCAAACAATCAATTGATCCATCAAAAATAACTTATTTTCCATTCCTGGAGTCAATTTAATGCTTCCTTTTCAATGGAATATTACTTCTTTATGTCCTTCATTAACACATTTATAACATCTTCCCATCCCCTTAAATTATTTTTCTAGGTGTTACTTTCCACATACTTGACACGAAGGTTTTTTAATATATTTACCTTCATAATTATTACATGACCATCCATAAAGATTTGTTTTTTGCGTACATGATGACTTATAAAATTCAACAAGCTTTATGTGGTCAATAATTAATCCAGATATTTGTTTAATCAGAAACACATGATATATCATTGCAGCTCCCATTTCATTTTGTTAATTATTTAAAAAATCATCACAGTTTCCATCAAATCCATTGTAACTTTGGTTATTTCTAGATCCATCCATTTACAAATAAAAAATCATTAGTGTGTGTATATTATTAAAATCATTATATAATATCTTATGAGGAGGTTAAACACTAAGAAATAATTTTTAATGTCAACCTAAACTCATTGAATTTATCTAACATAACAATGAATCTTTCTAATATTATAAATGTTATGGTTATGTATCTAATGCTTAAATAACACCCTAACCTCTAAATTTATCTAAACTGACCGCTGATACCAACTATGAGGCCCCATCCTTAAACATTATATAATCTTGAGTTAATTCATTAATTTACATTTATGATATTTTTCAGGTTTAATGTTTCATAAAATTAGGCCACAAATATTTCATTAAATCTCAAATATTACAAAGTAGACACTTCTACTCTAACTGGTATTTTTTTCACAACAATGATACTCCTTCATTAAAACAAGATTTATTTTCTTAATATAAATATTCTAGAATTATTATTTTCTATTACCTTCCTCAAAACCCAATTAAAAACATTTCAAAAACCTAGGATGAGCATAAAATGTTTAGTAATGATTATAAAATAAGTTAAAAAATATTAGTTCATCAATACATATAAATCAATGAACTCTTGTGTTTTAATCATTAAACATATCCGCTTTTCATACCACGTGAAATCATATGATTTATGAATAACATATAGAAATCATATGTCACAAAGGTAGCTTATGAAATCCATAAAATACTTAAATTTTATTTTTCACAATAACATAGGTAGTTACGTTTGGAATACACATCACAGTATATTATCTAATTCTCTTAAATGAAACATTATCATTTACCTCTATATCGTTACCCAATGAATTAGAGATCTATCTGAGGCTCATACACTCTATTTTTATCAATGAACAACCCATATTTGGTTTATCACGTAACCACCTATCAAATGTATATGTACCACTACATAATCATAACTCATAAAAGATGGAATTTATTAACATTTCATTCATCAAATAGATGAAATATATTTAGTATATAAATATATTCAATCCATTTCCAAAACCATTTAATACATTTCATAAAAATATTTTTGAATCAAAGTTCTCCATACAACATAGAAACTTTTAAAGGAATTAAAATTTAAAAATATTAATTTCCATATAGATAAATCTTTTAAAAAATTGAAAACATGGAAATTAATGAGAAATATTTAGAAGATTAAATATTTAAAACATTTAAAAACAATGTTTTAGTAAAATAGTCCCTTACCACGTGGGAAAATACTTGAATAAAATAATTAAATAATAACACTAAATGAAACCATTAATATCATGATTATAGGGAGATTCACGATACAATATGCCAAAGGGTAGTATATACACCTTATATGACAATAAAACTTCACAATATCTAGATTTGTCTTAATTAAGGGAGATTGAGATATAACCCCATAAAAATATTGTGTCATTGGATTAAGGATAAATCAATTACATAATTTTCCGTGAGAAATATAACTTAAAAAAATATAGGTGGATATTAATTTTAAATTAATAAAAGTACATTAACACATATTCTAGTAAAAAAAATCAAATTACATGGATATTTAACTTAATGAATGGTGATTGAGCTAATATTTCTCTAACAAAGTTCTTATAAATGACCTAAGAATTTATCAATAGTGTGATTATGTGTTGAAAAGGTATATCCACCCTATGGGAAGAGTAAGTTATAAATTAAATAAATAAATAGTGATTCCACACATTATCATGGAATTATATAATCAATAATGTAGGAATAAATTGTGTGAGTGGAAATTAAGTTTAAAAATTCCATAATGAAAATTCGGTAGCCCAACAACATCACACACAAATTCAGAAAATCAGTTGATGAGAGTGAAAAGGGTATCTCATCACATGGAAATAATATTTAAATCAGTAATGATAGATGATAACATATCCCAACATAAGAAAATAGAAATTAAAAGACATAACATAAAAGAATTCTTTAACTAAAAGAGGAGGGTGAAAGGATCCATTACCTTCAATCCAACTTGTCTCGTTTGTTCATCATATTCCAAATTAGAAAACATAGATTAATTTATACTCTATTAAGAATATATTTTAAATTTATTATTTATTTATATTATTTATCATTATGTTATAATAATTATATAATTATTTAAGTTCATATCGGTTGTTTTGTCGATATTGGGTACTTGAGTCGAAAATGATCTTTATATAATTACAATTTCTCAATGTGGTAAAAAGTTTATTATCTCCAGAATAGTATTCCTGATTTAAATATCATATATATCTATTATATATATATATATTTATAATATTCAATAAGATTTGGATATAATTAATGAAATGAATCATTCATGGAGATGATAGGTTATTTGTAGGCATGAATGGTACATTCATTTATTTTTCAAATTAAAAATGAAAAATAAATGATATATAGGTATATTACAATTCCATTATAATATAAATTTTATATATATTAATTATTTTCATTAACTCTATACTTTATATGTTCTATGTATGGAATGAATGTTTCATATCACTTAGAGGGGGTGGTAATCCACACTTCTTCAAATGAAATTATCTTATTTACACATCATAGAAAGCATAAAGTTATATTTTCAATAAGAAATATAGAATCATAGAGACAAAATAAATATAATATATATCATATATAAATACAGTTTTATCATAATGGCCACCAATAGAGGTGGTGGGGGAAAATCAAACAATCATCATTTCGTGAGGCAGTAGTTCATCATACACATAATCAGTATGTTTATATCTATTACATGGAGGTGTGTGTAAGTTTAGTTATAATCCTTATCATATAAAAAATATGATAATATTTATGATTCTTGTGTTTCTATGTAATTAAAGAATAATAATACCATTGGGAGTGGAGAAGTAATATAATGGAATGAATTTTTGAGAAGACGCTGCCTCTAAAATATTTAACTCCCTTTGATTTGAACCAAATGGTTTTCTTGAATTGCATTATTACAAAGTTAATGATTATAGAAAAAATTTATAGATATTGGGAGCTTCATTTAGATGAATTTCGATGATCTAATGGGCTTGAGAATTCTGATTAAATGGGTATAACTGGTGGCCTTTTATAAGATAGAGGAGGGGAACTTTAGGAATGTTTAGAAATATTAATTTATTATAAATTATATTTCTCTTAAAAATGAGTATAACTTTATAGAGTTCTAAGCTAAGATGAATATAATTAAAAATAAAATCATCCCATGAGAATTAGGTAGTTTTTTGGATTTTTTTAATCCTTTTCTTTTGGATTTATCCTCTTTTTACTCTTACCATTTTAAAAACAGTTTTACACTTTGAGAATAAAAATAGATACCAACACATGACAAATATACTATAATAAGGACATAAAAAAATTACACATATCATAACCATTTGGATGAGTCTTTTATTTTTAGTAATTTAATATCATTTAATAAACTATTTTATATTTTAGGTTATGAAGTTTTTCAAAGTTGGACAACATTCATATATGACTTTTTTAAAAATTCATAATAACCATATTCCATCAATAAATGTCATTAAATTAAACCTAATACGTCAATATCATCCATATAGTATATGTATGAAATCAAAATAACAAAATAACATTTATTTTTATATTTTTAATGTCATTTATTTGAATCCTTTATCAATGAATCAATCAATGCATCATCATTGTTTCAGAATTAAATTTTTTTATTTAATGTCTATAATTTATAAATAAAATATCATGATTTAAAAATTATTTTTATATTTTTAACCAATATTAATAGTGAACGATAACATTTATATAACCTCATATAATAAATTAGTAAAAGATACATGTTTACGTAATATTTTTCGTTACATTAAATTTATTCTTATAAAATATCATGTTCATATACAAGTGCCTCCATGGGGTCCCAAAATAGACTCATTGATTACCATGGTCGTAAATATCAAATTCAATAGTGTTAAGATAGGTGTTAGAGTAGTTTAATAAAATTTTAATACATTTTCCCCTTATTTACCATGTTTACCATGTAACCTTGGTAAAAAAAATACTAAATTTACTATTCATAATTAAAAAATAAAAGGTACCTATTTAGACAATTTGAAATATATGATTCCAAATATGGAATAAATTCATTTAAATTAAAAACATTGAATGTGAGGTAATTAATTTAATATTAATTTCGGTTTTTAAAACCAAATAAATGTGTTTTCAAGAATTAATAACTATCAAAACATTGACATGTGTTTAGGTCCAATTTAAAAGTCAAATTAAATCCATTTACCAAATTTGGATTAATATATTAAAATATAATATAATTAATATTTGAAACCAATTAAAAGTAAAATCTTACTATATAAATTAATTATATGAAAATGCAGTTTTGAATTAAAATACTTTATTATTCACTATTTATTAAAATATAAATTTCATCATAAAAATACCAAAATTTCAACCAAAGTAAATTTTTATGTTTTTCTTCTACATAAAAAGTTTATTTTTTCAAATAAACATATAACAGTGAAAGAAACTATATTTAAAAAAGCTTTTCCATTAAAATATTGTAAAACGTCATTTTTAGAATAATACTACTTTTATCAAAAAAAAAAAAAATTTGTTCTTATATCATATATAGAAAACATGTAAGATAAACTAAAAAAATTTCTTTGAATATATAACATATAATTTTAATTAAATAAAAATTAATAAATAGTGATATGATTTTATAAACACTATTTTATTTTAAAATAATGTTTCATAGAAACACCTCATTTATATTCAATTGGTTTTTATTTTCCTTTATACAAAATTTGGTAACCAATGAATCATGATTTAAACATGTATAAAACATATTTCAAAATTTAGTTGATAATTTTAATTCCCTCCATTCTAATAGATTGGAATTAACTACCATTTAAAATAATAATATTATCATCACTCATATTTGCGTGCAACGTAAGATTTTAGAGAAACCTATTGTTCCGTGTCAAGTACGCCATCTAAAGAATCATCCTCTTTCACCTGAAATTAATTAATTATTCATAAATAATAATATATAATAAAAATAATTATTCTATAAATACCATGTTTTTTGCATATATAATTCCATGTGCACCCATCACATCATAAATTTTACATTGCGCTATATAATTCTGGGTGCACCCGTCACATCTTAAAATTAACATTGTTATGTGTGCCACATGAAACATATATCAATTTTGGAAATAAAATAACCCATTTATAGAAATGAATTTAATTTCATAAATCAGGCATTAATAAACATTTCATTGTGAAATGAAGGAGGGAATAACATACTTCATATAAGAATCATCAACCTTCAGCGAAGAAGAAACATTTTCGAGATGTAAAAGCCTGTTTTTCTAAAGAATATCTTTTTCTGGAAAAAATTGGGATTACCATAAATTCAAGTAGAAAACATTTATGTACTATAAAAGGTAATATAATGATGACAATATGATATTTTTGTAATATCAATACTAAAAATGGTGTGAATGAATGAAAACCAAAAGAAAGAGATTTCGGTCCGAGAATACCACATACCTTATGTCTGAAATCTTCCTTTACATTAATATCCTATATAAAAAATTAGATTCATTAATTATAAAATCCAAAACCATTAAAATATTAATTTTTTTAATTTTAGTTATTTTATTTTCATTTATGTTCTTTTTTATGAGTTGTAATGATTAATTTAATCGTTGAACAACATTCATTTTCAGGGTTTTCATGATTGATTTACTTGTATAAAGGAATGGAATATGTGAAAAATGATGAAAAATATCCAGAATTGTTATTATATATTATTAATTATCTTAAAAAATTTATATAATCTTATAATTAATTTGGTTATATGGTATGAGTATTGATCATTAGATAATATATAATGATTATCAATTTAGTTTAATTTTGGCGGGTCTTCAATAAAAATGATTTTTTTTGTTTTATCATTAATTATTATGTATATATTATAGTTATATAACATATAGAGGGATATAATATACATTTTATAATGTTTTTCATCCATTATAATGGTTTTATTAAAATCATCGATGGCGTTAATGGAAAATGAAACTGCATCATCGACGATGTCTTTAAATCGATACATCACGAGAGATGATTACATTTATAGAATAAAAGAAGGACATGGATGAGTTTAATGAAATATATTACATTAAATTTATATAATACAATTATATTAGTCATACTAAAGATACCATTCAAATTAGATATGATATGTTGAGGAGAATAGAATAAAATAAATGAAATTGTAAATAAATCAAAAGAAAAAGGGACATGGTTTTAAAACTTGGATTTATCCTCGTAGAAAATCTCGGTAGGGAAATGGATTTGGTATTTTGATGATACTAAGAGATCTGGGGCAAGGGGAGTGGTTTGGGAAGTTAACTGCGCTAAAATTTGAAAGGTCTCAAATACTGAGAGGTGTGAGGAGAATAGGGGTTGAGGGATGGTATTTATAGTGGAAGAGAGGGGTGTTTTCTCATTAGTATATTCATTAGATTATTATTTTGGATAAAAAAATGGATATTTTGATATTTATATATAAATATAATAAATTAATTAATTATGGTTATATATTAAAGCCCTTACATCAACCTTACATCAACAAAGACGAAAACATTCATGTATTTACCTTTTATAAAAAATTATCATATTTTACAATTCACAAATAATACAAGTATTTTAGAAAAACCCAAAAAATTCAACCCAAAAATTTATCAACGTTTATAAATATAAAAGGAACTCCATTTTATTAAAATAATTTTCTATGTATGAGTAATTTAATTTTTAATTAAAATCAACATTTACTTGGAAAATGCATATTTCAAAATTAGAAATGATTTTGAAACACATTAAAAAATTTCCTAAGTTATCATATTATTATATTAAAATCATAATAAAAAATATTATTAATTAATTAATACATTTTATGAAATTATATTTTATTTTAAATTATTAAATTAATAATAAAATTGTATTTAAATATTTATGACTTATAAAAATACCAACAATTAATTAATACATTTAAAACATTTATTTACATAGACTACGATATAATTACTTCATAATATCATTAATAAGATGCATAAATGTTATTTATAATTTCATGGGGATTCTACTATTCATTTTGTCAATTTACTTTTGAAAATGGCCATATTAATATTTCTAAGGTAACGTAACTATTATATCTGTATAGGTTCCTTAACATCTAGAAATACTTATTATTTTACTAATTTTTCATTTATAAATTTTTAATTATGGTATATAATGAATTTAATGTTATTTATATGATATGATAGTACTATAAGAGCGGAAAAATTCCACTGATATTAGTTTGGTTCATTACATTTATCCCCCCTTTGAAAATTTTTCCCTGGAAATTTCTATTTTCATAAATTGGTGACGGCACATCTCTTTCATCACCTCCTCTAGTTCCCAAGTTCCCTATTCACACATATGGTTCCTCCACAATACATTGACAGGTTGGGTTGTCCAGTTTCTTAGAACCATATCTCTCTAGTCCAAAATATTTATTAGTTGATCCTAAAAAGAGTGATCATCTTCTAGTGGTACCACCACTGAGTTTAGAAGATGTGAGAGATCTGGTATGTACTTTCTTAGGACTGATATGTGGAACCGTCATGAACATGAGCCATATTCGGCGAAATTTCAAGTTAATAATCCAAGAATATTATGAAATCAAGGATCTCAAGTGGCTAATGTAGCTTTTTTTAGCTTCTATTTCTTTCCAAATTGTGTGAATCTCTTCCATGGTGATTTTGGAAAGAATATTTTATCACCATAATCAAACTCCATGTCTCATCGACAATTGTTATAATAGATTTTTATTCGACTCTGATCATCATTTATTTGTTTTTGGATGGATTTAACCTTATTTGAAATCACTTTCAGAATATTAGGGCCATGTAGCTTTCATTCACTAACTTCATCCCAATAGGTTTGAGTTCTATGTCAATTTCCATAGAGAGCTTTCTATGGGGACATCTAAATACTCATGTGGAATATATTATTGTATGCAAACTCAACTAATAAGAGATACTAATGTCATCCACCATTGAACTATAACGTGGATGATCTTATCATCTCATCAAGCTTCTTAATATTCCTTTAATATTTGAGTGATATGTCCAGAAAGAAATTTAATTTAGTACTCAAATAATTTGGAAGAGTTCTCCATAATTTTGATGTGAACCTTGGATCAAGATTTGAGATAATTGAGGGTGACACCTCATGTAGTAGCACCACTTCATTCATAAATATCATTATAATATTTTCAAGTGATTTAACTTCCTCATTATCAGAAATGTGGGAAATATTGATGATTCGGTCCATCATATCCCATATCGCATTATTTCCTTTGGATTTAAGAAGGAGACTGGTGAAAATTTACATAGAGACATTATCCCATTTCCACATGGGTATATGAAATTCTGGCATCATCACATTGAACTTAGGTCACTCAACATTAACTTGCTGACATATCAGGAAAATTACGATATACTCAAAAATTGAATTCTTTATATTGAGCCACTAGAATTATTCATGGAGATTACGGTATATCCTGTTACACAAGTGTGAATAGGGAATTTTGAGCTATTTCAATAATCCAATCGCTCATTTTTTATCCCAGGTGATAAAGGCACAAAAAGCCTCATTTTGAACTAAATCACACCATCATAATCGATATGGACCTCTTTTAGCTTCCTTTTTTTTCTTCATTAACCTTATTTTGTAACTCCAGATCATCCCATTATTCTTACCTAATATTCTATTGGATATATGTTTAGGAAACGATCAAGGTATGGTAGGATGTATTCATTCCATTATGATTTCCAAATACATTTTTTCATATCTATAATGATATGGTCTTTCTCAATTAGTGACATGGATATGGTAGTTTGTTATTTTCTATTAAGAGCATCAACTACCGTGTTCTCCTCATCAGGATATTAATGAATTGAGAAATCATAGTTTTTTATTTACTCTAACCATATCCTTTGATGAATAATTTCGAGTGAATATATACATTATGCTCTTTTTATTTCTATATATGTCACACTTCTCATCATATATGTGGTGCTGCAAGATTTTCAAGGGAAAAAGCACATATACTAACTCCAAATCATGCATCGAGTCGTTTTGATCATGGATATTAAACAGTTGTGAGGCATGATCTACCACATTATCAGTTTCAATGATTAAATCATATAATCCTTCCTTTGAAGGATCATTATACATCACAAAATTATCCTCCCTTTTTTTTAATGTGAGTATATGTTCAGTGATTATCTTTATCATTATCTCCATGAAGATTTCATCATATTCCTCCAAATAGACATAAAATAACCCAATCCTTATTAACATATTTAGTGGGATTGAAAATTGTGAGAAATTTCTCACAAACATTTTGATTTCCTAGATAATCCATGAAAACTATGTATATTTTTGACACTGGAGGGTCTGGTCCATTCCTCAATTACCTTTATTTTTTAAAATTCCCCAAAAATAATTTCAATTGTGATCACATTTCCCAATAATGTGAATTACATTGTTCAAAATTCATACTTTATTAACGTGGAGTATAACTTATCTTTCTATAATGTCAACAACATAAGCCATATATGTTCTTCATTTTCCTCCTTTCTCTAGGAGTAGATGAGAATATCATATATAAACACTTACACATATTTGTTGAGGTAATTTATAGAAACTATTCATCAAATCCCTTAAGATTTTTTTATAATTAGTAAAATTAAAGGGCTTCAACAAAAACTCATTGTTCAAATACCTTTTACAAAATTAGGTCTTCTGAATATATTATATCTTCACCTTTAGCTGATGATATCCAAAACAGATATCCTTTTTTAGGAAGTTCTGATCTCCTCGTAGATAATTTAACAAGCCATCAGTCAGAACAAGATAATAGTTATTCTCTATGGTGATCATTTTGAGTTCTAAATAATCGATTCACATCCTCATTTGTCCTTTCATATTTTTGGAAGTAAGAACTCACATAACCCAAGGTGATTCGCTAGGGTGTATGAACACATTAAACAAATGTTCTTGTAGCTGATTCTTTAACTCCTCTAGATCTATACGTTCAATATTATAGGGACACATTGAGATTAGATTAGCTATGGGTATAGATTCTATTGAGAACTCTACCACACGATATAGGGGAAATTTTTTATCTCTTCAAGAAATAGATCACAAAAATTCTGTAACAATGAGAATTTCCCCTAGGTCCATACCTTACATTGACTCAACCATTTTAGTGGGGTATTCTTCTTCATAGGGAATCAACACCCACACCATTAGAGGATTTTAAAAATTGGATTTATGATTATCCTTTCATTTGAAGAAAATCACAATATTGTTCAGAATATGAACATATATTTTCTTTTCTGAAAATATTATATGTACTGTTTTTAATGAGAGTCAATATATTCACCTTATAGTGTCAAATTTCAATAAGGGATGTATCGTGAGATTCACTTGAAGAATATTTTCACATATTCCAATAACAGAAGCACCCATCACATAGGTTTCAATGATTACACCATTAGGTATTTTTATTGATATATCTACTTCATGGTTCTAGGGAATCGATGAAATAACTCTAGAAACATTTCATGATATAAAGGAATTCATAGAACCAAAATAAATTAAATTCTAGAGTGAATAGTATGTGTACCTAGTATGACTTAGTATTCTTGTTCCACTTCAGTTGTAGTGATGGAATAAACCTTTCCATGATCCTTTTTCTAGATTCTAACATTGATTACCCTCAAGGACTTGAGGTTTAGTGCATTGTCTTGTATAGTTCCATTTCTCCCTATAGTTGTAGTATTGCACCATCGGTGCTGCTATCTTTTCATCCACCAAATTTTCCCGAGTCCAATCATCTTGTTGACATTAATGAGCTTGGTTTTATTCTCTCCCACACTAAATTAATTCCACCATCCCTTTGAGACCGTTCCCATGATGCATCATTCCACATTTTCGACATGTGTGTGGTTACATTCTCTTTTCACCATTCTCATTTGATCCTCTGGCTTGAAACTCAATCATTCATTTCTTATCACCATATCCAAATGGATATTCTAAAAACTCTATATCCTATTTCTTATAACATAGAAATAATTATTCATAACACCCATAGTCTTGAATTTGTAATGACTTTATATGTTATGGTTTTAAATAAATAAATAATATATCAATTATTCAATAATTATTGATAAGAAAACAAGAATAATACCTTGAAATCCTTGTGAAATTTTCTTCATAAGATATGATCGACTATCCTTCCATTTTATTAATATATATTATATCCCTCTCCATATTTTTTAAATATTTAGAGGGAAATACTTATTAAGAAATAATATCTTAAATTCTTCCTACTCTATCTCATAAAATTTTTCTTCGACTTGGTGTTCTTAATTAAAGAATTCCACTGACTAGCTTCTCTGTCTAAATTGTAAACAGCATGAGTCACCTCGTCCATATCAGAATAGTGAATAATAGAAAATATCTTCTACATTGATTTAACCTTCTATTATTGGACTAGTTGATCGAAATATCCACTAAACATTGTTGTTCATGAACTCATAAAACACCTGATACTGAGTTTTTATCTATTATGGAAATATGTACATTCTAGATCATTCAGGTTTTTTTCATAGCCTATGAAATATGGGTATACATCGCCATGAAATTTTGAACTCCACATCCTAGGGAAATGGAAATTTCATTTGGAAATTGCTACATTGTCCCTCACAAGGGTTATTGGAAAGGTTTCTCATCATTCCCAACATTTTATAAAATATATTAGGTTAGAACAAAACATTAGTCACAAAGTCATCAATAATTTTTAACTTTTGTGAAAATTACACTAAATTCATATATTATGCGACCCTATGATAATGAAAATCATATTTTGTGCATACATATACTATATTTTAGACTAATGGTTTTTACTAAGGTTCTATATTCAAAATTTTCCAATTAACTAAACCGTGTTCTGATACCAACTATAGCGATCATCATTTTCATAAATTACAATTATATCATTTAGATGAAAAACGTTATAAAATAATTACTTTACTAGGATCCAATGGTATAGTGTAATGAAAAAATTATTACCATAAATAAAATTTATAAAATAAAAATAAACATAAATTTAATTTCTTCTTCTCTAGATTATTATCGACCCTCAATTTCCCTATAGTATAATTGGTTACCTATGGATATTCATCAATGAAAGGGGTGAGGTAAAATTCTTGTAAGAGGTGATATATAAGATCATGAAACAATATAATGTGGGAGATCATAATCATAACATCATCATCATACTAATTAGAGAAATTCTTAGATAATGTCCTGGAATGTGGCAATGCATAAAAATGAAACATCATGTCTTAGAGGACAACTACCACACATAGTTGTGAAACAATCTAGCATCATGTTCATGTATGTTTAAATTTTCGTAAAAGATAATCATAATACCCAATGAATTAGAGCAATATATAATTCTTGGTAGACCAGTTACATCCTAACAACTACATTTCTCTATATAATTTTTGGTACACCCATCACATCATAACATTTACATTATCCTACATCACACATTTAACGTATATCAATCATGGATATAAAATAACACATTTAAAGGAATTATTTTTATTTCATAACGAATATATTCATAAATAGTGGGTTCCAAAATGAAATAGGGAATAACATACTTGATATTAGAATCATCAACCCTGAGTGAAGAAGAATCAATTTTGAAGAAGTACAAGGTGTGTTTTTTTAAAGAATACTTATTCTAGAAAACATTCTGTTTCTCATAAACTTATGTAGAAAACATATAATTCCAAAAAAATTTATGATAAGGATGAATAAAATATATTTATGTAATATACATACCAAAAAATAGGTGAAATATGGAAAATAACAAGAATGATGGTTGGGTTCGAGAATTCACTTTACCATGTGTCTGAAAGATTCATTCATCTTAATATCCTATATAATCACATTATATTCATTAAATAACAAATATAAAACCTTTTGTAAATTAATTTTTTCATTATAATTTTATTATCTTCATTTATGGTCATTTTTTGATGAGTTATGGTGTTTAATTTCATCATTTGGGAGCATTCATTTTCATGGTTTTCATGATTGGTTTGCTTGTATACATGAAAGAAAGTTCATTTAAAATGTAGATAAATATAAAGAACGGTTATTATATGTTATTAATAATATAAAGTAATTTTAAATGATTTTTTAATTAATTTTTTATATGTTTTTAGGATTCATTCTTATAAAATATTTAATGAGGATCATTTTAGGTTAATTTTGGCAGTTTTTTTTTCACAACAAACTTGTTTTGTTTTATCATTTTTTTATTATGTATATGTGTTATTTAAAAAATATAAATAGGGTCGTAATATAAATCTTAAAATATTTCTCAACCATTATAATCGTTTTATTAACATCCAGGCAGATTTTAAAGTCAAATGATATTACATTTCCCCTGATGTCGGCAAATTGACACAACACGGATAATGATTTGATTTATTGAATAAAACTAAGAGAGGGAGGTTTTTAATGATGGATATTTCATTAAAATGATATTATAATATTATATCAAACATAAAATAGTTACAGTTCCATTTTTATAAGTGAATGTTAGCATAATAGAATTGATTATATGAAATTGAAAATATATTAAAAGGAAAAGGAAGAGGGTATTACTTCTTGAATTTATCCTCCTCCCGAACATCCTTTGCAAGAATGTGTTGGTATTTTGATGAGAAAAGGATATATTTGAAGTGGGATAAGGTATTGGGACGATAATTGAGAATTATATGGAGAAAACTCAATGATTTACAGGTGTTAGGAGAAGAGTGATGAGGGGTGGTATTTATAGTCGAAGATAGGGTTGTTTTCTCATTATTATATTCATTAGTTTATTATTTTGGAAAAATAAATAAATATAATGATCATTATATATAAATAAATTAAAATAAGGGAGTATGGTTCTATATTAAGGTGATTAAATCATCCTTACATCAATTATGAAAAAAAATTCATGTAATTACCATTTATAAAAAATTATCGTATTTTACTATTCATAAAAAATATATTGTTTTATAAAAATACCAAAAATTAAACCTAACCATTTTTTGATGTGTATAATTTGAAAATAAAATCCATTTTATGAAAATAATTTTATAAATATCAGAGATTTAATTATTAATTAAAAATCATCATTTACATTGAAAATAAATATTTTAAAATTATAACTGATTTTCTAACACTGTGAAAAAGATACTTTAAGTATCATAAAATTATCTTAAAAAAATAAAAAAACCAAAACATTAATTTATGAATACATTTTATAGAAATATATTATAATTTTAAATTATTAAATTAATAATAAAAATCTAATTTAATAATTATGTCTTATAAAAATATCAACACATAATTAATAATTTTTTAAACAATTTATTTACTATTATATAGTGTAATAATATATTAATTTAAAATATTCCTAATGTTTACTTAAACATTCATGGATGAGTATAATATTTATTTAGCCATTTAATTATTCTTAAGGGCCATATTACTTTTCCTAAGGTCATGTAACTATTTCATCTATATATGTACTTTAACTTCTAGAAATACTCTTTATTTCACTAATTCATTATTTTAATTTTTATAAATATAGTATCTATATAATTTTAAGTTTTTTATATTATATTATATTACTATTAGAAGGGAAAAGTAAGATTAATAAAAAAATAGTTGTAATACTTATGTATTAAACATGAAAAAAATGAATCATTTTATCATGAAAACCCTTTGAAATGAAAAAATGGTTTTGTATCATAACCAAATGGTATCACATAACATAAAATCATGATTAGATCAGTTTTGATTATAAATTCAATTTTATAAAATAAAAAAAATTAATAGATGGTCATATACATTACATTATATGTGATAAATATTTTTATGGTGTAGTGTAAAATTTAAGTGAAATCAAGAAAAGTATTTACTTATAGAGTTTTAAAAAAAAATTCTATAAAAATGAATTTATTTATTATTTTATAAAATTATTTTAAGTGGGGTAAAGAAATTTAAATTTAGATCATTAATATTAAAATAATTAAAATTATATAAAAATTTAAAGAAATAAAATTGAAGATATGATATGTAGAGTGGAAGATAAAAATTAATGTTTGAAAATAAAATTTCATTATTATTTTAAAATAAATTATTGAAAACCCACATTATTAAAAAGGATAACATAATCTAAATAAATAAATTAAAGATAAGTTATAAGATCAAAGGGGATAAATCATATTTCATCATGCAATTAATAAATGATAAAATTAGTGAAAAGAAAAATTTGGACATGACAAAAGGTTCCACTAGAAACAGTAGAAATTATTCTTAAAAATGTAGTCTATTAAAAAATGAGAAAATTGATTAAAGAATAATATTCTCATGGAAAAATTTGAATTATCTAAATAAAAAGTTAAATATTCATATATAATATATAAATAATAGTAAAATTGAAACATAAATGAACTTAATCAAGGTGTAAGGTATCATATTTTTGAGACCCCATCCCTTAGTATTTTATATAGCATGAGTTGATTAAAAAATGTTTGAGGTATGATCAAGGGTTTGGAAACAAGGAATATGGATGTATGAGAAATTTTAATTATTAATTTATGTTCAATTATAAAATCTAGTTCAGATCATGATAGTTTTTCTAATGTAGTTCAATTGTTTACCAATAATTAATTCAAATCATAAATCTATAATTCATAGCATTAATGTTTATTTTTTATAATATTATGTATGTGAATTGAATTAAGGATAATATCAAATTTAAGGGATTACCATTTTTAATTAATCTTTTTTCCCTAACTTCCTATTTTATAGCCATGTTATAAAGAGTATAGACCTCTCATATTTGTCAAAATTTTCATATACACATTTGATAATAAGTGAACAAAAGTACTTTTTCAAATGCATTTGAATCCCCTTAGATCATATTCAACCCCATATTATATAGGACTATATGTGGTGATTCAGTGTGACTTGCATCTTTCCCCCAGTCCTTATTTTTCATATATTTTCACTTTGTGTTATGGAAATGCTTCTTATATAATTTTTATTAGTTTATCATATTATATATCACTACTATACCATTCCATAAATAATAGCAAGTTGTTTTTGTAGCTATTTTTTATGTTCCATCTCGATGTAAGATATTTTTTCTCTCAATCCATTATTTTTTGTTCATTTTTTGTTCTATGATACTTTTGAAATTTGGGTTAATAGTTGAATAAACATAATTAAATATTAAAAAATAAAATCAAGGATGGAATAAATTTGGGTATTCATGATTTAATGTGTCTTTTCCTTGTTTATTGATAAACCCATGATTTTATTTATAATGTTATAACTATTAGTTTTTTGATGTTTTTTTATTGGTTTTTTTATTTAAATTGTGAAAATAATATATAATTACTAATGGAATGTAATATGTTGACATCATCCTATAAATGGTTGAATTTGGAAGTATTTATAAAACTATGTTATTAATTATTTTCTAGATAAGCATAAATTAATGATATGAGCTTCATGTTGATGTCGAACCTATGTATAATAAATTAGTTAATCCATGTCAGTAAAAAAATAATTTATATTAAATATTTTTCATAAAAATAGTTTCACCTATTGTATGAACTCGAATCTTTTTTTAGGTATGTTTTACTTTTCTGATTGTTTTTGGGAAAAAGAATAGTTTCTAGAAATATTAGGAGTACACATCGTGTACTTTAAAGTACATGCCATGTAACCAGTTACCACTGGAGACCGTGTGTTGTCTGTGTAATGGCTGAGTACATGGTCGTGTGTGGTGACTTAGAGACAACCTAAAGAGGAGGCCAGAAAAGGCAAGTACATGCCATGTACTTTTAAAATACATGTTGTGTACTTTATTATTTTTTCTTAAAGAGACTGATGTCACTTCTAATCGACATAACCCTCTTCTTATTCACATGTCTCATCTAGGAGTGAACATACGACGTGGATCTTTGTTGATCCCTAACTCATTGTCTGTTCTACAATTCGACCGCCTTAGATTGGGTTTGAATCGCCACGATAAGCTTTTTCTTCTTCTAGATCCAAATCTCTTTATTTCACCTCTTTCACGAGTTATTCTTGGTTGATCATTTTAGATGATTTTGTAGATATACCATTTTCTAGGTCGATCCAAGGGCTGAAGTTCGAGTATATCAATCTCAAGATGTAGAGGTAGGTAATTTGTGCCTTTCAGAATAATTTCTTGGAATTTTATGTGAAAAAGTGACCAATACCTCGGAACGAGCTATTGTGAGTTAATGGTTTTAGCCCTGTTTTTACCTATTATGCCTAGTTTGTTTGGATATATGTTAGTTGTTTTGAATGGGTTAAATTTTTCATTCTATGGATTTTTCCCATGTTTTCTTGTTTTTGATTGTTTGGTCATGCTTTTCTTGTTAGGTTGCTGCTTTGCTTCGCAAGCCTACTCTTGTTTAGATGGATTTATTATTATCTATCATTCTATTATATGTTGTAGATTGTTTATCCAAATAGTTATTGAGTTTTACTTTGGTTTCCACATATCATTTGTGCCCGACTAACTTACATAGGTCTGTAACAACCTTGTGTAGAAGACCATAGAGAGAATATACATTCAGGGCTTCTCTAGAGTGTCTGTTTTACTGTTACGGTGCGAGACTATAGAGAGGAAGGACATAAGTGCTCCCACAGAGTGTCTGTAGTTCCTCAAAGTAGGAAACATGTGGAATTGGATATTGAGTTCTTCCTTAGAATGCCTATTAATTAAGGATACAATACTAAAGGGGGAATTGATGGTGACTGCTTCGTCAGAGAGGTTGTTCTAAAGTTGAACTATAGGGGTTAGACTGTGTGTACGTCCCAGAGGGTTTCTTGTGTTTTTCTGGTTGAACAAGATGGGTTTGGTTGTGATTACTTCCCAGAGGGTTACCTGTATTTTTTATCTCCATGCATGATACATGAATTTGAATTCAAAAAATTTTGTAGGATTGTTACTATGTGTACTTCCTTGTTTACTACATCATTTGGTTTATTTCCTTCCATATATATTACCTGACAGTTAGGAACAGATCGTTGGGTGGTTTCCTACTGGAATTAGTCTCACTCCACGTTTTGGTCCCAAACCGAGTATATTGCTATAGGTATAGGTAAGGTAAAACAACATTCTTCTTTAGGTAGTTGATTGTTGTGGAGATGGGGAGCATGGGACCAAGCTGAATCCTGCGATACTGAGGAGTACATTAACATTTTTTATTTTTCACATTGGTTTATAATTTTATTCCAGAATTGTGACTTGTTTGGATACTTCCCTAGACATATGTATCATTCATCATATATATGTGTTTTTTCTCTAGTTTTTTATTTCTCCAGTCCTCCACTGTTTACTTATTTCATGATTTTACTGCTTCTGTTATTGTATATCTGTTTTAATTTCGCTGTGATACTCTGCAAATAAGGGAATAGTTTCCCCACTATCATGCCCAAGGGCCTCACTCCAAGTTGGCATTCATAGAAATGCGCTTTGGTCCATGTGACCAATCGGGTATGCGGCACCTCTAGGTAGATCCCAAAACTGGTACGTGACAAAGTGGTATCTGAGGGGTTCTTTTCTTCATGACTTATTTTTTTGGAGCCTATAGCTATGTATATGAAGGAAATGGGTACATAGTAATAAGTTGTCTCTAGTAGTAGCTAAACCGTGTACAGGGAAAAGTCAATTTACCTCATTGTTGAAAATTTTCATGTTTTTAAATTTTAATGTCCATTTGATTTCACCATTAGTTGATTCACATGTATTTTAATGTTATTGTTGATATTTTTGATGCTCTATTTCTATGAAAATCATATGAGATGAAGGTATTACATCTCTTGAATTATATATTAACTTATTAGAAATCACTTTTCATTCATTCATGACATTCCATTTACAGTGCATTAGTGATTTTATGTTATTGTAATAGTTTTTTTCTAGATATACATGATGTTGTGATAGATTCTTTGATATAATAACCTATTTTTTATAAGGAATTGATTTTTGTAAGGTTTCATTTAAATGAATGCCAAAACTTTGTTCCTGAGGACATATGGTACCTCATGAAATAAAATTTGGAGGATCATTGCCTTGTTTTTTCTTGTATATGACACGTATAAGATGACAAGATTTTATTTGCAGCGAGTATAGGCCCTCACGGATCAGAATTTGGAACTTTAATGTACGTTTCTGTGTTTTTTTTGTTCATGTAACACCCCAACCCCAGTTAACCAGAGTCAGTGCATTATTTTATTACATTGGAATGATTACAAAGAATCAAGTCCCAAAGGACCGATCAGTTTAGTAGTCTTGTAAAATAGTTTACATACATGAAGTTCAACATTATAGTACATAAAAGAAAACAATAGTATTTCATTTCATTATAAATTTCGAATCTTCCTAGATTCTTCCTACAAGACACTCATAAATTACTCCTTCATATCATGGGAAAATAAAACAAAAGTAATGGGTGTGCTCATATTCTCAGTAAGGGTAAATAATTTAGCAGAATATATAAATATTTAAGGCAAGAAGTGTAATAAAAACAACATCCTTTAAAGAATAAACTTGAACATAATATGGAAAAAATAAATCAAACATTACCAAATTAAAATGAACATGGATATTCTAATTGTCTAATAATCACATGTTATAACTAATTTCATAATAACGAAATGCATAATGCTGGGAATTTTGAAACATCTTTTCAAGGCGTCAGCCAAGACGTCTAAAATTGATTTAGTCCCTTGCCAAAACCATATATCAAATTGGAAAAGTCATCATCCAATTCCACATATAATTGTCTCATGATACCTACCAATTCATCTAGGATCTATATCGGGCTCTACTAGTAACTTACTAAGTCCAATGCATTCCGTAAATGAAATGGTTTAAACATTACATAAACATTCGTATTAAAAATAGCATACGAAATGTAAATACTTAATATATAAACCATGAATGGTATAAAAATAACCCATCCATAGTCAAAAATATTGAAAAAACATCTATACAATATGGAATATTTGTATCATAATAAATCAACCTTGATCAAGAATAATATCTCTTAAAGGATGTTGACATATTTGAAAATGATCAGTAAAAATCATTGAGAGAAATATCCCTTATTAATGAAATCATTTAAAATTCATATATTGGAATTAATTTAAAATATAGTTTTGAATTAAATTGTCCCATACCACCTTGAATTTTTTTAAATGAATTAACTTTTTTAAATATTCATGTTCATATAAATAAATCCTTAAAACCATTTTGAAAACGTGGACATTAATTAAAAAGGATTGGAAGAATAAATATTTAAAACATTTAAAATGATGTTTTAGTAAAAACTCCATTAAAAAGAATCCCTTTGAAAACTATTTTATGAAACATTGACATGGATAAAAATTATTTCCCAGTAGATACATATGTAAAAAAAACTTCAGATAATAAAGAAATATCGAAATTAACCCCTACCTTGCACATTCCTTTGGTCGAGGGTATGTTTAACATCTTGTATAATGACCATTGTATGTTATTAGACTATACAAGAACCATATTCATATTTATTATATCATACCTGATTCATTTATGACTTTATACTACCCATTTAATAATGATATTCATGTTAAATTAACATTTCAGGTAATAATCTCTTTCTTTATCATACGTATTTTAACATGTTATTCCTGGCTGTATCATTTAAATCATGATATAAATAATTACAAAATATAAACCTTGATTTATATATCATATATATTTAGAATATAAATATATATAATACATAGATATATGAAATGGAAAACACAGTATTTGGAGACAATAGATCATACGTACACATAAACATTGTTTCTGATTTCATATCTTATTTAAAAGAAGTAAGTGAATAAGATATATTTAATTACATAAATAAATATATAAATATATATCTATTATCATTATTATTCCACATATTAAATAATTTTTAGTAATATATATTTTTATAATCATCGATAAATAGTGAACATGGAATTGAATATCATCACGTCGTGGAGATGGTAATCCATACGTATGAACCAGCGACAATATAATTTTCTTAAAGGTGTGGAATTGGATGGTATATTAATTTTACAGAGATATTATCATGTTATTTTCATTATTTATATAAATATTACTCATCATTATAGCCATCCAAAAAACATAGTGATGAATAACAAAATACAGCACGACGTGGAGATGGTAAGCTATATGTATGCATGCATGGTGACATTATCATTCCTAATATGGATAGAATAATTATTATTGTTGTTCCATATTTATAATAACATAAAAGTATATATAAGGTACTAGATTTACTATTTATTTTAAGGTAATAACAAAGAAAGAGTAAGTGGAAGAAGTAAAGAACATGAAAGAGGGTGGTGAAATCATTACCTCTTCTTCGGGTTCATCATTTTGATTTGATCAAAAGGGCTCCATAGGTAGGATTTATGACCAAATTAATGCATCTAGGATGAAGGTAGTATAGTTGGTATGATATTAGGTTAGGTTTTGGCCAAGTCAAATGGATTTTTAGGTGTGAATTTGAGATAAGGGGAAGTTCCCTTTTATAAGAGGGGTGAGGGGCACATTAGAAAAAACATAAAATATTAGTTTATAATAAAATAATATTCGGTTTCTAATGGATCAAAAATAAATGATTTAAATGAAAATTTGGGGATGGGTCGAAATCCACTCAACAAATAGGTTTTAGATAGGTTTGGTTCACTATATTAACCTTATATTTTAGATTTAACTCTTAGTTAAATCGTTTGATATTTACGATGTCTCTTTATTTTTATATTATATAGTTAATAAACGTACTATAAATGCTCAAGATAATTCCAAATAGTTCATTAATGACATATATAATAATATTTAATCCCTTTTAGAATAACCTTATATTTTTAGGAATATAATACCAATTAATAATATAATAATTTTTTTAAAACTCATTTATGTCAATATTGACACTATTTGATATTTTGTTTTTTCTAAATTCATAACAGCATTATTAATTATAAAATAATTTATTTAATCAACCATAACATGTCATATTAACCTATAAAATTATTGTATTTCATAAAATGTCCCAAATTACATTTATTTGGGTATTTATAAAATCAATTATTATAATATTACATTAATAAGGTAATTACTGCATTATCATTGTGTCATAAATAAATTAAAATTTTAAATATATAAAAATTATAAATAAAATTCCATTATTTAGGAAATATTTTTATCTTTATAATTATTTTTATATTCGAATTTATATTATGTGTAACGATATATTAATAATGATTTAGTTATTAAACATTGAATTTAACACTTTTAACTCTTCTTTGAATTCAATAGTAATTAATGTCATAATCATATCTAATTGGACATAAAGGATAATATTTTATTTATGAGGGTATTTTTGGTCTAATTAATCTTATCCAATAGAATTAGGACACGTTTTTGGGTAATAATAATATCATTTTTACATTTAATTATCCTTTTTACTTTTAATCGTGTTAAATAAAATTCAATAGTTAGTATTCACAAAAAATAATTTTTATCTTATTGAACCAAAAATTACATAATGATAAAAACCATGTCTCTTGTATTTCTTAAATTAAATTCACAGAAGTGGTAAATTTATGTTTTATTCAAATTTTCAAATGCTCCTAGGAGGTGGGTAAAAGACGGTTAATAATTCGATAAAATTTTATATATCTAAACTTATTATAAAATGACTCCAATTAATTACATTAAAATATATATGTATTATGTATATATTTTGACCTAAAATAAATTATAATAAGATAACTAATTATTTAAATAAAAAGTCAGTTTTAACCAATAACGCAGTGTTTTTTCACTATTCATCAAAAATTGAATGTTTTTTGAAAAATACCAAAAAATCACTCTAAGATAATTTAGATATTCAGAATTCAAAAATAAATACTATTTTACCAAATTAAAAACATAGAAATTTCATTTATTAATTTAAAATTAATTCATGTTGTCAAAACCAAAAAGCGTATTTTTAAAAAATAATAACTACCAAAATATTGACACTTATTTATGTCCAATTTCAAAGTGAAATTAATTCAAATGACCAATATTGGATTAAATGGTTAAAATAAAATCTAATTATACTTCCAAACCATTCGAATGAATAGTTTAACACTATAAATTATTTTTATTAAAAATTTTGTTTTGAGTTAAAATTTAGTATTTTTCACAATTCACCAAAATATCAAGGTTATCAAAAAAAAAGATTAAAAATTTTCAAAACAAAATTATTATGTCCTGATTCTAAAGAATAAGTTTATTTTGTCAAATTTAATATATAAAAGTTTCCAATTTTTGATTTAAAAATGGTTTTCCATCAAAAGGTGGTAAATTTTCATTTTTTAAAAAAATTATTCTTTTATCTGAAATAATGAATTTTTTTTAATATTATGTCTAAAAAACAGATAATATGGATTCTAAAATTATCATAATTATATAAAATTTAAAATTCATTTAATACTTCTCATAACTGCTTTTGAACGACTAGTTTGGTACGTATTTGTGTTCTTGAAATTAGTGTTTCGTGTACTGCAAGTTATTGAATTACATTGAAGAAATAAGGGACTATGAAATATTGTGGTGTCATATTCACCCCTCCTTAAAGAAATTTCATCCTCACAATTTGAAATTGTTCTTCGAAAATAAAGGTTAAAAATAGAAAAATACCATTGTTGAGAAACCAGATCAAAAATTGGGTTACTAAAATTTAGTCTAAATAGGAGGGAATGGGAAATGAAAAAGTCACCACCAAATTATGATATCGATTAGGAGATAATTAGTAGAAATTAGAGACACATAATTGAGGAAAAATGTCAATATTTGTTCGGTGTAATTGACATCGTCAATCACAAACAATTGTAAAATTGATGGCCTCAAAGCCATCAATCTATGATGATTTAAAATATCATCTGTTCAACAAAAAATAAGGTATTAGGATATCAAATTTTTGGTTTTAGGATCCCTTAACTAACGTTTAAGAATTAATTTATTCATAGAATAAGAGAGAAAAATATATTTCACAAGTTGGGTTCCATCCTTTAACTAATATCTACCACAATCTCATCTTTCAATCTAATAGATAATAAAACTTAAAAATAATCTATTTATCCTAATTGTATATGGTTCCAAAAAAATGAATTTATAATAAATCTATATGATCTTTTAAAAAAACATAATTATACAATCTATTACATCACATAGGACAATGGTAGGTGATGCACCCTTGTCACCCTTCGGTTGTGGGTTCAAATCTCGCGGCCTTGCCAGACGCGACTGGTTATCGCCCAACCTCTGGGTTGTGCATTTATAAAAAATACAAAAAATAATTTTAATAAATGGTTTTACCTTAACAATAGAATCAAATTTTAATCTTAATCAATTCCAACATTTAGAATTATCCATAATAGTTCATTCCAAACTCACCTTCCAAAATTTATAAAGATGTAAAACATAATGAAGATCCTTTTTTGCACGTAATAAAATGTGAATACCATAATCATATATTCTTTTAAATGATTCTAACACCCTGAATTAATATTAAACCTTATTGATTACATTTATACTCCCCTATTCGTTATAGAATACTAGATATATTCTTTATATCTAAAAAATATGAATACTCCAACAATGATGAAATAAACAAACTATTAAGAATTTCCAAGATAGTCAAGAATATCCAATATAATTTATCCAAATCAACTATCTCTTATTCCAAAATAACTACCTCATTATCAAGACCATATTAAGGTTTATATTTCTCCAAACCATGTATTTTCCAAAATGATAAACTTTTGGTTGAGTAACATTTCATAAAACCATATAATCTTAAATCCTCAATGATATTGTACTATATTATAGTGATTATTTATTTCCATAATTCATATAACTGGTATCATCGATACAACAATGAAATAACATAATCTTTTAACAGCAACATAAGATAACATGTCATTCATCTTTATCTGTCGTAGTATCATAACATTATTATTGTCCAATAGCATAATTTGGGGTATACTCTGATGATTTGGACATTTATTTGTGTAGTGACCCAACTCCTTGCATATGAAGCATTGTACACATGAAACCTTTTTATTATCCTTGTAATCACGTTTGTGGTGTCCTTTTTCATCACACTCATAAATAAATCTCATTCCCTTCAAGAATTTACCATGGTTACTCTTTCCACAATTAACACATTTGAGAAAATCCTTCTTTCCCTTCTATCCTTTATATAACTTTCACTCAACCATCCTTTTCTTCCCTCGCTTCCCTTCAAAGCCATAGGACTTAGAAAAATCATTACTTATCTTATTAACACATGATACTATTTCTCCATATGTTGAGAATACATGGGATACTATTTACCATCTAAATTTTGTCTTAATACTATGAAAGATATGATCATTCTTACTCTTTGGATCATATGTATTATTTGAGTTCTCATTCCTTCTACCGGCCACCATTTCTAAACAATGGCATACACTAGGTCAGTTTATGAATCGAAATTCATAATTCCAAACATCTAAAATACCTAATGTAAATTGAACTATTTTTTGAAATAATCCATAATCATAAAGATGTTTTCATTGAGAAAGTATTTACTCCTAAATCCTTCATAATGGTTTGTAATGAAATTTTGAATTATCCTAAGCATATCCCCTAGGAGTGTTATAACCAAAAGTGCAGCAAGGCCAGTTGTCGCGTACATGGATACACCGGGTCAAGACCAAAACTCCTTGTCAGATATTTCAATCCAAGGTATATTTGTACCAGATCAACCTCTACCTACTCGTATCCAGACAGGGATGTATTTCCTGGAAAACTCGAATCATTTCTACATTCCCAAAATTTTAGGAAGTTCTTCTATACTAATCCTCAAATTTTATCTTAGGATATTGTTCTCTAATCATAGTATATCAAAATCTAGTTTCCAAGGTTTGTATTAAACATCATACGGTACCAACTATAACACCCCATCCCCAATTACCTACAGTTAGTGCATTATTTTAATACATTTTCATGATTAAAAGGAATCAAGTCCTGAAGGTCTGATCAGTTTAGTAGTCTTGGAATATAGATTACATACATGATATTCAACATTAAAATATTAAAAATAAAAACAATAATAATTTATTATATTATAAAGGCCCAAGACTCCTAGATTATTCCTATAAGTCACGCATAACTAACTTCTTATAATCATGGGAAAATAAAACATAAGAAATGGGAGAGATCAGATGCTCAGTAAGGGTAAATAATTTATCAGAAGAAATAAACATTTAAGGAAAGATTTATAATTAAAAAAACATCCTTTCAAACATAAAATTGAACATACTATGGAAAAAATAAATTAATCATTACCATATAAACATGTACTTGGATATTCTACTTGTCGAATAATCACATGTAATAACTAATTTCAGAATGAGTGAATGCATAATACAGGACATTCTGAAAAATCCGGTCAAGGCCTCCACCATGATTTCTAAAAATGATATAGGCCTCAGCCAAAACCATATATAAAATTGGGAAAGGATTCATCCAATTCCATTTCTAATTGTCTCATGAGACCTACTGATTCATCTATGAGCTATAGTAGGCTCCACCCGTCACTTACTAAGTCAAATGCATTCCGAAAATGAAAACAATTAAACATAACATAAACAGTCATATTAAAACAAGAATAATAAATTTGAATAATTTATCCATAAACCATGAATGGTATAAAAATAACAAATCCATAGTCATAAATATCACAAAACCCTTTATACAATATGGATGATTTCTATCATAATAAATCAACCTCGATCAAAAATTATATCCCGTAAAGGATGTTGATATAGTTAAAAATGATTAGTAAAAATCTCTGAGATAAATACCCCTTTTTAATGAAATCATTTGAAATTCATATAAAGAATGTAATTTAAAAGATATTTTTGAATAAAAGTGACTCATACCACTTCGAAACATTTTAAAAGAATTAACATTTTAAAATATTTATGTCCATATAAATAAATCCTTAAAACCATTTTGAAAATGTGGACATTAATGAGAAAGGTTTAGAAGAATAAATCATTAAAAAATTTAAAATGATGTTTTAATAAAATTTACCTGAAAAATAATCCCTTTGAAAACTATTTTATGAAACATTGATATCGATAATAAATATTTCCCAGTATATACATACGTAAAAACAACAATGGATAATAAAGAGATTGAGAAATTAACCATTACCTTGCACTTTAATTTGGTGAGGTTATTTTTTACCTCCTGAATAATGACAATTGTATATTATTAGATTACACCAGAACCATATCCATATTTTTTTATATGATACATGATTCATTTATGACTTTAAACTACTCATTAGTAATTATTTTCATGTTAAATTATCATTTCGGGTAATAATCGCTTTCTTTATCGTACGTATATTAACTTGTTATTATTGATCATATCATTTAGATCATGATTTAAATAATTCTACAATATAAACCATTATTTATATATCACATATATTTAGAAGATAAATATTAATAAATTATAGATATATGAAATGGAAAACACCGTTAATGGAGACAGTAGGCCGTACGTACGCATAATCATTGTTTCAGTTTTCATATCTTATTGAACAGAAGTAAGTGAATAAGATACATGTAAGTACATAAATACATATATATATATCTCCAATATCATTATTATCATGTATATTACATACATATTGGTAATTTATATTTTTATAATCATCGATACATGGTGAACGTGGAAATGAATCTCATCGCGTCGTGGAGACGGTAATCTGTACGTAAACATGAGCGACATTATCATTTCCGTGAAGGTGTGGAATAGGATGGTATATTAATTTTACAGATACAATAGCATGTTATTTTCAATATTTATATACATATTACTCATCATTATAATAATCCAAATAACATAGTGTTGAATAACAAATTACGCCACTGTGTGGAGATTGTAAGTCGTACGTACACACGCATGGCGACATTATCATTCATAGGATGGATAGAATAATGAATATGGTTGTTCCAAATTTATAATAACATAACAGTATATATAACATACTGGATTTATTATTGTGGTATGGTAATAAGAAATATAGAGTAAGTGGAAGAAGAAAATAACTTCAAAGAGCGTGGTGAAATCATTATCCCTTCTTTGGGTTCATCCTTTTAATTTGATAAAAATGGATACATAAGATGGATATATGAACAATGTAAGGCCTCTGGGATAAAGTGAGGATAGTTGGTAGGATATTTGGGAATGGTTTGGTCGAGTCAAATGTCTTTGTAGGTGTGAAAATGAGAGGGGGGGAAGTGCACTTTTATAAGAGGGGTGGGGCACCTTTAAAAATTCATAAAACATTATTTTATAATAAATTTATTTTCGGTTTCTAATGTCTCAAAAATGAATTATTTAATGGATATGGTGGGGATGGGTATAAAACCACTCAACCAATAGGTTTTAGAAAGTTTTGGGTCACTATATTAACCTTATCATTTAGATTTAACTCTTTGTTAAATATTTTGACATTACCATATCTCTATTTATTTTTATATTATATGGTTAATAAACTTTCTATAAACATCCAGGAGAACCCCAATTGGTTCATTAATGAAATATATGTTATTATTTCAGCCCTTTGGATGAACAATATATTTTTAGGAATATAATACCAATTAATTATATAATATTTGTTTTAAAAACTATTTTATGTCACTTTTGACACTATTTGGTATTTTCTTCTTGATAAATTCATAAAAGCATTATTACATCGAAAAAAATTAATTTAATCAACCCTAACATGTCATATTAGCCTATAAAATTATTGTAATTCATAAAAAGTCTAAAATTAAATTTATTTGTGTATTTATAATATCAATTATTTTAATATTTCATTAATAATGTAATTACTGCATCATTATTGTGTCATAAATAAATTAAATTATATAATTTATAAAAATTGTCAATAAAATTCTTTTATGTAGAAAATATTTTTATCTTTATTATAAATATTTATAGTAGATTGTAAATTATGTGCAACCCTATATTAAAAATGGTTTAGCTATTAAAAATTGAATTTAACACTTTTAACTCTTCTTTGAATTAAATAAGAATAAATGTCCTAATCTAATCAAGGTGGACCTAAAGGATCATATTTTATTTCTATGGTTTTTTTTGGTCGAATTAAACTTATCAAATAGAATTAGGACATGAGTTAGGGTAATAATAATATCATTTTTACCTTTAACTACTATATTTACTTTTAATCGTGGTAAATAAAAGTCAAAAGTTACTATTCGCCAAAAATATTTTTTATCTTGTTGAACCAAATTTTACATACTAATATCAACCGTGTCTCTTATATTTTTAAAATTCAATTCACAGAAGTGTAAAAATTATGTTTTATTCAAATTTTCAAATCCTCATAGGAGGTGGGTAAAATAAGGTAAATAGTTCGATAAAATTTTATATATCTAAACTTTTTATAAAAGGACTCAAATGAATTAATTTGAACATATATATGTATTATATATCTATTTTGACATAAAATAAATTTAAATAAAGTAACAATTTTTTTAAATAAATAGTTGGTTTTAACCAATAAGATAGTTTTTTTCACTATTCATCAAAAATTTAATGTTTTTTCAGAAAAATATCAAAAATTCGTGCTAAGATAATTTTGATATTATGACTTAAAAAATGAATTCTATTTTACCAAATTAAAAATGTAGAAATTGAATTTATAAATTTAATATTAATTCCTGTTGTCAAAACCAAAAAGCGTATTTTTATGAAATATTAACTACCAAAACATTGCCACTTATTTATATCCAATTTCAATGTGAAATTCTATAAAATGGCCAACATTGGATTAAATGGTAAAAATTTAACGTAATTATACATACAACCCATTAATATTAATAGTTTAACACTAAAAATTATTTTTATTAAAAATGATGTTTTCAGTTAAAATTTTGTATTTTTCAATATTCACCAAAATATGAAACTTATCAGAAAAACACAAAATATTTATCAAAATTAAATTTTTATGATCATATTCTAAATAAGATGTTTATTTTGTCAAATCTAATGTATAAAAGTTTAATCTATTTCATTTAAAAAGGGTTCTCCATCAAAAGGCGTAAAAATTGCACTTTAAAAAAAATACTTCTTTTATCCGAAAAAATGAATTTCTTATTATATTATGTCTATGAAAATCATAATATTGATTCTAAAATTATCAGGATTATATAAAATTCAAAATTAAGTTAATACAATTCATAACCGCTTTTGAACGGCTAGTTTGGTAAGTCGTGGTGCACTTGAACTCAGTGTTGTGTGTGGTGAAAGTTATTGAATTACATTGAAAAAAAATAACATACAATTAAATCATAGGGTGTTAGAGTTTTGAAGTAGTTTCTGTGGCTTACCGGAGTAGTTTTTGTGGCATACCGCTGGGAAGAACCCAAAATACACGCTGTGTATTGATGAATACAGAACATGTGTTATTATGTTTGGGAATGAACTATTTTTCTTAAGTACTCTCTGTGTACTATATGTACATGTCGTGTTGTCTCTAACTAGGTCACTTGCTGTGTGGGAAGAGACATATGGTTGGTAAATATTGGTGAACCATGTCATGTTCCTGATGTACACACTGTTTTGTGAAGACCATGTGTCCACCCGTTTGACTAACGACACTGATGAATTAAACATAAGTTATACACATCCTTTCAATCCTGAACACGCCGTTTATTGTAACCCATGTGTTTGACCGTGTATCGAAAAACATGGGATGGTGGAAACCTTCTTGTACATGAAGTGTCTAGGATAAAAATGCCATTTATAGACAACTATTTGTTCACCCGTGTGACTAAAATCCCAGGTAGTTGAAACCTAATTCATACAAGTCATGCCAATCGGGTATATGCTGGATAGAGTGAGTTGACTAATCGGTTGTGTGACTGACAACACGGGTTGGGGAATTTCATCTAGTACATGTCGTATCTGATACAAACAAGTTGTGTTGTTTTTTTCTATCGAAATCGTGTGACTTGTCCATATAGAAGATCTCAGGCAGGGGAAGAGGATTCAAGTACACGCCGTGTGTTAGGACAATAACCTACGTGTATGGGGTGTTACACAACCTGGGATGGAAGAAGTATACGCCAATGTGATGGCTTAAGAGAACAAGAAATTTAATCATTATACATGTCGTGTATCCATGTTTTGAAAAACCTGATTACTTTCTTTCTCTTGTTCCATTCTTAGAATTTTATGTTTCATTCCTTGTTAATCATTATCTAAGGTCTGCACTTGACATTAATGATTCATGCCACCGAGACGTCCTTTGGTTTTCATCTGGTTATAGGTTAGTGATCAGACACCAAATATGGCTAATAAGGAACTTTTAGTAGATCCTCCAGTTGTGCCATTCTTGGCACCATCCATCATTCCAAACACAGGTGCTGATGCATAGTTCTGAGAGGGATATATAAGGTTTATGCAGACCTTCTGAGGAATACTGCATCCTTCCCCTCCTGTGGTAGAGTTGACATGGGGTTTTCAATAGTAGAATCCCCCCACGTTCATAGGGGAAGGAGGACTTTAGTCTACAGAGTCATGGTTATAATCCATGCTATCTATCTTCGACCATTTGGATACGCCTCCGTAGAGGGGGGTGAATCTCTCTATGTATATGATATGACACTCTACCATGAGATAGTATAATGTGATCTCATATGTAGGATTCGAGTAGGTTATGGATTGGGATGAGTTCTAGCATGTCTTTTAAGACTAATTCTACCCAGAGACCTTGAGGGATGATTGATCTTGAGTGTTCATGAGCCTGGAGTAGGGTAATCTTTCATTTTTGGAGTATTCTTCTCACATCACGGAATTAAAGCACTTCACGCCTATTTTAGGAGGTAATGAGTTATTTTTGGAAATGAATTTTGAGGATTGTCTTAGGTATGAAATCTGGTCTCATTTGAACATCTTCAGGTTGACTTTCATACTTTTATTGTCAACAATGCGCTAGTCACGGAGCACAATCTAAGGGATTCTTGAGTGGTGAGCCTAGGTAGTTTTACATCTGGAGTTAGAATCTATCCTACTGACAGTAAGATGCGATGTAGAGAGTCTATGCGAGGAGATATGAGGAGGCGGGACACTTCTTCTGGTATCCCGGTTGTGTGCTACCAGAGTGGGATGAGAAGGCATACAAGACCACGTTGCTCGAGAGACCCAGTGGAGTTCCGATCATTGCAACAATAAGGGTCATATTTAGCGTTTATGTCAGTTTTTATCACCTACAGCTGATTATAGGTGTTTTTATATGACACCATGTTCAGAATAAGTACCAATAGTTTCTCATCGGGTAGGTAACTGGAGTCCTTCCATCCATTTAGGATGAGGTGGAGGTCGTGGACATGGTATCTAGTATCTAGGCATTCAGGGGAAATATGGTAGATCAACTAAGAGTGGTCGGGTAGGGTCGTAGGGCCACGGTGCAAGTCAGACTTTTGCAGTGGAGTTGACCCAGCTGGAGCAGGATCCTGGACCCTCAACAGTTCGATGTATAATCCCAATTGTCATTGTTTTAGCTTATTCTCTTTTCGATATAGGGTCTTCCCATTGCTGTATATCCATTATTGTTTTCGAGAACCTTGGGATCTGTATCTTTTATTTCGCTGATATCTTGACGTTATACCCAACGTTTGGGACAAGAATTCTTTTTTACGTCAGTGCAAGGAGTGCCCTCTAGATGTTGGTGGGTGTCACTTCTTATGGGACCATTATGTCCTAGAGATGATGTTCTATGATTTCATTCTCAGTATGGTCTGGTTAGTTCCCTTATAGGATGTTGTTGATTGCTATCACCATTGGGTGAGTTTCACATCACCATAGGGTGGATATTTTCTTCATTAGGGTGAATGGGATGTCCAGGCGAGCAGAGAGGGACACAAGCATCATGGGTTGGGAGGAGTTACAACCCAGATTGCTAGTCTATAATTGGATGACCATAGGACTTCACAGATAGAATTTTCTCTAGTGTGGAATCATTTCATGGATATCTTTCTAGACGAATTTTAAAGTTTTCCTCTAGAGAAAGAGGTGCAATTTTCTTTTGAGCATCTTCTATGAGTGACACTGGTGTCTGTTCCTCCTTATAGGATGGCTACACCAGAGTGGCAGGAGCTCAAGAAGCAGTTGGATAAGTTGCATCCAAAGGGTTTAATCTGACCCAATACATCTTTGTGGGGTTCTCATGTTCTGTTTGTGAAGAAGGTGGATAGTACCCTTATACTTTGTGTGGATTATCGGAAGATGAACTAGTTGACGGTCAAGAACTGATATCCCTTGCTGAGTATTTATGATCGATTTGACCATATTTGAGGATCTTGGGTGTTCTCTAATATTTATTTGAGATATTCTTATCATAATTTGCGCGTTAGACCATTAAGTATACCACTTACATCATTTCAGAGAAGGTATGGTCTATAAGAGTATGTGGTTATGTCGTTTGGTATCATGAATGCACATGCATTTTTCATGGAACTGATGAACCGATTGTTCCATCTATAAATGGATTCTTTCATGGTGGTATTCGTGGATGATATCTTGGTGTACTATAACACTCGACATAACTATTCCACACATCTTGATATTGTTATGAGTAAACTGATATTGCATCAATTGCATGCTATGCTCCCTAAATGAAACTTTTGGATGGACCAAATTCACTTATTAGGTTATGTTATCTTAGAGATAAGAGTATCAGTAGACCCAGAGAAACTGAAAGCAGTAGTTTCCTTGGAGAATCCAAATAATTTCTTTGAGGTACGGAGTTTCTTAGTGATGGCTAGTTAGAACAAGAATTTTAAATAGGACTTTTCACGATTAGCAGTGCCACTGACGGACCTGACTAAGAAGGGTGTGAAGTACATGTGGTTAGATTATTTCGGGGAATCCTTTCAGAAGCTGAAAGGGATGTTGACTTCAACAATTATAATAATATTTTCAGAGGTAGAAATGAGCTATACTGCATATTTTGATGCATCATTGATTAGGCATAGATAAGTTCTTATGCAAGGAGAAGGAGTCATTACATACAGGTCTCTCCATTTGAGGCCACATGAGATGAACTACCTGAAGTAAGATCTTGAGATGGCTTCATTTTTTCATTCTTTGCACTTTTTGAGACATTATCTTTTAGTAGAGAATTTTATGGATTTCACTAACCACAAGAGTCTCATGTATATCTCCACTCAGCATGATATGAATTTGAGACATAGAAGGTTGGTTGAGTAACTTCAGTCCTTTGATATTGAGCTTTCCTATATTCTTGGGAAATGAAATTTTGTGGGAGATGCATTCAGTATGAGGACCCAAATATTGGCAGTTTAAGAGGCCAGTAGTGTGTGGCAGCTTATGGATCTGTTCTATGAGATGAATTTGGAAGTGCACAACAGTCAGGGGAAGATGTTTCTTTATTCAATAGCTGTTACCAATACTATTTTAGATAGAGTGTGAATGGGGAAGCTATCCGATTCAGAAGGCCTAGTCCTATGGGATATTTTTTCAAGAGAGGACCCTATTCCTGGATAGGTAGTAGGGGAGGATGAGATCATTCATTTTCATGGACGTGTGTGAGTTCCAGAAGACATATGTTATGAGATTATGTGATAAGATCATTCCCCAATTTGGGTAGTTCATCCGGGTGTCACTAAGATGTATTGATATCTGCACCTTTACTGTTGGGTAGTTCATCCGGGTGTCACAAAGAGGAAGTGGAATGATGTCATGATTGATTTTGTGATAGGTTTTCCGAGTTCACCTTCATGGAAGTATGCAGTATGGATTGTCATTGACATACTCAGAAAGGTTTCTCACTTTTATCTGATCAAGTAGACCTTCAGATTTGATGAAATTGTGAGGTTGTACATCTGAGATATTGTACATTTATAGGGGGTTCCACACTCTATTATGTCAGACAGAGACACATGTTTTCCTTCTCAGGTCGGGCAGGGATTATAGAAGGCTTTGGGTACGCAGGTACTTCTGAGTACATCTTACCATCCCTATATAGATGGTCAGTCCAAGTATACGATTTAGGTGCTTGAGGACATGCTTCGAGAATGAATCCATGATTTTAGAGGTTCATGGAAGAATTTTATATCTCTTGGGGAGTTTTCCTATAATAAAGGTTTTCATGAAACTATTCAGATGGCGCCTTTTGAGGCTTTGTATGGTAGGTCATGCCGATCACCCTTATTTTGGGTAACGGAAGGAGAGGCAGCTATGTTGGGACTTTTTCTTTTCTCAGATACTGCGGAGCAGATAGAGTTGATTTGGAAGAGGATGACTACCGCACAGTCATGAATGATGTCTTTTGCAGATCAATGGAGATGACCTCTGGAGTTTGAGTTTAGAGATCAGTTGTTTCTACAAGTCACACCAAGGTTGGGACATAGGAGGATTAGGAGGCATGGTAAACTTTTACTGAGGTATGTCAGACTGTTCGAGGTTTTGGAGAGAGTCGTTCTAGTTTCCTATCAGTTGTAGTTACCTCAGAGGTATTAGGTTATTCATGATGTCTTACACATTTCTTAGGTTCGGCATTACTTCTCAGACCTGTCTAATGATTTCCCACCCGAAGAGGTTGATTAAGAGGTGGATGAATCCTTTGAAGATCATCCTATCTGGATTATTGATCAAAGTCTGAAGGTTCTCCATAGTCAGTCTGTTCTTCTGGTATGAGTTCAATGGAAGCACAAGTGAGTACATGACGATACTTGGGAAAGGGACGTCGATGTATGATCCCAGTGGATTGTGATTTTCGAGGTTTATTCTTCAACGCCAACTTGCAAGGGAAATTTGGGGATGAATTTCATTAAGGGGGGATGATTTTATGAACCTGGATCTTTTTTTTCAGGTATGTTTTTCTGTTCTAGTTGTTTTTGAGATAAAGTGGAGTTTTTGGAAATTTTAGGGGTACACACTGTGTACTTTTAAGTACACTCCATGTACCCAGTTGTTGCTCGTGACTGTGTCCTAGCTGTGTAACGGCTGAGTACATGGCTGTGTGTATTGACCTAGAGACCGACTAATGCGGAGCCCTGAAATGAAGTTATACATTGTGTACTTTGAAAATACACACCATGTACTTTTTTTATTCCATAAATGGACCTGGGTGACATATTATAGATTGGACCCTCTTATTCTTCGCCTATCTTGTCTAGGAGAGAACATATGACGTGGATCATCATTGAGTTCCTAACTTGCCATCGGTTCACTAATTCAACAACCACAGACTGCGTTGGAATCTCCATGGCATGCTCTTCCTTCTTCTAGATCCTCATCTCATGATTTCTTCTCTTTTACGACTTATTCTCGATTTAATTTTTTATACATTTTTATAGATATACATAATTATAGATTGATCCAAGGGCTGACGATGGAGTATATCGATATGATGACACAGAGGTATGTGTTTTGTGCCTTTCTATACATAGTCTTTGGTTTTTTGAGAAAAAGATCCTAATTCCCAAGAACGGGGTATTGTGTGTTTATGGTTTTAGCACTGTTATTACCTTCTATGCCTTGTTAGTTTAGATAAAGGTTAATTTTTGTGAATGGGGTTAACTTTTCCATGCTACGGATCTTTTCCCATGTTTTCTTGTTTTTGACCATTTGGTCTAGATTTTCCTATTAGGATGCTGCTTTGCATCCCATGCCTAGTATTTTTAGGATGGAGTGATTATTATCTGACAGTCTATGATATGTTGTATATTTTTTATCCATGTAGTTCTTGAGTTTTAATTTTGTTTCAACATATCATTTGTTCATGACTGAATTACACAGGGTCGTGAGAACCTTGTGTATTTGACCATAGGGAGAATAGATATTGAATTCTTATCTAGGGTGTCTATTTTACTGTTACATTGTGAGACCATAGGGGGAAAGGATGTAAGTACTCCATAAGAGTGTATTTAGTTCTGTTATATGGGTCACATGGGGAATTTTACATTGAGTGCTACCTCAGAGTGCCTACTTGTTTCTAATATGAGACAAAAGGGGGAATTGACGGTGAGTGATTCCTCAGAGGGTCTGCGCTAAATTCGAACCAGAGGGGTTAGATTGTGTCAAATTCCCCAAGGGTTTCATGTGTTTTTTTTGGTTGAACCAGAGGGGTTAGGATGTGAGTACGTTCTAGAGGGTTGCCTGCATTTTTTAGCTACTTACGTGATATATGAAATTTGATGCAATTGATTTTATAGTATAGTTAATATGTGTACTTCCTTGTTTACTACTTCATTTTGTTTATGGCATTCCATATATATTCACAGAATGTTAGCCATAGATCATCGGGTGGTTTACTACTGGGATTAGTCTCACACCATATTTGGTCTTGCTTTTGGGACCAAACATATTATATTTTTGTAGTTATAGATAATGTAAATAGACCATCTACTTCAAGTACATGATTGTTGAGGAGATAGGGAGAATGAGACCATGATGAGGCTTGCATGTTGGTAGAGTAGTTTATCTATTTTTCTTTGACCCTTTGGTTTAGTATTGTATTCCTACATTTGTGATTTGTTTGGATGATTTCCTATACATATGTATCATGCATCATATATATATATGTGTGTGTGTGTGTGCTCCAGTTGTTTATTTATTCATTATTATAATGTTTACATATTGAATGATTTTACTCCTTCTTCTATTGTATATCTGTTTTACTTCCAATATGATATTCTTCTAATGAGGGAATAGTTTCCCCACTATCATACCAAAAGCTATCGCTGCTAATCGGCAGCCTCAAGCATTCAAGGAAATGTGTTTGAGGCCATGAGACCAACAGTGTACGGGGAACCACTGGGAGGCTCCTGAAACCAGGACATTACACCTATTTTGTTTTGAATGTTTCAATTCATTAGTTTTTTAGTCCATTCTTCCATTAAATTTTTTTCCTGGTTTGTTAAACATTCTACTTATTTTTTTGGATCTTGTTGAACATGGAATTGTTTTTGTTGTTGATGATTGTATACATTATTGATTGATGCAATGGTATTAGATTTTGATGGGTTCGAATGATATATAATGATATGTGGATTGATGTAGTGTATGGAATATGGGTGTTAGGGAAGACATCCAGATGGACAATATTATTAGAGGATTGTTTGATTTTTAATTTCATGGTTGTAATTAATTAGATGTGCTGACATTTTTTATTATACTCCCCACAACTTAGAGAAGACTGGCTTCAAGCATAGTTATTTCAATATCAATACATATGATAGTCTTATGATGAGTCTAAGTGTACTCGAAGAATTTATTAAATGAATAAATGATAGTTAAATTAATTAAATAATGGGTTATTTTTTGGTGATTTTGGTAGTGATGAATTTATTAACCGTTAAATATAATATAATGTTATATTATGATGGAAAAGGAACCATTAATCAATATAATAAATTAATATAATAATTTAATAAATAAATGAATCTTTTATATTTTATTCTTATAGGATATATTTTCATTAATATTGAATACCATAAGTATTTAGAGAAGTTATATGGAGTTGGGTAAACATCTATATTGTTTCACTTAATGTTGTTGGGATATATAACTATTGTTATATTGTGGGATTTATTATAGACCCCACCAATATCTGAAGGGTAATACAAAAACTTATTTTCTAGGGTTTTTTCAACATATGGGTTGGTAAGGTATCAGATGACTGGAAACTGCATCTCCCTTGCTCTATCGTTAGTAGTGGTTTTATGAGATGGTAAGAATTTTATTTGATGGATCTAATTTTATTAATTCAATTAGGTATTAGATATAATGGAATGATGATAAAATGCATACTTTTATTCTGTCTATAGAGACTATAGTTTTCTATGGGTGCACTTTAATGGGATTTGAGTGCTTGAGGTATAATATACTTTCATAGGATAAAGTTGATTTTTGGAAGACAAAATAGTTACTATATAGGGGATGTGGATGTATTAATGTTCTGAATGGGATTCATGGTTTTTTATATTACCCCTGATTTGGGCCATAAGATTCATGGGGGAGATATTACTCAAGAAATTTTATGTTTGCGTGTGAGAGTGATAGACTAGTGGGATAGTGGTTGCGGAGTAACCAATCATATATATATATATATACATATTTTGTTATATCATGTTACAAGTATTTGAGGACTATTTTGTATGTGAGGGAGAATGATTCTAGGAATTTTGTTTACATATTTAGGTGGTTATTTTGTTTCCATGTTTATATAATAAAATTAATTAGGATTCTTCCACATTATGCATGATTGTTTTTAGGTAGGATCATATTTAGATTACTTTTTTAGGATCACTCCCACATATAATAATGATTTCCATTTAATAAAAACTGGTTAGCGATCAAGATGGTTGTTACTATAATGAGAAGTATTATTTGAAATTGTTCGTTATTTTGGTCACTGTTGTAAGAGTTATTGAGGTTTTTATTTTATTTTTAGTTCAGTAATATTTGGCATTATATTAATGCACATGGGATTTTCTATTTATTCAGACATGTTTTTGAGTGGTTTTTCAATTCATCCTTTATATTTCCCAGAAATTTATATATTTTTAGAGAATGCCTCCCACTTGTGTGTTTAAATATTCCTGATTCCACTTCCCATCACATTTGTTGAAGTTAAAAAATGAAAAACAAATATTGATGACATGTACTTCCAGTAGACAATGGGAAGTATGATCGATAGATCCACTAGAAGTTCACATGAAGATTATGTCGTTATAAAGCCCAAACCTCTATGTATATATCCCCCTTGACTTACTCTACCAAAATTCATAATTCATTACACATTACCCACTACACTAATTTGATCTAGGAAACCCCTAAGAAAAAAAATCAAATGCAACAAAATATAAGGAAACAGTAATACATGCAACAAAAGTTAATAAACCAGTAAATGAGCATATGAGATTTAATGTTCGTTGAACTTAGTGCTATGGGAAATGATAGGAACCATTGACACTTATTTATATTAAAAATAATTTTAAATAATTATTATCAATTGATTAACCATTCCATAATAATTTAATATAGAATTATTAACCCTCTATAAAATTTTAATATTCTTTGATTGTATATGATTCCAAGTACATGAACATTAGAAAACATTTGGTATTAGGAATCCAATTCCTTTTATATAAATATTTATCTAGTTTTATAGGTAACACTACATCCCATATTTTATGTAGAAGACTCCATTGAATTTCATTTTTAATCACCCATTATAATAATTTCCTCAAATTATTGTTCTATTAAAAACACAAATATTTATCCTTTTATAAATTTACTTCTAGAAGGTTTAATAAAATTGTAGACCACCCTTGATATCATCAGAAGTAAGAACTTATAAAGAACCAACTACCACTGAATAGAGGAATTTTTGATATTAATACACTAACCCTATCCATCTTTCATTAATAAAATTTTGGATTTATGTAAATCAGATACAGAAAATTATAACGATCTAAACATCATATCAGTAAAAATTAGGATTCACAACCCACAAATCTACCACTTCAATACTACTTCTTGGGATAAACATACAAAACCTCCTCAAAATATCCTTCCTTATTTTAGAATAATAGTGTTTCTAAACCATTTTTAATTAAATTCACAAAATCCCTATAGAGGTCTGACACTTCCTTAGAAATTCCTAATCTCATGTACTAGAGAACAAGTTAGTCAGATATAGATTTCTAGTAATAAACTATATATTTTGAGCTTTTCACATATTTTATTTATTATGAAGCTGTATTTAAGGTAGATGTTATATTTCCATTCTTGGGATTCTGAATTTTCGTCATGTAAATTTCACATTGGATGTTAAACAAAAGAACCATTCTTCCTAACATAATCATAATTCCATCAAGAAGGGATTAAACTATTCTATCCCATTCCCAACTCCCATTTCCATTACATTAGATTCTTGTTTTTTACATAGCTTGAAAATATTCTATATTTTTGACATCAAAATAGTTGATGGTCCTCTTTAAGGGTATATGAAATCTATTTTTCTCTTTCAACTATATTAATATTTAGAAATTTTAGAAACAAAAAATCCTTATAAAAAATATTCCTCTAAAAATTAATGTTCATGATCCTCCAAAAATTTCAAATATCAAATGATCAAGTTGAAAATTTCTCAATGTTCCTTTATAGAATAATAAATAAATAAAATAACAAGTCCCACAAAAAAATCAATATATAGTTGAGTATAAATAATTGAAAACATCATACATTGAATAGAAAAATAATAATGTACTTTATCTATGTACTTAAGCTCATAATCTATTGTAGGTGCATATACATTGTATAGTATGAAGTGTCAAAGAAGATGTGAAGAAATTTTTTCATTAATCCATGAAAAACCATTTAATTATTTTCTGGATCCAATATTCCTACAATATAACTCAAATATTTGTATGAATATCTCTTTTTAAAATCATATAGAGTATAATCTTTACATTCTCGAATACATTCATCTTAAAACTATAGAGAATTTTATTTTTTGTATTTTTGAATTCTCTAAAAATATGATCTAACTAATTGAATGTCATTGACAAGAAATAAAAATTTGAGTAAATTATCATCATCCCATTTCATCTTGTGACAATAATAATTTATATTACATCGATCAAAACCATATTCTATGCTAAAATCATTGAATTATAAATTCCCATTCCACATTTTCTAATTCATATAATAGAGTCTTTTATTAAATTTATATACCAAGTTATGATTCTAAATTTAGTTACACATGTTCGTTGTTTCATGTGAACCTCCACATCCAACTGACCATAAAGAAATTATTTCATAACATCCATATCGTCAGATAATTATCTTTTGATGTGGCCATTATGAAATCTACAATAAAGGTATAATTTTTTCTATGGTGATAATATTTATAATAATTCAACTCATTCTTTATATTAAAACCCCTTCACTTATGGTAATTATTTTTTCCTTTTCATTCCATCAGCCTATTTATTGATCTATTAAACCAACTTATTTTTAATTTCCTTTTTACCCTCTTGTAGTTTATCGATTTAAAATTCATCAAATAATATTAATGATTCTATTTACACATTCATGGATAACTCCCACTACATAGGGTCTCTATGTGAAGATAACTCATCCTAATTTTTAGGTTCAGATATACCAATTAGTAGTATAAATTTCAAGTTAGGCAAAAACATTTTCTAGGGTATCCTAATTTTAGATGAGATTTTCAACAGAATCAGATGAACTATATAACTAGTTTATGTTTCTTCTATTGGTACCCATATATCTAGTATGCGTAATTATAAATAATAAAATTATGGTGATTTTAAATTAGCCTCATATTCCCTTGAAATACTATTTTCTAATTTTCTTATTTTTTGATTCTCTATGGCCTTTTGTCTTAAAGAGCTACGAGTACTCTAATCAATATGGATTTCCAGAGTTTATTCACCTATAACATCCAATTTCACTATGTTTTGAACCTTACATTATATATTGTCAATATAAATAGTATCCCAACTTATGATGATTTGTTACCTTTAACAATATAATAAATTATATACATAGTTTTCATTTCCATAACTAATGAATTTTTTTTTGATTTTGATTAACGTTTTTCATGATCCTAAAAGTATACATGTAAATATGATAAAACACTAAAAAATATATTTATAAATAAATTTTAAGTTATTTTCCAATCCACAAAACCTCTATATGTTCTATCCTAACTGTTTATGTGTGAATTATATTTGATATATAAGATGTTTTGTTGAGTGAATCTTCCAAAATAACCATTGGAATTCTCGAGTGTAGTTTTGTGGTCCTATATTTTTTAATCACATCCTAATTCATCCATTGGACTACTCTATTCTATTGTATAGTTTGGGGAACCATCTTCTCATGCCTTTTCCATTCTTTCCTAATAGAATTATGTAATTTTCATTCGATTTACTCCCCACCATTATTGGTTCTAATGAACTTCATTTTTTGGCCACACTACCTTTTTTCCTATGCATTTCACTAAATAAAAACCCGAAATATATGATATTTGTACCTATGTAATTAAATATAATATTTCATTATAGAATCATCAATGAAAGTTATAAATTAAAGGCAACCACTGTAGGATTGAATAGGGGAATTCCCTAACCATCTGAGTATACAATATCTGACTTTGAATCCCTATGATTTCGACCATCCAAGTCTATATTATAATTCTCAATCACATAGATTTTACTCATTCCTACTTCTATGTGATCAATATTATTATTCCTTGGGGATTTATAATGTTCCTGGTTTTTTCAATCAGGTGACCACACCTGCAATTTCATACATTTGGACCATCAGAAATTGGACTTCCAACCACTGCACATGCATCATAAATTTTTCCTTGTAAAGGGTTACATACATTAAACATTTTACAACAGCCATGGATCCAAAATTAACTTTATATAAACCATTTTTAAATCCCATCACATAGCCTACATCATCAAATTAACCAATGAAAATTATATTCCTCAAAAGGCCAATGATGATGCAATATCTTGAAAACTTCTTGAATTCTCCACTTTTCATTTAAATTTGACATCAAATTTTCCAAAAATATTCACTTATTCCTTATCTTCAAAAGTTACATTCTCAAAATTACCATATATAGTTTTTTTCAGGCGTAATTGATCGATGTTGAATACAAACATTCCCCAAATTCAAACATGAAAACTTCTACTAGTGTTTTCATACATAACAAAAAGTCATTACGAACCCTAGTTGTATTCATGAAATATAAACTTTTGGATGTTGATTTAATTCCACTTCCTTATTTATAAATTTTGAAATCCATCTTTTAATTTTTTTTTCTTCCCACATTTCAGGATTGTTTTACCTGGACCAGCCGACATGCCCAAAATCATCTCACAATACCTATATTCTGGTAAACCTACATCTAAAGAGTTGACCTACCCCTTCCATCATTATTATGGGTATTATAATTATTTTACTGAACATACATTAAAAAAGTTATTAATTTAGAACCATATTACTGATCTCATCAAATACTCCATCTTCGCCTCCACTAGATTTACTAACTGTAGTAATTGTTGCATCCCAACTCTCTAAAAGTGATGAAAAATAAGAAATTACAATGAATCATTATCAAAAGTTACCTTTTTATGATTGTATTTAACCATGAATCATGTTATATTCATTCACATGGACTTTTTATAGTCTTGATTCTAATAACCACAAACCAAACACCCATCATAATATGAAAACTATGCTCAAGGATATCAATTTTTTATAGATGTCTTCCAAATCCTTTTAAACATCTATCATAGTCCTTTGATCCTAAATTTATAATTTCGAATTTCATTCCATATACATTTTTAGCAACATAATGTCCTTACTTTTTAAATTTTCCCATTTACCATTTTCCATCAGCACCGGCCTTACCCGCTATAATGGAACATATAGGTCCTTCAAAGTTATAAAATCAATAGTCTACATTCTCTGGATGAAAAAATCAATTTCATTTATTTTCCCAATTCTAATCTTCCCTTCACCTGATAACATTCCTAAGATACTACTTGTGTGATAAAACATGATATTCTAAATATCCTTTGATAACAATTTTGGGGAATAAAATTAAATCATGACATATTAATCCCATTTATTATGGGTAGACATCGAATGTATGATCGATGGATCCATAGGATATTCACATGTAGATCAACACTATTTAAAACGTAAACCTATAAAACTCTATTACTATTTAACTTATTGTACCATTAGTTATAAGTTACTACACCCTAACAACCACACAAATTCAACCTCACTCAAACCTTATAAAAAAATTGAAAATACAATATGAGAAACAAGAAATATAAAAACAAGAAATATAATTAATTAAATTATAAATGAAAAGAGTATATTAAATTGACTAATAATTTTTCATACATTCAAAGAATGAACCACTTTTAGTTATTTATATTTATGTAAATTAAAATAATTACAATAAAGTGATGAACCCAAACTATTAAATCATTATAGAATGATTCAAACTCTTTAAAATTAAAATATAATATCAATGTGTTAGAAACATTTTTCAAGAATATTCCACAAATTGTTTTATTATGTCCACACATCCTTTTATAGAAATATTCAATCTGTTTTCTTGGTTACCCTCCCTCCGGAACCTAATAGAGTGGCCTATAATTTGATTGTTTTGGGAAATGACCCATAAAATTGTTGACCTAAACTGCTTTTCCATGTACATACTTCTATATTATTCTTTCCAAGTAATTCCATATAGATGGTATGATAATATATGGGACCTCCCTTAATGGAATCAGATTTATAAATATTTGATGGACCAACTACCGCAGGATAATGTAACTTCCACTAATAACACAATATGCCTAGCCATCTTCCACTGATTGAATTTGATGCATGAAAATATAAAAATTGATAATATATGTTTATAAACATATTTTCATTCAGAAAAAATATTCACATCCCAAATTACTCATGGCCTATTGGAGGATATATTTGGGGGTCATTATGAACCTTTATCCACTGTCATCCCAAAAGGTGTATTAATAGGGGGAGGGGTCATGATAGAGTGATGTAAACGAATGATGGCTAAGAGACGTGATATAGTTTATGGATATAAATTTGTGATGATTTTATTGGATTCTAGGAAATAATCCTAATATAAATTTATTATATTCGATAAATAAGGGTGACCAACATAGACATGAAAATGTAGGGCCCCTATTATTTGATGCAATGGAATTAATTTTAATAAATATATTATGCAATATATTATTTTTGTAGGTAAGAGATTCTATGAAATGATTTGGAATCATCATTATCTATTCCTATGTTTGAATTTTGGTATAAAATAGGAAATATGACAAAAATTAATTAATCAATTAACCTTAACGTTTTTCTTTGTCCATGTTTGTGATTCCTTAAAAATTTATTCTTTTGTAGGGTTAGATTTTGATGTCCCTATCAGGATCACATTGACTATATTTAGTAGGATATTATTGTTGACATAGGTAGAGTTTAGGTTGATAAAAATTAGACTTGTAGGAGGAAACTATAATTTTTATTTCTTAATGGTCTCTATAGGTATGGGAATTATATTCTTGATTGAGAGTCTAAGGATTAGCTAGATGAGGTGGAGATTTTTTTCATAGAAGGAGAAAAAGTGTTTTATCGAATATAATGATTAAACAAGGAGTATCTCAAAAGTAGTTGTTCTTTTTTCTTATGTGTTTATAGGATTCAACCATTTTATGGTAAAAGTTTCAAGAGATGTTATTAGCTGAGTTTGTTTCATTGAACGTGATGAAATATTTACAGTCGGAGATTCTTAACAATAGATAAGCAATTTATAGAATGAGGGTTTATAACTTTTAGGATAGAAACCTCTTGTATCATACTTTATATATTATTCCATGTTAGGGGGATTGAACAATGAATTTTTTAGGAGGATCTACCTCATGAGATCCAATTATAATTTAAACTGTTTATATTGAACATTTATCTCAATGTTTTTATGAAGTTATAGGTTATTGGTAGGATTCAAGATAGAACCATATCATCATGGTAGGAGATTAATTGAGACTCTCTATAGAGAAGATCTATATCTAGAGATTTTGTGTTCCTAGGATTGAAGAGTTTCCAAATTATCATGGATAGGTTCAAACCCTCTCCATCTACTTTCATTAGGCTTGTTGGATGTCAAGACTATGCCAATTGATTGTATTTTTATTTTTCATATGGTTGTCATGGAAATTTGAGGTGGTAGTGATTGGATTTTATTAGTACTGCTCTTTGAAATGGAGGACCACTCCAGGCCCAACCATTATAGCAGCACACTCTATGGAATAAGTAGTAGGGGATATCATTTTATGATCAGTATATAGGGGATGTAGTATGTATAGGATAACCCCATCATTATCCATATCCTCATAGTGGAATTTAAGACTGACGAGGAGGATTCTATTATATCCAAATATATGATGAGACATGTTACAGTTATAGTTCTATGTGAGCTTAAATTCTTTTGAGGTATCATTTTTTTATATTATAACATATTAAATGATATATTTTATTATAGATATATTAACACAGTTATCTCACCTACCCTAGTCCGTGCTTCAGGGATAGTTGTAGGGAGGCTTCTATAGTCTTTTGCATTGACCATATCAGATGGAGACTAATCTAGTTTCTTTAATGTTTTTATATATTGATGGTTTTTATGGTTTCACCGTTCATGGTGGGACATCCTTTATTTATAAATACATTCATACAAAATAAATATTGATATGAACATGGTATATTCATTATAGTATATCATGGATTTATTTATAAGATGTGTTATTACATATGATGTTGATGGAGTTTCTTTTATGTTTATTAGAAATCAAGATTATTATATTGGATGAAGGAATGTCAAGGCCATATCCACCATGATGGTCATGTTTATGCTGAGTTTATTAAAGTTTCTACTCATATGTTCCCCTAGTATTGCAATAGTTTTATGATGTTTTCCCAGAATAATTTGTGACACTTCACCATGATGAGAGATCAATTTTTGGAAATAGATAAATCTAAGAGTATCCTTGATATTTTTATATCATTAAAATGGGTTTCATTCTATGTTGTGGTAGTAATCAATTTCGGTTGATGATGTCTTGTCATATAGTTTAATTTTTCTGATTGTATCATTGTGGGGTTCTCTAATTTTGTTTTCAAATATGTAAAATGGAATTTTGAGGTTTACTATGAATTTTAATCACTTAAATAACATAATAGTGGAGAATTAATATCTCATTCCCTGGATTGATTACTTATTTGATCATTTAAAATATTTGAGTTTTCTCTTGAAGATAAAATTGTGATCAGGATATCACCATATATGTGTAAAAGAAGAGGATATTATAAAAATATCCCCTTTGTATGTCATTAAATACACTACATGTTTTTGTAAATTCCATTCAAAATCATGAATACACCATCAGTGTCTATGGGGATCACAAATTTAGTCTTCCATGAGTTATTATACTAATTCATGGTGGTGTTTATTAATGAAATAATTATTTATAATAAGTCTTACTATGAGAAAATATATTATTTACATGATATTTTTGGATATATATTCCATTAATATCCATTTTGGATGCTATGTTAGGGTTATTTTTTGGATTGTGAATTATTTTTTATGGGACATGTCATTTCGTAGAATTTTGTATCTATAAATACTTCAATGACTGAGGTGGTTATTTCATGGATAGATCCTTTTAATGTCTCATAGGTGTGGATTTTTCTCAATTTACTATGTTATTATAGGGGTTAATGACTGAATTCTCTTAAATGTACAATCCATGAAAAGTTTGACCAGGAAGGGTCACATATTTTTATGGACTAACTAATTTCAGGCTTATTTTGAATATTTGAAGAAGATATTTGTTAGTGGTCTAGTTAATCATTTTATGGGGGATGTAATTTACCTTAATATTTAATTTGATTCTTATATTCTTAGACTAGGTTGCATACTAATGTAGTAGAGATAAGTCATCTCATGTGGGATAATATAGTTACACCATCATGAATGTGACTATTCTACCCATTTTCATAATCATTATGTGGTCGTGTTCATTCTAAAACTATGGTGACACTACCTCATTAGTTGGAACTTTATGGTCATCACGGAACATATGAATATGAATTATATATTTTCTAATCATGATTTGAATTTTTGGTAGTTGTGTTGGATGGCTATCTTATAGGATAATTACTATAGTATTTCCTATACAAGAAGAAATGAAAATTTTTTATTAATATACTGAGTTATAATTTATGCAGTAATGCACTTTGATAATTAGGTTATGGTTGGTGAGTGATGGAAGATATTTCCATGAATACACGTGATACCAGATTAATTGATGATAGGGGATGTATTTATCTGATGATGGTTTATTAATACATTGAATAATTTTTGGAGTAACCTCAGCTAAAATATATATTGGTAGAGGATAAGAGAGATAACATCATCTATAGTTTCTCTCTCGAGGTATGGCTAGAGGATGATTAACATCAAGTGTCATTACAAGAAAGGATTTTCATTCCTTCTATGATGTGTGTTGTGGTTCTTCAAATGTTGAAAAGTTCACCCCTAGCAGAGCAACATATCATTGAAAAATTTTATCCGGATCTAATGAGAAAATTATCTTGGTTTTGGTTGAATAATTAATTTTCTTTCATTTTCTCTTAGTTTTTCGTTTTCTAATGTTGATGTCTAAGTATCATGTTCTGTGTGTCTTTCTTAAATAACTAGACATTCCCATATAAAATTTAGAAGGATTTTTTAGGGGGTTTGTTAATAGTTTTCCCATGTCTCATAGTGTTTATGATACTATATGTGTGGTTGCGGGCCCCTTAAAAAATTCATATATCTTAATAGAGATTAAAGATTCAAGATTAGTGTATTTTTTTCTAATGTATATTCTAGAGTCAGCGAGTATTCATGGAGTCCTAATGTTTATTTATTCATATTGCAATCCTCATTTTACTTCTAGGATTTGGGGATTTCACTACTACACCTTCACATCATAGTAGTTCCTCACTGCTTATTTCTACCGTATATTAATCGTCAGATAGATCAAACTATCAAAATATTGGAAGACATGTTTTGTTCTTGAATTCAATATTTAAGTGGGTCTTCATTGAATAACATACCCTTAGGGGAGTATTCAAAAAAAATATCACTCTACCATTTATACTTCCCCGTTAAATGAAATTTATGGATATCCTTTTTATTATTCATTATGATAGACTGAGTTTAGAGATACTACATTTCTCACAATATAATTGGGGAAATGAATAACATAGAATGTAAAAGTGAACCATTAATGAATTAAGGTAGTAAAAGTTCATAATAATTCATCTATTTATCATAGGTGAGGGATATTGTAGTTTAATATTGGATATCATGTTTTCATTAAGGTTTCCTCTCATTGTGGATAGTATATTTTTTTCAAGTGAGTATGATTTATCACAAATTTAGGTGTTGTAAAACAAGGGGATTTTCAAATTCTAATTAACACTTTATTTAATGATAAGATGGATTCATGGCATATTCTAAGTATCACACCTTAATCTTCATCATCATGATAATTTTAATGTTATTAAATGGGTCAATTTGGATATTGAGGATGATGAAATCATTGAGGAGTATCATAACGAGTGTAATGTTTGTACCCTGGTACCACATATCGGTGTCATGAGATGGTCGGTCACATGATTTCTAGAATGCCTCCACATACACCAAAGGCTTCCAACGTACAGCGAGGGTCTAATATAAATCATGGGGATATTACAACCTCTTTATTAAAGTAACACAATAGAAGAAGTAAATAACAATAGTAAAATGATATAACCAACAACCAGAAAAAACCAATATCATATGATGGCCAAAACAAAATTATTATAACAAAAAAAACATTTTATATTTCATTCATAATATGTGTCATTTTTCAAATTTAAATCAAAATTAAAGACACAATGACACTCTAAAATTGGTCCCTACACAATGTATGGTTCCCTTATACATTCCCCATCGTGACTCGTCTATCTAACATGTGGCTCATACCCTTATTCGATCCTATAATTATAACATCTATTCACCTATTGATCATGAAACACATGTAGGGTGTGAGTAAAACTCAGTAAACCACCACCAATTTTTCTAAAACTATATACAATAAATAACAGTGGATTAAATTATAAAAATAATAATGTACAATGAATAATGTAGACATTAATTATTTTTCTTTATTCATTAATTAATCATATAAACCCCTAGTCTTTTTAGGACACCCAAACCTGAAATACATACAACAGACCATACCAGAGTCTGAACTATATCACAATAACCATGTTAAAATTTATAATTTCATTTAAATTCACATCACAACAAATTAGAATCATATTCTAATTCCAAAATCATTGTTTTAGAAAAGAATTTATACCCCCCAAATGGGTATTTTGAGAATCAGTTCCTATCCAACACCACTTATCATATGTGTATTGGGAGCCTTAGTCAATGTCCCACACTCACTTTCTCATATATTTATTTGAAGCCTCATTCTGTATCCCACACCTCAATATCACATATGGTTATTTGGAGCCTCATTCCCTATCCCAAAATTTATTATCACTTATGGTTATTTGTATTCATAGTCCATGTCTCACGCTCATATACCAAAACATATCACATATATCACATATATCACTTAAACAAAGGATAATCAAAATTAAAACTCTTATCACATTTCACATAAATTAAAATTTAATTTCAACTATAAAAACAAATCATGGTTTAATTTGTTATTCACATCGAATAATATGAGTAATTCACCATTAAAAAATTTGTGCAATATTAAATTTATATAACACATTAACCCATTAATTTAAATTAAACCATCTCATAATACACATTCTCAATTAATTTAAAATCTCATTGATTAACCACTTACACAATCTCACTATCCCATTAATTCCACAATCAAAAAAATAAAATAATTAATTAATCCAATTTCACAAATTATATAATCACAAATACCAAATTAAATTTTTCAATTTTCATCTCATCTCATATTCACATGGAGAATTAATTAATTAATTCCATCATTATATAAATTAATTAATTCAATTAGATATTAAATTTAAAATGGGAAATCAAAACTCCAAAACACATACATGCAGTTGGAATTCAATACAATGTGAATTTAATTTATACCACCTACCTTAAGATCATTTGTAATTGATCTCCAATAGAAATCCTTAATTAAATAAGAACAAACAATATCATGATGGAGAAATAGATCTAGATCCAAAACCAAGATACAAGATCAAAATAATAATGATCCATCAATCTTAGATCTAGATTCATCAAAAAATTAAGGAAATCCAACACCATTTATCATGAATGAGATATTGTAGAGAATGAAAACCTAATTTAGAAGAACCCACCTACCTAGAATGGTCCAGATTCATCAATCCGACCTTTTATTTAAATATAAAATTACTATGGAGCCTTATAAATTTGGTTCAAAAGCCTTAAATACTATGTGGGATTAGTTTGGTTTGAGTTTGGTTAACTTAGGTTGAAGGACTAGGGGTTCAAGAATTTTTAATCTAAATTTTTTGGGATTAAATTTCCACGCCCCCGATTTCTTTCTTAGAGCCAATCGTTTTCCATAATCGTGTTCCAAACTATGTGACTCTCACAAAATGTCACATGATTACTACTAATGGGGTACATATTTTTTCATACCATGTTCTAACCATTCAATAACCTTATTCTGGTGGTTTCATGGTTTGCTGGAGCATGGTGCACTAGTTGGATGAATTGTTCGCCAATTGTGAACTACCCAAAATCCATAAAAAACATAAAATTTTTATCTAAACATACTCAAGATAAAACCCAAATATATTATACAGAAAAAATTCAAAAGACTACCTGAAAAAAAATATTGATATATATCCCTATATTTTTAGGATCATACAATCTTCCAACCTTATAACAAATCATCTTCGATTTTTACCTCATTGAATCTCTATGATTGAATGGTTAATTGACCAATACATTGAGCCTATATAACCATTTATATCTCCCTATTTTCTGATTGAAGTAGCCTATATTTCCACAACCCACAATATATCAACATGTTCTTTACCAGCAACACTTTCTCACCATGATCCACCCCACATATCATATGCACCTTAAATGACACATCAGAGTTACGATCAACATCATCCACATTTTTCACATGGAAAGGGTTATGTTGATAAGATTGAATATGTGACACATCAATGAAATCATGAATAGAAGTATACCACTATAGATGATCAAATCAGTAGGCCATATTTCCGATACTCTCAACAACCTCAAACAATCCAAAAAATTTGGGTGCCAACTATCCCTATCTTGGAATATTACGATGACCAAAACTAGGTGAAACCTAAAAGAAAACACGATAACACTATGTAAAATATTGGGTTCTTCGATGAATATTGGCATATCAATTTTATCTACTCAATGATTTAGCCATATTCTCCAGAATCTGTTGATCTTGCTCTGATGTCTTCTACACAGTACTCAATCCTAGAAACTCTAACCCAAATTCTTCTATCTAATATAGAATAAATTCACATGGAAAAGAATAAATATCCTCATATATTGCAATTTTTATAGTTTTCTAATAGATTTTGTTATAGGAAAACTCCATCAACTCTAGGTTCTTTTCCCAAGACACCATCAATGTATAAAACGTAGGCCCAAATCATGTCCTCGATAACATAGATAATGCATTCTGAATACCCATTTGTATGTTGGTAGAAGGATGTACTCAGTTAAACATGTGTGAAAAACACCTTTTGAATTCCCTTTCATAAATATGATATAAAATGTTAGTTATAGTCTGAAAAAATTATCCATGGAGCCACATGCATATAGACTATCCATTGAAAAAACATATCTTCCAACCAATCCATTGAGAATGTTTCTCGTATAGGTATGAAATTATCTACATTCATCGGTCCATCCAAAATCACCCAATTAGTTTCTTTCTTTTGAGTATTCCTTACAATAACCACCACAATTTCCATTATAACTTCATAACATTTCCATTCCAGAATGGGTAACAGATATTGTAAACTACCCAGTCATTGATTATTATCCTTCACTTATTAGAAGGTGTAACATCATTTCAAGAACCTTATCAATTACTTCTTCATGCCTGTACACGGATACTATCTATATAGTTCATAGAATATTTGGTAAATCCAAGACGTACTACCCACATTGAGGCATGAAATTTATGCAATAAATTTTTTCATGTATTCATAGGTACAACAATACAATTCGAGGCATTAATGATTTGATCCTCATATATGATCCAATCAGAAGGTTATTCCCCATCGTTAAGGATTTCCTTCAATGAAAAAACATTCAATATACTCATACTGACTGTATCTAATTCTGATAAAAAATTTATACTCCATTAAAAATGATATTATAGTTATTTTCTCTTGACCCTCTTGATTCACAACATTCATTTCATCTAGTAAATTCATCTTCTTTCTCGCCTCCATAGACTAATAAATAACCTACGTATGAGATTTCCATCTAAAGTGTTAGAAAAAATATTTCCATTCACAAGAATATAGGCTAGATCAAAATAAAATGAAATAATATACTTAACCCATATCTACTACCATATATTCATATCTCATTGTGAAAAGATATAATTTATGATCTTGTGATCGGTATAGATAGTAACCTTTTCTCCCAAAATAACATGCCACCAACACTTTCATGAATAAAACAATATGGGTAATTTAAGATCACACATAGGGTAGTCCCATTAATGATTCCTCAACTTCCATAACCCATATGGAACAACTCAATCTCTCTATATCAACCCTTCTCCAGGAATGATCTTAGAATCCTAACAAAACATGATATATTTCCCACTATGATTGGGTAAAAACAATATTGGCATTGTATTCAAACACTTGTTCAACTCATGGAAGGAATTTTCACATTTAAACGAACATTATAACATTATACCATTCTTATTCAATCCTTAATGTGGTGTTTCCAAATAGGAAAAGTCCCAGATAAAACTTCGATAATAACTAGTTAACATTATAAAGCTACATATATCGAAAAAATTATTGGGATGATTCTAAGAAAACACTTCCTGAAACTCATTTGGGTCCAGTGATATACCTTTCTATAATATGATGTGACTCAAAAAGGGTACTTCATCAATATATAATTTACATTTAGATATACTGGAGTATAGTTGATGATCTATGATTTTACTATGGACGATTTCTATATATTGGTAATAAAAATAATGAGTCTTAAAGTACACCAAGATGTCATCTGAAAATATAATCACAAAATAATCTACGTATGGGTGGAAGATTTTGTTCATCATGGCTATAAAAACTACAAGACCATTTTTCAACACAAAAAAAAAACAACACAATGAACTCATAATGTTCTTACTTGCTTCTAAAACTAGTCCAAGGTATGTTAGAAGTTTAAAATATGAACTGATGATACCCTGATCTCAATTTGATCTTGAAGGAAACCCAATCTCCCCTAAAATTTTCAAATAGATCATTGATATGTGGAAGAGAATATTGGTTCTTCACTTTTATATGGATCAACTTCTGATAATCAACCCTTACGAAAAGATCCCAATCAACATTCTTAGCAAACAAAACTGGTGAAACCTAATGAGTTGTACTCAAATAGAAAAAACCCTTTATCCATAAACTCTTCTTGTTGAGTACTAAGAAATTTTATCTATGTTGGTGTCATTATGTATGGTTGAATAGAAATTGTCCCATACATCTATATGAGATCAATTATAAACTCCACATCTATCTCAGGAGGCATCCCTAAGAAGTCCATATGAATAATGTCCTAGAACATATCCACTATGGTGGGGAATACATCATGAGTTCCACCCCAATCATCCAGAAAAAGGATTGCAACCTAGGCAGTGATCTCCCCCAAACGATGATTAATTGTCCCTAAATAGATATCTTGGATGCCACACTCTCCACGGTGTACATAGTTATCACCCTTAAGTTATGTAAAATTCACTCTCCTTTATTAGAAATCAATGTGGTATTGGTATAAATCTAACTAGTCCATACCCATAATTAGGATGAAACCTGACATATCCAAAATGTAAAGATCCAAAAAGAAAATAAAACTCCCCAACATCGAGAGAACACCCATTTTATTAATTGATGTATCTTGATCATACTTCTAACAGATTATCTATTTTACTTTCCCTCTCATAAACCACACTACCCTGATCAGAGTACTCACACGATATGAAAATATAAAATAATTAGAGGCATCGATATAAAATAAGTCACTTGAAAGTGTAGAAGCTGTAAGAATTGAACCTCTAACTATCGATGGTCCAGCCATTAAATCCATAAGTGTGGGATGAAATGTATGAAATTATCATTCCTCTATTCTATATAATGAACTCATAATCCCCATAGATACACAACTCATTAAATATGAGTTCTCTTTCCTAGAGGGACCATGTTTATTACCTCTGTCATCATGACCATTAGAACTAAAACTACCAGAATGATTCAATACAAAAGACCCCCTTCCCACACTCTGATTCTACCTATCACATCTATCATTACTCATATTTTATAGGTTCCTGAAAACCCTATATAGCTATCTCATCCTTCAACAATATCAGCACTCTAATGGTGGATAGGGTCACTATTTACTAAAGTGACCTAAACTACCACATTGGTGATATGTCGCCCAAGTAATGTCTTGTGTAACTGATCCTTCCCATTTCCCACTATTATTTCCTATTTTCTAGTCAACATACTAATAATTATGATTCCTGATCATTGAAGTAAATTTAATTTTATTGCCTTATTTATAAATATTGAAATCCATCTTTAAATTTTTTTTCTTCCCACATTTCTAGATGGTTTTAAAAGGACCAGCTAATAAACCCTAAATCCTCTCACAATACGTGTATTCTGATAAACATACATATAATGAGGTGACCTACCACTCCCATCATTATTATGATTACTAAAATAATTTTACTGAACTTACATTCAACAATGTTATTCATTTAGAAATGTATTATTGGTATCATCAAATATTGTATCTTCATCTCCACTAGATTATCAAACTATAGTAATTATAGCATCCCAACTCTCTGAAAGTGAATAAAAAAAAGAAATTCCAATGCATCATTATCCAAAGTTACCTTTTATTAATGGATTAAACTATGAATCATGTCATATTCATTCACATGGACTTTCTATAGTCATGATTCTAATAACCACAAACCAAACACCCATCATACTATGAAAACCATGATCAAGGCTATAATTTTTTTATACATGTCTTACAAATCCTTTTGAACATATATCATAGTCTTTTGATCCTAAATTAAAAATTTCACATTTCATTCCATACACATTCCATCCATCTTCATGTCCTTTTTAAAATTTTCCATTTACCATTTTCTATCAGCATTGGCCTTACCCACAACAAGGGAACATATAGGCCCTCCTGCGTTAGAAAATCATCAGTCCACATTCACTGGATGAGAAAATCCATTCCATTTAGTTTCTCAATTAAAATATTCCCTTCACCTGATAACATTCGTGGGCTACTACTGGTCTGAAAAAACATGATATACTAAACATCCTTTGATAACACTTTTGGGGAAAAAAATTTGATCATGATATACTAATCCCATATATTATGGGTAGACATCGAATGTATGATCATATAATCCATAAAATATTTACATGTAGATCAACACTATTTTAATCCTAAACATGTATAACTCTATTACTCTTTAACTTAGTGTACCATTAGTTGGAAGTTACTACACCCTATCTACCATAAAAATTTTACCTCACCCAAACCATAGTAGAAAATGAAAATGCAATATGAGAAACAAGAAATATAAATACAAGAAATAGAATTAATTAAATAAGAAATGAAAAAGATTATATTTAAATTGATTCATAGTTTTTCTTACACGCATATAAAGAACCACTTTGATTTATTTATATTAATTAAAATTAAAAAAAATTACAATAATGTGATGAACCAAAACTATATAATCATTATAGATTGATTCAAAATCATTCAAATTCATGTATACTATCCATTTGTTAGATTCATAATTCAGTAAAATTATAAAAAAACATTATTATTTCCACACTTCCTTTTATAGAATACTTCAATCAGTTTTCTAGTTTACTCTAACTCCTGATGTTCATAGAGATTAATATATTTTGAATGTTTTTTGAAATCACCCATAACATTATTGACCTCAACCACATCCCATGTACATACTTCTATATTATTCATTCCATGTAATTCCATATAGATGGTTTTATTATATATGGGACTTCCATTAATGGATTCAGATTTATAATCATTTGATGGACCAACTACCGCTGGATAAATGAACCCCCACTAACAACAAAATATTCCTAGACATCATCCACTGATTGAATTTGATCCATGTAAATACAATAAATGAACATATATGTTTATAAACATATTTTTCATCAGAACAAATACTCACATATCATGTAACTCATGGTATATTCGATGAAGTATTTGCTGGTCACTATGAACATTTATCCAATGTCATCCCAAAAGGTGTATCAATAGGGGGTCATGATGGAGTGATGTCAATGAATGATGGCTAAGAGATATGATATAGTTATGTATATAAATTGGTGAGTTTTTTATTGGTTTCTAGGAAATAATCCTAACATAAATGTAGTATATGGTATAAATAAGGGAGACCAACATAGACATGGAAATTTAGGGCCCCTATGATTTGATGCAACAGAATTAATTTTACCAAATATATTAAGTAAAATAATTTTTTGTTTTCTAGAGATGGTATGTAAGTATTATTAATCATGATTATATGTTCCTATAATTGATTTTGGTTAGAAAATATGAAATAGGATATAAAATAATTACTAAATAAATCTTAAAATGTTTCTATAACCATCTTTGGGATTCTATAAAATTAATCTTTTTTAGGGTTAGAGGTTGATGTACTGATCAGGATTACGTCAAATATATTTAGTAGGATATTATTGTAGAATTAGGTAGAGATTTGGTTGATAAAAATTAGACTTATAGGAGGAAACTATAATATTTTTAGAATAACAGTCTGTGTAGGTATACGAATTCTATTCTTTATTTAGAGACTAAGGGTTAACTATATGAGGTGGATATTTCTTTCATAGGAGGAGAAAAGTGATTTATTGGATATAATGATGAATCAAAGAGCGTCTCAAAATTAGTTGTTATTATTTACTAGGTGTGGATTGGATTCAAGCATTTTATGGTAAAAGTTTCTAGAGAAGTTCTTGGATGGGTTTGTCTCATTAAACGTGAAGGAATATTTCTAGTTGGATATTCTTACCCATGGATAGGGAATTTATAGAATTAGGGATTATAAATTTTAGTATTGAATCCTCTTGCGTCATACATCATATCTTCTACCAAGTTTGGGGACTTGGAAAATGAATTTTTATGGTAGATCTACCTCATGAGATCTAATTATAATTTCAATTTTTTTGTGGAGAATTTTATTCAATGTGATGTTGAAGTTAGAGGTTATTGGTTGTATTTAAGATAGAACCATATAATCATGGGAGGAGAGTCATTGAAACTCTATATAGTGAAGATCTATATCTATAGATTCAGAGTTTTTAGGATATAAGAGTTTCCAAAATATCAGGGATTGGTTCAAACCCTCTCTATCTACTTTCAATAGGCTTGTGTATCTCAATCCTATGGAAAATTATTGCATTTTTTAATTTTCATATGGTGGTCATGGAAATTCGAGGTGTTAGTGATTGTAATTTCTTAGTACTTCTTTTTGGGATGGTGGACCACTCCAGGCCCAACCATTATAGCAGAACCCTCCAAGGAAGAAGTAGTAGGGTACCCCATTTTATGATCAGTATATAAGGGATCAGGTAGGTATAGGATAGCCCCATGTTTATCCATATCCTCAAAAAAAAGTGTAATACTGAGGAAGATTTTTCTATTATGGCCAAAGATGTCATGGGAATGGCTGATATTAGATAAAATCATTGTAGTCACCAGTTTTAAGTGAGCATATATTCATGTGTGGTATCATTTTTTTTGTATTATAACTTATAAAATGATATATTTTATTGTAGATATATTAACACCTTTATCTCACCTACTGTAGTCCATGCTTCAGGTATAGTGGTAGGGAGGCTTCCATGGCCATTGGCATTGACCATATCAATTAGATATTAATCTAGTTTGTATTATTTTTTTAAATATTGAAATTTTTTTAAGGTTTCACAGATCATGGGGTGACATAATTTATTTATAAATACATTCATACAACATAATTCTTAATATGAACCGGGAATATTCATTATATGATATCAAAGATTTATTTAAGAGATGTTTTATTCAATATGATGTCGATGCAGGTTCTATCAATATTATTAGAAATCAAGACTATTATATGGGATGAAGGAATGGCGAGTCCATATCCCCATTTATGGTCACGTTTATGCCGATTTTATTAATGTTTATAGTCGTATTATCCCCTATTATAGCAATAGTTTTATGATGTATTCCCAGAATATGGTGTGACACTTCACCTTGAGGATAGATCAATTTTCGGAATGAGATAAATCTATGATTATCCTCGATATTGTTATATCCTTAGAGAGTGTTTCCTTCTATGATGTGATAGTTATCATTTTCAGTTGATGATATATTGTTTTATTATTTTATTTAGCTGAGTGTATCTTTTTGGGGAGCTCTAATTTTGTTTTCAAAGAATTAAAATGAAATTTTGAGGTTTATTGTCAATTAACATCACTTAAATAAAGTGAAAGTAATGAACTAATATCTCATTATATGGATTGATGAATTTTTTTATCATCTGAATGGTTTTAGTTTGTTCTTGAAGATAAAATTGTGATCAGGATATCACCATATATGGGTAAAAGAAGAGGATATTCTAAAAATATCCCCTTTAGATGTTATTAAATACGCTACAATTTTATGTAAATTTCTTTCAGAATAATGAATGCACCATTAGTGTTTAGGGGGATCACAAATTTAGTCATCAATTAGTCATTATAGTAGTTAATAGTGGTGTTAATTAATGAGATCCTTATTTATAATAAGTCTTACAAGGATAAAATTGTGCATTTACAGGCTATTTTGGGATATATTTTCCATTATGAGCTATTCGGGAAGCTGTATCTGTGTTATTTTTATTATTGTGAAGTCTTTTTATGGGCCATATCATATCCTAGAATCTTGTATCTATAAATCCTTTGATGGTCGAGGTGGTTATTTAATGGATAGTTCACATGACTGATTCATAGGTGTGTATTATTCTCAATTTACTATGTTATTATAGGGGTTAATGACTGAATTCAATTGAATGTATTATCCTTGAATATTTTGACAAAGAAGGCTCACATATTTTTATGAACTAACCAATTTCATGATTATTGTGAATATTTGATGAAGTTATTATTTAATTCTATAGTTCATTAATTTCCGGGGGAAGGGATTTACATTAATGTTTAATTTGTTACTTCTAATCTTAGACTAGGTTTTATACTAATGTAGTAGACAGAGGTCATCTCATGTGGGAAAATGTAGTTACAGACTCATGGATGTAACCATTCTACTAATTATCATAAAATTTATGTGGTAGTGTTCATTCTACATCTATGGTGACTGACCTCATTAGTGGGAACTTTATGGTCTTTAATAACCATATGAGTATGAATTATATCTTTTCTAATCATGATTTGAATTTTGGGTAGTGGTGGTGGGTGGAAAAATTGTAGGATTATTACAATGCTATTTTCTATTCACCAAGAAATGGAAATTTTTTATTAATGCACTGAGTTAGAATTTATACAGTAATGCGCTTTGAAAATTAGGGTATGGTTGGTGAGTGATGGAGGAGATTTCCATGAATACATATGATATGGGATTCAGTGATGATATGGGATGTATTTATCATATGATGGTGTATTCAGAAATGGTATAATAGTTGGAGGAACCTTATATAGGAGATCTATAGGTAGAGGTTTTGAGAGACAATATCATCTATAGTTTTCCTCCTAAGGGATGACCAGAGTATGATTAACATCAAGTGATATTAAAAGGAAGGATTTTTATTCATTATATAATGTATGATGTGGTTCTTCATATGTTGTAATGTTCACCCCTAGTAAAGCATCATACCATTGAAAATTTTTATTAGGAACCAAGGGGACAATTATTGTGATTTTGGTGAATCATTCATTTTCTATCTTTTTCTCTTAGTTTTTTTCTAATGTTGATGTCTAAGCATCATGTTTTGGGTTGATGGATTCGATAACTAAATGTTCCCAAGTAGGTGATATAGGTATTCTTAATGGGTTTTGTCAATTGTTTTCCCAACTCTCATGGTGTTTATGATGTTATATGGGTGGTTGTGGACCCCTTAACAAATTCATATATCTTCATAGAGATTATAGAGTCAATATTAGTGGATTTTCAATTACTGAAGTATCATCCCGAGTCCACACGGCTTCATGGAGTTCTTAAGTTGATCAATTGTTATTTCTATCCTAATTTTACTTTTGGATTTATAGATTTCAATTCTTTTCCTTCACCTCTCTATTGTTCCTCAGTGCTTATTTTCATCCGCATATTTATGGTTAGATAGATCAAACTATCAAAATATTAGAAGACATATTGTGTTCATGAATTCAATATTTAAAAGGTTATTCTTTTAAGAACATACCATTTGTGATGTTTTCATAAAAAATATCACTCTACCATTCATACATCCCCATTAAAAGAATTATATGTATATCTGTTTTTTATTGATTATGATGGACTGAGTTCAGAGATCCTACATTTCTCAGAATATAATTGGTGAAATGTATAACATATAATGTAAAAGTGAACCATTAGAATCAAGGTAGTACAAGTTCATAAAAAAAATTTATATTGATCATAGGAGGAGTCTATTTTAGTTCAACATTGGATATCATGTGTTCTTGAAGGTGTCATCTCATTGTGGATAGTAAAATTTTGTTCAAGAGAGTATGATTTATCACTAATTTAGGTGTTGGAAAATATTTGAGTCTTCAAATTCTAATTAACACATTATATAAAGATAACATGGATTCATGAAATATTCTATGTATCACAACATTATCGTCATCGTCATGATAAATTTAATGTTATTAAATTGGTCGATTTGGATATTGAGGATGATGAAACCGTTGAGGAGTATCATAATAAGTGTAATGTTTGTACCCAGGTACCACATATCGGTGCCGTGAGATAGTCGGTCACATGAATTCTAGCATGCGTCCACACACACCAAAGGTCACCAACTTGCAGTGAGGGTCTAATAATAATCATAGAGAGGTTATACCCTATTTATTAAAGTAACACAATAGTAAAAGTAAAAAACAATCGAAAACTGATATAACAAACAACCAGAAAAAACCAGTATCACATGATGGCCAAAACATGAATATTATAACCAAAGATAAAAATTATATATTTAATTCCTAATATGTTTCAAGTGTCAAATGTAAATCCAAATTAAATCCATAATTACAGTACAAAATTGGTCCCTACACGTTGTTTGGTTCCCTTATCCATGCTCCATCTTGACTCTACTATATAACATGGGACTTATACCCTTATTCCATCATAAAATTATAACTTTTCTTCTATTTTTGATTAGGAAACCCAAGTAGGGTATGATTACAACTCAGTATTCCACAACCCATTTTGTCTAAAACAATATACAATAAATAACAGTGTATTAAATTTTGTAAATAATAATGTACAATTCATAAAGTAGACATTTTTTATGATTCATTATTCACTAATTAACCAAATAAACCCCTAGTCTCTATAGGATGCACAAACCTGAAATACCTACATTGGTCCATACCATATTCTAAACCATATCACGATACCCTGGTTGACATTTATCATTTCCATTAAAATCATATCACAACCAATTATAACTGTAGTCAAATTCCAAAATCATTGGTTTAGAACATAATTCCACCCCCTTCTGTTTTTGGAGAATCGGTCCATATCCCACAACACTTATCATATAAGTATTTGGAGACTCAGTCTATGTCCCACACTCACTTTCTCATATATTTAGTTGAACCCTCATTCCCTATCCCACACCTCAATATCACATATGGTTATTTGGAGCTTCCCTCCCTGTCCCAAAATTTCTTATCCCATTTGGTTATTTGGATTCATAGTTCATGTCTCACACTCATATACCAAACAATCTCACATATATAACATATATCACATAAATAAAGGATAATCAAAATTAAAAATATTATCACATTTCACATCAATTAATACACTATTTCAACTATAAAAACATATCATGGTTTAATACTTTAATCACATGGAATAATATGAGCAATTCACCATTAGAAAATTTGTGCAATAATCAATTAATATAATGCATTAACCAATTAAGTTCAATTAAACCATCTCATAATATACATTCTCAATTAAATAAAAATTTCATTGATTAACCAATTACATGATCTCACTTTCCAATTAATTCCATAATAAAAAAATATAGTAACTAATTAATCCAATTTCACGAATTATATTATCACAAATACCAAATTAAATTTTCATAAGTTCATCTCATCTAATATACACATAGAGAAAGACATAATTAATTCCATGATTCTATAAATTAATTAATTAATTAATTCAGTTAGTGATTAAATTTTCAAATGGGAAATCAAAACACTACAATACATACATGCAGTTGAAATTCAAGACTATGTGAATTGAATATAGACCACCTACCGTAATATCATTGATGATTGATCACCAATATATGTCCTCTAATGAATAATAACAACCAATATCATGATAAAGAACGATATCAAGATCAAAAACCTAGATAAAAGATCAAGATAATAATGATTCATCAAACCTAGATCTAGATTCATCACCAAATGGAAGAAAACCAACCCCATTTATCCTGAAAGAATGATGGTAGAGAAAGGAATCCTAATTGAGAAGAACCCTCATACCCATAAAGTTTCAGATTCAACAATCCAACCTTTTATTAATAAATAACATTACTATGGATACTTACGAATTTGTTTGTAACCTTCAAGAATATGAAGGATATGTTATGGGAGAGTTTGGTTAATTGTGGGTGAAGTCCTAGGGGTTCATGAATATATAATCTAATTTTTAGGGTTTTAAATTTCCACAGACATGATTTCCCTCTTGGAGCCCATGGTTTTCCCTAATTGTGTGCCTTACTATGAACCTCCCCCAAAAGGTCACATGATTACAACTTATTGGGAACATAATATTCCATACCATGTGTTAACCATTCAATACCTTTATTCTGGGGGTTTCATAGTTTGATGGAGTAGGGTCCACTGGTTGAAAAAACTGTCTGCCAACCGTGAACTACCCAAAATCCATAAAAACATCAAAATTTCATCAAAACACAATAATGAAAAAACCCAAATATAGGATACCCAAAAAAAATAAAAAGGCTACCTAAAAACAAGATCGAGAGGTCTCTATAGAAGTTCAGGATTTTACAATCCTCCCACCTTATAAAAAATCATCTTCTATTTCTACCTCATTAAATCTCTACGATTATGCGGTTAATAGATAATTCCACTGAGCCTGTATATCCATTTATATCTTCCAATTTTCTACATCAAAAATCCCATGTTTCTACAACACACAATCTATCAACATGGTCTTCACCAGCAATACTTCCTCACTGTGATCCACCTCACATATCTGATTCTCTTTAAAGTACACATTAGAGTTAAAATAAACATAATCCAAATTGATCACATGAAATGGGTTAGGTTGATAACATTTATTATATGACACATGAAAGAAATCATGAATATAATTATATCGCTATAGATGATCTAATCAGTAGGCCAACATCCCGATTCTTTCAACAACCTCAATCATTCCAAAACAAAATGTGTGCCAACTTTCCATATCTACAAATCTTACAGTGACCCAACCTAGGTGACACCTGAAAGAAAACATGATCACCTATATATAAAATATTGGGTTCTTCGATGACTATCATCATACCAATTTTATCTACTCTAGGATGTAGACATATTTTTTGAAATCAATTGATCCTGCTCGGATGTCTTCTACACAATACTCAATCCTAGAAACTCTCACTCACATTCCTCTATGCAATATAGAGGAAATCCACATGGCCTACAATAAATAGTATCATATGTTTAAATTTTTATAGTTTTATAATTTCATATGTTATAGGAAATCTCCATTATCTCTAGTTTCTTTTCCGAAGACACCATCAATGTGCATAACACATGCCCAAATCATGTCCTCAATAACATTGATATTACATTCTGACTACCCATCTGTATGTTAGTAGAAGGTTGTACTCATTTAAACCTGTGTACCAAACACCTTTTGAAATCCCTTCCATAAATATGAAGTAAAACTTCAGTTATAGTCTGAAAAAATACACCATGGAACCACATGCATACGTACTATCTATTGGACAAACATATCTCCCAACCAATCCATTAAGAGATTTTCTCATATAGGTAAGAAATTATCTAAATTCATGGGTCCTTAAAAAATAACCCAAATAGTTTCATTCTTTTAGGATTACATAGGATACCCACCAAAACTTCCATGGTAACTTTATAGCAATTCCATTCTGAAATGGGTGAATGATATTGTAAACTACCATGTCGTTGATACATAAAATTCACATATTTAAAGGTGTATCATCATTTCTCGAACCTTGTCAACTCCTTTTTCATGCCTATACACTGATACCATCGATATATTTTATAGAATAATTGGTCAATCCAAGATGTACTACCCACATTGAGGAATTAAATTTATTCATCAAATCCTCTCATAATTTTATATGTAAAAAAATACAATTCGAGACATTAATGAACTGATCCTCATCTATAATCCAATCAGAAGGTTATTCTCAATATTTATGGATTTACCGCAATGAAAAAAAAATTATATCCTCATACAGAATGTATATAATCCAGATCAATATTTTATACTACATTAAAAATGTTATTATAGTTATTTTCTCTTGACGCTCATAATCCGCAACAATCATTTCATCTAGTAAGTTCCTCATCTTTACATCTTCCTTAGATTCCTGAATTATTTGGGTTTGGGTTTTCCTTCTTAAATTGTTAGAAACAATTTTTCCTTTCCCATAAATATAGGATAGATAAAAATAAAATGAAATTATATACTTAACCCATCTATGCTTCCATATAATCAAATCTCGTTTTGAAAAGATATAATTTATGATCTTGTGATCGGCATAGATAGTAACCTTTTCACCCAAAATATCATGCTTCCAACACTTCAAAGAATAAAATATTATGCATAATTCGAGTTCATAAATAGGGTATTCCATTTCATTAATCCTCAACTACCATAACCCATATGGAACAACTCAGTATCCCTCCATCAACACTTCTCCAAGCCTAATCCTAGAAGAATCACAAAACATGGTAACTTCTCACTATTCATGGGTAAAAAAATAGTTTCATTGTATTCAAACACTTATTCAACTCATGGATGTTTTTTTCATAGTCAATAGAACATTATAACATTATCCCATTCTGATTCAATCCTAAAAGTGGTGTTTCCAAATAAGAAAATTCCTAGATTAACATTTTATAATAACTAGATAACCCTATAATGCTATAGATAACAAAAACATTATTGGGATGATTCTATGAAACCACTTCTTGAACCTTATTTGGGTCCATTAATATCCCTTCCTCTTAGATGATGTTACTCAACAATTATATATGATCAATATATAATTTACATTTAGATATCTTGGAGTATAGTTGATGCTATCTAGGTGTACGTTGGATGATACCAATATATTGGTAATAATAATCCTGAGTCTTTGAGTACACCAAGATGTCAAACAAAAATGTAACCACAAACTAATCCCGGTATGGGTGGAAGATTCTATTCATCACGGCCATAAACACGGCAAGATCGTTTGTCAACCCAAAAAGCATCACACATAACTTATAAAGTATGTACCATCTTCTAAATTTTGTCTACGGTATGTAAAAAGGTTGAAATATGAACTGATGATACCCTCATCTTAATTTGATCTTGAAGGAAACATAATCTCTCGTCAACAGTTTAAATATATCATTGATAGATGCAAGAGAATATTATTTCTTCACTTTTATCAGGATCAACTTTTGATAATTAAATCATAAAAATAGATCCTCATCAACATTCTTAGCAAACAAAACTTGTGAACCGTAAAGATATGTACTCATACAAAAAAACACCTTATCCATAAACTTTTCAAGTTGAGTATTAATAAATTTAATCTATGTTGGTGTCATATAGTTTGTTGGAATAGAAATTAGATCATCCATAAACATGAGATCAATTATAAACTCCACATCTATCAAGGGTGGCACCACTAAGAATTCCTTAAAAATTATGTCCTAGAATATATCCACTTTGGTGGGGAATACATCATGATTTTCACCCCCCATCATCCAACAAAATTTTTTCAACCTTGGTAGTGAGCCCCCCCAATTAATGATTAATTGTCCCTACTTAGTTATCTTAGATGCCAGACTCTCCATTGTTTACATAGTTATAACGCTTAAGATATGTAAATGTCATTCTACTTTAGTAGAAATTAATGTGGTATCGGCATAATACTAACAAGTACATAACCATAATTAGGTTTAAACCTAACATATCCAGTATGTAAATATCAAAAAAAAAATATTCCCCAACATTGAGAGAATACCCATTTTATAAATAGATGTCTATTGATCATACTTCTATATGATTACGTATCTTAATAACCCCACTCAAAACCACACTGGCCAGATCAAAGAATTCACATGTTATGAAAATATAAAATAATTAGAGGCACCGAAATAAAATATGGCACTTGAAAGTGTATAATCCATAATAATAGTACCTCTAACTATGGATGGTCTAGCCATGAAATCCATAAGTGTGGGCTGAAAAATATGAAATTACCATGCCTCTCTTCTATATTTTGCAGTATCAATCCCCATTGCTACACCACTCTACTGATATGAGTTCTCTTTCCCAGATGAACCATGTTTATTACCTCTTTCATCAAGACTAGTATAACTAAAACATCCATAATGATACAATATAGAAGATCCCCTTCCCACACTCTGATTCTACATATCACCACTATCATTACTCATCTGTTATAGGTTCCTGCAAAAAATATATCACTATTTCATCCTTCCAAAATATCATCACTCTAATGGTGTTCAGGTTCACTGTATACTAAAGTGACCTAAACTACCACATTGGTGATAGGTCACCCAAGTATAGCCTTATATAACAAATCCTTCCCCTTTCCCACTATTATTTCCAACTTTATATTGAACATACTCATAATGATGCTTCATACTCTTTGAATTCATAGCTATTTACTATTCAGAAGAAACATTCTTTCATACATTAGAAGCCTCCTTCAGGTTCCCTACAAATAGAAGATTTTGATCTTCCACAACAAATAACTTTTTCAGCCAAATGATATTAACTGGGGACTTAATCTCACATATAATTTATTCCTATAAATTAATTTCCATATTTGTCTCATCCCCTTCTAGAGCTAAAGCAATTTGTTGAAAGTCAGTAAAGTGACCAAAAGAGTCCAACATGGGAATACTACCATGAGTCAACAAAATGAACTTAGATTACCTATCCTATCTCGGTTTCTCTAGATAAATGTCCTCCATGAACATTTTCGATCATTCCTTACCATTCCCTCATCCTATCCAATCCAATCATATGCATCCCACCAATATTATCTTGATTCTTATAGCATGTATGTAGCCGAAATGACCCTATTCTCATCACGAGTAACTAAATGGTCATGTTTTATACAGATAGAATAGATCCAAAGCTTTTTTTTCAGGCCCACCCTCTCTAGTAAAAGTCCAAGGGTGCTATAAATGAATCTCATGTGTAAAGTCAGAAATAATCTTCACTACCCACTCTGAGTATCACTCCAATAATTACATGAAAAATTTAATGATCTCTTAGAAACACACTTTGAATCCTTCACCTAGAACTCTTGGTGCCTTAGGTAACACAATTGGATGACCATTTCCATCCATAACTTCCATACATCCTATCAAAAATAATAGTCATGGAGGAATATCTATAAAATTATGAATAGACATCTTAGGAAACATTTCACATTATTAACATAAGATTTGATGAGAGATTCAAAAATGTCCATAACATGTCATCCCCCATTTTTTCCACTACACATTCAAAACCAAGGTGATATCACTACATATGACCATACTAATTATATTTCTTGGTTTAAAAAATATTTAACTCATTCTAATAATTCATGTTTATAATTATACACCCATTTATTTACATTATTCATCCTTTTAAAACATTCAACAAATAATAGAAACCATTTTAATTTCAATTACACGGGTGAGGAATTGTGTTTTATTTCTACCATCATATTCAAAACCCTATTTTTCTAATGTCTGCCTAAAATGGTACATGTTAGAATAAATCATGGTTTCATATAATTATGTATGCCTACTCAATTCTCATTCAATACCGATCCATGAGTAAAATATCAGAAAATGTCCAAAATAAAGACCACATTCCATAACAAGTTCATCACTCTAGGTGAAATAACACCCAAATATAAGAATAGATACCAATAAAAATAATCCCACACCGGGTACTTGTATTTTACCTTGTACATGGGTTGGATACTACCACATATGAAATTTTTTTCAAGGCCCAACTATTATTAGTATCCTTTATACCTTTCCCATATAATAAGACAAAATAAAAGAAATGAAAACTCTATTGTGATACATCTTTGTAACATCCTGACCTCAGTTCCATATATTGGGAAACTAAGATGGTCAGTCACATGACATCAGGCACGCTGTACCATATGCTAAATGTGACCGACTAGCAGTAAGGGTCTAATATCAATCATAGGGAGACTATACCTTGTTTTTCAAAGCAACACGATAACAGAAGTAAATAACCATAGAAAAAATATATAAAAATTAACCATACCAAAGCAGTATCACATTAAGACCAATCAAGAATACAATATCCAAAACTAAATGGTATATTTTTTATACCAAATATGTTCCAAGTTTATAATGAAAAACCAAATGAAAGGCACACCAACACTCCCAAATGGATCCTAAAAGCATGTCTAATTCCCTCATCCATGCTCCATCCCAACTCAACTATATAATATGGGGCTCTTAACATTATTCTATCCAATATGCAAGATGTTTTTTCTAGTACTGATTATGTATCCCATTTATGGTGTTAGTACCACTCTATAGGCTAGTACCAACCGTGACCATAATAATATTCAGTCAATAATTTTGTATTTAGATGATTAAATAGTAAATTACAATTCATAATGTAAATGAGTATGACATTTCATTATTCTTTAATTAACTATACAAACCACCAGGTTCCCAAGGACTTCAAATCCTTCAATACATGTGTTACCCTGTTCAAGAGTCTAAAACATATCACAATACCCTGGTTATCATTTATCATTTCATTTAAAATCGTATCTTGAAAATTGAAACTATAGTCTAATTCTAACTCATGGGAGTAGAATGTCGTTTCTAACTACCAGTGGGTATTTGAAGAATCAGTCTTTATCCCACACATCCTTCTACATAGGTATTTATAGCCTTAGTACCTACCCACACTCACATTATCATATAATAATTTGGATCCTCAGTCTCTATCTCACACCTCAATATAACATATTGGAATTTGGAGCCTCATTTCTTATGCCAAACTCATTTATAACATATGGTTATTTGGATCCTTATTCTATCTCCCACACTTTTATATCAACCAATCATACATTTATCACATAAAACACATCAATCAAGTTTAATCAAAATTAATCAACTTATCACATTTTACCTCAATTAATAAACCATTTAAACTATAAAAAAATCAGGGTTCAATACTTTAATCACATAGAAAAATTCACCATTAAACCATTTCTGCAATATTAAATTGATATAACACATTAAATCATTGTCGACAAGTCAACCATCTCATAATAAGCATTCTCAATTAATTCATAATCTTATTAATTTACCAATTACACAATAAAAATAATCCACAAATTCTAGAAACTGATCATTAAATTTATTAATTAACCAAATAATTATCCCAATTCAACCAATTTCATATACAAAATTACACAATTTAATTTTCCCATGTTCAAATCATATCATATTCACAAGAAAACACAATTAATGAATTCCATGATTCTATAAATTAAATAATCAGTTATTTAATTAAATTAAAGATTCAATTTTCAAACATGGAAATGGAAATTACACACCATATACATATAATTGGAATTCAATACCATGGTAATTGATTGTATATAACCAAACTCAAGATCTTTGAGGAATTATCGCCAATGGAAATCTCCAATTGAAGAAGAACAACCATGATCCTAATGAAGAATGAAATATAGATACAAAACCATGATCCAAAATGAAAATAATTAGTATCCATCAAAAATATATCTATATCCATCACAAAGGGAGTAAAAACATCCCCTTTTATCCAGAAAGAGAGATATAAGAGAAAGGAAATATGATTGTGAAGAAACTATATACCTAGAGAGATGATAATACTTCAATCCAACCTTTGATTCTTTAGGTACAGTTTTTAGAGCCCTAGTAATTATTCTAGAAACATCCAAAAATGAGATGAATGCTTTAGGGTTGAGTTGGGTCGATTATGGGTGATGAATGAGAGTTTAGAGAATTTTTAATCTAATTTTCATTAGTTTAAATTCTCGCTCACATAGTTTCTATCTCAAAGTGAATGGTTTTCCCTAACCATGTTCCTAACTGTGTGCCTTCTCCCAGTGGTATGAATTGTTACTACTAAAAGGGGCATGAATTTTCAATCAGTGTGCCAACCATGAAATCCCCCCCTTCTTAGGGTTGCATGGTTATATATGTAAGGGTGCTATTTTTTGATAAACCATGTTCCAAATGTGATCTACCCAAAACACATTCAAAAACAAAAAAAATTTCACACAAATTCGCAGAAGGTAGAACCCAAACATATTATACCCAAATCAAGAAAATGTATTCCCTGAAAAAACCATCATATATCTCTAGAAAAGGTTGTAAATTTACACCAAGATTTTGGTCTTTTAGGATAAGGTGTTGTGAGGGCATGATATCCCTTTGGTTCAGGTCTTATGATGTTATAGTGGTGTAGAGTATAAAAATGGGATATAGATTCAAAAATTTATGTTCAATATCCCTTTTGGTTTAGTGTTATATATTTTCATTGTTGATACTGTTTGTACTTTTTTTTCGAGTCGGTTTATTTGATCTTATGTTTTCATTTGAGTTTGATCACTTTCATCAATTTGGTGATTTATTGATGTCATTATTAATATTTGATAGGTATCTCATATGGTGGTTGTTTAGAACCCCTTTCATTTATAATTTTGTTTTAAATTATAATGTATGTGAATTATTAAACAAGTATCTGATGTATGGTTAAATAATTTAAAGACCTCATCCCATTATATTTTCAAGGAGCACATGTGATTAAAAAAAGTTTTTCTGTAGGATAATGGGTTGAAAATAATAAATCTAGTTTCAAGAGAAATTCACAATTTGAATTGTGATTCATAAAATGAATTATTTTTTTTGACTTGATGGTTCTCAGGGTGGAGTATGATGGTTCTCCATAGAATTAATTCATGATGTGAATGTTTTTTTCTTGGGTCTCTCAATAGAAAACTTGAATTTTGGAAAATGTGGAACTCAATTGATTCGTAGCATGAATTACACTTTCTTGAATTTAATATGTCTTCTATAACTAGGTTATAAATGTGATATAATACTTGGATTTCTCATAATTCATCTCCCATCCCTTAATGCCTATGTGACGATAACAATTTTATCAAAAGCCTACAAATATTTTTTCATCATATTGATCACCGGTCTTCTATAAATTTGTCTATGATGATCAATTTTGTGTTCCATCCTTCTATTTACTCTTTTTCCATTATGATCTCTCTCATCATGATATTAAATGTTTTTAACTTTTATTTTGTTTGTTTTATATAATTTTTTATCATAGTGATTCCAACTTGTTGTTAGGTTCAATGATTCTACCTTCAACATTGTATTTCCACATATATGGCTGACATTATATATTGTGGTAAGTTATTTCATCTGTCTATATGTTATTTTATATGAATATGTGTACATATAATTCTTTAAACATTTTGGTGATTAATTGAATAGAACTAAATAATGATAATAACTAGAATCAAATATGAATCAAAATTATGTATTCATGATCGCATTTGTTTATGTCTTATTAATGGATTACTTATTGAATTTTTTAGATAGTCTACAATATACTATTTGTATTATGTTTTTATCATGTTTTTTGTGATAGAAATTGGTTAAATAATGATATAGTGCTAAAGGAATGTAAATATGATTACAATTTTATAGAAATTGTTAAATTTAAAAGAATTTATTAAAGCATGTTATAAATTGTTTTCTCACTATGGAAAACTGATAGTCATGATCACCTACTAATGTCAACCCTTCGAATAATAAATTGGTTAATCCATGTAAGTAATATATGTTTTTATAACGACTCTTTTATGGGGTTAAGAGAGCCTGTTTTGTTGTGAAGTCTTTAATTCAATGGTTTTATAGGCCTTTCCACTATTATTTTTTATTATAACATGATTAGAGACTTTAGTCATTTGGTGTGTATCTTGTTGAACTTAAAATGGTTGTTATATATATATTTATTGTGTGTTTAATTTATTGGATATATGGATGTAAATCATTTCATGATTGGTATAATGAATTATATTTTATGGATTGCTTCTAGGGATGAAAAATTGGTGTTGGGGATGGTACTAATAAGGACGATATTATTGGAATTTGGTTTTTGTATTGATTTCATAAATCTAATGTATTTTTTTTGTGCTTTTAGTTTTTGGTTTAGTGTAAGATTCAAAACATTTTAATGAATTTCATATTCATTTATAGGGATTTTCTATTCATTATTATTTTAAGACTTAGGATGAGTCCTTGAGTACCCATGGAATTTAAGAAATGATGAAATAATAAAGTAATTAATTAATGAATAGGTTGGTTCTTGGTGATTTTGGTGGTTTGGGTCTTCTTAACAACTAAATATAATATTAAATCACATTATGATGCTAAATTAATTGATCATGGTGATAAATTAATTAATATAATAATTTTATAAATATAAATTAATATTCATGATTTTGTTCTTATAGGTTATCTATTCATAAATTATGGCACTCAAGAGTCCTGAGGTATGATAGTTGCAACTGGGTCTAAGGCTAGGTACCATCCCATAGTGTGGTTTTAAGCATTACATATTCTTATATTATTAGATTTATTATTCACTCCACCCATGTCGGATGGTATGCTGATAAATAATTATTTTTGCATTTTTTTCTCAATATCATAGTTTGCGAGTTATTAGATGTCTGGATACTTCCTCTCCACCAATCTATATTCACTAGTGGTAGGATGTGTTATAAATAACTTTCTATGATGGATCATAGTTTATTAATTTATTTATGTGTGGGATGTAGTTGGTTAATGTTATTCAATATAATTTGGTTTTGATTGTAGTAACTCTAATTTTATATGGTTTCACTTGAATGGGATTTCCTTGCTTGAGGTATAATGCATTTTCATAGATAGTGGATTCTTCCATAAAGAAAAATAGGTTACTATATAGAAGACATGTGTGTGATTTTTGCTACATGGTGTGTAGAGATTTAAATATTTTCCCTTCAGTAAGGAAAATGTATTATTGGGAGAGACATTTTCTATGATGTGTGATGCTGGTATGTGAAATAGGAAAACCCATGGGAATGTGGTTTCGGGTTACCTTATCATATATATATATGTGTGTGTGTGTGTCATTATATTAATTTACCAGTCTCTGTGTGTTACTTGTTGAGTGATTCATAGTGGTACTGGGAATTTAGTATACCTTTTTTGGAGATAAGTTAGTTTCCTTATTTATTCATCGAGATTTAGTATGATTATTCCACATTATAAATGATAGATTATTGGGAGGACATTATTGAGTGTACTTTTTATGATTACCCATATATATATACATATATTAATATATATTTTCATGTTAGTTAAAGTTTTTTGGTGATAGATTTCGGAACTAATATATTGAGGAGTATTCTTATAAGATTTTCATGATTGTGGGTCACTGCCATAGGAGTAGATGAAGAGTTTTTTTATTTCAAGTTGTTGTATTATTTAAATCATATTAATGCACGAATACGATTTTATTTATCCAGTCATGTTTTACATTTTATTGGTGGTTCATTATATCTATTGACCATAAATTTATATATTTTTGGAATTTTTTCAATTGGGTATACAAATACCCTCACTAATAGCATATAAAAAATGGTCCATTTGAGGCAGGATTTATGAGTTGTTATATCATTTTCCTTTCTTCCAACCCATGTGGGGTATAAGTGGGGGAGGGTTTGTGACATTAGGAATGTATTTTATGACTTAACAAAATAAAAATATGAGGGAGAAACCATTACTATTTTGGTATCTTTTAAATCAAAACACAATTAACGATATAACATGAATAAAACGTTAAATACCTTGAATAAAAATATAATCATGATATAATATATGAAAGGGATAGTATATACACTATATATTAGAGTATTGATTCAAAATAAAAAAAATCAAAGAAGAATAATTTATATGAATGATCCTTACCTCAAGCCCCAATTCACTTGGAATGTGCATATTACTTCCTAAATAACTAGATTAGGTTTACTAAATAATTTATTCATTATCTTTTTCTAGTGTATTTAATTTTTTATTTCCCATTTACTATTACATGTTACTCATTTATATATATTTTTCCTCTCCATGATTGGATTTTGTTGTTTTGTAATTCCCCCAAAATTGATTTAGTATGATGACTATGCTAAAAGGAGTTATAGGATTTTTTCATAATTTCCAAAATATTCATGGTGCTAGAAAAATAATTTTCAAAAAAATATACGAAGTTCTCCATTAATTCAATGGAAATTTAAGATACAAATCAAACATATAAAAATTATAAATTTCTATGAAATTTATTATACTAATGGGTTTTTATTAAAATTTATTTTTAATTTTAATACTACCATTAAAAAATATAAATTATTTAAGATTAGTTTAATATATTTACCTTTTTTTCATTATCATCATTACTAATTTTTACATTAGTAATTTTTTTTTATTCCTAAAAATTTTACTTATAAAAATATTTTTATCTTATTATTCCAAATATGAAATCCATTTTGTTGAATTCAATTTTTAAAATTTATAAAAAATTTAAAATAATAATGTCATAATATGTTTTAAATATTTTTCAAAATAAATATTGTTAATCATAAAAATGATTTTAGGATAAAATTATAAATGTTGTGGATTAATGTCACGACCTGTCCCCCGAGGGCCATGTCGTGACTACCTCGAGCATGCCTTCCATAGGTCAGGGGCTGACGACTAACACCAAAGGGGTAATTCTCTAAAACTGGGAAGGTATTGCCTTTATATCCTAAAAATTCACATAATATGGTACAAGATGTAATCAAAACCCTATGTAAAAACTTTATAACAAAAGAGTGCTGAAAAGAAAAATGTGCCGGAAATACAAGCCCAACATTAAAGTACAAGAAACTGATAGTACAAGTACTAGAAAAATGTAAAACAACTCCTGGATCATCCACAAGGGAATCATACCTGAAGGGTAGGTACAGACGTCTCCACAACACTCTGCATCCATCTGTCACCATCGTGTATCGTCATGACGTGTTGTCCACCTCCATGTACTGTCCAGTCCTGGTACACTCAGCCTCGGTCAACACTGTCTGTCATCTTCATCCAACATAATGAGATGCAGGCATAGCCCGTACAGGGGTGAGTATAACGATACTCATTAGGGACCCCAATACCCTCAGGTCTCACAAAATCTGACAAGGAGAAACCACAAAGTATGAATTCAACAGACAACCTCACTTAGGTATATGCCTATACATATACATAAGTTATCATGTAAAGCATCTCAATCATGTGGAAAACAAAAATGTTACTGAATCATCCAACATAGGTATACAACTCACATATATTGTTAGAGATGATTAGATGTAGCCACTAAATAATCTATTCTTTCATGACCTCATAGGATCTAGGAACAGAAATCAAAACTGTTGAACCCACACAGGATCTAATAACAGTCGTCAGTGATATCGAATCCAAAATGGATCCAGGAACAGTTTTCAAAGATGTCAAACAAACACAGGATTCAGGAATAGTCGTCAGTGCTATGGAACATACACATGATCCATAAATAGTAGTCGGAGCTTTCGAACCCAAACAGGATCGAGGAACAGTTGTCATAGCGCAGCTAGCCACATGGTTCCACAAAAAGAATGCTTTATTCCAGGAGGGTCCTCTCCTCAATCCAAGTGTCTATATTCCAAATACCAAAAAGTACCATTTTTATGTATCCAAAATATCTACCTTTCCAAAAGGTCCCCAGCGCGACAGACGGTGACTCAATCAGACACCCTTTCTGAGAGCTATTGGCATTTTCGTTCTAAGGGACCGATTGGATTTTATGTTTGATCCAACTAGGACATACAGAAATTGTGTCCAACCCTTTGGTGTTGTATTCCAAAAGAACCATCTTACTCTATGGTTATCGTTGTCGTAGACGGTTCGCCAATTGGACACCCGTAGCTCAAGTTACATGTAAAAGAATGGAAACAGGTCAAACGGGTCCGGGTCCGCTCCGGCCCAATCAGACTGACCCGGCCAAACCAGGGATCGGACTTGGTCCATCCCAATCCGCGAGTCCAACCCAGTCCATGAGGGGGGCCTAGCCCACAGTTGGTTCGGCCCACGCTCTATCCGTCCCGCACTGGGTTCGGTCTGCATGAGGACCGTGGCTGGAGGCCCGTGGGGTCCTCCCTAGACACATCCAAGGGGAGGTCACACACCCAAGCATCCTTAAATGATTAGATATTCGGGTGGTTTCCAAAATTGATGCCATGTGGAGTTGTTTTGTGTCACGCAGGACCCATCTATGGGTCTCACTCCTCTCGGCTGGTCGAGAGGACAACTGCCTCAGGCGAGGCGCAGTTGCGCCACAGCTTCTCGGGCGACCCGGAGGCTCTGGCAGCTAGCCCTTCTCGCGGACGGCCTTTCGCCGACCGCCGATGCAGTACCACGGCCATGGCCGGGGTCCCCTTTTGTTCCACTATGGGGCACGGTTGCACCACCCCTTCCATGGAAAGCCAGTGTCTCGAGGTGCCGGTCTTCTTTACAGCTAGGCTTGCGCCGGCCCCCACTGCACCACCGCAGGCAAGTCCTCCGGCGGCGCAGTTGCGACACCGCCGTCACACAGTGACGTTCACAGTTCAATCCACCGACAAACTTCACACGGGTCATCAGACGAGTTCTAATGGCCCGATTCTCGTTCTGGAAGTATCCATGCACTCCTCAGGACGTCGTCTTTGATATGCAACCATTGATGACAAGAATTTCTCATCCCGGTGTAATGTCACATTTAGCATTAGATTTCCCAAAAAATGATGAGGGGTTGGGACATGATTGTTTGGACCACACCCTCTATGTTAGGGTGATATCATGAGACTTCGATTCTTAATCCTAAAACGAAGAATGTGAAACAATTAACAAAATATGAACTCTTACCTTTGTTCAATGATCTTCGATTAATTTGCAGAAAAATGTTGAAGAATATTATCATTCGTCACTTACGGCGCACACTTCCAATCCCTAGCTACGTCGGCTCATTGAAAAAAATGCAGAGGGTAGTTTGGTTGATGACATTCCACATCAGTAGGATCCAAGGATGAAGGTCGAAGGAGATCATTTTCGGAGTTCTTTTTTGGAAGAACGCGTTATTCGTTCTTTGATGGCGAGAGATTTTCTCCCCTCTCCCATGTTCCACCAAAAATGAATATGCCATGAAAAGTAATAGATTAAGTTAATATATTATTTATTTCGTTGGAACATAATTCAAAATGGGGGATTTGGCACAATAAATCTTGTGCATTGGCTCCATTTAGGTGGAGGGGTGGTGGCACCATTAATTAGGGAGCTCAAGAGGTTTCTCCACACTTAATGGGGAGTTCAAGTGGTTTAAAACTCGAGTGGTCCCCACCATATCAAACATGAAGAGGATGTTAGGTTTGGGTGGGCCCCACCACCATAACCGCGCATGGGAAGTTAAGGTGTGGGGGTCCCACCCTTAACATTCTTGTGGAGGTTTTAACTAACCAAAAAAATAAAGCTACAACTTTATTTTTATTTAATTTAATCATTAAAACCCAAAAAATAACTTTCGTTCTCGACCAAATGTCGTTGAGGTGAAAGTCTTCTTAAGCAAATACCTGCGTCGCGAGTTCAACAGTGCCCTCATATTTCAATTCCGTGTACCGGTTCAAATGTTATGAATACCCACTCATACGTTTACTAAACGTACCTAAAAAAACATTAGAAATCGATTCTTGGAACATTGGATCTCGGAATCATGCGACGTAAATTTTTGCGGACTCGTAAAATTCCCATGTATTTAAGAAAAAAATTACCATGGAAATTCTGGGTCATTAAATTCTCCCCACCTCATGTTTTTACATCCCCATAAGCTACAACTCGAACATGGGGAACAAGTGGGGGTACTTAGCACACACATGAGCCTCCATCTACCATGTGCTGGTCTAGAGGTTCTCGTGCTGCCAGCGAATGCGCACTTGAGGTATCAACCATCCATATAGGACCCATTCCTGTTGATACTCCATATTCACTAGAACCTATATAAAATTCTCCCCATCGCCGATGTCCATCTCTCCATGGTCGATGATGTGATAAGGGTCGTTCACGTATCTCCTCAGTTGAGATTTGTGGAACACATCGTGCTCCTGGTGCAACTATGGTGGATGATCCAGGTGGTAATCCACCTAGCCTACTCTGCTGATGACCTGGAAATGTCCGATTAATCTCAGAGATGACTTGCTGCCCTAGCCAAATCTCCATAAACCTCATCAAGGTGAGACCCGTATAAAGACGTAGTCACCATCCGCAAGCACTTGAGGCATCTGTCTCCTATTAGCATATGACTTATGCCTGCTCTGTGCAGTCTTCATCTACTCCAAGATGATTTCCTCCTTCTCTATGGTATCCTATGCCATATCTGGTCCTAGTAGTGCTGACTCCCCAGTGTCAGTCCATCACAAGGGTGATCTGCAAGGTCTCTCATATAACGCCTCAAAAGGTGTCATCACAATGGTGGAGTGATAGCTGTTGTTGTATGAAAACTCTACCAAAGTAATGTGATCATCCTATTTGCGACCGAGGATGAGGAACCATGCACAGAGCATGACCTCGAGGGTCTGAATGGTTCGCTCAGTGTTTCCATCTGTCTGAGGATGGAGGGCATTGCTCAGATGAAGTTGCATCCCTAATTCCTCCTACAACCCCTTCCATAACCGGGAAGTAAATCATGTGTCATGATCAGAGACAATATAAGAATGTACTCCATGTATCCACACAATCTCCTATACAGAGAGGAGTACCATGATCTCTACTGAACCCTACTCTCTAATCGGTAGGAAGTGGTCCGACATAGTGATTCGGTCGATGATCACCCAAATCGAGTCGTGACCCCAAGATGTATGTGGAAGTCCTATCATGAAGTCCATGGATATCCCATCACACTTCCACTCTAGAACCTCTAATGGTTGAACCAAGCCTCCTAGTACCTAGTGCTCCACCTTCACATGCTGACATGTGAGGCATCAAGAGACAAACTCAGCAACTGCCTTCTTCATACCTGACCACGAGTGCTGTCGCCGGAGATCCTGGTACATCTTTTCCATGAATGGATGTACCACTAGAGGGGATATTTGGAACTTCCTCAACAATTCCACTTGAAGTGACACTGGCACCATAGTACGTCTTCTTAAGAGGATGACATGCTTTCCACCTTAAAAAAAATCCATCATGTGCCTGCCCTATATATATCTGAGCACGTCGTGTATCGCATTCAGCATCTACACGCTTCGCCTCCCTGACATTCTGAGTGAGTGGGGGTGTGACTATGAGAGACTGGAGGAAATCTGCTCCATCTCTATCCACAAAGGATATTTGCAATGCAGCTAGATCTTATGCCACTTTTCCTAACATCTGTATACCAGGACTCATGTTGAGTGCATCTTCAACAATGTTCCCCTTCCCAGTAGTATAGAATATTTTGATGTTGTAGTCCTAGAGGAACTAAATCCAACTTCACTGCCTCAGGTTCATGTTCTTCTGAGAGAAAATGGACCTAAGACACTTGTGATCAGAGTACATGGTAAAACGCTCACCCATCCGATAGTGTCACCACATCATCAAGGCGAGGACCACTGATACTGACTCTAAGTCATGGGTAGAGTATTTTTTCTCGTGTTGTCTCTGCAATTGAGAAACATAAGTGATCACTGCTCGTTCCTGCATCAAGACACATCCGAGTCAGTTCCCCGATCCGTCGTAGTAAACTACAAACCCTACGTCCTCCTATGGATGCCTCAAGATGGGGGAACTAGTAAGCCTCTACCTCATCTTCGGAAAGCTCTCTTAGCATCTCTTTTACCACACAAAGGGTTGTCCCTTCGTCGTCAAGGCTGATAGTGGTGCTGCAACTCTACAAAAATCTAGCACGAAACTCCGGTAGTACCCCGCTAATCCAAGGAAACTTCATACCTCCATCACACTCTTGGGTGGCTCCCAAGAAAGTACCACCTCAATCGTCACTACATCTAATACAACTCCTGCCTCGGAGAAGACATGTCCCAAAAAGTGAACCTCTCAGTTCCAAAACTAGCACTTCGAGAGATAACTGTAATATTGGTGCTCTCGGAGTGTGTCATGTACTACCTGCAAATACTAGGAATGATCTTCCTCAGTAGCCGAGTAAATCATAATGTATTCGATGAAAACTACGACAAAGCGGTCGAGGTATGGCTGGAAAATCCTATTCATGAGTCCAATTAACACTTATGGAGCGTATGTTATGCCGAAAGGCATGACCAAGAACATGTAGTGGTTGTACCGACATCTGAATGTCGTCTTTTGCAAATCCTCATCTTGAACAATGAGCTGGTGATATCCGGATCTGAGGTCTATCTTCGAGAACCACTATGCTCCCTTCAGCTGATCAAATAGGTCATCAATCCTTGGTATTGAGTACTTGTTCTTCATAGTCACCGGGTTCTGGTGAAGGTAGTAGAAACAAAGCCCCATGCTCCAATATTCCTTCTTGGAGAATAAAATCTGGGATGCCCATGGAGAAACCCTAGTCCAGATGAATCCCTTCCCCTAAAAGTCCTCTAGTTATACCCGTAACTCGTGAGGCTCCACGGGAGCAATCCGATACGCTTGTGTGGATATCAGTGTTGTCCTGAGGTACAAGTCAATGTAGAAGTCCACCTCACAGCGAGGAGGTAGACTTGGGACATCATCAAGGAAAACATATTTTTACTCTTCCACCACTATAGGATAGCTCAGACACTCCACATCAATTGCTCTAAGGGTAAGGCGGGTCAACTAAAGAGTGATCAGCTGCACCCTCCTCAGAGTAAGTCTGTCCTGCACTGTAAAGGCTCTCTTCTCACTAGTGAAGGTGAACCTAGTCCCATCCATGTAGACACACCACACATTGCACCTAATACAATCAAACTGTGTATGAACTATAGTTAACCAGTCCATACCCAAGATGACATTTTAAGGCCTAAATGCCACTACTAAGATATCATGTCTAAAGTTCTCTCCTCCTAGAGTAATCTCACACTGACGTCACCAGTTCGTAGTCGTCGAATCTACTTATGTGGGAGTATATAGACATAAGGATCGAGCCAATAGCTCTATCAGAATCTATGAGATCTGAACAAGGGTAGTGGAAATGAAAGAGTGACTGTAACCTATGTCTATAAGAACAGAAGATAAGGTGGATAAGACACAGATCATACATCGAATCATCTCTGTAGTGTCGTGATCATAAGCCTCAGATGCCTGGAGCTGAGCTCTCACCTGTCACCCTCCACCCTACCGTCGGGGTGGACCTCCTCTTTGTGGTGGCGGTAATGCCTTGAAATGTCGTCCAATTTCACCTAAATGGATATATACTCTACCACGTCCTTCTGTGCACTGTGGGTCACCTTGATCGAACCTCTGCCTTCTCCTGGGAGATCCCTTGATTGTCTATTGATCATCCCAACGGCGGGTCAGACAGTCACGATCCATGTGCCCCAGGCAGCCGCATGTGAAACCTTGATTATTCCTTGTATGACTGGCTCTATCTTGTGTGCCTCTCACAACCAAACCCTTGTATTTTGGTCATCCACCAAATTGTCTGGTCTGCTTGGATATTTGTGACATATGTCTGATGTCTGCTGCAAAAGACATCACTATGTGACGCATGGTGGCGGGTCCTACTGCTGGTGACTGCTCAACAAGGAAACTCTCCACTAATAAGTCTTTCTCCAACACCACCCTCTACATCGAGATACTGAGGGAGATCCTAGAAGCCCTGATCTCTCCCCTAATACACCACTCGTAGGTGTGGTCCATGAAGAATAATTCTTGAACCATAACATTGGACTAGCACGAGAGGCCAGTGAACCTCATTGAGTACTGTGCCACCATCATGATCCCCTGTTTTAGATGAAGTAGCTCTTGTATCTGCACTGAACACAGGGTGGCTGTGATAAACTCTGCCTGAAAAGGGCTCTCGAAGTCTGCCCAGATTAGTTTTGCCTCGTCTTGCACCTAGATCATCATGCTCCACCATCTACCCACTACTTCCTGAAAGAGACTCGCGACAAGTATCACCATAAGGTCATGTAGTGTCCCTTCCAGTATGAAGACTCTCACCACAGCCTCCAACCAATCCACAGCTACTTGCTGGTCCGTCTCAACCCATAACCTGGGAAGCCTCTGGCGCTGGAACTCATGCAATGCTCTCAGGGCCCTCCATTGTGTCCTCATCGCTCGGTGGGCTTCCATCTCGTACAAAGGCTAGAACCATGATTGGCTATCAAAGTGGGGCCATCCGGAAGAGAAATAGGTGCACCACGGTCAAAAACTTATACCTGGTGAGCTGGATGAAAGAGATCACAAGGAAGACTCTTCAAAACATACACGCAAATAGTGTTTTCGTGCACTTTGTTGGAAATCAGATGTCACGGTCCTATTATATGGATATGTTTTCCAACACACCAAAAATAGACTCCTTGAACTGAAAAAGACACTCAATGCCCTTAACACTATTTTTTCACAGAAAATATCAGATTCCTAAGATCTGCGGTAGAACTGACTCCTCTGATACCAATTTGTCACGACCCATTTCCTGAGTCCCGTGTCGTGACTATCCAAATCCCGCCTATCATAGGCCAGGGGATGGAGACTAGCACAAAATCTGTAAGTCCCAAAAACTATGATGGCATTTCCATTATATACTAAAAACACACAAAACAGAGTACATGGTAGAAGAAAAACACTATATAAAAACTATATAAAAAAGACTGTTGAAAAGGAAAAGGGGTCAGAAATACAATCCCAACAATGAAGTTTAAGAAAATAAAAGTAAAATTACAACAAAAAAGGGAAATTGCTCATGTACCATCCATCGGGAAATCCTACCTGAAGGGTAGGTATAGATAGTCTCTATGGTACTCTATGTCCATCTGTCGCCTCTGTGTATCATCAAGCTGTGTGGTCCACCTCCGAGTACCATCTAGTCCAGGTACACTCATCCTCGATCAACGTTTTCTATCGTCTGTATCCAACACAATGAGGTGCAGGCATAGCCCGTGCAAGGGTGAGTATAATGATACTCAGTAGGGACCCAATGAACCTAAAAGTCTCACGAAATCCAACTAGGATAAACCACAATGTATGAATAATTTGATAACCTTACATAGGTATATGCCAATAAATATACATAAGTTATCAAGTATCCATCTCAATCATAAGGAAAACACAAAATTTTCTAACTAAGATCACACAGGTCTACAAATCACGTAGAGTGTTAGAGATGATTTGATATATCCACTAAAGCATCTATTCTGTCAAACCCACACAGGATCCAGGAACATAAATCATAACTGTCGAACCCACATAGGATCCTAGAAAAGTCATCCGGGTTGTCGAACCCACACAGGATCCAAGAACATTATTCAGAGATTTTGAACCCACATAGGATCCCAGAACAGTCGTCAGTGCTGCAAAACCCACACAGGATCCCGGAATAGTAGTCAGAGTTGTTGAACCCACATGGGATCCCAGATCAGTCGTTAGAGAGCAGCCAACCATAGGGTTCCGCACAAAGATTTCTTGATTCAGGGAGGGTCCTCTCATCAAGTCAAATGTCTATACATAAACATCTACTATGCCCCATGTTGATGTATCCAAAAGAGAATTCTTCCAAAAAGGAACCCAATGTGACAGACTGTGTGTCAATCGGACGCCCGATCTGAGAGTTATTGGAATTTCTGTTCTGAGGGCCTGGTCGGATTTTACATTTGATCCAACAAGGCCATACACAAACTATGTCCAAACCTCATGTGGTTTATACCAAAAGAACTGTATTCCTCTAAGAATTTTGATTCTATAGATAGTTTGACCATTGGAATCTCGTAGCTCATGCTACGGGAAAAATAATGGAAACATGTCAAATGGGTCTGGGTCCAGTCTGCCCTAGTCGGACTGACCCAGCCCGACATGGGTTTGGACTGGGTCCGACCCGGCCCGCGGGTCCCACCCGTGCTAGGTTCGGCTCGTGCCGGGTCCGGTCAGTGCGTGACCCGCGGCGGGTGGCTCGTGGGGTCCGCCCTATCTGCGTCCAGGGGGGATGCTGCACTCTCTGGCATCCTAAATGGCTTAGCCATTCGGGTAGTTTCCAAAAATGATGCCATGTGGCAACAATCTGCATCACATAGGACCCACTGACGAGTCCCGCTCCTCTTGGTTGTTCGAGCGGCCACCCACCTCCCGCGTGGCCTAGTTGTGTCGCCCCTTCTCCGGCAACCCGGTGGATCGGGCCACCGGCCCTTCTCGCGGTCGGTCGTGCGCCGGCTGCCGATGCACTCTCGCGGTGCCATTTTGTTCCACCTTGTGGTGTAGTTGTGTCGTGCCTTCCCCGGCAATTCGGTGGCTCAAACCACTGGTCTTCTTCACGGCTGGGCTTCCACCGACCACCGTGGGCTACTCTTCTGGCAGCGCGGTTGCGTCGTCGCTGTCACTCGGTGACGTTCATCGGTTCTATCCATCAGCGAACATTCCGCGGGTCATCAGACAAGTTCTGGTTGCCCGATTCACATCCGGGAAGTAGCCGCACACTCCTCATGACATCACCTACGATCTGCAACCATTGTTGATGAGAATTGCTCATCCTGGTCTCATGTCGCGATTATCATCAAATTTCAAATAAAAGTCTGAGGGGTCAGGATGTGTTTTTATGGACCACACCCTCCACATTAGGGTGATGGCATGCGTCCTCAATTCATAATACTTGAATTAAAATGAAGAATGTGCAAAAAATAACAAGTCATGAACCCCTACCTTTGTTCGTTGATCGACGGTGAAGTCACGGAAAGAAGACGAAGGAGGTTGTCATTCGTCGCGTCTGCTGCACACTTCCAATCCCGAGCTGCCGTGGCTCGTTGATGACGATGCAGTGGGTAGGTTGGTTAACGATGTTCCGCGTCAGTATGATTCGAGGATGAAGGTCAAAGGAGGTCGTTGTCGGTGTTATTTGTTGGAAAAACACGTTCTTCGTTCCTCAATGGAGAAGGATTTTCTCCCTTCTCCCAAGTTCCACAAAAAATGAATATTCCAATCCAAATAATAGATTAAGTTAATATATTATTTAATTTGTTGGCACATAATTCAAAATGGGAGATTTGGAACCATAAATGTTGTGCATGGGATCCATTAAGGTGGAGGGGTGGTCACATCATTAAATGTGGAGCTCAAGATGTTTCTCCCCACTTAATGGGGAGTTGAAGAGGTTTCAACCTCGTGTGGTCCCCCCATATCAAACATGGAGAGGAGGTTAGGATTGGGTGGGCCCTACCACCATAACCTCTCATGGGATGTTAAGGTGTGGTTTTCGCACCTCCAACTTTCCTTCGGAGGTTTTAACTAACCAAAAATAAAAATAAAAACAAAAAATTTATTTTTATTTAATTTATTCATTAAAACCAAAAAACTAATGTTCATTCTCGACCAACTATTGTCGAGGTGGAAGTTTTCTTAAACGAATACCAGCACTGTGAGTTCAACGGTGCCAATGGATTTCAATTCTGAGCACCGGTTCAAAAGTTATAAAAACCCGCTCGTACGTTTATAGAACGTACCAGAACAAAACATCAGAAATCGATTCCGAGCACATCGTTCTCAGAATCATGCGCTGAAAATTTTCACGGACACGTATAATTTCCATGTATTTGTGAAAAAAAATCCACGTAAATTCTGGGTCTTTACAATTTATAGGATATTAATTTTTTTATTAATAATCATTTAATAATTATGTTTCTTAAAATGAATAGGAAAACAAATTATTACTTATAAACACATAATTAAAATATACAAAACCAAAAATATTTTTTTATTTAGATAAAATAATATATTAGGTTCTATAATGTAAAAAATGGGTTTATAAATTTAAAGTTAAAATTTTAAATATATCATTTTACTCCATAAATTTTTATATTTTTGGGAAAAATAGTTCCACACATTATTAATCCATGCTTACATCGTTATGATTTATTAAAATTTATGGTATTGGTAAAAATTGTATTTTTAGTATTCAGTTCAATATCAACCATTTTAGAAAAATACAAAAAAAATTTATCTATGATAATATTGAAATAATTTAAAAAAAATTATTCCATTTATCATATTAAAATTTATAACATTATAGAAATTAATTTTAATATAAGAAAACATGGAAAATAATAGTTTTTAGAAAATGACATTTTTAAACATAAAATGAAATTATTATAATTACATTCCTAGTAATATATATCACAAGGATGTTAATTTATTTAATTTTATACATTAATAATAAATTTAATTATAATATTACTTTAGTATTGATAAATTTTATTTGTTATGAAAAACATTCATTACACTTAATAATGATTTTCTAAAAAAAACACCACTTTCTTACCATAAAATAATTTTATTTTAATTTTAAACTACTTGATAATGATTATATCAGTTATTATTTATTTATTCATTTGTATAGAAAATATTTATCAGAAAATTTAACACTCAAAATAATATAAATTTATTTCTTAAATAAAAACATAAAACATGATGAAAAATAGATTTTATAAAATGAATGACATTTAAAAAATTTTGTGTTCCTAATATTAATTCATATAAAATTATAAATAAATGTACATTATTAAATTTTATATTGAAATATTACATATAATAATAATAATTTTTTAAATTGGTATATTTAATTTATTAAGAATATATACACAAAACATTAAGAAAATTTCTTTTGAAAAATAATATTTTAAAAATTTAAAAAAAAATTCACATACAATTAATTATTTTTTTTCTAAATTGTGATTTTAATTAATTAATTCGTTTTAGAATGTATAAAATTATTCTTTATAAGTTATAATAACAATTTTTTTATTGTAATAAATAATTTTAATTATTACCTTTTTATTTACTTGAAGTTTTACACATATAATTTTCATAGTGATGTTGTTTTATCATAATGTATTTATGTTTATATTTTACAATAATAAATTATATAATGGTTTTCTGGTTATTTTTCATGTAAAAAAATGTATCAAAACTTTTAGGAAACAACATTTACCAATTATTTTAAACCATTGGTATATGTTATGGAATAATTATTATTGAGTATAAAAATGGTCCCCATAACTGTTTTGTATAGAGAAATTATAATAAATATATTCCACTAGTTATTTTATAGTTATTGGTATTTATAACAAAGGTGAGGTTTATACTAATATTTTTAGAAACCAATGGTATATCCCCCTCCACCTGTAGCTAATACAAGTACCCAACAACCACAAATAAATCGGTTTCACACTTCCTTTTCATAGTAGACATTCAAAAAGACACATATATATTATTTATTTTACATTTAATTATTTTACCACATTAAAATAAAATCCTAAAATAAATATGTAATCAATTTTACTTATCAAATACCATCCACATAGTTTTGTTCTAAATATCAAGTCATGAATATAGAGGATTAATTTATTCTTCATGACTTCCACTACCATCAGGGACATCGATCATCATATTTATCATGAGAATCCTTTCTAGCATCATCACCTCCTACAACATCATCACCATCAATCATAGTAAATTCATCACCCAGCTACCATCATAACTATAATCACTTTAAATGACTACATCATATAAGGAGATCATTCTTTACATTCATTTTTTAAAAATCGTAACATTATCCAATGGAACAGATTGATATAAAGATATCATAGCTTTCAAAAACTAATAATTTTTCTTTTTTACTTATTTTACAATCTAGAATGACTAATTTTATAACATATTCTACATATTTATAGACCATTTATTCCACTTCATGATCCTTTTGTAACTCGATGATACTATATTTTTTATTGCTACCTGAGTTGGGACAATACCAAGTGAAGAGAAAAATTTTATTATGCCGATTTTGGAACCTTCCATGGGTCTCATCACCTAATATATATCACAAATATTTATCAAGACCTTTGTTTTTATCATTTCATAATCAAGGACCTATAAAAAGTATTTAAAATATAAATCATATATTAAGATACAAAATAGATGTTAAAATTTGGATACAATAGGATAAATCATGCATTATTTTCATGTGTCTATTTTTTATAGCTATTTAAGAAAAAAAATCACTCAATTAATAAAACCATTAATATTTAATACCACCCACTGATAATAAAATTTCATGAAATAAAAAATTGTTCAATAACATTATATTTATGATTTAATTACTTGTCCCAAACTAGGTGTAAAAAGTTTAATTTTTTGTGTACTGAGTGATGAAAAATGACCGCAATTAGGATAAATGTGTTTCAATATGTGATGGTGATTAAATTCAATTCGAGTATGCTGTTTAAAGAATGTAATTTTTCTTAATAAATTTATTCTTTTGATATGAAAAGAACCTGAATTAATGAATGTTTAATATTTTGGTAATATTTTTAATTACTAACATTAATGTTATTAAATGTTGAAATGACTATATATGTTTTATTTTAATACCCATTAACTGGTGTTATAAGACCATTTTGGGAGAAATAAATTTTTTTATCAAAACTTTTAATTTTTTGTTGTATAATTTAAACGGGGTGAATTAATAAAAAATTTAATTTTAAATTAATTTGTGATGTAAAAACAATGATTAAAATTTAAATTAATGGTGTTCGAAAAATTTATATTTTAAAACATATTTAATATTGTCGATTATGACTTGTTTGGTTCAATTAATATGGATTATGCATGATGTTTACATATATGTGGTTAGAACCAGGGCTATTATGGTTCTACATTGGGAAGTTTTAAATTAATAGAATTATTACTTCTATTGTTTTTTTATTTTTAGTTATATTGGTGTTTATTAATATGATGACTCATTGAGATGTTTTTTTGTGTTTGGTTTGAAGATAAATTTTTTAAATATTATCTTATGTGGAAGAATATAGATTATTTTCTTTATTATGTCTGATATGGAGTCTGTAATTGTTTTTCTAGGATGAAACCAATATATATGGTTGTATTAGATGGAAATATGTAGGTGAATTTTGGTTTGGGATATTATTTTTTATGTGATATATTATAATGATGGTTTTATTATAAATGAAAAGGACTAGTATCATATTTTATAGATGGAAAATTTGATGGTCACATGGATTGAATTATGGTAATTTAGGTTAGAACAATGTATATTTTATCTTGACTAGAAAATTTAAATGTTATTCTACTGTATTGGGATGAGAATTGTTATTTTTATTATTGAGTTTGATAGGTTTGATTATATTAAAAATGATTATGAGGGTTTAGGATGTAAATACTTAAAATGTCATTAATTTTGAGTTTTTATGATTGAAACTCAAAATTTTAAAAATATATATTGATATTGAAAAATAATTAGTTGCATAAGTAACTTCTATATAGAAATGTAAACTATTTTTAAATTTCTTAATATGAATTTTATGTAAAAAATTTTAAAATATATATATATTATAAATAATTTTGAAAATAGTTCAAAACAATTTAAAAATATTTTAAATATGAATTATTATTCTAAAAATGGGTATGATATTGTTCAGTTATTTTATATTCAGTTCCATTGAATTTATTTCTGGTTATGTCGATTCAATTTAAAATATTTTGGAATTGTTCATTTATCTTTTCTTTATCAGTGAATTTATTTTGTTTTTGGGTTATTGTGTTTAAGATTGTTTGGATAAGTTTATGTTTGTTTTATTCAATTTGAGTTAATGGTACTTTATTTCATTTATTGTTAGTTTATTTTCTGCCTTAGTCATTTTTTCATTCAGTTATATCGTTTTGTTCATTTTGGGATTTGTCATTTGATTCATTTTGTGTTTGGTTATATACTCATTTTTGAGTTATTTCATTTATTTTTTTTCGGTGAGGTCGGTTTCTTGGGGGGGGGGTTTATTTAAAAAACCCATTATACAATTTTTCATCATTTAATAAGAGTAATGATGATGTTTTCAAAAATTTATATTTGGAATAAATTAGGTAATTTTAATTTATTTAATTAATTTAGTAGGTAATTTAATTTTGTAACATAAAATAAAATTTATCCTTCATTATTTATTAGTTTATTTTATTAAAATTTAAATTTTATAAATATAATTATCTTTGAGAATTTTCCCATCTATATGTTAATGTACAGGCAAATTTACTTCTTTCGTATAAGGATTTTTTGTGTCATAAGTTATATGTAATGGTTAATGGGAGTTTATCATGTTCACATAAAATTAAATCCCTTGAGCTAAGGTAACTCATGTATTGGTAAGCTAGTCTCTCCTCATGTTTGGGTACATCCCTATCTCACGTCAGGGGAAATAATATTTTGTTAATGTTGAGTAATGGTGGACCCCAAAACATGTCAAACTCATCTATATATGGTTCTAGAAAACGTGATTTAATGTCATTTATAATGGTAAATAATTATAAATAATTATAGAACAATATAATTAGGATTTTAATTATTCAATTTGAATCGAGAAAAAATTATATAGTTAAATAACATTATGAACGTTAAAAAATCATGGTTAATATGAAATTATAATTCATACATTAAAATAACAATTAATGAATAATAAGAAAATATGAAATTATTATAAAATTTACATGAGAAAATAAAAAGATGCAAATCAGTTTAAATATTAAATAATAACTCATAAATAATAACAAAATACATGTGAACATTTAATATATAAGAAAAATGTAGTTAACTATAAAATTATAATTCATTAATAATAATAAAATAGACATGATAATTTAATCACTATGAAAAACATAGTTTTTTTAATTCACGCATTCATCATTATAGAAATTAAAGGGTGGAAAACAATGTTTATTTCTATTCCACTAAGGGAAAAATTGAATGTACATTTTTTTATTTTTATAGACTCTAAAAATAAAAAAACCCTAATATAATTCATGAAACATAAAACCATACCACATAATTAAAATTTATTTATTTGATAATTATTTTTAAAGTAATATTGTATGTAATTTTTTTATAGTTTACATGTAAAATTTACTTATTCTACATGTGAAATTATTTAATAATTTTCATGTAAACATTCAAATCAGTTTTATGGAATATCTAATTAATCAAGAATTAATTCCTTTAAAAATATAATAATAATAAATGGTAGTATTATAAGTCACATAAATTTTTTTCCCATGAAATATCTATATTAAAAAATCAAGATTTTTAATTTTAAAAAATTAATTATATATAAGAGTCCTAGAATCATACATAACATTTTTAACCTCTAATCATAATTATTTTCAATAGCTGAATAATTTGTAATCATTTCATTATCATCTTACATTGAATTACATTATTTTTCTTGATTATGAATAAACATAAATCAGTTAAATACCAGACTATTTATTCTACTCTTTTTGTTTCGATTATAAAAATTTTGAGGCTTAATTTTCACTTTATATTCATATCCAAGATGATCATTTATTTGTAAAAAAACTTTTTAATATGGTATCTATCTTCTTTATGAATTAATCATAGTATTCTAACACAATTAAAACACGTATACTATATAAGACCCCAATTTGAAACATTGTTATATAAAAATAATAAAAATGGTAAATATTTTATTAAAACAAGGTTAACATCTTATTAGAATCATACATCCATATTTTATCCATTATTTGGAAAAGAATGTTTGTATTAATATCATAACAGTAGTCTGTAATTAGATAATTTATTACTTTTATGAATATATTGAATACATACAATAAGGAAAAAACTTCCAAAAACAATATACATTCATTTTTTATCATGGATCATGTCCTTTCGATATTTTCTGGTTCAATTATATCTTGATAATCTATATTTATATTGGACTTGTTTATGTTATTTTTAAACTAATACAAAATAATGGGTTTTTATTTATCTTTATTAGACTAACAATAGTTAATTATGTCCCCATTAAATTTTATGATATTTTATTCATGATTCATTAATTTAGTATTGTTTGGATTGATTTGGGTTGATTTGGGTTTGGTAAGTTCATAGTGGACTAGTCCAATTTGAATTAGGTTAATTTTTTAATATTTAATATAGTTTGGGATTATTTGATTCAATTTTTTCAATTTAATTTAATTTAATTTGTTTTGTTTCATTATTGTGTATTGTTTTATTTGTTTCAATTAATGTGAGACCCCTTGGTGATGGTTGTTCATACTCTTCTTCACTGTGTTCGTGGTATGGTTTTTTCTTATTCGTTAGCTTAAGATAATGAATCAGTGTGGTGAGATATTTTATAGAGGTTTTCATAATTCATGCAGAACAATTTTGACAATTAGTGGTTGGAGAACGTTGTTGATTCATTAACGAGTGATAATGGGGAATAATGATGTCCAGTTATAGGGTGACATGGGTGATCTTCAACTATGATTCTCTAATGAGGAGTTATTGTTTAATTTTAAAATATTAAATTTCTTTAAATTATTGGGTTCCTTATTGGTATGTAGGTTTCAGCTAATCCATAAAATATACTTATGGAAAATTAAGGAAAAAACTAATTTTCAGTCAGTTTATTTTGTTTCAATTCAATTTGTAAAGACCCGATCCTAGTTTCTCAGAGCCGGTGCCTTATTTTATTACATTTCCATATAAAAAAGGAATACAAATTCAGAAATACTTAGTAGTTTAGTGTTATTGGAAGCAAGATACATAAATTAGTTTTCATTACATCATGAAGGGAAAACAACAATAATTTATTCCACTAGAAACATCCATGAATCCTAGTTTACGGTTTCAAGTCATTCATAATTTATGTCTTCATGCCTTGTGAAAAAAAATAATATAGGGGTTATCTCAAATGATCAGTAAGAGTACGAAATATAGGGAAAGATAATATAAACATTATACATGGTGAATAATTGAAAACACATGCCTTTAATAATAAACCTGAACACATTATGGCAGGAATATGAGGTGAGTAAATAATGCCATAATATTACATAATCATGGGTATTATAATAGTCAAATAACCATAATAACAATCAATTTATAGCTTTATAATTAGGTATGTGCATATGTTGGACATTATGAATCATTTTTTCAAGGCCTCCGTCAAGACGTCTAATTGTTAAGGCCTCACCCAAAATCCGTATATCACATTGGGAAAGCCCTCAGCCAATTCCACGTATATTTGTTACATTGCACCTATCGATGCTTCAAGGGGCTATATTAGTCCCCACCAATCACATAATAATTATAATTCATTCCTAATAAGAGTGGGTATGAACATAAACAACATATACATTCATATTGAAACTATCATATAAAATGTAACTCTTTTTTCCCAATCATTAAAACCTAAAACACCTACACATTCTGAGTAATATGGTGAATGGTTTTAGAATAGATCATCCACAATAGAGTTAGTAATAATACATTAAATGAAATATGGTAGATTAATTCATAAATAATTAAACCCAATAATACATAAGAAAAAACAAGAGTGTTGAATCAGATGATAATACTCTCATAAAATCATTAATCAATCTTGATATAAATACTCTTCTATTATGAAAAGAAGAGTTCCTATGGAAAAATATTTGTATAAAACCAAAAAAAAGTAAGATATTATTTTTATAATTAAATGAGTTATTTTATAAATATAATGGTTTCTAGAAATATATTAGGGGTTGACCATGAAAATAGGTAAGAAGTTGAGATAATCCCTTGAATCGGGCTAGTATTTTGGAAACAATTTTGAAAGATCCTTTTAAAACCTATAAATATACATAAAATAAAGAAGTATTATGGTTTGGGAACATATATAGAACACAAAAAAAAATATTATGAGTATATAATAATACATAATAATTTCATTGTGGTAATTAGACAATGAAAATAACCAGAATGGTAATGGAAGTTCGGGTGAAAAAACCCATACCGTAACTCTGAATGTGTTCTGATCTTGAACATAAGATCTTATAATAATAAATTATAATTATTAATAACATATTTCAGAACCTATTATTCATGTTTTTATTTTTTAATAATTTTTTAGTTCATTTATTCCTTTATTGGTAAGTTATGATATTTAATTTCATCATTTCATAACGTTCGTTTCCTTTATTTTCATAATCAGTTCACTTGTTCTTAAGTAATAGAGTTCATGTAATCTATAGAATTGAATTCAAATATTATTTATGATCATACATAGTTGTTATTGTCCATTTATATAACTTTTTTACTTGTAATGTGGATGAATTATTATATTTAATTTTAATGATAAATGTTTTTTTTAATTTGTGTATTTTGATTACAATGAACTCATTTTTCGTTATAAATTATTACCATTTGTAAAAAGGGATTTTAGAATCATACATAGGTTATATTAAATATATAATAATCTGGTTCAACCATAAAAATAATTGTTTAATGATCATAATTGAGAATGATATAAGAAATCAAAATCCCATCATCCTTGAATGTGGAAAATTAACACATCTTGGATGGTGTTCTTGATACTAGTATAAACAAAGGTAAAAGGGGGAGATGATGATAACGTATTGCACTATCATGATAAAATTATATTACATATATGGTACTGAATCCATCACAATATTTTGATAAGGATAGATAATAGAAAAATAAATGAAATGAACATGAAAGGAAAGACAAAGAATTGAAAAGAGGAATTTATCTTTTGAACCAAACATTAATGAGAGCCTCCTTAAAAGAAAAGTTTAGGTCTTTTTATGAGACCAAGGATTTTTGGACATGAGGGAAGAGTTTGGGAGGGTATTTGGATAGAATTTTGAGAATCCAAAAGTCTTGATAGGAGTGAATAGAAGAGGGAGTGAGATGGGGTTTTATAGTGGAGGGCAGAGGGGATTTCGTAATATAAAATTAATTTATTTATTATTTCTCCACAAGACAATTAATAGCGAGTCTTACAAGACCAATAACAGTAATTTTATCATATGAGTTCGAACCAAGTGTGCCTGTATCACTTTTAATGTCATTAATTGTGTATTTAACTAATATACGGTATTTTACCGTATTTCACTATTCATAAAAACTTCATGTATTTCAGAAAAAACCCAAAAATTCACCCCAACCATTTTTTGACGTGAAGAATAAAAAAATGAAGTCCATTTTTTTAAAATATTTATATTAATATTATTAATTTAATATTTAATGAAAATCATAATTTATTCTAAGAAGAATAGTCTTAAAACATTTATTTTCTTATTCCAAGCAAATGTATATCGTACTTTCACTTGAATATTATTTATATACTATCATAGGTAAGGATATTACTAATTAGGGTAAATCACTATTCATAAGGGTATGTTACTATTCATACTGGTAGGTTACTATTAACCAAAAATTATGTTTTTATTATTGGTCTCCAAATAACTTATAGATCGCAACTGTGTATGTCATATTTTTGAAATCGACATCACATAATTTATAAGCTTATGTTTTAAGTTTCACACAGCACATGGTAGTTATTTGTATTGCGATTTCATGTGATTATGACATATTTATAAGAATGTAATTTTCATTTAAAAATATTGTGTCGTTACATTCTACCCCTCTTAAGAAGTTTAACCCCATAAAATTTCATTTTACAAACTACGCAAAAAACGTATGGGGGTACTTTTCCATCATTGCTACCTTCAGTTCCCATGTTGCCTCTTCATACTTATGGTTTTACGATAGTACCTTGACAAGATGAGTAGTCTTGTTGCATAGAACACTGTCTCTACGATCCAATATTTTCATTGGATTCTCCTTATAAAAAAGATCATCCTCATACTGTTCCACCTATGAAGATAGTACAAGTGAATGGTCTGGTATGAACATCTTTAAGAGGGATACATTAAATACATCATGTAATTTTGACATGGTAAGTGGATGTGCCAGTCGATAGTCTAGAACTCTGACTCGATCAAGGATCTATAAGGGGTCGATATACCTGCGACTTAGCATTAATTTATTCCCAATCCTCATGACTTTATTCCATAAATATATGAGTAGAAATAGCATGTCTCCAATATAGAATTCAAGGTCTCGTTGACGGTTACCCGCATAAAGCTTCTGTCAACTATGGGCTTCATTCATATGCTGCTGAATTTTTTTCACCTTATCTATTATTTCTTTGACCATTTCAGGTCCTAACAGTTTATGCTAACCGACTTCATCCCAACACACTGGTGTTCTACGATTCACATGGTTCCATTTGGATGTTTGAGTGGAAACTATTTTTGTAGGAGAATTCAACCAGTGGAAGATGTTGGTCCCATAATCCTTTGAATTCCATAGATCATGTTCTCAACATGTCTTCCAATGTATGAATAGTCTTCTTATATTGGACATCAGTTTGAGAATGATAGGTCATAATGAAGTTCAGTACAGTGCTTAGAGCATGTTAGATGCTTTTCCAAAACATTGAGGTGAATCTAGGATCATGGTCTAACATAATTGATAGTGGTACTCCATGCAGCCTTACCACATCATTGATGTAAAGCCATGAAGGTTGATAAAATGAGAAGTCCTCTCGAATCATGATTAAGTGATATATATTTGTAAGACGATCCAAAATATCCCATATAGAATTTTTTCCTCTGTATTTCTTTATAAGTCCAGTGACAAAGTCCATGGTATTGTTCTCCCACTTCACTAATGGTATGGTTAGTGGTTGTATCATAACCATTGGCTTTTTCCTCTCAGCCTTCACATAATTAAATACCAGTCACATTGATGTATATTCCTCAATATTCCTTTTCATATAGTCCCACCAAATGTTTTCTTAGAAATCTTGATACATCTTTTCACTACCATGGTGTATAGAGAAATTGGAGCTATGTGCATCATCCAATAGTTTTTTATTTAGCTCATAAATATTTGGAACACAAATCCTCTTTCTGAATTTCAAAATGCCACCATCGTATGTGAAGTCAGTCAACTTATAATCATTTATCAATTTAATTTTCTTTTAAAACTCCTCATCATCATCCTGAGAAAAATGTGTCCTTTCAGGTAAAAAAGTTTTGGCAACCTTTTGGAACAGTTGTGATGTTTTTCCTTCCTTGATAACTCCCATATCCATCTTTACTAGATCCATAAACAAAGGATCACTTTCAACTGTCATCTTGTTCATAACTCGATGATATTTTCTGCTCAAAGCATCTAGTACATTATTTTCCTTCCATAGGTTGTATTGTATTGTGCAACCACAATCTTTGAATAGCCCAATCCATTACCTTTGACTCACGTGGAGTTCTTTCTAGGAGAATATATATCTCAAAATATTATGATCTGTATATATATCTCATTTATCACCATAGAGGTAATTACTTAAAATCTTTAGAGAAAATATTACTGTTTCTAACTCAATATCATGCGTTAGATAGTTTTGTTAATGAATTATTATCCACCATGATGCAAAGGAAAATCACTCGATCATTCTATATAATGACACAACCAAGTCCTTTCATTGATTCATTACTATAGATAACAATCCCATCATTCCCCAATGGTAGGGTTAGGATCAAAGCATTCACTAACCTCCTATTTAATTATTCAAAATATTCTACACATTTCTTTGTCCATAAAAACCAAATACCATTTTGTGTGTTCTTGGTCATTGGGTTGGCCAAACAAGCGATGTTCTAAATGAAACACCGATAATAACCTGCTAAACCAATTAAACTACATACCTCAGTTACATTCACATAGTAGGCCTTTATTGAAAAACTTTTGTCATTATAGACCTACAGATATTCAATCTTTAGAGATTATTTTGCCTAGAAAGGACACTGATTGGAGCCAAAAATCACACTTTTTAAACTTCCCATATAATTTATTTCTTCTATGTGTCTTTATGATAGTGTGTAAATGATTTTTATGATCTTTATATATTTTAGAGTATACCAACATATCAAGAACAAACACCACTAGAATTTCATTAAGATAATCCTTGAAAACTCTATTCATTAGACCCATGAAGATAGATGGTGCATTAGTTAGTACAAAAGGCATTACTGTAAACTCATAATGTTCGTACCTAGATCGAAATTCTTCTTTTAGAATATATTCTTTCATCAGAAGCCACTAATGATATCTATATCGAAGATAAATCTAAGAAAAATATTGGTCTCTATGAAGTTGATCATATAAATCAGAAATTCTTAGTAGAGGATACTTATTATTTATTGTAATATCATTGATATCCCTATAGTCAATGCAGAACCTCATAGACTCGTCTTTCTTCTTTAACTAAAGAACAGGGGGCCCTCATGGAGAAACGATAGGGTGAATAAATCCTTTATCACTCAATTACTATTATTTTTTCTTTAGTTCTACTAACTACACAGTGGTAATTCTATAAGGGTCCTTTGATATGGGCCTTGAACCAAGAATAATGTCAATGGAAAACTCATTTTTAGCTCTGGAGGATGTCAAGGTAAATCCTATACAAATACATCAACGTATTAATTCACAATAGGTACATCTTCTATCTATACATTCTTCATCTTACCCATATTTATTTCATTCCCTTCCTGCCCAAAAATTGAATTTATCAGAGCTGTTGGGGGTGGATCTATATTAGAATCACATGGTGAGGTTTCTTCTCTAAAAATAAAGGATTCTACACAATTCTCAAACATTGTAACATCCTTTATCTTTCAATTAATCATCGCATAGTAATTTCATATCCAATCAATAATGTGAATTATTACATAGTCAACCATGGGTATGATGATTAGGTTGGAAACTAAATAACATTTATGGGTCAATAGAGGGACTAATCAATATTCCTTTGTTGAATTGATACATCCACTATGTGTTTTGACTGTAAATCCCTTGTTAAATCAAATTCGACATATATAATTTTCATGGAATATTGGGAAGATATAAATGAATTCGATGATCCAGATTAAAATAATGTATTGGCTATGTTTGAGGAAACAATTAAATTACCTTCAACCAAATCATCAGGAATTTAAATATAAGTAGTTGTGATTGCATAAGCTTGTCCCTTCTCCCTTGGCCTTTTCTGTGGCATATTTACTTGACGCTTTGGACAATCATTAGAAAAGTGTCCCATCTCCCGAAAATTACATCATTGAACAATAATGTGTTTTTTAATTCCCTTGTAATCACCAGCAAAATGTCCTTTCTGACGAAATTTTTATCATACTTATTTTCCCTTTAACCATGCAGCATGGTGTTTCTTTCCATAATTATCACAGGGTGGAAATTCAACTCTTCCCATCATCCCTGTTTTTTTATATCCTTTCCCATAGTATTAATCACCCTCTTATTTTATTGATTTCTCTTAAAGTAATAAGACTTACAGAATTATTTTTGTCTTTTTATAGCACATGAAACTATATCCTCATATTATGAAAAACATTGGGAGACCAGTACCCACTCGAGGAATGGCTTTAGGCCATCAAAGAATCGATCAATTTTTCTCCTTGGATTTTGTATGTAGTCCACAACATTTCCATCTATTATTTGATGTTAGCTTCGTACTTTGCAACAATCTCATATTCCATCTGCCTCAGATTAAAGAATTTCCTCTCCATATATGCTCTATGTTCAAGAGAAAAGTATTTCTATTGGGGGATTTGTTTAAAATCTCTCCATTCCGTCGATTATATTCCTTCCTCTGCCTTTTTGTTTTGGATTAATGAACCCCATTGATCTTTATCTCCCAATAGCCAACAAATTTCCATGAAAACCTTCTCCATTTCATTATATCCTAAAGAATGAAATGTCTACTCGAGGGAACTCATTCACTTATCAGCTAAAAATGGGTTTTTAGTCTTATTGAATCATGGGAGATATAGTCACATAAAGAGATATAGCATAGCTCCTCCACATGGTGGATATGGATGCACTATACGAGTAGATTTATTATTCATAAAATGACTATGTTTTTCCAGTATGGTTATGAGTTTCTTAGTAAAAGTCACAACATGATAACCAACATCATTATCTTGCATTTGAGGAAAATACCTATAGGGGACACATGCATTCGTGTGGTTTCCATTCCTTCCACTAGGCACCATTTATAGATAATGGCAGACACTAGATTAGGTTATGAATCAGAATTCATAATCTTAACATAACAAAATACTTAGCACAAATTGATATCCTAGGCTTGGCTAATCAAATAATCACAAAAATGGGTTCTTTGAGAAAAATTTTACATTTAAATCTTTCATAATGGGTTGTAATGAAAATGTGAATTTTCCTAACCATATCCCCTGGGAGCGTTATAAACATGAGTGAAGCAAGGCCTATTGTCGTAAACTAGTTTTCGTTCGATTCTATATCAAATCAGTGTTTTTGGGTTTTACACCTAGATAATCGGTGCCAGAGCCACCTCTACCTGCTCGTATCCAAACATGTATTTATTTCATGAAAGATCCACATAATATATTCCTTACTAAAATATCATGACATTCATGTATGTTTATCCTCAAATCTATCATAGGGACTCTTTGTTAATCCACAGTTTTCAAATCTGGTTTCCATGTTTTCTACTAAACTTCCTCTGATACCAACTGTAATGACCTGATCCCATTTTCTCGGAGTTGATTCCTTATTTTATTACATTGGAATATAAACAAGGAATATGAATCTCAAAGTACCAAGTAGTTTAGTATTATTGGAAACAAGATATATAAAAAATATTATCATTACATCATTAAGGGGAAAACAACACTAATTTATTCCACTAGAAACATCTATGACGCCAAGATTATGCTTTCAAGTAATTCTTAATTTACATCTTCATGTCCTTTGGAAATGAAACATAAGAAAGAGGTGATCTCAAATTCTTAGTTAGATTATGAAATACATCAAAAGATAATATAAACATCAGACATGGTGAATAATTTAAAACAGATGCCTTTAATAATAAACATTAACAGATTATGGTAGGAATATCAGCCGAGTAAATAATACCATAATATAACATAATCATGGGTATTCTACTAGTCAAATAACCACATGAACATTAAATTTCTCACTTCATAATGAGGGAATTTCATATGTCAAACATTCTGAAACATTTTTTCATGGCCTCGACCAAGACATCTAATGATTAAGGCCTCAGCCAAAATCCATATATCACATTGGGAATGGCCTCAGCCAATTCCACATCGATCTGTCTCATGAGATATACCGATGCATCGAGTGGATATAGCTGGCCCCACCAATAACATAATAAGTCCAATTCAATCCTCATATGAGCGAGGATAAATAGAAACAATATATACATTCATATTGAAACTATCATAGGAAAAGTTACTATCTTTACTCAATCATTAAATATAAATCACTAACCATTTTGATTAATATGGTGAATGGTTTTAGGATAGATCAGCCACAATAAAGATAGTCATAAACCATTAAATCAAATATGGTAGATGATTTAATAAATTATTTAACCCAAAAATACTTTAGAAACAATAAGATTGTTGAATCAAATGAACATACTCTTATAAAATCATTAAGCAATCTTAATATAAATACACATGTATTTTGAAAAAAAAGAGTTCTTTTGGATAAATATTTGTATAAAACCAAAAGTTATGTAAGATATTATTTTGATAATAAATTTAGTGATTTTATAAATATAATAATTTTTAAAAACAAATTATATAGTTCCCGTGAAAATAGATAAGAAGATGAGATAATTCCTTGAATCAGGCTTGTATTTCTGAAACAATTTTGAAAGATCCTTTTAAAACATGTAACAATACATAAAATAAAGAAGGATTCATGTTGGTCTACATGTATAAGACAATAAAACAAAATTTATGATGAGTATATAATAATACATAATAATTTAATTGAGGTTCTAATACAATGAAAATAACCCGAATGGAAATAGAAGTTCGGGTGGAAAAACCCTTACCTTAACTCCGAACGTGTTCTTCTCTTCAAATTAAGCTTCTGGAATATGAAATTATACATAATACTTACTTATTTCAGAACCTATTAGACATTTATTTAGTTAGACATAATTCGGATTAGCTCATTTATTTCTTTATTGATAAGTTATTATATTGAATTTCGTCATTTCATAGCGTTAAAATGCTTTATTTTCATAATCATTTCATTTGTTCTTAAGTGATGGAGTTCATGTAATTTACAAAATTGAATTCAAATATTATTTATGATCATATATACTTTTTATTAATCATTTATATAACTTGGTTACATGGCATTAATGATAATTATTATATTTAATTTTAATGATAACTGTTTCTGATAATTTGTAGGTTTTGATTACAATGAACTCATTTTTCTTTATAACTTAATAAAATTTGTAAAAAGAGATTACAGAATATTACATTGTATATATTACATATAAAATAATCTGATTCAACCATAAAAATAATATTTTCATTATGAGAATTGAAAATGATAATAGAAATCGAAATCCCATCGTCCTTGAATGTGGAAAATTGACACATCTCAGTTGGTGTTCTTGCTACTTGTATAAATGAATGTAAAAGGGGGAGATGATGATAACTTATTCCACTACAATGAAAATATTCCATTACATATATGTTACTGGATTAATCACTAAATTTGGATAAGGAGAGGTAATAAAAAAATAAAACAAATGAACTTGAATGGAAAGACCGAGAATTGAAAATAGGAATTTACCTCTTGAACCAAATATCCTTGAGATCCACCATTAAAGAGAGTTTTTTTTTATTTTTATGAGTCCAAGGATTGATGGAAGTGATAGAGGAGGTTGGGAGGTTATTTTTACAGAATTTTTAGAAGGAACAAGGCTTGAGAGGAGTAAAGAGAAGAGGGGGTGATAGGGGGTTCTATAGTGTAGGGGAGAGGGGATTTCTTAATATAAAATTAATTTATTTATTATTTCCCCACAAGACAAGGAATACAGAGTATTAAATGACCAAGAATATTAATTTTATCATGTGAGTTCAAACCATGTGGTATTTCATTACTTGTGATGTCATTAATAGTGTATTTACCTAATATACGGTATTTTACATTATTTCATTATTCAGCAAAAATTCAATTATTTCAGAAAAATCCCAAAAACATTACCTCAATCATTTTTCAACGTTTATAATCATGAAATGAAGTCCATTTTTCAAATATAATTATATAAATATTATTAATTTAAAATTTAATTAAAATAATAATTTATTCTAAAAATAATAGTTTTAAAAAATTTATTTATTTATTACCAAGCATAGGTATATCATACTTTCACTTGAATATTAATTATGTACTATCATAGGTAAGGTTATTATTCATTATGGTATATCACTATTAATAATGGTATGTTACTATTCATAATAGTGGGTTATTATTCATCTAAAATTAGGCTTTTCTTATTGGTCTCCAAATAACTTACTGATCGAAACTGTTTATATCAGATTTTCAAAATTCACAACGCAGAATTGATAAAATTATTTTTTAAGGGTCACATAGCACATAATAGTTAATTATGTTGCGATTTCAGGTGATTATGACATATTTATAAGAATGTAATTTTCATTGAAAATATTGGGACATTACACAATTCATGTTTATATAGTTCTAATTGGTTTTTTTCAATTACTTATTTGTTTGTTGAGTTCCAATATTTTTTAGTATATTTTTCATGTTCTATTTCATTAATTAGAATACATATATTATTATTTTGAATATAAGTTCACCAATTTTAAAAGAACATGATATACCCAAAATGTTGTGAAGAAAATAAAGAGTATGGATATCACTAATATTTATAAAATTATCCTAAAAAATAACATAGATATATTATCAACATTAAATGGTCTTCCATAAGAATATTCCTATAAATTAAAAAATGAATTATTATGGGATGAACATTCATTAAATTTTATGTGGTTGGTTGATAAGTATTCTTATTTATATATTTCCATTCTTACTTACATGGGGGAGTAAGGAAGTGATTATTCTAAAAAAAGGATTATTTATTTAAATATATATATATATATATTGGTAAATAAAGTAATAGAGTTTAAGGTCTATAGTTTCACTGCTTACCAATAAATATATATTTATACTTATTAACTATAAGAAAACATGGATGGCTTGATATCTAAATCCCATGATAATAAAAATGATGAGTCTGACATAAGTGAAATGTTTGGAAATGAACAAAATAAGTTGTAAAAATATGATATTAAAAAAACCCCAACACCGTTCCAATTGGAATAGAAAATGACTAGTCATGGAAATCAATCGTGGGGAAGTGAAAAAAAATTAACCTAACATTATCATGGTTTATGCAATGACATTGTCGCGTTTTTAGGGGCAAAGGTTATTTCTATCATGATGTAATTCTTGGTAATCTATTCATAACATATATAAGGTTTTTAAAAATAGCATTCTTATAGAGGAAAACATTAACACTCATTGGTTTGATAATGAGAGCTTTAAACAAGATCTAAATTAAGTAATTCAAACCAAATTTCAATTTAACCAACATGGGGATCATGAGAAGATATTTTCTTTCTCAAATTCATAATATGCATGTTATAGGAGAGAAATTTAATTACCTCTAAATGATTGGGATATATTTAATCAAACATGGGGTCATCATATAATATATCTAAAAATGATAGAAATCTAAAATTAGATGAAACAACCATTTATTTTTATTCTGAATTTCTAATGCAATTGTTTTCTTATAAAATTAAAAAGGAATTCCATGATCAACCAAGATAATAAGACCCATCTTCGGCCAAAAAATAATGCATTATATTGACTTCAACAGACAGTAAATCTATTGTTTATATAAATGGCACTTTAATTTATAAAATTATTTAGATATATGAAATTTTTATTATTATGTTAGGTCATTTATAATCTTGAGCATCAAAATGAATAAATATATAGATAAAATACAATAAAAGTTTAATGAAAAAAAATTTATGATGAATTAATATAAAAACCATCATATGAATGAATAATAAACAAAATATGTAGGTAGAATAATGAGTAATCATTGGAGGAAAAAAGTAGAGTTGCAAGGGAATTCAATTAATAAAAAGGACTATAGGTCACACAATATGTCATAAGGAATTGTACACCATCCTATACAAACTATTGGACAAAACCATTATAATATTTCACTTCGTATAGCTATAAATTCATGTTTTTCCAAAAAATTATTAATTTAGAAAACAATATATACCCTTAAATAGTAGGGTATTATATTTCACCCTCCTTACCATGTAATTTTTAAAATAACTTAATAAAACAACTAAGGGTGTGTTATATGTTATAAATTACAACTCAGTATCATTAATATGACTGTAAAACTCATATTTTCATCTAAAATAGATATTTATTATTATTTTAAATCATTTATTCCCAATATTTCTCGATAACTACCTATAAGACTTATGATTTTTTAGAGTCACAACTTTCACAGCTTCGTTTTCATGATTCTATTTCTATCCAAATTATAAATCTAAAATAGAAATTATAATATCCATTAAATTTAGATTAAATAAATATAAAAATATTACAACATAAACATAATATGTCTTTTAAACTGAAAAATTCACTTTATCTTGTGATACATTCAATTAAACAATGATATGATTGGATCAATTTATAATGACTTCAGTGTAACAAACATTTTCCATGACTATTCTTGTATTAGGTACTCTAACATAAATATATTCAAATAAAAAATTATGAGTCATATAGAGAATGTTAATTAACCAAGGTATATCCTCTAGGAATGTTACAATAGGTGTATAGATAGTCATACTTATCATGAATAAAGTGACTATTGATTAAATACACAACTAACCATTTCAAATTTATTATCCCTTGGTTAATTTATATATGTTTTTTATTGATTTCTTTATATCGAAGGAGAGATGTTTTTTCAAGGAATCCACACTCTGTATAATGTGTTAAAAATTTAGGACATATCGTATTTTTAGACTTATCCCTAGGGGTTTCTCTAAAATAATTCAATCAGAATCCCTATAAGAATATAAATTATACATTGATCCCGACATAGGTAAAACAGTATAAAATGACATATAAATCATACATTATTTTTTTTAATTTAATCACATCACCTAAATATTTATCTAATAATCATAAGGCCTAAAGTTTTAGTTTCATTGGAGATATACTATAATCAAAATCTTATAGCCCATTATTAGTTCCACATCTCCGATAATATTCTCTATATAGGACTTCTTTTTATATGTAGTCTAAAATATAATTCTGTATGAAATGTTTAAAAAAATAATGGGTTAGTTCAAATACACGGTGAGGGAAACTTACTGGTTATCTATAATGGGTTAGATATTATGCTTTTGGGAAAACAAGAATCAGTGTAGAAATATATAATTAAAAGTTCCTTGAAATCATTATATATATGAATACAAAAATATTAAATATCATATATTATATTACAAGATACAATTACAATCATGGGAGCATGAAACCTATGTTATCACCTATAAACATGTGAATGTAAACATAAACCATTGAAACATAACTTTGTAATGTGAAATAATATAGAAAAGTGGAATAATTTTAAAAAAATGAAATCATTTCATTGTGAGAAAACCCAACCATTCCAACACATTATATTTTTTACAACCCAAATAATTCCCACACATTATGGTGGTAAAAATCCCAATCACGCTAACTCATTACATTGCAAAAAAACCCTAATCATATCTATTCATATTCATTATAAAATGAGATATAAAACATTAAACAATGTAATAGAGGGAGATATAAGACCCCACGGATCGCATAATGATATACCATAACAATATATTCCACATGAAAATAATCAATCATCTTATTATGAAAAAATCATGAAATGAAAAATGGGTTTCATATCATTTCCATATATGATAAAATAATATAAAGTCAAGATTAGAACTATTTTTACAATAAATACAATATTAAAAAAGGAGTAAATAATATCTTAATTTATTATCTTTAAAAATAAATTAGAATACATAAATCCTTTGGGTGACAATGAAAAATGAAAGGGAAATCAAGAAATATATTTTCATAATGATTTTATAACGTAGTTGAAAACTAATTCATTCTTCATTTAATAAAACCATATTATGTATGGTAAAAATATAACATTAAAAAATTATACAAGTAATAATTTAAAATATGGAAACATTGAATAGATATGAAATTAAAGACAAGAAATATCAAGAAGAAGATAAAAATAACACGTGAAAAGGAAAATCCATTATTATATTAAAATTCTATATTCAAACCCGACATCATTAAAAAGAATTAAAAATTCTCTATTTAAGAAAATTAAAATAAAATACGATGATAAAACGAGATAAAAAATATTTGGATTTCCAATAAACAGGGAGACTATTAGACACAAAAAAAATATTGTCATTGAAGAAAATGTTTCATTTGAAAGGGTAGGAATTATTATTTGCAACACAGTTTTTTTAATAAAGAATAAATTTATCAAAGAGGAAAATTTTGATAAGAAAATGTAAATTATATAGATAATTATAGAAAATTAAATGTAATATATAAATGGTAGTATACTAGAGTAATAAAATATCTTAGTCCAGTAAATTTGTTTATTAATTAATGACAGAATGTTGAGTCAACTAAACACTTCTGGATTTGTTATATTTTAAAAAAAACCATTAAAGAAATAACCTAAATGAAAAATTATATATAATTAATAAATAGATAATATTGATGTATTATTTCAAAGGGGTGGTATATACACCATAGATAATTGGATAGGTGTGTAATAAAAAACCTGTCTTAAGGAAAGAAAATTGATATAAAGAACTATAACCTCAAATCTTAACTATAGAAAACCTAACATTATATAAATAAAAATTACATATGATTTGATAAATACTCAATAAAAAACATTAATTTAAATACTAAAATAATATCGTATTAATGTATTTGTAATATTTTATACATTAAAAACTTTTTTATAAGTTATTTACATCATCTTCTACTATGTTATTAATAACTAGAACCCTTCTTAGAGATATCATACATAAAATATATATTCATATCCTAGTGAATGTGAAAAAGAATGATTGATATTAGATTATTATTAGTGGTAAACATTATTGATAATACTTATCAGTTAAATATATCATAATAATATGTGTATGAGAATATTATCATGGAAAACCATACCCTATATATCAAATATCATAATCTTAGGTTATGGAATTAATATAAGATGTCCATAAGACATGAATCATAATTGAATAAATAAACATGATCCATGAGATGAAAAAATTGGGAAAATATGTAAATTTATGAAATAAACTTAATAATATACAATCATTTCCTCAGTAAAGGCTCACTACAAAGACTACCATTGTGGATTGGGTTCACTCTCCATTCCAACATATCTGCAATCAATGTTAACTCCAAATAATATTATATTCGATTGGGTTAACTCCCCGTTTCAACATGTCCATAGTCGCGATCCACTCACAAGGTTTTCAAATTTTATAGTCTCTTAATGATCGATGTTCACACCCTATTTCTATTCATATTATCTCATTAGATATTCATGTTTACCCAATGCATTGTAGGGCTATATAATTATAATCCCACCCATCACTATATGAAAATCATACATAAATGTTTCAAAAGATCATAAAACCTTAGTGATAGTATAAAATGTTTAAATAAAATGATTTTCATAAATAATACATCATTTCACCATATTATAACATATGGAAAAGAATCATGTCTCATAATTGACTAATCATAACTTAAATAACCCATTATAGAGATAAGAGTTTCATATAATCAAACTGATATAATGATAGTTATAATAAATATAAATAAATATTTTGTATGGAACCATTTGATCATATCCTTAGTAAATAAAAATTCAAAACAAGTATGTTATCATAGATTAAAAGTTTCATTAAATTATAATTGGTACTTTTCTTGAGGATAACACCCTTTATAATTTAAAATAACTTCTTTAAAATATTATAATTTATCAAAGTTTAATGAAAAACTTTCATTCAAAATATCCTTGAAATAATTATTAGGAATCATTCAATCACTGATTTTATAGGATGGTGATAAATTACATTCCTTAAATATATGTAAAAATAATGATTCATTTCACATTTTTTTTAAAAGTAAAAAATACCTAATTTAGAAGCTAATAAGAGAATATCATTTTAACTACTTTTTAAAAATTATAACATGGGTAAAAATTAAATTAAACAATAATTGGTGATTACAAAACAAATTTTACTTAAATTGTTTTAGAAAACATGGATATAATAGACCAATGATTTTAAATTTAAGGTATATATAAAGTTGGATTCTCTTAAAAAAATTCATTTAGTTGTTTTAGTTCTTAAATAGAGGAGAATGAAAGTAAAAAAAATTGATATCTACAAATCACTAAATTCGAAGAAAATTCCAGATATTCATTAGAATTATATCATGAAATTTTAACATGAAATAATCAGAAACAATCTCGATACATATTGAGATTTTAACATTAATTTTTTTTGTCATGTTCTATTTTTTTTGAAATTCTATATCCAAATTTATAATATCTTTAAATTTATTATAATAATATAATAGAATAATTTTTATAATTATTAAATATTATATTATCCACTAATAATATTTAAACACCAAATTATTAATAAATATTTTTTAAAATCATTATTTTCAAATGTAAAATGTTTCATTTTTTTAGAGAAATTCGGTTTGGTAGTTTGTATCATTATATATTAATTATGGTAAGATAATATATAATTTTTTAATAACAATAAAAATATCATATATATTCGTTATATGTATATATGTGTGTATTTTCTTCCATAAATATAGAAATAGAAAAATAAAATACACCGTTCATGGAGACAATAGGTTGTACGTATGCATGAAGTTTCCACATTTTGACGGATGGAATAAAAGAAAGGTAAATAATAATTCACATTTATATAATTATTATATCATATATATCATATATATCATATATATTAATTAAATTTATCATTATTATCATCCATGTAATGTATAAATTAAAAAAAATTAAATCACTTTATAGGGGAGGAGGTCCACATGTATGCTCGAGCTAAGTTATATCTTTTTAGCATATTGGAAGGTAAGAATTTATAAATGATGTTATAATTACAGAAGTATAATTTTTTAATAAATATAAAATTTAAACATTAAACCATTTATAAAAATGATACATGAAATATGGTGATGGAAAATTAATTTTATCACCATGGTGAGGTGGTTGTCCACAAATATATACAAGCGATACTTTAGCTTCCCATTTGATAGAAAATATTTTGTATAATGGTAGTTGAATAATTTTAAGACAATTTATGAATATTTATTATACTAAATTTATTATTCTATGAGTAATAGATCATATTTGTTGATGGTTTAAAAATAATTAAATTGAAAGAGGTTAGGTAGTGAGATTACATCTTCTTTAGTAGGCCTCATTTATATCCCTACTTAAGAGACCTTGGAATGGTTTTTAAGAATAAAAAAACTCTAATCCACATATAAGTAATATAATAAGATAACATATTAGGTCATGTTAGATATATAATTCTCAAAGAGGTGTAATGGAAAGAGATAAGGGGTTTCCTTCTATAAGGGAGGGAAATGGCACACATAGAATTACATAAAAGATTTCAATATAATTAATTAATATATCATATATAACAAATAAAAATATATATTTATTTTATTAAAAAGAGTATATTATCTAAATGTAATCTTCTAATTAATCTTTTATATGTTTTGGTATCATTGAAAACCTTATTATACTATTTAACCACTTTCATAACCATCTTTAATCATAACTATGGTAATAATTTTTTTCAATATTAAAGGATTATAATTTTAAATATAAGGTAATATTATTCTCATATGATAAAGGGATGAAATTTTAGTTGAGATATAATTCTAATTTTTCAAATTCAATATTTTAATGATTTTAAATATTTTAATAAAATATTTTTTTTCATAAAAACTCATTAATGTTATTTTAACACAATTCATTTATTTTGGATTTAAAAGCATAATTATATAGATTTAAATAAAATATAAAACATTAAATCATATATAATATTTTTATTAATCAATAAATCTCTTTGGGGACAATTAGAAACCTAAAAAATTACTTTTATATTTTTTTTAAATCATTTAAATGATTTTTTCTATTTCATGCACATGAATTCTATCAACATTGTGTATGTATTTAAGATAATTATTTCATCCATTTTATTAAAAATAAATTCACATGATAAATATAATTAATATATATTTTAAAAAGAATTATAACCAAAATAATTATATTTTAATCCTTATGTATAATTTTCAGAGATGATTAATTCCAGAGAGTAATATTTTGGAATTTTCATTACATGAATAATATAAATATCATTGTAAATGAAATAATTCAATAAAAATTACATTTATTGTGATTTTGGATGGTTATGGTATAATTTACCTCATAAAATAAAATAAATGTGGGTTCCGGGATTATTTTCTGACCTTATCTCATGGATTTTACCCTTCTATACCCATTGTCCCATTACTAAGGTAACAAATAATTATGGCGATTTTTTTTATAATGAACAAAAATAAAAAGTAGATATTAAAAAAATCTCAACCAATTTGTTGTAAATATGATCTAAAATTTCAAATATTATATTTATAGAAGTGCAATAATTTAATTTAAAAGTAAACTCATAAAATGAAAGGAAATGAAGTCTTCCAAAAAAAACATTTCTTAAAGTATAAGAAGTTTTTATTGTAAGATTCAACCACAAATTATTTAAAATGACCTTAAATATATTATTAATAATAAAAATATACTAATTTTACTTATATATCATTTTTAAACAAAATTTAACACTATAAATGCTTTAAACAAAAATATATTTTTCAATAACAATTAATATTTTCAATAATCATTGAAAAGTCAATATTTAAAAAAATCATAGAAATTAATTCTAAGATAATTTTAAAATTATTATTAAAAAATTAATTTAATTTTTAAAATATATTTTAAAATAGTGTAATAAATTAATTATATTATTTTCTCCCAAAATGAAATAAAACCCATTTTTAGTAAAAAACATATTTTTAAAGGGGTCAATAACTTTTTTGAGAAACTATGTAAATATTTATCAATATATGTGCATCATATAAAATAATTATATAAAATTGATGTTTTTTTATTCCTATTTATTTCACCATTTTAGAATAATTTTTTTTGAAGATATAATATATTACAGTTCATTTGTACTCAGCGATGTATGTATCACAATCCATCGAAAAAATTTAATTTATTTGATGAGAAAAAATATCAAAAATTCTCAAGCTGTAACATTATACCGATGAAGATTCTTCAAATTTATAGTTCCATCGAAGAACTATAACCTGGTGAGTAGTATTTCTCTATATCACATTATCTCTATGATCCAAGATTTCTAATTTTTGTGCTAAATCATAATGATCGTGATCAAGTAATATTGCCTCTGAATTTAGTTCATGTGAAGGATTAGGTATATACTTCTCCAAAAGTTATTTAGAGAACACGTTAGGAACATGAGATAGGTTCAGTGAAAGCTAAAAGTAGTAAGATATCATTATAAGATAACTAATAATCTCAAAACTGACAATATGAATACTGATAATATTTTTTATATTTTTGAAACACATAATATTCTTCCATGGGTAAATTCATAAGAATACCTTATCACTGACTCTAATTTCTTGATTTCGCCATTGATTGTAAGGATAACATTTCAATCATATTTTAACTGAATTGATTTGTTTCTTAATTTATATTACCTTATCTAAACATTATTAAGCTGGATCATGACACAATATATTAATTTCTCTAATTTAATCCCAACACATTTGAGTTATACACTTATTTCCATCCAGGGATTCATAATGATCCACATGAATGCTTGAGTGATACATGTTAGTGTACTCAAACTCTACTAGGGGATGGTTTAAATCTAAAACTAATTTTAAAAACATAGAAATGTGTAATTGTATATCCTCTCGGTTTTTAGTGGCTCACCTCATGTCCATCAATGATAAGTGGTACTAATACACAGTATAAATTGAGATCTTACTGAATACTTCTTAAAAACTTTTAGGTAAACCTCATATACAGATAAGATAAAATAGAATGTTTTACTCCAATAAACCTTACCACATAATTAATATAATATTTGGAATTTCCATCCAACGATAAATATTTCCTGATTTTAATGAATTGTACCAATGTTATAAGGTGATCAAATATATGAAAAATACCATTATGGACTTTAGACAATTTTGGGAGTCTGATGGGAAAATTCATGGTGACATTTTTCAATTTCTATTTTGGTAGTGATAATGGTTTTAACATCCCATTATATTGATATATCATATCCTTAACTTAATAACACACTAAAAACTAATATATATACTCTATAATATATATCTTCATGTTTTCTCACTATAAATAATCTTTAATACATCAATATATATTCATACTTCAATAATGAATAGAGAAGGTCCAACTATGAGCATAAACCAATAAATCCTTATTCATGTATAATATTTTTTATACACATACATAATTCCTGAAATTTACCATTCCACAAAAATAGTGTTTGAACAAAAAAACAAATATCTCCATCTTTTTCAAGTATACATATATATTTTATTCCCCTTTATTATTTAATTGAACAATGGTTTGAACACACATTTGTGAAAGATAATATTTCTCCTCTTCCTTTAAGATAACCAAAATCATTTTTTCAAAACTAGAAATATTGTATCATTTTTGATCTTCATCATTTATAAGATATCATGATCCTTTCAACTTAGAGCATCACTCACCTTGTTCTCTATTACACGATTTTAATGTATTGTGCAGTCATAATACATAATCCTTCCATCTTTAATGGTTCATATTCAACTCCTTATGAGTGAATATATATTTTTCAATTTTATGATAATTATAATTATTATACATATATATAAAATGATAATGCCTCAATATCGTTAATAAGAAAAATAGTGCATATTACTCGAAATCATGATTCCTCAAATTCTAATAAGGAAAAATTAACTCGTAAAAGGAATTAGATATCACCATATAATTATGCATGAGGAAACATCCCAATCGCTTCTTTAATTAATCACTATAGATGAACAAACATTCTTCACCGTAAGGTAGTGTAAATATAGATATGCTAACTGACATTCTCTTCAGTTCATTGAAACATTCTTCATATTCATCTATCTAAAGGTTGTTTTCTCCCTTTCAATATAACTCAGTTAGTGGAACATACAACCATGATAAATTCCCATATAGTTTTAATAATATCCATCCAAACCATGAATTGTACAAATCACAGTCATTGTGGATGGTCTAGTCTAATGTTTAATATCTTTTCTCATTTATGGATCCAACAATGTACCCTTTATTGAGATTATATGACCCACAAATAAATCTTTATATACGCAAAAATTCAAATTTATTAAATTTTGACAATAAATTTCTATTTCTTTGGTTCTTCAGTATAATTATCATGTGATCTTTATTTTCATCATTTCATTTAAAATATAAAATAATATAACATATAATGACTAAAATAACTAATAAATGTAATCTATAAAGAAATTAGTCATTATATATAAAGAAATAGTTTGGGAATCAACATAACAAACTGATATCACAACAAAATCATAGTGTTCATACCTTAAATTAACTGTTTTTTTGGTTATTTCTTCACTTTAAACCCCCAACTGATAGTACTCAAATAGAAGATACATATTTTTAAAATTATTTTTCTCCTCATAATTGATTGAAAAACTCATAAATATATTCTAGAGGACACTTATTCTTGATTTTTATATTATTATGTTTCTAATAATCAATTAAGTGTCACATTAATCCATCTTTCTTCTTTAACAAATAAATATGTGAACCCTAAAGTGATGCACTTTTCCAAATTAATCCAATATCAATATCATCGTAGTGTTTAATCATCAATTCCTATTACTCAATCACGACCAATCCATATAAATTCTTTGAAATAGGTATAGATTTATGTATGAGCACTGTTGAAATATCAAATTCACCATTTTCTATAAGTCTATAATTATTCTAGAAAAACCCACCTAATTCACATAAAATGGGAATATCATTGATGTTGAATTTATCCCCACAATTTTTAGATATATTCCTCTTTTGAATAATAATAAGTATCCATAATATGGATGTAGTTCACATTATAATTTCATTTTTATCATCTCATTAATAAAAGATTATAGGTTGGTTTGTGATATCATATTTTAATTCTCTTCCCCTTTAATTTTTATAGGATTTATTTAATGAAATGAAATCAATTTCAATTATTACATCATTTCAACTATAGGGAGAACAATGATATTTTTAAAAATAAAATTAACAAAAAAATCAATTGAATATGAATCATAGAATTTAAATGTGATCATTATAGCATTATGATTTTTTATTCCTAATTGAATATATAATCATTAGGTTGGCATTGTGATAACATTAGAAAAATTTTAAGACAAAAAGTATGAGTAAGTATAAAATCAAGTAAGATAATGAAAATTATATAATGGATAGTATGTGTAACATTTAACAGATAGTTATTATACACCACATGGGTATTGGATAATAATAAATCCAGTTTTATACATAAAAACTGTATTTTTTCTGAAAAACTATTTTGTTGAGTTTTCCACAGTTAATTAAAAATTAATTTTTCCAATTTTAGAAAATTTGTTTCCAAAATTAAAAAAAAATTAAAATCAGAAATTTAAAATTATCTTACAGTGGATTTTTAATAATATTCTAAAAAGATTAATTTTTTTGATGAATAGTGAAAATTAATAGTTTTTCATAAAAAATATCCTCAAATTTACAATAATTTTAAAAAATAATTTTAAATTTTATTTACAAGTAAAATTAGTTCAATAATTTTTTTATTAATCTATTTTAGTACTTTTAAAATAATACAATGTCAATTTTTTATAAATAAATGTTTTTACTTAAGAAAACGTTTTCTTCGGAAAAAACACATCTTCATCATTCTTGCGAGTTTAATTTTAATATAAATTATTACACTTATGTGAATTGAATTTTTTTTAAAAATAAATTATGTTTTTGTAGTCATATTAATTAATAATATGTAATATTTTTAATATAGAGTTAAAAAATAATAATTATCGCGGTTATGGTTACAACGGGTTTATCGAGGGGTGAAACAAAAAGATATGTGTATGTTATTCAATTAAAATTTCATAAATAATATTTTATGGAAATGTTTCTAAATTATAATATTAAAATATAGAATAAATATCGATATCGATTCGTTTTACTTGGGAATTACTTTATCATTCTATGTTCTTTTAAGAAATTTTCATGTGGGGCCCTCACCCACTTATAAAAGAACATTTCATCTCCTGTCATATACACAATTCAATATCCTTTTGGTTTAGTATATAACTACCCAAATAAATTCCTTAATTACATTTACATGTAATATAGGCCTTCTTTGTATTATTAATTTCCGTTATAAATGATTTTTCTATTAGCATAAATTGGTTTTTTGAAGAAGTTATATCATTCTAATGAAAGTGTATTTATTTTATTTATTATTACACCATATTAAAATATTACTAAAAAATTAAAATATAATAAAATAAGTATATAAAATATAATTATATTTAATTTTTTTAATTTTCTTAACCTATATCCATATCCACTTTCATAAAATGGGTAATGAAACTGTCAATCGTGTGTGCACGAAACTTCCACATCGTGAACTAATGTTATTTGTTTTCCCCCACCTCATAATAGAGATGGATATAATGAGTGATTTTAATTATATATATATATATATATTAGATAATAATATTTATTTATTTATAATATCATATATAACTTTTTAGCTTCCCATCTGTTGAAAAACAATAATGTAACATTTGTGTACGTATGGACTATCACCTTCACTTAACGATACAATATGTTTTACATTTTATTTTGAAATGAATTGCAAAAAAGATATATTTAAAGAATATATACGATATATATGTTATAAAAATTATTCAATTATGGTGAATAATTATGTACCATTCTTTTTTCCATATATCAAAAAATGGAAACAACATTCATGTGTCTCTGCGTCCTACTATCTCTATGAATACTGTATATAATTTTTCTATATATAGTTTTATAGATAAATATATAAATATAGTTAATATATATTATATTTATCTCAAAAGTAAAAAAATTTAGATTATATAACCATTATCATAGAACAAGGACTAAATCAATCAAACTAAAAAATACATGAAAAAATTTGAAGTTATTAGCCAAAACATTGATTTTAATAAAGAATTGTCAATGAATAAGTGATAAAATTATATAAATAAATAATATATTGTATGAAATAAATTATTATGGTTATATAATATTTGTATAAATAACCTAGATTTATAATACATTAGCTTAAAATGTGTATTAATAAAGTTGATACTTGAGGTACGATATTTTATTCTCAGTTTTACTTACATGAGAGCCATGTCATATTCACCACTTATTTATTATATATGGTTTACTAAATTACCATGAATGTAATTTATGATATTCATTATGAAAATGATGTTTATTTAAATGACCATATTATTTTTTTTACTCAATCGGGCTTATGATTCAAAAATTAGCAAATTAATAGTTGTTTTTTGTTACAATCACATTATTTATCAGAATTGTTTTTTATTGGTATTTCAATGATAAAAACTGTATTATATCTCTTAATAAACTAAATAATTTTATTTTAAACAATTTCGTTCATGAAATTAATTTTTTTTAATAATCATTTTCCTCATTTTATGTACTCAATTGTTCAAAAGAATGTTTTTAAGCAAAATCGACTTTAATTATCTCTATAATCGAAAATCCTTTTTATTCCATATCATTGTTTTCTAAAATGAATTTCATAAATGGGGTTAATATTATGCTGTGGTTTTTAATGCCATTTTTCCCACATTTTATTTTCTGAAAAGAAGGACTAAAATTAATATTCTTATGATTTTTTAAATGGGGTAATTTTGACTTTTTATGGAAAATCTGGAAGGATTATTTGTTTTAACATACATGTCATGAAAATATTTTTCCACCATCATGACAAAGAAATTATTTAACTATATCCTTTTATTTTACATGATTATTGTCAAAGAATATTTCTTCATTAAAATTTCGGATATTTATTTATTTTAAATTAGTGGTTTTAATGTGAAAATATAATTTTCTACCGAAATATTAGAGTTTATCTTTAAAAAAATTATCTAAAATACCATATTTTGGGGATACATAATATTTATAAGAAATATTATCCAATAATTCCATATTTATTATTTCTCAAGATGATTTATGATTATGATGACAATATATTTATCATACTAATTGTTTATACATATGTCAGGAAATGATTATTTGATGAACTAGATATGAAGCCTATTTTTTTTCGACAGTTTATAAATTTATTAGATGTTTATTAAACCCCTTTATTTTCATGGGTTATGATATTATGATTTATTTATAATATTGTGTTTCACAAATGATTGATTTTTATTATTTGATTAGTAAGCATATAAGTATATATCCTTCTAATTAATTGGGTAAATATATATATATCATGAGATAAAATAGAATGGAATGTGGAGTGATCCCAGTTCAGTGAGGGAATGTTTCCACTATGATAACATTGGGACTAAACCATGACTACTATGGTAGTTTGGGGAGTAAACCCAAACAAATATGATATTTTAGGGCCTAATCCTGGACTAGGAATGAAATGATTTTCATTGCATATGTTTATACCAAATATTAATGTACAATGACATTATTATTCCCTTATAGATCATGTTATTTGATTATTTTATGATTCGTGTCTTATAAACTTCAAAACATTATGTAATTGTTTAAGATTCTTATATATGACATACATGTTATTGTTTTCAAGTGTTATTTTATTATTCTTGTACCCCTGATCACATGTTATGTTAATATGATCATTGATATCACCATTGTTTAAACTTATTGAGTATCTAATATCACTATTTATTATATTTAATCCCCTAGTTTATGATAAAATATATTAAGTATGATGTGACTAAGATGTGTTCTGGTTATGAAGAACATAGTGGGATATTTTTTAGTTCAAATATGAACTAGGTGTTTGTGTATCCACATTTCCAAACAAACTATATCTAAAATCATTTGGAATATCTCATTATATTATTTAATTAATATTCAGCTAATATTGTGTAATATCTATTTTTTAATGGTATGGGTCACAATATTTTATATCTGAGAAAGGATTAGTTAATTGTTGGAAAACTAGAATGAGAAAACTGAAGATAGAACAAGTATCATAATCCTATGTATAACAGAGCATCCAAAGTTATGGTAAACCATGAAGAGAGATTTTCTTAGAAATAAATCCCTATCTGAACACTATATGCAGACATAGTTTTTTAGCTTATGAATATACGGGTACAATCCCTGAAATGTCTAGGATGAGTATATCATCTCCATCATTCTGGTGCATAGTGAGTGTTTCTGTATTGAACATTAGGGTTAACACTCTTATTAAAAATTCATGGGTTAATTAAAATTTTATTTAAGAGAAATTATGAAGTAATTGAATAAATTATGACAATGGATAACCGAGTATAAACATATGGTGACATATAATTAAAAGAATGTGTCTTGATTTAGACATCCTATAACTTATTTTTCTTTAATTTATGTTTTCACACTATAATTATTTTTTATGACATAATTTTTGTTTGGTTTTATTAGATTGTTGAAACCTAAAAAAATTATGTAAATTCAATATTTGGAATAAATGTAATGATTTACCTCCTAAATAACCATATATTATGGCTGCAATAATGTAAAATCCCATTGTAATGCTCTCACAAATTTCACAAGCTATGATTCATGTATAACATCCCAGTAAGAATTGGAGGGAAAATTTATTGAGTATTTCATGGGGAAATATCCAATTTCATTTAGTAGGTCCACTGATCCACTAGTTGTGAATCACTAGATCAGTACTATTAAAAAGTTATTTTCCTTTATCCATGTTTTAAAACATAAAAAATTAATTTTTTATATCTATCATTTAGAAGGTAATCTAGATGAATGGTGGACTCTTCAATAATATGAGTCAACTAGAATAAATTTCCCATATATAGTGGGATACATTTAAGAGAATATTTTTCAATATTTAATTTCATCATATTCTCTATATAGAAATGGAGAAGTAATTCCTGGATCAAAATATTAATGATAAATAATCTCTTGGTAACTATGATTAAAATTTTCAAAACCATGTGAGGTATACTTATGATATTATCAACCAACCTAAACATAAGGTTGGTTGATTTTTCAATGGCCTGAATAAAGTATATAAATGTTTTTATCCATACGATATTTCCAAAACTATGAATTAATGTTCTAATGTGATGTAATTCTGTAATTTTAGAGTGTATTTACCCATCCATATTGTAATTTTGATGAGTAAAGAAAGATTTAATTAAAATTAAACTCTAAAAATTATAGATAGAATAAGATGATATTTCCTTCGTTATCAACGAGTTAAAGGAAACGTGGAGAAACATACATTGAGGCTACTAGTAAATTATTTATTTGTGGAAATAAATTTCATTGAGTGGCTAATGTTGGAAGTAATAGTAATAATGTAGCTAATGAAATGAATAGGAAAAATTCTCTATATAATAAACCACCCAAAATATAGTGTTTCAAATTAATGGAGTATGAGATTTTTTCTCACTAGTAAAAGATCTAAAAGTTAATGACGACGATCGACATAAAAAACCACAAAATCCTATCAAAAAAATGTAAATATAATTCTATCACTATTACTAACGAGATGTATTATAACTGTTTGGAGAATGGTATTCATAACATAAACTTCAGAACTGTAAATGTCTTATTTGACTTTAGATATACCCAGTAATTTATATTGGAATAATTTAATAAGGTTATAAAAAATAAACCCTACAAATTATATATTCAATAATCAGGTAAAACCATTAATGTTACGATGACTTCTTCTCTGGTCTATGATTCTTCATTAGTTGAAGTATGTGTGAAAGTGCATCTTTCAAATAAAAGTATTCTTACAGTAGTTGATTTTAATGTTATCTTATGAATGGATTTTATTTCCCCATATAAATATCATATCAGTTGTTGAGTATGGGAGGTAACTTTTGATATTCCAAACCAAAATGTTTCCATATATCTATTAGATGATAAATATGAACTTCCAATGGAAAATAAATCCACTATATATGACTTTATTTTTATCAAAAAAGCATTTTTATCTCAGGTGGTTTAGGAGAAACGCAATATCAATGATATTCTTATTGTGAGTTTGTTTTTTAATTTATTAATAGAATGGTTTCCTATTATTCTACCATATTATGGAGTTGAGTTCTCAATTCAACTCATATGTAGTGCTAAACCTATTTCAATGAATCCATATAGAATGGCCTCGATTTATTTGTGGAAATTAAATTTGAATCTCTTAGAGAACTCAAAAATTGATTTACTCAAACAATTGACATACATAATGGTGAATAATATCTATTAATTAACAATAAACATGGATAAATGTGAAATTATATTTATTATTGAGAACCAAATAGTATCAAAATTAAGAACATGTATCCTCTAACCCATATTGATGACTTTTTTTACCAACTGTACAGATCTCAAGACATTTCCAATATTTATATTCCTTTTAGATATCATCAATTAAGGGTTAATATAAAAGATATATTCAAAAAATAATTACATAAAATTTAAGGTCACTACCAATTTTTAGTGATACCATTTGGTCTTACTTATTCCCCCTCTGTCTTAATATATTTAATGAATATTGTATTTATATATTACCTTGATCAATTTGTTTAATCCATTATAGGGGATATTATTATATATATTATGAAAACTAAGATCATAAAGATCAATTTATAATTGTATTGAAGACCCTGAAAGAAGAGAAGTTGTATGAAAAGGTTAACAAGTGTGAATTTTCAATAAAATGTTTCATCTCTTGTCATATAATCTCAATAGAGTGTATAAATATAATTCCATAAATGAAAAAAATTAATGAATTTTATCATAAAATAATCATTTTTATTTTTATAAAATGTTTTCTTATTTTGGGGGGATGTTATTAGTCCTTGGTAAACAAATTTTCATGGCTATATAATCCACCCACCAAGTTAACTCTGATGGGTTCCAATTTCCTTTGGAATAATTAATGTGATAAAAATTGCATGAAACTAAGGAGAAGGTTAGTCAATACGCCTATTCTTACATTACCATGTAGTTCAAAAATTTTATTTAAAGATATAATGATCCATATAATAAGGTACTAAGATGAATTATAATTAACAATGATATAGTGATAGCATATTTCTCATGACAATTGATGGTTTTTGAGAAAAATTACTCAAATATTTATTTGGAGTTTTCTGTGATAATATTTATATTAAAGATATAGAGGAATCAGTTTTACAGAGAAATATGTGATATATATACATATCATAAAATTTTAAAAAATATTTTCACATATAAAGAGCTTATTTTTCACTAGAGAAACTGGATGGAAGTGATTAATGATTATGAATTATCAATACATTACCACCCTAGGAAAGTGAACAAAGTGGATGATTCTCTTAGAAAAATGATCTTTATATATAATCTATGATAAATATTATAAGAGATAAAATATTTTAGTATTTTAAAATTATGGATATAGAAATCTTAAAGGAAGTGTAGAAGTATTATCCTTATCAAATGAGTGTTCAACCATCAATCCGAGTAATGATAAAAGAATCATTGAAGAATTATGTAGTGATAAAATAGAAGTTGAGAAATTTAAATGATTTTAACCTTGTATTTGATCGAGGGAAAATTTTTAGGAATCGTGTACTTTTTTTCCATACTAGATTCTAAGAAGGGTCTTTTGGATTAGGCCCCAAGTTCATCACTCTCTATTCATCATGGAAGTTCACAGATTTATAGTTATCTGAAATAGTATTTTATATGGAAAGACATAAAGGGGGATATTTATAATAGGTATCTCGGTGGTGGCTATTTCAAAATATTATGGTTGTGGTAAAAACTCTAATTGAATACTGCAACCATTACCCATACTAGAATTAAAGTGGTGAAACATCACCATGAATTTTGTCATCATACTACCCAAAATGTCTAATGGTCACAATTTTATATGGTTTGTAGTTGATAAGTTTATAAATTAATTACACTTAATTACATTTATTTAAGACATATCACTTTATGGTATTTAAATATAATATATTAATGAAGTGTTAATGTTTAATGTAGTACAACAATCTATTTTATCTGAATTAAGTTTGAGGTTTACCTCATATTTCATATGAATTCATCAGTAACATCATGGTATATAGTTGAGTTTCATCATATATTATCATCCTGAGATAGATGTTATGTTTAATAGGACCATTAAATCCCTATAAAATAGGTTGAGATCTTGTTTTATGGATTTAAAAGGTGGTGGGATAAACACCTTCCTATATTTGAGTTTTCTTACAATGATATCTTCCACTCAAGCATTTAGATGACTCCATATGAATCCCTCTATGGAATAAATTTTATAAATATAACATGATTGGATTAATTTAATTAAATAAAGCTATCTGTTCTTGTTTTATATGAGTAAATTTAATATATATTCAAGATGATTTGAAAACAGATAAGGACATAACAAATTCTATATAAATGTTATGTTGAATTTTTTTTCATGATCTAGAATTTGAAGATGGTTAGGTGATTTTTATTTGAATTTCTACATGGAAGAAGGCTCTAATATTCAGAAATAACGTAAATATTTTACCTATAAAAATTTAACATTTTTATTCTCTTGATTGAGTAGGGATGGTAGATTCTCCCCCGGCCCTTCAACTGAACCTCTCTCAAGTCCACAATGTGATCAATGTAACCATCCTGAGGAAGTACAAGCCTGAAAATTCACATGTAATAAAAATTGAAGTCATTCCACAAGATTAAGATATATCTGATGGGGAATAACTTGTGTTTATTCAGGATTATAGGGATAAAGTTCTATGAAATAAGAAGGCTCACATGGTCAATGTTTTGTGGTGAAACTAAAAATTTGAGGAATCTATATGGGAACCTGAGGATATGATAATAAAAAAGTATCTATAGATATATGTCTTGGAATAATAGAATTTTGAAGGAAAAATTATTTTTAAGGGTGTTATAATACAACACAATGAGATTTTAATGATTTTTAATTGAATAATATACCCTTAATTTTTTTGTTTATCCCCCAGTTTACCCCTTACAAATAATATTGGATGACTATATATTAATATTACACAATCCCAACATATAATATATGTAAATTATTCATCATTATTCAAGGTAATGAATTTAATATTTTTTATTATTTTCAGAAATTTCCAAGTATGATCTTTGTCTTAATTATAAAAGGGAATTACCTCTCCTCTCTTCTCCATATTTCTCAATCCTTATATTTCATCCAATACCATCCAAATAAAATTAATCAATTTTCTCCCCACATCTTATATCCCTTATTTTTATTATTAAACCCTGTTATAATGTAGTTTGGTGATGACCTAAATAAGTTGTTAAAATAAGAGGTATTGTTATTAATCATGAATTTTTATTTTATTTCTCTTTACACAATATTAAGAACTTATTCAAAAATTATGATATAATAAAAAAATTATATACAATATAATAAGATTCTTTTATGTTAACATAATAATGTGTATATATATATCATCTTCTATAAAATGGGAATGGAAATTATTGATCATGTGTAAGGAGGATTGTCACCCCATGAATAGATGTAATTCATTTTCCAACATCACCTTTCATGATGTTATATAACTAAATATTTTAAGCATATATATCATATTTATGAAATAATCATACTTAATTAATTATAAGATCAAAACTAACTTCTTACTTTTTAATCCGTTGAAAATTTATATCATTGTTTGTTCATATGTGTGGATTACCGCCTCTATAAAGCAATGGAATAATGTATTCATTTTATATTGAAATGAATGTTAGTAAGGATATATTTATTGAATATATATTATTTATATGATATAAAATTTATACTGGTAATTTGAATTAATATATACCATTCTTTGATTCTATCACTTGAATAAATGGAAGCATCATCCATGCGTTAATACGGCATACCGTCTCTATAAACAATCTAATTCATTCTTCTATATATACTTTTAGGATGAATATAAATATAAATATAAATATATAATTAATATATATTATATTTATATCACTATTAATATTTTTTATGTGATGGATCTATGATTAAAGTAGAAGGATCAAAATTATTGAACCAAACCATACATGTAAACTAAAGTAGTTATTACATGAAACATTGATTTTAAAGAATAATTATTTATGAACATGTGATAAAAGGATATTATTAAATCATATATGGTATTATTTATATAATTATTATTAATAAATAGCTATATAATAAACATATATTACATATATAGGAGGTTCTAATGCGTATGAATAAATTAAAGAATTGAGGTAATGGATTCTCATCTCACTTTTACGATTGTGAGAAACATACCATATTCACCGCTTATTTCTTATATGTGGTGTATATGCTACCAAAAAATTTAATTTATGTCGTTATTAGAATAATATTATGACTTTATATATCCATATGATTTTTTTTCATGGGGATTACGATTCAAAAATTAACAAATTGATAAGGGTTTTATGTTATAATCTCACAGTTTATCTAAATTTTCTATGATTAAGTTTCTGATGATGAAATATTATGATCTATCTCTCAAAAACTCATTAACGTTATTATTCTCTATATAATATTTAAAACTACAAGTTTTCATGTAATTTTCCTCACATTATGTACTCATTATTCTAAAATAATATTTTTAGGGAAAACAAACTCTGTTTTTTTTCTACAATTGAAAATTCATTCTATTTCATATCCATGTATTATAAAAAATATTACAGTAATGTTTTTAATATAACACTATGATTTTTTAGAGTTATTTTTATATTTAAATTTGTAGGAAATGTTTTGAAATTAATCTTCTTATTTTTTTCAAAATATGATACATCTGACTTTTTTTACGGAAAATATGAATGAAATATTTTTTTAATAAACAAGATATAAAAAAATTATCGACCATGATGACATAAATATTTAAATATTCCATTAAATAAAATTAATGTTATTTTTAATGAAAATTATTTCCTTAATATTTTTTAACTTTTTATATTTTACTTATTTTTGGTTGGGGATATGATCTAATGATACCATCCTTATTCTTTCTTTAGATGGTTAGTGATTTGGATGATAATATGTTTATGAAACTGATTCATTTTTCTTTGGTTATACTTTTATGAATTGATGAAATTATTATGAAACTGATTTCTTTTCCATGGATTATGTCATGATAAAATGTTAATAAATCTATTTTATTCTCATAGGTTATGATATGATGGATGTTTTATGATCTTATGGAATATATATTATTTATTTTAATTATGTGATGGGTTAGTCCAAAATTATATAACCCTTAATTTTTTTTTGATAAAGATCAATTTATCATGAGAAAAATTGGATTCGAATGATAGTAACCCCCGTTTTATAATGTACTATGTCCACTATGATAGTCTTCAGAGTGAACCATGACAACTATGATTGTTTAGGGAGTTAAATAAATCCAATATGCTAGTATTGTTAACATTCCATTAATACTAAGAAAATATTTTTATATGCTTATGTGTATTCCATAAAAATAATATTTTTAATGTCATTATTTCATGGATCATGTTCATTGATTCTTTTATGAGTCATTTATTATGAACATCCAAACTTTATGCTCTAATTTAAGATTATAATCTATGATATATAGGGTATGGTTATCAAATGTTATGTTCACTTTATAAAAGTATAAGTCCCAAGTTATATTTATGTGATAATAAATATCTCCCTTATTTTCCCCTATTGAGAATATGTGATCACCCATTTTTATATTTCCTTTACCAAAGTTATGAAGAAATGTATTAAGATTTATATGTATAAGAAGGGTGAGTGTTACATAGAACATAATTGGAGATAATTTAGTTCGCATATAAACCAGCTTTTTATATATCTACGTTTCTAGAGATACTAGAACTATGTTATTATGGCATGGATTATTATGTTATGTGATGAGTATTCATATAATAAGGTGTAATATTTATATATAAAAATAATGATTTGCTATACCACCTGTAACATAATTAAAATAATACTAATGTGTTCTAAAATATAATAAAACATTCATCCTATCATAAAACATTGAAAAGAAACGGTTTCCATAAATATTTATTACTTTATCACTGTATAACCTCTAAAAAAATGTGTTTCATAAAATTTTCATCATAAACTTGGGAACTTGTGGGAAAGAAACATGTTTCATTGAATCACCCTTAGATCATTACCGTTACATGACATCCAAAGAAATTATGATTATTTTACCATTTTATCATTTCCAATTAAATCATAAGTAACATGAATGATATTATTATAGATGAAAATAATCTTTAAATGATCACTGAACCATTTCTTTAGAAAATATATTTTCATTTTAAACCACGTAGTAAAAATATAAACATTTTCTGACTATTATAGAAAAATATTTTCATTTAAAATATCCTAGGAAATATTTAATGTATTTCTAAAATCCTTGAGTGTTCATGATTGTGGTATTTTCTATTCATTCCATTTATATTAAAAAAATATTCCATTCACATTTAATGTAAAAACTCTAAAGTACATCATTAAAAAATGACAAGAATGTTCTATTTAAACAATTTTGTAAAAATTAAAATATTTTTGAAATATTATTTAAAATTAATTTTATATCACTAGAAAACATTCATGAAAATATTTTTGAAAACACAGATATGGAAAAAACGTATTTTCAATCAAACAGATAAATAATGTTTTTATTACATAAAAAACACCATTTCATCCTATTGAGTTCTAAAAGACTGGAAAATAAAATAAAAATTAGTAATATATAGAAATAAAAATAGGTTAAAAAGTAAATTTTATTATTTCAAAGGAATATCTTGAGATTTCATCAACATAAACAATCCTAGTAAATAATTATATTATAACATAAAACTTTTACCTCGTGTTTTAATTTAATTTAATGAACTCTTAATTAATTAATTATAAATTTATATTTAATATAATTCAATAAAAGATCATTTAATATCATATATTATACACTTATAACATTTAAACACTCATTTATAGTAAATCCCTTATTAAAATCATTGTTTTGTTGTGTTAATGATTTCATTTTTCATTAGAATTTTGATTATACAGTTCGGGTCCTTGTACATTGATATTGATCCCATAATCTCATGAATGTAAGAATTGATATTAATTCATATATATTCATTATATATATATATATATTATTCCATAAATAATATATTCATAAAAATTTATTAAAACTTTCATGGAGATGGTAGGTCATATTTACGCATGAACGATATTTTCACTTATCGGCAGATAGAAAGAAAGAAAAGTAATTAATTATTTACCTTTAAAGAATAATTATTATATATACTATATCACATATATTAACTAAATAATTCCTTTTTACCATCCACGTAAATCATAAATGAAAAATGAATCGCATTGCTCTGTGGAGGTGGTAGTCCACAAATACTCATGAGGTACGTTCTCATTTTCAACAGATTATTAATAAATAAGGCAAATATGATATTATAATTAAATAAACAAAATTATTTCATAAATAATATATTTAATCATAAAACCCATAATAATAACCATCTATGAAATATGGTTATGTAAAATTAATTTTATCACTACATGGAGGTGGTAGTCCACACGTACACAAAAGTGATATTTTCACTTCCCATTTATTGGAAATGTGGGTGGATAATAAAATTTAAATTATAATAAAAATAAAATAAATATATATTTATAACACATAATTTAAAATATAATTATTAATACAACATCTTTGGAAGATAATGAAGAATAATTAATTTTGAATAGGTTGGTTTGGAAGATTAACTCTTCTTCAGTTGGCCTCATTTAGAACTCCTTTTAAATATACATGGTATATTTTTTAGAATAAAATCACCAATAATTTGTATATGGGTAATTAGATAATATAATTGGGTAGTATTTATTCAATATTCATGGTTTAATGAGATTTACTAAAAGAAGATAAGGGGTGTCCTTCTATAACTGTGCGAAGGGACACACTTGGATTTACATAAATATTTTAAAGATAATTAGTGTATTTCTCAAGTATGATTATTTAAAATTTAAATTAATTAATATAAAAAGATTAAATTCTATAAATATCATCATAAAATGAAATTTATATAGGTTTTGGTTTCAATTTAAACCTTATATTTTGGTTTATCCTCTAAATTAAAAAATTTTATCCTTAATTATTGTAAAGACATTGTTAAATTTTAAAACTGTATAATTTTAATTATAAAGAAAAAAATTAGATCATAAATGTCCAAAAGATTAAATTTTGGAAAATTTTTAATCATACATGTCTTCATCCATGATTTTTATGATTCATAAACAGTTTAATAAAATATTATTTTTCATTAAAATATCATTAATGTAATCTTTAAAACTATTCATTTAATTTTACTTTAATGAAATTAATATTGGGATAAAATTAAAATATAAACTTCTAAAACATATATAATATGTTATATTAATATATATATTTCCTAGGGAACTTTAATTCACAATAATAATAATAATTTCTTTGTTTTTAAAATAATACACAAGTTTTTTCTACTTCTTGCGCATGCACTCCCTCAGCTTTGTGAAAAAATTAAAGTAATTATTTTATCATTAAAAATTTATATGATAAAATTATTCATTCATATTTAAATTAAATATTTATAAAAAAAAATTCATTTTTAATCATTTTGAAAAAAAATTCAGATCTATTAAAATCAAGAGAGTGATATTTTTAAATTTTCTTTACTTAAAATAATATGAATGTAACTATCATGTCAAAATGGAACAAAAATATAATATATCAAAATATTTAAGGATATGATATAATATTTCCCGTATAAATAAATAAAATAATTTTTTAGGTTGATTTTGAGATCTCATATTATGGTATTAACCATGTTTTACCCATTTTGATGTTATGGAGATACCAAATATTTACCATGTGTACTTTTCAAAAAGACCACAAATAAAAGGGAAATACTTAAAAAAAATTAAATTCATGGTTCCAAATTTGATATCCAATTTTTAATATATAATCCAAATAATTGAAATAATATTATTTCAAATTATAACTACAAAATTTGATGAAAATGAGTTTTCCATAAAAATTGTTTTCGAAAGTACAGAATGTTTTTATGTTATAATAAAACAAAAAATTATTTAAAATAACCAAAATATGATTATAAATAATACTAATTTACTGATGTTAATTTTAAAACATGTTTTTAAAAAAATATACATGTTTAAATCTTGAAACTAAAAGATAGCTTTTAATAAAAATTATATATTTCATTATTAATTGAATATTCAATATTTTTTCTAAATTCTCAAAAATTCACTCTCAGATAATTTTAACATGATGATTTCAAAAATTATATTCAGTTTTTGAAATATATTTTCTATAATTGGTAGAAATTAATTATATTATTTTCTTCAGAAAAAATATATAATCGAATTTTCAAGAAAATGTATTTTTTGTAATATAATTACTTTTCTAGAAATTGAGTACATATTTATCAACATATTTTTTTAATAAAACTAATATAAATATTTATTTAAATGTGGTTACTCTAATTAATAATATTTGTTTAAAAACTATGTAATAATGGTATACTATATTACAGTTCATTTAGACATGGTGTTGCATGTATCGTAGGTTATTAAAGAAATTGATGATTCTTTTAAATACAAATATATCATAAAATATCGGGGTGTTCCATGGATTCACATGGTGCATCATTTAATATTATTAAATCAAGAATACTTTTTATTGAATAATTTGTTAAAAATAATATATTTTAAATTTTTATTTTCAATTTAATATTATATTTTACTAATTTATATAGTTTTTTCTCTCCATGACAGTTGGGGGTTATTTGGAAAATTCATATAAGACCGTGTCATTGTGTTTATTGTGCTTAAAAAATTTATAGAATAATTAAATTAGTTGAATAATTTTCATTGTACAAGAAATATAAGTTCCATGATGATATATGAATTTACAAGTACAGTCAATTGAATATTGATGTACAATTCATAAAGAAAAAATATAAATCCTGTTTATTTTAGTAGCCATTATCATTTAAAAGGGTTATTATTAATATGAAGTATAAATATTATTATTAACCTTCTATAAATGAAATAATTATTTACATATTAATATCTTATATTACAAAAAAATTGGTTTCCAAAATTATCCATCAAAAAAACATTTTATTGTTCATATACATAGTTAAACCAACCCAAATAAGAATATTCTAGAATTAATAAGTTATGTATGATTATGTAATTATTTAATTGAAATATTATTATTCTAGAATTATAATATCACATCAAAAACATCATTATTATATAATATTACCATTCTTTTATATTTCATAACGATTCATGATATAAACACTATAACACTATTCTAGTATGTGGTAAAACCTACTCATATAGGTTTACCTTATCATTAATATATAAAGAAGAATTTTCTATTTCTTATTTATAATATTAATTTAAAAAAATATTAATGATCTAAAAAACATGTTCATAGAGTGATATATAATATTTAAATAAGAGGTGTAAAAAATATATTTAATAATTATAAAATAGAAGAAAATTATAACGTAAAATAATTTAATCTCCACTTGAAACAATCCTTCATTATGATGAGATTTTTTAAATTTATAGGGACATGAAGATATATAACATGGAAGATGATTATTATATAATTAAATGTGATATATTAATGGGAGGTATTATAATTTTTTTAGTGGATTTCAAGGGGTGTTGGAGGGATCATTTTATAAGTGAAGGTAATTACATATTTTTAAATACCAAATAATTAATATAAAATGATATAAAATATTAGTGAAAGTAAATAAAAACATGAATAAAATTTAAATAAAAATCTGTGAATTTTAATAAATTTTTCATGCATTAATTTATGATATTTTTTTGAAGGTATTTTAGGGTTTTACCCGTGGTTTAATAATTTAACAATTTTTCCCTTTACTAAGTGACTAAATTTTACAAAAGTGATTTATTTTTATGCCATAAAATTGAATTTAACCACCAGTTCAGACCATCGGATTAAAAAAATAAAAATAATTTTTAATTAATTAAATATTTATAAGTTATAAAACTTATTTTTTCTATAATAATTGTATTACAAATTTCCAAAAAATTAGAAATAAATATGATATTTTGAGCATAAAAATTTGTTAACTATAAAATTATGAATTTGGTCAATTTAAATGTAATTATTTTGTTTATAATTAATCAAATAAAAGTTTTTTGGATTTCAAGTCAATCCAAATTTTAATTTTATCTTTCGAATACATAATGAAAAGAAAAATCCAAAATAGTTCTTTATTATGATAAAATATTAATTTAGTTTCCAATCTGAAAAAAATTATAATTTCAAAATTTTATTTATAAATTCATTATTTCAACTTTAAATACATATTTGGTAACAAATATTTTTTATAAAATTTCAATTCTTGCATACATCGTGATAATTTCATAAAATATAATGTATTGGAAAAAATGAATTATCATTATTTACCTAAAATAAAGCTTTTCAAAAAATCAAAAAACATAACCCTAGTATAATATAGAATTCAAGGATTCAAAAATTATGTTCATTTTATAAAATTATAATTATAAAAGTGATGTAAATAAATTTCAATATATAAAAGAAAAATAAAAATCATAGTTTTAATAAAAATGTATTTAAGCATAAAATGAGTTTATTTTTTTATTTTCATAGAAACAATAATGAAATGGTTTTTCATATAATTTATTTTATATATCACTTATAAATTTATTAAAACAAATATTTATTGGTGATTAATTTTATTTATAAAGATAATCATACATTACGCATATAAATGATTTTTTTATATATATCATTATAATCAAATAGTTTTATCACTATATCTGTCTTATTGATAGTGAATGTTTGATTCATTATTTGTATGTTTAGTTTTATAATAAATACATTTCATTACACTTAATAATCCAAATATAACATATTTACTTTTTAAATAAATTACAAAAACATAATAAAAATTGTTTTTATTATAAACGCATGTCTTTTAAAACATGATGTGTTCCTAATGTTATTTTTTATCAATTTATAATTAAATCAATTTTATTGGATTTGACATTGAAATATTACATATTATCATAATCAACATTTAAAATTTATCAATTTAATTTATTAGAATAAAATTAAAAATACTTTATGTAATTTTTATGTGAAAAGTAGTCCCTTTTAACAATTAATATTTTTAGTCACTTCAGATTAATTATTTATCTTTTAAACATTAAATTTAAATAAATAAAATCCTTATTTAAAAATAATAATAATATTTATAGAAATGGAAAAAAGTGTTTTAGTTGTTATTATTTTATTTACTTGAGGTTTTAGTCTTCTTGTAATTTTCATATTGATGTTGTATTCTCACAAATTATTAATTTTTATATTTAATTATAATAAAATATAAACTATTTAATTTTATTTTGATATTCATATAACATATGGTAATGAATATAATTTTAATTTGAAGGTAAATATATATACTAAAATCATTGGTTGTTATAATATAGTCAAAATATCTTCATTATATGTTATATATGATTTCCAATTTATAAAATAGAGATATGGTATATGATTTCTTGTTTTCTTATTCAACATGAATAACAATTTTTCAATCCTTAAAATATCATAAATATTATTAAAACAATGTCGTGATTCCAGTGATCCTTGAAATCATGTTCAAAATGAAAAACATTTGACAAAATTTTTGGTTTCATATATATATATATATATATTGTAAAAAATGATATAAATTATTAATTATTTTTTCTCTTAAAATATATTATATTTTCGTAACTTATATGATTATTCGGTATTATATTTGATATTATAGTCCACGGTGTAGTATAAATCCTTTAATTTCAAAATGTTGTATTATATAATATATTCCTATCATAACCCATTGGGTATAAATTTTTCTATATTGTATCATATGATATGGTGAATCAAAGCTTATGATAGAATCATTTTGAATTATTTCATGCACTAATAATAAATAATCCTATCATTTTAGCAATAAAGATGCCTATCATGAAATGTGATTGATAATGAATGAAGGGGGTATCATAATCTATGCTTATCTAAAATAAATTATGAGAAATAACACCAATTTATATATCACAATCCATAAATTATAAATTGTAAACAATGACATAAGTTAAATTTTTTTTTCTAACATACATGTTAAATAAATCGTAAAATATGAAATAAGATAAACATATAATTTTTTTTATTTTTAAATTATTAATTTAATTACATAATAATTAAGTTGTTTATAAATTTAAAAGAAATATTATGGGCAATTAATTTAATTTGTAAAGAGGCCATAAATTAATTAATAACAATTTCTTTATAATTAATTATTAAATAATTATGAAACATTTATTAAATACATTTCCATAATATTAAATCTTAATATTAGAAAACTATTTTAATTTATATAGAATGGCTTCTAATTTTGATATATTGTTTTAAAAATAAATAATTAGTTAATTTATAAATTGTTTATAAATTAAAAAATATATATAATTGTAATGTAGTTTATATTGAAATATAAATTGTTCATAATTGTTAAATGCAAATGTTCAAATTATATGGTCTTATTTAATAAATTATTTTGAATCATATAAAATTTTATTTCGAAAATTGATAGGTCATGGTTTAAATACATATGTGATATTTCTTATTATGTTACATGTTTAAAAACTAAATTATAGTTTTAGGGAACAACCAATTAGGTTAATCCCTTTCCCAACAACATGTTTTATTGGTTAGTTTTGGAAATTCCTTATAACTTGATGAAGCAACAAAAAATTCTTCATAGAGATGATATTTTCTCATAAAATTAATTATAATTTAAAATAAGATTTACCTCAACATGATAATAATTTCTGTGATGTTTATCAATATAGTAACAATTTTTATTATCTAATAATTTCAATAAATATTTTATAGTTGAATTCCTCTAGTGATATCCACATGTGTTCCAAAAATCATGAAACACCGCCATTGGTATTTCAAGTGCTTACATTGTAGAACCAGAACTTATGTATTATTTTTCATTGATCAAAAAAGGATATCTCTCTAGCACAAGATATTAATTTTTCTTTCCATCGTGATCTTGAGAAGGAGGGGTAATATTTTCCATTATTTTTTATAGTGTTCTAGATGAGTTCTCTCTAATTATTAAAGAGAATTATCTTGGAGAATTTATTGTGCACAAAATTTTAACTCTCCTATAAAACATTAAAATTTGGATTACTTACATAGGTTTAATAATTTTTAATTTTAGAGAGGACATAAATTAACTATTTATCCTAACTAAACCTCGTGTCAAATAGTAATAGTAATACTATTATTATATACCATGACATGCTCTAACGTACGTATATTTAAAGAAATTATTAAATAAATAAATCTTTATTTTTTTTAAATGATTTTAAATTAATGTATATAATTTTTATTGGGCAATTTAACAAACTCTCCAATCTACCTAATCCATTATTGAACATAGTATAAAAAATAATTATTTAAATTAATAATAATATTTATATTATTCCTTAAATAAGAAAAAGAATATAATATTTTTTAAACTTTTATTTAAATATTTATTTTAAAATTCTCATAAAAAAATAATTATTTATCTATTTATTATCATGCAGATAATGGACAATAGATAAATAAATATTAGATATTTCCAAGCTCAAAAATAACAATTTTCGATATTAAATTTTAATATATATTTAACTCAAATTACTAGTGATAGAACTTATAAAAACAACTGAATTATAACAATTATTAAACCAGAATTTCTGAATTATATTTATTTTGAATATTAAATTCAAGTAGAATTTAACTAATATTTTGGATATACATACCATGTTAAATTATATACCCCAGTCTCAATGGTGTTATTTAAACTTTCATAAAGTCCAGGATTAGTATCTAGGAACACATCAAGGAGCCTATAGTGAAATAAGTAAAGGATTCAAGGGAAACAACCACAATAAAACTGATACAATATAATATTATCCCATTGTATCTATATCTCATTAAGTATCTTTAATTCTTGTTTAATTTGAAAATATTTATTATTTATCTCTCATTTCCTCCTTGAAATTAACACATTGATGGACGTACATGGACTTGAAAATCATTGAATAGTTATTTTTAAATCAAAGGGATAACAATATTATCATTTATTAACTCTATGGAATCAAATAAATTATTGGATAATTCAATTAATGTTATACCAATTATGATGAACCCAACTCATCCTACTTCATTATTACCATATTTCATTACAGTTTTCAACAATATGTCAAAGTAAATCATTCACAATATACATTAAAAATAATGTAAAGCACAAGGGAAAATAAACACATCTGTAGATATGAGTATCCAATGACACATATAATATGTGTAATTATTTTTTGTCGGTATATCATTATGACGTTCCCTCTTGGATAGTACCATGTGAGAACTTATAAGAAATATGTATCAATGTCTTATGATCCCCAAGCATATCAGATTTCAAAATCATCTATGTCTCATAAAATATATTTCATCTAGACAGTAGGAAATATGTTTAAGTATATTTTTTCCCTTCTTGGTTCTCATTATAGTGGGGATGTTCTATAGCCCTTCATTGTGGTAAATACTATAACGACATTATCAAATTAACGTAACACTAAATAACACTCATTTTCTAATAAGATATTTATTAATATTATGATGATTCAAAGTGCATATCCAGTTAGTTCTAGGTAACCAAATTCATAAGAATTTCATGTAATCTATAGACAAATACTAACTTGTTTCAATTTGACAACTGTCACATGATATTTTGGCTTCTCTAGAAATAAGGCATTACACAATGGATTTACTATGTTTTCTTCCATTGAAAATTTACTTACTCTTACCATACCTTACTAATAAATACCCCTTAAGAGGTTAAACTTCCTATGAATATAAATTATCCATTTATATTTCCTTGGATGGTTGTATAGGAACACCACTATAGTATTATAATTATACAATATGATACCAACTTTACAACTAGAGAACAAATAAATATATCATATGATGTTATCTATCCAAAATAATTATTTAACTCATCAAAAGTCATTATATACATGGAATATACTCTATAAATAGTCAACAATGATAGCACTTAACTCTTCCTATCACTATTCATTTATTAATAAAAAAATCATATCCCAACTACAATTTTAGATTATTTAGATTAAAAATAACTAGTATTTGAATATTCCCTATTGTGTAGTTCTTAATATCCTTTATAATCTAGGCTCATATACTTGGTACACCTCAAATACTTCATGATATTTCTTATATCTATCCAATTTAGTTAACCTGGTCCTACTTCATATTACCCCACCATGGTTGAGGAGAATGAAAAACCAAGCCTTGTATATAGAATAAAATACATGGTATAACCTATCACAAAATCATAATTAATTCTATTCATTATTTAACTTTCCCTAATCGAAATATACCATATACAAGTATATATTACACCTTGGATATGAATATTCATCATGGTATGTTGAAGGGGAAGTGAGGAAGGGGGTGAAGTCAAAAATTAGTTCCTCATAAACCTTGATTATTGGGAAAATAATTGTAACAAAAATATTTGGGCATCAATTTCCCTCCCAAATCAGGTGCTGGAGCTTATGAAATCGTAAAATATAATTACAGAAATCATGAATAAGCCCACCAATAGAAGAAACCATTCCATAGACTAAACTACAACTACTATCCATCATGAAACCTAACTTTAACAAATAAGGCCTATTGGACTATATATCAATCAAGAATCCAAGTTTAATATCATTAAACATTTTACATTATAATTTGAAATTAATATCAATTTATTTGACCCAATTTTAGTTATTTTTTAATCAATTATTTTTATCCTGATCCAATATTTTTTTCTAATTATCGTAAATATTTTACACATTTCTATCACATGATCCTAAGATCACTCCCATGAACCATCATTTGGTTCCCATTACACAATATTACAAATATTATCATGAATCATGAGAGTTCATTGTTTATTTATTTACAATTTCATAATATAGGAACTCTAGGACTCATATATGTTCTCCTAGGGTTTCACACTTTTACAATAATAGTTTCTTTTAGATAATAATAAAAAAATTAAGTTGGAAGGATAAAATCACAATAAAAATCAATTTGATAACCAGAAATTAAAAAAAACTAGCATGAGGGGAAAGCCCAAATATCAACATATACACATGAAATGCATCAACGAGCCTAGAGAACTATATAATTAGGAAATTGTTACCCATAACCTGTTTTGTTAATTCTCATAAACCTTAACTTAATAAAAAGGAAACAAGAAACCCATGTTCTCAACAAGAGAATTCTTCCACATATCAAAAATCTGAAAAAATAGGTTTCCCAACACAGATAAAAATGGATATACCATATTATATCACACTTAAAATGTGAATATTTATTTTCACCACCCAAAATCAATGCGAAATCAAGGATATAACACTCAGGTATAATAGCCATTTAACAATCAAGAATTATTATTCTCAACCACAACCAATTATCTTCCATAAATAAAACTATGTATTACCATAATCAATTAACTTATTCATTATGTATTATTTAAAAAATTCAAAAATCAGCATGCTCTAACAAAATCTAATATCTAACCATAAACATGATTCAATCATTTCATTTACATTTACTAGATTCAAAGTAATAATGGTAATCAAATTAACATTCCAATTTCATTAGATAATTAAAATCTACCATCATTACATTTTTTACCAATTTCAAGCACATAATGAAAAAGATAAAACTAGTAATAATATAAAAAATAAAGATAACTCACTATATAAAAAATACTAAGAGGGATTACTAACTAGGAATCAAAAAAATCGATCACAACATACCTTCCATTTTATTCCTAATTATGGTTATTATCTTCTTTAGATCAATTCTTCCAAAACCCAATGTAACCAATGTATGATAACCAGATACTTCATATAAAAATTATATGTAATAAATCCTATACCTTGATTGTAGGATCATCATTATATTAGAAAGAACTGATGAACAATGATCAAATACCACTAACCAGCAATGAAATAAATATAGATTATAAAAAAAAACCCACCCTCATGTTTAATCTTAAAACTCATCCCACACTGAAAAAAATACACCAAAATGAACCAATGGAAAGAAATAGAACATGTAATTTGAAGAGAATTAGAGAAGATGGTACCTTGGTCCAAGGGGAGTCAACCCTAATCAAACCAACAGTTTAATCTCTCAAGGGAAATGGATGTTGAGGGATAAAATATCATATGCTCTTCAAGGGTATAATAGAAAATTTTAAAATTAAAACCGTTGATTTTCATATCCTCAATTTATAGAGGAATACTGAATTCCCTTCACTATGACATGGTGACTATAATTACACCCATGGTGCATACAAAAAAAGGATATCTTATTTTAGTGCATTTAAACACATGAGCCTCACATGCATTCAGAGCCAAAATTTCTCCTCTTTTCTAATAAAAAACATGCAACCTAGTGTAGTTAATAATGTTTCATCCCCTCAAAAATCAAACACAGTACAAGAAAAAATAACTTATCATTTTATCTCCCAAACACCAAGGATAAAATGTGATGGGACATAGTTTGTTCATTTCTTCCTCCTTGTGGAAAAAGTTGTCTTCCTGACTAACCATAAAAAAATATAATCATCAAGTGTTTTTCGGGCCATCATTTAATATAGGAGATACTCCACACACACCAAACCTACAAAAATATTATAAGATTGTCTGTTGAATTCCACCCATCAAAATAATACCACACCATATTCTATGGAGCACCACACCCACCTTATTTGGAATATTTATCCTCCACATTTCTCATAGGAGAAATATCTGAGTAAAAAATAATTGAAAAATATCCATCCAAGTTGTTTCACTCCCCACATTACACCATGTTCCACTAAACCAACCCAAATCACACAATATCCAAAATGGTCAATGAAAAAGGGCCATACCCTGTGCCTAAGATAAAAAATGATTAACCACATTCAACACAACACCTACCAACATAGTGTGGGGACCATTTATATATCCATAAATCCACCCTCACCTTTTAAATTCCCCTAAATATTATCTCATTACAGACAGTGCCTAGGAAAAAACAAAGGAATAGAGTTAGAAAACCAAACCATTCTATTAGAAACATCTCAAAAAATTATTATCATTGATAATTCAAATAAAACATGAGAAATAAATAAAAATAGTGACAAAAAACAACTCTGATATATAACTTTCAAGGTTATCCTTCTAGAGTAGAATACCCGAAAAACATCATGAGTAAGAGTAGAATACATGAAAATATATACACTATCTCATATATTTATCAAGTATCAATCAAATATTCTTAAAAAAGATAAAATATTAAAACACTTAAGATATTGAGGTAGTATTTTTTACTCTTACTTACAAGTACACTCCTCTAATAAATTGTTATACCATATGAAACAAACCAAATAAATAGTGTTTCTATAACCTACTCATTATGGTCTTAAATCTCAATTTTCTACTATTTGAATGTCGTATCATGTTCTACATTCATGTTACCCCATTAGATGATGTTGGAAACAACGTGAAGACACAAGAAGAATATTTGAAATTTAAAAGGCACCGTGAATATGGATCATCTATGGGTAAGTACTAACTAAAACTCAAAATCTCTAAAATATTCCAACACCACAAAATGTTAAAAAAATAGGGAGAATGTTTACTCTCATGATAAAACATTTACTACCCATAATGACAAGATAAATTTGGAAACAAATGAAATTCAAAATGAAACTCCTAAGGCCTCTTATTATAATAAACATATGATTTCTAGAGATATTTGGACATATTATGTTTCTCTTAAATAAACTAAACTTACCCTGTTTTTGTCTCCACCAATTCTGATCTCATTTTCCCTAACCCCCCATCCTCAATAAAATACATCAAAGATAAAAAGGTTTGAACATATATTATTTTAAATATATATATTCAAATAGTATATTAATAATTTTAATTGTAAAAAACTCCACCAAGGGTAGATGTCTCACCTGTGAACCCTTTAAATCTGTAATACGTGCGGGCAATATTTTTTCTAGTGTTGGAATGTTTTACTCAATATGATTATACATCTTTTGAGGTAATCTGCTGTTAAGGTATACATGAGGGAAAAATCATGATGGGGACCAAATATGATGCTCTTCAGGATCCCATGTATCATCACCAAATCTGCTAGGTACTTCATTAGTAAAACATGTACTAAGGACAACTCCTTAATCACTAAGAAGTGAGTATAATTATTCAAGCGGTCTATGATCAATATTTTTCATCATAACCTCCCAAAACATGATGAAAATTGATGAAAAAGTCTATCAATATTTCCCCCCACTTATAATATGGAATATAAAGAAGTTGATCAAAACCACCAGGAACATGGTGCTCATCCATTTCCTTCTAGTACACTAAATATCATGAAACAAACATTGTAAAAATTTTCTAATTTAACACCCCCAAAAGTGACCCCAAATGGAATGATATATCCATACCACACTAGGATTCATAGACAAATAAAAACTAAAAAACTCACAGAAAACCAAATTACTCATTTTTAATGTGATGGAGATCATTCCCTGAAACAATAAATGATGTTGGTTATCCTATCACCTTCCCCTAGGAGAATTACTATAAATAAATTATTCTCACCTTACCTCCACCTCGAAATCCCCCAGATGGGAATCTTTCTCCCCCCTCACCAAAAATAAAAATTACATTATTTGACAAGTAAACCTTCATCCTTTGGATTCTCTTGTGTCTAGTTTTATCACATAAATATCTTATGTTACCATCCAAACATCACTAGACTCACACACAATATCACTACACAAAATCCTACCCAAAGTATCGAACAAAATGATCCCTTTCTTTGGTGTCTAGAAAATAACAATGAGATAATATTTCAAGAATTTAATTCAACCATAAATTCATTAAATTCAAATAATAAATGTAAAATTCACTCCTTATACTATTATGATCTTAAAAAAAACCATGAATAAATCACCTATTTAGAAACTATACCACAATGTTAACCAAAAAAACCTAAAAATAGATTAATTATAACACCCCATGGATTTATAATAAATTTAGGATTTACAGAAATAAACAATGAGTATCTAAAAAACACCACTTTTTCATAATCCATCACTTAAAAATAATTTTTTACCTTTGTGATTTTAATTTTTCAAAACTGACATACACCATTAAGTTCAAAATGATATTTATTGTTTGATTAGACAAAAAAATTTAGTTAAAAGTAACATACACTTATGATTTTTAATTTTAATTTTAATATGAACATTAGGAATATTAAATAATAATATTATTTTATTGTCTAAATTTTATAAGATTTTGTGATCATGAATTATTTTTTGAGGTTATATAAAGAATTACAGTTTTAAAATTCTTATTTTTCTAATAAATAATGGTTTTATTTAAAAATTAAATTAATAATATTTATAAAATTATTTTCTTAATATTATGTCCATTTTTTTATTCTACATATCAAATAATATTTTTTTTGAATATTTCGGATTTTTCGGAAATATTCAAAAAATTTATGAATAGTAAAATACGGTAAATTATCTTATATATTCATTATCAATTAAATTAACTTTTAATAGAAGCATGGACAATGAAAACCCATTTGGTTTGAATTCACATGAACTATTACTCTTATAGGTCACATTAATCGACATTATTGGTTATCTTGACTGAAATAATAAAATAGTGAATAAGATATTAAAAAATCACCCCTCTCTTCCACTATAAAAACCCTCATCACCCCCTCTTCTCTTCACTCCTCTCAAGACATGTTTCATTTATATCATATTCTAAAATATCCTTCCATGATTAACCCCCATGACTATAATCCCTTGGTATCATAAAACCACTAAAACCTCTCCCCTAACGAGGCTCTCAATAAAGATAGCTTCAAGAGATAAATTCTGATTTTCATTTCTTTTATTTCGAGTTCCTTTTTTTTCTTCTTCCTTTCTCAAATCCTATTATAAAAATTTTATTATAACTATATTACCATACATGTACTATAATTTTTTATGATAATGTAATAATTCATCATCATCTATCCTTTAACCTTATTTTACACTAGAAATGAAAGCACCATCCGAGATGTGTTAATTTATCACATTCAATGACAATGTGTTTTCAATTTCAATTACCATCTATAATTCAGGTCATGAAACCATTTTTATGGCTGAACAAGACTATTATATATGTATTATAAATCATTTATGGATCTATAATCTTTTTTTACACATGATATTATTTTATAAATCAATATGTGTTCGTTGTGATCAAAAACTGCCAATTAACCCAAACAATTAACATTAATGTTTTATAAGATTATTCGTCTTAACTCCAAATAAAAAATTTAATATTATAACCATGTAATATTATGGATGTAAAAAAATAAAATAAAATATTTATTTTTGAAATCCATTCTCATCTTACATGTTTATTCCTATATGAATATATGTAAATTAGTCATGAATACCAAGGAACAAAATGCTCCCAAACAATAAAATTGAACCTCATAAAACCCTCAATAAGTCCATGAAGTAACATAATATGGATACAATAAATAAAGTAAATAATAAAATATGTTCTTAAAATATTAATTTATTTATTTAATTTGGATATCTTAGACACTAATGTCAATTGAAGAACACCATCAGACACAAGGTAAGGGTTTTCTTGTAACATCTCAAGTATGTAATCAATAATAGATATTTTTATCTATGTCTATTAATGATTAAGATAGTGTTTTAGAGGCTGAATATGAAAATAAATCCAATCTTAAGCATGTAATACACTAATATTCTTAAAAGATTGTTTTACTGCCTTATGATGGAAAACCCTTTTTAAATCTATATTTGACAATTTTATAGACTATTTTTGTCAAAATAAACTTATTCTTTATGATTGGGACATCAAAATTTACTTTGTGTGAATTTTTGGTATTTTTCTGACAATGTTCATTTTTTAATGAATAGTGAAAAATACTACATTTTATATCAAAACTGCTTTTTAATCTAATTTATTTATATGATTAGATTATCTTTTGAATTGGTATTAATGTGTAATATGAATATATTTTTACCATTTAATCCAATGGTGGTCATTGGAATCAATTTCACTTTGAAATTGGACTTAAACAAGTGTCAATCTTTTGATACTTATTGTTTCATAAAAACACGCAATTTGCTCTGACAGCGGGAATTAATTATTAAATTAATTAATGTGACTTATATGTTTTGAATTTTGTAAAATAGATTTCATTTTTTAATTCGTAATATCAAATATAGCTTAGGGTGAATTTTTGGTAATTTTATGAAAAACTCCAATTTTTGATGAATAGTGAAACCACTAAGTGGTACTTATAAAGACTGATTTTCCGTTTAAATGAAATTTTGCCATCATTGTGTTTTGAATTTCAAAAATCCGACATACATGGTTGTCATTAAGAAGTAAAATGTGGTTCAATGAGATTATAATAATTTTTTGGTGAATAGTAGCTTATTAAGTTCTTAATCGCGATTAGTGGTAATTAGGGTAGTTTAAGGTATAAATAATGATTTAATAATATCAAATTACCTAGACACATGTCCCAACCTTATTGGTTGTGTCATGGCCGACCAAGACAAGCCATGGGTCAACTTGGGGACCCCATGGATCCAATGTTTTTGGGAAATGAAAAAAATAACTTACTATTTAATGTAAAAGTAAAAATGACACAAACATAATATGTTTTACGAAAACAATTTTTACATGGGCTTATAAAGATATGATTTTTGATTATAAATAGTCATTGGAAAGATAAAACGATTTCCTACATCATAGTAGTTTTTTTTATAATTTTTAGACATTAAATAAATTAAATTATTTATGACATAATAATGATGCAGCAATGACATCATTATTTGACGATTTAAATAAAATGGAAAGATAATGTAAAACCTATGAACTACACTTGTCCAAAACCAATTGGATGAGTGTATGTAGAACCCTTATCAACTTATCCACGAATTATATCAATGTGGGACCTTTTAAAACCGATACACATTTTCAAATAAAGTAATATTTCTTTACATTCCAAAAGTGCCCCCTCCTATCCTCTTATAAAAGGCCCCCACCTCTACCTCATTTCACACACTCCTCAAGCCTTTGGCTCGGCCAACCCCTGCCCATTTACTCTCTCCACATCCCTCTCCTCATCCTAGAGGATTCCCGTTGGGAAGAATCCATTCAAAGGAAGCATTTAGGCTCAAATCAAAAGGAGTTACACTTTTAAAGGTAATTCATTCTCTCATGTTCATTTGTTTTATTTTTCTTCTCCAACCCCCTAAACTCTTTTTATTTACTTATTTTGTAACAAAACCAGTATCTTAAATATACTAGGATGTTGTTATAAGATTTATTTGAGCTAAACTCTCACACAACTACATCAAATGGTTAAAGAACATACGGTTTCCATGGATGGCGAAATTCTGCCTCCCGAAATGATGATTGTTCAATACTCATTTAACACCATCAAAGGTGGCCATTAGGATGTCACTATTTTTATATATGATATATGATATGTTTATGTTTTCCTTAATCTTCTGTTTTTTTTTCATTTTGGGCATACCTTTATGGTTTCCATTATGGGTAAACACGATATCTTCATTTTAGGAAGTGTAGAATACCGCCCCCTGAAAGTGATTTGATTTGTTAATACCATATGTGGGATGTGTAAAGGATAAAGTTAATGATATTATATATGTTATTATACTGGAATTATAATATACTCTTATATAATTATGATTCCATTCCAAAAAAAATACGAAATAGAAATGGAAGTAGCGTTCATGCGTACGTACAGCTTACCGTCTCCATGAACGGTGCATTTCATTTGTTACCTCTAAATGTGATGTAATATTATAAATACATGTATATTATGAATATATACGATGTATATGTTATCCAAATCATTAATATCATTCTAGATATAACGAAACTTTGACCAAATTAACAACATGTAAGTATAAGAAGTCTATTTTTTGACTTATAAACCAAATACTGAAAAAATGAACATTATTAACTTAAATGATTACATGATGTCCATAACATGGTATACAAGGAATACTATACTTGAAAAAGGTTCTTAAGAAAGTAGAGATTAACTCAAGTTTATTATTCTGGAGATTAAAGAACGGTCGGGTCAAGTCGGATACGAGGTATGGGACTTCGTCTCAATCTCCTTTCTTTGAGGCATATTTTATTTTATACACAACTTTCTTTTATACGGTGTACAAACCCCTTTGACTTTTACATTTATTCAAAAGGAATCTTTTTTATACGAAGCGTTTACTAAACGACAAAAGGGAATTCTTTTGTCGTACGTATGCAGCGACAACGACTTCTCCGCCGTCGTGACCGTTATTTGAGTTTCGACTTCCTCTACAAGCCATACCTTTTTTTAAAAAGAAAAATAAATACCATGTTTTACTTTTCTTTTATTTTGGTATTGAAAATGGTTTTCACAATGTTTTTGTGTTGTATTGATTATCTTGTGATTTAAATGTGGAAATGTTATGTTTCCTTTATGCATGTTTTATGTGATGCGATTATGTTGTGGTTCTTGGGCATTATTATGAAGACGGGTGGTTCCGTGATAAACTAAGGGCGGGTGAGCCCGATATAGCTCTCCAATGCACTGGGTAACGCGAAGGAGTGAAACGTTATGGTTTCTCCGAAGAGATTTTAGGGAATATACTGTGATGAGTATTCCAAACGTAACTAAGAGGGTTACTCCCTACGTAAGAATGTTATGAATGCCTCAAGTTACCATTATGTCCTATGATTTCTATGATTTATTCATGATTTTATGAGGTATGTTAAAGTGCCTATGTTTTATGGGTAAAGTATGATTTCATTCTTATGTATATATGTACCCATGTTTCCTTTCAATGTTTTTATAACCCATACTGAGCTTTTTATGCTCATCCCAAGTTTTTTTGAAATGTTTTTCATAGGTCAAGGGAAAGGTACATGATATGATGATAGTGTCAAGGAAGTGTCAGGAAATAATCCATGTTTTATTTTAAATGTTTTTCCATTGATGGGAATGAAGAATACTATCATTATGTAACCACTTTGTTTATATGTGGAATGTAATGAAAGTTTTATGATCTAATTCTCTAAAACTCTAAACCCAAAAAGATCCTCAATGTGTAATCTTATAATAACTAAAGATTAAGTAAGGTTTAATGTTGGGGCCTTATAGTTAGTATCAGAGGTCGGTTTAGATAACTTTAGGAGTTAGAATTCTATTAAAAGATTATCCTAAAATATATTTTTTTGAAATGATATAGAATTTAAAGATTACCATGTTGCTTTATCTAAGACATGTTTGTTCAGAATGGTTTTCCGCAGAGGAAACAGGGAAGCAGTGCTAGGAAGGCATACAGAAGGAAATAACCTTCCGAATCAGCAGCCAGAAATGGTCGGAATTGGAACTGAACAGTTTGTTGCAGTAATGGCGCAGTTTACTCAAGCGATAAATGGCGGTGGTATCCATACACGAGATCAGCCAGACCAACCGCAGAGGAACATGTCAGTGGTGGAACATTTCGTGAGGCAACATCCCCCATCATTCAGAGGATCATCTGACCCTATGCTAGCTGAAGGGTGGATTAAAGCACTGGAGAAGATTTTTGATGTCATGGGGTGTTCAGACAATCAAAAGGTTAGTCTTTCTATTTACCGTTTGTAGGGTGAAGCAGATTAGTGGTGGTCTATGGTTAAAAATATCAGGGACGCCGATGAGATTGATGCTCTTGACTGGGATGAATTCAAAGGTATGTTTCTTGAGAAGTATTTTCCTAAGGCTGTTAGACTTCGGATGGAAAATCGATTCATGGAATTGAGGCAAGAGGAAGACTCAGTGGGTGCCTATGAAGAAAGGTTCACTCGATTGGAAAGGTATGTCCAAATTTTATTCGAGACCTTGATAGTAAAATCAATCGTTTTTACTTAGGATTAAAGCCAAAATATCGAAGGGCATTAGCTTCTTGTAAGTTTAAAAGTTATGAAAAGCTTGATCGATGTGCTGAGAAGGTGTAAATTGAGTTTGTCGATGACCAAGTGTTCTATAACAAACAGCAGAAGAAGAGACCGAGGTGGCAGGAGAAATGTAAGAATTCTTCAAAAAAGTCTGATGGTAAGAGAACTAAGTTTCTAGTTTGTGATAAATGTGGCAAAAGGCATGCTGGGGAATGTCTTCTAAATTCTGGAAAGTGCTACCGATGTGGTAAGATGGGACATAAGGCTTGTGATTGCACTGAAAAGGATCAAGGTGAAGGTAAGAACAAATTTGATTTACAGTTAGTGAAATGTTATAAGTGAAATGAGATGGGTCACTATGTAAACGAGTGTTCGATAAAGAGCTTGAGTGATGGGAAGTAGTTAGACTAAAAGTAGAAAGGGGTGGTGAAATCCTTTGCAACTACTTCAGCAGATGTCGGGCCATCAAATGAAGATGTATCCGGTACTTTGTTTGTTTTTTCAGATTATTCCAGTGTGTTGTTTGATTCGGGGTCTACACATTGTTTCATCTCTGAAACCTTTTCTAGTAAAATGGGAATACCATCGAAAGAAATGACTCCTGAACTTTTGGTAAAAACACCTGGGAGAAATATTGAGGCAAAAAGAATTTATAAGAATCTTCTTATCCTTATCTGTGGAAAGAACCTACTTGCAAGCCTTATTGTTCTACCTCTAGTAGAGTTTGATGTTATCCTCTGTATGGATTGGCTCTCTTTTTACCATGCTGAGATTGAATGTAGAGATAAAGAAGTTTATTTTCAGAAAGACTTTCAGTTTGTTTACAATAATGAACCCTTACTTTTGATAACATATCAAGAGGTTGAGAAACGTGTAAAAGATGGAAATGAATGTTACCTTGCACACGTCGTTGAAAATAAAGGAACTGTTCAGATTAATGATGTGCCAGTGGTAAATGAGTATCCTGATGTTTTTCCTGATGAGTTCCCTGGAATAATACCAGATCGGGAAGTTGAGTTTACTGTTGACTTAGTTCCTGATGCTAAGCCAATATCAAAACCCCCTTATCGAATGGCACAAATTGAACTTTTAGAGTTGAAGGAGAAATTGCACGATTTATTAGAGAAAGGTTTCATTAGACCTAGCACATCACCATGGGGTGCTCCTGTTTTATTTGATAAAAAGAAAGATGGTTCTATGAGACATTGCATTGATTATAGAGCCTTGAATAATATCACTGTTAAGAACAAATATCCTTTGCCTCATATCGATGATTTGTTTGATCAGCTCCAGGGAGCTTAGTTTTTTTCAAAGATTGACTTGAGATCGAGGTACCATCTGCTGAAGGTAAAGGAGGCAGATATTTCGAAGACCGCGTTCCGTACGAGATATGGCCATTATGAATTTGTAGTAATGCCTTTTGGGATAACCAATACACCTTCTGTATTCATGGATTTAATGAATATAATTTTCCATGAGTTCTTGGATAAGTTTGTGGTGGTTTTCATTGATTATATTTTGGTGTTTTCTAAAATTAAAGAGGAGCATGAAAGACATTTAAGGGTTATCTTGAAAAACTTAAAAGAAAAGAAACTGTATGGGAAATTCAGCAAGTGTTAGTTTTGTTTGCAACAAATTTCTTTCCTTGGTCACATTATTTCTAAAGATGGAATAACTGTTGATCCTGCAAAAACAAAAGTTGTGGAATAGTGGCCAAGACCCACAAATGTAACCGAGATTCGTAGCTTCCTTGGTTTGGAGGGCTATTACCGAAGGTTTGTTAGAAATTTTTCACGGTTATCTAGTCCAATGACTAAGGTAAATCAAAAGGGTGTTAAGATTATCTGGACAAAAGAATGTGATGATTGTTTTCATGAATTGAAAAGAAGATTGGTGAATGCTCCAGTTTTGGCACTACCTTCCAGGAATGGTGAGTTGGTTATATACAGTGATGCTTCATTGAAAGGACTTGGTTGAGTCCTAATGCAGAATGATCAGGTAATTTCTTATGCTTCACGACAGTTGAAAACTCATGAGGTAAATTACCCTACACATGATTTGGAATTAGCTGCTGTTGTTTTTTCTTTAAAAAATTGGAGGCATCATTTGTATGGAGTAAAGTGTGAAATATATACCGATCACAAAAGTTTAAAGTATATATTCACTCAGAAAGAGTTAAACATGAGACAGAGGAGATGGCTAGAATTAATCAAGGATTATGATTGTACAATTCATTACCATCCGGGAAAAGCAAATAAAGTGGATGATGCTTTGAGTCGAAAAAGTAATGCTTCATTAGCAATGTTGCGTTTGGATCGTGATCCTTTGGTCAAGGATTTGATGAACTTTGGCATAGAAGTTGTTGGTGCAGGAAGTCCTTCTATTTTTTTTCAGGTATCAGTGAGATCTTCTCTATCAGATAGAATCAAGCAAGCACAGAAGCAAGAAAGTGAGTTGCAGAAAAACGTAGAGCTGGTTCAGAACGGTATGTTGCCTGAATTCAACATTGATAATGATTGTGTTTTGAGATTTGGGGAGAGACTGTGTGTGCCTTGTGATTCACAGTTGAAGAGAGATTTGTTATGTGAAGCTCATAGTTTTCCGTTTTCAGTTCATCTGGGCAGTACTAAGATGTATATAGATCTGTGGGAGTATTACTGGTGGGATGGAATGAAAAGAGACATTGCTGATTTTACTGTAAAGTGTTTGACATGTCAACAGGTTAAAGCAGAGTGGCAGTTACTGAAAGGGATGCTTCAACCTTTACCAGTGCCAGAGTGGAAATGGGAGAATATATCCATGGACTTTGTTGTTTGATTACCGAAGACATCTCGAGGTAATAATGCAATAAGGGTTATTGTTGATCTCATGACCAAATCTGCTCATTTCCTTGCTATACGAGATACTTTCTCTCTTGATCAACTTTCCTGTTTGTATCTTAAAGAAATAGTCAGGTTACATGGAGTTCCTCTCTCCATTGTATCGGATCGTGATCCCAGGTTTACTTCTATCTTTTGGAAAGGCCATTAGAAGTCATTGGGTACTGAATTAAATTTTAGTATAGCTTTTCATCCTCAATCAGATGGGCAGTCAGAACGAACAATTCAGTCATTGGAGGATATGCTATGAGCTTGTTCTACGGATTATCAGGGAAGTTGGGACCAACATCTTTCTTTGGTTTAGTTTTCTTATAATAACAGCTTTCATTCCAGTATACATATGGCACCATTTCAGGCATTATATGGGAAGCGGTGTCGAACTCCAGCTTTCTGGGATGAAGTGGGTGAAAGGAAGTTGATGGGACCAGAATTGGTAGAAGAGATGGCAGAAAATGTTCAGCTGATTCAGAAACACATGAGAACAGCTCAGAGCAGGCAGAAGAGTTATGCGGATAACCGGAGGAAGGATCTGTCTTTCGAGGTAGGTGATCATGTTTTTCTCAAGGTTTCTCCTTGGAGAAGTGTGATAAGATTTGGTAAGAAAGGAAAGCTGAGTCCATGGTTTATTGGACCATATGAAATTCTAGAGAGTGTTGGATCAGTTGCATACCGGGTGGCTTTACCTCCGAGTTTATCTCAGGTACACAATGTTTTTCATGTTTCAATGTTAAGGAAGTATATGCCAGATCCATCTCATGTTTTGAGTCTAGAGGTAGTTCAGCTGGAAGAGAACCTATCTTATGAGAAAAAACCGGTCCAGATTCTTGACCACAGGGAGAAAGTGTTACGGAATAAGGTGATTAAGCAAGTAAAGGTTTTGTGAAAAAACCACATGATTGAAGAGGCAACATGGGAATCTGAAAATGCAATGTGGGATAAGTACCCCCATTTATTCGATAAGTAAATAAATTGCGGGGACGCAATTTTCTAAAGGGGGGAAGGATGTAACATCCCAAGTAAGTAATGAATAATAGATATTTTTATCTATGTCTATTAATGATTAAGATAGTGTTTTAGAGGCTTAAAATGAAAATAAATCCAATCTTAAGCATGGAATACACTAATATTTTTAAAAGATTGTTTTACTGCCTTATGATGGAAAACCCTTTTTAAATCTATATTTGACCATTTTATAAACTATGTTTGTCAAAATGAACATATTCTTTATGATTGGGACATCAAAATTTACTTTGTGTGAATTTTTGGTATTTTTCTGACAATGTTCATTTTTTACTGAATAGTGAAAAATACTACATTTTATATCAAAACTGCTTTTTAATCTAATTTATTTATATGATTAGATTATCATTTGAATTGGTATTAATGAGTAATGTGAATATATTTTTACCGTCTAATCCAATGGTGGTCATTGGAATCAATTTCACTTTGAAATTGGACTTAAACTAGTGTCAATCTTTTGATACTTATTGTTTCATAAAAACACGCTATTTGATCTGACATCGGGAATTAATTATTAAATTAATTAATGTGACTTATATGTTTTGAATTTTTTAAAATAGATTTCATTTTTGAATTCGTAATATCAAATATAGCTTAGGGTGAATTTTTGGTAATTTTCTGAAAAACTCCAATTTTTGATGAATAGTGAAACCACTAAGTGGTACTTATAAAGACTGATTTTCCGTTTAAATGAAATTTTGTCATCATTGTGTTTTGAATTTCAAAAATCCGACATACATGGTTGTCATTAAGAAATAAAATGTGGTTCAATGAGATTATAATAATTTTTTGGTGAATAGTAACTTATTAAGTTCTTAATCGCGATTAGTGGTAATTAGGGTAGTGTAAGGTATAAATAATGCTTTAATAATATAAAATGACCAAGACACATGTCCCACACTTATTGGTTGTGTCATGGACGACCAAGACAAGCCATGGGTCAACTTGGGGACCCCATGGATCCACTTTTGTTGGGAAATGACAAAAATAACTTTTTATTTAATGTAAAAGTAAAAATGACACAAACATAATATGTTATACAAAAACAATTTTTACATGGGCTTATACAGATCTGATTTTTGATTATAAATATTCATTGGAAAGCTAAAACGATTTCCTACATCATAGTATTTTTTTTATAAATTTTAGAGATTAAATAAATTAAATTTTTTATGACATAATAATGATGCAATGATGACATCATTATTTGACGATTTAAATATAATGGAAAGATAATGTAAAACCTATGAACTACACATGTCCAAAACCAATTGGATGTGTGGATGTAGAACCCTTATCACCGTATCCCAGAATTATATCAATTTGGGACCTTTTAAAACCGAAACACATTTTCAAATAAAGTAATATTTCTTTACATTGCAAAAGTGCCCCTCCTCTCCTCTTATAAAAGGCCCCCACCTCTACCTCATTTCACACACTCCTCAAGCCTTTGTCTCGGCCAACCCCTACCCATTTACTCTCTCCACATCCCTCTACTCATCCTAGATGATTCCATTTGGGCATCATCTTTTCAAAGGAATCCTTTAGGCTCAAATCAAAAAGAGTTACACTTTTAAAGGTAATTCATTCTATCATGTTCATTTGTTTTATTATTCTTCTCCAACCACTTAAACTCCTTTTATTTACTTCTTTTGTAACAACACCAGTATCTTCAATATACTAGGATTTTGTTATAAGATTTATTTGAGCTACACTCTCACACAACTACATCAAATGGTTAAAGAACATACGGTTTCCGTGGATGGCGAAATTCTGCCTCCCAAAACGATGATTGTTCAATACTCATTTAACACCTTAAAAGGTGGCCATTATGATGTCACTATTTTTATATATGATATATGATATGTTTATGGTTTCCTTAAGCTTCTGTTTTTTTTCATTTTGGTCATACCTTTATGGTTTCCATTATGGGTAAACACGATATCTTCATTTTAGGAAGTGCGGACTACCGCCCCCTGAAAGTGATTTGATTCGTTAATACCATATGTGGGATGTGTAAAGGATAAAGTTAATGATATTATATATGTTATTATACTGGAATTATAATATACTCTTATATAATTATGATTCCATTCCCAAAAAAATACGAAATAGAAATGGAAGTAGCGTTCATGCGTACGTACGGCTTACCGTCTCCATGAACGGTGCATTTCATTTCTTACCTCTAAATGTGATGTAATATTATAAATACATGTATATTCTGGATATATATAATGTATATGTTATCCAAATCATTAATATCATTCTGGATATAACGAACCTTTGACCAAATTAACAACATGTAAGTGTAAGAAGTCTATTTTTTGACTTAAGAACCAAATATCGACAAAATGAACATTATTAACATAAATGATTACATGATGTCCATAACATGGTATAAAAGGAATATTTAACTTGAAAAAGGTTCTTAATCAAGTAGAGATTAACTAAAGTTTATTATTCAGGAGATTAAAGAACGGTCGGGTAAAGTCGGATACGAGGTATGGGACTTCGTCTCAATCTCTTTTCTTTGAGGCATATTTTATTTTATACACAACTTTCTTTTATACGGTGTATAAACCCCTTTGACTTTTACATTTATTCAAAAGGAATCTTTTTTATACGAAGCGTTTACTAAACGACAAAAGGGAATGTTTTTGTCGTACGTATGCGGCGACAATGACTTCTCCGCCGTCGTGACCGTTTTTTGAGTTTCGGATTCCTCTACAAGCCATACCTTTTTTTTAAAGAAAAATAAATACCATGTTTTACTTTTCTTTTATTTTGGTATTGAAAATGGTTTTCACAATGTTTTTGTGTTTTATTGATTATCTTGTGATTGAAATGTGGAAATGTTATGTTTCCTTTATGCATGTTTTATGTGATACGATTATGTTATGGTTCTTGGGCATTATTATGAAGACGGGTGGTTCCGTGATAAACTAAGGGCGGGTGAGCCCGATATAGCTCTCCAATGCATTGGGTAACGCGAAGGAGTGAAACGTTAAGGTTTATCAGAAGAGATTTTAGGGAATATACTGTGATGGGTATTCCAAACGTAACCAAGAGGGTTACTCCCTACGTAAGAATGTTATGAATGCCTCAAGTTACCTTTATGTCCTGTGATTTCTATGATTTATTCATGATTTTATGAGGTATGTTAAAGTGCCTATGTTTTATGGGTAAAGTATGATTTCATTCTTATGTATATATGTACCCATGTTTCCTTTCCCTATTTTTATAACCCATACTGAGCGTTTTATGCTCATCCCAAGTTTTTTTGAAATGTTTTTCACAGGTCAAGGGAAAGGTACATGATATGATGATAGTGTCAAGGAAGTGTCAAGAAATAGTCCATGTTTTATTTTAAATGTGTTCCCATTGATGGGAATGAAGAATACTATCTTTATGTAACCACTTTGTTTATATGTGCAATGTAATGCAAGTTTTATGATATAATTCTCTAAAACACTAAACCCGAAAAGATCCTCAATGTGTAATCTTGTAATAACTCAAGATTAAGTAAGGTTTAAGGCTGGGGCCTTATATTTCTATCCAAACCTCCATTTTCATTCAGGTTACTCATATTCTCTGCTTACCTAATTTAAATTATTATTTATTCATATTTAATTGCCATAAATTCTATGATAATTATATATATGTGTACCAACCAGAATCCAAATTTCATTTATGCGTAGTTATATGTTTTAAAATAATTTTTCAATAATTCTTCTCTAAATACAAGCCAGATTCAAGGGAATTTCTCAAATTATTACCTATTTTCATGGGAAATAAATAATATTCATTATACAAACCATTATAATTATAAAATAATTATTTTTATTATTAAAAAAGTATCTAAATTCACTTCTGGTTTTAAAAAAATCTCTTTCCAAAGAACCCTTTTTTCGAAGTAAAATAGTAATTATCTCAAGAATTACTCAATGATTTTATAAGAGTATCTTAATATATTTCACCACATTTGTTTATTATTAAGTATTATTGGGATTAATGTATTTTGATATTTTATTCTATATTTGATTAAATTGTTTATGATTAGCTTGAATCAGATGATCTATCTTAAAACCATTCACCAATTTACTATGAATGGTTAGTGTTTATGGTTAATGATTGAGGAATTTTATTTAAATTTCATATGTTAGTTTCAATATGAATGTATATATTTTGTATGATTATCCATGTTCATAGGAGGAATGCAGGATACTTATTTAGTGATGGGTGGAGCATGTTAAAACCCCTTGATGCATTAGTATGTCTCATGAGATGAACTACAGTCATGGTAAAATTACTTAACAAAATAGTTATTTATGGTCTTGGAACAAGTCATTGAAGGTATGATTATGATGTCTGGATGCATGAATTATCTCGTTATGAACCTATTAATTGAATGTTCATGAGATTATTCGACTAGTATAAAACCTTTGATTATGCTTTATTATAGAATTATTTATTCATCTCCTATTAATTCTATAATGTGTTCATGTTTATTTTTAAAGGACTGTGTTTTTTTAGTAATTATCCAATCCTAATGTTTATGTTAATGTCATATTCAACTATATTGATTAACCTTACTAAGCATCTGCCCCCACCCCATTCTTATGTTTCATTTTCCCAGGACATGAAGAAGTATATAAAGAATGACCTGAAGGGATAACTTATGATTTATGGTTGTTTTAAAAGGAATTTTATTTATTGAATTTCCATTCAAGTTGTAATTATAAACTTACCAATGTATCTGGTTTTCCAAAACAACTAAAATATTCATTCCTTTGGGATGTGACTTTATTGTAATCATGCTAATATAATGAATTAAGGCACCGTCTTTGGGAAACATGGGTCATTTATTTATAGTTGGTATTAGAGGATGTTTAGTAAAAAACATGGAAACGAGATTTATAAAATGTATATTAGGGATCAAAACCCTAAGACAAACATTCAGGATAAACATGAAAGAATGTATTTGAATTTTTTTAAGGAATAGATTATGTGGATAATTCTATAAAATACTTCTTTTCTTGCATAATACCAATGGATATGGGATTGGAACAGATGTATCTAGGAGTAAATTCTCAGACAAGGATTTTCAGGATTCACCTAGGGTATCCTGGTATATAGAAACTGACCTTAATGTACACCTGGTTTGACTCTCTTATGGGATATGCTTTAGACAATTCACATTTTCTTTACAAGATATTATAAAGGATTTCAATTTAAATTTTTCCTAAAATAAACCATTATTATGATTATGAGAATATCTATTTATAGGATTCCAATCTATGTTATGTATTTTTCTACATTGTTATTATACATTAGGATTCATAACCTAATCTACTGTATCTCTTTATTTAGAAATGGTACCTTGTGGATGAAATATAGACTACATGAACACAAATTTCCCATGTAGGTATTTTCCTCTAATGCATGATAGTGATGTTGTCCCTAGTATTGGGAGTGGTGGTAAGAAATTTATAACTATACTGGGATAGTTGAATCAGGTTATGGATAATATAGTTACCCGTATAGATCATTTGGATCCACGATATGGAGGATCTATGTTAGACCGCTTTATGTAGAAATATTCCCCATCATTTAATTCGACTAAAAACCCATTTATAGTGGAGTATTGTATAATTTCATTAGATAATATATTTATATCATTAGGATATAAAAACAGAGATAAGATTTTCATGTTGGATTATCATCTATCGAGAGATACAAATCAGTGGTGGTATTTTATTCCAAACGCAAAAGACGAGGAAGAAATATAATTCCTGGAATGGATGGATTTAAAAAATAATAATCTTAGAAAAATAAATCCCTCATTAAAAGTGAGCAAATATGGAAAGGTAGTTTTTGAATCTAAGGAAAAAGAGGATGGGAATGTTGAAATGTGTGAAGTTTACATCACAAGGTTAGAATGACCAGTTGAGAAATATATACATAATAAAATGATCATGTTTAATCGAATATTTTATGGTTTAAAACAATTTTAATAGAGGGAACGAAAATACTTTATCATGTACTATCAATATGAAAAAGGTATTCACTATGTCTTATGATTTTAAGGGAAAAAATAGAAGAAGAGGGTTGCTGAAAACACTAGAAAAGAAAATAAAAAAATGGGTAAAATGGATGATTTTACCTTACACCCTGTGATGATTAAGGGAAGAGAAACCATGGTACTTTCCAAAAAGGTATGGGTGTTTTTTATAAGTGTGGAGAAAAAGTACACCTATCCCAAGATTGTAATGGGAATAAAAAAGATACCAATTTTCAATGTTAAAATTTCAATGAGAGAGGAAATTATGAAAATGATTGTACTAGGAATCATAGAATCATTCCCCAAATATGGAAAAGGGAGAAAGGCCAAGCTTATTTTATCACAAATATTGAGGTTGAAGTTGCAAATGATGTGGTGGCAAGTACATTAATTGAATCCTCAAACCTAGCCAATAATTCATTAGATTATGGATCATCATATTCTTTTATATATTCCCAGTTTTATAAGAGAATTATACATTTTAAATTTAATTTCATAAAATAGTTATCATTAAATACTCTTAAGGTATGTATTATTGAAAAAATATGTTTCAGTCAATCCAATTTATGACACATAAGCATCTTTTAGTTGTTGACCTTATTGTCATACCCTTGATTGACTTTGATAAAATTATTGGTATGAATTGACTTTAAAATTATAATGGGAAACATATTTCAAGAATAAAGAGGTTATAATTTTTGATAAACGTGCAGAATCACATATATTTAGAGAATAAACCTCTCCATCTGATTCTAATATAGAACCACACCCAATATCTCTACCGAATTCAATTATTGGGGAGGAAGAATACATAATATCTATGGGATAGGAAAAGAATTATCAAATAGATGTTGTACATATTATTAAATAATATGTTGATCTACTTCTAGATGATTTACCATGAAATCCATTAAAGTGGGAATTTGGGTTCTATATTGATTTAATTCTTAGTTCAAGACAAATATCAATGTCTCCTTATATAATGACCTCTATGGAGTTAGTAGAACTAAAGAAAAAACTAGAGGAATTGAGTGATAAATAATTTTTCTACACTAGTGTTTCACCATGGGGATACCATATTGTTTTTCTCAAGATAAAGGATGGATCTATGAGGTTTTTCATTGACAATTGGGATATCAATGCTATTATGATAAATAAAAAGTATAATCTTCAACAAATTGATGATTTTTTTTGTCAACTTACTGGAGCACAATATTTTTTTAATATTCACCTTCAATATAGAAATCATTAGTTGCATGCTTGGAAAGAATATAATCCAAATATAGCATTAAAAACTAGGTATGGGCATTATGATTTTATAGTAATTTCTTTTGGACTGACTAATGCACACTATGTTTTCATGGATCTAATGAATAGGTCTTTAAAAGAATATATTGATTAATTTCTTTTGGTATTTATTGATGATATCTTTTTATACTAAAAACGCTAAAATGATCATGAAAATCACATATGTGTTATTCTAAAGGCTATCAGAAAAAATGAATTATATGGGATGTTTAAAAGTGTAAATTTTAGCTTCAGTCAGTACCTTTTCTTGTCAATATTGTCTCTATAGAAGGAATATCCATTGATCTCATAAAGACAACAGTTTTTTTATAAATCCCTATACCGACGAACATAACAATGGTATGTAATTTTATTGGATTAGCGGTTTATAATCGGTGCTACATTTAGAACCATTCATGATTACCTAACCCATTAAACATGATTCCTCGTAAATGGGTTAATCTTATATAGATAAAATAATGTGAGGAATGTTTCTATGAATTAATGATGATATCAGTGAATGCACTGATCCAAAATCTTTATTCTAGGAATAATGGGTTTGTGAACTATAGTGATGTATCAAATGACTTGGTTCTATCCTTATGTAGAATGATAGAGTTTTATCTTAGGTAGCTGTGCAATTACAAAATCATGAACAAAACTATCCAACTCATGATATTGAGTTAGATTGTGTGATATTTTCCCTAAAAATATAGAGACATTATCACTGTAGTGAAAGATGTGAGATATATACATATTAAAAGAGTATGAAATATATATCCTCCCATAAATAACTCAACATGTGGAAAATTTAATGGCACTAAATATTCATGGATTTTATTTTTTTGTACACTACCACCCAAGAAAGGAAAAAATGTATATGATCCATTCAGTAGGAAGGATCAGAGAGTTTTAAACAAAATGGTGATTGAAAGGGATCCTGTATTTGTGGATCTAGTAAGTATGGATATGGGAGTCATAAAAGAAGGAGAAACATCATTAATTTTTCAATTAGTTTCCCAACCATGTTTATTAGAAATGATATTATGTCCTCATCCCGATGATGAGGATTTTCCAAAGAAAGTTATTTCTTTGAATGGTGGGAAGCTAGAAAAATTCATATAAGAAGATGGAATTTTAAATTTTCAGAAGAGGCTTTGTGTTCATACTATAACCAAACTGAAAATGGAGTTATTGGATGATACAAATAGTTCATATTTTTCTATACACACTGGTAGTACTAAAATGTATTTAGATATGAAGGAACATTTTTTGTGGGACAAAAAGAAGTGTGGAATTGATGATTATGTTTCAAGATGTTCAGTTTATCAATAGGTGAATACAGAATGACGACATACTTGATGAGTCATGAAATATCTACATATTCCTACACGTAAATGTGATGAAATCACCATGTAATTCCCAAAACCCCATGAATGAATGATGCAATAAGGGAAATTGTGGATTGACTTATGAAATTTTCACCTTTCCTCACTATAAGGATGGTTTTTTCACAACATAACCTTGAAAGACTCTCTATCAACGAACTTATAAGACTTTATGGAGAAACCTTATTAATAGTGTCTGATATCAATCCACATTTTACAACGATATTGTAGAAAATTCTTCATAATACCATGGATATTGAGCTTCGATTGAGTATTGCACACCACCATCAAACTGACGGGAAAACAGAATAGTTGATCCAAACATTATAAGACATATTTAGATCATGATCACTTGATTTTAATGGTATGTTAGATCAGTATTTACCTTTGGTGGAGTTATCCTACAATAATATTTTCTATTCACGACATAAAATGGAACTATATGAAGCATTTTCTAGAAGGAGATGTCATATAACAACATATTGGTATAAAGTCAGGTCTAGAGTTTGTAGAGGAAACAACACAAAAGATAAATAATATTCAAACACAAATCAATGTATCTCAAAGAAGAAAATGATCTATATTGATAATCGAATGAAGGATTTTGAATTTCATGTAGGGGATCATTTTTTCTTAAAATTACCTCCATGAAAGGATGATATACGATTTAGGAAGAAACGGAAAATGAACTCTAGGTGCATTGTCGCTTTTGAAAACATATAGAGGGTTAGAGTTTTAGCTTATCATTTGGTACTGAATCTAGATTTTCTAGAGTACACAATATGTTCCATGTCTCATTGTTGATAATGTACAAGCCATACCCAATGCATGTCCTCACTTATGAAGTTATAGAATTGGAAGCTGAATTATCTTACTATGTAAAGCTATTCCTGATTTTAGACACTAAGTAATATGTGTTGAAAAATCATACGAAATGAATAGTAATGGTACATTGGAAAAAACATATAATTTGAGAAGAAATGTGGTATCCTAAAGAGATTTTGATGAATAAATACCCAAATCTTTTTATGAGATAATATTTTGGTAATTAGGAAGAATAAATTTTTGTAAGGAGTGAGAATGTAACACCCCATGAATTTATAAATAAAATTAATATTGAATTAACGAAACACTAAGTCTCTACAAAACATAATCTTGTTATAACATAGTTATTAAACATAATTTTTCTACCTCTGTGATTTGAATTTTGAAAAACTGACATACACAGTTTTCATCAGTATAATATTTAGAGTCTAATAAGAAAAACATAATATTTGGTGAATTGTAACATACCCTTATGAATATTAATATTAATATTAATATGAACCATATGAATAGTAAATACTATGATTATTTATTATATTAACATTATATTTTATAGGAATCTTCATTAATTATTCAATGTGATATAAAACAAATTATAGTTTTAAAATTATTATTTTCGGATAAATTAATATTTTATTTAAAAACTAAATTAATTATATTTAAAAAATTATTTTCAATAAATTTAGTTCATTTTTGAATTCTATACATAAAAAAATTTCTTTGGTGATTTTTTGGGACTTTTCTAAAATACTCAAAATTTTTATGAATAGAAAATTAAAATAATTTAACGTATATATACATTATCTGTTAAATTCAATATTACTAGAATCATGGATAATGTAATCACACATTTTTTCTAACTAACATGAACTTATAACTTTTATTGTCAAATGAATTAACATTATTAGTAGTCTTTAGGGAAATAATAAAATAATGAATAAGATATTCAAAAATCACCCCTCTTCTAAACTATAACCCCCCCCCCCCACTCTCTCTCTCTTATATTCACTTTTATAAAGCCTTGTTAGTTTTATAAATTCTTATCAAATACCCTCCCAATATCATCCCCCAATATTATCATCCCTTTGTCTTATAAAAATACCAAAACCTCTCCCCTAAACAGGTTGTCAAGGGAGATAATGTCAAGAGGTAAATTCCTCTTTTCACTACTTTTATTTTGAGTTCCTTTCTTTTATTCTTCCTTCCTCACCTAATTTAATCCAAATGTTAGGATTAATATATTACCATAAATTTATTGGAATTTTTTATGATAATATAATAATTCATCATCATATCTTTTTTCCCCTTCATTTATACTTGAAAGGAAAACATCATCCGAGATATGTTAATATGACATATTCAAGGATGATGGGTTTTTAATTTCTATTACCATCATAAATTATGGTATTTTAAAAATTTTTATAGTGGAACTAGAAAATAATATATGTATTAAAACTTATTTAAGATTCTGTAATCCTTTTTTACACATGATAAAAATTTATAAATCACAATGATTTCATTGTGATCAAAAACTGCCAATTAACCCAAACATTCATCATTAAAGTTTTATATAATGATTCATCATCACCCTCAATAACAAAGTGAATTTTATAACCATGTAATCTTATAGATATATAAAAACAAAACAAAATTTATATTATAGAAAAAAATTATCAACATACATGGTTAGCCTTACAAGTATATAAGTAAACTAGTCGTGAATACCATGGATGAAAATACTCCCAAAAAAATAAAATTGAACCTATTAAACCCATCAAGAAGGACTTGAATGAATATAATAAGGCTATAATAAATCAATTTCATAAATAAGAGGTTTAGTAAATATTTATTAATTAAATTAATTTGGTTCTCAAGGACACTATGTCAAAGTGAATAACACCATCAGACTTAGGGTAAGGGTTTTCTACCCTAACCACCATTTTCATTCGGCTTACACTTACACTCTACTTACCTCAAAAAATTATTAATTTTTCATATTTACACCTCATATATTAAGTTATAATTTTATATATATGTGTACCAACATGAATTATTCTTTCATTCATGGGGAGTTATTTGTTTTAAATGCATCTTTCAAAACATCTTCTCAAAATACATGCCTGATTCAGGGGAATTTATCATATTCTTACCTATTTTTTAGGGAAATCTACAATATGTTTTTAGAAACCATTATCATTATATAATAACTCATTTTATTATTAAAATAATATATCGATTCACTTTTGGTTTTATAAAAAGACTTTTCTAAATAATTCTTCTTTTAAAGATAAAAGAGTAATTATACCAGGAATTGCCCGATGATTTTATATGAGTATATCCATCTATTTCAAAACTATAGTAGATAATTATGTATTTTTGGGATTATTACTTTCTGATATCATATAATATATTTAATTAATGGTTTATTATTAGATTTATTATATTTTCTATCTTATTTCCATACACAAATTTAGTCTAAATGGTTAGTGTTTATGCATATAGTTCGAGAAGGTTATTAACATTTCAAATATTACCCTCAATATGAATGTATATATTTTTTATGTTTTCCCCATTAAAATTGGGAATTCATTAAACTTAGTAAGTGATGGTTGTATCCCTTTATATCCCCTCAATGAATCAGTATGTCTCATAATTCGATCTATGATATTGGGATAACACCTTGACAAAATGGTTATTTATGGTCTCAGAAAAAGGCCTTGATAGTATGGTTATGATGTCCAGTACTATGCATTCCATCGTTATGAATATAATAATTTAAATTTCATGATTTTATTTGACTAGCAGAATTCCCATGATTATTATTTTTTATGCAATTATTTAATTATCTCTTATTCATTCCATAATGTGTTCAAGATTATTTTTAAAGGCATGTATTTTTTATTTATTCACCAATCCTAATGTTTATTTTATGATATCTTCTACGGTATTGATTACCCTTATTTATACTTTGATCTCACCGCTTTCTTATGTTTAATTTTCCTTAGACATGAAGAGGTATATTATGAATGACATGCAGCGATAACCTATGAGTTATGAATATTGTCAACAGAATTTCTTTATTGAATTTCCTTTCAAGTTGTAACAATGAAGTAATGTATGTATGTATTTTTTCAAAACTATTTAACTATTTTATCCTTCAAGATAAAACATTCTTGTAATCATGATAATGTAATGAATTAATGCATCATCTCTAGGAATCTATGGTTCAGTTATTACATCAATATTATGAGTGGAATTTTTACAATCATAAATCAATAACTACTAAGGTCCATAAGAGATAAATTCTATCTACTACATCAAAACACAAACCATTTAAATATTTGAAGCATCTTAATAATCTTTGAATGCACACCCCTCTTATAGAAATAGAATAACTAGATAACTGGGTAGTTTATCCATCAAATACTTAAATGATGGCCAATATTGGTTAGTCTACATAAACTAATGTTCTTTTATAGTGCAATATTTGATTGTATTTTATTTATGAGAGATGTTAGGAATGAACCTCCTAATTAAACTAGCAAGGCCATTGAATTTATACACGTCCAAAACATTCACTGGGATACCAAGGAAACAATTTCCTCAACCATTGATAGATACATTACTACTCTAAACATAGACATTAAATAACCCAGTAAATAAACATCATTATCCTATGTGTCTCATTTATAATACTTCTCAAATAGATGATAATTAGAAATAACCCCCAATAAATATTTTTGATACAATACATGCTACTCCCTAGACACTAAAAACAAATATATATTATAGATAAAAAACACAAAAACTAAACTTAAAACTCATCGAACACTGCATTCATCAATCATATAGACTGTAGCGGAATTCATAGTATAAAAACATTACAAAAAACACATAATTTCAATAATGAAATTTTAAAGTAGTCTCTAGAATATATTATTCCATCACCCACATCTAATGATATCCTAACCATAAATTGATCTTTATGAACGATATATCTCCCATTATCTAATATAATATATCATTAATATATGGATGAGGATAAAGGATCTTTTTTAAAACACTATTCGTGTGTTGGTAATCAATACACAAGTGAAGACTATATTCTTCCTTATTCACAAATAGAACAAAAAAACACCAAGCTGGAACACTATGATAAATAAATAATCTTCTTAAAATATCACCAAAATATATCTCTAGCTCCCACAAATTAGAAGGATCTAACCTGTATGTTGATATTGATATAAAAATCATGACATAATACAGCTTTATCACAAAAGCAATCTCATATCAATGGGGTAACATCCCAAACTCATTTGAAAAGACATTCGTATTCTCTTCCACATCCATAGGAAACACAACTTGTTGATACTTTATTAAAATCATTATCATCCATACCATTAAGGATGGTCATGTCTGATCAAATCTTCAATCCATCTAAGGGTATTTCTCACCCAAAAAAATAGCTTAATCACAGTCAACATCATATAATATAAAGAAACTCCTAAATAAATCCACAATATCATACAATAAACTAATAAAATAAATATCAAAAAATGATATTTTATATCTTTATCCACAAACATAGAAATATCCCCATGAGTGATACTTCCCATGAATCAAATAAAAATCTCTATAAACATTAGACATGCTATCTAGACCTCGAACTAAAATAGTCAATGAAAAGGGTACAAAAACCCTTTCCCCTAAAATTAATAAAGTATAATATATCGTGGGTACAATGAGAGAGTGTGTGGATCATAAATCAAACAAGGAAATCATATAAGTAAAATATAAGAAGATAATAAATTTTATAATTAATGTATCACCTTGAGTTGATATCTCTAAGTCATGCATCTGACCACAACCTATTATGTAATCTCTCTAACCTTAATGATGAAAAAATCTATAACCTCATTGTAATAATACTATTTATGGATAAGGTGAATCACAGTGTTTTCCACTACCTTCCATCTCTCATCTATTTTTATCATAGACTGGAGATCCATGAAATTTAAATCACCTTAGATGAGTATACTTCAATGTATGACCATGAAAAAGGCTTCCATGTATTTTACGATTGTTGTAGAATATTTGAAACTCTATATTTTGAAGTAAAAGTCCTTACCATTAAAGAAAACCATGCTCCATTCATTGATAGGGGTCCCAGAACTACTATAAATAGTTAATTGGGTAGAATGAACCTAGAACTGACTACATGTTTCCTTATTATTAAAAGGTCTAAGAAAATATGAACTTGTATCCATAGCTCTGCTATGTGAATATTTTTAGGGACTCACCTTCCATAATGATACAGACATAACTATCACCCACTCCAAATCCATTACCCTATCCAGCACCTTGAGGTATTAAAATAACATGAATAGAGTGACTGTAAGCTGGATCTCAATATAGAAAGACTCTTGAAAATTTCCCACCCAATCATCTTTATCTAGAATATATTTTTGATAACAAATAAATAGGTACTTATAACATATGTTGAATGCCTGAAATCTTGAATCTACTTGTAAGTGAGTAAGTCTCTATTATCGAAAAATTGAATTCTCAATCATTGAAAAAACATTCCATGATACTGGTCCTAAATCATATCCAAGGAAATAAATAAATCCTTATGATCTTTAAGGAACAGGAACTACCACTTTTTAAGATTCCCCAGGAAGGATCATCATAGAAAATGTAATCTAGTTATCCATTGGGGAACAAATCTAAATAATATATACACACACATCCATTAATAAGAATTCTTTCTCCTTATCAAAACAAAATCCTTCATGCTTCTACAGACCATTACCTAGAAGCTCATAGAGTATCCTCTACTAATTGTCAGCAACAACAACCTCAATATTGTAGTGATCTACTTTCACATCCTATTGAAACTATTTTCCATAAAATAGATGAGGATAATTTTTTTTTGTATTTCATTAAATAATAAAAAACGTTTGATCCTCTTAAAATTATAATATATATTATTTATGTTAATTAGTTAATTTTGAACATAATTTACGATTTTTTAACTTATTCCGATATTAGTGCGGAAAATCATGATATATGATTCTTACCTAGGTCTCTAACCTATAAGAAAAAAAATCATATAATATTAAATAAAATTGAATTTCCTTTTGTTTCATCACATGGGGGTCTAAATAGTCGGGTCCTAGTTGTTGTTTCATATCTACATCACTGAAAAAGTTTATATGATAACTTTTCTCTACCAGAACATGAATTAATCATCATTTCTTATCTCAAAAATCTATCTTATTCTCACTATAATCTACGATACCTCTCATTCATAACCCCTTCCAATGGTACCCATCAATGATTAGTAGTGAATATAAAGATAAATATTGAATCCTTCCTCTAATAGGTCACAAGATGGAGACTAGAACCAAGGTTATAAAAGGAGTAAAATGGGAGGTATTACCCTCTTTCCAAAATTTAAGTACAAGAGATAAAATTAGATATATCACTAAAAACTATCACATAGTTAAATAAACCATTCCAATATTTAAATATAATATCATATAGAAAGATAAAAATTATAAATTAAAAAAAGCATAAGAAGCGTCTATGTAACTCCTATAGCTTTTAAACAACCAAATTGAGTTACTAAAACACAGATCGATCTACAAATATCTTCTATGAAATATAAAATGGTTTAAAAATATAGGGTGATCATAAAAGTGTACTTAAGAGTATCCACTTCAAAACCTATCATGAAAATGTGAAACAGGAAAACAAAAACCTGGTGAATAATTCGATGAAACAACATCCTTACCTAAATAAGTAAAACTAAACATTATCCTTGCCAAGTATAGCACACTAAATAACTAAAGGAAGTAATCATATCCATAAAACATATATATAATAAAAGCACCCCACTTCTAGATTCAAAATTGTTTTTCAATCATATTTCACAAAACTTAATATCATATTATATAGTCTCTTTAATAATTCATCATACAGTACATACACAAATAATGTATATATTCCTACTCCCTATTCAAAAATACCACATCTTTTCCATAATCAATATTAATAATGGAAGCCATTACAACCCATTTATCCTTTATTATACATAATTCTACTAAATCCCATGAATGTACATTTGATCGAAACCATACTCCCCACAATAAGATACCAATATGTTCTATAACACCAAGACACTAAAACCCACAAATATGAGTATAATAAAACAATGATCCATTATATCTTATGTAAAAAATATAACCTATACCTAAATCCATTACTACCCAGATTTATCTACATATCATGATACCCTGACGATAGGGAAATGATGTCGGAGAAGTTAGCCATATATTCCTCACAATCCTAAATGTTGGGGAAAAAACCCATTACCAAAATATTTAGGCATCATATTCCTACTTGACTTGAGTGGTTTATCATAGGAAATAATAAAATATAAGAATAAATATCTTGAAAACCCCCACTAATAGAGGCAACCTACCCTAAAGATAAACTATATCTACCATCCTACACAACACTGGGTTTCCACCCCAAAATATCAAGAAATGGGATCCCACATAATGGTCATGGTTCAACATAACTAACCATTTTTAATTAGTAAATAAAAATAAATATACATTAATTAACCCCAATTATAATTCTAGTGTAACCGCTTAAATTTATTTCAATCCATCATGCTTTATCATTCTCATTAAAAATTTCATGATTTCCATCTAATGCTCATTAGAGATTTATATTCAATCATCTTATGGGTATCATTACTCATCATTATGAATATCGACACTCATCCCATAATTTTATTGATAATTTATTTAATATTCTTTAATCAGTGAACACAGGGACTCATATTAGGCCATCACAAGGAGATACACCAACAGTTTATAAAACACTAATAGTAATTAGATGGAAATCACAAAAAGTAAAAATGAATAAAATAAAACAAAAAAATCAAGATAAAAATTACCAACATTTTACTTTTACCCATGAAATCCATTAAAACCACTCATTCGGTCACATCGAAATTAGGAAATCCACACTCTCCAAATTTTCCATCAACTCCCATCAACCTCATATCAAACAAAATGCAATAAGAAAACCCAGCTCTCAATAAGCATTATACACCCATTATCAACCATCCCAACCAAACTAGGATTCCAAACATGAACTGAAAAGAATAGACTATCCAAGAAAATACATAATTTTAAATTAATTCCTTTTAGCACACAACTAAACGGGGAAACCAAGGCCCTAACACCAAGGCATTTGAGACTATAAAAAATAATAATGTGGTCACTCTTCCCGAACCAATTATATTTAGTAAAATATTCTTTTTATTACCATGTTGAATTAACTAATTCATTATATAATTGTTTAGAAATAATAAACCTATAATAATTATAAATAAAAAGTTAATATTTAACCACTAACATATTTCAAGAATTAATTTTACATTAAAAAATTTCTATGTATTAATAGTAATAAAATTCATTTTCTTTGTTCGTTATTCATCTAAAATCTACAATATGTACATTTTTAACAAATATCAATCACATGAAGCCTAATAAACAACAGAAAAAACCACAAAACTATATATAGTACATTATCTATAAAATATCAATGGGAATTATAATCTATAAATAAACCCATGTGATATCAACATCCCATGATATTAATTTTAAATTCTCATTATTATCATATTTAGACTAATATCACTACCACTTAAAGAAACCAAACCATGATAACCCAAAACGTTCGCATAAAAATGAGAATTAATAAATCCCATTCCTTTATTGGAAGATCAAAATTCTTTGATAGTGAATGAAAGAATAAATATCAACTAACATTATACTCAAAAGAAACTACTCAGGAATATGACCATAGCTACCACCACCAAGTTCATCATTGATACTCAACCCAAAATAGTGAAACTCAATTGAAATTGACCTTAAAAGAGAAATATACCAAATAATATGAGGATAATAGGAGAATATAGTACATTGATCGAAAATAATTGAAACCTAATAAAATAAAGTGGTTAATCTATCTTGGACAAAGGATAGAGAGTGAATAGAAAGATAGGGGTCAACTAGGGATTTATGGTAGATATAAAAAATTAATCCAAGGAATTATAGAAACATTATTTATAGTAAAATTCTAAATAGCCTCCTCCACAATGTGTTATCTTCCACAACACCCATAATGCCTTCGGTAAAAGAGAGATATAATTTTCATGTATCTACACCCCTAAACCTCATACGCTCTCAAAACCTCATTAAATTATTTTTAACGGCAACATAATATTTCCCCATGATGTGGTGTATATAATTTCAACCCCCGTGTATTCATCATGTCCACCAACCATGGAAAGAGGAAAAGGACATTCGATTTCATCTCCCCACATCTAATACTAAAATGTATATAGATCTATATCATTGATTCCATTCTCAATATGGATCCTTTAAATGAAATAATCATGTGATTTTTAGTGTCCCTATTTTACACTAGAGGACCTCATTTCACACCATGGCTAGAAAAATGATCACCAAATAATGGGTAATTCCTCATGTCATGATAAGACCACGTAAACTTCTATATAGCACCATGACTGCCTCCTATGGAATGATTATCCTTCTAATTTCTCATAATAGGAATATATACAGAATATATCTTGAAATATGAACACGCTAATAATGACCCAAAAATTTATAAATGAAATCCCATTCTAAATGAATAAATTCCTTATTATTTAATGTAGTGAATGAAAAAAACACAACATATTTCATTTTTAATTATCTAATGAGCATACAAGAATATAAGGGATCATAACTATTGATAATAGATCAATTATACAATGATAATTAATATTATTAAATATTATGATTTATCATAAAGTATAATTGATATTGAAGTAATAAGAGATTGCATGGATGCATAAGACCATACCCTATGGTGCACATTTCTCATATCTTCCATGGGAGTTAGAATCTATGGGCTTTGAACATGACCAATACCTAGATAATATTCAATAACTAATACTAGATATAAATCAGGTAATGTAGTATTTTATTATTATTGTGATTACATCTCAAACCATGTTCACCAAACCACTCCAACAAAGTACTAAAATCATACATCTTACCCTCAAGGTGTAAACAGGTGTAATGAGAATTATTTATTTTAATAGTAAATGTATGAATTTTTATATATAATTTTTAATTAACTAATGATTATATTTACCCTTTATTATTATTACTTTAATATATATGAATTTTATTAAATTTATATTTTGATAAGAATATATCAAAATTGTATTTACAGAAAATATTTAATCTCAATTAAAACACACATTGTAATAAATTAAATATTTTTTAAATATATTTTTTTCAATAAACATTATTATCAAATAATTTTTATTTATATATAAGTGATAATATAATTTAATAAAGTCCAATTTATTTTTTATATGGGTCATAAAGTAGTTAGTATTGTAAAAAATCGATTTTTTATAATAAATATTGATTTTATTTAAAATTTTAAATTTATATATATATAATTTTTTAGGTAATTTGAATATTATTTTTTACATCATGACATACAAATTATATTATTCTTAGTTATTCATAATTTTCTATGAAATTAAAATTCTTTGGTAAAAATTGAACAAAGTATTGAAATATGGTATGTATTATGACATCATCAAAGCCCATAAGTGATTTAATAAATTCTATAAAGGTCATAAATGACCGAAAATTGATTCCCCTATTAAAATAATGTGTTTTAAATTTATTTTATTAATTTTAAAAACCTATAATGAATCTTTCAAAACCTATATTATATTTTATGGTTTTAAAAACAATTATTTATAAACATGACTCACTTCCTCATCATCAATGGTATTATTATATTGAGTATGATTATTAAAATCATAAATTATTTTATATAAATCTTATTTTTAAAATATATTAGGAACAAATATGGGATGGTGTGTAGTTTGGATTATTTGTTTAGAGTCAAAACCCTATGATTATAACAAAAAATTATAACTCTCATATTTTCTCTATAAATACCCAACCATAATTCTAATTTTATTCATTAAAAACCCATTTATCAAAGATTAAATCATGCTATACCTCTATAAATCCATCTAAAATTAATTACAATATCTTAAAAAGGTCCTACTAAGAATTTAGAATCACCCTCCCATGGTAAGGGATTCTCTTCTTGTACTTTTTATTTATGTAATTTATTCATAATAAGCCTTTTAATTTCCAATTTTTTAAGTTATAATAAATTTTTACACATATATTTACTAATATTATGATTCCTTTGTAATGAGATACACCATTTCACTCTTAATAAACCATTCAATGAACCTTTATATACATTAGTTATGTTTTTATAATTATCCTATGATTTATCATGCCAAATTTTTTTGGTGAATAATAATAATCATTTTTTACATGGAACTAGCCTTAAACATTAAATATTATAGTGAATTTAAACTATAATTAATAATATAAAATAAAAAAACTATTTTAGGATTGTATATTTTCGATTATTAGGTCATTAGTCCGGAATTACAAAACCACATATTACAAATTGGACACCTTATATCAGTATCCATTTTTTCCTCCAAACCAAAAGTTTAAAAAGAAACAAGTTTTATATACATGAAACATCTTAAAAACATTCATATTTACTACATAATTTTTTCTAATCATCCTATGGAAAAAATATATAAATATGTTATGATAATAAAAAGATTAGTATGTGATCTATAAATAATAAATGTAAAAAACTCGTTAGTCCATGAAAACTTATAAAATTTTCCTTTTTCAAAAATATATTTGGTCTTAAAATAAAAAATTTCATATAAAATAAATCACTTTATCTACGAAAATATTTTTTTAACCATTTTATAATAAATCATAAAGTTGAAATAAAAACTCATAAATTTTTCTTTGTAATTAGGAAAAATCTTAAAAACTTTTTCACATAATTATAAAATCCACCCTTAAAATATAGCTTTAGTTGGGTTTTGTCTTAGTGGTAAGATACACATAATCCTATATAAAAAATGTCATTTCAAAACACATTTTTTGCAGGTACTGAAGAAGTACAATAGAAGCACTGTAGTAGGAGTGGCACTATACCATTGGCTGGCACTATAGCATCGGCAAGGTACTATAGCGGCTGCAGGACACTGTTGCCACATCGGGTACTATGTGGGTATTATAGTAGTTGGGGAAGGTAGCATTACTATTCAAAGAATGGACCTTGGGCCAAAATATTTGTTCCTATGGGCCATGTAATTGGATATATGCTCACATGGCCTTTGGACTATGTAATGGGTCTCCTTCTACCTGGTTTAAAGAGAACTTTTAATTACTTTAATAATAAAATAAGGGTTCGGCCCCCAAACTTCAAAAAAACACCTTAAAATGTATCATATACTTTTTTTGAACATAATATTAGTATATTTCTTTGTTAATTAATAATATTAACATTGAATCCCATATAAAAAATATATATAATGTGTCGATAGCTGGGGATAACATATCAATATCACTCTTATAATCACTCTTATAGATGGAATGACCTTATGGCCAACATCCAATCCCAATGCATTAAAGATATATAATGGACCCACATGTCCTTGGTTTAACACATAACCAACCATAAATGGTTAATAATTAATTATATTGTACTTTTTTCTTCCCTCCCCTGATAGCTCATTTTCATGTATCGATTCTCCGTTTGGGTCTCATTATTGACTATTTTCTTGTTCATTATTTGTTTGTCAAGTATGGATCCATCATTCTCTAGTATCCTTTAAAATTTCACCCAAATATCTCATGTACGATTCCAATTTATTTTATTTCAATGGATTTCTTTGATGATTCGGGTGGTGCTGGTTTCTTGTGGTATGTCAGTGAAAATGGGGGTTCTTTTCTTGGTTTGTTTGGTGCATCAGTCTACTCCTATTTCAGGGTTATTTTCCCCCAACAGTGCGGTGCATAATGGCAGTAGGATTATCCAGCGGCTTAGTTTTTAGTTGTTGATGATGCTTCTAGAAATTGTATCCCAATATGATGTGGTGTTTAGTGTGTAGTAATGTCTTGGTTCTGATTGTTTTCATCTGGTTTTTTGTGTTCGATTCAGATCTTATTTGATTTCATACTCAGGACATTTTTTTCTTATTTCTTCTTCAAATGTTGTGTCTCTTTGGGAATGACCTTCTCTTCATTCTTCTTAATTAGTTCTAACAAATACAAAATATGATTTTATCTAAAAATACAAAAATAATAGTTAGTGAAACCAACCTTACCTAGTTTATATAATTAAAACACATTATCATAACAATACCCAGGAACCATGACTTAATCACAATATATAAAATCTTTCAATTTCCATCATTACACTCAACAAATATTCTTTCCATCCATAATAAAACATTTTTATATTTAGAAATTACTATTCCATTTTAAAACTAATTTTGAAAATATAAAAAATATAGGGATATAGGGTTTCTATTTGAATAAATAACTAACTCTTTTAAAGCAATACAAAAATAAAATAATGGTAATTATGGTTGGAAAATGTGATGTCATCACATATTTTAAAATATAAAATTCATTTTACATTGTTGTAATGAATGTCAAAAACATATATAAAAATATTCTTTCTAAAATCCTTTTAAAGAAATGAAAAATTGATTCAAAATTTAACATTAAATTATTTTATTTCCATATAAGTACATATATAAAATAATTTTAAAAATATGGACATAGAAGGAAAAGGGTTTTTTAAGAGGAACATAAAAATAAGATTTTTAAAATAATATCCCTTACCTTGCGCCTGAATTGTAACATGAATTACATGTATTCTAGAAGAATAAACTGATGTTAATTATTTGATTTCATGATAACCTTTCTGAGGATTATTATTCCATTTATTTAACTTTTACGGTATTATATACAGTTACATAATCAATTATGATCAATTATGATGTTTTGATGATATTCTTCACAAATATCCAAAATGACATTGGTAGGTTGTTTATAGGAAAATTGACCATTATTCTATCATATAAAAAATATTAATAATTAAATAATTATAATATATATATATATATATATAATTTTAAAACTAATGATGATATACGGATTTGTAAAATGCATTCTGTTATAATCATGGAGACGGTAGGTCATGTGTACGCATGAGTAACTTTAAAATTTTTCAAAAATAATGAATGAAAAAATGTAAGTATTATTTTATTTTTATATAATTATAATTATATAATAAATTCCATTTTTATTCATTAAAAATGATTACATTTATCATCCATGTGATGCCGTGATGAAAAATGAATCAAATCGCTTCATGGATGTTGTAGTCCACAGTTAAGCATTAATGATGCTACCATTTTTTAGTGAATGGAAAGTTAATAATGTAAATGATATAGTATATTTTAATAATGATAAATATTATTTTAATATAATATATAATAACTAATACCATCATTATAATCTATCCATCAGATATGGTGATGAAAAATGATTTTTATCAGTTCATAAGGTGGTAGTCCGTCCTACAGACAAATGATGGTTTTGTTTTCTCAATTGATTTTAGAGGTGATATATATAGGTTATGAAATTAATATGATAACATCTTCGTGTATTTAGGTTAATATTTTTTTTATCATTATTTAATATTATATGATTGATATTGAAGAAGAAATAAAACTAAAACATGCAGTTAAAAACTATACCACTTTAGAAATTCTCATTTTATTAACACCTTAAGACCTATAAGATTGTCATTATGCTGTAAAAATTATATTTTAACATGTATAAATATGTAGGAAATGTATTTAGGAATATAGTGCCTAAAAAATCACTTTTAATTGTGATGAAATAATAATAATACATTCCCTTTTTTGTGATAGGGGAGGGGAAGTCATGGATTGTCTTAAAATATTAAATTAAAGTAAATCAATTTTGATTAATAAAATGTAAAAAAGAAAATATTAGAATATAAGATATTTATTAATTTTTATCCACTAATATAATAAACTTTAGACAAGTTTAGATCATAATTCAATCCTTATATTTTTTTCTTTAGCAGTTCATTAACCATTTTTCACAATTAAGGTGATATCCGGATTGTTTATTCATTGAGGGTAATGATAGTTATTATAAAAGACAAATTTTATCATAAATGAAAAATTATTGATTTCATAAACCATATAACATTAAATTAGTTATATATAATATTTTTATGAATTTTTATTCATTTAATAAAATATTATTTCTTATAAAATATCCTTAATAAAAATTTTATATCTATACATTACATTGTATTTAATATCATCAAGAAAATCAATTAAATTAAAGAAAATACGTTTAATATATCCAAAAATGGTACTTATATTTATAAAATTAATATATCACATTAATTATTTTAAATTATATTACTTGAAATATTTTTAATGTCATTTATTATCATCTTCTATTGATTGAATTATTACTGCATCAGCATTCTGTAAACTATTAATATAATTATTACCTATATAAAAATTATAAATAAATTTCTATGATGAAAATAAATATTTTTTATTCTAAATTTATATTTATGAAATAATATATCCTTCATTTATCAATATTATAAAAATATTAAAGTTATTAAACACAATAGTGTGATATTTTTTAATTTTCTTTGCAAAAAATATTATAAACATAATAGACAAATTTGAATGGAAAGAATGATTTTATAAAAAAATATTAGATTATTATGGACGAAATTAAAACATTAGAAAATTAATTAATGTTTTTAGGTAATTTTATTGTTTTTATTATATTATTTTTAACTTTAATTACTTGATTTACCCTTTTTCATGGTAAAAAATTTACTAAAGTTAATAATATTGTTGTAAAAATATAAAAGGGGGATATTTAGAAAATATATACCCAAAAATTACAAATTTTTAAAATACTTTTTTTGAATAAATATTTATAAGTGTAAGAATTTAAATTAAACTATTAAAAACAAATAAAATGGTTTTGAAATTAAAATCTATTTAATGTTTAAAAAAAATTATGCTAAATTCTAGAGTAAAATACATTAAAAACAAATTGGATTATATTAATAAAAAACTAATAATATTTTTTAAAAAATCTGAAATATAATTTTACTTTTTACGTAATTGGAATAAATATTCATTTTTATAGAAATCAATATTCTTCACTATTCATTAAAAAATCAATATTTTCAGAAAAATATTAAAAATTCATCCAAATGTAATTTTGACATGTATAATTAAAAAATGATGTTAATTATCTAAAATTAAAATTATATAACCTGTAAATCCATATTTTAAATAATACAATATGGATTAAGAAAATCCAATTTCATTAGAAATAAATAAATTTTACTTTCGACTAAAAAATTATATAATATTTATATAAGGAATATAAATGTATATATATATATATAATATTAATTAGACATTAAAATTTATTATTCAAACATTACAAGGGTTGTTAAAATCTACCCCACTTTTTGAAATTACATCCCCATAATATTATTCACTTGGTAATCAAATGTGTAAATTTATCCATTGTAAAATTTTTAGATTACCATATTGCTTCTTTAAACATATGATTTTTTTAAAAAAAATTAACTTTCTTAATAACCATATTCTGAAGAAAAAAAAATATCTCTCTATGGTCAAGAATTTGAATAGTCTATTCCTCGTAAGAAATTTTGTTTTCAAACTGAACCACTACAAAGATGAAAACATGATATGAATCCAACTCATATTTTATTAACACTGAAACATGAAAAAACATTGTGTACCAAGTATAAACATGGAGGTAGGATAATCAATAGGAAAATGATCTAGATTTATTAATGATTTTCTATAGCCCACTGAACCATGGATTTTTCAACCGTTTTTAGAAAAACACACAACACTTTTCAATGGGATACATTGAGAAAAATATGATTACCTACCTCAAAAGAAATATCCCTCTTCCAATTATTTGTAAAACATTCAACCTATTTTTAAACATCCACATACCATACTAAATCATATTTTTCTTCTAAGTTATCTCATAAAAAAAACCTACTCCCCTCAACATCCTTTCTCCTACTTCATCCCAAAAAACTGCATTTTGACACTACTTTCAATATAAATATTCAAAATGTGTCATCTATATAATATAATAAAAAAATTATTATTAGAAAACTCATAAAAAAAATTTTTAGATCCCAAAATACTCGTTATAAAATTAAACAATAAAAAAACATGTATTCCAAGGTCTGAATCATTCATTGAGATTGTCTAGCATATTGAGGAAGAAAATTTGTACTAAAACATAACTCAATATCCAATGACTTCTAAAGTACCTTAAAAAATAAAAGTAAATTTGGGATCATATTTTAAAATAATTGAGATAGATACTCCATATAAACTGAAAATATCATTAAGATATTTTATATAAAATTGATCTAAAGACATATTATGTCAAAAGGATATGTGTAGATTTATTTCAATTAATCAATAATAAACCAAATCAAATTATTTACATGAGATGACATCGTCAATGTCCCTAAAAAAATCCATGGAAATAATTTTCTCTATTCACTATATTATAGTAGAGGAAGAATCATCCTTTTCAATAACTTTCATTCTACTTTAACCACTTGAAAAGTCAAACATTTCATTGTAATTTATGAAATATTTCTTTTCATTAAATTCCACCAATAATACACTAGAAGGTATATGTGAATCTTATTGCTGATGAGATGAATGAAAATAGGGAAATATGAGCTTCAATAAAAAATTATTTGTTCCAATGGGATTGATACAATACACATGTTCTTTATAAAATTTTCAAAACACAATATTTATTAATGTTAAATTAAATAAACTTACCATTCTTAACAAAAACTAATTTTTCATTTTTCTCATGTTCTTTGTTATAATTATGATTAGTTCCTTATGATATAGATGGTAAAACCAAAATGAAAATATATAAACTTCATGCATTCACTACTTCTATTAAAAAATTCATAAAATCATTTACTACAGTGTAATGCTCCAAACATAACATGGTTAATGTGACAATGATTTTTGGAATGAAAGTATAATCTATTTTTTATATTACATGGTTTTATTGAATAATTAAATCACAATAATTGATCATTTATATATATATTATTTTCCTCATGTTCAATTATTTATGTGAGAATATATACTTTAATGTTTTTTGATCAATACATATTTCTCAATTTATTCTATAAAAATGATGTCTGTTGATTTTTAAAGAAACCCCCATATAAGCTTATTGAAGAAAATGTTTAAGATAATTTAACTCATGAAGATTCATTTATCTTGAAGCATAAACAATTACCTAATCACATATTATTAGGGCACAACCAAGAACCATTAACAATACAACATTGTAGACGAAAGAATCATCATTTCTAGAGGTTAATCCTAAAAATTGACTAGTTAGGAATCTATTTTTTAGTTTTTGAAACTAATAATCACATTTTTCACCTAAATTAATATTACTCCATTTAATGTTAATATATTCAGTGACATGGAAAGCTAATGAATTTTTTCAAAAAATCGTTGGCAGTAATTCACTAATCCAAGAAAACTATGAATCTTAATGAAATTTATTAATCAGTGACACTCCTAAACAAATTATGATATATAAGGGTAAATATTTAATCCATATTTATAAAAACAACTAAGAAAATAAATATAATGTAACCAATTTTCACAATTTCGAAATGTTTAATAGAAATTATTTTATTTTAAAGTTTACAAAAAATGATTATTTTTCATTCATGATCCATATGAATTTTAAAATATACCAATATGTCATCAATAAACCTAACCATAAAATTATCAAAAAACCCATCAAAAAAAATATTCATTATATATATAAATATCATTGTTTCATTATACATCCCAAAAGACATAAATACAAACTCATTTCTCCCATATTTAGTATGAAATGTAGTATTTGTACTATCGGCCTCATTCACATTCAACTGATGGTGCCTTGACCGGAGATCAATCTTTAAAAATTATTGTACTCCCTGGATCTAATTAAAACAATTCATAGATATAAGTAAGATGGTACTTTTTCTGAGATGTGATGTTAATCAGGGAATAATAATCAATTAAAATCATCATGTAACTATATTTCATTTTGAAAAAATCATGTCACCCAATGGTGAAGTTCTAGGATGAAGGAAACATTTCTCTTGCAACTCCTACAATTTATTTTTCAATTTTAAAAGATCAAAATTAGCTATTTGATAGGGGGTTTTGAAATATTATAATCACCATGTGATAATTCATTAGTAATATCAACCTCTCGATAAGAAATAACAGCAAATAAATATTTAAGAAATACATCAATATATGTATTTACTATTGATAAATCACTAATCCAAATTGTATATTTATTTTCAACAACTTCTAAAGAGTAACTTTATGTGTAATTTTTAATCACTTTTTCTTCTTATTAGTAGGATATAATATTTATTAAATCATTGGATAAAACATTATTGGCTCTAAAATTCATTTTTTTCATGATAAACCTATAGGAAATCCATATCCAGAATCATATAAAACTATACCGTGTTCAATTAAGTATGATATGTAAGAAATACCATTCCAATGATAATAATAATAATATTCATATAAATCTTGGTATATTAAATATTTCAACATATTTTTTTCACCAAAATTTATGTTATACTATTGTGAGGGGATATTTTAAACTTACATTCAAATTTTCTTTCATATGAAATATTTTTATCATATAAGTAGATCATTTATTAGTATAATTTTAATAAATCGGAAACATACCAATCACTACTTAATTTAATAGACCAATACAAACAATGGTATAAGAAAAAAATTTTCCACACATCTATACATTTTATATTGATTATTTCTAACCTATGTTACTAACTTTGGGAACACATTGGCATTATTTTGTATCGGATTTCAATTAAATCATCATATCATCAGATTGAATTTATTTTTATGGTTATTTTACTTTCAATCAGGATCCGTGTTCCCCGACATTCCAAAACAAAATTACATCAAAATTTTATTATATATTACCTAATGTTCATTTTAATGATACCTATCACAAATTGGAAACATTATTTAATTAACATTAGATTTTTTAGATGGATGATATATTGTTTCCTAACAATGATACATTTTTTTTCATAAAATACATAATTATTAGAAAAAACGATTTCTTCAATATTATCACATCAAACAAGTCTCTTATAACTTTTAAACTCACAGGAATCCAATTCCTTTCAATATCCTTGATTTAATCCTAAGTAAAATTGATTAATTTTAATGTCTTCATCCTAGATAAAATTTTTTACCTACCTTTCGAAATGGGTAATTCATTATTCATATACAGATACTAAATATTCAACTATTTTTCTAAATTCCCTGAATTGTTTTTATATCATAATTCTATGATGTTTTGGAAAATATTTCTCATTGAAAATATTATTAAAGTCATCTCATTCCAAGATATCAGTATCTTCTATTTATTTAGTATTCTTTACCATTTCCATCATTAATCGGCTTCACATTTATAATGGTAAATGTAAGGAAATGTATTTTAATTATCTAAACAGCCCATGACATTGAATATATTATCCAAATATTTTATCCATCATTATGTTATCACAAGATTATAAGATCAACTGTATTCCAAATGATGTTGTCTATTAAAATGATCAATTATTATCATGTTCTTCAATGGTAGTTCAAGATTCAATATCTGATGGATACCACCACTATTTATATCCTATTTCAACAGATCCATTAATGAAAAAAGATCCCTATTCCAGTTCCATCATTTCTTGGTAATTGATTCTGATGGATATCATCCCCTTGGTGAATTCCAACATTATATTTTTTATTCCCTCTATGAAAAACCATTCTGAACAAATATATTTTTTATGAACCATTAGGGTTATATTTAAATCTTAATTCATTAAAACATATACATAAATTTAAATCTCTTATGGTTATTAAATTAATAGTATCCTAACCTCTAAATTTATCTAATCCTTTTCCTAATAATAACTATAAGGACCTATACTTAAATATTATATATTTTAGTGTCTTTAGACTATAATAAATGTATTCAATTGAAAAATATATTTTATTTTTATTGTTTTATAATATTAGGTAGTAGGTCTTATGATGAAATTGCATATATTATATTGTGTGAACTTCTATTCAGCATCCATTTTTCTAACAAAAAAATTAAAAAGAAACTTTTCTTCTTTTCTTAATTTTTTTTAACAATATCCATGTTGACATCATCCTTATCCATACTCATCATGTGAAAAAAATAAAAAATGTGATGATCACAAAATACTTAGTACAGGACATAAAAAGAAAAAAAGAAATAAACTTGTTAGTTTAGGAATTCATATAAAAATATTACCTTTTAAAAATAAAATTTTGAGCCAAAAGTAACAATTTATTACCCAATAAATCATATAATCTACCCAAATATTTTTATAAAATATTTCATAAGAAATATTCCTGGAAGAAACCTCAAAATGGATTCTTTTAAATCCTAAAAAACATAAATACTTCTTCATAATGTTATAAATTCCACCCTTTGAATGTATAATATACTTTTTAGGCCTCCTTTAGTTGTAATGATCAGAAATCATACTTAACAATACTAATAATTATTTATTAAGATATTGTGTGTTTAATAATGTTCATTTATAATATTAACCTATGGTTTTAGTGTTTACATCATAAAACAACATTATATATTTTGGTTAAGTATGAGCTACTGATAAGTTTCCTTTTGATAGACAAGCCACTGATACATTAGCTACTGGAAATATAAGTTAATGATAAGCTAAGTCACCAAAAAAGAAAATTTTAATTTTCAATATGTATGAGTTACCGGAACCATGAATATAACGCCCCATGATTCTATGGTACATTTCTCTTTGAATATTGCAATAGTTGCATTCTATGCAACTTTGAGATTCTAACACATTACAACCAATCAATCTAGCCATTATGAATAGTAATACCCACGTTTTGGAATATTATAAATTTTATCTTTCAAAATGGACTTCATTTTAAGATTCAAAATATAAAAATTATATTAGGGTTAATTTTTTGTATTTTTCTGAACACTTTTAAGTTTTGATGAATAGTAAAAATACAAAATTTTAATTTAAAACAACTTTTTAATCAAAATAATTTATAGTGTTAAATTGTATATTTGAATGGTTTTCACGTATCATTAGATTTTATTTTTATCATTTAATATAATTTAAGTCATTCGATGTAATCTAATGGTTAAACTAGATATAAACAAGTGGGAATCTTTTGATAGTTATAATTTCATAAAAACATGCTTTATGTTTTGACAACGAAAATTAATTTTAAATTAATTTACACCACTTCTGTGTTTTGATTTTTTTAAGAATGGATTCCATATTTGGAATCAAAAGGTCCAAATTGTTTAAATAAGTAACTTTTTTTAGACCTCAGGAATATTTACTTTAGTAAATATTTTATTTGTTGTGGTTAAAGGGGTAAATTAAGTAAATAAGGTTAAAAAAATATAATAATAATATTATTAAATTACCGTAACACGTGTCCTAACCCTATTTGATGATACATTTCTGACCATGGAAGTCTTTGGTTCTGTTTTGGGACCCCATTGAGCCACATGGGAGTCATGATGACATTTTATATTAAATAATCTAAAGTAAAGACAAAAAAATAAAAAGCACATATCTTTTAGTAAAAAAAATTTATATATAAAGTTATATAATTGATCTCTTCAACTAGAAGTATTCATTAGAAATAAGAAAATATTTCCTATCTCAGGATATTTTATTTATATTTCTTATACATAAAATAAATATATCTATATATGACACAATAAGGATGAAATATTTTCATTATTAATGAAACAATCAAATAAATAATATTATCGATACTAAAATAAATATAAGTTGTTTTTTTTATTCCATACACAAATTTTATAGGTGACTATGAAGTGTTGGGGTTGACTAAATGTATATATTTCTATGTAATTATGTTGTTACGACTTTAACAGAAATACATTATTAAATAATGTCAAAATTGACATAAATATGTTTTTAAAACAAATAGAATATTATTGGTTGATATAATAATCCTAAAAATATATGGTTCAGACAAAATACTTATATAATTTTATTTGTATCATTAATTAACAACTTGGGGTTCTCTTGGAAGTTTATAGTATGTTTATTAACCATATAATATAAAAATACAAAGAGGGATGGTAAACTTCATACTATTTAACAAAGAGTTAAATCTAAATGAAATGGTTATTATTGTGACGCAAACCCGTCCAACACCTATTGGATGAGTGTTTTTTGACCCATACCCACCTTATCCATTAAATAATTCATTTTTAATCCATTAAAAACCGAAAAAGAGTTTATTAGAAAATAATATTTCAATCTTTTCTTAAGGTGCCCCTCACCCCTCTTATATAAGGGTGATTCGCTTCTCTCAAATTCACAACTTTAATGCCATTTAGATCAGACAAACCCTACCAAAATACCCTCCAAACTATACTTACTTCATCATAGAGGAATTTATTTAGTCATAAATCTAACCTAACGAGCCCTTTTGATCAAATCAAAAAAAGAACTTCATGAAGAGGTAAATATTTCATCATCTATTTCAAGTTTTTTTCTTCTTCCACTTCATCATTCATTGTTGTTTCCATTATCAAATTATAAATCTAGAATATTATATATACTGTGATATAATTATAAAAATGTTACATCCATATTCATTACTATACCCATCCTTTGAATGACATGTCACCATGCATGCATACGTACGGTTTACCATCTCCACGTTGTGGTGTAGTTTGTCATTAAAACACTTCATCATTTGGATGGGTATAATAATGAGTATAAATGATGAATATAATAAATATAACATTATAATGATTCTGTATATATTATATTAAATATAATTATATATGATTTTAATATCAAAACAATGATATTGTCACTCGTGCGGACGTACGGATTACAGTCTCCACGAACACAATAAGATTCATTCCCTATCGTATCCAATCAAGAATAATTTTCATTTGATGATTAAAAATAATTTTTAAATACATAATATGAATATTAATATAAATAAGATACATCCTATCAATAAAAATCATTACTTACATAACAATGCATATAAAGGAAAACGAATCAGTTAACACCCGAAAGGATGATAACACTAAGATATTATTAAAAAATACATATTAAAAGATCATATATGATATCATATTATTCTATATGGTTCATGTATAATTTAATAACATTTATTTAACCATTATACCAGAGTTTAACTTACCCTCAACCAAGGAAAAGTACAAGGTAAGGGTTAATTTTACAATCTCTTTATTATCAGAGGTTGTTTTTACAAAACTGTATATTGGGTCCTCGTTATCATCCACATCCATGTATCTTAAAAATGTATTTCAAAACATTTTTAATACTTACTTGAAATTGGGTTACAGTAATATATACACATATTTCAACTAATATGTTTTGAAATGAATCTTTCAGTTGTTTTCCAAACAAGGAACTTTACAACCTTTTTGACAAAATTAAGGTAAGGATATCTTTTTTTAACATATATAGTGGGTGTAGTTATTCTCCGTCATTATAAAATCATCAAATCTTCCCTTAAATTCATATATGAATATTTTAAAAATCAAAATTTTCTTTTATAATTATTTAACATTAAATGATTTCAATAAAAAAAGAGATATTTCTCTCAACTAGTTTTGATTTCATCTATGTCAACATCCTTTGATGGATTGTATACTAGTTTGAAGTAGATTCATTATGATAAAAATATTCCATATTGTATTGATGGTTTTTCGATATTTTTGACTATGGATGTGATATTTTTATACCATTAATGGTTTATGGTTAAAGTATTGACATTTCGTATACTAGTTTTAATATGAATGTTTATGTTATATTTCAGCCTTTTCATATGAGGAATGTATTGGACGTAGTAAGTGATGGGTGAAGCCCGCTATAGCTCCTTGATGCATTGGTAGGTCTCCTGAGACAACTATATGTGGAATTGGCTGAGGCCTTTCCCAATTTGATATGTGGTTTTGGCTGAGGCCTTAATCATTTTTAGATGTCTTGGTTGAGGCCATGACAAACTATTTCAAAATGTCTAGAATTATACATTCCCTCATTGTGAAAATAAAATTTACCATTCATGTTGTTATTCAACTAGTAGAATACCCATAATTATGTTTTATTATGGAATTATTTACTTATCTCATATTCCTACCATAAAATTGTTCATGTTTATTATTGGTAAAGGAATATATTTTCAATTATTCACTATGCTTGATATTTTTGTTAACTTTCACTTTATTACATACCCTTACAGAGCATTTAATATTACCCCTTTCATATGTTTCATTTTACAAGGATATGAAGAAGTTATTTATGAGTGACTTTCAGGCATAATATAGGAGGCATGGATGTTTCTAATGGAATAATTAGTGTCATATTTCTTTTCAAGTAGTAATGTTGAACTTATGTATGAATCTGGTTTCCAATAATACTAAACTGATCAGTCTTTCGGGACATGATTTCCTTGTGATCATGAAAATATTATGTAATAATGCACCAACTCTAGGTTACTTGGGTTAGGGCATTACAGTTGGTATCAGTGGAAGTTTAGAAAAAACTATGGAAACTAGATTTAGATAAACTCCTATTAGAGCACATATCCCTAAGATAGACATTGATAAATATTATGGAAGAACTTCCTAGAATATTGGTATTATAGATATTTTGTGAGTTTTCCAAGAAATACATCCTTACCTAGATACAAGTAGGTAGAGGTGGCTCTAACACAGATGTACCTAGGGGTAAAACCTAAAATCACCGCATTGAGCTAGACTCGAACGGGAACTGGTGCATGAAAATGGCCCTTACTGCAATTTTGGTTACGACACTCACAGAGGATATGCATAGGATAATTCTCATTTTCATTATAAACCATTAGGATGGGTTTATGAGTATATAATTCCTCAACGAAAACATTTTTATGATTATGGATTATATCCATAAACTGTTCAATTTTTGTTAAGTGTTTTACAAGTTTGGATTTATGTATTGCGATTCATAAAATAATCTAGTGTATTCCATTGTTGAAAATGATTCCTAGTGGAAGGAATGGAAGCCTTATCAATGCACTTAATCCATGTAGGGATTTACCTCCTACTCATGAAAATTATAGCAGAGCTATTGATGCATCCAGTGTTGATCAGCTTATCACCATTCTTGGACAACTCACACAGGTTATGAAAAATAACCTTTCCATATGAAGCACCATGATCCACAACGTGGAGGATAATTGTTAGTCCACTTCATGAGGAAAAAACCACAAACATTCAGTGAGGGTTACAAATCCATTAGTATCTATGTAAAGGATACATTCCATAGAGAAAATATTCCATGCCTTGGGGAGTAGTGAAAAGGAAAAAGTTGTCATGGCAGTTTACCACCTCACTAGAGATGTTGATCAATTGTGGTCATTGATTCAAAACACAATGGAAGATGATGAAGTATAAAATATGGAATGGAGGGAGTTTAAATAAATTTTTTTAGAAAAATACTTTCCTCTTGACCATATATTGGATATGGAAAGACAATGTCTGAGTCTGAGGCAACAGAAGGATGAGAATTTCACAAAGTATGAAGCTAAATTTACAAGGTTAGTGACGAATTTTGTAGATTATATACGTAACCAAAGAAGTAATATTTATCATTTATTTTCTGGGTTAAAACCATTTCTCAATTGAGCATTAGTATAACAGTTATTCTCGACATACAAAGATATTTTCTCATGTGCTATCAAGACAGAAAAATAATTCTCTAAGTCATACAACTTTAAAGTCAAGGAATAGAAGAAGAGATATATTGAACACTCTAGAAATAGAAATAAGGGGAAGAAGTGAAAATTTTATTATCCATCCTGCAGTCAATGTGGGAAGACACACCCTGGTAGTTGTATAAAATGGAATTGGAGTCCTTTACAAGTGTGGTGAAAAAGGCCACCAAGCTCGTGATTGAAAGGAGAAGAAGGATTTTGTTAATGTTGAATTCTTAAATTGTAGAGAAATGGGACATTATGAAAATTAATTCCCTAAGTGTTAGGGGAACATACCTCAAAAAAGGACAAGGGATCAAGTTCAAGTTTATGCTATCACTACTGCTGAGGATGAAGCTCCGAAAATCATAGTGGCGGTTGATTTAATGGTTTCCTCAAGTTTAGAAAATACATTATTTGATTCTGGATCATCGCATTGTTTCATATCTTCCTAGTTTGATAAGAAAATTAGTTATTTTCAATTTAACTTAACAAGGGAGTTTTCAGACAAAAAACCTAAGGGATGTATCATTACAACAATTTTTTGTGAATTAGTTCCCATTAGGGAATATAAATGATATTTTTCATCTGATCTCATCGTCATACCCATGATTGAATTTGATATAATCCTTCGTATAGATTGGATTTTAGATCATGATGAAAAAATTTATACTAAGAAGAAGGAGGTTACAATTCTCGATGATGATAAAGAGTACCTTATCTTTAGAGTAGAAATGTCAAAACCTAAATCTTATCTAGATACACCCAAAATAGCTCAACTAAATTCAATTTTTGGGGAGGAAAAGAATGGAATAACTATAGGAGAATAAAGGAATGTTCAGATAGGTGACACACTTATTTTTTAGAAATATGTTGATGTGTTTCTATAAGATTTACCTGGACATCCTCCAGAACATGAAATTGAGTTTTTCATTGATTTAATTCATGATTCAATGCCCATATCGAAGACCCATTATAGAATTGCCACTGTGGAATTAGTGAAACTAAAGAAACAACTAAGAGAATAGAGTAATAAGGGATTTATTCTCCCTAGTGTTTCTCCATGGGGAGCCCCTATTCTTTTTGTTAAGTAAAAATATGGATCTATGAGGTTGTTCATTGACTATATGAAGATCAATGCTCTAAAAATAAAGAAAAAAATATCACATACCTCGCATTGATTATTTATTCGACCAACTTCATGGTTCTCTATATTTTTCAATGACTGAACTTAGATCTGGAAATCATCAGTTGTACGTGAAAAAGGAAGAAATTTCGAGAACATCATTTCGAACCAGGTAATGTATTTTTGAGTTTACAATAATGCCTCTTGGATTGACTAATGCACCCACTGTATTCATGGATCTAATGAATAGAGTTTTCATAGAATATCTTGATGACAATGTAGTGGTATTTATTGATGATATCCTGCTATACTCCAAAAGCTATGAAAATCATGGAAATCACATGCGCACCATTATAAAAACCTTTAGAAGAAATAAATTATACAAAAAAGTTTAGCAAGTGTGAATTTTGTCTTTAGCATATTTTTTTCTTGGAAATATTATCTCTAAGTATGGAATATCTATTGACCCTTCTAAGACAAAGGCAATCCATGAATGGCTGGCACCAACAAATATTACTGATGTACACAGTTTTATTGGTTTAGCAGGTTATAATCGATGTTTCATCTAGAATGTTTTCCAATTGGCTAACCCATTAAAGAAGCTCACATGAAAAGGGGTTAAATTTTTTTAGACAAAAGAGTGTGAAGAATGTTTTGAAGAACTGAATAGAATTTTATTCAATGATCCTATCTTGACTCTACCATCGAGGAATTATTGGTTTTTATTTATAGTGATACCCCAAAGAAAGGACTTGGTGGTATCCTTATTCATAATGATAGAGTTATTTCATATGTATCACGACAGCTGGAAATTCATGTGAAAAACTATCCAAATCCTGATATTGAGTTAGTATCTATAATATTTTCTTTGAATATATGGAGAAATTATCTCTATGGTGAAAAATGTGAGATATACACCGATCACAAGAGTTTGAAGTATATTTTCTCATATAATGAACTTTACATGAGGCAATGGCGATGGCTTGAACTACACATGGATTATGATTGCCCGATACACTACCACCCAGGGAAGGAAACTAAGGTGGAAGTTTCTTTGAGAAGAAAGGATCATGGAGTTTTGAACAAGATGGGAGTTGAAAGGGATTCTTTTTTTGTGGATATATTAAATATGGATATGGGAATAACCATGGAAAGTGAAACATCAATGATCTTTCAAATGGTTTCTATACCATCATTACTAGAAAGGATAAAAACTTATCAGTCTCATGATGAGGAATTTCAAAAGATGATTAAATATGCGAATGATGTGAGATTGATCGACATCTTATATGAAGAGGGGATTCTGAAATTTGGGAAGAGACATTGTGTTCCCAATATACCTAATCTGAAAAGGGAATTTTTAGATGATGCTCATAGCTCAATTTTCTATATACACTCTAGTATCAATAAGATGTATAGCGATTTGAAGGAACATTTTTTTGTGGGACAACATGAAGAGAGAGATTACTAATTTTGTGTCAAGATATATGGTTTTTCAACAAGTGAGAGCTAGAAGGTAACAACCTGTAGGAGTCATGAAACATGTTCCTATACCTAAGTGGAAATGGGATAATATTATGATGGAATTTATCATGGGACTACCAAAGAATCCTAAGAAGAATGATGTAGTATGGTCTATTTTTGATCGTCTTACCAAGTCAGCACATTTTCTTGCTATAACAGAATATTTACCACTTGAACGTTTAGAAAGACTGTATATTAATGATGTTGTAAGACTTCATTGAGTACCTCTATCGATTGTTTCTGATATTGATCCATGTTTTACATCAAGATTCTAGAAAATCCTTCAGAAAGACCAGGATAATGAACTTCGTTTGAGCACTGCCTACCACCCTCAAACTGATGGACAATCAGAATGGACTATTAAATCCTTAGAATAAATGTTGAGATCATTATCAGAAGACATTAAAGGTATGTGGGATCAATATTTACCTCTGGTGGAATTTTCCTATAACAATAATTTTCATTGACGTATTCAGATGACACTATATGAAGCATTATACGGAAATAGATGTCACACTCCAACCTGTTGGGATGATGTTGGTGAAATAAAACTCATATACCAAGAACTAATGGAGGAAACGATGGAGAATGTGAGGATATCCAAACCCACATCAAAGAATCTCAACGTAGGCAGAAGAGCTATGCTGATAACCAAAGGAAGGATTTGAAATTTCAGGTAGGAGATCATGTTTTCTTGAAGGTATCTCCATGGAAAGAAGATATCCAGTTCGGTAAGAATGAGAAATTAAGTCCCATGTACATTGGACCATTCTAAATTCTAGAACGAATTAGGGTTGTAGCTTACTGTTTTTCAATGCTGCCAAGTCCCTCCATAGTTTATGATTTGTTCCACGTATCATTGTTAAGAAAATACATGCCTGACATAATGAATGTGATCACCTATGAGGAATTAGAACTAGAACCCAGTCTGTCTTATTGAGAATATCCTATGAAGATTTCTCATAGAAGAGAAATTGTTTTGAGAAACCGGATTACTCATCTTGTAAAATTTCTCTGAAGAAACCCTACGAAAGAAGAGGCAGTGTGGGAACCCGATGATCTTATGATTAAGAACCACCCAAGCCTTTTTATGGAGTAATATTATACAAATTTTGAGGAAAAAAATAATTTCAAAGAAGTTAGAATGTAACACCTCAAGATTCTATGATACATTTCCCTTTAAATAATGCAATAGCTTGCATTGTATGCAACTCCAAGATTCTAACACACTACAACCAATCAAACATGCCGTTATGAATATTAATAACCACATTTTGGAATTATATAAATTTTATCATTAAAAATGGACTACATTTTTGGATTCGTAATAACTAAATTATCATAGGGTGAATTTTTGGAATTTTTCTGAAAATAATCAATTTTTTATGAATAGTGAAAATACCAAATTTTAATTAAAAAAAATTTTTTTATTAAAAATAATTCATATTAAAAAAATATACATTTGAATACTTTTTAAGTATCAATAGGTTATATTTTTATCATTTAATATAATTTAATTCACTGTATGTAATATCACGATAAAACTGGACATAAATAATTGTCAATCTTTTGATAGTTATTATTTAATAAAAACAGGCTTTTTGTTTTGACAACAGGAATTAATTTTAAATTAATTTCATCCACTTATGTGTTTTGAATTTGAAAAATGGATTCCATATTTGGAATTTGGAGTTCCAAATTGTGTAAATAAGAAACATATATTTTTAGACATTAGGAATATTTACTTTAGTAAATAATTTATTTACCGTCGTTAAAGAGGTAAATCTAGTAAATATGGTTAAATACAAAATTATAATAATATTAAATTTCCCTAAAACATGTCCTAACACTATTTTCTGATACATGTATATCCATGGAAATCCTTCTGTCGATTTTGGGACCCCATGGAACCACTTGGGAGTAATAATGACAGTTTATATTAAATAATCTAATGTAAAGAAAAAAAATAACGAAAACAAATATCTTTTAGGAAAACAATTTTTATATGAGGTTATATAATTGATATATTCGACTATAAATAGTAATTATAAATATAAAAATATTTCCTACCTTAGGATATTTTATTTATAGTTTTTAGACATATAATAAATATATTTATATATGACAAAATAATGGTGCATTATTTTCCTTATTAATGAAACAATAAAATAAATGATATTATAAATACTATAATAAATATAATTTGAATGTTTTGATGTCATCCAAAAATTTTATAGGTGACTATGACATGTTATTGTTTATTAAATTTATTTATTTTAATGTAATGAATTTTTTAGGACTTTAACAAAAATCATTTATTGAATAATGTAAAAATTGACATAAATGAGTTTTTAAAAAAAAATACCATATTATTGGTTGATATAATAGTCCTTAAAAATTTGGAATCATCCAAAAGACATATATAATTATAGGTGTATCATTAATGAACCACATGGGGTTCTTTTAGATGTTTATAGTAATTTTATTTACCATATATTATAAACATACAAAGAGTCCTGGTAAATGTCAAACTATTTATCTAAGAGTTAAATCTAAAAGATACGGTTAATATAGTGATCCAAACATGTCTAAAACCTATTTTTTGAGTGTTTAGAACCCATACCCACCGTATCATTTTAATAATTTATTTAGGAGCCATTAGAAACCAAAAAAAATTATTATAAAATAATATTTCAATCTTTTCCTAAGGTTCCCCTCACCCCTCCTTTAAAATGACACTTCCCCTTCTCTCAAATTAACACCTTCAAAGACATTTGGCTCAGCCAACCCCAGCAAAAATATCCTCCCAACTATTCTATATTCATCTCAGAGGCCATATTATAGTTAAAAAACCATCATAAGGTGCCCTTTTTATCAAATCAAAAGGAAGAACCTAAAGAAAAGGTAAATATTTCATCACCTCTTTCAAGTTATTTTGTTCTTCCACTTTAACTTTATTTGTTGTTTCCATTATATAATATTAAATAAAATATAATCTATATAATTTGATGTTATTATAAAATTGGTACAACAATATTCATTATCATATCTATCCTTTGAATGACATGTCATTAGACGTGCGAACGTACGGCTTACCGTCACAACTTCATGGTGTAGTTTTTTATTAAAACACATTATCATTTGGATGGGTATAATAATGTTATAAATGATGAAAATAATAAATATAACCTAATATTGATTATTTATATATGATATGACATTGAATTATATTAGATTTTAATTTCAAAATAATGATATTGTCGCTCGTGTGTACGTACAGATTACCGTCTCCACGAATGCGATGAGATTCATTCCCTGTCATACCCTTTCAAGACTAATTTTCATTTGGTGATTAAAAATAATGTTTAAAGACTTAATATCATTCAGAATATGAATAAAATACATACTATCTATAACAAACATTACTTATTTAACAAATCATATAAAGGAAAACGAATCAGTTATCACCTGAAACGATGATAACACTAAAATATTATTAACAAAGCAATATTAAAAGATCATATGTGATATAAAATTAATGTATATGGTTCTTGTATTATTTAATTACATGTATTTCACCATTATATAAAAGGTTAACCTACCGTTGACCAAGGAAACGTACAAGGTCAACGTTAATTTAACAATCTCGTTGTTATCTGAGGTTGTTTTTACGTTGGTATCTACTAGGACCACTTTATCATCCACATCCATGTTTCTTAAAAATGTATTTCAAAACATTTTTACTATTTACTAAACAAAGGGTTAAAATCATTTATACACTTATTTTAACATATATGTTTTGAAATGTATCTTTCAGTCGTTTACCAAACAATGTACTTTACAACCTTTTCAACAAAATTAAGGTAAGAATGTCTTTTTTAAATTATAAGAAGGGTACCGTTATTCTCTCCCGTTATAACATATTCAATGCTTCCCATAAAATATTATAATAATATTTTCCAAATAAATGTTTTCTTTTATAATTATGTATATTTAAATGATTTCAAAAAAATAAAGAGATATTTCTCTCAAATAGATTTGATTTCCTCTATGTCAACGTCATTTGATTGATTTTATACTTGTTTGAAGTCAATTCATTATGATACAAATCTTCCATATAATATTAAGGTTTTTTCAATATGCCTGACTGTGGATGTGTTATTTTTATACCATTCATGGTATATGGTTAAATTATTGACATTTCATATGCTAGTTTTAATACGAATGTTTATGTTATATTTTATCCTTTTCATATGAGGAATGTATTGGACTTACTAAGTGATGGGTGGAGCCCGCTATAGCTCTTTGATGCATCGATAGGTCTCATGAGACAACTAGATGTAGAATTGGCTGAGGCCTTTCCCAATTTGATATATGGTTTTGGCCGAGGCCTTAATAATTGTTAGACATCTTGGCTGATCCTTGACAAAATAATTCAGAATTATTTACATTAAACATTCCCTCATTATGAAAATAATATTGATGGTTCATGTGGTAATTAGACTAGTAGAATACCCATGATTATGTTTTATTATGGAATTATTTACTCATCTTATATTCTTACCATAAACGTTTTCATGTTTATTATTGGTAAAGGCATGTGTTTTCGATTATTCAACATGCTTAATATATATGTTATATTCTGCTATATTTCATACCCTTACTGAACATTTGAGCTCACCCCTTTCTTATGTTTAATTTTCCCAGGATATGGATAATTTAGTTATGAGTGACTTGATGGAACAATCTAAGATTCTTGGATGTTTCTAATGTAATAAATTAGTGTTGTATTTCAGTTCAGGTTGTAATGTTGAACATATGTATGAATCTTATTTCCCATAATAATAAACTGATCATACTTTCATGACCTGATTACCTTGTGTTCATGACAATGATATGTAATAATGCACCAAAACTGGGTAACTACGTTTAGGGAATTACAATGACCTACCAATGTCTAACCTAATAATAGAGTGACTGACCGACACATAGAATTTTTCTAAGTAGGAGTTGTCGACATCTAGGATACGGACGCATCACCTACTGATAGTCATGAAACCAAAACATCACCTACAGAAATCTGATAGATTGAATCATCATCTACAGATAAAAATGATCTACCGATAGAATGACATACCAACAGAAATGATCTAACAATAGAATGAGATACTAACAAGAATGATCTTCCAATATAATGAGCTTCCAACAAAAATGATATACTAAGAGAATGAGACATTTATTTCCTGAGTTACAGACATATGGAGTTATCGATGATATGTATCTTAAAATCAAACCTACCTATAATGGTCATATTTATGAAATTTATTAATACTTATTATTTTTAATGAGCATGTATGTCTTTTGTAGAAAACATTTAATGATGTCTGGGACTTGTATGAGGTACGAGGTACGAGAGAAAATGTTGCTTGTCTGTATAAAGGGAATATATCAATCAATAATAAAAATATAGAAAAAGGCGACCTAGATGTAACCCACAGAGATATATGTGGACCTTATAGAAAAATACATGATCTTTTTACTGTGTGTACATGAATAAAATAAAAATAAAAAAATTCTGAAAATCTCTATTGTGATAAATTAGAGGAAAATAACATATCAAGGTATCTTTTACCTCACTGGGAATAGAACAGAGTAGAAACCATGACTCAATATTTTTCTATCTATTTATAGAAGGTGACACCAACATCACTTCTACCATCCAGAATGAGTCCAGTAATCTCATCAAACATCACACAGATCATACTACACTCTTCTTATATTTTTCTCTTCTAATGTATTTTATTTTACATTTTGAGTAGTGTGTGTATATTTTCTTAAAAACACACTAACTCCAATACTAAAATGAATGATACATATACATATTCATATAATTTCACATTTAAACTATCACAAATAACAGTAGAAGAAGCCATCGCGTGTCCTTTCTCTTTCTTTTGTACTCCCATGAAAACTGTGGATGATGACTTTTGACCTAGACGGGTAGTATATAGTTGTTACATGATCTAGGGTGTGGATCAATTTTAGTATAATATAAACTACATGGTAAAAGGTGATCACCAAGTTAATTAAATTTGGTCTCATCTTGAGATTGAACATCCTGTTTATTTCTGTCTTATGATTTCGTGTTTTTTTCTATGTCCTTATTACTATTTCAGAAAAAATTACTTTTATAATTAATCATAGATAGTTTTTATATCTAATTATTTTTAGTTAATCTATTCCAAATTTTTAAATAATAAAGTATATTTTTTAACGTAGTATTATTCAATCTTTGAGAAATATTTTGAACAGACAAAACTTTTATAAATATACTACTATGGTTTAATGATCTGTTTTTTTTAAACTAGTACACGCTCTTGCATACGCATGGTGCCATAAATGTAAGATCAATATAAAAATGCATTAATAAATTGAGAAGTTATTGATGAAAATTGAAAAGAAATGTGTTCAAATTACAATGTTGTTAATAGTTCTCAAATATGAATAAGTAACAGTAAATAGCGAATTATGTAAAATGAAGTTAAACAGAAAAAGTAAATGATAATATAAGTTATATATTGTAAAAGTATAAATAAAACAGAAACACATTATCATTGTATGAGTGGTTTCTGTAATAAAACATGTTTTCTATGAAGTGGAATAATTTCAATATATAATGATTTAAAGTGATGTTAAAAACTACACAGAATTATTTGAACATCATTTTTATGTAATTTGTGCAGGTAATTGAAGTGGAAAAGTCTGCAGGAAATTGTTCTTTTTTCTATGTCTTCTTCACCTTTTTTGTCATCCATGAATTGCATCCTATAAGAACAAAAAATTTAATATTAATAAAAATTTATGAATATAAAAGTATGAAAATATAATGTACCAGATAAATTGAATATAGTTGTAGCATCTTAAATGACTGTTATGGAACTTCATAGTAAAAGGATCAGCGGATACTATAAATTTTAGAATGAATGCATGTGTAGAGAATCTTTATTAGAGTAATGTATAATGAACTATATCAAAATAATACAGATGGAAGAAATTATACAGACTACTGTATATGAGTCATACAGTTTAAAGAGGTTATTTTGTGGATGTAATGATATAGGTTCAGCTGCTGAATGTTCATTTCAAAAAGTGTGTATTTTGCAGCTCCTATAGTTAGTCAAATGTAAAAAATGGAGTTATATTTCATGAAGAACAACACTATATTCATTTTTGAAGAATTTTTCAAAAGAAGAAGAGTCCTTTATTCAATACAAGTGGCTGCATTTTCTACGTCCTAATAGTTGAACACATAATTGAACAAACAAATGATACATGTTACAAGGGAAAAACAATTGATACATCCTAACAGTTAGAAAAATAATATTGTATATATTGAATACTGAAAAATTTCAGGTGCAATGGTATTTTCCATGACACATGATATATTAATATTATTGAAATAGAAAATGAGTAGTGGAATACATTTTAAATGAATATTATGTACTCTATCGAATGTAATACGTACTGCACTATAATTGTAATTCTGTAAAAAATAATTAAAAGAATATGAATAGTTATTATGTATGGTTATGTTGTGTTTGAAGCAGTAGATTTCAGTCTATTTTTTCCTTTTTTTGGTTATATCTCCCCTTGGTATGGTGTGTAATTCAGAAATATGACTTGTCATAGTGACGCAGTTTGGAGAGGACTTGTCACTATGTTGCAGACCATCCTCACTATTAAAATAATGCGAAATATTTTTCTACATAGAGGATATTGTTAGAAAAAATATAACCTAGAAACTAAAGTAGTTGACTAACACTTCTAGACAAAATATTTGTTCATACTTCCATGTCAGTAATATCCTATCTAGAATCTTGTGTGATTTTGCTGTAGTGGACCAACAATTCTGGATGTCGGTTGATAGTATTGTCAATCTCTACAATAGTTAATAATATGTGACAAAAAATATGCAGGGAATTTTGTTCACTGTGAAATATATACTCATTAGAAAGGAAAAATACTAAAGAATAATTCTAATGTTTAACTATTTTCATATGATAAAAATAAATGCAATGTGTTTTAATAATATAAACATTGTAAATAAAACTGAAAAGAAATATGCATTTTCTACTCAAATGATGTAATGAATATAAAAGACAATGGTGAAAAAAACATCTACCTGAATTGATGAAATATGTGTAGTTGTAAGAAATCCAAATTCACTATTGCAGTTGACTCCTAAACATCCAGAACATTCATTTTTCTACAAAAAAAGTGTAAAATGAATATTACAATAACGTGGCATATGGTTTCTAGTAAATATAAAGTAAAATGGTAAAATTAGAACCTCTTATTGGTCAATGGTAATACTTGTGAAGATTCACTACAACGATGATCCTATATAATAAGGTTAAAAAGAATTGTTTTTATTTGAATTTTATAGGTTTATTAATGAAATTTATGTAATTGCAATATATAGATACCAAAAAAGCATATAGATCAATCTCTTTTATCTGACTAATTTCATGATAAGTACCCATAGAGGAGTCATTTTTGGTTTCCAGATATTGTGTTATTATGTTGGAATAATCTCCCCATACGCTGCAGTTAATATTTAAGTCTCTTTAAAAAATACAGAAACATTACTGTTAATTAGAACATTTCAATCAAATGAAGTAAAAAGAGAAACTTACTAACCTCTTGTCCTCTAAAACAATTTGGATGTTTTTTTTTGCAGTCACCATTATAAGGTATGAAAGATAAATATGTCAAAATTTTAAAATAAATTAAAAACCATTTGAAAAAACATTAAAATATTATAATGGCACCCTCTACTGAAATAGTATCATATGTTACAAGAAACGATCAAACACAGGACTATGTAGTAGAACATGTACTTGTGTTAAAAACATGCAGTAAACATGTCTTGAATAATCATAGAATTTCAAAGACAATATTGGTAATGAAATATACCTATTAAGTGTTGTTCCAGATCCTGTTTCTAAACAATGTCATACAAACAAGTGAATTCAAAACATAAAATTGAATTATTACCATTGTGAATGGAAATATAAAATGAATAGTTTGATACAAAGAAAACATTAAGGCCCCTTGGTTGCAACTGTCTCCCAATTTTATACTTCATTGATGTCCCTATCATTCAAGGATAAAATGAATATTACAATAAAGTGGTATTTTATCGAATAAATTAGAATATATAAGGTAAAAAAATAGTAACTGGTTATGTTAAATGGTAATACTTACTCAAAAAGATTCAATAATATAATTATTAAATATATTAAGGTTAAAAATTATGCTTTAAAGTGATTTTATATCTTTTAATAATGGAATTTATGAAATTATCTATCATTGACAGTCACTTTGTTGTAGAATGAACAAATATTTCTCCCACATTGTACTGAATCGTTAACTTCAAAAGCTTCCAACATTTATTTCTGCACACTGTAATGATTAAAAAAAATAATAAATATTAAAAAAATAAATTTATAAGAGGTTTTTAAAAGTGAAAAATCCAAGGATATATAGTGGAATGGCATACCTAACATGATTTTTCATAATGAAATATATTGGGCCTTTCATTGTGTCAATTCTATTTTACAGGACTCATTATTCACTATGTTTGACATGTCTACCCATGACCTATTACGTCGGATACTTCTTGGTAAACAACTATCACATAACTGACTGAAGCCAACCAAAAATCCCGACATCACTCCATTTCATAGCTAACACAGAACTACCACCGACAGGATAAAAAAACACCAAAGTTGAAGCCACACAAAGCTACAAAATTTAGAACATCACCATGGGAAGAAATTACATTATGCTTGTAATGTAACTCTTTTATAAAAATTAATAATTAAGGGTACATAGAATTAATAAGAGACATAAGGTAATATATCATCTAGTGAATAAACTATGTTAGGAATACCTAAAATGCAACTCATTTTGAAGCGTTCGAACAAATTCATAATCCAAAGAGAATAAATAGATGAATAAATATCATCTTAAAAAATGAAATAGTTGTTTCATTTGATTAAATGTATGAACATATCACGGTTAGTAAATCACATCATGACCTTTTTAGTAAAAGTATGGTAGTAGTTGTTTGATTCATTGATATAGTGAATCCAACATTATTTATGTTGGGTTGATAGTGTTGTGGATCCATGCAGTAGTTTGTATGGTGGGGTTTTTATTTTCATTTTTGTATTCAGTGGATATTCATATGTTAAAAAATTGAAAATTGATTACCCAAAAAAATATAAAGGATATGTGTTACATGTTACCTCTGAAAGTTGAACAGTAATCTGAAATTCTAATATTTTTTGTTTTATTTGTCTGGAAGTAAGATAGTCAAATCAATTAAATCTTGTAAGTAATTTCTAAATACATAATGTGGAATGATGTTGAATAATTACTTAAATGGGTTTATATCTAAGCTCATCTGTAGGTTTTCATATGAAACTAAATAGAAAAAACTGAAAGGAGGACAAATTCTAGACTTATACAGCACTCATGTTGCTAGGACTGTGGAGGCTGGCATGGAAATTTAAGTTTGAATGTTATAACTAATATGGTAGGTTCCGTCAATCTGCTCTTATAAAATGGAATTCAATTATAAGTAATTATAATAATTGGGAAAGGAAAACAATTAAAAGGGTCCACATTAAAAAATATACTCTTTAATAACATAGAAAATCATGTTACAACTTTGACTGAACATATTGAATTTAGAAAACAATAAAAATTTGTTTGCACATGTAAATACCCTCATCATCTCCAGTATTGATGAAACATAAATATTTGAACCATATATTAACTAATATCAATACCTAAAAAAATATCCTTCGAAATGGTCATTACTCTATAGGAATAGTGCATGTAAAACATGAATAATTACATTCAATAGGGATACTAGTATTTTTTCTGTTACAAAAAATGTAGCACCAAAGGTGAGAAAAATAAATGAATTCCAATCAGATATGCATAGAAACACACATTTAACCTTTAATTAGAATCATCTCAAATAGATAAGGGAGTGGTTGGGGAAAATTCAAGATCCACATGAAACCTAGATAGAGGATTACTTTTACAAGCAAAAAGTGGAGAATGGGGAGACCTATAATACTCAACTCATAAAAAATGATTCAAATATAATAGTGGTGGTGGTAGTAGAATATTATTATAAAAAATCACTTATCGATGTATAGGAATCATCTGATGGAGTCTCTCGCTGCAGTAAATGGTTGATTTTTACATGAAAATAATCCTACCCACTTGCAGTATTAATAGAAATTCTCACCCTCTGCATCCAGTCAAGCAATGGTCCACCATGTGCTTGTTAAAGCCCCTTATGACTATGGAGGATGTCATGTTGTTACCCATTGATAGAAAATTTATAACCCAAGACATGAAGATTCCCCCTTCTACAGACAACAATTGGTTTAAAAAAATAATTCAATCCAACCTAAATAAAGAAAATAAAAATGTAATACAAAATTTTTAATAAACCTATTGTACTATAATAACAGACATAAATGATAGTGGGTTGGTTAAAATTGAATGGTTTAAACATCCTAAATTAACCTGTGCAAGGAACCTGATATTGACGGGCAATGCACATTTTGATTTGATTTATTTATATATAAATTCCAAGGTGTGAATTGTTACATTTTAATTCAAAGATGATAGTAAAGGAAATGTAGTATAAATTGAGAATGCAGACACCGAACTAGCTGAATATGTAATTGCATAGCTTTATATAACTATTAAAACATGATACATGAAATCTTAATGTAGTAAAAATTGAATGTTACAACAAACAATCATTGGAGGTTATGTATTGTATAAAATTTGATAGGAATACCTAATTTGTATTATATGATTGGGTGTATTAGAAAGCTAACAGATCAGTAACATCATGTAGTTATGTAATAATTCTGATTAGAATTCATATATATTGTATAAGTTGATGTATTGAAAATTTGTTACCACAAATAACGAAACATGAAATCACATACCTATTAATTTTGAATATTTTATTCTGAAAATAGATCAGTATCATGCGTTAAAAAATTATAATGCCTTAATGTCGGAATGGTTTTATCTTTCAATATAATTTAATGAATAGTAGAGCCTGAATTCCACAAGAAGTAGTTATTCATGGTGTGTAATGAAACCATATAATTCATAGTGGAAAATAAAGGCAATGTAATATAAATTTTAAAGGCATACACCTAACTGACTAAATATGTAATTGAATAGATTTGTACCTCTGTTAAAATGTGATATAAGACAATTTCATGTAATAAATAGTGGAAGCTATAAGGAATAAATAGTTGAAGTTATGTATTGAATAAAATTAGATAGGCACACTAGGCTTGTATGATATGGTCATGTGTATTATAACCCTAATAGTGTGGTACCTACAAGTAGTTATATAAGCAGTCAAATTAAAGTTCATTGATATTGTATGACTCAAAGTAGTGGGAATTTAATATCATATATATGGTAAACTGAAATCACATACCTCTAGTTGTTGAATAATTTATTCTAAAAACAGTTCAAGAAGTGTGAATTAACACATGTCAAGTATAAAGAAGAAAATATTAAACAGAAACAGGTTTCTCCGAACACATGTGTTGCAATGGAAAGTAGGTGGTTATGGAACAATGAAATTATAGATGAAAAAAAATCATTTAATATTAACATATTATGTAATGAAGGAAAAAAATATATTAACAAACCTGATTGTTCCTGCACCTAAAAATCGATGTCATGGATGAGAATAGAGTAAAGAATCCAGTAAAATAATTAAATATTGAAATAATATGATGGAGAAAACATATTAATACCAATTCGAATGTCTATGGGATTGTGAAGTGGAAAACATATTGTAGGAATGTGATGATTCATCAACTTGTTTCGAGGTTAAATGGATCGAGATAAGGATGGGAAAATAAGATATTTCATTGTAATGTAAGAAGTGTTAATTGACAAATGTCATCTAAGAAGAAGAAAATATTAAAATAATAAGTTTCCACAAATCAACTTGAGAATTAATTATTTCTAATCATCCTTGTTGCTTGATCGGTGTAAAATTGTTTTCTAAAATAAACTAATATAAATTGCAGACAAAACTATCAAATGAATATAGTCAAACCAAATTGAAATCTAAATACATATTCATCATAAAGAAGAATAATAATTTAGAAAAAACCATTCCAAATAAACCATTTGTAATTAATATCAATGAGCAGAACCACAATGAAATCAATATATGTTGCATGGAATAACCTAAAATTTACCATAATTGATGTTTATTATTCAAAAACAGAATATAAAAAATCATATAACAAAAAAAGAACCAGTAGTGATATGCATTTGAATTGAAGAATTATAAGAAATGTCGAAAAAAGTATTTAGGTTTTAGAATGGGTATTTATTCAAATACTTGAGGTATGAATCCAATTTAGGAGGGAATAAAGTTTTATGATGCAGTGAGTGGTAGACCTGAACTGCAAAAAAGATTTGGAGGTGCTGGTAGTAGAGGTACCAGATACAGAGAAGCCAGATACGGATGAGCTTGGTGTAGATGATCCGGACTTGGAGGATTCCTACGTTGTGGATATGGATGCGGTGGAATCAAATGTAGGGGAGCCTAATAGGTAGGAGATGAAGGTAGCCAAGGCAGAGTACGTAGAGGCATAGGAGGTAGAAGCGAAGCAGGTGGAGGCGGATAATCCAAGGGCGTAGAGGTAGCCGACGATGGAGGCGGGAACCCTAGGTTTAAGGTAAGTTTGATTGATTTTGGAGGAATGCAGCTGGCATATACATATTAGGTGAAGGTGATGGGGTCAGAGGCATAGTAGTCATGGGTGGCACAGATGGATGCTGAGTAGCTAGATGCAAAGGATCTGGAGGCGGAGCAATAGGAGTCGAAGAAGACGGAGGAGAAGCAATATGAGTTGAAGAAGACATACACAGAAGTTTCGAATTGTGTGGGGTACTGCGGGGGTGTGTTATGAAAGTGGAGGGTGATTCAGTAATTGGATATGTGAAAAATGTGATGTGGAGCCCTGTGGAGATGATAAGTAAGCTAGGGTACACCCAGGATTAGAAGATATAATATATTTTAGAACTTTTAATTAATTTTATAATTTTTAAAATACATTTTAGCCAAAATTTGTTATAGAAAATCAATTCCCCCCCATCTCGAGTGTCATTCTTCAACCAAAATTTGGTGTCAAATTTTATTTTTAATATTATGTTTTCAATGTTTTAAAATTCTTAAATCTATATCAACTATGATTTTAGTTTTCTTTTAATGATATATAAATTATTTTATGTCCTAAATTTTTATTTCCTTAAAACCTATTTTTGTATTTTAATATGCATAATAGACTTGAAGGTGTTACTACAAATATAACTCCCTATTTTAATGAAACAAATTATGCTCATGGGAAAATTAAAATGAATATTCATTTGGAATGTATGGGTTTTAAAATATGGTCTTTAATTTTTTATGAATATAATATTCTTGCTACTTCTAGGAATACATGGGATGATTCAACTTAGAAATCCTAAAATAATAACTTTAAAGCTATGAATTCCTTCTACATCACTTCAGGGGATGAATAATTTAATAGGTTTCTATGTATAAAACAGTACATGAAATTTGGGAAACACTGGTTATTTCACATGAAGGAACCAATAATGGAAAATAAATGAGGCTTAATACATATACTATTAAATATTATAACTTTAATATTAAGCCTAATAAACCTATCTTTGACATTTATGTTACATTCAATGAAATTTTAAATATGATGGTCCCTCTGAGAAAGAAAATAACCTCCAAAGAACATGTAATGAAAATTCTCAGATGTTTACCAGAAAGGTGGAGATGAACCTCAGTGTCAATTAGAGAATCATGTGATATCAATAGTCTATATATAAAAGTTATGATAGGTAATATGATGATGTATTCAGAAGAAATGAAGGTCAATAGAGAATAATATGATGAACTAAAGATAAACATTGTGTCATTCAGAACCACTATCTCCAAACAAAATGGGAAAGTGCAAGATCATGCTTAGATTTCTAGTAATGAAGAATCATAATGTTATAGTGATTAAGAGATGGATCATTTGGCTAGGATATTTAAGAATACTTATAAAAGAATTATGTTCTTTAATAAACCTAGTTATAAAAGAAAAATATGACAACAATTACAATTTCAAAAATTATTGGATGAAACATGAAAATATGAATGAAATAGTTTACTATAAATGTAAGAGAATAAGACATGTAAAGGCTGACTATCGTAAATTAATGTTCAAAATGAAATAGAAGTATGAGGATATAATTTATGGGAAATAAAGTCTACCTTTTTTTCTTCTATGGATAACACGAGGGACCTAGAATCTTTACAGTATGAGAAGTCTGAAAAATCTGATATGTGTTTCATGAAAAACACATATGAGGTAACACTAGATTCTTCTATATATAATTTTTATTATTCTAGAGATGAATTTTCTTTTAAAAATATTACAAATCAATAAATTTTTTAATAGAATAAAATTATTGATGATACATGAAATTAATTGGAAGATAAATATAAATATTGCCAGAAACAACATGCTATTACTATTCTTGTTGAATCTGAACAAACTATTTAAAAGGAAAATAATTCTCAACTACTTCCTGAGAATAATGAATCTAAATTATCTAATGATAAATTAATGAAATATTAAGAGACATACAAAAATTGTAAAGATTCCTTAGTTCAAAATCTTATACAATAGGTTTCTTTTAAATATACTACTGGTATTTATTATCAACCTGGAAAAACAAAATTTGGATAATTTTTTTTATCAGAAACAAGAAAATTTTATTTTGTGACAAAAATTTATAAAACAACTACAGGTTCTAGCACTGTAAATATCTTTACTGCATCAAATTTTTTTGGGCCAAATAGAGTTTATTTTCTAACACTCTGTAATTTTTTTATAGTAATTCCATGTAGAAAATGTTGGTTTCTAAAGAATTAATTATTAATTCTACCAGACCCCAGAAAGTATGGGTACCAAAATCCTCCCTTGTTTTATATATCATTATAGGAAATATTTTAAAAGAGCTCCCGCAAGTGCATATGGTAAATTTATATAAAATTTTCTATACATATGATAGGGGACTATTCGAGATTCAGGAATCATATCATGATTTATGGTGGGCATGTCAACATTTGGGACAATGAAAAAGGTAAAATAATTTACCTTGCGAAAATAGGTAACACTAACTCAATTTTTTATTTCTAAAGTTTTTTTATTGATGGTGTCATGAATAATCTTCTTAGCATTTCAGAATTATGTGATGGTGGATTTCAGGTTAAAATTGAATATGATTATTTTAATGTATTTAATTCTTGATATGATTTAGTATTTACTACTTTTACAAATGAAAATATGTATTCTATGAATATTTATTCTTTAGCTTCTCAAAATGTTTCTTGCATGATTACTTTTCACAAAGTTTCTTGGCTCTAGCATATGATATTAGAACACTACAATATTCACATATTTATAAAGATAACATGGAAAAGACTAGTAGGGGATCTGTCTAACATTGAGATTTTAAATGACAATGTTTGTAATCCTAGATGAATGGGGGAAAACATAAAATGTCATTCAAATTAAACAATGATGTTTTGGCCTATCAACCTCTTGAGATGGTTCTTATGGATTTGTTTGGATTTTCTAGAATTTCTAGTTTAAATGTGATGTTTTATGTCTATGTTCTAGTGGATAACTTTTATAGATATTTGTGAACATTATTTATAGCTCACAAGAGTGAATCTTCTTCGAACATCACTATGTATGCTAGAACTGTAGAGAACTTACATGGTATTAGAATTAAAACCTTAATAAGTGACCACAGTTGTGAGTTTGAGAATAATTATTTTAAATATTTTTCAACCAAAATGTAAATAGTCACTATTTCTCCAATCCTAGGAGACTCCCAAGATAATGGAGTTTTGAAATGAAGGAATGTTACCTTTTAATAATTTTTTTAAACTATGCTCAATGAATATTACTTACCTTTTTACTTTTGGGAAGAATTTATGAATGCACCATGTTATATTATTTATTGGGTTTTAATTATACTATTTATTTAGAAAAATGCTTATGAGTTGTGGAATAAGGGGGATAATAAGGTTTATTACTTAAATGTTTTTTGTTTTTAAAGTCTTCAACCTTACTAGAAAAGATAACAATGAAACTTTTTCCTATAAAAGTGATGAAGGAATTTTATTGTGTTATTCATCCTCTAGAAAATCCTACAGGGTCTTCAATAAAATAACCAAATGTTTGGAAAAATCTATAAATATCAAATTTGATGAAATAGATCCACATGATGATATTCATAATGAAAATGATATGATAATTTTAATTTTTTAAGCTCATGTGAGACATGCTCAGTGTGGGAAAAAGGGATAGTAGGTAATAAATCTCACTGTATATATATATGGGACTTATGAACTGGGGAAGCCCTTTGGATGTTTATTATGGAGCTCGGGACTTAGTAAGGAATCCTACATATTCAATTTATGGTAGGAATAAATGTCATCATAGTTCAGTTTCCTTCTCAATTTTCTGGTGAATGAGGAAAAGGTTAACTCATGGGAAGATTAGGTCTTGATGGTTGGAATGTTAGAGACATGTAGTAACTTACACCAAAGTGGATTCCAATTTGATATTGTGACTTAGGAAGAAAATACTTTGTATCATGGGTAAGGAAATAATTAGAGTTCTCATTGTTTAGTTGGATTAGTAATTACACAATAAGGTTTCCCTGACATATTCACTAGTCAATGTTATCATGTCATGAGATGTCTACTTGACATGGCCTGATTGTTTGGCTGAAATATTCTAATTTTCCACCTAACTTGTCTAATTTTCTACCTAAATTTTGTATTGATATTTTTATGACATGTATGAGGATGTATAGAAATTTCCTGTATAAAAATTGGACATTCTTGGATATAATAGCACGATCTAGTTGACATGTCCGAAAAAACGTCACATAATTTTAATGACATGTATAGAAGAAATCACATGATCATGAATGGAATGCAAGAATGGTTTTTTAAGGTCTAGATGACTCATAAAAAGGATATCATGAGATCACAACTAACATGTATGAAGGGTGTCTCATGATGATGGTTGACTTGTTTGTAGGGTTGATATGATCCATGTTGACTTGTCCTAGTGATATCATGGGACCTAGCTGACATGTTCAGGTGTCATCACATAACATGGATGACATATTTTAATGCTACCAAATGATTTGGATAGAAATACCATTCAACATCATAAGCCATAGGTGGCATGACCCTAGGGTATCATAGATAATTCTTTTCTTTTCTAAGGGATATCACATGATCCAAATGGCATGATAAATAAGTGTCTCATGACTTCAGTGATATGTCGCGGTGCTGTCGTATGATCTATGTAGGTCATGTAAGATGAATGAGGATCAAAATTTATGTCTTTAACTAAAAATACCATCTTTTTAGTCATTATTCCATCCTTTATTGAATATGTACGTTAGGTTTTTCTTCCAATGTTAGCTTATTTTATGTTTCATGTGGCCTAGTAGATGTGTGGGACCTCATTCGCATAATCCGAATGACATGATAGTAGTATTATCCTCTAGAGGAATCACACAAATTTATTATGCTTTTCCTATGAGACCTTAGATAATTTACAAGAATTTACAAGGCAGATGACCATGTGATCATGTGATTAGATGCTCCGAGAAGTTATCTTATGAACTCCCTTGTAGCAGTCTCTTGTGATGTGCAACTGGTGTCTTAAAGTTTTTGTACTGAGGAGGGGATGATTTATAATCCCCTCCACCTCAGTGATATTCTTTATTCAATAGAAAATATCTCATTAATATGAGATATATATGGTAGAGGTATTCTTGTATCATAGTCTTCACATGATCCTATTGTGTGTCATCCATGGTGTTGGTTGATGATAGTGATCATGATAATGTTCTGCCTTTTCTAAGTTTGTTGGACCTAGGATAACAAATGGATTTAACCTAATCATGTTGACATGAAAAGTAACCTTGATAGCTTTTTTATATGTATTGTGGTCTTCATAAAATTTTTATGCCTATTTAAAGGCTTTCATGTGATCGAAGAGGAATTGATTGGTGTTATTCTCATGACAAAGGAGGATTATCAGGGGAGCACTCATAATATCAGGCTAACAATTCGAAGGAAATTTTTGATATCATGATGTATTTTTATGAGATAACTCTCATGATCGATGATGATTGATCGGGGCATATAACCCTTTTCAAATGAATTACAACGTATCATCTTTTTGTAAGAAGGTTCCACCTTTCCTATTTTAATTTACATATTTATTATATAGGGATATAATATCTCTCACACCCATGTGAGTACTGTAAAAAACAATAAATATCCTCGTCTACAATGCATCATGTGAAATATAATGGATCCGGTGGTGATTTAAAATCATTTTTATGTATTCCCACTCTGTTTGACTATATATTTGTATGGATATTGAAATATTGAATGAATGTGTATAAGAACCCACGCATGATGGAATTGAAATGTCAGTAGGCTATTTCACAACATGGAAGAAATGTAGCCATGGGAATCATGATGTCTTGTGAACATCCTAATCTTATATTGTAAAAATAAACAATTGAATAATGTCTCCTCTCTTTTTTGATTTTTTCAAACTTTATTATAGAATAATTATTTAATTTTTTTTAGGTACCCATGGTTTTATAAGTCGCATGATCGTTAGACCTTGTCTGTAAGCCTTCAAATGATCACCAGTGATTGTTTGAGTTCATTCACAATAATATGGTGTCTTGTATAAGGGCTCTATAGGATCAGTAGAATATCATGCACTACACATGACATGTTCACATTTCCTTACAAAGGACATGTAATAACATGTCCGTATAAACATTTCAAGATCCATGTGTGTTCTCCACCTTTTCTTCCTTTGTTTTAAAGATAAATATTACCCATTCTTTGGGTATTTATTACCTTATAAAATTTCCAATTCTCATATGGGGGGAGTTAACCCCCCCCCCCCCCCCTCAGGACAGACATCGACAGGGATGATTAATTGGTTCTGGGGAAAGTAAATTCCCTCCAAAGTAATTGGGGTTTCCACCAATAAATATCATGGGTGTTGTTTGTTCTTCCTGGTGACCATTAGAATTATAAATAATTCCATATAAATAGGGTACGCAAGTCATCTTATTCACAGGTGACCATAACTCTCTAGATCACTTGAAATTTTCTTCTATCATGTGATCCCTTTTCAAGACCTCTCTATTAGATCCTTCTTAAAATTACTCTCACCATGATTTGATCACGATACAAATCTCTATGAATATTTTAAGATAACTGTTTCATAAGATCTATCAATGAGGCATGAATTGCATCATCACTTGTTTTAATTAATTAGGAATTTGATCTTTTTTAACTGCATGAACATCGACCCATATCCTTAGTGGCATGGCTATCTTATGAGTTTCTCATTATCCACTAGTTTGGTGATACGATAACTAAACTATCATGGGGTTCAAGTGACAATGTCAGGGGCATGTGATCGTATGTCTGGTGACTAGTCATGTGGTTAAAAGATGTCCCTTGGGTCCTGTAGTGTGTGATATCTCTATGGTTCATGCTATTTTTGAGATGTGTATTGGGTCATGTGGCCCAGAATTCCCTCATGGTTCATTTTAAACACATTATGCTGCTAATTTTATGCATCTCTTTTGATGGTATTTTTTCTTGTCCGATATATATATATATAATAAACTATAATATTGATGACTTCTAGCTCTCAAGAATCTTCTATCATGACTTTCCAGAGGGCCGTGATTTCTCAGAATAGTCACACTGACCCAAAATATCATGTACATTCAATAAATGAGGTTTTAAGTAGGCTACTCTCATAGTAAAATCAAATTTTTTCATTTATAACACTAAACTCATTTGTATAGATTTAGGTTTTTGAATGTTGTTTTCATAAACTCTACAAGCTATAATATTACATCTTGTTGGCTGTTGTCTTACCTCAATTGTATTTAGATGATGATTTCTGAAGATAACCAATTTTCGTATCAAATCCCCTGGTGTTTCTCATTATTCTGGATAACTCCCCTTGTGGTCCACTTGCTTGCAATTTCAAAACCATCCTATTATTTAGAAATATTGGTGCATAATTTTCTCTTCTTTGATTGATCTAAAAAGAGATTGGGGCTTAAAATGGGACCTTTGACTTGGTATAAATTTACGTGATGAATGGTCAAGGTAATTTTGGGTTAAAAAAAGATTCCTAGAATTTTTACCTCATCTAGACAAAATCCACCTTTATGAGGTTTTATGGGTTTATAAGTTATCCAACCATCATTAGTTGAATATTATTGGAGACTATTTATCCATTGGTTCCCTGGTACCAATTCATTCCATGTATTCCATTGTGAAAAAGGAATCATCCTTTAGGATATATTTCAACTGGTCAGGATATCCCCCCTTGGGGAGGCATATGAAGAGTTATTTCCTGCCATGAATCTCTAGGATGACCCCACCCAAGCTCCAAATTTGGAAATGGACAAGCTCATTATTGTGAAATATAATTTAAGGATGGCTCTCAATATGTTCTCACAAATCTCTTTTAAGGATTGGATTAAAAAATTTCTTCTTCTCATTTGAGTCTGTCGAATATTTATTTTCTCTCATTAGTACAATTTCCTGTAGGTTTCTGATAGAACAACTCATATTGGGTAATTGTGTCTGTGAATATACCATATGAGGCGATCTATGTGACCGAAGATATCCACAAGCCTTAGACTTATTATCATCATGTAAATTCTATTGAATGTGTATCTTTTCTTTTCCATGGATGAATGTTTGGGAATCTGAGTTGGTACACTGATGATGACAACTCAATTAGAAGAGTGGATACCTCTTAATCGAACTATATTGACTCTTTAATACATCTACCATCTTCTGGCTCATATAAAACATGGAAGTTCCCCCTATAGGATTGGTGGTCCTTTAATTTTTTAATTTGGATTTATATGGGAGAATTTCAACTGCTACTAATAACAAAACACTACTAGGATCCCTAGTACCTCATTCTTCCTAATTATACTAATCAAATATAGGTCTGAGGCAATTCCATTAGGCCCCTATGTGGTCACTAAAATGTTGATTTAGTCCGATTGTTTAAATTTTATGCATTATTCTTCAATGGTTGGTTAACTAGTTGATAATGGTGATGGATCTCTTGACCAATGGTCATAAAAAATCTCCATTTGGGATAGGATTCTCACTACAATTATGGATGGGTTGATTATTTTTTATTTGTATTCCCTAACCAGTTCTCTTTCTAGTTTTTATTCTTCTAAAGGGTTTATCATTTCCCATCAGTTGGAGGGCATAGGAAACAACATACCGGGATTATATTCCAATTTTACCATATATTGATTTATTCGGATACTAATTCTAATATTATTCATTAACATATTGGAGGCTCTATCATTTTATCATACAATTATGTTTCTCAAGCTTGGGTGTAAATCTAACCAGATGGTGTGCTAAAAAGACTGGTTAATCAATTTTATAGACCATGTGTTTCACCAACCCGTTTTTCTATAGAAACATTGGAGATTGTTCAAGATTCAAGTAAATCTTTTTGGATGCATCCCCATCCTATTTATGATCATCCCATTATTAAGGTATAATTTGTTAAGGAATCTAGTCATTTAATATGAGAAATATAATATGTGTCTTTTGAGAGAATAATGTAAGGGGATTCATTTATTCTCTATAAACCCAACTGATTTTTCCCTTATGATTTACCTACTCTTGATGTTACAAATTACTAGACATGATATAATATAATCTAGTAAAATATTGAATCCTTGATCACTAAGACTCCACTAGAAACATTTCATAACAAGGAAGAATGTCTTCACAATATCTTTCTTTATTTGGGGGTGGGCAGCTCTAATCACCAACTATTGTATGACATCGTGTGAAAAAAATTCTTAACATATTAGTAGTTTGATAATATCAAGACGGGATTACTTATATTGATGATGGGAATCCTCAGGCCATGCTAATGAGGGAATATTCAGAGACATTGGAATATAGACATAAACAAATATCTGATCTACAAACCCAAATGGATTTTATGACCACAAATATTTCAATACATGAAGAGATCATAGTTCGCTCAATGTTAGTGATTTCAGAATATTCATCCGCATTAGAATCTACTCATAAAAAATTTAAGTAGTTACATAGTTTTATCAAGACCCTTCACCCTCAGGAAGTAATAAATAAAGTGTGGTGATAATTTATTTTTCACTCAATCAACACTTCTCATTAAAAAAATCGCCAAAATTGAAAATTCTTCCAATCAAATATTACTATAGTTTTATCACAAACAGTTTTTGTTATTAATAAATCTTTAGAGAGCCTCTGAAATTGTATATATTCCTCATTCATTATGATATCAATAAATAGATATTCTAATCACTATATATAAATTTACATTTTTATTTAATCTATGATGTTCACGAAATTTCTTTTTCTTAATTTCCTATAGATCATCAATAATGCCCATTATTTTCATAATACGAAGTAAACATAACCACCAATATTTGAATTTTGAAATCACAATGGATTTTTCTTGAGAAATTATCATCAATTACCATTAACCTGATATTACTCAATGATGTATCTTCCCAAGTTCTCTAGAGACCAATTAATTAACAAAAGGATAGTTTGGGTGGAGGAATACATTATATTTGGATGAATTCAATGGTTTTATAGAGCATATATTGATTTTCACTAAGGCTATATGAGTGGACTCATAATATTTATATCTCATTATTTATGATTCGGTAACTTTTTTTAATCTTCATATAGGGGAGACTTAGAAGGTGTGGACAATGATTTTTTCTCATGCTTCCACCTAAGAGTTTTTTAACCTAAAAATTTTTATGATTTTTTCTATTTATAATTTATCAATGTTTCCTAGATCACAAAATGTGTATGTACAAAGAGAAGAGACTTGACTTTTTACCAGGATTATCATTTTGTGTTTTCAACCTACAAATAATTTTTTATCCTTCTGTTGGAAATTTTATGGTCTTTCAAAATAGACTGGTACAATGTTGTTGTTTTAGGGACATTAAGATCAAAACTTATGATTAATGTTATTTTTATTTACATTTGTAAAACCATCTATTACTGTAGTTTAATGAATTCTTAATTTTAATTTCAATTTTTTTATTTTATGTTATTTTATCTTGAAACTTTTTGTCATATTTTATGGTCTTATCGATCTGACCTTCTATTACTATAGTTTTGAGGTTATTTGTATCTTTTTACCTCTATTGTAGTACATTAATTTCATTTATCTCAAACCTTATGTTGCGGTATTTTAATGTCTTTTAGATTAACCTTATGCTGTTTTAGATTAAATCATTTTTTCATAGAACTCTTGTAGTTTTAGTTTTAGTTATTTTATCTCGAACCCTATATGTTGGTAGTTTAATTTCTTTTCGATTAGACCCTCTATTAATTTGAAGGATGGGTATTCATGAAGGTTCTAAGAACCCTACATATTAAATGGTATTTTTATGAATGAGTGTTTCGAAAAGGTTCTGTAACCCAACATTCATCATTGTTATTCTGAAGAATTAACGTTCAGGAAGGGTTTAGTAACCCTATATTATTGTCAAATAATCATCGATTAATATCCCTAACAGGTTGTGACACCTTATATCTTTACCTTAAAAGGTGTTGGATGATGGTGAATGATAAAGGATAATGAATCCCCAAGGATATTTGGAATATTGGTTAAGTAACTAATAACTCAAAAGTTTGAACTGGTGAATATGGAATGGGGTGGATATACAATAGATGACTCATAACACCATAAGGTGTCAGGTTCTACTAACGAGTCGTTGGGAGTTTTGAGAAATGGATGTCCTTAATTGAAACGATGAGATGTCTCTAGTTGGTAGGTAAGAATCCATCATACATGAGCCCATAGTGATTACATGCATGGACAAGCAAAGAGGATCAACACCCTTTTTTAGGGTCCATTAATGATTTTTGAAGAATAAAAAAACTCAGAAATAAAGCTGGATATGGATCAAAATCTATCCACGAAGGTTATTGGAACCTAAGATAAGATTAACTTTTCATGTGGAGGCTCGATCCCTACACCATTTAGTCTTGAGTCGCTAGTGTGGATCATCAAATATTTAGTAATGGAGTGTCAAATTATTTCTTTTTTAAGGGTTAAAATACATGGTTAAGTAACATTGATGATTTGAAATATTGTTGAATAGTATATTTATGGGGATTATAAATCCTTGTCCAGGAATATATATTAGTAAACTAGAGGTTATAAACCATGGGTATACGTTAACCATTATTAATGACATGATCTTATAATGTTGCACAAGGTTGGGAAAATAACTCTTAGGTTTTAGGGGGCCTTCCTAGGATCTGAGGGTCTATTTAGAAGAGTCAATCCCTATTATCAATTTTCAATGGGAATCTTCCATGAGATAAAAATATCAAGGTTCATGGGGTTTCAATATAAGTATATCAACACAAGGAATGTGTTGTTTTAGTTTATACCTCTTGGGAACAATGGAGGTTTTTGAAGAGTGTGATATTGAAGAAGGGTTAGAGCACCCAGAAATTTGGTTCATTGCCTAATGAAAATGTTATCCTGATGAGGAGTTGTGAAAACTCATTACCCTAAATTTTTCAAGGACCAGGAGATCTAGTTATAATTTCTTAGCTTTTAATATGGAAAAAAGTGGGGCCTATGATCTTTATTCTTCATTCATTTAGCACTATATTTTGCCTAAAGTATAGAGATAAATAGTTCAACGAGTTGATAATTGAATTCGAGAATGCCGTACTTTGTGGGTTTTCAACATAAAAAAATTTAATATCTTTTACTAGTAGTTTTAGAGTATTTTTATTTTTTTGATCAAAGGTAAAAGAATAATTTCATAGAACATTGATCAATGTGTATGCAGTTTAAGATCAGGGCACACATGGACATGGTATGTTGGGAATTTTACAAGGGATCCTAAATAGGATACCCAGGCTCAAGTAAACTCCAATAGACATATAAAATAGAGAATATGATGTTTTAATCATGGCATCAGTTTCTCATGTCATTAGTAATGAAATTAGAAAATCATACTAGGGAAGGCCCAGAGCATTGTTAGGTGTTCAGTTCAGGCATGATGATGTCAGGCTCACAAGGATCAGAAATCTCTTCCTGTAGGTCCATGATGTATCTGTTTGGTATGTTTATGACCTTATGAAATGATTTAATGGTCAAAAAAGATATATATTTTACTTTAAATGGTTTTTTAATGATTTTCATCAACTCAGGGTTCTCAAGAAATAAAGTGTGATTTATGTGATTAGGGGCTTAAAAGATGACAAAAGCACCCCCATGCCCTAATTGAATGGGGTTAGTCTATTATTGCCTTTTTATAAAGGATTATGGTTGGAAATGGACAACATTTTTTAACATCATGTAGTGGAGAAATATATTTAGTTACGTTTCACATCATGTGATGAAGATGTTTTCATTACAGATTAATGTCATGTGGTAAATAAATTTTTCATGTAGTTTAAATTCATGTTGTAAGGTCATATTTCTTATATTTTCAAGTCATTTGGAAGAGTCAAAAATATTTTATTAAATTTAAATTATTTCTAATAGGAAATGTTCCTCTATCGAGAATATGTCTTGGTCGCATTGGCCATAGAAGCTTTCCTTGTCCCCTATGCTAACATGATACATTCTCAGTGTGAGAAAAAGTGGTAACGGGGAAAGAAATTAACTCACACATGAGTGGGTATCAAATACCTCACTACATAGGTATTACCCATATGTATTTTGGGGGACATTCTTATCATTTAAAATTTTGTGGGTAAACCTATGATTGAATATTCTGGTGTCCCTATGAATCCTGAGATGATCGGAATGAAGACCTATGTTTTTATTGCATGGTATTTATTTTTCCCATGTCTAACTTGTACATTGAGAAAGGGGAATTTTTTTATGGTTGGACCCAATAATCGATGATTTTTTAATACATATCCTAAATTAAAAATATTCAATACACACATAGTATTTAATGGGAAATTCTCTACGTAGGTATGTCCCGTACATAGAGGGGGAATTATTTCCATTGATTTTTGAAGATAGAGGTGGTATTGGAGATATGGGAATCACTACACATCTTGGGATGATAGGAACCAATCCACAAGTTTTTTTTTGAGAAACCATTCATTTTAACATCTTGTTGAAACGACAATGGATCCCTATTTTTAAAATGGAATATTTTAGCTGGACACAAGACTATAGGTATTGGCATCCTTATATAGCTTGTGATGATAGGAATAAAGACACACATAGTTCTTGAACGGAAAACTCCCTACCTGGGTCTAACTCACATGCAGAGAAGGGAATAGTTTCTATTAATTATTGTAGCTTGGTAGAGGATTAGAGATCTGATCAACACTATATACCGTATTGTAATTTGAATTAAGCCACATGTATTTCTTGAGTGAAGGTGGTGTTAGAGACCAACACAAATGGTAGTTTCCATCTCGATTGAGGTCCTCAGTAATGCACTGTTTTGTGTCTTATAAGACACATCATCCATCTGGTTTAATTTCATGTGGTGAGAACTCATGGTGTGAATTTTATGGTATTTCACCCAAGAACATATGACCCCTATAATGAACATATCTATCTATGTATTATGGAAATCCCTTACCAAAATTCATAATCTCATGTAAGCTATGCTCGGTGTGAGAATCATGGAATGGAAAATATTCTTCTCACTACATAGGAGAAATTAAAAAAATGAAAATGGGAATTTTGTATCATGTGGTCTATAGGACGAGATATAAGATATAGTAAACCATATGTATCTCATTGGAATGATAAGAAAGTCATATGTAGGTATGATAAACCATTTAATTTAGTTTCATTCTTTAAGAGAATCATTTTTGAAATTTAATGTCGTGTGGTAAGGAACAAGATAACTTGATTTGAGAGAATAGAAATATTGAATATGGTCCTATGAAAGAAATCATGGGGTGTCACTACATGTCATGTTACAATATGAATAATGCGACAAATTGTTTTGAGAATATGTACAGTTTATTATCATGTAGTGAGGACATTATTTGTGAATTTTAATGTCTTGTGATAAGGATGATGATCACCCATCATGGAAGATGTGTTGTTAATGTTGTACAATAATAAGATGTGTTATGACCGGGAAGGATATAATATAAATATACCCATTATTTTGGGATTGGGTATCACTATGTACCCTTTGATGATAAGAATCATTCCATGATTAGTTCTTGGATGAGTAATTCCCATTGTGGTTATGACTCACACATAGGTGCATGTGGAATTTAATTACTATTTTTCATATATATATAGCTTGTGTGTGATGAATCATTGGTGAGATAATACATCTCTTTTTGTTTAATTTAATTCATTTTTTATATCTCCCATGTAGTTTAATGTCAAATGGTGAGGATGTGAGACATTGTTCAGTCAAACAACTTAAAACAATGACATCTTCTTACTCATTAACGTCATGTGATAAGGATGAGTTTTTTATTTTAATTTCATGTTATCAAAATGAGAGACACTTCGTGGTATCTATTCATATTATTCATTATGAAACCTCACTTAGGTGGGGGGTGTGACATGTTTCACATCCATTATTTTGAGTGAGTATGCTCCATTGTGATATATATTATATATTATATAATTCCCTTCCCATTTTTGTTATAGATTAAGAGTATTTTTTCCTAGTAGCATTTGGTTTCCAAGAGATAATACCAGTTATCCTTGAAAGAACGAGTTGAGAAAAACATTTTTATTCAAGGATCATGAGATCCAATTCTAATAGGCTTTTTAGATTTTAAATTTATGAAACCTTTTCTCTTCAATCCTTCATAATTCATCCTAACTCTTTTGATTTCTCGTCATATTAGAGTTTTCCTTATTTACATTTTTGAAGCTAGGGAAAATGTAAATATATGGGAAACACTACATTAGTTATGTAATCTAATGAATATGGATTCGCGATTGTATTATTGCAAATGGTGGTATGGTAGGCCCATAAAGTATAGAAGAGATTTTCTGGCTGAGAATTCATATTCTTATTAACCATATTCTAGAGTATATTTGATAGAGTATTCTTTGAGGCCTCTATTTTTTCATTACCTACTTCATGATAGAAGGATGAGTGATTGGACTCAATATTGTACTCTTGGTAGAATTTCATTAAATCCATAGTATAGCGGACCTATATTTTTAAATGTATTTTTTTATGATTTTAATCATAACACAAACGAAGTATCCAATAGTTTGGTATATTTGGAAGATTATGAGGATAATAAGAAAATGTGAAATTAAAATTAAGAACATATTTTATTTATTCATCATAATTGGATCCTATTTACCATTGAGCTCATATATCTACATAAGATAACCTAACGAATACATAGATAAAGGAATAAACCAAATTGCACGGTACTTGAATAAGAATGGAAATGGAACATAGAACCTGAGTTAGAAATTCATAACATGATAACATAGAATTAATGTATCATTTATAATCATATGGAATCACGATTGATGGAACATGGAATCATGATCATGAAAATATTAGAATGTGTAAGCAACATAAAACATGACATAAACATGATTCAAGGCTAACTACCAAGACTATATCATGTGGTGGAAAAAGTTACATGATGGACTAGGTTTACTCCCTAATTCAATAGGTGACATATCATGAGCCTAAACATTACCAATGCATTGGATTGATAACTAGGCACACCCATCACAAAATGTTCATTCATATGTGTTCCATATAAAAAATAAAGCATAATGAATAAACATAAGAGTTACATATGTAAATAAATGTGTATCATAATCATGTCATAAGGCATAACCAAAGGGCGTATAACAATATTATCAATGAAAAAAAGAATTTAAATATTTATTGGACATTAATAATGAAAATATAATAATATATCCAAAATAATTGAGTCTAAATAATGTGAAACCATCAAAAATATTAGTCATGTAACCTTATAAATGTGATACATAAGCATAGTTTTAATGAAATGAATAAAGAGTACTTAAAGTGAATAAATGAATAATTATTTTTGTAAGATAGAAAATGATGTAAAATTTATTTTCATTATAATTATTTTGATTTTATAAAAAATATTTTAGGCTTAAAATAAATAATTTTGTGTACATGAATGTGGGTAATAAAAAGATAAGAACCATATAATCGAGTTTTCTTATCGAGATAAATTATGAAGGATCCTTATAAAAATCTATTTACCCATAAAACATAGCTTATCTCATAAATTTTTAATATATATATATATATATAAACAATTTATGAGATATATATAAATAATATTGAGTGAAAACTTGGTGAAATATAGAAGAAATCATAACCTGGGGAAAATATGGAGGTTCAAAGAGATCCTCTACCTTATGTTTGAAGTCATTCTTCATATGCACTTAATTTCCTATGTAATCAAATTATATTCATTAATTAGATAATTAATAACCAATTATATATGTATTTTATTTATTATAATTTTATTAAGTTCATTCATGACCATTTTGGTGAGTTATGAAGTTCAATTTCATCCTTCTTGGAGCATTTGCATTCATGGTTTCATGATCTATTCACCACTATATAATTATATAGGTTCTTATAAAATGGGAATAAATATATAGAAGTTAAATGATGTGGTATTAATGAAATAAAATAATTCAAAAATTTCCCATATATCATTTGGTTTTCATTTATGAGGATTATTTATTTGATAAAATGGTAATAATAAATTTTTTGATTATTTTTTGCTGTTTTTCGACCATTATGAACTAATTTAATTTAATTTTATATTACGTATATATATTAGTTAAAAAAATTTAAAAGATTTAATATACATATTAAAATATTATTTAACCATAATAATGGTTTTATGATGATTTTTGATGGTGGTAATGGGAAATGCAAACTTATTATCCTCAGAGATGGAAAACTGCAATAATTTAAAAAAGGGTTTCATTTCATTGAATAAGAGGAGATGAAAAAAGGGGTATAGAATATATCCTACTAGAAATATAAAAAACAAACTTATAAATGCTACTTTAATCATTATTATTTTATGGATTAATTAGTTGAGGGTAATGTTGAAGAAGAAATGAACCAAAGGAAATGGGTTGAGAAAGCTACCTCATGAATATCACCTCCTTGAAGGAACCCATGAGGAACCTAAAATTGGTATTTTTTAGAAACAATTAACATGGAAAAGTGGAATAGTTTTAATAAGGTATTGGTTTTTAATATTGACAAGATATAAGTCTCAGAAGTTCTTAGGATAAGGGGTTTTGATGTGTGGTATTTTTATAGGAGGAGGGGGTGTTTTTGGAAATTTCTCAAAAATATTAAATTATAGTAAATAAATTTTCAATTCAAATATCACCAAATAGGAATATATTTAAACATAATATTATATAATGTTCTAATCCCATCAACCAATAAAATTTATACATGTTTTGGTTTTATTTATAACCTAATCATTTATATTGACTATTAATTAAACTAATTTAATTTTAATTATGGTAACAAAAAATTTTAACATAAAAAATGTTATATTTATAATTTATATGCTTTAATTGAACCATAAGTGTCCAATTAATGAAATTTTAGATCACATCGTAATTAATTATTATTTTTTAATAATTTATATGTTTTATAAACAATTTAATAAATTATTAATCCAATAAAAATCATTACTGGTAAATTTAAAAATATTTATTACTTTGAATCTATAATAATGAAAAAAACAAGTAAAATTAGAAAAAAAAACTTTTTATTGTATATTAAACATATCATTTTCATCTATAGAATTATTTAATTAACATAAATATATAAAATGATATCTATTTTAATATTATTAATATTATTCATTTATTTTATCAATTAATTTAATTATTTTTTCATCATTGTTGCATAAGTATTAAATGTAATTATTCATTCACTAAAAATTAAAAATAAATTACTGATATGTATATAATTATTTTATCTTTCATAATAATATTTATGATCAATGAAATATTTTACTTTACCCTAAATTAATAATATTATACTTATAAAAAAAGAGTGTGATATTTTGTCACTATCATTGATTTGAATATTACTGATGTCATTTTATTGAAAAATTGTCTAATAAATTCTTAAAATTTGAACCTTATGTGTTTATGATCTAGTTTAATTCATATTATAATATTTTGTAATGTGTTAGAATAATTTTATAGTCCTACTTATATTATTTTTAGCCTTAATTACATGATTTACCCTTAACTATGTTAAAAAAATATACCAAGGATACTATTCATATTGACTAGAAATAAAAGGGTATATTTAAAAAAACTGGACCTTATGATTCAAAATATGAAATTCATTTTTCAAAATTGAAATAATATATTATTATAATTTTTTTATTTAAATCTGTAAAATGCGAGGGAATTTTCCCCCCCTAAAATTTACCCTTTCTGTAAAAAATGTATATGTAGTAAATTTATGTAAAAAAGTCATTTCAAAGAATAAAATAAAATTCTTTTTAATCAAAATGAACCACTAATAAATTAAAACTAATATAAAATAAATTTCAAAGTTTAAATTCATTAAAAGAAAAATACAATTTTCGAGGTAAATCAAAACTCTCATCTACTTATTAAAATCTCAATGATTTTAAAAAATTATGAAAAATTCATCGTAAGTTAATTTTTACATGCTGAATATGAATAATGTTTTTAAAAATACATTTTATAAAATTTAATAAATAATTATATTTATTTTCTCATAGTGATCAATAAAATTATTTTTTTAAGAAAATATATGTTTAAAGAATAAATATATTTTCCAATATTGCTATTACTATTCATACCTTCCAATTCAGTAGTTTGGTTATAGTGATCAATTTAATAGATCAATATTATAAAAAGTATTTTTTAAAATCAGTGATCCATGTAACATTATCTTCCATTGAAATTAAATTATTTCAAGATAAATATCTCATAAAAAATATCAGGGTGTTCTATTATTCCCCCCTTAATAAATTTCCCCCTTTAAATTATGTTTTATATACTATGGTTAAAATGGGTGAGGGTAATTATCCTTCATTTCTTTGTCTAGTTCTCATTTCACCACTTTGTATTTTTAGTTTTCTATGAAATTAATTTAAATTGGTGGGTGGTATTTTTTCATAGAACATTGTCTCTAAATTCAAATATCTTCACTAGTTTCTCCTCATAAGAGAGATAATTTTCTCACTGTACCACTTCTAAAAGAAGTAAATATTAGTAATCTAGTATATAAAACTTGATCAGGGATACACGGAATAAATCAGATACATGATACATGGTTGGTGGATGTTCCAGTTGATATGGAAGAACTCTCATGCGATCAAGAATCTCAAAGGGGTTGATGTACTTGGTATTTATCATTCCCTTCTTCCAATATCCCATGAATCTATTCTACAGAGATATATAGAGAAATACCATGTATATAATCTCAAACTCTATGCCTAACAATGATTGTTGGCATACCTCCTCTTTTGAATTTGGGAAGCTCAGATATTCTTCAATATGGTTTTCACATTTTATTCTACTTCCTATATCATTTCTGGTCCCAACAACATGTGTTCTCAATCTTCATCCAATTATGTTGGTGTTCTATATATTTTCCCATAATGGGGTTCATATGGGGCTATTTTGATTCTATATGGGAAAATACTATTGTAAGAGAACTCGACCAGATGAATATATTGATCCAATAATCCTTTCAATTCTATTGAGCAGACACTCAAATTGTATTCCAACGTCAGATTGGTCCTCTTATAATGTCCATAAATTTGAGGACGATGTGATATACTGAAGTTTATATCTCTATTTAGATAATGTTGGATACTTTTCTAGATCCTGGAAGTAAATCTGGTATCTCAATTCAATTCAATCAATTATGGTACTTCATGTAGACTCCAAATTCTCTTATGTATATCCATGCAATTTGATTAGGTCAGAAGTCCTCTTGAATTGAAATAAAGTGATTTGTCGTGGTATGATGATCCACAACAATACATATAGAATTATTTCCTTTAGATGTTTTCAAAAGACTAGTGACAAAGTCTATAGTGATTTTTTCCCATTTCCATGTAGTTATATTTAATGGTTCTAGAATCCCTATATAATATTACCTTATAGCCTTCAATTTATGACATACAAGGAACATTTATTTGTATTTAGTGATCTCCTGGTTCATATTTTCCCACCAATAGTGTTGTCAAAGATCTCAGTACATCTGTGTGGGCCCCAGGCGGATAGAGAAGATTGACCTGAATACAACATTCAAAATAGTTTTCTCTATCTTAGGATTTGAAAGTACACATAGTCATGACCAAATATTACAATTACATCCACATCATTTTTTAATTTTGAGGATTCCCCATTTCATATGGATTCCACCTTCTTATGAATTTCCACACCATCTCTTTGAGAACTATTTTCATATCCATAAGGGATGGTTTTGATATCATTTGTGAAACAAATGATGATATTACTTACCATATGATTCCCATTTACATCATTTGTAAGTATAAAAAATTATATCCTTCTCAATTCCCATAATTGATTATGTTATAGGATCCTTTATACATAAAACTTCTTCCAATTTATTTACTTTACTTGGATTGTAGTGGATTGATTATGAATAATCCTTGATGAGATCTAACTATATCCACTGGTTCATATTATGCTCTTTCGGAGTTAATATATATTTTATTCCATTACGATGAGTATATATCCCACACATCTCCCTATAGATATTATTCTTCCAAATTTTCAATTCAAATAACACATCATCCAACTCCATATCATATGTGGGATAATTTTTTCACAAATATTTAAATTATTTAAGGTCTAGTATAACATTTTATAATTTTTCATCAGTAAATAGCCTAATCCCTTCTTTGATGCATCAATGTAAACCACAATGTGTTCTCCACTTGTGGGTAGTGTGTGTACGGGTGTAGTGATAATCCTCTTTTCAACTCTTTGAATCAGTATTCAAAATAATTGGTCTAGAGAAATTTTTCTCTCATTTGATTCTTTTTGGTTTGAAGTTTTCAAAACCACTTTTTATTCTTAAAAAAATTATTGGTAATACCTCGATAGACCATGGAAACTATGAATATCTATTACATATTTTTTTCTACTCCACTCCCCAATTACCATTGTATTATAAGGGACCACATATACTATTTTTTGGTGATAACATGTCCCAAGAATGATACATAATCCCTACAGAAATCACATTTACTATATATTTCATATATTTTCTCCCTTAATAGAGTCTTTAGGATAGTATTCAAATTCTTATCATGTTCATCCTTTCCCATTTTTTATATCATAATTCCATCTATAAACACTAGAACTAATTTTTCAAGGTAATGTCTAAAGAATATATTCATTATGTCCATCGAAATTTCTAGGGAAGAGTCTGAAATTAATTACAATTAACTCATAGTTTCCATAACTTCTTCGATGTTAGACATGGGAAAATTTTCATTATTCACATTTAGTTGGTTATGTCTCAACCCAAGGTACACATTAGATTATTACTTGTACCCATGTAGTTGAACAAACAAGTCATATATATGTGGAAGTAGATTATTATTCTTTATTATTATTTTTTCAACCCAATATATCACTATATATGGATGTGAGACTTGTGTATGGGGTATCCCGTTGGATGTTTCATATGGGGCATGGGCCTTAGGAAGGAATCTTAAGTATTCTTTCTATGGTACGAATCAATATCATCATAGTTCATATTCCTTCCCAATTAGCTGGTGAATGATGAAAAAGGATAATCCTAGGGGATAGATTGGGTCTTGATTGTTAGAATGTTAGAGATAAGGGTATATACATTGAGGTGTATTCCTATTTGAGATCAGGACATAAAAAGGCATCATATGTCTCCTACTAATAGAATGAATTAGAGTTCTCATAGTTATGTTTGATTAGGAATTTCACAATAAGGTTTCCTAAACATATTCACTAGATAGTGTTATCATGTCCTGGGAAATCTACTTGACAAAGCCTGATTTTCTAGATGAAAATTTATAATTTTCTACCTAACATGTCTGATTGTCTACATGAATTTTCTATAGATGTTTTTATGAAATTTATTAGGATGTTTGGAATTTTCCAAGATACCTAGTGTACATTCTTAATGATAATCACATGATCTAGTTGATTTTTCGGAAGGACATCACATTGTCTGAATTACATTTATGGAATAAATTGTATAATCAAGGATGATATGCCCAGAGGATGTTGCATGATTCAGATGACCCATAAAAAGGATATCGCAAGCTAAAGATTGACATCTTTGAAGGGTGTCGCGTGATCAAAGATGAATTTTTTGGAGGGTGTGACATGATCCAAGCTGACATGTCAGGGTGGCGTCACAACAACTAGGAGACATATCCTGGTGTCATCAGAAAACATGGATGAAATGTTTAAATTCCTTTGAAATATTTCACAAGAAAGACGAAATGACTTTATAAGACCTAGGTGGCATGACCAGAGGGTGTCGTGTAATTTCATTGACATTTTAGAGGGATATCTCATGATTCAAATAGAATATAAATGAAGTGTCTCATGACTTCAACGACATGTCTCAGTGTTGTATTATGATCTGGGTAGGTCATTTAAAGTGTATAAGAATTAATATATATGTATTTTCCTAACTATCCAATCTCTTTAGTCTTTATTCCATCCTTTATTTCATATTTATCATAGTTTTTCCCAATGTTATCTTATTTTCTATTTCTTGTGACCTATTCGATATGGGGGACCTCATTCGCCTAATATGAATGACAAACCAGAAGTCCAAATCTATAGAGGTATCACATGAAATTCCTATACATATCATATGATACCTTAAGTAATTCCTAGGGTTTTACTTAGAGGAATACCTTGCGATCACGTGATTGGATGCTCTGACAAGTTTTCTCTTTCCCTCCCTTATAGTAGTCAATTGTGATGTGCATTTGTGGTCAGAAATTTTTTTAATTAGGGGAGATGTATATGCCCTTCCACCCCTTTGATATTCAATATTTCACAAAACCAATCTCATGAGTATGAACTGGGGTCAGTAGAGGTATTATTTCATCGCATTCTACACATGATCCTATCATGGATCATCCATGGTGTCAGTTGATGATAAAAATCAAGATAATGTTCTGCCTTTACCATGTTTATTGGACCTAGGATAATCAAAGGTATTTCTCCTTATCATGTTGAAATGTTATGTAACCTTCATAAGTTTTGGTCGATATGTCAAGGGGACTTCACTAGATTAGGAGACATATTTAAAGGATTTTTTGTGATCAAAGATGAATTGTCTTGGGTTTTTCTAGAGACCAAGGAGGATTATCAAGGGACCATTAATGATATCAGGATGGAATTTCTAATGTAATTTGTGATATCATGAAGGATTTTCAATGGATTCCTCTAATGATCAATGATGATTGATGGGGGAATATTACCATTTTTACATGAAGGTAAACATATCCTCTCTCCTCAAGAATCTCCCAACTTTTTCCTTTTTATTTCCTTCTTATTATTTTAGGATAAGAGATATCACTCATCCATGTGAGTGTTATCAATGGCAATAACCATCCATGTCTATAATGCATCATGTGAAAAATAATGGATCTTGTAGTGATGTACAAGAATTTTTATGTAGAACCTCTCTTCTTATCTATGGATTTGGATGAATAGTTCATGGTTGAATTAATATGTGTGAGACCACTCACATGATGGAATTGAAATTTCATCAAGCTATTATGCAACATTACATACATCTTTCCCAGGGCTTCCTGAGGTCTTGTGAACTGACTATTCTAGTCATGTGAATATAAACAATTGAATAACGTCTCCTATTTATTCAAATTTTCATAAATTATTTTACAATGGTTTTTGAATATTTTTTAGGCACCGATGGGTTGATAAGTCACTTGATCATAATATCTTATCTGTAAGCCTTCAAATGATTGACAGTGATTGTTTGAGTACCTTTATTAGAATAGAAAATCATATAAAGGGGCTCTACATGATCAGTTGAAAACCATGCACTATACATTACCTATTCACATGACCTTTCAAAGGTCATGTGACCACATGTTCCATTAAATGTTTCAAAATCCATGTGAATTAACCAACTTTTCATTATTTTTTTCTAGAGAAAGTATTTCCAATGCCATGGGTGTTTCTTCCCTTATAGAATTCCCAATTCTCATTTGGTGGGATTCAACCCCCCTAAAAGTGATATCTGCAAGGATAAGGTATTGGTTATGAGGAATGTAAATTCCCACCCTAGTCTTTGGGGTTTCCAATAAAAAGTATCTTGGTTGTTTTTTTGTCTTCTAGGTGACCATTAGTATTTTTTAGAATTCCATAAAAATAGGGGATGAGAGTCAACTTATTCATAGGTCACATAAAATATTTATATCTCTTAAAATTATCTTCTATCATGTGATCACTTTACAAGACCTCTCTAAAAGATACTTCCCGCAATGAGTCTCATCATGATATGATTAAAAGACATATCTGTAATAATAATTCATGAGAACTATTTCACAAGATCTATTAGCGAGTCCTTGTTTGCATAATCACTTGTTTGATTCAATCAGAATTTACTCATTCTAATTTCTTGAACCTTGACCCAAGTCCTTAGTAGCATATATAGCTTATGATTTTTTTCATGATCCACTAGTTTGGTCACATGATCACTCAACTTTCGGGGGGTTCAGGTGATCCTATCATGGTTTTATGATTATAAGACTTGTGACATGTCATGTGGTAAAAATGATGACTCATGGGTCATGTGGTGTGTGATATCTCTATAGGTCACGCTTTTTTTGAGGATTGTATTAGGTCATGTGGTTGTGAATCCTTTCATGGTTCATTTGAAACACTTAATGATATTGATGATATTAATCTCTTTTGATCATATTTCTTTGTTATATGATATATATATTTTGTACTATAATATAGATTACTTCCAACACTCAAGTACCTTCAAATGCATCCATCTAGAGGGAAATGATTTCTTTGAATTGTAATGATGACCCTCAATATCATTTAAATTCTAATAATTGGGTTTTGAGTATGATTATCTCATCTAAACATCAATGATATCATTTATCACACCAGCTATCCCTTTATGGATTCAGGTTTTTGAACGATGTTTTTATTACCTCTCAGGACTACAATATTACATATTGTTGGTTGTCATCTTACATCAAATGTATTAAGATGATGATTTATGAAGATAACAATTTTTTCATAGCACAGTACCTTGGTTTTTTATATATGTTGGATAACTCCCCATGTGGTCCACATGGTTGTAATTTTATAACCAGCCTATTGATTAAAACTATTAGAGAATAATTTTCTATTACATGAATTATCTGAAAAGTGAATGGGTCTCAAAATATAACCTTTGTCTTGGTGGAAATTTATATGATGAATGGGCATGGTCATTTTGTGTTAGGTAATGTTTCTTATAATTTTTCCCTCATCTACACACAATCCACCTTTATGAGGCTATATGGGTTTCTAGGTTCATTTTCCATCATCAGTCAAATATTATAAGATAATAGTTTTCCATTGGTTCCCAAGAACAAATTCATTCCATCTATACCACTGTAAAGTAGGAATTGGACTTTGGTATATCTATCAACTGGTCAGGATACCCCCTTTTGAAGATTTATAATGAGTTCCTTCCTTACATAAATTTCTATGATGACCCCACACAAAATCAAAATTTTTAAAGGGACATACTAAATATTATGAAATAAAAGTTATTAATGGAGATGAATATGTTATCACTCATCTCTATTAAGTATTGGATCAATATTTTTCTTTATCATAGAAGAGTTTGGTTGACTATCATATGATCACACATGTTCTCTTCTCGGTAGGTTCATGATAGTATGTACTCATATTGGGTAATCTTGGAAGTCAGTGAGTATACTATATGGGGATATAGAATGAAAGAAAACACATCCACAGTCCTTAGACCAATGAGCTTCATGGAAATTATATTGAATGAGTGTCATTTCTCAGTTGGGGATGCATGTTTTGGAATCTTATTTGGCACAAAGAGGATGAAAACTCGATTAGTGTAGTGGAAACCTCTTAATCTAATTGTATCAACTCTTGAACACATCAACCATCTTTTGGGCCATATAAAATATGTAAACATCCCCTATAGGATCAGTGTTCCATTAAATATTATATTTGGAATTATAGGGTATTATTTCCACTGCTAAAAATACCAAACACTATTATGATCCTGATACCTAATTCTGCACCAAGCTGCTGAGCATCTCCAGGTTTGAGGCAATGACATTATTAACCCATGAGGTCACTGAAATGATGATTCAATCTTATTGTTTCAATTTGATGCATTATTTTTCACCAATTTTTCAACTACTTGATAATGGTGGTTGATATCTTGATGAATGTTCATACAAGATCTCACATTGGGATAGGGTTCTCACTAAAAGGATGGTTGAGTAGATTATTTCTATGTTGTATACACCATACTAGTTCACTCTCTAATTTTACTGAATCCTAAGGGTTTCTCACCTCGCCTAAACTAGAATGTAGTTGGAACAACATTCAAGGATTATTCACCAATTTTATCTTATATTTGAACGTGAGGATACTAACTCTTATATTATCTTTTCACCTATTGGTGGCCCTATCATTATATCTTTCTATTATGAAACTCAAAATTGGGTGGAAACCAACCCATTTGTTATTCTAAAATGGCGAGTTCATCAATTTTATTGACCATGTGCTTCACCAACCCCTTTTCTATAGCAGTATTGGATATGGATCAAGATTATAGTGAGTCTTCTTGGAAGTATCCTCAACCTAGTGATGACCATCCCATTAGTGGGGTATAATTTTTCATGAAATCTAGTCTTTAAATATTAGAAAAGGAAGATGAATATTTTGAGAGAAGAGTATTAGGGGATTCATTTATTTATTCTTCATTAACACAATTGATTTTTCTGACTTATGATGTACCTACTCTAGTAGTTAAATGGAAATAGAGATTACATAATATTATCTAGTATAATATTGACACCTTAATCACTGAGACATCACTGGAAACATTTCTTAACCAATAATAATGTCTTAACTAGATCATTAATTATTTGGGGGTGGGTATCTCTAATAACAAGATTTTGTATGAAATTATGTCACAAATATTTATAACTTATCAGTAGTTTTATAATAGTGAGAGTATATTACAATATTTTGATGATGGGACTCCCCTAGATAAGCTAATGTGGGAATATTCAGAGGCATTGTAATAAGTTCATCATATAATATCTAATCTATATACCCAAATAGATTTCGTAACTGCACTGATATCAATACATGAGGAGATCACTACTCACTCAAATTTAGAGCTTTCATCATTTTCGTCCTCATTAGAAACTACTTATAATAGAGTTAAGGATCTCTCTACTCTTATCAAAACCCTTCTCCACCAGGAAGTCATATAATAAGCACAGTGAGACATGATTTGGTACTCAATCAACCCTTTTCATTAGAAATACACAAACATGAAAAATTCTTCCAATCAAATATTACTACAGTTTGATAACCAACATTTTTGTTTTTTTTTTGAAATTCCTAGAGAGCCTCTGAAATTTTTAGATTCCTCATTCTATATGAAATCAATTATTAGATCTTCTAATCTCTATATATCAGTGTCCGTTTTTATTTTATCCATCAGGTTCATGAAATTTAATTTTCGTAATGTCATATAGATCATGAACGGTATCCATCATTTTCATAATATCAAGTTAACATAACCTCCTCAGTTTGAATACCAATATCACAATGGATTTTTCTTGAGAAATTCTCATGAATTTCCACTAACAAGACATTTCATAATGATGTATCATCCACAGTTACATAGAGACCATATTATTCACAAAATGATTGTTTAGGTAAAATGTATGTCTAAGTGGTGGAATGTTTTATCTTTGTCTGAATTCAGCGGGCTTAGCAATCCTAGATTGATTTTTAATATGGCAATATATTTTGCCTCAAAAAATTTATATCTCTTTATTTAGGTTTCCATTAATTTTTATTAATCTTTATATTAGTGAACACTTATAGGGTGTGTAATTATCTTTTGTGATTAGGCATCCCTATTACGGGTTTTCAAGCTGTCAATTTTTATGCCCTTATTTATAAATTCTCATAGTTTCCTAGATCACACAATGTGTATGTTCAATGAGTAGAGACGTGAATTTTTCCCAGGATGCTAATTTTGTGTTTTTAACCTATAATTAATTTGTTCTCTTTATGTTGGCTATTTCAAGGTTATGAATACTAGACTGGTACAATGTTGTAGTCTTAGGGACTTAAAGATAAAACCATTGGATTCTAGTAGTTTATATTCCCCTAGATCAATTTATTACTGTATTTTAATGAATTTTGAATTATAATTTTTTTTAGTTTAAGTTAATTTGGATTGAACCATTTATTGTTATAGATTATATTCTTCTAGTTCAAACCACCTATTTCTATAGTTTTAGGTTTTCTATATCAGTCCATCGGTTGTAGTAGTTTAGGGCCTTTTATCTCTATCCTTGTGTTATTATATATTATGGACTTTTAGATTAAACCATATATTTTGGTAGTTTAAGGTATTATATCATGGATCTTATATTATTTTATTTTATGTTATTTTATCATGGACCTTATATTTATCTAGTTTAAGGCAATTTGGATTGGACCCTATATTACTGTAAAGGATGAGTATTCAAGAAGGGTTCAAGAAAACTACATCGTTAATGGGATTTATAATAACAATTATCCATAAAGGGTTCTAGAACCATTAATTCTCAATCATTTTTCTAAATAATTAATTCTAATAAAGGGTTTAATAACCCTATGTTCTTGTCAAAATCATGGGGGGTGAATATCCTTAATGAGTTGGGACACCTTGTGTAATTAATATAAATGGATGTGGTGGATGGTGAGTGATTAGGGAAACCGAGTCCACACTGATAGTTTGAATATGGATTAAGTAATTCATAACTCAAAAGTTTGAACTGATGAATATGGAATGGGGTGAATATACCATGGATGACCCATAACACCATAAGGTGTCTCTTCCTACTATTGTGTCCATAGGGATCACAAGGATCAGAGGTCATTAGTTGAAAGTAGGATATGTATATAGTTGGGCGGTAAGAATCCATTATACATGAACCCATGGGGAATAAATTCATTGTAAATAAAAGAGGATCAAGAACCTTTTCTCGGGGCCATGATAGATTTATGAATAATCAAACATCTGTGTGATGAAGCTCGATATGGATTGAAATCTATCCAACATGGGTTTTAGCACCAGAGGGATGATTAAATTTTCATTGGTAGGATATGTCCCTACACAATGGGGTCTTGATTCATGTGTTTTGGGCCATAAAATAATTATGAATTGAGTGTTAGAATCAATATTTTCCAATAGGTAAAATACAAGGTGAAGTAATAATGAGGATATTGAATCCACTTGAATAGTTTGGTTATGGGGATCATAAATCATGGTCTAGGAATATATATGTAAATTGGAAGTCAAAAAATGTGGGTATACATCAACCAATGGAAATTACATGATCCTATAAGGTTCCATTAGGTAAAGACAATAACTCCTAGGTTTAAGGGGACCTTTCAAGGACTCGAGGGTATGATTAGAGGAGTTAGTACATATTATTGATTTTTTTGGGAATGTTTCATGATAGAATAATCTCAAGGTACATGGGGTTTTAATAAAAGAATATCAACTCAAGTAACTAGTTTTTTCATCTCAAACATCAAAGGAACAGAGGTGGTTTTTTAAGAGTGTAATATTAAAGAAGGGTTTGAGCACCCTAAAAGTTGTGTCACTTCCTAATGAAAATATATTAGGATAGAGAGATTTGAAAAATCATTACCCTAAATTTTTCATGTACCAAGGGTTTTACTGAGAATGTCTTGAATTTTACTTGAGACACAAATTGGGTCATATGAAAGTTATTCCTCATTCATTTATGCACTGACTTTTGCATAAATTCTTGGAGATAAAGAGTTTAATGAGTTGAGAATTGAATTTTTTGAAGGCCTTCTTTTGTGGGTTTTCAACTTGACAAGTTTTATGTATCCTTTACTATTACAATTAGGTATCTCTTTTTCGAACTATGAATGGATAAATTTTAAGGTTATAGAACATTGACCATAGTGTATGCAGTTTATGATCATGACACACATGGACCTTGTATAAGGGGAATGTTACAGGGAACCTAACTAGGATTCCCCACCACAAGAGTACTTAAATATACATATTACATAGAGAAGATAATTTTTTAATCATGGTATTAGTTTCTTAGGTGTTGAGTAATGAAATGAGAGAATCATACAATGGATGTCCCAGAACAGCTTTATGTGTTGAGTTCAGCTATGGTGATGCCAGGCTTACAAAGATCAGCATGCCCTTGTTGTAGGGTCATGATGTATCTGGTCGGTAGGTTTATGACCCTATGAATTTGTTGAATGGTAATGAAATAGATATTTTTTAATTTATAAGGTATATTAAAGGTTTTAAGCAACTCATGGTGCTTAATAAATAAAGTGTGATTTATGGGATGAGGGTCGTAAAAGATGACAGAAGCACCTCATGCATTGGATGAATGGGGTCAGTCACTTATATCCCTTTGATAAGGGATGATGGTGGTAGATTAACTACATGTTTTATCCAATTATAGTGGGGATTTATATGGAGGTCACATTAAATTCATGCGATAATGGGGTTTTACTTGCTGTTTAATGTCATTTGGTAAGGTCATTTGTTATATAGTTTACCATCATGTAGTAATGACATATGTGGAAAGTAACTATTTATTCTATTTAGTTTAAAGTGTTTATAATAGTAAAGGTTTCCTCATCTGAAATATTTCCTAGAAAAATTAGCCAAAACAACTTTCGAAGTCCCCTAATCTTACATGATCTGTTCTCAATGTGAGAAACAATGGGAAAATGGTAAATCATTAATGCCGCATATGAGTGGTTCTCAAATAGATCACTGCATTGGTCATAACCATATGTAGTTGGGGGAACATTCATATCATTTTATATGCTATGGGTAAACTAGAGATTGAATATTCTAATGTCATTATGTATCCTATTATGATAAGAATAAATACATGTGTTTTTCTTGAATGAATGTTCTTTACACAAGTCTGACTTATACACAAATATGAGGGACATTTGTCTCCTAGATAGACCTAAAAATCGATGAATTTTGATTCACATTGTATCCATATTAATAATAATCAATACACACATAGTGTTTAATAGGAAACTCTCTACATAGGTCCATCCCATACATAGAGGGAAGAATTATTACCATTCATATTTGTATTTGAGGCTGGTATTAAAAATATGGTCATCACTATATATTCTACGATTATAGGAATCAAGCCTCATATTTTTCTTGAGTAACCATCAAATTTAACATCATGTAGAAAGGATGTAGGTTACCTGATGTAAAAATGGTATATTTCAACTAGAACTAATACTAGAGATATGTGCATCCCTATATATCCTATTAAGATGGGAATTAAGCCCCACATAGTTCTGGAATGAAAAACTCCATGCCCAGGTCTAACTCATTCATGGTGGGGGAGTTATTTCTATTAATTATTGTATATGGGTGTAGTATTAGAGATATTAGTTTTAATATCTATCCTATTGTAATTGAAATTAATTCACATGTAGTTATTGAGCAAAGGTGTGGTGGGAGTCCCACCCTAGGGGTAATGGTCTTCTTGAGAGAGGTCCATGATAATGCATGGTTTTGTATCTTGTAAGATACATCATGTGTGTGGTTTAATGTCATGTGGTGAGGAATCATGGTGTTATTTTTATCTAGATTCACAAAAGAAACATATTAACCCTATGATTATTAGAGAAATATCAATTATTATGGGAATCCCTTACCAAAATTCCTAATCTCATGTGAGCTATGCTCAATGCGAGAAACATGGAATGGAAAGTGTTATTCCCACCAAACAGAGGAAATTAGAATAAAGGACATGGTAATTTATTACCATATGGTGGATAATACATGCAATAGGATCTATGAATCCCTATATATCTCATTGGGATGAGAATTTAGCTGTAATTATCTATGGAAAACCATGAAATTTAGTTTCATTAATAAAGGACATCATCCCTAAAATTTAATGTCATGTAGTAATAATGAATTTCACTCAATGAGAGAGAATAGAAAATTTTAAGTTGTGCCGAAGAATGAAATTATGGGTGTCACTACATATCATGTGACAATAGAAACAATTACAAAAGTTATTATGGGAAACCATATAGTTTAATTTCATGCATTGAGGATATTAGTTGTGATGATTAATTTCTTGTGGTAAGAATGAGGGCCATACATCATGGAAAATATGTTTTGAAAAATGTCTCATAATATTATGTCTTGTGACTAGGAAGGATACAATATAAATGTACACATTTTGGGGTATATGTGTAATAATGTATCCCGTGATGACAAGAATCAATACATGTGGTGTTCTTGGATAATGAATTCCCTGTGTGGTAATGACTCACTCACAGGGGCATGAGGAATTTCATTTCTCATGTTTATAGATCTATCTTATGTGTGATGAATAATTGGTGATATAATAATTATATTTTGGATTAATTTCATTCAGTGAATATATATCCCATGTATTTTAATGTCAAATCGTGAGGATGTGAGACATTGTTCAGTCTAACGACTTATAGACAGGACCACTTCCTTACTTTTTAATGTCATGTGGTGGGCATGCATTTGTTATTTTAATGTCATGTGACCAAAATGAGAGACTCTGGTTGGTATCTATTCAAATTATTCCTTATAAAACTGCACATTAATATGGGTGTGACATGTTTCACACCCATTATTCCAAGTGAGTAAGCTCCATTGTAATATATATTATATATTATATAATTCCCATCCCATTTTTGTTATAGATTAAGAGTGTTTTCACCTAGTACCATTTGGGTTCCAAGAGAAAATACCAATTCTCTCTGAAGTAGTGAGTTGAGGAAAACCTTTTTATTCAAGGCTCGGGCGATCCAATTCTGTTGGACTTTATGTTTTTTCAATCTATGAAACCTTTCATCTTCATGAATATCTAATTATTCCTAAATATTTTGATTTACCAAGATCCGAGATTTTTCTACATGTATATTTTTGAAAGTAGGGAAAATAGAATCATATGGGAAACACTACCTCCGTTATTTAATATAATGAAAATATATTTTCTTTTGTATTATTGCACATGGTTGTATGGTAGGACTATAAATCATTGAGGAGATTGTCTAGATGGGAATTAATATTCTTATACACCACCCTCTAGAGTATATTTGATATAGTATTATTTTAGGCCTCTATATTTTTCATTTCCTACTTCCTGATAGCAGAATGAGTGAATCTTCTTGGTAGCTATTCAAAGTATTCATTATGAAACCTCACTTTAGTTGGGGTGTGACATGTTTCCCATCAATATTTTCTGGTGAGTAAACTCCATTTGGATAGAAATTATATATTTTGTAATACCCTTCCCATTTGGACTATATATTAATAGTATTTTTTTCCTAGTACCATTGGGATTTTAAGAATAAATACATATTCTCCATTAAATAACATTTGAAGAAAACCTTTTTATTTAGATTCTAATGTGATCAAAGTCTGATATACATCAATTTTGTGTAATTTATGAAACCTTCTCTCATCAAGCCTCTCTAATTCTACATACCTCTTTTTTCATTCTCATCATCTGAGTATTGTCCACATATAGATATTTTAAACAAGTGAAAATATAATTCTAGGGGTAAAACTGCCCCAGTTCCATAATCTAATGAATGTTGATTTGTTTGGGTTATAGTGTTTGTGGTGGTATGGTGGGATCATAAAGCATAATAGATCTTTTCTGGTTAAGAATTCATATTTTTATTCACCATCTTCTAGATTATATTTAATAAGGTCTTATTGAAGACTACATTTTCTATTTGATGTTGCATGATTAAAGGATAAGTGATTTGACTCTTTGTTTTACTCCTGGTATGGCTTCTTAAAATCCATAGTATAGAGACCCTATCCATTTACAAGTATTATTAAATTATTTTAATCATAATAAAAAACAAGGATCGAATATTATATTATCTTTGTAGGATTAGGTTCATAATTAGAAAACATGATACTAAAATTAAGAACATATTTTATTTAATATTCATAATGGGCTTCTATCTCCAATTGTTCTCTTATATCTATATAGGATAACCTAGGTAATACATATACAAAATTAATGAACTAAATATCCTAGTAATGGAATAAACATAGAAATGAAACATTGAACATGAGTTAGAAATGCATAACAAGATATCATAAAAGTCATGTATCGTGTTTAAACATATGGAATAATTATAGATAAGACAAGGTATCGTATGATCATGAAAATATTGAAATGTAGAAGAAACATACAACATGGGATACATATTAGTTAATGATAACTACTAATAATATGTCACATTGTGGAAAATGTACCATGATAGATTTGGTTTACTATCTAATCCCATAGTTGTCGTATCATGAGACTAAAATTTACCCAATTAATTGGAGTGCTATCTGAGAACACCCATAAAAACATGTTCATGAATATGTGTTCCTTATAAAGAATAAATCATAAGGAATTAACATAAGGGTTATCCATGAAAGGAATGTGTGTCATACTCATGTTTTCAAGCATAACCAAAGTTCATATAAAGATGACATCCATTAAAGAAAAGATTTTAATAATTATTATACATTAATAATGGAAATGAAATAACATATCATGAATAATGAAGTCCAACTAATGTGAAACTATTTGAAATAGTTACTATATAACTTTAGAATTGTGTTACATAAACGTAGTTTTAATTAAAATAACAAATATTATTTAAAGTGGATAAAGGAATAATTGTTTTCATAAAATAATAAATGATGTAAAATTAAATATAATTATTAATTGTTTGATTTTATATAAATATTTGTGGATTAAAATAATTTATGGTGTGTAAATGAATGTGGGTAAGACAAAATAGATGTTCCATTTAATCATGTTTTTATATTGAGGGAAATTTTAAGGGGAACTTTATAAAAATTGTATTTACCCATAAAATAAAAATTAATTGGGATATATTGATATGTTTCGAACATATAAACACAATTTATGAGATCTGAATAAATATAATTTAGAGATAAATTGATATAAATAGAGATAAAGCATAGACTATGGGAAATATAGAGGTTTAAAGTGATATTTACCTTATGTCTGAATGTGTTCCGCACTTTCACTTAATTTCATAGATAATAAATTTAGATTCATTAATTAGATAATTCATAAAATTTTATACATTTATTTTATTTTTAATATTTTTATTTATTTCATTCACATCCATTTTTATGAGTTATAATCATTAATTTTATGTATTCAGGAGCATTCACTTTCATGGTATCATGATCGGTTCAAAAGTGTATAATTATGAAGGTTCATATGAAATGAGGATGATTATATAAAACATCAATGAGGTTGTATTTATGATCTAAGAAAATTATAAATGTTCCCATATGTCATTTGGTTTTCAGGAATGAATATGATTCATCTGATAAAATGATAATAATAAATGTTTAGCTTGTTTTTGGTTGATTTTCCAATTATCGCTAACTAGTTTCATTTTATTTTTTATTTTTTATATAAATTAGTTCAAAAAACATGTTACAAGTTAGAATATAGTTAATAAAATATTATTTGACCTTAATAATTGTTTTATGATGATCCTTTAAGGTGGTAATGTGAAATAAAAACACATTATCCACTGATACGGTAAACCACCATAATTTGGACAATGTTTTCATTTCGTTAAAAAAGAGGGGATGAGAATGGATGGGAATAGAACATTTTTTCACTAGAAATATAAACAATGAGGTATTTAAATGATTATATTGTCATAATAAATTTATTAATGAATGACGATAGGTTAAGGTGGAATAATAAATGAAATTAAAAGAGATGGTTTGATAAAGGTACATCTTTGATATCACATCCTTAAAAGAACCCCTGAGGAACCTAAAATTGGATATTTTTTAGATAAAATGACATTAGAAATGGGTAAGAAGCTTGAGAATTTAATGTTTAAGAATATTGACAATCTACATGGATTATATTGTGTTAGGATAAGGGATTTTAGGTGTGGTAATTATAAGGGGGGATGGGGTTTTTTTGGAAATTCATTAATAGTTTAAATTATAATAAATTCATTTTTTTCTAAATAACTCCAAATGGACATAGATTTGAACCTAGGATTATACATTTTTGTATCTCATAATCCAATAAAATTTAGACATGTTTTGGATTTATTTAAAACCTGATCATTTGGATTGGACCTAAATTATTCTAATTTAATTTCAATTATGGTAACAAATTATTTTAACGTTACAAGGTTATAATTTTTAATTATATGGTTTAATTGGACCATATATTTCTTATTTTTATAATTTTAGATCATATCATAATTAATATTATTTTTAAACAATTTTTATTATTTCTAAATAATTTAATAAATAATTAATCCCATAAAAAATCATAATTATTAAATTTAAGACTATTTATTAATTTGAAACAAAATAATGAAGAAAACTAGTAAAATTTTAAAAAACTTGTATCTTAATCATTTCATTCTCATCTATAGATTTCTTGGATTAACTTAAATATCAATAATTATATTTATTTTAATATTTTTTCTATTTTTTATTTAAGTTTTTCATTAATTTAATAATTATTTCATCATTGTTACATAAGCATTTAATGTAATAATATATTCGCTAAAAATTAAAAATAAATTAATTATATGTATATAAATATTTTATCTTCAATAATATTACTTATGTTCAAATATATCTCTTAGTTTACACTACATTAAAAATATTCTACTTATAAAAAATAAGAGTGTGAAATTTAGTCACATTCATTGATTTTAATATTACCTATGTCATTTTCTTGGACATGTGTCCAAGAATTGATTAAAAATTGAACATTACGTGCTTAGTATTAATTTTAATTCATCCTATAAGATTTTATAAATTTTTATGATAATTTTAAAGTCCCTGTCATATTATTTTTACCCTCAATGACTATATTTACCCTTAACAGTGTTAACAAAAAATTTACCAAGGTTTCTTTTCATATTGACCAAAAATAAAAGGAGTATATTTAAATAATTTAGAACTTATGACTCAAAATATGAAATTCATTTTTAAATATTGAAAAAATATAATTATATAATTTTAATTAAATTTTATTCGATAAAATGCAATGGAATATTTCTCCTTAAAAATACCCTTTTATGAATAAAATGTTTATCTACTAAATTCATGTACAAAATTAATTTCAATTACTAAAATTATATTATTTATAAAAAACCACTTATAGTTTAAAAATAATCAAAAAGAGAATTTAATTTTTAAATTCATTAAAATAAAAATGCAGTTTTAATTGTAAATCAATACTCTCAATTATTCAATAAAATCCAAAAAAATATAAATTTATCAAAAAAAATATTCCTCATGTAATTTTGAAATGCTGAATATGATTTATATTTTTCTAAATACATTTAATACATTTTAAAAAATTATTTATATTTATTTCCTTATATAGATCAATAAAATCATTTTTATGAAAATATATGTTCGAAGAATAAATATATTTTATAATATGGTTATTTCTATTTATACCTCTTATTTAATGATTTGGTTATTAAAATATATTTAATAGTTTAATATTATATCAATGTCTCTAAAAATTAGTGTTTTTCAGCATTAGCTACCATTGACATTAAATTATTTAGTGATAAATGTTTCATTAATAATTTATCTAGGTTTTACATAACCCCCCCTCCCCCTTATGATATTTCCCCCTTGAAATTTTTTATAACATACTAAGGTTAAAATAGGTGAGGGTAATTACCCTTTATTTCTTCTTCTAGTTCTCATGTAGTCTCTTTTTACTTTTAGTTGATCGGTAGTAATTTAACTATGTTGTTGGTGTTATTATGTAAAATATTGTCTCTAAATTCCAAGATCTTCCCTAGATTCTCCTCATAAGAGATATAATTTTTCCAATATACATCCTATAAATTTATTACATGTGAGGGATCTAGTATATACTTACTTAGAAGGGATACGTGGAATAAATCATGTGCCTGATACAAGGTTGGTGGAAGTTCTAGTTGATATGACACAGCTATGATGGGATCAAGAATCTCAATGGGGTATATGTACTTTGGACTTATTTTTTACTTCATCCCAAATCTTATGATTCTATTCCATGGATATATATATAGGAATACCTTTTCTCCCACCTCAAACTCTATACCCAATTGATGATTGTTGATGTAGATCTTCTATCGAATTTGGGAAGCTTATATATGCATTAATATTTTTTTCACATTTTCTTACAGTTCCTCTATCATTTTGGTCCCATCAGCATGTGTTCTCAAACACAATCCCAGTATGCAGGTATGTACATATTTTCCCACAACGTTATTAATATAGTGATATTTGGATTCTTGAGTTGGAATTATTATTTTAAGATAACGTGACCAGTGGAAGATGTTGATCCCATTCTCCATTAAAGACTGTTGAACATGCTCTCAACATGTAGTAAAATGTTTCAATGGTTTTCTCGAAATTTCCATCATTTTAAGGATGATAGGATATAGTGAAGTTTAGATCTCTATTTAGATAATTTATGAGACTTTTCTAGATCATTGACGTAAATCTCAGATCTCATTTGGATAAAATTGATAATGGTACTCAATGTAGCCTCACAACTTCTATGATTTATATATATTCAATTTGATAATGTGAGAAGTCCTCTTGAATTGAAATACATTGAGTTGTCTTTGTATAGTGATCCATAACAACCCATATATCATTATTTACATTAGATGTCTTCAGAATTCTAGTGACAATGTACATGGTAATTTTTTCCCATTTTCATGTAGGAATGTTTAAGGGTTTCACTATCCCAATATAATTTTACCTTATATCTTTAAATTTATTACATAAAAAAACTTTGATTCATATTTATTGATATCCTTCTTCATATTCCCCCACCAATAGTGTTCTCACAGATCTCGATACATCACTGTGTTACCTATGCTAATAGAGAAGGTAGAGCTGAATGCATCCATAAAAATATATTTATTTATATCCATATTTTATGGTACACAAATTCATGACTCAAATCATACAACTCTATCCTCATCAGTTTTTAATGTTGAGGATTTATCATTTTTGATAGCTTCCAACTTCTTCTGAATTTCCACATTATCACTTTGGGCACTCTTTTCTTATCCCTAAGGGATGGATGTGATATCATTTGATAAAAAATGATGATGTACCTTACCTTATGATTCCTATTTATATCATTTTTACATCTATGAAGATTAAATCCTTCTTAATTCTCATCATTCATAATATTGAAATATGCTTTCTACTTAAATATTCTTCTGTTTTTTTACTTTATTGGGATTGTAGTGTATTGAGTATTCATATTCACTGTTGAGTTATAAACATATTTATTGGTTCATATGATGTTCATTCTATGTTAATATATATTTTGTTCCCTTATGATCAGTATATATCCCACACTTCACCACATATAGATAATTCTTCCATATATTCAATGTAAAGATCACATGCTCCAACTCTAGATCAGGTGTGGGATAATTGTTTTCATAAACATTCATCTTCCTTGAGGTGTATGATATCACTTTATAATTTTTCATCATTACATATTCAAATACCTTCATAAATGAATCAATGTATACCACAACGAGTTCTCCACTTGTTGGTAGTGTGAGTACTCATGTAGTGATAAACCACTTTTTCAAATCACTGAATCATTCTTCACATTCAGTAGTCCATACAAACATTACTCCCATCAAATTCATCTTGGTTTGTGGGTTTTAAAAACATGTTATATTCTTCAAAAATCATTAGTAATAACCTGATACACTATGAATACTACTAATATATTTTATAGGTGTTTCTCCAGTCCAATGTTCAATAAAAGTTTTCTTATAAGGGTTCACATGTATTCTTTTTTTTTGTGATAACATGTCCCAAGAATGATACTCCATCCAGAACTCATATTTTTTGTACATTTCATATATTTTCTCCCTTAAAAAATTCTTTAGGATATTATTCATATTCTCTTTGTGTTCCTCTTTTATCTTGGAGTATATCATAATATCATTTATAATTACTATCCCAAATTTATCGATGTAATATATAAAGAATATATTCATTATATCCATGCAAATCTCTATAGAATAGTCTAAAATGAATTACTATGAATTCATAGTGTCTTTTCCTTGTTTGAAGTTAGTATTGGAAATATCTTCCTTCTACTCCTTTAGTTAGTTACATCTTGACGTGAGGTACACCTTAGAGAAGTACTCTTCCCCATGTAGTTGAAAAAAAATTCATCTATCTGTGGAAGAGGATACATATTCTTTATCATGATTTTTTAAATTACATTAATCAATGTAGAGGTTCATTTATCCATAGTTAGTTATGAAAATTTGGACTTAAGAACCCCACTATGAAGCACTCTACTATATAAAACCATTTTCCATATTCACTTGTTATTTCTTATTATATTCATCAAAATCAATGGTGGATATAAATTAAAGGGCCTTTGATATTTGTAGATATCTAAGTATAATATCAATCCATAACCCAACCTATCAGTCAGACGGAATACCAAAACATTATTCAAGGAACACCTCAGTGTAGTCCCTCATAATGGGCATGTATTCAAGCATGATCTTATCAATTTTCTGAATAATTTGATCTAGATATGTTTTCTCATAGGGAAATAATACCAAAAAATTATTTGATAACTCTAATGGTGATTAATTATACTTATTACACTTGCACATAAATGGGGTATTCCTCAGGATTTGAAGAGTGATCTCACTTTCTCAGCAGTCCATGATTTCTTAGCATACAGATAGCCAATCCATGCCTAGTATAGAATAAAACTCCACCAAAATAAGTAAAACTAATTTTTCTAGGAGTTTTATTCCATAAACATTGGTCATGTAAGAGTAATATATTTAATATTCAATAATTTCCTCACAAACTATTCCCATAGATAACTCATCTTTTATATTTTGTGGTGGTGTTTGAATTGTTCTAATAATCATTCAAGATAAAAAATAATTCCTATAATGAGAATCAAATAGTTCATTTGATATTATTGAATGAATAACCAACACACCTATCACCACAAAATTGTGGGGATGAACCTTATTATATAGTGTTTTCATAATCCCTTTCTTACTGCCTTGGAGGTTGTTATCGTTAATTATATCCAACAACCCTTGGATTAGGGAATTTGGTCATATAGTGCATGTGTCCCTTGGAGTTAAAGCACTGAAAAACAAGCATATTATTTATATGAACCTTATTTTCAGCTTACTCATTAGTGAGTTTCTTCATTTCATGTTGAAATTTATTAGATTGGTTTCCCACTTTTCCATACATGAAGCATCTTCTGGTTCCCCTTAGGCTGTTTTCATGGTACTTTTTCTCACATTTTTTATAAGTGGGATGCTAGGTTTTTTCCCTCCACAGTATATTTTTGTTTTACTTAATGATGATAATTCCATATTATGTTTCTTGTCTCTAGTATCATGAGACAACTGAGAGTCACCAATCTACATCTCAACTTTAAGGGCACAACAAAAAATTTCTTCATACCTATAAAAGTATCAAATCTCTAATGCTTTTGGAAGACATAGCATTAATCTACTAAAAATTATCCCACATTAATTTCAAGGCTCTTGAAATATCTAGAATAAAAACATTCAACCCTTATGAATTTTTCCTCATGTTATTCTATAGACTCATTTTCTTTTTGATTTAGTCTAAGGAACATTATCTCTATCTTAAGATACATAGTTTTGGGAAAATAAATATTAAAAAAAAACGTGAATTTTACCCATTCAATAGAATCTGTTTCCTCCATAGGCTTCATTTTTTTATCAATGTCCACCACTAATAAGGTTCCACATAATAATGATAGACCACCATCATAACTTTTATTTTTATGAGCATTTAAGATAAAATAATATCATTTCAATGGAGTTAATGTTTTGTTCCCTAAGAAGGAGATTATAATATCCACTAAATATAAGAGGCCTTTGTAGAATAAATAATTATACAAAAAATTGATCTCTCTTATAATAAGGATATAATTACACATGATTCATGTTATTATTCTTAACTGTATCTAGATCATCTAGTATTGTCATTATTTTCGGATCTACTATTCTTGTTAGTCTAGTAATCTCATTAGGGGAATTATTGTATTTACTGTCAAATTGGTTGTTTGCAAGGGTTATCCTATTTCTAGCCACTAACTAAAAAAACTAAATATTGAGGGGATTAAATACTTGGAAAATTAGGATATAAAACTAAAACATTGATCATATATGGATGAACATATAAATGAATATTGTATCCTAACTTTTGATTCCCTAAGTTTTAATATATTCTATCGATGGTGACATAATTACTAATAGAGTTCTCAATAAATATTTCTGGTCCAAATACTAAGATATAACTAGACAGTTATCTGATAAAAACTATCATTACCCTATATTTTTATTCATATTACTACATGATTTTAATCATTATAAAATTCATGGATCGAATAGTCTAGTATATTTGGAGAACTAGGTACATTATTAGAAAACACTAAACTAAAATTAATAATGTATTATAATTACTCATTATAATGGGATTTTAACTCCCATTGAGCTCTAATATATATATAGGATAACCTAGGGAATAAAACGACAAAAGGAATGAGCTAACAATTCCAGTAAGGGATTAAATATGGAAATGAAACATAGAACGTGATCTATAAATTTCTAATATGATAACATAAAAAAAGAAAAGGATATTGTATGAAAATATGGAATAATGACATATAGAACATGGAATCATATGATCATAGTGATATTGGGATATGAAAGCAACGTAAAACATGAAATAAACATCTGTCGAGCATAACTACAAAGACTATATCACATGGTGGAACAAGTCCCCTAATGAATTTCTATTACTACATAATCCCATAAATGATTTCTCATGAAACTAAATATTACCAAATGCATTAGATCATTATCATGGAGAACCCATAATAAAAATTTCATGCATAAGTGTAAGAAATTGATTTTTCACTAAGGTATAGATCCTTTTAAATTTAGTCTAATTATTTATTTTGTACCTATTATGGATGCTAAATGAGTTCACAAAGGTTTTTATGTTTTACAGAGATTGTTTAGAGCTGAAAACCCCATATTTTGGAGAAAATAGGTAGGATATATGGTTAGTAGAAATTGTTTGGGGCAGGCGACATGGTTACATATTACCATGCAAGGATGGACGGTGGGCTGGAGTAAGGTGCACAGTTTTCCATAACTATGTTCTTGGGGATTCAAGACCATGAAAAAAAACATCAAAAATATTGTAGAGTTTTTTTGTATTCATGGCACATGGTTTCCCTAATAGTGTATCCTAACCATGCATAGTGAACCTCCCTAAAGTTGATTGTGCACGTTTGTCATAGGTTTTGAAATGTCGTGCACCCAAACCATGTGATACCCATTTTTGGGAAAAAAATAAAATATTTCCCTTAAATGAAATGTTTTCTTCACCCCTCAACCTTAGTTACTTTCCAAAAAATAGAACCTTTACCTATACCTCTTTTGGATCTCTTAATCCCTTTTTCATATAATGTGAACATAGGCTTTGATCCGATGTCCGATTCAATATTCATTAATCACATTGGATATATATCAGTAAGATCTCGAATCCATTTTAGTTATTCAAAATTATTATTTCTGTCGATGATGTTATTTTGATGTGTTATCATATACCCTATTTTTTTTGTGTTGACCCATTATTCAAATATAATTTAGTCATGGACATACTATAGGTTGTTACTGGGGGAGGAGACTCACATGAGAACAAGGTTGCAGGTCTATAATTCATCCCTCAAGATTCTTCATTTTATAAATTTTCATGCACGTGCACCGATTCAGTCCTGATTTATTAAATTCATATGTATTGATTATAGTAATTAGAAAAATATTCTATAACTATCATTAAAAATTTTATCAATCGTTGTAGGTTATGACATCAATGATGACCACTCCAAGTATGGTTATTTTCATTTCAGTTCTTTTTGTGGTTTGACATGTTTGTCTGCACCACAGTTCATGTGTACATTAGCTTGACCATGTTAATGGTAATCCTACCTCATTTAAAATACTAATTAATTGGTTATGAATATCCCTTGATTATGATAGTTCCACTTGAACTTATAAGGTAGGTTTTATACTCAATTGATAAATGTTTACATGGTTAAATTAGTATGTATACCATGTATATGACATGACCAAATAGAATGTATTTAAATGTAATTGAATGGATTGGTTGAATGTCTAGAGCACGAATACCCATGTTTAATGGAAGGTATTAAATTGATACTTATTAAATTATTATGACATATATGGCATAATAAATGGTTTCATTCCTAATTATCCTTATCACACTAAGAAAAGGCAAGGGTTTATCCAAATAAACTTATTAAACAACATGATTATCATGTGGCCTAAATAATTAAATGAATCAATTTTAAGATTCCTTGTATATGGACCCTGACATTACAATAGGATATTTTATACATGAGTTAGCCCGTGAATTCCTACGTAATGCCTTGAGCACTCATGGACACCATTTTGATTTAACTATTTTACTTTCTTAGGTTGAATCCGACCATGTAACCTGATCATCTTCAATGTTTTTATGCCTTGTATGACACTATATGATCCTTTATTTATCATTTATTGGTTTACATTGATACACTCCTTGGATCTAGCAGGATTTATATAGAAATGAGGAACCTTTGATACAGAATTGGTCCTAGTCACTATATATCTCATTTTACCTTTGATGATTCCTTGGATTCAGTTAGATTCATTATTTTGGGATTCCTTGGATGACACACCTTGAATTACACTATATATCAATGATATAGTTATTACCAAAGTTGGATCAACCCTTGATGTCAAGGATTCCTTGGTCATCACCATGAAACCTCTTTTTCATTAACATTATAGGATTCCTTTCTATTACTTGGATCCTTTACTATTATCATTCCAAGATGTCAGTGCTCGTAATACCTAACCTAAATAAATTATATAAACTATAAATAATTAATTAATAAACATGTTTCATATTCACACAACAACTGAGGGATAAAGTAGGCACATGGGTATTTACATTAATGAATTTATTTACTATGTTATATGCATTCCTTCAGAATATTTTAGTTTATATTATATAGAAAGGATTTTACAAACACTATAAGTGTTGGAATATTGATATTAATATAACACCCTACCATTTCTTCAATTTTCACCACAGAAGATTATATATATGCAGGTGTTTTGAAAATGTTAAACATACTGTTTCAGACACATGGTTTATTCTTTTTTAGGATAGATATAGTAGAATATGACTTATATGGAGCTTCAGGTGTTTGGGATAGTTTTTTGAATACTTTTTTCTAATTTTATACAACAATTATTGTTGTCTACATTGTATCCATGTTTTCTAGTTTCATAAATACATGACATATATCATGAATATCACATTTTTTATATTTGAAACATTTGTTTAACAATTTTCATTCTCATTATACTCTTCTATCATTTTACTTATATATATTCCTATATTTACATGTTATTATATTTATTATTGAATATAAAATATATTAATGAGAGAATAATCTCCCCATAAACACACCCTAGGGCTTCTATTCTAGTTGGAATCCTCTGATATTTAGGGAGATGCACTTAAATCCATGTATCCAACCAGTCTTGGGACACCATTGAGTGGAACCTTGGTTAAGGATATCTAAAATTAGTATCATATTGATTCCATGCATTCTTTACTATTTGGAGACAATATATGGGATATTATGAATTCTTTTGGAATTGGTTATAATTCTTTCTTGGGTGTAGTTAACCCTTGTCTGTGGTAAATACCAAGTATCCTGAATTTTTATTTGTCTTCTCCTTTTTCCTATTATAGTTGATATCATTTCACTATTGAGTGATGCACATGTTGTGTGATGGTTTTTATATATATTCTGATTAGGGATTTTATTTCATTCTTAGCCTGATGATATAAGGTAAATGTAAATTTTTTACATTCATCATATTAGGCACATAGAATTTTCATGTCAAGTATATTTCCATGAAATATAGGTGCATTTAATTTATTATATCCACCTGCATATCCAGTGATTATTGAGTGATATTGTGGTATTTATACTATGCATGTGATATTCTTCACTAAAATTGAGTGATTACTAGTATCAATTCACGAGGTTCATGGAAACTCATGGGTTGGAATGGGTAGTTTAAGAACTCGATCCATTAAATTAAAATTAAATGGGTGTTTATTTCATTGAAAAGGTGTATGGTACCCTATTACATGGGAATGATGATCCATTTTAAATAAATATTAATATATTAAAATATGTAAATGAAATCATAAAAAGTGAAACTTGATTTATAAAATAAAATGGATTCCTATAAATAATGATGTGAGGTATAGTTAAAAAGTCATATATTGGGACCCTTGTAATATAAATAAGAATACTTATCAATACATGGCCTTCTCAGTGGGTAGTATACCATGTGTATTAGGTAATTTCCATTCATTTTTATTATGTTATTCAAACCTATCTGCGTAAATATTTTTTGAGGAATGTTCTTTGAATTTTTAGACTAATGGTACCATGATGTCCACGATGCATGCACCAGTAGGGTGGCAACAATCATGCTCTAGATATGTTGGGACCTAAATCGCCATTCTTACCATTAGGAGTAACACGTGATATAGTATCTTTTATAATTGATCTGGGTACAGATTCTCAACTTCTAAATATTTTCTTATGTCTGATTTAGCCCATTAAAGGATCTCCCCAACGTGCACTTATAATGGCTGATCTAACACATGAGTTCCATCATCAGCATCCTCTAAACATCTTGGGGGATGGTGTTCTTATGGCTACTGAGTCTTATCTAGGGGACACCTTATCTATATATGAGAATATGTAGATTTTTCCAGAGTGAATGATCATTCATGCTTCTCCCATTTTGTGGGATTCTACGAAGAACTGGTGGGATACAATTACCTAGGCTCGTTTCCATGCATGTATGGTACAGGAAAATATTCACACTTCTATCTGTGACCACTTCTTTCCTTATATTCTGAGTGCTGACTGATCTAGAGAGTTCAGGCATCTAGATAAGGGTTTTGTTTTAGTTATGGATTTTACATCATGTTTCACTATGTTACATAATTTTTCACCACTTTTGGTGGATGATGAAATTTTACATTATAGACTCTTTAGTTATGGTATTTATTATGCCATCCATATTCATGTGAATGTATTTCACCTACCTACCTTCTTTGAGATAGTTAATTAGGATCTTATCAATGAGAACAGACTAAGGGAAGATGACAGTACCGGTCACATAGGATTTGTGTTGCATACTACTAGTAGTTCATATAGTAGAAGAAAGTGATCCCTCTAGGTATCTCATCAAGGTAGTGAAAACAAGTGTAACTGTATTGTTATCTCTATGGTTTGACATTAGTTTGGAAAACAATGGAATTTGAAGCCACATTGTGATAAAGACCCTGTGGAGTGTTGGTCTTGCAGCCATATGAGGAATATTAAGTGATTTCTTCATACATTTCCATCATCGTCTAGGGTAAGAGGTTATGCACCATCTATACCTTAATGGGTAGGATTTTTACACCTTGTCTGGCAGGGATTTGGAGTATCACTAGAAAGACAAGACAAAGAAGTCGTGAATGAGGATTATAGATTTTATATTATCAGTATAACCAGCAGAGTTTTCTTGATCATGGTTTTCCATCTGTAGCACATGGTCAAGGATCATGTCTATTTCTTGCATTACAGCTAATACCCGAGGATCAGGCTACAGGACCTTCTACAATATGAGGTCCAATTCTAGTAGTCTCCACTATAATTTTTATCATTGTTTTATGAAGTGATTCACACTTCGTCATATATTTATATATCATGGAATGTCTTGGGATGTAAATAACGTATTATTGTGGTGTAATGACCATAGATACACTGTTGGGAGTACAGTCAGAGGTAATAATCCAATGCAGAGACTTTCTCCTTGAGGTAGGCAGTTACCCATTCTCATAGGACATCTTCTTACTCGGGGTGATTGGATTTATTTTCATTCTAAGGATATATTGGTTAGTCCTATAACACGCCTTTGGAGACTTATATAATTGTAGGGTGTCATTAAACTCACTAAATGGTAGAAGTTATTGACAATATGATGCGTTGGATTTCTAGGATAGTTGATCTAGAAAAGAGATTCATGGTCTGGGTAGACTGCCCGTCCTGATTGCTAATATCTTCATAGAGGATCAGGTTTTATATCTGATTGAATTCCCTCTGGTATTATATCATTCTAGAGAAAGCATTCTTGATTATGTTTCTTGATTACATTATAAGAGATTGGTATAGTCTATTATTGATCTCATTAATGGAGTATCTCTAGGGTCTATTCCTCCATATAGTATGACACCTACTATGCTCTGTGAGATCAATATATGGTAATAGGATCTAGATTCAAAAAATTTTATACGTCCTAACACTTTCTATTAGGGTTCACCGATGTTTTCCCCCATGAAGGCTGATGAGACCCTACATCTATGAATGGATTGCAAATGGTAAAACCATATTTTGGTTAAGAACTGACCTGTATTTCCTTGAATATATGATATATTTCAATAGATATTATGATTTAGGGTGTTTTCAATGATGTAAATGAGATCATTCTATCATCAGATGTGATTGAGGCTATTAGACATACCTCATATAGATTTCTATTTTATGTAAGGTATGTATCAGTATCTTATTAGGTCATTTTTTCTCATGAATGTGCCCACCATTTTCATAGATCTAATTAATATTATTTTTTATCCCTATTATGAATATGTTTTCTTGGTATTTTTGATTGAATGCTGGTGTACTCTCACACTCACATTGCCTATGCTAAGCACCTTAAGACTGTTTTTGTGCACACTGAGAGAAAATCATCTTTACTCATAGATTACAAAGTTCCACTTATGAATTAAAAAAATTCACTTCATGAGTCATATTATCTTGGGATCCATAGTATATGTTAACCTAGGGATGGGTATTATTATATTTTCTTAGGAGCATCCCATGAAAATGTATGATATATAGAGTTTAATGAGGCTCGTTGGACATTAAAGAAGTTTCATAAATGACCTATCATGCCTTTTTTGAACCACATATTGGTCTTACAAAAAATCTATGTTCCTATGGATATAAGAGTGTGAGAAATACTTTCAAGAGATGAAATTGAGGCGTGTCTCAGCACCAATTATGATACTACCCAATTCTATAAGATTATATATACATTTTTATGATGCATTAAACATTAGTCTAGGTGCATTACTAATGTAGGAGGACATGGTTTTTTGCATACGAATCCTAGAGTATTAGGCCACATGAGAGAAACTACTTGATGCACCACCATGACATAGCATCACTTGTCCATGCCTTATGTTTCTAGATATAGTGACTTATGGGTGAGTTCTTTGTGGTGTATATAGAAGAAAAGAACTTCAAATATATCATTACATAGCATGAAATGAATATTTTATAGTCGATATGGGTCAAATATCATCAGTCCTTTGATTTTTATCTTTCATATATGCATGTAAGAAGAAATTTTGTAGCTAATACAATGAGTTGGAGAGATCAGGCATAAAATTTATAGCAATACAATGATGAATGGAAACTAATTTCCCTTTTTTATGAGATTCATATATATTTTAATGATATTAATGAGTATTATTATCTCTTATCCTTGATAGTAACAGCATCCCTCCCAAAGAAGGTGAAGAGTATAAAATTTCCATATTCTAAATGCTTGGTTCCTGGTGATAGTATTTCATGAGATAACCCACCTCTGGATTGGTCTATGGACCGATATAGAATCCTATGTTTACATAGAAATGTATGGGTTATTATAGATATAAGAGAGGAACTGATGTGGGATTCCCACTCTTCTCAGTGGGCATTTCATCTAAGAACCTCCAAGATATATCAAGACAAGTGATGCCAATATTGTTGTCCTGGGATGAAATGTTACATAATGGGATTTATTATATGGTGCTCCACATGTTATCATGAGAAGGAAGAGAACCAGAGACCTACTAACTTCTTATATTCACTTTCAACTGTAAAATGGAAATGGGAAGATGTTTCCATAGATATTTTTATTTTACCAAGGATTCCCTAGGGAATGGACGATGTATGGGTAGCCATTGAATAACTAATGAAAGTATCCCACATCCTTCCTATTTAAAATACATTTCCAATTGACGAGATGTGAATATTGTATGTATGAAAGATCATCCATCTACATAGGGTCCCTCATGAAATCATTTTGGTTAGGGACTCTCATTTTAAATCACCTTTCTAGTAGGGTTTGTAGAAATATATTGTTACACATGTATATTTGAGTACATCTCTTCACCATGAGTCTAATGTAGAGTCAAAATGCATGATACAGGTGTTAGAGGACATTATTTGAGAATGTATCCTTGAAATTTTCAGTTCTTGGTAGAATAATATCTTTCTTGATAATTTTTACTATAACAATAGATGTCAATAAAGAATTCAGATGGATCCTTTTAAGGCCTTATATGGTAGGTCATTATGTTCACCCTTCTTCTTTCTAGAGGCAAGAGAGGTATCCCTACTAGTTCCACATCTAACTCAAGATACTTAAGAGTATGTTCATATAATTAGGAAGTTTATTTATATTACTTATTCTAGAAATAAATCTTATGTAGATCACCATTAATGAGCTATACATTTCAAGGTTAGAACAACATTTTCATGTGGGTATCACGCAGTCTAGGAATTTTAAGATATAGAGGAAAAGGAATATTTCTCCACACTTTGTTTGGTCATTTTTAAATATAGATCGAGTCTATCTAATAGACTATCGATTGTTATTACCATAGAGACACTATACCATTCATGAAGTCTTCCTTTTTTACAACTTTTATCATATCCTGCTGAACTATCTCATAATTTTTATCAACAGAAAGATGATCTAAATATTGATGCTTCATTTCAGGATTATCATATACACATCATTGATTAGAGAATAAATATTATATGTGGTTGTTTTTCCCTCTAGTATGAATGTTATGGAAACATGAACATGTACATGATGAGACATTGGAGAGGCAAGATGATTTACAAGCCCATTGTCCATAGTTTTTCTCATATAGTGTTTCATTACCCATTGATTGTGGTCTCTGGGATTAGTTCTTTTAAGGCGGGAAGGCTGTAAAAAACTATTTTTTTCTCTCATGTATTTATCTTTTCAAATTTGGTATAATTCTTTATTTTGGACCTAATATGAATTTCTAATGAGTTAATAAACATTTCGTTGGTGTTCAGATCTTGTTATGATCCCAGAACCTCAGCAAATGGACAAAATTGGATGGCCTCAAGGTTAGTTGAAATCGTGGGGGGAAGGCCACATGGTTTCTTCTAACAATGTGATGCTGAATAATGGGCTGGATTAGGGAACATGATTTTAATGAACTGTGCACCAGGGAATGTACAGTCATGTTTAGAACTGAATAAAAACTAAAAATATGTTTTTCATGGTATGAACAAGGTTTCTTTAACTGTGTGACTAAACTATGTGGAATGAACCTCCCTACAACATATTGTGCACATTTTGTGCATGGTTTGAAAATATTTATGGTCAAACCATGTGATGCCTATTTATGGTAAAAATTACCAAATTTCCTTAAAATGAACGTTTTGATTAACCCTCCATTAGTTCATTTTCATGAGACATAACTTATTCCTCATTTTCTTTTGGACCTCTCTAGTCCTCTAGTATAATTTGATCCCCAAATCTGATTTGGAGTCTGATTTGATTGTCGTTCATCACATTAGATGTGTATAAAAAATATCTTGATTTCGTTTTAGTTGTTCTTCATTATTATTTCTATCAATGATTTTTTTATATAGGCTCATATGACCTACTTTCATAATTTTGATCTATTATCTAGATATATTCCAATATTGAACAAACTAGTGGATGGTTCTGGATAAGAAGAATTGAATGAGTACAAGGTAGGTGGTCTATACATCATCCATCAAAATTCATAATTTTATAAATTGCCTTGTGCAAGAACCAATTTCATCTGGCAAGATGTTTTAAATTCATGTGTACTACTTAAGGTAATTTGAACCATTTTCTATTACTCTAATTAAATATTATATCCATCATTGGAGTTTTTGACCTCAACGATGACCTCTACATATAGGGTTATTTCTATATTGAGGCATTTCATGGTTTTATGTGTTCTTTTGTCCTACTGTTCAGATGTGCTTTGGCATGACCCTACAAATGGTAATCCTAATTTAATTAAATTACTAATTAATTAGTTATTAATAGACCTTGATTTTGTTAGTTTCACTTGATCTTATAATTGTATTCTTCTACTCAAATCATAAGTGTTGAAATAATATAATTGGAATGTAAACAATGTATATGACTTAGCTAAATACATTTATTTAAATTTAATTTAATGGATTGGATTCACTTCCACAAAATCCCATTTCCTTTTTAGTGTAAGGTATTGAGGATAACCTTATTAAATGATTGTGACATATATGAGTTAATAAATGGTTTCATTCCAAGTTATCATTTCCACAGTAATTAAGGTAAGGATTAAACCAAATAAACATATTAAATAGAATTATTATTGCATGGCCTAATCAATTAAATGAATCAATTGAAACGTTACTTGTATACATACGACAATATAAGAATAGGATGGGATAGATTCAAGTTCTCTCTTGGATTTATGAGGGAATTCCTTGAGAACTCCTGAACACCATTATGATTCAAGGATGTCATTTTCCATGGGTGAGACCCACCTTGGAACCTGATCCTCATCTATCAATGGATTCTTGATAAGACACCATATGATCCCTTCATTATAATTAATAGGATACCTTGGATACACTCCTTGGATATGACATTGCTACTATGGAAATGAGGATCCGAGGATACACTCTTGTCCCTCTTAAAGTTCAATGTCATCCTTTCAAGACCATTCATTTTCATGGTTTAATGATCACTCCACTTGCATATAATTATGGAAGTTCTTTTCAAATTATAATAATAATACTCTACAAGTGAAATGAAGTGGAATTATTTAAATCCTATAATTCTAAATTATCCCATATATCATTTTGTTTTATGTTGTGAGGATGATTCATTTAATAAAACATTAATGATAAATGTTTAGTTTATTTTAACTATTTTTATGACCATCACAAACCAGTTTCCCATTATTTTATATTATGTTTATATATTTTTTATAGAACATAAAAAATTTATAATGTAAATATTAAAATCGAATATAACCATAATGAATTTTTTATAACCATCCATGAATTTGGTAATATAAAATGAACAATCACTATCCCCGGATATGTTAAACTGCCATCATTTGGACAATAGTTTCGTTTCATTGAATAAGTGGAGATGAGAAAAGAGGTGGTAATATGATATTACCTTATAAATATAACGTTAAAATGTATACATGATAATTTAGTTATTTTTAAATTATGGATGAATTATGTTAGGATATGGTAGAATAAGATATGATATTAAAATGGATGCTTTGAGAAAGGTACCTCTTTAATATCACCCCCATGAATAAATACATAAGGAAGCTATTTTTTTGGGACCAAAGGATATTATATGTGTAGAAGAATCAAGGACATGGAATTTAACATAATAATAATAATCTAAAATGGTTATAATGTATGACGATAATGGGTTGTGATGGGTGGTATTTATAAGGGAAGAGGGTGTGTTTTGGGAAATTTTTCAAAATATTAAATTACAATAAAATTATTTTCTATTAAAATACCACCAAATTACAAAATATTGGAATTTAATATAATATAAGTTTGTAATATCAAAGACCAATAACATTTAAACATGTTTTGGTGTTATTTATAACCTTATCATTCTGATTGACCCTAAAATAACTGATTTTAATTATAATTATAGTAATAGTTTTTTAATATTAAAAGGTTATAATTTTTTCTTATATGGTTTATTTGGAACATAAATATGAAATTTATAAAATTTAACATAGTATCATGATTAATTTGTTTTTATAATTTATTTTTAATATTTATAAATAATTTAATATAATATTAATCCCATAAAATATCATTATCATCATATTTAAAACTATTTATTACTTTGACTCCAAAATAATCGAGAAATTAAGAAAAATTTAATAAACTATTCTATTATATCCTAAAATTTTAATGTTCATCTATAAATTTTCTATATAATCCTAAATATGTCAATTTGAATTTATTTTAAGATTTATATTATTATTTATTTTATTTTTTAGTTAATTTAATAATTATTGGATTATTGTTGGGTAATAATTTAAGGGAATTATTTATTTACTAAAAATTAAAAATAAATTTCTAATATGTAGTTAATTGTTTTATCTTTCCAAATATAATTTTTTAATGAATATATTGTATGGTTATCCTAATATTAAAAATATTATACTTATAAGAAATAAGAGTGGGATGTTTTTCCCATTCATTAATTTTAATTATATCAATTTCATTTCTATCAAAAATTAATCATAAAATGATTTAATTTAGAACAGTATGTTTTAAGGGTATAATTTAATTAATAAAAAAATATTTAAGAAAAATATAATGTAATTTCATAGTCTTACCATATTATTTGTACCCCTAATTACACGATTTACCACTAATTGTACAAAAGAATTTTATCCAAGGTTGCTATTAATATTGAACAAAAATAAAAGGTGTCTATTTAAAAAATTTGGACATTATGATTCAATATATGAAATTAATTTTTCCAATTTTAAATTGGAATATTTATGAATTTAATATTAATTTAATATGGAAGAATGCTACAAAAAACAATTTTTCCTAAATAATCCATTTTAAGTATAAATTGATTTTATAAAACATTTACGATAAAATTATTTAAAATAACTGAAACTAGATTATATATAATGAAACGTTAATAAATATATTTTAATAATGACCAATAATTAAATTTTACATTGTAAAATATATAAAAGAAAAATAGAGCCTTCAATGTAAATCATTATTTTTAAATATACTTTAAAATTCAAAAAAAATAGAAAATTATAAACAATTCCACTAAAGTTAATTTTGACATGATGAATTCAATAATGAAGTTTATTTTTTGAAAAAAAATTTCTAAGAGTCAAAAAAATTATATTCATTTTCTCATATAAATTAATAAAATCATTTTTTAAGAGAACATATTTTTGAAGAGTAAACTATATTTAGTTGAAATTAAATGTTTATTTCCTATTAATAACTAAATATTCTTATATGGTTATTCTTTTTTATACCCTAAAATTCAAATTTTTCATTATAATGATCATTTTAGAAATTTAATATTATATCTGGGTTTGTTTCAACTCATTGTTGTGTACAACAGATGCTAATTAAGAAACTAAATAATTTAAAGAGAAGTATTTCCTAAAAAACTATTCATGTGTTTCACATAAAACTGAAATTGGAGTTATTTTCCATCACTATCGTGTGAGAGGAAAAAAATGTAGTGATGATATTGGGAATTATTCATTTGATGACATTCTTCATCCCATCATCCTTGAGAGGTATTTCCTCTACACATTTGGAAAATAAGTCGGTAGATTTAATAATTTACGTAAACAACTTAGTTTTGGAAGGGTTATATGGCCTCAAAACATCCATTACACATATGTAACATGACCATGAATATTTATCTATACATAAAAATTTCAAGGGTCAATGGATTTATTTTAAATGAATATATAATGCATTAAATTTCGTAATGACTTCTATGTAATCCTATATCATGTTTTTTCAGTAGTAACCTAGCCTTTTCATTAGGTGGGTGTGTTTGGTCCTAGACTAATGAGAAATATAATAGCATACATGGACATATTTCATGATGGTAGGAATATATATTTCTATTACGCATCTGAAGAGTATTCCTTCAAATCCTCGCTTGTAGAAGAATTTTTTCTCATTTGGACTATCTCAAAGGGTAAAGTTCACCACTCGATGTCGTGTCTATTCACAATCATATCATTCTATCAGGATAGTACCATTTGGGAGATAATCCATCATGGTTTCTATCTATCTAAGGGTGGATATTAGTCTTTCATAATCTATGGTAGTGTTTTCCTAATTTATTTTCTCCATGTTGAATGAGACGATTGATGAGGCCATCCTTCGGCGTGTGATGCATAAGATCACTTTCGCTTAATCAATGTCGAACATGTTTGTGGATACATTGAAAATTGAATTATAAAGAGAATTATATGATCAGGGTATATAATGAATCATGGTTCTAAAAGGGAACAACCCCATTAACCCTCTAACATAGCCAGTGAATGGGTCCAATTCTTCTTTTCTGATGTAATATTAACCATTAATCTAATTCATCATTATATCTTAGTCCCCTTTCATCAGCAGGTAGGCTATAAAAATATTTTGGGATACTTCCAATTTAGAAATGAGTGCTTGATATTCAACGACATTATTTGTACAGCCTTTAGATAGTGAGAATGTGTATGGAAAATATTCTTTGTCTAGGGAAAAAAAGTTATCCCTAATCCAAATGAATTGAGTTTGGGGTTTTCCAGTATCCTATCAATAGGGCTTCGAGAGGAAAAATAAAAATACACATCCCATTTTCAGGGAGTGTCATGGGAATACAAAACCTTCTCATCTGAAAGCTTTGTGTCCATCAGTGTACTTTCTATTATGGGATGTACCGCAAGGAAATCATCCAGGGTTTACCCTTTCATTGAATTCTATAACATGAACTGAATTTAATATTAATATAGAATAAACTCACATTTGTCCAAACACCCAGTCAATATAGGGTGGAATATGATTTATTTGAGAAGATCAATATGAGAGACCAAGTGAAATTCTTGGTGCTTCATGTAATTCCTTATCTTTTTCACTGCAAATAGAATTGTGAGGAAGTTATTCTGAACATTAGAAAATAAGTTCGTAGTTCCTAGAATCATTCGATTGAGGTAATAGATAATGTTTTTATTCCCCATATAATTATCTTGTGTGAATATATCAGCATGTGATAGTTCAATGGAATATACATATATGATGAGTAGATTTATATCCACTAATGACATCAAGACCAGTGGGTACAATAGGTACTACTTGTGACTCCTTAAGGAATCTTGGTAGTCCATATCTCATCAATAGATATTACCTTATTTTTTATCATGGAGAAGGGGATATATTTTTTGGATATGATGGCTATAAAACTCTGAATGTAGGTGAGGTGACCTTGGATCCCCCTTAGTAATTTGAGATTCTAGGGAGTGACCTTGCTATATATATACCAGTCTATTCAGTTTTAACCTCAATTCCATTGTGGCATACCACAACGTCGTGGAACTACTCTGAGGTAACACCAAAATAATATTATAATGGATTTATATATATAATTTGGTTTTATAACTTGTTGATAAGTATTTGAATAATTTTGAAGTGATCAAACCACAGTCGGTATTTGACCACCAGTTCATCAACAAAAAATTCTGATTTTTATCCCTATTAGGGTTTAATGATATGATACATGGAATGTGGATATTTAGTGACAACATTATTAAATTCAAATGGAATGGTTAGATAGAAAAATTACCCCTAGGATATTCTGAAGATATTTTTCTCCTCATATTCAGGGGATTCCTTTTTTTTCTTGTACCCTAAGTATATATCCATGAAGAAAAAGGACATAGTCGTCAGTAGTTGCATTGATCCATAGATCTATGATCGATAATGGGAAGCATTCCTTTGGGTAGTATCAATAAAGTTATTTCAAATTTAACAAGATCCAAATAATCCCATTATTTTTCTTGATAGAGATGATTTTAGAGATCCATTTTGGGCATCACACCTGCTGTAAAAAATTGGTTCTGATCAGATTGTCAACGTTTACCTCTACATTAGTAGCATACAGTGGTGAAATCTCTTAACCTTCTTCTTGGAACCTCAATGATCATCCGGTAATCTGAGATAGTGTATATATATATTTTGTTTTAGTTTGGTAACTTCTATATAACTCCAAGTGAAGACATATTGATGTTTCTTTAGAAATGCAATGTTCATCTCTTTCTCCTTGAGGGTTCATGTCGACATTTACCAATATTGGCCATGAATATTATTCTATTACCATATTTACCTACCTAATCTCATTAATGGTTGTGGATTCACACTCCCCCAGTGTAGGAGGAGAGTTCCTATGACCATTCTCTTCTTCTTACATCTCTAAGTCCATGGAGGCATTTTTGGATGAATTGGGAATTCTCCAACATCCCAAGGTTTTATAAAATATATTATTTCAAACTTATTTAAATTATATGATGGATTTCATTAAACTAAATAAAAATTTTATATTTCAAAATAGTAATCACCAATATTATCATTCATTTCATAGAACATCATGTTTCTTGGATAACTTGTGTTACACGGATGGTCGAGTCTTACCGGATAATAATATATTGTTAATATTATTATTTAACATGATAGTTTTTACAACGATGTTGAAATGAAATGAATGAATAATATTAAAAAAATTATAAAAATATGGTTAAAATTGATTATATAATGAATTCATTTGTAACTAAGTAATTCGAAATATAAATAAAAAAGAATTGAATATAGAGAAAATATTTTTATAAAAAATAATTTTCATGTGCCCAAAGGTGTTTTATATTAGTAAATTAAATTAATTATTATTATTTAATGTTATTAGTGAAATAAAAATATTATATATTAAATATGTCATTTAATATTCATCCTATGTGTTTTTTAGACATGATAAAGTAATAAATCCAATTTTACGCTTAAAACCCTGTATTTTTCTATAGATAGTTTTTTCCATCATTTAATGGACCAGTTTTTTTAAAATTAAATTTTGAAAATTTTATAAAAAACTGAAAACATTAACATTATTTATGAAATAATAACATTAAAATTTACACTAAGTGAATTTTTTGTATTTTTCTAAGAAGTTTAGTTTTTTCATTAAATGTGATTAATTTTAAACTTTAATTAAAAATTGACATTTCTTCTAAAAAACAAATAATATTAAATTATATTTTAAGTTGGTTTTAATTTAAAATATTTTGATTATAAATATATTAATCCAATATATCTCATTGTAATAATGTTCATATTTAATTTTTAAATAAAAAATTCAAAATTTTGAACATTTTCTCTTTAAACACTTGTTTTCTCATCACATCAGCAGGTCTATTTTCAAATTAAAATCTTCAATTTTTGATATTTAATTTGATAAAATTGATTCCATATTTTTTTATAATAATCATTTACATTGTATAATAAGTAAAAATTAATTTTTTAAAAAATATATTAGTGAAAATAAAAAACCATAATTAAAATTATTAATGTAAAAACGAGTTTACTTGGTGGTTAAACTAAGAATATAATGTGTAAAAATGACACAATAATTTTCCAGAACCCTTTTTATGAATCAAAATTCCCATTTTTACCTTATTCTCTTACTTATGATTCTTTTGACACTCTTCCATGTATGTGACCCAAGTATTATGTTAAGAAACAAAATTGATAAAAACAGTGTACCTTTATTCTTTTTAATATCTATAAATATTTGGGGTCAGGAAAAAACTAAATATTTTAGGTCATAAATATTTTCTCGATATATAAAATATTTTTTTATTATAATAGTTTCTCTTTAATTTTTAGTGATTGTATAGTTACATAAAATTCGTAAGAAACGCCAAAGCATGGTTTTTTTATAAAATAATTAAATAAAATTAATGATACTAAAAATATTAAATTTAAGGTAAATATAATTTATTTTTGGTGTTAAATTATTTTTTTAGATTAATATGTCATTATAAATAGATGTAAAATTATTATATTTTAATTCCATTCTTATATTAATTTTTTTAAATACCAATTAAATAAATAATGTCAAGATTAACATTACAGTTATTTTATTTTATTAATTGATTTGAAATTATAATAAATAATATATTATTAGTGATTTTTAAAGACTAATAAATATAAAATATAGTCCATTCACCAACCAATTAACCCTTTATAATGAACATTTATATCCCTAAATAGTAAATACATTGTTGACACAGTTAGGGTTTAAGGTGTGTTTTTTCGTGTTACATGCGCTTATGTTAAAATTATTTTCCAACACATGCTTTTTTATTTATAATTTTTATTTCATATTTAAGTAATAGTTATTCTAAATCATCTAATAATTCACACATTAATATAATCTTAGTAAATAAATTACATAGTTTTGAATACTAGTTATCGCTATAAAAAAGGGTAAAATTGAGTAATATTGATGACAAAGGAACAAAAAGATAATTATATTTTATTATTGTGTATTGACAGTGTGGACCAACCATAAATTACCTAAACTCCAAATTTTTCAATTGTTTGAGAACATGATCTAAGATATGCATCCCAATAGTGAACTATTGTGAGTATTTACAAGAATTTCACTCCTCCTCAACTTTAAAAGATACTCATTACCTTCACTTATTCACTCTTGTAATGATATTTGGATCATCCATACTCCATGAAATTAACATAAAAAAATTTCCTCCTCTCATACAAGAATCCTTAATTTTGGAATAAATAAAAAAAGGAAGGCTTTTGGTTTAATCCAAAAGGATTTAATAGAAGAAGAGATGACATTCAACAACGAGTATATTTGTTCTATTTTCTTCTCCACCCCATTAGTTGTTATTATACCATGATTATATAAAAAAATGTGTATCGTAAATGCAATGAAATATTTTTTTAATGTAAAAACATAAAACCAAAAAATCCTCCATCAATTAGGTTTTGAAATCATTGTTCATGTGTACGGAGCACTACCACCTCATGAACCTATATTGTTAATTTTTTCCATTATCACCGTTAATGGTTGGTAATAATGATGGGTGTGAATTTTATATATTATAATTATAAAATAATTATACCTTTATATTCATTATATAATATATTCCATTTTTACATTCCATTCTATATGGGTTGTGATAACATTGCCCGTGTGTACGGTGGACTACTGCCTCACGAAGCGTCTGAAATATTTCCACTAACATGTTAAATGGAAGCTAATGAGGGTGATTATAATGAATATATATGATATATATTAAATAATTATGATATTAATGAAATATTTAAATTTAATTAAATATAATATATCATTTTATTTTTTATTTTTTATGATATTTTTTTATTTTCATGACTTATTATATACTCATTTTACTTATTTTATATTAAATGTGCATAATTTGTATGAAATATTAATGTTTTAATACTAAGTATAATTTGTTTGCATTTTTAGAAGTAGTCCAATTGAGTCAGTTTAATTTTTTTTATATATCTATCACCCTAATGATCAAAATTTTGTGATTCTTCTTTTGTGTGATTCTTAATTCAATATCCAATATTTCATTAGAAGGTAGAGTAGGCCAATTCATCAATTTTAAAGCTTATATAGACCACATAAGAAGGACCATCTAATCTATGAAGAAACTAGGACATCAATGAAGATTGAATTACTGGGCTCAATCTAGAAGTTCAAATTCATTACATTTCCCCAAAAATTTGGATAACAATTCAAGTTGTAATGTATAAAACTTTCATGGAACAACTCTATGAACAATAGGCCCAAATAATGCTTTGAAGTTCATCCCACCATTCGTTCTGGGGATTAAAATCCATACACTATTCAAGACATATCTCATGATGTAATAGTAAAATAAAGTTAAAAATTTTCAGGGTGAAAGAGGAGATATTGGTGGCCGACTTTGTTAAATAAATTATTCAGATTTGAAGGCATATTACTATTAAAAAACTCATTCACATGTTGTACTTCAAAAAGTTGGTAATGAAATGGACAGATACACTTTGTTTAATCATCCGTACATATCTTTGGATCCTTAAGTCCAATGGATTCCAATGTTTCAGAGTAGACATGGTAGATATTTATCTAAATTGTGTATGAAGATCCTATCTTGAGATTTGGCTATCTAATTTATCAAATTGGCGATGCAAGTGGAGGGGATGTTTTGGAATTTAAACAACCCACAACATTTGGCTATAAATAAATCCCCCTCCTCTCCTTGTAAAGGGTTGGAATTTCATAAGAGAGGATCATAAATTGGAATGACCAAAGCCTTTACAAAGGCTTGGGAGGACCTTCCATACTCATGATTTCACTTTAGAGACCTTCCTCATCTCTTTACTTTCATTTACTTTTGTATTGTTCTTTGTTATAATCTTGAAAGTATTTCTTTTGTATTTGAGTTTTAATGAAAGTTTCTTCTTAAATATCTCTCATTCTCATCCACATTATATAGTTTTATATTAATGTTATTAAAATAGTTTAAATAAATTTCAATCCATTTCCCTAATTTTTCTTACTCATTCAATCGAAATTCTGTTTTTAATTATTATAATTGTTTGTGTGTGTGTGTTTGACGCACCACAATTTTCATATCCCTTTCTTTTTCTTGTCTTCTTAATATATAATCATAATCATTATAACTATATTATTAAACACCCATTTGGATGACTAAATCTATTATTGGGGTGAGTCAAAATTCAGGGATGTTAAGTGATTGAGAGTATTTGCTCGATTAATATTCTTTAATTTAACATTGTGTATGTTGGACTTAACTTGTCATGGATTAATGACATGTTTTTTTAACATGTTGTTTCCATGGATTATTGGAATGAGAAATAGACTACCATCAACAAGATATAATTTAAATTAGAACCCTATGGTATGCTAAGTATTGTATTAAAGACATAACACTTAGGAATTCCAATCAACGTTATCTTGTGATGTGGGAGTTAATTTAAATGAAATATAAAGCAAAGCTCAAGCATATCACAAGATTAACTCCATTAAAATGAACTCACCTAAATCTTTATAAATTTTTTAATTCAATCATAATCATTAAATAATTCCATTTATGCTCTGTAAACAAACCCCCTAATCAAAATACATTCAACAAAAAACAAAAAAATATTTAAAAAGATTCATCACTAAGGATTTGACCTGAGTGTTGATATACACATTAGTAGAGCATTAGAACATTGATCGGTCTATAGGCGAAAAATTGGCCAAGTGTTTTAAATAGTGCCACTACCAGAGAGGGTTCTTTATGTAGTCATTAGTTTCTGGTTATTGTCAAAAAAATAACAAAAAAAAATATTAAAAAATCATTGAAAAAACAGAGACAAAAACTCATCTTCTCATAAAAATCATAAATAGAAAAAACACAAAGAAAAACGCATTATCATTTTTCTTGAAACGTCTCTCTGAATGCCTCATAGCCACAAAAACATTCCCTTGTATTTTTTTGACCTTGAAATTGGTCGAACACTTCACCAACTTAAGAGGAACCTAAGAGATAATCAACTCATTCAATAACCAGTACTTAACAAACCAATTGAATTAGATATGGCCAATCCTAGGGAACAAACACTAAAAGCACTTCCTTCCCCTAATATGAATTATAAATCTCTTGGTATTCAATATCCAAACATAGAAGTGGAATTCGAACTCAAATCGGGTTTGATTCATTTTCTCCCTAATTTAAGTGGGATAAATGGTGAGGATCCACATCTCTGCCATAAAGATTTCCAAGTGGTGTGCTCTACCAAGAAGCCTCAAGGGGTTTCTGAGGAACAAATAAAACTCATAGGATTCTCTTTTTCCCTAGCTGACACTGATAATTCATGGATTTACTACCTACCTCCTGGTTCCATAACCTCATGGAATGACATAAAGTGACTCTTTTTAGAGAAATTATTTCTTTCTTCTTGTACTGCTTCTATCCGAAAGGAAATAAGTGGTATTCGTAAATTCCCAAGTGAATCGCTCCATGAGTACTGGAAGAGGTTCAAAAATATGGTTTCCACCATTCCACACCACATAATCTCTAACCAACTATTGATCCAATATTTCTATTATGGGTTATTGTCTATGGAGAGAACACTCATTGATGCTGAAAGTGGTGGTTCTCTTGTTGATAAGAATCCTGTAGCTGCAAGAGATCATATAAGTAACATGGCTGCAAACAAACAATAATTCCATACACGAGCACATTCTCAAGTCAAACAAACCCAAGATAATCAATCGATAGAGACAAACAATATGACCAAGTGGATGATGAACTTATAGGACTTGTGCTGCCACTAGCGGTGGCTTCCAAATCCCCAACCTCGTCTTCTAAACAATCAATGTTTTTTGGACCTATAAAAAACAATGGAATTATCAACTCTCTATCTCATCCAACTTACACATTTCCAAAACTTCAAGAGGGTCAATATAATTAATCTGGACTAATGGAGCTCAATGCAGCATATGCTCATAGGAACACCAATCCTCAACTATCTGGTCTGTTTTTTAAAAACTTCAACCAAACCCATTCTGTGCCTTTCTCTTCTACATATAATCCTAAATTGAGATATGGTAATCTTTTATCTCATCCCCCTAAATTCCCTCCTCAAATCCCAAACCAATTCCAATATGATCAAGGTGTGGGAAACTTTAAACAACCTTATCCTTTTGTTCCTAAACCGCAAAGGAACAATCCCCCTCCTGGATGTTGTTATCCTAGTGAGCCTTCCCAATTCCAAAACCAATTCTATCGCTTTCCTTAGAACCAAAATCAAGGTAATCCCAATCTGGGACAATCCTCTTTTTCCAAGCAACCATGGGAATGCATTATTGTTGATCTTTCCTCTTTCCCCCATTCTATTCTCAAGATCATTGAAACCCAAATTGGTCAACTTGCATCCCAACTAAGTTACAAGCAATAATAAAATTCTTCCATTCTTCTAGATAAACCATTTCCCAACCCCATGGGTAATGTAAGTGAAATTCCACTTAGATCGGGAATGAAAATTTCTATGCCTCTTTTTGAGTCCTCTAACCCTCCTTGGAATGTTGACCTAGAAAATGAAAAGTACAAAAATATGAGACGTAACCAGAATCCATTCCCTCACCCCTTCTATTCCACATAGGATCCCAATTAATTTTTCTCAAGCCGTTTCTAAGCCAATGAAGTCCTTTGAAGTCGATCATGAAATGATCGACATGTTTAGACGTGTTGAAGTCAACATACCCATATTAGATGCAATTAAATATATCCTTAATTATAACATGTTTATTAAGGATTTTTGCACCCACAATAGGCAACATAGGACCTTTGAAAATGATTCCACCCAACAATCTCTTCCCACAAAGGGAAATGATCTAGGGAACTTTATAGTTCCATGCCAAATTGAAATTTCTAACTTTGAAGATGCACTCATTGACTTAAGAGCCAAAATTAATGTCATTCCCAAATCCATCTTCTCCAACCTTTGTCTGGGTCCCTTACATCCAATGGGTATTCTCATTCAGTTGGCTAATCGAAGCACTACTAGTCCTGAGGGTATAATTGAGGATGTACTTGTCCGAGTCAATGATCTTATCATCCCAGCTCACTTCCATTTCATTGACATGGAAGGTGAGACAACTTCTTGCCAATATACTCTGATTTTAGGAAGTCATTTCCTCATGACATCTAAAACCAAAATTGATGTCCATGTTGGAATCTTATCAATGGAATTTAGTGACCAACTGGTCAAGTTCAATATTTTTCAATCCATGTGATACCCATTAGAGAATAAATCTGTATTCTCTCTCCATTCTTCTGAAACTCTCTCATAGAGTGTGTTAAATCCCAATCCATCATGTCCTTCTTGTTCAACTGATAGAAGATTTTTTGAATATCGCATCCTCATTAACCAAGTCATAAATGTATAAGTTGATGAAAACATTACAAATGCAAACTCCAGGGATCTAAAGGATCTTGAAAGATCTTTAGAATGTCATCTTTCCTCTGACCTCCACTTCTCCGGCATGGTTGATAATGAGTAAAATGAACTAGAATGCTCATTTATTGATTCAGATAATTTATCCAACATTCTCCATTTCCTATCTAGGATTCTGAAAATTCTATTATATGTGAGGTTAACCCTAAACAAAAGTGCTTATCTGGTCCCAATTAGAGTGAAGGTTGTGAGATTTGTTCCCTAATTAATAAAGTGATCATTGGTGATATTGAAATTGACCATTCTTTGAAAAAAAAAACATTGAGATAAAGGATATTAAAATTTTTATTCAGTCTTATGACTCTATCGATCCTCATTAATGAACATCGATATGTGATTAAATAAATGATTCAAAAAAAATCGGATCTCATACTGTAGTTTTGTGTAATCTGATCCTTACCTAAATGTACCATCATAATTGAGACATATTCTTAAATTTCCAAGCATAGAAAACGATCAGTTTGTGGATAAAATCTTCCCTCAAATTAGATACCAAAGGGAGGATAGTCATATTCTCTTTCTAACTCGATTTAATTTGAAGCACACAATCAAGGAAGGGGATAAATTATCCATCAAACAATCAGGAATCCCAAAGGAGTAATTTTTCTATAAGCACTCTGCAGTTGAGAAAATACGGTGGCCACCATCAGACTATGGGTAGTCTACTTCAATTGTCTCGTTATAGAGAAATAAATGCATCACTTCTTGGGAGGCAAACCGTTTTTTCTTTTACTTTTATGAAATTTTAATATCATTTTTAGTTTTTCATTAGATGAATAATGATTTTCCTTTATCAAGTAACATCCCATTATCCTGGAACCACATCGACATTCGTCGGATCCCCAACATCCACTAACCCACCAATGGATGGATATAGAAACCCACCAAATCCAAACAAGGGGGAATATATTTCCCCTGAACTTGTTATCTCTCTCTCTATGTTTCACTTCTTCTTACCCTATCATTTATTATTTTTACCACTTTCTTTATCAAACCCTTTTATTTACTCTATCTCTTTTTTGTGGGTGTGTCTTTATAAAAAAAATCTAAAAAACCAAAAAAAATATATATATTAAAAAAATGAAAATTCAAGATTCATTCTTACTCACATTCTAATTTGGAAATTTTATCAAAACATTTGGGTGAGTCAACCGACATGTTTTTATCTCAAAAATATTTTATTTTCATCATGAATTTGGATAAATAATTTTGTATCAAAACCAACACATTTTGAAAGCTCAATTTTTGATTTAGAAAATGATTTTCCCCACCCATGAGGAATAAAATTTTCATTCATACCAACGCCACCTATGGCCATATTTTTAAAATGTGTATTTCTCACCCTTATTTGTGAGTCTGGAGTTTATAGACCTTCGAGTTGAATTTCCTACTTTAGTGTTCATTAATATGATAGAGTCATTTTCTGAACCCTATGAGAATTATAATAGCCAAATAGCCTCCTATTAACCATACATTAATCCTCCATTGGAAAGCCCCTTAGAGCCTATGAAAATCTTTTCTTTGATAGAAACATTACAAGCCCAATTCCTTATCCCACCCAATATCAACATGGATTTTCATTGCATAATTTTTTGAAATTTTAGTGTGGGGGGATGGATTTAATTTTGTTTTCCCTATGTTGATGTCTCTATATTATCTTATTATTCTAGGAAAGTATAGTTTTATGTGTTGGGGGGGAGGTTTTTCTTCAGTGGGGTTTGGGAATGTATATATGTTTATCATGTACAATTGAAAATTGTTAAAAACAGTCAAACAATCAAAAACAAAATAAACAAATATGAAAATAAGAATGTCTTGTGTCTTGGGTATGTCAAATATAACTATTTCTTAGCCTATTATCATATTATAAATATTAAAATTAGTGTTCTGGGGAGATCAATCATTGGTTGGGATATGAGTGTGAGATCTGTTTCATGTTCAACTTTCAAAAAAAAGTGAAAAAAGAACACTTGCGTTATATTCTTATGTCATTGTGATAAGTTTTGGGTTTTGTAAATATTACATCTTCTCATTCCCTTCATTTTTCCTTTCACTTTTGTGTCTTATTTTACATTTTCATTCCCTCATAAATATGTGTTTCTATTTCCGTTCATGTCCCGTTTCAAAAAAAAATGTGTGCATTGATTTTTCCATGTTGGTGTTTTACCCCTCTTCTTCTCTCTCTTAGACATTATATTCTTATCATCTCATTACCATATAACCCCACCCCCCTAAAAATACATCTTTATCTTTGATCAATTTATGATAGGTAAGGGAAGTTGAGAGCTATTTCAAACTCTATGATTTTCACTTTTGGTTGGTGAATGAGTAAAGCTCAATAAATTAATTTTTCCATCCTGAGAGGAGTAAGTTTTGTGGGCCACCACATTCCATTTCTAAATTTGAGCATGAAAAAAGGAATTGTTTATTGAGAATTGTTTCTGTAACAACTAGTTTTGTAATTCAATATAGTTGAGTGAAATATTCTAAACCTCTCCTGATTGGAGAAAACAAAATTTTAATATTTATTGGTGAGTGAAAATGTTTATGTCATGTTCTTATATTTGTTGCACATAAAGACATTCACAAGACTATGTATGGGGGATTGGATGTTATTAATACTTTCATTACATATTATATACTCCCATTAATTATTTTATATGAAATGTGCATAATGTTTGTGAAATATTAATGTTTTAATACTAAGTATAATTTTTGAGCATTTTTAGAAGTATTCCAATTAAGTGAGTATAATATTTTATTAATAAATATCACCCTTCTAATCCAAATTTTGTGTTTCTTGTTTTTTTGGATTGAAAATTCAATATAAAACATTTCATTAGAAGGCATCATGGGCCAATTCATCCATTTGAAGGCCCATATGGACCACGCAAGAAGGGTCATAGAATCTTTGAGGAAACTAAACAATCCATAAAGATTGAATTACTGGGCTCAACCAAGAAATTAAAATTCATTATTTATTATCAAACATTTGGATAACAATTCAAGGAGTAATGGACAAAAATTATAGGGCCCAAATCTAAGAACTAAGGGCCCAACTAATGCTTTGAAATCCATCCCACCATTCACTCCGGGAATTAAAATCAGGTCACTATTCATGACATATCTCATGATGTAATAGTCAAATCAAGCTAAGATTTTTCAGTGTTAAACAGGAGATATAGTTGGCCGACTTTTTTGACGAAATAATTCGTATTTGAATGTATATTCCTATTCAAAAACCCATTCAAATGTTGAACATAAAAAATTTGGTATTGAAATGGACAGATTAACTTTGTTTAATGAACCGGCCATAACATTGGATCCTTAAGTCCAATGGCCAGAAAATATTCAGAGTAGACATAAGATATAGTTATATACAACTTGTAAGAAGATAATATCTATATATTAGTATGTATAATTCATCAAATTGGCAATGGAAGTGGAGGGGATGTTTTGGAATGCAAACAGCCCACATCATTGGGCTATAAATTCATCCCCCTACTCTCCCTGTGAAGGGATGGCATTTCAGAAGATAGGATAATCAATTGGGATGACCAAATCCATGACAAAGGTTTGGGAGGACCTGCCATACTCATGTTTTCACTTGAGATACATTTACTCCTATCTTTTTTTTCCATTTACTTTTGTATTGTTCTTTGTTGTAATCTTGTAAGTCTTTCTTTTATAATTCTATTTTAATGAATGTTTCTTCTTAAATATCGGTTTTTATCATCCACCATCAATTGTTTCGTATTAATGTTCTTAAAATATTATAAATACATTTGAATCCCTCTCCCTTATTTTTCTTCCTCATTCAATCGAAAGATCGTTTTTAATTATCATTATTGTTAGTGTGTGTGAGATTGACGCACCACTCTTTTCATGTCCCTTTATTTTTATTCTCTTCTTAATTTATCATCATAAACATTATTACCAGATTACTAAACACCCAAATGTATGATTAAATCTATTATTGGGGTGAGTCAAAATTTATCAATGTTAAGTGATTGAGATTATTTTCTCGATGAATATTCATTAATTTAAAATTGTGTAAGTTGGATTTAACATGTCACAGATTAATGACTTGTTTTTTTAACGTGTGGTTTCCAGGGATTATTGGAACCATTAATACTATACCATCAAAAATCTCTAATTATGATTAGAACCCTAATTTAAGTTCAGGCTTGGATTAAATCCTTTACACATAGGAATTCCAATCAACATTATCTTGTGAAGTCGATGTTAATTTAAATTCAATATAAAGAAATGATCAAGGATATAACAAGATTAATTCCCAAAAAATGAACTCACCCCTAATCTTTATCAATTTTTTTAAATCGATAATAATAATTCAATCATTCCAATTAAGCTCTGCAAACAAACCCCCTAATAAAAATACAATCAACTATATAAAAAGTATCATCGTTGAGGATTTGACCTGAGTGCTGTTATTCACATTAGCAGAGCATCGGAACGTTAACCAGTCAATAGGAAACAATCGGACGTGCATTTCAATTTCATATAGTGAAAAAATGAAATCATCGTTTGTCAACGTGTGGAATACTGCCACCTCGAATTGATCTGATTCCTTTTACATCACATGAATGATATATATAATTATATATAATCAAATATAATTTTATTTATTATATAGTTATCATTATAGAGTTATAATATATTACTTACCTTTTTTCCATAAATATCCTTGATAAATGGAAATGTTACTCATGCAAACATACTGCCTATTGTCTCCATGATCATAATGTTAGATCATTTTTCATAACCATCCTTCATGGTTAATTTAAAAAATTATAATAGATATATAAATGTGATAATAAATTAATAATTATTAAATTTTATATGATTAAATATTTACCTTTTGGACTATAGTTATCCTACAAAAGTCATTTATGACACAAAAGTCGAATATAGTCAAAACATATCACTTAAACTTTGTTGATTAATTGATTATATATAATTGGTTTATATTTAAAATAAAATTGAGAATAAAATCATAAAGGGTTATCAATAATTTAAATAATTAACATGTGTTTATTCTTTAGGGAGATAAGTAACAATCGTGATGAATCGGTCTCTTGGTAAGGGGTTTTCTCATCTCACTTATATTTCTTTAAGGAACATTCCATGTTCGCCACTTTTTTTTATTATGTGTTTTATATACTACAAATGAATGTATTTTATTATTATTATATTTAAATAGTGGTTATTTACATGTAAATTTTATGATAGATCATTCATTTGGTTTGTGGTTTCAAATTTACCAATGTATTCAGATTCTTTTGTCCCACATTTACTTCTTTGAGAAGTATGTTTTGTTATACACCTACCTTCTTTTATGAGTTGTATGTTATTCCCCTTTTACATTTTATATCTTTAATATACACATTATCGTGTTATTATAATCTTCATTAAATGTTAATACATCCTTGGTACTATGATTCAATGTTACAAAATTGGGAAGAGTCATTTTGTTGGAATCTCATTGGTTATCAAGATTATGTATGAATAAGTATGTGATGTTGAAATGTTATAATCAATATAAATTATCTTATAATTGGGTTATTAATGATATTTTCATGTAATTATACTATTTTACACGCTTTGGTACTTAAATTATTTTAGAAGTTTTTTAATAAAATCCACCTTTATTTCCCTCTTCATTTGGAAGTCTATTTTCTTTGAAAACCATTTATTCTAAAACGATTTAAAATAATGTATTAAAAGGTGTTTTTAAAATGAAGAAGGATATTTTATTTAATAAATTTTTTAAATTGTTTTTAAAATACTCATTTATGTTATTTCAATGTTATTTTAACGAAAAGTAACTTATAAATAGTTTATGTTTAAAAAAAAGATTTTTCAGAATGAAACGGGTATTTTTCTCAAAAATAATTTAACGATCATTTTATATTATTTAGATTAACAAAAATAAAAAACCATTTTTGTTTAATATTTTTTAATTGGGATGTTTTTTTAATGATATTATTCTAATTCATTCTCCAATGGGATAATATTTATTCCTAAATATTTTTATGGTACTCATTTCTTTTCACGAGATAACCATGTTTCAAAGAGATTGATATAGAACCTATATATTTTTTATTGAGTTGATGATTTTTCAATGATATTTTTATGGAATACATTTATTTTTATTTGGTTAATTTTGATTTAAATATATTCAAATGAGTCCCATTTCTTTTAAATTGGTTAATAAAGTTATAGAAGAATAATGATTATTTCTATGAGTTTTATTATGAAAGCTCCATATACATTATTCATGTTGTGGTTTTTGGAATATATATGAAATGGATGGTCCTAATATAGAATCTAATAACGTATATTACCCATTATATATCACAATTTAGCCCTTTTTATCTTATATGAAGAATTGAGCCCCATTATAGATCTTGAAAAATAGGTGATTTTGATATAGCTTATATGAAGGGTGGGCCCCATTATATCTCTCTAATGAATTAGGTAATCATTATATTATATAGATAATTATATTGGATGTTTATTTAATGTTTATTCTAATTATAATGGTTCTATCAGGGTTTTGTAAGGGTTCTATTAGATGATGTTCCAAGATACCAATATGATTTATCAATGATCGTTATAGGTTTATGATGTTTCATTTGATCAAGATTGATATCGTGTGGCACATGATTATTAATTCTTCTGAATTTTATGTGGTTAATTAATTATTCTATATTTTCATGTTCTATGATCCATTTATTGATTGGTATGAATATTCAGATGTTATACTCATGCACTTTGATTTTTTCATTATACCATTTTGCTCTAATTATGCCCACTGATGATATTCATTTTCTATTTCTTATATTTACCTTAATAGTCCATTGATCTCACCCCTCTTATATTTCATTTTCCTAAGTTCATAAAGAAATATGTTTATTCAATTATATCTATAATCTATTTCATATAGAAGATGATGATATCTTAATGGGAAAAAATAAAAGCTGGGTTAAGTGGGAGAAATTTTTATTTAAAGTCATGTAAATTTTTTATATAAGATATTTTACTAATTATCTAAAACTATAAACCTAAAATGTTTTATAGTATTTTTTTGATACAATTTTCTTCTATATTTTAAGGTTTAGATGAAAAATATTGGGTTATAATTTTCTAGATCAAATATAGAAAAGTAAATATAAGGATTTAAACACTGAATCTGAGAGTGAAGGTTCTAGGATATTATAGCTGATATAAAAGGTTGGTTTATATATCATTGGATATTAGTTTTTTTACATGGTAGGTTATCTTAATAGTTATTGATACCATCCTTGGTCTATAATATTATGTATAATCATATTGTTTAAGTATTAGACACCATATTTAAGGGGTTTAAGTTGTAAATTTATATGACGTTATTCGTAACATTTTTGGAGGTGTTTTATTAGGTTAAAGTATATGTAAAACTTAAATTTAATATTATGTAATTTTTTTATTTTTTTATAAATAAATTTTAATATATTGATTAAATTTTCAGTTTATATGATCTTGGATATAAACTTATTAATGAAACCACATGTTTTTCTCTATAAATAATGGCAGGATTGAAAATTGATTTGGTTACTATGTTATTAATGTTACTTTAAAAGAATATCTCCATATTATTTGGCGTTAAATTTAGAATGAATGAGATATCCTTTGAGGTTAAAACACTCTTTACTCTCGATTTTATTCGAGTAATTTTGGATATATGGTTATAGAGTGATTTAGTTTCAACTATGGGTATTTATATTTTATTTTGATTATTATTTTATTATATGAAGGTTTATTTATTTTCATATGTATTTTATGATGTGATAACCATTTTTTATTTGGTTAAATTGTGAAGAAAAGAGGAATATATTTTTTTTCCATTTTATGATTATGTGGTAATTAAAATTTGATTTTAGTGCTTTAGGTGAGAAAATTGCATCTTTATTACTCATCATGTGGTGAAAAAAGATGATATTTTAGCAGAAATTGGTTAGGTGGTGAAATTTTACTTGTCATGTAAGTATTTTTTATTATGTTTTCAGTTAGATGTTGAAATAATCCTTCAACTTTAGTAAAAGTATCTTAAAATAATAATTTATCCTATTACTATATTTTATGATGATATCAATGAATTTTTCCACACCTATATGTATGGTGGTTTTTTTCATTGACTTCCAATTGAAAAATTTCTTTATCACTCTATATTATTCTGATGGAATTAATTTTCCCTTCCAAATAAATCATTTAATTTCCCAAAAATAGTCTTCCTATTTTTCATCCTAGTTATGCATAACTTTGGGGGACCTTTAGGTTTCCAACATTCCTTTATAATGGTGTTTTCTTATAATTAATTTATAAGATATGGGTTTCAATAAGGTAATTCTAAAAAATGATAATCCTTTAATAACTAAGATTAATTTTAATAGAAAAATAAATTTTAAGTTGGTAGGATGTACCATCCTGAGATTTTATAAAATATCTTGTTTCAAATTAATTTAAATTCCTTTATATCATGTCTTACATACAGAGAACAATCTATTTTTTGTTATATCCATCATCATGCTTATATTTCATTGCATGTATCGTCATGTTTTTTTATAAGTTATGTTACACACAAGGTTGAGTCATTCCAGACAACAATATACTATTATTATTATTATTTAACAAGATAGTTATCACTTAGCTATTATAATGGAGAGAAGGAAAAATATTTAATAAATTATGAAAATATGTTTAACACATGTTTATATAAGTAATTAATTGGGTACTAATCAATTATAAATGAAAATAAAAATGAATTAAATATAAAAGGAATTTTTTATAAAAAATCTATTTTTATGCCCCCAAAATGTTTCTATATTAATAAATTAAATTTATTATACTATTAAAAAATATATTTAATATATTTAATATAATTATTTACATTAATCCAATATGTTTTCTAGATATTATATAAAAAAATCCAATTTTACAAATAAAATGTTTTATTTTTCTAAAGAAACTTTTTCTACCTTTTGGTTCAAAAATATTTTTAAAATTGAAATTTGAAACATTTATAAATATTTTTATGAAAAATTAATTTTTTTTTGAAATATAAATGTCAAATTATCTTAGATTGAATTTTTTTTTCTAAGAAGTTCTATTTTTTATTAATAGTGAAAAATACTAAATTCTAATTGAAAAATGACTTTTCATCTACTTAATTTATATTGTAAAATTATTATTTAAATTTGAATTAAATTAAAATTATATTTATAATTCATTAATTAATCCAAATTTTTTTATTTGAATAATTTTCATATTAAATTTAGATATATAAAAATTTTAATCTTTTGAACCATTTCACTTTAAAATCTATATTTCTCATCATTTATCCGAGACTAATTTTAAATTAAATTATTCTGTTTATTTGAGTCTAATTTTTTAAAATGAATTCCATATTTGGATTAAGAATAATTTATAATTTCTAATAATTATAATCTAATTTTAACCAAATTGATTAGTGAGAACATTTAAAATTAATTTCAGAGAGTAAGGTAAACGTGGGAGAAATTAGTGGTTAAACAAAGAATATATGTTGTAAAAATGAACCAAAAATTTTCCAGAACCCATTGATGGACATATTCATACCCTTGTGTCATTAGGAACGAAGCTTATGATTTTTTGGCTACTTTTTTCATGAATATGACCATATGGAAAGCTAATAAAAAAAGGAAAAAATGTACCATTCTTCCTTTTAATTTCTATAATGATTTGGCGATAAGAAAAACCTCTGTAAGATCACTTATAAATATTATTTTGACATATAAATTATTTTTTCATCATAATAATTTATCATTATTTTTTAAATATGTTATAGTTACCTCAAATTCTTAAGAAACGCCAATGCCTTGATAATTTAGTTAATAATAAAATAAAATGAGTGATACTAAAAATATTAAAAGTGATATAAATATAATAAATTTTTGTGAAAAAATAATTATGTAGATTAATATACTATAATAATAATCTATAAAAAATATATTTTAATTTCAATGTTTTCTAGATATTTTTAAATATAAATTAAATAAATAATGTCAAAATTAAGATTATTGTTATTTTCTTTTATTAAATGATTTAAAATTAATAAAAACACTTTATTATTCAAATTTATTTTTATATGTTAATAATTATTATGTATGATACACTTATGGACCAATTTATCCATTATAATGATCATTTTGACCCCCCTCCAAATAGTAAAAATATTGTTGGCATGGTTAGGGTTAAAGGTTCTTTTACGCGTCACATGTGCTTCTGTTAAAATTATTTTCCAACACTCATGGTAATTTTATTTTGTATTTTTTATTTCATATTTATAAAATGTGGGTATAAATTATCATTTAATTATCAAATTAATATTGTCTTAAATTATTAATTACATAGGATAGAAAATTAGTCACCATGGTAAAAAAAATTAGTATAATTGCATAAACATAATGACTGAGGAACAAAATGATAAATATTTTTTTATTTTTGTGTGTTGTAAGTGTGGATTGAAATTAATTTAACTTAATTATATTAGTTTTTAACTTTTTTAACATGTGTGGTATGGGATACCTCTCAATAGTAAATACATTCTTGTATTTACAAGGATGCCACTCCTCCTCGACTATAAGAATGAACTTACTTCCCTCGGTTATTCACACCTATCAAGCTATTATTCCCATACAAACTCTACCAAACCAATTCAAAAAATTTGAAAATATCATCTTAGATGCCTCAATTTGGTCATAAATCAATCCATAGAATTCCTTTGTTTTAAACTAAAGTGAGTTACCGGAAGAAGAGGTAATATTCATCAATGCGAATTTTTTTATTTCATTATCCAACACCTTAATTTATTTTATACCATTATTTTATAATATAATCAGTATAACAAATACACTTATATGTTTTTATATTAATTTTACTACCTAAAAGACACACACTTCCTTCAATTGGGTTATGAAATCATCATTTAAGTGTATTGCAAACTACCACCTCGCGAATTGATGTCATTCGTTTTTACATTACCACCTCTAAATGTTATGAATGATGATACATATAAATTTTATTTAATCTAAATATAACATAATTATAAATCTTTATTCATTATATCATATATTCCATTTTTACATTCCATACCATTGGGGATATGATAACGTCTCTCGTGTGTGCGGTGGACTTCCGCCTCACAAAGCAATGTGAGGTGTTTTGATTAACGCATTTCATGGAAACTAATAAGGGAAATGATAATTAATATATATGATATACATGAAATAATTGTGATATTTATTTCATAATTATATTTCTCAAAATATATTATATCATTTTCATTCTTACCTTTTAACACAATGAAAAAGTGATCACATCATTTGTGGATGTGTGGACTACTACAACATTGAAGTGATGTGATTCCTTTTATATCAGAATAATGATATATATATGTTTATATGATTAAATATAATGGTATTTTTTATATAATTGTTTTTCAATAAATATAAAATATAACTTACATTCTTTCCATAGTGATCATTGAAAAATTACAATGTTACTTATGTGTACATAAGGACTACGATCTCTATAATAATAAAATTAGTTCATTTTTCCTAGCCATATTTTATTTTTATTTTCAAAAGATCTATTTGTTTATAAATATGATCTTTAATTCCGAATTATTATCATTTATATTTTTAAATTATGACTTTTTAACCGTACTCAACATACCAAATTTATTTTCATACTTAATCCGAATTTGGTCAAAACATCCGACATAAAATTATTTTATTGTATAATTATATATAACATGTTTATAATTGAAAAAAAAATTAATTTTTTTTAAAATGATCTAAATAATTTAAATAATTAATATAAGATTGTTATTCAAGAAGATAAATAAAAATCATGATGAATCAGCCTCAAGGTATGGGTTTTTTTCATCTATATTATATTCAATTATAATATATGCCATATTCACTACCTATTTGTTGTGTGTTAAATATACTAAACATGAATGTATTTTATAATTCTTATACATAAATTATGTGGATTTAAACATCCACTTTATGATCTCTATTCCATGGGGTTCATGGTTTTAATGTTACCAAAGCGGTAATAGATTTTTAACTTAATATTCCTTTGTTGAGAAGTAAGCTATATTATAAAAAAAACAAATTTTATAACGATTATATTATTCTCCTTTGACATGATATATAATGAATATCCTTATTCTCATAATATTATAAGTTTCATTTAATTTTATTATGTTTTGGGGATTACGATTCAATGTTAAAAATTTCGAAAGAGACTTTTGTAGTAATCACATCGTTTTTCAGGAATGTTTATTATTAAGTCTATAATGGTAAAATCTTATAATTATAATGAATTGTATTAAACATTGGTTATTCATTATATTTTCAAGTATTTGTGTCATTTATATAGACTTTGTTACTTAAATTGTCTGAGAATGTTTTTTTAATAAAATCCAACAATATTTCTGTCTTCCATCAGAAATATATTTTCGTTTAAAACCATGTTTCCTAAGAATTTTTTAATAAAAATTAAAAAATTATCAAATAAAAAATGATATTTTTCTCAATAAATTTTTTAATTGATTTTTTAAAGGATACATTTATAATCATTCAATGTTATTTTCAAAAAAAAATATTTTCAAAATATTTTATGTTTTAAAATTTGATTTCTCAAAATAAAATAGCTATTTTCGTCAAAATGTTTTCCTGGATATTTTAATGGTATTTCACATAATTGATGAAAAAAAACTTATTTATAAATATGATAAAATGGGGATATTTTTCAATATTACTATCCACATCATTTATAGGGATGGATTAAGATATTTTCAATGCAATTTTTATGAATCCCATTTTTTATATGGGATAACCGTGTTTTAAAGGGAATGTTATGGAACCAATTTATTTCCCCTTAGTATACCATGATTCAATGAGTATTTTATGCAACCATTTTCATTTCCATTAGTTAATCATTATACAAATATATTCAAATGAAACTCATTTGTCTTCCATGTGTTAATTGAGTTATAGAAAAAAAATGATTGTTTCTTTAAGTTTTATTATGAAATATCTATTTAATTTCTTCATGTTGTGTTTCATGGACATTATATAAAACGAGTGATCCAAATACAGATTATATAAAGGGTTGACCTCAATTAGAGGTCACTGGTGATCTTGATATAGCTTATACAATGGTTTGAGCCGCATTATAGTTCATTGAAAAAACTCATAAAAACAATAAAACATAAATAAATAGTGATCCCCAGTATAGGTCTATAATATGTTAAGTAATGATTATGATCCCCAAATAATTATATTAGAAGTTAGTCATACATTTATTATAATTGTAAGCTTTTTTTAATGGTTCTATAAGATGATATTCCACAATACTAATATCTTTTATCTATGACATTTTATTGTTTTATGAGGTTTTATTTCATCATGATATGTATCACATGGCACATGATTATTTATTATTATTATTTTTCTTTTATTATATAACTATTCCATTTTTTGTTTTAGGATCCAAGTATTTATTGGTTTGAATATTCACATGTTATACTTATGTACTTTAATTATCTCATAATACCCATATTATCATCATTTTACCACTATTTTCATTAAATTGTTAATGCTTACGTTCTCCCTTACTAAGCATTTGAGATCAACCCCCTTATGTTTCATTTTCATAAATTAATACACATATAGGTTGGTTGAATTCTGTTTAAAATGGATTTTATATGGATGATGATGATGTCTAAATGTGAAAAAAAATATTGGTTTAGTGGATGAAATGATCATTTAAACTCATGTTAATTGCTTATGAAGAATTTTTTTCTATTTCAATAAAACTCTAATCCTAAAATATACTCACGGTTACAAATGATCAAATTTTTTTCCTCGATGTTTTAATGTTTAGATGAAAATAATTGGGTCCCAATTATCATTATCAAAGTCAAAAATTTAATGTTCACTATTTTATCACTGAATCTCGGAGTGTTGTTTTTTGGTTTCTATATAATATGGAAGAATCCTAATCACTATTAGGATGAGATATGCCATGGGAAGATAAATCTTCAACCCCTACTACTAGATCATTGCAGATATATTTCAAAGATGATTTATTTTAAACATTCACTTGGGATCTAAGGATCCTGACAATATAGTACTGAGTCTATTACCACAACCATATTTATGGTTTTCATGTAATAATTTTCGAGCATACTATATGGATTTTCATGTGTGTCCCCCAAGCCATTGGGGACTAAAAACCTTATTTTTTCATCCAACGGTAGTTTTTTATCTCCCTTTTATTGAATACTACCTTAGTGTATGTAGATTTTCAAGACTAAAATGGAGTTTTATCACCACGTAGTATGTCAACCATCTCATCGACAGGCTATTACAATCATTGAGGCAACATTAAAGGTACATATACATGAATATGAATCCAAGACCTTCTGAGTAAAAAAAATATGCAGTGTCTTCTTAGATAACCATGAACTCATCATTGGATATGAGATATCTAAATTCAGGTATAATATTGATCTTCCTTTTAGGCCCTTTCTCACTCTTATCATAAGCTTTAATGGTCATATTTATAGGTTAAAAATCGCATTTATTTTATACCAAATATAGTAGGGTCCAAATCGGGATGAGGTCGATCTCAGGAATTTTTTCAATTAGATCCCTGTTGATGTCAACATTATGGAGTCTTCTTAAAACATGTAGGGGTATAATGTTTCCTTGGATGACCTCTTCATAATGATACTCTATGAACGAGATGGAAAAATGGCATTCTGAAGGCATCAGCTATACTCGATAAACATAGATTATAGAAACTTCGGTTGCAAAATCCTATGGGATCTGGATGGATTCCATGAGGTTCTATATGGGTTATTTTTAAAGATTTAGTGCATATATGATTGAGATCTTAGAAGGAAAAACCACTGGATGTTTCAAAATATAATTCCTTTGTCTAGAGGTCAGAGATTCTTGAAGTGGGGTTTCTCATTAATATATAGTTTAGGAGTTGATCAATTTGTGGAAGACGGGTCTGCTTCTTGTACAATGGTAAACAGAGCATCTTCTTCTTGTGGCATAGGTTGCACTGACCTTCTCAATTTTTTGGTATGATCATTCAATCACTCCCTTGCTATATGGTCGTCTAATAAAACTGGATGTGGATGACCATTTTATGGTTATGGGATACCTACATGACTTTGTTGGTATTTTTGCAGTGCTTTCATAGGATTTTCGAATTTATATATGTCCTCTATGAGGATATGACAAAAATATTGTCTTTGACCATGCCTTGGTTGTCCTCTGTATCATTGGATCCTTAACCTTCAGCCTCTGGGTGCCCAGCCAAGTATTATTAACTCATACTCAGAGTCATATTATTTATTCAATAAGTGGTTTTCCATGTTCATTATGATTACATAAAAAAATATGATCTCTTATTCTGATAAGGGTTCCATTTGGTTGGGCAGTTCCCATGAACTGGATGTTTCCTGGAATAAATCTATAAAATTCAGAGCTTATTTAAGACCTAAATATAACTCTTCCTCTTCTATCTCTTCTTATGTTTGATGTCCATGTCTAACTTTGGAAGGAATATTTTATTTAGACTCCCTAGGTGACATAAATTGTATGGGTTTGTGATGTGGTTCTCCCAATATGGCATGATCTCGGTCAACAATATTTCAAGTCGTCCAATTGTTATAAATCATCCCACACATGGATGGAACTATTTTCTAATTACATTATTATTATGACTAAGAAATTGTAACATAAGTCACCTATGATAGGGATTTTTCCAAAATCACCTATTCAAAATTGAACATGCTTTGGAGGAATTCTTTGAATACAATAAAATGAACGATGTTGTAACTGATCCTCCTATAGAAAGGGAATAGTTGAGACCGTTTGTGAGGATAACCTAATTGGGATTCCTAGGATGTAAAAAATTAGTAGGTTGTTATACAAGGATTAAAGAAAATATCTAGGGAAGTATTCATTTTTGATGGAGTATATTGTCATCATATGTTCCTCAAGTCCTGGGCAACCCTAATCTCTTTTATTATTCTAGACAAGGGTGATATTGTCACTACTAACAATTTAGAGGAGGTGTTCAGCAGTTTAGGGACTATTTAGGTTCATGGATATAATTTTTTACACGTTTGAGGGTAACAAAACCTGTCTCTACATCCCCGAGACTTTTCCCCTATGATGAGGGTATTGTTCAAGACTCATCTTTGGTTTACTGAATGGCATCTCCTAAATTTTGTGATGTCTTAACAATCTCAAAATATATGTCTTGATATTTTATCAATAATAGATGTTTCTATTTCTTATCCCATGGATTTTTAGCATAGAGTTAGATTAATTATTCTTATGAGAGAGGGATGTTGAGTGAATAGGTTAAACCATTCCATATTCCTATCAATTTACAAAGCCACTCATTTTTTTCATTTTTTCATTTTTATATTTAGATCATTATAATTTTCCGTAGTGTAGTGATTAATTGGTAATGGAATTACTGATAAAGGTCTTATCAACCTATAACAGACCCTGCAAGAAGACTATTGTACCAAATAAAGAATTACCCATATTAGAGTCTGTTCAAAACACCTCATCATGGTCATTTTTTACTGATCTCAAGGTCCCTTTATTGGAATGTACCAGTACATGAAGTGCAAGAGATGATTTTATAGGAATCATCCACTGTCAAAAGTAGAGAATTTATTATTTCAGAAATTGAGTGTGCAAGATGTTTCATTCACCCATTTATGATATGGATTCTTCTAGGGCTACACAGGTTTACATCACCCTTACATGGCTTCAATTGGAACATCCAAGGACTCACATGAATTAATTAGTTCCATAGGAACTAATGTCTAAGACACTTCCCAACTATAGTTAGTATGGGGGACTTGATTAGGTGGCCCCATTTTTATTTATTTATTGATTCTAGATCAATGTTAAGATTGAATGACCACACTGGAAGGGGAGAGGCTATTATCGTAATGGATTAAATTCATGATCATCTTTTTCTTCCTCATTTATGTAGGCTAGATTCCTAGATCTATAGTTTTTTAGTTACTTAGATGCTTTTGTTTCATGTGGATTGGATCTTCCCTGATGTATGGGAGGACAAAGATTATTATCATTATAAGGATGATACCCTGTGGTAATTTTCCTATAATTAGCTCCTCATTGAGTTTTCTGAGATTTTTTTTCTCACTCTCATATTTTTCCAACTACTCCATGGATGGAATTTCAGATATTATGGGTGATGATTTGGATATGACCGCTTCTTTTCCTTTATCATTGTAGTTCTTCGTTGTAATGGTGGGAAGTACATATTCAAATGTGTTAGGTTTTGGATCCTCCTCGGGTTCCACATACATTTATCCTTAGTTGGGGCATCCTGGTCACTATCCTCTGAGGGTATATTTTTAAAATTTAATCCCTTTTTACTTTTTTCTTGATCCAAATAATCTATTATGTTAATGATAATGAAATTCATAGATTTGTATCAGGAAATGGTATTAATACTATTACTCTCAACTAAATGGAATGATTTATCACATCCGGCATCATAGTTTTTCATAAAACCCAAGACCATATTGGATCTTTTTATCTTATTACCCCTACGGGGATTGATCTTCTTCACCATACATTTCTCCATCATGGTGTGTGAATAGTGATCTTACAAGAGTTTATGGTCATGTTTTCTGAACATTCCCCAAATGGTAGAAGTTCCTCTTGTGGTGGTTGGAACTGATGGCATACATATCATCGATATTTACCTCCCGACTTGGAGAAAATAGATTCTATCTGTGGTTATAATGATGATGAAAATTCCCCAAACCCAATGGGATAGAGACTATTTGGGGACACCAAGGGAATTTGTTGATCGAATTATCAATGGTTTAATAATTTCAATCGATGATTTTTTGACTCATATAATGGGAATTGAGATATAAATTCCACTTTCCATATGGTATGGGGTTGATCTAGAACAATTTTCGATTACTCTAAGACAATGTTAGGGTGTGATGAATGTTGTGATGGTGATTTAGAGGAAAATATTTCCATCCTAGTGGGCTAGGATTTTTTTAAACTATATTATATATATATTGAATCCTCTTAGGAATTGATGATCTAAGGGATAGTGATGGAAGTAAATATTCTAATGAATTAGTGGGATGGGATCGCTCCTAGATGTCTTCTATGGAAACATATATTATGACCTATTTTATTTGGTACAATTTTTATAATTTATGATATGGGTACAATGAAATCCATTAACAAAAATCATTTTCTATAAGAAGTTTCTTGGTTAACCAAATCATCGAATTGTGAGTAATAAATGAATTTTCATTACATAAGGGTTCAGTTCAAAAAACCTTTGGAATCCCCCTACCATCATTTATGATATATTATCATAATTAAAGTATGATAATTACAATGTAATGACCAACTGGATCACATGATACTTGGTCCCCTGATCTCTTCAGAGGCTATGACATTACAAGATGATATAATTTGGGAGTTGATAAATTTTTTGTGACAAGTGATGTGTCACTCCCCATACTTCCCCAATACATGAATATGGGTACATGAAACGGATTAGGATATTAGTTTTCAAAGAGTTGTGATGGAGTGGTGACAAGGATGTTTCATATTTTCATTGTGCTTTCCCAGTATTGGGCCCTGATCCATAGATATAGTAGCCACGTCTAGATAAAAATAGAGTATGTTTATGTTTTAAAGGTGATCCTCGTATAAAAGGTAAGGGAGGTGTACATCCTTTACTCGCTGGTGATTTTATCACATATTTTTTCATGGGTAGGGAATTAAATTCTTTTCCATATCGTCCAGGGCCACATATTCAGCAGTGGAAAGTGATAAAACATATTAGGGAGTTTGTTTCCATCTAACACTCTCTATATGTCAATTTAATATTCTTCGTAATTAGTCATATAGACCTCCACATTATCAAACCATACATTTCATCTCCCTAGGTATTCTGTTGATTATAGTGAAGGGTTCCTTGTATTTGACAGGGAACTACATTCTATTTAACCTTCTATTTTAAGAACCTATCTATATAAAAGATTATAAGTTTTGATAATCTCTATATATGGTGTTTCTTGAGAAAGGGGAGTATTTCCCCTATCATATCATCATGGGGAGGTTTACCATGAGATATTTCATAAGTTGACATCCTACAATCAATCTCCACACAACCCTAATGAGTACTATCGTAGTAATGATAACCTTCTAATTTTTTTGATGACTCGATAGACCCATGGGGTTTTGAAAATGCATCTATAACAACCTCAAGGACACTACCATTGATATCATTAGAGATATAAGCCTCATTCAGAATCATGGTTGGAATATCTTGACCTATCTTTTTGGATTGTATAGGGATATGATCGTGTTGTATAGAAACTTCCAGAATATGTTGTTATTGTCTATTGTTGTAGGAGTGTGATCCCACTACTATGAATAAATTGAGGTATTCCAATTATCTATTTTATTATTGGTAACAATATGAGGCTACATATTGGGGTTTGCTGGGGTATTTTGGGCAACCCATGCTAAAGTGGGGATATGAGCCTGGTTTAAAAATAATTTTCCACTGGAATATGCTAACAGAACATCGGAATGGGATAAGGTATGATCATTTTTCTTCATAGACTCTAAATGATTATAGTGTCTTCATTCATTATTGGAACTATGGATATTATCCAAACTTCCCTATGATTTTGAAATATTCCTCATAGATCCACTAATAGGAATATGAGCATGCCTCGAGGTGTGTTCCACTCTTACTTAGGGGGACTTATTTAGAGCGGGAATATGATCCTGATATTGTGACTTTAGATTACGTCATTGGTATTTTTTGTCTAGGATATGAGCCTATCCCAAGGAATGTTCCTCCCTCACATGGTGAGCCCCAATTGGAGTAGGAATATTATCCTGATTCGGTTCCATTGGGGTATACCATTAGAATTTTGTGATAGAATTATGATCCTATCCTGAGTCATGTGCCACTCTCACATGGTGATCCCGGATTTGTGAGGGAATATTAGGTAATTCTGGTACCTTTATAGTATGTCACTAGTATTTTGTGATAGGACTCTGATCATATCCAAATTCATGTGTTGATCTCACTTGGTGAGCACCGGTTGAAGCAGTAATATGAGCATGTTCTGGGTTATGGTCCGTTACCAAAATATGCCAATAATTCTCCAATATAAGAGCTAGAATGAGAACTTCCTACAGAGTAACCACTTTTTCATACTAATCAATGTTTTTTTGTTTCCTGGATGTATGGAGAGGAATACTTTCTTTTACATTTATTTGTATTAGTGATGGAATATGATGTAAAAGTTAGTTAACTATCTCTAGAAATGTTGTGACATTTTAGAAAAATTTGTTCATGAATGTAATCCTTCACATTTTATGTCTTTAATATAAAATTACAGATATCTTCAATAGAATCAAGGTTATTGCCCTTTTTTTCTCCTTTTTCCATCAAAATATTCTGATGGGATTTATGCATAGGGGTGTGGATATTTTCCTCTTCATGATTTCTATAAGAATATGCTCATAGATTCGTTCCGAGTGAGTAGAGATATAAGCTTGCTCACTAGATATCATCGGAATATGTCGATCGCCTTTATTAGCAGAAGTGGGGATGTGAGACTACTCACAGTGATCCAACACATTTTTTTCCTAGTGCGTCTTCCATACTACCTATTAATGGGTTTTAGAGTTGGAAATGTGTTAGTTTTTATCCCTAAATCAGTGACTAAGGGACACTAGTGGGATGGTGTTGTGATGATGATTAATAGGACCCATTGTGGGTTTTTATTTTACTCTTTAATCCTCCTTTATCAGATATTGAAGGAGGTGATTATTTAAGTATGGTGATAAGAATACAATGTGGTTGGATGTGCCAATGATCACCACTGGTTTCATTTCATAATTTATTGGTTTATATTGAATCATTGGTTTCATCATCTAGATACCCTCATGTGCAGCATTAATGGTTATGATTATACAATGATGACGGTATTCTTAGAAAAATACATTCCCCACCTGACACTAATTGTCATGACCCATCCCGGAGGGGAATGTTCATTTACTACACCAGGACTGCCTCCAATAGTCCAGGTCCTGGTAATCAGTGTTGAGTATGCATATCCCACAAATGGGATGTATTTTCTTAAGTACCTGTACACAAGCACACATCCCAAATCCCAAAATACTTGAAATTAATAAACACTATGTAAATAATTCATGCATACACTAAGATACCAACCACATAGTACCAAATGAATGTAAAGTGTAGTAATGTAAAATGGGGCCAGAATAAATCCCCACCAAAAATAAAGAGTCTATAGAAAAAGGTCATGAATATTTTTTATAGAAAACCCTACCTGAAGGGTATGTATAAGACCTATTTTCTGAAGATGAAGATGAATTAATCAACATTCTGGTCTCACTCTAAGCACCACCTGGTCCTAGTTCACCAAGGACTCTATCAAAGTGTCAATGGTCTGCATAAGACACCACACGTGCAGGAAAAGCTCATGTAGGGGTGAGTAAAATAATACTCAGTAGGACACGCCAAAACAAAAATAAATTAAAAGAACATATAGGAAACATCTCTAAAAAGATACAATGATCTCAATAAAGTTATATGTATGAAACACATATAATAAGAACAACCAGGTATACTCATAAAGTATTCCAAGACTCAATGTCACATCCACTACTATCTACACGGTATGGATCATAGCATGCTCATTCTAGGAGATCTCACTCATCTAACAACCTGATCGAATCACGTAGAACAATTATACCTAAAGTAACCAAGAGAACACTAGGGTATCCACATGTTACACAGTTTTCATTGGACATATTATCTCACTAAGACATGAAGTTTCAATAACAGACGGAGTGATAGTAACACATGGAGTGTCACATTGAGTGTTGGTAACACACGGAGTGTCGGTAGCAGACGATGTGTTGGTAACACATGGACTGTCACTATGACATGGAGTTTTAGTAACATGGGGAGTGTTGGTAACAAATGGATGGTTGGTAACACATGATGTTTTTCTAAAACATGGTGTATCAATAAGTCATGCAGACCACACGTCACGTAGTCACCAATTCATATCCAAACATCAACCAATAAAAACTGCTCGAAGAACACTCATTGGTTCTAGTCATGTAGAATGGAAATAATATGATCTTGATATATATATCGGGGTTCATATGTTCTTAGGGATCACTAGTAGGACACCTCTTCCTATGGGATGCATCATCCTAGATAGGTGATAGGTGGTCGTGTAAATATTGGTCATACCATGTACACAAGCCCTATCTAATGTACCATTAATATAAGTGAGTACTGAACAAGACTCTCATTGTATAACATAATTCAAACCACTAGTAAAACTATCAAAGTTGGGATGATATAACTCACATCAGAATTCAGATCATCCTCTACAATGTGAATGAGATCATGCATCGAACCCTCATAATGAAAGACCAAGGGTTCACTCTCAACCTATACAAATACAAATAAAAACCCACCAAGTCATCTCAAAATGACCTCCCTATTGAAAGGATCCCAATGTAGTAGACAGCTCATCAAAATGACCTCTTGTTGGAAACAAATGGCTGATTTAGTGAAAAATTCTGACTGAAGTCAGGTCCAGGTTCAACCTGACCCACTGGACCCAGCCTGGCCCACCGACCAACCCAAACTAGTCCGATTGACCTAACCTGACCAATTTCAGCTGACCCAACTTAGTCTGGTCAACATGGACAGAAGCAATTCGTCCGACCCGACCTAGTCTGCTCGACCCAACATGACGTGAATCGGCTGACCTGGCCAAGTCTGCTAGCTCGGCCCACTTGGCTACTGGAGTGGCATGGCTTCTAAAGTCTTTCCCACCACGTGTGGGCTGATGTGTGTGATCTGGATGCATCCTACCATGTTCATGACCACTAATGGTCCACATAGACTTCCCCAACTGCATGGTTGTTGTGTCCCCTAGGTCTCACCTCGCTTGCTCATGGCCTCAAGTCAATACGGCCAATAGCGTTACACAGTTGTCGACTCCTCAACTAAGTCTTGTGGTCTCATGACTAATGTAGGTCCCATTCAAGTTTTCATTGATCCACGACTTGTGGTCACCCCCACGATCTCCTGTAGCGGCCCCATGTTCTCCTCCTGTGGTCTTTACGGCCACGGGTTCCCATGTGGTCCCCTCCAGAACACGTTCCACATCTGTCATCGACTGCCATGTCATTGGCCCATCCTACTATGCACTCTGCCTTGACCAACCTCCATTTCCAAACCAGTTCTGCCTCTGTTGTCAACTACCCCACCAACAACCTTTCACAGTCATGCTCCACCGAGACTGGCCTGAGTCGCCGCCTCTGGCCTTCACTTCCATACACTGTCGTCGCTTCTCCGCGGTGCAATCATAGAATCATTCATTAATTTGCATTGCTTGCATATGGTTTTGAAGGTTCATGGGAGGGTAATAATAACACGTGAAGAACATGAGAGGTTGATGTCACAGAGACATAATAAATAACACTTGAATTATGGATCTTGGCCTTTTTTGTGTTGTCCATAATCCATTCATGTAAGAAGGTTTAACAAAGAACAAAAGTAGATAATCAGAAAGATCTATCTCCCATTTTAAACCCCGCAATAATTTATACATCCCACAACAATTATATATTTTTGGGACATTCTGTTTGTTGATTGGTCTTTGTTCTTCATAGAATTCATGAACTGGGAAATGAAATGATCTCACAAATTACCTACCTCACTTTGGTTCGATTGCTAACTATAAATGGTCAATGTGCCTTGGTCATGGGTGAAGATCCTTCAAATTTGAGGTTCACTGTTGATCATCAATCTATTATTTGATGTCATTCAATGAGAGTGTTCTATCTCCTTGACATAGAGGAATTACAATGTTATGGTGATAACCCAGGATTCTTGAAAATAGGCATTAATTAAAAGAATCCAATAGAGTCAAATAAAATATTTTTATTAAATTATTTTGAATAATGTTGCGTCTAATTTATAACTAATATAGTTGACCCATGTTAGTTGATGTTAGGTCTCACCTAATAAAAATCCATTATGAACTCAATGGTGATCTCATATTTCCAATCCGATTTACGATTTATGAGTGATAATGATTTGAAAAAATAATAATTTTATGTTGTTATTTTTTATGGTTTAGCCCTTTATATGTTTTTCCATAGATGAACCTCGTTGACTAAAGATAAGCCATGAATAGTGTAAAATCACTTCATTGTGATCAATAGTGCCCTCAAATTTCTGATTCGGGCACTTTTTTAAGAGTTATTACACTTTTTTAGAAAATTTACATGAATGTGCTATTAAAAAATTATCAATTTTTAATGAATTGTTCTGCGAACACCTTGCCTCAGAATTTTATGAGGTCTCCACACGTGGTCTCGTAATTTTTTTAAATTAATTCTAAAAATAAATTTGGGAAAATCTGAGTCCTTAAATTCTCCACACCTTTGGGATTTATTTCCAAAAAATAAAAAAAGGATTATCATACAACTGGGGGTACTAAGCGTGAATCTGAACCTGCTACTCCCATGTGCTCTCCTGGAGATTCTCATGTTTCCACTGAAGATGAATTATAGAAGTAAACCACCCACAAAGGATCCCCTTCTTTCGATCCTTGATCTGCACCAGGTACTCAGAAAATTTCACCCCATCATCATGGTCCTACTCGCCCTAGTCAATGATGTGTGATAAACCATGAATGTTTCTCCTAAGCTGAGACACGTGGAAGATGTCATCTAACCTATCAAACTATGGGTGTCGAGTCAAGTGCTACACTAACTCGGTAACCCTACACAGTATTAGGAAAGGGTCGATGAACCTCAGAGATATCTTGCCATCCTAGCCAAATATCTATATTCAATGTCAAGGAGAGACTTGTAGGAACACATGGAATCTCTCCGTGAACTCTAAAGACCTAATTTTTTTTTCATAAAATGATTTATGATGAATTTCTTTAGACTTTATCCTCTCCTAGATGACCCACACCTTCTTTATAGTCTCCTACACCAACTCTGGTCCCATGCATGCTAACTCTTCTGGGTTAGTCCAAAAAATTGGTGACCTACATGTTCTCATATACCATGCCTCAAATGCTGCTATCCCGATAGTGGAGATATATTTATTTTTTTGTCTGAAAACTCTTCCATACATAGGTGATACTTCTAACTATAGCCAAAACATAACATTCAAGCCCATAGCATGTTCTCTATAACCTGAATGGCCTGCTTAGTCTAGTCAACTTCTTATGGGGATTAAATCATGTTGTTAAGAGAAAATAAGTCCCAAAGGCCTCTTATAGTACCTTATACACCTCAAGATGTCATAAAATCATAATAGTATGAAACAATCGTCAATGGACCTTCATGAAGCCATAGAATATTCTACATGTAAAGGCGTCTCAAGCTCTACACTAAACTCTTCTCATAGATAGGTAGGAAGTGGGACGACTCTATGAGTTGGTCAACGATCACTTATATGGTATCTTTTCCACTACATGTATGTAGCAAAATCATCAAAAATTCCATTATTATCCCATCCCACATCCATTCTAGAACTTGAAGGGTATGAGTCAAACTTTCTAGCATTTGATGCTAAGCATTCATTTTTCTACTAGGTAGGCATTGAGACACAATCTCTACAACATCATTCTTCATCACTAGCCACCAAACATACGTTGGAGGTCTTGTGACATATTTTCCACACATGGATGCACCACTAAATGGGATTCATTAAACTCCATAATAACAAAATATCACAACACCGCTGGAATCATCATGTATCCTCTGAAAATAAAAACATTCTCCACACCTTTTGAATATCCATCAGGTGCATACCCTATGGACATATGAGCACGTAATGCCTCACAGTTTGTTTCCCTATTTTATGCCTTCATAACTATCTAATATAGTGTAGGGGTGAAAAACATTAACTATAGATATGTTCTTCAATCTATATCCACAAAAGATATCTGAAACTAGGCGAACTACTCTAATGTTTCATTCAGTAATTGCAAGCTAGATATCCTTCTATGAGAATCTGTTACCATGTTCTCCATCCCTATAGTATAGAAAATATCCAAGTCATAGTCCTAGAGGAACTCTATACATATCCATTATTTAAAACTTCAATCCATATAAGAGAAGATATACTTGAGACTATTACGGTCTAAATAGACGATAAACTACTTCCTTATCAGGTATTTTTACCACATCTTCAATGCAAAGACTACTGCTGTAACTCTAGATCATGGGTGTTGTTGTTCTGCACATGTGATTTCAAATGGAATAAACCATAGTTAATCATATCTTGCCTCTTCTCCAGGACACAACCAATCACAGTTCCGAATGCATCACAAAACACTAAGTACTCGACATCCTCCTCTAGAAACCTCAATAGGTGAGTACTCACCAAACTATGCCTAAACCATAATCGGAGCCATTAAAACTCCATTATCTTAGAGTATGTGTGTGAAATCAATGAATACCACATTTATTTACAAGGGTGAAACATTGGGTCTCACAAATACCTTCCTCTGTAAGTCCTCCCACTTCACCCTTAGCTCATGAAGCTTTGTGGGAATGATCTGATATGGTGGTGTAGATATCAGTATCATCATAAGGTGTAGATAAATGATGAATTCTATCTCTTAGAAGGGAGTTAAACATGGAAAATCTTCATGGATGATGTTATTATACTCTTCCACCATTACAAGAAACTAAGTACTCATAACATCTACTTCACTAAGGGTCAGGCTAGCCAACAAAAGAGTAATCTGTGACACCCTCCTATGTGTGAGTCCATCAAGAGCTACAAGGATTTACCTTTCACTGATAAAATGGGAAATATTATTCTATTATGATGGAATAACTTCACCCTTTACATAAAAAATCAATATGAGCATGAACTATGGTTACTATTCCATATCAATAATGACATCATAAGTCCTCAACCTTACTACTAAGAGACCACAACTGAAACTCTAGCCATTAAGTGTTCATTAACACGGTCAGCACCATTGTGTGAAAATTGATTCTCTTTTAGTATATATCTCTACGAATAAGTGTCAAGTCATTGGTTTAATCATAATCTCTATGTGTTTGACTAGAATGGTTTTAGGTTAGTAAATCACTAGCGCAAATTTCTATATACTGCATCCTAAGTAGAAAGACTCAAATTGTACCTTGAAATATTCAAGGAGTCTTGGGGTCATAATCATTGATAGCCTACAAATGTATCCTCCCATGTCCTCCATCTTCTTAATTCTAGCATGGACCACCTGGGGGTGGTGGTGGTAACATGTAAAAACATTGGCCACCTCCTTCTGCTTCCTATGCTCCTCTGCCATGTCTATAGCCCGAGGGATCTATCTACTCATATCGTTGCGTTTTACTTGGTGTTTTATCAACCACCTCTCTGAATATAGCCTGAATAATCAGACAATATCGCACCAGATTTCCCCTCTCATGAAAATCATAACAACACCTCTTTCATTGGGAATTAGCACACACCTAGAACTTCTAACAAAACCTAATATTGTGTAGATTAGATCACACACCTACTATCAGTAGATCCCATTAACCCTGCATCTTGGGATATCATTTCCTCATAAGATTATGATATACACTCGACCCCAATGTATCATCATCTAATACCAAAATAATCATTCATGGCTCATTCTGGAAAGTTGCATCCACCTGAACCACTTGTGGTGGGTCTACGAACTGATCAACATGAGAATAAACTACCTAATAACCGTCATGATGAAAAACTGTTTTTGTGACTGTCCCTCCTCAGGGATGCCTCATCAGACATCGGGTCAAACTCCTGATCTTATTGCGGATACCTCACTGGTTGGCGTCATGAATACATCTTGTAGAAAAACAAGATGTATCATGGTTAAAAGAGTATAAATGGTGAGCGGTCTCAAGAAGGAAATGGAAAACAAAACCCATTACTATATGATGCATGTGCCTTTAGTTTTCCCTGCAACTAGTGCTTTCATGTTCTGAGTATAAAAGCAGGTGTCCAGTGTCCTGGTGTATCGATACTTCAGCCACCACACCAACATTGGAGTCCTTGTCCTGAAAGCCAATATCGAAACATTTAATATTGTTTCCCCAAACCAATCTCATAGTCACTTTGTCCTAATGTATAATTGAACTAATCTTATACCACTCTATCATGACATGTCCCAGAGTGTCCTGTGTTATGAAAACCCAAAGCCCTCTACCATTATGATAGGGGCTGGCGACCAGCATTGAGAAGCCATATGCCACAAACAGGAGTCATTTTTCTAAGTACATGTACATGTGCTCACATCTCCAAGCCCCAAATAATAAAATATAAAAAGAATAAGTAAACAAATCATTAATACTCTAAGATAACAACCATAGAGAACAAAAGTAAAGTGAAGTGAAGGAAAACACAATTGCACTAGAATACATGCCCCCCAAAAAGAAATAGTCTGTAACACAAGGTCCTAAAACTCACCCGTAGAAAACCCTATCTGAAGGGTAGGTACATGGACAATTGTATGAAGCCGTAGGACCACACCTCCACTATCGGGTCTCTCACTAAGCACCACTTAGTCATAGTCCACCTCTCACTTCGTCAAAGTGTTTATGGTATGAACAAGACATGACATGTGTGTGCAAAGCCAGTGAGTGGATGGCGGATGAGGCCTGCCCCGACTGTGCCCCCTACCGGTTCATTCAGTCATCCCGGACTACATGGCTATCATGTCGCCCACATCAAACCTCATTTTCCTATGGCCTCTGGTCAATACTTCCATCCACGTTAGGCGGTGGCCACCTCCTCTTTTGGGTCTCGTAGTCTCAACAACACCACGGGTCCCCTACGACACTGATTCGATTAACATCCTGACCCTGCCATCATGACCGCCCATTGTAGACCCTATGTCTCTGCATGCATCCTCCGTAACCACGAGTTCCTATGTGTTACCCTCCAGACCACATTCCTTGTTTGATTTTGGCCACCCTACCAGCGGCCTATCCTGCTCTATGCTCTTATGGGCCAAGCCTCCCTTTCTAGGTTGGTGCCTCCTCTATCGAAATCCACCCTACTGGAGGCCTTACCCATATACACTACACATTGACCGGTCGGATCATCCATCTGTAGTTGATGTTTCCATGCACTGTCGTCGCACCTCCATCGTGCTATCGTATAATAGATCTTCAATTCACATTACTTCCATAGAGTTTCAATGGAATGGGTATAAAATGAAGAATACGAAAATAACCTGAGAGGTTGTGGGAAGAGAGAAACCACAAAAGTCATAGAAAAATGGATGTTGGCCTTGTTCAAGTCATCCTTGATCCGTTCATGTAATAAGGATTAACAAAGAACAAGAATAGATAATCAAAAATAATTATCTCCCTTTTTGAACCCTGAAAAAATTTATTCATCCTGCCACAATGATTGATCCTCTAGCCAGTCTTTTTGTTGATTGGTCTACAATAATCATGGAATTCATGAACGGATAAAATAAATCAAATCACAAACTAACTTCCTTGATTCGAATCGATCACTGATGAAGAACAGTCAGTACGACATTGCTATTGGTGAAGATACATTGAATATGAGGTTTGTCATTGATCGTCAATCCCCAATCCACCATCGTTCACTGAGAGAGTTCAATATCCTTACCCTAGAAGAATTCCAGGTTTATTGAGATAAACCTGGAAATCTAAAAATATTCCTTTATTTAAAGAAACCAACAATGCTTCAAATAATTTTTTTTTAAATATTATAATGACGGTTACGTCTAATTTCAAACATTCTAAATCAACCCGCATCAGTCAATGTCAGGTCTTCCCTAAGGGAAACACCCCCTTATAAAATCAATAGTTCTCTCAGATTTCCAATCTGAGTAACTTTTAATCAGTTATAATGATTTTAAAAAATAAAATTATTTTATTTAATTATTTTATTTAAGGTTACACCCTTTGGATCTTTCCACATAAGAATTAGGCTGACTAATGTTAATTCATTCTTACAATAGATCCACAGATCTAAGACCATTGGTTCCCTCATATTTCTGATCTAGCCACCCATTTAAGAGTTATTATACTTTTTCAAAAATGTTGCAAGCACGTTCAATTAACAAATTAACATATTTCAGAGACTCATTTTGGGCACACTGGGCCTCGAAATCTCATGTTGTCTCAATGCCTATTCATAGAATTTTCCCAAATTATTTCTAAAAATATATTCAAGAAATTCTGAGTCATTACACTATAGCTGTCTAGCGGTGATGTCATTATGAAAGTCATAGGGTTCACATTTGTAATTGATTTTCCAAATTGGTATCTATAGAAAATACATGATCTCAGGTTGGGTGTTGTTTGTGAGAAATTTATTTATAGTCACAAAGATAACAAGGATCATTATCACCAAAATTTGCATCATTACAGGCATCATACAAGCTCAATCGAATATGAAAAAATAACAAAATATCTCTTTCCTGTTTTTTGGATAGGCCATTCTTCTCATGTGGACTTTTCATAGTGAGGATGGACTTATTTCATGAGAACACTAGCTATATGGGATCAAACAATCATTTATATCATTTGAGATATTTGAGTTAGGTGAATTGTTTTTTTATGTTTGCTATGAAAAAAATGGCTCGATGTATGGTAAACTCGTCATTTTTATTATTTAATAGATTCACATCATGTTCATAGTTTTTTATTTCATGGGAATTAAGGTGTTTAGATATACCTTTAAATTTATTATGACATGGGATTAATATGCTACACAATTTATCATGTCAGGTTCACCATTTTTTTCTTTTCACAAACAGCCCCAGTGGTTCCCCCATTTGTAATTGTGTATAGACCTACATTCCAAAGGCATGTGGTTAATTGGTGTTTTAGAACAAATGAAAATTAGGGACAAACATTGGTTGATTGGATGTGATTTTGGTATCATCACACCATTTTGGGGGGAAATTGTTGCCTTCTCTAGGACTCTGTTTTTGATTTAATATATGTTCCAAAATCACTTTATAATCTTGAGATGTGACTGATTACCCTAATTCTATGATCAAGAATTGAATCATCTATTGTATAAATGGGGGTCAATTAATGATTCCATCTCTATGTATTCAATATTCTTCATCCATTTTCCATTTATATTTAGCCACTTTTATGTTGAATCCATCTAACCAGACACTCTTGAGATTACTTCCATATATGGAGGCTATTAATATCTTATATATGGTATTGGAACACTATAAGGTGTCCTATATATCATATTAATAATATGAATCATAAACCATGTAGTTTAATAAACCCATAATGTTCAACATCATGTGGAAATACCATATATGAGGGAACTTAGTAACAAGGTATTGAGATTGATCCTTAGGGTGGTGTCCAATGTATCCTGGTTATGGAAGGAATCAGAGTCATCGCAGTTAATTCATACCCTTAGGACATACCATGAGGTAGATTACGTTAAATGGGGATAGTTATATTAATTCATTGAATGGGGAATACAAAATTAGGTTACCATGGATGGATATATTCATAATTAAAATTATACGATTATTAAAAACTCTTAATTCCATGTGATCTATTATCAGTGTATGAAATAAGGGACAATAAATAATATGCCGCACTACATATGGATATAATTCTTATCCAATAGGTTATCCCTTTGGATGTTTGATATGGTTCTTGGTCCTTATGAAGGCATCTCGTATATCCTAGTTATAGTAGGAATCAGAGTCACTTTAGTTTGATTTCTGTCTCAATCATCCAGTGCATGAGGATAAAAGGATAATCCCATGGGAGATATTAGGTCCTGGTGGTTAGAATTTTTTATGGGGGAAATTACACTGTATTGGATTCCCATTTGAACTCAGGCCTTCAGAAGCAGTCCTAGACATCATGGGTAAGGTTTGAATCATATTTCTCCTAGTTTAGTGTGATCAGGGATTACACACTGATGTTTCCTAGAAAAATCCACTGGATAAAGATATCATGACCCGATATGTCTTCTGGACATTACCTAATAACTGTCTAGACATGTTCTGATATTCTACCTATAAATCCTGATTTTCTACATGATATATATGTGGATTATAGTAAAATATATCTAAGGATGTATGGACACATCCCGACTACCTAGAACACATGCCTAAAAAATAGTGTTATTTGATTGGCTTGTCTTAGTGAATATGAATAATTTTAATGTCTTGTAAGGAGGTAATTTCATGATCAATGATGACATGTCCTTAGGGTGTCTTATGATTTGGAAGAATCATCTAGAGGATATCATGAGATCCTGATTAACATGTCAGGAGGGTGTCACATGATTGAGGTTGACATATCTAGAGGGAGTGACGTGATCTTTGATGACTTGTGCCGGTGACATCATGATACCTAGAAAACTTATCCCAGTGTCATCCCATAACATTGGACACTTATATTATTAACATCATATGATTTTTCTGGAAATCTCATATGACTTTTCAAAACTTTGGTGTCATGCTCGGATGGTGTCCGACGACTCTCTTGACATGACCAATGGACAATGCATGATCCAAATGGAATGTGAAGGAAGTGTCTCATGACTTGAGTGACATGTATCAATGTTGTTCAATGATATGGGTAGTACATAATAAGTACATGAGTATTATAGTATCTTTTTTCACATTTGTCTCCCATATTTATAGTCATTATTCCAGCCTTTATTTCTTATGTGTTGTAGGTTTTGTCTAATGTTATCTTAATTTAGGTTTCATGTCACCCATTAAATGTTGGCGGCATCCTTCATATAATATAACTGACACACTATATTTCCATTATGTTATCTAAATAGGGGTCATGCGATGTTCTGATACATGTCATTTGATCACTTAGGTTGTTCCCAATATTTTACTAGGAAAAAATAGCTTCTGATCGTGTGACTGGATACTCTAAGAAGTCCGCTCACATACTCCCTTGTAACAACCGCTCATTATGTCTATTCCTAGAGAGTCATTTTTTATGCATATGGGGTATTTATAGGACACACTACCCCGGTATTATGTTGTTTTTTACATCATGTATAAGCTAGATTTAGTAGATGGATTCTTGTATCACTCTGTTCGCATGATTCTTCCATGGGTCATCTATAGAACCGAATAATGACAATGATCATGAAAATGTAACACCTTATCCATGTTCATAGAACCTAGACTGATAAAAGGGATTTATCCTAACCATGTTGACATGGAAAGGTGCCTTCATAAGGTCAGGAAAATAAGTCAAGTGGTCTTCATGAGATCATGATGTGTATGGAAAGGTTTTTGCATGATCAAAGATGAGCTGTTTGGGGTCATTCATGAGACTATAAAGGCTTTTCAAGGGGGACCTCAAGATATTGGGATGACATGTCTAAGGGGCTTTCTAAGATCATGGTGTCTCATCAAGGTAGGCCACACATGATCAATAGTGATAACCCATGGAATATACCCATTTTCGTGTTAATTATGTCATATCCTCTCTTCATAATAAAATCCATATTTCCCCTTTCTATTTAATTTTGTATTAAAAAAGGATATGATATCTCGTGTAGCAATGTGATTTTTATTAAAGGCAATCGCCCTTTTTTCTTGTGCAACATTTCATAAAAATAATGGATCTTTTGGATATATACGATCATTTTCATGGACACCCCCTCTGCTTTTCTATAAAGTTCGAGGGGTAGTACATGATCGAATGAACGTGTCTGAGACCCTTCACCTAAGGTAGGTTACATGTCAACGTGGTATTCTGTGATAAGGTAAACATTTAGGCATGATATTTTCGAGTTCTTGTGAATTTCCTATCCTTTTCACATGAAAATCATTTTTTGCATAAGGTATCCTTCTTTTTCATGTTATCACCCTTTATTTTACTAGGGTGTTGAATTTTTTTAGTGGTCTTCTAGTTGAAAATTTGTGTAATCATAAGATCTTATCTGGTATCCTTCACATGATCATCAATAGTCTTTATGGGTTCCTTTACAATAACAGGGAGGCTTATCAAAGGGGATATTCATGACCAGTATCAGATTGTGTTCTATGCATGACCCATTCGCATAACCTTCCAATTTTTATGTGATAATGTCTCATTATAATGGTTATGTGATCTTTGTAAATTGGAAAACATCTAATTTTTTGTTTTGAAAAAAATAATTCCCATATCTGGTGTATTTATTCCCTTGTTGATTTTTCGATGCTCATTTTTCAAGCATCAACAACATCGTAAAATTCTATACAAATATCATTTTTGTAAAAAATTGAATGAATTTCAAATGATAGATAAAATTTACTTTATTATTAATTTATTTATACATAAATACAACCATAAAATAATTTTAAAAATATGGATGTGGAAGAAAAATACTGTTTTAAGGGAAATTATAAGATAGGTTTTTTTTAATATAATGTCCATTACCTTGTGCCGGAATTGTCATGTGAATCCCTTATTATCATGATTAATAAACTTATATCTATTATTATCTTTCTTGAGAACATTTTTAATGTTTATTGTTCGTTTTATTTCACTTATTACTATGTTATAAATAAATATATATATAATTAAGTTCATGTCATATGTTTTGATGACATTCGGGTCATATGTCCAAAAGGACATTGGTAGGTTGAATATTCTCAATGTTACCATTATTAAATTATATCAAAAATAATAATCATGATATAATTATATATTTGGAAAATAATTTATTATTTTAAGACCAATCATGAAATATGTTTATAAAAATGAACTCTGTTACAATCAAGGAGACAGTAGGTCATACAACCACATGAGTAACGTTTCAATTATTCAATGATCATTATGTAATGAAGGTAAGGATTATTTTTTATTTATATAATTATTATTATATACAAAAAATTTGAATGAAAAATAAATAAATATATATATATCATCCATATGATGTAGTGATAAAAAATGAATCACGTCAGTTCATGGTGGTGGTAGTCCACATGTATGCACAAATGATGTTATAATATTATAGTTAATGGACAATTAAGAATGTAAATGATTTATGATTATTAATAATGATAATTATTTCATCAATTTCAAATATAATAATTAATTAAATCTATAAAATCTATCCATGAGATATTCTAATAAAAAATAATTACTTCTGGTCTTGAGGTGCTAGTCTGACTTACACACAAATGATTGTTTTGTTTTCCATTTGATGGAATAGGATATGGATATAGTTTATGACATTGAAATTGTGAAATCTAAGTATATGGAGAATATAGGTATTACTATTTTTTAATGGTTGATGAATATTTGGAGGATGTTTAAGAATAAATAATACTAAACCATGTGGTTAAAAACTATACCTCCTCATTAATGAATAACTTTTAAATAACTCTTTATGACATCTAAGATTGGAATTACTACCTAAATAATTACACTAGAATGTGAAAAATTATTTATTGAATGATTTTGGATGGTTATTTTCCTCTCAAAAATGATTTTTATGTGTTAATAAATTGTATGATGATGTTTCTTTTATTAGAGAGGGGGGGGGGGAACTCTTTAAATCAATTAAAATATTAAATTAATATAAATTAATTTTATAATAAATTGACTAAAAATTTATAAAATTATAATGTAATATAATAGTGATTCAAAATACACTCAGACAATAAAATTTAAAAAAATTATTACATTTTTACCATTATCTATATTCTTTAACCGTCTGTTAATCATATTTACAATTAAGGTGATATGAAGGTTTTTTAATAAATTGATGGTCAACATAGTTACCATAAATGTAAAATAACTCATAAATGGACCATGGTTGATTTCATAAAATATATAACATTCAATAGGTTGAATATAATATTTTTATTAATTATAATCCAATTACTATAATGTTATTTAGTATAAAATATCGTTAATATCAATTTCAGAACTACCCATTACTTTTACTATAATAAAATCAATAAAAAATATATAATTAAGATAAATGCTTCTAATATATCCCTAAAATTATATATTTATTTATAAAGTTATTTTATTTGGTTAATTATTTTAAATTATATTTCTTTTAATATTTTTAATATCATTTACTTTTATTAATCCATTAATTGAATAATTACTACATTAGTTTTTTATAATAATTTAGGATAATTATTTATTCACTATAAATATTATATAAATTACCTAGATTAAAGTAATTCATTTCTATTTCAAATTAATATTTTTAAATAAACATATCCTTTTTTTATCACACTTTATAAAATAATATAGTTATTAAAATCAAGAGTGTGACATTTTTTACTTTTATCTACATAAAAACATTATAATGGTAACAATCACAAATAAATGGAAAAATGGTAATATAACTAAATATTTTAGGACTATATATGAAATATATTCATTCAATAAAATTAATTCAACTCTTAGGGTCAATTTTAGTTCTTATCATATTATTTTAACTTTAATTACCTAGTTTACCCATTATCGTGGTAATAAAATTTACTAAAGTTACTATTCGTAATGTCCAAAAATAAAAGAGTTATATTTAAAAAATAACAAGTAATATAAAATATGGAATCCATTTTTCATGATTAAAAACATATACTTTTAATAATTTAATATGAAATTAAACTATTAAAACATGATGAAATTTTTTTGAGGGAAATTCAATTTTAAGTTTAAAATGTTATTATACTAAATTAGAGTATAAAATAAATTTAAATATAATAAATTTATTATTTTAAAATAAAAGGAAAAATTAGGTTTTAATACTAATCCAATTTTAATTTTAAATTGTAAATAATTGAATAGAATATACAATATTCAATAAAAATCGTTATTTTTACTATTCAATAAAAAATATATATTCATTAGACAATTTTCAAAACAAAATACTACGAAAAAAATTACATGATGAATTAAAAAATGATGTTTATTTTTTCATAGTAAAATTCTATATTTAAATAATAAATATTTTAAAAAAACCACATAATACATGGAAATCAAATTTTGTTAGAAATAAATCATTTTTTGTTGACTAAAAAATTATACAATATTATTTTAATGAATGTAACTCTATAGAATCTAACTGATGAATATTAATAAGATATAAAAAAATTAACATTACCTGGCTTGTTACATTTCTACTCAATGGGATTCACATGTATGATCATATCCTTCATTTATTGGGGAATTCATTATATGTAACTTACACTCCATAAATGCGAGATTAAATGTGATACGTGAAATTATTATGTTATATGATTTATGTGGAAGAAAATATAATATACCTAATATAAATGTGACTGGTGGGACCAAAATTATATACCCCTCTAATGGATTGACTGATGGTTTTACGTCATGAGATACCATTTTTGGTGCATGGATGGTTGGCCTTATCATTCTGTATTATGATGTCTTAGTGGTTATCCTTGACTTATTCTTATGATATCGTGTTTTATATTATTTCTGCATTCATGTGTTAACTTGATGTTTTCACCTTATATCAGGCTTCAATTTCCATTTTTATAAATCTTTTCCTTTTTCACTTTAATATTCTTCATTGACTCACATGTATTAACTTAATCATGTTATTTGTTTATTATTCCATTACTGAGCTTTATAGATCACCCCTTTATTATGAACATCCCTCTGGTTATCCCATGATGTTTTTAACATCAATAGAATACAAAGAAATGTGATCGAGTTTTAAAATAAATTTATTGTACCCATTTTTCAAATTAATATTCTATGTATCTAATCACCCATACGTATTATGCATCACGATCTTTTGGGATTGTATTTTCTGTATCATTATGTAAGAAATCATTTAATAAAGTGTGTTGAAGATATGGTTTTTTGTAGTTTGAATCAAATAACGGCCTAGTTATTTTTGGGGATTAGGGTTAGTAAACCACAGTGAAAACCATGGTGATAATACTAGACATAATAAACCATCAATAATTTTGGTAAAGTATATATTTAATTGATTATCATGAAAATAAATCCCTATATGGATATTTTAATTTGCATGTAGTTGTGGATCTTTTTTACCAAGGGGTAATAAACCTGAAATGACACATTGGTTATTAACTCGATCATAATCTAATGTATAAAACATAGTCTTTATACTTCAAACCTATATGGACTATCCTAGCTGATACTACACGGTTAATAATATTGATTTTATAAAAAACAATAAAGTGAAAATTAACTATAAAATTCAATATTATAAAATAAACCAATTATAAAATAAATTCAAGCCTATAAATTCATTTTCTTAAAACTACATGTTATTTATGTGTTATACATTATATTTTCATGGTATGTATGTAAATTTTTTACAGTTTGATAATTATTATCCCTAATTTTCTTTGCTTTTACTCAATTCCTAGAAATTGGAGGAATCGAGTAAACATCCAATTTAATGGGTAATGTGATTATTTCAAAAATTATGTGCCCTTTCCGATGAAAATAGTATTCGAAAACGTCATGAAAATTATTTATCAATTAAGACATTTTTTGAATAGAAACATGAATAAGGAGAAACAACCACATACCCCTTATAAATTGAATGTTTCAATTGTTACTTTATACAATGATGGAATCCAAATTTCAATGGATCATATAATCCCTTAATCTTGAAACAATAGATCAACTCCATTGAAAATATATACTCTATTATAAAATACAATAAGGAAGATAGGTTCATATTGGTTGTTTATCACATGGAGGGATAAGTGGATAAATTCTGTATGTTAGTCAATAATATGATGCCCAAAGAAGAAATCGAATTGATAGGGTGGAAATAATTTCGGAAAATATTTTTTTAAAAATATTTCCCTCACACTCTATAACATAAAATTGATAGGTATTTCCTTGGACTCAAGAAAAATGTTGGTGAATCCATCAAAAAAATATGAGGTGAAATATATAATACATTCATGATATACCTTTGGATTTTTCATTGAACCTGAATGTAATGTTGACCACTTCGTTAGTGGGATAAATTTGAATCTTTGAAAATATTTGGTGATTTGTTACTTTGACAGCTATGGAGATATTATTTGATGTACCTAAAATTTTAAAAAGAGATAAGAAAATCTAAAGAGTATCATCGGTTAGATATTGGAAGTGGAGGATAGAGCTTAATTATGGTATTGTGATGGATAAACTTAATAGGGGTAAAAAATTACAATTTCCCTTTTTTTCAAAAGTGTAGTTACGTGAGTCTTGAATATTTATTAAAGGGGACAAGGAAATGGTTTAGGTGTGGGAATGAAGGGATCTTGGAAAGAGAAAGTTGATGGGTGTAACCCACCAATGTGATAGAAGAAATATATTCTCCATTAAACCCTCATCATATTTTCCAATGTATCAAATTTTAAAAATTTGGACACTATGTGAACTAATGCACTAGGACAACATTTTTCAATAATACCCAATGAAAACAACAACCATGGCATAACGATAAATGGTAAACATATTCCACCACAACCTTTGAGCTAGATCTTGAAAATGAAATGCTGATAGGTACGGTAGTTATTCACTCAAATATAATAAATATAATATTTGATTATATTCTTATATATTATTTCATATCTTGTAAGTATTGTAGAACTATTCAAATACCACCTCAATACATGGAAGTTGAGTTCTTGATGAAGGCATTAAAGAGGTCAATTATTTTATACTAAGTATATAATTTCCCCTGTCATTATTTTTTGGAATAAATTCCCATCCAACCTTGTGATACTTACTTTAGTGTAATTTTATTTTATTCATGGTATGAATTATATTTCAACTAATAGAGACAACATAAATTAATACGTGAAGTAAATCACCCTCCATATCAAGAAACATCATTTGATTCTATAAAATTACATGTATGAGGATGAATATACTTTGAATAAATAACTAAAAAATGGATATTATATTCTTTTTAGTATGAATATTTAGCTCAAATGATTGAGATTATGGATAATATCATCATTTATGACATTCCCATTATAAGGGAATACACTAATGTGTTTCCTGATGAATTTCATAGTCTTCTTCCAAGACGATAGGTTGATTTTAAAATAAAACATATATCAAAAATTTTCCAATATCCAAAACTCTATATAAAATTTACATTTTTCATCTTAAATAGATAAAGAAAAATCTATATGTGAATCTAGATAACGGGTTTACAGGCCCAGGTGGCCACTATGCGGTGGACCGATAATTTTAAAAAAATAAATGATGTGTCAATTAACCAATGAATTGATTATTATGATCTCAAAAAGATCATAGTAAAGTACATGTATTTGTTTCCTCAAATTGATGACATGTTCAATTAGATATGTATAGACTAGTATGTCTCTAATGGCAATATTTTTCTTATATCTTATCATGTAATGTTAAAGAAGGAATATGTCACCAAGACTTATTTTCATACAAGGTATGGTCACTACACGTTCATGGAGATGCCATTTGGTCTAACTCATGCTCTAGATATATTCATGTACTTAAAAAATAATGTCTTTATGGATTACCTATAAAAATTTGTGGTAGTATTTATAGATGATATTATTATTTACCAAAAAATAGATGTGAACCTGATGATCTTTTCGATGTTTTTCTAAATACCTTAAGGAAGGAAAAGTTATATGATATGTATAGTAAATATGAACATTGTATGGATAATGTAAAATTTATGGGTAATTTTATCACAATGAAATGGATATTTCTAGATCCTTCAATGATAAAGTTAATTAAAGGATATATATATCTACATAATTGACAAAGAACCATAGTTTCTTTGGATTATCTTGTAACTATCGTTTCATTGTGAGAAATTTCTCCTGATTTTCAATCCCACTAACCAGGATAACATAGAAAGTAAAAAATATTTTTTAGAATGACTAATGTAAGGTGTTACTTCAAGTGTTTATGAAGAGGCCAGTCACTACACTCGTTTACACATTCACCCCAAGTAAGAAATTATTTTTAATCTTTAGTTATATGTCCAAAAGGGGATTTGGATGTGTACTCATGAAAAAATGAAAAATTGATAGTCTATATTTCCTAACAATTAAAGAGAAATTAAATGAATTACCAAATTCATGATCTAGAATTAGTTGTAGTGATATTTTCATTGAGTATTTAGTGACATTATTTATAAATAGAAAATTGTGAATTATATATGGTTAATAAAATCCCTAAGTATATATTCACAAAAATGGATACCAGTATACGCCAATAGAGATGGTTAATGTTAATTGAATATTATTATTATTAAATCCATTACCATTATAAAAAGGCCAAAAAAGTGGATTATTCTTATAGTATACAGTATCATATAATCCTATCTATAATGAGTACTTAAATGAATCCAATATTCTTGAAAATTCAAATGATGGACATGGGAATCAAAAAATTAACTTCATCATACCTTAACCAAATAACCAATCAAGCATTGATTATTAAGATGATTAATGATGCCCAAAAATATAATCAGAATTTATAGAGGAAGGTAGAAAATATTTTGGATTTCAACATTTATAAAAATGAAGTTATATGGTTTGAAACACAGATATGTGTCCCTACAAACTATAAATGAAGAGGGAAATTTTGGATGATGTTCATATATTATCCGTCTCTATTAATCAATAAAGAATGATATGTATAGTGATCTTAATAAAAAAAATTATGGGATAACATGAAAAGGGTGACTGAAATTTTTTCTCTCGATACATAGTATATGAACAAGTAAAGTCTGAATGGATGAAGTATAAGGGTATAATGTATCCATTACTATACTAGTATGTAAATGGTAAAAAATAACCAGGGATATCATTGTAGGACTCCACGTGACCTATAAAGAAAATAAAAAAATTTGGTGGTAGTTGATCAGCTGACAAGGTTAGTGCATTTCATTGACATCAATGAAATCTTATCTCTTGACCAACATGACAAGGTATACATAAGAAAAGTGGAATAAATACATGGAATACCACTATTGACAGTATTTTATCAATAATAAAGGAATAAATCAAGGTTATAGAGAAGAATTTTTCAAGTGTTAGATATATAACTGAGTTTCAGTACTATATATCACCTTCATATGGATGGTAAGTATGAAAAATCCATCCAAACTCTATAAGAAATTATGAGATCAAGTTTAATGGGCTTATAAGGATTTTAGGATATGCATCTTCTCATATTATAATTAACATAAAAAAAATCAATAATTTAAAAACTATGGTACCATATAGGGCACTATATGGGATGTGGTGTCAGAATCTAGTATGTTGGGATGAAGTTAGAGAGTGCAGGATTATGAGACCTATACATATATAAGAGATTATAGAGAAGGTTCAAACCATTTCATGTCATATAAAAACTATAAAAATCCAAAATAAAAGATACTTATAATGTCATTGAATAGACCTAGAGTTTGAGATCAAAGATAAATTGTCTCTATGTATATCACCATGAATGAAATTCCTAAGGTTTTTAAAGAAGTTAAAGCATATTCCTAGACACATCAATGACTTTGAGATCCTTTATCACATTGGAATTGTTAACCATTGACTAGAACTCCAATTTAAAATATCTCAATTATATTATGTGTTTCATGTATCCTAATTATGGAAGTACATATCAATACCCTAAAATGTTATAAATCTAGAGGTTATCCCTTTAGAGAACAATAATTTGTATAAAGATTTTTTGGGGAATATCGTAGATCATATATACAAATTTATATGAAACAATACAACTCTCTTGGTTTATGTTTTATGGTGGAACCACATGTTTGAGGAGGCAATATGGCAACTAGAATATTTGATGAAATCGAAATTCCTTCATCTTCTCCAGCATTCGAAATGAAATTTTAAGGGTGAAATTTAGGAATTAGAGAATAATTAATTAACTTAAACATTTATAAATTAAATTTACTTATGAATTAATAAATTAATTATTACCTAATTTAGTTATTGAAAAAATATGCAGTATATTTAATTTGTTATTGTCTGACATGATTAAAATATTTTTAAGCAACATTATTATTGAAAATATAATATTTCTATATTGATCATTAATATTATAATATATTAAGAGTTATAATAAATTCTAATTAAAATAGATGGAAGAAGTGATGTCGTTGGATAGTAAGATCGTACCCTACGAATCCCATTTATAAGTGATTTTAAAGGACATGGGATCACTGAGATTTTACCTTAACAAATCAAAAACCTAAATTAAAAAATGAAACTTGAGTGAAATTATTTATGGGAGAATTTAATGCTTATCGAGACCACAACTCAAACCATGTTAGTCAAGCCACCCCAATAAAGTACTACCATAGCACACATTACCCTTAAGATGTGTGGTGGTGTAAGAAGGGGTTATGTATCTAAATCCTATTAAAATGATATTAAATATTTTATTTTTAATTAAATAATGATTATATTTAATTTTACCTTTACTAATTTATTATATATAAGTTTTATAAAATTAATATTTTTATATGAAGAAAACAAAATTATTATTTTTTAAAATATATAATATCAATGTAAAAAATATTTTTGATAAAACCAAAGATTTTAAATTAATTTTCATTTTATTAAATATTCTTATTTAATAATATTTATTTTAATATAAGTATAATATAATTTAAGGAAGTCTAATGTAAAATTTATAAGGGCTAAAATGTTGTCATTATTGAAAAAAACTAATATTTTTCCAACAAATAATGAATTTTATTATATATTTTAAATTATAAATTTTATTAAATTATTTTGGTCAAATAAATATTATTTTTTAAAATTATCACATGGAAATTATGAATTGGTTATTTATTCATAATTTTTTGAGATATTCCAGTTTTTTGAAAAAAAAATACAATATAATTATAAAGAATGTGTTATTACATCGTAATAACACAAAAATGATTTAATAAATACTATAAATAGAATAAAACCCCAAAAATGGATTCCACCTTTAACATAATGTATTATAGAATTTATTTTATTAGTTTTACATACCTATAATTAATCCTACAAAATCGATATTATATATTAAAATTTAAAAAAAATCATTATAAAAATGACTCACTCGCACATAATAAGTAGTATTATTGAATTGATTTTAGTTATTAACCTAATATTGAATTTAAAACCACTACCGTTTGAAAAAAACATTGGAAAAAATAGTGGTCAGGTTTGAAATTTTTGATTATTTTATCACTTAGAGTCTAAAACATATGTTGATAAATTATTAAAGAATCACCCTATAGTTTTTTATAAATTCCCTCCCATCCTCACACTCTTTATAACTAAAAAAACATTTAAAGTGAATTAAATCTCAACCCTCTCTCTAAATACCTCCCAAATTGTTCCCACTATCTTAAAGAGATCCTCCAAATATTTTTGAAACACCCTCTCATGTTAGAAGATTCTCTTCCTCATATTTTTATTCAATAATTTTTTCATATTAAGACATTTAATTTTCAATTTTTCAGGATGTAATTTTTTTAAACATATTTTTACTCACCTTATCATTACCATGTAATGATTTACTATATTCTAATCTTATTAAATTCATCCCTGAACCTTTATGTACACTAGTTATACTACTAAAATTATCATGTTATTTTACATGAAATTTTTTTATTGATAATAACAATACCCATTTACACTTAATAGAAAGCTATTATATTTTCCAATCATTCATTGATTTGGTACTACCATGTTTATAAACCACATGCCTTAATCATGGTAATAAATATGATTAAATATTATCTTATGTTGTATGATATATGTGGTATTAAAATTCACATACATAATCTAAATGTGATGGGTGGGCCCATATTTATATAGTCCTCTAATTCATTGGGTTATGTTTTTATATCTAGAGATACCGTGTATGGTGAACATGTGGTTATCATAAACACTTGATGCTATGATGTCTCAATGGTTATCCTTGACATATTCTTGTGATGTCATGTTTTTTATTTTTTCAATTTCCTATGTTTTCTTGATGTTGTCTCCTTATATCACACTTCAATATTCATGTTTATAAATCTCACCATTTTCTAAAATTTATTTTTTACTTTCAATCACATATATTAATTTCAGCATGTTATTATTTGATTATCCCCAAATAGGATTTTATAACTTAAATATTTCTTATATACATCAATATGTTATCCCATACAGTTTTAGAATATCAATGGGATATATGACCACTTTTTGGATTCCTTAAATAATATTATTGTACCAATGTTTCACGTTATTATGACATGTATCTAAATACCGAAAAAAAACTAGGCCTCACAATCTTTTTGGAATGTATTAATTGTATCATTATGTAATAAATAATGAAATTAATTGTACTAAAGATATATGATATCAAATAAATTGTAATTTTATGCCTCAAATCCCACAAATCACCACTCAAACAAATAATAATTCCCAAGATATAAAATAGACAACACCAAAATTATTACACCTTAACTAAGCTCCAAAAATCATTTATATTTTCAGAACCATTCCTAGCCCCATTTTTCAGTGAACCTTTTGATGTCCAAAAATCCACACTCAATTATGAAACTCCCCTAAATACAATCTCTAATCCTCCAAGCCTAAAAACACAAAGGTGGTGATTTAGAAAAATAGTCCCTTACATATTAACTTGAAAAATCCCATGAAATATATCAAGAGTTTTTAGTTCAAAAGAATATAAATATCTATCTTGATATATATTTTCTAAATTCTTTTCATTTTCATGACTGATAACCTGATACCAAAAATGGGTCTGATATGTGTCATGTGGTATTTATTTAATATTTATTTCTAATACATATTTTTCATAATTTAGTTTCTAAAGACAATTGTTAAAATGTGTTATCCCATAAAAAAATTCATTAAAAAAGTTACAATTCATATTTTAAAACGTGAAAATAAATCCATACATATCTAAACCAAATATATATATTACATTTTTTATTACACATTGCACAAAACAAGAGTTATTAAAATCTATAATCAATATTATTTTTAGTGTGATATGGTAATCTCTATTACCCAATAGAGATGTTCATGCTCCCTTGTGTTATCAATGATCCACCTACCCTTTTTTGTATTCAAAAATCTACTTGAAACATGAATTTGTATATAAATGTGAGTATCACAATATTTTTATAATAACCAATTTGTAGAAATAGAGAAATTAAATTTGATAATGAACAAACCTATATATTTTCATTGATTTTTTACGAAGGAACATTTATTATTCTAGTGGACCTTATTTCCACAAGAAAAAAATATTTCATCATGGTTCTAAGCCTACCCCTTGATTTTCTTCCACATAAAAATGTGGTGTGAAGGTACCTGAGATTTGGAGTTACTATGAAGACTTTTTTACCTTTCCTTTTCTCTTATTCACTATAAAGATTGATGGTTTTTATTATTATTGTCATTATGAACTTATAAAGTTAGAGTCACGAGATCTTGCCACATATTCTCTATATTGTTCATATAAAAATTCACCACAAAACAAGCTTTATTAACTCATTCAAAAAAAATGTATGTTTACAATTCCATTGTTATTTTAAACGTGTAATTTCTAGACACTAAATATAGACAATACTCTTGAATACATATAGTCAATATAGTGACAGTTCTATAATATTACATGTAAAAAGTGCCTTGAAGATATCATACATGTATTGTCTTTCCTTCTCCAGATATATATTAGGTATATGTGATAATATGGTTTATGAATCCATTTATTAATGAATATTCTAGAGATCACTATTCATGGATGACAGCATGCGGTATGGGATCGCTAATGAAGAATCTAAATGTTTCTAGAAGATATAATCCCATTCCTTGCATTCCTTTTTATATGGGTAATTAGGATCTAGGGACCCCAATATGTAAAAATTTCACTATTTTCATAGTATGATTCTTTATCACATGTACCACTCTCAGAAGTTAGAGACATTTAGAAGAGTTTCATTATGTATGATAGACCATGAGTATAATTTCATGGTAAATTATTAATCTATTATCAATAATAAATAATTTTATATTTTAATATAGTATCTTGATTACCAAGTGTTTCATATTAAACGTATTTTTATTGTTCCTTCAATATATTATCAAATACCAATATCCCTCACCAATGGGTCCAAAATATTCTATTGAGGGGATATTATACTGTTAACGATCAATATTATTCTTAAAATTATCATGGATTTGGTCTATCTGATTACCCAATGTTATTTGGGTGGGTGGCCTTTTAAACTATATTAACTCACAGTTTATTCATATATTGAGTTGAATCCTTAATCTTGAAGCCATAATCAAATATTTCCTTAAAACATGCTTCAAAGATACACCAAGACATTCATGGGAAAATGAAACCTAGATTCTAACAAGGTTATGTTCGCCAAACTATTTTGTTATAACTCCTCAATAATTCAAATCAACATGACTTCTTCCAAAAAGTAATTTAAACTATATTCGTATTCTAAAACACATAATCTTAGGTGATAATAATCATAATATTTCATTGATGGTTTTATGTTATATTATTCTTAAATATTATATATTTTATCTGCATACATGCTTTATAATTTAATTTTGACTTTATATAATTAATTTACCTTGTTAGATAAAACCATTTACGCATAATGAATTTATTTTATTTCATATTAAATGATTTTTAATTAATTTTCATTGTGTTATTTAATTTAAAAATTAAATAACCATTACATAAAATAAATAGATAAATAACTATACACCTGAAAAATAAAATAAACATATTACATGATAATAAAATTTTAACAAACAGTAGTTTTTTGAGAATGAGGAAAAGAAACATGTAACCTTATGGGAATATGTACAGACCCATATCTTCATCTCAAGTATAGATCTTTTTTTCTTGTGTTTTTTGGGAAAAGTGGGAGGTTTTAGAAATTTAAGGAGTACACATCGTGTACTTAGATGTACACGCCGTGTGCCTGGTTGAAGTAGGTTGCAGTGTATTGGCCATGTAATGGCTAAGTACATGATCATGTGGGGTGACCTATAGACCGCCTAATGCAGAACTCAGTTAAGGCATGTACACGGTGTGTACATTAAATGAATATTCCATGTAATTTTATTTTTTATTTGTTAAATAATACTAGGGTCACATCACATTTATATAACACCCTTTTTTGGTTTCATCCTCGTCCAGGAATGATTAGGAGTGTTGATTCTCCTCTGAGCCCCCAACCTGCCGTCCGTGCTCCGAATAAACCACTATCGATTGAATTGGAATCACCACGGTGAGTTCTTCTTTCTTCAATAGCATCATATCATGATTTATCCTCTCTTTTTAGATGTCCTTGGTCAACCCTTTTGGATATTTTTGTAGATATACGATGTTTTAGGTCGATTCAAAGGCTGAGGATCAACTAAATCTTTCATACAACCTTGAGATAGGTGGTTTGTTCCTTTCCGTAGATTTTCATTGAATTATATGTGAAAAAGTTCCAAATACCCTCGTTTAGGGTACTTTTTGTTTAGGTATTTTAACCATGTTAATGTCTTATATGCCTTGTTTTCTTGAGTATGGGTTTTTATTGTAATTAAGGTTGTTTACCTTTCTATGGATCTGTTTTCCCAGGTTTGATATGATATTGGTCGTTGGGTCTCGAATTGCCTATTAGGCTATTATGCTTTCCATGCTTAGTATTTCTAGTATATATTTGATATTATATGACATTCTTTTGATATGCATTTTAGTTTATTGGTCAAGTAGTATTTGTGATTTACTTTGGCTGCTGAATATTTTTTGTGCATGATTCCTTTAGACATGGCTATGGGAACCTGTTGTACTAAGACTGTAGGGGGAATTGAAGTTGAGGGCTTCCCCATATTGTTTGTTGTACTTTTCATGCTTCGAGACCATAGGAGGGATTGACATTGAGTTCTCCCTCACACTGTCTATAGATATTGTCACAACACCATTGGAGGAATTGACATTGAGTACTTCTTTAGAGAGTTTGTAGTTTATCCATAAAAGACAATAGGAGGAACTGACGGTGAGTTCTTCTGAATAGAGTCTTTATTTGAATGATACCCGAGGGGTTAGACTGTGTGAGCTATCCCATGGGGTCGTTATATCATTATTGTTAATAAGTAAGTTGAACCATAGGTGTTAGGACATGAGAACATTCACAGAGGGTTACTTGTGAATGATTGTTTGAATATTTAATAAATGTAAATGAATGTAGTTGAACTGTAGGAATATTTACTTTTGATTAATTCCTTTTTTATTACTTCATTTTTCATATTTTCTTGTTATATATATTCAATAACAGTTAGGAAGATATCTTTGGGTGGTTGCCTACTTGTATTCATCTCTCACCCTATATGAGTCATGTTTTTTTCCCAAAAAGATTATATTTTTGCAGATATAGATAAGAGAATTATTTCTTCTAACTCATTTACACGATTGTTATGGAGCTGGAGAGCATGTGACCAAGCTGAGGCTTGTAATACTACTGGATTTGTTAACCTATTTTTTATTTGTACATGGTTTAGTAATGTATTCCGGTAATGTGACTTTTTCAGCATCTTTCCTAGATATTTCTGACAGGAATCATTTTATATATATGTGTGTGTTGCAGTTGCTTATTTTCTTTCAGCCTTCTGCAGTTTACTTATCGTATAGTATTACTGCTTCAGATCTTGTAATCTAATTTCTATTCCACTGTGTTACTCTGCTAATGAGAGAATAGTTTCTATAGTACCACACTCATGGCCCTCACTACTAGTCGGCAACATATGGTGTTTTGGAAATTCACTTGAGGCTATGTGAACAACCGGTTATGGGGGAACATTGGTCAGCACACGAAATAGGGATGTTACAATGAGGTATCGAAGGAATTATTTTCTTCTCAGCTTGTTGTTTGGAGCCTATAGATAGGGATATGAAAGAATAGGTAGTTGGTAATAAGGTGTGTCTGGGAGTAGCTAACCTATGTATAGGGAAAAGACATTTACCTCGTATATTGAATTTTTTTAGGTTTTGAAATTATTACAGTTGATTTGATTTCACTGTTGGATGATTCACATGTATTTTGTTGTAATTGTTGTTATTATTGAGGTTCTATTCCTATTTCAACCTGATTATATGATGGTATTCTATCTCATGCATCATATAGTCACTTTCTAGAAATCACATGTCAGGCATTCTTGTCATTCCATTTAGGGTGCATTAGATATTTCATGTAGTTGTGATAGAAGTTGTTCTATATATGGATTTTATTGTGCAGCATTCCATGATAGAATGCATGTCATTTGATAGGGTATTTATAAGGATTAAATTTTATTTAAATTAATGCCAAACATTGGTCCTTGAGGTGTTGTAGGACCTCAGGGATTAAAATTTGGTGGATCATGCGATTGATTTCACTGTTATACATTGTAAAATAACTGAATATGTTTCCACGATTTAATTCGTGGGGAGTATGGGCCCCCAAAGATTTGAATTTCGAACTTTAATGGTTGTTTTAGTGTTTAATGGGTTTTGGAGTAGTTTATATGGCTTACTATCTGGAAAAACCTAGAATACACGGTGTGTATTGAGGAATATATGCCTTGTAACCATCTGTTTGGGTTGGAACAATTTTTCAAAAGTACACGCCATGTACTCTATGTACATGTCATGTAATCAGTAACCGTGTTATTGGTTTTGTGGGTAGAGACATGGGGTAAGGAAATATTTGGTAGCACACAACGTGTACCGGATGTACAAGCCTTGTTGTATAGACCATGTTTCCAGTTGTGTGACTAACGACACATATGGATGAAACTTAGGTATTACATGTCATTTCAATCTTAAACATGACGTGTAGAGTCAACCGGGTAACTGGATGTGTGACTAATGACACAAGTCGATGAAAAACTTCTAGTACATGTCGTGTATGGAATGAACATGCCATGTAGTTATTTCCGTGGTGAACAGTCTGGCTTAGCCAAGTAAAATAACTTAGGTAGGGGAAATTAATTCAAGTACACGCCATGTCCTTGGGAGGAACATGTCGTGTGTTTGGTTGTTAGATGACCTATTTTGGAAGAAGTACACACCCATGTAAATTCTTAAGGTAACACGCTTTGTATTGGGAAAACACTCCATGTAACCATGTTTTGTAAAATGTGATTTTTTTTCTTCTTATGTTCATTTCAAGAACTTCTAAGTTTCAGTTACTAGTATTCATGAATTGAGTTGTGTGCTTGACCATGCAGATTCATACCCCCGAGAGTTCCTTCGGTTGTCTGGTAGTTACATGGCAGTGAGTAGACACCGAACATGGTTGGTCAGGGACTACTAGAAGCTCCTCTAATTGTAATGATGATGGTACCAGCCGTCATTTCAAATAAAGGTGCAGATGCATAGTTTCGAGAAGGCTTCATGAGGTTTATATAGACCATACAGGGAGCACCTCATCATGCCCCATCTATGGAGGAGTTGACACTAGTCTTTTAGAAATAGCATCCAACCACATTCTTAGGTGATGGAGGACATCAGGCTTTAGAGTCATGTTTAGAAACCATTCTTTCGATTTCCGAGAATCTAGAGATGCCTCCAGAGAAGAGGGTGATGCTATCTTCGTATATGCTTTGGGATTCTTCCAAGAGATGGTGGTATGTGATCCCATAGGTAGGACACCAGAAGTTTATGGAATGGGATGAGTTCCAGTGTACCTTCTATGATTACTTCTACCCTAATAACTTGAGTACCAATCGAACCTGATAGTTCAGGAGATTTTAGCAAGCTACTCACTTGGTCATGGATTATTTCTATCACTTCAAAGAGTTGCAGCACTTCAAACCCATTCTATGGGTGATGATATTTTGGTAGGAAAGAAGTTTGAGGATGGTCTCAGGCATGAAATATGATCTCATGTGGACATTTTTAGGTTGAAGATATTATCATTCATAGTCAACCGGGTAATGATCACTGAGAGGAACCTAAGGGATTCTGGAGCTGTGGGCAGGGCGATTCAGCATCCAAAGTTGGCGTTTCTCTGGATGATAGTAGGAAGCATTATAGGGAGTCTACATGTGGAGATCCGAGTAAGTAGGATACTTCTTCAGGTAGCCAAGTGGCATGCTACCAGTGTGGTAAAGAAGGGAATACGAGGCCACATTTCTCAAGGTACCACGTGGATTGCCAATATTGCATCCAGATGGGTTATCGTCATCATTTCTATCATTTAATCCCACTAGTAGTGGGTGGATGACGTTCTTCTATGACTTTTTGTTTAAAATCAAGGCCAGCTATTTGTCATTTGTTTGGGAATTGGAGTTCGTTTGGCTGCTCAGTTCGAGGTGGAGGTTGTGTCTGTGGTATCCAGTCACCATGCTTTCAGTGATATCAAGGTGGATCATCTTAGGGTTTTCAAGAATGGTATCAGGTCCATGGTACATGTCATACATTTTCAATGGATCATAACCAGTAAGAGAAGGATATCAAACCCTCTATAGTTAGAGGTACGATTATCATTGCCTCAGTTTTATCTTTTTAACTTTTTTATATCGGGGCTTGCCATAGTTTCATATATGTTGTTGTTTTGGAGAGCCTTGGGAATTATAACTTTACTTCTGTCGATGTCTTAATGTTGGATACACTGTTAGGGACTAGAACTAATAGTGTACATCAGTTCAAGGGGTTCCCTCTTAAGGTTGTTGGGATTCACTTCTCTTGGGACCTTTACATCTTATAGATGACTTGCTATGACGTCATTTTCAGAATGGACTGGCTAGTTTTCTTCTAGGAAGTTGTCGATCGTTATTGTCATAGGGTGAGTTTAACTTCCCCAGAGGGAGGTTTGTTTCAAAATAATGTCCAATAGGATGTCCAAGCGGGAATAGTGGGACCTAGGAATCTTGTGATGGGAATATTTATATCCAAGATTGCTAGTCTGTATGTTTATTACAAGGGGACTTCACAGATGTACTTTCCTCCAGTTATTGATCGTTTTATGGATGTATTTATAATTGAATTTCTAGGATTATCTCTGAAGAGAGAGGTACACATTTCTATTGATCTTGTGCTTGGGAATGCACTGATGTCCATTCCTCTTTATAGGATGCATACACTAGAGTTTCAGGTGCTCAAGAATTAGTTAGAGGAGTTACAGGAAAAGTGTTTCATCTTACCTAGTTTTTTTCCATAGGGTTCCCATGTCCTATTTGTGAAGAAGGTAGATGGTACACTTAGACATTATGTGGATTATTGGATGCTAAACCAGTTGACTTTCAAGAACCAATATCCCTTGATGAGTATTGATGATATATTTGATCAGCTTCCATGAGCCCGGTTGTTTTCAAAGATTGACTTGATATCCAGTTATCATCAGTTTCATGTTGGACCATCAGATATGACTCTTACAACATTAAGGAGTAGGTATGGTATATAATAGTTTGTGGTTATGACATTTGGTCTCATGAATGCACCAAAATTTTTTGTGGAACTGATGAACCATGTGTTCTATACATACTGGGATTCCTTCATGGTGGTTTTTGTCGATGATATCTTGGTGTACTCTCACACTCAACAAGTCCATGCTAACCATATTTATATCATTTTGAGTACACTAAGGGAGAACCAATTATGTGTTATGATATCAAAATTCCACTTTTATATGGACCATATTCACTTCATGGGACACGTTATCTCAACGATAAGAGTATCAGTAGACCCCGATAAAGTGAGAGCAGTAGTTCTCAAAGAGCAGCCGAAATATTTCATTTTGGTACGATGTTTTCTAGGGCCGGATAGTTACTAAATACATTTTATACAAGACTTTTCACACATAGAAGTGCCACTGATGGACTGACTAAGAATGAGGAAATGTACCTATGGATATATTCTTATAATTCATCCTTTAATACATGAAAGGGAAGTTGAATTCAGAACCGATACAAGTTTTTTCATAGCCGGGAAAGAGCTATACTATTTACTATGATGTATTAGGAATCAGGCGTGGAGTATTGCTTATTCTAGGGGAAGAAGTCGTTGCATACATGTCTCAGTAGTTGAGGACACATGAGAGTAATTACCCAATGCACAATCTCTAGTTGGCTACAGATGTTCATGATTTACTCTGTATACATTATCTGTTGGGAGATCATTTATTGGTTTTCAATAACCACAAAAGTCTCAAGTAAATATTTACTTAGCATGATTTGAATTTCAGATAACGAAGGTTGTTTGAGTACCATCAATCCTTTGACTTTGAGTTGCCTATATTTCTTCGAAAGGAAATGTAGTAGCTTATTCGTTGACTAGGAGGACTCAAGTACATGCAGTTTAGGAGGCTATCAGTGATTGGAAACATATGGATCTATTCCTTGAGATGCATTTGTAGGTGCCCTATAGAGAGGGGTAGATGTTTCTTTCTTCTGTGGATGATACCTCTACTCTACTTGATCGAGTGCGAATAAGCCATCTATCAGATTCTGAAGGCCTAGTTCTATAGGAGAGTGTTTCAGGATATAACCTTATACATGTATGGACCATAGGCGAGTATGATATATTTCATTTTCATGGGCGGATATGGGTGTCAGTAGACATACATGAGGAGCTAATGCAGGATTTTCATTCTTCTGTTAGGGTAGTTAATCTTGGTGTCACCAAGATGAATCTAGATCTACACTTTTATTATTGGTGTCCTGGTATGAAGAGAGATGTTGCTGGTACTGTGATGATATATTCCACCTATCAGTAGGTGAAGGCAGAGCATCAGCAACCAATAGTGCTTTTATTGTAGTTAAATATTCCCGAGCGCAAGTGGAATGTTGTCATGATGGACTTTGTGGGAGGCTTACCGAGGTTTCCTTAAGGGAATGATGCAATTTGGGTTTTCGTTTACAAACTCATGAAGGTTTCCCACTTCATACCGATCTAAGAGACCTTCAGTGTTGATAAGATGCGAATATTTTACATCAGATACATTGTATGTAAACATGGGGTTTCACACTCTATTTCTTCATACATGGACTACCATTTTACTTCTCTATTCTATAAGGGACTATATAGGGAATTGGGTACATAGGTACTTCTGAGTAAAACATACCGTCCTCAGACAGATGTCCAGTCCGACTGTATGATTCCGGTGCTGGAGGACATGCTTCAAGCATGTGTCCTAGATTTGAGAGGTAATTGGGAGAAGCGTATACCTCTGTTGGAGTTTTCCAACAATAATAGTTTTCATGAAACTAATCAGTTGACACCTTATAAGGCTTTGTACGGTAGGCCATGTCGATCATCCCAATGTTGGATGGAAGTAGGAGAGATAACTATGTTTGGACCTCGTCTTATCTAGGAGACCATGTAGTAGATAGTGTTGATTTGTAAGAGGATGAATACTACACATTCACTAGAAGATGTCTTGTTTTGATTGAAGGAGATGACCTCTAGAGTTCGAGGTCAGAGATCAGGTTTTCTTGTTTGTCGCACAGAGGTTTAGACACAAGAGGATTAGGAGACAGGGCAAGCTTCTACTAAGATATGTCAGGCTGTTTGAGATTTTTGAGAGATTCAGACCGGTTTCCTATCAGTTGAAGTTACCTCAGAGGTACTGGGTTATGCATGATGTCTTCAATGTTTCTTAGCTACGATATTACTTCTCATACCCATATCATGTTGTTTAACATAAGGAGGTTTGGTTGGAGGTGGACACCTCATTCAAGGAGCATAATATCCACATTGATGATCAACGTATGAAGGTTCTCCTTTATTGTTATCTTCCTATGATATGGGTTCTATGGAAGAATAGGCGAGTATAGGATGAGACTTGGGAGAGGGAGACCGATGTGCAATCGGAGTGGCCGAAGTTGTTCGAGGATTCTTCTTCTTTGCAACCTTGTTAGGGAAATTCAGGGACAAATTTTTTTAAGGGGGAAGTTTGTAAGAACCTATATCTTCATATTAGGTATGGATAATGTTTTCTATGTGTTTTTTGGAAAAATGGGAGGTTTTGGAAATTTAAGGAGTACCTGTCGTGTACTTAGAAGAACACACTGTGTACCTGGTAGTTGTGGGTAGCCATGTACTAGCCATGTAACGGACAAGTACATGGCAATGTTGGGTGACCTAGGGGCTGCCTAAAGTGGAGTGCGGTTAATTCATGTACACAACGTGTACATTAAATGAACATGCCTTTTACTTTTCTATTTATTTTTTAAATTATACTGGGGTCTTGTCTCGTTTACAAAAGACCCTTCTTCTAGTTTTGTCTCGTCTAGGAGTGACTGAGAGTGAATATTCGTCTCCGAGCCCCCAACCCCCCTTCCATGCTCCAAATAAACCATCTTCAATTGCATTGAAATCTCCACAGTGATTTCTTCCTTCTTCTAGAGCTTCATATCATGATTTTTCGTCTCTCATGAGATATTCATGGTTGAATGTTTTGAAATTTTTTGTAGATCTAAGATATTCTAGGTTGATTCAAAGGCGTAGGTTCAACTATATAGAGCGTACAATGTCGAGGTAGGTGGTATGTTCCTTTTCATAGATTTTATTTGAATTATATGTGAAAAAGTACCCAATACCAATGTTTAGGGTATTGCGTGTTTAATGAGTTTAACCATGTCAATTTCTGACATGCCTTGTTTGCTCGAGTATGGGTTTTTTATTATAATTAGTATTTTTTACCTTTCTAGGGATTTGTTTTCCCATTTTTAATTTTATATTTGTCTTTGGGTCTTGAATTTCTTATTAGGTTATTATGCTTTCATTTCCTAGTATTGTTAGGATGGAGTTGATGTTATATGGAATGCTTGTGATATGCATTTTAGTCACGTAGCCAAGTTGTTTTTGGGATTTAATTTGGATACTAAATATCTTTTGTGCTTGTTTCTTTCACAGGGCTGTGGAAACCTGGTGTAGTTAGACCATAGGGTGAGTTGACATTGAGGTCTTCCCCAAAGTATATGTTATATTTTTCATTCAATGAGACCATGGGTGGGATTGACATTGGCTTCTCTCTCAGAGTGTCTATAAATATCATCACGAGACCATAAGAGTAATTTACATTGAATTCTTCCTCAGAGATTCTTTATTTTCATGTGACCAAAGGGGTTAGAATTTGTGAGCTATCCCATGGGGTCATTATTTTGTTATTGTTAAATGACTATTTGAACCAGATGGGTTAGGAGGTGAGAAAATTCCTACAGTGTTACTTTTTGAATGATTGGATGAATATTAAATAAATTTAAATGAATGTAGTTGAAATTATAGGACTGTTTACTTTTGAGTACTTCCTTGTTTTTTTCTTCATTTTCTATATTTTCCTGTTATATATATTCACTGATAGTTAGGAACAAATCCTTAGATAGTGGCCTACTGAGATTCGTCTCACACCCGGTTTGGGTAATGTTTTTGGGCAAAAACAGATTATATTGTGGTAGGTATATATAAGTTCAAGTGCCCTTCTACCTCAGGTACTTTATTGTTTTGGAGCTGGAGAACATGGGACCAAGCTGAGGCTTGCAATGTTGGTGAAGTTGTTTTTTTATTTTCTCTTTGTACATTTATTAGTACTGTATTACAACATTGTGACTTGTTTGGATGATTTCCATGATATTTGTGACATTCATCATTATTAATATATATGATGTAGTTGTTTATTTTCTTTTAGTATTCCATTGTTTACTTATCGTATTGTATTACTGTTTCTGCTATTGTAATCTGATTTCTTTTCTGCTATGTTACTCTGCTAATGAGGGAATAGTTTCCCCACAATCACACCCAAGGCCCTCAATACTAGTTTTCAGCCTCTGGTATTTGGAAAAATCTGCTTGAGGCCATGTGACAAATTGGTTATGAGGCACCTATTCGCAGCACCTGGAATCTGGATGTTATAGAATAACTCATTGAGATAAGAACTGACTTGAGTTGTAGTATTCCATAATTAACCAATGTATCAGCTTTTTTGGTTTTACCTCGACTCATCCATGACTCATATACTATCAATGGGATATTCATCCTCTACATATTCTTACTCACATATAGGTGAGGGGAACCATAGGTTTAGTGTTATATAAAATAAATCTTGTTCATGTAAAAACATACATAATTAGAAGCATTGTAATATACAAGGATCATAGTATTTAATTTAATAATAAATCTACCACAAAAACCAATGAAATAAAAAAAATTAAATATAAACCCAACATATACATGGTTTGGTCACGCTTATGATTATCCACAACATTCCATGACTATGCATTTAATCAAGACAATATTCATTTCCATTTTTTATTATGATCATTTTCCTGAATTAATAAATTCATAATATTATTATTTATTTATTTATTTATGTTAAAAAATAATCTATATAATCCTTGAGACTCTCGTCCCCATGAATTTTAAATTTATTAATTTAAATTTAAATATAATTACTATATGGTGTATACTAGATGCTGGATAGGAGGTACTATTCTACTTCAGATTAAAGATTTTTTTTGAGTTTAGCAGTTACACAACATGTACTATCACCTAACAGAATATGTGACTAACCCTAAGTATGGTATACGTCATATATTATGTACCTTCATGAAAATTATTTCTACAATGTGTTCTATGATATTACAAAGCATGTTGTTTTTTGGGTTAATAAATGTTGTCTACAAAACATGTATAACCACACAAAAACCTTTTAATATACACTACATGTACCATTGGGGATTCATATGAAGTAAAAGGTGTGTATATTGAACATAAAAATCATTTATATTAATAATTATTTGGAAAATAATAATTAAATTCTTCAATTATACATGACCATATGAAGTAACATTGTATGTAATTCAAGGGATAAATCTTATCATTTTGTGGGTTCACTTTCTAGGCACTATGTAAATAAATTATTTATTTAATTATATAATTTATTCTTCATGTTGACTCATGTGAAACATTATTCTGGGTGTGTATATTTCAAGATATTTAATATGATTTATGATGTGTATAGAATTCTACACTGCATGTAATTTATTTTTGGACACTCCTTCTATATATTTTGGGACAATGTAAGAGTTTCTTATTATTTATCATGTGTCACAGTACATGTACAATCAGTAACAAGAAATTTACTTCATGTGATATAGTGTCACATGAATGGTATTCAATACATTGTGTTTGTATTAATTTTAGACCACATTCATTTACAACACATATACCATGATTTATGCATGGAAACATTGTGTGGGATTACACAAGATACACACCAACTACAAAACATGTTACCAACTATACCACGATCCAACTAGAAATCAATACACTATGTGTAATTAAAAACCACATATCAACCCCCACATTTTTTATTTTTATTAACACCACCCACATTTGGGTTATTTTCCATGGGTACACAAAATGTGTTTTTTGTTACATTCTATGAAAATGTGTTCTGTAGCAAGAATTTTCATAACCTCTAGATGGTATTTTCTATAATTCCTCATCAATTTTTTTATGTTTTTGGTCATATAAAATTGAATAATCATGTAATATTGAACATAAAATTAAATTATGAATAAATATAAACTAATACTAAAAAACAAATACTTAAATTGATCAAAAAATAATAAAAAATAAATATTAATATTTAACATATCTATAATATTACATGAATGTTTTTAGGAACAATAGATTATATCAAGACCATGCCCAATAATTTTTTCTTTGATTTATGTATAAAATATCCTTAGAACAGGATGAAGAAACTCCATATTCTTTATATAAATTATATTTTTCAAATATAATCTTTAATAAATTTAAAACCATAATTACTTTGACTTACTATATATTTCATTGATGTAGTTTAATTCAGTTTCCCATCATTTTTTATTTCAATTATCAATATTAATCCAAAATATAATTCCTATGACAATATCAACCTTTTATCCATGAGTCTCGAAAATAATTTTTGTTATTTCAGGTGCTACTATAGAGGAACAAAATATATTGTATCGTTCTTGAATAATTGTAACATGAATTCTCTCTCGATTGAGAATTTTTTTTTCTTTTTATCTTAGCCTTATGGGGTTGTAAGAGAATTTTGTCTCACTCTTCAGAGTTTTTTCATGTAGTTTTATGGAATTAGGATAATTCTCTTGTATAATCCATTTTTCACACAACTATCACTCTCCTCTAAAATGATATAATTTAGATTATATGCTTTGGGTTAGTAATTAGTGATTGTGAAAAGGCCCATAACAAGTTATTTATCCTAAATAAACTACATGTTAAATAATAATAATACTATTATTATTATCTTAAATTACATGATCTTTATCATGGATATTTAAATTTAATTTACTAATGGAATAAATGATTTTTTATTTAATGATTTTAAAAAAAATATATCATTTACATGGGTCCCTTTACTCTAACCATCAATCTGAATTTTAATTTATCAATCCTTTATCAATAAAAATTTTATTCATTAAACTTGTGAAAAAAGATTTATTTTAATATTCAAGTAACAAAAGAAAAATTTATTTAATAAATAAATAATTGGGTAATACATTGATAATGATAAATAGTAGACAAATAGATATTATATATTCGAGAGATGGAAGATAATATTAATTAAATATTTAACTCACATATATTATAATTTATATAATTGGTGATTGAATTCATGCAATCAAACCAAATAGATTAATGATTAGACCATAATTAGACAATAATATTTACTTTGAGTACTAAATTCAAATAGACTTTAATTGAGATTCTTGAAAAACTTAGTGTATGACTCTCTAGGACTCTTTCATAATGAAATTAAGAGAACTTTATTATTTTATTTCAATATTATCTATCGAAATTTAAATAAACTCATATAGAAATAAGTTAATGATACAATGATAAAAAATTCATAGGAATACTTATAATATAATTTAATCCATTTGTCTGTATGTTTGATCAAGAAGGATGCATTCTTATGTAATCAACCTAGATTATTGATTTATATTTCATTGACTCTATGAAAGGAAATCATTGATAATTAGACAGTTCAATTTAAATTAAAGGGCTAGAGATTTCAATTTACATTATCTCAAAATGAAAAAAATGATTCAATGACTTGTTAACTTAATTTCATATATCTTATGATGCACCCAATATATTCTATTTAACCATGAGCATATGTTATCATGGTTTTCAACAATAAATCAATTTATGTGATCCATGATATAAAATAATTATAATCCCATGTCTAAGGACTAATACACGCGTCTATATATTGGAATATCCAATGAAATATACAATGTGTGGAATTCATATTTGTGGGGTTTTTCTCATAACCTTTGTTCTTATAGATTACCATGTGTGAACATCATTGAATAATTATAAATGTATTATGATCCCATATTAGCTAATTTCCATACATCAACTATTTCATTTCAAATATATGTCATTAATACTGTAGGACATATGTTTAAGAAAATTTTCATTTATCTTCAAGGTTTAAATTGTATTGTGTAACTATTATAACTTTGAGGAAAAAATAATATAAAAGAATTATCACATTAATGTTATGTAAAAGAACACTCAACAAGTGATAATAGGTTTATTAACATTATGGTAATCAAAATTACAAAAAATATTTAGTTGAAGGGTAAAAACTCCAAAAATAAATATGAAATATAAATTTTTTAAAATTTTAATATCATATATTGAAATAAATTCCATATAAATGTTAATATAAATGAATTCATATTATAAATAAATATATTTTGTTTTTATTTATTTTATTTTTCAATATCTAAAATCCAATGCTAAATTACGAAGGGTTTATAATTTTGTTTTTATGAATTATTCATGTCTGATTATATATTTTATATATTTATGAATTGTTAATCCAAATAGTGTCATTTCCCATTTTCTTCATGAATATAAACTTTTATTATTAATAAATGCATTACATAATTTAAAATATTAAATTTATTATACAATTTATCATATATGTGTTGAGGATACATATTCTAGTTTTGATAATTGATTTTGTTTTCTTCTACCATGGATTTGTCTTCTATTAGTTTATGAGATTGAATTAAGATTTTTATATAGTTTATATATATTAGGTGTTATAATTATGATGTAATGTTGTTCCATATTTATTAAATAACAATGGGTATATGGACATTGGGTTAGATAACTCATTGAAATAACTTTAAGGTCGCACTTAAGGGGATAATTGATTTTATATGATTTTTAGCCATTTCATGAATTGGTTTCATGTAACTTATATAGGGAAAGTACTATAATATGTATAAATATATTTGGATATTTAATATTAGTTATTAATATATGTTATGTGTTTTTAAATGAGTTTTACATCAACATTTCTTGAACATATTTATTTTATGGATGAATTAATATTCAAAACTAAATCATTATATGTATTAATAAATTTAAATGGAATACATTGTGTAATATGGTGGTATATTTAGAATGCCCTTAGAAAATATTATGTGGTATATTCCTTACAAATAAAATAATTATCAGGAACATAATTATCTAACTAGTTTAGTTCAGGAAAATTTAGGTTGCACATACATTATCTTCTATAAGTAATGGTGGAAATAATTAGCCATAAAATTTTGGTATCAAAATTCAATTGATATCTTTGAGTCACACTTATCTAAGAAACCCCAATGTTAATGATATTATATTAATATAATGGATGATATCTATAATTGTTTTGGTAAAGAGTTATTTAATCAACTAGTTAAGAGTCATATTTGATATGATTCATATAATGACAAACCTATATAGTTTTATAGTGAAGCTATCACTAAATATAACTCACTAATTATTGAAATTTTGATCTTGTCCCAATAATTAATATGATTTAATTGAAAAGTTTTTATCATTTTTGTGGGAGAATATTTAATAAAATTACTTATTAAATGAATTAAAAACATGATACATATCGGATAAAATATATGGTTGTAGATAATATGACATCAAAATCATAAAAATTGACTTTTGTGGAATCCTTGAGATGTAAAAACATAAATAATGGATCATCCTAAACTAGTAAAAAATGTAATGAATTTTTCTTATACATGAAGGAATATTCAATTTGTAAGAAAAATACCTTCATGTGTAACCAACAATTTATATTACTGCAAAATCTATTTTGGATGATGAAAAAATGTATATATGAACACAAAATTTGGTGCAAATGAATTATTTAAATTCAAAATGAATAAAATAAATTTAGTCTTTTCTCATTTAATCAAAATTATTTGGTATGTCAATGACTTGGAGGTGATGGTGTTTCCATTTTAGTTTAATCTATATATAAAATTAATTATCTAATCATTATTGGAAATGTTTCAAAAGTGTTAATGAGTTCAAATAAATGTTTAACCAATTTTATCAAAGTGTTGGAGATAGTTTAATAGAGAATGATATTTTATGGTTTAGTATTTTAATGATGATAAAATTGACTAAAAATTAAAATCTAATGATGAAATAATTTTTTAGATAATCCAATAATGTTTCTCTGAGTTTCTAGACAATGGTTTTATAACCTAAACAAGGTTTCAGGAAGGAATGAAAAAATATCCATATGATGGAATTATTTAGGATACTATAAGAGGTTTGAGAAACTCCATGCAGAGTCCATGTTTGGTATGAGTGTCATAGAATCAATTCTATGATTTTAAAATGTATATATAATTTATTTCAGGTTATATAAAATTTTTAAATATTCAATTGTTAATAATCAAGATATTATTTGATGGAGATTTTATTTCTTATCAATATAAGCTAGATAATGTTTCTATTATAAATTTTTTTATTTCCATGAAATATTTAAAGAGTATATATATTTTATGAATGTATGTTTATAGTTGTCTCATTTCTATAATATGATAGGAGGTGTTTTTTATTAACAAAGTGTTTTTATAAACAACATGATATGATTATTCTATTACTCATGTTTTTAATTAATAAAAATATATAATATAAAGTAAAATTTGATAATGATAAAAATGTTTTATCCAAGGTCAAAGAGCATAATTAATATTTTAATGATAATTACATGTGGGTTTGAGATCCCGCCACCCATTAGTGTCATATTGTAATGTATAAATTATGTTTTTCAAAATATTTCTCTAAACACAAAAAATATCATATAAAATATAGTTTATTATAGTTTATTTGTTTAAAATTAACTCTATGTTAAATAAGTTTTATTTATTGAACATAAAGGTGTTTTTGTTTTTTGGAAATATATTTATCACCAAATCATATTTCAAAGAGACCACTGGGAGTATTTTTTAGTATTAATGAAGAATAAATTATTAAAAATTTAATATTTAACCAAACAAAATATAATTTTGATTCGTACATTATTTCATAAAAGAGTGCATTGCATGTTGTTAAATAATATAATTTGAAGAGTAATATTCTATTGATATAATGATCTCAAAGGAATATTTTTTAAGAATATGTTCCATAATTCTAATGAAGAACATAGAGGAAGTTCATTATAGATAAGAGAAGTTACTATCATTGTATTTATTTATGTTATTAAGTAAAGGAGTCCAAATACAATGTTGATGTAATTAGAAATTTGGAAAATAATTTCTATGTGATTCAATTATTAAAATATTTTTTCATAAATGTTAACCATTACGGGATTTTTGTTCGGGATTTTATTATATATTCACATAAATATTTCTATAGAATTAAATTTACATTTAATGGGTTTAAAAAACCAAAAAATATTTAACAAATATTGTATTTAATAATTTTATATAAGATATGAAACTACAACTTAGGTATTGTTTTACTAGTATTATTAATTAAGTTTAAAAATATAATAATACGTAACATGTTATATATAATGCATCTCTAATTTATCTTTCATTTTTATTGGATGCATCTAACACATGATGTTAGATAACAATTAACCTATCAAAATAAGATATTAATATTTACCTAACTAATGGTTTCCATGTATTACTATTGGTTTCTATGAAATTTTAATGTTATCATTGGTATTATTTTATATCTAAATATAAAATATACACATGAGACACAATAGAAATGATTTGTACTAAATTATCCATAAAGTATACCACATGGAGTGTTATACCTGATGTATTTTGTATAATAGTGGTTCATATTTTATATCTAAATTTCCGTATTACATAATGTTGCACAAGATACATAACATCACAACCTTTATAATTGTATACCTTTATTACACAATCCATGATGCTGATATGATAATTTATGGTTTATTAGTTTATTGATCATGTCATTAATTGATTTTAATTAGGATGGAATTTCCCCTATATGAAAAGTATGAAATCAGGGCCCTCGATTGATATAACTGATGGATATAGGTTTTTGTCATAAATATTAGGGTTGGTTGGGTTACTTGATGTTGTAAAAAATGGGATCATATGAAAATGTATTCTTTTATATAATACAATAGGTGGAAATAACTATTGAGATATTTTTATTTTATATAGATCACTCCAGATCCATTCATAGCTTGAGTTGTGATGATGATTATATAGAGAATACTCTTATATTATAGTTATGAATTTAGTAATTCTTGTATGGTGGTATGGATGAATTGTCTCATCGGGTGACACGTTGTGGTTAACTAAATAGGGATTGATATTTAAAAATCCTAAATTGATTCTCTAAAATTGTATTAAAATGTAGTATTAGATATTAACAAGGTGTGTTATATGTTTTTATGAAAATTGATGCTTAATAATAATTTAAAAAATTGATTAGGAAAAAGTCTAAAAGGAGTTTTGAATATAGTATCACAAATTATTATACATGATATACTTCAATTTGAAATATCACAATGTATAAATAGATTTAGTACACGATAGAGATTAATAAATATGTTCCATAAAGATAATATAAATCAAATTATTTTTTTGGTTATATACTAATTTATTATGTTTTTATGTCATATTATAAGATATATTGAAGCTATATTATTTTTTATACCTTAGAAAATGGATATCATGAGGCATGGTATGGTGATAAAACACCATTACCATAGATTGTGTTATTCTATATTAGGGATAAATAATAGCATTGTGGTAAGTGTAAATCATAATATAAATGTTACATAGTATTTAGTGATTGAGTATGTTGTTTGAATGTTAAGTGTTAACTCTTATGAATCTCCCATATAATTCTATAAATAATATAACATTAATAATATAAAACTTATTTAAGAATAAAAATAATTTATGTGTTAAATTAATCAGTTTTGGGTTATAAATGTTGTTACTAGGGAATTACTCATATGTTATATAACATTTGATTAAATTTAAGTAATTATTAAGGATTTTTTCTCAAGGAATATTTAACTATTCCAAATAAAATGGAATTTTATTCCATATAGGATTGTGTGTAATCCTAAATAATTATTCATAATCTCTCTTTTCTTTGTTATTTTCTTCAAGAGGTGATTTAATATCATGGATGTTGAGTATAATCCCCCAAATATATAGGGTAATTCTGGTCATCTTGTGGATACTCCACTAAAAAGGATCATTTTTTATGATTTTTAGGGATCTTGAGAAAATGTGTGATTGAAGATAATAAATTTTATATATATTTGGTTTAAGGTACTAATATTTTATTCATTTTATGTTATAAATAGTTTTGATTTCAAAATAAAAATATCTTGTTTTAGGGATTATTATTGTTTTATGTTACCATAATATGTGTTTTTCAATCCTTAAAACTCCATAGAAAATGTTATGTGAAGTGTTGATAATATTTCTATAATGGATATCATGGCTTATTACTAGTCTCACAGGCTCAAAGGATATAAAATGAGCATGGTAACCATGGTGTATACTAAAAATTCTTGGTTACATGGTAGTTGTAAAACCCAATTCCGAGAAGGGTTGTGAATTGTCCTATGAGAATTTGAATTTTAATAATGGTGGATGGTCTATTTTGATAAAAGGGAATCATAATGATATTTTGAGAGTTTGAGAATCTCAAAATGGTGTTTTAGGATAGGGTTCAAGGCTTGGGTGATGAATAAGAGGTTCATATGGCTAGAAAAGGAGTGGATGTAATATTAGGGATATTAAAAAGTATAGGGTATTTATTTCACATCATTAATAGATTATTCACAAAATTAATTTTTTTATCTGGTGAGCATTGGAGATACATGAAATTAAAAGTGGGGCTTGTGTACTATCACCATTAATTCACAGTGTGACCACTTAAATCACTCCTTGAAATGTAGAACCCATATTTTTTATTCAAAAGGGGGTAAAAACCCACATTTTTATTGGATTCATTTGATGAATGAGTAGGTTATGGATAGAACTCACCCTACAAGATTTATCCTCCAATTGTTTCATTTTCATGTGCTATTAAATGGTGCAATCGTTATGTTTTCTCCTCCCCTATATCTTATCGTTGTCTTCTCTTCATCACCGCTTATTTTGGGAATTTCCTTTTTAGGGTTATGAATAAATTCTACTAGAGTACGGTGGAATCCAACATTTATGATTGATATTTCTTTCAACCTAACTAAATGAGAACCTGATATGAGGTTAGAAAACTTTTTTACAGTATTTAAGAAATGGTATATTGTTGAAAAAAAATTTACGTTTTGGATTGGATATAATGTTTCCTGGAACCGATGATGTATATTCTGAATATTGTGTGGGATAGGTTTGATTGCATATTGGGTGTGTATTTTACCATTTTTCTATTATTTTTTGTGTGATGGGATTACCCCATGATATTTAATCCATTTATGAATAATTAATTTAATTTGTTAAATTAATTATAAAATATTCTAATTAATTATTTTTGATGTCTTCGTATATGATAGGACCCCATGTGGTTTGATGGTGGATAAATGGACTTGGATAATCTCAGTATAGAGTATTTAATCTTAACTTAAAAGTGGGAAACAGATTTTTGGAGATATGTTGGTCTTGTTTATCTACCCTGATGGTTTTTTATGTTTTATGTGGAAAAACATATGATGTCTCTCCATTGAGGCAGATAGCCTTTCTTGAGTAAAATTTTTTATATTGAAAGTTTAATGTTTAAAGTATAATATATAAAGTTCCAAGGACATGTGTTTTCTTATAACTATCTTGATTGCCTCAGTCGCTAATGGATGAGGCATTTCCTTGAGAAGTGCTGAGCCTTGGTGGCACAGGGTATTGATGGTGGGTTGGGTGAAAAGACTAAGCTGGTGAGTCTTTTATGAATAAGATAGGTCGTGTGATATCTCAATAACTATTTTATACGTATAAAACCCTTATAGTTGGTGAGGCCATGCCACCATGTGATGATTCCAAAGGAAATGATGTCCCTAAGATTTTGGGTTTTGACTTAATACCTAGTTGAGGGAAATGAGCCATGTGATGGTTCATATGATGTCATATGACCTATTATACTTGAATGGGTACCTTGATGTCCAATTGATCTTAAGTGGGAGCATATAAAAATGGATATTGATGGTTGTGGTTATAACAATAGAACCCAATCTTCTATGTAAGCTTGGTGGTGATGTGATGGTAATGGGTGTTTAGTAAACCCTGATTATACTTTATTTTATTGATTACTGATGATATAGGGATTCATAATATTTTTTATGGAATTTTCCATGGGCTTGAAATACACATGATATCTAGGGATTCCTAATAATCTCTAAATGACATGGTTGAGGCCCTGGATGCCCTATATAGTTGGGATCCAATCCCACAGTATATTATGGGTGGATGCCTAGCATGTCTAGCATCTAGAGATATGGTTGGTGTAGTATTGGATTTAAAAATGTGTTACATATGATCTATTATCATGGTAATGTTATTACACACATACATGAATGTTCATGATGGTAGGGGTTTCATTGAAATAGTGATACAATTACAAATGCTTGAGTACTATAATTCTAATTTAAATACCAGTAGAACCTTTTGAATTCCCTTAGTGAGTAGGATTAGAGTGGTTGAATTAGTTATTAGGTATCTGTATATATCTAATAAAGAATATCAAACATCCTAAGGGTGATCATTGCGTCCCCTCAATAGATGATTTTGATACCCCCTAAGATCAGGTGGATAAACCCTAATGGTTTAGTTGTGGAGCCACAAGTTATTAGATTGTTATAACATTTACTATGGGATCTAGTAAGGGTAATTCCTTGATAGCCTTGATTTAATTGGAATAGTCACTTGTAGATTGATACTATTTCATATGGATTCCCACTCATAAGAATCAGTCATCGTCTTGACATTATGAACGCCCAGGTGATACCTTAGGTTCAAGCCTGAGTTCTCGAGGATGATGAATGACTAATTATGCCCTAAGGTTCACTACTCATCGGTAGAGGTGTTAGTGTGGGATCCCTAGAGTGTGGATAGTGGTTCCCCTGAGTTGATTCTCATGATCATAGAAACTCTGACATAACCTAACTCATTTATGGTGGATCAATATAATAGACCATAGGATTGATGGTGGTTATTGAGCATAGCCTGGGTTATATGAGTATACCCCTGGGGTGGTTCTAAAACTGTAGTGGCAAGATTATCCTGATGTTCCTAGAGACATTCTAGAATCAGGTCAAAATAGATATTCAGATTTTGTATTTATTTATTTATTCTATTTTGTTCTATTTTTTATTTGTTTATTTCACCTGAGCATGTCATATGAACCTACAACATCATATAACAGTTTGTAAAGACCACATATTTTGTTACATAATATGTTTTTTATTAACACCCTTCTTAGTATCCCATTTCCCATTGGTACCCAAATTATTCAAACATGGTTATTATATTAACATTTTGTTTTGAGGCCCTAGATAACATGGTTGAATTGGAAATATCGAATTAAGTCTGGAGATAAATATGTAGTATGTATTAGAGTGGTTTAGACAATCATGGATATTTATATTCCTATTGAATCTATTTTTTATATATGGTTGGCCAATAGGTGGCTACTGAGTTTGTGTTACTATATTATTATGTATCATTTTATTATTGATGATTCTCATTTATTTATTTACTTTATTTAACTATGATAGATGTTTATTTTTTATTTATGTTTGGTTATTTTATACTCTATTACACACATTGATATAGGGGTAATATCCACAACTCGATAACTCCTTAGATTCTTGATACTAGTTGGAAACATCTTCCATTGTAGTGGGGTGATCATGTGGAATTTAATAGACCAAACAGGATCAATCCATATTGTCACTTGAATTAGCACACCACGTAGACTGAAGCATGTTTCTGATTTCCATGAGATGCTGACAAGAACCATATTATCATACAAATAAACATTGGAATTATTTCACCCTCAAACTAACATTTAGTAAGATATAAATAACATAGTATCACAATATATATCCTAAATATATCATATGTCAAAACAACAAACCCAAAAAGGTAGAATCTAACAACTGGATAACAAAGTCTCAATGAATAACTGAAATACCAACAATAATGTGGAGCCTGAAATAACCCATGGGTTCACCTCAATGTGACTATATATCACTATTGTCGAAACTCACCAGAAAGGAGACATGACCAAGGAGTTTTATCCATGACATGGAACCATTCCCTATACCAGTATCCTCTAAAACTAATTTTAAAAATACCCAAATAAAAATTTAGGCTATGATTGAAAAATATTAGTCGCATACCACCAAAGAATTCGTAAAATTTTTCCTACAATCATCTTTTACTTTTTAGTCAAAACTAGTTTTATAAAAAAGAGGTAATGAAATAAAATCATTTTAAAAACATTACATTCAAAGCATCCATTGTTTTCTCCAAAATGAAGACCTATTTCATAAATCACAAGAATATGAATAACTATATATGAGGTATAAGAAAACTAAATATAAATGTTTTTTCATTAATAAATCAAGAGGCAAGCCAATATAAAATACATATCCACATAATGTATCTACAAAGAAACAAGGCAGCAGTCACATCATAAGGGTTCACACAACTAAGAAACCATGAGACACTAGCTGACATAAGTGATTTCCAATGCCTAGGAAGCTCAGTTATATATAATGGCTTCCCACTAAAAACATGGAGTCATGAGAACCCCCCTTAGTGATAGTTATATTCATTAGGTCTTATTTATAGTTATTTTTTCTTGTAAACTATGGTTTCATTTATGTTCTAATATATCATTATTAAATTCAATAAAATCATATTCCATTATTTATATACATTTTTCAATGAATTTTTTTCAATTTACATTCATGAAAACCCCTTTTTCAAATAAAATTATTCTTTTATGGAATTCATTAATTGCATCATGTGCATAAAAATTGTTTAACAAAAATCCCTATTTATAAAACATTTTTATAACCATAAAATATAATTCTCACATACCATAAATTAAATATAAATTATTTCAAAAATAAAAAACAAATGTATTTATAATAACAAAAATCATTCCCTAGGATAGATCATTCGATAGAGACACATACCTCACAAATGATGAAAACCACAATACCTTCTAAAATGATGATGGGAAATGAATAGATTGGGTCCTAAAAAATATATAAACATGATAAATATAATAAATTCAAAACAAATCCACTATATATAGAAACTACATCTGATCATATTTCCCTCAAGATAATATGATGATAGATCAAGAGGAGATGTAGAGAAAGAGGATAAACCAAGATAAAATCATAATGTACCTTGATGAGATCCACATAAAATGATAAATTATCACTAAATAATCCATGTTAGATTCTTTTATAATTTCATGGATGGGATAAATCATGATAATGAACTATTTTTAGATTATTAGAGGTTTAAACACAATGTTTGTTGTGGTAAATTTAAATCTTAAGCTGTTTTGATCTGGGTGAACATTAGATAAATTTTGTTCTAACTACGTAGTAGCCACTAAACCTAGACAACCATATTACATTATTTTATAGGTAAGTCTTAATGGTTTTAAAACTATGCTTAATCCTTGAAAACATCTATTGGAACCTACATATGCATTTCAAATGATTCGTTCGCAGTTTGACTAACTATGTTCCTAAACCATATGTCAGACATATTTTCCCTGAAACTCTAAATTTTCAGCCCCCACATCTCAAAAACATCTTGACACTCAAAATATATTGTCCAATAAAAAATTATACATACCTGTGACCCCGAGGGTATCAAAATTATCCACACCATAAAATCATTTAGTCCCAGAAAATTCTCAGGAAAACAAACCCAAATTGAGATAAGTTCATTGTTGCATTATGAAGGCCTCATGATACCATGTCTCATGGTTGTACTACCATAGTACCATATAACAGATACCAATGGAATTATCTTTCCATGTATCACCTTATCCTATTGGTCATATTTTTGAATATACATTTCAACCAGGATGTGCCACACTCAATTTCAAAATCCTCCAACTCAACCACAAGGGATGGATCGAGCTAATAATTCTTCAATCAGAAAACATGTAATTCATCATGAATAGAGGTTAAATTGGTAGATTTGTCTACTCTATAATCATACTTACTAAATTTCTCCACAATCTAAAATTTTCAAACATATCGTGGTACTAACTTACCCTTCATCACCAAGCATCTATGTCCCAACTGAGGTGAAATGCTAAGAAAAACCTAACCACCTAACACAAACTCGATCTTATGATGATGTCAATTGGTATAATATATTAGGTGACTATGATCTACTATTAACTTGTTAATAATCACATGAATGATATTATTCATCTCTTGGATGATACTCGGTCCAACAAAGTACAATTTTCTAACCTATTCCTATAAAAGAGGCAACCAATATAGCCTCCCATATAATTCAAAGAATGTAATTATCTAGATCCAAGATTGATAACTGTCAATATAGGAAAACTACACTAAGTGAAAAATTTGCTTCCAAGATCCACTATGGTAAAGAATTCATTCATGAAGCATGTTCTTAAGAATCTATAGGGCTTACCCAGACTATCCACATGTTTATGGATGATGATTCATGCACAAATTCAACTAAGAACCCATCAATTCCTTTAATCCTCTACAAAAACAAGATTTGATTGAGGTTACCCATCAGAAATTATATCTTGAGGAACACTATGGAGTTGGAAAATCTACCAAATGTACAAGTTTCCAAGATCATCTACCTTCATCATCTCATTGATAGGTATAAAATGTGATGCATTTTTGTGTCAATCAATAATTACTCATATTAAATCCTTACCACTAGGATTCTAAGGTATCCAAATCACAAATTCTATGGCTATCTCATTCCATTTTCATAATGGAATGGGTAAATGTGATAGAAAAATACAATGTATATAATTTTTTCCCTTAATCATTTGACATGTAAGGTGCCTATATAGAAAATATATAATTGATCACCTCATTCTTAGTCAATAGTAATATCTTATCAATTCATGAAACATATGTGTATCACTATAGTGTTTGAAATTATTATATCAGTTTACATCCTCTAAAAAATTATATTGCATGTTATTTGGAAAAATCATCGTATCTCAATATTGAAAAAACCCCTATGGAGACCAAGACCACTCACCCTAAGTCTATTTGCTATAATTATTCCCACTAAATCAATAAACCTATACATCCTCATATAATCCAATATGAATATGATCATCCATAGAAGATATATCCCAAAATACAAGCTAATAATATATAACATTAAAATATATATTTATCAAAGTGAATACCCTAAAAAATATCATTAATTACCAATATTATGATGATTAATTCACTTATAAAGTTGGTAACTTCCTTCTCAAAGCACCTATGAACACATTCCCATTTCTGGTGGTGTATGAAATATCAAAATCAAAGGTATTAAGGTACTTCACTCACCTTATTCATCCCAAGTTGATATTCCTTTGGTTGAAGATATACATTATCATCTTATATTCATAATACACTGTAAACCACTACCCAAATAAACAGTGGATCCAAGTCTTAAGTGTGTGCATCTTTCCTACGAACTCAAGATCACATGTGGGGTAGTTCTTCTCATGAGGGAGTAACTAATGAAATCCATAATCTAATACCTACCTCCCTTGTATCATAACACAACCCAAACACATACGTGAGGTATTGAAATGAACATAATAACCCAAACCAAACTCTATATGAGTATAATATTGGGATAATGTAATTATTAATTTCTATAAGAACCCAGTTCTTATCTTTGAGGTACGAGTTTATTTTTTCACTTTTCCTTAAGTATTTTTGAGAAAATAAAGAAAATTGGGAAAAATCCTAAATTTTGGAAAGTATACACCGTGTACTCTTCCACACGCCATGTACTTTTGGTCATGTGGGATGAGTACACAGGGCGTGTGGCCATGTCGGTGATGAAGGGTGTAAGAACCGACTACACGTCGTGTAGTGGTCCTTTACATTCCATGTAGTCAGTCGGTAGGAAAATAGTATGGTGGTGGTCAGCTATGTGAAAGAACACGTTGTGTACTCAAGAAGACATGTCATGTAGTCATGTCAATATATTAACAGTGCAATGATGGTGGGAAGACGCCAGAGGAACGGTTAGAAAAATGGGAAGTAAACGCTGTGTACTTGGAAATACACGCAGTGTACTTTTTTTCACTTAAAATGGGCAGTAGGCTCCCCTGTTCACAAGGAAGGCTTAGAATGGTAATAGGGCTTAGGGTAGGAAGGTCGGAGCTTTGGAGATCCACCGAGCACACGTCAGGAATCTGTTTCCACCTCGGACGATCTTGTTGGAACCGCACGGGTAAGAGCTTTCTTCTCCTAGTGTGTCTCTTTCGAGTTCTTCCTCTAATGAAAGTTATTTGTGTTTAAGAAAGAATTATTTTACCTCAGATCTACCTCATTCTAGGAGAATTCAAGGAACATCATTCAAGTATAATGATCAGGGGCGTTTAAGGTAGGTGTCATGGTGTTTATTTTCCAACTGTCATGCGTTTTTGTCTGTTTTTGAGCTACGAACCCATGTTGGGGTGTCGTGTGGCTGAGGAAGTGGCTATTTTAGAATACCTAGAATTGTATAGCTAATTAAATGTCATATTAAAATATTGTTTGTGATCATTGCTTGGATCCAGGACCACCCCAGGGGTGTGCTCCTCTGTTTAGCTGTTTCGCTATAATACCCAAGGGTGTGACTTGTTTATATTATGCCTTTAATGTGATTATTGTATAATTTCCTTGAGAGGAATTGCTTGTGTATGGCTTGTTTACATATTGGGCTTGGCCCAGTTACCTGTTTAACCTGAGGGAAGTGTTGTGATTAGCCTGTGGGCATTGTACTACTTAGCCTATGGGATACTTTTTCTGTGCCTGTGGGATGTTGATTTTGTGCCTGTGGGCGACACTTCATATGTCCATGGACAATATATGTATACCCATGGGAAGATTCTTATGTTGGTTCTCTTTACCCGAGGGTAGGAGTTTACGTGTCTGAGGACATTGGTTGTTTTCTTAGAATATTCAATGTGGTGATATTTTAAATGAATGATTAAATGGATATTAAAATGGAAATATAACTTGATAAGTTGGTAACATTCAGTATTGCTTACTTTATTTCATTTTATTACTGCACACTATTGTTTCATGATTTCACACATTTGGGCATGGTCCTTTGGTGGGTGCCTAATGGGAATTTATTTCTCACACCCTGTTTCAGTAACGCTTTTCAGCCCAAACTGATTACGTTTCTACAGGTGTGTATAGGGGAAAGTGTCCCTATACAGGTACATGATTCCTGTTGGGGTATAGGAGAGCATGGGACCGAGATTTGGCTCGTGATGCCGCTGTCTGTTCTATTTTGATTTTTTGTACCTGTACATTTATTGTATTGTATTGATCATGTAACATGGTGTAACATCCCAGGTAAATAAAGAATAAATAATTTTCATATTTATTAATATTTATGAATTTAATATTAATTTTAATTAAAAGGGGTTTCTACGTTCAATAGCGTACTCGGTACGCAACGATGAGTTTCTTTGAAAACTTACGTTGCACACAAGTAATAAAATAATATTATTTTAAATGTTAGTTAACGAGTAGTCGTTGTACTGGCGGGAATGGATAAAAATAACTAAAATATGATTATATATGTTTTTAAATGTTTTTACATTTATCCAATAAAAGATAAAGGCTTAAAATACAGAAAGAGTTCAATTTTAGGCATTTATACCCTAATTTTCACGAAAGGTCCACTTATCACCTTTTGACGGAGAACCATCATTAAATATAGTTTTGATCGATCTTATAAATTCTGTTGGACCATATATAACTCTTCTTTAGAATCGGGACATCAAAATTTACTTTGTGTAAATTTTTGGTACCTTTCTGATAAAGTTCATTTTTTTAATGAATAGTGTAAAATGTTGTATTTTAATTCAAAACCTCTTTTTAATCTAATTTATTTATATGATTAGATTATCTTTTGAATTGGTTTTAAAGTGAAATTAGAAAATATTTTTACCATTAAATCTAATAGTGGTCGTTGGAATTAATTTCACTTTGAAATCGGACTTAAACTTGTGTCAATCTTTTGATACTTATTGTTTCATAAAAACACGCTATTTGCTCTGACAGCGGTAATTAATTATTAAATTAATTAATGTGACTTATATGTTTTGAATTTTGTAAAATAGACTTCATTTTTGAATTCGTAATATCAAATATAGCTTAGGGTGATTTTTTGGTAATTTTCGGAAAAATTTCAATTTTTGATTAATAGTGAAACCACTATGTGGTACTTATAAAGACAGATTTTCCGTTTAAATGAAATTTTTCCATCATTGTGTTTTGAATTTCAAAAATCCGACATAAATGGTTGTTACTAAGAAGTAAAATGTGGTTCAATGAGATTATAATAATTTTTTGGTGAATAGTAACTTATTAAGTTCTTAATCGCGATTAGTGGTAATTAGTGTAGTTTAAGGTAAAAATAATGCTTTAATAAAATAAGATGAGTTTGACACATGTTCTACCCTCATTGGTTGTGTCATGGCCGACCAATACAAGCCATGGGTCATCTTGGGGACCCCATGGAGACACTTTGGTTGGGAAATGACATAAATAACTTTTTATTTAATGTAAAAGTAAAAATGACACAAACATGATATGTTTTAATAAAAAAAATTAAATGGAGTTATAAAGATCATATTTTTTTATTATAAATAGTCATTGGAAAGATAAAAAGATTTCCTACATCATAGTATTTTTTTAATAATTGTTAGACACTAAATAAATTAAATTATTTATGACATCATGATGATGCAGCGATGACCTCATTATTTAACGATTTAAATAAAATGGAAAGATAATGTAATATATATGAACTAAACATGTCCAAAACTTATTGTATGGGTGGATTTCGAACCCTAATCACATTATACAAGAATTATATCAATGTGGGACCTTTTAAAACCGAAAAACATTTTCAAATAAAGTAATATTTCTTTACTTTCCAAAAGTGCCCCTCCTCTCCTCTTATAAAAGGCTGCCACCTCTACCTCATTTCACACACTCCTCAAGCCTTTGGCTAGGCGAAACCCTGCCCATTTACTCTCTCCACATCCCTCTCCTCATCCTAGAGGATTACCTTTGGGCAGAATCCTTTCAATGGAAGCCTTTAGGCTCAAATAAAAAGGAGTTACACTTTTAAAGGTAATTCATTCTCTCTTGTTCATTTGTTTTATTTTGCTTCTCCAACCCTCTAAACTCTTTTTATTTACATCTTTTGTAACAACAACAGTATCTTAAATATACTAGGATGTTGTTATAATATTTATTCGAGATACACTCTCACAAAACTACATCAAATGGTTAAAGAACATACGGTTTCCGTGGATGGAGAAATTCTGCCTCCCGAAACGATGATTGTTCAATACTCATTTAACACCTTCAAAGGTGGACATTATGATGTCACTATTTTTATATATGATATATAATATGTTTATTCTTTCTTTAAGCTTATGTATTTTTCATTTTGGGCATACCTTTATGGTTTCCATTATGGGTAAACATGATATCTTCATTTAAGGAAGTGCGGACTACCGCCCCCTCAAAGTGATGTGATTCGTTAATGCCATATGTGGGATGTGTAAAGGATGGATTTAAAGTTATTATATATGATGTTATACTGGAATTATAATATACCTCTATATCATTATTATTTCATTCCATTAAAGTATGTGATAGAAATGAATGTAGCGTTCATGCGTACGTACGGCTTACCGTCTCCATGAACGGTGCATTTCATTTCTTATCCCCAAATGTAATGTACTATTAAAAGTACATGTATATAATGGATATATATAATTAATGATATATCTAAATGATGAATATAATTCTGGACTTAAAATATACATGCCTCTCATTTAGTTTTAATTCCATTAATATGACAAAGAAATGAAAGTAGCGTTCATTCGTACGTACGGCTTACCGTCTCCATGAACGGTGCATTTCATTTCTTACCACTAAATGATTATGTAATAAATGTATATGATAGATATATATGATATATATGATATCCAAATAAGGAATTTCATTCTGGATATAAAGAACTTTTGACCACACGAACAACATGTAATTGTAATGAGTCAACTTTCGACTTAAGAACCAAATATTGACAAAACAAACATTATTAACTTAAATGGTTACATAATGTTTTTAACATGGCAATAAGTGATATAAAAGGAATAATGAACTTTAAAAAGGTTCTTAATCAAGTATAAATTAACTCAAGTTTATTATTCAGGACGTTAAAGAACGATCGAGTCAAGTCGGACCCGAGGTAAGGGAATTCGTCTCAATCTCCTTTCATTGAGGCATATTTCGTTTTATACACAACTTTCTTTTATACGGTGTATAAACCCCTTTGACTTTTAATTTTATACAAAAGGAATATTTTTCTACGAAGCGTTTTACAAAACGACAAAAAGGAATGTTTCTTTTAACGTACTGGCGTCAACGACCTTTTCCGCCGCTGCGAGTATTATTTGGTCTTTGGCTTTCTCAAAAAGACGTAATGTTTATAGAATAAAATAAATACCATATACTCTTTTATGTATTTTGGTATTGAAAATGGTTTTGAAAAAGGATTCTATTATGTAAATATTATTATGATATATTGTGATTGAAATGTGGAAATGTTATCATTCCTTTATATTGGTTTTATGTTTTATGATTTTATACTGGTACTTGGACATTTTAACAGGTGTTTTCATTATAAACCATATGACGGGTGGTGCCGTGAATACCAGGACAGGTGGTTACGTTATAACCTCCAATGCATTGGGTATGGAAGTCAGCCGTATGGCTATTCCATTAAGTATGTATGGAAATTGGCCGTATGGCTATTCCATTATGTGATATGTGTGGAAGTCGACCGTATGGTTATTCCACTTAAGTATGTTTATGTCCCACGTTACCTTTATATATGTTATGTGTTCTTTTAATGGATTTTATGGTAATCCTTTAGTTACAAAAAGGTAAGTAACGATACATTATTTAGTGAAGAGTTTTTACTACTTCATGAAGGTGAAGGTATTACTTTGATAGAGTATATATGGTTTATTTGATGTTTGAAAAACTAACAGTTTTCATTCTTTCTGTATCCCTTACTGAGCTTTTTATGCTCACCCCAAGTATTTTTTGAAATGTTTTTCACAAGACTTAATGTAAAATAAGGTCAAGGATGGGATCAAGGTAATGTCATGCTATATAAAACATGGAACTAGACATGTTTCTTTCAAGAGTTTTTTTTATTATGGAAACTTAGTATAAGTGACTACTTTGTAATCTTTTGAGATGTAATAGTTATGTTCTAATTCTCTAAAATTCTAAACCTGAAAAGATCCTCAATGTGAATTATTCATTTAATTCAATATTAAGTAAGGTTTAAGGTCGGGGCCTTATAGTTGGTATCAGAGGTCGGTTTAGAAAACTTTAGGAGTTAGAAAAGTGTTAAATTATAATATGATTGAAATGATATAGCATTTACAGATTACCATGTTGCTTCTCCTAAGATATTTCTGTGTCCAAAATGGTTTTCCACAGAGGAAACAAAGCAGCTATGTTGGGACGACATCAGGAGGAAGATAACCTTCCAAATCAGCAACCTGAGATGGTCGGAATCAGAACTGAATAGTTTGTTGTAGTGATGGCACAGTTGACTCAGGCTATAAATGGTGGTGGTATCCATGCACGAGATCAGCCAGATCAACCGTAGAGGAACATGTCAGTGGTGGAACATTTCATGAGGCAACATCCCCCATCATTCAGAGGATTATCTAACCCTGTGCAAGATGAAGGGTGGATTAAAGCACTGGAGAATATTTTTGATGTCATGGGGTGTTCAGAACATCAAAAGGTTAGTCTTGCTGTTTACCATTTTGAAGGTGAAGCTGATCAGTGGTGGTCAATGGTAAAAAATATAAGGGATGGTGATGAGATTGAGGATCTTCCTTGGGACGAATTCAAAGGTATGTTTCTTGAGAAATATTTTCCTAAGGTGGTTCATCTTAGGATGGAAAAACAGTTCCTAGAATTGAGGCAGGAGGGTGATTCAGTGGCTGCTTATGAAGAAAAGTTCACTCGATTGGCAAGTTATGCTCCAAACTTCATACGAGATCTTGATAGTAAAATAAACTATTTTTACTCAGGGTTAAAGGCAAAGTATCGAAGGGATTTTTCTTCTCGTGAGTTCAAAAGTTATGAAAAACTTGTTCGATGTGTGGAGACGGTGGAAATGGAGTTTGCCGATGATCAGGTGTTCTATGAAAAACAACAGAATATGAGGTCTAGTTGGCAGGCAAAGGGGAATAATTCATCAAAGAAGCAATGAGGTAAGAAAACCAAATATCCATCCAGTGAGAAGTGTGGTAAAATGCATCCTGGAGAATGTTTATCCAAGTCTGGTAAGTGCTTTCGGTGTGGTAAGTCTGGTGATATTGCTCGTATCTGTAAGGAATATGATCAAGCAGGAAATGAAAAGCCAGCGGTAAGATGTTTTAAGTGTAATGAAATGGGTCATTATGCAAATGAGTGTCCAACGAAGAACTCAACTGGGGGAATTCAGCCAGACTACAAGCAGAAAGGGGTGGTAAAATCCTTTGAAACAACTTCAGCAGATGTTGGTCCATCGAATGAAGAGGTGTCAGCTCCAGGGAGCTCAGTATTTTTCGAAGATTGACTTGAGGTCGGGGTACCATCAGTTGAAAGTAAAAGAAGAAGACGTTCCAAAGACTGCGTTCCGTACTAGATATAGCCATTGTGAATTTGTAGTTATTCCTTTTGGGTTAACCAATGCACCTGTTGTATTCATGGACCTTATGAATAAAATTTTCCATGAGTTCTTGGATATTTTTGTGTTTGTGTTTTGAGGTTTGGGAAGAGGTTATGTGTGCCTTGTGATTCACAGTTGAAGAATGAGTTGTTATGTGAGGCTCATAGTTCCCCATTTTTAGTTCATCCTGGCAGTACTAAGATTACAGAGATCTGCGGGAGTATTACTGGTGGGATGGAATGAAAATAGATATTGTTAATTTTACTGTGAAGTGTTTGACATGTCAACAGGTTAAAGCAGAGCGGCAGTTACCGAAAGGGACGCTTCAGCCTTTACCAGTGCCAAAGTGGAAATGGGAAAACATATCCATGGACTTTGTTGTGGGATTACCGAGGACATCTCGAGGTAATAATGCAATCGGTGTTATTGTTGATCACTTGACCAAATATGCTCATTTCCTTTCTGTACGAGATACTTTCTCTCTAGATCAACATTCCCATTTGTATCGTAAATAGATAGTCAGGTTACATGGAGTTCCTCTCTCCATTGTATCTGATCGTGATCCCAGGTTCACATCTAACTTTTGTAAAGGCCTTAAGAAGTCGTTGGGTACTGAATTAAATTTTAGTACAGCCTTCCATCCTCAATCAGATGGGCAGTCAGAATGAACAATCCAGACGTTGGAGGATATGCTACGAGCTTGTTCTATGGATTATCAGGGAAGTTTGGACCAACATCTTTCTTTGGTTGAATTTTCATATAATAACAGTTTTCAATCGAGTATACAGATGGCTCCATTTGAGGCATTATATGGGAAGCGGTGTCGATCTCTAGCTTTCTGGGATGAAGTAGGGGAAAGGAAGTTGATGGGACCAGAATTGGTAGAAGAGATGGCAGAAAAAGTTCAGCTGATTCAGAAGCACATGAGAACAGCTCAGAGCAGGCAGAAGAGTTATGCGGATAACCGGAGGAAGGATCTATCTTTCGAGGTAGGTGATCATGTTTTTCTCAAGGTTTCTCCTTGGAAAAGTGTGATGACATTTGGTAAGAAAGGAAAGCTGAGTCCAAGGTTTATTGGACCATATGAAATTCTGGAGAGAGTTGGATCAGTTGCATACCGGGTTGCTTTACCTCCGAGTTTATCTCAGGAACACAATGTTTTTCATGTTTCAATGTTGAGAAAGTATATGCCAGATCCATCTCATGTTTTGAGTCCAGAGGTAGTTCAGCTGGAAGAGAACCTATCTTATGAGGAACAACCGTTCCAGATTCATGACCACAGGGAGCAGGTGTTACGGAATAAGGTGATTCATCAGGTAAAGGTTTTGTGGAAAAACCATGTGATTGAAGAGGCAACGTGGGAATCTGAAAATGCTATGAGGGATAAATACCCCAACTTATTTTGATAAGTGAATAAAATTGCAAGGACACAATTCCCAAAAGGGGGGAAGGATGTAACATCCCAGGTAAATAAATAATAAAGAATTTTAATATTTATTAATATTTACAAATTTAATATTAATTTTAATTAAAAGGGGTTTCTACGTTCGATAGCGTACTCGGTACGCAACGATGAGTTTCTTTGAAAACATAGGTTGCACACAAGTAATAAAATAATATTATTTTAAATGTTAGTTAACGAGTAGCCATTGTACTGGCAGGAATGGATATAAATAACTAAAATATGATTATATATGTTTTTAAATGTTTTTACATTTAGACAACAAAAGATAAAGGCTTAAAATACGGAAAGAGTTCAATTTTAGGCATTTATACCCTAATTTTCACGAAAGGTCCACTTATCACCTTTTGATGGAGAACCGTCATTTAATATAGTTTTGATCGATCTTATAAATTCTATTGGACCAAATATAACTCTTCTTTAGAATTAGGACATCAAAATTTACTTTGTGTAAATTTTTGGTACCTTTCTGATAAAGTTCATTTTTTTAATGAATAGTGTAAAATGTTGTATTTTAATTCAAAACCGCTTTTTAATCTAATTTATTTATATGATTATATTATCTTTTGAATTGGTTTTAAAGTGAAATTAGAAAATATTTTTACCATTAAATCCAATAGTGATCGTTGGAATTAATTTCACTTTGAAATCGGACTTAAACTAGTGTCAATCTTTTGATATTTATTGTTTCACAAAAACACGCTATTTGCTCGGACAGCGGGAATTAATTATTAAATTAATTAATGTGACTTATATGTTTTGAATTTTTTAAAATAGACTTCATTTTTGAATTCCTAATATCAAATATAGCTTAGGGTGAAGTATTGGTAATTTTCTGAAAAACATCAATTTTTTATGAATAGTGAAACCACTAAGTGGTACTTATAAAGACTGATTTTCCGTTTAAATGAAAATTTTCCATCATTGTGTTTTTAATTTCAAAAATACGACATACATGGTTGTCATTAAGAAGTAAAATGTGGTTCAATGAGATTATAATAATTTTTTGGTGAATAGTAACTTATTAAGTTCTTAATCGCGATTAGTGGTAATTAGTGTAGTTTAAGGTAAAAATAATGATTTAATAAAATAAGATGAGCTTGACACATGTCCTACCCTCATTTTTTGTGTCATGGCCGACCAAGACAAGCCATGGGTAAACTTGGGGACCCCATGGAGACACTTTGGTTGGGAAATGACATAAATAACTTTTTATTTAATGTAAAAGTAAAAATGACACATACATGATATGTTGTACTAAAACAATTTTCAAATGGGGTTATAAAGATCAGATTTTTGATTATAAATAGTAATTGGAAAGATAAAAAGATTTCCTACATCAGAGTATTTTTTTTATAATTTTTAGACACTAAATAAATTAAATTATTTATGACATCATGATGATGCAGCGATGACCTCATTATTTAAGGATTTAAATAAAATGGAAAGATAATGTAAAATCTATGAACTAAACATGTCCAAAACTTATTGTATGGGTGTATTTCGAACCCTTATCACCTTAGCCACGAATTATATCAATGTAGGACCTTTTAAAACCGAAACACATTTTCAAATAAAGTAATATTTTTTTACTTTCCAAAAGTGCCCCTCCTCTCCTCTTATAAAAGGCCCCCACCTCTACCTCATTTCACACACTCCTCAAGCCTTTGGCTCGGCGAACCCCAGCCCATTTACTCTCTCCACATCCCTCTACTCATCCTATAGGATTCCCTTTGGGCAGAATCCTTTCAAAGTAAGCCTTTAGGCTCAAATCAAAAGGAGTTACACTTTTAAAGGTAATTCATTCTCTCTTGTTCATTTGTTTTTTTTTTTGCTTCTCCAACCCTCTAAACTCTTTTTATTTACTTCTTTTGTAACAACACCAGTATATTAAATATACTAGGATATTTTTATAAGATTTATTCGAGCTACACTCTCACACAACTACATCAAATGGTTAAAGAACATACGGTTTCCGTGGATGGCGAAATTCTGCCTCCCGAAACAATGATTGTTCAATACTCATTTAACACCTTCAAAGGTGGCCATTATGATGTCACTATTTTTATATATGATATATAATATGTTTATTATTTCTTTAAGATTATGTATTTTTCATTTTGGGCATAACTTTATGGTTTCCATTATGGATAAACATGATATCTTCATTTAAGGAAGTGAGGACTACCGCCCCCTCAAAGTGAAGTGATTCGTTAATGCCATATGTGGGACGTGTAAAGGATGGTTTTAAATTTATTATATATGATGTTATACTGGAATTATAATATACCTCTATATCATTATTATTTCTTTCCATTAAAGTATGAGATAGAAATGAAAGTAGCGTTCATGCGTACGTACGGCTTACCGTCTCTATGAACGGTGCATTTCATTTCTTATCCCCAAATGTAATGTAAGATTAAAAGTACATGTATATAATGGATATATATAATTAATGATATATCTAAATGATGAATATAATTCTGGAATTAAAATATACATACCTCTCATTTAGTTTTAATTCCATTAATATGACAAAGAAATGAATGTAGCATTCATGCGTACGTACGGCTTACCGTCTCCATGAACGGTGCATTTAATTTCTTACCTATAAATGATTATGTAATACATGTATATGGTGGATATATATGATATATATGATATCCAAATCAGGAATTTCATTCTGGATATAAAGAACTTTTGACCACACGAACAACATGTAATTGTAAGAAGTCAACTTTCGACTTAAGAACCAAATATTGACAAAACAAACATTATTAACTTAAATGGTTACATAATGTTTATAACATGGCAATAAGTGATATAAAAGGAATAATGAACTTTAAAAAGGTTTTTAATCAAGTATAAATTAACTCAAGTTTATTATTCAGGACGTTAAATAACGATCGAGTCAAGTCGGACCCGAGGTAAGGGACTTCATCTCAATATCCTTTCATTGAGGCATATTTCGTTTTATACACAAATTTCTTTTATACGGTGTATAAACCCCTTTGAATTTTACTTTTATACAAAAGGAATATTTTTCTACAAAGCGTTTTACAAAATGACAAAAAGGAATGTTTCTTTTAACGTACGTGGCGACAACAACCTTTTCCGCCGCCGTGAGTATTATTTGGTCTTTGGCTTTCTCAACAAGCCATAATGTTTTTAGAATAAAATAAATACCATATACTCTTTTATGTATTTTGGTATTGAAAATGGTTTTGAAAAATAATTCTATTATGTCAATATATTTATGATATATTGTGATTGAAATGTGGAAATGTTATCATTCCTTTATATTGGTTTTATGTTTTATGATTTTATAGTGGTACTTGGACATTTTAACGGGTGGTTACGTTATAAACCATATGACGGGTGGCTCCGTGAATACCAGGACGGGTGGTTATGTTATAACCTCCAATGCATTGGGTATGGAAGTCGGCCGTATGGCTATTCCATTAAGTATGTATTGAAATTGGCCGTATGGCTATTCCATTAAGTGATATGTGTGGAAGTCGACCTTATGGTTATTCCACTTAAGTATGTTTATGTACCATGTTACCTTTATATATGCTATGTGTTCTTTTTATGGATTTTATGGTAATCCTTTGGTTACAAAAAGGTAAGTAATGTTACTTTATTCAGTGAAGAGTTTTTACTACTTCATGAAGGTGAAGGTATTACTTTGATAGAGTATATATGGTTTATTTGATGATTGAAAAACTAACAGTTTTCATTCTTTCTGTATCCCTTACTGAGCTTTTTATGCTCACCCCATGTTTTTTTTGAAATTTTTTTCACAGGAATTAATGTGGAATAAGGTCAAGGATGGGATCAAGGGAATGTCATGCTATATAAAACATGGAACTAGACATGTTTCTTTCAAGAGTTTTTTTTTATTATGGAAACTTAGTATAAGTGACTACTTTGTAATATTTTGAGATGTAATAGTTATGTTCTAATTCTCTAAAACTCTAAACCTGAAAAGATCCTCAACGTGAATTCTTCATTTAATTCAATATTAAGTAAGGTTTAAGGTCGGGGCCTTATACATGGTCTTGCTGTTTTATAGAATAGTGACATGCTACATCTTCATATATATATGACAGCTAGTTTCCCTTTTTGTTATCATTTATCTATTTCAGTTATATATATTTTTGTTGCTTCCGCTGTTGTTGTGTGTTTTATTTCATTCCGCTGCACTACACATTGAAAAATGAGGGCATAGTTTCTCCACTATCAGACCTGGGCCCTCGTTGCTAGTCGGAAGCCGCTGACATTTGAGAAAATGTTCTTGAGATCAGGTGGCGAACCGGGTTCGGGGGCACCCATTGAGTGGACCTAGAACCGGGACGTTGCAAAGTGGTATCAAAGGAGGTTCTCTTCTTTGACTTACTATTTGGATCCTTAGTCAGGGATAGGACGGAAATAGTAGTTGGTAATAAGTTGTGCCCAGGCGTAGATAACCTGTGTACGGGGAAAATCCAATCTACCTTGTATTTTTACAATTCTTTTGATTTTGAAAAATTGACAGTTGATTTGATTTCATCATTGGGTGACGCGATTTTGATTGTATTGTTTATATTTTATCTACGGGTTCTATTTAGTTGAAACCCGATGAGATGAGGGTATTCCATATCATGCATCATTTAGGAACAAGATAGAAATAACATTCCATGCATAGTTCCATGCCATGTAGGTGCATTAGAAATTGCATGTTGTGTGATAGTAGTTGTGCTAGAAAAGCATGCTGTTGTGATAGCTGCTTGGTAAATACCTGTTATGTGATATGGTATATTGTATGAGCTGGTCTATAGAATGGGTGCCAAAATTTGGTTTTTGGGGAGTATGGGCCCTCATTGACCAGAATTTGATAGATCATTGGGTGTTTTCCGTATTTCATAACACATATAAGATTTCAAACATTAATTCGTGGGGATTACGGGCCCTCATGGATCAGAATTTGTCACTTAGTTGTTGTTTTCCAGTGTTTTCTGGGTTCCAGAGATGTTGCTGAGGCATACTGTCCGGAAACCCAGTATACACACCATGTAGTACTTTACACATGTCGTGTATGTTCTTCTGTTCGGGAAGAAAAATAAACTTTTTGAGTACACGTTGTGTACCCAGAGTACACGCTGTGTAGTCTCTTCCCGTGTCACAAACCGTGTGGTCATTGACATAGGGAAGGGAAGACCTTGAGGAGAACGCGACGTGTATCTGATGTACATTCTGTGTAGTGTTGACCCAGAGTACGCTCGTGTAATGAACAACACTGATGGAGGAGACTTTATGGCATACACGTCACGTAAATGATGAACACGCCGTGTACTGTGACCTGGGGACCCGTCCGTGTAACTAACAACACAGGTCGGTGTTATCCTCTTGCGTACACATCGTGTCAATGATGAACACGACGTATAGTGTGACCTGGGGACTCGACCATGTCACTAATAACCCGGGTCGGTGTCACCCCTCTTGAAACATGTCGTGTACCTGTGGGACATGCCATGTTGTCTTGTCCAAGGACAGACAATGTGTTTTAGTCATGTGACTAGGAAATAGGGTAGTCTACACACCGTGTTCAGATGTAACATGCCGTGTAGTGTCAAGATGAGTAGTCGGCCGTGTCACAAATGACACGGGAAGTTTGAAATAACACCATACACACCATGTAGATAATATACACGTCATGTAGTTTTGTTCAAATGGGAGTTATGTGGCATAGTCGTGTAGAAGGGATCGGGCATGGGAAGAGAAGTCAAGTACACACCGTGTAGTCAGTATACACGTCATTTAGTATTATTTTTCAAATTTTGAAATGCATTATTCCTCCAGTTTTCCTTTGGGGTTCCTTCGTTTTCATTCTTGATAATATTGAATCTAAGGCATGTTTATTACCATGTACTGTCATGCCGCTGAGACGACCACGCGTTGTTCTCCAGGAGAGAGGTGACGACTATACGCCAGAAATGGTGGGACAAGGGCTACCAGTTGATCCTCCAGCAGAGCCATATGCAGCGCCAGTTGTTATACTAGAGACAAGCACGGAGGCGCAGTTCCGTGAAGGCATTATGGGATTCATGCAGACCTTTCAGGGAGCACCACCGGCTGCCACATCTATGGCCGAGCTGACTCGTATCATTCAACAGCAGCATCCGCCTAATTTTTCTGGGGATGGCAGACTACAAGCTGAAGAGTCTTGGTTGGGGTCAATGAAGACTATTTTCGAGCACCTTGATACGCCTCTAGGGTGGAGGGTCATGCTCGTGACGTATATGCTGCCTGATTCCGCCAAGAGGTGGTTGGATGTTACCACCCAGTCATAACATCACAGAGAAATGGTGTGGGAAGATATTCAAGAAGTCTTCTATGACTTCTTCATTCCCGAGACGCTGAGGGCATATCAAGCTCGAGAGTTCATGAATCTGCAGCAGGGCACCATGTCGGTGATGGATTATTCTTCTCGCTTTACTGAGCATAAACGTTTTTCACCAGTTCTAGTGGGTGATGAGACGTTGAGGGCCAGACTTTTTTAGGATGGTCTTCGTTATGACATCCGAGCACTGGTGAATTTTTTCAGGTTGCCTTTAGTACATGATATTCTAAATCAGGTGCTCATTATGGAAAGAAACTTTCGGGAATCTAGGGGTGTGGGCCAGAGAGTTTCAGCACCATTTATTGGTACTATTTCTACTCGAAAGAGGAGGAAAGAGATGTAATTCTCTCAGGGTGGAAGTACCAGCCAGAAGAATGCTTCAGGTGTCCAGTTCATGTGATACCAGTTTGGTAGAGAGGAGAACAAGAGGCTACAGTGTCCACAAGACCCAGTGGATTGTCGAGCTTCCAGCAGGATGGGTCATCTGCATCACTTTTTTCGGGAGTTTCCACTAGTGGAAAGTGAGAGGGGTTCTGTGTAGACTCCACATGCAGGAGTGGGACCAGCATCTTCTTCCCAGTCAGGGAATTGGAATAGGTCTGGGCGTGCAGGAAGAGATGATGGTCATGTCCGTGGTAGCTAGACACCAGGATCTCAGAGGCAGCAGGTTGAGACAGCTCAGGGTAGTCAGGCTGTGTCGTAGGGCCGCAGCACTGGGCAAGCATATGCAGTGCAACAGACCCAGCAGGAGTAGGATCCTGGAGCTTCTACCGTCAGAGGTACTATTCTAGTATCTTCTATTTTATCGTCAATACTTTTCGATATGGGTGCTACACATAGTTTCATATCTGTACCTATTGTGGAGAGCCTTGAGATCTTTGTTTCTAATTATTCTGATATCATGAAGCTAGACACTCCGTTTGGGACTAGAATGGCTGGTGTGCCTCAGTGCAAGGAGTCCTCCTTGAGGTTGGTGGGTGTCACTTTATTTGGGACCTCTATGTCTTAGACATGAAAACATTTGACGTCATTCTCTAGATGGACTGGTTGGTTCCCTTTCGAGCCTTTGTAGACTGCTGTTGTCGCAGGGTGCATTTCACGTCACCAGAGGGTGGAGAGTTTCAATACAAGGCTGAATGGGATGTTCAGGCGAGTCGAGCAGGACCAGAGCATTGGGGGTGAGGTTGAGTCACAACCCAGGTTGTCAGCTTATAACTGGACGACCAGGGGGCTTGTCAGACATATTTCCCTCCAGTGGTTAATCGTTTCAGGGATTCCATTCCGGACGACTTTTCAAGTCTACCTCTGGAGTGAAAGGTATATTTCTCTGTTGAGCTTGTGCCAGGAGCAGCACTGGTGTCCATTCCTCTTTATAGGATAGCCACACCTGAGTTGAAGGAGCTCAAGAGGCAGTTAGAGGAGTTACTGGCAATGGGTTTTATCTGACCGAGTACTTCTATGTGGGGTTCTCCGGTCCTTTTTGCGAATAAGGTGGACGGTACCCTCAGACTATGTCTGGGTTATTGGAAGCTGAACTAGTTGACCGTCAACAACTGATATCCTTTTCCAAGGATTGATGATCTTTTTAATCAACTTTGTGGGGCATGAGTGTTCACCAAGATTGACTTGAGATCAGGATATAATCAGTTGTGCGTTAGACCATCTCATATACCTCTCACAGCTTTTAGTAGAAGTTATGGTCTATACGACTATACAGTTATGTCGTTCAGACTCATGAACGCGCTAGCAGTTTTCAGGGCTCTGATGAATCATGTGTTCCATCCCAATATGGACTCTTTTATTGTAGTATTCATGGATTACATCTTGGTGTACTCTCACACTAATCACAACTATTCCACCCATCTTGAGATCGTATTGATTACACAGAGAGAGCATCGAATATATGCTAAGCTCTAATAGTGCAACTTTTGGATGGACCAGATTCACTTCCTGGGTCATATAATCTCAGAGGTAGGAGTTGTCGTGGACCCAGAGAAGGTAAGAGTAGTTGTTTCTTGGGAGCATCCTATGAACGAGTTTGAGATACGAAGTTTCATGGGGCTGGCTGGTTACTACAGATGTTTCATCTAGGACTTCTCCCGCTTAGCAGTGTCATTGACGGGTTTGACTAAGAAGGGTGTGGAGTTAGTTTTGTCGGAATCTTGTGAGACATCCATTCAAGAACTGAAATTAAAGTTTACATCAGCACCGATCCTGATACTTCCAGATCAGGGGACGATTTATACAGTTTACTGTGATGCATCAGGTATTGGGCAAGGAGTTGTGTTGATGCAGGGCGATCAAGTAGTTGCGTACGGGTCTCGGTAGTTGGGGCCACATGAGAAGAATTACTCGACGCATGATCTCAAGTTGGATACAGTTGTGCATGCGTTGCACTGTTAGAGGCATTATTTATTGGGAGAGCATTTTTTGGTTTTTAATTGACTAAAAAAACCGAAAGTATATCTTTACTCAGCGTGACTTGAATCAAAGGCAGAGAAGGTGGGTCGAGTACCTACAGTCCTTTGATTTTGAGCTTGCCTATACACCTGGTAAAGGTAATGTAGTAGCCGATGCACTGAGCAGGAAGACTCAGATACAAGCAGTGCAGGAGGCTAGTGGTGAGTGGAAACTTATGGATTTGATCTCTGAGATGCATTTGGAGGTGCATGACAGTCATGGGAAGACCTATGTTATATCTTTAGCTGTGACTTCTACCCTCCTGGATAGAGTGAGGATGAGACAACTATCTGATTCAGAAGGCCTAGTTCTACGGGAGTCGGTGGCAAGTGAGGACCCTCCTCCTGGTTGGATGATAGGAAATGATGAGGTACTGCGTTTCCATGGACGAGTATGGGTTCCAGGAGATATACGCAAGGAGGTGATTTTAGAGTTTCATGATTCATGTTGGGAAGTTCATCTCGGGGATACCAAGATGTACTGTGACCTATGAAGTTAGTAATAGTGGCTGGACATGAAGAGAGATGTAGCTAGTTTGGTTATGAGGTGTTCCACCTGTCAGCAGGTGAAGGCGGAACATCAGAGGCTAGCTGGATAGTTATAGTAGTTTCCCATCCTAGAGTGGAAATGGGATGACGTCGTGATGGACTTCGTGACAGGGTTGTCGAGGTCACCTAGAGGAAATGATGTCGTGTGGGTTGTGGTGGACCGACTCACAAAGTTAGCTCACTTTTTTTCGATCAAGGAGACCTTTGGTGATGACGAACTCGGGAAGTTATATATCCGAGAGATCATACGTCTTCATGGGGTCCCTCGTTCTATCGTTTTAGATAGGGACACCCGTTTTACTTCTCGTTTCTGGAAGAGGTTTTAGAGGGCACTGGGTACATAGGTTCTTCTGAGCACATCTTACCCCCCTCAGACTGATGAACAGTCAGAGCATACGATACAAGTGCTTAAGGACATGCTGCGTGCATGCATAGTAAACTTTAGGGTATCTTGGGAGAATTATATACACATAGTCAAGTTTTCCTTTAACAATAGTTTCCATGAAACTATCGAGATGGAACCATACGAGGATTTATATGGTAGGCCATTCCGATCACCCTTGTGCTGGTTAGAGGTAGGTGGGCAGCTTCACTGAGACCACTTCTCGTACATGAGACTTCTGAACAGGTCTAGTTGATTCAGAAGCGGATGGCTACCGCACAGTCTCGTCATAAATCTTATGTTGATCACCACAGATGACCTTTGGAGTTCGTGGTCGGGGATTAGGTTTTCATGCATGTATCGCCGAGGGTGGGATACAAGCGGATTAGGAAACAGGGTAACCTTTCACTGATGTATGTGGGTCCATTTGAGATTCTGGAGAGAGTCGGGTAGGTTGCCTATCGGTTACAGTTACCACAGAGGTATCGGTCCATGCACGACATCTTCCATATATCTCTGTTGTGCTAATATCATTCAGACCCATATCACATCCTTTAGCCTGAGGAAGTTGAGCTTCAGACAGATGCGTCCTTTGAGGATCATCTGATTCGTACTGTTGATAGGAGCACGAAGGTTCTTCGGGGCTGGTCAGTTCCTCTCGTACGGGTGCTATGGAAGCATGGCCAAGTGCAGGATGAAGCCGTGGAGAAGGAGACTGATGTAAGTTCTCAATGGCCAGAGATGTTCACGGCTTTATCTTCACCACTCGTGGATGGTCAATTCAGGGACGAATTGCTTTAAGGGGGTAAGTTTTTAAGAACCCTGTTCTTATCTTTGAGGTACGGGTTTCTTCTTTTCTATTTTCCTTAATTATTTTTGAGAAAATAAGGAAAATTGAGAAAATACTAAATGTTGGAAAGTACATGCCGTGTACTCTTCCACACATCGTGTACTTTTGGCCATGTGGGATTAGTACACAGGGTGTGTGGCCTTGTCGACGATGAAGGGTGTAGGAACCGACTACATGCCATGTAGTGGTCCTTTACATGCCGGGTAGTCAGTCGGTAGAAAATTAGTAAGGCGGTGGCTAGTTGTGCAATATAACTTGTCGTGTACTCAAGAAGACACACCGTGTAGTCATGTCGGCAATGAACAGTTCCACGATGGTGGGAAGACGCCAAAGGAACAGTTATAAAATGGGAAGTACACGCCGTGTACTTTGTGTTTTTTTTCTTAAAATGGGCAGTAGCCTCCCCTATTCATAGGTAACGCTTAGAATGGGAAAAGGGCTTGGTAGAGGAAGGTCGGAGCTTTGGTGATTCGCCGAGCGCACGTCAGGAATCCGTTTCCACCTCAGACGATCTCGTTAGAACCGCACGGGTAAGAGATTCCTTCTCCTAGTGTGTCTCTTACCAATTCTTCCTCTAATGAATGTTATTTGCATTTATGTGAGAATTATTTTACCTCAGATCTACATCATTCTAGGATGATTCATGGAACGTCGTCCAAGTATACTGACCAGGGGCGTTTAAGGTAGGGGCTTGGTGTTTATTTTCCAACTGTCGTGCATTTTTGTTTGTTTTTTAGCTACGAACCAATGTTGGGGTGTCGTGTGACTGATTTTGTGGCTATTTTAAAATAACTATAATTTTATAGGTAATTAAATGTGTTATTAAAATGCTGTTTGGGATTGTTTCATAGATCCTGGACCACCCCGGGGGTGTCCCCCTCTGTTTATCCGTTTGGCTAGAATACCCGATGGTATTCCTTGTTTATATTATGCCTTTAAAGGGATTATTGTAGAATTTCATTGATAGGAGTTTCTTGTGTACGGCTTGTTTACATATTGGGCATGTCCCGGTTACCTGTTTATCCTGAGGGCAGTTTTATGATTAGCCTGTGGGAATTGTACTAATTAGCCTGTGGGAAACTTCTTTCGTGCATGTGGCAGATTGATTTTATGCCTGTGGGAGAAACTTCTTACTCCCATGGGAATTATCCGTATTTCTATGGGCAGATTCTTGTGTTGGTTCTCTTTACCTGAGGGTAGGAGTTTACGTGTCTTATGACATCAGCTGTTTACTTAGAATATTCATTGTGGTGATATTTTTAAATGAATTATTAAATGGATATTAAAATGGTTATATAACTGGTTATGTTAGTTAGTTTCAGTACTTCTTACTTTATTGAATTTTAATACTACACACTATTGTTGCAAGATTTCACACAGTTGGGCACGGGCCTTTGGTGGGTGCTTACTGGGAATTTATTTCTCACACCCTGTTTGGGTCACGCTTTTTGGCACAAACAGATTACGTTTCTGCATGTGTGGATAGGGGTAAGAGTCCCTGTATAAGTACTTGATTTATACTGGGGTGTAGGAGAACATGGGATCGATCATTAGCTCGTGATGCCTCTGGCTATTCTGTTCTGTTTTTCTGTTCCTGTGCTTCAGTTGTATTTTATTGATCGTGTAACATGTTATGGATGTCATATATGATACTGACATGCTGCATCTCCATATATGTATGACTGATGGTTTCCCTTTTTGTTATCAGTTATCCATTTCAGTTATATATACTGTTGCTGCATCCATTGTTGTTTTATGTTTTATTTCATTCCAATATGCTACCCTTTGACAAATGAGGGTATAGTTTCCCCACTATCAGACATGGGCCCTTGCTGCTAGTCGGAAGCCTCTGGCGTTTGGGGAAATGTTCTTGAGGTCATGTGGCGAACCGGGTTCGGGGCACCCGTTGAGTGGACTCAGAACCGGGAAGTTACACCATCAACACATTAAAAGATATCTAGAAATGATTTTTCAAAAAAACATCACCCCTTTTTGGTATTATTCATTCAAAGGAGACATAATATTAGAGAATTATTTAAAAAATAATTCTTGTAATTACTAGTTAACACAATTAAAAACTATATTTAATACACATTCATAGTTTGGTCCCAATACATCACATCCTGAATATTTTAAGAAACCATTGATAAACCATTCTCATTAATAACATGGCCTCAAAATTTCACCCATTAAATTAAAAATTCACATTTATATATCTTCTCATAGATATTATATACTTTTAGGATTTAAAAGAGATATTTAAATTCTCATCCTGATCATATTTGTGTCTAAAATAAAGAATGATGTCATACAAGAAAAAAACATCGAAAGTGTCTAATGACGGATGAAATATTTGATTCATTAAATCCATAAACATCATAATATTATTAGTAAGGAAAAATCGAATAACCAGATTATTATAATACACATTCCTTCTCCAAAAAATCATTTTATTGAATTTTTCTTCTCAAAACCGTAGTTTATGTTACCTCGATATCAAATCAATTTTCAAAAACCATTAGGCTCCCTTGATCTGCTCAAAATGGTCATAAATACTAGGATATAGATATTTATTTTTAACCATCACCTTGTTGAGTTTTCGGTAATCAACACAAATCTAGAGACTCGTGTTCACCTTATTTTCAAAGATCACTATTGACTCCCATTGTGAAACAATTGGAGTAATAAATCTCTCTTCCTCAATATCCTCAAGTTAAACCTGTTATTATTTAAATTCAGTTGGTGTCATGCAGTAAGAAGGTTAATAGATGGTTCTCATCTCTAGAAGAATGTATATAGGGAACTAAAATTTCCTTTGAGGTGGAATCCCATAAAAATAATTTATAAAAACATCAAGATAATCACTCACCATAGATATAAGAGGGACATTTGGTCATAGATCATCAGCATTTAGAAATAACTCAGACATATAACATGAGATTATCATAGCACTATGAGCAATATGACCTTCTCTCCCAATTATATGATCCCAATCACCAAAAAACATGTTTAAATCTATAAGAGGCTAAAAACTAGATATTATGTTGATAGATATTGATCTAGATTTTATATCTAATCATCCAAACATTTGAAATAATGAAATAAAATAATTCAGGATAAATAACTAGAAAATATCAGATGATTTCATGATTAGTGATCATAACTCAAATGTTGAGACATTTAAAACCCACTCTGACTCCTTTCCTAAAGTATTTGAGAGAGTCATTATAAAAGACATAGGCTATGAGTAAAATCCCAAAACATTGATATGTTTGGAAAATATAATGGGTTGAATTTTACCATTATCAAATAAATCCATAACCTTATAAGATTAAATAAACACAATACCTCTTATTGTATTGACTATATCCTCTAACTCCTATGTTGAATACTCCACTGTATAGACATATCTAACAGAATCCCTCCCATTTTTAGTGACCCAGGAATCACCCTTAACATATGGTTGATATCCCGTTCCTTTTAATATATCAGATATAAACTGAGATCCCCTGGTGAAGTTGTATCCATATTTATTACACTAGGATGATGTGTCACAAAAATTATGATGTTGATCATATTGCTTACATGTGCGAAAAAACCTATGGTTGGTTGTTTGTTGTGCACTCCCACCACCACCTCAGTGTCAGTCATCCCACTTCCTCTTCTAGATATAAAATGAAATATAGTTACCTTTTTCTTTAAATAATGTTTCAAATAGCCATGTATTCATAGCTATAACCTTATTATCCATATTTTCCTTGTCTTTAACATTTGTAAAGGTGAGTTGGAACATAAGAATTAGCATAGATCAAATGACAGACCACAAGTCTATCTCAATCCTCTATTACTTGAGAATCACATCTGAAAAAATCTATACAGACTATTGTACCAACACAGAAAACTAGGTAGAATTTCCTATGGTATAATGATCTCCCTACTCCAATGTGACAAAATATCAACACTTTTCCACTCTTAGTGTCATAGGATATAAATTTTTATTGAATTGTTTCATGAAATTATTCCAATTTATATCTCCATGAAACATAGCTTGAAAAAATAAATTCACAATACATCCTTCATGAACTATCATGAATATGAGATGGAAAATACACCCTAGATTCATGTATTATTTTCTATAAGTGGGTAGATCTCTCTATCATCTTGATCCATTCCTCTGATTCTTGGGGACCCTATCCCCAAGAAAGATCAATGTATATTTCTTCGTAAATTTTGAAGCATGGCCCACCATCGGTTCTAGATCAACATTGTTATCTTTTCCCAAGGATTGGATCATTTGGAGTATAGTTTCCTCTAATACTTATTCAACCATAGGATTATTCTATAGGGATTTTTCAGTAGCTTCCACTCTGATACTTTGAGATTTTATTCTTAGAGGAGATTTGATCAATAAAAAAAGTGTATAAACCCCATTTAAAATATAATTTGATTCCATTATCATAAACTAAATTTAAAAAAATGATTCCAAAATGATAAAACCATAAGCAAGGATACCATAATATTTTTTAATTCCCATGGTAACTCAATGTTCATAAAAATGTGAGTTATCCATACACGCCACCACTAATGTTCTAAGAGTCTTCTCTCATTTCTATCAACAACCACAGGACATAAAAGGGTGATTCAAAATCACAAGAATATGATTTCATGGTTACCTATCCTTTTGTTACCATTTTTTAATAGAGCAAACTAGGTTAACCCATAATGTCACCTGAATTGGCCCTCCTCAATGTCCAAAGTCTATTCCCAATCTCTATGGTCTGTTGACAATAACCAAGGTTTCATAATAACAAATGTGGTAATGATTTCACCCTCAAACATACATATTATAAGATAGAAGTAGTCAAGATTCATAGTATATATCTAGAATATATCATATATCAAAAGAACCATAGTAAAAATATCACATCCAACAAATGGATAAAAAGGTCTCAATAAAAAAGTAAATACCAACAATAAAAAAAGGAAATACTAACAACAACATAGTAATCAAATAAAGCAAATTTTTATATCCATGTAACTTTATGTCACCACTGTCCCAGGACACCAAAATGGAAGAATGATCTAGGTGATTCATCCTCAACAAGAAACTCTTCACTTTACCTTTATCCTACAAATCAAATTATAGAAACATAGAAAGGTAAAATTTAGGTTTCATGCACTAAATCTTAATAGGATGAAACCAAATAATTGAAAATAAATATCCACATGAATACATTAGTTCTTATTAAAAACTATTTTTATAAAATATTTTATAAAGAATTTATTTTCTTTTAAAAACATTCAATTCAAAGAATCCTTTGAATTTCTCTTCAAAATAATCCCATATTCAATAAATCATGATAATATGAACAAATATTCATGATGTATAATCAGTTTAAATAACAAATATTTCATGAATCCATAAATCAAGTGGAAAGACGATATAAAATATTTTCTATCCATGCAATGTATCTATAAAGAAACTCTGGTAAATCACATAAAAATGGTGTACAAAACTATGATAACATGATAACCTATTCATAATAAGTTATGAACAATTTATAAAAACTTTGGTTATCTAGATAGGCTACCAACTAGAAACCATGTCATCCTGAGAACCTCACTTAGTGACGAATAACTCCACTATTTCTTATTTCTAATTATAATTTAACCTTACCCAAATTTTTTCATGATGTTATATTATATCTTAATTACATTAATGGAAAACAAATTCCATTTTTCATAAATACATTCCAAGGAAATATATCCCATTTAAATGAATAAAAATTCATTTTCAAATCAAATTCCTCTTTGAGGTAATTCATTGATGACATAATATGCATCAAAATAATTTTCTACAAAAACCACTTTAATATAAATCATTTACATTGCTATAAAAAGTCAATTTCACTGTAAATATATTTAAAATCATCAATTTCAGAAACCAAAACCAAATGAAATCATAAGAATACAAAAAAATTCCATGTTAATTCTTGTTGGATAGAGACACGTACCTTTACAATGTTTAATACACCATAACCTTCGAAACTGATGATGGGAAATGAATGTATTTTTTCCTCACAGTCATAGATCCAATAGAAACACAATCAATTCCCTATAAAACCCTCTATATTTTAAATTTATAACCTATTATGGTTTCCCCAAGGGATGGGGAAAATAGATAAAGTGGATATCTAGAGAAAAGATGAGAAACTGAGAGAGAAGATAAATATACCTCAGTGAGATCCACAAAAAATGATCAACGATCACCAATGAATATAAGTTAGAGTCCTATAAAGATTCATGGTGGGTCTGGTTCAATATAATTATGGATTAATAGGTTATTATATGTTAAAATTTCCATGAATATTTATATAAATTTTAATTTAAATAATTAATGATCTGGGAACATAGTTAGAAATAACATGCACAAACATTGCGGTAAATATTGACATTTTACAACCATGTCATGTGGTTTCTTGGGAAAGGCCTCATGATTTGAAAATATATTCTCAAAACATGAAAAAAAATACATGAATCCATAGATCAATTTTCCATTTTTATCATAGGGTTTGACTAATTGTGTTCTTAAACCATGTGGAAGACCTGTTTTCCCGAAAACTTTAATTTCCATCCCAAATATACCGAAAACTTATAAAACATCAAAAGAGATAAACCATGATTATTATTATAAATACCTTCAACCAAAATAGAATCACATGGTAGTTTGGTCCAACTACTATCTGGTGTGAGTCGGGATAGGGCATTACAAGTGGTGTCATTACCTTGTTTTTATCTTTATCATACTATTTCGGGTTTTTCTAAAAAATAGACATTTTAATTCATTAGAGATTATTATGGAACCAAGAATGGTGTGTCATGAACACCATTACCAGAAGAATCCAATGTTTCATTATTTTTTTTATTTATGTTTTTATCTTATTCCATTATGGTTATTAATTATTTCCTCCTAGCATGATTCCCATGAGGTTTAAGATTTATGGTTTATGGTTTATTGTATTCTTGGATCTTAATCAATTATCAAAAGACTAGTTATATATTTTGGATCTTATCTTGTAGAGTTAATAGGGTTTTCATGTATCCTATCGGGCACATAGTATCACATATAATATAGTCTTTCAAGTGTGATTTTTTCTACTGATGACTGGGGCTCAACTATTTAAAGTGTTAGAAACTACTCATATAGATTATTCCAATTTAATTACTTTCTTTCATTCTACTCAGTTTTTCCAACTTCTATATATATTTTTTTCTTGTGTTAGGTATTATAGATTATATGGATACTATGATATTATGTTCACTTATGTAAGGGATGATTAAAGACCCTTACAGATTAGTAGGGGTGTTTATTTCATTATAGTCACAGTAGTTGAGGGTTGGTTTTACGTATGTTAATTTATTTAATGTTTCAGTAATAACCTATAGTGTGTTTTCCCATATATATTGTAATTGATCTCTTTGGACCAAATAATTTGATTGTGGTTCATGGGAAACATATCCTCATAGGTTTATTTCGGGTTTTTGTGTGTCTGTGTTGTGAACAGATCATATAGGAAGTATTCATTTATATAGATTCTTGGGGAGGGTGGGTTCCTTAGGCTCAATTATTTAATGTTATAGTAAAAAATTGTACTATGTTTTCACATATATATTGGAATGTAATTCTACTTAACTAGACTATTGGTTGTGGTTTCCAATAGTACAGATCACTTTAGGGTGATTCCAGTTGAATGCTCCTGGTTGGTTTGGTTATTTAAAGCATATTTAACAACTTATATGTTTATTTACCATATATAATTGAATTTAATTATATCTAACTAGACCTCATAACTAATGTTCCTTGACATGGATCATCTAAAACAGTGTCATGGGGGAACAATTGGAGTTTTTTAATCTTGAGGGAGTAGACATGTGTATGGATGATTGGTAAGAATCAGTGATTTGGATTGTAATATGTCACATTGGTATTTAAAGGAGCATATTATTTTACTTCTGATATGTGACCCTTGTGATCATTGTCTTGGAATATGTGGGTGGACCTAGAGACCTTGGATCATGAATTATATTTTAGTGAGTCAGCCCATTTTGTTGATTGAGGGAAACCTGTGAAAGTGTTGTCCATAGTTTTTTTGTTACATTAAGGTAGGAATAATGGGTAGGTTTGTGTTCCATATATCCATGTACAAGTTTCTAATTAATATTGTGGTTTCGGAATGGTCATACCTTATATTTCATGGGAAACGAACCTTGAGTGTTTCTTTTTTTACTCACTAAAAAACATGGTGGGATCATGGGTAAATACTCAAGTCCTTATAATGGCACCACGTAGTGGATAATTTTGAGGTTAGGTTAATGGATTGACATGCTACAGATCATAGAATGTTGTTTAGGCATGTGATCATAGTTTTTACAAGATATGACTCATGGGATCTTGAGTTAAATTAAATGATTGGGTGTAATAGGTTCATACACCAACTACTTTTAGATTATATTTTTTTGGCATGTGTTGGATTCGTACAGAGCCATTGAATTATAAATAAGTGAGTGGATTTGTGTGAGATAAGTATAAATGGAATAAATGATTTTTTTGGATGAGTTCTTCTAGAGATTAGTGAAAATGGAAAATTTCCCATCGTGGCACAGGAAACATTTGATGTCGATTAGTGGCTATGGAATGGTCAATCTAGGTTAATCCTAGATAGTTGTTTCCTAGTAAAAAATGAATGTGTTTTATAAGTAGAAACACATATTTTATGAAATAGATCCTATTTAGGTTTTACATAAGGATATGTATAAGGTAATTCATATGGTTTGGAGTACATCATTGACCATTAGAGGGCATGACCCTTGGATTGATTTCAATTTTAGTGGGTGTTAAGGATAATGTTCCCATGATTCGGGAGCATATTCTATGTGATATATCATGTTGTTACTCTAGTATGATTATGATGGTCATGAAAATTCATTACATGTTGTAATATATAGAGTGTGATCCCTGGAGGAATGAACCTCATGATTAAAGATTGTTCATCTTTGATGGATTTGTATTTAGATATTATAGGTTGTTTTTAAATACCAGTTAGTCGGGAATATGATTTATCTGGTCTCAAGTAAATAATAGATTTGATATTTTCTTGAAATATTGAATGTTTTGGTGCATTTCAATTATTGTGACCTGATTCATAAACATAACATATTTCATGATTTATAATATATTGTTCTAGAAATACATTATAAGGATCTATAGGTCCAGAGTATTTGGAATATTAGTTATACAAATACATTATCTTAAAAATAAAAACATAATCATTATTTAAAACATAACATGGTGATCCTAACTCCCAAATTTATCCCAAATTTTCATATGATGTCCTACTAAAAATACACAAGGAAAGGGGTGAGCTAGAAAGCCCTGAAAGGGAATAAATATGGAAATAATTCCAAACATGAGATTTAAAAGGCATAACATGATATCAAAATGAGTATTATAATTCATGTAAAAATAGGGAATAATTAAATTGTATCATAATATCATGGACTCATAAACATGTTGAAATAGTATAAAACATCATATCATAATCATATGTCACGTGTCACTCTCAATAACATTATCATAAATTAGAAAAAGTCCTATATTCTATTTAGTTATCTCCCAATTCCCTTACATAACATCTCATTAGATATAATTCTTTACTTGGTGGATTGAAGATTTGTATAATTTTTGTACCAACCATCACATAATTAATATTTTATATATGCATTCCATATAGGGGAAATAAACCATACATAAATTAGAATAATGATAAAACACATGAGAAGGAAGTTGGTTTTATAATTTTGATTCATGTTATAACATATAACACCTTGATATTTTAAAATAGGATTGTGTTTAATATCGTAAATGATACACAACAGTAAGCTTTAACAATTGTGAAATATTATTATTTAGAAATAATCAATATAACCATGAATTTGTATTGAAAGGTATAAATAAGAGTAATGAAATTATGAATTATATTTATAAATGTCCTTTATAATTTAAATTTATCTATTAATATATAATTAATAAGTACTCAATTTTTTGTAAATTCATTTTATGACTAAAAAATATGATTTCATAAAAAATGGGGTTTTTGAATTTTTTTAGAGAATATTATAATAAATTTCTTCTAATTTTAGATAATATATTTGATAAAAATTATAGACTTTTTTAAATATTCATATCAAGATTAACATATGATGAAGTTTTGGGACTCCTTATAAAAGATTGATTTTTTCGTGAATAGTGAAAATACAAACTGTTTTAATATTTTCATTTATATTCATTGAATAATATCATAAGGACATTAATTTGTTATTAAATTTATATGATACACCTTTAGTTAAAAATAATCTAATTAATCAAAAATGAATCATTACTGTACTAGAATTTGGTTTAATTTCATTTTTAGACTTATAAACACATATTTCTAAAAATGGTTTTTTGTTTTGTTTTTTGTTTTTATCTAAAATTAATTTATACCATTATAAAAATTGAATATTGAAAAATATATTCTAGGTTTGAAATTATTAGTTTCAAATTTTATAATAGTTATCTTGTGTTTTTTCATTATAATTAGTAATTGTAATAAATTTTTTATAACCCTGTTAAGGGTAAAATAGGTAAAATAGGATTCAAAATATTAGATAATATATTAAAATAACACTAAAAATTTATTTTAATATATTATATGAGTGTATATAAATTATAATAAATGAATTATTTATTCTTTTAAGTATTGAAAAATACAAAATGTCACTCTCTTTTAATTTAAAAATAATAATATGTTATTATAGAGATAAAAATATGTTATGGTGGGTTATAAATATTTAATTTGAATATAAAAAAATAGATTTTGTGAAATTATTTTTTTTAATATTTAATTTTGGAATAATTACATTAAATACATATGCAACACTGAGATAGTTCTTGTAAAAGTAGTAGAAAATTTTACTAACAAATTTAAAAAAACATAAAATATATAATTTATGGATGAATGGTGGTGTGACATTAATTTTATAGGTAATAATAATTTATAATTGATGTTTAACTGTTATAATTTAAAAATAATTTTTTTTCTCCAAACTTTTAATTCAAATTTAATTAATATTCCCGAACAATGATATTAAAGATGTTTTATGTAATATAATATTGTATTAAATAATTTAAAGTCATAAGAAAATTCAAATAAGATAACGGGTAAGGTATATAGTCTAAAATTTTATCATTGGAATTTTTTTAAAAATTTTACCTTATAAATAAATTAATAACCCATAATTATTGAAGAATGTGTTACAACGATTATGTATAAAAATGGTTAACATGGGGGAAACTAAAAAAAGGGTTTAAATGAAATAAAAACTTTTATAAATCATATTTTATGGATTTATTTAGATCATATTAAACTTATTGTCAATAATATATAATTTTTATGGGACAAGTTTTGAAGAAAATTAATTAATAATAAACAAATCATTTTAAAAATACAAAGTGTGTCCTCTCTCTCACCTATAAAAGTACACCCCCTATCTCTTCTAAACAATTAAATAGAAACTTATCGTATCCAATATATACCCAAATTCATTCCTAAAATTCCTCCCCACTTATTTAATTCCTATTTTTATTGAATACTGACCTTATAGCTCTTAAGGTGTAATGAAAATTATGTTGTCCAAAAAAGAGGTAAATCTTTTAACAGAATGTTTTATTTTAATTTCTTACTATACATCATTCCAAACTCTTCCAAACATTATGGTATAATAATATAATTATATAAAAAATACTTATATGTTATTATGTTAATTTATTATCCTTAATCTATCTTCTTATTCTTCTAATGGGAAACGAAACCTTTGTTTGTGTGTTCTGTGGACTACCGCCTCGTGAATTGATAAAATTTGTTTTATATCACCACCTCTCATGGATGGTTTTAATTATGTATTTAATATATATATATATATCATTAATCTAATAATTTACATTTTTGGAATAAAATATATCATCTATTTTTCCACCTTTCCATCCATTGGAAAATGATAACGTTATTTGTGTGAACAAGTGGATTACCACCTCCAAGGAGCGATTTGATTGGTTTTGCATAAAAACCTCACATATATGGTATATATAAGTGTAGTAAAATAAATAATATAAAATTTATTATATAATGATTATCATGAGAAGATAAGATGATAGTTTCCATCTCTCTCTCGTGTTCGTTGAAAAATGAAAATGTTGCTAATGCGTATGGACATACTACCATCCCCATGTGATCTTCCCATTATGGTTGAAATAATATTAAGGACTACCTGAAATGTACTTGGTTTTAACTCCATTTAGGGATACATGGCCATGTGTTCAAGAACATGGGATAACATTTCATTCTAAGAGGTATAGTCATGTGATGTTACTTTTGAACAGGCAGAGGAATGGCCATAGTACACAGCCAGGTACATGGGAACAAGTTGATGTACTCCGACATTGTCTATTATACATGGGATTAGGCTCAAATAGACATAAATTATTTTTACTACAGAATTTTTTTTTATAAATACATGTCCATGTAATCTATGGTTGGGTGATGATACTCCTAGGATGCTTGGTGAGGTCGCATGCCATATAGACCTTATTAAATTCTGTGTAATTTTCTCATAGATTTATTAATCATGTATCTCCTTCTTCTAAACTGATAATGAGGCCCATTAGTAGCCTTTAATGAGTAGTTTTCTATGTAGAACTCAATTGTAGACTTCATTTTGGCATTTTAGATATGATGTGAGGTAATGTTTCTAGGATGATTCTTTTATCAACAAATATTGAAGTGTTTGTTGGGTGTGTTCCCTTTATAAATCCTTACGAGGATTTTGTGAGGCATCATGTTCTAAGTATCATGTGTTATCCTCTCTATGGGATTGGTTCAAAAAAAGTTTGAGTATCCCTTCATGAGACATGGGGAGTGATCCTCAGTCATTTCTTATACTTCCCTTAGTGGGGTTTATTATACCAATATGACATCCATACATGGTCATTAATCCACCATGTAGAGGGTTATTCCCACTATGTTTTTATTAATCACCCAGAGGCCTTAGGTGTGACCAATATATATGTTTAAATATATTAAAATTTCTATATTGGGGTTATGGTATCCCAATAGGCTTAGGGTGGGATCCACTATCTGAGATTCATGATCAATTGAGTTTCATTGAAATCTTCTTAGTCGTATACCCAATGAGCATGACTCATTGGATGAGTTTCATCGGTTTTATATGACTCATGGAGTGAGTTCTCCTAGATGAGCATCACGTTAAATCCTTAGGTAGGCTGTATGTGTCATCATTTCGTCTTATATATAGAGAATAGTGGTAAGGGGTGATCCATCCAATGTATCTTATGTGGTTTTCTAGGAACACTAAATGGTTTCGGGTGAATTTGAATATGGTGGTGGGAATGAGACATGGATATCTAGAGATTTTGGTTAGATCATTATTCTTAGTTTGGGTATGGAGATAAGTATCCCCTTCATAGCATCCTTGGGATTCTTTTTAAGAATATCTGGGTTTATGTGGTCTTTTCTCACATTCATGATGGGATGGCCTTTGGGGTGTTGAGATGAAACACTCTCTATTGATGCTTTGTGTTTTTTGATATCCTGTAACCTACTAGGTTTGTATATACTCACACATGTGTGGTATTTTTCTGAATATGTTGTTACTTATGTGGACGATAAGTAAATCAGTGGTTATAGTGTAAGACCTAATTTTTGGGGTGTAAAATGGTTCTTGGAACTGATTGGGTATAGTGGTAATACTGGGATATTACAGATGGTATATTCCCTATTTCCCCCCATTCCAATTTTTAACAGGCTGGGATTACATTTTTTATTGGGTTTGTATTTTTTACCTTTTCCTCTCAACCCCATTGTTGTAATATATTAATATTCTTAAAGGTTTTTCATGCATATTTTACACCGTAGAAGTTATTTTTTTATATCTATAATATATCATGGAGATGATGAAGTAAATTCTTATAGGTATGTTAGGATAATTCCTCTCAGGTGTGTGATATCCACAGTCAATGCTTTCTTCATACTTAATCCTATTCTATATGGTCATGGGGTGTCACCCATGACTTACTACCAGCTATGAGGGCACCATTGTGATGGGTCATGATAGAGTGGTATCATAGATATCTTTCCTCGGGATAGTGTGTGGAGTTTTAGCTGCCTCAGGTTTGGTTTGGGAATATAGAGATCCCATGTCAATGTGTTATGAGTGTGGATTTTAGGTCATATAACCAATGTGACTACTAAAATATCCATTCATTAGGGCTATGACTACCTATTGTTCATCTAGGAATAATGATACATAGTTTTCAGAAAGCTTATAGTATATTCATTAAATAGGATTGAGTGTTTTGACCACCCTTCTTAAGTTATCTCCCCAAATATTATCTTTACTATGGTTCTTCATGATAACATTTGAGGTTCTTTTGTAACAATAGCTCGCTAGGATTCCAAGAGAGTTTCATTATGATGAATAGTTGAGAAATGAGGCCATATCTCAAGATACATAGATGAGGTGTGTCTCGGAAGTGCTACTAAATTTTGACCAATCAATATATCCAAATCGAATATTTTTTGAGGTTGTTTTACCATCTGTGTGGTGGGCATATGTAGCTCCAATAAGAATTGGAAACAATGTGTGTTAATTTAGCTCATTATATGAGTTTCAGTGATAGAGACCAGTGAGGTTTAATAGTGATCCTGAACCTTAATCTACATAGGCTTGTCTCGAAGTATTGGGTTGGGTTTTAATCAGTTTCACCCTAACTGACTGAATGGTTGTTCTCACAACCAGTTTTTTTTCATGGGGCTTTAGTTTGTTCTCGAAGTACCAAAAGATGGAATACTTTCACTCTGTGTGCATCATGAGTTTCAATTATAGATATTTTTTTGGTTCTAGGGTGATACAGACCTCCCTTTTAGGTGATTAAGGGTCAACTTGAGCCTATGTTAGGAGTGTTTTTATTTGTTAGGAACTATATTTATGGTGTTTTTTGTAGAGAGACTCTCCCTAGGTCGATGTAGGGCATCGGTAGAGCCTGATGGTGGTGGTGGTTGATATTCATAGGTGTTGATGGCGGCCCTAGTTATAGTTAGTAGGTATAAATTGGGAAGGATTACTTTTGGTGCTGGGTGATTTTTACCCAAAGTATGTGGGTGTGATTCTAGGTACAACATGTGTCTTCTCTACCCCTAGTTTCAATTTTAGTACATAGACATAAGTCATGTCCCTGAATGCATCCCGTTTATGATTTATTGTAACAACCCAAACTAAAGTACCTTGGAGCCAATTTATATCTTATTATAATGGTTCAAATACATAGGATACTATAGTTTTACAAACTCAGTAAAACCAAATACATAACATAGTTTTACATTACAATGAAAAAATAAAATAATACATCAATTAAAAACATGAAAGGATTATTATTATCCTTGATATCCTTTTAATCATATGCAGTAATCTTCATGATTTATTATGTAAAATTAAAATAATATAAAGGGTAGAACATAGATTATTAGTAAGTGGGTAGCATAAAATAAAAGAAAATATAAATAATACATTACAAATTGAATAAATATTCTAGGTTTCTCCATATAAAATGAAACATAGAGTATAAATAAATATATGGCCGACATGACAATAAATAAATTCATGGATAACAATAACTGAATATATAGTGTTGGGAATGAATAATTTTGGACATATTTAACATATTCTCAATGACTTATTCCAAGACAAATTACATAAAGGTTAAGGACACTCCCATTATCTTATCTTAATTATCTTAAGATAAATACTAGTACACTGAGGGTCTATATAATATTGAAACCCACCCATCACATAATAGTCCAATGAATTCCATCACATATTAAAATATAACAAGAATTGATGTTAAAGGAAAAACGTATATACTTAGCACAATTTCACAATAATTAATATTGTATGATATTTTCTCATGTATAATAATGAATTATATGATATAAAATTATTTTCCCCCAATCCAAGAATTAATAATGATAAATGAATTTTATAGGGTATACGATGAATGTAATGAAAAATAAATCCTTTAAAATGATTTATACTTAGAATGTAGATCATCCAAGAAAATCTACTGGGAGTTTCAAAATAGGTATTATGTAAGGCCCATTTTCTTGCATCAGGTAATGGTCAACTCAAATCCCAATACACCCTTTTTTGGGTTATTGCCTCTTGATACAATTTTTCTAGATCCCCACAGACTTTTATTATCCTTAGAGGGATTTATTTTCATAGAAATAAACAGACCCATTACAACAACAAAAAATTAGGATAGTTTTACAACTATAGTTATGTTAGATAATTAAAATTACTTAGACAAAATATTTATTGAGAGAGAGTAAGTAATCTATCATTTGGAATAATTAATTTTATTGGTAATAAAATGGAGTTAAATTATATTTTTATAATATAATTAATCTTAAAAGACAATATATCAAAGGAATTTCAATTGAATAATAATGGGGGGGGGATTGGGGAAACCCTTACATCAATATAGTAGTGGATTAGGAAAAACCTATAATGGGAGGGAATAAATAAACTCTCATTTAAAACATAAAAAATGGAAGATAATACCATGGAATAAAAAGTATGGTATTATATGAAAAAGAAATTAAGAAATAAAATATAATGAAATTATTTAACATGAACATGAAAGGAGATGACTGGGAACGCTAACCTCTCTTGAGCTTCTTATCTTGAAGATAAACCCCCAAACCAACAAAACTCTCCAAGATTGAATAGGGGGTAATTGAAGAGACTACATTGGATGTGTGTGATTATAGAAATTAAAATTAAGTGTTTATGAATGTGAAAATATGGTGGTTATTTATACTGAGGATGATTGGTGTTAAGGGTTTAAATAATTAATATTTTTCATTAAGGCCAACTAATTTTGGGTGCCATAAATTCTGACATTTTTGGATCATAATTAATGTTTTCGAGAGTTGTAAATATCACATAGTACAACAATCACCAATTTATTTTTATGATATTTATTAGCTGAAATTTGAATAAGAATAATTATTTATAAATATGGAATCATGATCATATCATGATTATATCATAAGAGTTATGGTGTTTCATAAAAACGATATTTTCACTTTTTTCCCACAAAATAACATTTTCATAAAATTAAAAAACAATCAACTTATGTTAATTTCATTTTGTAATGTCCATAAATTATATTTATTTTAAAAATATAACAATATAGATATGATAATTATAACTCTTAAATAAAAAATCTTATTTATTTAAAATTAGTAGTTTTGTGACATAAATAATTTTCTGACCATTTTATAAGACATAATTAATTTATATTATCATATAAATTTTTTTATTTAGTATCTATCTTATAATATTATAAATTACTAAGAATTATAAAATAATATAAATTTAAAAATAAATAATTTTTTGGTTCATTATAACATATATATTAAATATATTACATAGATAGTATAAGATATATATAACATATATATATCAAACAAATAAATATATATATATATACATACATATATATATGCACACCAGTTTAAATTATATATATTTACATACTACGCATAAATACATATATTTATTTATTTATTTATTAAATACCATTTTATAACCCATTTTTTCAGAAATATAATCCTAAATTTTACTATCTCCCAGAATAAGTTGTAATTGATTATTTTATTAGAATTTTTTATTAGCACATGAATTTGAAAATTGGATGGTAATTATATATTTTTCTTTTAAATTACACTTTATAATTTTTCTTTTCAAATTATATTTCAGGAATAATTTTTTAGTGTAGGTTACAAATTAATATATCTACATTTCTAGTGTTGATAATGAGATATAGATCCCCATTTTTAGGTTGTTAAGTGGTCGTAAAGACAATGTTGATATGGATCCGACTATATGGGTCACAGAATAGAAATTCGGTCATAATTTTTTTAACATTATTGTATTTGTCTAAAATTTTGAAATATTTTATATGAATTTATTTGATTAATTTCATCAAACTAGATGAACATATAATTCAAATTTATCATGTCCAAATTATATATGAATTCAATGCATCCAGATTCTATTAATCTATCAGGTTGGAACTATTTTCATAAATTATTCAAGAATAAATCCTATAAAACATCATTTAAGATACTGGAATTTTTATGGAGGATGAGAATGAGATAGAGGAGAAAGTAAAAATAGGAAAAAAATACAAATATTCAACTAGAATGGTATCAAAAATGTGTGGACTTTCAGTATATTGAATCTAAAAATTCCATCTAAAAACAATTTTTATAATAATTTGGCCATAAAATCTTCAATACATGGCCAAATAAGCTGAAATTATGATATCTAAAATATAATATGTATAATAACATATTTTTTGAAGGAGACTTATATAAATTTATCTATTTATTTTCCTAAAAATGCATAAACGTTTGGTGGATAAAATTTTAGAATGTTTTTTATTAAAATATAAATTTTTAGCAAAATATAAATTTTTATAATAAAAAAAAAATTTATGTGTAAAATATAAAATATTTATTGAATCAAACAAATTAAAATTTATTATAAACTCCTAGATGGTAAAATTCCCCCTAATTAAATTTCATCCTTATAATAATAATTATATAACATATTTTTTAATTCCAAATTAATCCCAAAGAAATATATATATATATATATATATTTTAGAAAAATTCTCAGATGATTCTTAAATTCCATAGTCATAAAACATAAGAGCTTATATCACGATGTTTCTATAAGATCTATATAACCTTAGTTTTAGGAATCTATTTAAAGTCTAATCTCCAAAGAGCTTAAAGTAGAATAAATAATTCTTAATCTATCCTCAGTATCATAAGCTCAAAAGTTTTATAAATCTCTCTTACTCATCAATCCCAAGGAAATGAATAAATTCTCTATGGTCATGACCAATTGTTAATCTGTAATGGATTTTTGTCTTCACTAAACAATGTAAGTTGTTTTCATATGAGATGTTCAATAATTGATGAACTATTCAATATAGAAATAGGTTTTTCCCTGATAAAAATGTAATTATTCATAACCTGGGTTGATTGAATTAATATTTTCATAATCTACACTGATCAAATACCAATATCGTTGACATTTACTGATGGAAAATTCCAATGTTGATTTCAAATGTTTAAATGGATATCCCATTCATTAGGTATCATTTCTAGAAAATTGAATATTCTCAATTATTTCATAAAAATACTATGATTTACATTGCTATAAATATTTCTATAATATACTAAGGGTTTATCCCATGGTTGATGTTTTTGAAATATATTCTTCAAAATATAGTTCCTTAGATTTCAATTAAATTGTCCTTTTATACAAACATTAATAATATCAACTCAAGTACCCTAGGTTTGGTGGATAGTTTTTTATAATGTTAAAATTTTAGATGATATAGTAGGTTAGTGGAATCAGGAAATCTACATACATAAAATAGTTTTATAATACATTGAAAAAATAAAATAATATATATCACCTCAACACATGAAAACATTCTTATTCTCCTTGAAAAACGATTATCATATATAGTACTCTTCATGATTTCTTGGGGAAAAGTAATATAATATGAAGGTGTGATATTATAATATTTGTAAGGGGTATCATATAACAAAGGAAAATATAAATAATACATTATGGAATGAATAAATAAACATAGTTATTCTATATCAATTAAAACATAGAGCATAAATAAATATATGACTAAAATAACAATAATTAAATGACTCGATAAAAATAATTGAACATATAGTGATGGGAATGAACAATATTAAACATATAGTCAAGGCCTTGTTCCAAGACATATTACATAAAGGGTAAATAAACTCTCATTCTCGTATCTTAATTGTCTCATGAGACATACCAGTGCATTGATGAGCTATTTATTATCAGGCCCCACTCATCAGATCAAAGTCGAATGAATTCCAAATCATATCAAAATATTACACGTATTAATGTTAATGGAAAGTTAAACATAGATAATAACAACAATTTCTCAATTAGGAATATCAAATGAGGTCTTCCCATATATAATAAATTATTATATGGTTCAAATTTATTTTTCCTCCAATCAAATAACCAATAATGATTCTAAATTTTAAATGGTAGTGGACCAATGAATTGATAAGTAAATCCTTTATAATTTTTTTTAATTATCATATAGATCATCCAATAATGTCATCTAAGTGTTTCACACCATGTATGCAGTAAGGCCCATTATCGTACTTCATGAGAAAATCAAGTAAAATCCCCATGTTTCATTTTTGGGGTTATTACCCATAGGAGTAACTATTCTAGAGAAATGCCTACTTGTAGTATCCAAAAAGAGATTTATTTTCATATAAAACCAAACACACATTAAATATCCAAAATTTTAGGATGTTTTTATTGTTATAGGATAGATCGATCATTATAATTGATTAGAAAAAGTATATAATGTGAGGGAGTATGTAATCTCTCATTTGGAATAATTCAGATGGATGGAAATAAAATAAAATTAAAGTAATTTTTATATATGAAAATGAATCTTAAATGACAATATAACAAAGAAATTATAATTCAATATTAAAGGTAAGTATTGGGGAACCCTTACTTTGGCATAGTAATAGATTAGTCATAGGCTATAATTAGAGGGAATAAATAAACTCTCAATTAAAAGTTATCAAATAGAAGATAATAGCATGGAATAACAAGCATGTTGGTATATGAAAAACAAATTTATAAAGATTATATAATTAAAGTATTAGAATTGAAAAATAAAGAGGGGGATTGGGGACCCTTACCTCTCTTGAGCTTCTCACCCTATATATGAACCTTTGGACCAACAAAACTCTTCAATATTAAAGAGGGGTAAATGGAAGAGACTCATTTGGAAGTATACGTTAAGAGACCTTAAAATTTGGTATCGTAGAATGAGAAAATGTTTTGGTACTTATACTTTAGAAGGGGTGGTACTAAGGGTTTCAATGATGTTGTTTTATTCATTAAGGCCAACCAATTTGGGTGGCATTAATTCCAGTGTTTTTTATTGATAATTAATGTTGTAAAGGCTAGTTAAAGTCATCCAATACATCAATCACCCATTTTATTTTAGGTTGTTTATTAAATATATTTTGATAAATAATAATTATTAATAAATTTAATTTCATGATCCTATTAGGATTATATCATAATAGTTATGGTATTTCATAAATATAGTATTTTCAAATTTTACCTGAAAAATTAACATTTTCATAAAATTATAAAAAAATCATACAATAAAAATTTTAGTGTTATATGTCAATAATGATATTTAATTTATGAGAATATTTCTCTAAATATTATAATTTTATCTTTTAAATTAAAATCCTTATTTATTTAAAATTATATGTTTTTGTGACAAAAATAATTTTTAGATCGTTATAAAAATTACATAGGATTTAATTATTTTATATTAACATCTAAAAGTGCTTTTTTTTGTAGTATATATCTTATATTATGTTACATTACTAATAATAAAAAATTTATATAAATTTAAATGAAATAAAATTATAGTTCATTACCACATATAAATATATTACATATATCTAATATGTATATATATATATTAACATATATATAACAAATATATATTAACAAATCTCATATATATATATAATTGACATAAATACCTATAATAATTTAGTTATTTATTAAATTCCATTTTATAACACTCTTTTTCATTAAAATAATATTAAATTTTTTATCTCACACATTTAGTTTTGATGGATTATTTTAGAAAATTTTTTAATTAGAGCTTGAATTCGAAAATTTCCTAGGAATTTTATTTTTTCCCTTTCAATTTAACTTGTTTTTTATATAAAATATTATTTTTTCCATTTTTTAATATTTTTTTATATTCTACACTAATATATATACATATTTCATTGAAACATTGAAATTTGGATTACAATTTTTAGGGGAGATAACTTTCCATGAAGTAAACACTCATGTGGATCCAAATGGATGGGTTTCGCCAAAGTAATTTGGTCAAAAAAAATTTCCCATTCATTGATCGGTATTAAATTCTGACAGATGTTATATGAATTTATTCAAATCATTTCATTCAACATGATGAACAACTGGTTCAAAAATTATAATGTTAAAAATTATTTTAGAAGTAAATTCATTCAGATTCAATGAATCTAGTAGGCTAAAAATATTTTCATCAATGATTTTACCATTACTCTTAAAAAAATCATGTAAGAAGCTGAAATTTTGATGGGGGTGTGCTGGTAAAAGGGGATAAAGTAAACTAAATACCACATTATAAAATTTTTCCTTTAATTTATTTTAAAATGTGTTGACATTCAGTACATTGAATCTGAACATTCTGTCTGGATAAAATTATATTCTATAATTAATAGGTCATAAATTATTTAATACGTGGCCAAATAAGGTGAAATTTTAAGTGATAAATGATAATATATGGATTAAAAAATTGACTATGGAAAAATATCTATATGTAGACTTTTTTAAAACACATAATATTTCATAGGATATAATTAAAATAAATTTTTTATTAATGGATAATTATTAATTTTTCTAATGTAATACTCAAAAGTTTCTAATAAATTACGTAGAATTTTATAAAATAAATAAAATATTAAATATAAAGTTTTAATAAAATTAATATTGTATTAAATGTAAAAGTTACATTATCTCATGAATGAAAAAAAATAAAATATATTTTAATGACATGGTTTTTTATAGTTCTAGTTGTTTTAATGGTGTTTTTTTAGCTCCACCCTTGTATTTGGAGGCAACCACAGAAAATATAGATGATCAAATTCTTGTATTTATAGTGTGACCCAAGTTTGAGAGGATATAAAGACTCATCTGGAATATTTTTTTAGTGTGTGGGGTATCCCTGTAATGTTTTCCTTGGTATGGAATACTTGTCTACTGTCCATGACTAGATGAATTCCATCGGTGAGGATCGATGTGTGTCTTTGGCAGTGGTAAAGGATTTTACTTCATTGTAAAGAATTAATCCTAATCCATGTAGGATGATCTCATGTGAGGGTGAATATATATGATCTTTTCTCTTAACTTGTATGAACATTAGAGCAGTGGATGTTATGAGTTTCTGGTTCCTATGATTATGGAGGAGTGTGAGGAAGTAATCTCTATTGATTTTCCTTGTTTACCTCACTTATGAAATTTATTTTTCTTCTTATACATTCTCCTTGTTAATCCCATAATATATGTGCTAGAATATTGGATGGATCCTATAGGGATCTATATGGTGACAATGTAATTGAATGATTTTTCCGAGTAAGGGCTATGTTGGAGATAGCGTGTTCACTTTTAAAGCTCTGTGTTGTTAACCTAGGTGGCAGATAAGAACATGAGGGGGATTAACCATAGTTGTATTTATAAAGACTATGTGGTTTCATTGTGTTTATGGTGAACCCTTTTAGAAAATTATACTCCCCAACAATGTTTGTGAGACATATGGACCGGATCATCCAGAATTTCTTGGATCAGTTCATGGTATTCTTCTTCATTAGAGCCCTCATGTACATGACATCAGATATGGAACACACAAGACACTAGAAGATATTTCAATACAAACTCTAGGGTTACCATACCTATGAGACTCTCTTATAGATAATGTTCTACATTTAGGAGTTCCTCTTCATGGGTTATGTATACCTAGTCATATCAGTGATATTGGACATGATAATGCTTTAGAAAATTCTAGCTTGAGAGCCACCCAAGAGCGTGTGTCATTGAATTATATAATCACAGGAGAGTTTTTTGTTTAATTTTTTTTGTAAAGGTAATAGAGTAATAAAATTCATAGTAGTTATCCTTTAGGAGTTGGTATTGTGTTGTGTATCTCTGATTGATAGTTTTTATCACTCAACTTTTTTAGTGAGTTGGGGAGGCACATCTTGGAGATGTTTTTTTCAAGGAATCTCTTGTCTAATTATCCACTGGACACATTCTTGATGGATTTTACTAAGGATTGATGTATTCCATCATTCTAATAATGGAAAATAGAACCGATCTTGAATTAATATTAGTTGATGAGGACGTTGATTTCCCTTAGTATTACACCCATGAGAGGGTTGGTTGTACTAAGAAACTTTTGCATCAGGTTTAGTGGACAAGAATGATGTATCTCATTTCTAAATTTATCTATTTAATTATCTCCCCTTAGTGGGTGGAGACTGAGGTGCCCGTATGGTAGTGGAAAAGGGGATGTGACTGTAGTTTTTGTGATGGGGATTCCACAATCAAGAAAATTTTATGATTATACATGAGAGATCATAAAATGAATCATTGTTTTCATCCACATTATAATCAATTGTGAGAAGAGATTATTGGAGTGTTTGGGAAACCTCTTCATGAAGGAGTTAGTCTAAATTCATGTAATTCCTTCAGTGATCATTTTATACCATGATGCTTTCTTGACATCATAATTATGGATAGGATGTAAGAAAAAGTAGGACCCATTTGTGGTTAGGAATTGCTTTTCTATCTAAATTTTATGGCTTGTTAAAGAATGTCATTCATGTTTTAGAGAACATTCTTCAGTACTTCATGTAAGTTTTTAGAAATAACTGGGATGATCTACTACTATCGGTAGAGTATTTTTATTTTAGTAATTACTACTCCACCATTAGAGTATCACCATTTTAGGTTATGTATGGGAGACCCTTCAGGTCACCACTATATTGGCCAGAGCCAGTGGGATATATCATATGTGGGATTAGATTTTGATATTTTTTTTCTTTTAGAAGGTTAATTTGATCCAAATGTTGATGAAGACTATTGGGAAATGTCATGAGACCATATTATACTGAAAATATTGGCCTTTTTAATTTTATTGAGAGAGCTTATAATCTTAGAGATCTCTTTTCATTGAGGTTTACAGGGATTTGGATAGTAATTAAATATATATGTGGGTTTTATATTACTTTTCAAGTTACCATGTTGGGTATTATAGGAATTATACCTCTCTAACACATTAATGTAGTGAGACTAGGTGTACGGTGTATTCCATGGGTCATAGCTGAGGACTTATGTGCATAAATTGTTAAACTATGTTGACTAGGATGATCTGTAAATTGTGTGTGGAGCTTCCTCTTCAAGGTTCCTGGTTTAATTTCAGTCAATATCATATAATACCATTCATTTTCAAACTTATCCCTCAGTTGATATTTTTTGAAATCATGAGAACCTTCAAGAGAGCTCTTGAGAATGGGAAACCCAACTTATAGATTAGTACCATCTCTTGTGCAAGGCAGTGGACTATAATTCTGAGGCCTAAAGAGTCTCTTTTTATTCATGTTAAAAATATTAGATATATTTTATCATGTGCATGTATTTTTGAAAAAAAAATTAATAAATCCCAAAAATAGTATTGAATTGAAAATTTAAGACTTCCATTAAATCTGGTATGCATGTTTTTTCCTAGGAGTGACATAAGGTGTGTTAGCACCAGGCGTTCAGTGTATTCTAACCATTGGTGAGCATGATATATGAGTTAGATTAATTAATTATTTAAAATAATTAATTAAATTACCCACCGCTGCCATTTTCCATCTCATACAGAGGATAGAAGGATAGGTTTTCTCCCTCATGAAATAGACAGAACAAGGAGGGAGAATAGGTTTTGCCAGAATTTTTCCATGATGGTGATCAAGCATGGATCATGATGTTGTGGCCTTAAGGTAGGGATCTAGATCTAAAACACTGGATATTTACCATGAGGTAGTAAGATTCATGGTTTTTATTTTCTAATCGACATATGTTCGTTTTTAGGGGTTTTAAATCCCTTTTATGACTGGTGATGATTCCCTAGGGTTCTATCTATGTGTGGTTGGGAAAAAACAGTGATTTTGGGATGATCATCAGTATTTCCCATATGAAAATACTGATAACACGCAACATATTTCAAGAGACCACCCCATGTGTTCTTCCCATTAGAGAAGATATAATTATAATAACTACACTCCATATACTATATGTTAATTCTGTGTAGAAAGGCTTAGACGCGTGGCCAAGATCTTGGGAAGGAACCCTATTGTAATATGCATGGTCGGTGAAGGTACAAAAGCACAAGAAGGGACATGAACATAGTATATGTCCAGGTACATGGTCATGGATTTATGAACATGGGCATAGGTCATTGGACATGATCTTAGGCTAGACTAGATATACATGTAGTGTACTACATTTACACAATGTGTATGATGGAATGGACATACAATTCATGTGCAAGTGAGGACATGGTCGAGTGGACCAGTGAGGTCACATGTCATGTGGACCTTATTACACACCATTTTCTTTTCACATAGATTTATTCCACATTTGTATCATTATTTAGGAGTGATATTGAGACTTTTGAGTATCTTATTCTGAGTATATTTCCACATATAACATGGTTGTGGCCATCAATTTTACATTTGAGATATGAAGTGAGATGATGTTAGCAGGATTCATATTTTAGAAATGTGTAGAACAGTATCAATTGGGTCAAATTACCTTTGAATGTACTTATGGGGGTTCATTGAGGCATCATGACCTAGGAATTGGGTGTTATTCCTTTTATGGGATTGGTTCAAATAGAGATTGGGTATCTCACCATCAGACCTAGGGTGTAATCCTCTATCATTTATTTCACTTCCCTTGGTGGTTTTTTCTAGTGTTGATATGAAAAACATAAAATGGTTTTGATCCCCTATATATTTTTTATTGAATCAAGGGTTTTAGGAATATCATGTACGCCTTGGGTGTGATCCCCTATCTATGCATCATGAACTTCAGAGCTCCATATTATGTTTATGGAATCACCTAGATGATTTGGGTTGAATCCCCTATTTGATCATCATGATTTTATAAGTTGAAATGAGATCTTCTTTATCACAAACCCAATGATCACATCTCCTTGGATAAGAAAAATTGGTGTCATAAAAATTATGGAGTGTATTATCTTGAATGATATTAACATTGAATACCTAGAGAGGCTACAGTGTAACAATTCCCCCTTGGATTCATAGAATAGTGGTGACAAGTGATCCCACCATTGTATCTTATGTGTTTTTATATATCCACCTCACGGTTTATTTTGTTGTTATATATGATGTTGGGAAGCATAATTAGATCTCTAAAGCTATAGACTGCCGCATAATTCATAAATGGGCTATGGAGATGGAAATATCCTTTCTCTATGACTTTGGATTCTTGTTTAGAATATCTAAGTTTATATGGTGTTGTATCACATTATAACATAAAGGTATTTGAGGTGTTTTTTTGACACACCAACGCCTGCCTATTGTAGTGTGTGGAAAAAGCAAATTTATTTTTCTAATGCATCAGAGTGGCTGACCAGGGTGGTCTCACATAAAGAGAATTGTAGTCAGTTCAATAAGTTATTCTAGTTAAACTATTCTAAATCATTTTGTGTTTTTATATTATTAATGAAATCGAAGGATTTTTTTTTGGAAAAAATTTGAAATTAAAATAATGAAATGAAAACACTAAATATAAATGATGTTGTAGATGCAGATGGAAAGAAATTATGGAGGAAGGGTATTAGTCTTATGGTTAAATAACACAGGTTCATTCATCATTTTAAATATTGTTTAAATTTGATTTGATATTTCATTTAGTGAAACCTCATTAATGAATTTCTCTCCATTTATTTATCGAGTCTGTTATTTTAGCATGCATCCAGCACACCCAACCACACCTCCTCCAGTAGTAAAGTTGAGTAACCCCTCAACCGATAATGTTATTACTACAAGACCCAGCTCCACCATATGTCAATTCATCCCTTACAGAAACCCAAATCCACCTTATTAAAGGGTTTCCTTAGAGAAGATAGGTAAAATTATTAATCAATAAAAAAATGGATTTGGAAATAATTTCTTGGTGGACAACAGCCGCACCCATGCAATATTCTGGCATCCACCACAAATATATTTAAAACATTTTCAATATTAAGTGCAACAATAAAGAACACCATGAAACCTCTCCTGGTTCCAAGCCTCTAGTTATTCACATTTTATGGAAATGTGAAAAGATATCATGATGGAAATATAGAAGAGAGAGAATGAAAATTAGAGTTGGATGAAAAGGAATGATGGAAGAAGGAAAATGAAACACTTTAATATAAAAAACATTAATGAATTACATGAGAAAAGAAAACAAATAAATTAAAATAAGAGAAAAATAGAAATCTTAAATGGCCATTGTCCTCCTCTCATTGGATCCCCGTATGGTATAGGGATGGGAAGGAATTATTTGAGAGGTTAGAGTTCCCCTCCTTTTATAGGCATATTTATGTACTCTTAAATATGACAATCATTGGACCCATTAAACGGAAAATTCATCCCTGGTCTCCTAATTAAAGTTATTACCCAGTGTCTTATGCATCTCCAGTCAAAATTTCATCTAATTTCTCTCCTAGATTCAAGAGTTATGAAATTTTTATTGAGTGTTACTTTTTTCGGATAAACGTTCTAAGAAGTTTTCTCCAAACGTATAACATACAATGACATCATTAATTACCAAAAACTCCCTAAAATTAATTATAGAGGTGGGACTATGTGTCCTCGTTCTATCCCAAGTGGAACAAACTTAATTAACGGTGTGTATGCTGAGATAGAATTTTGTTATGGTGGTGGGGTCCATGCTCTTTACTCATATAATTTTCTATCATCATTGACATTTTCGAGCCTCTAGATGATCTAATGAATCCCTAGTCTAGAAGACACATTTTTATGAAATTAAATAAATGTTTCAAAAAAATCTCTCAATTTGGAATTATGTTTTTCAAGATATGATTAAAATACCCTAGATATAAAAATCTATCAAAAATCCAAAATTAAGCACATTTCACCATTTTTCTCAACAGACATCATAATTACAAAATTGATCTATATAAACTCAAATTGATAATTTGGGATGGTTAAAGCAATTAATAGTCAAAAAAATGTGGAGACTATTAGCTCTATTAATTCCCCCCACACATAAACCGTTCTGGTCCTCAAAAATAAAATCATATCATGGAATTCAGATGACATCAATGTTACCAATATTAAAATTTCAAAGTAATAAAATTTAAAAATTATATATGTCAAATAAATCATTCAAAAATTCCCATAAAATATCAATTTAATATCCAATTTTTCAGAGAAATAATCATATCGTGCATTTTACTTTTCCCATTTTAAGAATGATTTAACTTTTCATTTCATTCATTCAAGCTCCTTAATTCATTATTATCAAACATTCCAAATTATGATTTACCTCGCCTTTGAATCTTTCAAATTATCTCTCATGATACAAATAAATTGGAGTTATGATCATATAATGAGAACATGATCCTTATCCATAATATTATAATAGAACTATTTTCTTCAGTTTGTAAAGAAAAAAAAATCATAAAATCATGAGGACTTGCATTAAAGGTTCAAATGACTCTGAGTCTTAAAGTTGGAATGATTTGATGCTTTAAAAATAAAGCCTCAAGGATGAAGTGTATATCTTAAGTAAAATTAATGATATCAAATTTAAAATTGTAATGAAATTCTCCCTTTCGAAGTAGTAACACTCACTTCTCCAAAACTAAAAGTAAAAGTTATGATAAAGTAAAATATAATGAAGGATTAATGGGCCATCTTGATTTATTTTCAATTTTTCAATTTTTTCATTTTTGAATGTTATGATTAGATCAAAACTCACATCCATCACCTAACCAAAAATGATTAGAAAATAGTTTTTTTAAAAATGGTGATTTTTGGTTCACCCAAATCACAACCCATTTGTCACTTTTTTTATTCTTTTTTTTCATCTTCATTTTTAATCAAAATGTAAAAAACAATAGAGTATAATGAATGATTCGATAACTTTTTACAATTCACTCAATAGCACCCCCACACCTTTTCCTTAAAAATTAAGTCATACCTTCCACAATGAATCCATTCATTCCCACATTTCATTTTTAACATATCATGAAAATACCAATAGAAGGGTAGGAATGGATTAAAATGGATTGAAACATAGCTCATCCGAATAAAGTTCTTTCATGGTCTCTATGGGCTAAAATGAGGATTAATGTAAAGGAGGACTTTAAGGATAATGTCTTTTCAAAAGATGCCTCAATAATTTTAATTATGTTTCTGTATAGTCATAGCTTATACAAGTTCAAATGCATGTTTTGGTCAGGGACATGTCCCAAGATCACTCAAGAAATATGCTCAAGAATAAATAAGAAGTACATGTTCTATAAATCCTATCATAAATGAGAAATATGATATTTTACAATCACTTAAGGAATGACATATAATAGCAAATCAATTCACATGAATTTTATAAATTTACATCAAGAAAAATAGTTGGGATATTAAATTTTTATGATTCAATAAATTTCCTCAAAATATTAGTCATTATTTCAATATCCTTTCTTCACATTAAACATTCAATTTTCTATTTTAATCATTCAATCTCATTAAAATTGAATTCAAAAACATGGAATAATACGATTACTAAGAAACTCATGTCTCCTAGATAATTCATGTAAAGAAATAATTCATGTGTTGGCATCATTAAATCTCCAAACATGTTTTGGACACAAAAATATAAAGATTTTAAATGGTTAAAATTTAAAAATAAAATCCCTTTCTTATGAAGCTTAGTACTTCCCTTCCACTACTTACAGCATCCGTTTCCCATTTATGAACCTACAAAATATAATTACTCACTTAATAACAGGGATCATGTCATTAAAGCAAAAATAATATAAGGAAGACTGGGCTACATGATAAAATAATTCTTAAAAATGAAATTCAAATATTAAAAAACTGTATAGATAAATCTTGGTATGATCCCCTGAGTGGGCCCTTAATTTATACAGCATCCAGAGAGAACTACCTGAAGTTATCCAAAATTAGAGGGTTGTTTAAGATTCATTGTTTGGACCACCACATGTGTATTTTCCCATCTCATGAATCATTGTTATTGTTTAAGAGTACTCCATTAATAGAGTACACCAGATCTTCCCCCTTCTCAATGTGGTACAACTTGTATAGCGTGGGTAAGATGAAGTATGAAACCTCCTCTAATTTTCATTCTACTTGTGAAACCATCTTATCTTCCAGTACTAGATTTATTAGGGATTTAGCCTTTTGTTTGATTTCCTCTAGCTCATCAACTTGTATCTCTTCATAATGGGGCTCCTCTAGTTGATGTTCAATAATGTTAGGGATCTCTATGTCCCCCTCAATAGGTGAATGTATAGTTTCTTCGTCTTTCTCCAAGGTATAAAAAATATTTTCTGGTTAATTATAATAAAAACAAGTAGGAGCGATGTACAATTTAGATTCATTAAAATTAAAAAAGATAAATCCATAGAAAGGTTCAACTCCACAAGTTAGTTCAGATATAATATCTCCCTCAGTGGTAAGTGCCTCTTGGAGTAGACTCTTCGAGGATGGAGGCAAGTAGTCAGGGTCCTCCTTTTTGACTTCAAATTCCTCCACATAGGTGGTGTCGTCTTTCAGTGGTGTTGGATATTTTTACTTCCAACTATTATGGAGATCAATAAGTTCCTCACATTCATTTAAAAATTTATCCAACTCATATTTATCTACCACATGTGGATTTGTTGGAAATTCATCCTCCTTCAAATCTATCACCGGTATAATTGATTGAGTGAGGATGAATGAGTCTTCAGGTACCACCATATTTATCTCCTATGGTTCTTCAATGATGAGTGGTGAAATTTCTTCCACCACTGGCTCAACTTCTTTTTCTGGTTCAGGGTCAGGTTTCTCAATCAAATAATGAACATAGTTAAATTACCTTTCCATTTTCCTCCCCAAATCATCTAGAGTATTACTCATACTTTCCACCAGGTCATTTAGATCATGATAATCAACTTCTGCTTCATGATATTGCACCTTCAAGTAATCTTCCCATGCATAATAATTCGAATTTGAATACATCATAGAAAAAATACTTTTATAGATTTTTTTAATTAAAAATAAAGAAAAATATTTAAAAAATGTGAACTTTGAAAAAGGTATTGAAATAATTTTTTAGATCCCTAGAAACAGCACCAGTTTTGACGCATTCCTATCGTAGGGCATGTCGAAATAAAATTTATGTTTCTAATAAAGCACAGTGGATGATCAGGGTCATCTCACCAGAGGGCCATTGTAGTCGGTTCAACCACATATTCTTGTTCAACTATTATTAAAAAAATTAATATTATTTATGAAAATAATGGTTTTTGTTTTGGAAAAAAAGTAAATTTAAATTAATGAAATGAAAACATTAAATATAAATGCAGATACAGATGTAGACAGAATGAAATTACGAAAGTAAGGTCTTGGTCCTTGGGTTGGTTAAAACGGTTTCATGAATAATTTTATTTGTTGTTTAAATTATATTATATAATTCATTTAGTGAATCATCATCAATGAATTAATCTCCACTAATTTATTTAGTGTTTTTTTGCATTCATCTGGCACACCAAACCCCACCTCCTATAGTAGTCAAGTAAGGTAACACCATAACTGAGAATGATATTCCTACATGAACTGGATCCAATGAACATTGTTTCACCCATTATAGAAACCCGAACTCTACCATATAAAGGTTTTTCCCAAGAGAAAATAAGAAAAATTAATAATCAAGGAATAAAAAATGGATTTGGAAATAGTGTTGTGATAGACGACTGCTGCACCCACGTAATATTCCCACCTCTACCACAAATATATTTAAAACATTTTAAATTTTAAACTCAATAATAAATAACACCTTGAAACCTCCCTCTAGTCCAAGACTTGAGTTATTAACATTCCATGACAAAGTGAAAAGTGAAGACAGTGGAAAGATGGAAAATAGAAAATGATAATTATACTTGGATGGAAAAGAATGATTGAATAAGGAAGGGGAACACTTTAAAATAAAACATATGAATACATTACATGAGAAAATAAAAGAAAAAAATATAATAAGAGAAAAATATAAATCCTAAATGGAAATTGGCATCCTCTCTTGTTTTCCCCATATAGTGTGGGGATGGGAAGGAATGATTTGAGAGGTAGGAGCTCCTATTATTTTATAATCATATTTATATACTCAGAACGTTGACATGTTTTGGAACCATTAATTTCATAATTCACACTTGGTCCCTTTAATGAAATTTCTTACTATTTTTTCGCGTCTCCTCTCAAAATTTCAACTATTTTGGCCATCAGATTTAGGAAGTATGAATTTTTTATTTATTGATTATTTTTATGTATGAAGTATCCAAGAGGATTCCTACAAAATTAGAACATATAATATCAATATTAATGACTTAAAAACTCCATGAAATCAATTATATAGGACTGAATATGTGTCCGTATTCTATCCCATGTGTAATCACTATAATTTGAGGGGTTTATGCAAACAAAGAATTCTGTTACTGTTTTGGGGTCCATGTTGTGCGCCTAGAATATTTCCCAACTTCATTGAATTGTTTGAGGCACTATATTCTTTAATAAGCTCTTGGTCCATAATAAAAGTTTAAATAAAATTATATAAAGGATTCTAAAGAAATAATCTCTCAATTTGGAATTATATTTTTCAAGATATTGCTAAAATACCATTGACATAAAAATCTGTCAAAACTCCAGAATAAAGGACTTTTTACCATTTTATTCAAAACAAGTCATAAATACAAAATTGATCCATTAAATCTCAAATTGATAACATGGATGGTGAAAACAATTAAAATGAATATAAAAAAATGTGGAGATATTATCTATATCACACATCCTCTATTTATTCTTTGGTTTTGGTGATTTCGCGGTGCCAACTCTATATGTATATACCCACCCCTACAATGGATTTTCTTATATGTGTTATGTATTATCTAGAGGAAAGGTAAACATTGGGTGATATTTCTGGACCTCGTTTCATGGGTACATATTAGTTCTTGGCGCTGAATATGTATTGTGATCGGACTTGGATATTTAAGCTAGTTTGTCTCAATTTTTTCCCTTGTTTGAGTTTTTAACAGCTTGGGATTACATTTCTATTTGGGCATATATTTTTTCACTTTTTTATATACACCATTATTATACTCTGATTATATTACTAGAGTTCATGCATAAATTTTTAACACCGTATATGTTTAGTTTTATATTTATCTCCTTATTATTGCATGGATATGGTGGTGTGTTTGTGTATAACTACATTATTATCATTCATTACATGAGTGTGATATACCTACATGGCATTTGTTGTTATCCCTTGGACTATTGAAGGCAGTCATTAGGTGTCACCATCATCATACTACTAGACAAGAATTCCCTAGTGGTTCAATTAATGTCATTCATATGTCCCATTCCCTCTTTTCAAAATGATTTATTCATATCCCTTCATATTATGTTGATTTTCAATATAGGTATTTATAAATAGTTAATAGGTTTTTTCTTTCATGATAATATGTATTATCATCCAACCCATATAATTAATTTTTAAAACTCGTTTTACAAGTAAAAATATATAATTTAATTTATTCAATTTATCTATGGGGGAATATTGTGTCACCCTATGACTATAAAAGCAGACTCTTTTATATTGTGTATAAGATACGCAACATCGAGATTTAACAAAGAAAAATAGAATTATTTAAATATAATTTATCAAACCAACCCATTGAGTTGGTATTTATTAATAACAGTAACCAAATTATGAAATATATTTATAGAGTTTGTACTAAATGTAAATTTATTCATTAATTCATATTTAATAAGTTCCCAATTTATAGAAAAGTCATTCTATGCTTCAAAAATATGTTTTCTTCAAAATTGATTTTTATTGATTTTTTTAATAGAATATTATAATTAATTTCTATCACATTTAGAAATAATATTTTACAAGAATGATATCATTTTTTAAAGATTAATATAAAAATTTTCTTAGGGTGGATAATTTGGATTTTTATGAAAATGATGATTTTCCATAATATAATGAAAAATACTGATTGTTGTGATACAATCATTTATTTTCATTGAAAAATATAATATTTCCTTTAATTTTATCTTAAATTTACCTGAGTATCCATTAGTTATAAATAATCTAATTAATTACGTAGGAATCATACTTATATAATATTTGTTATAAGTTTACTTTTGGATTGAAAAATGAATATTTATAAAAAACAATTTCCATTGAGAATTTTATTTTTATTTTAAATTAATGTTTTCAACATATAAAAATTGATTCATGAAAAAATGGATTCAAATTCTTTTATAAGGAGTTTCAAAATTAGAATAAAGTTCCCTTTTATTTTTTATCACAGTGAATAGTAGCTATAATAAATATGTGTCACCTCTGTAAGGGTAATGAAACACCATGCCCCTACCACAATGGATTGTGGAGGCGGTGAGGGATACTGGGCCTTAAGAGACGTTCCAAAGATGCCAAAGTATAGAAACAAATGTTGAGGGCTTCAAGATCAAGTTGGGGAATGATTTTCCCTTAAGACAAAACCATCCAAACAATCCACGACTATATGATGCATGTCAACGAAACAACAAACCACATAAATTACCAAAGATAACTAGAAAATCCATAATGATCTCACATGTAAACACAACACAAAAAACAACATCAGAGTACTATGTAGATGACCAAACAAGAAAACACCACGATCCATGACACCACCATAGCTCCACACCAAGATCTATGCTCCAAGCTCCACCGAGACATCACAACGCACCACTAATGGAGGTTGATTCCTTACGTTTTCCCACGTTATGGTACACAACATCTGCAATAAAGCCACAATTCCAAAGTATGGGGTGAGTACTAAAACACAGTAGGTTTTCTGAAAATTACTTCCCTACAAACGCTACTAGGATAAAACTGTTAGCACATTTATATAAAATAGTTTATATAAAATAATCACAAGTGCAACCATTACCATAAGGAAACCATGCTCTTACCAAGCCATAAACCCCAACCCATGCAACCAAAGGAAATCCAAAAGACAATCCACAAACCATTCCATCATTTCATACTAACACCACAATTTCCAACATGAAAAGAAATGCTCAACAAACAATCATAACGATGGAGCTTTCATCCCACCTGTTTCATCCAGTTATAGCTAGTGGCTCTTCCCATCCGCTTATCCTTAGATGGTGGCCCTTTCGTCCACTATCAATCACCTTTTTAAAGTGGTACTTCTTGACACTTCCACACAACATCCCAACCAATCACAACCAAGCATATAACCCATTAATGTCACAACAACATCATGTAATCAATCCATTCCATTACATGTCAGTTCACTTCAATAAATCACTCATTTATTGAAAACAACTTTTCCATGCCAAACCCTATTTCAATAAAACAACCCTTTTATTGAAAACCCTTTCCATAAATCATTTTCCCAAATCAATCTAATCAACCCATTTTAAACTCTCCGTTTTAAAATTCACAAAAAAAGCATTTCACCATAAAACCTCCTTTTTCCAAAAATCCCCAAAACCTCATCCAAGGGATTTCCAAAAAATTTCTCATAACAATTCATAAATAATTCAAAGTAAAAAAAATTAATTGTAACCAAAACCATTAGCTTTATCTATGTGGAGTCGAGAGAGAAGCCACCTACCTTTAGGGTTCCCGAGAAAACAACCCACAAACAACTGCACCTCCAATCCGGCAAACGAACCACTGAAACCTCTCTAGATCACCTTCCCTAACCATCACAACCCTTAAAAATTAACATCCAAATCAACCCCAACCCTAGATCTACCCAGATCAAGTGGAGATCTAGAATACCAAGAAAGAGAGGGATGTAGATCTAGAGGAAAACACAAGGTAACCAAGAGGAGAGACTTACCCAAAAAAACCACCTTGAATCCACTGTGAAACCCCATCGAAATCCTTCCAATATAAGTGGGAGAGCACCCCTAACCCCGAAGAACCCAAAATACCGAGTGAGGCTCAAGTGGGATGAGATTTGGAGAGGAATGAGGAAATCCCAATTGATCCTGGAACTTATAACCCTAAAATTAAGTGGCCGCACGGTTAGCCCGCATTGTTTGAAAAACCGTGCGCTAACCGTGTACACACCACTGCCTCAAGAGCTGGGGTCCGGACAGTTTCCTCGCACAGTTTTGAATAGTGTTCACAAGCCATGTGAGGCCTACCATCTTGAGAACAAGGGTCCGCACGGTTTCCTAGGAAACCCTCATGGTTTCCACTAATCGTGCTCAAACTGTGGACCCCATTAAATCCCTACAAACTCATCCAAAACCATTCCAAACTATCCCAACCTCTTCCCAACTCATCCCATGCACATTGAACACAACAAAATGCATTAAAAAGGCCACATACCTCAAATCGGGGTGCTATATTCTTCCCACCATTGGACATTCCATCCTCATAAAGTAGTGAACCCACCCTTTTCTGAAAGGTCTCGGGCCACTGCATGACCATCTCTTTATCACACTCCCAAGTCTCCTCTTGAATCTGACCATGTTTCCACAAAACAAGAACTAAACCTATGAATTTACCACACAAGAACTTCTCTTGCCTATCCACAACCTGTACTGGCATGTGCACCAACGAAGCATCCAGTTCTAGCATAACATGATCCCATTGAATCACATGGTCATGATCTGGCCGATACCTTTTCCACTACAAGACATGAAACACATTGTGCACTGCACTAAACTGTGGTGGAAAATCCAAATGATAATCCACCTCACCAACCCGCACAATGACCTATAAAGGTCCAATATACCTTGGAGATATCTTTCCATGCTTCCCAAACCGACGATGTCCCAACCTAGGAGAGATCCTCAAGAACACATGATCACTCTCTTGGAATGACAACGACCATCGATGATGATCCACATAAGATTTATGACAACTCTGAGCCATCTCCATTCTCTTCCTGATCAACTAGATATTATCTATAGTCTCCTGGACAAGACTCAGTCCAACCATCAAATATTCACCCGTTTCCACCCAATATAGTGGAGAACGACACGACCGCCCATACAATGCTTCAAACAGAGCCATCTGTATGGATGACTGATAACTGTTATTGTATAAGAACTCAACCAATGACAAGTGTTCCTCCCATGATCCACCAAAGTTCATGAAACAAGACTATAACTTATCTTCCGGAGTTTCTATCATAATTTCGGATTGACCATCCGTCTGAGGGTTATATGTCGTACTCATCATCAACTGTGTTCCAAGGGCTTGCTGTAAGGATTTCCAGAAACGAGATGTAAACCTCGGATCTATATCTGATTCAATCAAAACTGGAACACCATTCCTCTTCACCACCTTCCAGATATATATTTTGCACACATCATCCACCGTATGAGATTCACGAATCGGGATGAAATGGGCTGAATTCATTAGTCGATCCACTATCACACAAATGGTATCGTGTTTCTTGACCGTTTTTGGGAGACTTGTGACAAAATCCATCGCTATCTTCTCCAACTTACATATAGGGATTGGTAAAGACTGAAACATTTCTACTGTCCTTTGATGCTCTGCCTTGACCTGTGACAAGTCGTGCATCTCGAAACAAACTCAGCCATAGTTCTTTTCATACCAGCCCACCAGAATTGCGCCTTCAGTGCTTTGTACATTTTCTGAATTCCAGGATGAACAGCCCGCCTGTAATGATGATACGCCCTGAGAAGATCCTCTTGACAAGCAACTGGTACAACCATCTGATTCCAAAGACAAAAAACTGAATCTCCATTAAGTTGAAAACCCTCAATGGTCTCCCCACCATTGAGTCTCTACCCCACAGTCACACACTAAGAATTAGATATCTATGCCTCTCTAACCAGTCCAACCAAGTCAGGAATCAATAAAACTTGAAAGAATACTTCTCTATCACCATGTTCCTCACATTCCAACTACATATCAGGTATAACCGACATCAAAATCCACTGGTCTGAGGCCTGTTTCACCACCTGGGCATATGATTTTCTACTTAATGAGTCCACCACCAAATTTCCCTTACTCAGTGTGTACATCAAGTCAAAATCAAACATATGGATATATTCCATCCATCTCCTTTTCCTCAAGTTCAAATCCATTTTTGATAAAATGTGTTTCAAGCTCTTATGATCTGTATCTACCGTGAATTTCTCACCGAAGAGATTATGACGCCACACATTAAAATAATGGACCAATGTTTCCAACTACAAATCATCAGTTGAGTAGTTCTTCTCATGCACTCTCAACTACCATGATCCATATGAAACCATACGATTCCCTTGTATGAGAACGCACCCCAACCCTGATTCTGATGCATCACAATACACCAAGTACCCTTTTCTGGATTCTGGAAAAACCAAGATTGGTGATGATGTAAGATGACCCTTTAGCTCTTCACAACACTATTGGCACTATTCATTCCAATGGAATGGAACATTCTTTCTAGTAAAAGCGCTCATTGGCAGAGGAAACAGTGAAAAATCATGAACAAAACACTGATAATACCCAGCTAGACCAAGAAAACTCTATATCTCAAACACATTCTTTGGGAGTTCCCATGAGATAACAGCATCTATCTTTTCTGGATCCACTGAAACAACTCTTTCAAAAATTACATGGCCATGAAAATGAACTTCATGTATCCAAAATTTACACTTTGACAACTTGGAATACAACCGATGATCCCTCAAGATCCCCAGCACTGTCGCCAAGTTCTGCTCATGCTCCACCCTTGTATTTGAATACACTAGAATATCATCGACGAACACCACCACAAATGAATCTAGATATCTCTGAAATATCTGATTAATCAATTCCATAAACACCAATGGGGAATTCATTAGACCAAAGGGAATAACCACATATTCATAATGGCCATATCTACTTCTGAAAGCTATTTTAGAAATATCCTCCTTCCTCACCAGAAATTGATGATATACCGACCTCAGGTTGATCTTGGAGAACCACAGGGATCCCCTCAACTAGTCGAACAAATCATCAATTCGTGGAGGTGGATATATATTCATTATTGTAACTTGGTTATGTCTACGATAATCAATACATATTCTCAAGGTTCCATCCACCTTTTTCACAAACAACACTGGCAGTTCCCATGGAGACGTGCTAGGATGGATAAACCCTTTGTTTTCTAACTCTTCCAACTGGATTTTCAATTCCCGCAATTCAGCTGGTTCCATCCGATAAGACGGAAGTGAGATAAGACTGGTCCCCGGAAAGAGATCAATCATAAAATCCACTTCTCTTATGGAAGGTAACCCGGAGAATTCGTCAGGAAACAAATCTATGAACTAATCCACCACTACCAGAGGAACAATCTGCTCAACACCCTCTACTGATTCCACTGACAACACCACCAACTGATACGATAACGTACCCACTGGTGGTGACAACAAACTCGTTGCACCTTCCATTTCATGATTCTCTCCCCTAAAGAGATGTATAACACCATTATGTGTTGTAAAAACCACTGTCTGTGCATCACAGTCGATGTGGGCCTTAAAATCCACCAACCAATCCATTCCCAGGATTACATCATAACCATCCATCTCAAGCATTGACAGTTCCACACTATCTCAACCTCGCCCACAACGATACGACATTATCTACACAAGAAAGCTCGACACTCTCTTCGACTTAGAGGAGATTGAATTTTCAAATCTAAGGGCATCATTTCTACCCTTAAACCCAAAAAATCAACCACACATGAAGCAATAAAAGATTGTGAAGAATGTGTATCAAACAACACATTCATCAAGGTAAAATTTAAAAGAATGATTCCTCACACCGTGGATGGACCCAACTGATCTTCCACCATAACCTGTTCAGTTCCAAACACTTGTTTTCTTTTACACTCTGCTCTATTTTTATTTCCTAAGGCGTCGTGGTATTCAGAGAATCAACATGATGCACTTTACTCTACTGACGAGGGGTATGCTGCTGCCCCCGTCCCATCGAAGCATACAATTTTTGTGATCCCTGAGGAGTGTCACGCGCACCCAACCTTGGATAATTCCGACAATAATGTTGTAGATGCCCCATCTTCTTACAATTATGACGTGCTCGAGGTTGTTCCATACTATCCAGCTTGATGTGGCTTGTTGAACCACACTAAAAACAACCCAGCTTTCTTTGGGGCTTCAGAGGGAGATTTACTAATCCTATCGTCAGATTATATTCCATATTCCCACCTTAAGAATAATTGTTCCTCCTTCGCTTGAACCCAGCGTTAGAATTCCCACTATTCCCCATGGGTACCACCATGCTTCCCCCTCCCGGAGTTCCTAACAGATCCCACTCAGCCACCGAGGCTCTATTCACCATCACCGTGTAATCATCTATACACAGAACTGCTATATTTGAATTGATTTCTTTCCTTAACCCCGCTTCAATGATCCTTTCCTTCAACGACGTGCTACCCACCACCTCGGGTGAAAACCTCACTAAGTTCACAAACATAGCTGCATACTCCATCACAGACATTAGCTCTTGCTTCAAACTGAAGAAATCAGTCATACGCTGAATTCTGAACGTATGAGGGTAGAATTTTTTGATAAAAAATTCCTTAAAACCATCCCACATTATACCCTGGTCTATCACCACTTGTACTACCAACTCCCACCACTGAAGGGCAAGATTTTCTAATATATACGTGGCCAGCTTCACTTTTAACTCTACCATGGTTCCCAAGAACTCAAAGATCGTGTTCATTCTATTCAACCATGATTCATCCCACTCCATCTCTGAATCACCCCTGAAGATGGGTGGATTCTTTTTTTGAAACTGAACTGCATGATCCCCATGCCTTGGTTCATCCTCTTTATTTCCACTTCCCATAGCATGTAAATATTGCACTATACATTGCACTAGCAGCTAGTTCACCTGAGGCTCATGTGCAACCACATTCTCAGCAGCCTCCTCCGGTTGATCTCTACGATGCTACTTGGTTCCATTTCTTTCAACAAAAAACAAACAACCATGATTCTCAATTCTGAAGAAATCACAAAATCCCATTTCAAATCACATTTCACAACACTGTCACAACAAGCCTTTCCACCAGTTCACATTTTTCCGCATGTGCCATGTTTCACCATTTTGTAAACCAAACCATTTTTTAAAATACAAATATACTCACATTACAATTTCACATAATCATATCACATCATAAATCATTATAACCCAATTAAATAAGCATCCAAGAGGGAAGTCATTTCTACCATGCATGTCATGCTCATCTCATTGGCTACACCCATGACAATGAGATATCCAATGCCGATAAGTGTCTCCAAAATAATTATGTACCCAACTCCATAGTAACATGAATTTCAACATAAAAGGGTTAGCTAAGTCCTTTTATGATATACATTCCATGTTCCGAAAATCCTATGCCTTGCTAACATCCCGACTCAAGGAATGTAACAGAACAAATGTCAACACCAAATCCGAGATTCAACTCCAAAGGACCGAACAAACTGATACCACTTGTAACACCCCACCCCTACCTCATTGGATTGAGGAGGCGGTGAGGGCTACTTGGCCATAACAAATGTTCCCAATACACCAAAGGCTGAAAATAAATGCCAAGGGCTTCAAGATCAAGTTGGGGATCAATTTTACCTTAAGGCAAAGGTAACCAAACAATCCACAACTATATGATGCATGTCAACAAAACAACCAACCTCATACATTACCAATGACAACCAGATAATCAATAATTATATCACATGTCAACACAACCCAAAAAAATAACATCAGAATACTATGTGGATGACCAAACAAGAAAGCACCATGATCCATGACACCACCATAACTCCACACCAGGTTCCAGGTTCCATGCTGCACCCAGACATCACAACGCACCAATAAAGGAGGTTGATGTCTTACCTTTTCCAATGTCACGATACACAACATCTGTAAAGACACTACAGTGCCAAAGTAGGGGGTGAGTACTAAAACGTAGTAGGTTTTCCCCAAATGACTACCCTACACACGCCACTAGGATAAAACTATTAGTGCATTTATATAAAACAGTTTATATAAAATAATCACAAGTGCAACCATTACCATAAGCCAATCATGCTATTTCCAAGCCATCACACCCAACCCAAGAAACCAATGGATATCCAAAAAACAAGACACAAAGCATTATATCATTTCACACTAACACCACAATTTCCAACTTTCAAAGCAATGCTCAACAAACAATCATAACGATGGATCTTCTGTCCTACCTGTTTCATCCATTTACAGCTAGTGGCTCTTCTCGTCCACTTATCCTTAGATGGTGGCCCTTACATCCACTATACATCCCCTTTTAAAAGTGGTACTCCTCACCACAACCACACAACAGGCCAATCAATCACAACCAAGCATTTAACCCATTAAAGTCACAACAACATCATGTAATCAACCCATTCCATTACATGTCAATTCACTTCAATAAATCACCCAGTTATTGAAAACTATTTTTCTATGCCAAACCCCATTTCAATAAAACAACCCTTTTATTGAAAACCCTTCCGATCAATCATTTTCCCAAATCAATCTCATCAACCCATTTTAAAATATCCTTTTTAAAATTCACATGAAAATAATGTCACCATAAAACCCACTTTTTCCCAAAATCCCCAAAAACTAAACAAAGGGATTTCTAAACAATTTTTAATAACAATTCACAATTAATTAAAAGCACAAAAAATTATTTTTAACCAATACCATTAGCTCTATCCAAGTGGAGTCAAGAGAGAGGACAACTACCTTTAGGGTTCCTGAGAAAATGACCCACAAATAACCGCCCCTCCAATCCGGCGAATGCACCACCGAAACCTCTCTAGATCACCTTCCCTAATCATCACAAGCCTTAAAAATTAACATCCAAGGAAACCCCAACCCTATATCTAAACACAAAAATTGTAGATCTAGAAATCCAAGAAAGAGAGGGATATAGATCTAGAGGAAAACACAAGGAAACCAAGAAGAGAGACTTACCCAAGAGAAACCAACTTGAATCCATATTGAAACCCCTTAGCAATACTTCCAAACTGAGTGGGAGAGAACCCCTAACCCCTGAGAACCCAAAATCCTGAGTGAGTCTCGAGTGGGAGGATAGTTTGGGAGGAATGAGGTAATACCATGTGAGCCTGTAACTTATAACCCTAACATTAGGTGGCCGCACTGTTAGCCCACACAGTTTGGCAAACTGTGCGCTAACCGTGCGCATGCCACTACCTCGAGAGCCGGGTCCACACCATTTCCTCGAATGGTTTGGAAAACCGTGCACAGGCCATGTGAGGCCTACTGTCTCGAGAACAAGGGTCTGTATGGTTTTTTGGGGAACCCGCACGGTTTCCACTAACCGTGCTCAAACCGTGCACCCCATTAATGCCCTCCAAACTCATCCAAAACTATTCCTTACTCTTCCAACCTCTTCCCAACTCATCCCATGCACTTTAAAAACATAAATATGCATAAATAAAGGACACATACCTCAAAACGGGTGTGATATAGGTAAAATGGGTAAAACAAATTTAAAACTATGGTATAAGACTCTAAAATATTCCAAAAACATTCCTTTAATATATTGGATATTTTTCCTTAAACATCTTAACCAACTATTTGAAGATATTGAAATTGTTTTTATTAGATAATGAAATATATATTATTTTATGCAATGAAAAATAAAAAATGTCACACTCTTTTATTTTAATGACTATAATATTTTATCATGTGGATAAAAAGAATTTATGATCAGTTGTAAATTTTTATTTTGAATATTAATTTTTTTAATATAGTAATTTATTTTTAATTTTTGATGATGGTATGTTTTCCCTTAATGCTTCTAAAATTCTGATATGGTTTATTTGCAAGGAGTAGATAAAATTACTAAATAATTTTTAAAACCATAAATTAAATAATTTTTGGATGAATTGTGGTGTGACATGAATTTTATTGGTAATTAAAATGTATGATTGATGGTTAAAGTATTTAGATTATAAATAAATTTTTTTCTTCCAAATTTTATAGCCAAATTATATAAATACTCCCAAAAATTAAATTAATTCTATTTTATGTTATATAATATTTTATTAAATTATATAAATAACATAAAAATATTTAAATAAGACATGTTTATATGATATGTTATAAAATTTCAACCCTTCACCATTTTTGTTCCAATTATTTCAATATGATTTTCATTAAAAATATTTCTTTTTCCCAAGTTAATATAGGTATGAAGGTATTGATGAATTTCATGTATCCCTTTTTTTCACAAGAAATATTACTTACACATTATCGATGAAGGAATTATTGGGGAATGAAACCAAATCCTTATGGTAATTTTTCCGATATGTGACTTGTGATTTTGTTTTAGTTCTCCTATGCATTGGGTAAATTGAATGTGTTAACAGGTTATAGATTTTTCCTATGATATTTTTAGAATTTTTGGGGTAGATATTCCCATTTATAAGAGTGATTATAAGTTTAATTTCATAAATATGTTCCAAAATTACTACACATTATCTCTAGGTTTTCTATGAGTTCTAATGGATCCTTTTCTCAAAGATTATTTTCACATGGATCATGATGGTTGAATTATATGAATCCTGACATATGTTAAATATTGATTCCATGTATTGTGATTTTTGATCAACATTATGTGGGTATGATTTATTATACATTATTCCTACGAACATTGATTATATAATTGGACCTTATTCTCATTTTATAATCACTGATGAGATTCAATTTTTAATGCCAATGTTTACTCTTTCTTGTTATTTGAACTCACACTTCTTATATTTTAAATTTCCTAAGGTTATTAATAATTATGTTAAATAAATTATTTATTTAATAGTTTTATCTATGAATAATGTTATAGGATATGTTGAATACTTTCTCTAAAATAATAAAATCTAGGTATAGTATGAAAAAATATCACTTAAAGACGTGGGTATTGTTATGTAAGGGTTTTTCTTAATTCTCTAAAAAATTATACATATAATGTATTTGGGTATGTAATTGGTTTACTATTTTTTATGTATTTTATTATGGATTGTTGAAATTAGGTCACATTTCTTAGTGTAAAATCCATAAATGTATTAAGTATGTTTTATTCACTATATTCCAAGAGTTCATGTTTTGGGAAGTTATATAACCAAAGTCTAAATCATAATGATTACCAAGATAATAAGGAATTAAATCATTTAGAAATAGAAAATTGAAAAAAGAAATATTTCTTGATCATGGAGATCCAATATATAAAATTCATGGGAGGTTACTGGGAGAAGAAAAATAAAAATGAACCAGTTATGTAATGACATGGGAAAAAAGTAAATGATATTTTTAAAGAAAGAAAGACCATATGGTTTTACAAAAAAATAGTATTTAACTAAGAGGTTTATTTATAATATAATGAGTGTTTTTATAATCTATTAATTTTAAAAAAACAATGGTGTTGAAGCTCGATGTTAGATACGAAATGGGAATGTTTCCATAAATTTGGTTTACTTATATGTGAATAAATTTGTGGTATATAATTACATGTATAACCTAATAAATGAAAAGTATATTTAAATTGATATATATGTAATTTAACCATTTAAAAAAATGGAATAGTTACATGAGAATAACATTTTATAAAACAGAGTAAATTATAGGGAATGTGTGACAAGAAAGTCATGAAGGAGTTCTGGAATATCAGTTACTATGTTTTAAAACACCTTTGTTGAATATATCACATCATAAACAAGATAATAAAATATTATTTTGAAAATATAATAGGTTAAATATAAATATATAATTATATAACACTTAATTAGGTTTCCAGTTTAAAATTATTATTGGCGGGAAGGAATATTATGGAAAAATAGGGTTGACCATAATTTTAATGGTTGGGAATTATTCTTAAAATACATTAATTTTAAAAAAGTATTAGAACTCAATAATAAATAATTTTTGATTAAAATTGGTATCAAAACATAGAAATAAGGTATACCATATGAAATGAAATATGAAACTTGAGGAAAAATATTATTACTCATGATGTTAGATTATGTTGTCAAATACCACGATATTTAATGGAAGACATCAATCGTAGACCACAAAAAGTAAGAGAATCTATAAAAGGGATGTTTTGAAGTTCATATATAAATTAAGATATTATAAATGATGGGGATAGTATATACACCATAAAAATGAATATTGGTTCATAATATAAAATCATTCCTTAATAAAGGGTGATTGGAATGGAACACTTACCTCATGTCTGTAATCGCTTTACACTTGAACTAAACTTCCTAGAAAATTAAATTATTTTAATTATATATATACCCAATAATTTTATTCATTTATATTTAATATTATATGTACCTTTAAAATATTATTTTATTTATTTTTTATATATTTTTCTTGTCTGTGATGGTTGTTTGTGGTTATTAGGTTAATTTTCTTATAACACCATATGTGTGTTGATCATGGTCTAAATGGTCGTAATATTGTTTCTTGATACCTATAATAATAATATTTTGATGGGAATAATTCTTATATATTAAATATATTATAAATCCAACATTTATGGGTGGTGATGAAAAATTAAACTCATAGCTCATAGAGGCGATAGTTTGCATATACGAATGATTAATGTTATCATTTCTCATCGAATGATAGGGAAATAAATTAAAATATAATATTTAATTTCATAATTTTATTTATATTATATATATAATATGAATTCAACCATTTCATAATTTTGATCATCCATGAATGATGATGTTTAAAAACCAAATAAATGTCATTATAGAGGTGGCAGTCTGCACAACGCACCAATTGAGTTATTATTTTTCATAGTGGATGAAGACAAATAAATATTGGTTATAAAATTAATATAGAAATTTCGTATTAAAATAATTATACTTATTTCATTATATTTCAATGAATATAATATATTTGGAAGATAAATATTAAGGATAAAAAGTTAAAAATATGGTAATACTTACATTTGAAACTTGATCTTCTCATACAGATTTATTTGAAAGTGAAGACTATAAGATAAATTATATAAAATAGAGTATTAAGTATTATAAAATTAATACTAGGATTGGTATTTTGGAAATATTTTCAAATTAAATTTTGACGGTAAGTCTAACCATAGAGGGGTATATGTGATCCCCTTTTATAGGTGAGGAAACAAGAACTTTGGGGAATACCCTTTTCCCATAAATGATATCATTAAACTATTTCATTGTAAAATACTTTCAAATTTATTAATACTTTATTTAATTGTAATACTAGTTTTATAATAACACTAAAAAACTTTACATATATGTTTTAAATATGTTTCAAGTCTTTTAACATAGGTTTTTTCATTTTTTATATTTTGATCTTTTACTTTGGTAATTAGTTATTAACTAAGTGATTTATATATTATATTAAAAATTCTATGGTAACCCCTATCATTAATTTTTTATGTCTATAAACCAAATTTAATATCCATTTAATATTATTTAATTAATAAATATGATAAATCAACATTTAAATTGAAATATAAAATATCAAAAAAACTGTTTTTGTAGAAAACATCTTTTTAACAATTATGTGTTCATTAAATTTATTTAGTATTTCCTTTTAATTGAATAATTTTAAATATAGTTATATATAAATTTAAACATGAAATTTTATTCATAATTTAAATTACATCACTTTTATTTATTTAACCGAAAATTACATGATATTAATAAAACCCTTCTTTAAAAAGTTGTTTCAACATTACCGTGATAATTAACACTAAAATTAATAATATTTTCCTTATGACTAAAAACATAGTTGAACTTTTTATATAATTTTTTCTTTTATAACCAATTTAAGAAATAAATATTTTTATATTTAATTTCATAAAGTTATAAAGTCTAATTTTTTATTATAAACATTTAAATTTTTTTTAATTTGAAATATTACTGGTGTTTCGAAAAATTTATACATTTGTTTTATATATTCAACATAGTAGTTTTTTATAATTTTTTATATTAATTATAAAATATATTTTTTATATCAAAATATATTCTTAAATGTTTTGGGGATTCTTGTATTACTAAAGTTTTATTTCTTTAAATTAATTTGTTTTATTATTCATCTACAAATAAATAATAATATAATAATATAAAAAAATCATATTAGAATAAAACTATTATAATGATTTTGAAAAAAAACTATATTTTATAAGAAAAAAATTTAAATAATATATATTTAGGGTTTTTTTAAAAAAGTTATAAATTATAAATAAACCCTCTTTTATTAGGAAATGATGTTTTAAAACATTATGTTTTCTAAATATTATTTGATATAAATTTATAATTTATTTATTGTTAATATAATAGTTAATACATAATAATATATTAAACTTTCAATTTAATTTATTTTGAAAAAATGTATGATTACATAATAAAAATTTATTTCAAATTAATTATTATTTTTACACCAAATACTATTTAACAAATACCATTAATTAATTATTTAGTACCTAGAATTTAATTTGTAATACTATATTGATATTGATATATTTATTTAAATTTTATATAAAATATATATTATATTTTAATAGTAATAATATTTATTTGTAATACGTGTATATATATAATATTTTAATATAATATTTTTATTTCATTATGAGCTAAATTATTTTAAATTTACCACTTAATAATAACAAACATCAGTATACCAATATTATTTAAGACCAATTAACATAATTTAGTTGGATATATTTATAGTTGTCATAATTTCAAAGACCATACTTACAACCGCCATATTTCATTCCAATATAAAGATGTACTAAATCATTCATTCATTCTACTCTCACTTCGCATGACACGGTTCTTCTTTTAATTATATTTAATTTGTTCTCATTTCATTGTGATATTACTAATTATTGGTTTTGTTTAGATAATAGTTATCCTCAACATTTAAGATGATCCATGATATTTCTAAATCATGATTTTTTTATTCTTTCCCAAATATTGTCCCCTATTGATTTATCATTTTTTTATAGATGCACATCATCAATGTTCAGTAATAATCTATGGTGTGTTCTACTTATTTTTATTTTATTTTGTTATAATGTCCCACATATGATTGAATAAATTGTATTTACTTTCGTTTATATTTTTTGGGAACATTTTATAATCATGATTCAATCCTTTTCAATGAATAAAGAAATGTTCTTCAAAATTATAAACCTAAATAATGATAATAATAATAATAATGAATCGTAACACCTAGTGAGTTACATTCTCCCGCTAAATATGTTTCACCCTCAAAATATAAATTAATACTTACATTAAAAGTTAGCTCATTGATTATATAAGGTGACTTAAGATTTAGTTTATATATTGATATGAACCTTAAAAACATAGGAAACAAATATTTTTTCATAAAATATGATTATCCCTAATATTTATTTTTCTCCAACTTTTTGAGAGAATAGTCTATAATTATTTTTTATTGAGAGCTGCGTTGTATAATTTACTTATATAGGTTTATCATAATCATCCTTTAATAGACTATAACAGTTTGATGTAAAACGAGATCTCCCTATTCCCAATAATTGTTTTCTCTAACTGAAGAGAACCAATCCATTTCCAAAATTATATAAAATTTATCAAGGAATAAAAATGGGATTTGCAGAAGGTTATTTCCCATAAAAATAATCTTTGGATACAATCACTATAAGTGTTTGTTAGTAATTCATCATATAAAAATTGAGTTCATGAATTTATGTTCTTATAAAAATATTCAATGTAAAAATGGTTTGTTTAAACATGATAAAAATACAATACTCATTGGTTTTGAGAGGTTTATTAGTGTTCCTCACCCCCAAAAAATTCAAAAATCACTTCATTAGTTTCAATTGCATAAGATTTATCACGTTCTCTTATCCCTAGATGTTCATTATTCCTATAATTCATGTTAGCCTGTAGATTATAGAAATGACTTGAATAATTAACATGTTTTACAAATTTCTGGAATTAGACTATTAGTGGTACTTTTTGTGTATTTCTTCCACTCCCATCATTCCAACCAACCTCATTTTATTCCTTAAGATGTTTTATTCTCGATGAACCCCTTATCCACTGTTAAATAATTTTCCAATCCATTTGAGTTGGGGCTTATTCCCAAATTTTTTAGATGATGTAAATTGAGTCTTATATCCTTTAAGAACTTAATTACCTTAATTTTCATACGCCTTTATCTTTATCTTCCTTGGTGAAATTAGATTTTCAACTATGGTGACATCATTTAGGTAATAATTGCATCATCCTTTACACCAAAGGTTTACTTTGTTCTTTCTTGTTCCAACTATAACTAAAACCAAAAGACTTATCTTTAGTGATAAACATTTAACATCTCAAAGGGGTATCATAATCAATAAAATAAAAGGGTTTAAACCTTAATATGTTTCACCCTTTTCCATCACCATTTTATCCATTAATTATTTTAGTTAAACCTATATCAATTTTGGAATATTTTATGTCACTTTATGTTGGGTTTTCTTATAAATACCAACTGAGTCCCCTAATGTAACTAAAAAACAAGTCATTAATATGATAAGCCAATTATATCTCATGGTAGTGTCTATCATGGAATCTACCTTATAACCACTCATCATGTATCCAATGGATGATTCATTCAATACTCAACCAACCCTTTTAGGGTGATTATTCCTAGGTAGATCTATGCCACAACATTGTCCACTTGATACTTTTCAAATAGGGTTCTATTGCTTGAAAAAAAATCTAATGTACAAAAATATTAGCATTTATTTATTTACTTATTCTTATCCCTTATAATTCATTGTATGTTTTTCACTAATGTTCTCTAGTACTAATCTCTAGAAATAATTATTCCTTGCTTAGATACCAGCTATAACAACCCAAAACTTAAACATACTTTATTTCATGAATTATAACATAATTTACCAAAAATAAATTCCAAGAATCTAGATGTATAGTTTATTTTTAATATTATAAATAAAAGGCATATTATTAAACATAATATCATTATCATTATTTAAAATTCTACACAGTTCTCCAAACTCGAAAATATCTTCTAAATCTACAGAGGATATCATGGGGAAAATACGTAAGTAAAATGGTGAGATAGAAATCCTTATAAGGGAATAAATTTTTTAATAAATCTTGACATATGATTATAAATGCATAAGGATATATTATAATGAGTATTATCATAAGATTAAAAACATGGACTAATATAATGATATCATAAGATCATGGAATCAGAAACATTTTTCAACAACATAAAACATGATATCATATACATAAGTCATGGGTCACTACCAAGACCAACATCATAATTATAAAAATGTCTCATGGAAGATTACATTCAGTGAAACAAATAATACCTAATATCTGATGAGATTTAAATATTTACCCAAATCATTGGGGAGTTGTATAATTTTTGGCCCAGCTGTCACATAAATAAAAATCATAAATATTTATTCCACATGTGTAAAATAAACATTAAAAAATCTTATGAATGATCAAACCCATGATAAATAAGTGATTTCATAATTAATATTTAATTCATAACTTGTATCACCCTTATTTTTTAAAATATGACTATGTTTGATAGCATACATGATGCACAACATCCAACTTTAACAACAGTGAAATATTATTATTTAAATAATGTTGATACAAACTAATCTTTTAATTGGTGGGTATGAATTATAGAAATGTTATTATAATATATTTTTATAAAGTTCCTACTCAATTAAAATTTATTTATAAATATATAATTAATAATTTCATGATTTTTAGTAACGTCATTTAATGCTTCAAAAATACATTTTCATAAAAAATGATTTTTATTTCCTTTTGTAAGAAAATATTATAAGTAATTTATTCCAATTATATTAATTATTTTTGAATAAAATTATACCATTATTGGATTAATCATATGAATATTATTTTAGGATGAAATTTTGGGATTTTTCTGAAAATATTGATTTTCTGTGAATAGTGTAAAATAACATTATTTGTTAAAATGGCATTTATTTTCATTGAAAAACATAATATTAGTTTAATTTTATCTTATATTAACATAAGAATATTTCAATTCTAAATTATAAAATTAATTATATATAATTCATTATTACTCCATATTTTTGAATAATTTTATTTTTGATCTTCAAACGCATATTTCTAAAAAATAGTTTTCATCACATCTCAATTTTTTTTAATTAGTTTTATAACCTTATAAAAAGTTAATTTTTTTAAAAAGAAATTAAATATTTGGGATTATTACATTAAAATATGGAAAAATTTCAATTTTTTTATTTATAAATAGTAATCGTAATAAATATTTGTCACCCTAGTAAGGGTAAAACGAGTAAAATATGGTTAACACTATGAGAAAAGACTTTAAAGTAACCCAAACATTTTCCATTATTCTATTTTATGAGTTTATTTTGACTATACTTATCCAAAATAGAAAAATTTGGAATCTTTTTTCCATTTTTCTTTGATAATGACTTATTTATGTTTTATGTAAAGAAAATAAAAATGGCACACTTTTTTATTTTAAAAAATATAATTTTTTATCCTGTGAAAAAAAAGGTGTTATGTTTATTTATGAATGATTGTTTTTAATTTTAATAAAAAAATTATGATCGTGTTATTTTTAAATTTTTAATTATGGTATAATTAAATTAAATACTTACGCAATGCTGGCACAATGTTTGTATAAATAGTAGAAAATTTACTAAATATTTTTAAAACACATGAAATAAATATTTTTTTATGAATTATGATGTGAAATTAATTTTATGGGTAATTATAATATATAATTGATGTTTCATTGGTCGATATTAAAAATAAATTTCTTTCATCCTAACATTAAAGTCAAAATAAATTAATAGTTCAAAAATGTTATTGATGATGTATTATGTTAAATAAATTTTGTTAAAATATTGTAAAATAATAAATTATTTAAATATGTAAATGGGTATGGAATTTATTTTGAAATTTCATTGTTAGACCATTTTGGTGAAACTTTTTACCTTAGAATTAAATTTATAACCAATAACAATTAGAAAATGTGTTACTGAAGTCAAGGATAAAAAAGGTTAATGAGGGTTACACTAATGTAATAAGAGATATAATTACTAAAATACTTGTCTAAATTATATTGGATGCATTCATTTTGACACATATAACTTTATTCACTAAATTTAATAGTCTATGGAACACTTTTACAATAAAATAACTCAATAATATCAGAATCATTATAAAAATACCAAGTGCATCCTTTTAGTCACCTATAATATGACACCCCTTCTTCTCATCTCAATAAATCAAGATCCAATTTTATCAACCAATACATTAAAAAATAAATTCCTAAAATACCTTCCCATATGCTATAGGTATTATTTTTGGTATAACACCAACCTTATAATGCTTACGGTGTAAAATAAAGTATTTTTTCCAATGAAGAGATATAGATTTTAACCAAATGTTTTAGATTTATTTATTATTCTACCTCATTCAAAAATAATATAAACATTATGATATAATAACATAATTATATAAAATATATCGATATGTTATTATGTTATTTTATTAACCTTAATACATCTCTTTACTCGTATAATGGGAAACGAAATCAACATTCATGTGTACGATGGACTGCGACCTTCTGAATCTATGTAATTATATTTACCTTAACACCTACCATTGATTGTAATAATTATGGATTTAATGTATATATATGATATTAATGGAATAATTAAAATTATTTAAATATAATATATCTTCTATTTTCATAAATTTTCTTCTAATAAAAAATAATAATGTCATTCGTGTGTTTGTGTAGATTACCACCTCGATGAAGAAATGTGAATCTGTTCTCATAACTATCTCATATGGATGGTATATATATGTTTATAAAAGAAATAATTTTATATTTATTATATAATCATCATTATAAAAAATATAAAATGATACTTACATTCATTCCCTCGGGTTTTCTGAAAAATGGAAATGTTACTCATGTGAACATACATACAACCATCTCTATGTTGAATCATAATTATTTTTTCCTAACAGACTAGTTGGATATAAAATTATAATTACTGTATAATAATTTTAATTGTTTTGTGATCATTATTTTGTATATGATGAGAAAATGTTCCAATTAACTAGGGTCATTCTAGCAATGGTATTGTGGTCTTATAAACATAACATCTTTAAAACAAATAATGAGAAATTAATGGATTAAGAAATTGATTTTGACGTTACGGTAAGTGAAATAAAGTGAATAGTAATGTTAAAAAAAATATTATTAATCATGTAAATAATTAAAAGAATTTTATTATTTAGTAATATAAATAACGTACAAGTCAATTCATGGATCTATCAAAAGTTTTTCATAACTCGAATTATTTTTTATTGTGTTTTATGTTTTCTTAACTGGTTATTTATGCCATAATTTCGTGTGAAATTATCTTCGTATTATTTTTTTTATTTAAAATTTTTCTATTTACAGTTGTTACACATAATTTCTCCATTGATTAATTCAAAATTCAATTATATGGTCTTTTCAAAATATATTAATCTCAAATTTTTCATCTCTGGGAAATATTTTTTTATTATGAACCTGTCTTGTTTTTTGAGGATTTAATACATCCCCTTGAAATTTTATATCATGGATATAATTATATTAATGGTATTTAAATGTTCGTTTGTATTCATTTCATTCATGGGATTAGGAATCAATAGTGACCAAAATGGTACGAATTTTTATGAAACAATATTGTCTGATTTTCAGATTGTGTATGCTAAAAGTTAATTTGGGAGGTATAAAATGAACATATTTTCTTGAAACACATCACCTTTATAATATTATTTTTATGAATTTAGTTTACATGTTTAATTTATATTCATTCCCTTAATTATTAAAGAAACATTAAGAATGTTTTGATATCGGTTTTGTATCTTCTTTTAGATCAGAAATCTATCTATTCCATATATATGATTTCTAAAATGTTTTAGATAATTTTATTATTTCAAATTACATTTTTTTATAATGTTATTTTCAAGTATATTCGACTTTATTTATAATGATCTCAAAAAATAATCTTTTTAAAAAATTATTTGACATATTTTGACATTATCTACTAAAGTGTGAAAGGAATGTTTTATTTTATCATATATGGAATTAAATTTATTTTGAGCCACCATGAATATTTTTTATTTTAATATTACATTGAATTTTTCAATGTTTATTTTTAAATAAATTGTTTTTCCTAATATTATGTTTTTTTTTATTTTTTAAAAAATCAAAGTGGAAAGGATATTTTCCTCAATGATAACAAAACATTATGTTACTTATAATCCATTTGTGATATCTAATAATTATACCATCATTATTCTTTTATTGGATGTATTATGATTTTTTAAAATATATTTTTATGGAATTTGTTTTTTTTATGTAAATCATGCTATGCTAGTTTTGATGAATTTCAAGAATCCATGTGTTTTGTTCTATAATATGTTACATTAAAATTAATGATGTAATCAAGATTGGGGAGTGATCCCAAATACTTATGGGAATTTTTACGATATATGATGGGTCGGACCATTACATCCATCTAATGCATTGGGTAAATAGATTGAGTTCAAAGGTTATAGGTTTATTCAAATTTATTTTTTAAATTTACCAGGTATGTTATTTCATTTATAAGAGTGATTGTAATAGTGATATTATAAAAAATTTCCATGATACCAACATTATTTCTGTTTGGTTTATGAATTTTAATATATCATTTGTTCAAGTATTTTTTTCACATGCCTCATGTTTTTTGACTTATATGACTCTAATTGTTGGTTATAGATTTATTCAATTTCTCTTGAATTATGACTCACATTTGATGGGTATGAGTTAACTTATTTTATGCTTATGTAATTTTATTATATCATTTTACCCTTATTATCATTTTATTTTTACTAGTGAAATCCATTTATTAGTTATTATGTTTACCCTTACAGGGAATTTGAGCTCACCATTATTATGTTTCTTACTTAATTTAGTTCTGAAAACTGATTTTAAATTAATTATGTCTAGAAAGGTTTTATATTTGAAAAAATTTATAGGATATATAGAATGCTTTTTTAAAATATGAAAATATTGCTATATTGGGAAAAATTCTTACTTAATGACCTATGTGTTAGTATATATGTGTTTTCACTAATTATCTAAAACTATTAAGATAAAAGGTACTTGGGTATATAAGTGATATAATATTTCTATTTTATTTTGTTTGTTTTATATGGTTTAAATTAGGTTAAATTTATTTATATCAAAGCTATGAATGTAATGATTTTGTTCTATTCACTAAATTTCAGAAGTGGGGGTTTCAGGCTATTATAGTTGGTATTAGAGAAAGGATGAGAAAACATTGGAGATTATGATGTTTTGATGAAAGTATGACTTTAGAATTATGGAAACCATCATGTATTAAATATTTAAGGTTGATCATAAGTTCAAAGGCATTCATAACACTTTTAGGCTTTAGGTTAGGGGAGTTCAAGATGATTAAGAGTATTTTTGGAGGCATTTATGGTAATACTACCTGTGGGTTTATTTTTTGTACAAGTAAAAGGTTATTTAAGAAATAATGATTGTATATTATATGGATAAAAGAATAAATTTTTCATAAAATTTTGGGCCAAGATTATCTTTTATGATGAGTTAATTAGGAATAATTGGTTGAAAAGGGTTATTACATGTTCTAAACATACGATTTATTGCATATATAACCATGTGATTAAAATTTAATTTGGTAAATAGGTGACTTATTTTATTTTTGAACAAGTTCACTATTTTGGGAAAATTATATGATAAAATTAATATAAAATATTTTATATGATATGTGTTTTTATTTGAGGAGTATTGGTTGAATTATATTTTGGAATTATATAGGATTTAATTTTTCTTTATGGTGATTTATATTATTTATCAGAAATATTATAATATTTTTTATATTATACTACGATGACATATACATTATTTAGGTATAGTAATTATTGAGTAACTAATGTTGTTTGAAGATAAATGTTAAATTGATATTGGAATAATATTTGATCAAATTCTGTTAATTTTTTTAGGTTTCAAAATTGTTCTAGAATATTTTGAATAATTTATAGGATATTTATTTATGAAATTATTTTAGTTGAACTATGGGTGTTATTTTTTTGGATTTTTAAATTAATGTTTTATTTATTCATATGAATGTTTATTCATATTAGATATTATCTTTTCTTATGATAAACATTTTGTGTTAAAGCCTAAATATGGTATGAAGAACTTATTATCCTTTTTTAGAGATTTCGATCCATGAAATTTTCATTTTAGTTCTTCACGTATGAAAAATAAATCTTGAATATTATTTTCTTGAAATAATATATTTTATTAATGTGGAAATTAATGGAATTAACACTAAAAAATGAAATTGTTCTTATGGAATAAAAAGAAATTAGGTCACTAAATTTTATTGTGTTATCTATCTAGATAATAAAATAATCTCTCAACTCTATGAAACAAGCCTTGAAATAATTTTTTTCCTTTTATAATAATTCACAATCAATTAATGGTATCTTCTCTTTTAAAAAAAATAATAATTTTATCTCTTAAATGTATCTTCTTTATAAGTCCATATTTTCACATCTCACTAATGTTAACCTTATATTAATCCTTTTTATGTTTTATTTAATATGAACATTTTATTTTCATTTACCTTTTTTCAAAAGGATTTTAATTATCCATTTTTATGATATGGTTTTAAAAAAAAGTATTTAGGAATATTAAAATGTTTCTTCCTTTCATGTTTATTTATTTTATCTTCCTCTCCCTAGAATTTATTTTTTTAATATTTTAAACCCAAATTATCTTTAATGAGAAAAAATTTCCAGGTTGAAATTTATTTAATGTTCTATAATTTTACACCCAAGTATTTTAAAATTATACTATGTTTGATGGTGTACAAGATAAAAAACATTGAGCTTTAATGACTATGAAATAATAATATTTAAATATGAGCAGTATAACCTAGATATTGAATTGGTAGTTACGAATAGGAGTAACCAAAATATAAAAAAAATTATAAATAACTTACTCAATTCAATTTTCCTGATTATTTAATAATAAAAAAGTAATCAATTTTCTATAAAGTCATTTTATGTTTCAAAAATACATTTTCTTCAAAAATTATTTTTATTAATTTTTTAATAAAATATTATAATAAATTAATGAAAATTAAGAAATTATATTTGGTAAAATGGATATAATTTTTAAAATAATCATATTAAAAATATATTAGGGTTAAATTTTTTTATTTTTGGAAAATATTTATTTTCCAATGTATAGTGACAAATAACGGTTTTTTTAAGACTATCATTTATTTTCATTGAAAAATATAATTATGATTTTACTTGATCCTAAACTAACAAAAGAATCTTTTAGTTATCTATAATATAAATATTTATTTAGGAATAAAGTTTTATACAATATTTTAGTATACGTTTATTTTTTTACTTAAAAATGCATATTTTAAAACAAACTATTTCACTTTGAGTTTTTCATTTTAATATTAAATGGATTTCTTCCAATTTTAGAAACTGATTCATTAGAATTTTATTCATATTTTGAATTAGTATTTTCAAATTTGGAAAGTAGTTCTCTTTTATTTTTAATCATTATGAATATTAACTATAGTAAATATTTTTCACCTTGATAATTGTAAAACAAGTGAAACAAGGTTAAAACTATTAGTAAATACATAAAATTACCATAAAACTCTATTATTTATTAGATGAGTGGGTTTTGACCTAAGTAATCCAATATTCTAATTTATTATCATTTTATTCCATTTTTCTTTGATAATGACTCATATATTATTTTATGTAATGAAAAATAAAAAATGGTACCTAATTTTTCTTAACACTAATATTTTATCTTAGGGTAAAAAGAGGTTATGGTAATTTATAAATGATTATATATAAAATTAATATTTTTTTATGATATAAATTTAGTTTTAATTTTCAATGATGGTATATTTACCTTAACATCGTTCACAATGCCAGCACATTGCTTGTTCAAGCAGTAGAAATATTTTATATATAATTTTAAAGACCTAAAAATAATTTTTTTTGGATAAATTGTGTTGTGAAATGGATTATATAGGTAATTATAATGTATAATTTCTTGTAAAAAGTTATATATTAGAAATTAATTATTTTCTTCCTAACATTAAATTCAAATTAAATGAATAACATCAAAATTGATATTAATTAAATTTTATGTTATATAATATTTAATTAAATTATTTTTAAATCATAAAAATATTAAAATTGGACAATAGGTGTTGGATATGGTCTATAATTTCATAAAATGGAAATTTTATACCAATTATTACCTTATAATAAAATTCATAACCCTTAATGGTTGAAAAATGTGTTACCACAGTTTAGGATAAAGGGTATTAATTGTGGTTAAAATAAAGATATGACATTAAAAATTACCTAAAATATTTAATAAATAATATTAGATGGTAATATTTATACCCTTATAACCTTAGTATTTAAATTTAATTTTTAATGGGACACCTTACAATGAAACCGACTTCCTCATATTTAAATCTTCCCAAAAATTCCATGTGCGACCTCTCACTCACCTATAAAAAAACCCCTCTCCTCTCTTCTCCACACATTTAGAGACATATATATTGAATAAATATATTAAAAAATACCTTCCTAATATCTTTATTAATTCCCTACAGTTATTCCTTTGGGAACAATACTTTTCTTAGAGTGATTAAATGTCAAGTAAAGAAGGTTGTTGAAAGAATAGGTATATCATTCAAATGAATGTTTTAGTCTAATTTTTTACTCTACCCCATATAAAACAATTAATAATTTTTAAATATAATAACATAAATATGGTACATATACTAAGATGTTATTATGTTAACTTATTACTCTTAATCCATCTCCTTCTTCATCTAATGTGATATAAAACCATCATCTGTGTGTATAGTGGACTACCAACTCATGATGTGACGTAATTAATTATCCATAATAGTGTTTAATATATGTTTATAATGATGGATTAAATTTATATATATTAAATTAATTAAATTAATAATATTATTTAAATATAATATATCATCTATTTTATTACCTTTCCATCCTTTGAAAAATGATAATATCGCCTGTGCCTATGTATGGATTACCACTCACACAAAGTAATGTGACTCATTATTCATCATCGTATCACATTTATTGTATATATAATTATATTAAAAATATATTGTATTTATAATATAATAATAATTATTTAAATATAATATAATACTTATATTATTTACCTCGTTATCATTTAAAAATGGAAACATTACTCGGTATATGTACAAACTACCGTCTCCATGTTGTAAAGTAATTCATTTTTCATAACCACCATAAATAGTTTTTTTTTAATTTTAATTAATGTATAAAAATGATAATTATTTCATTATTATTATTCTAGAGATGATATAATAATGATCCCTTTAGCCACAGTCATCCTAACTAATCTTTATTAAACTTATGAAATGAGCATCCTCAAATTTTTTAATTGGAAGTAATTGATTAAATAATTAATTATGATAATGAGTAATGTGAAATAAAATGAACAAATAGACTTTTAGAAGGTTATTAATCAAGCTAATAATTAACAAAATATTATTATTCAATAATATAAAAGGCGTATGTGTCAATTCATAGTGTGAGGTAATGGGTTTCTGAACTAAATTTTTTTATTAGGTTATATTTGATGTTATTTTATTATATAATTCCAAGATTATCTATGAAATAAATTTTTTTCATTTTATTTTATTTATACTTTTTTTTTGGATTTAAATTTATTACACATAATTTAACCATTTATTAATTCTCAATTCAATGATATGATCTCTATAAGGGTTCTTTATCTCAGATTATTATAATTGAGACATAGGTTTATGTTATAAAACTATGTTATTTTATGAGGTGTGTATACATCCCCTTAATATGTTATTTCATGAATATCCTTATATTCATGGTAGTAAAAGTGTATAGACCCTTTTTTTCCTTTTATGACTATAGAATATTCTTACTTGTATTTCCAGATCTAGGCACTGAGACGGTGTACAATTCTGAGGCCTGGTGTTCCCAGAATAAAATATAGAAAACTAATAAGTCTATTTTCACTATGCTCATTTAGGAAATGATATATCACTTAAATGTTAGCTTGGATAAAAAATATAAGGCCACATTTTTGTTTGGAATGTTTCGTTTACCCTAGGCGGGGTATTAACTTTGTCGGTATGGGATTTATGTGAGAAAAGACACTCAGGGGAAAAATCATATATAAAATAATTATATTTATTTATTTTAAATCGAATTTTGAATCAAATAACTTTTTGATGGGGACTCCTATTGGAAATATGATACCTTTATTGAGTTTGGAATGGATAATTTTTCCTCGTTCTGACATAAAATGAGGGGCTGCAGGAATTTTGGATTCTGCAATGAGCGGAAATTCTATAAATATAAGTTTGAGAATAAGAATTAGGGTTGTACCCTAATTCTCTCTCTATCTATCAACAAAGCCTCTCTCCCCTCTCTTTAATTTGTTCTTTGACAAATCATGAATGGATCATTTAGGGATAAAAGATGGAATGAGGTGAAAGGGTTGGCGAAGTGGAGTAGATCAAATTTAGGTAGGATTTCTTTTACATTTATATTATGATTCAAGTTTTTTTTTTAAAATCCTTCATTGTCCCATGTAATTTGTAATATAACCATTTATAGCCTCACTAACATGACCGTCAATCCTCACTGAAAATCCCTCTTTCATGTTATTCACATGTTCTTCAGGTTTATCAATGTTTAATATTGAGCACATCAAAACTCCAATGGATTATTGAGATAATCCCATGGATGTGAAGATATTAGACAGAGATTCCCATAACTAGGTCCAAAATCATTATTGGACCCCCTAGTGTGGTCGCTATTGACCGCAGAAGGGGCCACCAAGGTAGAACCTCCAGTAGAAGGATGTAGATTAGGATGGTGCGGCGAGAGGGGTCGGTTAGGGGTCAGTGGACAAAATTCATGAGGGTAGAGCAGGAAAATTCTGGGAGCCGGTCAGCGAGGTAGTTGGGTGTGCGCAAGATGTGGAACCGGAGGAGCAGGTAGCTGGGAGTGTGGCATGGTGGAGTGGGGATGGATGACAGCTGGAGACGAAGTCCAGGTGTCGGAGCAAGCCAGCGAGACAACCAGAGTGGTGAAGCTGCAACATTGTCAGGTGGGTGGACCAAGGTGCCAGTAGGGTACCACATTTTTGGGGTGTTTGTCTGTATTTGACACGAGACGGATATGGGATCTATGAGGATCCAAGGCGCCATCTAGAGAGGATCCAAGGGGGGAGCAGAACGATCTTCCAGCAAGCCAGAGAAGTTGGGTCGGGCTGTGGGCTAGGACAGTGGGCTAGAAATTCATGTTGCACTAGCAGGGGTGGGTCGGCCCATACGGAGCCATCTAGCTATAGTGGGCCGAACTTGTTCAATCTAGGCCATATGTCTTTTAAACATTGTATCTCTTACACAAGTCATTCGTTTGAAGTTTTGTCTATGGCCATGCATCCCTCTCATCAAGAAGAATGTTTTTAGACCTGTTTGGGACTTTTACGTCTTGGTTTTGTTGCTCAGTGGCACAAATCTCTTCAGTTAAATAATAATAAAATATTTATTACTATTCAGGGATCTTATAATGGACATATATTCTAAACGGGATGTCTATTTTATGTACCGTACGAGTATCTATGACTATAGAGATTAGTAAAACATTTCAAGACTAATTTTCGGATTTTAAACTGATGTAGATATGCAGACCTCGTAAGGTCCAATTCACATGTGTTGCGGTGAAATTTAGCTTTTTCATTGGTTATCAGTTTTGGATGAATGAGTAGTTTATTCCATTTTTCTTTCAGTATGATCACAGTGGAATGGTACATATAATTTATTTTAAGATCGATACATGGGCCTCATGGGACTTCATTTGAGCACGATGTGATGACTTGAGACTTTTCCATCAGATGTTCATTTAGGGGGAATACATAGTCGATTGTTCTACTTTTTTTGCAATAATCTCATCTTTTTACCTTTTTGGATGTGTGGAGACTTTTTTGTGATTTTATAAATGTGTAAACATGAGAGGAATATCTGTGGAAGATCCTTTTGACGTGTCTGAAGAGAACCCACATCTTGGGTTAACCTCAACTCTTATGGGAGTGGAGAAGATGCATGAAGAGATACAGCCAAATTTTTTGGGACTATTTTAGGAGGCGTATTATGTAAATTACGTTATCACTCTCCTTTTCAATGATGAGCGTCATTCCCTCATCAGCCTTCAGACAAGATGGGCCATGTACTCTGGGTGTACCTTGTTATGACTAGGGATACTTTTTTATGATTTATTACCCATGAATGGTTAGGTACATGTCTATGGGACGATGTGGTTCCACACACCATATGGGACCCACACGTATCATGTACCACTTTATAAATTATTTTTTCCCTAATAACTACTCTTAGACTCGAATTTTTGTATATGGGTAGCCAATCCTGAGTGTTTTTTAATGTAGAACGTGATGGTTCCCTCCGTAGTGGCTTAAGAGTTGAGATGCAAGATGTTACATGTGTGACACCTATATGGGGTGGCACCCGATTACTATGACAATGTTCTTACCGAGAGGATCCATCCATCAAGGATGGCCAGTGTTCCTCGGTTCATTCCTAAGAGGTAATATCCAGTAGGGATGGCCAGAGTTCCTCGATGTGGTTCCACACAACAAGTGGGACCCAAACGCATCATGTACCACTTTATCAATTATTTTTCCCTCTTAACTACTCTTAAACTTGAATTTTTGTATGTGGGTAGCCTATCCTGAGTGTTTTTTAATGTAGAACATGATGGTTCCCTCCGTAGTGCCTTAAGAGTTGAGATGCAAGATGTTACATGTGTGACACCTATATGGGGTGGCATCTGATGACTGTGACGATGTTCTGACCGAGAGGATCCATCCATCAAGGATGGCCAGTGTTCCTGGGATCATTCTTAAGAGGTTATATCCAGCAGGGATGTCCAGAGATCCTCGATGTTTTTCCAAGAGGTACCATCCAACAGTGATGGCCAGAGTAGTTCCAGGTTTACATTTAGATGGGCTAGAAAGAGGTCCTTGATGATTTTTATGGGTTTACCTCTAGCTGGGCTGGGAAGTGGTCATCAATGTCAGTTATGGGATTCCCTCTAGCTGGTATGGGTAGTGGGTCTTGTCGATGAATCTTGTTAGGTAGTACCCTCTAGCTAGGTTGGGTAGTGGGTCCTCATCGACTATCAAAGTGGAACCCCCTGATGCATCAATGTGTTGGTAGTCTCTATGAATTCTATTAGTGTGGAATCCCCCTAATGCATTAGTGAATGGGTAGCCTCTTTTAATACTTTGAGTGGAATCCCCCTAACGTACTGGGCGTGGGAATCTTGTACTTCATATTTACATCCCAATTGTGCAGCACAGTTATGAGATGTAGATGACGTACCATTGGACTCTCAAGGAAGAGGGACACTTTTCCCACTAAGATGTGTCCTTTTGATGCAAACAAAAACATTGAGGTAGAGACAGTGTCATCCAAATCGGATAGTATCAAGGTGCGGTGATTTAGTACCTTTGACTTACTGTCCAAATCACACATGTGTGATACTATTAATCAATGGTGGTTACTTCAGGAACTATTGGATACTCACTTTACCTAGGATAATCTACTGAGCTAAAGATCTCCTTACTCTCTCATTTGGGTTTATTGACTTAGTATACATATATATATATATATATATATATATATCATTTCCAGTACCTGATCCTTGGGTTTTGGTTACTTTCCTTCCAGGATAGTCGAAGACGTGTGGGGTATTCTACGCACTTTATGTTTATAGATTATCCTGGTTGGAGGATTTTACTCTCCTACTATAGATATAGAAAACGGTATGAGAAGTTCATTTTCTCTCCAGCTCTATCTCCTTGTTTTTTGACAATCTTACTTTATTCTTTTGTTTGGTTGAGATACATTTTTTGACATTATTCTTTTACTATAACTTGTTCTCTCTATAAATTTCCTCTTTAGTTGTATCTCTTACTATTTCCCTCTTCAGTACCTCTCTTTCTACTTCCTCGAGACTTTGGGGCATCCTTCTGGGTATCTTTATACTCACCCCTACTTGGGCTTTTCCCACACTTGGTGTGCCCTTGCAGATGATAGACTAGTTTTTCGTGACTTCAAATGACCTAGGGATATGGGGTTTATAGACCACGTGAGGTGGTTGTGACATGGGATTCAAGAGTGGGGCTCTCTTAGTTACTTTACTTTTCCTCCTGTTTTTGGGTTATGGCACATTTCTTGTTGGGTTTGTTTTTTCCACTTTTCCATTCAGTTTACATTTTTTTGTACTAATTAAAGGTAGATGCATGTTTGTGGTTTATATATAGCAGTTTTGTATCTTATTTTATTTTACCTTTGACTGTTTTCATTGAGTTGGTTGTGTGTTTGTATAGGTTCTTCGGAAAATGCCTCCCTGTGTTTATTTTTTCCATCATCTCTAGTCGTCAACCCCTGGACTATGGATGTGGGCTTGGGGAAGTTGCAACTCAAGCCCTAGTATGGTTTGGGTCATGACAAATAGACATCAGATGTGGTTCGAGCCTTGGAATGTTGTTAGGATGTATATATAAAAAGGAATTGGTTGTGTTTAGGGAAATATTGTTGAGGTCTCTCGAGAGTGGATCTCAAGCTAGGGAGTTTACTGATGGTACGGGTGGCCAACATATCCATTCACTATGACCCTGATTAACCATTTGTCAACTTTGTACCTTGAGACACTTTTTGTCGGGAAAATTTGTATTTGCATCATATAGTATTGAGTGTTTTTCTATCCTTATTGAGTTAGTTCACCAATGTTGTTGATATATTATATATATATATATATATATATTATTATATGATAGTGGTACTCTATGATAATATTCATGATGTCCTTGTGAGGACATTCATCAAGGATACTAGATCTACTTCGTGAAGATGATCCTATGAGAAACGAGGACTCATTTCAGGACCCATCATGAGATACCATTTCTCTTAGTGGGAAGGTAGTAGAACCACCGCTTTTTTTGTAGTAGATATCCCCATCAGAGTTGGCTGAGGTCATGAAAAGGTTGAGCGCACTTCGCTAGTTCCAACACTAGATAATGATGAGGTTTCACGGTGATCCAGACCCTAAAATGGCAAGGGTTTGGCTAGAGTCAGTGGATCACCTATTTAGTCTTGTTCAGAAACTGAACGATCAGATGGTGGATTTGGTAGCCATATTTTTCTATGGAGTTGCTAGGCCATGGTGGATCATGGTTACCCAGATACAATATGATTTGGTTCTCTCATGGTATGACTTTAAGTAGTAGTTTTTTGAAGATTTCTATGACTCTAGATTGCGCTCCTTTTGACTATAAGAACTCAAACATTTTAATTAGGGAGGGATGATGGTGACTGAGTATGAAACTCAATTCACATACCTTGTATGCTACTCTCTATACATAATCTATAATGGACACTTCTGAGCATGAGAGTTTGAGAAAGGACTGTGCACAGAGGTTTGTGTTATCCGAGTACCATTATAAAACCACACCTATGTAAGGGTGTGGGATAATCTATTCTTGACAAAGATCCTTCTATTAGAAGGATACCATACAGTTGGTTCAGGCAGTGGGTGCAATAGATATGATACATCTAACATATCTAGAAGGTTTCATACAATAATATCTCTATGTAGGACTTCTTCTAATGATTGGACTTGGGTACAGGCTTATCCTGGAGAGGGACATTGCTATGCTTGTGATGGGTGAGGTCACATGTCATGAGACTGCCTGTCCAAACATTATGAGAAAACTAGGAAGGCAGAAGATGGACCACCATAGCAGATATAGAACTGTGGTCAGGGTGGTCCCCAAGGAGGTGATGCTGGAAGGGGATCAGAAGAAGCTTGTGGTGGGGGGATGAAGTTATGAGTTCTTTCCACCACCGCCAAGTAGCCCACATTAGGCTCAGGAAACCGGTAGTTGGGGCCATGGATAGTCGTAATATTTGGATTTCTATGATCCTAAATATCATGATATGATAATATGTATTCCTAGTATCTTTTTATACTTTATTATTGTTGAATATCCCAGGCACTGTGTGAAGTACTCTTTTCTCCCTTATCCTTACTTAAGGTGTTAATATGGTGATTTGGGGCATTAAGTGTAACCAAGTGTCAGTGTTTTTTGATGTATCTACAAATACACAAGGAATAGGGTTATTTCCCCCACTAAGACACTTTTTTGTGATGAAAACAAAACCGCGAGGGTGATTCAGTGCCAACCAAAGAGGATAGTATTGAGGTGTGGCGGATGATTCCCTCTTACTTGTGTATTCAGGGTAGAGTTGTGCAGTGGAGTGTCAGAGAAGGTCCTGGCTTTGCTAGTGTAGTTTTACTTCTTGAACTCCTTTTTCTTGTGATTCCACTATTGGGATCGATAGAGTTATTTTGTTAGGGATTACTCTTCTTACAAGAGAGGCAAAGATGCGTGAGTTATTCCATGTTCTTTCCGTATCTATCCTCTTGAAGTTGGTTGAGTTTTTTAAACTTCCCTTTTCATTAGAACCTTATGTGCTCAATTTCAAATCTTGATACTAAAGATATCAAGGATGAGGTGATGGAGACCCCATGAACAGAATGAAATGATTCACTATCTGGTTCTTGAAGTGGTAGTCTTTTCCCTGAGAATATGGAGATGTAATCTTTCTTGGAGAGAACTTGATGGTTTGTTCAGACCACCAAAGTCTTAGGTATGTCTTGTCCTAGAGATAATTGAACCTGAGGTGGTTATTATGGATAAAATTCCTATAGGGATATGACTTAGAGATATTTTATACTCAATAAATAGGTAGTTTTGTAGAAAACTACCATAGCAAGATGTCTCAGGATCTCCTAGTGTGGGGATTTTTGTAGCAGTTAACTTCCCTAAAGCTGACCCTAGTGGAGAAAGAGGGTACAACATTTAGACAATAGATAGTGTTGACTCCATCACTTACTAATCATGTAGTATAGTGTCGATTGTGATGCATCGACTATGAAATATTTTATAACCATATATCCTTGGGTGTTTCACCAGATTGGTATTCTGAAGAATTGAATCACAAGACCCTATTCTATGGAAAATCAAGGATTTCATTCGTGACATGGGATGTAATGGTTTACCTTGGGAAGTAAACATTTTACCATGTTTTATAGCCATTTTGGATACTGCAAAGAGATGAAGTGGTTTCCTTCCACCTTTCCCTACCCCGAATAGAATGATTAGATGCTTGATATCTCCCACTTCTCGCAGCTGAGCAGATTCATGCATGTTACAATGAACGTCATCAATAGTAGAAGACCTTATAAGAAAGGACCATCCATTTGGTTTGCATGTTGTGCCAACATGGTAAATTTCCTATATTTTCCCTATGTGTAATATATCCATTTGTTAGCTCACTATCCCAATTTCTTTCCCTAGTTTTTCTTTAAAGGAATGAAAATCTTGAAGGAGGGAATGATGTAGAGACCTGGTTTTTTTCTTTTAATATTTTTAATATTACTAAATGTATTTCCAAATCTAGGACTTATTATGGTGTGAAATTACAAGGCCCAATGATCCTATAATAAATTATACAAAAAAAATTTGTACAATGCACGTTTCAGAAAAGAGATATCTCTTAATCGGTAGCTCGGATTATAAATCTGAGGCCGCAGTTGAGTCTGGAAAATGTCATTTACCCTAGGCAAGGTATAACCTTTTTCAACATGGGACATCTATGAGAAAAGTCACCCAGCGGAAAATCATAAAAAAAATAATTAAATTTAATTATTTCATTTCAAATGCTGAATCAAATAAATTTCATGCAGGGACATAGATTGGAAATCCAATACCGTCGTTGAGTTCACAATGACATGTTTTTCTGAAGCACTATATAAAATGAGGGGGTGCATAAATTTTGGATTCTGCGCCGAGCAGGACTTCTATAAATAGAAGTTTAATAATTAGAATTTGGGTTGGCCCCTAATTCTATCTCTCTCCATATCTCTCTCTACAAAGCCTCTCTCTTATTTCAATACCATCTGTTTGTTGACGAATCAAGATCGGATAGTCGACGGATCAAATTAGGAGTGAGGCAAATGTGTAGGAGATGTCGAGCAGATTGAATTGTGGTACGATTTTATCTACTTTTATGTTTCCATTCATGTTTTAAATTGAAAATCCTTTGTTACCCATTGGTTTCTTCATTCTGAGTCTCACCATTCCTAGCTGAACCAACACCACCATCAATGCATATTGAAAATCAGTTTTTTTTCATCAGTTTCATCGCACATTCTTTTGGTTAATTGATGTTTAATTTTGGCCGTGTCAAAACACCAACATATTGTTGAGTTAATCTCATCACTGTGAAGATCTCGCCCCCATGATTCCCGAAAAAGGGTTTAAAATAATATTTGGACCACTAGTGTGGTTGCGGTGGACTACAGAAGGGGCCACCATGAAAAACCGCAGGCGGTGGCCCAAGGTGGTTGTAGGTTTTAGACCAGAAAAATGTGGTAATCGGGGATAGATAGGGATCAGTATTCATTGAAATGATGGTGGAGAAGGTGGATGATGAGAGCTGGACGGAGAGGCAGCTATGTGTGCGCAGGAGACAGAACTGGGGGAGTGGGAGGCTGGGCATGCGGCTCGGTGGAGTAGTTGTGGCTGGAAGCTAGAGGCGATGTCTGGGTGCTAGAGCTGGTCAGCGAGATGACCGGAGTGGCAGAGCCACATATCAGTCAGGTTTCTGGACCAAGGCTCTATCAAGGCACAGTGTTTTGGGAGAGGTCGGTCATCCATTGACGTGAGGTGAAGACATGATCCATGGGGATTTGAGCCCCTAGTTATAGAGGATCCAAGGGGGTATAGGACTGGTTGGATTGAAAGCTAGAGAAGATAGGGTGAGTTTCATGCTAGGCTAGCTGGCTGGCAGTTCGAACCTGGCCAGCTGGGGTGGGCCATCCCATGTTGAGCGGTCCGGAAAGAGTAGGCCAGACCTGCTCAATCTGGGTCATAAGGATTTAAAAATTAGTATCTCATGGACCAGGAATCATTTTGATGAGCCTTCTATGGACCTGCATCCCTCTCATCAAAAAGAATCTTTTTAGACCGGTTTGAGACATTTGAGTATTTTTTTCATTTCTCAGTTTCATGAAACACCTATGTTAAATAATAATAAAATATTTATTATTATTTGGGGATCTTATATAAAATATATCCTCTTAAACGGGGTGTCCATTTTTTGTTCCATCAGAAGCGTTGTGACCCTAGAGTTTAGGAAAAATTTTCAGAACATTCAGGTTTTTAAACAAAATTTGAGGTGTATGCCCCATGAAGGTCGGTTCGCACGTGTTGTGATAAAGTTCAGATTTTTCATCAGTATCTGTTTTTTGATGAAAGAGTAATCCATTCCATGTGTTTTTTCGAGAGAATCATAATATCATGGTTCATATAATTTGTTTTGGGATTGATAAGTGGGCCCTGTAGGACGTCATTCGAGCACAATGCCGTGACTTTCAAATTTTCCATTGGATGACCATTTGGGGAAAATAAATAGTTGATCTTGATTTTATTTACGCGTGGATCGCAATGGTGTAGTCTTTATGGACATGAAGAGTCTTGTTTGTGATTTCATTAAATGTGGAAACATGGAATGAATATCGGTGGAAGATTCTTTTTTATGTGTTTAAATAGAACCCTCAACTTGTTTCAACCTCGACTCTTGTGAGAGTGGAGAAGATGTATGAAGAGATGCGATCAAATATCTTGGCACCATTTGAGGAGGCCTATTAGTGATATTACATTTTCACCCTCTCAATCAATGATGAGTGTCGTTCGCTCGTTTCCCTTCATACTTGATATTCCATGTACTCTAGAAGTACCTTAGTATGCATAGTAGTAATTGTTCACAATTTATTAACCATGAATGGTTAGGTACATGGAAAGGTAATGAGGCAGGGCCACACGATGTGTGGGACCTACACGCATCATGTATCACTTTCCAACTTCTTCTATCCTCATTACTCCTTCTCTTGAACTCGGATTTTGGTATGTGGGTATCCTATAATGAGTTTTTTTCTACGTAGAATGCAACAGTTCCCTCTATAGTGTCTTACGAGTTGTGATGCGAGATATTCTAGGTCTGATTCCTATCTAGGGGTGGCACCTAATGACTACAACGATGTTCTTGTGGAGAGGTACCATACTATAGGGATATCCAGTGTTCCTCAATTCTTTTAGGAGATGTACCATCCAATAGAGATGGATATAGTTCCTTGATTTTTTTCAGAGAGGTATTGTCTAGCAGGGATGGCTAGGGAAGTTCCTATTTTACCTCCCACTATGCTGGGATGTGGCCCTGGATGGAAATTCTAGGTTAACATCCAGCTGGGCTGGGATGTGGTCTCCAATGGTAGTTTTGGGCATCCCTGTAGATGGGTTGGGAAGTGGGCCCCGTAGACAAATCTTGTCGGGCATTACCCTCCAGCTGGGATGGAAAGTGGGTCCTCATTGACTATCAGAGTAGAATCCCCCTGATGCATCAATTCATGGGTAGCCTCTATGACATCTATCTGAGTGGTATCCGCCTGGCACATCAGGGAATGGGTATCCTATGCGACTACTATGAGTGGAATCCCCTTAATGTACTTGTGCATGGGTATCCTCTACATTGGATTTACACCTTATCTATGTAGCACAATAATGATATCTGGATGACGTACCAATGGAATCTCAAGGAAGAGCGATGCTTTTCCCACCAATATGCATCCTTGTGACATGACCAAAAACTATGAGGGTGAGACAGTTTTATTCAAAGATGATAGTATCAAGGTGTCATGATTAAGTCCCTTTGACTTATAGTCCAAAGAGGCGTGTGGGATACTAGGCATCAATGTTGGTTACATTTGGGATTTTTGGATAGTCACTTTTCCAAGGCTGAGCTAGTGAGATGAAGATCCTTTTAATCTCTTATTTGGGTTTCATGGCTTGTTATATATATATATATATATCATTTTTTAGTACCCGCTCCTTGGTTTTTGTTTACTCTCATTCCAAGAGCGGTGAATATGTGTGGGGTATGAAACGTGCTTTCTATGTCCAAATTCATGGTTGGACAAGTATACTCTCCTACTATAAGTAGCGAAGACTCGGTGAGAAGTTCATCTTCTCAACATTTTTAGCTCCTTGTGTTTGGATGAGCTTACATCACTCCTCTATTGGGTTAAACTATAATCATTTACTGTAATATTTTACTATACCTTTTTCTCTATATAGTTTTCCTCTTCATTTGTATCACTTATTGAACCCATCTTCAGTACCTCTCTTTCTTCTCCGCTAAGTCTTCTGGGCATTCTACATAATATCTTTAAACTCAACCCTACTTGGGATTTTCCAACACTTAGTGTTCCCTTGCAGACGACGGACGGGTTGGACATAACTTTTGAGAAGCTAGGGATATGGGGTGCTTGGACCGCATGTGGTGGTCATGAAATCGGATTCAAGAACAGGTCTCTCCTAGATGATTTACTTTTCCACATGTTTCCAGGTTGTGTCACTTTTCTGGTTGGATGTGTATTTTTTCCCCTAACCATTAATTTTATTTATTTTTACTTATATTGTTTAGAGGTCGATGAATGGTTTTGGTCAATATATATCAATTTTGTATCTTGTTTTCTTTTCCCTCTATATTTTTTTCTTTGAGTTGGCTGCATGTGTGTGTATAGGTTTTTAGGAAAAGGCCTCCCTGAGTTTGTTGTACCTTTGATGCAAGTCACCAGCCCATGGCCTATGGAGGCAGGATTCGGTTAGTTGTGGCTCGATCCATGGTACAGGTCTGGTTATGACATAAATGTTCATTAAAATTCACTTATTAAATGGTATTAGGATTAAAAAGTTACCAAAACTGTAAAAAATATGATAGTATCTTATCTAAAATAGGGATTTTCTATGTTAAAAGTTCCTTTATGATGGATCAAATTCTCTTATTTTCATGAAACACATATCTTTTCTTCTCCTCTAGTTATGAATTTGGTTGACATGTTTTATTTACATTTACTCCCTTATTTGTTAAAGAAACATAAATATTATTTTTTGTAAGTGATATCAATCTTGTATCTTTTTTTAGAATGGGAATATTACTCTTCCATATCCATGTTTTCTTAATATTTATTGATGAATTCCATTATTTAATATTCAATTACTTCTTATGGTCGTTTTAAATTATATTTTACTTTATATAGACATATTTTAAAAACGTAATTTTTTAACTTTTTTCATATGACATATTTTGACTTTCTTTACCATAGTATGAAAGGAATGTTTTATTTTCACATATGAAACATAACCACCATTGTGCACCAACATGAATATTTTTTCTCTAAATCTTACTAAGAATGTTTCCAAAGTTATTTTCACATAAATATTTTTCTTAATATTCTATAATCATAATGTTTTTAAAAGTTTTTTTCAAAGTGAAAGGCTATTTTCCTCCTGAATTATTTTAATGATCCTTTTATGGTATTTATATTCACCAATGGAAACAACCCTTGATGTTACTTATACTCTAATAGGGATATATATAAATGATACCATATTTATAATTTCTCTAAATGGGTTATGATTGATTCAATGATATTTTCATGGAACCCATTAGTTTTTCATGGATAAATCTTGTTATGATAGTTTTAAGGAATTAAGATAATCAAAGTGTTTTATTTAATGACATGATACTCGGAAATTATTGATGAAATAAGGATTTGGGATTGAATAAAAATCCTTAAGGTACTTTTATGATATGTGATATGTGGTTCCATTATAAATCTACATTTTTTGGGTTAATATACTATGTTAATCATTTATATGTTTATCCTAAGATATTATTAAAATTTATTGGTTATATTATTTCATTTTTAAATGTGATTATTATAATGATATGATAAAAAATTTCAAGATATCAATGCATTTTCTCTATGTTATCAATGAGTTTTAATGGTCCTTTTACTCTTGGATTATTTTCACATGATCATCGTTGTTGACTTATTTGACACCTATCATACGTTAAAGCTTTATACCATGTCTTGGGATTTATGATCTATATTTTTTTTGTGTAAATTATCATATGTTATTCTCATATAATTGTATTTTTTCATCAAAATATTTTTCTCATTGATGACATTAAAATTTTAATTCTTATTTTTACACTTACTGATAATTTTAACTCACCATTATTATATTTTAAATTTCCCCATGTTATGAAGAATGATTTTTAATTAACTACATATATAAAGGGTTCATGTGTGAATAATTTTATGAGATATATTGAATACTTTTTCAAAAATAATAAATGTTGGTTATAGTAGAAAAAATTATCACTTAAATACATGAGTATTATTGTGAAATAATTTTTCCTAATTCTATAAAAACATATACATGGGTATGTAAGTTGTCTAATATTTCTGAATTGTTTTTACTCTTTTTATGGATTAAATTGGTTCGCATTTATTTGCTTTAGAGAAAGAAAAGTAAATATTATGTATTAAGAGTCGAATTTTGGGAGTTTAGGTTGAGATCTTTTATATAATAAAAGGGTAATTCAGAAGGATTCCCATGAGAATAAGGAATTAATTAATTTTAAAATTCATAATTGAAAAATAGACATAGGTCATGAACATGGACATATATTTTATAAAATTCATAAGAAGGATCAAGAAGAGTATATAAAAGAAATGAACTACTTGGGTAGAGCCTTATGATATAAGTGAAGGATCATTTTAAAGATGGAAATAAATTAATATTTTATATAAAACTATAATTGAACCAAGTGTTATTTCTATAAAATAAATTGTTTTTTAGAATCTATTCATATTTTAAAAACATTTCATGCGGTGACTCTCAACATGAGATGGGAAATAGGAAAGTTCCCTTAAATTGGTTTTACATAAAAGTGGTAATTTCTATGGGAAATTAAAACATGTATATCCTTATAAATGAAATTGATATTTGAATAGGTCTATATTTAAGGGAAATATATACAAAAATATAATTGGTAAATGATATGAAAATTGTATAAAAGGGGAAAAAATATAATGTGTTGCTGATAAGTCACAAAGCAGTTCTAGAACCTATGTTACTATGTTTTAAAAAAAATTATTGAAAATAACAGTTCCTAAAAAGATAATAAAACCTTATTTAAAAAATTTGATATGGTAAATATAAATTTAACATGATATAAAACATAATTAGGTTTCTCATTAAATAGGATAAAATTGATATGAAGGTAAATTATGGATGAAGAGGGGAAACTATCATTTAGATGGAAGGTAATTATTTCTAACATAATTATAAATTTAAAAAATATTTAAACACACCATTAAATAATATTTTTTAATCAATTTGATATCCAAAAATTGAAATATGTTATACCATATGAAATAGAAGATGATACTCAATAATAAATATTAAAACTCATGAAATAAAATTAGGTTATAAATAAAAATATATTTTAGGGAAGACATCAATCATTTCACATGATAAGGAAGCGTATTAATGTAATAGATGCTTCCAATTTAAATAATAATTTATTATATTAAAAATCATGGGGATATTATATACACCATTCAAATGGATATGGGTTCATAATATCAAATCATGCCTCAATGAAGGGTTATTGAGATGGAACCCATACATCATCTATGAAACTAATCTATAACTGCACTTAACTTCCTAAATAATAAAATAAGTTTATTAGATATATAAATAATAACATAATTCAAATATATTTCATATACCATATCCCTTTGACGATCATATTTTATTTATTTTTAAATATAGTTTTACTTTCTATGATAGTTACATGAGGTTGTTTGGTCAATTTTCTCATAACTTCTTATGCATGTTGATCATGGTTAAAAAAATTTAATATAGTATCATAATATCTAGAATATCAATTGTTCTATAGATATAATTTATATGTTTGAAATATATTTTTAAACCCATCCATGATGGTTTGTAATGAAAAATGATACTCATTTCTTGTAGAGGTGATATTTTACATGTACACATGATAAATGTATCCTATTCTCAATGAATGAGAGGGGAAGAAGTAAATTAATAAATTGATATTTCAAAATTATACATATAATATATATATATATATATAATATTAATTCAATCATTATATCATTTTTATTTTAGATGAATGGTGGTGATAAAAATCAGAACACGTCACTTTGTGGAAGTGGTAGTCCACAAAATGCACTAACAATGATTTTTTTTTGTAAAAGATGGAGAGGAATAAATTATGGCTCTTAAATTAATATAATAACATATAAATATGAAAATTACATTTATTTAATTATATTTATATTTATATATATGATATTTTAATGTTAAATATTAAAGAGAATACAATATATATATGGAAATAATTATTCTAGAAACTTGATCTTCTCATAGATATTTTCTTGGAAGTGAATGAATTAAGTTATTGTATAGAGACTAAGAGGTTAATTATGAGAAAACTTATTCTATGAGAAGTATTTTTCTTATAGGTAAAAAATAAATTTCTAATGAAAATTGTAACCATGGAGTGGTGGGAGTGATTCCATTTTATAAGTGAAGAAAATAGAACATTTAGGAATACCTTATACCCTTTCATGATACCATTACACTATTACAATGTTAATGGATATATAATTCCATAATAATGTATTTTTTGGTGATATTTTGTGAATAAATAGCCAAAAAAATAATTTTAACTCATGTTTTGGACATTTTTCATGTATTATACAATAGTTTTTTACATTTCTGCATCTTTGGATTTCTAACATCGTAACTAGTTTTTTACTAAGTGACATAACTTTATTTACAAAAATATATGGAAAAACATATTACAAAAAAATTTTATTATTAACCATTATTTAATATCCCTTAAATATTATTCAATTTATAAATATGATTAAATAATCTTTTAAATTAAAATATATAATATAAAAACAGTTTTTTTTTAAAAAATGTTTTTTAATTATTATGTGTTAATTATTATTATTTGGTGTTGATTAAAAATTTTAATAATGTTAATACAGTTATATATAGTTTAAAAACATTTGTTTCATAATTTTAATTAGGTATATTTTATTAAAAAATATAAAAATACATGATATTAATAAAATAATTCTTAAAAAATTGTTTTATCATTATCATGGTAATTAAAACTAATCGTACTAATATTATCTTCATTCCTAAAAATGAAATTAAAATTTTTATCTAATATTTAAATTTTGAACTAAAATATAAAATACATTTTTATAATTAATTTCTAATAGTGATAATGTCTAGTTATTATTATAAGCGCATAAAAATTGTTATTCATGTGAAATATTACACCGGATTCAAAACAATCAACCACGTTTTTAAAAAATTTAACCTGATTTTTTTTATGAATGATTTATATTAAATATTAAATATAAATTTGGTATATCAAAATTTTTACATAAATTATTAGGTCATTCTTTTATTATAAAACTGATAATTTTTAGTAAAAGTCAGTATTTTTACTATTCACATAAAAATTATTATTTCAAAAAAATATAAAAAATTAATATTAATATAATATTGATATCATAAATAAAAATTGAAGATAATTTTAAAAATATAAAATCTAAAATATAGAAATTTTTTAATAAACATATATATTAAAAAATTACTTTTATTGGAAATAGAGATTTTAAACATTATGTGTTCTCAATATTATTTTGTATCAATTTATAATTTATGTGATATTATTATATTAGATCTTATGTAATAATATTTTTTGTTTTCCATTTATTTTACTACGAAAAAATATACAATACTAAATAAAATAGTTCATTGAGAATACATATTACTTTTTAAAAATATTCATTAACAAATATCATGAATTAATTATTAATATTAAAAAATATAATTTTTACTACCAAATTGATATTGAAATATTTATATTAATTTTACATATAAAACATATCATATTTAAATAATATTATAATTATTGTTTTTTTGTAACTCCTATATATATGTTTATAATATTTTAATATCATATTTTTATTACATTATAAATTATATTATTTTAAATTTACCTCTTATTTATACTTGAATTTAGTATACCTAAAGGATATATGACCACTAACCATAATTTCAATGACCATATTTAAAATATCCATAATTTTAATGACCAAAATTTCAATGGACATATTTCATTCTTATATATAGGCTTACTAAATCATTCAATCATTCCATTCTAAATTCATAAATAATTTTTCTTGTTTCATATTTTACATAATTATTTATCATTTCATTGTGATCATCCTCATTATATATTTTCTTACTATTTGGGATCCTCAAGGTTTAAACCAATCTTGGACATTTCCTTTTTAGGAAAAATTTATTCTTTTTACATATTATCCCTTATTAATGTATTATATATTGAATGATGTAATTCATCAATGGTGAGTCATAATAAATTTATTTAATTATATAGTTTTATGCACTTTTGTTTTAATCAACCTATTATGAATGAATAAAGTGTATTTAGTTTGATTTGTATCTTTTATGTAACATTTTATATTCATGTTTTAATCTTTTTGAAAAAAACATTTTTATATAATTATAGAAAAACACAATAAAAATAATACAATAATAACAATAATAATAATAATTGATTGTCTAACTTAGGTAATTATACTAATTGGGCTCGGGACTATTTTTATATGATATGATAGTGGTTTGGGAGGTGAACCTTAGTTTGTGAGATGGTTTAGGGGTGAATTGGTGACTCGTGACATAGTAGAGGGTGTCAACCAATTTCATCACATGTTTCTGGGGCTAAACCCAAGTTTCATCGTATGGTACATAGGTTGAATCATGTGACGAAATATAATGAATGTTTCCTTTTGAAAAACATTTATTGTAAATATTGGGAAGTTGTTATCATGGTTTTGGTACATCATATTTGTTTTGACAGGAGTATTCTAAGGATTTCCTGAGACCATTTTGAAGAAATTTCAACATATGTGGGAAATGTGTATGTGAAGTTAGGACTCTTAAGATTTGGTCTGGAATCAAATATGTGAGGTAGTACAGACTTTTGGGTGTTGTTCATATCCATGTTCTAGTGTGCTGAGATAGAAACTGAATCAAGAGGGTCATTGGACAACTGGAGGACACAATACAGTGGTCGGTTTAAATGGTGGAAAGCATGATGGATTCAAATGGATTGTGATGAGTTGAGTTATATGGTGGAGAGAACCATGGACCTGATAATGAGGTTTATTGAATAATGGTTTCCCAGCTGGATGGATGTCGTAAAACATCATCTATAAGTTTTGGTGGTGTTTGTGAGTGGTGGATCAGGTCTTGATGATTGATGCATCTCATGTTTGATGTCTCATGAAAGAATGTAATTCGGTATTCCAATATATAATGTGGAGAACTGAGTATGGATCAATGACCCAAGTAAGTGGGGGGTTTTTAAAATGGTTTATGAGACTTATAAAATATTATAAGTGTTATATTAGAGTGATTTTAAACCTAGTTCCAAGATTGGATGTGAAAATTACTGAGGAATTTAAATTTTCATTTTGGTGGATGGCCTATTTTGAGAACCCATAATCATAACAAGGTCTTGATAGTTTGATGTTCCGAAAATTGTGTTTGTGGGATGGATTCAAGGCTAGGGTGATGGCCCAAGGTATTGAGAGGCCATTAGATGCGTGGTAAGGGGATTCGGGCTACTAAAAAGTGAAACATCACCCATTTCACATTGTGAAATGTGTATTCACAAAAATAATTGGTTCTTGGGATGATCCTGGTAGATTCGAAACATGAAAATAGGGGCATAATGGATATCATTAAAAATTCATGGCATAATCACTTGGGTCACACCATGAAATATGACATCCAACATTCATTTTATTCAAAATGGGTATCAACCCCCATTTCTTCATTGGATGTTTGGGACACACATAGTGAGGCTCAATAAAGACATCACATACCACATTTCTCCTCCATTTTAGGTGGTTTGGTATGAGATTCAATAGGGGTCGAGGTAATTTTATTATCCCCATCTATTCTCTTTATATTCCCTCCATCACTAATTATTTTGGGAGTTTTTGTTTTAGGGTTATGTGCTTATTCCACTGAAGTATGTTTTAATTGACTATTCTTTATGGGAATTTTTCTCAACCTAGCTAGAAGAGTACCCAATATGAGGTTTATACACTTCTCTAATCATTAGTTAAAGGTACATCACTAGGTAATTTTATTTAATGATTTTTATATTAAAATTTTCAAAAATTAATCATTGAATTTGGGTCATAAATTGTAATTTTTTTGTGTCATTGGTTCAGGTGTGTTTTAGTAGTATATCTCACCCTATTTCCAGTAGTTTTGACTTGACTAGATGAACCGATGAGATTATAGGAATTTATGAATATTTGAATTTATTTTTTTAATTAATTATAAAATGTTATAATTAAATAATTATGATTTATTAGTATGATATATGGCCTCAAGTGGTTCAACAGTGGCTTTATAGACTTGGAAAATCTTTTGTATTAGTTTTTTGATGTTCTTAAAAGGTTAAATAGTTTTTCTGAGTTAGGTGGTCATACATATCTAACCTTATGGTTTATACATGTTTTATTTGGCATTGGATTTTTTGTCACATCATAGTGGGATATGAACATGTTTGAATAAAATATTTTAAATTTAAAATGGAATGAATGAAGTAGACTATGCAAAGTTTCAAGGACATGAAGTTCCTTGGAACTAGCTTGATTTCTTCGATCGTATATTGTTGAGGCTGTCACGACCTATCCCAGTGGGGCCCATAACATGCCTCCATAGGCCCGCCTTCAATAGTCTAGTGGCTGGATAATATCACCGAGTTGGCATATCAATAACATGGGAGTCCTTAGCCTAATTACCTATACGTATGAACACATATCCAAACATATAAAAATATGAAATGTAGAAACTGCAAAAAAACCATGTATTCATACATATAAATCCAACAACCAGAGTAGGATAGGATGTAAAGAAAAGTAAACAAATAAAAATAAAATCCCATCACAAATAGTTTGAGAACAATTCCAACCGGAAAGTAAAATTGGGACTATTGTCAGAATATTATAGTAACACACCATGGTCTATTATGTATCACAAAGCAGTGTATGATCCTGTTCAATAAAGGGCACTATCAAAATTCCAATCATCTTCATATGACACGACACATGTGGGAAAATCATGTGTAGGGGTCAGTATAACAACGCCCAGTATGACACCCCATACCCAAAATTCATACATCAAAGGAAAGTACAGTTAGTTCTACATAGGTATATGTCAATGGCACATATTATAAGAATATCCAAATGTACTCAACAAATACACACAGTCTAATGTTAAGTCAACACTGTAATATTCTAGCATATGATTACTGCCCAAAGGTCCCTCAAATCACTCATCTAGTGTAACGCGCTCTTGAGTCTGATATTGCTGATGTTTTCCATCCAAGAGGTAATGCTCATTAGGTCTCTACATTAGATATACATACTGAAGGTATCAAGATATATGATACACATATGGGGATCACTCCCAAGTCCATGTAGTATTCCAATAAATCAATCTAGTTTAACCCGCTAAGTAGAGGATGGATACCCATGAAGTGTTGGTCATGATGAAACCAAGAACTCCACCTACGAAACAATGTTGAATAGTATATATCACTTCAGTCATTATGGAATGATTCCAACAACTCTATCCAAGAATTATAGTTGAAGGGTTTTATATCATGTCAGTAGGAGGATATTTCATACTAACCCTCATGCAAAGGATATGGGGAACACACCCAAAAAATTCTTGTCAAAGATATATTAGAAAAGGGATCCAATAAATATCTTATAAAGTACACAATGTGTATTAGGGTTACACACTATGTCCCTTGACCTCATATCCAACCCCCTCAAATGACATGTGTCTGATAATTGTGTCTCTGTATCAATACATGGCATGTCAGCTTCTCATGTAATATTCCAATTTACCAGTACATGTATTAGCCCATGTACTTTTGTCCAAGCCATGTCCATGTGGGAGTACAAGGAGAGTATGTGTCCCTATACTTCAACCTGTGTATGTATACCCTTTGAGTTACATTTTGTGCCTTTGAGGAGAGGACACATGTTGTGTGACGGCGTCACATTTCTTGTGATCCTTTACTATCTACCACAACTCGAGCCATTTCTAGGAGGTTCCCACACATCGTATAATCCTATATTACATACTGTGTGGATATGGTTTTTCTAAGGACCCTCATTCCTCCATCCACACATACTTATGTCATTGCTTCCTTGGATTTTGGCTCTAATATCTCTAGATATCATGGATCTACCCCATCTAAACTTCTCCATATTCTATCAGAAAAATTAAGCCTTTAAATCTATTTGAAAAATGAATTTCATTCATGTCATTATCATTCACACGCCATACTCAAATCAGGGGTATCCAATGTGGTATGATCCACTCACTACTACCACCATTACAACTTTGTTGTGTTGTGCTAAGCATGCATCTACAATATTGAATAATTTCACCAATAAATGGGTTTGCAATGATCAATTTCATCAATAAACTTTGAACTATGGGTCAAAATAAAAAAACATGTGATGAACAATGAAAAATCGGAGATAATCACAAGAACAATAATGACAAACGGACCTCGGTCGATGTTTGTGTCAAAATAAATTAATTTTCATTATAATGAATAATAGAGAGATGATAATTTTATTCACTAATAATTTCCCCCAATAAATCCTTGAAAACAAAACCATCCAGTAAGATGATCAATACATAAATCAATCATTTCATCGATTGATTCACATTCGTCATGGAAATTAAGAACAGGGATAGAATCCATTAAAAACAAACATACTACATTGATTTGGATCAATCTCTATAGAAGAAAAAATATGCACATGGATATTTGGAGAGATCATTTGATTTCATCTTGCACTGGCCATCAATCCTAGATCTGATAATTTTCCATCAATGTAATCTCCCCTAATGACTCAATTTTCTCTCTTCAATTCACATGTTTGTGTAGCTATCCCTAAAAATTATCAATAAGTGTGTATTTAAAGAAGTAAATTATGTTTCTACATCATTAATGAAAATAAAATAATATATTTTATTATTTTATTAATTTATTTAATTTTATTCATTTTATGTCCATGATAACTTTTCCACAAACATCCCATGCTAAAAAAGGTTAAGTCACACATTGGGTAAAATGTCACGATCCGTCCTCGGGACTCGTGTCGTGACTACCCCAAGACCACCTTCCATAGGCCAAGGGCTGGCGACTAGCACCAAGGCTTAAATCCCAAAAAAAAGGGGAAGGCATTTCCTTTATGAAGTAAACAAACACCATAGAGTATGCCAGTAGAACAAAACACTATGTAAACAGAGTACAATAGTATGTGCGGAAAGTAAATGGGCCAAAATAAAAACCCAAACTGAATGTAAAGTACAACTTGAAATAAAGTACAACAACTGAAAGTAAACCAGAAACGTTGAGCCATCCACTGGAAGTCCCACCTGAAGGGTGGGTATAGATAGCCTCTTCAGCTCCTCAGGTCTAGCAGTCCGCTCTGTGTACGTCCTGCCCAGTGGTCCACCTCCAGGTACCGACTGCTCACCAAGCCTCAACCATGATCAGCGTTGTCCATCCTCTGCATCCAACACAATGTAGTGCGGGCATAGTCCGTGCAAGGGTGAGTATACGCTACTCAGTAGGGACCCCGAGACCCCGAAGGTCTCCCATAATCCACAAAGGATTATCCACAAAGGAAAGATACAATCACGAAGTAACATTCAACACTAGTTAGGTATATTCCAATACATATTCCTAAGTCATCAATTCTAGTTTGGATCCAACATCTGAGCTCAAGTTCGATCACGTCCACACATGATAGTACATCCCAATCCACACAGGAAAGCACAACCCACATCCACATAGGAAAACAAGTCAATAATATCGATGATAATGATTGAATGTCAAGACACAGCTCACACAGGTATACTTCTTCGTAAGGTGGTAGAGATGATCAGATGTAGCCACTGATTCATCTAAGATGGGACCCACATAGGATACTATACAAGCTAAGATGTCCGACCCACGTAGGATACAAGTCCAGATACTCTTTTGGACCCATGTAGGATACTAGAACAGAGGTCAAATACTACCGGACCCATGTAGGATTCAAGAACTGTAATACTATCGGACCCACGTAGGGTACAAGAATAGTAGTCATCACTGTTGAACCCACGAAGGATTTCAGTATGTTATTCATCGCTACCGAACCCAAGTAGTATTTCATTGCAGTAGTCATCACTGCCGGACCCATAGAGTATTTCAGTGCAGTCGTCATCGTCGTCTCAGTCGCAGCCAGCTCTAGGGTTTCCGCACACAGCATGCTCATTTTTGGGAGGGTCTGCTCCATGAGCCAAGGGGTAAATACATAAACTGACATGTAGTACGGATTTGATGTATCCCAAGGTTCCGTCTCATCGATAGAAACTCAACAAGACAGATGGCGCATCAATCGGACGCCTGGTTTGAGAGTTATCGACTTTTTCATCCGAGGGGCCCAGTATGTTTTTAAGTCAAAACCAACCCGACCGTACTACTACTACATCCATTCCTAGAGTGTAGTAATCCAAATGGTCCGTCTCATTGAGAGGAATCCAACAAAGTCGATGCAACATCAATCGGACGTCCAAAGCTCAAGTTATATGCGTTTCCGCTCCGAGGGCCCGGTTGGTTTCGTGTTCGAACCAACCCGGTTGTACCCCATGTTCACCAAAACCTTGATTGTAATATACCGAAACGGCCGCCTCGATCCAAGGATCACATCGCAACTGACGGTGCGTCGATCGGAGTTCCGTAGCCCATGTTACGGGCATTTAAATGAACATGTCTGGTATTAGGAGGTTTTGGGCCCGGACCGACCCGGCCCGAGACCCCCTGGGTCGGACCGAACCGGGTCGACCCAACCTGGGTCCGGGTCCAACCAATTAGGGCATGACCCGACCCGGCCTGGGCGGCCGATTGGCCTAGCGCGGGCACAGCCCACGTGGCCAGACAGCTCAGCTCGGCCGAGCTGTCGCAGAATAGGGGGGGCACTACCCCCCTGTTTGAAACGGGGGCCCCCACATGGGGGCCGCTTCCTCTTTCCATCTGTGGGTTACGACCCCCGGTTTCCGGATCTGGCCAGCCGGGTGTCGCGCGGTACCAGCCAATCCCGCCCCCTGTGCACCGGTGGTCAGCAGCTCCGGCCGCCCTCCCCTGCTCTACCGCGGCCAAAGGTCGCGGCCTTGGTCCGACCAGCACAGCGCAATGGCACCGTGCCCCTCTACCGTGGTCTCTCTCTAGATGAAGTCTCCACGTGGTTCTACGGTGTGGCGTGACGGCACTGCACCCCTTCGATGCGGCCTGACTCCGGCCGCGGGTTCGTTCGGCCTAAACGGCGCGGCGCAACGGCGCCGCGCTTCTTCATCGTGATTCTCCATGTTCCCGTGTGGTTCCATTGCACTTCGCTACCTTTGTTCGTGCCACAACAAGAACAAAAACAAATAGGTAGGAGGGTCGGTCGTGTTCATGCGGTCCAACCCCCTCCCATTATAACGATAACATGGGGCTCAAAAAAATAATTAATATCCTCGTCAAGCATGCGCAAATTTAATGCATTATATTTTAACTCAAACCCCTACCTCAAGGATTTGTCGAATAAAGCACGTCGCAGGGAAAGGACGTCGCGTAAGACGGTGTCGTGGAAGATGGCGTCGCGGAACGAGGATCCATACACGTCGTCGGTTTAAACCTGAAGAATAACGGCATCTACCTTCCTTTGACACAGGATGAAGAACGAAGGATTGTGCGTCGTTGTTCTTCAGAAATTAGTGTGACGACGTTCTTCATCGAGGTGGAAATGTTCTTTTCCAGAAAGGTGATGTTCTTCCAATGTGAAGAACGCTCCCCCCTCTCAACGCAACGATGCAACCAAAAATAAAATAAGGCATTTACCTTATTTTATTACCTTTTCCAACATTTTTAAAAAGAAAAAACATCATTTAATTAATTAATGAGATTCAATTAATTGAATGGGTGTGTTGGCATTCAATTAAAGAGAGGGAGAAGGTCAAAAACATAACGTGGGTTTCTAACATTAAAGATGGGGTTTAGTGGATTTGAATAGGTGGGGGCTCATGTGGGTGCCACCTCACTATTAACCTCACATGAGTTGTTAGTTCCACCCAACCTCCATCCTTAAGATTTAACCACTTAAAAGAAATAAAATTAGTTGCACAATTTTATTTCTCTGTAGTCTTAATCCACAAAAAAATTAATTAACTCTTCTCGAGCAGACACAACACTGAAAAAGGTCTTCTTAAGCAAAAACCGGAACTGCAGTTTCATCGGTGCCTTCGGATTTCGATTTCGAGCACCAGTTCAAATGTTAGAAAAACCCCCTCATTTGTTCACTGAACGTACCCGAGCAAAACATCGAAAAATGATTCTTGGCACACCGGGCTTCAGAATCAGGTGCCGTCAAAAACTGTGTACTCGTAAAATCCAAAATAAAATTAAAAAAAACTTCCCTTGAAATTTACGGGTCTTTACATTACTCACACCTCAGGTATTTACGTCCCTCTAAAGATACATCACAAAACTAGGAGAAAATGAGAATATTGAGCACACATCTGAGCCTCCCGCTCCCAAGTGCTCTGCTGGAGGTTCCCATGCTACCATCTGATGCACACTAGAGGAATAGACCGCCCACATAGGACCCACCCCTATCGATCCTTGATCTCCACCGGGACCTCCGTAAAAGTAGCCCCATCGTCAATTTCCAGCTCCCCATAGTTGATTATATGCGTCGGGTCGTGCACGTATCTCCTCAGCTGAGATATGTGGAAGACGTCGTGCACCCAGTGCAACTGAGGTGGTAGAGCCAGGCGATAAGCCACCTCGCCTATCCAGCTGAGAACCTGGAGTGGTCCAATGAAGTGTGGAGATAACTTGCCGCCCTGGCCAAATCTCCATAATCCACGTCAAGGTGAGAAACGCAAGAAGACGTGGTCACCATCCTTGAACTCTAGCGGTATCCGCCTCCTGTCAGCATAAGACTTCTGTCGACTCTGAGTTGTCCTCATCCGATCCTGGATAACCTGGAATTTCTCTGCCGTGGCCCGGACCATCTCCGTTCCCACAAGTGCCCACTCCCCAGGGTCTGTCCAGCACAGCGGTGATCTGCAAGGTCGGTCGTACAATGCCTCGTATGGTGCCATCCTGATGGTTGAGTGGTATCTTTTGTTGCACGTGAACTCCACCAAGGGTAGGTGGTCCTCCCAGCTATGACCAAAGTCAAGGACACATGCACGGAGCATGTACTCGAGAGTCTGAATGGTCCTATCTGTCTGACCATCTTTCCGAGGGTGAAAGGCGGTTCTTCGATGTAGCTGCATTCCGAATGTCTCCTGCAACCCCTTCTAAATCCGGGATGTAAAGAAAGCATCCCAATCAGAGACGATAGATGATGGAACACCATGATGCCGCATGATCTCTTGAATGTAGGGGCATCCCATGCTCTCCACTGAGCCCTGCTCTCTGATGGGTAGAAAGTGGTCCAAATTGTTGAGTCGGTCGACAATCACCCAAATGGAGTCGTGACCTCTAGAAGTACGTGGAATTCCAGTCATGAAATCCATAGATATCACATCCCACTTCCACTATGGGACCTCCAAGGGTTGTACCAAGCCTGCTGGTACCTTGTGCTCTGCCTTCACCTGCTGGCAGGTGAGGCACCGAGAAACGTACTCTGCTACACCCATATTTATACCTGGCCACCAGTGATGTCGTCTGAGATCCTAGTACATCTTCGCCACTCCTGGATTTACCGATAAAGGGGAAGTGTGAAACTCCATCAGCACCTCCTCCTGCAAAGCAGCTAGTACCATGGTAAGTCCTATTAAAAGGATGTCGTGCTCTCCTCCAATAGAGAATCCATCAGGTGCCTGTCCTGAGGATATCTGTTCAGGCCACGTCTCACAATCAATGTCCCCACGATGTGCCTCTCTGACCCGCTGTAGAAGTGGAGGAGTGACTGTGAGTGACTAGAGAAAGGCTGCTCCATTACTATCCATGAATGATATCTTCAAAGCGGATAGCTGCTCTATCGCCTCCTCGAGTAGTTGAATACCCGTCCTCCTGCTGAGAGCATCAGCTACTACGTTCCCCTTTCCACGAGTATAGACTATCTCAAAGTCATAGTCTTGTAGGAACTCGATCCATCACCACTATCTCAAGTTTAGGTCCTTCTATGAGAATATGTACCTGAGACTCTGGTGGTCAGAAAAGACTGTAAAGTGCTCTCCCATCAGACAGTGTCGCCACATCTTCAGAATGAAGACCACTACTGCTAACTCCAGGTCATAGGTAGCGTAGTTCTTCTCATGATGCCTCAACCTTCATGATCCATAGGCGATCACTGCTCGCTCATACATCAGGACACATCCGAGTCCGGTCACTGATGCATCGCATTAGACTACATACCCTACTCCCTCCTCTGGTTGCCTCAAGATTGGTGCGCTGGTCAATCTCTGTCTCAGCTTCTGGAAGCTCAGCTGACATCTTTCTGACCACACGAAGGGTTTCCCCTTCTTCTTCAAAGCTGAGAGCGGTTCCTCAACTCTAGAGAAGTCTATAAAAAATCTATGGTAGTACCTAGCTAGACCCAAGAAACTCAGCACCTCCGTCACGCTCCTGGGTGGCTCCAAAGCTAGCACTGCCTAAACCTTCGCATGATCCACCGCAACTCCTGCCTCAGAGATGATGTGTCCCAAGAAGTGGACCTCACGTAACCAGAACTGACACTTCAAGAGCTTACCATAAATCTTGTGTTCTCAGAGTGTGTCCAGTACAACTCGCAAGTGGTGGGCGTGCTCCTCCTCAATGGTCGAGTATATCAATATGTCGTCGATGAAGACCACGACAAATCGATCGAGGTATAGCTGAAAGGTCCTGTTCTTGAGACTCATGAACATTTCTAGGGCATTGGTCTTGCCGAAAGGCATCCCCAAGAACTCATTGTGGCCATACCGACATCTGAAGGCCATCTTCTACACATCCTCGTCCCGAACTCTGAGATGATGATAGCCTGATCTGAGGTCTATCTTCAAGAACCACCATGCTCCCTTGAGCTGATCGAAGAAGTCATTAATCCTCAGTAGCGGATACCTGTTCCTCATAATCACCTATTTTAGGCGAAGATAGTCAACACACAGTCGCATGCTTCTGTCCTCATTCTTGGCGATCAAAATCGGGGAATCACAGGGTGAAACACTAGGTTGGATGAATCCCATGCCCTTCAAGTCCTCCAGCTGAACCCGTAGATCTCAAAGCTCAGCAGGAGCCATTCGATATGCTGGAGTGGATATCGGGGTTGTCCCGGGGTACAAGTCAATAAAAATGTCTACCTCCCTACGAGGAGGTAGTCCTGGAATATCATCTGGAAAAACGTTTTAATACTGATCCACCACTATAGGAAAACTAGGACTCCACACGTCAACTGCTCCAAGGATAAGGGTATCCAACTGATGAGTGATGGGTTTTCCTCTCCTCTGCGTGAGTTCATCCTATACTGCTAAGGCTCCCTTCTCACTGGTGAAGGTGAACCTGCTCCCATCGGTGTGAACATATCGCACCTTGTGCCTAATATAGTCAATCTGAGCATGGACTGTAGATAACCAATCTATGCCCAAGATGACGTCGTAAGGCCTCGACGCCGCTACAAGAAGATCCCAGCCGAAGCACTCGCCTCCTAGAGTAAGCTCACACTGCTGGCACCAGTGCGTAATCGTCGAGCATTCTCCCGTAGGAGTATCTAGCCATAAGGATCGAGCCAACGACTCCGTTAGAATCTCCGAGCTCCGAACAAGGGCAGCGGAAATAAAATATTCACTCGCTCTTGTGTCTATAAGAACTAAAACAAGGGTGGAGTAGACACAGATCGTACCTTGAATCATATCTGGCGCACCGTGGTCGTAGGCCTCCGCTGCCTGAAGCTGAGCCTGTCTCTACCCGCCAACTCCCTATGGTCGGGGTGGACCTCCTGGTGATGGTGGTGGTAAAGCCTCAAAGTGTCACCCACCACCTTCTGCTCGTCCAGCTCCTCTGTGTCATCCTTGTGCACCCTGCGGACCACCACGGTCGACCCTCTACCTCTGCCTGGGTGGCCCCTCAACTATATGATGCTCCTCTGCACGACGGGTCAGGCAGTCACGAGCCATGTGGCCCTAATCGCCGCATGTGTAGCATTGTCTGCTCCTCGGAAGGCTGGCTCTGCGCCGTGTGCCCCGCCCCTCTGAGCCAGTGTCTCGAGGTCATCCGCCTGATGGTATGGTCTACATGGACCCCTGTGACGTCCGTCAACTACCAGCGGCATTTGACTCTACTACATGCTGCCCAACGGTAGGTCTCGCTGCTGGTGTAGGCTCAGCAATAAATCTCTCTATGATAAGGGCTCGCTCCAGTACTCCTACCTGTGTCGGAATGTTGAGGGAGATCATCGATGCCCTAATATCATGCCTCAGTCCCTACTCGATAGTCCGATCCCGGAAGAATGGTTCCCGTACCATGTATGTTGAATAGCATGAGAGATCGGTTAATCTCACCGAGTACTGGGCTACCGTCATGCTGCCCTACCGCAGCTGTAGTAGCTTTTGAATGCGCACTGCACAGATGGTGGCTGGGACAAACACTGAGCAGAAGATCCTCTCAAAGTCCACCCAGAGGAGAGATGCCTCGTCGTGCACCTAGAGCATCAAGATCTACCATCTGCTTGTTTCCGCGTGCAGGAGGCTCGCTGCAAGGATCATCATGAGGTCAGCTGGTGTCCCCAGTAGCCTGAAAACTCAAACAACCGCCTCCAGCCAATCCTCGGCTGCCTGAGGGTCTATCTCCCCATGGAACCTGGGCGGTCTCTGAAGCTGAATCTCATGAAGTGCACTAAGGCACCGTGCACTCTCAGCGGCTGGGGCTGGTGGCATTGGTGGCTCGACGGGTAGAGGTACCTCCAGTGCCCTGCTGTAAAAGGCCCCTACACTGAGGCCTTGTAGCTCAGTGGGCTGTCATCTCGCACAAAGCTCGGAACCCTAGCTGGATGCCATCGTGGGGCCATCCTGAAAAGAAATAGGTGTGCCATGGTCAAAACAGTTTACCTGGTGTGTTGACACAAAGTAATCACAAAGAAAACTTTTGAACCACACATGCAATCAATGTTTTCATGCATTGAGTCGGAAATCAGATGTCAGGGTCCTGGTGTACAGATACGTCGGCCGCCGCACCAACATTGGACTCCCTGGACTGATAACCACACCCAATACCCTTAACACTATTTCTTCACATAGAAGAAAGATCGGAGTCCCGAGTTCTGCGGTAGAACTGAACTCCTCTGATACAAATTTGTCACGACCCGTCCTCGGGACTCGTGTCATGGCTACCCCAAGCCTGCCTTCCATAGGCCAAGGGCTGGCAACTAGCACCAAGGCATAAATCCAGACAAAAAGGGGAAGGCATTGCCTTTATAAAGTAAACAAACACCACAGAGTAAGCCAGCAGAAGTAAACACTAAGAAAACTGAGTTCAATAGTAAGTACGGAAAGTAAATGGGCCAGAACACCAACCCAAACTGAATGTAAAGTACAACTGGAATGAAAGTACAACAACCGAAAGTAATGTTGCAACGTCGAGTCGTCCACTGGACGTCCCAACTGAACGGTGCGTACAGATAGCCTCCTCAGATCCTCGGGTCCAGCCGTCTGCTCCATGTACGTCCGGCCCAGTGGTCCACCTCTAGGTACTGACTACTCTACAAGCCTCAACCACGATCAGTGATGTCCTTCGTCTTCATCCAACACAACGTAGTGCAGGCATAGCCCGTCCAAGGGTGAGTATACGCTACTCAGTAGGGACCCTGAAGGTCTCCCAAAATCCACAAAGGTTAATCTACAAAGGAAAGATACAATCACGAATTAACATCCAACACTACTTAGGTATATGCCCATACATATACCTAAGTCATCAATTCCAGTTTCGCTCCGACATCCGAGCCCAATTTCAATCACATCCACACAAGATAGTACAAACCAATTCACACAGGAATGAAAAACCCAAATTCACATAGGAAAACAAATCAATCATATCAAAGATAATGATTGAAAATCATGACTCAGCTCACATAGGTATACTTCTTCGTAAGGTTATTGAGATGATCAGATGTAGCCACTGATTTATCAAATCTGGGACCCACGTAGGATACTAAACCAGCTAAGATGTCGGACCCACGTATGGTTCAAGTCCAGCTACTTTAACGGACCCACGTTGGATACTACAACAGATGTCAAATACTGTCGGACCCACGTAGGATACAATAACAGAAATACTGCCAGACCCACATAGGATACAAGAACAGTAGTCATCATCGTCGAACCCATGGAGGATTTTAGTATGGTCTTCATCGCTGCTGAACCCACAGAGGATTTCAGTGCAGTCGTCGTCGCTGCTGAACCCACGGAGGATTTCAGTGCAGTCGTCATCGTCGTCGTAGTCGTATCCAGCTCTAGGGTTTCCACACACAGCATGCTCGTTTCCGGGAGGGTCCGGTCCATGATCCAAGGGGTCGAGACATCAACTGACACGTAGTCCAGATTTTATGTATCCCAAAGTTCCGTCTCGTCGATAGGAACTCAACACGATAGGCAGAGCGTCAATCGGACACCCGGTCTGAGAGTTATCGGCATTTTCATCCCAGGGGCCCGGTTGGGTTTTAAGTTATATCCAACCCGACCATACTCCAACTACATCCAATCCTCGAGTGGAGTAAGTCAAAAGGTCCGTCTCACTGAAATTAATCCAACAAAGTCGACGGCACATCAATCAGACGTCCGGAGCTCAAGTTATATGTGTTTCTACTCTGAGGGCCCGATTGGTTTTGTGTTCGAACCAACCCGGCCGTACTCCATGTTCTCCAAAACCTTAAGTGTAATATACTGAAACGACTGACTCGATCCAAGGATCACATCGCAACTGACGGTGCGTCGATCGGAGGTCCATATCCCACGTTACGGGCATTTAAATGAACCTCTCCGGTATTATGGGGTTTTGGGCCCGGACCGACCCGGACCAAGACCCCCTGGGTCAGCCCGAACCGGGTCGAACCGACCCGGGTCTAGGTCCAGCCCATTATGGCGTGACCCGACCTGGGCAGTCTATCCTGGCCTTGGCGGCCAGTTGGCCTGGCGCGAGCGCGATCAGCGTGGCCAGAGAGCTTGGCTCGGCCGAGCTATCACTGAAAGGGGGGGGGGAGCTGCCCCCCCTGATTGAAACGGTATCCCCCATATGGGGGACGCTTCCTCTTGCCATCTGGGGGTTATGACCCCCAGTTTCCAGAGCTGGCCGGCCATAACGGCCGACCAGGGTGTCGTGCGGGACCACCCTGTCCCACCCCCTATGCACTGGTGGCCGGCGGCTCTGGTCTCCCTCTCCTGCTCCCCTGAGCAAAACATCGGAAAATGATTCCGGGAACATCGGGCCTCGGAATCAGGTTCCATCAAAAACTGTGTACTCGTAAAATCCCAAAAAAAAATTAAGAAAAAATTTCCATCGATGTTTACGGGTCTACATAAAACCTGTGTTCTAAACTCAACATTTCCTGTAGATTTCTGATTCGGGTCCCTATTTAGAAGTTAATCCACTTTATTAGAAAAACTACATTTTTTGCTTTTTAATATATTTAATATATTTCATGCATTTATTCTAGGCACACCGGGCCTTGTAATCTCATTTCATCTCAACACCTCATATCACAAATAATCCATAAAATATCCAAAAGTAATACATTGAAAATACGAGTCATTAAAATCTCCCCACCTTGGGGCTTTGCATCCTAAAATTCAAAAAAGGGATACTCCTAGAGATGTGGGTATTTAGAATGAATATGATTCTCTCGTGCCCATTTCCTCTCATGAAGAATCATATGCTACCACCAGACATGTACTAAAGGAATCGATCACCCATGAATTATTTTATCATGATGATCCTAAATGTCTACCTAATACTCAACAAATGTAGCTCAGTCCTTGATGTCAAACTTTCCCCAGTTGATAACGTGTGATAACTTATGCACATATCTACACAGATGTGACATGTGCAACATGTCATTTACTCAGTATAACTGTAGAGGTAGAGATATGTGGTACACCACCTCACCAATTCTATATAGAATCTGGAAAGAGCGAATGAACATCAGAGATAGCTTGTCACCCCATCCAAATCCCTATAATTCGTGTTGAAATAAACGTCAAAGGAATGCATGGTTTCATTCATTGTACCCCAAAGGACCTTTTTATCTATCAAAAGAAGACTTTTGATGGCTCTATGTAGTATTCATCCACCGTTTTATGATCTGAACCTTATCAATTGTTTCTCACACCAACTCTGGGTCAATAAGTAATGACTCTCCTAGGTTATTCTAGAAAAGTGATGACTTATAGGGTAACCCACACAAATCCTTGAATGGTGTCATAATGATGGTGAAATGGTAACTACTGTTGTCCACAAACTCCACTAATGGTAGGTGATCCTCTTAACTATGACCAACATAAAATATAGCAGCATGTCTTATAGAACCAAAATGGTCTTCCCAGTCTCGCCGTCAATTTAGGGGTGAAACATTTTACTCACACATAACTATGTCCCAAAACCATCCTCTAATACCTTCCAAATATGTGATTTAATGGTAGAATCATGTTTATAAACAATCATTGATGGAAATCCATGGATTCAGACTATCTCATGCAAAAATAGGCGTCCCAATAACTCTACTAAACTCTATCTCATAATTGATACGAAGTTGGCCGACATGGTGATTTGGTCTCTGATAATCCAAAGGCCTCATGTCCTTTGGACATACAGTGTAATCCTAGCATGAGGGCATAGATATCCCATCCCACATCCATTTTGTCACCTCATGGTGTTGAACTAAACCCACTGAAACTCTGTTCTCATCCTTCACTTTCTAGCAATGCATCGAGAGACAAACTCTTCAACTCCATTATTTTTCCCTAGAAACCAAATATGAATTTGGAGGTCCTGTTACATCTTTTCCACACCTCGATGTACCACTCGTGGAGACATGTGAAAATATCTCAGAACATCCTCTTGCAATGTCATTGGTACCATCATCTGTTCTCTATAAAAAAGACATGGTCCCCACCTTTCAAAAAAATTTCAAGAGCATGTCCCTTAGATATCTAAGTATGTAGGGTCTCTTAGTTGGTATACCTATGATGTGCCTCCCTGGATCGCTGCTAGAATAAAGGGGTGATAACTATCGACTGGAGTTAAGCTTCTCCATCTCTATATAAAAAGGATAACTATAATGATTCCAACTACTCTAATGTCTCGTTCTGTATCTACAAAAAAGATCTCATACTGAGAGAATCTACTAACATATTTCCCTTCCCAAGAGTATAGAAACCTCTGATTCCATAATCATAGAGAAACTATATCCACAATCTTTTTATCAAGTATTGATCATTCTAAGATAATATATACTTGAGACTCTTGTGGTCATAATAGATGATAAATAACTCTCCCATCAGGTAGTGTCACAACACATTTAGTGAAAAGATTACCACTACTAACATAAGATCATGGGTCATGTATTTCTACTCATATGGACTCAGATGATGTCAGTCATAGGAAATCACCACCTACATATTCAAAAGAATACCACCAAGCCTAGTTCCTAATGCATCATATAACACTACATACTCGACCCCCTCTTCAGGTAATTTAAATATGGCAGTGCTCTTCAAACTCTATATCAATATCTGAAAAGCATGATGAGACCCCTCCATCCACATGAAAGGATACCAAATTCATGTTACAGCTTTCATGGGTGCTGATATCCTGTTGAAATCAAGTGTAAATATTCGATAATAGCCTACCAACCCAAGGAAGATTTTCACCTCTATCACGTTCATGGGTGGATCCCAAGCTAACACTTCATCAACCTTGGTCGGGTCCACAATCACTCCATCTATTAATATAATGTGTCCTAGAAAGTGGACCGCCTAAATCCAAAAGTGTCACTTCGAGATATTTTTGTAAATCTGGTGCTCTGGGAGTACATAAAAAAATATCTTTAAGTGTCTTGTGTTATCCTCCTCAGTCACTGAGTACATAAGGATATCATCGATGAAGACTACCATGAAATGGTCTAAGAAAGGGTGAAATACCTGGTTCATGAGTCCCATGAAATCTTTTGTGGTGTTCAGCACACTAAGAAGCATTAAAAGGTACTCATAGTGACTGTAGCAGCATCTGAATGATGTATTTGGTATATCCTCATCATGTACTCACAACTAGTGATTGTTGGACCTGAGGTCCACCTTCAAGAACCACGGTGCACCTATACACTAATCTAGTAGGTCATCGATCATCATTAATGAATACGTTTTCTTCATGGTCACCTAGTTCAAGTATCTATAGTTCAAACATAACCTCAATATCTCATCTGCTTTTTTAGCGAACAAAACTGGGATTCCTAGGGAGAAACACTGGGTCTAAAAAATCCATTTTTCTACAAGTCCCCCAACTACACCCTCTGATATAGAATCTCTATATAAGCCATATGATATGTTTGAACATATATCGGTTTTATCCTGGGGTGTAGATAAAATCATACGTTTATCCCTTAATGGGGAGATAAACCTAGAAAAAACATAGGGAAGATGTTCCGATACTCTTCCACCACGTTCGGGAACTAAAACTCATAAAATACACAACACCAAGGGTTAGTCCATCCAATTGATGAGTAATTAGATATAACCTCTTATGGTTGAGTCCATATTTCACTACCTAGGTTTTCATTTCACCGATAAAGGAAAACCAATTTTCATCTCTATAGAGAAACCACATCCTTCACCTTAAATAGTAAATCAAGGAATGAATTTTAGAAAACCTGTCTATTCAAAATATGAAATTTCAAGGCCTTATCACCACTATAAATTGATCCCAATATAAAATATAATCCCCAAGAGTAAGGACACACTTTCAGTACAAGTGTGTGATCACTGAGTATTCTCGAGTATGAGTCTCCAATGCACGGGTTGATCCAAGGGCTCAACCAAAATCATTAAGTCTTATAATAGATTGGTGGATAGAAGGGAATAAATTTAACATGTGTCTATGATTATTTCATAGAAGTTAGAAAATAAACATATCATACCTTTATCACTCTAGGAGCCTCTGGATTATAAGGTTTGATTGTCTAATGTTGGCCCTTCACCTATCATATAGCTCCATATGCATGACGTGGACCACCTCATGGTGGTTGTGGTAACAAGTCCAAGCACCTACAACCATCTATTTATCTCCTAGATCCTATTCCACATATTTCTACTTTCAGAAATATCTATTCCTACCACTACCACTGCCTTGGCGGTCCTTCTACGATCACTCTAAAAGTTGTACGATAGGTCGAACAATATCATGTGACATTTACCCTACCATCGCTTGAGTAGAACCACCTCTCTCTGGGATAACCAGATCCATCCTATGATCCATAAACCATAAAACCCCAATCCTAGGACCACCTCCTATTACATCTCACATGCCCAGGTCCTTGAGACTAACGTCGGCTCCCTCCTATTGAGGTATCTTCTCCTAGGAGACCACTATTGAAAACCACCAGTTGTATCTAATCAGCTAAGAAACTCTCTACCATCAAAGCTCTCTCTAACACCCTAACATAGGTAAAAATGAATATAAGGATAACACTAGTTCAGATGTCTCTATGCAGACCTATCTCGGAGGTCTATGCCCAAAAATTGGTCACAAACTATATTCATCATGTACTTGGAGTGGATTGTAAACCTAGATGAATACTCAACTACTATTGTGCTGACCTACTAGAGCTACAAAATCATCTTGAATACATAAATATATTAACTTAGTTGGAGATAACTCCAATATAAAATGGAAATCAAACTCTAACCAGTCTATATTTGACTCATTGTAAGGTTGGGTTACCAGATTCCACCATTATCCTACTGATACATGAAGAAAGCTCACCACTATATCCAACATCTAATCTAATGGTGTCTTGACCATAAAACAAACATGGGTCACTGCCTCAAGTCATTCCTCAACCACATATGGTTCATGTTCACCTAAGAACCAAAGGTTTCTCTATCATTGAAACTAGTGAAGTTCACTTAACATGTGCACCTCATCCTCTAGTACTGTAGGGACCATAAGCTACTCAATTGGTGGTATAATTGGTTCAGCAAAAGGAGGTATAATATATAAAACTAGTCCATGTATTGATGCCTCATCACTGAGTTGATCATCCTTATTATCAGGATGTTTAATACAAGCTACCATATATCATAGAGTCATCCACAAATAAACAAGATGTACCCTAGTCAATGAGTATATATTGATAGCTAACTCATGAAGGACATGGAAACCACAACTCATTCCTATATGATTCATGTACCATTGTTTACCATATAACCAATGTTCTCATGTATAGAGTTAAAAATAAAGTGATCATATTCCTCATGTATGGATACATCATTTTTTTTTCACCAACACTGGAGTCCATGGCCTAAAATTCAAGCTTCAAAGTCTTAACTTTATTTCCTCAAACCAAATCCATAAACTTTGATCATAAGTTAAAACTAAATGTCCTTTGATACCACTCTATCATGACCCATCCTAGTGGGTCCCGTTATACAACTCCTTAAACCCACCTCCAATAGCCCAAGTGTTAATGACTAGCACTAATTAGGCATATAATTAACATGGGAGACCTTATAATATATAATTGTACAAACACACACGCATATCCATGCCCATAAAATGTTGAAATGTAGAAACTACTGAAAAAATATCCATGCATCCATCTAAATCCCACAACCATAGTATGATGGGATGTAAATATAAGAAAACATGTCTAAAGAAAATCAAACCACAAAGACTCTAAAAACAAGACCAAACTGAAAGTAAAATTGGGAGAACTATCAAAATATCATAGGAACAAACCTCTGTCATTCAAGAATAACTAAACATCATTTGTTCCAAGACTATCAATGTATTTTTCAAATGGTCAATCATATGAACAAGACACGACATGTGCGATCAAGGACCATGTAGGGGTGAGTATAAAAATACCCAATATGTCACCTCAAAACCCCAAAGCATATAACAAAGTAAAATATAGTCTGCTCTAAATTGGTATATGGTTAAAACACATATTATAATAATATTCATATGTACTCAATAAAGACACATTTTCTAAAGGTAATTCACAACCGTAATATGTTATCCAATGATTGCTCCTCAAAGGTTCCACAAATAACTCATCCGAGAGAATAAAATTATGAGTCAGATAAAACTGATGACATAAGTCCAAGAGGTAATTCTCATTGGGTATCTCCTTAAAAACTACCCACTGAAGGTCTCGAGAGATACGATACACATTTGAGGATCAATCCTAAGGACATGGGGTATACCAACAAATCATTTTGGATTAACCCAATAATTAGTGGATCGAAACCCACATAGTGGTGGTCATGACGATACCAAGAACACTTCCTAGGGCTTGAAGTTGAATAGAGGATCTTTCTCTAGGTCTCAATGAAAGATTCCAAAAACCCTGTCTACGAATTCTAGCTGAATGGATCGATGTACTGTCTATAGGAGGCGATTCCATACTAACCATCAAGGAAAGTATATGGGGAATTCACCCTAACAAAACATGTCTGAGATACATAGTAAGAGGGATAAAATCCATGTATTATAAATTACACTATGTGCTGTAAGGTTACACGGGACATGCCCATGTAGCCAGACCATGTCTCGTGCCCATGTGAATGTAATAGTACACTCTGTGTTGGTTACCTATGCACTCTACCTGTGTACTGGTACAAAGCTTATCCCATATACTTTATTCCAAGATAGGTCTGTGTGGGAGTACATAGTGTGCACATGGACATGTACATGAAACTATGTATGTGTACCATCTGTGGTACACACTGATCCACCAGGGAGAGGTCACACACTGTGTGATCCTTAATTATTTCATTCAAACTCATCCTTTTCTAAGAGGGACCCATGGATTGTGTAATCTATGATTACATGTTCTATAGATCTGATTTTTCAACAAATCATGATTCTTTTATCTGTGTGTTACTTCACCACCATTGCATTGGATTTTAGATATAATATTTCCATAAATCAAGAATCAACCTTAGTCAAACCTTTCCATAGACATTCATTAGAATTCAGTCTTTAAATCCATTTAAAAAATGGATTTCATTCATCATGACATCATTCACACACCTAGCTCGAATCGGGGGTTTCCAATCTATTCTGATCTTATCACTAATTCCACTTTCAGACCTCCATCGCATCATTATATGACTAGATCTATAATATAGAATTTTTTTGCTAAGAAATATTTGTGAGACCATCGATTTCAATAGTAAATTTCAAACTCTGGGTTAAACAAATAAATCCCATGTTGAATGAAGAAAAAGGGGAGAAAATAAGAAGAAAAATAATGAGGAATGGACCTTGGTCAATGTTCATGTCGACCTCAATTTTTTTTCATTAAAATGATTAATTAAGATATAATAATTATATGTTGATTCAATAAGGTTTCTCTTATGACTTTTCCATTCCTTCTTGTTTTGAAAATCACAAACACCTTATATTTAAGGAAAATCACTTTTATAAGGAAAATCCCTTTTATAAAGAAAATCACTTTTATAAGGAAAATTGAATTTATAAGGAAAGTCACTTTTACAAGGTCGACCTCTTTTCCAACAGTCATATTTTCCTAAAAAGACGGAGGGACCTGTACACATGTAACATAACCAACGGTTAGTTTATAACAGAATAGATGACATCGTTTTATAGAAAAACAAGTGAAACAGAAAGTACGACATCGTTTTAAGTTTAACTCAAAAGATCGGAGTGAAGGTTCATAGTGTAAACAAAAAATAATATTCGGTGTCTAAATAAATTCGGAGTGTATAAAGCAAATATTATCAAATTTTGTTTAATAGGTGAATTCGGAATGAGAATTTGGAATGAGAATTCATCATCAGAATTCGTAATGAGAATTCGTCATCAGAATTCATAATGAGAATTCGTCATCAAAATTCGTAATGAGAATTCGATGTCAGAAATCATAATGAGAATTCGATGTCGAAATTCTTGAGAATTCGTATCCAGAACTCAGAGTAGAACTTTATCAGAGTTCGTATCTGGAATTCGGAATGAAACTTCATTACAATTCTCATCTGGAATTCAGAACCTAAAACAGAATACTTCATATCAAAGTTTCAAACAATTCCGAGCATATAGAAATGAATCTGAATCTTATAATTAAGATATATATGGATGAAAATATGATAAGGATAATTTTTCATACAAAAGAGATCTTCCTTATAAAAGCGACTTTTCTTATAAAATCAATTTTCCATATAAAAGCGATTTTCCTTATAAAAGTGATTTTCCTTATAAAAGAGATTTTCCTTATAAAAGAGATTTTCCTTATAAAATAGGTTTTCATTATAAAATCGATTTTCCTTATAAACGCTATTTTCCTTATAAAAGCGATTTTCCTTATAAAAGCGATTTTCTTTAAATATAAGGTGTTTGTGATTTTCAAAAAAAGAAGGAATGGAAAAGTCATAAGGAAAACCTTATTGACTCAACAATCTCCCCCATTTTGGAAAGCACAAACATCCTTACGGAAAAGAAAGTCTAAAAAAGAAACAAAACTTTAAGTCTTATCTCTCTTTTCTTATGGGTGTTGATGAATACGAAAAAATCCCCCTTAGGCTTTGAAACTCTAAAGATCATATTCTAGATTTTTGGAATGATATTTCATTATGAATAAGAAAGTCTTCTTTAATGAAAAAATCCCCCTTAGATAAACATTATTAGAGTTTGTTTTCATTCTCACTCTTTGTTAAGATTCTTTTTCCCCCTTTATTAGGGTTCTTTTACATCACCCCCTTTGTGATTTTTAAAAAGAATTCGAGGGATTGGAAAATATAAAAAAGTACCTGAAAAATTAGTAGCAACAATAAAAGAAATGAGCAAGCACAATTTTCATTATGTTTGAATGCTCAACAAAAATAAAGTATAGATACAACAAAAGATCGTATCTGTCTATTTTGGATCTCTTTCCTTCTCCATGAGACCCTTAAGAATAGTCTTTATTTTCTTCAAGTATTTATGGTCTTCCTCGGCTTGCTTCTCTAACACAACAATTCTTGCATTTTGAGCTTCAATCTTTTCTTCCTGGGCTTGAAGCTTTTCTTCCTGAGCCTGAAGTTTTTCTTTATGAGCCTTCAAGATTTGTTCTCTCTTTAATAACTTTTCTTCAAACTTAATCTGATGATCCCTTTCATACTTCCAGTTTTGAGAAACAGAATTCAACTTCCCATTCAGATCTTTGACTTCTTGAATCCGGAAATTCTTTTCATCTGTCAACTTTTCTTCAAAGGATGAAGTAAGGTCATGTATCTTCCTGCCTTCTGTCTCAAAGTCATCCTTAACATTGTATATTAATTCATCAAAGAGCCTGATCACTTCTACAGTTTTACTCTACCAATTTGTCATCCTCTAGAGAGATCTTCTGTGGGCTTCATAGCCGACAAAGAATGTTTTGAACTGAGCCTCAATCTCAACACATTTGTACATAACCATGGATACAAAGTCTGTTTTCTGATTCAAAGCATGTTGGAGCATCGGACATCTTGAATCAATACTTGAAAAAGTCGGAATAGTACCCACCATCTTCTTTAATGACTAAACAACAACGTCATGCCCCAATGAAGATGACTCTGAATCCAAGACTTTTCTTGGAGAATTTTCTTCTTCATTTTTCTCATCCTTCTTCTTAGAAGAATCACCAACTTCCCTTCTCTTTACAACCACGGAGCTCAGGGTATCAACAACATGTTTCTTTCCCTTGTCCTTTTTCGGAATAGATTCATGTTCTGGAGTTCTCTTTTTAATGTCAGACATTTGAACAACATTGTCTTCATCATCATCAAATTTTTGAGCACCATCCTCTACATTATCCATTTGATCAATATCATGTAGAAGTTGGTCGTCCTCTGCATGATAGGCTACTTCTTCTACTCCTTTCTCCTCATCCTTCCCTGGAGTGACTAACTTAGAAGACTCAGCTTCTAAGGTTTAGAGCGACAAATGTTCCAAAGGTGTCCCCTTATAATCATCTACTTTCTTCAAAATATCTCCAGTCTCACCAATTCATTCAGCAACTGATTCTTCCTCTTCCACATGCTCAATCTACTCTAATTCCTCAACATTCTTAGCAACTGCCTCTTCTGAAGCGACAAATTTTCTTCCTGGAGTCTCAGGTAGAGATTCCAAAGAAAAAGATGTCGTAACGGGAATGTTTCCGGAGGCCATCTCAGTAAACTTTAACAAAGTATGAACCACCTCATCTTCAGACATCTTATTCTTGAGTTTCTTTTCTTTCGCTTGTTTTTCTAGCTCATCCGCTGTTCCTTCTTTCAAGGCCTTTGCCTCCGCAGGATCCAAGCCAAAATGAGGCTCCCATTGCACTCTCTTGTCTTTGATTTCCCTCCACTTAGAAACTACCTCGTCAGGGAAATCATTCTTCGTCTTTAGATTAGGAGGTATGGAATGAACTTCCTTAGATTTTGGATTCTCTTCTTCAACTACAACTTCCTTCAACTTTCTCTTCTTCACTGGTTTAGAATATTCAGGTTCAGCAATTTTCAAAACCACTTCTTCTTGAGCAGGTAAATCAACAAACTGATCGGTCTTCTTGTCGAAGGCTACATCCATCCTTTTGAGAGTACCATCAATCACCAACATAATCATGCAAACTCTTGGCTTAGACTTGCAAGCTTCCTTGAAAGACTCAAGGCACCGAACTATAAACATTGAGAGGATTGCTGGATATATTATGATCTGAGCTCTGAAATTCGCTTTCTTAACATTCTCAAGGGTAATAAGAATGTGTTTCATCAGATTAAAAATCCTCAGATTTATCAGAAAATCTAGTATGTAGATCTCACTCTTATTCAAACTATCTTTGTCACCATTTCATGGTACGATAAGGCCTTGTACGCATAATTCTAGAATCTGGAAATCTGTAGACAGAGAAGCAATATTTGGAGGCTTATCATCTGCCAGTCCAAGAGTTTCCAAAGACTTTTCCTTGTTAAAGATTCCCTTTGAATCTGGCAAAACATGAGAAATAAACTCAGCTTCTCCTTCATTGTTCAGCCCTACCAATCTGGCTTCCTTGGCATAAGAAAGCATATATGTCTTTCCATAATACTTAAATGATAATTGGTCACTGTCATCTTCCTTATAGAAGGAAACTATCTCATAGATTTCTATAAGCAAATCCAAAAATACTTCATCTTGATTTCTGGGCTTAGATACAGCAACATCTTCCCATCCGTTAAGCTTAATGTTCTTGGATATAAGATAATCATACTTGTTGAAGAAATTAGGATGAACCAACCTTTCTCTATATACAAACCACTTCAAAATTGGATTAGAGGAAGACATGTCTTGAGAATCTACTTCCACAGAAATTCGGATCTGAAGACCTCTGAGAAGGTCGGAACAGAGATTTCTGATGTTCAGAACGGTCTTAAAATAGAGAGGTAGAGCTTCGGGATGCTGGAGCATGAAAACCGATGTGGGACAACAATTTGGGGTCCCCTTTATATAGTCAACGAGAAGACAGTTCAACTTCTTCGGTTGATTGAACAGTTGTGACAAGCTGAGATCAGATCTGACGGTTGAAAACCAATTCTCAAGAAAACATGAATCCGATCTTTTGAGGTTTTTATTGAAACAATGATTTAATAAAACTATAATCCAAAAACAAAATATAATAAAATACCAGAAAGTAAAGTATGATTACGAAAAATTGAGTAAGGAAATAATACCTTTCAGATTGTCTTAGGAGGATTATTCGTAATGGGTAATATTATATTTGAAGAAAAATTAACTACAAAAAACATTATTACTACGAAAAGACATAGTTCGCAAAAATCACTACGAAAAACTCAACAAAGAAAATGAAAAAACATTACATGATTTTCAGCATGAGTTTGAAAACGAAAAATTCATTTTGAAAGTCTCGGTACGAAAATCTTGTTATGGAAATAACAGTATGAAATTTTTCATTCTGGAAGTGTTATATACAAACATATCCATTCTGGAAATTTCTGTTCTGGAAATTCCCATTCCGGAATTTGAGTTCCGAAAAGTTTGAAAAAACTAACATTGAAAAATTTAGTTACTCTATCAATCAATTGTACTCCCCCTATGAAAAGGAGTTTATTACTGTAATGAGATTTTTTCAACAGAAAGTTAATTAAGAAAGATTACCTTACAGTTATAATTCCTAAATTCTATTTAATGTATTGAAATCTATCAGAATGCAAGGATTTTGTGAAAATATCAGCATGTTGATCTTGTGTTCCGATAAACTGAAGAATGATATCTCCTTTTAGTGTGTGATCTCTAAGAAATTGATGCATAATATATATGTGTTTTGCACGAGAGTGATGTGCAGGGTTCTTAAATAGGGAAATGTCACTTGTGTTATCACACAAAATTTGAGTTTTAGTAAAACTCAAGCCATAGTCTGTGAGTGTGTGTTGCATCCACAGCACTTGATCACAACAACTTACAGCTGCTACATATTCGGCTTCAGCAGTGGAATGTGCTACAGAATGTTGCTTCTTGCAGGATCAAGAAAATAATGAATCTCCCAAGAAATGACAAGTTTCGGATGTACTTTTTCTATTCATTCTACATCCACCAAAGTCAGCATCAGAAAAGATTTTTAGAACAAAATAATTTGCAGAAGTATAAAATAATCCTAGATCCATGGTTCCCTTAAGGTAGAGAAAAATTATTTTTACTTCCTTTAAGTGAGATTCCTTAGGAATGTATTGATATCTTGCACATAAGAATACCGAGAACATTAAGTCTGGTCGACTAGCTGTTATGTAAAGTAAACTTCCTATCATACCTCTAAAAGATGTTTGATCTACTGGTTTCCCAGCTTCATCAAGATCTAATGAGTTTGAGGTACCAATGGGAGTACATATACTCTTAGTGTTGTCATAACCATTCTTTTTTAGAAGATCTTTAATATACTTGTGTTGAGATATGTAGGTTCCTTCTGGTTTTTGAGAAATTTGAATGACAAGGAAAAAAGTTAACTCACCCATCGTACTCATTTCAAACTCAGATTTCATTAGACTTGAAAAATAGTCAGTTAAAGATTGCTGAGTTGAACCAAATATTATGTCATAAACATAAATTTGAACAATGAAAACATTTTTCTTATCTTTCATTATAAAAACGGTTGGATCTTCATTTCCCATAACATAATTATTTTGAAAAAATAATCTAGTGAGTCTGTCATACCATGCTCGTGGGGCTTGTTTAAGGCCATAGAGAGCTTTGGTAATTCTAAAAACATAATCAAGATGTTTTATATCTTCAAAGCCAGGAGTTTGTTCAAAAAAACGTCTTATTGAACATAACCGTTAAGAAAATCACATTTCACATCCATTTGAAAAAGTTTAAAATTAAAGAATGCTGCAAAAGCAAGTAGAATACGGATAGATTCAGGTTTAGCTACTGGAGCATAGGTTTCTTGATAGTCTATTCCCTCTTGCTGATTATAGCCTTTAGCAACAAGTCTAGCTTTATTTCTTACTATGACTCCATTTTCATCAGATTTATTTATAAAAACCCATTTTACTCCAATAAAACAAGTTTCCTAAGGTCTTTCAACCAAAGTCCAGACTTTATTCTTTTCAAATTCATTTAGTTCATCTTGCATGGCTTTGATCCAATCATCATTACCTAAAGCTTCATTAGTGCTTTTTGGTTCTAATTGGGAAAGAAATGCTAGATGTTATACTTCATTTTTTAAGGAACTTCTAGTTATTACAGGTTGATTTACATCACCAATGATACTATCACTGGGATGATTCTTAAGAAACACCTGATTTTGGTTTTGTAAAACTTGGTCATCAACATAGGGTGGAAAGTCTTCTGAGGTAAATGTTTCAGAAGTATCTTCTTGAACATTTTAATTATTAGAAGGATCTTCTATCAAAGGTTGATACCCAGTTTTTGAAAACACATTCGAGGATGTATGTTGGGATAGTTTAAAAACAAAAGGATCAAACTCATCAAATTTTTCATGTACTGTTTTTTCAACAATACAAGTATATTTATTAAATACTCTATAATCCTTAGAAGTTGTGGAATAGCATAAGAAAATTCCTTCATCAGATTTTGGTGTGAATTTATGTAGTTTATCATTAGTATTCAAAATGAACAATTTTCAACCAAAAACCTTGAATTAGGAAAGTCTTCGTTTTCTACCTTACCATAACTCATAAGGTGTTTTATTAAGAAAAGCTCTAATCAGAACTCGATTTATAGTATAGCAAGCAGTACTTACAGCTTGAGCCTAGAAATGTCTTGCTATAGAATTTTCACTCAACATGGTTCTAGTTATCACTTGAAGAATTCTATTTATTCTCTCAACTACACCATTTTTTAGGAGTTCTAGGTGCTGAAAAGTTGTGAGTAATACCTTTTCTACTACAAAAAGTTTCAAAATCAGAATTTTGAAATTCTCATCCATGATCACTATGAATAGTTTTCAATGGAAGGTTTTTCTCATTTTTAACATGAGCTCTAAAACTTTTGAAATAAGAAAAAGCTTCAGACTTCATTACTAGAAAATAAACCAAAGTAAATCTGGTGTGATCATCAACTAGAACAATCACCTAGTACTTTCCTCTAATACTTACAATTTCTGTTAGACCAAAAATATCCATGTGCACTAACTGTAATGCATCATTTGTTGAGACTTCACCGATTGATATAAAACTAGATTTATGTTTCTTTCCATATTTACAAGGATCACAAACTTTAGAAGAATCAAATCTAAGCCCCGGTAGTTCCTTAACTAGTTTCTTCTTAGAGTGTTACATACATTTCTATGGTTACAGTGACCTAGTCTTCTATTCCATAACCAAGAATGATCTTCCATTACACATAGACAAGGTAAATCATGGCTCTTTAGGTCGTCTAAGTTTAAGGTGTAAACATTCTCATGCCTATTGGCTGAGAGAAGAAATTCTTCCTTGGAATTGTGAACTAAAAACTTATCATTCCTAAAATTTACAAGGTACCCTTCATCACAAAACTGACTTATGCTAATGAGGTTGTGCTTATGACCCTTAACCAAAAGAACATTTGAAACAAGGTTTAACCAAGAAGAACAATATTACCAATACCAACAATCTCTCCCTTAGCATTATCTCCAAAAGTTACCTTTACTCCTTTTGTTTTGATAATCTTTTCAAAATAGCTTTTGTTACCAGTATTGTGCTGGGAACATCCACTATCCGTGTACCATGTATTGTTTCTGGAACTCTCTTTATTTTCATGAAATCAAGAAGAGAATGAGACTTTCGGAATCCAAACTTGTTTGGATCCGAGATTTCCAGATAACAAATTTTCGGAACCCACATCTTCTTAGAAAAGTAAGCATTGTGAAATCCTAGAGATTGGGTTTTGTTTAAGGAAAAATTCATTGCCCAGTGACCACCACATTGAAACATGGTACAAAATGGGGAACTTTGAGGAAAAAAATAATTGTTACTAAAAATTGGTTTTTCATGGGTATAACAAAATCCAGATTTATTTCTTAAAGGTCGTATTTGAGAAACAATTTATCAAAATTTTCTATACCATGTGTAAAGTTTGATAAACACATTTTTAAGGAAAATATTTAGAACTTGAGTTTTATAACCAAGTTTTTATCCTCAAAATCATTAATTTTAGATCTATATCTAGGCTCGAAAATTTTTTTATCAGAAATTACTTTTTCTAACTCTTTAGAAAGTTGGTCTTTCTCATAACTTACTTCCTCAAGATTTTTTGAAATACTTTCAAAATCAGCATTTTTGTTATCAAGATCTTTAGAAAGATATGATCTCTCTTTTGTAAGAATAGAATTCCTAGAGTTTTCCTTATCATGTTTTTTATTTTGTTTGGAATTCTCATTTATAAGAAGTTCAGAAAACCTAGAAACTTCTTAATAAGTAGGTGAAGTATTTTCTTCATCATAAGAGGATTCTTCATCTGAGGAACTATAATACTTACTATCATTAGAATTTAAAGAAACATTGGTCGATGATTCAGCATTTCGTACCTTAGCCATAGAAAAATGATTGTCAATAGGTATTCTGGCTATAATACTAAGATTCTTCTGTCTCGAAGATTCATAATCAGAAGATTAATCTGAAGAGTCACCACCACTGGCACTCCAGGTGTCATTAGCTTTCATAAATAGGAGCTCATTTGAAAGAGCTCACAACGACAAAAAAGTTGATAAATCTAGAGAATACATGCTGCTAAGGTGATTTCTAGAGAGAGAAAGCTTTTCATGCCTTGTGCGTACTGAACCGCTCATTCAGTTTTTCCTTCGTGCGACTCCGAATGTTGGTGATTACATTCGAGGACTTCCGGGGATAGGAAGACAGAGGTGCCAACTATCTTGAAGTTCGAGGGCTTCCTTGTTGAGGAAGACAGAGGTTGCCAACTACCTTGAAGTTGAGGGCTTGCAGGGATAACAAGATAGAGATTACGATGTTCGTATCGAGGGCTTACCCTGGTGTGGGTAAGACAAACTTCCTTGAAAGTATAAATCAAGAGACCTTTATCCAAGGTTGTTGGATACCCTTCTCATTGTGTTAAAAGAATTATATCTTGTTACTTGTCATTTTACTACTTGTTTATTTCTGCTGCATTTTTTATTGTAAGGAAAGTATAACTTTCTTATACTTCCCTACTTGTACTCTGAATCATTTAGATTCTATACGCTTTAAGGTAGAATATCATATTGTAATTTTTTAGTTAGGTTTCAATTTCTGGAACCATATTTCCGGAACCTACTTTCGGAATATCTTTCCAATTGGTGTTAGAGGTGTTGTGAATTTTCTTAGTTTGACTTTGTTAAACTTAGCTCTTTCCTTTTCTTAAGGAAAACATAGTTATTCATAACTAACTTTAAAGGTTCCAAAGGAATTTTTAAAGTATACAATTCACCCCCCTCTTCTATATTGAGCATCTACATCATTATTTCGATCCTACATTTTAATGAAAAAATATTTTTCCCAATAAATCCCCCCAAATTAACAGATATTGTAAGATGATTTATTTTTGAATCAATTGGTTGGTCAATTGATTCAAGACAGTCATATAAATTAAGAATGGGGAAAAATCCAATTAAAACAGAAATATTACCTCCATTAGGATTGATCATTGAAAAATAATAAAATTTTTCATTATCTTTGGTGACATCCTTTGATTCCATATCGCACCCATAGTCAATCCTTGTTCCTATAATTATCAATCTATAGAATCACCTCCAATGACTATCTTTAATTAACAAGGTTGTGAGGTTGACCCTAATAATATTACATAAGCATGTATTTAAAGAATTATATTATGTTGTTTCATCAAAAAATGAATAAAGTAATTTATTTAATTATTTTATTCATTTTATTTATATGACATATTTTACACATACGACCCGCATCTACGAAGGTTAAATTATGCATAGGGTAAAACCCCTGTTCTGAACTCAATGGTGCCCCTGAATTTTTTATATGAGACCCTGCTTATAAGATACTCTCATTTTTTAGAAAAACTATTCTTGTGTGATATTTAATATATTTGATATATATTAAACATTAATTTTGGAAACAATTGGCTTCATATTCACACATCGTCTACGTACATGGTCATGAAAATAATATATACAATATTCAAAAATAATACATTGAAAATCAGCTTCATTACAGAGGCCATGACATGAGGCATGCATAACCTATGTGGACATATTATATGATATATATAATGACCAATACATTAAATACATGGTTATTACTTCAAAATTAAATCATACCTTTTACAACATATAACAAAACCATGAAAGGACCGTATAGGTATAGTGTCTTTAGAAACTGGGAAACATAAACAACTGGTTCATAAATCATCTACGTTGTTTCCCAATTATTTCATCATATATGGAGTTCTTTTTTGGAATATCCTACTTAATATAATTCTTCTTAACCTGGGGAAAAGAAAACATACAAAAGGATGAGCTCAAATTCTTAGTAAGGGTAAAAAAAAGAAATATCAAACATATCATATACATAAGAACATAACATTTTTAAAATCTTATCCTGCAAAAGTGATTATAACATGGGATAAATCATAGAAGTGAAATGTAATCCCAATAATCCTAACTTAATACATGATGCTTTGTGGAATACACACATAATCATATAGAATCATTTCTTATTAGTCAAGACTCATTGCCAAGAATATCATAGAGGAGATAGTCCATTTCTGAACCGAGTTCACTCCCCATTTCAGTCAGGTTTCACTAAACCGGTTTAACCTATCGTTCCATCCATGTCTATATAATGAGATATAAATCTGTACCCAATGCATTTGAGGGAGATATAGGTCCCACCCATCTCATAATGATACCATTATTATGTGTGCCACAAAATCAATTATCATACATCATTGCATAACACATGTAATAAAATCGGATTATTAAACATCGTGACATCATAAAACAATCCATATAAGATAAAGGAATTCATAAAAATAATTCCATCACAACATAATCAAATAAATATAATAATAGGGATAGAAACAGAATCCTATATTCTCTTAGATGGAAAACAATTTTGATAAAACACTTAAACTCCATTCTTGGGGAAAATATCCTTTCTACATCAAAAACATTTTTCCTTTCTTAACATGTAATACTATTTTAAAAAAAAAGATGTTGATTAAAAATAAACATGAAAAAATGTAAAGGATTCTTCTTGTAAATAAATTCTTAAAAATCCATTCATGCCATATAAGTTAAAAAACATTCTTCTCGTACTTTTGTCGGAAAAGTCAAAAAGTACCACATACGAAAAATGACAAAATATTCCTTTCATATCATTTACTAAAAACTCATCGAAGGGTGAAATTTTATTTAAACAATTGTAGGTGTATGGAAATAATATTACATAATGAGGAAACATGGATGTGGATGATAAAATACACCCCAGTAAATACCAAAGTATAAACAATCTCGGATAAAAATGAGATTGTGATATTTTCCCTTACCGTAGGTCTGATTTGCTTCATAAGTGTCCGAAACTCCGGTATAATGATTTAAATAATTTTATTGACTTATTCCAGAATCATACATATTTTTATGATATCATATATGGTCATATTTTTAGCTTTTTATTAGTAATATTTCATTGTAACTTGTTATTCGGGTGTTTATTGCTTTTTATTCTTATGCGTGTTTTGTCGAATAAATTCATATTCATCTTTTGAGGTAATAGATAACTCATTTACAGAATGTTATTAGTTTAATATATATCATATTCATTAATTCAATTCATTTATATAATCATTATGCAATGAAGATCATGTAGAACGAGTTGCATCACATCGTGGAGACAGTATTCCGTACGTACGCATGAGCGATGATATCGTTCCCATGATCGCGTAATTGTATTGGAGTGTAGGTATAATATTTAAGAATCAATACCACTTTACAATAATAATATATAGTTATTCATTTTCACCATTATAACCATCCATGTAAGGTGGTGGTGGAAAATAGATTACACCACGGTGTAGAGACGGTATTCCGTACGTACGCACGCGCGGTGATTTCATTTTCCGTAGGATGGATAGACGGTGAAATAGGGTTGTTTCATACATATAATAACATATAAGTATATGATTTATACTGATGTCATTACTTCATAATGAAACAACTAAATAAGAAGAAGTGGAAGAAGATATAAACTTGAAAGAATCGGTAACGTACATTACCTCTTCATTGAAGCGCCTCTTTGAGACCTCCTTTTAGGGAACTGAATTTGGTTTTTGAAGAAGACAAAGACCTCTAAGATGATTCTAGGGAAGTTTAGAAGAGAATTTGGTAGGGTTTGGCCATGATAGAATGCTCAACGTGGTGTGTGGAAGAGAGGTAGGAGATGCCCTTTTATAAAGGAGGAGAGGGGCACCTTTGGAAAAACTAAAAAAATTATTTTATTATAAAGTCATATTCGGTTTTTAATAGCTCAAAATTGATTTATTTAGAAGATAAGGTGGGGATGGGTATAAATACTCTCATCCAATAGAATTTATACAAGTTTAGGTTACTATTTTAACCTTATCATTTAGATTTAACTTTAAGTTAGATAATTTAACTTTTACCGTGTCTTCTTGTTTTCTTACACTATAAGGTTAATAAACTTACCATAACAAGAAAAACTAACCCCAAGTTGTTTATTATTAATATATATAACCTTATCTAAGTCATTTTTCCGATCCTTAGATTTTATGGAATAATATAACAATTAATAATATAATATTTGTTTAAAAAACTATTTTATTTCATTTTTGACACTATTTGGTTATTGATTTTTGTGAAAATCATAACAGAAATATTATTTCTAAAAAAGTTACTTAAATCAATAATAGAATGTCATATTAACCTAGAAAATTATTTTAATTGATAAAATGTTCTAAATTACATTTATTTGGGTATTTATAACAACAATTATGTCAATATTTCATTAGTAATATAATTACTGCATCATCATTGTGTCATAAATAAATTAAATTATATAAAGTATAAAAATTAAAAATAAAATACCATTATGTAGGAAATCTTCTTATATTTCTAATGAATATTTTTTGTCGAATTTATCTCATGTATATCCCTATATTAAAAATTATTTACATAATAAATATTGATTTTAACTATTTTAACCCTACTTTAAATAAATTAATATTAAATGTCCTAATCTAATCCATGTGGGCCTAAATGGTCATATATTATTCCTAAGGTTGTTTTTGTTCGAATTAAACTTATCCAATAGAATTAGGACATGTGTTAGGTTAATAATAATATCATTTTTACCCGTAAGTACCCTATTTACTTTTAACTGTGGTAAAAAAAAGTAAAAAGTTATTATTCACCAAAAATTATTTTCATCTCATTCAACCACATTTTACTTAATGACATCAACCGTGTCTCTAAGATTTTTTAAATTCCACTCACATAAGTGGTATAATTATGATTTATGTAAAATTGCAAATTCTCCTAGGAGGTGGGTAAACGACGGTCAAAAGTTCAATAAAATTTTTATATATCTAAAATTATTATAAAATTACTTCAATGAATTATTTTGAACTTATAAAAGTATTATGTATCAATTTTTACCTAAGATAAATTTAAATAAAATAAATAATTATTTAAATAAAATGTCGGGTTTTAAATAGTAACCCAGTGTTTTCACTATTCATCCAAAATTGAATGTTTTCAGAAAAATACAAAAATTTCACCCTAGGCTAATTTCTATATTCGAAATCCAAAAATGAAGTCCATTTTGAAAGATGAAATTTACAAAATTTCAAAAATTGGTTATTATTATTCATAACGGCTAGTTTTAATAATATTTTAATAGCATATCATTGTTTAGTGAAACTCGGTATTACGTACGACGCAAGATATCAAGGAAGGTCGTGATTGCGTGTAAAGCAAGCCAAGATAGTGTTGTGTGTAATGAATGATCCCTTTGATGATTAATATAACATAAATGCAAAATATTTATCATCAAAGTCTCAAGTGTTACATTCTACCCCCCTTAAAATGAATTTCACCCTCAGAATTCGTCACTTTGTAACAAACAGATGAGGATAACTCTCCCTCATCGTATCCTCAAGCTCCCATGTAGCTTTATATAATTGGTGTTTCCTCCATAAAAATTTCACCAAGTGAGTGGTCTGGTTCCGTAGGACTTTTTCGCTACGATCTAGAATCTCTATCGGTTGTTCTTCATAAGAAAGATCTTGCTCCAGCGGTACAACTTCTGAGCTGAGTACATGTGAAGGATCAGGTATGTACATTCTCAGGAGAGATACATGGAACACATCGTGACTTGAGAGAGATTCAGTGGATGTGCCAATCGGTAAGCTACCTCCCCAACACGATCCAGTATTTCGAAAAGACCAATATATATAGGGCTCAGCTTTCCCTTCTTCCCAAATCTCATTACTCTCTTCAAAGGAGATATTCGTAAGAACACATTATCACCAACTTCAAACTCTAAGTATTTTCTTCGGTTGTCGGTATAACTTTTTTGTCGACTCTGACCTGCTCTTATGTATTGTTGAATAGATCGGATCTTTTCTTCCATCTCATCAACAAGATCAGGTCCTAATATATTTTTTTCCCCATCTTCACCCCAACAAGTTAGAGTCCTGCATTTATTTCCATAGATAGCTTCATAAGGAGCCATCTGAATACTGGAGTGAAAGCTATTATTATAAGAAAATTCCACCAAATGTAGGTGTTGATCCCAACCACCTTTCAAATCCATAGAGCAAGATCTCAACATATCTTCTAGAGTTTGAATTGTCCTCTCAGACTGGCCGTCTGTCTGAGGATGTTAAGCAGTGCTGAAACTCAACTCTGTATCCCGAGTATGCTGAAGACTTCGCCAGAACTTCAAGGTAAATCTCGGATCCCGATCAGATATAATAGAAAGTGGTACTCCATGCAATCATACCGCTTACTTTACATATATCCTGGCAAGCTGATCTAGAGAGAAATCTTCTCTAATAGCAATGAAGTGTGCAGACTTTGTAAGACGATCAACTTTGACCCAGATACCATTATTGCCTTTGGATGTTTTAGGGATTCCAGTGACAAAGTCCATAGTTATATTTTCCCATTTCCATTCAGGTATGGGTAATGGTTGTAACATCCCCTTAGACTTCTGTCTCTCAACTTTAACTTGCTGACAAACCAAGCATCGAGAGACATATTCAGCAACATCTCTTTTCATGCCATCCCACCAGAAGTACTCTTTTAGGTCCCTATACGTCTTCGTGCTTCCATGATGAATAGAGAATGAAGAACTATGAGCCTCAACTAGAAACTCCTTCTTTTATTTTGGGATGGGAGGAACACAAACCCGATTCCTGAACATTATTATCCCATCACAATCAAGGTTGAATTCAGGAACATTTTTCACATTCTTTTGTAACTCTACATCTTCTTTCTGTGACTATTTAATCTTCACATGTACATATGGTTGAACATTCATTTGAGAAAGATATAATTTTCCCCTTTCATTATAATTCCAAGATCCATCCTTTGTAAATCCATAAATATTAGATATTTTGTGGTCCCCATCATGGATAAGCTAGCATGGTTTTGTCGACTTAATGCATCTTCCTCCTTGTTTGCTTTCCCAAGGTTGTAATGAATTGAGTAGTCGTAATCCTTAATCAGATCCAACCATCATCTTTGGCACATATTCAGCTCATTTTGTGTGAAAATATACTTTAAACTTTTATGATCAGTATAAATATCACACCTTTCCCCATAAAGATAATGCCTCCAAATCATTAATGCAATGATTACCGCAGCTAACTCCAAATCATGAGTTGGGTAATTTTTCTCATTGATTTTCAACTTTTGTGAGGCATAAGCTATCACTATATCGTTCTGCATGAGAACACACCCCAATCCCTTCTTGGATGAATCACTGTAGATCACAAACCTTTCTCCACTACAAGGAAGTGTGAGCACAGGTTCACTGGATAACCTTCTTTTAAAATCCATGAAATTCTCTTTAAATTCCTCCATCCACATGAACATAACACCTTTTCGAGTCAACCTAGTGAGTTGATTAGATAATCATGAAAAATCATTCACAAAAGGTCGATAATATCCAGCCAAACCAAGAAAACTTCAGATCTGAGTTACTGTTGTTGGTCTCAACCATCTTTCGATAACCTCTGTTTTTGCTGGATCCACAGATATCCCCTCTTTTGAGATTATGTGACCTAAAAATGCATCTTTTTGAAGCCAAAATTCACACTTGGTATATTTTTTATAAAGCTTCTCCTTTCTCAGGGTCTTCAATATAATTCTCAATTGATCTTCATTTTATTATTTTCTCTTTGAATAAACAAGAATATCACTTATAAAGACTACCACAAACTGATAAAGATAGTCTCTAAACACACTATTCATCAGATCCATGTAGATAACATGGGCATTAGTAAACCAAATGGCATCACTATCAATTCATAGTGTCCATACCTTGTACGGAAAGCCGTCTGTGGAATATCCACCCTTTTGACACTTAATTGATGATAACCAGAACGAAGATCAATCTTGGAAAAGTATTGAGCTCCGAATAGTTGGTCAAATAAGTCATCAATGCACAGGAAAGGGTATTTTTTATTGATAATGATCTTGTTAAGTTCTCAATAATCAATGCAGAGTCGCATTGATCCATCTTTCTTCTTAACAAACAGAACAGGTGCTCCCCAAGGTGATGCACTAGGGTGTATGAATCCCTTATGAAGATTCTCTTGGAGTTTCTTCTTCAATTCCTGAAACTCAATTGGTTCCATTCTATAAGGTGTCTTTGAAATAGGAAAATCACCTGGTATGAGTTCTATTGAAAACTCTACTTCACGATTTGGTGGAAGTCTTGGAAATTCCTCCAGAAATACATCATCAAAGTCATGTACAATGGGAATAATATTAATCTTGAGTTTCTCTCCAACCATTTGAGATAAATAACCCTCATTTAGTGGAATCAAGACCCATAAGATGGAAGAAATTTCCACTAGAAGGTTATGTTAATCCTTGCATCGATAGATGGTCATAGATTGATCTGGAATATGAAATGTGACTTCCATTCTTTGGAAATTGATATGAGCTCCATATAGAGAAATCCAATACATGCCAATAATCACATGAAATTCCACTATAGGAAGGATCACAGGATTTGTAGGAAGCACTTTCCCACAATCTTCAATCGGAGAAAAATTATAAACTTTTGATGCAACTGTTGTGCCATTAGGGGTTGTCACAGCTAACTCAACATCTAATTGTTGAGGTAATATGGTGATACCCTTAGAAAATTCTTCAAAAATAAAAGTGTGGGTGGATCCAGAATCAAATAAAACATTTTCTACTTTAGAGTGGATGATAAGTGTACCTATCACCACTTCGTTATCGCACTCCACATCACTGATAGAAATTGCATGTGACTTTCCTTTGTCTTTAGCCTTAAGAGTTTGTTGGTGTTGATCATCATCAATAACCCTTGGATTAGGGAATTTATTAGCATAATACCCCATTTCCTTACACTCGTAACATTGAAGTGTAGGAGGTGCACTCTGTGCAGCCTTATCTTTGTTCGCATCACTACACATCTTCTTCCCATCATTGCGGCATTCAAATGCCCGATGACCTTTCTTCCCACATTTGAAACATTTACTTGTCCCTTAAAGACAACTCCCTCCATGTTTCTTTTCACACTTTGAGCATAATGAAAAAGTCATCTTCTTTTTAGTGTGCTCTTTATATTTTCATTTGAATTCCATTTTCCTCTTCTTATCAAACCCATATGACTGATAGGTTACTACAATATCCATCTCAAATTTGAGAGCACATCGAATGATTTCCTTGTAGCTATTGAAGTCCCTTATGGCTAATTCCCTTCAAAGAGTTGGATTTAAGCCACTGAAGAATCGATCGATCTTACTCTCAGGTTGGATAATAATACCAGAAGCGTACCTTGCAAGTCTTGTAAAATTTGCTTCATAGGTGCCAACAAATTCACCATCCTTTTTCTTCAGTTCAAGAAACTCCTTCTCCATCTTTGTTCGAAGAATATGAGGGAAGTACTTATTGAAAAATAAGTTCTTGAACTCATCCAATTCCATGGACTCAATTTCATCCCTTTGCCTCGTATTCTTATTAAGATTCCACCATTGATCAGCATCAACTTCCAAATGATATACTACTAAGATGACGTTATCATGTTCAGAACATTGAAGAACTGAAAATATCATTTCAGTTGTACTGATCCATTGTTCAGCCACTAATGGATCAGTAGACCCACAAAATGAAGGTGGACGCTTCTTCATGAAGGATTCAACAGAATTTTTCTCCTTAATTTTCTCATTTGGAAGTCCTGCATGATTCATTGCATGAGAAAGTTGTCTGCTCATGGCTACAATATTTTTCATTCCAGCTCCCTTAAAGTTTGGTTGCTCAGGGGGACAATCATTTCACTGCCCGTCACATTCCGCATTAACACGGTTGCATCGAGTTCTAGCCATTGACTAAAACCAAGAAGAATAGTGTGAGCAACACTAATTATAATAGGAAAACCACACAATCATGAATAAAATTTCACACTTAAGGTTTTATCATAGGTTTTTCATGGCCATTTCTAAAACACACAGATTGTGCTCTATGATTAGAATTATCCTTAGGGTTCTTACTAAGGCTTTCACATCCTAGTTTCCAAAGGTTGACTATACCTATCCTCTGATACTAACTATAATGACCCATACATTACATACATGGTTATTAATTAATAATTAAACCATACTTTTTAAAACATAAAACAAAACCATGAAAGGACTTTATAGGTATAGTGCCTTTAGAAACTGGGAAACATAAACAACTGTTTCATAAATCATCTACGTTTTCTCCCATTTATTTCATCATATCTAGAGTTACTTTTTGGAATATCCTACTTAATATCCTTCTTCCTGACCTGGGGAAAAGAAAACATTCAAAAGGGTGACATAAAATGCTCAACAAGGGAAAACAAAATAAATATTAAACATGTCATATCCATAATAACATAACATTTTGAAAATATTATCCTACAAAAGAGATCATAACATGGAATAAATCATAGAAGTGAAATGTAATCCCAATAATCATAACGTAAAACATGAAGCTTTTTGGAATATACACATAAGCATAGAGAATCATTTCTCATTAGTCAAGACTCATTGCCAAGACTATCTTAGTGGACAAAGTCCATTTCTGAACTGAGTTCTATCCCCGTTTCAGTCTTGTTTCAATTTACCGGTTTAACCTGCTGTTCCAGCCATGTCTATCTCTTGAGATAAAAATCTTTACCCAATGCATTGGAGGGAGATATAGGTCCCGCACATCTCATAATGATACCATTCGTATGTGTGCCACAAAATCAAAAATCATACATCATTGCATAACCCATGTAATAAAATGGGATTCTTAAACATCGTGACATCATAAAACAATTCATATAACATAAATGAATTCATAAAAATAATTCCATCACAACATAATCAAATCAATTTAACAATAGGGATAGAAATTGAACCCTATATTCTCTTAGATGGAAAATAATTTTGATAAAACACTTGAACTCCATTCTTGAGGAAAATATCCTTTCTACTTCAAAAAAATTTTCCTTTCTTAACATGTCATACAATTTTAAACTAAAATAAGTTGAGTAAAGATAAACATGAAAACATGTAAAGGATGCTTCTTGGAAATAATTTTTTAAAAATCTATTCATTCCATATAAGTTAAAAAAACGTTCTTCTCGTACTTTTGAATGAAAAGTCAAAAAGTACCTCGTAAGATAAATAACAAAACATTCCTTTCATATCTTTTACTAAAAACGAACCGAAGGGTAAAATTGGATTTAAACAATTGTAGGTGGATGGAAATAATATTACATATTGAGGAAACATGGATGTGGATGATAAAATACACCCGAGTAAATACCAAAGTATAAACAATCTCGGATAAAAATGAGATTGTGATATTTTCCCTTACCTTAGGTCCGATTTGCTTCGTAAGTGTCTGAAACTCCTGTATAATGATTTAAATAATGTTACTGACTTATTCCAGAATCATAATTATTTTTATTATATCATATATGGTCAAATTCTTAGATTCTTATTAGTAATATTTCTTTGTTACTTGTTATTCAGGTGTTTTTTGCCTTTTGTTCTTATACATGTTTTGTCGAATAAATTCTTATTCATATTTTTAGGTTATAGATAACTCATGTATAGAATGGTATTAGTGTAATATATATCATATTAATTCATTCAATTCATTTATATAATCATTATGCAATGAAGATCATGTAGAACGAGTCGCATCACATCATGAAGACGATATTTCATACATACGCACGAGCGATGATATCATTCCCATGATCGTGTTATTGTATTGGAGTATATTTATACTATTTCAGAATAAATAAAACTTTAAAATAATCATATATTGTTATTTATTTTCACCATTATACCCATCAAAGTAAGGTGGTGGTGGGAAATAGATTACACCACGGCGTGGAGACGGTATTCCGTACGTACGCACGCGCAGTGATTTCATTTTCCGTAGGTTGGATAGATGGTGAAATAGGATTGTTTCATACTTATAATAATATATTAGTATATGAGTGATACTTATGTTATTACTTCATAATTAAACAACTAAATAATAAGAAGTGGGAGAAGAAATAAAGTTGAAATAATCGGTAATGGACATTACCTCTTCTTTGAAGCACCACTTTGAGACCTCCTTTTAGGGCACTGAAATTGGTCTTTGGAGAATACCAAAACCTATAGGATGTTTCTAGGGAAGTTTATAAGGGAATTTTTCAGGGATTGGATGATCTTGAAGGCTCAATGTGGTGTGAGGAAGAGAGGGAGGAGGTGCCCTTTTATAAGGGATGAGAGGGGAACCTTTGAAAAAACTAAAAATATTATTTTATTATCAAGTCATATACAGTTTTTAATAGCTCCAAATTAATTTATTTCCCAGATAAGGTGGGTATGGGTCTAAATCAACTCATCCAATATAATTTAGACAAGTTTAGGTTACTATTTTAACCTTCTCATTTAGATTTAACTTTAAGTTAGATAATTTAACTTTTACCATGTCTTCTTGTTTTCATACACTATAAGGTTAATAAACATACCATAACTTTCCAAAAGAACCCCAAGTTGATTATTATTAATATATATAACCTTATCTAAGTCATTTGTCCTAACCTTTTATTTTTAGGAATAAAATAAAAATTATTAATATAATATTTGTTTTAAAAACTATTTTTTGTCAATTTTGACACTATTTGGTAATTGATTTTTGTGAAAATCATAACAGAAATATTAGTTCTAAAAAAGTTACTGAAATCAATAATAAAATGTCATATTAACCTAGAAAATTATTTTAATTCATAAAAAGTTTCAAATTACATTTATTTGGGTATTTATAAAATCAATTATGTCAATATATCATTAATAATATAATTACTGCATCATCATTGTGTCATAAATAAATTAAATTATTTAATGTATAAAAATTTAAAATAAAATAACATTATGTAGGAAATAATTTTATATTTCTAATGAATATTTATATTCGAATTTATCTTATGTATAACTCTATATTAAAAATGATTTACTTTTAATACTTTGATTTTAAATATTTTAACACTTCTTTAAATAAATTAGTATTAAATGTCATAATCTATTCCATGTGGGCATAAATTGTCATATTTTATTCATAAGGTTGTTTTTGGTCGAATTAAACTTATCCAATATAATTATGACATGTTTTAGGGTAATAATAATACCATTTTTACCTGTAATTACCCTATTTACTTTTAACCATGGTTAAAAAAAGTAAAAAGTTACTATCACCAAAAATTATTTTCATCTCATTGAACCACATTTTACTTACTGAAACCAACCGTCTCTCTCTAATTTTTTAAATTCCACTCACAGAAGTGGTAAAATTAAGTTTTATGTAAATTTTCAACTTCTCCTAGGAGGTGGGTAAAAGACGGTCAAAAGTTCCATAAAATTTTTTTATATCTAAAATTATTATAAAATTACTCCATTGAATTTCTTTGATCTTATAAAGATATTATGTATCAATTTTGACCTAAGATAAATGTAAATAAAATAACTAATTATTTAAATAAAAAGTCGGTTTTAAAATAGTAACCTAGTGTTTTCACTATTCATCCAAAATTGAATGTTTTCAGAAAAATACCAAAATTTCACCCTAGGCTAATTTCAATATTCCGAATCCAAAAATGAAGTCCATTTTGAAATATGAAATTTACAAATTTTCAAAAAGTGGTAATTACTATTCATAACGGCTACTTTTAATAATATTTTAATAGCATATCATTGTTTAGTGAAACTCGGTATTGTGTACGACGCAAGCTATCGAGGAAGGTCGCGATTGCGTGTAAAGCAAGCCAAGCTAGTGTTGTGTGTAGTGAATGATACCTTTTATGATTTATATAACATAAAAACAAAATATTTCTCATAAAAGTCTCGGGTGTTACAATATAGATGGAGGGTTCGGTGAGTGGACGGACCTGGTGAAAATTTGACAACCAAAATGGATTTTGAACCATAACTTTGATTGTTTCCAATGTAGTGAACCCCTAAATCTAGTGAGGTTTGTGATGCACTATGATGACTCCATGGGAAAATACATCCCAAGGGTGTTGGGTGTTTACCTGAGATGTAGTTGAGATTGGGGACCCATGTGGGGGTTCCAATGATGTACTGTGACCTAAGGGACCCAAGTGGGTTCCTTGTTGACTGGCCGACCCTGAGTGGGTGTGTATGAATATGGGTAGTGATTCCTATAGGTTTCACCTTATAACTCAAACAGACATATAATCTTGGTCGGTCTATGCTGACAATGATGATCGTGGGGATTAAACAATACATGATTATACATTATTTTATTAATAAATGATGATTCAGGATTTCCCATGATGTATGGGACTCATCCTTGGTGTTAGTATATATTTGATTTCCCAATATTCATATAAATCACTATATGAGATAGATGAGACCATGAGATTCCTGGTATAGTTTGGATTTGGTCTCATGGCATATTGGAGGTGGATTCCTAGTATGGATAGATTCCAAAGATATTATTGATGTAAACGTTTATTCTAGTCTTTGGTACCTATGATCTAGTATCTATGTCATGTGATTTCACCCATTGAAGAATGCCCAAAATGATAGCGGTTTATTCAATAATGTGATACCATTTTAAATTCATGGGTGTTATAATTCAAATGGACATACTAGTAGACCATTGTGAATCTCGGTGATACATGGGATTTTAATTGAAATGTATGTTTATAAGTGGGTTTATATTCCAATGCATAGATGTTTTAAATTATAAGGGTGATGGTTGGGTCCCCTTGATAGATTCCCAAGATACCCTTATGATTAGGAGGATTCATCCCCATTTGTTTCATTGTAGATAATGGAGTTAATGGATTCCCAAGATATTGATTTTGGGATCTAGGGAGGGTATTCCATTTGATTTCCTAGGTCACATAAGAATCGATAATGGTTAAATGTATAGTATTGACTAAAGATTCCCCATCCTAGGAATGAGTAATTGGATTCACACAAAAATTGACTAGGTACTGTTGTGGTGTTCATCTTGAGGTATTTACAATAAGTTAGGCCTAGTGAATCCATATATTTAGCTACTCATCAGTTTAGATGTGATAATGGGATCCCCAAGGTGTTCACAGAGGTTTCTAAGAGTTGATGATCATGCTTAGATGCAATTTGAACCTAGGAAAAGAATGCATGGTTGATAGAATTCGTAGATCTGATGATTGGAAATGGTTACTGGGAATGACCCGGGTTATAATAGTTTGTCTCTGGTGTAGTTGTTACACTATAGAATAATGGTCATAATGCTGTTCTCGGAGACAGTCTTGAATTCGGAAAACATAGGTATTGAGATGGTGTATTTGTATTTTTTAATATGATCTATTGTTTACTTGTTTATCTTAGCTAATCATGTCACATACACATTTCACTATATATTCTAGTTATTGGGAGCTATATTAATTATGCACTACTAAGATATGTACTCACATCCTACTTAGGCCTCTATTTAAGATGGTAATCCAAGCATATCTCTTATGATTATTGCATGCACATCATGGGCTAAGGAACGATGTAGCATGGCTGAGTGGGTATGATGTTAAGAAATCGGGATATATTATGGATCAATGTGGTGTAGATCCACCTATTCATTTATTTTATGCTTGTATCAATTTTTTATGTGGTTTTACTAGTTGTTTACCAATGATTTTGTATGACTGTATACTTTTTAATCATTTTATTATTATTTATTTTCATTTATTTATTTTCTTCTATGTACTATGGTGAATGTTTCATTTTTATAATGATGCTACATTATTTTATACTCCACATTTAACTCATATAGATGAGGTATATCATCCCCTTGATACTTCTTAATACCTTCACTATTAGTTGAAAACCTTTAAAATTCGATGGAAGGATGAGATAAATTGGTGATCTATCCTGCTACTGTTAGGAGTGATCTGGTTTATGGCATTATGATGATCATCGTTTAAATGGTTGATGAATGAGATCATGTTTGACCATGATGATATAAAGGTAAAATAGTCACAATCCATCACATGGTGAGATGAAAAAAAATCCTTATACACTATACTCTAGTGGAAATGTCATTTTGGAAGTTGATTCATGAAAGGTTAGTGGATCACCATAGTGTGGCAATATCATAATGCTCTTGTGCTTGTTGAAGATATTATATAGGGACAAAAAATGATTAGTATAAAATATATAGGGATAACAGTTATCTATCCTCGGATTTGAAATATTGATGAGGTCATCCAGACTACACCATGGTGCATCCTGCATTATGACATGGCCTGGGAAAAATTATAATATTCACTTTTTCAATGCATTGTTTTTAGGGGTGGATAAAGTAAATATATTGATATATCTTAGTAACATACGAGATCAATTTTACATGATATTTATTTTTATAAAACAATGAGTAAGAAGAGGATATATGGAATCCATGGATTTATCATGATCATTGATGAGGATATAGTGATATAAAACATCTATATAATAGACTATTCAGGATGTTGTATAATGTGTGATGAAATTTCAATAGAATAATTGAATGATGAATGGTAAAGCAGAGTACCACCCAACCTATACATGTTTTAGAGGAGAACAATGAACACAATATCCATTGACACAAACGCACTTGAGGAAAAAGGAGAATTATAACACATGTCTGCATGCTTCTTGTGGGTGATATATTCCCCTTGTATTAAATATTCGTACTTAATGGAGTTTGCGAACATCATAATAATTCATCTATAAATTCATTCATCATTGATAATAATATATAGAAGTTGATAGCTAGATTATAATTGTTGGACTCCCATGACATAGCCACTCGATAACAATAGTGTTTGAACAAAGAAATCACACATATAGTGTACTTTAATTTCATTCTATCTCTATCTGTCATCATCACAATCACCGTCAACTTATTAAAAAGATATTTATGCACTAATCAATATTGAGAATATGATGTTTGGAATAAGAAAAAAGATACTAAAATTTAATTTCAAACATAGACCACTCATTCACCCTCCAAGGGTTGGCAAACTGTCATATTGAAGAATAAAAAAGGATATGGGTTATTCGTTTAATTTATTTAGTTTAAATGAATTGATAGATCATATTCCATAATCAATTTCCATTGATATTTTTATAGTGTTTGGACATGTGTTCACCCCATTAATACCCAGAAAATATAACACAATCATAACTAGTGACTACAATTTCTCATTTTGATATGTAATCCCATAAAATATATATGTATTCATGGTAATATTCACCAAAACTAAGGGACCATGTTTGGTTAACCCTATACAAATATCAAAAGAAATTATAATAATAGTAATCAATACCCATTGGCTTTTTATTAGTAATATGGATATTTACCTAAGAATTTTTATTTCAAGGTTTGTGATATTATTATACTGTAAGTGGTGAATTAATTAAAATTAATTATATCTCAATTTAATCTTTTTCAATTAAGTAGTGGGTAGTGAAATTCCATTATTGTTTCTCTTGGTATCACATTATCTTCATGTATGATGTTTGTTAGGATTATGACTTCCCACAACAGTTTTTACAAAATTCGTCAAATCGTTACACATTATTAACATACAGAGGTCATTCCACCATATCATTCACAAAAAGGCATATTTTGAAATTTGATTCTCTATATTTTCTTAGTGTGCATCAAATTCCAATTCAAAAAAAACCACTAGGATGAGAAAAATAATTTTCCAAAATATTAAATAACTATTATATAATATTAATTTCCATTAAAATACATAATTATTAATATTTATATATTATTTTGAAATAAATCAACATCAATGTAGGATATTTTATTAAGAATAAGGTGGAAAAGGTAACACACTACAAGGTCAAGGAGGTCTAATGTAATGAATAACTAGCTAATCATCTTTAACAAAATCAACACACTCAAAAGTCAAGGAATCTAATTTAGAGTAAATAATAATAGGCTTGATCTGTTCCCCATTGAGACAAGACTATTTGAAAAAAAATTACCTTCCTACTATGTTTGCTTTAGGTTTTCATTGACAATGATTGCCTTACCTCGATGATTAATGTAGACAATAGATGATGTGGCTTTATTTTTTTCATAGTCTTTTCATATCTTTTTACTTAATTTTTAATGATATAATAATTTATTATTGAACTTTTTCCTAAATATGATTATATTTTTTATTTTTATAATTAAATTTATTAATTAATCATTTTATATAATTAATTATGTAATTTTTGTTCTTAAAATGATTAATGGTTTATTACTAATTTTTCTAGTCGGTTAATTCATCATTTTTTAGTACTATTCTAAATTTTCATGCATTTAAATAAATTGACATTTTAATTAAATTATCATATAATTGTTTTATTTTTAGTTTTATATCTTAGATTTTAATTTAAAATTTTATCCTTTAATTTAGTTTCATTAAAATAAATTAACATTATTAATTAATATGATTAATTATCATGTTAATTAATTAAGTTAAGAATTTGAGTTCTAATTTAATGAAATAATGTTTTTCTAATTTTATGTATTCACTTAGTTATTTAGTTAAATCATTAATAATTTTAAAACATTAATTATTTAATATTATGTATGCCGTTAAACTATTAAGTATTTAACATTAGTGTTTAGTATAATGGTAATATAGACAAGAGCTATCAATGAGTAATTTATTCACAGGTACGATCCTTTTTCACTCACTTTAGACCCTTTAATAAATTTTTATAATAATTTTTATTTGAGTCTTTTATCAACATAGTTTAACATTAATCCAGTTGTTAGTTTAAGTGTTAACAATTAATAATTTAAATTATAATCTTAAAGTTTAATGTTTAACAATAATCTAGTTTTATTTTATGTTGATTAGTTTTTCTTTAATATTTAATTTTAATCTTGGAATTTTTGATTTCATATTTTTGTAATATAGTTAACCAATTAATTATTTTTAGTCATTGAATTTAATTATATTATGTTTTTAATTTTTATGTTTAATAATTCTGTTAAAATTTTGTCTCATTGTTAGTTTATTTTTTTTATGATACCATTAGTGTTTTTTAGATCGACTCCACCATTCAGTTTCAACAGACATTTAGAATAGACTCAAACCAGAAGTTATACTTTCACCAGAACTAAATAACAAACTCAACCCAAATTCAAACCAGTTATTCACACAAATTAAAATCAAAGCCTACAATTTTATCCCATAGTTTAAATTATGGAATTCGAGTTCGCCATCGAGATGGTTTTAAGTGGTTGAGCTGATGTCGAACATGGAGGAGGAGTCCCACCATTTTTGAACTACACCACTATGGATGGAGTGTATATCGTTGTAGCTTCTAAGAGAAACTCGAGACCACCACTCTGTAGTTGAAGCCAAACTAGACTCCGGATCTGTCCGAAGTCGCGACGCAGGATGAATTTGCTGCTGGAGTATTCTAAAAGAAGCCCCCAATGTTGCGCCGATTTATGGGTAGAAATAAGAAGCTAAAAAATAATAATTAACTAAAATAAAACAAAAAATTATATTTAAATTGAATAATAATAATTAAATTAAAATATTAAATTGTTATTATTATTAATATATAATAAATATAGGTAATTAATTTCAATGAAACCTAATTATTAACTTAAATATACTTTTATTAAACTATGTTAGTTAAACTTATAAATTAAATTAAAATAATAAAACTATTAATTTGATGTTACTTATTAAAGATTCAAAATTATTTAATACTAATAATAACTTATAAATTAAATTACAATAAAATTTTCTAATTAACATAAATTAGTAAAAAAGTTAATTTCCAAAAATAATAATAAACTTGATAAATAAAATTAAAAAAATTAATTAATAAAAATCAATAACATAATAAATAAAAAAATTATTAAAAAATTTAATACTTTTAATAAACTAATGACTTTAATTATAAAAATTTATTTATTTCGTTCGTTTTTTAACTATTTTGTTTATTTTATATTGTGCAGGTTCATGCTAGAGACTTTATCCCATCCAGGGGAATTTAAATAACTCGGGGGGTGTTATTTACATGGGTTATTCTCAAATGATGTGTGATTTATAAAATTGTTCACATGTGCGGTGCACAACAAGAAAGAAAGATTGAGTTGGTGGAAGGCGATTGTGATGATGCTGTTTATGAGAGTAAATTAAAAAAATGGAGTAATATATTTGGATGGGGAGATTCATTCCAGGAGAGAGAATCAATCTAACATTGGATGATTTCTCTGGCATCGGAGCTGGGTGATCCGATGAACAGTTACTAGAGTCTAAGGAGCTCAAGAGTAGAGCATCATTGGAGAGTTCTTATTCACTTCAATGTTAATTCTTGTACTCTACTCTCTAAATGTTTTCAACTTATATAATGAAAATGAGCATGATTTCTAGCAAGATATTCTAGTTCGAGGACAAATTCAAATCTTACTAGTTATCATGAATTCTTCTTGTTCACTTAATCATTTCAATGAATTCATAATTGCTCAGAGAGATCAATACTGAATTCATGCAATTGCTTTGTACCAAAAGAACTTAATTTCTAAATCCACGATCCTTCAGTGAGATTGACCGTGGATACATATTTCAAAATATTATACATTCAGAAAACTTTGGAACTTACAACGAGTTTGTTTTGTCATCATTTTATAATGACAATTTTCACAATTGATTTATCTTAGAGTGGGGAACTCCTAGATTGATCAAACTGTATGACTTAACTTCTAGTGAGGGAAGTGAGTCATCCTTTTTATAGTGGTTCATTACAACAACTTATAAGTGAATAGAAATCCATTTAAATCTAGTATAATTAAGTTTTTCCACGGGCTTATCTACTTTATTGTTTATTTATCAACATTCACAATCTATTTTACTCTTTATTTTTAAACCTTTTCCTGTTTCAATATAATTTAGATCAAAATAAAAAAAATATATGGTGTCTCTTTAATATATTATTAATATATATATATAAAGTAAAAAAATAGGATTTTTACCCCAATGTTGACAACAGTGGGGTCTTTTTTCAAAAAAATTAGGAGATTAGTGGTCAAAGTCACCTTCCTTAGGTGTTCGACCCTCCATTCCACTTATAGAGTAGTTAGTAGGATTATAAATTCTAAACTATTATTCGATTTCAACGACAGACACATCATGTTGTTAGAGTCATTTCTGGGGAAGGCACGAGCCATTACCTTTCTAAAAAGAATTCAAAAAAATCAAATATAAAAAAAGTAAAAAGATTGAAATTTTTAATAATGTAAAAAAAAATCTACTTTTATTCACTATTTTATTGTCCCATTTTTTATAGTTTATCATTATTGCTATTTTTGTTACTTTTTTTTTTGAACTATTTTGTTCTAGTTTCACTCTAATATCACACTGTTCATGGGCGCAAAAGAATTCATTATTATATTAGAGCCCTAAAACACTGAACTAGAAAAACATTTTTCTGTTCCTAAAAAGAATAATGCAATAGAGAATATGGATAATAGAGTTGATCAAAACATTAATGTCCCATGGACCACAGTTATATCCCCCCAATTACCTAGACATAGGGAGTTTAAAATTCCAATTGTGTCATGAAACCCATCTTGTATTCGGTTGTCCCCTAGGTCTAGGAACAACGATATTATGTAGTCTCACCTTTCTCAACTTTCTTCATTCAGTGGTCTTCTAGGAGAGGATTCACATGAGTTCATTAGGGAGTTCTATAATTATGTACAAAAATTACCTCTAAAAGAGATTTTTGAGGAGGATTTAATATTGAGGATGTTTCCATTTTTTCTAAAGGGGATGGCTAGGACTTGGTATCAGAATTTAGATGAAGATGCTTTTGAGACCTGGGAATAGGTGTTTACAACCTTTATATCAAAATTTTATCCTAGGAACACCACCTCTGAGATTAGTCGTAAAATTATAGTTTTTGTTCAAGATGAGGTAGAGTTAGTTCGTGAGGCATGGAATAGATTTAGAAGTATACTTAGATAAATTACCAATCACCAGTTTTCTCCCCATCTACTCATTGAGACCTTCTATAATTCTCTCACCCCTTATAACAAAACTTTAGTTGACCAATTCTATAGGGGTGACTTTTATGACTCCCCTACTAATGAGCTGAAACATGTGTATGACATGCTTTCTCAAAAATCATAGCGTAAGTGCTCTAGGAAGAGGTCTATCCATAGGGGTGAAATCAATCCTCAAGCAACTCCTCTTAGTGATAGCATCCTAAGGGTGAAATGTAATCATTTTGGGACGCTCAATCACACTCATAAAGGCTGTGTAAATTTTGACCTCCCTGTCCAGTTTGATGAGAGTGGAAAATTTGTGGATTTAAGAGCTAGGAACTAAGGGGAAATTGTTCAATTCTCCAATCAGTAAACTTCTTGTTATCAAAATCACCCAAACATATCTGGGAAATTACAAGGTGTTATAAAATAGACCTCTACCCCTAACTACCAATCACACCCCAAAATTTATAACTCAAACCAATATGGGGATGAATCTTTTAATTATAAAGGGGAGTTAAAGTTGTTGTAACAAAAAGATTTGGGAGAGAACAATTCATTTAAGAAGGAAACCGATGGTAAGATTCAGAATTTAGAACATCAAATAGATCAAATAGCAAGGGAGAGAGGTGATATGGAAATGGGAATGCTTCCCAAAACTTCAATTATTATTCCAAGAGAGAATATCATTATAGAAACCACAAAATATGGCCTTAACACCCAAGAAAAAGTAAAATAACACCCTAAGAAAACAAAAACTGATGAAAAACCTAAATCTCAAAATAAAAATATTCTTGAAACAGAATCTAGAAATCTAGACAGCTTTGTTCAACATGAACAAAATATTGAACCTACAGCTAAAAAAGTTCAAAAACCAAGGAAAATGAAGTGATAACTAATCAAACATGAAATAAAAAAAGGAATTGAGAGTAAAGATAATAATCAACTTATTCTTAAAAATTATGCCCCTCATATTCTCTTCCCTGAAAGAGTGAAGAAGAATAATGAACCTAACTATTTGATGTTTATTAAAATGATTAGAAACATTAGTATCAATATTCCATTTTTAGAAGCCTAAGATAAAATTCCTTCATATGTTGATTTTACTAAAAGGTTTCTAACAAAAATAATGATTGGAATAAGTTGGAAAAATATAATCTCAATGAGGATTGAAGTGAGGTCCTGCAAAAGAAATTGTCTCCAAAATTGAAGGATCTTGGAAGCTTTATTATTCAATGAAGAATAAGAGGAAGTGAACAACATAATTTTTTTGTGACATAGGAGCAAGAATCAATCTTATGCCTTACTCCCCGTTTAGAAGGATGGATCTTAGATATTATCAACCAACTTATTTTTGTCTTCAGCATGCTAACAGGTCACTAACACACCCATTAGAGATGGTGGATGATCTACTAGTTAGTGTAGGAAAACTAACACTTTCCACAGACATCCTTATCTTAGATATGGAGTGTGATGAAAAAGTCCCAATCATCATTGGGAGACCTTTCCTTGCTACAACTGCTTCTATTATAGATGCGTCCAAGGGGAACCTCATATTTAAATATATTGATAATGTGGAGGAGTTTTTATTATTTTAATAGCCTCAACATGAGGTTGGTTTTGATTTTATAGATGTCATTGAGAATCAATGTTTTAAAATTGAGGTTCGAGCTGAGTATGGTTCTTTCCTCCTTAAGGTCACCGATATTATGATTTACCGGCCTATTGAAACTTTTCTTTAGGTTCCTAATCCTTCCCCACTCCCTCCCCTAGATGAGGAGAATCATTCCATAGAACCCATTCTAGAGAGTAAGTCACATTCTTCTCATAAATTATGTCAACCTTTTTTTGAAATTTTTCTTTATGAAGTTGGATGACTAAGGGTTTCTGAAGTTGGATAAATTTATGGGCTGAGTCCTGATTAAAAACTAGATTGTTCCCATTATGAACACATGTATTTTTTGGGAACCTTTTTCCTGCTGAGTTTTATGTTGTTTTTTGATGACTTCCATCCTTAACATGAAACATTCACATCATTTGAGTAATCTGTGGACATTGGGTACCACCTGTTAAAACCTAAGTATGATTCCTTCTTCAGAAGTTTTTTTAATTTGTCATTTGTACATCTTGTGCTGAGAACATTTGATGAAAATACTAAAGAGTTTCATGATGGGTTTTCTTCTGATTCGGGGTAGGAGATGACCACTAAGTGTGGGGGAATCCATGTAATTATTCCTAGAAAATATTATGTTTTTATTTGGAAGTTTTTGAACATTATTATAGCTGAGGAAGTGTTCTATAGGGGCTAAAATGGGATGGAAAATATATTATCAATTGTTGTGTTGAATGAAAATTTGAGAATATTGTTTGGTACCAAATATGGGAATGTTTTGGTTGATTATGTTATTGAATATTTAGATAATAGTTAAGTTCACACTATTAATAATTCATTCCCATTAAATAATAACGGTTAGAAATATATAGGGAAATAATATCTGTCTGGGGACTATAAATCTAGAGCTGCATGTGAGGAAATACATGGTTTTTGTTGTGTTAATAAATAAAAAAATTAAATAAATAAATTCTAACTGAATACTTTAAATTCAGTGATTCATTTGAGTCAACATATGCTCTTTATTGGTTTTCATTTATGTATTGTTTTTTCTTTGAATAAAGTGATGATTTTCTTACTTATATATGCTCTGTCTCAGTTGTATATTTTTTCTTTGTTTACATACTCTATTTTGTTAGGATGTTATTACTGGTGTTGTCTAAGGAGTGGAATTCCCATGCATGAGGGTAATTAATAAACTTTTTTAGATAATTCTTTTATTCATAACTATAAACTTATTATATATTTTGGTTTATTTTAGAAAAATTCGTCTTGATATGATGCTTTCAAAAAACCTATTGCATGTCTTTCTTGAATGAAAATTCTACTTGTATTCGAATAAAAACCTACTGCATTTCAGCTTGTTGAAATTTTTTATACACATGTAACTACGAATAAAAAATAATTCTTTATGTTTCTATTTACTGAAAAAATTGAATTTTACTGTTGTAAAATTATTCCATTATTAGAAACAAAGTGTGTGGGGGAATACTAGTAGACTGGTTGTATGTTCTATTGAATCTTCTTGTATATATGGGATGTTTAGTATATCTTTGTCTGCTTAACTGAAAATCCATTTGAACCCAATATTTGATCTTTCTTTCACCCTAGTACATTGTGTACCCACAACATACATGATATTTCTTAAAATCAATTGAAAATCAGTAATACTGTCTTTATAGATAATTTATGTACATTCTTGTGCACCTACTATAAAATAATCTTTGTGGAAATCAATTTTTTTGAACTTTGATGAGCCCTTAACATTTCATTAATCTAATAAATTGAAATTTATTTTGATTAATTGATAAATTTTTATTGGAAAATTTATAATGCAACTTTGGGGACAAAGTTGGGTTTTATGTGCGGGGAAGTGGGTCAATTCTTGACTAAGATAAACTTCTTTTAATAAAATCCCATGAAATTCCCCCTTTTGATTATATTTTTGTCAAATAAATGGGTAAAATATTTCAATTTGTTTCAAAATTTTAGACTTACTCTTTAATTAGAATGGGTATTTCTTAAAGACAATACCTTTTTGGTATTGAAGATTTTATTTGAATCTAAAATTAATGATAATGAATGATTGCGGAGTGATTATACTTAGTTATTTAATAACAAATTGGTTTAGGAACTACTTTTGAGAGTCATATAGGTAACCTATTAGTGGATTTATGATCATAACCCAGGGAACTAGATGTTTGATCATGATTCTAGGGAACTCATTTTACCTTTTAATTATTAAATTAATCACCTTAGTGATCCAATATAAATAATTTTCATAAAAATATTTTTATAGTGGAGTAGTTTGGGAATTTGGGATCCCACAATGAATCTCTAAGACCCTAGATGCTGGGTGCGTTTCTGTTTACTATGATCCCTCTGTACACCTTAAAAAAGTTCATTTCTTAGTGCTTAGCACATGATTCCCAGCTTGGAAAAAATAAAAAAAAGTGTCTCTAGACAAAAATGAGTTCATTAATGTGAGGGGAATGATGAATTCCAAATGAAGAAGAGGAAAAATTATTTATATGGGAATCATTTAGGTTGTATCAATAAGGTGATTCAAAAAAATATTATTTATTTTTTAAACCTAGGTGGTGAGTCAAAGTATAAAGTTTCTTTGGTTAAGATCTTAATTATACATAAAGGATTCCTCTTGTCACTCTTATACTTAGAACTTGAGCATGGATTGAAATGATTCATTAAGTTGTATCACATATGAGGATGGACTTCTTCTTTCATATTTGAATCTTTTCTATATTGATTACCCTTTAATTATTTGTTCTAGGCAATATTTGATTTGAGAATTAATTTTCAGAAGCCTTTTGACATGTTTTTGTCCTTTGTTTCAAATTGATGGACATGTTACATATTGATCTGAATAATAAAACAATTTTCTATTTCTCAATGATAATAAAACATGAGATTATTTGAGGATAAACAATGTTTATGTGTGGGGGATTTTTATGTGGCGTTCTTTTTTACATAGTTTTAACACATCTTTTTATTTAATTTTTAATTATTTAATTATTTATTTGTAAATTTTTTACTAAATATATGTACTTTTTCATTTTTATAAATAAATTTATTAATAAATCAATTTTCATAATTAATTATCTAATTTTAGTGCTTAAAATGATAACTATTTCTTACTAATTTTTCTAGTCTTTTAAGTCATCAATTTGTATTGATGTTCTAAATATTATTTCATTTTAATAAATTGACATTTTAATTAAATTTCAACATAATTATTTTATTTGCATCATCATAACTTAGTTTTTAATTTAAAATTTTATCCTTTAATTTAGTTTTCTTAAAATAAATTAACATTATTAATTAATATGTTTAATTATCCAGCTAATTAATTATGTTAAAAATTTGAGTACTAATTTAATGAAATAATGTGTTTCTAATTTTATGTATTCACTTACTTATTTAAATAATTGATTCATAATTTTAAAACATTATTTATTTAATCCTACGAATGCGATTAAACAAGTAAGTCATTAACATTTGTTTTTAGTCTAATGGTAAGATAGACAGGAGCTATCAATAACTTATTTAGTGACATATGTGATCCTTTTTCACTCACTGTAGACCCTTTAATCAATTTTTGTAATAATTTTTATTTGAGTATTTTATCATCTTAGTTTAACATTAGTCCAGTTTATAATTTTAGTGTTAACAATTAATAATTTAAGTTGTAATCGTAAATCTTAAACTTCAATAATAATCCATTTTTAATTTATTTTGATTAGCTTTGTTTTAATTTTTAATTTTAATCTTTTAATTTTTGTTTTCACATTTTTTATATAGTTAACAAATTAATTATTTTTAATATTTGTATTTAATTAATTTAAATTTTTATTTTTCAAGTTTAATTATTCAGTTTTAAATTTGTCTCATTGTTAGTTGGTTTTTTGTTATGCTACCATTAGTTTTTTTAATCTATCGGTAGCATCATGGTACTGATGCCATCATAATCAGTCATTCTTTTACATCAACATCGGTCTCACATTGCATCAGTATCAGTCTCACTTTGTATCAGCGTCAGTCACTCATTTCATCATTGTTGGTGACTTGATTTTTTTTGTATCTATCGGTGTCGTATTATTTTTATCTAACGATGAATCGGTATTTTTAACTATCAGTCTCACAGATTCTTCTGTGTAACCATGCTTCTATCAATGAGTCATTGACTCATCGATGCAATTCATCTATCAGTTTCATAAACATTTGTTACCCCATCGGTCTCACTCCATAAAAACTAATCACTGATCTCTTCACGTCCACGACCCACCGATCCATTCCACTGCTTCCTTCCTCAGATCGATACTCATTCTTCTCATACTCACATCATTTTATTCACACCATCTTGCCACTAATACCGTTAGATTTACATTGCTTGTCTTTCTCCAACTCTCTCATCCTCACACCGATGTATTTCTCCACCCATCCTCACACTAACCTTGTTTTGGTGTCTTCTTCTTCTTATTTTCCTCATCACCTACAAACCCAATTCTTTCACTATCCACACCCAACTAACAGATTGACTCCACCATTCATTTTCAACCAACATTTCGAACATACTCAAACCAGAATCTATACTTTCATCAAAACTAAATAAAAAATTCAACCAAAATTCAAACCAGTTCTTCATACAAATAAAAATCAAACCCTATAATTTTATCTCATGATTGAAATTATAGAATCCGAGGTCACCATAGGGATGCATTGAAGAGGTTGAGCCACTATAGACAATGGAGGAGGAGTCATGCCGCTGTTGAACCGCACCGCTGTAGATGGAGTGTGAAGTGTTGTAGCATCTAGGAGAAACTCGAGACGACCACTGTGTTGATAAATCCAAACCAGACTCATGATCCATCTAAAGCCATGATGGAGGAGGAATTCGCCACTGTGAGTCCAATCCGAGGTGGCCGATTAGGGATCATTGTAGAAGGAGGCATAGCTGCACCGGAGGGAGAAGGAGTTATCGAGCCGTCCTCCACTGGAGCATTCCAGAATAATCCCCCCCTATTGTGCCGATTTGGGGTGGGGGGAGAAAGAAGAAGCTAAAAAATAATAATAAACTAAAATAAAATAAAAATAAAAAATTAAATTTAATATTATTATTTAAATTAAAATATTAAATATTTATAATTATTAGTATATAATAAATATAAGATAATTAATTTCAATAAAATAGTATTATTTAATTTTAAAAACTATTATTAAACATGTTATTTAAAATTCTAAAATAAATTAAAATATATAAACTATTAATTTGATGTTATATATTAAATATTCAAATAATTTTAGTACCAAATATTTTCAATAAAACCAATACTAATAATAATTTCTAAATTAAAATAGAATAAATGTTTTAATTAACATAAAATAGTAACTAATTTAATTTCTAAAATAATAATAAACATTATAATTAAAATTAATAACATTAATTAATAAAAAACAATAACAGAATAAATAATAAAATTATGAAAATTTTTAAGACATTTAATAAACTAATGACTTTAATTGTAAATATTATTTATTTCTTTAGTGTTTTTAATTGTTCTGTTTGTTTGATATTGTGAAAGTTCATGTAGGAGAATTTATCCCATATAGGTGCATTCAACTAACTCACATGGAGTTAGTTACAGGGGTTATGCTTAAATGATGTGTGATTCATAAAATAGTGCATGTGTGTTGTGCACAGTAAGAAGGCATGATTGGTTCAGTGGAAGGCGACGGTGATGATGCATTCTATGAAAAAAAAAATTAAAATTAACAAAGCATTTGATATTAGAGGGAGATTCATTCTATGAGAGAGATTAAATCAAACAATGGATGATTTCTTTCCCATTGGAGAGGGGTGGTCCTACGAACAATTCCTGGAGTTGAAGGATCTCAGGAGAAAAGCATCATTAGGGAGTTCTTCTTCCCTGGAGTTTTAATTCTTGTACTCTATTCTAGATTTTTTTTGACTTCTATAATGAAAATGATCATAATTTCTAATTAGATCATCTATTTAGGGGATAAATTTATATCATACTAGTTATCCTTAACTCTTTTTGTTCACATAATCATTTCAATGAATTCAGAATTTTTCAGAAAGATCCATACTGAATTCATTCAATTGCTTTGTACCAATAGAACTTAATTTCTAAATCCATGATAATTCAGTGAGATTTAATTTTTATACATCATTAAAATGATTATAAATTCATAAAACTCCATAACTTACAAAGAGTACATTCTGTTACCATTTTTAAATCACAATTTACACAGTTGATTTATCTCGGAGTGGTGAAATCCAAAATTGATTAAACAGTATGAATTAACACCTCGAGATGGATGTGAATCATCCTTTTTATATTGGTTCATTACAGTAACATTTATGTGGATATGAATCCTTTTAATTCCAGTAGAATTAAGTTTTTCCTCAGGCTTATCTACTTGATTGTTCATTTATCAACATTAAAAATTTCTATTACTCTTTGCCTTTAAACGTTTTCCTATTTCAATATAGTTTAGATAAAAATAAAAAAAAAGAAGTGGAATTTCATTAATGTATTTTAGAAACACAAAAGAAACAAAAAAATTAGAAAAGGTAAAAAAAGGATGTTTACCCTATTACTGATAACAGTGGGGTCTGTTTGGATAAATTTTAGGACATTAGTGGTCCAAATCACCATCCCTATGGGTTTGACCCTGATTTCTAGATATACAGTAGTTAGTAGGAATATAAATTCAAAAATATGATTCAATTTCAACAATAGTCACATCAATAGACTATGGGGGTCATAACTTCCTTGAACGGAGTTACCTAAAACCAATGAGTCTGTTTCAATTTATCTGTGAAATATATTATTTTAAAGACAAATCTTAAGCCCCTTCATTAAATTCTTCTCTTTTTCCATAATAGAGTCACATGGTCCATAAAAATACTAAAATAAAGAACCATTGATCCACTAGAGTCTGGTAAAAACTAGCCTCCTGTCATGATGCCAAGATTTCATGAGCCATCACTGTTGAGCTTAAAGCCAATGTAAGGTGGATTCCATCATTCTCATTGACCCGGTGAAGACACTTACTGAGGAGCAGTTGAAAACCACCGTCCATGAATGATTATTATCATAGATTGATATTTTACCTAGAATTTCAGAAGGTCACCCAAATCCATTATGAGGCACCTAACATGAATATGAATCACCAGACAAGAGACTGTAAATCCATTCACCGATGATTAGTTTCAATCATTCCATATGGTCCAACAACTATCAGATATCATGGTGTTCCTTGAATTCCTCTCTGTGTTGCTTCTTTCCAATACATAAAACCATGAATTATAGAAGTCCTCTCTATCACCTACTTGAATATCAACTACAATAAAGTGAACAACACTTCGCTAAACCAACCATGACAATTTGTATCTCAAAGAAGATGTTATGAACATATTCCTCCTTGGGGATGCAATAATAGAATCATTTGGACACTATACTGATGCCTTTACATTTGATAGAAACATTGGTCAGAATAGTTCAGTAACGGATATTCCACACAAGAAAATTGTACTTGATCGAAATTTCATTTCACCATATAAGATTTACAACTCTCTAGTAAAACTAACCTGAAAATAATGTTAATACTCATTGGTAGGGATGATCTCGGTCATTGTACCAATGAAAAAAAGTTTTTTGGGTCAGAGGAAAACTGGATACTATTGAAAATCTCCCTTTACAACTCATCAGGGAAGGCTTGAATGAAACCTGGAAAGGAATAGGATTTGAAAAATGAGATCACTATAGGAAAATGGGATATTTCCCATCGCAGAAGTCCTTTTTGCGACCGGGCTCTATCGCAAATCACCGGTTGCCGAAAACGGCGTCGCAAATAGGTGTTTTTGTGGCAGTCCTGTTGCAAAAACAGTATTTGCGACAGTATTTTTCCCCCGTCGCAAATTGGTTTTCGTTTATATAAAAAAAATGTATTTGCAATGGGTCGTCGTATATATATTAGTTGCGACGGGTTTCTGACCCGTCGCAAATGAGAAATCAAAAAAATATCTACAACGTAGGTATTTGTGATGAACTGTTGTAGAAATAGTTTTTACGACGGGTATTCTTCCCGTCGCAAATGGGACAATAAAAAAAATTTACGACGAGACACCTCATCGCAAATACTCCCGTCGCAAATACTAAAAAAAATAAAAAAATAAAATAATTAATAGAAATCGTATAATATTATATAAAAATAATCAAAATATTAATAATATAAAAAAAATTCTGTTATTATAATATAAATAAAAAATATATAGAATATAATTATGAAATATTAATATAAAATAATAATAATATGAATATAATTAATATAATAATAATATTATTAAATTATGTATATAATAATATTATTATTATTAATAATATAAAGAATTTATATTATTATAATATTAATAATAAAAAATATATATAATATAATTATGAAATATTAATATCAAAAAATAATAATAATATAAATATAAATAATATTATATTATATAATAATAATACTAATATTAATAATATAAACAATTAATATAATTTTATTATTATTCAAATAAACATACATATTTATGAAAAAATGATATTAATATTGTTAGTATTAATAAAATTATAAAATTATAAACTTCTCCATATTAACAATAAATATAAAATATTAAAATTAATATTACTAAAATAGACAGACATTAAAAATAATACTAATAAGTAATAAAATATTTAAAAAAATAAAAAACAAATTAAATCATGCAATATTCATACAAATATGAAAGAGGAATTATAAATAGTTAATATGACAATAAACTACAAACTCAAATGTTTATTACATGTAAAAAAATCACTGGGGGTGGATAATCTGGAGGACCTGGATGAGGTGGAGGAGGAAAATCCATCCCTAAACTATGAGTCAGACGACTCATATACTCCATCTGCTCCTGATGTTGATCCTTATATCGACACCTCTCTTCATCCTACTGCTGACGCATATGCTTCTGCCATCGACGCATCTCCTGATCGTGCTGCTGACGCATCTGCTCCTGCCCCAGACGCAAATCCTCTAAAAGATGGCTCTGAGCACACAGCTGCTCCTAATACTGTGAGGTAGAAGATGATGTCTCTCTACGAGCTCCTCTAGAGCAAGACGCCGACATCATAGCAGTACCATAATAAGCTGTAGGAGTCAAATGAGAACCAATACCAACTACTCAGCCTTTTTCGAAGCCATACTGGGTCGCCTGCATCCATACTGTCTCCTCAAAATAGTGGGCACTAGTCTGATCACCCGTCTCATCTTGACTCTCAGCTTCTGTCTAAGAGGTCGTGGCCACATACGAATCCTTAAGATTACATTATAAATTAAAATAATGAAAAGATTATATGCATTTAATTTGCAAACTGAAATTAAAATAACACCGACCACAATCTGACGCTGGCGGTCACCTCTAATCTCTCCAGTAGCCGGATCAGTGTACATCCTCTGATAAACGTTGTACGTCATAATACCAGGCTGCTCGGATTTTTATATGAATATAAAATAAAAAGTTTATATGTAATGTTGTATAAAATATTAAAAAAAATTACTTACCAGATGCTCTCTATGCGCACTGAATGTACGACTACCGGCTCGATGCATCACCTCTTGTCTCCCCCGATTCTGTCGACCCAAAGCAGATCTCGTCTGAAACCCACCACCCAACCAGTGTGTACATAATCCATCTCAAACGTGATATAAATGTACTCTGCTCGGTGAGCTCTACAGGACTCATCAAACTGGCTTTCCTTACAGCCGCCTTTCATAAAATTATGTAAAAACTAACAGAAACAGTCACGCATAGACAACACCAATGCCGCATGGATAGTGGCACACATGGTCTCATTGATGGGATACCATAAAACCTAATATAAAGTTCTTTAATGAATTAAGTTTCAAAATAAATAATATTTAATTACTTACCAGCCAATGATCGAACATACCGGCATGCACATCAGCGGGAATATGATCCCATGTGAGCCAGGGCTAAGAAAAATAATTTCGCAAGATACCGCTTCCCTGTCCAATAGATATATGCGTAAAACTATGGAAAAAGAACAAATAATAAAACAATTATAATATAATAAAATTATAATCAAAGATAACTAAAATACACAAGTTACCATACCACTGCATGTGCACATCGAATCCTAGAGGTGGACGTCGCTCTGGGATAGGATCTGGAATCATCAGTTAGGGAAAAGAGCCTCTTTTGTCTGATGGCTAATCTTTTTTTAACTTTATTCCCACTAAAATCAGTATAAAAAACTTGCTCTGACATATGTTAAAGCACATTTTTCATACTGATTTTAGTGGAAGAAAGTAGCAAAGATATGAGACGTTGAACAAAAGGTAGCCGCCAATCCGTTGTAAATTGTGCCAATTTATAACCATATACTCAAATTTGTTTTATTTTTGATTAATTATTACTAATTATTAATAATTATTAAAAATATCAATATTTTTAATACATTTTGATCTATCCTTAACATGTTCAAATCTTAAAGGGTCATCAATTTTCAGGTCATGCCCAATAAAACGTTTGTGTCAACCATGTCCAATGTAAACTCTATAATTGTCCTTACATGGTTGATCACCTCCCAAGTAGTGTTGCAATAGGATGACACATGTAATGTCGTTCTCGTATTTGAGAACTATTTCGCATTATGCTTTACATAGATCATTCTTCCTTGAAAATTTAAGAGAACATCAATATATTTCTCTTAATTTTTAAATAAAGAATGGTCTATGTAAAAATTCATGTTATATGATTCTTATAAATGAGAAAGACATGACTTGGGTTGTCCTATTACAATGCTACTTGCGAGGTGATGAACTAAGAAGGGATAATTATAGAGTTTACATTGGACATGGGTGACATAATCTTTTTATTGGGCATTACCTCAAAATTGGAAATCCTTTAAGATTTGAACATGTTAAGAATAGAGCAAAACTTGTTGAAAATATTGATAATTGTAATATTTTATAAATTTTTTATAATTTTAATATTATTAATATTTTTTTATAAATATTAAAAATATAATAATTAAATAATTATATTATTAGTTTTATTTAAATATTAATATTAGAGTAATATAATATTTTATATTATGTTACTTTTTATGTTACTAATTATATTACTAATTATGTTACTAATTAAAAATGAGAAGATTTTCATATAGGTCGGGTGGTTAATCAATCATTGAATAGAAAAACAAACGTGATTGACCGCTCATCTACCTCAATTTTCATTTCATTTGTGTGTTGAGGTTGACAGGAAACTTCTACCTCCACATGTAATATTTTCTTTTACTGTCAAAATTATAAACCTCCTCACCTCTATACTGGCAAAGAGGTTGATAATTTTTACAGTAAAAGCAAATATTACATGTGGGGGCAGATGTTTCCTATCAAGCCTCAACACACAAATGATAAGAAAATTGAGTTAGATGAGCGGTCAATCACGCTTGCTAATTTTCCTAGTTGGTTTTACTTGTTTCATAATTATTTTATTTTTAATTATTTCATAATTATTTTATTTTTAATTGTTTCCTAATTATGTTATTTTTAATTGATTCCTAATTATTTTATTTTTAATTATTTTCTAATAATTTTTTTTAATTGTTTCTTAATTAATTTATTTCTAATTGTTTCTTAATTATTTTATTTTTAATTATTTCCTAATTATTTTATTTTTAATTATTTCCTAATTATTTTATTTATAATCGTTTCCAAATTATTCTATTTTTAATTTTTTCTTAATTATTTTAATATTAATTGTTTCCTATTTATTTTTAATTGTCTCCTATTTTTTAATTGTTTCATAATTTTTTTTAATTATATCCTAATTATTTTTAATTGTTTCCTAATTATTTTTTATTATTTCCTAATTATTTTTAATTGTTTTGTAATTATTTTTAATTGTTTCCTAATTATTTTCAATTGTTTCCTAATTATTTTAATTATTCTAATTTTATATAATCAATTAAATCTAATTATTTCTTAATTATTTGATAATTAATTTAATTAAATATAATTAAATATAATTATTTCTTAATTATTTGATAATTATAAAATTATTTCTAATTAAATATAACTATTTATATTTATTTCTAATTATTACCAAAACATCCTCCGGGAGTGTCGAACCAGGAGTGCAGCAAGGCCCGTTGTCGTGTTCCAGGTTACCCCGAGTCAAACTCAAAACACCTTGTCAGAGTTTTCACTCCTAGGTACATCTGTGCCAGAGCCGCCTCTACTTGTTAGCATCCAGACAAGAATTATTTGGTACAACTACTTAATCTAATTATACAATATAACTACTAAACATTATATTAAAAAAAATTAAAATTAACAATTATAAATAAAATTAAAAATTAAAAAAAATTTAACAATTAAAAATAATTTTAAATATAAAAAAATATAAATACCTAATATATATTGAAGTAATTTGCGCCTCCTAACTCCTTCTCTCCTCTTCTCGTAAGAAAAAATTAAAACCAAAGAAATTTCCTACTTACAATTGGATGTTAAACAGAGATAGGATGAGAGATCTGAATGATTTGGAAAAAATGGGTGGGGGTATATATAGGTTAGATTATTTGTGATGATCTTATTTGCGACGGGATACCATCACAAATACTAGTATTTACGATTGGATCCCGTCGCAAATACCTTCACCCACATTAATTATGGGCGGCGGTAAAAATGGTTTTTGCGACGAGCCCGTCACAAATAGCTGCCTGCCGACATACTATTAGCGACTGGTGTATATCCCCGTCGCAAATTCCTATGTACTGCCGCTGGTATTGGTGATGGGCCCCATCGTAAATACCAACACCTGCATTCATTACGGGCTGTAGTGAAAAGGGTTTTTGCGATGGGCTCGTCGCAAATAGCTACATGCTGACATGCCGTTAGCGACGGTCAGATATTCCCGTCGCAAAATCCTATTTACCGCATCCGGTATTGGCGATGGTACCTGTCCCAAATAACACCATCTGAATATTTTTTTCGACAAGACAATTTTCCCGTCGCAAATAGTATTTACCACTATCGGGTAGTTGCGACAGGTAGAAGGCGACCGTCGCAAATTGGCTTCTCGAGATTTGGCACGCAAACCGCGCCATAGCTATTGTGACGGGTCCTGTATTACTATCGCAAATAACTGACCATTTGCGATGGGAATATATTCCCATATCAAATACTCTTTTCGAACTAGTTTTTGCGATGGGAATAAAGCTCGTCGCAAATACCCCGTCGCAATAATAGGTTTTTCCCATAGTGGATATACGAGTTCAGAATCCCAGAAAACTGAGGGTAATTCCAACCCAATTGTGTTTTCTATATTTGATCTCATCGCACCCAAAAATCCACCTCTATTGGTGTTTTAGTTTTGATTCATTTCCACACATAATATTCCATAGGGTGGAGACTTGTCTTCTCATATCATTAGGCACATCGCCAAAATTTTCATCGATGAAATTACCCTAGAGAGAGAACCCTTCGGTGCTTCCCACACTAGTTTGGATTTTATGCTATACATGGTGTCCACCATGCTCCTGATTCAGATACCATCTGACTCTACTGGCATCACCATTCAGGCCCATGATGCCTAGTGGCACCTTCCCTTTATATAATCATCCTTGAAAAAAGTAAAAAATGTTTTTTTTAATATTTCTAACAATAGTTTTTGGAGATTTAAGTACCAAGAGTACAATAACAGAAATTCAAGAAGAAACACAATTGATCATCTTAATGCAACCCTCAAAATTGAGGAATTTATTATTCCATTTGGTGATACGTCTAGAGATTTTTGTAAGGAAGATTTCATAGTGATTGATGCGTATACCTCCCAGAGAGATAAGTGATCCCAAGAACTCCATTAGAAGTGGATTTCATTTAATTATTAAAAAAATTCAATATTTTTAGCTCAAATCTTAGATTATGCTTGTGATACATAAATTCTACTCTTGTCGTTGTTGAAACATTGGCCACTCCACTTTCTATACTCCTCCATATCAATAAAAAATTCCCAATGAGATCTCCAGCTCCCATTAAGGATGATAAGGATGAAGTATTCAAAAAGGAGATGAGAGATTCCATTAATGTTTTTCCTATAACATAACATAAATATGCATCTATTATGTATGGAACTAGATAATAATTTACTTGAAGAATCATTAACTAGAATGAAAAGGCTATGAGAGAGAGGGTATCCATCTCTAAGACCTCTCATTGCTTTGAAAAAACCACACTTCTAGACCATGAAGTTCACCGAAAATCATGTCGAACCGAAACATCTAAAAAATAGGTCAGACACCCACTTAGAAAACCCATTGATGAAAGAAATTTCAAGAAAAATTCCCATTCATGAATTTCATATTCCTTATCAATATCAATCATAATATTCATTTTTGAACCCGGTTTACTCTTGTTAATATCTCCAATTATCTCATGTATATGAGAAATGGCAGCTTGGGTAGACCTTCCTCTATTAAAACCATGTTGTTCCTCCAAAATACACTCTTGATGATGCGTGGAGAGTCTCCTACTGATCACAATAGCATGGATCTTGTATAAAAAATTGTACATATTGATTGGTCTGTAGTGTTTTATAGATGAAGGGTCCCTGACCATTTGGGGGAGAATAAGAGATGCTCACTACCACAGATTCCGGCAAGGGGTGTGCTGGCTTTTATTAGCACTAAACAAAAAGCGCTAGTAAAAGGTGGGCCATTATCAGTGCTATTATTTGCACTGATAAATGTTTTCAATAAAAAATATTATTCATTTATATAAAATTATTATATTTATAATTAAAAATAATGTTTATCTGTATTTATTAAATAAAAACACATGTTTACAAATAATAAATATTTTTTATTAATTCAAATAAATATATAATGTTTTAAAAAAGAATTTTTTATATTATAATTAAATAAATATATATTTAAATAATTATAAGATTAAAATAAGTGTCATTAAATAATAAATATATTTATTATATTTATTATATTTATTATGTTTAATATATTTAATATATTTATTATATTTATAATGATATATAAATACTTTTTAAAGATATATATTTACAATTGTAAAATATTATATATATATATATATATATATATATATTTCCAATGAATTTGGTTAATAAATATATTGATGCATGAGTATAATTGACGTGCATATATGTTATCTACTCATCATTAATGTTTATTTATACGTTGCACCCTTCTTATTATTCATGTTGTCCACATGTGATGACTCGTTTTTTATTATCTATACTTTACTAGGTTTATGATTCATTCATGTTATACCCATTAATCTATTATGTTCTCAACAATACTTATAAAATTAAAATAAATATATTTAAACAATAAATATATTTATTATATTTATAATTATTAAATTATAATTTTATATATGTACTTTTTAAATATAATTATTTGTAATTATAATTATAACTATATATATATTTAAATAATTATAAAATTACAAAAAAGTACTCTATTATAATTTTATAAATATATATATAAATATGTTTATAATTATATACAAATATTTATAAATATATTTATTTATAGTTAAAATTATAACAATATATATATATATATATATAATTAAAAAATTATAATAAATATATTTATTATATTTAAAAATTTATAAATATATATAATTAAATAAATTTATTTAAAAATATTAAAAATTGTTTATAAATAACCCCAAATAGTTGTAATTGTGATTCTAAACAAGTATAGATATATTTAAATAAGTATAAAATTATAATAAATATACGAATTATATATATTTATATACAAATATTTATAAAATAAATAAAAATAATTATAATTATAACTCTAAATAAATATAGATATATTTAATTAATAATAAAATTATAATAAATATATTAATTTTTTATATTTATAAAATTTTAAAAATGTATGTTATAATTTTATAATTATTTAAATATATATGTGTATAACTATAAATAAAAATATATTAATTATAACTTATAATTATAAAGAAATATATATTGGTTTATAGTTATAATTAAAAATGAATATTTATTTATTTAAATAATTATAAATTTACTAAAAATATATTTATTATTCTTATATAATGTTATATATAAACATATATATATATATATATTAATAAATTAAAATATTAATAAATAAACCCAAATATTTATTATTATAATTATAAATAAATACAAATATATTTAAATAATTATAAAATTTTAGTAAATATATTAATTATATATATAAATAAAATTTTAAATATAATAAATATATTTCTTATAATTTTATAATTATTTAAATAAATAAGTATTCATTTAAATAATTATAAAATGCAAAGAAATATATTTTTTTATATCTATAATCTAATAAATATATATAATTAAAATATTTATTATATATATTTCTATGATTATAAATATAATAAGTATATTTCTTAAAATTTTATAATTATTTATTTAAATAATTATATAATTATAAGAAATATAATTATTATCTTTATAATCTTATAATTATATATAATAAATATATTAATTATAAAAATTTATAAGATTATAGATAAAATAAACATATTTATTATAATTTTAAAATCATTTAAATGAAAATATATATTTATTTATATTTATAACTACAAATAAATAAATTTATTTATTTATTTATTTAAATAATTATAAAATTATAACTAATATATTTATAATATATATAATTTTAATAATATATATAATTATTATAATTATTATAATTTTATAATTATAAATGAATATATATTTATTTATCATATATATAATTTTATAAATATATAAAATAATATAAATAAATTATTAACATTATATATTTATTAACTCTTTTTTAGCATTGATAATGATAGGACTTTATCAACACAGAAAAAGTGCCGATAAAAGTTGTCTTGTCGGTGATAAAATTTTTTCACTGATAAAGGTGTGTTTTATCATCGCTTTATATTTTAGAGTAAAAAAAACATACCTTTATCAACACTTTTTAACTAGAACTGATAAAATTTTCCAACAATTTTATAACTGAACCCTAACAGTGGGCTTATTCTCTTGCAGACTTCAAGATATCAGGGAAGTCGAACCCTATGTCATCGACCCCTCCTTTTCCTCGACATCACCTTTGTCATCGCTGACCCCTCCTCAACTGCCGACCCATCCTCTACTACCATGAATCCTTTACCTACCAACATAAACCCTCATCTATCATGTGCCATATCCTACCTCCTTCCACAAACCCCTCCTCCGTTGTGAACCCTCCTCCTCCACGAACCCTCATCCACCATGAACCCACCTCCTCCGTGAACTCCACCCCTGCTATGAACCCCGCTGTGGCCTCTGCTTCCATTTACACCACCTCCAGACCCTACTACTTCTTCCAAAGGGGTACGCCATTTTTTCCATTTTAGTATGAATTCATAATATATAGATAGATTTTTGTTTTTTTTGTTTATTGAGCCACATTGTCTAAAGATGATGTTTATGTGTATCCCTATAAAGGATTTTCATGATGTGATTCATGTTGTTATTATAGGTAAGGGAACATTCTAAGGAAAATGTGTGTTGTGGAAAGGATGTGATTGTGATGTTAGACATTGGTAATTTTTATTGGAATATATATCCTTTAATTATTTCACATGGAATCAAAGGCTAGATAGTGGGAATTCATCGGAAATTTCTATTCCAGCTGAGATTATGAACTGTGTAGCATCCCTAGTTGTACGTAATTCATGGATAGTGGGAGGGTCACTGATGAGATAAGATTTGACTGATTCAATTGATGAGATGTGAGACCATTCACCCACCGGTATTAGGTCCACCATTGAATTGATTTTACATATCCCATTAGTCCTTGAGGTGTTGTCTTAGGATATGTACAATACGCTATTAAATTAAATATTTATTAGAATATATGTTGTTTATAACTTGGATTGATATTCATTGATGTATTGATCGACATGTGATTTAATGTTGATATTGAAAAGTATTGTTCCACCTATTTTGTCACATTCTTTATGAAAACCTTTGGTTTTGTTTTAATTATACCTTGTTTATTTATTACCTTTGTGTGGGGTGTGTAAAAGACTTTCATGGATAATGGAATTTTGTTTTAGAAGTGATTTCTGTTATTAAAAATGCCTTTGAAAAGTTTTAAACCATGTGTGGGTTTTTTTCAAAATAAATATGTTTTAAGGATAGATGAATGGGTTTTGAAATGCCATTGTTTTTGTGAAAATATATTTATACAATGTTTCATAAACATGGTTCTTTGAAAAAGTTAATGTATTATATTTTTCCCATTTTTATATCATATAAATGAAATGAAAACCACTTTTTTATATTATTTTCAAACTAGAAGTTGTTATTTAATTTATAAAAGGAATGAATTGGAATAATGGTGGTATCCTACTAGCCTTTAACTCACACACTATATAGTCACATTGGTCGGTAAATAGTCTTCATGTATTATGCATGTTTCGCCTATTCCAAGCCTTAGGGTTTGATTTTGTTCCTTTTCCCATGGGAAGCAGATAGTTCTTATGATTATGGTTGTGTCTCGTGTGTCACATAGAGATGTCAGTTGGTCATTCGGTTTCAGGGAACCATTTTTCTCATGTTATGTTTCAACCTCTTCAGACACTATATATTATTTTAGTATATTGTTTGTGTTTTGGAAATTTTATATTAAATGTTCATTTATTAGAAATTAATTTGATGGAATTTATTATTTTTTATATTTTTTTAGATTCTATTGTTGGATGTTTATGATTGACTTCATTAGGGTGAAGGAACCATTAATGGTCGTGCATGTCACCCTTGATTCTTATCGTCATCCTGAGAGGATAAAAAATGTGTGTGTAAGTCATGTAGATTTTCTCTTTTTTTAAGATTCAACAAAGGATAACTATTAGTCCCATTTTTTTGTGATTAAAAATTGATGGAATAATTTAATTCACTCTATGACTTTTGATACATATTAGATAATAGAATTGGAACAAGGAAATAGGGTTCTTTCAAACAATTAGATTTATCATCTAAAGGAGAAATTGGATGATGGGAAATAGTGAAAGGCATCTCTAGTTGTAAATTTATGTCAATAATTAGAAGGATAATATTTCAGTTAGTTTTTCTCTCCTTTTATAAATCATATAATCTATTAGATGATTCTTGTCTTGCTTTACATTAAAGTTTTATTTCTAGAATAAATGGATGTCATGATTATATTTCTTCACGGTGATTAAATGGAAGGTATTGAAATATATCAACTGGAAGAATTTATTCTAAATAGGATATAAGTTTCGGTTCTAGTATCAAATGTATTTTTGTGGGATTAAGTAGGAACCAAGATAGTGTAACTATAATTTTAATGCAATCATGGTAGAATTAATGTTCATGCAGTGTAATGTAAATAATTTCTACTATATGAAGGTGTATTATGATGGAAGTTTTGTCATTTTACTTTATTTTGATGAATTTATATTAATTGGACCAATTAAGGAAAGGTTGTAAGTGATAAATATTGGTTTATCTAAAAGGTCAGAAATAAAAGACCATGGTTTTGGAATGTTGATATTGGGGATAAATATTAAAAGAGACCTAAAGTCTATAATATTTTTTAGACATTTTAATTTTGATATCAATGTTTTAAGTATTTATTTGGTTAAATATTAAAATTACTAAATCAAATAGGACGGATATGAATAAATAATGGATGGATTCCAATTGTATTACAATAGAGTATGGAGATGGAGTGAAATCATTCATCATGTTTTCAAAAGATCATGCATATGACCCATGTAAAATCCTTTTTCTATGTTTATCCTATTGTTATTCAAGAAAAATTAATCTAGAAGAGTCGGAAGATCACTTGTTCTGTCACAGAATAGATCGAATTTTTAAATTGTAGAATAAACATAGGGAAAAATATATTGTAGCTAGTGTATGGGATAACAATACATTGGAAAAAGATATTGTAGCCAGTGTATGGGATAACACAACATTTTATGGATCATATGATATAATTTCAACTGTGGAAAATGAAGAAGACTTTATCAAGGATGTGATTTCATATGTGAATTATGATGAAGATTGTATTAAGGAAATGACAAAGACAGTTTAATATGAACTTCATGATTACCAAAAATTATATTAGAAGTTAAATAGTTGTCCAAAGACACCATTGTATGTTGGTCGCACTAAATATACATCATTTTTAGTTGTACTGAAGTGGTATAATTTAAAAGCATACAATGAACGAGGTGATTCCAGTTTTGCAAAACTACTTTCTCTATTTAATGACATGCTCCTGGAAGATAATAACCTCTCAAGCCTAACATACGTTGCCAAATGAATTCTACGCTTGATGGGTATGATATCTGAAAGAATACATGCCTACCCAATTGATTACATACTATTTTTCAAGTACCAAATATCAATTACATGACTCCCAATGTGCGGAACTTCCCAATATAATAATAATGAATCTGATCTTATGAATGATGTGTGGTACTTTCCAATCATTCCAATTTATAGGTGCCTATATGGAATTGAGGAGACTGTAGATCAATTGACATGGTGCATAGATGTAATAATTAAATATGGGAAACTATGTCATAGTATACTCTCCTTAGTGGAAGATAATTGTTCATGAGTATCCGGAATTTTGAAACAAGCAGAGAAACCTTATTCTTATGTTATCTATTAATGGATTGAATCCTTTTGGTTTTAAAAGCATCACTCATAGTACATGGCCGATTATGTGGATAAATTATAAATTTTCATTTTATTTATGAATGAAATAAAAATAAATCATGTTATTTATGCTTATATCAGGATAAAAACAATTGGGCAACAAAGATTTGAAATAATTTAGGGATTCGGGTGTTATGTTATATGATGCTAAAAAAATTAGGATTTCATAATGAGAGAACTGTTTTAAGGGATGATAAATGAATTTCCTGCATATAGAAATTTTTTAGGATGTATAATTAAAGGGACATAAGGGGGCCCATTTACGAACAATGTACACAATAAATTAGGTTCAAACATTCCTAAAAAATTGTGTCTCTAGGACATCACAAATTTCTACCATAAAAAAATAAGTACTGATCATGGATGGAATCATTCTATAGATGTTTAGAAGAACATATAACACCATATCCACTAACAAGTGATCAATTTCTTGATAAATTATAATATCTAGACACTACTTTTGGTAAACCATTTTTGAAAAACCTTACGAAATCCGATTGAAAAAAAAGAGAATAGTTTATTTTTTGAATTACCATATTGTAATTTTATGTTATTTAGGAATTTTCTTAATGTATTTAATGTCGAAATAAATTTATGTGATAGTGTCATATGTGTGTTTCTAAATGAACCCAACAAAACAAAGAATGGAATTAAGGATGTTATGGACATGGTTAACATGGGAATATGAGAAGAGTTAGTGCCAATGAAAGGTGAAATAAAAAATTTTCTTCCTCCAGCTAATTAAACTCATTCTAGGTATGAGAGATATCATTTGTTTAACTTCATGAATGATGTAAACGTTCCATAGGGGTATTCAATGAATATAATGAACACAGTTTAAGTGAATGATTTAAAGTTAAATGGTCTAAAATCACATGAATTAGATGTGTTTGATGAAATATATATTTCCTATAGATTTATATTGATTTTTTCCAAGAATGTCCATCGTACATTAACCAAATTCTATTTCTTCGTGAATGCTATGTGCAATAATGTTATAGACTCGGTGAAATTACCAAAAATGGAATGCGGAATTGTCTTTATATTATGTGAATTGCGAATGATATTCTCAAAAATATTCTTTGATATGATGGTTCATTTGATGGTTCACTTGATGAGAAAGATTCAACTATGTGGTCCTATAAACTATAGATGGATGTACCTCATTGAACGGTATATGCATATTTTGAAAGTGTGTGTCAATAATCGAAGTCGCTCATAGGTTTGTATCATGGAGTGATATATTTTTTAGGAATCTATTGAATTTTTTACTGAATACATGTCAGGTGTAGAAATTAATGGTCTACCAAAATCTCATTACACTCGGTGGCTTATGGGGGGTGTAATTTCTAGAAGAGATTTTGTCACAATCAATAGTACATATTAGGATCAGGCCCACCATTACATTATTCTTAAGAGTTTATATTTTTTACCTTATGTTGAAACCCACAAATAAATTATTAGGAATTTAAATCCATCAAGGGATGAAATATGGATATCCATTACACATAATTAGTGGTTTAAAGGATGGTTTTGGGACCATATTTTTAGGGTGTTAGAATAAAATCTGGATCCAATTTTAGAATGAATTTGATGGGAAACTCGAGGACCAAATGCATATATATTATCTCATAATGGTTATATAATTAATGGTTACACTTTATATACAAATGTTAATGATAAATACAGTACCATGAAAAATAGTGGAGTTACAATTGTGGCTGAAGTGATGAATTGTTTTTGTTACTAAGGATGGAAATCCAATATTTGTGAATATGTAATACTTTTTCATCATCAAACAAATATGGGAGTTCCACTATTCAACATTACAAGTGATAATTTTTCATTTCAAGTGGGTTGATAATATGAATTATGCAAAAATAGATGAATTGGTGTTCGTGAATGTTGATTTCAGTAAAAAAGGGTAAAAAGAAAACTATTTATAATGGAATCATAGGCAGTACAAGTATTTTATGTTCCAGATCCTACAAACCAAAAGTGTTAAATTGTTCTATTATCAACCAAAATCATTGAATTATTAGATGAAAATTCAATTTAGGATTACCCTTTCATCGAGATGTCATATTCATTTTTAGTTGTCCCAATGTAGATGGTATTTTGTACGTCATAGGAGACACCAATGAAAGGATTTGGGTAGTTGATAGAGGTGTCAAATCCCTTCATCATTTAAAAAATAAAAAGGGTGTTCAATAATAAGGTTATATTTTATTGTAATATTCATTGTGTTACCTCATGTTATTATCCATTCACGAATGCATTTATATAATCCAAATTAAATGTTAGATCACTTCTATAGATTATGACTTTGGAACATGCTGGTGCTCCCAATATCGAGGCACAATAGGTCTACCAACCTAACAATATTGATAGTGAAAAGGAACAAAATTATGCACAAGTTGGTGCTCCCATTCCTAAGTAATAAAAGGTTTCTCAACCCGTTGATGCTTCTAGTGTAGAGGAGAAATGACCACCTGCACATGTTAATGATACCACTCTAGATGATCATATTAATGATGTTTAATCTGGGGAAATGGTAGGTGAAGAAGGACCATTGAAATAGGAAAAAATATTTGTATCATAGTTTGATAATGTTAGCAAATATTATTATGGTTAATGTAAAATGTATCAAATATGAGGTCGGTTGGAATGCATGAGGCCAGCATGATAACATTAAAAATATCATGTTCAGTAGACACATTGGAATCGTCACTCAGTAATATGTTCTGATTGATGTAGATTCATGGTACCATGTTTTTTATGTTCTTAATTTAATAATATGGATATAGATTATAGTAAAGTTATGATATCATTTCTATATTTTCCTACAAATATAAAATAATGAAACATTGATTTAATCATCATCATCTATTATAGAGTTTATTTATAGTATATAACCCCCATAAAGAAATATGTGTTAATTATTGATGTAAGTATTCATAGATGACTTACCACAATTTTAACAAGGTATCATCTTAAAGATGTTCAAGTTAAAATAAACCCTCACCCACCACTTATCTATTCACACCTGATAACCCAAGATGCATGGGATGCATTTACTAGCCATCGTGAGGATGTGCATTTTTTGGTATATTGTGGATATTAATATATTGTTTAACGATATGTGTATTCATTACATTGATTGACAAATTTTTATTTATTAAAAAATCAACTATGTTCTTTAAATAATCAACGAGCAACAAACCAGTATACCCCTATCGTAATGCAAGGATGGGGTACACATCACTTGAAAAAAATGGAAAATATTCTAAATCCATCGAAGTAATTTTTTGTTACATGAAAAAACATCATAAATAGGTTCTTTTGTTTGTATTAATATTGATGAATCCAAATAAAAATCTACTTCCATCCTACACTATGTGTTATGGAATGAGTCATGTGTAAATAAACATGGGATACTGATAGATGAAAACACAGAAAAAGTGTGTGAAACATGTGTAAGTATTACATAATAAAAATTTATTGTCTTTAAATATATATTAAATTACAATTATCAATTATTTTCTTATATTTTCTATCTATCATACTCATCGGAATCCAAAACACTAGTACTAGATGAACACATACTATCGGCAGCCTTGAAGCGGCCAGAATAGTATGGTGGTGTCAGTCGTGAGGTTTTTGGGGTGTCACCCTGGACGTATTTTGAGAAAAAAAGAGATGGATCATAGTGAATTAACTAAAAAGATGAGATAAATAATATCTACACTTTATGAAGAATTCAAATGGAATATATAGATGATGAAAATTTTATGGGGTAAGATAAAAGAAGAAGCAACTCAAGAATAGCAACCACATTGAGATCCCACCCCACGCACACTAGATATGAGGTGAGAAATTCCCCTAAATGATATGTCTTATAATTGGTAATCAATGATCTAATAAATGTTTCCTTGAAATTTGAATAAGTCATACATTGATACCTTTTCCGTACTAATATTCTACAGGATGATAATGAATATGATTCATATCTATCAACAACCACCCATCGCCTTGTAGCAAGGTATATGGTGGTCAATATCTAAAACAACATTCTACACAGTATTCCACTTCCAACAGGTCATGTGCAAGTATCGATTAGCATAGCCCATGAGCCGAGCACATAGCTGTCTATTCTAATTGATGAAAAATATATTCATTCGGTCGAAAAATCTATTGGAACATTTATCACATGGACGACACATCTTGTAAAAAACATGTTGACTAGGAGGTATTAATTTCCAATTTATTTTCAAGCTAAACCATTATCAATTAGTGAAGAAAAGTCCAGAACTGATGAATATTGTTACATATATGAAAAGGGAATGGAATGAAATGAAAGATTAACTCAAAACATTTTAAAGGATCGACCAACCGATAGAAAATATGTACTAAAAGAACCATTACCCCACCCATTCTATATCTTCATTTATTATCATTGAATGTTCATGTGGATAAAATTTTGGAAGATGAACATAATATCATAGTTTATTTTGAAGAAAATATATATGGAGAGAAAGATCAGGACTTCATTTATGTTGAGAGTGTATGTGAAATCCTCAAGAATGATTGGATTGGCATCTCAATTGTAAATTTATATTTGAGGTATGTTTTCATGATTTGATTTTCCAAAAGTTGATATACTATATTAATTATGAATAAATACATTTAATATTTTTGGAAGGCATATATATGAAAAAAAATTAAGGTATTTTCCCATTAAAAACATTATTATACTCACTAGTCCTCAAATATCCTCTACTGAAAAACAAAAAATAAATACCAAAAAAAATATTGAAATAGGGGAAGGTCTGATCAAAATGTTTGAAATAAAACATTCAGATGATAGAATCTATTTAATATGAAATATACTGGGTTAAAACTCTACAATTTAATCATATGAATTATATTTTCATTAATTTCATTACTTATTCTGTTTTTGTGTTTTTAGGCAGCAATGGATGACCATTGTGGTAAATTTTTATACTCTTATGATTTATTTCTTAGATTCAATGGATATATATCCAACAAACCATCCACACATGATATAATTTTTGAATAATAAATACACTACATGCAACATTTGATAACTAAACATCATGTTATATAATTTGTATTATATTTTAATGAGGATTCTATTATGATACGGTGGTGCATCAATATCGTAAAAATTGAGGAATAATGACAAGGGAAAAGCACAAGAAAGAAGACAAGTTCTAATACTGGAAAAGTATTAGGATATATATAGTAAGACTTCACAATCCAAAAACATATAAAAACAAATAACTTATTCTGCTCAATTTTTCTCTAGTGTCTAAAATAAACTAATAGGAAATATTTTGGTTATTATGTTTGTAAATTAATGAGAGAGATCATATTAAATGAACAAAATAGCATCTATAAAGAAGTATTTTAAAATATAATTACTAATTCATTTAAAATATTTTTTTAATCATTTGTGTATTTAAATTTTTATGTACTATTATGACTGTATAACAGAATCATATTCATAAGACGATATTGATGTCCTCAAAAATAAATGGACAACATACCTGATGGAAGAATGTAAAAAATTAACATAAATATGTGACTTCTATAGAAGTAGTGTATGGTATCATATTTATATTTAATTTATTATTTTTAGTATCACTCACATAATATTATTTTCTTATACAAGTGGATTCTATTGTTTGAGTTAGGGCGGTTTGTTCAACTATGATCATGCACATGATATATTGGACATCAAGGCTGCAACTCAAAATTAAATGAGAAGGTAATTTTTTTAATATACTATGTTTTTTCTCATAATATTATCTATTATCAAATGTTTTAATATAATCTAAATTAAATTTTTTACTACTCATGCAGATAATGTCTTCCACATTCTTTTTCTCCCTCAAAACCCTATCACCCCTAAATTATCAACATTTATCACTTTCATTCAAAGGCAGAGGGGGGATTTGGAAGGAATGTGATAAATTAAAATAATGAACTGTTACCATTTTGAAAAATAAATAAAATGGAAAGCATGGTAATGCATGGTGTGGACGTTGTGACTCAATGAGTATATTTTTATTTATTTATTTAATTTTTTCATAATTTTATCTACTAATTGTAAGTTAATTTTTTTATCATTTTTTATCTATTTTTTATTTATTTTTTTTACAGATCATTTGGGATGTCATATTTTTCTTTCAACTATCTGCAACAAGCTAGAAAGAGAGAACACGTTCTTTTTTGGTGGAAGAGGAAAACCCATGTTGCATAAAATGTGAAGTGAATCTTATCTATATATATAACAATATATTTTCCGATAGTTGAATGAGAAGTATGATTTCCAAAAATATCTATCATAAAAATTTTACTGAATAGTTTAGTAATTATCCATAGAACAATCATTTGTACTTCAATCTAATACATAGTGTGCTCAGTATGAATCAAAGTGTATGTTTTTTTATAATATTATTTCATCCTTTAAAATTCATGTCTTCTAAAAAACCATGCTTTGATCAATGACCCATGATTATGATCTATGATATGTAGGGTATGAATTTATATTGTTAATGTCACCTTATAACATCTTTATGAACATTTAATCCTTATATGATCATTGATATCTCCATTTTGTACATTTATTATGCATCTATGATCACCATTTATTATGTTTCATATCCTTAGATTTTTATTAATTGTTTTGTCAATGATATTTCTATGAAGGGTTTTAGTAAAGAATAACATAATGAGAGTATCTTAAGAACTAGTTCATTATATTTGCATGTTTCCAAATTTAATAGACCTTAACTATTCTGGCATGGATCATTTTGTTATGTAAGTAATATTAATCTATTAAGATGTGATATCTATTTATGAGATGCCTGTATAAATATAGTTTGTATTACATTATCTAGGATACTCAAATATAAGAAAAAAAGTGATTAGTATAACTCAAATTGTTTTTTTATTTAAAATGAAAATTACTTTTAGTAAAAAAATACATGAAATAATAAAAATAAGAAAATTCAGTCAGATGGTTTTGAAACATTAGGAAAACAATGAATAAATAATTTTTGATGTGTACGAATAAATTTCAACTCAATATGCTTCATGGTGTGGCTATTATAACTTTAGCTGTGTATTTTTATATTAAATTTACATTAAATTTAGAACAAAGAACAAGTGACATTCTGAAAACAAAGAAAAAAATCATATTGTTTTGATACTTTTTTAAAACAATCCATTAGTCATTTTTGAGGTATAGGAATTATTCAAACCTAAATCTGATTAACAGTGTGACTAGTATGAATTAAAGTGTCTATTATCTATTTAAAATTGACATTTTAGTTAAAAAACGACTGACATACTGAAAACTAAGAAAAAACATTCTTTATGATTTGATATGTTAAGAAAATTATATATATGTTAAGAATCATCCTCACCTAAATCCGATACACGATGTGACTGGTATGACTCCAACTATGTCCTTTTATTTAAATTTGACAGTTATTTAATTTAAAATAACAAGTGACATACGAGAAACTAAGAAAACACAATCTTATAGATTTTATATTTTAGGAAAATGATCCATGAGTCATTGGCCACATGTGAGAGTCAATAGAATCTCAATAAGACACACGGTGTGACTAGTATAACTCCAAGTGTGTCTTTTTATTTAAAATTAACATTAATTTAATAAAAAAAGAAGAACTAACATACTGAAATCAAAAAAAAAAACACATTTGGGTTGTTTTGATATTTTAGAAAAATGAATCACAAGTCATTTTTTATGTGTAAGAGTCAACTGGACCTCAATAAGACTGATAGTGTGATCAGTATGACAACAAGGGTGACTTTTTATTTAAAATTTACATTAATTTATGTAAAAAAGAAAAAATGACATACTAAAAACCGATAAAATGCATTCAAATTGTTTTTGATGCTTTAGAAAAATGATCCATGGGTTATTTTTGAATTGTAAAATCAAACACACCTAAATCCGACACACGGTGTGACCAGTATGACTAAAAGAGTTAGTTAGTGGTTTAAAATATACAATTTAGATCAAAACATGTCAGTCACTAAAAACCAAGAAAACGCACTCCAATGGTCTTCATAATTTTGGAAATCTATTCATAAGTCATTTTTTAACTGTATGACTCATAATGCGTGTTTCTATTTTAAAATTGACATTTTAATTCCCAAAATTGAACTAGAATATGAAAAACTGAGTAAACGCATTCAGATTGTTTATATACTTTAGGAAAATGATATATAACTCATTTGTGACATGTGGGAGTCATCTACACCTCGATCTAATTAATGGTGTGACTGGTATGACTCAAAGTGTTTATTTTTATTTTAAATTAACATTAATTTAAGTAAAAACAACAAGTGACATACTAAAAACCAAGGAAACACATTCAGATTGTTTTCATATTCTAGGAAAATAATCCATGATTAGTTTTTTATGTGTAGTATTCATCCTCACCTCAATACTATGCATAGTGTGTAAAACCCTAAGCTTCCACGGTATGTTTCCATTTGAATAATACATCAACTTGTGTTATATGCAACTTGGTGTTTTAGCACACCATGACGAATCAAACTAGTAATTATGAATAATAATACCCAATTTTTGAAATTTTATAAATTTTATTTTTCAAAATGGACTTTATTTTTTGGTTTGGAATATAAAAATTAGCTTAAAGTTAATTTTTGGTATTTTTCTAATAACTTTCAATTTTTGATTAATATTGAAAAAAACTACATTATTGTTTAAAACTGACATTTTATTTAAATAAATAATATTTTATTTAAATTTATATTAGGTAAAAATAGATACATAATACCAATATATGTTCAATTTAATTCATTAAAGTTATTTTATAATAATATTTGTTATAAAAATATTTATTGAACTTTTTACTGTCTTTTATCCACCTTTTAATAGCATTTGAAAACTTGCATAAAATGTAATTTTACTACATATATGAATTGAATTTAAAAAATATGAATCAAATGGTTAACATTATAATATAAAATGTGGTTCAATAAGATGAAAATAATTTTTGGTGAATAGTAACTTTTGACATTTAATTACCATGGTTAAATGTCAATCGGGTAATTAATGGTAAATAATGATATTATAATTACCCTAACACATGTCCTAATTCTATTGTATAACTATATTTCTACCAATATCAACCTTAGGAATAAAATATTACCCTTTTGTTCCACTTGTATTAGATTAGAACATTTATTAATATTTTATTTGAAGAAGAGATAAAAGTGTTGAATTCAAATTCAATAACTAAACCATTTTTAATATATGGTTATACAAAAGATAAATTCTACTATAAATATTAATTATGAAGATAAAATTAATTCCTATATAATGGTATTTTATTTAAAATATTTTGAAATTAAATCATTAAATTTATTGAGGACACAATGATGATGCAATAATTACCTTATTAATGAAATATTAAAATAATTGATATTATAAATATCCAAATAAATGTTAATTGAGACTTATTATGAATTAAACTGATTTTCAATGTTAATATTACATGTTGGGATTGATTAATTTTCTTTTCAAACTGATAATGTTTTTTTTACTTTCACAAAAATAAAATACCAAATAGTGTCAAAATTTACTTAAATGAGTTAAAAAACAATATTATTAATTGATATAATATTCCTAAAAATATAAGGTTTAGAAAAAGGTCTTATATCAGGTTATATATATCAATAACTTACCACTTGGGTTTCTCTTGTCTTTTTATAGTATGTTTATTAACCATTTATTTTAATAATACAATAATACATGGTAGAAGTTAAACTATTTAACTAAGAGTTAAATAAAAAATATATGGTTAATATGGTGACATAAACCTGTCTAAAAACTATTTTTTGAGAGGTTTTGAACCCAACCTTACCTTATACTTTAAATAAATCCTTTTGTAGAAATTATAAAACGAATATGATTGTATAATAAAATCAAATTTCAAGCTTTTTCTAAAGTGACTATCACCTCTCTTATAAAAGGGTACTTCCCCTTCTATCAAAATCACACCTCGAAATCCATTTGTCTCAGACAAACCCTTCTCAAATATCCTTATAAATACCCTCAATTATACCTATAAGAGTTAATTTTATATGAAATCCATCCTTAGGATCCCCTTTGATCAACTCAAAAGGAAACACCTGTAGAAGAGGTAATAATTTTACCACCACTTTCAAAGTACTTTTATTCTTCCACTTCATATTTATTTTTTATTTTATACCTAAATAATAAATCTAGTACCTTATACATACTATTCTATTATTATAAATATGGTACAACCATATTCATTATTCTATCCATCCTATGAATGAAAAGTCACCATACGTGCGTACGTACGTCTTAACGTCTCCACATCATGGTGTAGTTTGTTATTCAAACACTTAATTATTTGAATGGGAATAATAAGGAGTTTATATAATGTAAATAATAAATATAACATGCTAAATATTATTTATATATGATATTCCATCCAATTACATATGATTCAACCATCAATAAAATGATATTGTCGCTCGTGCGTACGTATGGATTACCTTCTCCATGAACGAGATGAAATTCATTCCCCATCATAACCATTCAAGAATAAGTTTCATTTTATGGTTAAAAATAATGTCTATGAACATAATATCATTCTAGATATGTGTCAAATTCATCATATCCATAACAAACATGTCTTACATAACCAAGAATATAATGGTAAATGAATTAGTTAACACCTGAAAGGATGATACTACTGAAATATTATTAACAAAGAAATATTATAATATCATATATAATATCATATTTATATATGTGGTTATTATTATATAGAAGGATAATGTACCCTAGAACATGGAAAATTACAAGGTAAGGGTTAATTATACAATCTCTTTATTATCCGATGTTAATTATACGTAAGTATTTACTGGGACTTTATTATCATCCACATATGTGTTTCTTAAAAATGTATTTCAAAATAGTTTTACTATATCATACAATATGGGTTAAAGTAATTTATACCCTTTTTTACTTTTTATAATGTTTTTTAAAATTAATCTTATTATCATTTTCCAAATAAGATTCTTTATGACCTTTTTGACAAATTAGGGTAAGATTGTTTTTTTAACTTATACGACGGGTGCGGCTATTTTCTGATGTTATATAATCTTAGAAACATCCATTACAAGATTATAATAATATTTTAAAAATAAACATTTTATTTTAGAATTATTTGACTTTTCAATTATTTCAAAATATAAATAGATATTTCCATCAAAGAGTTTTGATTTCATCTATGTCAAGATCCTTTAATAAATTTTACACTTATTTGAAGTTGATATATTATGATGAAAATCTTCCATATTGTATTGAATGTTTTCTGATATTTGTTACTATGGACGTGTTATTTTTATATCATTCATTGTTTATGGATAAAGTATTGACATTTCAAATACTATTTTTAATATGAATTTTTATGTTATTTTTCAACCTTTTCAAATGGGGAATGCATTGGACTTAGTAAGTGATGGGTGGAGCCTTCTATAGCTCCTTGATGCATCGGTATATCTCATTAGACAAATTAGTGTCTTGGTATGAGGCTTTATCAAAATATTATTTGTAGTCTTAGCACGAGGCCCTGACTATGTTATTATGAAGTCTGACATTATGCATTCCATCAATATGAAACCAGTTATTGATATTGCATGTGATTATTCGACTAGTAGAATATCAATGTGAATAAGTAAATGGAATTATCTCTTTTATATTTTCTATATTATGCTGTATATTATGTTTAAAACTCTTATGTTTTAGTTTTATACATTTACTTAAATGTTTGTTCTTATTTATGAATGTTTCTGCTATATTTTTATCTTTATTGAGCATCTAATCTCACCCCTTTCTATGTTTTATTTTTCCCAATATGAGAATAGTTATATTATGACTGGCCTGCAAAGATTGTCTAAGGGAGATTAATGTGTTCAAAGGAGACACAATATTGTTGTTTTTTATTTCCTAATGTAATGTAAAACTTTTGTATGTATCTATTACTTCAAAGATTACTAAACTAATAGGTTCATTGGGATTTGACACCTTGTGATCATTCCAATGTTATGTAATATTTCACCAGCTCTAGGTAACTAGGGCCAGGGCATTACAGTTGGTATCAAAGGAATTTTATTACAAACATTGGAAGATAGATTTAGAAAAAATATGATTAGAGAACTTTATACTAAGACATACTTTGAGAATTATAATAGAAGAACATTCTTGAATTTAGGTAATGTAGAGATTTTGTGTATTTTCCATGAAATGCATCCCTGTCTGGATACTTGTAGGTAGAGGAACCTCTGGCACATATAAACCTAGGATTTAAAACTCTGACAAGGAGTTTCAGTCTTGACCTAGGGTATCCTGGTACACGACACTGGGCCTTGCAGCACTGTTGGTTACAACACACATAGGGGATATTCTTAGGATAATTCAAAATGTCTTTACAAACCACAATAAAATATTTTTGAGTATAAACATTCTTAAAGAAAACATTATTATGATTATGGATTATATCCATAAACTGTTCAATTTATGTTATGTGTTTTACATGTTTGGAATTATGTATTGTGAATCGTAAACTAATCTCGTGTATGCCATTGGTTAGATTCAGCACGTAGTGTAAAGAATAGAAACCGTATAAACTCACGTAATCCTACTAGGGATTTCACTTCGACTCAAGATAATTACAGTGCAGATGGTGTTGCAACTGGTGCGGATTAGCTTTTCACCATACTAGGACAACTCACTCAGGTAATGAATAATAACCTTACCTGTATGGATCACCATGATCCACGATGAAGAAAATATATGTTTGACCACTTAATGAGACTAAAACCTCCAACATTCAATGGGACTACAAATCCATTTGTATATGAGCAATGGATATGTCCTTTAGAGAATATATTTCATACGTTGAGGAGTAGTGAAAAGGAAAAAGTTTTCATGGCAGTTTATCACCTCCTGGGAGATGCAGATCAATGGTGTTCATTGATTCAAACCACAAAGGAAGATAATGAAGAATGAAATTTTTAATGGAGGGAGTTTAAAGATCATTTGTTATATGAATACTTTCATTGTGGTCTTCAAGATGATATGGAAAGGAAATTTCTAAGTCTGCGGAAAAAGGAGGAAGAGAATGTCGTAAAGTATGAGGCTAATTTTATAAGGTTTGCATGGAATGTAGCAGACTATATACGTAACCCAAATATTAAGATTGATCAATTATTTTATCTATCAAAACAATATCTCTTTCAAGAAATAGTCTTACAATCCATCTCATCATATGAAAATATAGTCTCATGTGCTATCAAGATAGAAAATTAATTCTCCATGTATTTTGACTTTAATCCAACGAAAGAAAAGAAGAGATCTGCTGAACACTCTGAAAATGGAAGTATGGGGAAGAAGGGAAAATTATAATTTCCATCCAATAGTAAATGTGGGGAAAACACCATGGTACTTTCCTATAGGGAATGAGAGTCTGTTATAATTGTGGTAAAAAATGCCACCAATCTCGTGATTGTAAGGGAACGAAACAGGCTGTCAATGTTGAATGCTACAATTGTAGAAAAATGGGACATTATGAAAATTATAGTCTTAATCACTAAGGAAACATACCTCAGAAAAGGCCAAGGGGGTAAGGCCATGCTTTTGGGATCACTATTGCTGAGGTTGAAGCTCTGAATGATGTGGTGGCAGGTAATTTAATGGTCTCCTCAAATTTAGCCAATGCTTTATTTGATTCTGGATCATTTCATTGTTTCATATCTTCAAATATTTCTAATAAAATTAGATATTTCAAATTTTATTTAACAATGGAGTTGTTAGTCAAAAATCTTAAAAGAAGTATCATTGGAACAATGTTTTGTGAATCAGTTCCCATTAGAGCATATAAATGTTCTTTATCTATTGATCTCATTATCATATCCATTATTTAATTTTATATAATCCTCGGTATGGATTGGATTTTGGACTATGAGTGAAAATTTATTATAATAAGAAGGTAACAATTTTCGACGATGATAAGAAGTACCTCATCATTAGAGCAGAAATGTCACCACCTCATTCTTCTCTAGATCCAACCATAGTAGCTGTACTAAATTAAATTATTGGGGACAAATAGAATGAAAGAACTATAGGTTTGGGAAATAAAGTTCAAATAGAGAACCTACATATTGTTCAAGAATATGTTAATGTGTTTCTAGAGGATTTACCTGGACATTCGCAAGAATGAGAAATTGAGTTTTACATTGATTTAATTCCTGTTTTAAGGCCCATATCGAATACCCATAATAGAATGGAAACTGTGGAATTAGTGGAACTAAAGAAACAACTAGAGTAATTGAGTAATAAAGGATATATTTTCCATAGTGTTTCTCCATGGGGAGCACCATTTCTTTTTGTTAAGAATAAAGATGGATCTATGGGGATGTGCATTGATTATAGAGAGATCTATTCTATAAAAATAATAAAAAGTATACCCTGCCCCACATTGATGATTTATTCGACCAACTTCATGGAGCTCAATATTTTTCAAATATTGACCTTCGATTTGGATATCATCAGTTGTGTGTGAAGAAGGAAGACATTCCAAAAAATAGCATTTTGAACTAGGTATAGGAATTACATGTTTATATTAATGCTTTTTTTACTGACTAATGAAACCTCTGTTTTCATGGATCTAATGAATAGAGTATTCATTAAATATCTTGATGACTTATTAGTGGTATTTATTGATGATATATTGGTTTAATCCAAAAGCTATTAGGATCATGAAAATCACTTGCGCACTATTCTTAAAACCCTAATAAGAAATGAATTATTTGGGATGTATAGAAACTATGAATTATGGCTTCAAAAAATTTCATTTCTTGTCCATATTGTCTCTAAGGATGGAATCTCTGTTGATCCTTCAATGTCCAAGGCAATCCAAGAATGGCCAGCATAGACGAGTATAACTAAGGTACATAGTTTTATTGGTTTTGTAGGTTATTATACGCATTTTTTCCATAATTATTCCCCATTAGAAAAAAACATTAACTAAGATCCCACATAAAGGGGTTAAATTTGTTTATAAAAAACAGTGTAAAAATGTTTTGAAGAACTAAAGAGAATATTAGTCATTGCTCTTATCTTAACTCTACCATCAGGGAATGATGGGTTGTTATTTATAGTGACACATCAAATAAAGGTCATGGTTATGTCCTTATGAAAAATGATAGAGTTATTCTCAATGCATCACAACAACTAAAAAATCATGAACAAAACTGTCCCACTCATGATCTTGAGTTAACATCTGTAATATTTTATTTTATGATTTGGAGACAATATCTATATGGTGAAAAATTTGTGATATATACTAATCATAAGAGTTTGAAGTATATTTTTTCACAGAATGATCTCAACATGAGGAAAAGACTATTTATTGAACAACTCATGGATTATGATTTCACTATACACTACCACCTGGGGATGGCAAATAAGGTGGAGGATGCTTTGAGTAAAAAAGATCATGGAGTTTTGAACAAGATGAGAGTTGAAAGGGATAATATGTTCATGGATATAGTAAATATGGATATGGGAATAATAATTCAAGGTAAAACATCAATAATTCTTTAAATGGTAGCTAAACCATCATTACTAGAAAGGATAAAAAGTAATATGACTAATGATGAAGAGTTTCAAAAGAAAATTAAAGTCGTGAATAATGAGAGATTAATCGAATGTGTATATGAAGCTGTGATTTTGAAATTTGGTAAGAGAATTTGTGTTCCTGATATGCCTAATATAAAAATATAATTGTTTGATGATGATCATAGCTCCAAATTCTCTATACACATCAGTAAAACAAAGATGTATAGAGATTTGTAGGAACATTTTTTGTGGGAAAGAATGAAGAGGGATATTGCTGATTATGTGTTAAGATGTATGGTTTTTCAATGGGTAAAGGTTGGAATACAACATCCTAGAGGAGTCATGCAACCTCTTCTTATACCTAAGTGGAAATGGGATGATATTACGATTGACTTTGTCATGGGTGTACCAAAGAATCCTAAAAGGAATGATGCAATATGGGTCATTGTTGATTGAATTACCTAGTAAGCACAATTTGATGTTATAAGAGAAGATTTACCACTTGAACATATATAAAGACTATATAATAATAAAGTTTTAAGACTTCATGGAGTACTCTCATCGATTGATTCTGGTCATGATACCCATTTTACATCAAGATTCTGGAAATGTCTTCTGAAGGCCATGGATACTGAACTTCATTTGAGCACTGCCTACCACCCTCAAACTGTTGGACAATTATAATGAACTATTCAAACCTTAGAATACATGTTGAGATCTTTCTCACATGACTGTCAAGGTATGTGGGATCAATATTTACCATTGGTAAAATTCTCCTATAATAATAGCTTCCATTCACTACACCAAAAACTGCCAAGGGAAGCACTGCCCCTTTATCAGTGCTTCTTTTAGTAGTGCTGATAAAGGGGGGATTTATCTGCACTTTTCCCGAGTCCTGATAAATATTGAGTTTCAAGATAAAATATTTTTTCATGAAAAATTATATTTTGTTATATAAGTATGTTTATATTAATATAAATACAATATATATTTTTTAATTATGTTATAGATACATATAAATAGACTATTACATTTAATATATAATGAATTTAGTGAAAATGGATTCAAAATATTTTTAAAAAATATTATTAATAAATAATTTTCTAATTATTATCGATTAAAAATCATTTAATAACAATTTGAGGACACGAAAAATCAAAACAATTAATAACAGAACTAAAATACATTGAAAATTTATCTCAAACTTCAAACGACCATAAATTTTGATCCGGGTGTCCATTTGAGCTATACAGCATATCAAATCGAAGCCTGTGATGATCTCTACGTGCTAGTGACTGAGGAAAAGACTCTTTCACGTCTTTAAATCCCAAAAAAGGCCCATAAGGCCTCTAAAACTGAGTTTTTAGTCGGGATACCTCGATTTTTTAACATTCAAACAAGTATAACTTTTGATCCGGATGTACGTTAGGCCTGTACCACATATCATATCGAAGATTGATTCATTTTCTTTGACTTGACTACTTGTGGCGTTGAAACATAATTATAGATTATAAGTTATGGTCGTTTTAACACATTATGGCTTTTCAAATACACATATATATGTATTTATTCGAAAATATATATGTGTCTGTGTGTGTGTGGGTGTCTATGTGTGTGTCTGTGTGTTGTATATATGTATATATGTATTTATATATTTACTTATAAAAACACATCAAAAACATATTTTTTTCATAAATTCATTTAAAACTAATCTTATATGTACATTATATGGCTTTTCAAATACACGTATATATGTATTTATCCGTAAATATAAATTTGTTTGTGTGTGTGTGTGTCTCTGTGTTTGTTTGTGTGTTGCATATATGTATGTATGTGTGTTGTATATATCTATGTATGTATGCATGTATTTATTTATTAATAAACACACATAAAAAACATATTTTTTTTGTGAATTTATTTAAAACTAATCATATATTTATATATTAATATAAAAATAAATATACGTAAAAAAATTATAACTAAATATATATATATATATATACGAATTAATATATATAAACTAATATATGAATAAATATATTTATATTAATATGAATCTATGTCAATATATGAATGCATATATGAATAAATATAACTATATATATATATAGATATATCACTAAATAGAGAACAAAATCAAATGGCATAGTGGTAAAGGTGCATCAGCAAAAGGGGGGAGGTCCCGGGTTCGAGTTCGGGTGGAAGCGAAGGGGGTGCGGGCGTATGAGGATGCGCGGTAAGGGCAGCGCGCGAGAGACCTCTCAGTGCTGATAAAGGGGGTGTGAAGCGCTGATAAAAGCACTCCCTATGTATTATATTTATTTAATTTTTTTGACCTTTATCAGCGCTTTTAAAAAGCGCTGATAAAGAACACTTCCATCAGCTCTAAAAAAGCACTGATAAAGTGGTTTTTATCAGTGCTTTTTTTAGCACTGATAAAAGGGGCCTTTATGAGCGCTTTTCGGAGAGTTGATAAAAGGGACCCCCCTATATTAGCACTGAGCTTTACAGCTCTTTTTTAGCGTTGTTAAAGCCCTTTTTAGCGCTAATATAGGCCGTTTTTTAGTAGTGTTCAAGTATTAAGATTTAAACATATGAAGCGTTATATGGAAGGAGATGTCTCACACCAAATTTTTGGGATGCTGTTGGTGAATGAAAACTCGTAGGGCCAGAACTAGTTGTAAAAACAATGTAAAAGTTGTAGATTATCTAAACTCACATCAAAGCATCTCAAAGTATGAAAAAGAGCTATGCCGATAACTGAATGAAGGATTTGTAATTTCTTATAGGAGATCATGTTTTCTTGAAGGTATCTTTATGGAAGGGTGTTATATATTTTGTTAAGAAGGGTATATTAAGTTCTAAGTATATCAGACCATTAGAAATTCTAGAATAAATTGGAGTTGTATCTTATCATTTGGAAATGCCTTCAAGTCGTTCCAAATTTCGTGATCTATTCCATGTACCACTGTTGAGAAAATACACGCCAGACCCAATGCATGTACTCAACTATGAGGAAATTGAACTGGAACCTAAACTATCTTATTTTGAAGAGCCTATTAAGATTATTGATACCAGATAACTAGTGTTGATAAACTGGAAGACTTGTCTGGTAAAAGATCTATGGAGAAATCATAAGATGGAAGAGGCAACATGAGAACTCGAGGAACTTATGATGAATAACCACACGAATATTTTTATGTAGTAACACTCTAGAAATTTTGAGGATGAAATTATTTGATGGAGGGGATAATGAAACTCCCCAAGCTTCCACGGTACATTTTCTTTTGAATAATGCAATAGCTTGCGTTGTACGCAACATGGAGTTTTAACACACCATAACAAATCAAACTAGCCTTTATTAACTGTAATACCCACTTTTTTAATTGATATAAATTTTATTCTTCAAAATTGACTACATTTTTGGGGTTGGAATATCAAAATTAGCTTAGAGTGAATTTTTGGTATTTTTTTGAAAACTTTCAATTTTTTGATGAATAGTGAAAACACTGCATTATTGTTTTAAACCAACATTTTATTTAATTATTTAATATTTTATGTAAATTTATATTATGTAAAAATAGATACATAATACCTATATATGTTCACTGTGATTCATTGGAGTCATTTTATAATAATATTAGATGTATAAAATTTTATTGAACGTTTTACCATCTTTTAATCACCTTCTAGGTGCATTTGCAAATTTGTATAAGACATAATTTTACCACTTTTGTGAATTGAATTTCAAAAATGTGAGAGACACGGTTTACATCAGTAAGTAAAATGTGGTTCAATAAGATTAAGATAATTTTTGGTGAATAGTAAATTTTCACATTTATTTACCATAGTTAAAAGTAAATATGGAAATTAAAGATAAAAATTGATATTATAATTACCCTAACAAATGTCTTAATGCTATTGGATAAGTTTATTTCGACGAAAATCAACCTTATAAATAAAATATGATCCTTTTGGTCCACTTGGATTATATTAGGACATTTATAATTATTTTATTTAAAGAAGAGTTAAAAGTGTTAAATTCAATGATTAAAAACTAAACCATTTTTTATATAGGGTTATACATAAGATAAATTTGACTATAAATATTAATTAGATATATAAAATAATATCCTACATAATTTTATTTTATTTATAAATTTAATACATTAACTAATTAAATTTATTTATGACACAATGATGATGTAGTAATTGTCTTATTAATGAATGATTAAAATAATTGATATTATATATATCTAAATAAATTTAAATTGAGACTTATAATGAATTAAAAAAAATTATAGGTTTATATGACATTTCATGGTTTATTAAATATTTTTTTAGAAGTGATGATGTTTTTATGACTTTCAAAAAAACAATATAAAAAATAGTGTCAAATTGACATAAATGAGTTTTAAAAAAAATACTATATAATTAATTGATATAATATTCATAAAAATCTAATGATCAGTTAAAGGACTTATATAAGGTTAGAAATATCAATAATGAATCGTTTGGGGTTCTCTTGGATTTTTATACTATGTTTATTTACCATTTCTTATAATAATACAAGAATACATGGTAAAAGTTAAACTATTTAACTAAGAGTTAAATCTAAAAGATATGGTTAATATGGTGACCTAAACCTCTCTAAAACCTATTAGTTGAGGATTTTTCGACCCATAACCACCTTATCAACGAAATTAATTTTTCTGGAGCCATTATAAACGGAATATGATTATATAATAATATAATATTTCAAGTTTTTCTAAAGTGACCCTCACCTCTCTTATAAAAGGGTACTTCCCCTTCTCTCAAAATCACACCTCCGAAGGAAATTGGATCAGAAAATCCCACTAAAATACCATAAAAACTACCCTCAATTATACCTAGAGTCCTTACATTGTTCATAAATCCATCCATAGGAGCCCTTATGATCAATTCAAAAGGAAACACCCAAGAAGAGGTAATGATTTCAACACATCTTTCAAAGTTCATTTCTTCTTCCACTTTCTCTTTCTTGGTTGTTTCCATAACAAAATAATAAATCCAGTAAATTATAAATATTTTAATTTTATTATAATTATGGTACCACATTATTCATTATTTTATCCATACTATGAATGGAAAGTCACCATACATGTGTACGCACGACTTATCGTCTCCACGTTGTTGTGTAGTTTGTTTTTCAAACACTTCATTATTTGGATATGTATAATAATGATTATAACTAATGTAAATAATAAATATAACATGATTAGGAATAATTATATATGATATAACATCCAATTACATATGATTTCGCCATCAATATAATGATATTGATGCTCATGCGTACGTACGATATTACCGTCTCCCCAAACACGATAAAATGCATTCCCCATCATAACCATTCAATAATAATTTTCATATTATTATTAAAAATAATGTTTAAGAACATAATATAACTTTCTATATGATTCAGATACATCATATGCATAACAAATATTGCTTAAATAACTAGGAATATAAAGGGAAACGAATCAGTTAACACCTGAAATGATGATACTACAAAAATATTATTAATAAATTAATATTGGATGATCATATATTATATCATATTTATATATGTGGTTATTTTATAATCTTATAACAATTATTTAACTATTATAAAATATGTTAATCTTCCCTAGATCAAGAAAAATTACAAGGTAAGGGTTAATTCTACAATATCTTTATTATTTGAGGTTGTTTATACCTAAGTATCTACTGGGACTTCTTTATCATCCACATTCGTGTTTCTTAAAAATGTATTTCAAAACATTTTTAATATTTTATATAATATTGGTTAAAGTAGTTTATACCCTTTTTTGAATTTTTTTAAAAGTTTTTGAAAGGAATCTTTCCGTCATTTTTCAAACAATGTACTTTATGTCCTTTTTGACAAATTAATGTAAGAATTTTCTTTAACGTATACGGCGTGTGAAAATATTTTCTTCCGTTATAAAATCATTGAAGATTCCCTTAAAATTTTATAAGGATATTTTCAAAAGAAATTTTTTCTTTTATAATTATGTTACTTTTAAATTATTTGAAAATTGAATGAGATATTTATCTCAAATAGTTTTTATTTCATCTATGTAAACATTCTTTGATTGATTTTACACTTGTTTGAAGTTTATTTTTTACGATACCAGTCTTCCATATTGTATTGAAGTTTTCGTGATATGGTTGACTGTGGATGTGTTATTTTTATACCATTCATGGTTTATATATAAATTATTGACATTTCGTATTCTAGTTTTAATATGAATGTTGATGTTATGCTTCAACCTTTTCATATAAGGAATGCATTACACTTAGTAAGTGACTGGTGGAGCTCGCTATAGCTTCTTTATGCATCGGTAGGTCTCATGAGACAAACTAGTTTCTTGGCATTAGGATTTGAAAAATACTTATTTGTAGCCTTGGAACGAGGCCCTGACTATGTGGTTATGATGTCTGGAATTATTCATTCCATCAATATGAAATTGGATATTTATATTGCATGTGTTTGTTTGACTAGTAGAATACCCATGTGAATAAGTAAATGGAATTATTTGATTTATATTTTCCATATTATTCTGAATTTCAAGTTTAAATGGATTATGTTTTAGTCTTATACATTTCTTTAAATGTTTAAACTTATTAATGAAAGTTTATGCTATGTTGTTATCCTTAATGAGGATATGAGCTCACCAATTTCTATATTCTATTTTTTCCTGGATGTGAAGAAATATATTATGACTGATGTGTAGGGATATTCTAAGGGATATTAATGTGTTGAAAGGAGACAAAATGTATTTTTTTTTATTTCATAATGTAATGTAGAACTTATGTATGTATCTAGTACTTCCCAGGATACTAAATTGATCAGTCATTCAAGATTTTATCCCATGTTCTCATGCCAATATTATGTAATAATGCACCCACTCTAGGTAACTAGGGTCGTGTAAATACATAGTGTGACTGATATGACTCCAAGTGTGTATTTGTTATTTAAAATTTCAATTAATTTTTTGTAGAAAAGAACAACTGACATACGAAAAATTGAGAAAACAAATTCATATTATTTTAATATTTTAGGAAAATTATCCATGAGTAATTTTTGACATGTTAGAGTCAACTAAACTTCAATACGAAGCACAGTATAAGGGGTATGACTCAAAGAGTGTCTTTTTATTTAAAAATAAATTAATTTAAGTAAAAATAATGACTAAAAAACTAAAAATTGAGAAAACACATTCATATTATTTTGAAACTTTAGGAAAATCATCCCTGGGTCATTTTTAGCATGTATGAATCAACCACACCATAATCTGAAGCATGGTGTGACCGGTATGACTAAAAGTGTTTTTTATTAGTTTAAAATTTATATTTTAGTTCAAAATGCGTCACTCACTAAAATCCAAGAAAAATCAATCCGGTTATATTAATAATTTAGGAAAAAAAGTTTAGGTAATTTTTAATGTGTATAAAGAATGCTCACATCAAAATGATTCAAAGTGAAACTAGGATGACTCATAATGTGTGTTTTTTTTTAAAAATTGACATTTTAGTTCAAAAAACCGAAATGACATACTAAAAACTGAGAAAAATATTTAAAATTGTTTTGATGCATTAGGAAAATGATCTATAATTTATTTTTGACTTGTATAAATTAGTAGAGCCTCAATAAAATGCATGGTGTGGATGGTATGACACCAAGTGTGAATTTCTATTTAAAATTGACATTAATTAAAGTAAAAAACAAAAAGTGACATAATGAAAATTGTGGAAACACATTTGGGTTTTTTTTTATTTTAGGAAAACCATCTCCATATCATTTTTAACTTGTATGAATTAACTGTGCCTCAATATGATGCACAATGTGACCGAAATGACTCCAAGTGTGACTACTTATTTAACATTGGCATTAATTTAAGTAAAAAGAACAACTGGCATTCTGAAAACTAATAAAATTCATTTATATTGTTTTTATATTTTATGAAAATGATACATAAGTAATTTTTGACATGTTGGATTCAACCTCACCTCAATACAACATATAGTGTGAACAATATGACTCCAAGTGTGTCTTTTTATTTAAAATTGATAATAATTTAACTAAAAAAGAATAACTAACATAGATTAAACTGAGAAAACTATTTTGGATTCTTTTGATAATTTTGGAAGATGATCCATTAGTAATTTGTGACATTTTTTAATCAACCACACCTCAGTCTGACGCACGGTGTGACTGTTATGACTACAAGTGTTTGTCATCAATTTAAAATTAATATTTTAGTTCAAAACATATCCCTCACTGAAAAATAATAAAATGTGATCCGATTATCTTAAAAATTTAAGAACATGATTAATAAGTTAATTTTGATCTGTATGATGTAGTCCCTTATCAAATAGACACACGTACGATGTGATCGGTATGACTCATAATTGGTGTTTCCAGTTGGAATTGACATTTTATTAAAAAACACAACTGGAAAAATAAAAACCAAGAAAACACATTCAGATTGTTTTGATACTTTAGGAAATTTATGAATATGTAATTTGAGATAGGTAGGAACTAGCTTTACCTCAATTAGATGAATGGTGTGACCAGTATAACTCAAATGGTGTCATTATTTAAAAATGACATTAATTTTAGTAAAAGAGAAAATGACATTCTCAAAATAGAGCAAACACATTCATATTGTTTTGGAATTTTAGGAAAACTATCCATAAATCATTTCTGATGTGGAAGAATCAACCCCACCTCAATAAGACACACAATGTGACTAGTATTACTCCAAATGTGTCTTTGTTATTAAATATTGAAATTTTATTAATGTATTCTTTCATATAAATGATTAATTTATTTATTCATAGTATTAATAATATAATATTAGTTTTCTTATATAGGTGTATTATTTTTCGTGGGTATAGATAAAATGTTAAAAAATTGATACCATGGGTGGACTTTTTTATAGGGTATCACAGACATCAAAAATGAAATATGAATGTTTTAAAATGTTTTTTGGATAATTTTAATTTTAATTATATGAAACATTGTTTCAAATGTAAATAGTAGTGTCTATTTGTATATAACATGTGTGGGAATTTTTGTATTCACAATTTCAATTAAATGTATATAGCATTGTATGAAATTATAAGTTGCATATAGTATTGTTTGAAATTATATGTTTTGAGTGGTGTGTTGCTATATTAACAGTACATTATAGCCAGCTAGGACTTTATCAAATCTATCTTTTTCAAGGATAAAGGGGACCCCCCACCCCACCCTTTATTAGTGTTGTGTTTAACAACACTTTTTTAGCACAGTAAAATGTCTATTTTTTGGCTATGAATGGGAATATGTGTGGTAGTGGTTGGATATGCCACCCTTTGTAGACTGCCCCCATGAAAAAAAATCATGAATATTGTTAACCAACATATCCTTAACCACCATCCAATAGGCCACATCGAAATAGTTGGGAATACCATCAGAACCAAGTAAACTCTCTAGATTTAAATAGGTAACCACTTCCTAAATCTCAATTTCATCCTTAATTCTCTCAATCCTAAAATTTACATCATTCTGGACCACACTCAAAATAGCATCCCATAAGATTGATTCACTCCTTGAATACCCTTCCTGCATGGTCTGATTGACACCCACATGGAGTGGATTAAAATGATTATCCACCATTCTTCCCACCACATAATGTCATTGGTGAAAGATCAATCTTCTAAGAGTATGTTAGGTGGAATAACCTGATTATTATCTATGATGTAATCTTGAAAATGTTGTATTACTATAACCCTTTTTAGCCACTTTTATTTGGATTTTTCCCAGGTAAAACAATCTTGTTCAATTAGAATATTTTTTAACTTCTTCTTCTTGTCAGTGAGTTTAATGAATATACCATCACACCATCCCTCTTCATGATTGGATTCTATTATCTCTATCAGGTGTTACACTATTTAAACATCCTTGAAATGGTGGGGTTGATTTCTGAACCACGCATGGAGGTTCCCTCTCAACCTCTTGAGTTTTTTTGTGAAAACTAACCCATCACGTGTGCTTCATGGGTTTACTACATGAATCCTGAATCATTTTATGGTAATCCGGAAAACTTGTAAACTGTTCGGAGAAAGAAGAAGCATGAGTCAAGTCTCTCAAGGAGAAATGTGAACCCACAAAGAAAAATGTTCTGAAAGGTTGTGAACTAGTTGAAAAAAACTCATGCTATAAAATTTAGTGACATCATGATAATTAGATAATAAAAAATCAAGTATACACCACAAATGATGTCCTCCATTTTGGTTATTGTACCAGGTGAACTTATCAATTGAAAAAACAAGGTTCAATAGGCCCTTTCGATACATTTAAGATGATAACTCATGAATATCTGTTCGGATCCTTCTAACACATTTTCTATGAGAAGTATACTATAAAAATAAATTATCCTATAATTATTCAATCCATATCCCTTGGATACAAGGCCTCTTGATCCCTCCACAACTGTTCCCTCAGTCTCAAATCACACATGGCATAGACAGAATAAATGAATCACGTGGAGTCACCATAACCAACCTCTACCATGACGTATTGATCAAATGCCGAGATAAAATCAACATACATCAAATTCCTCCAAAAAAATAAATATATGATTATTTTAATTCTCACCGTGCATGATGTCGTGCAAACCCATCTTGCTAGAAAAATAATCAAACTTATAGTACTTTTTTGGGGTTGAATAATCTCCATGATAGAAACCATATTATCAGATATTTTTTTAGACATAAAATTGGTTTTCACTCATTCCTATAAGCCATGGGTGTTTCAAATAATGAAAGAAATCATCAGAACAGGGTGCACATGGATTTTTTCCCCAGGAAAAACATGACTTTTAAACTAATTAATTAAATATGAGTTTCCTTTCTTGGCTCAAGATCTCATGCAAACATCACTCAGAACTAAAGAAGGAGAGAAATACCATCTTGAATAATCCTTGAGTACATATGATAATGCATTGTATGATTTATAAATATGGGTCTGAGAAATGGTAGATAGAACTGGTTCATGAGAGAGATTGGCATATACCCCGTCCTCCTATTCATCTGAAACCACACATAGCCTTTTGACAACAATGACTAGAGAATTTTTAAGATAGAGACACACTAATATGGGGATCATTGGAGATCATAGAAACTGATATGTTAGTGGCAGTCGATATCTATCAAATCCTCCTCATAATCGGGAGACTCTCCATCCGGGAAGCATCTTCGTCCTTATATAGTGATGGCTTGCTAGAAAGGATAGTCGAAGGCTCCACCACATATGGTAATGTATTGTTCCCTAGGATGAAAAGAATATAAGGATCACAATATAGCTTTGAGAAATGAAAGAATGTAGGATCCACACTAGATGGTCTGAATGGGATGGGAACCAATTATGTGTGCCCCACCCCAATGGAATGAACAGTAACAATGGAGGCTTAAGATTCTGGCTCTGGGGAGAATGGGGTGTGCTATGACCCACAAACTACAAACCTTCAACTGATTGATTGATGATGAGTCATCGAGATTCAGTGATCGAAGACCATCATTGTCCCAGTAGAATTTGACTAACAGCTATTAGAGTATAATTGATGAAATCTATGACACCTATAAAATGAATGAACATGAAGATGACATCCCATGAAAAATAGTGTATGTACCAAATAAAATTGGGATTTGTTCCAATCATCCAAACACTCAACCCAAAGTAGGATCTTCAATGTAATATGACCGGTGAGATAAATTCTGATGTTGACTCATGTCGTTAATGATTCATCAAGTTGGAGAGTTTTTTCATCTACACATAGAGATTTTTTGAGAGAATTTCTAATCCCATGGAAGAATATGAGGTTCTGAATCGAAATAGAAATCCCTTGAAGGTAAATCCAAACTACCTCCCATGAAGTGTCCTTCCCCAAATGGGATTCCATTGACCATTGAACCAATTAGAATATCCAATGATCAAATGATATGGAACAGTAACTCCAAACCTTGAAAAAGTTGTCAAAAGTGTCTAAGACCACGCCAAAGGATGTTCTGTTCATCGCTAAAACTCTATCAAGGAAAGTTAAATTCCAAGACTCAGCAAAACTTTTAAAAATCAGGATAGTATGTTTATTCAACCTATAGAGTGGGACCAACATCTATTTTAGATGTGTCGAATATATAGATAAATATTGATCCAAGAAGGATAAAACTCATAAATCATCATCCGAGTAGGTATGAGGGACCACCAAAACCTCTAGGAATAGAACGATTTCCCTCGGATGAAAAGAGAAATATCCAAACAGAACCTCCTTAAAAGAGATGTGTATGAATATTACTATTAACTAAAACCAAGGTATCGTGATTGGTTTACCATATATAGTTATCATTATTTGATATCCAATTATTGTCGTCAATACCCCCTATTTTTATCAATAATAATACAATTTACCTTATATATTTTTCATTAGATGTTTGAAAAATTTGTATATCATAAGAAGTGACATAATTCAAATCATAGAGACATTATAGTGTTGTTACGCTTGGAATCAATTTTTATTTATATGTGATGTTTTTTATGGTTATGACCTCCCACTTCACTTTTTACATAATTCCTTTGATCTTCACATATTACTAATCACTAAAGGTGATTCCTCTTTTTCATACTCAACAAAATGAATATTCCAATTTAATTTTTTGTATGTTCTTAGCATGCCATGGCTTCCAATTCACCTACAACCATTGGGATGAGAAACATAAAGTTTGAAAAAACTAATAAGTAATATATAAGAGTAATTTTCTTTAAAAGTAATAAGTAGCTGTAATTATAAAATATTTTGATATAAAATGAAGTTATAAAAATGTGATGAATTCCCAGTTCAATTGAATAATGGCATTGTTAATACATATCACTCTTTTATAAGTGCTATAAATTGGATTTATCAGCACTAAAAAAGTGTTTTTCATCTAAGTTTCATTAAAATATGACATTTATCGGCTCTTTTTTAGCACTGATAAAAGACATATTTATCAGTGCTAAAAAGCATGGATATGTAGTGTATTTATCAACACTAATAAAGTGTTCCTTCTTCAGCACTTTATCATCACTGATAAAATTAAAAAAAATATATATTTCAATTCCCATTTTTCTCTACTTTTTCCAGCAAAGATTCATGTTCACATGTGACCATTATTGGACTCAATCTGATGACCTCCCTTCTGCATTCAAACACCTTTACCGCTGCCACTGCCACAAATTGTGCTTTATCTAGTTCTGGATTTTATCAGCGCTAAACATAAAGTTATAATAAAATTGATACCTTTATCAGTAATATCTAAAATAAATAATAATGGTATCTTTTTTAGTGATAAAAAATGGATAAAATTATACCATTGCGCATCATATTTTTTAGCACTCATAAACGTGAATCTTTATCAGCATATTTCATTGTACTAATAAACACTCTTAGAAAAATATATAATATAAATATAATTATCATATTTATATTAAAAAATTAATTTATATTTATATAAATTGATTAAAAAATTCATGTATATAATTAATATAAATTTGATGTATTAATATATATTTTTTAATAATTCAAACAATTATAATAATATAAATGATGTATTGTTAATGTGTGATATTTGAAATTATATATTTATATCAATGTTATTATATATATATATATTAGGTTCTTGGGGGAACAATTACATTTAATCACACACAAACTGCACACACAGTCTAGAAAGGCATGTCATAACCCCCCCCCCCCCCAAGGGGATAGCCCAACCATGAATCAATATTTATTTAATAAATGAATCATAGGCCCAGTGAGAATGAATACCATTACATGGCCTCGAAGCCTATTTATAATGAACCAATCTTAAAATACATTAACATTACATACCTTTAGTGGAATGCATAAAAAATTACACAAATATTCCCTTGATGACTGTACTAGTCTAGTGCCTCTGGAAACATGGAAACCTTAACACTTGTACATAAATGAGCTACATTATCTCCGAATAAATTCTTCTTGGATAGAACCGTTCTTAGACACATAAAAAATAATAGAAATCTTCATAACCTTGGGAAGAAAAAATAAAAATGGGTGATCTCAAATGATCGGTAATAGTAAAAAATGGATACATGTAATCATAATCATGAGCATGATGGAATGAGAACATGATCATGAAAAGATAAGATCATACGATGCATATCAAAGATCATATACATGAATCGTAGAATACGGATTTGTAGTTTGTAAGACATGAATAACAAGGAAATAAAGTATATAATCCATGAAATCATAATGTAATAATTAAACATTAAATTGTAGCTGACACATAATCATATAATATGATTTCCATAGTAGCCAAGGAATCGCTACCAATACCATCTTGGTTGGATATGTTCACTCCCCATACCATCTTGGTAGTCATGGTTTACACTCACATCCATCATGGTAGAATTAGTTCACTCCTCATACCATCTTGGTCATCATGGTTCACTCCCATGGCCATCTTAGTAGTCATGTTTTATTCCAAATAACATATTAGTCTATCTCATGAGTTATAAATATTTACCAAATGCATTAGAGTGAGATATAGGTCACACCAATATCATAATGAAATCATAAATACATATTCCACAAGATCATAAATAATCAAACAATAACCAATGAAATTAAATGTTTATTATAAACATGTATCATATCATAACTTATGTAAAGAGATAGGTTTCATAATAGTTTCATCATAAACATAAAATGTGAAAAGAAGCGGGTTCCAATAGCATATAACCTATGAATGTGAAATGGGTTCCATAAACATAATTCCATTAAAACATAATACATTCAGAAAAATAATAAGAATGGAAAATTGAATAAATTCTCCATAAAAAATGAGTAACACCAATAGACATTATCTTATATGTGAAATAATTTAAGAGAAATTTTAAAAACATTTCTTGAAAAAAATATATTGTCTTCTTTGAATGAAATATTCTTATAACATTAAACCTTTTGAAAACATTTTTTATTGAAAATATATTTGAAAACATATAACAAAAGATTTAAAATAAAAAAAAATTAAAATTCTTTTTCCTTGAAAATGATCTTCATTTAGCATTTGAAAACATTTTTGAATTTTTTTTTAAAAACATGATTTTTGAATACAATAAATTTCTATCCGAAGAGAGAGACTGTAAGATTTTACATTAAAATATTATCTTATGTACCAAAAAGTGGAAGAAATGGTACAAACACATGAGGATATACGGAATAAATATAGGAGAAGAAATCTCTTGAGTGTTCTTCAGATATGGATCATAATATTTAATCAAAGGAACATAGTCATTAATAATATTAAGAAGTGGTGAGATTGTTTCAATAAACTCTAACCACTTGGTTATATGGGAACATAATCTTCATTTAGTAAAATATAATTACATTAATATTATAATATCATGAAAATAAGAATATTAATTATATAACATGAAATTATATACACCACAAAAAAGTGTTTTGTTCCATAACAATACATGAGTCTCAAAGAAGGTAATTTGAGACAAAACATGTTTTACAGATTTGGTAACTTTAGAAACTTATCCCCCATGAAATAAAGTTCACAAAATAGATATTTTAATACCCATAAATATATATAAATGATACATATAATATAATCATGTTAATTATATACACAACACAAAATGAAAGAGTGGCGAACATTGCATGTATCTCATGAAATTAAAAACTGCGAAGAGATCCCCTTACCTTGTATCTTAACTGTCATTATACTCATTCAAACCACCTGTATAATAAATAAAAAATTTTTATAAATATTTTACGCAACCATATAATTATATCTAATATCATATATTTTCTTATTATGACCTTATATTACCCGCTTGTTAATGATCCTATGTTAAGATTTCACTTTGGGTAATATTCACTTTGTTCTTCACATATGTCCCAATTTGTTATATCTTTGGTCCTTATACATATATAATAATTACAAAATATGAACCATGATATAAATATAATTTATATTAAGTTTATTTATATTATAATAATCTATATAATATATAATTAAAAAATGAAATACCCCATTCATGGAGACAGTAAGTCGTACGTAGGCAAAAATAAGGTTTCTGTTTTTATTGTCGTATTGAAAGAAAGTATGTAAATGAAATATGTATATATATATATATCATTATTCCATTATCATTATTATATCATATATATAATATAATTTTACTAAACCCATCTTTAATACATTCTATGTGGTGTGCTAACGAATCACATTGCTTTGAAGGGACAGTAGTCCATACATCCCTGAACGTAATTATCATATTAACACCAAACAGAAAGTAATATTTATTTGTTATAATATGTAATAAAAAATCTTTAAGACATAATAAATATCATATATAACATATATAAACATATATTCCATCATAATGGCCAACATGAGTGGTGGTAACGAAAATTGAACAATCAACCTTTAGTAAGGCGGTAGTTTTTCGTACACATAAATAGTATGTTCATTATCCATTAGATCAATGTGTATGTAAGTGTCGATTTAATAAATTTCATAAAAAAATCCTATTATATTGATGATTCTATTTTTTTATAACATAATGTTAAAAATTATGTGGAGGGTTGGAGAAAGAAAATAAAAGAAGGGACTTGAGAGAAGATGTTACCTCTTGATTGGGTAAATCCTTTGGGTTTGTACTAAAAGGCTTCCTTGGATTTATTTATTTTAATCTCTTAGAATTTGGTTATAATTTTTTTTAAAATTATATGGAATAATATAGAGAACACACGCATTGACGGCACATGATTCCAAGGCCCAGTGAGATGGTACGAAATTTTGATCTTTTTTTAGTTTGCTTAAGAAAATGTGCAAGAGTGTATTTCTATCTTTTGAACTGGTGCTCGAATTAAAAATCTGAGTGAACCGTTGAATTTGAAACATAGAGATTCACCTAGAATAGAATTAAATTTGACCAGAAAGGGTTGGATGGAAACGTTAATTTTTGGTCATTTCGGGAAATAATAAAATAACAGAAAAATTTATTTTATTTTATTTCACACTGTTGAGTGGCGGATGGTGGCATTGCGGTGTAGTGATGAGGTGATGATGATGCAAGTTAAAAGCATATCCTTAATGGATTGTTAATGTGATTTGTAATGAAGATTTAAATGAGGTGTAACAACATGTCGTCATAGCGTAATAGAAATTCTATGATGTGTTTTCTTTTAATAAACATACATGTTGGGAGAAACGATAATTAATCGGGGGAAAATTCCTTGACAAACCACATGAGAGTTTTCCCTCCAATGAAGAATGATGAATGCCGGTGGAACATTAACAACTTCGACGCACCTCGAATAATGGAGTCAAGAAGTAATGATCACCTTTGACTTCTTGAACCTTCACGAGAAGACCACTTCAATGTCGAACTGCTTTGAGGTAGGGGTTTTATTTGTTTTACATTTTCCCAATTCTTTATTTTATATGACAAATGGGGATCAACCCACGAACTGGTTGATCTACAGATCTTCTATTCTTGCGAGAGGGTGATGATTCTTTGGTTTTCTTTTTGGGATTAATTTACTATTGATTTAGCATAAATCTCAAGACTCTCTTATATTAAACATCTAATGAAAAGGGTGTGGGCCGACACAGACATGGCTAGATTCCCCTTCTCCTTGTGCATTCTTCGTGGACGAATTTTTGAAATGGTGGAAAGAAATGTTTGAGTCCCTTGTAGGAAATAAACACCCCATGGAGGTTTTAGGGACAATTGGAACGAATAATGGACCACTAGTGTAAACTAAGTAGTCAATGGAATATCCTACCAGCGCATTGGGAGGAGCATCGTGGCCATCCCGGGCTAAGATAGAGCAATAGGGCCACCAGCTGTGTTGGTGTCCTATGGAGGTGGATGCGGCTGGGGGGCCCTATTGGTAGAACAGCCCGAAACCACAATCCTTATTCATGGGAGGCACACTGTCCTCAAAACCATAGCTCAAATCCATGGTCTCTTTACTGTGGTAGAGGAAACAGCCCCGCACCACCCCGGGGTGAGTAGGGAGTCAGATGCGGCTTCCAACCATGTACTGGCCAAACCAAACTAGTCTGCCTCTAGTGTACTAGGAAGACCAGCGGTTCGGAACCATAGTGCAATGAACCAGACCCAGTCCAGGCTGGGTCCGGGTCGAGTTAGCAGACCCGGGTTGGGTCAGGTCGCTCCGACTGGGTCGGACCAGAGCTAGACTTAACTGACCCCTTTTTGAAAAAACATCAATATCCTGCAAAACGAGCATCTGATTGACGAGTTGTTTTCTACATTGGAACCCCCATGAAGAGGTGGATATTTTGGAATACTATATAGAGGATTTCATGAAATCTAAAATACAATTAATGGATTTGGTATATGTTCTCCCAAGATCAAGCGTGCTACGTGTAGAAACCATGTGTGGATCATATACTATGGCCCAGTGGGAAGTGGATCCTATATGACCCTGAAGGCCCACAGTGGGTACCAACTTCTGTGTGACCCAGCAGACCCATGGTACTCGATAGGAGGAGTACCTCAATATGACCATAGATTAATGGGAAGTGGATTATGTGTGACTCAACATGACCATGGTGGGGAGAGGCTTCTGTGTGACCAAGAATACCCATGGTACTCATCAAATATGAGTACCAAAATATTCCTATGGTTATTGGGAAACGGATTATGTGTGACACGAAAGGAATACTATACTCACATAGGAGGAGTTCTCTAGCATTCGAGGAGTTTGATGATGTGAATACGAGTTCTAATTTCCTACTCTAGAATAAACCTTTAGTGATATGTCTTGTTTCATGAGAAAGATCGGTGATCATGATTTTTGGTTTGGTTTCAGATTACTTTTTGGTCTTTCCTTTATTGGTTTATGGTTCATACAATGTATTTTGTTACTCACCCTTGCACAGGCTTCACCTGCACGTGTTTTGACCGGTTCATATGACCACCGCCTTGATAGAGGATGTGGTGGTCCATGAGGCGGTGGTTTCTAGTGAGACCAGGAAGATGGGACGTAATTATATGGATTCCAATAGCTACTCTACACTTACCCATCAGATGGAGTTTCTAATGAATGGATTTCTAAATTTTCCTTGTACTTTCCTTTTTTCAATTTATCTTTTACTATATTTGTATTCTGGATAATTTTACATATATTTTGTACTTTTACTCAGTGGTTGTTTAGTGGCATACATGTTTACTTTCGCTACTTTAGTACATGGTTGTGTGTTCGTGTATACAGTAACACGATAAAATGTCTCCCACATACAGGTTGACGCCTTCAGTGCTAGACGCCAACCCCTTTCTTTCGAGAGGTGGGCGTAGGGTTTGTCACGAAACGGGCCGTGGGGGGTAGGCTGTGAAAATGTGTTATCTGAGGTGTTCAGTTGTACATCTAAGACTAATAGTCTGTAGTTTTTTTGGGAAATAGTGTTGAATGTTTTGAGTTCGAATTTATGATTTGGTGAGTCCAGTGTTGGGGAAACATCCGACATATCCATACACCACGACCCTGAATTCTACTTTTCGACTCTATCCATGAAAAATCTGGTTGTATAAGTGTCTTCTTATGATCTTCTTGAATAAGAGTTAGCTCAACAGGTATAATCTTCTGACTGTAGTACATATTGATCTATATTAGGATGCCTCCATGCAGACAGCTAGCTAAGATTCCGATATGTGATCGTGTGGATTTCACACCTAGTGATGAGGAATCGTTTCATAGAACAATGCTAGATATATCCCCTCTGGGTGGTGTACTGGTGTTCCCACCACCTGTTGATCAATATTTACTACTGGCATTACCAGTATAGGATGTACGCTGACTTAGTGCCTTATATGAGTTTTACAGATAGAGACCTCCCAGGTTCAGTGGAGAGACAGATCCTCAGGTCATTGAGGACTGGCTAGAGGAAGTGACATGGGTCTTATTCTTAACGATGATAACACTTGACCAGATAGCGATCAGAGATATGAGACTTCTTCATCACTTGGTAGGGAGATGGTGGAGTCTAATAATTCAGACTCATGATGAGTCAACCCTCTGTTGGGATGACTTCGAGGAGCTTTTCCATGATGAGTTTTTTCAAATTAATTTACACTCTTTGTGCATACAAGAGATACTTCACATATAAAAGGGCATCCTTTCGGTGGATGATTACTCTGTGAGGTTTAAAAGCCTATCTAGATACTCCACATACATGGTTTGGGGCCATTTCGTTAGGGCCTAAACCTTTGAGTAGGGACTCAGATGGGAGATCAGGGAATCCATGCTGTCTCTCAGCATCCCCACTCAGGATTGAGTTTTGGAGAAAGCCCCACTTATGGATGGCTTCTTAGCAGAGTAGTAAATGACAGCTGGAGCCACTAGTATACACTAGAAGGAAGAGTCCTCAGTGGTGAGTAGCAAACAAGAGACGAGGGGACCCAATAGGGTTAGATCTTTTAGGGGATGGCCCTAGGAATCGAGGTCGATAGTATGGGGCTTCTAGAATAGAGGGTGTCAATAGGGAACCAGGTTTTTATTCACATTTAGTGGGTTGGGACACATGGATCATGATTTTCTAACCAACTATATAGATGATCAACAGGCTGTCGAGGGACTACCATGGTAGATGTAGAGGTTTGAGTGAGGATTTCCACAGGGCGACAGACGTGGTATTGGAGAAGGTCGACCAAAAGGCGGTGGACGACGGTTTGGGGTGCTACCACTACCACCCCCAGGTGGTCCACCATAGGCATAGGGAGTCAGCCGATAGGGGCGATGCTAGATTCCAGTGATGGAGGCCTACAACCATGATGCTCCAGAAGTTATTAGAGGTATGATCAGTGTCTTATCCACCTTATTTTTAATTCTTATTGAAATAAATACAATTCAACCTTTATTTACCATAGACACCATTTGAGAATCAAGGATTTTGTTAGAGCTGTGGGATCGATCCTTATGATTAGAGACTCATAAAAGAGGATATTCTATGATTACACACTTCTGTCGGCAGTGTGAGCTTACTCTAAGAGGTGTGAGTTTCAGTTGGGATATCCTAGTAACAACGTTGAGGCCTTACAATGTCATCTTGGGTATGGACTGGTAATATATAGTCCATTCTCAGATCTATTGTTATAGGTGAAAAGTACAGTGTTTTTGTGAGTATGGGAGCAGGTTTTACTTCGCTGGAATAAAGAGATATTTTACAGCATAGGATGGAATTTTTCGAAGGATTGTGAAGTAGATCACTCATAAGTTTACAGGCCTCATCCTCATGGTAGTGGATGAGAGGATTCCAAGATTTCCAGAAGTGGTGGATGAGTATGAGAATGTATTTTCTAAGGATGTTTCGGGACTACCTCCTCATCGGGATGTAGAATTATACATTGATCTGTACCCAGGGATGGCACCAGTATCCACACCAGAATATCAGATATCTCCCACGGAGGTTTGTCAATTGTGGTTATAGTTGGAGGACATGTAAGAGAATGGCTTCTTGAGACCCATAATTTCACTATGGGCATCCCTCGTATTTTTTTCCAAGAATGAATATGCGATATTGAGGTTATGAATGGACTTATGACAACTAATCCAGGTGACCATGAAGAACATGTATCCACTTCTGAGGATTGATGATCTCTTTGACTAGCTGAAGGGAGTGAGTTGGTTCTCGAAGATAGACCTTAGATCATGTTATCATCAGCATTGGGTACGGGGTGAGGATTTATCGAAGCCAACAGTTAAATTTTTTTACATCCACTATGAGTTCTTGGTTATTCCCTTCAATGTGACCAATTCCCCAGTAGTGTTTGTTGGACTCATTGATAGGATCTTCTATCCATACATCGATCATTTTCTAGTGGTATTCATGGATGCAATCTTGGTGTACTCAGCATCGGAGAATGAGCATGATACACACCTACAGATAGTCTTGGATATACTTAGAGAGCACCATATTTATGGTAAGCTCTCGAAGTGCCCGTTCTAGATTTGGTTGGTCAACTTTCTAGGACACGTCATCTCAAAGACTATAGTTGCAGTAGATCGGATGACAATAGAGGTAGTGTTTAATTGGGATCCACCCAGGAGCGTGACTGAGGTGCATTGTTTCTTGGGGTTGGATGGATAATACTGGCGGTTCATTATTGAATTTTCTAGAGTAGGAGCACCTTTATCAGCCTTGAAACGGAAGGGAATACCCTTTGTGTGGATGGAGAAGGGCATGTAGAGTTTCAAGGAGTTGAGGAGGAGACTGAATAGTACCCCCATATTGAGACTACCAGAAGAATGGGCTGTGTATGTAGTCTTCTCCGATGCATCTAGGATCAGATAGGGTTGTATCATGCTGCCGAAGCGAGTAATGGTCACCTAAGGATCATGATAGTTTATGTAGCATGAGAAGAACTATGCGACCAATGACTTGGAGTTAGCAGTAGTGGTATTTTCCTTGAAGATGTGGCTTCACTACTCGATGGGTGAATTGTTTACCATCCAATCTAACAACAATAGTCTTAGTTATATATTCTCAATGATGTACCTGACCATTATACATTAGATATGGCTATAGTTCCTTCAGGAATATGACTTTGAGATAGTCTATACTCCTAGGAATGGGTACCTGTTGGAAGACGTGCTCAGCAGGAGGTCTAGTCTACAGCTTCTGAGAGAGGATACAAAGCAGTTTTCCATGATACAGATAACCTTTATGGATGATGATTGATCATTTTGCATTCAATCAATGAATACCAATTCCCCACTCTTATAGTGAGTTAGGGAGGAACAACTTTTGGATGTCGACCGTGAGGTCTGACGGGCTCAGATATCCTCAGGACATGATCTGGATAGATTTTCAAAAGGTAGGAAGCACGTTATACTTTTCAAATGATGCACTATATTACATGTGATGTTGCAAGAGGAGGTGTTGAGGGAGTTCCACACATCTCATTTGGAGGTACATTCTGGTGTGGTGAAGACGTACCAGGACCTCTGGCATTAGTACTGGTGGCCAAGGATGAAGAAAGTGGTGGTAGAGTTCATTTAATGATGCCTCACTTGTGAGAATGTGAAGGACGAGAATCAAGTCCTAGAAGGCTTGGAATAACCACTTGAGGTACTAGAATGGAAGTGGGATGGTATCTCACTGGACTTCGTGATGAGGTTACCAAGAATTTACAGGTTCCACGATTCTATCTGCGTGATCATTGACTAACTCACCACGTCATCTAACTTTATACCCATCCAGAAGTAGGTATCGGTAGAGGGTTTGGGATGCCTCTATGTCTAGGAGATAGTGTGGATTTATGGGGTGCCTTAGATGATATTATAAAACTGTGATGCACACTTTAAATCCTAATTGTAGAAGGGATTGCAGGAGGCATTCAAGACTCAACTACACATGAACACATCTTTTCACCCTTAGATATATTTCCAAATGGATCGGACCATACAGACCTTGGAGGGCATGCTTTGTGATAATGACCTTGATTTTGGTCACAGTCGGAAGGAACACCTACCACTGGTGGAGTTTCCAAACAAAAATAGTTGTCACTACACCATTGGCATGACACCGTTTGAGGCCTTGTACGGGTGGCTATCCAGATCACCTCTATGTTGGATAGACCCAGGGGAGTCAGCACTCATGGGTCTAGAGTTGGTATGGGCTACCACTGAAAAGGATCAGATTATCCAAAAGTGGATTAAGGCTTTATAGAGCAGACGTTAATCATATGATGACAAGAGGTAGAGACCCTTAGAGTTTGAGGAGGGAGACCATGTTTTCTATTGGGTCTCACCCCGATGGGGATTACTGATATTTGGTTGGGGAGGAAAGTTATATCTAAGATTCATCCGACCTTTTCATATTCTCAACAGAATTTTCTAGTTGGTGTACCATCTAGTTCTCCCCCAAGATGCACTGGGTACACAATGTTTTCCACATGTCGCAGATGAGGAGGTACGTACAAGATCCATCACACGTCAGCAACTAGGGCGAGATGGAAATTGATGATGGGATGACATTTGTAGAGTTCCCAGTGGAGATAGAGTATCGACGGGAGTGGGTCCTTCTTGGACGGTTGATTCCTCTGGTTAGTGTTCGGTGGTAGAACGAGAATAAATAAGAGAGGACATGTTAGTGTGAGTATCAGATTCATGTGCAGTACCCCCGATTGTTTGATTATACTTTGTTTTAGCTTTTAAAGACATAAATATCTAATTTGGGGATAATTTAATTTCCTATAATTTTTGTATAATTTTTTTAAAATTATATGGACTTATTTTGAGACCACATACTTTCACGAAACATGATTTTGAGGCCTAGTGAGCCCTGAATGAATGTTTTAACCTTTTTTAGTTTGCTTTAGTAAATGTGTGAGCAGGGTTTTCTAACTTTTGAACTGATACTCAGATCAGAAATATGAGGGAATTGTTGAAAATGGAACACTAGCATTCACCTTTAAAGGATATAACTTCTACAGGCAATAGTAATACATAAAAGTTAATTTTCAGAAACTTTGAAAAATAATAATATATCTTAAAAAAGTTATTTTTTTCTTTCGCACAATAGAGACGAAGATGGAGGTGTTGTGGTGTAGCGATGAGGTGACAATGAGGTTCATTAAAAGAGTATCCTTAATGGCTCGTTAAGGAGAAGCATAACGATTCATTAAATAAATCATAATGATGTTACATCGCCGCATAACAGAAATGCTACGCAATTTTTTCTTTTAATAAACTAACATGTTGGGAGAAATGATAATTAATCAACGAACAATTATATGAGTAACCAAAGGTGAGTTTTCTCTCCAATGAATAATGAAGAATACCAGAATAAAATTAACAACTTCGACGCTCCTTGAAGAATTGAGCCGGGAAGCAACGAATGCCTTTGAATTCGTGAGTCTTTATAGGTGGACCACTTCAATGTCAAACTTCTTTGAGGTGGGGGTTTATTTGTTTTACATTTTCCCCATTATTCAATTTAAATGACAAACATGGATCATCCCATGAGCAGATTGACCTTAAGATCTTCCATTCTTGGGTGAGGGTGGTGTTTCTTGGGTTTTCTTTTCGGGATTAATTGATTTTTGATGGAACATCCTTCACAAGCCTCCTCTATTTTAAACATCTTACAAGAAGGGCATGGGTCGACATAAACAAGGCTCGACCCCCCTCCTCCATGTGTGTTCTTGGTGGAATAATTTTAAAATTGCGTCAAGGAATGTTTGAGTCCCTCATAGGTAAGGTGACACCCCATTTAAGGTCATAGGTGTAGTCGGCGCAAAGAACGGACCACCAGAGAAGACCTAGTGGTCCCCAATGTATCATGTCGGTGTGTTGATGCTGGAGTAGATCGTCGCTGGAAGGTGGTGGTGTGCCATGATTGTGCACCAGGAGGAGCACTGTGTCCGGCCTAGGCCGTGATAGAATAACAGGACCGTTGGCTATGTCGGTGGCCGGTGGAGGCAGGCGTAGTCGGGGGGGGGGGGGGTGCGTTGGTGGAGCGGCTCACACCCGCGAGCTGCGTTCTTTAGAGGTACAGATTATTAGACTAGATGTGTGAGTATGACCAGCCAAACAAGCCAACTATGTAGCATAAAACCACAGTCACTTGACCATGGAGGAGAAAACAACTTCATGTCAACAACGAGGAGAGTAGGTAGTCGAACGTGGCTTCCAGCTGCATCCTAGCCAGACCGAACAGCTCTGCCTCTAGTGGGCCTGGCAGACCTGCATGCCAGACCCACGACCCAATAGACTAAACCCATGTCTGGCTAGGTTCTGGTTGGGTCAGCAGACCCAGGTCAGATTAGTTGACCCTAGTCTAGGTCGGGTCGGTCCAACCAGATCCTAATGGACCCAGACCCAACCGTCTCCTTTTCGAAAAAAACGTAAATATTTGTAAAAATGGGCATCCGATTGATGAGATATTTGTAGAGTTGTAACCCTTTCAATGAGGTGGATATTTTTGAATACTCTATGGAGGATTTAATGTAATTTTAAATATGATTAATTTATTGGGGATAGGTTATCCTGAGATCAATCGTGCTGTGTGCGAAAACACTACGGTTGGTTGAGACGTAAAAACTGCTAATGAGTATCCCTGTGTGGATCAGATACTATTACCCAGTGTGAAGTGGCTTCTGTGTGACCCATTAGGCCCACGGCGGGGAGCCGTTTCTGTGCGACCTAGAAGACCCATGGTACTCAATAGAATGAGTACCTTAGTATGACCATTGATCAGTGGGAAGAAACTTCTATGTGACCCAGCATACCCACAATGGGGAGTGGCTTATGTGTGACCCAAGATACCCATGGTACTCATTAGGGATGAGTACCATAATAGTCCTATGGTTAGTGGGAGGTGGCTTATGTGTGGCCCAACATGCCCATTTCACACATTGAGAAGGATTTATCCATCAACCAAAGTGTTTGACAATGTGACTACTGGTTCTACTTTCGTACTCTATTATATACCATGTGTGAGATGTCTTTCTATGTGATCACGCTTGGTGACCATGATTTGTGTTTTGGTTGAGGATTACTTTTTGGTTTTTCCTTTTTTGTTTTGGGGTCCCTACTGAGTATTTTGTTACTCACCCCTACACATGATTCTCCCACATGTGTTGTGTCTGGAATAGACGATCGCCGTCTTGATGGAGGATTTGTTGTTTCTTGTGTATGAATTTCATCATTTTACTTGTACTTCCCTGTTTTCACTTTATCTTTGCTTGGGTTTTTATTCTGGCCCATTTGACATAAAGTTTGTACTATTACTCAGTGGTTATTTATTGGAATGCATGTTTAATTTTCATGATTTGGGATGTGGTTGTGTGTGAATGTGTATAGGTACTCAGGAAAATTTCTCCCACATTCAGGTTGACGCCTTTGGCAGTAGTCTCCAACCCCTATCCATCGAGAGGCGAGCTTGGGGTATCTCACGACATTGTCCCCAGGGGATGGGTCATGACACTTTTGGACTTGGTAAGGATTATAAGAGATAAATATAGATGTTTTTAAGTGTATTCGGTGTTTATAATTTGAACATAAGAGGTTTGAGAGGTTCGAACAAGTGGGAGAGCTGGTTTCTTTTTATAGGGAAGAAAAAGGACCTACTTGGAATTTTTATAAACAAGTTAGTTTCACACATGTTATTACATGAAAAAGTCATAAATAACCAAAAAACATAATAATGGATGTTTTATCACTGATATATGGAAATAAAATGGGTGTTATATAATCCAATATGTCATTTGGGCCCTTAATTTTTAGTTTTAGTCTATAACTAAGCTTAATTTGTCCTTAATCATGGTGACTAATTTTATTCACTTTTACTTATCATTTTGGTCAAAAATTAACTCATTCATATTATAATATAAATATTATACTAAATAAAATATTTTATTTTCGTTTTTCAAAATTAAAATCATGGATTTTTCAAAATTATGATTAATTTTATTCCCGCAGACAGGATGAAATAACGATTTTTTAAGTGTAAAATTTTTCAAACTCTTATTAATATTTTTTATTCAATTTCAAAGTGAAAATTATTCTAGTGATTTAAATTGTGTTAATAGATATAATATTTATCTAATTAGACCTTAAATCCAATTTATAATATCTTTTATCATTAATAATTAGTTAAAAATGTGGTTTTTAACAACAAACATTATTTTTCACTATTCTTCAAAAAATGATGTTTCTCTGAAAAATCCCAATTTTTTTCCAAAGAAAATTTTGATGTTATGAATTAAAATATGATGATTATTTTATAAAATTTAATTTCTAATTGTGTATAAAATTAGTTTAACTATTAAAAGAGATTCATTCGTGAAAACTTTATTTTAAACCATAAAAGGACTTTACAAAAAAACATTTCTTTCATTATTAGTATGTTTTATTATTATAAAATAATTATAAAAAAATTTGAAAATTATTTATTACTATTCATATTACTATGTGTAACTTCTAGGTTATAATTATCACATTTAAATAATTATATCATTAAAATGATGTTTTATACAGACTCAGTTTTTCATGTGTTGTACGTTAAGTGGTGTTGCATGTATCGTACACCTAGTCAGTGATGAGTGTAATGTACACAAAGTTGGTGTTTCATGTAAAATATGTCAATTTGTTGTTGTGTGAATGGATTTTTTATATAATTCTATGTAATACACAAATTAATATTTAATTGATTCCAAAAAAGTCCATAAAAACCCAGGTTGTTACATTCTACCCCATTAAAATGAATTTTCCCTCGAAATTCATCACTCACGTAAAAAAATGGGAATAATTATGTGTCATTATATCCTGAAGTTCCCATGTAGCATCCTTTAACTAGTTATTTCTCCACAAAACATTTACCACATGAGTGTTCTTGTTTCATATAACATTCTCTGATAATTCCAAAATTTCAACTAGTTGTTCTTTAGAAAACATATCCTGCTCTAGTGGTATGACCTCTGAGTCCAGTAGATTTGAAGGGTTTGGTATATAGTTCCTCAAAAGAGATACATGGAACACATCATGGACTTGAGAGAGATTTTTAGGAAGTACCAAGTGATAGGATACCATCATGATAAGATCAATAATCTAAAATGGAGCTATATACGTTGGGATTAGTTTTACTTTTTTCCTAAATATCATAACTTTCATCCAAGACGCGATTCGTAGAAACACCTTTCGACCAAATTCTAATTATAAATCGCATTGATTATTATCAGCATAACTTTTCTTCCAACTTTAATCTACCTTAATATGTTGTCGAATAATTCTAACCTTCTTGATCATATCTTTATCGATCTCATGTCCCAATAACTTTTTTTCTCCCAATATGTCTGAGAATGTTGTAGATAAAAACTTCTTCCCAAAAAGGGCTTCATAATGATCCATGTGAATGCTTGAGTGAAAGCTATTATTGTATGAAAACACAACTGGAATAAGGTGTTGATCCCAACGACACATAAAACCTAGAGAACAAGATCTAATCATATTATTTAGGGTTTTAGTCATTGTTTATGACTGACCATTTGTTTGAGGATGATAAGAAGTGCTAAAACTCAATTCTATATCATGTTCTTACTGATTAATTGGCAAAAGCAATTTAGGTAAAACTCAAATCCTGATCTAATATAATGGAATGTTGTACTCCATGAAACCTTAACACTTCCATAAAGTATATCTTGGAATGTTGTTCTTGAGTAAAGACTTATCTAATAACAATGAAGTGTGTTGTCTTAGTAAGTTGATCAACAAACACACATATATCATTATACCCATTAAATGTTTTCGTTAATCAAAAAAAGTCCATAGTGATGTTATCCCATTTAATTTATGGAATGGGTAATGCATTCAACAATCCCTTTGACTTTTTTATTTCATCCTTAACTTGTTGGAATACCAAGCACTAAGATACATACTATGCAATATCTCTCTTCATTCCATCCCACCAGAAATATTTTTTCAAGTCCCTATACATATTCATACTTCTAAGATGAATAGATAATGAAGAACTATGAGCTTACACTAACATATCCTTCTTCAAATTTGGTATATAAGGAACACATACACAGTTCTTAAATATTATGATTCCATCTGGATCAAGTTTAAACTCATGAAATTTTCTGACTGTCTTTTTTAGTTCTTTATGTTCCTTCTATACCTCCTTAATTTTCACATGGATATAGGGATTAATATTCATTGGATAAAGATATGATTTTTCCACTTACATTATTATTTCTAGATCCATCCTTTTCATATCCATTATTATTTGATCTTTTGTGATCCTCATCATGGATAAGTTAGTGTGATCCTTCTGACTCTAATCATTAGCCACCATGTTCACTTTCCTAGGGTGGTAATGTTTTGAGCAATCATAATCCTTTATCAACACTAACCATATTCTCTAGAGCATGTTCAACCTCTTCTGTGTGAATATATATTTTATACATTTATGATCAGTATATATATCGCACTTTTCTCTATAAAGACAATTACTCCATATTGTTAATGAAAATATTACTTCTACTAACTCCAAATCATGAGTTTCATAATTCGGCTCATGAATCTTCAACTGTAATGTTGAATAGGATCTAACTATGTTATTCTAAATTAGAACACATCCCAATCCCATATTGGGTGAATCATTTTAGATTACAAACCCTTCTACACTACATGGTAATGTAAGAACATGTTCACTAAAAAACATTCTCTTCAGTTCCTTGAAATTTTATTCACATTCAACTGTCCATAGAAACCTGAAACCCTTTTGAGTTAAATTATTTAGAGGATTATATAGTCTTTAGAAATTATCAACAAACCATCAATAATATCCTGCTAAACCCAGAAATATACAGATCTCAATCACCTTGGTTGGTCTATGTTAGAATTCAATTTCCTTTGTCTTTGATAGATCTACTTTTAAACCATCTCTTGAGATTATCTGACCCAAAAACTAAACCTTTTGTATCCAAAATTCAAACTTTTCAAATTTTTTATATAGATTATCATTCCATGGGGTATTTTGTACAATTTTCAAGTGATATTAATGCTCGTAATTTCTCTTTTAATAGATAAGAATTTCAGCTATAATGACTACCGCAAACATATCAAGGTAATGTTGAAATAATCTATTCATTAAATCCATGAATATTGTAGGGGAATTATTTTGACCAAATGGAATCACTATATATTCATAGAGTTCATACCATGTACGGATTTTCATCTTGGGTATATCCACATTCTTCACCCTCAATTAATGATATCCAAAACGATGCTCGATCTTGGAAAAGTACTATGCTCTGAATTTTTGATCCAATAATTCATCAATACAGGGTATATGATACTTGTTCTTATTGTGATCTTATTCAAATCCAGATAATCAATGCAGAGTCGCATTAATCCATCATTATTTTTCAAAAAAAGAACAGGTGCACCCCAAGGTGACACAATTAGATGACTGAATCCCTTATCAAGGTTTTCTTGGAGTTTCTTCTTCAATTCCTATAACTCAATCAGATCCATTATATAAGGATTATTTGACATTGGTGTGGAAAAATGTATGAGTTCTATTGATAACTCAACTTCACATTTTGGTGGAAGACTATGAAATTCATCCAAAAAGACATCTACAAAATCCTGAACAATATACATACCATAGGTCGATTATCTCTCCAACCATTTTAGTTAAAAAAACCATTTTAATGGGAATTAAGACCCATACACTGGATATAATCTCCACATGTAGTTCAAACATATCATAACATTAAGGGATGATTATATGAGGGTTTTAAATATTAAAATTAACCTTACTTCATTGAAACTTTATGTCTGATTTATGTAGATAATTCCAAACCATGCCTACAATGACATCAAATTAAACCAAATGAAGAATGATAATATTTCTAGGAAGTACATTCTTGGGAATCATCATACCATTAAAGGTTTGCACTGCTAATTTCACATCTAATTGTTTTTGTTGAATCTTAACACCCTATGAAAATTATTTAGATGTTAAATAGTGGGTAGATCTAGAATAAAATATTACATTACAATTCTATAGTGGATGGTAAGTGTACTTTTCATCACGTCATTATCACACCTGTCATCAAAAAAGTGATTGAAATAGATTTCGTCTTGTACCATAGTTTAAGAGGTTACTAATGTTGATAATCATCTCCAACCATTGGGTATGGGTAGTGGTTATCATAATGTCCATTCTCCATACGCATGTAGCACTAAATCTCAGGAGGTGCATTTATCCTCTTTTTCCCTATTCAAAGCATTATCTAAATTATTCACATCACATCGACTATCAAATGTCCAATGGCATTCTCATACACACATAAAAATTTTATTTGACCCCTTAATGAATTTTCCTTCATGCTTATTACCACACATAGATCATAAAGAAAATTTTATCTTCTTTTCTTCATGGTTTTTAGATTTTTCTTTATACTCCATGTTCCTCTTCATGTTAGAACCATGACATTGATACATGAATACAACCTCCATTTAAAACATTATTACACAACACACAATATATTCATATCTAATAAAATATCTTATTGACAATTACTTTCTGAGATTTATCTTTAGGACAATGGTGAACCAATCAAATTTATTTTTGGGTTGGATGATAATTTCAAAAGCATTCATAACAAGTCTCATGAAATTATCCTCATTGGTACCAATACATTTATAATCCATTTGCTTCAACTCAAGGAACTCACTCTCCATCTTGGTATAAATAATTAAAGGAAAGTAATTATTGAAATGTATGTTCTTGAACTCATCCCAATCCATGGATTCAAACTCATCAAGTTTCCTCGTATTCTTGATTAAAGTCCAATATTGATCTACATCGCCTTCTAACATATAAACATATAGAATAACTTTGTCATGCTCTGAAAGTTGAACAACAAAGAATATCTTTTCAGTGGTATTGATCTATTTTCCCACAATAAGTGGATTATAAGAACCTCTGAAATATGTTGTACTTTTCCTCTTGAAGGACACAATAGAATGTTGTTCCCCCCTTTTCTCATTTGGAAGTCCACCATGATTCATATTTTGAGAAAGTTGTGTTAGTATATAAATAATATTTTTTATTCTATCTCCCGTTGCATTCTGTTTATCGGGAGGAAAATCATTGTATTTTCCATCATAATCACCATTAACATGGTTCCTTAATGTTCCATCCATTAACTAAAACCAAAATCATAAGGTAATGAATAGTTATCATAATGGTGAACAATATAATCATGAAAAATCACTAATATGATTTTTAACATAGGGAACCTTTCTTAATATATGACACCATATGTTTATCTAAGGAAATTTATAGACAAATTCTATTTAAATAATTATTGATCGATCCTATAGAGTTTATGAATTTCTAAAGAATATCCCTTGGGAGTGTAAAACTAGTTGTATAGCAAGGCACATTATCATTTACTAGATTACACTGAGTTAGGCCTGGAACATCTTGTCAGAGTTGTTACCCATATTTACATTTGTTCCAAAGCCACATCCACTTGTAGTATCCAGACATGGATGTATTTATTATAAACCAATCACTTTATCCTTCTCCAAAATTCCTGGACATTTTCTTAAATGTTTACCCATCCTTATACTTATCAAAAGACATGTTCTTATGGTTAGTACTATGGTTTTCTCATCCGATTTTTCAAAGGCTAACTAAAATTTTCCTCTAATTCCAACTATAATGAACCAATATTAACATACATTAATGTTACAGAACATTTCCAGAAAACTCAAAACATCACACAAATATACGCTTGAATAACGTACTAGTATAGTGCATTTGGAAACATGGAAACATAAACACATGTTCATAAATGAGATAAATTATCTCCCACTGGGTTATTTGTGACTAGAAAACTTCTTAGATATACCAAACATAATACATATCTTCATAACCTGGGGAAGGAAACATAAAAAGGGATGAGTTTAAATGCTCATTAAGGGAAAAACTTGAGACATGTAAGCATAATAATGATCATAAGGGTATGAGAAAAGGATCCTGAAAAGAGATGATCATACCATGCATATCAAAGATCATATACATGAATTATGGAATAAATATTGGTAGTTCATAATAAAAGAATAATATGAAAAATAAATAACATATGTCCTGAAAAAATAACTTAGTAATGAAACATGGAATTGTAGAGACACATTATCATATAATATGAATTTCATAGTAGCCAAAGGATCACTTCCAAGACCATCATGGTAGTATAGGTTCACTCCCCATTCCATCTAGATAGTTATGGTCCACTACCATGGCAATAATAGTAGTTATGGTTCATTCCCAAGACAATATTTGTCTATCTCATGAGATATAAATATTTACTAAATTAATTTGAGGGATATATAGGTCCCACCCATTTTATAATGAAATCATAAAACTATGTGCCAGAAAATTATAAATAATCATATCATAACCAATGAAATTTATTGGGTATTATAAACATGTAATAATATCATAACCTATGGAAATAGATAGGTTTCATAATCATTTCTTCATAAACACAACCCATTAAAAGAAGTAGGTTTCAAAATCATATAACCTATTTATGTGAACTGGGTTCCATAAACATCATACCATCCAAAAATAATCCTTTTAGGGAAATAATATGAATGGAAATATAGAATAAATTCCACATAAAGTCATGAGTAACACTAAGAGATATTATCTTACATGGGAAATAATTTTAAAAGATATTTTAAAAACATTTATTGAGGAAAATGTCCCTTCTTATTTGAATGAATTATTTTTATAACATCAAACCATTTGAAAAAAAAATTCAATGAAAATAGATTAGAAAAATTATAATGGAATATATTAAAATAATAAAACTATTTTAAAATACTTTTTCCATGAAAATTATCTTGAAGGATCTTTTGAAAACATTTTTGAAAAAATAATCAAAAACATGGTTTTTGAATACAATAAATTTCTAACAAAATAGAGAGATAGTAACATTTTACATAAAAATATTATATTAGGTACCAAATATTGAAAAAATGGTACTAACACATGAAGATATCTATAATAAATAGATTTTACGAAAACTCATGAGTGTTATTGAGACATGGATCATAATATTTTATCAAATACGCATAGTCATTAACAATCTTGAAAATTGATGAGATTATTTCAATAAAATCATACCATTTAGTTACTTGGGACCATACACTTCAAGTAGTAAAATTAAAATTTATAAGTCATATAATATCATAAAAATAATGAGATTAATGATATAACATAGAAGTATATACACCTCAAAAAATAATTTAGGTGCATGACAATACATTAGTCTCAAAGAAGGCAATTTGAGACAAAATATTTTTTACCGATTTGGTAACTTTTTAAACTTAAACCCCATGAAAGAAGTTTAATAAAATGGAAATTTTCATACCTAGAGAAATTAATTAAAATATACATATAATATAATCCTGGTCATTAAATACACCACACAAAAATAAATAGTGGCCAATATTGCGTCTATCACATGAAAAAAAAGTGAGACGAAAACCCCTTACCATATATCGTGACTCTCGTCATACTCATTCAAATATAAATTTATTATAAATATTTTAAATAATAATATATTTATATCTAATACTTTATATGTTCTGATTATTACCTTATATTACCTTCAAGTTAATGATCTTACGTTAAGGTTTCACTTTGGGTAATATTCTATTTGTTCTTCATCTGAGTCTCAATTTGTTATATCGGTGGTCCTTATACTTATATCATGATTCCAAAATGAGAACCATGAAATAAATATCATTTATATTAATTATATTTATATTATAAAAATATATAACATATAGAAGAGTAGAATTAATACACCATTCATGGAGACGGTAAGCTGTATGTACACATGAATATTGTTTCCGTTATTGTTTTCATAATGAAAGAAAGTATGTAAATGAAATATGTATAAATATATATGTATATATATATATATATAATTATTCCATTATAATTATTATATCATTTATATCATATAATTTCACTAAACCCATTGTTAATACTTTCTTTCTTGTTTGTGAACGAATCACATCACATTGAGGGGGCGGTAGTCCACACTTTCTCAAACGAGATTATCATATTAACATGAAATTGAAAGTAAAATATTTGTGTTTTAATAATGAGTAAATAATATTACAGAAATAATAAATATAATATATAACTTATATAAACATATTTTCCATAATTTCCACCATGATAGGTAGTAAGGAAAATTGAACACTCGTCGTTTAGTGAGGTGGTAGTTCACCGTACACATACATAGTATGTTTGTTATCAATTATATGAAGGTGACTTTAATTTTAGGATAAATATTTTGATCAAAAACATCCTATTATGTTTAGGATATTTTTTTTGTTATACAAGAATGTAAAAAATAATGTATAGGTGTGGATAAATAAAATAAAAGAAAGGACTTGATAGAATATGTTACCTCTTGATCGGGAAACTTCTTTTGGTTTGTGCCAAAATGATTCCTTTTATTTCATTATGTACAAGGTAATGATTCTAGGATGAATAGAGGTATTTTTTGGAGTTTATTGGGTAGGTATTAACTGAACATAATAGGTTCTAGAGGTGTATGTAAGCTGGAGATGTAGTGTAATTTTATAGGAAGGAAAAGGAATCACTTGGAATTTTAAGAAACAAGTTAGGTGTACACATGTTATTTTTTAAAAAATTAATAAAAAACAAAATTAAATAAATTATTTGAGGTTTATAGCCTAAATATAGACATAAATGGGTGTTGGAAAAGTTTCTTGGTCATTTGGGACCTTAATATTAAGCTTTAGTCCCTAATTAAGCTTAATTTGGATTTAATTATTGTGATTAGTTTTAATCACATTAACAAATCATTTTGGTAAAAATAAACATAGTATTATTATAATATAAATATTATAATGAAAACAATGGGGTATTTTTTTCAAAATTCTAATCATAGAAGAAAAAAATTAGGATTAATGCTAATCCCACATATGGGATGAAATAACTGGTTTTTAATGTTGAAAAATGTTCAAAAGTTAATTCATAATTTATATTCAATTTCATAGTGAAATTTATTATATTGAATTAAATTTTATTAATATATGTAATATTTATCTAATTTTACCATACAAATTCGAATATAATTTAAAATTAATAATTAATTAATCAAAAAAGGCAGTTTTTAACTAAAAAGTAGTAATTTTAACTATTCATTTAAAAATGATGTTTCTCAGAAAAATCCCAAAAATTCAGCCTAAGATAATTTTGTTGTTCGGAATACAAAAATTAAGTTCATTTTATCAAAATAAATTTATAAATATGTCTAAATTTAATTTTATTATAAAACGTGATTTATTCGAGAAAACTGTATTTAAAAAAAAGGTCTTTACCAAAAATCATATCTTTCTTTATCAATATGTTTTATTTATATATAAAAATTATAAACAATATTTTAAAAGTAGTTATTACTATTAATATTAATAAGCTTAATGTCTTGGTTATAATTATCTCATTTATATAATTATATCATTAAAAGGGTGTTTCGTACAAACATTGTGTTGTATGTGATGTACGCTAACTCGATGTTGCGTGTATCATATGCCAATTCTGTGTTGCGTATAATAGTCACCAAGTCAGTTTTGCATGTAACATAGGTCAATTTTATTTGATTTGAAAGAAATGTTGGACTTAATGCATTTCAAGACACATATGAACATTAAATTTATTCAAAAAAAGGTCAATAAAAACTCAGGGTGTAACACCAGTGCAACGTCATGTCTGCATAATCCTATCAATGTCACCAGACCTACATTATGCCTATGTCATCATCTGCATCACCACCTATGTCATCGCTTATGTCACCACATGCATAGTAATAAATAATACTTGTGCTCAACAGGTCTTGATCCCAGGACCTCCTGAATGCCAAGCAGGAGCCTTTACCACTTGGGTACAGGCTCGTTGGAAATTTTCGCATATATGATTATGCATTATTTTGTGTGTATGTGTTTTGTGTATGTGTATATATTGATTTTGTACATGTATAGATGTATGTTTGTGTATGTGCATGTGTATTTGTATGTGAATATGTACTTGAGATGCACATATATATAGAACATGTGTGCATGCATATGTATGGAATGTAATTATTTTACATTTGATGTATATTTTTACATTTTCATAGAATATTTTTTTTAGTTTAATGTATTTTTAAAAAAATTTATAATTTAATAGGAAATATTTTTAATATATATTTAATTTAAATTAATAATATTTATACAATTTTTTTTATAAAGATTTTAATGGTTTTAAAATTATTGCAATTTTTAAAATTAAGTTATTTAAATGAATTTTTTAAAATTTCATTCAATTATATATGTGTTTAAAATTCATATATTTAATCCTTTAAGAATTGATTTTTATAATATTTTTTGACTCACTACTACAAAATATGACTTTAATAGCACTAAAAATGTCCATTATTTGTGCTCACAAAGCATTAACTACAATAGTGATATTAAAAGCCCTTGGATTTTATTAGTTCTTTTGGTAGCACTGATCAAGGACCCCATTTATCAATGATTTATTTTAGAATTGATATAGGGAAACTTCATTAGTGCTACTAAAAGAACTGATAAATGGGGGCCTCTATCAATTCTAAATAGAGTGTTGATGAAGGGGCCTTTCATCCGTGATTTTAGAAGTGCTAATGAAGGGAAACATTTTTAACTTTTATAAATTCATTGATAAAGGGTCCCTTTATTAGCACTATTACATGCGATGATAAAGGAAACCTGGATCAACACCTTTAGTAGCACTGGTAAAGGGGGAATACTGCAGTGTGTTGTTAAATTTATAGCACACTAATGCAGCAGAAACAATAGTAAAAAATAGATGAAAATTCATATTCTAAATGAAATATAATTTGCAACACAGATTAAAGGAAAACAATATATTATATACATTTCAAACATTGGTTTTTAAAATTACATGAGTAAGTACAAATTTTCATAAATTTTCAAAAACATCAGTGTTCTATTGTCTTTGGCCCCCAACCCCCACTCATGCTATTGTCGAATAGACTACCCCATCTCAAGAAAATGAGTACACTTGTATAATAAAAAATTAATATGTAAGTAATAATATAAAGAAATAAATTAATCAAAAAAATTTCAATTTTAAACGAAACGTTGATTCATGCCTGGAACATCGTGTATCATATTGAGTTGCAGTTTATTCTTTCACATCACTCTATTTCTTGTTCGTATTAAATAATTACACATATGAAAATTAACTAAATTTGTATAAAATAAAAATTATAATAAAATTAATTATTTAATATCAGATAGATTGGTGAGAAAACAATCTGAGCTTATTTTCTCAGTTTTGGTGATGTGATGTGTGTTTTAAAATAAAATGGCACTTATATATTGAAAACATGAACTTTGAGTCATACCAAAAAAATCATGTGTCAGGTTTATGGGTGGTAAATTAATATATGTCACAAATTACTTATGTATCATTATCCTAAAGTATCAAAATAATATGAATGTGTTTTCCCAGTTTTTAGTATGTCGCTTTTGTTTTTTTACTAAAATGTCATTTTAAAATGGAAACATGAAATTTAATTCATACCAGTCACATAATGTGTTGGATTTTAGTGAGGATAATTCCTTGACATCCAAAATTACTTATTAATAGTTTTCCTAAATTATAAATACAATCTGATCAAGTTTTCTCACTTTGTAGTGAGCAGCACTTTATTGACTAAAATGTAAATTTTAAAATGTTAATGGATAATTTGATTCATATTAGGCACATCGTGTATCTAAATAAATTGAGTATGATTCTTACACATCATATATTACTAATGTATTATTTTATTAATGTACCAAAATAGAATGAATGCATTTTCTTGGTTTTGAGTATGTCAATTATCTTTTTTCATAAAATTAATGTCAGTTTTCAATAAAAAGACACACTTGGATTCATATTTTTCACACCAAGCATCAGATTGAGGTGTAGATAATTATTATAGATCATAAATGACCTATGGATCACTTTAATAAAATATAAAAATAATTCAACTTCATTTTATTGGTTTTGAGTATTATTAAAATGTCATTTTAAACTTGACACACGCACATTCAGTCATACTGGCCAAAATATGTGTCGGATTAACATAACAATAATTACTACATTTTAAAAATTACTTAAGGATTTTTTTATAAATTATCAAGATAATTCGGGCATGTTTTATTAGTCTTAAATATGAGAACCACTTTTTGAACAAAAATGCCAATTTCAAACTAATAACGAGCACTTTGAGTTATTCTAAGAACAATGTGCACCAGATTGGGGTCTAGAAGGTTTCTACACCTCAAAAATGACATATGGATCATTTTTCTATAGTATAAAAACATTATGAATCCATTTTTTGGTTTTGAGTTTCTCACATGTGTTTTTTTCAAATATCAATGTCGATGTTAAATAAAAAGACACACTTGGAGTGATACTTGAAACACTATGATTCAACATGAGGTATGGATGATTAATACACATCAAAAAGGATTTATTAATTGTTTTCATAGAGTAAATACATAATTTGAATGCATTTTATCAGTTTTTAGTATTTCAATTTTCTATTTTACTAACATTAATGTCAATTTTATATAAGAAGACACATATAGATTCACCTCGGTCACATCGTGGGTCGAATTGAGGTGAGACTACTTCCTAAAAATAAAAAATAAATTATGGATCATTATAATAATGTATACAAATAATACATATCCATTTACCTAGTTTTTATTATGTCACTATTCTTTTTTATTAAATTTAATGTCAATTATAAATAAAAATACACACATTGAGTCATACTGGTCACACCATGCATAAAATTAAGGTGTCTTTGATTCCTACATGAATAAATGACATATTGATCAATTTATTAATGTTTAAAAAATATATAAATGTGTTTGATTAGTTTTGAGTATTTCACTTTCCTTTTTTTTACTAAAATATCTTTTTAAACTTGAAACACTCACTTTGTGTCATATCGGTCACATCGTATATCGATTAAATGTGGGATTAATTATTACACATAAAAAATGACTTATTAATAAATTTTGAAAATTATTGATACATTATGACTGTGTTTTCTTGGTTTTATATGTGTGATAATCTTTTGGAGATAAAAATTCAATTTTTAACTGAGAATCTTTGAGTTTTATCAGGAACATTGTGCATCATATTGAGGTTTGGATTGTTCTTAAACATAAAACATGAATTATGTATCATGTTAATAAACGATAAAACAATGAAAATGAGTTTTATTTGATCTCTTGAATTCACTTGTGTTTTTTACTAAATTTAATGTTAATTTTAAATAAGAAGATTCACTTAGTATCAAACCATTCAAAACATGTGTCATATTTTGGTGCCTATGCTTCCTAGATGTAAAAAATTACTTATGGATTGTTTTATTAAAGTAACAAAATTATATGAATGTTTTTTTATTGGTTTTGAGTATGTTACTTGTCTTTTTTATTAAAATTAAAGTCAATTTTAAATAAAAAATAAACACTTGCAGTCGTATCAGACTTAGTGTACATTATATTGAGGTGTGATTGATTCTTACACATTGAAAATGACTTGTGAATCATTTTCATAAAGTATCAAAATAATCCAAATGTTCTTTTTCAGTTTTGAGCATGCTACTTGCATTTTTTATTAATATGTCATTTTAAACAGGAAACACAAAATTTGCACCATACCGTCCACATGATGTGACTGTTTAATGTGAGACTATTTTTACACATCATAAATAAAATCTAAATCATTTTCCAAAATTAAAAATATATTTAAAGTTAATTTTATTTGTTTTTAGTGTGTGACAACCCTTTCGAAATAAAATTTCAGTTTTAAACTAATAACGGACACTTTGAGTAATACCATGCACACCATGAATCAGTTTGAGATGTAGATGATTCATGGACATCAAAAATTAATTATGGATCATTTTTAGAAGTATCAAAATAATTAAAATGAATTTTCTTGATTTTGAGTATGTAACTTGTGTTTTTTAATAAAATTAATGTTAATTTTAAATTTAAAGACACACTTAGAGTCATACTAGTCAAACCATGCTTTAGATTGATGTGTGGATGATTCATTTATGTAAAAAATGACTTATAAATAATTTACCTAAATGATAAAAAATATTAATGTGTTTTCCCTATTTTGAGTATGTCACTTGTCCTTTTTACTAAAATTTATATATATTTTAAATAAAGAAACACTTGGAGTCATACCTTTAACATAATGCGTTGTATTGAAGTGTGGTCGATTCCTACATATAGAGAATGACTAATTGTTCATTTTCCAAAATTAACAAAACAATCTGAGTATGTTTGTTTGGTTTGGAATATGTCACTTTTCTCTTTTACTAAAATGTCATTTTAAACTAGAAACAAGAATTTCACATCATACTGATCACATCATGTGTTGGTTTAATGTGATGTTGATTCTTACACATCAAAAATAAATTCTAAATGATTTTAATAAATTATTGAAACAATCAAATAATGTTTTCTGAGTTTTCAATGTGTGACACAATTTTCGAACTAAAATATCAATTTTAAACTGATAACAAACACTTCGAGTTATTCCGTCACACTATGCATCATATTGAGGTGGGAATGATTCCAATAGATCAAAAATGACTTATGTATCATTTTCGTGAAGTATAAAAATAATATGAACATCTGTTCCCAGTTTGGAGTATGTCACTTGTGTTTTTTACTAAAATTAAAGTAAATTTGTGGTGAAATGACACTTAGAGTCATACTGGTCACACTGTGTGTCAGATTATGTTGAGGTGGATTCATACATTCCAAAAAATTGCATATTGGTTGTTTTTCTTTAAGTATGAATTAAATATGAATGATTTTTATTGTTTTTTTGTGTGTCACTGGTCTTTTTTAAAAAAATTAATGTAAGTTTTAAATAAAAATTCACATTTGGAGTCATAACGTTTACACCATGCATTGAACTACGATGTTGTTTATTCTTACTATTTAAAAATGACATAGGGAATTTTTCCCTAAACTATCAAAAAAATATTAAAGTTTTTGGTATATTTTGAGTATTTCACTTATCATTTTTACTAAATTTTCATTTTAAAATAAAAACACACACATTACATCATATAGGCCACATCATGTGTTAGTTTAAAATGAGAGTGGTTCATATACATCAAAAATTACTTATTAATTTTTATACTAAATTATTGAGATAATACGAGCACGTTTTAGTTTTTTGGTGAGTGATAATATTTTTGAACTAAAATGTCAATTTTAAACTAATAAAGGAAACTATGAGTTATACAAGGCACATTGTGTATCAAATTGAGGTGTGTCTGATTCCTAAATTTCAAAAATAAATTATGAACAATCTTCCTAAATTAACAAAATAATCGGAATTAATTATCGTTGTTTTAATTATGTCGCCTGTCTTTTTTACAAAAATTAATGTCATTTTTATATAAAAATACCCACTTTGGGTCCTATTAAGCACACCATCTATAATTTTATAGTGAAACTAATTCCAAGACATCAAAAATTATTTATGGACTATTTTTATAAATTATCAAAACAATACAAATGTGTTTTCTCATTTTTGAGTAAGTCAGTTGTCTATTTTATTAAAATTTATGTCAATTTAAAAAAAAACTTGGAGTCTTATCAGTGAAACCATGGCTTATAATGAGGTGCGAGTGATTTATACCTATCACAAATGAATTATGTATCAATTTCCTGAAGTACCAAAACAATATGAATTTTTTTGATCAGTTTTGAATATGTGATGCGTGTTTTGAACAAAAATGTAAATTATAAACTAAAAACATACACATCGAGTAATATCTCGCACACTATGTATCAAATTGAGGTGTGGATGATTGAGCATGTGATGTGTGTTTAACAATCAACTATTATCACCAAAGAAGAAAACAAATAAATATTCCATACGGATGGAAGATGAAACCCCATGATGTCTGAAACGCCTTAGAAAAAAGTAGCATGTTCTCTCTTTTTTGTCCTGTGGTAGAAAATTGAAGGCTGAAAATGAATTTCCAAAGTATATATGAAATAAAATAAATAACTATTATATAAAATGATAAATAAATTAACTATAAAATATTATCTAAAAAGGTAAAATTTTTAAATAAATAAGTTGTAGGAATTCACATTTTAATAATTCGTGTATACATTCTGGACCCATTTCCATATTTACATTGTCTCAGTTGAATCCTCGAAGTATAATATCTCATGAGGACGAGCAGCTTTGAAAAAACTACACTAACACAAGAAAAAAACCTCTTATATAAGAAAAAATTCTTATGTTAATAATACCCTATATAAATAAATTAATCATAAATATGAAAAAAATATATTAATAAAATGTAAATTTTAAAATGAAACCTCACAATTTGCATCACACAGTGTACACTATGTATCAGTTTAAGGTATGGCTAATTACATCATAAATTTTCATCCATCATTGAATTCAACATTCATTTGAAACTAAAAATATTGTAGTTTAATAAACCATAATGTTGAATGCATTAGATAATAAAAAGAAAATTGCATTATCATGAGTGCATCATACTTATTGAGTGCATAATCATAGTATAGGATTGAATCATCATTGTTGATGAATTTGTTTCTTCATGATCTCTATGAAAATTAACAATATAAGTTTTAGATTAAAATGATGTGTAAATTAACTAAAAAATAGACAGAATGATAATAAATAAACTAAATTGAAATTTGATCTAGTTATATATCTTTAAACTATAATATAGTTATTCATGATCATATTAAACTAAAATACAATAAATTTAGTCAATATTACATGATCGTAAATGAAAATACATCAGACCATATATTATAAAATTAACCTTCCATATATAGTTCATACCACATGACCTTAGACTATTTGAAATACCATCATATAAAGATGATGATTACCTAGATGATATTTCATTATTAAATTTTACAAACTATAAATCTCAACATAAAGGATTTTTTTACACTAATTTTTCTAAATTAAAATATTTTTCCCCTCATCATATCTTAAAATCATCACACTCATTTCTTAATGATAAATTTCATTCCCATTTCCATTTTTTTAAACTATGATTCCAAACTATAATATTTATTATCCAGAAAATGTGTATATATATGATATATTTTAATGGCTCAATCCCAAAAACATGATATATTTAACCAATTTATATTAACATAACATTCATGTATTACAAAAAATACAATAAACGTTTTTCCTTTTGGGTTGTTGTAAAACTCATATATAATCATTTTCCTTCTTCTCTGCTACAAATAACTAGCAGAACAAATTATATAATACAGGATTATATTATTAATTAGTGTATGCCATTATTTATTCCTATAAAAAATTAACCATTAGTGTAAATTTATTGGAGTTAATTTATTTTACTAAAATCAATATTTACATTTCAGTTTTTATGGAACATAATAAAATATATCATTCCCTTTCACCATCACAGAGAGTACATACTCCATGATAAAAAAAAATTCTTTTTTGATGTAAAAAACATCATTGGGACCCATGATATATTTTCATAAGACACTAAACACCATTATAAATTGTTTACCCCATTTTAATGTATTAAAAATCATTAAATCCCTTTATAGCATCCAAATGGCTCTAAAATATAGGGCATCAATTAAGTCTTCCTAGATTGTGCTATAGATTAATATATCCTTTTCAATATTTGTGGGATAATAAAATATATTAAAAAATTATCATTAATTTTTCATTAAAGTGGGAAATTATTTATTCTCATTTTTTTATTGAGAATGACGATGAGTTTTTTAATTTATGAGCTTGTGAACATGGATTATTTTACATAATGAATGTGCACATGCATATTAATGAAAAACCAGTAGACACATTTTTTTGTGAGACGGAGAACAAGTATATATATTCATAATAAGGATATGTTAAACACCTATAATCATGTAATTATCATGAGATTCTATGTGATATAATGGTGGGATAATTTAATTTCACATCAAGTGTATTAAAAATAATATCTTTTAGTCATTTCATTTCACTAATGTAAACATTATCTGTTTCTTGTATGTAATTCCCAAGAATTTTTTATATTATATAGAGAATATAATTTATGACCGAATAAACCAAATAATTACACCACACCAAAAGTGAAACCACTGTATTTTTTGTTTATTTTATCATTTACCACCACCGATGATAAAACTCGACGGAGGGAATTAGTCTAATTTTATTCTAAAAATTATAAAAAAATTAAATAAAAAGGTATATAAAATGGTGAGGGAATTGACTAAATAAGTAGTACTAAGTTTCTTTTTCATGATACTAGTATACATTCTGACACTATGTTTTATTCTCATTTCTAAACAAATTTATTTCCTATATTATAATTATCCTTGATAAATAGATAAAAAATAATATATAATAATTATGATACTAATTATTTACACCAGAAATATATTTTTAAGGTAATAGAACATACTAGATCACAAACATAGTAGGTAATCACTAAAATTTAATATTGATAAACATTGTAACACCATATACGCTTACCACTCATCTCAAAAAAAAATTAATTCATTTTTTCAGTAAAAATGTTGTTTGTATTCTTGGTAGTACTAAAAAATATAGAAAAAATGATTATGAAATATTTTTAATGAAATTTTATTTACCTTTTTAAATTACTTATTTAGGGATGTTATTCTATTCGTGGTTTATGATCTCTATCATAATTTTGAAAACATAATATCCACAACCGTTTCTATTATCATGCTTTGAACACAATAAAAACATTCACCAAAACAAGTAGATTTTTGGAGAAATGTTTTTATAGTTAAATACTTGTATATATAACTTAATATATTTTAATTAGAAGTAATCTACAATATTTTTAGGCTTTTTCACTGGATTCATGCCATGATTTTGCCTATATTTACCAACCACACTATCATAAAAAATATTTTTAAAACAAAAACTGAATAATATAATTTGAATTTTATCTATAAAATGGTGATTTTAGAGAATTTAAAATATACAATACACATCATGTGTGGGCATTTTATTGGATATCAATGCATTGGTACCAAAAGATAAATAATTGGGCTATTCAGATTGACTCTGATTAGAATCTAGTGATTATAAAGAAATTAGCAAGGAATGAAAAAAATAAAAATATATTTTATGTGATTAGATTTTATAGTTTTACGCCTACATTTTAGGAATCAAAGAGAGTCTATCATATTTTATTTTTTCTCAAACACATTATTTATCTCTTTTTTTCTTATCAATTTCTTCCTTATCTAAAAGAGTTTTATTTCATAGAAATGATACAGGGATTAAGGAATCAAAATTTGTCATTAGAAAGTATTCCATTTTTAGAGTAATAATATAAATGAATATAGAAAAATTGATTAGTTATTAACTCTAATAAACATATTTTATCATTTTTTGGACATATTTATTATGAAAATTTTAATATGTATGTATTGACAACTAAGACTCACATCTATCCAAACTTTAGAATATGATTTATACTCTCGAGACCAACTACATCTATAATGAAAATTACCTATATTTCATCTTCATATGGAATATAATACATATTTAAATCTTTAAATGTGGACTCTACATGACGTAGTAATGATAATAAATGATTTTTTGGAACTAGTGCAGAGAAGGTACTCCCAAAAGGTCCATTTTATTTCTTGGTCGATTCACTAGACTGTCTTAATCCAACCTTCTATTTTATCATCACATTATTCATATGTAATGCCATACCTCAATTCATAAATTTTTCATCAACTGTAACCGGTTTACCATACGAAAAAAAATTAAAATCATACCTCATGTATCATTATATGATGAGACATCCATGTTTTAAATGTTCCAATAACAACATTGACTATTGTAATATCTGGATCACCATGTGGAAAAGGAACTCAGTGGTCTGCTCTAGAGCTACATCACTCCCACTATCATGTGAAATTTTTGGAGTTCATTATTGTGTAACATGTATCACAATATATTGTTTGTTGTACCCCAGAGAACAAGGTGGTGTATAGGTTTTGATAGATATAAATCACTTACAACATTACCCTATATAATTTTTGTAATATAAAGTTATCCTAAGTGGATTGATTTACATTTTGGAGAAATATTAATGAAAAAATTGATTAAATTGGTTATGTTATGATGTTGAGGGGAATGAATAGCCTCAAATATAGTGTGGTCATCTGATTGATCATGTGCTGATCTTTGTTCCAACTCTTGTTCACTTTGATCCTTTATCATATATTTTTCTATCAAACCACACTATATTGAGATGTATGTGGAGTATTATATACTCTGTAATACCAAATGTAGGATCTAAATATTATATATACTTAATGAAGTATATAATAATGCTCAAAATACAATAGTGTGGGTGAATTGTATACTTTAAATATTCTTTGGTAACTTTTACAGTTGGTAAGAAACTTTTCTATTGTTTAACAATGTTAAAAATGTAATTCACAAAACCTCGAGTTCTAAACACTTTCTTGAGTCCAGAAATATGATTCCGAGAATGAAATTCCGGAAAAGTGAATCCGAAAATGAATCATAACAAAAGATTACAAAGATGAAGATTATAACTTAAAGCGAATTGAATCATACTAGAGCAGAGTATAAAAGTATAAGGAAGTATAAGATAGATATACATTCCTCAAAAATAAAAATATAGTGGAAAACATGAATGAAACAAGTATCAAGTAGTATGTATTTTAACCCAAAGATAAGGGTATCCAACAACCTTGGATAAAGGTCCCTTGATTTATACATTCATGAATGTCTGTCTTACCCACACCGGGGTAAGCCCTCAATACAAATTTCAGAGTCTGTCTTGCTATCAATGAAATCCCTCAACTTCAACGTAGTCAAAACCTCTTCCTTCCTCAGCAAGGAAGTCCTCAAACTTTAATCTAGTGGGCACCTCTGTCTTTCTATCCCCGGAAGATCTCAAATGTAATCAGCAACATTCTGAGATGCACAAAGCAAATATGAACATGGTGTCAAGTAAGCACAAAGCATGAGAGTCTCTCTCTAGAAATCACATCAACAACATGTAATCTCTAGAGTCATATGACATTATAGATCTATTTCAAATGAACTCCGATTTATAAGCACAACTCCAATGGTAAGCTCCACCCTTCAACGGTCATATTTTTCCTTGAATTTCAGAGGGACCTGTACACGTGTCACTCAAACAAAAGTTAGTTAGTAACTAAATGCACGAAATAATTTTATAACAAAACAAGTTTAATAAAAAATATTGTTACATAACTAAAATAAAATATATTGAATGCAAGAAAATAAAAGTTTGGATTCTAACCAAAAACATATTCGGTGTCTATAATACAAGGAAATTCAGATTCAGTTTTCTACGGAATTTAAATCCTGATATATATAGAATTATAGAGTATAAATTTCAAGGAAATTCAGAATCTGGATTCACAATAATTCGGAACATGATCTTAAAAATTTCAGAGTTAGAGATCATGAGAATTCAGAGTCAGAACTTAGAAGATTTCAGAGTCTGAATTCAGAGAACTTGGAATCAGAACTCAGAAGAGTTTGGAGTTTGAATTCAGAGCACCCGGAGTTAGAACTCAAAAGAGATTGGAGTCTGAATTCAGAGAACTCAGATTCTGAAATCATATGAGTTCGAAGTATGAATTTAGAGAACTCGGAGTCAGAACTCAGGTGAGTTTAGAGTCAGAATTCAGCGAACTCAGAGTCAGAACTCATAAGAGTTTGGAGTCTGAATTCAGAGAACTCGGAGTCTGAAAACCGAATGCTCTTTATCTAAATATTATATGATTATGAGGTTTTAGATGTGAAACTGAATTTTACAATTAGACAAAATGAACAATGAATCACATGGTAAGGATAAATTTCCTTGGGGAAGGAAAATTTTCTTTATGAAAGAAAATTATAGGGTAAAACTACATTTTCCTTATGATAAGGTGTTTGTGATTTTCAAAACATGAGGATTGGTAAAGTCATAAGGAAACCTTATTGAATCAACAATCTACACAGACATGAAGGAATGGAATATTCATATGGAAACCTTGTTGACCTAACAATCTCTCCCTTTTTGTAAAGCACAAACATTCTTACGAAAAAAATAAGGACATAGAAAATATTTTTCTAGACATTGAAAAATAAAACATATCTCCTTTTCCATATGGACAATGATGAATATGACAAACTCCCCCTTAGGATTTGAAACACTAAGGGTCATATTCTAGATATTTGGAATGATATTTTTTGTTATCTTGAGTACGAAAGTCTCTATAATGAAAACTCCCCCTTATATAAACTCTCCTTTACTTAGGGATATTTCTTCTTTACATGGTATTATTTTTCCTTTCTACCCATTTGTGATTTGAAAAAATAATTTGAGGGAATGGAAAAGAAATTACGGTACCTTATAGGTTAGTACGACACATCCCAAAGAGAAGAAACCAAAAATTTCATTATGATTAGAAATAATTTGTACAAGGAAGAAAAATACAACAAAAGATCATATTAGAACAGAGTAATTCTTTCTCTTCCTTCGGCATCAACTTCTTGACTATAGTCTTTATATTTTTGAGTTCATTATGATCTCCCACTACTATATTAGGAATCCATTCATAATCCTCTACTTTCTTCTCTAAGGATTTGATTATATCTTCCTCAGCCTTGAGAGCCTCTTCCGAAGCCTTCAGGACGTCTTCCTACATAACAAGAGTTTCTCAATCTCAATCCAAATATACCTTTCTCTCTTCCAGATTTGGGCTACAAAATACAATTTCCCATTCAGATCCTTCACTTCTTGAAACTGGGTATTCTTCTTGAGGATAATATTTTCCTAAAAGATATTTGTGAGATCTTTGATCTTACCATATTCTATGTCAAAGTCCTCCTTGACACCATCTTGAAACTATTCATGTTATATCTCATCTTCAACTGTCTTCATTGACCAACCAACCATTTTTTTAAGAATACATTTTTTGGGCATCATAGTGAATGAAGAAATTCATAAAATCAGCCTCAAGATTTACACATTTATCCATCACCATGGATACTGAATCTGATTTCTGATTTTGTGTCCGTTGAAGCATCTGGCGTCTAGAGTCTATGCTTCAAAAAATTGGAATGGTTCCAACTGGCTTCTTCAATGATTGAAAAAAAATCATTTCATAGAGATTATGATTCCGAATCTGAGACATTACTATGTGGGGCTTATTTCTCTAGTTCATCTGCCTTCCTCTTTGATGATCCACCAGTTTCATTCTTCTTTACAACAACATTGGTGGGTGTCTCATCTGCCACCTGTTTTCCTTTTATCACTTCTCGGAATGGATTCATCATCCGGAGATTTGTGTTCACTGTCAGATAGCTGAACAACTCTATCTTCATCTATATTCTCCTTATCAAATCCTGCCTCAGCATCTTCTGGATGTGTAAAATGATCATTAAAACATTCTTCCTCAGACAACTTGTTCACTTCATCTTCATCTTCCTCATCCTCTTCTTTCTGATCTTTCCCAGGTGTAGCAAGTTTTGATGATTCTACTTCTAAAGTTCGTATTGACAATTTATTGGATGGACTTTCCTTCTCATAAAATTCTTCAACTTGCTTTATGAGATCATCAGTATCACCACAACTTTATTCTTCTTCCACTTCTTGTATTACTTCTTCTTCTTCTATTTATTTCACTTTTTCTAGAGTCACATACTTTTTACCCGGAGTCTCAGGTAATTATTACACTATATAAGATTTTGTTATTGGGATAATCTTATATTCTTTCTCAGTATCCCTTATAAGGGATTGCATTAACTCAGATTCAGTCATTTTCTTCTTTAAGTTAATTTCTTTAACTTTTTTATCAATCTCATCATCTGTCTTCACTTTCAAAGCATTTACTTCTGCATGATCCAAGCCAAACTGTGGCTCTTCTTCCTTCCAGTTTTTTTATCTTCCCTCCACATTTCTACAACATCATCTAGATATGATTTTTTCTTCTTAGGTTTAGGAGGTTTGGATTGAGATTCCATAGCTTTTGGGGTTTTCTCTTATTCTTATACATCCTTCAACTTTCACTACTTTCCTCCCATTCTCGATGGCTCAGGTACTTATTGATTATTTGGAACAACTTTTGTTTCTTCCTTAGGTAGGTCATAAAATTCTCGGAAGACATTAGAAAATACAATGTTCATCCTCTTCAAAGTATCGTCACTGACAAGTATAACTTTACAATTGCTAGGTTTTGAAAAGCAATGGATTTGAAAATATTCTAGACACCGAACAATTAGCATTGAAAGAATATCTGGGTACATGATAATATTAGCCTTCTGATTTCCATTCTTGATATTCTTGATCATAATAGGAATATTCTTAACCAAATTAACCTTTCTTAGGTTCACAAGAAAATCAAGGATGTATATATCACTCTTATTTAATGTGTCCTTATCACCTTTTCTCGGAATGATAAATCCTTTCACCCAGAGTTCAAGGATCCGATTATTTGGAGCGAGGTGAGAAATTTTCGGAGTCTTGATATTATTAAGACCGAGGCCACTCCATATCATTCACCTTTATAAAACTTCCTTCAACGTCTGACAGCTTATGGTAATAGATTTATTCTTCTCCAGTATATGACACTCCAATCAAACTGCCTGCCTAAGTGTATGAAAGAGCATAGGTCATTCCATAGCTTTTAAAGGAAATCTTCTCTCTGCCATATTATGTAAAAAACTAACTGATTCATAAAACTCTATCAGAAGATCAGGATACACCATCTCTTGAGGCCCTGGATTTGATATGAAAACACTCTTCCTTCCATTCAATTTGAAGTTCATTGAAATTATAGAATCATAATTGTTGAAGAAGTTCGGATGCACCAAACATTCTCTATACACCTACCAATCCGGAATTGGCTTGACAGTAGACATATATTTCAGAGATGATTCTTCTACAGACATTCATAATTGAGAAAACTCTGAGAAGTTTGGATCATGCTTAAGTAGGGAGTCGGAACTGCAGCACACGAGAGCTTGAAAACGATGTGGGACAACCCTTCGTGGGTCCTTTATATAGGTTTTGAAAGTGACGATTCATCTTCCAAACTCAATCCAATCGATGAAAATCATTCTGATCAGATCTGACATTTGATATGATAGCCGCAATGAAAAACATGATAAATCTGATCTTTTGAGGTTTTTAATAAAAACATTAGGATTTAAGTAGAAGAGAATCTGAAAATTTTTTAAAACAAATTAAAATACCAGCAAGTAAATGATGATTATGAAAACACAAGAAAGGAAAAATACCTTTCAGATTGTTAGGAAGATTATTCATATTGAGGGAAAAAGTTCTTGAAGAACAGTAGATTCTGAAAAAGTTTGATAAAAGAAAAAATTGTTTAGGAAAATTTGAGTACAACAATATTTATTACAAAAATTTTGAGTACAAACATCTTCATTAAAAAATTTTTTAAAAGAAACTGACTATGAAAATTTTCATTTAACTAACATGAAAATGTACTCCGCCCATGAAAAAAAGTTTATTAATACAAAGAGATTGATTTCAACAGAAATTTATCAAGAAATATTACCTTATGGTTACCATTCTTAACTTCTTTTTAATGTATTAAAATCTATTAGAGGGTAAATATTTTGTGAAAATATCAGCAAGTTGATCTTGTGTTCTGATAAATTGAAGAATGATATCTCATTTTTGTGTGTGATCCTTAAAAAAATGATGCCTAATATCTATGTGTTTTGTATGAGAGTGATGTGAATGTTTTTATCTTAATTAAATGGAAATTGTTTTATCAGACAACATTTTTGTTTTGGTAAAACTCATACCATAGTCTGTGAGTGTGTGTTGCATCCACAATACATGAGCACAAAAACGTCAAGCTGCTACATATTCAGCTTCAGCAGTTGAAAGTGCTACTGAGTGTTTCTTATTGAATGAAAAAGAAACTAATGAATCTCTTAAGAAATGAAAAGTTCCAGATGTACTCTTTCTATCCATTCAACATCCACCAAAGTCAGCATTCGAAAACCTTTTTAGAAAAAATCATTTCCAGAAGTATAAAAGAGTCTGAAATCCTTGGTTCCCTTTAAGTAGCAATTTATTTCACTACCTTTAAATGAGATTCCTTAGGATTGGATTGATATCTTGCACATAATCATAATGAAAACATTATGTATGGATGAATAGCTGTCAGGTAATGTAAACTTCCTATCATACCTATAAAAGAGGTTTGATCTACTTGTTTCCCAGCATCATCATGATCAAGAGTGTTTGAGGTACCAATGTGAGTACTTATACTCTTAGTGTTTTCATATCCATACTTTTTAAAGAGATCTTTAATATACTTATGTTGGGATATATAGATTCTTCTTGGTTTTTGAGGAATTCGAAAACCAGGGAAAAATGTTTACTCACCCATCATACTCATTTCAAACTCAGATTTCATTGGATCCGAAAATGAACTAGTTAAATATTGCTAAGTTGAACCAAATATAATGTCCTCAACATAATTTTTAACAATCAATACAATTTTCATATCTTTCTTTATAAAAGGGTTTTATCTGTATTTCCCATAATGTCATTATTTTGAAGAAAAATTATATAATTCTATCATACCATGCTCGAGGGGATTTCTTAAGTCCAAAAAAGAATTGGTAAGTTTATAAACATATTCAGGATGTTTTTTATCTTCAAAACCAGGAGTTTCTTCAACAAAAAATTCCTCTTGTACAAAACCATTAAGGAAATCACATTTCACATCCATTTGAAAAAGTTTGAAATTGAAGAATGTTGCAAAGTAAAGTAAAATTTGAAAGATTCAAGTCTATCTACCAGATCATAGGTTTCTTCATAGTCTATTCCTTTTTGTTGATTGTGGCATTTAAAAACCAATCTAGCTTTATTTCTTACTATGATTCCATTTTCATCATACTTATTAATGAAAACCCATTTTACACTAATAACAGAAGTTTCCTTAGGTCTTTCAACCAAGGTCCAGACTTTATTCCTTTAGAATTCATTTAGTTCATCTTGCCTTGATTTTATCCAATCATCATCACCTAAAGCATCATCAATGATTTTTAGTTCTAATTGGTAAAGGAATTCAAGATGTTCTACTTCATTTCTTAAGGATCTTCTAGTACTTACGGGTTGATTTACATCACCAATTATACTATCACTAGGATGATTCTTTAGAAACAACTGATTTGGGTTTTGTAAAACCTGTTCATAAACATAGGGTAGAAAGTATTATGGGGTGAATGCTTCAGAAATATCTTTTTGGACATCTTACTTATCAGAAGGATTTTATAACAATGGATGATAATCAGTTTTTGAAAATGCATCTGAAGATGTAGGTTGGGGTTGTTTAAAAACAAAAGGATCAGTTTCATCAAATTTGACGTGCACTGTTTCTTCAATAGTACAATTGTTTTTATTGAAAACTGTAACACCCCAACCCCAGTTACCCAGATTCGGTGCATTATTACGTAACATTGGAATGATAAAAAAAGATCAAGTCTCAAAATACCGATTAGTTTAGTAGCTTTGGAAACACTAGATATATTCATAAGTCTTACATTACATCATAAAGTGAAAAACTACAATAACATAGTCTACATAGTCCACACCCATATCCCATTCAGACTATCCCTACAGGTTAGTCATAAAATATTTCTTCACATCCTTGGAAAAATAAAACATAGAAAGGGGTGAGCTGAGATGCTCAGTAAGGATAACAATATAGCGAAAGATTTCATAAATAAACATAAACATTTAAGGCAATGTATAAATAAAAAAATCCTTTTAAACTTGAACTTTAGCATAATAAGGAAAAAATAAAATTAAATAATATCGTTTACTTATTCACATGGATATTCTACTAGTCGAATAATCACATTCAATATCAATAACCACTTTCATAATTATGGAATGCATAATGTCAGACTATCATAACCACATAGCCAAGGCCTCGTGCCAAGACCACAAATAAGATTTTGTCAAGGCCTCGTTCCAAGACACTAGTTTGTCTCATGAGACCTACCGATGCATCTAGAAGCTATAGCGGGCTCCACCTGTCACTTATTACGTCCAATTCATTCCTTATATGAAAAGGTTTGAACATATCATAAAACATAACATAATCATATCACATAAAACATGCATTAAGGAAACCTAACATTTACACATTTCAATCAAAATATATCAATACAACACATTGATACAATAAAAAACTTATCAAAACCATTTTCAATACTAAAATAAAATAAAAACAAAACTTGGTATTTATTTTTCATTTAAAAAAAGTTATGGCTTGAAGAGGAAGCCGAAACTCAAATAATGGTCACGGTGACGGAGAAGTCGTTGTCACCACATACGTAAGAAAAAACATTTATTTTGTCTTCTAGTAAAAAGGATTCGTATAAAAACATTCCTTTGGAATAAAATTAAATGTCAAAGGATTTTATACACTGTATAAAAGAAAGTTGTGTATAAAACAAAATATGCCTCAATGAAAGGAGATTGAGACGAAGTCCCTTACCTCGTGCCCGACTTGACTTGATCGTTCTTTAATCTCTTGAGTAAGAAACTAGAGTTAATTTCTACTTTATTAAGAATATTTTTCAAGTTCATTATTCCTCTTATATCACTTATTACCATGTTATGAACATTATGTAATTATTTAAGTTAATAACGGTCATTTTGTCGATCTTTGGTACTTGAGTCAAAAATAAACTTCCTATAATTACAAGTTGTTCATGTGGTAAAATAACTATTATATCCAGAATTATATTCATTATATAGATATCATATATATCATATATATCCAGTATATACATTCATTTATAATATTACATAACATTTATAGGTAAGAAATGAAATGCACTGTTCATGGAGACGGTTAGTCGTACGTACACATGAATGCTACTTTAATTTCTATTTTTCATTTAATGGGATGAAATCATAATGATATAAAGGTATATTATAATTCCATTATAATATCATATATAATATCATTAACTCTGTCCTTTTTACGTCCCACATATGGCATTAATGATTCAAATCACTTTGAGGGGGCGGTAGTCCACACTTCCTAAAATGAAATTATTGCGTTTACCCATAATGGAAATCATAAAGGTATGCCATAAATGAAAAATACAGAATCATAAGGAAAACATAAAAATAATATATATCATATATAAATATAGTGACATCTTAATGGACACCATGAAAGGTGTTAAAAGAATATTGAACAATCATCTTTTCGTGAGGCAGTAATTCACCCCCCAGAGAAACAATATGTTTTTTAACCATTATATGAAGGTGTGTGTAAGTGTAAATCAAATAATTCTCATAAAAACCTCCCATTATATTTAAAATACTGGTGTTGTTACAAAATAATGTAATAAAAAGAGTTTAAGGTATTGGAGAAGCAAAATAAAACAAAAGAACATAAGAGAAGACATTACCTTAAAATAAGGTAACTCTTTTTGATATGATCCAAATCCTTTATTGGGAAGACTTATGCCCAATGTGAGGCTTCTAGGAGTAAGATATGGAAGTTAAGAGAGTATTTTGGCAGGGGTTGGACGAGCCAAATGGCATTGATGGTGTGAATAAGGTGGCAGAGGTGGGGGCCTTTTATAAGAGGAGAGGAGGGGCACTCTTGGAAAGTCAAGAAATGTTATTGTATTATATAATGAGTTTCGTATTTTAAAGGTCCCGAAATTATATATTTCGAGGATAAGGGGATAAGGGTTCGAAATCTACTCATCCAATAGGTTTTTGACAAGTGTATGTCTTATATTTTACATTATCGTTCCATTTTATTTTAATTGTTAATTAATGAGGTAATCCCTGCATCATCATGGTGTCATAAAAATTTATTTTATTTAATGTCTAAAAATTATAAAAAAATATCATGATGTATAAAATCATTTTATATTTCTAATTAATATTTATAGTTTAAAATTTAACTTATATAACCCCATGTAATAATTGTTTTAGTAAAATAATACATGATTGTGACAAGTTTTTTTTAACTTTAAATAAAAAGTTATTAATGTCATTTTCATACCCAATTGGCTACATGAGGTCCCCATGTTGACCCATGTATTTTCTTGGTCGGCCATGACTCATCCAATAAGGGTACGACAAGTGTATAGGTAATTTCATATTATTATAACATTATAATTACCTTAAATTACACTAATTACCTTTAATCGCGATTAATAAAACTTAAATGTTACTATTCACCAAAAATTATTTTAAAACCATTGAACCACATTTTACTTTTTAATGAAAACCATGTATGTATGATTTCTGAAATTAAAATCACAGAGGTGGTAAAATTTCATTTAAATGAAAAATTATTTTTTTTAACTACCACTTAGTGGTTTCACTGTTCATCAAAAATTGAAGTTTTTCAGAATAATACCAAAAATTCACCCTAAGCTATAATTGATATTATGAATTCAAAGATGAGGTATATTTTACCAAATTCCAAACATATAAATTTGATTAATTAATTTTATAATTAATTCCCATTGTCAAAACAAATAGCGTGTTTTTAAGAAACAATATCAGTCGAAAGAGTGATAATTGTTTGTGTCCAATTTGAAAATGAAATTAATTCTAATGACGAAAATTGGATAAAATGGTAAAAATAAATTTTAATTATACATTAAAACCACTCAATACTATTATTTAACATAATAAATTATTTTATTTAAAAAAGTTGTTTTTATGTATTTTTTACTATTCATCGAAAATTGGAAGTTCTCCGAAAAATACCAAAATTTCAACATAGGCTAATTTCGATATTCCAAATCCAAAAATTAAGTCCATTTTGAAATATAAAATTTATATAATTTCAAAAAGTGTGTATTAATATTCATGACGGCTACTTTGATTGGTCGCGGTGTGTTAGAATCTCTAACTTGCGTACAATGCAAGCTATTGTATTATTGAAAGAGAAGCGTACCATGGAAGCTTGGGGTGTTACAAAAACTATATAAGCCTTAGAAGTTGTGGAGTAACCTAATAAAATTCATTCATCAGATTTTGGTGCAAATTTATATAAATTATCTTTAGTATTTAAAATAAATACCTTGAATCCGAAAACCTTAAAGCAAGAAAGTCTAGGTTTTCTACCATTCCATAACTCATAAGGGGTTTTATTAAAAAAATGTCTAATCAAAAATAAATTTATAGTATAACAAGAAGTACTTACAGATTCATCCCAAAAATGGTTGCCTACAGAATACTTACTCAACATGGTTCTTATTATCTCTTGAAAAATAATATTTCTTCTTTCAAAAACACCATTCAATTGAGGTGTTATGGGTGCTGAGAAGTTATGAGTAATGAATTTTTTACAACAAAAAGTTTCAAAATCAGAGTTTTGAAATTATCCTCCATGATCACTATTAATAGTTATCAAAGGAATGATTTTCTCATTCTTTACTTGGGCTCTAAAACTTTTGAAATAAGAAAAATCTTTAGATTTCATTTCTAGAAAATAGACCCATGTAAATTTAGTGTAATCATCAACTAGGAAAAATACATAATACATGCCTCCAATGCTTCTAGTTTGTGATGGTTCAAAAAGATCCATATTAACTAACTGTAATTCATCAATGGTAGAGACTTAACTGACTGATTTAAAACATGATTTATGTTTCTTTCCATATTGACAAGGATTAAAAACTTTTTAAGAATCAAATCTATGCTCCAGTAGATCCTTAACTAATCTTTTCATTAAGATTTTTTATAGGTTTCTAAGATTACATTGTCCTAACCTTCTATTACATATCCACTAATGATCTTCCATTGCACTAACTCAATGTAGGTCTTGGATCTTATGGTCTTCTACGTTTAGTGTGTAAACATTCTCTTGACGATTGGTAGAATGAATAAACTCTTACTTGGAATTGTGTACTAAGAACTTGTCATTCATAAAATTTACAAGGAAAACTTCATCACATAATTCACTTATGCTAATGAGGTTGTGATTAAGACCCTTTATAAAAAACATTTGAAATCAATGTTTTTCTAAAAAGAACGATGTTACTTGTACCAATAATTTATCCCTTAGAATTATTTCTGAAAGTTAGTTTCCCTCCTTTCGTCTTGATAATTTTTCAAAGAAGTTTTTGTTACCATTATTATTCCAGGAACATCCACTATCCATGTAGCATGCATTGATGTTGGTAATTTCTTTATTTTCGTGAAAATAATAATGTTAGTCTTTCGGAACCCAAACGTTCTTGGATCCGGAAATTTTAGAAATCAAAATATTAGGCACCCACATTTTCATAGAAAAACAGGGTTTATGAAATCCTAATGATTGGTTTTTGTTTAGGAAACAATTTATCCCCAGTGTCTACCATAATGACACTTAGTGCAGAATGGAGCACGTTGAGGAACAAAATAATTGATACTAAAAAAAGGTTTAGAACTAGTATAATAAAAACCAAAATTATTCTTTAGAGGTCGGATTTGAGAATACATATTATGAAAATTTTCTTTACCTAAGGTATTGTTTGACAAAAATTTCCTCCAGGAAAATTTTGTGGACTCCAGTCTAATCACCATGTTCTTGTCTTATAAATCCTTGGCTTTAGAACTAGATTTGGGCTCAAAAACATTTTTCATAGAAATTACATTTTCTAGAACTATAGAAAGTTTATCCTTATCAGAATTTACTTCCCCATGATTTTTTGAAATATTTTCAAAATCAAGGCTTTTCTTATCAAGATCTTTAGAAAGATATGATATTTCTATAGTAAGTCTAGAAATCCTAGAATTTTCCTTATCAAGATTTTTTTTGACTTTATAGTTTTTATTCCCAAGAATCTTAGAAATCCTAGATACTTTTTCATAGGTAGGTAAAGTATTATCTTCATTAGAATAAGATTCTTCATCAAAAGAGTTATAATATTTATTATTACTATAATTTGCATTAAAAGAGTCATTGTTTATAGATTCAGCATTGTGTAACTTAGCCATAAATCAATTATTTTCAATAGGTAGTCTATCTATTAGACCAAGATTCTTCTGTCCAGAAGATTTGTAACCTGATGATTAATCTGAAGAGTCTCTACCACTAGCACTTCAGGTGTCATTAGCCTTCAAAACATTCATAGAGTTATCTTTGTAGTACTTCTTTCTGTTTCTCTCAGAATTCTTTTCCTTTCTTTATTTTCTCTTATTCATAGGACAATTATGCCTTATATGTCTAGCTCTATTGCATTCGTAACATGTGACTTATGAATATTTCTTATATTTATTTTATTTCTTCTTGTATTTGGATTAAAAGTTCTTTTTTCCAGCTATCTTTTTCATCCTTCGAGCAAGATTGACTAGTTCATTTTCTGAAAATTCAATTCCACTAGATTCGGATTATATAAAAATCTTCTTATATTTAGATCTTGTAACTCTTTCAGGAGTCTTGGATTTCATAAAATTTGAAGTTGTAGTAAAATCAACACTTCCATTCCCATTTTTCTTCACAATGTTGTCATCATCTCTCTTCATTCAAGTCGCATGTTTAAGAAGAGTTCCAAAAAAATCATTACGGGAAATCTGTGTAACCATTCTATATTCATCAATAGTAGTTCTCTTGGATTCCCACTCCTTCAGCAAGATGTCTATGATCTTATCAACAAGTGCTTCATCATCTAATCCTTTCTCACCCATGGATTGTAAACTATTCTCAATATTAATAAAACTCTGTTGCGCCTTGCTTATGGGTTCTCCATAAGGAAAGAAAAAACCATGATATTCATCTCTGAGCATGGATATTCTAGTTTCAATAACATTGTATGTTCCAAAGTGTGTAACATCAAGTTTATTCCAAATAAGATTTGATGCTTCACAAGATGAAATTTGGCTATATATATTTCTAGTCATGGAACAAAACAAAGTATTGTGTACCTTATAATTTAGTTGATATTCATACTTTTCTTGACTGGGGAAATAACTAAATTCATTGTTAGGAATTTTATATCCTCCTGTAAGCATAACAAAATTGTCTACTCCAGTATTGAAAAAGAATGTATCCATGATGTCTCATCAATATTCATAATCATTCCCATCAAAAATAGGTGGTCTTGTTGGATTTAGGTTGGCAATGGAACCAACATTGATTTCTTCCATGTTAAAGGAAATATTCCATAGAAACTTGTTAGTAATAAAAAAATTTTTAAAAGAAAAATATTCCTCATCAAGGAAAAATAATGAAAAAGATTATATCTAAGAAAAATAATGAATCTGAACATTATGATTCCGATAATATGATTCCAAAATTAATAAGAAGATGAATTCTCTTATGAATCTAATCGTGAGATTAATTCATATTGAACCAATCCTCTAATACCAATTGTTTAGATGGTATGTGGAGTATGATATACTTTGTAATACCCAATGTAGGATTGAAATAGTATAGATACTAAATTAATTATCTAATAATGCTCAAAATACAAGAGGGGGTAAATTGTATAATTTAAAAAAAATTGGGAAATTTATAGTTGGTTAGAAAAATTTCATTTGTTTAACAAGGTTAAACAATGTAATTCACAAAACCTCTAGTTCTACACACTTGATTGAATCTGGAAATATTATTCCAAGGAAGTAATTCCAGAAAAGTGAATCCAGAAATGAAACTTAACAAAATTTTACAAAGATGAAGATTCTACCTTAAAGAGTATAGAATCTTACTAGATCAGAGTATACATGTATAAGGATGTATAATATAGTTATACGTTCTTCAACAATCAAAATACAGTGGAAAACATGAAACAAAAAAGTAACAAGTAGTAAATCTTTTAACCCAAATAGAAGGGTATCCAACAACCTTGGATAAAGGTCCCTTGATTTATACATTCAAGAAATTCTATCTTACCCACACTAGGGTAAGCCCTCGATACAAAGATCAGAGTCTGTCTTACTATTCCAAAAATTCCTAAACTACAAGGTAGTCAAAAACTATGTCTTTATCAGCAAGGAATTCCTCAAACTTTAAGCTAGTCAGCACCTCTGTCTTCATATCCCTGGAATCCCTCGATTGTTATGAGCAACATTTAGAGTCACATGAAGCATATCTGAACAAGTTGTTCAGTACGCACAAAACATGAGAGTCTCTCTCTAGAAATCACTTTTACATAATGTAATATCTAGAGTCATAGAACAGTATAGAGCTCTTTCAAATGAGGTCTTATTTATAGGCATAGCTCCAACGGTCAGCTCCCTCATCCAATGGTCATATTTTTCCTTGAATTTCGGAGGGACCTATACATGTCTCACTCAAACAATGGTTAGTTAGTAACTGAATGCACGACATTGTATTATAACCAAACAAGTGTAATAAAAAATATGGTTACATTACCAAAATCAAATACTTGGAATGTTAGAAAATAAAAGTTCAGAGTCTAACCAAAAACATATTCGGGGTCAATAATACAAGGATATTCAGATTCTGTTTTCTAGGGAATTCAGAACCTAAACTCTATAGAATTATGGAGTCTAAATTTCAAGGAGATTAAGAATCTGGATTCACAAGATTTCAGAACCTAATCATAGAAAGTTCAGAGGTAGAGTTCATGAGAATTTGGAGTCAGAATGTAGATGAGTTTAGTGTCTGAATTCAGATAACTCAGAGTCAGAACTCAGAAGAGTTCGGTGTTCGAATTCAAAGAACATGGAGTAAGAACTCAGAAGAGTTCAGAGTCTGAATTCAAAGAACTCAAAGTTAGAACTCAGAAGAGTTTGCAGTCTGAATTCAGAGAGCTCAAAGTCAGAACTCAGAAGAGTTTGGAGTTTGAATTCAGAGAACTCGGAGTCAGAACTCAAAAGAGTTTAGAGTCTGAATTCAGAGAACTCGAAGTCTGAAAATAGAATGATCTTTATCTATGTATTATATGATTATGAGGTTTTAGATATGAAACTGAATTTTAAACTTAGACAAAATGATCAATGAAAAACATGGTAAGGATAAATTTCCATGGGGAATGATAATTTTCCATATAAAAGTAAAACATAGGGTAAAACAAAATTATCCTTAAGATAAGGTGTTTGTGATTCTCAAAACATGAATATTGGTAAAGTCATAAGGAAACCTTATTGACTCAAAAATATCCCCACACATGAATGAATGGAAAATCATAAGGAAACCTTATTGACCCAATAAACTAAACAATACTATATTTGAAAGATTCTATTTGTGCCATTAATAATTTCAACATATTATATGTTTCTTTTTGAGGGTTTCATTCTAAGAAATTGTTCTAAAAGACACTTCAAAACCTATTCCTCTAATGTGACCATATTGTTTTGACCACTATAAAAATACTAAAAGTAGTTTTTCTTCCGGTATAGTCACTGTCGATTATTATTTCTGAACAATATAAAAAATGAAAATAAATAAATAGTTTTATATAATACCATTATAAATCATAACTAAATACTATTGTGTCATAATTTAACATGTTTCCCATAATGATTTTTTGTTCTCATAAACTAGTTTACCCTCTTTATTTATGTGAGACTCCTTCCATGGAACATGACATGGTATGGAAGAGGCTTTATATTTTTATTCATCGATCTACATATAACGAAATGAAACTATATTGTTTCATATCACATAAAACTTTTGTTTTTGAGTTAAAATATATGGTGATTTTTCTCAAGTGAGGTATACCCAATTCTTTCCTTGTGATAAGGGTGCATTGGTTATGATGCAAATTTTTTATTATCATCACACTTTTTTTTGTTTCAGAAATTAATAATTTTCAATCAAATTGGATAAAATAAATAATTTAAAATAATATATTATCAACTAATATTCATATAAAATGAGTCCTCATTATGATGGATGGTGAAATTATTCCATGTTTCCTTCATTTTAAATGTGTTCATAACTGACTAGTGGGCGAGACATTACTTTCTCCTCTACATCCATTATATATATCATGATAAAAATAGCTTTAATGCCATTATGGGATTTTATAGTGTCTATTATTACATATTTCTAATGAAAATATTCAAAAATTAATGAACAGTACAAGGAATAATGAAAATTATATCAATTCCTAATTATATGATTTTTTTTATAAATAGATAAAGTATATCGTAATATTACCTTTATATATTTCTAAAGAATTTTATTTTTTATATGTTATACATGGATCAATGAATCTATATCTATCAGCACATTCATCCTCATTATTTCCCCAACACAGCTAAGGAATATTGACTTGTTGGGGTCAATAGGATGGTTGCATTGATTCCAACCATCCTCAAATTTTATACCCTTAGTTTTTTCTTGATAATTTTATTCAACACTATGATGCTACATCGTCATTGTTTTTCCATCAACATATTTTTATCCACTAATAATTCTATATTTTCATCATCAATAGTTTATTATTCCTTGGGATTTGAAACATCATCATGTGAATAATACATTGTTTTCAGAGGAAGAAAAAAATTTAATTTAGATTATTTTAATGTAGTAGAGAACATATAATATTATTTTAAAATTCATAGTATAATTAAAAAAACATTAACAATCACATTGAACTCTCTTTTTTAAGGTCGAATGGATTTTGATCCTCTATCAAGAATTAAAATACCCTCTTTGTGGTCTCCTTAATGTACAAGACATTTTCTATATTAGGACCTCCATGAACTAATTGTGATCTCCTGATAAAAGGGTAATCCTTGAATGAATTTTCATCCAAATATATAGTTTTTTTAGTTTCCAATTGGAAAATTGGAAAAATATTTTGTGTTGGATTTGAGACAAAAAATAATTTCACTTCATGTGATTCCATTATGAAGAACTTGTCCTTTTCCCCTTCTACAATTCAATTCACCTTCATGAATCCAATTTCATTAACATCCACAACACTCCAATTTTCAATCCATTTTCAATGGAAAAAAATCATTTGAAATGTCATATAATATAACTCATATATATGTTAGATAATGAAAAAATATTTCATACTCACATCAATTGGATTTCATTCATTGGAATTGAACATGTACATCTCTTCTTCCACAACCGTAACTCTACAAATTTGTATCATACTGCAGTCATCTTGTGGTTTTGTATATAATGTATAACCATTGTAAAAAAACAAGTGTAAGATATAACATTTTAATTTTATCCCATAGATATCCATCAAAGTCATTTGGAAATATAATTTATATTTTCATATAACTCCTCATAAATATGATTTTCTAATTAATCCTATAAGAAATTAATTATGTGTATTTGATATCCATCCATCAAAACATGATGAATTTAAATATCTAAGAAATGTTTTGTGGTCTTCAATGTATGGATCAACATCTTCTATATTATTTAAATACCAATGGTGTGATTTCTCCTTATATGTGATGGTATTTGTAACAATATCTCTTTTAGAAATCCCTTAGATCATAATGAATCCATTGTGATGAGACTTTGGGAGAGTGATACTATCAACATTTGATAGGTAATCAGAATAGAATTCGACATCTTCTTCAATAATATATTATTATGTAATACAACCTTCTGTCCAACTTCGATTGATAACATACACTTTCAAAATATCCATTTAACACCCAACATGGTACACCCATCTATAATTTATAGGATCACATAGTTGAACCACTATAACCCAGTGAACCATCAAGAGAACCGTTATATCAAACAATGATGGTGGTAGGAACATATCCAATTAACATTATATGACTTTAACCTCTTTATTCATGATTAACTACTTCCCCAGGTCAATAACACTATTTCATGTGGATTTAAGAAATATGTAGAGTCTAGTTAATGTATGATGTAAATTTTTTGGTAGAATGCAGCATAAAAAAACGAGAAAAAAATCATACATCTAAAAATTATATTCATGTGATTTTAGTCATTGTAACTTCAAATTACTCATTTAAATGACATTCTTTATATTTTATAAATACCCCTATGAAAACTTACACCATTAAGAAAAATGATAAATTGTGATTTTTTTTATCTGGATAGAGTGTAAGTAGCTGGAGGAAGAAAATTATGTGCTTTACCTTTTACCAATTCCAACTCTTCCCTTATTCCCAAGTCAATCATGTCCATCCTAGCCTTGATACCATCTTTTTTTCTACTAAAATTTATTAATGTACCAATAAGAGTATCAAATTCATTTTTTCTACATTCATGACATTAAGAAAATTTATTCCATACAAACAATTCCAATACAGTAATTCAAATAAAATTGATCACTTTTTCGCTCATGATTTTATATGGTTTTTAAAAAATGTTTTATTAAAAACAGTGTCAATATATTTTAATTTATCAAACTTTTGATCAATAGTTAGTAGAGATGGTGTTGTAACATGCTCAAAATTCCCATCAAATATTTTCATTCCCAATAAACATAGATTTTTTTATCATTATATGTTCTACATGGATGTTTATTTTCTTCTAGTAGCATATCATTCAGGAGACCATGTATTTCTATTAATGTAATGTCGCTCTATCTTCTGACATGTTTCAAATTATATAAATTCAATGGAGCTAAAAATATTGTGTATTTAGTAAAATTGGTGTACAATGGTCTCTTAGCATATATATTTAAATTCCTAAACAACTTTTTACAATCATGAAGGCTATATTCAATTTCCATTATCATTTATTCCATGAAACCTCCATCATCATTTACACGGGTATTCATATAAAATGATCCATAAACTGTAATATCATCCCAATCAGTGTACAGGTTCAGTTTTACCTATGTTTATTCCAACATTTATAGATCTGATCTATTTTTGTGACAAATGAAATGTTCTTCCAACTCTTCTAGAGTAATTTTACATGAATTACAAGAATATAAGCATGGAAAAAGGATTTGAGAAGGGTTGTATGCATGCTTTATTGAAAACATGATGATCTCTTTAACTCCACATATATATTTTTTCATACGATTAGCGTACATCTATTTTTGATTCATATTCATCCATTTAAGTTCATAAAACATTCATTTTATACAAAAAATAAATAAATACACATAATATATTCATTATCAAAGGTGAAAATTATGGATAATTATAATAAGGGGAACACATCATTTTAATGTCTCAAATAATTACAATATGATTTTAAATGAAATGGATAATTTAATTTATGAAAAGAATTACTCTATAATGGTAGGTGTTATCCTTTGAATTCATCCAAACTGATCACTCATACCCATTATGGAATAACTAATTCTCTGAGTAGTTCAATCAATATAGGTTTAATGTATAGAAGAGATGGGGGATGAATCACAAGAAAGAAAATTCAATAATAACTATGTAGGATACGAAGCTTATGAAGATAAGAGTTGTATCTTTAAAATTAAATGTTTCATGGTTGGGAGTTGGTGAAACACCAAACAAAATTTCTTAGTATACTTTTAAAAGATTGAAAGTTTTTCATACAAACGATGGTTTTACATTTCAGCTGATCATACCATAAATGTCTATTGTACCCTTACTCTTTTATACCCCTTTATCGATTCCCAAGGGGTTGAGATACTAAATCACATTGGTTAAATCATACATGAACAAATATCTCTTAAATATAAAAATTATTCCAGAAAGACTACATTATACTCTAATAGTAGAAAGTGATGCAAGATTTACTAGACAAACATATTTTAGACTCTATGGTGAGGCTCATATATGTTAAGAAATGGATAAAACAAAAAAATTCCCTAGAATTAATGAAATAATTAGTGGTTGACTTCCAAATAATAGGTTTAGGGAATAATATTAATGAATAAAAAATTATTGATCTTATAACTATAAATGATTATATTTAATATTAAACACAAGAACATTAAAAAACACATTATAAGAGACCAATAATTTTCAAATTACCATATATTAATTTAAAATTATAGATCTCATATCACAAACCCTTTTAAAATTAAAAAGGCTTCCTTTTGAATATTTTAAACTGCTCTTGAAATCTATTTTTTTTAATTCAACATGAAAATAGACCAATTTTTTAAAAACACTAAATGGCATATAAAAACCCTTTTCTATTAAAACTATTAACATCAAGTGAAAAAATTTAAAATCCAATTCAAAATAATGAACAAAAAAATAAAAATTTTAAATCTATTTCCATGGAATGATGTACACTTGGAAATTTTTAAAACATTATAGTTTAACATTGAAATCACTTCATGAGTTTCAAAACACCGAGTCTAGTTTCTTTAATTTTAATAGAAAACCTTGTTTTTTCATTTCAAAACCTAATTTAAAATTTAAATCCATGTTTCATTTTTCAAAAATAAAATTAAATAAGTAATTACCATAAAAAATTTATGCAGGACCCCAACTAGTCCAATGTAAAGCACGATTATGAAACATTACATAAACTTTTTATAAATCTATCATGAATAAAACATTTTCTTGAAGACATAAGTGAATAAACAATTTAAATCCTAACATGATTTTCCTAGAATACCTTCCTAAATAAAAAATCTCCCATGGTCTTCTTTCAAAATTAAATCAAGGGACTATTCATTTTTTTTATAAACCAATTTCAACATTTACCACACAAGAAGCCACAAATCCTATATTTCACATGCCATAGACATTATTCAAGAATTAACATAAACAATGTTTTACAAAAATTAATGACATAGAAAAATATTTTATAAAAGATCATGAGGTGTTAGATAGAGTCGGTGTGATATTGGTCTTCGGTTTGATTTAAATTTATCCAAGTGCAAGTTGAATAGGAGGTGTTCTTGTACCTGGGGCAAGAGAATGACAGTGGATTTTATTTATTTTGGGAAGGAACCAACCATTACGTAACACCAACTTTCAATTTTGTACATTGTTATTAGTTTTTAAAATATCATGGGATGATTTGGGTTGTTTATAAACTATGACAGAGTGATTAGATAGCATGTTGACAGGTGAAACTAAACATTTTCAAGGAAAATTTAGCTAGTGGAGGACCGAATATTGTTTTTGTATAAGATTGGAGTGTGGTTAGATGGAAATCACATCACACGTGTTTTTACCATTATATATTTATTCTTGGTTTATTTTTTAACACTTTTTAAACGTGTTTACTTATTTTAGAATTATTTATTCGATGTAATTAAATTTTAAAATTTTGTTCTTTAATTATTTACATTTTTTTATTTTAATATGTCAATGCTTAAAAATTATATAATCACCAAATAATTTTAATATACTTAAAATAATGTAGTTATAATATGTTTGGGTTATGTTAACCCAATAATTTTTCATAAAGTAACCTGAATATTCACATGTCATAGTCCATTGATCAGGAAATGAAATTACTATTTGGATTATATTTATGTTCTGATATCTTGAGTACATTTAGTAAACTTAAATTTAGTTTTTGATCATGATTATAAATGGTTTTAATATACTAGGTTATGTATTCCCTATCAAACTTTGTATTTTATAAAAAATAAATTCATTTCCTTTCACTATAACGTAAATGAGTTATTAGGCAATGTCCAAAACTTAAACTGGATTTAGTGATTTCATCGGTGATGAGATAATGGCTGGTTCGATTAAGTGGTAAGGAATGATTTTTTATTTTAAATTATTAAGTATCATCGACTTGTTTTATTTTTAAAACTAAAATAAAAAAATATGTACTAAATAACAGAGTCCCACTCAATAACCCAGAATAACTCTAGATAGACACACAAAAAAACTAGAGTTTTCACTCATTAAATATTCCTTTTATTTTCCTATAATTACCATGGACAAGATAATGGGTGAGTAGGTGAGAAATAAATGGAAATACAAACATATGGTAGAAAAATAAATAGTCTACACCTCACCTCTGATAACCTTTCATAGAGAAATCCCTTTCACATAATACATATATTATAAATTGATAAGCATCCCATAATAGCCACAGAAAATACAAGGGTTGTCCAATGAGGGTATCATGAGGTATAATCCGATTATAATGATCCAAACATGTTATTAAAAAAAATCTAACTCAATTTTCTCTATTATTTTCCATTCATTTGATATTGAAAAATTATAATACTTTGGAAATAGTTAGAAACATGACAATTTTATAATTCAAACATTTATTTAATACATTACTTCTTCCATTAAAATCTAGAATATGGCCTAAGCCTTTCACTTGTGATAAAAATAAACATGAAATACCTCATATGCATATGATAAAACACATGGAATGATAAAACATTTAACACAAAATAATTAATTCAAAATCCAAGTAAAACCGTTTATGCTATGCATGGAATTCTAGAAAAATGTTTTCTAAATCCATTATAAAAATTATAAATGTATTTATATCATTATATATATTAAGATAATTATATATATATATTAAATATATTCATTATTTAAATATATTTATCTTAATTTTATAATTAATTAAATATAAAATTATTTATTTATAATTATATTAAAACTTTTTCAAAAATTATTTTTATAATTATAAATATATATTTTGATAAATATAGTAAATATACATTTATAAAAATATTTATAAAAAAATATACTTTTAAATATATTTAAAATTATTTATTTATTATTATAAATATATTTATATCAATATATATATATAATATATATAAATACACATATAAATATAGATATAGAAAATATATTTTATTTAAATATATTTAAAATGATTTTATAATTATAAATATGTTTATATAATTATATATATATATATATTCAATATATATATAGTAAATATATTCATTATTTAAATATATTTTTTATAATGTTTTTATTATTTAAATATTTATTTATTTATTTATAATTATATAAATATTTTTTAAAAATAATATTTATATATTTACATCATTATATATTTTTTTAATATAAATATATATATTTATATATATTAAATATATTTATTATTTAGATAAATTTATTATAATTTTATAATTATTTAAAATATATATAACTATGATGATGGATGGATGTTGTGCTCGAGAGCATCCCTCTCCAATGATTTGATAGTGATTCGGGATTCTACAATTCACTTCTGTGCATCTTGCTGTTGTTGTGCATCTCACTACTGGTGCTCATTGTAAGGATATGATCTATTCTATTTTCGATGTACAACTTCTCTCAACTATTTTTCAGGATGTAGTGTCAGAGAGACGTTAAATCTATATACATTTTATCATTACTCAGCTTATTTCTTCTAGGGGATCTTCTCCATTGAAGATTAATTATTTGGTGGAACGGTTATCGGTGATTTGGAGATTTTTCAATTAGAGATGTGTTTCATTGGGATTTGAATTTTATCATATCATCTTCCCCTATAAGAATTTTAAGATATGGGCATGGGGTTTGATATTATATCTCTTAAGCCATAATTTCTTCACATTAAGAAACGAGAAAAAAAAATTAATTTCCTGGATATATGTAACTATTTTACACAAATATGGTTTAAGGTTTCTGGTCTTCATTAGATACTTTGGTATTCAAAAATCTTATATGAAATTTCCATGTCAATTTGTGTTCCAATTATAAATAATAAGGAATCTGAGACTTTAAGGTTCAATCATTTTTCCCATTTTTTGGTTGAGGTTGATTTGGGTTCAGTTTTGGTTGATCGGGTATTTTTGTCCACTAATGAAGATGAGTTTTATTTGAAAATTGTTTAGGAGAGAGTTCCTAAATTCTTCATGGAATTTAATATTATTGAGAATGATCATTTCACTTATAGGAGATCGGTTGTCTATGCATTTTTTCATATCTGCAGTCATGATAAGGATTCCTGCTTTAAGAAGAGCAGGAAGTCAGGTGTTTCTGATATTCAAAAGATTGGGTAGTTAGATGATCTCTCTATTGCTGATGTAGGAAATACTGTTGGTATATTTGAAGGACATCTGGCTAATGTCATTTAGGCAAGTGGATATAAAGGGCACCCATCCATTAATTGATATACATATACAAGGATCTGGAAAGCAGAGGCTTTGGCCAGATATTGTTTTCGTCAAACCTCATGATGATGATGGGAAATCTCACTGTGAAAAATATGTGGGTAGTCTTTATAATTGTATAATTCCCCATAGTGAGCATAGTATCAGAGAGATTTATGGGAAATTTTTGGCTAATGGTAAGGCTTCCTCACTCATTAAAGGTAAATAAAAGACCAATAAGATTATGGATGCTTCTACTTTGAAAGGAATATTGGAGTCTATTGAGAGGGAAGTTACTGTCTATTACATGGATAATATGCACAAGGATATGTTACCATGAGGTAGTAAAAGTATGTGGAATGTGTATAATGATTTTTCCAAATGGTTCCAAGGAAAACTGGAATTCACCCTATGTCACCTATAGTTTCTGATCAGAAATCTATTAAGTCACAAAATTTCATATAGGTTAATAGTTTTGAGGCAGTTGAATCTATTAATGATGTTGTAATGATGCATCCAAAAACTTGTAGATGAAGTAGTAATAAAAAATTTAATGTCCGAGGTTTCCATTTTGATTTCAATTGAGTTCGTGGGTGATGTAGGTCTTCTTGGCTGACTCATCTCACTCCAGAGAAGGTGAAGATTAAGGAGAAGTATATTTCACTCTTTAATCAAAGGAATTTGCAATCATAATGGGAGTCTATTTATAATGTTGATGATTCTGGTCATGCCTATGATCATGAATATGGTGATTCTTGAGTTGATGTGTTTTTTATGGATGTGATTTTTCCCACTTTTGATCTCATTTATCGCTCATGTGTTTGTTTATTTTTCTTTCTTTTTAATAATATGGTTCTTGACGGTGATCTTTTTTGGTATATATATAAATTTTTATTTATAATTATATAAATAATTTTTCTAAAATAAAATTTATTAATCTATAATTACAAATATATAAATTTATAAATATAGTAAATATATATTTGCATGTAAATTAACATGAATGGCCCGAAGGCCTTCATTTTTATTCTATTATGGATAATCCCCATTTTTAAGGGTTTACGGGGAACCCTAACATAACCCATAAGACCACGGAACAAGGATCGACATGACCCTAAGGCCAATATATGGCCCAAAGGCCCATTGGAATACCATTTGCAATACATGACATGTAGGACTAACCTTTAATAACTTCCCCTCCACATCGTATACATCATTGATCGCCTAGCTCCCCACCTAGAATTGTTGATCAGATGGAATTTCCCCATACAAAGTTGCACGGTGCCTGGTCCCGATGATGGTTGCCATACCCTTTCATTCTTCCAATCTGGTTATCATTTCTTTATAGGACCCTAGACCAGCCTAAGAGGGGGGTGAATCAGGGTATGGACTTTTTCTCTTCTTTACTGGAACTTTATACCACATTGGTAGGAACTCATTTAAACCTATATAATGGATATGTGCAGTAATTAAAACATACATAAGGACAATACAATACTTTTTACTTGGTTCAACACAAGGTCTATGTACAATAAGAATACACTGACATGTTTTTGGTCTTACTAAATTATACCAATCTTAACTAGTTGTGGATTACAATGGTTCGGGAAAAGTCACGTTGTCCTAGGAACACTACATTTAGAGAGGTTTAGGGATAGATCATTGATTCCCTCATATTACTTACATTGACTCCCCCTTTCTCACGGCCTTGGGAGAGGTCTCACTCAATTTATCGACTTAAAGGTTGCTAAAATAGTTTGACATAAAATGTATTTGTCTCTATTCAGCACGATACACTGCTTGCATTAATGTCCCAAATTGATGCTCTTTAATATTCAATTTTTTTCTTTTGTGAAATAACATAATGCATAAGAACTTATTCCTTTTTTTATTCATTGGGATCACAAACTCCATTTATGATATTTTCATTTCTATAAATTGTCCCAGATTTTGTAAACTGTCATTAATCGGTATTCCACACCTACTCTGCGGACCACACCTGGTCTGTATACCGCGTATGTTCTGTGTACCGCCCCTAGTCAGCATACCACACCTGATCCATGTACCGTGCCTACTCGGTGTACTGCTCCTACTCCTCATACCAACTCTCCTCTGCGTACTGTGTCTGCTCCATGTACTGTTCCTAATCTGTGCACCTTGCCTACCCCATGCACCGCGCCTGCTTCGCACACTGCACCTGATCCGTACATTATGCTTTCTCTATGCAATACCTCATTTTACCTCCTCTATATAAGGCATCTATGTATCGCCTTCATGTACCGCCTTCACGTACCACCTTCACGTACCGTGTTCACATACCGCCTCTGCGTATGACCTTGGTGTATCATTTCTTCCTTTTGCATACTTCTTCTTCAAATTCTGTGAATTATTTCATCACCCGCATACACATTTTCTTATGATTTTTTTTGTTGAGTACTCATTCCAATTTTATGAACTGTTTTGTCTTTCACATACCACTTTTTCTTCTGTAGAATCTCACTTGCGTACCACTTTCAGACTTAGATGAGATCTTCCATAGTAATTATATTTTTTTATTGAATTCATGCTCTTTTGAATGATGGGATTATCACTCCTTATATAGGAAAATAACTCCACAAATTTGTCTAATTAGTTTCACCCAAATTTTCAATGTGGGGAAAACTTCACCTCATAATGGAATCCATTCACGTACAATGATCCCCCATCACGTACTGTGAACCTCTGGTGAACTGTGAATCTTCACTGCATACCGTGTGTCTTCTGTTTTGTGTATTGAATCTCTTCCACTAATGAGGATCCATTCCATGTACCACAACTCTTTCCACAATGAACCATTTTTGGTACCACGACCCATTCCACAAACCATCCCGCATACCATTCCCTCTTACTGCATGCCTTTACTATGTATCGTTGCAGCAAACAGTTTTCAGTTCTATGCATTGCTCCACATACCCTTTCTACTTCCAGGTATGTATCCACAGACCATTCTCAGAACATGGTACACGGTCCCTATTTTGAGGTACGTGTTTTTCATCCTTTGCTGATTTCATCCACCATTCCACATCTCATTCACTCCTTTGAATAAATATTTCCATTTCCAAAAACAAATACAACCTTATACACAAGGTGGTCCCAAAAAGCTCTCCCATTGTATTTTTTGTCAATGCCTTAATGTTCACCTCAAATGAATGTGTCAATATCAAAATGATAATTTTCTCTATCCCCTTATATTCATTTTACTTCTCTACCCTCTATTGACAAAAACTTAAAATTTCATAGGAAAAGGGTATCAATCCATACTTATGAAATGTTCCATCAATCATTTCTCTCTATGTCTACTTGAGAAATTATTGGTGTTGAAAATAAGATGATTTTATTTGGACAACAAGGTTGTTCATTATTCACTGAACATGATACCACATGAGATGAGAACTCATGTACTTTGTCTTCAAGGGTTTTCCACTTTGATTCTAGGATGAAGAAATTGAATGTGATAGGGAATAATCAACATGAAACTTATGCACTCAATTCAATAAATAGATCAAAAACAATCAAGTGAAATTGGAAGGATATGTAGCCTTGGTGCATATTCAATCTTCTTATGTCAGTCATTAATTTAGTTACTCCACATTTATAAAATGCTTTTCATTTTGAGTAACCAAGGATAAGATATTGGGAAATGACATACATTAGCCAATGACATGATCTTCAAGAAATTACTAGAGTAATTCCATTAAATACTAACTAAAGTTGATAATTATTGAAATAATAACTCTGTAAGATTCTTTATTTTTCCCCCTCAATGGAATCAATACACATCATCTTAATAAAGGGAGATGTTTCATCATTATAAACCTTTAATATCATTTGAATAATCTTCCAAGGATGGAAATTTCTTCAGCTTAGTTATCAATAGTTGACAACATTCACTACTTCTCAGGTTCTCCCCCTGAGAGCCTTCTTCACCTTTAATTCCCAATATTGTTAGAAAAAATAAAATAAAAAAATGATTAATGGAATAAGGTTGTTGATCCTGACTTCATCAATATGAGATTCATGGTTGAGATGCATTTATCAACCATGTTCCTCCATTTTCTTTAGTCTCCATGCTTGCACATCTGAACATATGTTCAGATCTATGTTGATGTGGAATGGATATCTTCACACAATCTTCTACTTTGTGTGGATAGTTGTTCTTCATAACATCCATCATGAATGATAAATTCATACTTATTTTAATGACTGCTTCTTGATTTGGTATTAATGATAAACAAATTTTTTCAATGTGACTAAACTTCATACATCTCTCACACAGAACATCATTAACAAATGTTATTCTTTTGGTTTCCATTATCTCTTATAATTTATCTTCATCACATGAAATATTTCCTTTTCCTTTATCAAAATCCTTGGCCTTTTCATATTCATGTTTCCTTATTCATTTCAAATATTCTGGGCAGAGGACCAACCTATCATTTGGAATAGTTACAGCAAGATTGGATCATTCACACGGGTTCATCTGAGTGTCATTCCTCTTAGTTTCTCTTTTGGAAGAATTTCCCTTCAATTTCAGGGATATAAATTCTTGGGACTTCTCATATTCTCTACTTGAGATCTTCTTAGGGAAGTGTCTATTGACAAGATTCTTCGGATTTCTTCCCATGGTTGTTTCTCTATACTTTTCCAGCATCAGAGGTCTTTTTTTCTTATCAACAGTGATTGCATGTTGAGATGGTCATGTACCTACCTTGTGACCACTGTCGTTGAATAAATCATGGATGCTATCAAGAATTCCAAATATTTTTTTGGTAAATAGATGCTTCTAGACCTTGAGATGTTTCTTCTTCTTCTTTGGATTTATTCCCTCTGATATTGGCTTTATTTGTTCTTTTTCATTTAAGGGATTGTTACGACGATCGAGAGCACAATGACCAAATCTGTTTTAGCAACAACATTGAACCACAAATCGTTTCTTCTTTATATCCGTTGTATAAGGTTGTTGGGACTTCTTATTAATGTGTTGTGATCTATCTATGGAACCATATTTCATCTTTTTATTCTTATCCACCCTATCCATCGTGGTAGGATTCTTCTCCTCAACTTTCCCCATCCATACATACTTATAATTTATCTTCCAATCAAAATTTTTTTGTAGAAACATATTAAAAAACAATAGTACAAGTTGGTATATATGGTACCTTCACTTTCATAGCTACTTGTGATGGATTAGTGAGTGAAGTCATGATCTTCTTATCACATGTTGGAGGTCTTTTGACAGTAGATTACTCTTGTGAGCATTAAATACTAGAAGCTATTGATTCATTCTTTTGTGAAGTCTTAATATGTGTCTTCTCAAGATTGGTCAACTGAGTATCCAATTATAGACATTTCATTCTGAGAATGGAATTCTGATCCTAAATCATAATCATCTTCTCTTTTCAAGCCATCTTTATTTTAACTAATTCTTCCCCATGCAACATCATTTTATTCTGAATCAAAGTGTCATGTTCCTTGATCTTCTTGGATATACCTTCCAATTTTAGACCCTTTACATTTGTGAAATTTTTCAATTTCCCTTCAATAAAATTGATCTTTTCTTCAAGATACTTTCTAAATATCTCTTCTTGTACAACATCTTTAAACCATTTTGATGTATTTAATTCATGTTTCCTTCTTGTTTCTTTAAAGGGTTCAATTTTTTTAGTGAGATTATAACATTATGACACTTTATTTAACAAGAATTCTTACAAATTATCAGCTTCTCTTCCCAGTAGGGTGATCTCAGCCTGTATAAATTGAAATATTCTACAAATAGTAGCAACTAATTCTTAAGAAATATCATGCAGATAAGTTCTTCATGTCATTTGATCAGTTGAAATGAGATAAAAGAGTCTTCCTTTACTTGGGTAGAAACCTAATCCACCAGATCTTTACGTTCCAAGCCTAATATTTATTCATTATTAGAAGGGAATGGAGAAATCGACATTTCATCTTCTTTTGAGCTGAGATAATTCATAAAATGTCTGTTCTCATTAATTTTCTTTATTTTTCATGGTCTTACTGCATGTAGACTTCTCCTCATATGTGACTGAATATTCATCAAGACTACACTTCATTGTTGAATTTATGAAAGAAAATCAAATAATATTTTCAATAGAATTACTGAAGAGTATCCAACATATGTAAACCATTGTGACCTCATACCAATTGTAGGACCATAGACCACCCAGAGAGAGGGGGGGGTAAGGGTGCCAACTTTTTCTCTTCTTTACTGGATCTTATTCCCACATTGGTAGGAACTCGTTTAAACCTGCATGATGGATATGTACAGTAATTAAAACATATAGAAGGAAAACACAACACTTTTTTACTTGGTTCACGACTAAGGGAGACATCCAAGGAGCACATGTTGATAGGTTGTCGATCGTACCAAATTTGACTAATCTTCACTAGTTATAGATTACAACGGTTTGGGAACAATCACTCTATCCTAGAAACAATACCTTTAAAAAGGTTCATGGATAGATCATTGATTCTCTCAGATCACTTCTGTTGACTCCCCTAGATCACTAATGTGGGAGTGTTCTCTCTCAGTTTATCGACTTGAAGGTCACATCAACAAATTGGCATGAAAATTATTTGTCTTTATTCAGCACGAGACACTGCTTGCATCAATGTACTGAATTTATGCTCTTTTATATTCTATTTTCCCCTTTAGTGCAATTACTGAATGCACTAGAACTTAATCCTTTTTTATTCACTAGGATCAAAAACTACATTTATTATATATTTGTTTATGAAAACTATCCATGATTCTGCGGACTGTCTATGATATGCATATCACGCCTACTCTACCGACCACACCTGGTTTGCGTACCGCTCCGATTCTGCATACTATCCATGCTCGACGTATCACACCTACTTCGGGTACCGTTCCTGCTCGGCATACCATATCTGCTACGCATACCACCTCTACTCCGTGTACCTCACATTCTCCATGTACCATTCCTGATTTATGCACCTCGCCTACCCTGCGCATCACGCCTTCTATGCACACTATATTTGATCTGCGCACTGCCTTCACGTACCGACATCACGTTCCACTTTCACGTACTTCCTCTACGTATCGCCTCTACATACCGCCTTTTCATACAACCTTTGTATACCACCAAAATTTACCGCCTTCGCGTAACCCCTTCGCATACTGCCTCTATGTACCGCCATGGAGTACTACTTCTTCCTTCTGCGGACTTCTTCTTCAAATTCTACGAATTATTTCATTTCCCGCATAAACCTTTTCTTATGAAAAATCTCTTTCGTAGACTACTTCTTTAAATTCCATGAACGGTTTGGTCTTTCACGGGACTCTTCATCCTGTATATAATCTCTCATTAGTACCACTTTTGGTCTTATCTGAGATCTTCCACACTGATTATATTTTCATAACGAATTCACTCTCTACTTAATGATAGGATTACCACTCATTATATAGGAAAAAAACCCTGAAAATTTTTCTATTCTGTTTCACCCATATTTTCAATGTGGGAAAAACTCCACCACATATTGAACTCCATACACATACTTTGAGCCTCTATAGTGTATTACGACCCTCTGAAGAACTGCGAACATTCATCGCGTATCATGTGTCTTCTGATCTGCATACTACATCTCTTCCTCCAATGACGAGCCATTCTGTGTACCGAAACTCCCTCCATGATTAATCATTTTCAGTACCACGACCTGTTCCATGAACCATTTTGTATACCTTTCCCATTTACCACATGTCTTCACCACGTATTGTTTCTACAAACTGTTTTCAGTTCTGCGTAACGTTCCGCGTACCATTTCTGTTTCCAAGCACACAACCGCGAACCATTCTCGAAACATGTTAAGTGGTCAATGTTCTGAGGTACGTGGTTTGCTTCATTTTCGGATTTCCTTCACTGTTCCACATATCGTTCAATCCTATGCAAAAATCCATCCATTTCCAAAAAAAATCCCAAATTTGAGTTCCAACAATTTAATAAACACTTGGAAATGGATCCTCTTTAAATATCTGCTTCAGCAAGAACACTAATGCTAATTCGCTATCATGTTTCTTCATCAATAGTCAATGAATTCCATCAAAAAATCCTTCAACTATGATATATACTCTTTATATGATCAGTTCTAGCATCGTCAGATTTTCCAGGGAATGTACTGCAACTTTCCAACTTCCCATTCTTCTAGAAACCTCAATCTTTCTAGTCACCACTCAATATGATGGGCATCATCTTCTGAGATTTGTATGATAATTCTCAAATAATCAAATCTACACATGATACCCCATGAAATAATGCATATCTCTCAATAACATTGGAGTTATTCTCTGTATACTTCTTCATGTTGATCTTCATTGACAAATGTTGACAAAAAATATAACCTTATACATAAGGTGGTCCCAACATGCTTCTGGTGATAGCTACTCCTTGCTCTAATCCTCTTATAGGGCCTTCTCTCTTTGAACTGGGCTACTCCATGGTCTTTGTGGCCTAAAGGCCCTAAGTCCTAAAGGCCTTTGATGACCGTAAGGCCCAAATCGGGTGAATAGTCTATGCTACTACAGTATCGAACAGAGTCTACTATAGTACCTAGAAATTCGCCTCCACCTGATTTTGAACCTGGGTCTCTTGGTTGCCAATAAAGAGCCCTTAACACTTTGGTACAAGCTCATTGGATTTATATGTATATATATTTATTAATATATTTCTAACATTATCAATTAATATATAATCTTAAATGCATGCATGCTAAAAATGGGTGAATTTGAGAAATTAAGAATGATTATAATTTAAAAATATTGAAAAAATGGATAAGTCTTATTAATTTAATATAAATAATTACAAAAATATTGAAAAATATTTAAAATATTATAACATAGTAAATATATATATATATATAATAAAGATTATAAAATAATAAAATTCTGAAAAATAAAAAAAATAAAAAATAAATATTGAAAATGAATAAAGTATTCATAATTTTAATAATATTAAAAATAATAAAAATTAAAATTTACCAATTAAGACCATAATATATTAAATGTATCATTTTTCTAAATGAAATTCTAAAATTAATTCTAAAATTTGAATAAATTAAACAAATAATCGATGTATGTGATTTAATATATGATTTCATTAATTATGTAAATATTTTTGTGTGTGTGTTTTATATATAAATGCATTAATTACATATATGAATCTGTGAAATCAATTCAACACACATTTTATATATTTTAAATTAAAAAAAATCAATTAATTCCCATTACTCGATGCAATTATTGAGTATTTTTTATTCATATTAATTTTTTATTATGAACCATTCTTCCCTAAAATGTGACAGATTTAATAAATGCATAAATATTTTGTATTATATAAATCAAATTTTAGAAAATTTTATATATATTGATATATATATATATATATAGAAATATATATGAATAAATTTATATATTAAATGTACTAATGAATAATTTTTAGAAAAATCATTAAAAATGAACAAGACATTAATATTTTTGTAATTATTACATTCTATCATTTTTTATATTTAGTTATAATAAATATTATATATTACTATTTATAATTAATATATATATATATATTAGACTTATTCATTTTTATTACTACTTTTTTCATTAATAATTTTCTAATAACTTTACAATTTATTCATTTGTATTTTTTGTTTAATTATTATAATTTATTTATTTTATACATCTATTTTTAAAATATAATATTTATTAATTCTTATAATATATATATATATATGTATGTATGTATATATATGTATGTATTTTTAATTTATTCATTTTTATCAATATTTTTTTAATTAATAAAATGCTTAATATTTTGCATAATTAATTAATTTTTATTATTTATTTGTTTAGTTATTTCATTTTATATATCTATATTTAATATATAATATTTGTTAATATTTATAATTTATATGTTTGAAGATTAAATTTATTAATTTTTATTAATAATGATTTAATTAATAAAAAATTAATATTATGGTTAATTTACTAATTTTTAATTTTTATTTGTCTAATTATTTCATTTATTTAATTTTATATATATGTATTTAATATATAGTATTTTATTAATATTTAATATATGTATATATATATTTAATTTAGGAATAATTAATTAATTTTAAAAAATTCATATTTATTAATTAATTTAATTTATTTTATTTTATAGTTATTTCAATTTTTATTATTTTTAATACATGTAGTTTTTTATTGGTTTGTTTGAAAAAATTGAATATGCACCGAGAAATGTTTTTAGAACCCAAATACGAGGGTGGGCGGAGGGCAGGTTTAGGTATATGGTGGGTCAAGGACTATGTAGGCCCGTTGTAGGCCCATTTATGGGTGTGTAGTGTATGTGGGAGCCCATCCCCGCAACATGATTCTAAGTAATGGATGCGGTAGAATGGTAAATAAGGGAGAGTCCACCCAAGTGCAATTTCGATATCGGATTCACCCAGTGATTGAGATATTTATTAGTGCTTTATTATTAGAGCTGATAAAGGGAATCCTTTGTCAATGATAAAAATAATGCACTGATAAATGGTACCATTTATTAGTTTTTTTACATTGATAGAAGGTACCCTTTATGAGTGGATTTTGTATCGATGATAAGGGCACATTTCTCATTACTTTTTTTCTATCAATGTTAAAGTCTGGTTTTGTATTAGTTTATATTAAATTCTACTAATTTATTTTTAATATTCATTTCATTTAATATTATTTTTTCATTTTTTATATTGATGGGATTTAATCATTTTTTAATATTTATTTATATATAAATATATTTATCAAACATGCAATATTTTCAATATGTTTGTAATTTATTTGAATAATATTTATTCATTTTTGTTTATTATGTTTTATCTTTAATAATATGATTAAAAATTATATAATTAGTATATTTAAAATAATTTTTTAATAATTTAATAATTTAAATATTTTTAAAAAAATTATAAATATATGTTATTTTTTAAAAAATTATTTAAGAAATTATAATTATATATATATTTAATTAATAATAAAAATATAATAAATATATTTAAATAAAAAAATATCTATTATACTTATAATTATATGTATTTATATATTAATAAATATTATTAATTATATAAATATATATAAATATATAAATATATTTATGCTTATATACAAATATTAATAAATATATTTATTTATAATTATAAATATATTTAATTATTTATTTAAAAAATTAAAAAAAAATAATAAATATATTTATTATATTTAAAATTATATATATTTATATATTAATAAATATATATAATTATATAATTATATATAATTATATACAAATATTTATAATTATATGCAAATATATTTAAAAATGTATATTTGTAATATATATTAGTTACTTGGGGGTATAATTACAACTAAACACACACACTACACACGCATAGATCGGGAAGGTATGTCATAGCCCCCCTAACAAATAGCCTACACATCAAGTCACTTTATTACATATATATAGGTCTGCAGACCCTTTTTTTGTACATAGCTCGTAGGCCCAACAATGGATGACCCAAACTCCCCTTCATTTGAAAGCCCAAAGGCCATGCTTGCATCAGCATATACATGGGTCTTCACCCCTTGCCTGCATCACCACCTACCCAGGTCATGTATGTGTCACCGCACCCTTGATGGCCCAATGGCCCAATGGTCTGAAGGCCTTAATTTTTCACCCGGAAGCCCATTCGGGATGAATATTACTACTGCTACTATACTGTAAGACCCCAGGTTTTTAGAACGGGTCAAAATTCCTACCCTATTTTAAATTTTGACTTGTTTTTGAGAAATCTAGGAAAATATAGGATGTTATGGAAATTTCCAAACTACACGCCATGTACTATAAAGTACACGTTGTGTATGGGTTATGTGTGTACCCGCCATGTTCCCACCGAGTAAATGTCGTGTGATGACCGTGTAGGAATTTTCTACTACATGGTGTGTAGTATTTCTTGATACACCGTATATCCTCCATTCTTCATATCGGCTTTGTTCAAGCTGTGTGTCGACCCGTGTGGCACGTCTAATCCATGTGGCTACCTTCTCTTAAGTCGGAGTACAGACAAGGCAGCTACACAATGTGCACTCCTTTATACACACCGTGTATTTTTATTTTTATTTTCCTAAATGAAATAGAATCACGTCTCATTCTAGAAAACCACTTATTCTTCCACAACACCAGAGCAGTTCCACTCTGAAAACCCAAAGTACAACGCTTTCCCAAGAATTGTCAGGGTTTGAAGGAAATGTAGATCTACGAATATCTGCTTTGAATTGGAGCTCGATATCGGACGTCCCTATGTCTACAAGTCTCAGGTAGGTGGTGCATACATCTTTATATGTTTTCGCATACTTTTGGGTGGAGTGACCTTTGGCATGTTTTCAGATATTTTGATCGAGACCCCATTTTATCTACTTCTTCATATCAAACTGATTATAAGACCCGTGGGATGCCTTTGGGTATGTCATTTTACCGTTTTTCTTGAGTGAGGTCAGGCGAGGGGCTATTACTCATCGGGGCATTTTAGTATTGGGATTCCAAAAATCGTTATAATTGAATTATATTGTTTTAAACTATTGAGTTTTGTTTATTAATCCTTGATATGAATTATTAGAGTCTTTAAAACCTTAGTGCTGGTATGGGACAACACATGGTAGGTGCATTTCAACTGTTTAGCTAGTTTTTTTATTGGAAGTGATTATTTTGATTATATATATAATTTATGAATTGCATATGATGGAACCCTAGCGGTTGTGTTGGGAATGGCCCAGATATTCTTGAGTTATGCTTATCATAGGTTGGGCTTGGCCCGGGTTACATTGGGTGGTTCTGACCATGGGATTGGGTACCATGGACATCATCTTGAGGCAGGATGACTATCAGGTTGGCATGGCTAGGGTTACATGTATGGCGAGGCTGTCAAACTTGAGCGACATGGTTGTAGGGACATGAGGTGTCAGAGGTGTTGTGGCTTGGGTACTATTTTGGTGATTACCGCTCACCTGAAACTTTGAGCAGTGTGCACATGGAGATACTCCGTGATGTGGTGGTTTTTACCACTCGTGTAGGTAGAGGCCCCTGTTATTTGCGTTTTAGGTTCTATTGGTTTAGAGGTTCTTGTCATAGGAATCCATGTGGAAGGTGAGGAGCCTTTAGGGGATTACATTGAGGCTATTGAGTTGGGCATAGAGGTTCACTGTTATCTGAGGATAGACATCGATGTCCCTCCGGTTACTTTATTTGAGGGATGACATCGATGTCTTTTTGGATAATTATTTGAGGATAGGTATCGTTGTTCCTATGAGTTACTACATCTTGGGAATTCATTCGGGACATCATTACATGAGACACGTGGTGTCAGGGGGAACATGGTGATGGGCTACGTGACAGATATTCTGGCATTGGCCGAAACAGGTGACACTCCATGGTGGCTGTTGATCACTAGTGGAATTTGTGTTTTTTTGTGCATCGTACACTTTTACTGGTTTCATAAAAACTTCATTCCTACTTAAATACTTATATTAGGTATTCACCGTTGGGTGTCATCCTACTAAGATTCATCTCACACTCTAAATGGGCCCTTTGGGATGCATGTAGAATTTATAGATTTACGTACAGAAATGAGATCAGCTTCAGGACCTGGATTTCTTTAGCTATTTCATGGATATGATATGGACCCTGAGGTCTTGCCTAGATAGAGTTTGATTTGTTTATATTACATTCTATATCACCATTCTTACATGTTATAGAAGCTACTACTGGTTAACCATTGGTGCCCCTTTTGTATACTGATCTGCTAGGGAAGTATACTTGTTTTGTTTAGTAGTTACAAGTGGTTTTCATCATGTTGTTCTATATACTTTCTGAAACTGTTGTTTACATATTGCTTCCATTGTTCATTAATATTGGATATGCTTCAGCTATGTGGTTCTACTTAAAGTATGTCGAGTCCTTTATTTCTACAACATGTTTTATATTTTTGCTCAGACTAGTTACATTATTATCCTCCGATAGGGTATAACATCCCCACTATACCTATCAAACCCTCACTTCTTGTCATTAGCCTTTGGAATTTGGGGAGGGGCACCTAAAGTAGTAACACCCGACCCATTTAGCACTGTTTCGGTTGCTATCTGGGTACGGGTCATTGCAATGTGGTATCAAAGGGGTTCGTGATAGGTATTTAGTAACCGTGTCTTCTTTGATACAAATGATATTGAGACTTCTCTTTTTTATTTCTTCTAGTTTTACTATTTGGGATATGGTACACTGAAGACAGGTTGTTACTGGAACTGGGTTTCTATCTTGTGCTTGGGTGCCTGCATCCCTAGGTATGAGTGATGGACCAAGTTTCCTTAGGTGGGAATTTTTGTTTTGCTTTTTCTCGGAGTATATTTTATATGATTTCCATGTCGGTGGCTCACATGGTGTGTGATTTTATTGATTGTGATATGTAACCCTTAACACAGTGCGGTAAGGGAGAATTAGACCTTGATCAGGTATTGCAAGGTTGTTTGCTTGGATTTTGAAAGTCACGTTTTAGTATATTTCAATTTCATAACTGCATGTATGCTTTTTGAAGTGATAATTCCATGTGAATAATATCAATTGTCATGCCTTGTATTATTTTAAAATGTGAATAGGTGAAATTTATGATAAAATTTCTTATTTTTTTCAATGTGTTATGCCATGCTTTATATATTTGTAGTATTACATGTGGCAGTATATTTGGGTTTGGATCATGTATGAGCATGCATGAACTAAGGTTGAGGTGATTTTTATCATCAGGATTGGGTGAATCAGTTGTCAGTTTGAGGAAACTTTGGTTGTCATGATGGGTATGTCCCGAGTTACTTTTGATACATGGCCCTGTTCAGGGGCGGGTAAGGTGTCCATGAGGTCGGGATGTCATGGGCATGGGTTGTGGTGGGGAAGATTAAGGGTAGTAATAATGTGTTATGTTATACTGCTTTTCATATCTACAAGAATATATTATTTTATATAAATGGGATGTATAACGATTTACAGTATTAAGTAGGTTCTTTTTAGATGAATCATATGGAGCATCAGGCGGTATATGGTAAAGTACCGCATGAGCATGATCATGATCTGGATCTGGTGCAGCCAGTGCATAAGCCGCAGGTACAGGCCCAGAGACATAATCATGTTCAGGATCTAGTGTAGGCAGGACAACAGTTAGGTTTGGTAGGTTTCGGGTTGTGGCTCTACGAGAATCTCTGAGCTAGCCTAGTACGTGTCTTGTAGGGGATCGACAGAGGTGCATAGGTTACAGATCCATCTATGGAATATCTGATGCGAGAGTTCTAGTCACAGCACCGCCACTTTTTCAAGGTGTGGGTGGTCCACAGGAGGATGAGAACTGGATAGAGAGAATGAAAATGATCTTTGAGTAGCTCACGATGCCCCTAGGTCGAAGGGTGAAACTGGTGAAGTACATTTTGCGAGGACCAGCCAAGCGTTGGTGGGATGTGCAGTTTCAGGATCACGGGAACCAATAACTTGCATGGAAGGAAATTAAGGATTGGTTTTTTGAGAACTTTTACCCAGATACAATGAGGGCCAAGAGATATCGATAGTTCTTGAGCCTTCATCAGAGAGACATGTCCGTCATGGACATTGCTGCTACTTTCACTAAGTTGTCTCGCTTTGCACCTGGAATGTTACACGGTGAATCAGCAAGGGTGAGGTACTTCGAGGATGTCTTACGAAACTCCATTCAGATCCATTTAAATATCTTTATGCTATGTTTGTTCTCATAGGTGGTAAATGAGGTGCTCAAATTGGAGGGAAACCAGAGGGATAAGCCCCATGTTGTCCAGGAGGGAACTTCGGATGATGGTTCGGACAGTAGGAAGCAAGGGAGAGATGAGTTCCAACATAGAGCTCAGACCAAGGACTTATCTAGTCCACCTCATAGTATTTATTCAATGATTTTCTTTAAGTGTGGGCATCCAATACATGTTCGTAATCAGTGCGATAGTCCTCTAAAAGAGTTTCGGGCATATGAACACATTGGGAATCATGAGAGGTTCTGCAAGCAGCCTTCTCGAATAGCTGGCAGGCAGGTACCCGGACAAACGATGGCATCTAGATTTGGTTTAGGTTTGGTACTAGGAGAGGGTAGCCGAGGTTCAACTATACGTGGAGGACATGGTAGAGACAGTGGTACCCAGTTGAGGGGTCAGTGGCCGGTGACTGGAGTAGAACTGCAGGGAGTTCAGGCATCAGTCAGCCTTACATCAGGCTAGGTGCACACTGTGGAGCTGCTAGGGACCGATCAAGCTGTTGAGTCGATAATGGTTAGAGGTACACCACATGTGTGGCTATGACTTCCTTTTTTTATTTTTGGAATGACCTATGTAGGAATCTATGTTTTGAGTGAATGAGGTTCATAAGAAATATGTGGAGGGAATAGATGCTCGTTAGTGGTATTAGCGCCATATTAGGTGCGTGACATATTTATATATATATGTATGAGGTGAAATGGGAATTGGGTCTTTGAGGATGCAGTTTACTTGAGGTGTCATGGGAATCTGGTCATTGAGGATGAAGGTTACTTGAGGAGCATGTCATCACGTTTTATTTTGAGTGTCCATGGGATATAGGACCTCATGGAGGCGAACACTGATGTGGTGTGGAATACGTTTGGGTTTTGGAAATTACGTGGGAAAACCAATGAGGCACATGGGTGACGATGTGTCACGATAGGACCACGAGTCTGGAAAACGGTTGGTAAAAACATTCTTTTTTGAGTTTTGTAGAATTGATACCGAGTTGTGAAATTCCCAAGGTGGTGAGACCGTTGAAGAATTTAGCCAAAACCCTTAAAACCGGGGTTGTCTGGGATACTTTGATAGGGGTGGTATGTTTGGTGCCATCTCCAGGTTTTGTTTGATAGCTTGTGGATGAGCTATATTAAGTTTGGTAGATTGTAAGAACCCAAGTTTTTAGAAAGGGTCAAAATTACAACCTTGTTTTAATTTTTTTTATTCATGACAAAACTAGGAAAATATAGGAAGTTCTAAAAATATAAAGTCTAAAAATTGTGTACTATAAAGTACACATCGTGTATGAGTTATGCGTGTAATGGTCATGTGCTGGTCGAGTACATACCATGTGATGACTGTGTATGAATTTCATACTACACGGCGTGTAGTATTACTCAAAACGCCATGTATCATCTTTTCTGCATACCGGCTGAGTTCAAGTCATGTGTTGACCTGTGTGGCACGTCAAAGTCGTGTGGCTACCTCCGCTTAAGTCGGAGTATGGACAAGGCAACTACATGGTTTGTAGTCCTTTATACACACTGTGTATTTTTATTTTTATTCTCTTAAATGAATAAGTGGCGTGTCTAATTCCAAAAAACATCTTATTCATCCCCAAATTCAGAATAGTTCCATTCCGAATACTGAAGAACATCTGTTGCCCTAGAATCTTCATCAAGAGTCTGTTATTCAGTCCTTCAGTGGCTGTGGGATAGAAACAGCGAGGCTAAACCCATGCACCCTATTTTGTTCTTGATTCTTTGCCTCACACGTCACAGTGTCCATCCTAGTAGAATTTTCTAAGTTTTACAGAAACCTAGATCTGAGACGATCAGCTTCAAATTGGAGCTCGATATCGGATGTGCCTATGTATACGAGTCTCAGGTAATTGGTGCATACCACTTTTTGTGTTTTCGCGGACTTTTGGGTGCCGTGAACTTTGGTGAGTTTTCAGGTATTTTGAGCGAGACCTTGTTTTATCTGATTTTGCATATCAAACTAATTATAAGACCTGTGGGATGCCTTTGGGTATTCCCTTTTACAATTTTTCTTGATCGAGGCCGAGCGAGTGGTCATTGCTCATTGGGGAATTTTGGCTGGGGAATGCCAAAAATGGTTATAATTGATAAATATTGTTTTAAACTATTGAGTTTAGTTTATTTAACCGTGATATGAATTGTTATAGGCTTTGAAGACCTTACTGCTGGTATGGGACAACATTTGGTTAGTAAATTTCAACTGTTTAGTTGGTTTTGCATATTTGGAAGTGATTATTTTGATTATATATGTAATTATAGAATTGCATATGATAGAACCCTTGTGATTGTGTTGGGAATGGATCAGATATTATTGAGTGATGTTGATAATAGGTTGGGCTTGTATCAAGTTAAATTGTGTGATTCTGAACATTAATATTAGGCATCATGGATGTCGGCTTGAGGTAGGATGACTTTCAGGTTTGGTATGGCACGTGATACTTGGATGGTGAGGCCATCAGACTTGAGTTACATGGTTTTAGGGACACGAGGTGTCAAAGGTGTTGTGTGTTTGTTACTATTTTGGTGATTACTGCTCACCTGAATCTTTGAGTAGTGTGCGCACAGAGAGACTCTGTGATGAGGTCGTTTTGACCACTCGTGTGGGTAGAGGCCCCTGTTAGTTGTGGTTTAGGTACTATTGGGTTGGGGGTTATTGCAATAGGAATCCACATGGAAGTAGAGGAGCCTTCAGGGGATAGCATTGAGGCTATCAGATTAGGGGGAAGAGGCTCACTGTTATTTGAGGGCCAACATCTTTGTCCCTCCAGTTACTTTATCTGGTGGCAGACATCACTATCCCCACATTTACATATTTGAGGATAAGTATCACTGTTCCTCAATGTTACTACATCTTATGCATGGCTTCGGGACATCGCTACCTGAGACACGCGGTGTCAGGGGCCACATGGTTCTATGATACATGACAGATATTCTGGTGTTGGTCGAAGCATGTGACACTCCATGGCGGCTATTGAGCACCAGTGGATTTTGTGTTTATTTGTGCATCATATTGTTTTAATGGTTTCCTAATAACTACATTCCTGCTTAAAAAAATATATTAGGTACACACCACTAGATGGTATCCTGTTGAGATTTTTCTCACACCCTACATGGGCCCTTCGAGATGTGTGTAGACTATAGATTTATGTGCAGGAAAGAGGTCATCTTTAGAAGCTGTACTTCTTTATCCGTTGCACGGAGATGGTATGGACCTTAAGGTCTTTCCTAGATGGAGTTTACTTTGTTTAGTTTTCATTTTGTATTAGCATGTTTACTTGTTATTGTAGCTTCTATTGGCTAACCATTGGTGTCCCTTTTGTATAATGTTCTTCTATGGATGTATACTTGTTTTGTTTAGTAGTTACAAGTGGTGTTCAACATACTGTCCTGTTTACTTTCCACTGATGTTGTTTATATATTGTATTCATTGTTTATTGATATTGGATATTCTTCCGCAATAGGGGTCTAGTTCAAATCTATTAAGTCCATTATTTCTATTGCATGTTTTATATTTTTTCTCAGTCCAGTACCACTGTAATCATCCAAGAGGGTATAACCTCCCCACTATACCCATCAGACCCTCGCTGCTAGTCGGTAGACTTTGGCGTTTTGGGAGGTGCGCCTAAGGAAGTAACACCCGAACTGTTTAGCACTATTTGGGTGGTTGTCTGGTTTTGGTTTGTTACAAGTACAACACTACCATACCAACAGTACAACAATGTTACAGTGCCACTACAATCCTTACTACAATACTACTATAGTACTAGTGTAAAGTTGCTCCCATCCAGATTTGAATTTGAATATTATTCTAGATTACAGGGATCCTTTTCCACTTGGATAATCCCCTAAATTAAATATACTCATTTATATTTAAATTTATAAATTCATATTTATAATTCTGTACAAATATATATTTTAAAATGGTGTAAACCATTGGTTAATACTCATGATCCAAAATATATATAAAATAAGCATGTACAATGAGTAGGGGAAGATGTTATGTAGATAAAAGTGATATACCACCTTCTCAATAATTAAAGAAGTCATCTACCCCAAAATAATAATGTGATAAATCATTTATTGAAAACAGTTCAAGCACCACCTTTGCATGTCGGTTAATGGCCCCTCCTCCATGTTTTTGTCATTTTCCATAACTTTTCATCATCCGCTTGAGAGTCATTGTCTGGTGGAGTTGGATATACAAGAGTTTATAGATCTTATTCCCCAACATGGATTGCTTCCTATGGTATTATCATAAAATCATAACTATTTATTTAATTTACAGTCTCAGTATTTGAGATTTTTCCATCAACTCAAATATGCTTATGACTGTTAAGAAACTCCTAAAAAATACTCCCTACTTTAGGATATATTTAAAATTTCATTCAAGGTAAGAAAATTCAATTTAGGGGAATGCCTAATGGTTTGATGTGACACCTACTGGTCCAATAAATTCCCACCATTTGGATACACTTCACTAATCTGAATTCTATTCCAAGAAATCTACACCAACTCAGTTGAAGGCCCAAAAGAATTGATTATTGTGACCTAATAATCCGTTGACAAAATTCCATCAGGGGGATGAAAAACAGAATCATTTGTTGTGTTGTCATACCCTACCTAGACCCCTTTTCTCCCCATTGTTGGTGCTCAAGTAAAAATTGAGAGACATGGATACATTCAATTTCCCGTTTTCCTTCTTACTGACAAGAGATTCTTTAGCGGCTGTAGAATATCACTCAAATTTATAGACAATGGTTTCTTCCTAAAGTGGATTATTTCCCTTTCTAGTATCTTAATTCATGAAGTAGACATCCATTATATCAGGAGATTCTAGAACTTCATCCCCAATAGGGCACTGATCCTCAATCCCCACATTCTTAGTGTTTCATGGTGCAGCATAAAGGACATCGGCCTGAAGATCCTTCTCCTCACGATAATTGTTCTTATCTTAGTCCCTTCCAGAGTAATCATCTATCTAAATATGATCCCATTTATTGATTGGAATATTCATCTTGTAATTCTCCACACAATTCTCAAACTTCATGATTTTTTTACATCTATCCATGAATCCCAACATAAGAGGAGTAACATAAGATGTTGCACCAATATTTATAATATCGGTCTGATGAGTTCCCACTGTTGAGTTCCCTTGAGTAGTGTGATCATTCTATTTCAACTTTATCCTACAACAGTAAGCTAAATGGACATATCTCTTACAGAAAGAACATGACAAGTTCCTATGAAATTTCTCTGCAACATGCCCAATACATTTGTAGGTCGAGCAGAGATCAAGAACTCTCTCATAATCAGTTATCAATTCGAGCCTAAACTAAGAAGAAATAAGCACAAGAGTCTTGATAAGATGAGAAAAAATATCAACCTCAATAATAATTCTGGATAAATTTCCATAATGGGCACATTTAGTCTCCCAATCAAACTTGATAGGAACACCAATTGCTGAAGTGATATCCCATATGATATTGGGATTCCATAAAAACCATTTGAGACTAGAAATTTGAATTCATCGTTGTGTGACTGACTTGTTGGCTAGCATTGGGTCAAATAGAATATCTTAATCTTGGATCATCATCAATATCGGCTTCCTAGAAACATAATTGATGCCCTGAGCATTGAAATTGGATTCATTCAATGGGAGAACAATATTCAAATAACTCATACCTATTAAGGTGATACACCATCATCCAAAACCCCAAATCAATGTTAGCTACTTCCTCAACCAATCAAGGCTCCATGGATTTTCTTTCTATAGAATAATTATCCATGTAAGAATCAAAATATTCCACTCTTGAATGACCTTGGATTTTGCTTCAATAAAATCAAGGGCTCCATTTCATGAAATACATTTTTTGGGGGGTGTTGAGATCATCCCTAAAATCAAATAACAAAAGTTGTTATCCCTCATGGAAAGAGGATGGAATTTTATGCCCGCTTCTAGAAGTTGATTTCTCCTCAATCATTTAATCTAAATCTCAGTTTGGGGCATCTCGTCCTGTTTTATCATCATCTTTCTTCAACAGGCCCATGATGACGTCTTTAAGTTCAAAAACGGTAATAAATCGAAGGATTTGGCAATTTGAAAACCTAGTCTCTTTGGATTCCTAGAGCAAGAAACACCCAATACATTCTTCCCAAATATATTTACAATTATATTAATATTTCTCTATAATTATGAACATTTATATTTAGTTATAATTATATAAATTTAAATTTTTTAATTATATTAATTGTATTATTAAAATTACTTTTTATCATCACTTTTTTAGATGTGATAATGATTTATCATTATTAGTGTAGTGAAAGAGCTAATAAAGATCACTTTTATTCGTGCTTATAATGGTATCACCGGTAAGGCCCATATTTATCCGTTCTTTTTTAAAAAACGTTATAAAAACCTTCATAATATTATAAATAGAACCCTAATAGAGTTCTCATCACTCTTTTCATTCAAGATCTCACAAAACTGAATCACTATCGTCACTCACCCTCAATCTTCTCATTCAAATCAATACCTTCCAAAGACATAATATGTGATCACTTATGATCTGCTGCTCCCCCTATAAAATTTTTTTTTGATTATTATTTCCAAAAATGGTTTGAATAGTGCACATTAGATATATTATTTTCCTCAATCTACCTCACTGATTATTTATCCATTCTCCCTTACCTCGATACATTTTTGGTTCACCCTCTCCCTTCACTTCATGTTCGTTTCACTCATTCATCATTATTTCTCACTTTGATTTCATGGAGATCCTAGTTGTGCAACATATAAACCCTACCCACTTATAATGTCTAGTGGTGATGAGTATTGATAAGTAGGTAGAGTTTTTGTGCTGCACAAATGGTAACTGGTGCTAAGTACCATGTATCCATCCCACTACCATGGATTAAAATCAATCAATTTTTTCTCATTTTCTTCCAATACCATGTAGAAGAACCCTAATCATTTTAACATATCCTGGTTTCTTTATAATATTTATAGGAATTATGAAATGATCCTAATTTAGTTTGTATGACTTGTACTATTTTTTTTATTTATAGATTTTCATAAAAATTATTCCATGAAACTTTTGATACTTATACACATACTCTTTGTTTATATGATTTAACTTTTTAACATTGTTCTTTTCAATTTTATCTTATTATGGAATTAATAATATTTTATATTATTTTTTTAACATTATTATTATATTTTTTATGGATACCAATTTTTGATATATTTTACACATGTGATATAGAATCAACACATGGGTTATGAACATGGATTTTAGATTCACATCAATACTTGAGATATTGATGGTGCATTTGAGGCTTTCATGTGAAATATGTGGTGTGTAAGTAAAGATCATGTGAGACTAATGAAGTGCATTTTAAGAATATAATATTACACTAACTATGAAAATTTGAGAATGAGTATTAATATATGAACAAATCATAGGTCGTATCAACATATTATACTAGGTTATATGTATAATGAATTATAATTTATGAAATAACTTGATGTGATGATATACCAAGAACTTGGGTGGCATTAATTTTATACATTCCCTCAGAAATTTATAATACATCAAAAACCAAAACATCTTACATTACAACCAAAAGAGTATTACTATGACAACACAAGATATGTCATTGTTTCAATTCTAACATAACTAAAAAAATAAATCCACCACAATTATCATTGTAATGTTTGGATCGTCTATTGTTTTTGAAATCCAACATGCTACACTGCATTTTGACCATTTAACACTGGTTTATGTTCCTGATATTGATCTTAATTCTCTAACAATTAATGATACATGAATTCATTTAATGGTTCATGATTCATCCTTAATGTATTTCATAGTACATGAAAATAATAATTGATTTATACAATGATTTACCATGTTGAAGAAGAATTTTTTTTTCATTTCTTATCAATGAACGAATTAAATGAAGAATACATTGATATAAATATAGATACATTATGGAATATCTTCACACAATGATGTTTCAATTTGTGTAATCAGATTAGTGGTATCTGTATTTATAAATTCATACATTTTTTAGGAAAATGGTTGTTTAGGAACTCAAATTTTATATCTTGATCTTGGTTTTTAAATGTTGTTATTAAAAATGGTATTATAAAAATGGTATTTTCAAAGGTAGTCCTTTTAAATTACAATGCCTTAGTTGGATTGTTTTTCATTCATGTTATGTTTTATAAAAGGTGATTTAATTTTTTTAGTCCTTTTCATAATGATGGTGATGGTATTTTTATGCTTGCAGGGTTGTTTTAAAAATTACATTGATTTAAGAAATTTAATGTTTTAAAGTTGCATATGGTGTTTAATGAATTGAATTTCTTGGAATTGGTCGTTGAAAGACTCCTTTAAAAGAATGTGAAATGATTGAAATGATAAGCCCAAAATTTCTATGTATATATTTATTTTTATAAATATTATTTTTACTTAATTAAATAGGATTTATAAAAATTTAAAATGGATGGATTCCAATCATATAAAAAATCAGTATGTAGTTGGGATAAAAGAGTTCATCAAGATTGTAAAATATCAGGCATATGACCCTTCTCACATCCTTTTTCCGTGTTTATGATATTTTATTCCATAATAATTCATCCATAGGGGTCTGAAGAATGCTTGATCCATCATGGAATAGATTGAAGTTAAAAATTGTAGACTAAACGTGAGGAAAAAATGAATATAGGTAGTGATTGGGATAACACTATGTTTTATGGATTATCCAATTTGAATAACAATGTGAAAAATGATGAAGATTGAATCAAAGATATCAGTGTGAATGATTATGAATATTATATTTATGAAATAACAATGATAGTTGAATATGAAAATCATGATTGTCCAAAAAAATTTGAGAAGTTGAAGTGTTGTGAAAAGATTCCATTATATACTAGTTTTACTAAATATAACTTATTGATTATCATACTGAATATATATAATTTAAAAGCTGGTAATAGATGGAGTGATTCTAATTATACTTAACTACTTTCTCTATTTAATGATATTATCCCAAAAGATAATGAGCTTCCTTGAAAAACATATGATTCTAATTGAATGTTGTGTTCAACATCTATGATCTATGAAAGAATACACGATTGTCCAAATTATTTTATATTATTTCACATAGACCAAGAATCGCGTAAAAGTAACCAAAGTATAGATCTTCTCATAAAAAAGGATAAATTATATTCTATGACAGTTGTATGGTGCCTTACAATCGTTCCAAGGTTTATGTGCCTATATAAAAGTGAGGATAGTGCAAGGAAATTGAACTGACATATAGATACAAGAAATAAAGATAGTAAATTCATCACCTAATTGAGTCTCCTCAGTGTAAGAGAGTTAATCACATGTATCTTTAATTTGGAAACGATCCGTGAAAACATTGTCTTGCACTATCTACAGATGGAGTGAATCATTTTGGTTTTCAAAGAAGCACCCATAGTACATGGTTAGTTTTGTTGGTAAATTATAACTTCCCACAGTGGTTATGCATGAAATGAAAATACATTATGTTATCTCTTTTTATATCAGGATCAAAACAACAAGGTAATGATATTGATGTTCATTTAGATCCATTGATTAAATATTTGAAATTATTTTGGGATTTAGGTGTTACATTGTATGATTCTTATAAAAATTAATATTTCACATTGAGATCCATTTCATACAGTATGATAAATGACTTACCTACTTATGTAATTTTGACAAGATATAACATTAAAGGAACCCATGGGTGTCCCATTTTTGGAACATGATACATAGACAATTAGGTTGAAATATTCATTTAATATTGTGTTTCCATGATATCATTGTTTTATACCACGGTGACATAAGTACCGATCTTGGAAGTCATCATTAGATGGATGTTCGGAAGAAGGTATATCACCATCTTCACTAATAGTTGTTCAATTGTATGAGAAAAAAAAAGATATCGACACTGGCATTGATAAATCTTTTTCAGAAACCTTTAATATACCATTTTCAAAAAGAGATAATTTTTTTGAATTACTATACTATATTTTTTTGTACATTAGGAATTTTCTTGATGTTATTGATAATTTCATTGAAAATTTACTAAATACACCAAGAAAAACAAATATCAAAATTAAGGCTAGGATGAACATGATTGTGATGGGGATACGAGAAGATTTTATGCCAATAAATATTGACAAACATACTTTTCTTCATCTAGCTATTTACACTATTTCTATAAAATAGAGGTATTATTTTTTCAAATTCTTGAATTATGTAAAGGTTCCAGAGGGGTATTCATCAAACATCAAGAATATCATGTCGTTGACTAATTTAAAGTTAAATATTCTGAAATCACATGACTGTCATTTTTTGAGGCAATATCTAATGCTTGTAGCTTTACATTTCATTTTTCCTAAGAATGAAAGCCATACATTAACCATGATTTGTTTCTTTTTCAAATCTCTATGAATTGAAGTTATAGACCCAATGAAAATTTCAATAATGAAAATTTAAATTTCTACTATATTAAGTAAATTGGAGATGTTCTTCCTGGAGAATTTCATTGATATGGTGGTTCAGTTGATGGTTCACTTGTTAAGAGAGATTAAACTATGTGGTCCAACACATTATACATGGATATACACTATTGGAGAGCATATGAATATTTTGAATGGTTATATCAAAAATTGAAGTTCTCGATAATCTTGTAATGTGGAGAGATATGTTGTTGTGGAATCCATTCAATTTTATAGTTCCATGACCTGTTTAGCCGCCCAAACAGTTCTTTGGGCCAAGTTCCACTGGTCTTAGGTGTGCCTCCCCATACACTAAAGGCTTCCAACTAGAAGTGTGGGTGTAAAGGAGGTTATAGTGGGGAGCCTATACCCTCTAGTGATTATATCATAATGTTCTATATAAATATAATGCAGTAGAAAGAAAAGAATAAAAGAAACTAAAATAGTAACCCACCCATGGTGGAAGCACAACAATATCAAGAAATAACATAATCATAATGAACAACTGTATCAGAATAAATAAACAAGATAACATGCCATTTTTTGTTACTAAGACATGATATTCATACATAATAGGTCATACATTACAATAAGCCGAAAAGGTTCACCCATGGATGACCATCAGTATATACATATAAAAGTATCATGGTGATAAAAACGAATGAAACATAAAATAAATCCAACTGAGGAAAGAACCAATGGCCCCTTTTATTCCATCCATTGCAAAATAGCCCAACATTAAGGTTCATCTCCAATTCTCTATGCATTAGCAAATCGCAAAAGAATTTATTCTACATGCATCCTGAAGGGCCCATGTAGGGTGTGAGAATGATTCTCACTAGGCCACCACCAACGTGTGCCTATATTACATATTTAATTAAGCAGGTTTATACTAAAAATAAAATAGAAACATCACCTTGAATTAATGAACACAAGAATCTTTGGTGCTCAACATCCACCAAGAAGTTATCTCCTACTTCGTCCAACACTGGAAATCCAAAAAGAAGTGTTTCCTTAGAACATAACACCAAGAATCCCCCAATGTTAGATATTCTAGGTGAACCCTCAGGTTCCACCTCTAAATAAGTCACTTGGAACCATCTTCCAACTGAAACCTTGTGTCCAACTATATATTATATCCCAATGTCATTCCCAAGCATTACCTGATCCCTCATACCATAGGTCATAAATCCTTATCGGATTAAAGTCCTACATCTAGAGGTATAACATTATATTTTATCCAATTTATATCACCGTCATCTCAACAGTAGACATCATGTAGAACGGTGATGTTCATCCACCCATGAAATTCATGGCCCAACGACCTCATGTACAGTGAACGTCAGACCCCCAAACTATAGTCTCAACACATTAAAATGATGGTTCACACCATCCCCATGGATTTCTATAGAAATAAACTCAAATCATAATTCTTTATTCATAACTACCAGAGGCATCTACCCACATGATTTTTCAATACCACATCAAAAACTATTTTATCAGATGTGAACGTAACTCCAAACTGTGCATTGGCCAACATGAATGAGCAATAATCACTAATTTAGAACCTAATTCACACCATTACATCACCCTGTGTCCTTGAAACCATGTATCTAAAATTGATGTTCAATTCCAAATAATAACACATGGGCCATGCCCATAACCTGATGACCTCGTCACCTCATCCAATTACTGAGTCACCCAACCTATGATCAACATCACCTGAATATATATATATATATATATATCGGGTCATGGCTAGCTTAATGATCACATAAACTTATTACAAATAGATATCACCATATCAATCCTTGATCCAAGCCCATCACGAACCCATGGATCTCATCCCAAGAAATTCACATATATTTAAAAATCCAATATAAATAAATTAAAAAACTCAAATTAAGTAATTAAATACCCCGAACTAACTACCAAGTGGTTAATGGCCTCAAACCTTGCTTCGCATGAATAAAAATGGTTAGGGATTCCCAAAGACATCCTATTTGATCAATTTAATTAATTTAAATACAAAAATTTATTCAATAATGTATTTCTCAGTCAACACAATGATGCGCTCAAAACTGTTCCCCCAAAACAACCCCGAAACCACAATGAAATATGATCACCCTAATCTCATGTTCGTTGAAACCTGCACATTCGAAAATTTCCCCCAACTCGGATCAATTTCGACGAATTTGGTGTTTTATATGAACACCCTAAATATATGTTAAAACCACTCACACAATTTTAGTATACTTAATAGCTAGTACAATGAATAATTGAATAAATAGGATGTAAATTTTTTACAATACATATCCAACTCAACCAACAGTTATCAAAATATATCTCGAAAAAATATTTTTCTCACATCCTATAGGAGGAGGAGGATCACCCATGATGCCGAGAGAAATAAGGCCACATGAGGGAAGAATAAATAAAAAAAGAAGAAAGAAATAGAGGGAGGTGAAAATTGTAAATTCACACTTTTAATTAGCTTCATGGTCAGCTAAGATTGTTTCTATACCTTGTGAAAACCATACAACTCCTTCTTATTAAGATACATACCATGCTTGGTCATCCTGCATGGTTAGGCCAAACATTGTGGAAATCGTGCATTCTATAGTGCATAGGTACTGCCCATATGAAACTAAGCATGAATCATGTGCAATGTTTTTGAAACCATGCGTAGAGCATGCAAATTTCCTCTACTAAAAACTCCAAGGGCTCCAAAGGTCATTCTCCCCCTCATATATGGTTTTAAAAATGAACTCAATGTGAATGGTGGGTGTATAATTTCTCTTTGAAGGCCACACAGTTTACCCAACCATGCACCTTAGTCTACGAACATAAAAAATGGGTTCTTGGCCTCTGACATAAAGAAAACCCAACCAATCCCCCATGAGACTTTCCGAGGATAATTAATCATATAAAAATAAGGTCTTGGCTTATCTAAACTCTCATAATTAATTTTTGATGATCTATAAAGATGTTAGTCTACCCACCAAACTCCAAAAATTTAAAATGTGTGAGGAATTCTACCCACTCCAAAAACCTAGGACTTTAAAATATCCCCACCATAACATATCATCAATTAACTATAAAACAAAAATACTATATGGTACCAAATAAAGCAATATATTTAAAATTCACCCAGGAAACCTCATTTGTAATGGAATAGGACAACTACCTTAAGGGGGATCCCTACTTTATATGTTACCTACCCTGACCACATCCTGACCCAAAAGTCAAAGAAAACTAATGATTCAATGACCAACCTCAGACTCAAATTCCTCACATGATGCATCATCACTCATGCACCTTATCATGATCTACCCATTTCACACCCGACACCCATCAAAATCCTACATCGCATAAATGCCTGCCTTATGCCCATGTCACACATGACACCTATGATGTCCTGCATCTCATCAGATGCTCATAATCAATATTAGTGCCTTGAAACTCAATAAGAAATGTATCACTAAAATTCCCGGATTCTAATTTACCTCAAGTAACTCACATATCCTCGATGCCCCGATGCCAACGCACCTCAATAGCCACTCACCAAATGATGTTCACATATAGATCCTGGTGCCACATGCCTCATACACACACACACACACACACACACACACACACATATATATAACTCATATGAGCTGATTACAACCTACTGACCAGCATATAAGTAGTCAATAGACACATCTCATTCACCGTGTACACCGAAAATAGACATTCCTCTAAAATTTCATGCCAAAATAAAACAAAAAGTTACCCATTTCACGCCCACGGTGTACACTTTGACTATCGTCAGTTCACTAGCCTGATCAGACCATGGAAGCTCCATAGAATGCACTTGTCCTGCCTGACTTTAAAAATCCTAGCCTCCCTATGTTGTTTCACTATCCACCAGCCACTGGCCCCACAATTGGGTCCCACAATAACTTTTGCGACCTCCTTATATAGATGAAACTCAATTACCCTCACCTGGTACCACTTATACTACAATATCAGAACATTGATTCTCCCATAGTCCTTGATTTCCAATAGTCCGAAAATGATTCCCACCGAACCTCTAGATATTTCCATCCTACCCACAAGCTCGACACTCTTTTGGAGGACACTTTCACTAAGTCCGGACATATCCTAGCTTCCCACACTAGAACCACACCACTGATGACCCACTCCACAGTGGTATGCATGATCCCTTATCTTAAATTCCATGCTAAAACTCCCCTGCTCCTGGATTCCTTATATATGAAGAGTCGCCACTGAAATCACCTAACACTATCACCTAGATCAAATACGAAATTTCCACCAAGTTTCCCTTGGAAATCAGCATCTGATTCACCTCTTATGAGGATGAGTCCAAGATGAAGATTTCTACCAACACATGAATGGAATTCCATAAAAATACTCAAAATTCCTCACCCTCGAGGTGTCTTCACCCACCATACCACGTATGACTTGATAAAACACTACGAATGCCAATGCATAGTCCCTGATAGACATGTTACGCTTCTATAGTCGCAAGAACACCCATGCTCTATCTTCCCTCAGTGTCTCTAGGAATAATTTCTCGAAGAACCTATCCTTCAAGTCCATCTAGGATTGTCCCTCATGTCTGCCTACATGAACCTTCCCATCCTAGAAATTCTTTTCCAATCCTTTGAGCATGTACATAGATAACTTATCACTCCACATGGGAGGTGTCTTTGGCTATCAAAGATAATCAGTAATGATTCAATATGATTATCATCCGCATGTGGTCTTCCCTCATCGTGAAATAGAGGTGGTCACTACATCTAGAAATCTAGTGTTAGATAATCCATACATGGTTTTTCAACATGATCACCCCTTTCAATACCCTATATGACACGTACAAGACTATCCCAGAACTACTCAACAATCCACAACCCAAAATTTTTCATCTCTGGCGACTGCCCACCCTGTACCGAGGCATGAACCTATGACTTATGATTGTCCTAACCCTCATATGTATTAACCTATGTGTGATCCTATTACACCTACTTCCTGATCCTTATATAATACCCTATAGGTGGAAACTCGCTACATAACAACACTTTGTCAGGTTGGGAAAGAAGTAAAAGGTTGCACGATCTCACTACCCTAAACCTCCCCAATCACAACCATGTCATAATACATCCTAGACACATGGCCTCATTTAAATCCTATAATAGGGAAATGTATCACATATGACTCACGACACACCTCACCTGATGAAACACGTCACCTAAAACTGATGACCTCATCGCCCAACCTGGTGATCAACTTCACCCCATATCATCATTTTCCCTAACAACTCATATAAGAGATATGCCCATACATATACATATATCACATATCACAAACAGATTTAATTGGGTCCACATTCTTGGGATGTTTGAGTATAGTGAGACCAAATATAATCTAGGTATAAAAGCAGTAGTTAGCACCATTTGTTGACACTTTAGACAACGCAACAGCTCTTAGCACAATCAAGGTACCCAATGAAAATTTCTAGAATTTTATATCACATCACATGAATATATATATATATATTAAAACATCCTATCATCCTATCAAAAGTTTAAACAAGCATAACAAGCACCCCTTTCTATACCATTCCAAGGTTCTGATATCTCCTCCCTTACCTTACCAGGTCAAGGGTCATATATAATAATAGGTAACAGTCACATCCAAGAATACCCCAAAAGGTGGAAATCATATCAACTATAAAATGAAAAAATAAAAAAACAATTCCTACCCATGGTAACTTGATTCACCCCCCATTCATAGGGTCGAAGGCACCCAAAAATTATTTCTAAACCCAGTTCCAATATCATCCTAATATCCAATCTACCATATCTAGAATAGTAATATTATAATAAAAGATAAAATTTGGTACTGTTAGTAGCCATTTGTACATTACTACTAATTCCCATTCTAGTACTACTTTGATACCACTTAAAGAACTCTGGCCCATTTATCCACCCAAATAGTGCTTTGGGCCAAGTGCCACTGGCCTTAGGCATGTCTCCTTGTATGTCAATAGATGAAAACTAACAGTGAGGGTGTAAAATAGGTGATAGTGGGGAGACTATACCCTCTGGTGATGATATCATAATGGTCTATATAAATATAAAGTAAAAAAATATTGAAAGACACTAAACTAGTAACATTCCAATGTTATAAGCACAACAATATCAATGAATAGTGGAAGGATAATTAACACAATAGAAGAATAAATAAACAAGCTAACATTCCATCTGTAGCTAATAAAATAGAATATGCATTCATAATAGGTCATTCCATAAAATAAGAAAAAAAGGTTCACCGATGTTTGACCATTAGTATATCTAAATACAAGTAACATACTGATATAAATAAATAAAATAATAAAATAATTCCACTTGATGCAATATACCATGGTCTATTGACTTCTATCCCATTCTAAACAGCCCAACACTAAGGTCTATCTCCAATGCTTGAACCTTTACCTAATAAAAAAACACAAAATCAGTATCCTAAAGGGGCCATGCAGGGTATGAGAACAAGTCCTAGTACGACACCACCAATATGTTCTTATCAAACATTTGTGATTAACCATAAATATACTAAAAAGAAAATATATCAATAACATGACATTAATAATGAAAAGATTATCTGGTGATCAACAACCACCACGAATTTTTCACCTACCTCGACCAATACAAGAAATCCCAGATGGAGCGGATCCTTAGCTCATAGACTAAGTAATCCCTTGAAGATAATCAATCTAGGTGAACTCTTAGGTTCCACCACTAAATAAGTCACCCAAAACCATGTGCCAACCGACACATTGTGTCCAACAATATCCAATGTCATGAAGGCATTCCCAAATAGTACTGAGTCCCTCATACCTCAGATCATAATATCACATCGGCTTGATGCCCAATGTACAGAGGTACATAAATATTTTTCCTCGAAAAAATATCACAGTCAACTCAACAACCGACATCTAAAGGAATGAAGTTGTTCGTTCTTACAAGAAGGTATTGGCCCAATGACCTCATGTACGACAAGCATCATCCCCTAAATGATAGTTTCAAAATGTCCAATCGATGGAACCTCACCATCGTCATGTATTTCTATAGAATTATCCTAAAACCATAATTCCTATGTTGCAACTACTAGAGGCCTCTAACCACTTCAATAGTCAACATAACCAAAACATCTGAGTCATCCTGTGTTCACACAACTCCAAATGGTGCATTGGCCAACATAGGTGAGTGGAAATCACTAATTTAGAACCTAAGACACACCATTATAGGACCTCATTACCCAATGACCATGTGAATCAAAATGATGTCCAACACCATCCAATATCACATGGGTCATGCTAATAACCTAAAGACCTCATTGCCCCATCTGATGACTGAGTCACCCAACATGTGATCAACATCACCTGAGTATATATATATATATATATATATATATATATATATCCATGGACATCCTCACTATCACATCGCCTCAATCTAGTTGGCCATGTCCATCTCAATCCTTGGGAAGATCCCATTACAATCCCATGGATGTCAACCCATGAAATTTACATATATATAAAAATTCAATATAAATAAATTAAACAACTTAAATTAAAGAAGGAATGCACCCTAGCCCAACTACCCTTGTGATTGATGACCTCTAACTTGGGCTTTCATGAATAAACAAGGTTAGGAAATTCCCAAATCTATCTTGTATGATCAATTCAATTAATTAAAATACAAAAAATTATTTAGTAATGTATCACTTAGTCAACACAACGACATGATCAAAGTTGATATTACCCATCCAGTAATAAAGTATCAATGAGTGGGGGTTGGGGTTAATCTATGATATCTTTTTATTTTATGTTTCCTTACTTATAAAACTTCATTCACATAATATTAAATATTTCTTTATCTTCTAAAAAAATCAAACACACAACCATAGGAACACAACAATTTACAATTTTCACTAATCAACAAGAGTATCTAATCCTTGGTATGGTTTGGAAATAATCCCATACCATACAATCCATAAGAAAACAATCCTTTAATGTGGAATATAATTAATAGTATATTCATTAGTAATCATGTATCTTTTTTTTAATTAAATAGGTCATTTTCTTCGAATATCACAAAATGATGTAATAAAATGTTTTTGATTCCTGATCAACTTCACAAAAACCTAAACATTCAAAACAGTTCTTCACTTTCTTAACCATGATTAGGTAAGAAATTTCTTGAATTTATAATGATACTCATTTCTTTTTTTCATTATAATTCCCCAGTTTTATTTCTCAACATGGAAATAATACTCTCTCCAAGTACCACTAAAACTACTTGATCTTACTACTTCTTCATTTTTGAAATCTCAATCCAGTTTCCCAATACAAAAACTCTATTTATGATATTCTCCTTTCTTTCTTCTATTTGAAAAACCAATTCATGAAAACTAAAATGAGAAACTTATTCTTACTTAAATAGTGGATATTAGCTCTCCTATTTCAGGAATGATGCATGTTTTAGAATACAAAAAGTATTATCCTTCTTTTATTGAAATGACGAAATGGTTTAAGTGATATTCCAAAAAAGGTTTTCCTACTTCCCTAAATTTTGAAATTTTTTAATATTAATTAAATATAGGATATTTCATTAACTCATTCAATTCCCCTTGAAATCTTTATCTTTATTTTACTTCTTCAACCTTCCATAACTTTCAGAACATCTCTTGACTTAAAATCGCTTTAGTCTTTCTAACAAGTCATCAATCTGATTCTGATTTTTCATTCTCATTTTTCATTATGATGAAGAAAATATTTTTTTAAATATGTTGCACTATATTAACTATGAAAAATGTAAACATATGTCTTTCCATTACGATTCACCTTATGACCTGATAAAAATAAAGTAAAACAACTTCTGGGAACTTCATGAAATATTATTATCCTCCATTGGAAACTATTTCAAAATTTATTCAAACAATAATTTTCTCTTCCTCATTTCTCATTACCCACTTGTCAGAAATATTCATGAATTTATTTATCACATAACTCTAGAATATTTTTTTATTCAATCTACCATTGATTTTATAAGGATACCAAACAAATGAAATAGATAATTGATTTTAGGGTAAATCTGATTAAATGGGTCACACCATGTCTGATGGATCGATATCATCAGAAAATTCTTTCTTTATTTTGAAAATTATATGCTATGTCTTTCTGACTTCAAAAAACTATGAATACGATGATCCCATAATGATGAAATTTAGACCAAAATGTTTTGACTTCAAAAAACTTTATACGTCAACAAACTCTTGCTTGTATCATGACTTCCTCATGACATTGAAAACATTGATGATCAGTTTCAGTATCATCTTACTTACTAAATAATGTATCATAGCTTCCCCATCTTCCATATACATATTTCATTCCAATAAAACCTAAATAATACTGGAAGCACCTTTTCACCCCTATATTACATCAAGCTTGACTAACATGTTCTACAACTTACTTATGATTTATGGATAATAAAAAAATAGCAAAGCATTATCAGATTTATATGAGATCCATGATGAATATGATTCTCTTCCACATTATGATCGATCTTTTCATTATGGACTCAAGGTGAGTAGAATTATAATTTCTTCCTAAAAATATATTCCCAATCCAATGAAATTTATTATGAATTGTGAGTCCACTATTCTGAATGGGATGTTCAGTTTTATTTTCACAAAAAACAATGTGAGGTGATTTCTCCTTCTTTGATATTTCATTAACAACAATGAACAATACTTGAAGACAATCATAGTCCTTATCATATTGGTCCTTACATAATCCACTCCCAAAAACAGTCGTGAAAACACAAATAATGATGATCTTCACTTACCTCATATTGGTAGACAGATGCACGTCTAGTCTAAGCCTCTAACATGGATGGATTTGGAAGAAATCAATGTTATATATGAACAACTGGAAAATATAGTCAATCCACTTCCATAGCTTTAAAACACCATATATAGAGGTAAATGAATAATATAAATAGGAGGATGTAAATCCTTACTAAGATGGGTCTAATGAAACTAACAATGATCAAAACGGATCCCAGATAATGATTTTAGCTCACACCTTATAGGAGGATAAGGAGCACACATGGAACCTAGAGGAAGAAGGAAATGTGAGGGAAGAATAAAGGATAAAAATAAATTAATAGAGGTAGGGTAAAATGGTAAATTCACACATTTAATGGTCCTCATAGTTATCTCACACAAGTTTCAAGACCATGTAGCACCGTGCGGATCCTGCTGCTTAAGATCAATACCAATCATTGTTAGCCTACGTGGTTAGGCCAAACCATGTAGAAACCATGTGCACTATACCGCATTGGTACTTCACATTCAGAAATAAGAACATGGTGTGTGCACTATTTATCAAACTATTCACATACAATGAGAATAACCTCTAATACTACAGATGTCTTTCACGACTATGCAAACCCTCCTAGACAATTTTCCAAACTGAGATCAATGAAAAAGGAGGGTTCATGGTTTCTCCTTTTAGGACACAAAGTTTACCCAAACCATACAAATTAGTATGCACACATAGAAAACGTGGGTTTTCAGCCTCTAACAGAACCTAAACCCAATCAAAACCCTATGAAACATGTCAATAATCCAGAATAATCTAAAAATAAGGTATTCGGTTAAAGAAAATCTCAGAATTATGTTTTAAAGATCTATTAATAAATCATTCTAACCACCAAACTCCAAAAATTAAAAATGGGAGAGGAATTGGACCCTATCCAAAAACATGGGATGTTACAAATTCTATACTAACTACTTTTCTGATGTAGATAAAACTAGTATACCAAATTCTCATCACATTGGTTGGATTTTTGGAAATGGAATTTTTAGAATATATGTTGTCACAATTACTGTTAAAGAGAAAGAGTAGGCTAACCTTTATTTTTTTCATTACAGATTAGAGTTTTCTCTATATGTTAAAACCCAAAAAGTAATACTCAGGCATTTGAACCCACCAAGGGATAAAATATGGATATCAAATACACACAATCAATAGTTTATATGATGGTTTCGAGACCTTATTTTTAAGGGCTCAACTATATATCTAGGTTAATTTTTAGAATGACTTCGATGACTAGATAGATGCCCAAGTGTTCATGTATTATCTTATAATGTTTATGTAATTAATGGTTATATATTATATAAAAATGATAATGATGAACATAGTACCATAAAAAATATTATATTTACACTTGTGGATAAAGAGATTCGTGTACGAGGTACCGAGGATAGAAATTCAATTAATGTGAGTATTTCTTGATTTGGAATCATCAAAAAAATATGAGAGTTGTATTATACAACTTTCCATGTGTCAATTTTGAAACTAAAGTTGGTTTACAATAGAAGTACAACTACAATTGATGAATTCAGAATTTTGAAGGTGAAATTTAGTAAGTTGGGGTTGAAATATGAACCATTTTTAATGCCATCACAGGTAGTACAATCATTTCATATTCTAGTTCCTATAAATTTAATGTGGTTAATTGTTCCTTTATCAACATAAACCACCTAGGGGTTACATGTCAATTAAACTAAGGATAAAATTTTCATGGGGACGTAGAATCATTCCATAGATATCCCAGTGTATATAGGGTCTTGTATGTTATATGAGAATACAATGAGAGGATTCGAATACTCGATAGATGGGTCAAATCACATTAACCTTAAAAAAGAGTTCAATAATTATGTTATAATTTTTTTTAATATAAATTATGTTAAAACATATTAGTATCTATTAACATCTGAATTTTTGTAATATAAATTAAATGTTTTACCACCTCTACAAATAATGACTTATGCACATGCCAATTCTATCAATCTTGAGGAACAATGGGTTTCTCAACATGATGATTCTCCCGATGTAGTTGAACAAAAAACATGAACACATGATGATGCTAAAACTATAAAGGAACAAAATATTGATGAATTTGAAGATTAGTAAATGTTATATGATGAAAAAAATATTTCCCATAAAAAATATTAGCGTCGTAGTGTGATGGTGTTAGAAAAAATTATTAACTAGAGAAACAAAGGCATCAAGTTTGATGTTAGATGGAATGTACGTGGTTGACCGGAAACCACAACAACTCCATGTTTAATATTAACATTGGGATCGCCACTCAAATTCATGATCTGGTTAATGTAAATTCATAGAAAAATGTTGTTCCCATGCTTAAGAAACTAATTTGGGATGATATTATGGTATCATCATCTTATATAGTTTATTTATTTTACTCAAAAATAATAAAAAAAAAATATTGAATTAATCTTAATTATCTCTTGAAATGTTCTTTTCTAGTAGATTAATCCCTTATTAAATTTTTAGTAATTCTAAATATAAAGGCTCATAGAATCTTTTAGACAATTCATACAAAGTATCATCTCAAAGATGCTGGAGGGAAAATAAGCTCTCACCCACCACAGATTTATGCACACTTGATAAACAAACAATCATGGGATGTGTTTATTAGAAATAATTAGGATACATATTTTTAGGTACATTGTTAATAGTAATAAGTTTATTTAAAATACACATTTTATTCACTTTTATTATTAATTTTTTATTTATGAAATAAGAACTAATTTTTTAAAATATGAAATGCGTAATAAAACTAATGTAACCCTATCGTAAACTAAATATTGAGTACACTTTACCTAAAAAATGGAACATATTATAAATCTATAGTAATACTTTTATGTGACATGAATAACAACATAATTATGTTTCTTTAATTATATGTAGGCTGATTAATCGAAATCCAATGCTACTTCCATCCCATGTCATGTGCTATGGAAGGAGGGACATGTATGTAAATATGGGAGACTAATAAATGAAAATTCAAAAAAGTGTGGAAATAATATATATTTCTGACATAATAAAAAATCAATTTTCTTTAAATCAGTTTTATATAATATTGATTACTTATTTTTCTATATTTTTTCCAACTTAGACACAAGAATCATCATCATATTTATCCGATGAATAGCTAATATCAGTGGTATTGAAGTGGCCAAAATAGTATGTCTGTGATAGAGGTATGGGATATGGGGTGTCACCCTAATATTTTTTAGGGGAAAATGAATATGGGTTTTATAGATAAGATAATAGAATAGTTACATGCATGATTAGTTAAACTAGAATAAAAACATAATTAGATGTCAAAGTTTTTAGAAAATATTATGGGTAGGAATAAAAGAGAATAAACAACACAACAACAACCACTAAATAATGATCTCCCACATCCACCAGTATTGAGGTGAGCCATTCCACTCAAAAGGGTTATCTTTTTAGTGGTGATCAATATTGTTATATTTTTTTATGTGAAATGTGAACCAGGAAGACGTGGGTACTTTTCATGTAATGATATTCTATCGGGTGAAAATTATTATGATTTATACCAATCAACAACCACCCACCACCTTATTGTGATGGTTTTCGTGTACATTATCCTAGTATATAGTCTAAAAAAATCTAATAGGTTATGTTAGAGTGGTGATTCATGTAGATCACAAGCTGAGAATCGAGATACCAATTCCACATGATGATGTAGATATTTATACAGTCAATAATGTTATTGGATCTTTCATATAATGGCTTTTATAACGTGTAAAAATACATGTCAATAATGATGTATTTATTTAAAATTTATTTTTTATGTAAAACCATTATAAATTAATGAAAGAAGACTGAAACAATGAATTTTATTACTGACGAAAAAAGAGAATGGGTGAAATGAAAGGTCGAATCAAAATGACATAAAGGATCAACCAACTAATAAAAAATATCTTCAAAATTTACCTTTACGCCACCCATTCAAATTTCACATTTACTAACATTAATGGTTAATGTAGAAATAATGTAAGAAAGTGGGTATATTACCATAACAGATTTTGATTAATTGATGTACGGAGAGGCGATTTCAGACTATATTGGTCTTGAGAATGTAAATGAGAACCTAAAGCATTAATCTCTTGTAGTGTAAGGTTTAAATGTTTACATGATGTGGGTTTTCGTGATTTTTTTTGTCTAATAGTTGTTCTACTATGTTAATTGTGACTAAATACAATTCATATTTTTTACAGGCTTATATATCAATAATATTTAAAGGTAAAACCATGTTAATGGAAATTTGAACTTATTGATCCTCGCATCCTTTCTACATAACTATTATTATTTGAAACCAAGAAAATTGAAGAAATGGTGGAAGAACTGACTGTATTGTTTAAAATAAAACTTATAGATGACAAACTCTTCTTATTACCCAAGTTATTGGGGGTAAAACTATCAAATTTTATCACATAAAATATATTTTCATTAATTTAATTACTTTTAACATTTTTAGGAAGCATTGGATACTCATTGTAGTCAATTTGGATACTAAAAAGATTTATTTTTTGGATTCATTACATAAATACCCAAAAAAACAAAACACGTATGATGATGTTTATCAGTTTTTAATACACTATATGCAATATTTTACATATAAAAATTAATTAATTAATTTTAAATTATGTTTTATTGAAAATTATACTATAATAGGATAGGTTTTAAATATCATCAGAATTATGGAATGAGGACAGTCCATGAGAAATAAAATCCCATTGACTTCTATAAATGGGTAAGTATTAGGGTATATATAATAACATTCCACTATCAAATCATATGTCAAAACAAATTACTTATTTTTCACAATGTTTCAATTGTTCCAATAATTAACTAATAGAAAATATTATTGTTATTATATATGTTATGTTATGAAATATATTTTATTCCATCAACAAACTGACATCCCTGAAGAGGTATTTACGATGATAATTTCAATTTAATTTAAAATATTTACTAATAAATTTTTTATTTATATTTTTCCAGTACTACTATGATTATCAAAATTCATTATATTCAAATGAGGAAATATATTTTTTTAGAAATTAATGGGTAGAATACATGTTTTTATATTGTATGAAGACCTCATAAAGATGTGACTTCGTAATAGTTATTTAGTAAATTTTATCATAATTTTATCGATATTATTTATTAATTTTATTATCATTTTTATTTTATTATTTGTTTTATGGAGATCATAAAGTAGGATGATACAATAATGATGCACTCGTGTACTATAATTATGTGCTAAACAAGGATTATGAACTCATGATGATGAAATTTTATTTTTATTTTACAATGCATTCCACATTATGGGTTATCAAATAGAAATATTTTAAGATAATCGTGAATGTTGAATTCATTGAAGAATAAAAAGACACGGTGTGATGTATAGGAATCAACCACCACTCAATCCGATACACAATATTCTATGTATGACACAAAGATGTTTTTATTAGTTTAAAAATAAAATTTTAGTTCAAAACACATTTTACGGAGTCAAAGTCATTCAAACATATTCATATTTTTTTTATAATTTTGGAAAATGATTCAAAGGTCATTTGTGACATGTAGCAATCAGATGCACATAAATATAATACACAGTGTTCCCACTATGATAAATCTAGGTACATGTTTTAATCTACTCATTCTCATGATAGATTTGAATTTGAATAAGTAATCCCACCTTTTTATTACATAACATTACATATCATTTTACAAAAAAAAGATTTTTTTAATGTTTAGTGTCCTGGAAAAAGGTACATGATACATGAAAACATAAATAAGTATTTTATTCCACATGAAATGATTCTTCAAGGTTCATCCTAAGTATATTTGTTTCATCTGAAAACCTGGGGACATACATTAAAGTAATGAGTGAGATTAAGGCCCAGTAATGGATAACAAGGGAAACAATTTACATATGATCATGAGGAATATCAATATAAACTTGAGGAATATCATAAAGTCATGATAAAAAGGAAAATCATAAAAATAATAACCTAAACAAAATATTTTTAATGTGTCTACAACATTTATTTTATAAAATCAAAAGAATATCACCGAGGTCCATCCCCAAGGTGTCATAAAAATTACCAAGGTTATTCACCAAGTTATCATACAACTTTTTATCTCTAGAGACTAAATTATTTACCCAATGCATTGGAGTGATATCAGGGTAAAACCTTAATATGTATTTATTTTCATATAATCGACATATATAATCATAAAAAATTTCATAAATAATCAATGGAGAATAAAAGAAACATATTTCATAACAAAATCACGATTTTTAAAAAAATATATCATTATATCATTTTAAACCCATAAAAAAGGAAGTCGAGTTTATTGTATGTTAATCCCAAAAAAGATAATTTTTAAATATATTTGAATACCCTTGGAGAAGAAATATTTTTAGGTATTAAAATAAGATAATAATAAAAAATTTGAGAAAAAGAGAAAAAGTTTGAGAAGAAAATTTTGCTGCATAACTGGTATGAAACATTGTTTTAGAAAACATTAAAAAGAGAGGGGAGAAGGGTCATCAATTAATAAAAGGATCATAATAAAGTATATTTATATAATAAAATTGAAAAAATAACATTGTATGAGAATTTAAAAGACATACCACGTAAAGGAAAATTTGAAAGGAAAAGAGATGATGATATTTCCCAAACGAAATTTTTGCAGCCTAACATCGTCACATAAAAATTCATAAAATGTATTATTGAGAAAAAAAGGTATCTAATAATTTTAAAATAATTTTTAAATTAATGAAAATATGGAATGAAATATCCCAATATAATAAAATATAAATTCAAAAGGAATAACCTAAATGTAGTGCTTGAAAAAAAGAATGGTGGTAGATTCCCTTATCTTGAATAATGACTTCTAAAACTGAAATATTAGGACCTTTGAGGATTGAGAAAACCTTTGGAGGAATCCTTGTGAGGTAATAAAATCATATATTTATGGATATTGAATTTTTAATGAAATATAAAGGAGGAATTGTTGTTATTTATAGCAAAAGTGGTGGAGTTATTTATTAATTTAAGAGGACACCGCATTAGTGGTATTTTCCAAACCATGGGATTTCCCATGATGTTTTCCAACAATATTGTCCTATAAGACCCCAGCCTTAAACCTTACTTAATCATGAGTTTTTACAAGATTACACATTGAGGAACATTCAGGTTTAGAGTTTTAGAGAATTAGATCATAAAACATGCATTTCATTCAACATTTAAACAAAGTGGTTACATAAAAGATAGTATTCATTTTTCCCATCAACGGAAAAATATTTAAAATAAAACATGAATTCTTTATTGACACTTATTTGAAACTATCATCATATCATGTACCATTCCCTTGACCTGTGAAAAACATTTCAAAAACTTGGTATGAGCATAAAAAGCTCAGTATGGGTTATAAAAATATGCAAAGGAAACATGAGTTCATATATACATATGAATGAAATTATACTTTACCCATAAAACATAAGAACTTTAACATACCTCATCAAATCATGAATAAATCATAGATATCATAAGACATAAAGGTAACATGAGGCATTCATAACATTCTTACGTAGGGAGTAACCCTCTTGGTTACGTTTGGAATACCCATCATAGTATATTCCCTAAATCACTTCAGAGAAACCTTAAAGTTTCACTCCTTCGCGTTACCCAATGCATGGGAGAGCTATATCGAGCTCACCCGTCCTTAGTTTATCACAGAACCACCCATCTTCATAATAATGACCAAGAGCCACAACATAATCATATCACATAAAACATGCATAAAGTAAACATAGCATTTCCACCTTTTAATCACAAGATATCAATAAAACACATTGATATAAAAACATTATGAAAACCATTTTCATTACCAAAATAAAATAAAAGTAAAACATAGTATTTATTTTTCTTTTATAAAGAAGGTACGGCTTGTAGAGGAAGCTGAAACTCAAGTAATGGTCACGGCGGCGGAGAAGTCGTTGTCGCCGCATACGTACGAAAAAAACATTCCCTTTTGACATTTAGTAAACGATTCATATAAAAAAAATTACTTTTGAATAACATTAAAAGTCAAAGGGGTTTTTACACCGTATAAAATAAATTTGTGTATAAAACAAAATATGCCTCATTGAAATGAGATTGAGACGAAGTCCTATACCTTGGGTCCGACATGACTCGATCGTTCCTTGACCTCCTGAATAATAAAGTTGTGTTAATTTCTACTTTCTTAAGAACCTTTTTCAAGTTCATTATACCATTTAAATCACTTATTACCATGTCATGAACACTATGCAATTATTTAATTTAATAATGGTCGTTTTAACGATCATTGGTACTTAAGTCAAAAATAGACTCTTTATAATTACAAGATGTTCATGTGGTAAAATTTCCATTATATCCAGAATTTTATTCATGATGTAGATATCATATATATAATATATATCCAGTATATGCATGCATTTATAATATTACATAACATTTAGAGGTAAGAAATGAAATGAACCATTCATGGAGACGGTAAGCCGTACGTACGCATGAATGCTACTTTCATTTCTATTTCGTATTTTATGGAATGGAATCATAATTATATAAAGGTATATTATAATTACAGTATAATATCATATATAATATCATTAATTACATCCTTTATACGTCCCACATATGGCATTACCGAATCAAATCACTTTGAAGTGGCGGTAGTCCACACTTCCTAAAATGAAGATATCACGTATACCGATAATGGAAGCCATAAAGGTATGCAATTAATGAAAAATAAATAAGATTAAGGAAAAAATAAACATATTATATATCATATATAAATATAGTGAAATCTTTATGGCCACCTTTGAAGGTGTTAGAAGAATATTAGACAATCATCGTTTCGTGAGGCGGAAATTCGCCATCCACGGAAACAGTATGTTCTTTAACCATTAGATGTAGGTGTGTGTAAGTGTAGCTCGAATCCATCTTATAACAAAATCCTAGTATTTTGAAGATACTGGAGTTGTTACAAAAGAAATTAATAATAGGAGTTTAAGGGGTTTGAGAAGCAAAATAAAACAAAAGGACTCAAGTGAAGACATTACCTTAAAATCGGGTAACTCCCTTTGGTTTTAGCTCAAAGGCATCCTTGAGAAGACTTCTGCCCATGTTGAGGCTTCTAAGAGTTATAGAGGGATGTGGAGTGACAAAATGGGCAGGGTTTGGCCGAGCCAAAGGCTTTGGATGTGTGGGTAAGGAGGTAGAGGTGGGAGCCTTTTATAAGATGAGAGGAGGGGCACTCTTGGAAAGTAAAGAAATGATACATTATTTTAAAATGAGTTTCGGATTTAAAAGTTCCCACATTGAAATAATTTTATTATAAGGTGATAAGGGTTCTATGTATATCCATACAATTGGTTTTTACAAGTTTAGTTCTTATATTTTATATTATCATTTCATTTTACTTAAATCGTTAAAAAATGAGGTAATCGATGCATAATCATGATGTCATAAATAATTTGATATATTTAATTTATAAATATTATAAAAAATTAATATGATATAGGAAATATTTGTATCTTTCCAATTACTATTTATAGTCATAAATTTAACTTGTATAACCCCATGTAAAAATTGTTTTGTAAAACAATACATGTTTGTGACATTTTTATTTTAACTTTAAATAAAATGATATTAATGTCATTTTCCTACCAAAGTGGCTCCATGGGGTCCCCAAGTTGTCCCATGGATTTTCTTGGTCGTCCATGACACATCCAATAAGAGTAGGACATGTGTAAAGTTCATTTTATATTATTAAAACATTATTTTTTCCTTAAACTACACTAATTACCTCTAATCCCGATTAAAAACATAAAAGTTACTTTTCACCAAAAAATTATTTTAATCCCATTGAACCAAATTTTAAATATTAATGAAAACCATGTATGTTGGATTTTTTAAATTCAAAACATAGAAGTGGTAAAGTTTCATTTATACGAAAAATCAGTTTTTTTAAGTACCACTTAGTGGTTACACTATTCATCAAAAATTGATGTTTTTCAGAAAAATACCAAAACTTCACCCTAAGCTATATTTAATATTCCGAATTCAAAAATTATGTCTATTTTAAAAAATTTAAATCATATATGTTGAATTAATTAATTTAATAATTAATTCCCGCTGTCAGAGCAAATAGCGTATTTTTTATAAAATAATAAGTATCAAAATATTGACACTAGTTTAAGTCCAATTTAAAAGTGAACTTAATTACAACGACCAATATGGGATTAAATGGTAAAAATATATTCTAATTTAACTTTAAAACCATTTCAAAAGAAAAACTAATAATATAAATAAATTAGATTAAAAATTGGTTTTGAATTAAAATACAACATTTTTCACTATTCATTAAAAAAATGAACTTTATCGGAAAAATAACAAAAATTTACCCAATTAAATTTCAATGTCCCAATCATAAAGAATAAGATTATTTCAACAAATAGGGATTATAAAATTTTCAAAAGTTTGATTTAAAAATGGTTTCCCATCAAAAGGCAGTAAAACAATCTTTTAAAAATATTAGTGTATTCCATGCTTAAGATTGGATTTATTCTCATTATAAGCCTCTAAAACACTATCTAATTCATAAATATACATAGATAAAAATATCTGTTATTCATTACATAGTTGGGATGTTACATCCTTCCCCCCTTTAGAAAATTGTGTCCCCACAATTTATTTACTTAACGAATAAGTTGGGGTATTTATCCCTTATAGCATTTTCAGATTCCCATGTTGCCTCTTCAATCATGTTGTTTTTCCACAAAACCTTTACCTGATGAATCACCTTATTCCGTAACACTTGCTCCCAGTGGTCTAGAATTGAGACCGGTTGTTCCTCATAAGATAGGTTCTCTTCCAGCTGAACTACCTCTGGACTCAAAACATGAGATGGATCTATCATGTACATCCTTAACATTGAAACATGAAAAACATTGTGTACCTGAGCTAAACTCGGAGGTAAAGCCACTCAGTAAGCAACTGATCCAACACTCTCCAGAATTTCATATGGTTCAATGAACCTTGGACTCAACATTCCTTTCTTACCAAATTTCATCACACTTTTCCATGATGAGACTTTGAAAAAAACAAGATCACCTACCTCAAAAGATAGATCCTTACTCTTATTGTCCGCATAACTTTTCTGCCTGCTCTGAGATGTTCTCATGTGTTTCTGTATCAACTGAACTATTTCTTCCAACTAATCCCCCAATTATAGTCCCATCAGCTTCCTTTCACCCACTTCATCCCAGAAATCTGGAGTTCGACACCGCTTCCCATATAACGCCTCAATTGGTTCCATCTATATACTGGAATGAAAACTGTTATTATATGAAAACTCAACCAAAGAAAGATGTTGGTCCCAACTTCCCTGATAATCCATCGAACAAACATGTATCATATCCTCCAATGTCTATATCATTCGTTCTATCTTCCCATCTGATTGAGGATGAAAAGTTGTACTAAAATTTAATTCAGTACCCAACGACTTCTGAAGGCCTTTCCAAAATTTTGAAGTGAACCTGGGATCACGGTCAGATACAATGGAGAGGGGAACTCCATGTAACCTGACTATCTCTTTAAGATAAAAATGGGAAATTTGATCTAGGGAAAAAGTATCTCGTATATCAAGGAAATGGGTAGATTTAGTCAAGCGATCAACAATAACCCAGATTGAATTATTATCTCGGGGTGTCTTCGGTAATCCCACAATGAAGTCCATGGATATATTTTTCCATTTCCACTCTGGCACTGGTAAAGGCTGAAGCATCCCATTCGGTAACTACCGATCTGCTTTATCCTGTTGATAAGTCAAACACTTCACTATAAAATCAACAATATCCCCTTTCATTCCATCCAACCAGTAATACTCCTTAAGAGATCTATACATCTTAGTAATGCCTGGATGAACTGAAAACGGAGAACTATGAGCTTCACATAACAACTCCCTCTTCAACTATGAGTCACAAGGCACACACAATATCTTCCCAAATATCACAACAAAATCATTAATAATGTAGAATTCATGAAACTTACCCTTCTGAACCATCTCTACCTTTTTCTACAACTCACTTACTTGATTCTGTGCTTGCTTGATTATGTCTAATAGAGAACATTTCAATAATACCTAAACCAAAACAGAAGAACATCCTGCACCAAAAACATCTATTCCAAAGTTCATCAAATCCTGAACTAAAGGATCACGTTCTAAACACAACATTGTTAATGAAAAATTATTTTTTCGACTCAAAGCATCAGCCACTTTATTTGCTTTTCTCGGATGGTAATGAATTGTACAATCATAATCCTTGATTAATTCTAGCCATCTACTCTGTCTCATGTTCAATTTTTTCTGAGTGAATATATACATTAAACTTTTGGGATCGGTATATATTTAACACTTTACTCCATAAAAATGATGCCTCCAAATTTTTAAAGAGAAAACAACAACAGCTAATTCCAAATCATGTGTAGGGTAATTTACCTCTTGAGTTTTCAACTGTTGTGAAGTACAAGAAATTACCTGATCATTCTGCATTAGGGTGCAACCAAGTCCTTTTAATAAAGCATCATTGTAGATAACAAACTCACCATTCCTGTTAGGTAGTGCCAAAACTGGAGCATTCACCAATCTTCTTTTCAATTCCTCAAAACAATCATCACATTCTTTTGTCTAGATAAACTTATCACCCTTCTGAGTTAGCTTGGTCATTGGACTAGATAACCATGAAATATTCTCAAAAAAACTTCCGTAGTAACCTGCCAAACTAGGAAAACTACGGATCTCGGTTACATTTGTGGGCATTGGACATTCGTCAACAACTTTTGTTTTAGCAGGATCAACAGTTATCCCAACCTTAGAAACAATATGACCATGGAAAGAAATTTGTTGCAACCAAAACTCACACTTGCTGAATTTCCCATACAATTTCTTTTCCTTTAAGGTTTGAAAAGTAACCCTTAACTATCTTTCATGCTCCTCTTTACTTTTAGAAAACACCAAAACATCATCAATGAAATCAACCACAAACTTATCCAAGATCTCATAGAAAATTCTATTCATTAAGTCCATAAATACAGCAGGTGCATTAGTTAGCCCAAAAGGCATTACTAAAAATTCATAATGGCCATATCTTGTACTAAACAGGGTCTTCGGAATATCTTCTTCCTTTACCTTTAACTGATGGTACACCAATCTCATGATAGTCATTGAAAAATAATGAGCTCCCTAGAGCTGATCAAACAAATCATCGATATGAGGCAAATGATATTTGTTCTTAATAGTGATGTTATTCAAGGCTCTATAATCAATGTAAAGTCTCATAGAACCATCTTTCTTTTTAACAAATAAAACAGGAGCACCCCATGGTGATGTGCTAGGTCGAATGAAACCTTTCTCTAATAAATCTTGCAATTGATCCTTCAACTCTAAATGTTCAATTTGAGCAATTCGATAATGGGGTTTTGAAATTGGCATAGCATCAGGAACTAATTCTACAGTAAACTCAACTTCCCTATCAAGTATTATTCAAGGCAACTTATCAGGAAAAACATCAGGATACTCATTTACCACTGGCACATCATTAATCTGAACAGTTCTTTTGTTTTCAACAATATGTTCAAGGTAACATTCATTCCCATATTTTATAAGTTTCTCGGCCTATTCATATGTTATCAATAGTAAGGGTTCATTCTTGTACACAAACTGAAAGTCTTCCTGAAAAGAAACTTCTTTAGCTCTACAGTAAATCTTAGCATGGTAAATAAGGAGCCAATCCATACCTAGGATAACATCAAACTCTACTAGAGGTAAAACAATAAGGTTATAAAGTAGGTTATTTCCACAGATAAGGATAGGAAGATTCTTATTAATTCTTTTTGCCTCAACATTTTCACCACATGTTTTTACAAAAAGAAAAGGAGTCATTTCTTGAGTTGGTATTCCCATTTTACTAGAAATTGTTTCAGAGATGAATGAATGCATAGACCCCGAATCAAACAACACACTGGAATAATCTGAAAAAAAAGTATATGTTGCAACTTAATTTGAAGGCCTGACATCTGTTGAAGTAGTTGCAGAGGATTTCACCACCCATTTCTTCTTGTAGTCTAACTGCTTCCCATCACTCAAGCTCTTTGTCGGACACTCGTATTCATAGTGACCCATCTCATTTCACTTAAAAAATTTCACTAACTTTAAATCAAATTTGGACTTACCATCACCTTGATCTTTTTTAGTGCAATCAAGAGCCTTATGTCCCATCTTACCACATCGATAGCACTTTCCAGAATTCAGAAGACATTCCCCAGCATGCCTTTTACGACATTTATCTCAAAATGGAAACAAGTTTTCTTACCATCAGACCTTTCTGAAGAAATCTTTCCATTCACCTGCCACCTCGGTCTCTTCTTCTCATGGTTGTTATAGAACACTTGATCATCAAAAAGCTCCATTTCGACCTTCTCAGCACATCGAACAAGCTTTTCATAACTTTTAAACTCACGAGAAGCTAAATCTCTTCGATATTTTGGCTTTAATCTTGAGTAAAAATGATTGATTTTACTATCAAGGTCTCGGATAAAATTTGGAGCATACCTTGACAATCGAGTAAACCTTTCTTCATAGGCATCCACTGAGTCTTCCTCTTTCCTCAATTTCAGGAATTGTTTTTCCATCCTAAGTTGAATAGACATAGGAAAATACTTCTCAAGAAATATACCTTTGAATTCATCCCAGTCGAGAGCATCAATCTTATCAGCGTCCCTGATATTTTTAACCATCGACCACCACTGATCTGCTTCACCCTCCAAATGGTAAATAGAAAGACTAACCTTTTGATTGTCTGAACACCCCATGACATAAAAAATATTTTCTAGTGCTTTAATCCACCCTTCAGCTAGCACAGGGTTAGATGATCCTCTGAATGATCGGGGATGTTGCCTCATGAAATGTTCCACCACTGACATGTTCCTATTTGGTTGATCTGGATGATCTCGTGCATGGATACCACCACTATTTATCGCTTGAGTCAACTGTGCCATTACTGCAACAAACTGTTCTGTTCCAATTCCGACCATCTTAGGATGCTGATTTGGACGGTTATTTCCTTCTGTATTCCTTCCTATCACTGCTTCCCTATTTCCTCTTCGGAAAACCATTCTGAACAAACATGTCTTAGATGAAGCGACATGGTAATCTTCAAAGGCTATATCATTTAAATTTTACCATATAAAAAATATTTTTGGATAATCATTTAATAAAATTCTAACTCCTAAATTTATCAAAACCGAACTTTGATACCAACTATAAGACCCCAGCCCTAAGCCTTACTTATTCTTGAGTTATTACAAGATTACACATTGAGGATCTTTTTAGGTTTAGAGTTTTAGAGAATTAGATCATAAAACATGCATTTCATTCCACATTTAAACAAAGTGCACTACTAGAAAAGGGGGCATTGGAGCCCCCCAGACTCGGGCGACCGCCATTTGCGGTCGCTATAGCTAACCATTAGGGACCGCCAATGGCGGTCGCTAACCTACATAAAAAAAACGGGGGGATTCTGCGCCCCCCCCCCCCCCCCCCCCCCCGCCCTCGATCTCCCTCTGCCCTAACCCCCTCCCTCCCTCGCCGCCCTCCCTCACCGCCCTCCCCTCCCCCGCCACCCGACCTCCCCCGCCGCCCAGCCTCCCCCGCCGCCCGCCCTCCCCCGCCGCCCGCCCTCCCCCGCTTCCCGCCATCCGGCCTCCGGCCTCCGCCCTCCGCCCTCGGGCCTCCGGCCGCCGCCCTACGGCCTCTCGGCCCTCCCCCCCCCACCCCGGATGGCACCCGCACCCCGGACAGCCCCCGGCGCGCACTCCGGACCGCCCCCCGCACCCCGGACGCCTCCCCACACCCCAGACAGCCCCCCCCCCCCCGGCGCACTCCGGACCGCCCCCCGCACCCCGGACGCCTCCCCACACCCCGGACAGCCCCCCCTGCACTCGGACACCCCCCCTCCGAACCCAGACAACCCCCCCCCCCCACACTCGGACACCCCCCCCCCCTCCGAACCCGTACAACCCCCCCGCACCCCGGACAGGCCCCCCGCACCCCAGACACCCCACCCCGCACCCCCGACAGCCCCCCTGCACCCCAGACAGCCCCCCCTCCCCCACACCCCGGACACCCCCGCACCCCGAACACCCCTGCCCGCACCCCTGACAGGCCCCCGACACCCCAGACACCCCTCCCCGCACCTCGGACAGCACCCCCCCCCCCCCGACCCCGGACACCCCCCCCCCCCCTCGCTGCCCGTCCCCCGTCCCCTCACCGCCTCCTCTCCTCCAGCTCCCCGCCGCCGCCGCCGCCGCCCGTCCCCTCCCTTGCTGCACCGCCTTTGGCTCCGGCTCCCCTTCGCTGCCTCCTCTCCCTCGCAGCACCGCCTTCTGCTCCCCTCCCTTTCAGGTTTGTAGCTCAATCAGGTAACATGAGCTTTCAGTTACATTATTATTTTATCAATGGTTCATAAACAAATGGTTAATATTTATTTTTAATATAGTTGATTTGAAAAATGTAAATGTAATAAGTATTGTGTAAATGTTTGTTATACTGATATTATTATGGATAAGAGTTGGATTGATCTTCCAAATCGAACGTCTAGAGAATATTTCAATGGCATTATGCATATTATTGACTTTACGAGAGGATTTGAAAGTGACTATATTAGTTGTCCATTTAGAAAATGTGCTAACAGATATCAATTCACACGAGATACTGTGAGGGAACAGCTTTTCTTTAATGGATTTCTGAAAAATTATAAGAGTTGGACTCGTCATGGAGAAGAATATGTTCATTGTCAAAATACAGATGCAGCTCAGATGGATGTTGATGCAAGGATGACTGATCCAATGCATGAAATGCTTACTAAAATGGTACGTGGGTTTGATCCTGAAGGCATTGACATCCAGAATCTTGAGACCGGTGAGATAAATCATCGCTCTGGTGCAGATCGTGATTCGAGGAGGTTTTATGAAGTACTTGATGATGCGAAAACAGAATTATATCCTGTATGTACTTCTTACAATAAACTGTCGTTTATCGTGGAGTTGTTGCATTTGAAGACTTTGAATAATTGGTCAGACACATCATTCGACATGCTTTTGGTTTTATTGAAAAATGTTCTTCATGTCGACGCTAAGATTCCTGAGTCATATTACTATGCTCGTAAGTTGACAGAGAACATAGGTTTTACATATGAGACTATAGATTCATGTGAAAACAACTGTATGTTGTTTAGAAATGAAACTGCTCATTTGGATATTTTTACGGTTTGTGGCGCTTCCAGGTGGAAAGATAATAGGGGAAATAAGACCTATCAAAGTCAGATTGCGATACAGGGGAAACCGATTCCCGTAAAGCAAATGCGTTACTTTCCCCTTAAACCGAGGTTGAAAAGATTTTTTATGTCATCTAAAGTTTCTAATTTAATGAGATGGCATGCAGAAAGAGTTCATGAAAGTGACATGTTAACCCACCCGACAGACTCTCATGCATGGAAGGATTTTGATAAGAGACATCCCGAATTTGCTAAAGATGTTCGTAATGTTTTATTGGGATTGGCAGCAGATGGTTTCAATCCATTCAAGTCTATGGTTGGTGCAACTCATAGCACATGGACCGTGGTGTTTGTTCCATATAATCTTTCTCAGTGGCTTTGTATGAAGCAACAATTTATATTACTTTCCACTCTTATTGATGGACCTAAAAGTCCGGGGGATAAGATTGATGTTTACCTTCATCCATTGATTGATGAGTTGAATGAATTTTGGGGCGATGGTGTGATGACTTATGACTGCGAAATGAATGAAATGTTCAAACTGCATGCTGCTTTATTGTGGAAAATCAATGACTTCCCAGCTTATGGAAATTTATTAGGCTGGAGTACGAAAGGGGAATTTGCTTGCCCTTGTTGCAATAAAAGTAAAAAATCTGTATGGCTTAAACATTCCAAAAAATGGGCATACATGGGTCACATGCGTTTTCTCCCTCCCCAGCACAGGTTCAGAAAGGACAGAGTGTCATTTGATGGTTCTAGAGAGTTCATCCCATCACCAAAGATCATGACAGGAGTCAAAATGTTATCGCAGATTGAGGAAGAAAACATCTACACTGTATATGAAATTCAGGATTTGGTGGCTCCTCCAGTACGTAATATTCATGCTGCGGGTAGGCAGCGCAGTCACAATTGGAAAAAGAAAAGTATTTTTTATAGTCTTCCGTATTGGAAAACTAACATGTTGAGGCATAATTTGGATGTCATGCACATTGAAAAAAATGTTTGTGATAACATATTGTGGACCATTTTAGGTGTCAGTGGAAAGTCAAAGGACCATGTTAATGCACGCCGTGATTTGGAAGAAATGGGTTTAAGGAAACAGTTTCATTTACAGTTAGCTGAGGGAAACAAGGCATATATGCCTGCTGCACAGTATTCGATGACTACAGAGGAGAAAGAGACATTTCTTTCCATTTTGAAGATGGTCAAGGTGCCTGATGGTTACTCTTCTAATATTTCAAAGTGTGTGAATTTGACGAGCAAGACATTGCAAGGGTTGAAAAGTCATGACAATCACATATTACTTCAGCAGTTGATTCCAATCGCAATTTGTGATTGTTTATCCCCCAATGTTGTTCAGCCCTTGATTGAGATGAGTAATTTTTTTAGACAGCTTTGTTTAAGAAATCAACGAATGAGTGATTTAAAAATTTTGCAGGACCGAATTGTACTTACGCTTTGTCACTTTGAGAAACTTTCCCCCCCCCTAATTTTTCGATGTTATGGTCCACTTGACAGTGCACCTAACTGATTAAGTAATGGATGCTGGTCCAGTGCAATTCAGGTGGACGTATCCTATTGAATGGTATTTGAGTACATTGAAAAGATTTGTACGCAACAGAGCTCATCCAGAGGCATCAATAGCCAATGGTTATTTGATGGATGAGTGTACTACCTTTTTTGTAGAATATCTTACGGATGTTGAAAAAAAATTAGATAAGCCCTCTCGGATTCATGATGGTCCAGTTGGAGAAGGAACCACATTTGATATGGAAAACATCGAGTGGATACAAGCACATCGATATATCTTGTTCAATACTCCATTAGTTGCACCATTAATGCAGTAAGTATCTTATCAATGTGCTTGTATAAATTTTACATGTTTTCTTTGCATAAGTTTATCTTTTAAACATCGTGTAATCATTTGCAGGAAACACATTAATGAGATAAAAGAAGGGATGCATCGTGCGACTGAGTTGCAAATTCAACAATCTCATTATGCGGAATTTCATGATTGGTTCAAGGATTATGTATGTATAAATTGATTTTCATTATGAGTGAAGTATTAAACTAATTATTTCTGCATATATCAGTATTGATTTTTATAAATTATGTAGGTTCGTAAGCTGAGGGAGTTAGGGGACCCCACGCTACCTGATGTATTTATCCAACTGGCTAAGGTTCCATCTATAACGGCTCGTCGTTATAAAGCTATTGATGCTAATGGTTTTAGATTTCGCATTAAAGATGTTGACGACAAACGAGCAACACAAAACAGTGGCATCGGTTGTCCCTTTGTCGATTCTGGTTATTACTATGGTCAATTGATAGACATCATTGAAGTTGTATACACACACGGTTTGAAGTACATATTGTTAATGTGTAATTGGGTTGATCCAGTGCGTGGATGTAAAGTCAATCAATATCAGTTTTGATTGGTGAATTTTAACTATATGTTATATAGAAATAATGAACGAGTTTAGAATGAACCTTTCATTTTGACATCACAAGCGGAACAAGTATTATTCGTTACTTTGCCTTCGGATCCAAGTTGGAAAGTTGTTGTCAAAATGTCTCGGCGAGGAGTGTTTTTATTTGAAGAAGATGAACCTGAGACTGTTCCGTTTGTTTACCAACAACTTGATCAACATACCGTAGTTCAACGTGAAGAAGATATTTATTGGGTCAGAGCGGCTATTGAAGGAGAAACGGTCGATTTGCATGCTTAATGAAAGGTATAATTGTTTTCCCGCTATTCAGTAGAATGTCCTAGGATATCATAAATTATCTAATCATTTTATAAATCCTTATAAGTTTTAATACTCACTTTTGTAAGTTAATTCAGTCATAAGTATTTAGGTTGATTTACTTTCTGATTTTTTAAAATTCATTCACAACTAATTATTCAATCCATTTTTTGTTTGATTAACAGTTGTACAAGTTTGATTTATTAAGAACAATCCAATTTATCTTTTAAACACTTTGGACTCATTACTGATATTTTGTATGACTGCAGACATGTCAGGGGAAGAGGCAGAAAATCCACATCATCCATCTGAGGCATCTACGTCTCAGGGTCGAGGTATGTTTGAATGTCATTGTCTATATTTTTTATGTAATTGACATATATATATATATATATATATATAACATTTTTCAATTTATATATAAAATTGTTTTCAACAGGATCAGACTCGGCTGCTTCTTCCTCTCGCAAGAGAGGCCCTGGTCGTGGCATATTATCATGGAATTTCGACACGACGATAGATGTTTCAGTTGATGAGGTATTTCATCCCGTGGGACCGAATTCCCCGGCATTTATTCGTCAGATGGGTCATATCATACGTGACCCACTTCGATTTCCATTGACCACGCGTGATTGGGCTTCTATCCCTCAGGACACATTAGATCGTCTATGGAGGGAGGTTCATGTAAGAAAATAATTTTACTTTATTTTCTATTTATAAATAATACTAATATGTTTGATTATTTTCATTATAGCAAAATTTGAAAGTATGCCCTGAAGAGTTTCGGCCCGTGTGTATGAGCAAATGCCGTAAGCTGTGGAAAGATTATAAAGGCAATGTGAAGAGGGACCACTGGGTACCAAATGTGGGTGCCCTTGACATTTTGGAAAAAGTCCCGAGAGGTGTCCTCCCGGCTCAGTGGCGTCACTTGGTTGCATATTGGTCTACTGAGGGTGTTGCAGTTTGTATATTAATTATTTTGCTGTATATATATTTTCAAGAATATGTGATTTGTTTGAAATTTGAATGAATTGAATGTAGGAGGTGTCAACACGCCATTCGGAGAATCGAGCGTTGCAGGGACCAGCTCACAGGCTCGGGACTCGTCACGTGTCTCAGATCCGACATGAGGTATATATTATTCATTTTTTAATTTATTAATTAATATGGTTTTGTGTTTATATTCTTTTAATATACAGTTGCGAGGGCAAGGTGCATCAACTGATAAAATGTCGGTGTGGATAAGGACTCGTGATCGCAATGATCCAGAGGTTGCAGCATTGATAGTAAGTGTCTGTACTTACCAATAATTACATAAATCTATATATTAACATATATATATATTTATATATATTTAAATATTTCACAGGATCAATTTGAAGCTGAGTTAGAACATCTGCCAGAGGACCAGCGACAGCTTCCCATGCGACGGGATGAGATCTTTCATCGCATTATTGGTCGGGACGGGCATGGCTATAGTTTGACCTATGGAGCAGGGGTTCCTCGTTCTGTAGTGTCACGCGCTGCGGTTGTCGGTCCTGCTGTTGCTCATATGACACAGCAGATGTCAGATTTTGAGGCACGGCTGCGCGCTTCCAAGGAGACAAATGCGCAAGTGACAGGTGAGGTTAGAGCACTGCGGGAATATGTGCGTCGAGCTGATGGTACAGGGGATCATACGACGCAGGTATATACTGTATTTATTTATTTAATTTAAATTATTTTTGTTATTAAAATATTTATAATGTTTATTTGTTGTAGGCACCTGGCCCACCAGAAGGAGGTAGCAGTGATGGCAACGCGTGACGCACCATATATTCACGAGATATGTTTTTTGTTTTTACTGGTAGGTTTGACATTGATTTACTGTATTTATTCATTTAAGTAATGCATTATTACCATCCATGGTGGTCTTTTAAATAATTTATACACATATTGAGTTTTTGATCAGATAATCTTGAATGATTCTACATTTGAAAAAGTCGAACTAATTCCAACAGATCAATAAATCTGATATTATAGATTATGTATTATCCAATATATTTTTTATAAATTTCTGTATGGTATCGATAAAAGAAATATGTATTAATTAGATGTTATCACTTTTATTTTTCACTTTTGTAATCAATGAGATGGCCTTTGCACCCCCCCCCCCCCCCCGAGAGCCCCCCGCACCCCCGTACAGCCCCCCGCACCCCCGTACAGCCCCCCCGCACCCCCGTACAACCCCCCGCACCCCCGTACTGCCCCCGCCACCCCCGTACAGGCCCCCTGTACCCCCGTACAGCCACCCGCCACCCCCGTACAGCCCCCCCCCCCTGTACCCCCGTACAGCCCCCCGCACCCCCGTACAGCCCCCCCCCCCCCGCACCCCCGTACAACCCCCCGCACCCCCGTACTGCCCCCCGCCACCCCCGTACAGCCCCCCGCCACACCCGTACAGCCCCATGCACCCCCGTATAGCCCCCCGCAGCCCCGTACAGCCCGCCCGCACCCCCGTACAACCCCCCGCTCCCCCGTACTGCCCCCCGCCACCCCCGTACAGGCCCCCGCCACCCCCGTACAGCCCCCCGCACCCCCGTACAGCCCCCCCGCACCCCCGTACAGCCCCCGGCACCCCCGTACAGCCCCACCGCACCCCCGTACAGCCCCCCGCACCCCCGTACAGCCCCCCCCCCCCCCCCCGCACCCCCGTACACCCCCCGCACCCCTGTACTGCCCCCTGTCACCCCCGTACAGCCCCCCGCCACCCACGTACAGCCCCCTGCACCCCCGTACAGCCCCCCGCACCCCCGTACAGCCCCCCCGACCTCCGAATGCCACGAAACCATACAAAAACATCTGGGGCGTGAATTGTGAAATGGTCGGCCAGACGGCACCTCATTCGGAGGTTCCGTTTGACCGCGGCGGCCGGAAACACGTTTCTGGCGCCCTAAAACACCAAAACGGCGTGCGGCGGTCCCATTCGGAGAAAACGTGCTCCGAAAGACCTGAAACCGCACGGGAATGATAGAAATATTATTCCTGAGATGCAAGAGGAGGCCGAACGTCCATCGGACGTGCGGTGCGCGCGACACGTCCGATTATGTCGTTTTCAGCAGCGCGGCGCGCGCTGAAATGGCGCGTGGGGGGGTCAAAACCACCCGAACGTCCTCTGAATGCCACTAAACCGTACGAAAACATCCGTGGCGTGAATTGTGAAATGGTCCGCCAGACGGCACCTCATTCGGAGGTGCCGTGTGACCGCGGCGGCCGGAAACGCGTTTTCGGCGCCCTAAAACACCAAAACGGCGTGCGGCGGTCCAATTCGGAGAAAACGTGCTCCGAACGACCTGAAACCGCACGGGAACGATAGAAATATTATTCCTGAGATGCAGGAGGAGGCCACACGTCCATCGGACGTGCGGTGCGCGCGGCACGTCCGATTGTGTCGTTTTCAGCAGTGCGGCGCGCGCTGAAATGGCGCGTTGGGGGGTCAAAACCACCCGAACGACCTCCGAATGCCACGAAACCGTACGACAACATCCGAGGCATGAATTGTGAAATGTTCGGCTAGAAGGCACCTCATTCGGAGGTTCCGTTTGACCGCGGCGGCCGGAAACGCGTTTCCGGCGCCCTAAAACACCAAAACGGCGTGCGGCGGTCCAATTCGGAGAAAACGTGATCCGGATGACCTGAAACCGCATGGGAACGATAGAAATATTATTCCTGAGATGCAGGAGGAGGCCGCACTTCCATCGGACGTGCGGTGCGCGCGGCACGTCCGATTGTGTCGTTTTCAGCTGCGCGGCGCGCGCTAAAATGGCGCGTTGGGGGGGTCAAAACCACCCGAACGACCTCTGAATGCCACGAAACCGTACGACAACATCCGAGGCGTGAATTGTGAAATGGTCGGCCAGACGAGAGCTTATTCGGAGGTGCCTTGTGACCGCGGTGGCAGGAAACGCGTTTCCGGCGCCCTAAAACACCAAAACGGCGTGCGGCGGTCCCATTCGGAGCAAACGTGCTCCGAAAGACCTGAAACCGCACGGGAACGATAGAAATATTATTCCTGAGATGCAGGAGGAGGCCGCACGTCCATCGGACGTGCGGTGCGCGCGGCACGTCCGATTGTGTCGTTTTCAGCAGCGTGGTGCGCGCTGAAATGGCGCGTTGGGGGGTCAAAACCACCCGAACGACCTCCGAATGCCACGAAACCGTACGACAACATCCGGGCCGTGAATTGTGAAATGGTCGGCCAGACGGGTCCTCATTCGGAGGTGCTGTGTGACCGCGGCGGCCTGAAACGCGTTTCCGGCGCCCTAAAACACCAAAACGGCGTGCGGCGGTCCAATTCGGAGAAAACGTGCTCCGAACGACCTGAAAACGCATGGGAACGATAGAAATATTATTCCTGAGATGCAGGATGAGGCCACACATCCATCAGACGTGCGGTGCGCGCGGCACGTCCGATTGTGTCGTTTTCAGCAGCGCGACGCGCGCTGAAATAGCGCGTTGGGGGGTCAAAACAACCCGAACGACCTCCGAATGCCACGAAACCGTACGACAACATCCGGGGTGTGAATTTTGAAATGGTCGGCAAGACGGCACCTCATTCGAAGGTGGCGTTTGACCGCGGAGGCCGAAAACGCGTTTCCGGCGCCCTAAAACACCAAAACGGCGTGCGGCGGTCCAATTCAGAGCAAACGTGCTCCGGACGACCTGAAACCGCACGGGAATGATATAAATATTATTCATGAGATGCAAAAGGAGGCCGCACGTCCATCGGACATGCGGTGCGCACGGCACGTCCGATTGTGTCGTTTTCAGCAGCGCGGCGCGCGCTGAAATGGCGCGTTGGGGGGTCAAAACCACCCGAACGACCTCCGAATGCCACGAAACCGTACGACAACATCCGGGGCATGAATTGTGAAATGGTCGGCCAGACGGCACCTCATTCGGAGGTTCCGTTTGACCGCGGCGGCTGGAAACGCGTTTCTGGCGCCCTAAAACACCAAAACGGCGTGCGGCGGTCCAATTCGGAGCAAACGTGCTCCGAACGACCTGAAACCGCACGGGAATGATAGAAATATTATTCCTCAGATGCAGGAGGAGGGCGTACGTCCATCGGACGTGCGGTGCACGCGGCACGTCCGATTGTGTCGTTTTCAGCAGCGCGGCACGCGCTGAAATGGCGCTTTGGGGGGTCAAAACCACCCGAACGACCTCCGAATGCCACGAAACCGTACGACAACATCCGGGGCATGAATTATGAAATGTTCGGCCAGACGGCACCTCATTCGGAGGTTCCATGTGACAGCGGCGGCCGGAAACGCGTTTACGGCGCCCTAAAACACCAAAACGGCCTGCGGCGGTCCAATTCGGAGCAAACGTGCTCCGAACGACCTGAAACCACACGGGAACGTTTGAAATATTATTCCTGAGATGCAGGAGGAGGCCGAACATCTATCGGACGTGCGGTGCGCGCGGCACGTCCGATTGTGTCGTTTTCAGCAGCGCGGCGCGCGCTGAAATGGCGCATTGGGGGGTCAAAACCACCCGAACGACCTCCGAATGCCACAAAACCATACGACAACATCCGGGGCGTGAATTGTGAAATGGTTGGCCAGACGGCACCTCATTCGGAGGTGCAGTGTGACCGCGGAGGCCAGAAACGCGTTTCCAGCGCCATAAAACACCAAAACGGCGTGCGGCGGTCCCATTCGGAGCAAACGTGCTCCGAAAGACCTGAAATGAGATTATTTTTTGAATCGAAGTTTTTAAATTATTATAGCACAATGATTTGATAATATATATATATTAAATATATATTAAAACATTTAAAATATATTTTTTATATATATATATTTAAAATATTGTATTTAATAGTATATATATGAATATTTATATATATATATATATATATATATTTATATTCAATTCAATAAAAAAAAATTTAATTTTTTTTTTAGAATAGCGACCGCCATTGGCGGTCGCTAAAGGCCTCTAGCGACGAGGCAACAGCGACCGCCAATGGCGGTCGCTGCGCGGCCGCTATAGGCCTTTAGCGACCTCCAATGGCGGTCGCTAATGGCCTTATTTACAGTAGTGGTGGTTACATAAAAGATAGTATTAATTTTTCCCATCAACGGAAAATTATTTAAAATAAAACATGGATTCATTATTGACACTTCCTTGACACAATCATCATATCATTTACCATTCCCTTAACCTGTGAAAAACATTTCAAAATCTTGTGATGAGCATAAAAAGCCCAGTATGGGTTATATAAATATGGAAATGAAACATGAGTTCATATATAATAAGAATGAAATCATACTTCACCCAAAAAAAATAAGAACTTTAACATACCTCATAAAATCATGAAAAAATCATAGAAATCATAAGACATAAAGGTAACTTGCGGCATACATAACATTCTTACGTAGGGAGTAACCCACTTGGATATGTTTGGAATACCCATCATAGTATATTCCATAAATCTCTTCGGAGAAACCTTAACGTTTCACTCCTTCACGTTACCCAATGCATTGGAAAGCTATAACGGGCTCACCCGCCCATAGTTTATCACGGAACCACCCGTCATCATAATAAGGCCCAAGAACCACAACATAATCGTATAACATAAAACATGCATAAAAGAAACATTACATTTCCACCTTTCAATCACAAGATATCAATAGAACACATTAATATAAAAACATTATGAAAACCATTTTCAATACCAAAATAAAATAAAAGTAAAAAATATTATTTATTTTTCTTTTAAAAAAAATTTATGGCTTGTAGAGGAAGCCGAAACTCAAATAATGGTCACGACGGCGGAGAAGTCATTGTCACTGCATACGTACGAAAAAAACATTCCCTTTTGTCATTTAGTAAACGATTCGTATAAAAAAATATTCCTTTTGAATAATCGTAAAATTCAAAGGGGTTTATACACCGTATAAAATAATGGTGTGTATAAAACAAAATATGCCTCAATGAAATGAGATTGAGACGAAGTCACATACCTCGGGTCCGACATGAATCGAGCGTTCTCTAACCTCCTGAATAATAAACTTGAGTTAATGTATACTTACTTAAGAACCTTTTTAAAGTTCATTATTCCATTTATATCACTTATTACCATGTCATGAACACTATATAATTATTTAAGTTAATAACGGTCGTTTTAACGATCATTGGTACTTGAGTCAAAAATAGAATATTTATAATTACAAGATGTTCATGTGGTAAAATATCCATTATATCCAGAATTTTATTCATGATGTAGATATCATATATATTAAATATATCCAGTATATTCATGCATTTATAATATTACATAACATTTAGAGTTAAGAAATGAAATGCACCGTTCATGGCGACGGTAAGCTGTACGTACGCATGAATGCTACTTTCATTTCTATTTAGTATTTTATGGAATGTAATCATAAAGATATAAAGGTATATTATAATTACAGTATAATATCATATATAATATCATTAATTACATCCTTTATACATCCCACATATGGACTTAACGAATCAAATCACTTTGAGGGGGCGGTAGTCCGAACTTCCTAAAATGACGATATCACGTATACCCATAATGGAAGCCATAAAGGTATGCCATTAATGAAAAATACAGAAGCTTAAGGAAAACTAAATCATATTATATATCATATATAAATATAGTGACATCTTAATGGACACCTTTGAAGGTGTTAGTATAATATTAAACAATCATCGTTTCGTGAGGCATAAATTCGCCATCCACGGAAACATTATGTTCTTTTACCATTAGATGTAGGTGTGTGTAAGTGTAGCTCGAATCCTTCTTATAACAACATCTTAGTATATTTAATATACTGGAGTTGTTACAAAAGAAATGAATAAAAGGAGTTTAAGGGGTTATAGAAACAAAATAAAACAAAAGGACTCAATTGAAGACATTACCTTAAAATTAGGTAACTCCCTTTGGTTTTAGCTCAAAGGCTTCCTTGGGAAGACTTCTGACCAATGTCATGCTTCTAAGAGTTAGAAGGGATGTGGAGAGACAAAATGGGCAGGGTTTGGCTGAGCCAAAGGCTTTGGATGTGTGGGTAAGTAGGCAGAGGTGGGAGCCTTTTATAAGAGGAGAGGAGGGTCACTCTTGGAAAGTAAAGAAATATTACTTTATTTTAAAATGCGTATCGGATTTAAAAGGTCCCACATTGATATAATTCGAGTATAAGGTGATAAGGGTTCGAAATATACCAATCCAATAGGTTTTTTACAAGTTTAGGCCTTATATTTTATATTATCATTTCATATTATTTAAATTGATAAAAAATGATGTAATCGATGCATCATCATGATGTCATAAATAATTTAATATATTTAATGTATAAATATTATAAAAAATTCTATGATATAGGAAATATTTTTATCTTTCCAATTACTATTTATAGTCAAAAATCTGACTTGTATAACCCCATGTAAAAATTGTTTTAGTAAAACAATACATGTTTGTGACATTTTTATTTTAACTTTAATTAAAAAGATATTAATGTCATTTTCCTACCAAAGTGGCTCCATGGGGTCCCCAAGTTGACCCATGGATTGTCTTGGTCGGCCATGACACATCCAATAAGGTTAGGACATGTGTAAAGTTCATTTCATATTATTAAAACATTATATTTACCTTAAACTACACTAATTACCTCTAATCGCGATTAAAAACTTAAAAGTTACTATTCACCAAAAAATTATTTTCATCCCATTGATCCACATTTTACTTCATAATGACAACCATGTATGTCGGATTTTTTAAATTCAAAACACATAAGTGGTAAAGTTTCATTTAAACGAAAAATCAGTTTTTTTAAGTACCACTTAGTGGTTTCACTATTCATCAAAAATTGATGTTTTTCAAAAAAATACCAAAACTTCACCCTAAGCTATATTTAATATTCCATATTCAAAAATGATGTCCATTTTAAAAAATTAAAAACATATAAGTTTAATTAATTAATTTAATAATTAATTAACGCTGTCAGAGCAAATAGCGTGTTTTTTTGTAAAATAGTAAGTATCAAAAGATTGGCACTAGTTTAAGTCCAATTTCAAGGTGAAATTAATTCCAAAGACCACTATTGGATTAAATGGTAAACATATATTCTAATTTAACTTTAAAACCAATTCAAAAGAAAAACTATTCATATAAATAATTTAGATTAAAAAGAGGTTTTGAATTAAAATACAACATTTTTCACTATTCATTAAAAAAGAACTTTATCGGAAAAATAACAAAAAATTACCCAAAGTAAATTTCAATGTCCCAATCATAAAGAATAAGTTTATTTCGACAAATAGAGCTTATATAATTTTAAAAAATTTGATTTTAAAAATGGTTTTCCATCAAAAGGTAGTAAAATAATATTTTAAAAATATTAGTGTATTCCATGCTTAAGATTGGATTTATTCTCATTTTAAGCCTCTAAAACACTATCTAATTTATAAAGAGACATAGATAAAATATCTATTATTCATTACTTACATGGGATGTTACATCCTTCCCCCCTTTAGAAAATTTCGTCCCCGCAATTTATTTACTTAAAGAATAAGTTGGGGTTTTTATCCCTCATAGCATTTTTAGATTCCCATGTTGCCTCTTCAATCAATTTGTTTTTCCACAAAACCGTTACCTGATGAATCACCTTATTCCGTAACACTTTCTCCTTGTGGTCTAGAATCTGAACCGGTTGTTCCTCATAAGATAGGTTCTCTTCCAGCTGAACTACCTCTGGAATCAAAACATGAGATGGATCTAGCATGTACATCCTTAAAATTGAAACATGAAAAACATCGTGCACCTGTGCTAAACTAGGAGTTAAAGCCACTCGGTAAGCAACTGATCCAACTCTCTCCAGAATTTCATATGGTCCAATAAACCTTGGACTCAGCTTTCCTTTCTTACCAAATCGCATCACACATTTCCATGGTGAGACTTTGAGAAAACATGATCACCTACCTCGAATGATAGATCCTTCCTCCTATTGTCCGCATAAATCTTTTGCCTCCTCTAAGATGTTCTCATGTGTTTCTGTATCAACTGAACTATTTCTGCCAACTCTTCCACCAATTCTAGTCCCATCAGCTTCCTTTCAATCACTTCATCCCAGAAAGCTGAAGTTCGACACCGCTTCTCATATAACGCCACAATTGGTGCCATCTGTATACTGGAATGAGAACTGTTATTATAAAAAAACTCAACTAAAGAAATATGTCGGTTCCAACTTCCCTGATAATCCATCAAACAAGAACGTTGCATATCCTTCAATGTCTGGATCGTTCGTTCTGACTACCCATCTGATTGAGGATGAAACGGTGTTCTAAAATTTAATTCAGTACCCAACGACTTCTAAAGGCCTTTCCAAAAGTCAGAAGTGAACCTGGGATCACGGTCAGATACAATGGAGAGGGGAACTCCATGTAACTTAACTATATCTTTATGATACAAATGGGAAAGTTGATCTAAGGAAAAACTATCTCGTATAGAAAGGAAATAAGCATATTTAGTCAAGCGGTCAACAATAACTCGTATTGAATTATTATCTCAGTGTTTCTTCGATAATCCCACAACAATGTCCATGGATATATTTTCCCATTTCCTCTCTGGCACTGGAAAAGACTGAAGCATCCCTTTCGGTAACATCCGCTCTGCTTTAACCTGTTGACAAATCAAACACTTCACTGTAAAATCAACAATATCCCTTTTCATTCCGTCCCACCAGTAATACTCCCGAAGATCTATATACATCTTAGTACTGCCTGGATGAACTGAAAATGGAGAACTATGAGCTTCACATAACAACTCTCTCTTCAACTAGGAGTCACGAGGCACACACAATCTCTTCCCAAATCTCAAAAAAAAATCATTAATAATGTAGAATTCAGAAAACTTACCCTTCTGAACCAGCTCTACCTTTTTCTACAACTCACTTACTTGCTTTTTTGCTTGCTTGATTCTGTCTAATAGAGAAGATTTCACTGATACCTGAAACAAAACAGAAGAAGATCCTGCACCAAAAACATCTATTCCAAATTTCATCAATTCTTTAACCAAAGGATCACGTTCCAAACGCAACATTGTTAATGACGAATTATTTTTTCAACTCAAAGCATCAACCACGTTATTTGATTTTCTCGGATGGTAATGAAATGTACAATAATAATCCTTGATTTATTCTAGCAATCTCCTCTGTCTCATATTCAGTTCTTTCTAAGTGAATATATACTTTAATCTTTTGTGATCGGTATATATTTCACACTTTACTCCATAAAAATGATGCCTCCATATTTTTAAAGGGAAAACAATAGCAGCTAATTCCAAATCACGTGTAGGGTAATTTACCTCATGAGTTTTCAACTATCGTGAATTATAAGAAATTACCTGATCATTCTGCATTAGGGCGCAACCAAGTCCATTCAATGAAGCATCACTGTAGATAACAAACACACCATTCCTGGAAGGTAGTGCCAAAACTGGAGCATTCACCAATCTTCTTTTCAATTCCCAAAAACCATCATCACATTCTTTTGTCCAGATAAACTTATCACCCTTCGGAGTTAGCTTGGTTATAGGACTAGATAACCATGAAACATTTTCCAAAAACCTTCGGTAGTAACCTGCCAAACCAAGAAAACTACGTATCTCGGTTACATTTGTGGGTCTTGTCCATTCTTCAACAACTTTTATTTCCGCAGGATCAACAATTATCCCCTATTTAGAAACAATAAGACCAAGGAAAGAAATTTGTTGCAACCAAAACTCACAATTTCTGAATTTCCCATACCTGCCAAATTAGATTTTTTTTATTAAGCCATTTTAAGGAAAATGGAAAAAACCAGAGTACACTACAGTAGCACTACGTACTGAAAGAGCTTACAAAGTGGTGAAACACAAGGCTTAAGTTACTTGACTCTGCTGCTCTAAAGAGCTCCCAGTGTAGCATACCAACCTGGGTGTCAGGATCCTCACTGATGAGCTCTTCAAAGTTGGAAATCATCCTCTCCATCGTCTGAATAAATTCCTCTGAGTTGATTTTTCCCTTATTGAACCCGCGAGCCAGAATTCTATCCTGTTTATCTAACCACACTTCTTGCTCCTCTGTGGCATCAACTTGCAGCCTTCGTGCGTAAATTCTGTTGAGCTCCTCTTCTGAAACATTAGGACGAATGGCGTGTTCAATCATATCTTCCTTGGAGTGCAGGATGAGTTTCAAGCACTCTCCATTCTCTTCTTCTTTGTCACATATAGGCTTGTTTGTTCCTTCTTTTTCCCCCTCCTGAAGGGTTGTTCTTACTTTGATCTTTCCCTTCATGGCCGACCTAGTCTCCATTGGTTTTGGAAGATGATAATAATCCTTGCGACTCTTAGTCTTTTTCCCCTGGACCACAATACATTTTCCAGAATCTCTAGCGACTTTTTTCCCCTTCTTCCGCCGAGGGCTATGAGGGCCTTTTCCTTTACATCGATCCATGCTGTCCATTGAAGGAGTACTATAACTGTCATCACCTGAAAAATCATCCTCCGGAGACAATATAGGATCCTGAACTTCAAATCCAACAAAGCGGTTCCCCAACGATAACTGCATGCCTTCGCAGAGAGGGCTCGGCTTTAAAAGTGAATGCTCCAGATCTACCTTCTTCTTCATGACCTTATCTTTCCCCCCAATCCCAACCTTCGGATGATCCCCCAGGGTGTTAGGATCTAGTGCCTTCAAGATATTGGCATTGGCCAACTTCTCCTGTTCTTTGGAAGAAGTAACAGAAGCCAAGAACGACTTCCCCGGAACCAAGGCCGATCCCATGGGTTGGTCATTTCCCCGACCCATGAATTGCAGATGATGGTTGTCACCCCGACCTCTCCCAGGAGAGCTTCCAGCCCCATGAGCCTCACTGCCTTCACCTTCCTCGGCTTGGCTAGGTAATACAGGATGAAGCCCCACATCCACAACGGACCTCTCCACACCATCGCCCCTAACACCCAGATCATGCCTCAATCTAGAAAAAACATCTGCAACCCTCGGGCCAACCTCCTTGAGTTTCCCATGTTTCCCATACAATTTCTTTTCTTATAAGGTTTGAAAAATAACCCTTAAATGTCTTTCATGCTCCTCTTTACTTTTACAAATCACCGAAATATCATCAATGAAAAGAACCAAAAACTTATCCAAGAACTCATGGAAAATTCTATTCATTATGTCCATGAATACAGCATGTGCATTAGTTAGCCCAAAAGGAATTACTACAAATTCATAATGGCCATATCTTGTACTAAACGCGGTCTTCGAAAAATCTTCTTCCTTTACCTTCAACTGATGGTACCCCGATCTCAGGTCAATATTTGAAAAATACTTAGCTCCCAGGAGCTGATCAAAAAAATCATCGATATGAGGTAAAGGATATTATTTCTTAATAGTGATATTATTCCAGTCTCTATAATTAATGAAAAGACTCATAGAACCATATTTCTTTTTAACAAATAAAACAGGAGCTCCCCATGGTGATGTTCTAGGTCGAATGAAACCGTTCTCTAATAAATCATGCAATTTCTCCTTCAACCCTAAAAGTTCAATTTGAGCAATATGATAAGTGGGTTTTGAAATTGGCTTAGCATCAGGAACTAAGTCTACAGTAAACTCAACATCCCATTCTGGTATTATTCCTGGAAACTTATCAGGAAAAACATCAGGATACTCATTTACCACTGGCACATCATTAATCTGAATAGTTCCTTTGTTTTCAACAATATGTGCAAGGTAACATTTATTTCCATATTTTACAAGTTTCTCGGCCTCTTGATATGTTATCAACCGTAAGGGTTCATTACTGTACACAAACAAAAAGTCATTCTAAAAAGAAACTTCTTTAGCTCTACAGTAAATCTTAGCATGGTAAATAGAGAGCCAATCCATACCTAGGATAACATCAAAATCTACTAGAGGTAAAATAATAAGGTTCTATAGTAGGTTCTTACAAGAGATAAGGATAGGAAGATTCTTTTAAATTATTTTTGCCTCAATATTTTCCCAAGCTGTTTTTACCAAAAGTTTAGGAGTCATTTCTTGATATGGTATTCCCATTTTACTAGAAAAGTTTTTAGAGATGAAAGATGTGTAGACCCCGAATCAAACAACACACTGGCATAATCTGAAAAAACAAACAATGTACCTGTTTCAACTTTATTTGATGGCCCAACATCTGCTGAAGTAGTTGAAAAGTATTTCACCACCCATTTCTGCTTGTAGTCTAACTGCTTTCCATCACTCAATCTCTTTATCGAACACTTGTCTGCATAGTGACCCTTCTCATTGCACTTAAAACATTTCACTAACTGTAAATCTAATTTGGACTTACCGTCACCTTGATCTTTTTTAATGCAATCACGAGCCTTATGTCCTATCATACCACATTGGTAGCACTTTCCAGAATTCAGAAGACATTCCCCAGCTTGCCTTTTACCACATTTATCACAAAATGGAAAGAATTTTTCTTACTGTCAGACCTTTTTGAAGAATTCTATCCTTTCTCCTGCCACCTTGGTCTCTTCTTCTGCTGGTTGTTATAGAACACTTGATCATCGGAAAACTCCATTTCTACCTTCTCAGCACATCGAACAAGCTTTTCATAACTTTTAAAATCACGAGAAGCTAAATCCCTTCGATATTTTGTATTTAATATTGAGTAAAAACGATTGATTATACTATCAAGGTCTCGGATAAAATTTGGAGCATACCTTGACAATTGAGTGATCCTTTCTTCATAGGCAGCCACTGAGTCTTCCTCTTACCTCAATTCCTGGAATTGGTTTTCCATCCTAAGTTGAACAGCCTTAGGAAAATACTTCTCAAGAAACATACCTTTGAATTCATCCTAGTTGAGAGCATCAATCTCATAAGCATCCCTGATATTTTTAACCATCGACCACCACTGATCTTCTTCACCCTCGAAATGGTAAATAGCAAGACTAACCTTTTGATTGTCTGAACACCTCATGACATCAAAAATATTTTCTAGTGCTTTAATCCACCATTCATCTAGCACAGGGTCAGATGATCATATAAATGATGGGGGATGTTGCCTCATGAAATGTTCCACCAATGACATGTTCCTCTGTGGTTGATTTGGCTGATCTCATGCATGTATACCACCACTATTTATCACTTGAGTCAACTGTGCCATTACTGCAACAAACTGTTCAATTCCAATTCCGACCATCTCAGGATTCTGATTTGGAAGGTTATTTCATTCTGAATGCCTTCCTAGCACTGCTTCCCTGTTTCCTCTTTGGAAAACCATTCTGAACAAACATGTCTTAGATGAAGCAACATTGTAATCTTCAAAGGCTTTATCATTTCAATTTTACCATAAAATAATATTTTTGTATAATCATTTTATAAAATTCTAACTCCTAAATTTATCTAAACCGACCTCTGATACCAACTATAATACCCTAGCCTTAAACCTTACTTAATATTGAGTTATTAGAAGATTAAACATTGAGAATCTTTTTAGGTTTAGAGTTTAGAAGAATTAGATCATAAAAAATGCATTTCATTCCACATTTAAACAAAGTGGTTACATAAAAGATAGTATTCATTTTTCCCATCAACGGAAATATATTTGAAATAAAACATGGATTCTTTCTTGACACTTCCATGACACTATCATCATATCATATACCATTCCTTTGACCTGTTAAAAACATTTCAAAATCTTAGGATGAGCATAAAAAGCTTAGTATGGGTTACAAAAATATTGAAAGGAAACATGAGTTCATATATACATAAGAATGAAATCACACTTTACCCATAAAACATAAGCACTTTAACATACCCCATCAAATCATGAATAAATCAAAGAAATCAGAAGACATAATGGTAACTTGAGGCATTCATAACATTCTTACGTAGGGAGTAACCCTCTTGGTTACGTTTGGAATACACATCATAGTATATTCCCTAAATCTCTTCGGAGAAACATTAACGTTTCACTCCTTCGCGTTACCCAATGAATTGGAGATCTATATCGGGCTCACCCGTACATAGTTTATCACGGAACCACCCATCTTCATAATAATTCCCAAGAACCACAACATAATTGTATCACATAAAACATGTATAAAGGAAACATAACATTTCCACCTTTCAATCACAAGATATCAATACAACACATTGATATAATAACATTATGAAAACCATTTTCAATACCAAAATAAACGAAAACTAAAACATGGTATTTATTATTCTTTTAAAAAGAAGGAATGGCTTTTAGAGGAAGCCGAAACTCAAATAATGGTCACGGTGGCGGAGAAGTCATTGTCGACGCATACATACGAAAAAAACATTCCTTTTTGTCATTTAGTAAACGATTCGTATAAAAAAAGATTCCTTTTGAATAATCGTAAAAGTCAAATGGGTTTATACACCATATAAAATAAGGTTGTGTATAAAACAAAATATGCCTCAATTAAAGGAGATTGAGATGATGTCTAATACCTCGGGTCCGACATGACTCGATCGTTCTTTAACCTCCTGAATAATAAACATGAGTTAATTTCTACTTTCTTGAGAACCTTTTTCAAGTTCATTATTCCTTTTATATATCTTATTAGAATTTCATGAACACTACGCAATTATTTAAGTTAATAACGGTCGTTTTAACTATCATTGGTAAATGAGTAAAAAATAGACTCTTTATAATTACAAGTTGTTCATGTGGTAAAATATCCATTATATCCAGAATTGTATTCATGATGTAGATATCATATATATCATATATATCCTGTATATTCATGAATTTATAATATTACATCACATTTAGAGGTATGTAATGAAATTCACCATTCATGGAGACAGTAAGTCGTACGTACGCATTAACGCTACTTTCATGTCTATTTCGTATTTTATGGAATGGAATCATAATTATATAATGGTAAATTATAATTCCAGTATAATATCATATATTATATCATTAATTACATCCTTTATACATCTCACATATGGCATTAACGAATCAAATCACTTTGAGGGGGCGGTAGTCCGCACTTCCTAAAATGAAGATATCGCGTATACCCATAATGGAAGCCATAAAGGTATGCCATAAATGAAAAATACAGAAGCTTAAGGAAAACATAAAAATATTATATATCATATATAAATATAGTGACATCTTAATGTCCACCATTGAAGGTGTTAGAATAATATTGAACAATCATCGTTTCGGGAGGCAGAAATTCACCATCCACGGAAACAGTATGTTCTTTAACCATTAGATGTAGGTGTGTGTAAGTGTAGCTAAAATCCTTCTTATAACAACATCCTAGTATAATTTAGAGACTGGATTTGTTACAAAATAAATGAATAAAAGAAGTTTAAGACGTTGGAGAAGCAAAATAAAACAAAAGGACTCATGTGAAGACATTACCTTAAAATCAGGTAACTGATTTTGGTTTGAGCTCAAAGGCTTCCTTGGGAAGACTTATATCCAAAGTGAGGCTTCTATGAATTATAGAGGGATGTGTAGAGATAAAATGGGTAGGGTTTGGCCGAAAAAAAGGCTTTGGATGTGTGGGTAAGGAGATAGAGGTGGGAGCCTTTTATAAGAGGAGAGGAGGGTCACTCTTGGAAAGTAAAGAAATGATACTTTATATTAAAATGAGTTTTGGATTTAAAAGGTCCCACATTGATATAATTCGAGTATAAGGTGATAAGGGTTCTAAATATACCCATCCAATAGGTTTTTTTACAAGTTTAGTTCTTAGATTTTACATTATCTTTTCATTTTATTTAAATCGTTAAAAAATGAGGTAATCGATGCATCATCATGATAACATAAATAATTTAATTTATTTAATGTCTAAAAATTATAAAAAAATACTATGATGTAGGAAATATTTTTATCATTCCAATGATTATTTATAGTCAAAACTCTGACTTGTATAACCCCATGTAATTTTTTTTAGTAAAATAATACATGTTTGTGACATTTTTATTTTAACATTAAATAAAAAGATATTAATGTCATTTTCCTACCAAAGTGGCTCCATGGGGTCCCCAAGTTGACCCATGGATTTTATTGGTCGTCCATGACACATCAAATAAGGGTAGAACATGTGTAAAGTTCATTTCATATTATTAAAACATTTTTTTACCCTAAACTACACTAATTACCTCTAATCGCGATTAAAAACATAAAAGTTACTATTCACCTAAAATTATTTTAATCCCATTGAACCACATTTTACTTCTTAATGAAAACCATTTTTGTTGGATTTTTGAAATTCAAAACACAGTAGTGGTAATGTTTCATTTAAACGCAAAATCAGTTTTTTTAAGTACCACTTAGTGGTTTAACTATTCATCAAAAATTGAAGTTTTCCAGAAAAATACCAAAACATCACCCTAAGCTATATTTAATATTCCGAATTCAAAAATGATGTCTATTTTAAAAAATTAAAAATATATAAGTTGAATTAATTAATTTAATAATTAATTCCTGTTGTCAGACAAAATAGCGTGTTTTTTTATGAAATAATAAGTATCAAAATATTGACACTAGTTTAAGTCCAATTTCCAAGTGAAATTAATTCCAATGACCACTATTAGATTAAATGGTAAAAATATATTCTAATTTAACTTTAATACCAATTAAAATGATAAAATGATCATATAAATAAATTATATTAAAAAGTGGTTTGGAATTAAAATATAACATTTTTCACTATTCATTAAAAAAACGAACTTTATCCGAAAAAGAATAATAAATTACCCAAAGTAAATTTCAATGTCCCAATCATAAAGAATATGTTTATTTAAACAAATAGGGTGTATTAATGTTTCGAAAGTTTTATTTAAAAATGGTTTTCCATCAAATGGAAGTAAAACAGTCTTTTAAAAATATTAGTGAATTCCATGCTTAAGATTGGATTTGTTCTCATTTTAAGCCTCTAAAACACTATAGAATTCATAAATAGACATAGATAAAAATATATATTATTCATTACTTACTTGGGATGTTACATGGACAATTGGGAAACCTATTATCATATTTGAATTCACATGAGTTGACCATCATTTTATATTATATATTAAATCATTATATTTCATTAAAAATACAAAAAATATAAAACTGTATTATTACTATTCACAAAAAAACAAAATATTTTATAAAAATATCATAAATTATTTGTAACCTAATATCGACCTTCGGAATTCGTAACTAATATTTATTTTATAATAATTATCTAAATATGATAAATTTACCTTGTAACTCTAAAAATAACAAATTATTAAAAATAACAGCGGATAAAAAATGCATAGTAAACTACATAGAAAAATTTTCAATGCTTAGAAAAATAAAATTACTTCATCATTTCTAATTGAAAATTAGTATTTTTATAACACTATTTATTATATTAACTATATTAAAAAATCCTTATTTTAATATAATAATATTTATCTCTCTTAAAATATAATTTTTACCCAAAAAATCAATTTATCATATTCTATCTCAATTTTTTAAAAAGACTATTCTTAAACTGGAAATGATGAAATTAAAATTTTATTTAAAAATTGAGATTAAATTTTATGTAACTAGGGCCTAGACACCTAAACCCTTAAAACACCCACATAAAACCTAAGGGTAAGGTGTGGGATGGTTATGGACTCTTGGGGTGGCTCAGATAACAACACCCGAGTTGTAATCTCCACTATCATGAACTTCTCCCACAGACGATTTCATTCAAGATTAAAATTTTGAAGCTCAGATTGGGATTGATCCAGAGAAAAGCCTAGTAACTCTACCTCCTTCCCAGTCTCCAACAAATGGGCTTCGTACAAACAGATTCTACTGGATGAGGCCATCAAATCATCTTTCTTTATTAATTAATAATTATCTTTTCTATTTATAACCAATAATCATAATGTTAAGAGTATAGTTTCCAATGGTAATATTTACCAAAGGTTATAATAGAACAACAATAATATAACTATCAAAACTCAATGATCAAATTAAAATATACTTAATTCATTATTAATGAGATATAGTTTTGTGGTGTACTATTACACACATTTTTAGGTAAAAAATATTATTAAAAAGTTCGGTTCATTAAATTCTATCCCAGTTAAGAAATTTTGTCCCCAAAATTTCTACTTGATCTCTCAATTGAGAAGATATTTGGGTACTTATACCTCATTGTTTCCTCTAGTTCCCACGCCAATTCATCTTATTTTTGGATCACTTGTAACAATTTAATGGGGCATATAGTCTTATTTCCTAGAACCTTGTCTCTATGATCCAAGATCTCCAACGACTGCTCCTCATAGGAGAGGTCATTTTCCAATTATACCACCTCAGGATTCGGTACATGTGAAGGGTTAGGTGTGTACTTCCTCAAGACAGATATGTGGAAAACATCATAAACTAGAGCATGATTTATAGTAAGTTCCAGCCAATAGGACACTGATCCTATGAGATCAATGATTTCATAAGTGCCAGTGTACTAAAGGAAGAGATTACCTTTATTCCCAAACCTCATGACTCGATTATTAGGTGAAATTATAAGGAATTCTTTTTCAGCAACATTGAACTCCAAGTCCCTTCGACGGTTGTTAGCATGACTCTTCTTCCAGCTTTTAGAATTATTTATGTGTTTTAGGATATAAAAGAACGTTTTTGTCATCTCTTGCATAAGATCGGGTCCAAGATTCTTTCTATCACCAAATTCATCCCAACGAGTAGGAGTTCTACATCACTTCTGATATAGATATTCATAGGGATCCATTCAAATACTCGAATGGAAGATTTTGTGGATTAAGAGCTGAACTAATGAAAGATGTTAATCATATCCACCTATAAATTCCCTTGAACATGTTCTCAATATATACTAGAGTGTTTGAATAGTCCTTTTGGGTTTTACATTAGTTTGAGGGTGATAGGCCATACTGAAATTCAATTCAATACCCAGAGAATATTTAATAATTCTTGATAATTTTGATAAGAAACATGGATCATGATCAAATATAATAGAAAGTGGAACTCCATTCATCCTTACCACTTCATTCACGTATATCTTGGAAATTTGGTCAAGAGAAAAATCTTCCGGAATAGATATAAAGTGGACATGCATGGTGATACGGTCCACTATAACCCATATCGCATTATTTCTCTTAGATGATCTCGGGAGACAAGTTAAAAAGTCCATAATGATATTTTCCCACTTCTATTTTGGTATGGGTAGTGGTTTTAATACCCCCTTAGAAATTTTTCACTCTGCCTACACTTGTTGACACACCAGACCGCTTTCAGTGTAGTCGGTTATCTCCCTTTTCATGTTATCCTACCAATAATGATCATGAATGTCCAAATACATTTAATTACTTCCTGGACTAATATATAATGTTGAGCTATGAGCTTCATCCATCAGATCCTTATTTATTTCTGGAATATATAGAACACACAACATTGTATGAAATTTTTGTACACCTTCCTGGTCAATATTGAACTCAGGAAACATTCCATCCAACACAGCCTCAGACATATTCTACAGCAAAGGATTATCCTTTATAGATTTCTGTATATTATATGGTAATGATAGATGATAAATAATTTGGGATAGTTTTGATGATGTCCCTTCCCTTACAATTTCCATGTCTTGTTTTACTAGGTATTTGACCAAAGGATCTCCTCGAATCCTCTTCATTGCCGTCACAACATGATCTTTCATACTTAACGCATTGTGGATTTTGTTTTCTCTTATTGGGTGATAATGAATTGAAAAATAATAGTCTTTTAGAATTTACAACCATCTCCTCTCTCTCATGTTCAGTTATTCTTGTGGTAAAATATACTTCAAACGTTGGTGGTCTGTGTATATATCAAATTTCTCCCCATGAAGATAGTTCCCCTATATCATCAAAGAAAAAAGAACCACAACTAGATCTAGATCATGGCTCACGAGCCTTTAAAATTCATGATGCATAAGCAATCACCATGTCATATTGCATGAGGACTCACCCAATCCATTTCAAAGATGAATCACTAAAAAAATGAATTCTTCTCCGATAAAAGGTATAGTTAATGGGGGTACAATAACCAATATATTCTTTATATCTTGGAAACATTCCGCACACTCCTTTTTCTATATGAACCTAACCCCTTTTCGAGTTAACATGGTTAGTGGATTAGAATGTCGTGAAGTGTTTTTTCAAAAACCTTTTATAATATCCTGCTAAACCAACGAAACTACAAATCTCATTTACTGTTGTAGGATGAGGCCACTCCTCCCCACCCTTTTTCATTTCCAGGTTAAATTATTTTCCTTCATTGGTTACAATGTTCCCTATGAAAGAAACTTGTTGTAACCAAAACTCACACTATATGAACTTTCCAAATACCCTCTACTTATTTATATTTTTAGTATCACCCTTATATGATCCTCATTCTCCTCTTTAATTTTGGAATAAATCAAAATATTATCAATAAAAACAACCACAATGTTATCAAGGTAGTCTTTAAAGACTCTATTAATCAAATCTATAAAAATAGCAGTGCATTAGTCAATCCAAATGGCATAAAAACACACTCATAATGACCACATCTTGATTAGAAGACATCCTTTGAAATATCTTATTTCTTCAACATCAATTTATGATAACTAGATTAGAGATCAATCTTAGATAAGAATTGAGACCCACAATGCTAGTCAAATAAATCATCAATTCTTGGAAGAGGGTACTTGTTCTCCACTGTGATCCAGTTGTGTTCTTTGTAATCAATGCATAGCTGCATTTGACCTTCCTTTTTCTTCACAAAGAGAATAGGTGATCCCTAAAGAGACACACTTGGTCAGATAAATCCCTTCTCCAAAAGATATTGGAGTTTTTTCTTTAATTACTCCTGATACAAATTTTCCATTCTATATGGGGTCTTTGAATTCGGCTTGGATCCAGGAATAAGTTAAATAGATAAATCTATCTATCTTTGTTTGGGAGGCCCAGGTAACTAATTTAGAAATACATCAAGGTATTCCTAAATGATGGGAGCATTTTCTATTCTTATAATTTCATACACTTCTTCATCTTCACCAATAAAATCCTTAAATAAGGATACATGTGATGATTTTAAACAAATAATAGGTTGATATATCTCTCATGTGAAGATAATTATAGGTTTTACAATCAATACTAATGATGTTTCCTTACATATGCATTTGATCATAGTGTTATACGTTTAGAGTCAGTCCATCCCTAGTATAGTTTCAAACTCAAGCTTGGTAATGACTAATAGATTTGTGATATGATTGTGCTCACAAAATTAAATAATATTGTTTCTATACAATGATGATGCTTGAATAATACCACTATGAGACTTGACTGATCAATCTACTTATAAAAGTTCATAAATTGATTCTATATTCTTTTCTAATTTGGAGGACTAAAAGGAATGCATTGAAAAATAATTAAACAATGTAATTACAATATTTGAGAGAATAAAGAGAGTACCTTCCACCACATCATTTTGCTATTCAACTTTAGTTGTCATAATAGAAAAATCATGACCTTGCACCCTTGACCTATGATGAGGTTGATAGTGATTTCCATCCACTAACCACAGATTTGGACTGTGATTGGAAATTTTCCCAAACAATCCACATTTAAAGAATTAGACTTTAGGAAGGGCCTAAACCATCTTAACTTTTTCATTTGTGTTGATAAGTTAAGGCTTCAACTCACTATGATAATTTAGACAGATATGTCCATCTCTTCTACACTTATAACATTTCCCATTCACAGGAATGAAATTCCAAGAATGCTTCTTCCCACACTTTTTACACATGGAAATTTTCACTTTCTTTCCACTTATTCATTGATCAAAGTTCTTCCCCAGGTATGTATCTAGAGATCTCTTATTCTCATTCAATTTGTGAGACCACTACATCTCACCAAACTCTAGTTTGACCTTCATAAAACTCCATATGAATTCCTCATTACTGTCATATTCTATATTTTATTAATTATTTTATAGATATGTTCTTAGTATACCAAAGAATCTATCAACATTTTCATTAAGATCTATGACAAAGCTAGTGGTATAACACTAAAGCCTTGTGAAATTTATCTCATAGCTTCTAATAGATTACTTCTTCTTATGCTTTAATTCAATGAATTCATTCTCTATTTTAATTCTCATAAAATGAGGGATATACTTATTAAATATGATTCCCATAAACTCTTACCACTCCATAGATTCAATCTCCCTTATTGTCCTCATGTTTTTAATCAGTTCCCACAACTGATTAGCTTCTACCTAAAAATATTACACAACAACAGTGAATTTCTCTTGTTCTGAACAATGATGTATAGAATAGATGTTTTCTATTGATATTATCTACTATTCATAAATTAATGGGTCGATAAATCCAATAAAATAAGGTGTTTTTTGATACATAAATAAATAAATAAAAAGATTTTCCTTTCACGGGGAAACCATTCTCTCAACTTTATTTAAGTTATTTCACATAACTTGAGTTAGTTGATTAATCATTCTCAAAATTTGTTTCATTCCAGCTTCTATTAGAGGGTCATCATCACATGGTAAATTATGCTCACAATTTACATAATTTTCCTCCTATTTCCCGCTATTTTCTAAAATAAGAGATACTTAGTGAGATTTTTTTTCTTTTAATAATCTATTAACACTAATATAATTTTATTTCAAAAAACATCATTCTTAAAATTTTATTTATTAACTTCAATTACATTTTCTATATATCATTAATAACAATTCATAAAAAGATTGTGAATAAACAAACATATCCACCAAGAGTATCAAACCAGGAGTGTAGTAAGGCCTATTTTCATGAAGTAGTTACCATTTGAGTCTAACTCAAAGGGGTGATTTTGGTTTTTACCCCAAGATACACCTATTCCAGAGCCACTTCCACTTGTTCATATTGAGACATGGGTTTATTTGTTCGAAAACCAGTTACTTAATATTTCACTAAAACACTAGGTTATGTTCCTATATTTAAACCTATATATAAAGTTCTTCTTAATGTTTTCCAATAAAAATTTCTATAAATAAATAAACCATCCTTTGATAACAACTAGGTAATCCCACATTTTTATTACATTACTTTACATAGAATTTTACCAATAGAATATCTTTTAAAGCATAATGTCTTGGAAAAAAGGTACATAATACATGAAAACATAAAAAATTATTTTATTACACATGAATGTATTCTTCGAGGTTCATCCTAAGTATATTTATTGCATCTCATAACCCAAGGACATACATTAAAGGCAAGGGTGATCTCAAGGCCCAGTAATGGATAATAAGAGAACCAATTTACTTGTGATCTTAAGGAATATCAATAAGAACCTGAGGAATATCATAAGGAAATAATAAAGTGACATATCCTAAATATAAGAACATGAATCATAACATGTAAATTTGGAAACAAAAATTAATTTATAAATTCATAATCATATCAGCAAGGTCCACCCCCAAGGATTCCTCAAAACTTACTAAGGTTATTCACCACGATATAATAAAACTTTTCATCTATAGAGATTAAATTACATAACCAATTAAATAGAGAAATATCAGGGTGCACCCTTAATATATATTTATTTTCATGTGATCCACAAATATAATCATAAATCATTTCATAAATAACCCTTGTAGAATAAAATAAATGGGTTTCAAATCCAAATCATGGTGTTTTAAAAAAATCAATTTATGTCATTTTAAACCTGTATAAAAGAAATGTGGGTTTCATGTATGTTAATACAAGAATAAAACAGATCATTTTTAAATATATGTGAATCCCCCTATAGAATAATGTTTATGGAGTATTTAAAAAATAAAAAAATATATATTTTCATGAGAAAAAGAGAGAAATTTTGAGAAGAAAATTATGCAACATAACGGGTATGAAACATGGTTTTAGAAAACATTAAATATACAGGGAAAAAGGGTAAACCATTCATAAGAGACTAATAGTATATTATAAGGACATAATAAAATGTACAGAATAACATATTATGTAAATTTAAAACACATAATGCATAAAATAAAATTTGAAAGGAAAAGAGAAGATGAGATTTTCCTTATGAAATTTCGGCAGCCTAACGACTTCATATGAAAAGCCATAAAAAGTTTTTATGAGAGAAAAATGCATCTCTAATAATTTTTACATAATATTTAAATTAATTGGTATATGTAATGACATATCCCAAAATAATAAAATATAAATAAAAAAGGCATAACATAAATGGAGAGCTTGAAAAAGGGAAGGGGAGTAGATTCCCATACCTTCAAGAGTGACTTCTAAAACTCAATGATCGGGCATTTAGGGATTGGAGAAACCATGTAGGAACTATTGGGAGGTAATAATATTCAACCTTATAGTATATTTAATAGGGAATGAAATATAATATAGGAATGTGTGTGTATTTATAGAAAAAGATAGGGAGTTTTTTTTATTTCTGAGGACACCTATGAAGTGGTATTTGAAAAACTATGGGATTTCACATGGTATTTTCCCATATTAATGGCCACTTTTCACACCTATTATCATAATTTAATGCACATTATTCATCCATAATTTCTTATGACATATTACATCATTATGATGTAATTAAATATACCGATAACATAAAACAATATTTTTATTATTCAATGAAAAAAATGTATTATAAATTTTTCATAAATTAAACATAACCTAATATCGACCTTATGAATAAAAAAATGAAATATATTTTATAATAATTCTCTAAATATGATAAATTTAACTTTTAACTCTAAAAAACATAATTATTAAAAATAATAGTTGATAGAAAATGCAGAGTAAAATGCATAGTAAATTTTTCAACACTTAAATAAAATATTCTCTCATTTGTAATTAAAATAGAGTGTTTTCATATCAATAGTTAATTATATAAATTTTTTTAATAAAACTTTTGATTAATATAATAATTTATCTCTCTCTGAAAAGTACTATTTTTCCTAAAAAACAATTTATCAAATTCAATCTCAATTTTTAAGCAAAACTATTCCTAAAACAAAATTGTTTTATTTAAATACTAGGATTAAATTTTAAGTAACTAGTTACTTGACACATAACCACTTAAAACACCCACATACGACTTAAAGGTATTGTGTGTGATGGTGATGGACTCTCGGGGTAGATCAGATAACATCACTGGAGTGGTAGTCTATACTATCATGAACTTCTCTAGTATGTGATTTCAATAAATCATGACATATTAAATCTCAGTTTGGGATTGGTTTAAAGTGATGTCTAGTAATTCTCACTCTTTCCCAAGATAAAAAAATGGGCTTTGTCCAACCTGATTCTACTAGATGAGGCCATCAACTCGATTTTCTGCATTAATTAACCATTGAATTTTTTATTTATAACCAATAATAATAATGTTACGACTATAGTTTACAATGATCATATTTACCAATGGTTATAATAGAACAACAACCATATAACGGTTGAAACCCGATGATCACATTAAAATATACATACTTAATTATTTATGAGATATAGTTTTGTTATGTAATCTTACACACATATTTATGAAACAATTATCATTAAAAAGTTTTTGTTGTGACCTTGTAGATTCAATTTAGATAATGTATATATGGAAATGGGTCAAGAACGTATACATACATCATGAAAAGGTGAATTCCAACTACTTATTTAGTTATTTTTTCTTCATTTATTATATTTTTTATGTAAATATTTGTATCACTTTTATCTAATAATTATTTAATTTTTCACATATATTTTGGGAAGTCATAAATTGATTTAAACCATTTAGAATAATCCATATAATATAGAACTTGTTCCTTTTAGATGGAATAAAAAACAACATGCTTCTTAAAATGTTATGTGAATCGTAAGGATGAATCTATAAAGGGATTTACAAATAGTTTAATGAAAAATAATGAATTATCCAAAGATTTATTGAATACATTTTCTTAAATGGTGTAGGAATCAAATGATCCTTTATCATCCACACCTCAATCTAATACACAGTGTACTTGTCATGACTTAATGTGAATGATTTTAATTTATAATTTACATTTTAGTTCAAAACATACATCACATACTTTAAATTGAGTAAAATCCATATTTTTTTGATACTTTATAAAAATTATCCATACATTATTTGTGACATGTAGGAATTGACCACACCTTAATCTAATACAATGTGTATCCAATAAGACTGAAAGTTTTTGTTTTCATTTTGAAATTGGAATCATTGTTCAAAACACATGTCACATACTCATAACCAATAAAAAACATTTTTAATATGTTGATTCTTTAGGAAAATGATATATAGGACATTTTTGATGTGTAGGAATCAATGACACCTCAATATGATACACGACGTGACTGTTTTGACTCTAGGTATCCATTATCAGTTTAAAATTGACAATTTAGTTCAAAACATGTTTTAATTACTAATAATTGGGAAAACACACTCAAATTGTCATAATACTCAATGAAAATGATTCATAATTCATTTTTGACATGTATGAAATGATGTCATGTCAAAATAATACATGATGTGTCCGATATGACTCAAAGTACATTTTTTTAGAAAAACTTAATTTTTTTATAAAAACATACATATGACATACTCAAAATTTAACAAACACATTCATATTGTTGTGATAATTTATTAAAATAATCCATATTTCATTTGTAACATATAGGAATTAGCCACACCTCAATCTGATTCATACTGGGACCGGTGTAACTCTATTTGTGTCTTTCTATTTAAATAATCTTGTTAGTTAGAAACACATATAACATACTCAAAACCAATAAAAACCATTTTTATTGTTTTTATACTTTGAAAATATGCTTCATATGTCATTTTTGACATATAGGAATCAGCCACACCTCAATCTGAAGCATAGTTTGACTTGTATGACTCTAAGTGTGTATTTTTTTTTTAAATTTCCATTTTAGTTCAAAAAACATGTCACATACTCAAAAACAATAAAATATATTAGGATTTCTTTGATACTTTTGAATAATTATTCATAAGTCATTTTTGACATGTAGCAATTAGTATCATATCAAACTGACACATGATGTGACTAATATGAATCAAAGTTCATGTTTTCATTTCAAATAGACAATATAGAAAAAAGACATGTGACATATTCAAATCCAATAAAATACATTCATATTGTCTTTATAAATTATGAAAACGATACTTATACATTTTTAACATGTATAAATCATTTGAACAAAAATCTTACGCACATTGTGATCGATATGACTCCATGTGTGTATTTTTATTTTAAATTGATATTTTAGTTCAAAAAACACATCACGTACGCAAAACCATGTAAACACTTTTTAAATTTTTTGATACAAAATAAAAAACAATCCATAGGTCATTTTCAATATGTATGAATCATCCAAATCTCAATCTGATACTCACTGTGGCCGGTATGACTCAAACTGTTCATTATCAGTTTAGAATTGGTAATTTAGTTAAAAATTTAAGTCACCCACTAAAAACCAAAAAAAAACATGATTGGATTTTCTTGATGCTTTAAGAAAATGATATATAAGTCATTTTTTACATGTAGTAATTTTTCTCACATCAAACAAACACATGATGTGACCAATATGAATCAATGTGCATGTTTTCAATTTTAATTGATATTTTAGTAAAAAAGTCACGTGACATACTCAAAACCAAGAAAAATGATTTTGATTGTCTTGATAGTTTAGGAAAATCATCCTTAAGTCATTTTTTATGTGTATAAATCAACCTCAATTTAATTTGATGAATTGTGTGACATGTATCACTCCAATTGTGTATTTTTATTTAAAATTTACATTTTAGGTCAAAACATAACTCACATACTAAAAAAAAGAAAACACAAAATGATTTTTTTGATACTTTAGGAAAATGATCTATAAGTCATTTTTGATATATAGGAATAAACTACACCTCTATTGGATACACAGTGTTACCGGTATGTCTCAATGTCTCCATTATTAATTTAAAATTTATATTTGAGTTGAAAACATGTGTCAGTCAATAATAATAGAAATAAATTCTTGGATTGTGTAAATACTTTAGGAAAATTATTCATAAGTAATATTTTATATGTTGGAATAAGTCTATTATCAATCCTCCAGATGATGTGATCAGTATGACTCAAAGTAAATGTTTTCAATTTAAATATACATTTTATTTAAAAATACATGTGTCAAAAAAACACATTTGGATTTTATTTATACATTCAAAAAAAGTTCTTTAATTCATTTTTGATGTGTTGTAATCATATGAATGTCAATTAGATTCACGGTGTAACCGATATTACTCTAAGTGTGAATTTTTATTTGAAATTGATATTTTAGTTCAAAATACACGTCACCAACTAAAAATTGAGGAAAAAAGTACGATTGTTTTTACACATCAGGAAGAGAATCCATATGTCATTTTTGATTTGTTGGAGTCAGCCATACCTCAATCCAATACACAGTTCGCCTAGTATGAATCAATGTTTCTATTATCAGTTTAAAATTGACAAATTAGTTCAAAACAAGTGTCACTCACTAGAAAAAAAGAAAACATGCTTTAATTATGTTGATATGTTCTGATAATGATTCATAAGTCATTTCTGATGTGTAGGAGTTAGTATCATATTAAACTGACAGATGATGTGACTGGTATGATTCAAAGTGCGTGTTTTCATTTTAAATTGATATTTTAAAAAAAAATGGAATGTGAATTACTAAAAACATATAAAACACATTCCAATAATCTTTATACAATATGGAAATTATCCTTAAGTCATATGTGAATTTCAAAAATCATCTCATCCTCAATTTGACTTACGCTGTGACTAGTATGATTCCAAGTGTGTGCACTAATTTATAATTGACAGGTTATTGATGTATTGTTTCATATTTATGTTTAATTTATTGTTTATACTATTACTAACATAAGAATTATTTTCTTATAAAGGTAGATTATTTCGGTGAAGTTTCGGTGGTTTTTTCGTAAAATGATACCATAATCATCTTTTTTGAGAGGTGGGCGGGTGCCAAAGACAATGAAACCATTGATGTTTTTGAATGTTTATGATAATACTTGCTAATGTAATTTGTAAAAAATAATTTTTAAAATGTCCATAATATAGTGTTCCTTTCTTGTATTTGTGATTCAAATTTTATTTCAATTAGATTATCAATTTTCCATATACAGGTGTATTCGATGTTGCAGTGTGCTGTAATTGTAGTATCACATTTCAATATTGTAACCTTTATCATCACTTCATTTAGTGATGATAAAGGGCCCTACTTATTAGTTCATTTATAACACTGATAATAGAGGCTCACATTAAACGGTGTTTAGAATAATAGATATTTTTTATCACTATTAAAGGTTTTATCTAACATGCTTAAAATCCTTTTTTATAGTTGTAAAAAGATAGGTCAATAATAACCAGTTAAAAAAATTGTCTACTTTGATTTGTAATGACATAAAAAGTGATGTGTATACATGGTAATGTTCAAAAAAACTAGGGAGCCACTATCATTAAAAAATATAAAGATATCATTATACTATTCCCAATCATAGTCATCAACACCCCTTTTTTATTAGTTATATGCTAATTTCATATAGAATATTTTTTTAACGGTTTTTGATATTTGTATATCTAAAGAGGTGACTAAATTTCAATGTATTATATATTGATTCCATCATTTTCAATCATGTTCTAGGTAGGTACATTCCATTATTACTTCTCTCAGAAGAACAATTTTTTATGTGTCAGGTTGTTTTTAGTTATGACTTCCCATGTTACTTTTTACATCAAGCCTTAGATCTTTACACATTGATAATTGTTAAATGTGACTCCTCCTTATTGTCCAATTAGAATTTTTATTCGTTATACAAACATTGATATGAGAAAACATACGGTTATAAAAAATAATTCATGCTCTCATGATTTCCATAGGATATTGGTTGATTTGATCAGGCCAAACATTTATTTGTGAGTTTTTTAAGAAATTTTTGAAAAAAATTTGTGAATAATATTAGGTTAATTTTTTTGAAATAGAATTTGTAAATGTGACATCGCAGATGTTGGATTACATTTTATAAATATACATGTTTATATATTAGAATTTCTATTTTTATTATTTTAGTTTTGTTTATATATATATAAGAAAAATTTTCAGTAGAATTTATCTTCTATATAATTTCCAGAAATACTATCATTAAATAAATTTGGAATTCTTATAGGAAACCTCACCAGGATTCCTTTTTATAAGATGGTTTGCGTTAGAAATAATTTTGGATTTCTAATTTGAGATTCAAGTTATCCCTTTCTTGTACATAGTTATTAATATATTATTATTAATCATTTTTTATCAATTAATAGTAATTATTAATTACTAATAAATAATAATTAACTATTAATGTTTACATATAAATATTAATAATTAAATGATTTATATTAATAATTTTTTAAACAACATTAATTAATCGTAATAATTAATATTTAATAATAATATTATACAACTAATTAATTTATAAATAGTTAATAGAAAATAATATAACATCCCGCCCCAAATCGTTCGCTTGAGAGGGCAGTGGAATGCTACTAGGCCTTAAGCGACATTTCCAAGGTGCCAAAGGCAGGTAATAAATGTTGAGGGATTCAAGAATAAGTTGGGGAACAATTTTCCCTTAAAAGAACCCACCAAACAAACAATCCAAAAAAAAACATGATACATGTCTACCAAATAACCAAACTCATACATTACCAAAAGATTTCCAACTAATCCATAATATTCCCATTTTCAAAATTCAACCAAGTCAACCAGTGTACCAAGAAGAAGACTACAACAATACCCCAAAGAACTAGGACACCATCCATAGCTATACACCAAGCTCCATGCTCCAAGTACCGAAACATCACCAAAGCCTCATGTCGAACCACAAGCAAAATGAGATTCTTTACTATTACTTATATCTTGGAATACAACATCTTCAAAATAACCCACGTGCCAAAGTAGGGGGTGAGTACAAATACTCTTAAGGTTTTCCCCAAATAAATTCCTTACACACGGTACTAGGATAAAACTATTATAAAATTTATTTAAAACAGATTATATAAAACATTCAATAGTTCAACAATCACAAATAATCCAAACACACCCTTTTTAAGACACCTTTACTCAACCCATGAATCCCACGAGAAATATAGAAACCCATTCCATAACTCATTTCACCATCTCACATTAACACCACAAATTCCATCTTTCAATGAATCACATAACAAGGCAACCAAAACAGTGAAGCTTCCGTCCAACCCATTCACTACATTTCCAACTAGTAGTTCTTCTTGACCACTTCCCATAATGGTGGTTATTCTGACCACTATCCATCACCTTTTATAGTGAGACTTTCTACCCACTTCTACACAACCAACACAAGTCATAACATATAATAATTAAATAATAACAAATCACTAAATCCACACAAAATAACACCATCACTACCATCACATTCCAATTCACTTCAATAAATCACCCATTTATTGAAAACCCCTTTAACCAATTTTCCATGACCAACCTCATTTCAATAAACAACATATTTATTAAAAACAGTCCTTCAAAAAACATTTTTCATAATCAACCACTAACAATTTTAAAAAAACATTTTAAAATCACACAACAAAGCCCCTTTTTTAACAATAACACAATTTCCCCAAAATCCCTAAATAACCACAAAATGGGTTTCCAACAAGATTCGCACATCATTATAACAATTAATTTCAAGAAAAAAAATTATTTGTACCAAAACCACTAGTTCTAACCAAGTGGAGTTGAGAGAGAAGCCACCTACCTTTAGGGATCAGGCGAATTCGATCCACAAGCAACTTCACCCCAATCCAGGAAAATGCACCACCAAAACCGCTCTATATCTCCTTCCTTAACATACCGATGCCTTAAAATAAACACCCAAGGAAAACCCAACAGTAGATCTACATGAAATAGATGTATATTTATAAAACTGAGAGAGAGGGAATAGAAGACCTAGAGAAAACCAAAGATAACCTGGAGAGGAGACTTACCTGAGAAGAACTGAAATCAATCCACCATGAAACACCATTTATTGTCTTTTAAAATGCGTGGGAGAGCACCTCCAACCTTTGAGAACCCAAAATACTAAGTGAGGATCGAGTGGGAGGAAGTTTTGAATGATATGAGGAAATCCCAAGGGATCCTAGATTTAAAAACCCCATTTTAAGTGGCCACATGGTTAGCCCCTCAGAGTTTTTCAAACTAGACACTAATTGTGTACACATCACTGTCTCGAGAAAATTGGGTTCCACCCTTGATTTTCATGGTTTGGAAAATCATGTGTGGGTCATATGAAGCCTACTGTATCCCTCTACATAGTTTCCTAGAGAACCTTCATGGTTTCTCCAAACCATTCTCAAACCGTGAACCCTTTGAAAATCCTCAAAACTTATTCAAAACCCTTCTAATCTCTCCCAAACACTTCCCAAAAAATCCACGAACTTTGAACACATAAAAAGGCATAAAAAAGTCTACATACTTCAAACTGAGGGGTTATTCATTCTCCCCACCATCAAACTTTCTGTCCTCGGAAAGTAGAGAGCCATTGCTTTGTCGAAAGATCTCGGGCCATTGCTTGTTCATATCTATCTCCTATTCCCAAGTCTCCTCCTGAATCGTACCATGCTACCACAAAACTCGAACTAAACTGATTATTTTACCATGTAATACTTTCCCATTTTTATCCACAATCTATATAGGCATGTGCAACAATGAAGCATGTGTCTCTTTCTTAACATGACCCCAACGAATCACATGGTCATGATTCGGCTGATACTTTCTCAATTAAAACACATGAAACACATTGTGCACCGCACTAAACTGTGGTGTAAAATCCAAAAGATTAGATACATATCTAATCCACTCAAGTATCTCAAATGGACTAGTATACCTCAGAGATAACTTACCCTGCTTCCCAAACTAGTGATATTCCTACCTAGGTTAGAATCTCAAATAAAATATGATCACCCACCTCAAACGACAATGGTCATCAACGATGGTATGCATATGATTATTGAAGACTTTGATCCGTCTCCATCCTCTCCTGATCAACATTATCTTCCCCGTTAACTCAAGGAAAAGGATTGGTCCGATCATCAAAGTCTCAAACATTTACGCCCAACATAGTAAAGAATGACACAGATGACCATATAATGCCTCAAACAAAGCCATATGTATTGAATCCAGATAACTATCAATATAGGAGAACTCCACCAAGGGTAATTTATCCTCCCATTAACCAATAAAATTCCTCACACAATCCCTTATCATATCCTCCATGTTTTGTATCGTTATCTCATATTGGTCGTCCGTCTGTGGATGATGCACTGTTCTCATAGCCAACTGTGTTCCAAGGGATTTCTGTAAGGATTTATAGCAACGAGATGTGAACCAAAAATCTCTATCAGATACAATAAAATCTAGAACACCATGCCTCTTTACGACCTCCCAGATATTGATTTTGGACAGATCCTCCACTATGCGAGATTCATGAATCGAGATAAAATGTGCTGACTTTGTGATCTGATCCACAATCACCCATATTCCATCATGATTTCGGACCTTTCGTTTGAGACTTGTCACAAAATCCATTGTTATCTACTTCCATTTCCACACTGAGATAGGTAAATACTACAACATGGCTGTTGGCCACTGATGATCTTCAATGACTTGCTGACAAGTCAAGAATCTTGGAAAAAACCCAACCACACCCCTTTTTATACCATCCCACAAAAACTACACTTTCCATGCCTTATACATTTTTTAAATTCTAGGATTCAATGCCTACCCAGAATGATGATAATCCCTAAGAAGCTACTCCAGAAAATCCAATGGTACCACCTTCATATTCCAAAAACACAAGACTGAATTTCTTTCAGTTCCCAGTCCTCAATGGTCTCCCCACTATTGAGTTTCAACCTCATCACTATACATTTAGAATCAGGTGCCTCTACCTCTTTAACCGAACTAGACATGTTAGCTTCCAATGAAATCAGAAAGAAGACCGCTCTATCACCACAGTCCTCACATTCCAACTGCATGTCAGCTATGAAAAACATCAACTACCACTGATACGATACCAATTTCACCACTTGTGAATATGATTTTCTACTTAATACATATTCCATTGAATTTACCTTACCCGGTGTGTACATTATGTAGAAATCAACCATATGTAGATATTTCATCCATATCCTTTTCATCATGTTCAAATCTATTTGTGATAAGATATGATTTATGTTCTTATGATTTGTAAACACTGTAAATTTCTAACCAAAGATATAATTATTCCACATTTTTAAAGCAAGAACCACTACTGCAAACTCCAAATCATGTGTTGGGTAGTTTTTCTCATGCAACCTAAACTATCGTAATCCATATGAAACCACATGTTCCCCATGCATGAGAACACACCCCAAACCTGTTCCCGATGCATCACAATACACCACGTACCCTTTCCCTAGTTTTGGAAAAACCAAGATTGGCGCTAATGTAAGGTGACCCTTTAACTCTTCAAAACATTTATGACAATACTCATCCCATTGAAATGGAACATTATTCGTGTCAAAGCTATCATCGGTGAATCCAATCGTGAGAAATCATGAACAAAATGTTTATAATACCCAGCTAGAGAAAAGGAAGATTCATATCTCAAAAACGTTCTTTGGAAGTTTCCATGAGATAACAAATTATATCTTTTCCGGATCAATAGAAATAACCCTATTAGAAATAACATGTCCAATGAAATGAACCTCTTGTATCCAAAAGTCACACATAGATAATTTGGTATAAAACTGATGATCCCTCATGATCCCCAACTGTATCTCTAAGTGTTGATCATGCTCTACCCATCTCCTTGAATACACCAGTATATCATCCATAAATACCACCACAAAAGAATCTAGATATCTCTGAAATATTTGATTCATCGGTACCATAAACACAGTTGGTGCATTCATTAAACTAAAGGGCATAACCACATACTCGTAATGGCCATATCTACTTCTTCGGAATATCCTCCTTCCTCTCCCACAATTGATTATATCCTGACCTCAATAAAATATTGGAGAAACACTGGCCTCCCCTCAACTGGTCAAACAAATCATCAATGTGTGGAAGGGGATATCGGTTCATTATCGTAACCTGATTATGTTTATGATAATCAACACAGAGCCGCAAGGTTCCATCAACCTTTTTAATAAACAAAACTGGCACTACCCATGGAGATGTGATAGGCCAGATGAACCCTTTGTTTTCTAACTCTTCCAACTACATGATTACTTCCATAAATTCTGTTGGTTTCATTTGGTAAGATTGAAGTGAGATAGTACTGGTCCCCGGGAAAAGATCAATCATAAACTCCACTTCTCTCATAGGTGGAAACACTGATAAATCTTCAGAAAATAAGTCCATAAACAGATCCACAACTATCATAATAACACTCTTCTCAACACCTATCACTAATGACAATGACAAAGCCTCTATCTGATATGAGATCATGCTAATAGCTGGTGCCAACAAATTTGTTGCACCTAGATTTGCACACTTATCCTCTCTAAAGAAAAGTCTAACACCATCCATTATCACAAAACTAACTGTTCGTGCATAGAAATCGATGTGGGACTTAAACATTATCAACTAATAAATTCCAAAGATTATATCATAAGAATCTATCTCAAGCACTGAGAAATCCCACATCAATTCGATGTTATCCACAACTAAACAACAACCTTGACATATGAAGGATCGACACACTCCTTAACCTAGAATAGATTGTATTATCAAAACAAAAGGAATCATTTCCACGTGTGAAGACAAAAAATCAATGGTTTGAGAAGCAATAAAAGAATGTGAATCACTCATATCAAACTAATCTTGAATCAAAGTTGAATTTAAAAGAACTATACCTTCTATTGTGTATGGTCTTGACTGATCATCCATCACCTCCTACTCAGCTCTAAATAATTTCTTACTTGCCACACTCTGCCTCTTATTACCCTACTGAGGTGTCATGGTATTCTGAGAAATCACCATGACCCACTTTACTCTGATACAAAGGGGTATGTTTATGCCCCTGTCCCATTGAGGCATAAGACCCCTATGACCCCTGAGGAGTGTCACAAACACCCGAACTCAGAGTACTCAAACAATAACACTACAGATGCCCCCATCTACTTACAATTATGACATGATCGAGGTTGTGTTGTACAATCCCACTTGATGTGGCTCATAAAACCACACATAAAAAATCCCTACTTGCTCTAAGGAATCAAACAAAGATTCACCAATCTTGCCATCAGATTCTGAGTCATACTCCCACCCTGGAAATAAGATTCCCTATTTCTTTTGAACCCAACATTCATGTTCCCACTATTCCTTATGGGTTCTAACGTACTTCCCTGACCTCTATCTCTCAAAAGTTCCTACTCAGCCACCATAGCTCTATTTACCATTTCATCATAATCATCTATACACAACACTTCTATGTTGGAACACATTTCTTGGTTCAACCCAACTTAAAAAACTTTTTCCTTAAATGATGTACTACTTTCCACCTCTGATGAAAACCACACTATGTTCGTAAACATAGACACATATTTTTTCATTTCCTGGTTCCCTTACTTAAAACTGAAGAAATCCATTGTATGGTAAATTTTTAATGTATGATGGTATAATTTTTTATTAAAAAATTCTTCAAAACCCTCCCATGTCACACTTTGTTTTTTCCCATCTTGGACTACCATCTCCCACCACTGGAGGGAACGATCTTCCAACATATATTTGGATAACTTTAATTTCAGTTCTTATGGTGTTCCCAAGAAGTCAAATATCTTATTCATTACATTAAGCCATGCTTCAGCCCTTTCTGGATCCAAATCACCCCTAAACATGGGTGGATTATTGCTTTAAAACTAAACCATATAATTCACATGCCTTGGTTCACCTAGGGCTCAGGTGCAACCAAATTTTTAGCATCTTCTTCTGGTTTCTCTCTACGATTCCTACCTGATTTCATTTCTATCAATACAAAAACAACCAATAGTTTCACTCCCTTAACAAGAAAGGTTATTCTATTTTGAACATCAATACATTACAACTATCACAACTAGGATTTCCACAAGGTCATATTACCCATGTTTCACTATTTTGAAAAATCCACCATGTTTTGAAAATCGACCCATTTTCAAAATACCAAAAATTTCCATGTTTCAAATCCTTTCGTTTTGAATCCCAATTAATATTTTCAAAATCCACACATTCATTAAATCCAAATATAATTATACCCTAATGAAATATGATTCCTAGTAGGATTTTATTTCTACCATGAATTCCATGCACATCTCATTGGATACACCCACGATAATGAGATTTCCAATGCCTATAAGTGTCTCCAAACACTTATGTACCCAACATGTTGGTAACATTAAGTTTAGAATAAAAGTGCTTGATACGTCCTTTTGTGGTCTAAATTCCGTGTTCTGAAAATCCTACACCATGATACCAACCCAACTCATGGAATAGACCAAGTAGAAATGTCATCACCAAGACCAAAAATCAATGCCAAAGGACCGAACAACTGTTCTCACTTGAAATCTGAGGACCAAAAAAACTAATACCGATTGTAACATACCGCCACAACTCATTGTCTTAAGAGGGCGGAGGAAATCTACTTGGCCTTAAGTTACATTACCATGGAACCAAATTGTGGAAATAAATGTAGAGGGATTCAAGAATAATTTTGGGAACGATTTTCCCTTAAGTCAAAAGCCACCAACCAAACAATCCACAAACTACATGATGCATGTCAACAAAACAACCAAATTCATAAATCAACAAAGGACAACTAACTAATCCCTAATGATCCCACATGAAAAATACTACCATGTAAAAAACCGGAGTACCAGGGGGAATACTAAAAAAAGACCCTATGGAACTTGGACTCAATCCATATCTCCAAACCATGCTCTATGCTCCATGTACGGCAACATCACCTAAGCATCATGCAAAACCACTAGAAAAATGAGATGATTTACTCTTACCCGTGTCTTGGATTTCAAAATATGAAAAAGAACCTATGTGGAAAAGTATAGGGTGGGTATAAATAATCAGTAGGTTTTCCCCAATTGTATTCCCTACATACTCCACTATGATAAAACTGTTAGCACATTTATATAAAATATATTATATAAAACATTCAATAGTTTATCAATTACTAATAATCCACACAAACCCTTACCAAGACACCTTTACTCAATCCATCAAACCCAAGGGAAATCCATACAACCATGCCATAATTCATTTCACCATCTCACATTAACCCCACAAATTCTATCTTGAAAATCAACACACAACAAGGCAACCAAAATAATGGAGCTTCCGTCCAACCCGTTCACTACATTTCCAACTTGTGGTGATTTCCGACCACTACCCATAATGGTGGTTCTTCCAACCACTATCCATCAAATTTTATAGTGAGACTTCCTACCCACTTCCACACAACCAACACAAGACATAAAACATAATCAACCAATTAGCACAAGGAACCAAGGCCACATAAAAGAACACTATCATTCCCATCACATGCCAATTCACTTCAATAAATCACCCATTTATTGAAAACCCAATTTTACAAATTTTCCATGACCATACAAATTTAAATAAAAAAATATTTATTGAAAACCATCATTTATAAAATATATTTCATAATCAACCTCGAACAAATATAAAATTATCATTTTAAATTCACACAACAAAGCTCATGTTGGCAACATTCGCACTTTTTTCCCAGAATCACCAAATCATTACAAAATAGTTTTCCAAAAATATTCACACATCATTATCACAATTAATTTCAAGAAAACAAATTAATTTTACCAAAACCAAAAGTTTTAACTAATTGGAGTCAAGATAGAAGTCACCTACCTTTAGGGTTATGCAACCACACCCCTATCCGGGATAACGCACCACTAAAACCACTCTAGATCTCCTTCCCTAAAATCCACAAGCCTTAAAATCAGCACCCAATGAAAACCCAGAACTATATCTACATGAAATGGATGTATATCTAGAAAACTGAGAGAGAGGGAAGAGAAGAACTAGAGAAAACCAAAGAGAACCATAAGAAGAGACTTACCCAAGAAGAATTGACTTCAATCAACCATGAAACCCATTTGAATTGCTTCTAAAACGTATGGGAGAGAACCTCCATCCTTCGAGAACCCAAAATATAGAGTGAGGATTGAGTTGGAGGATGTTTGGAATGAAAATAGGCAACCCTGAGGGATCCTGGATTTAAAAACAACATTTTTATGTGGCTGCAGGGTTAGCCCGCACAGTTTGTTAAACTGTGCTCTAACTATGTGCATGTCGCTATGTTGAAAGAAGGGGTATGAATGGTTACCTCACACGGTTTGGAAAACTATGTGTTGGTCATGTGATGCCTATTGTATCCCCCTACACGGTTTTCTAGAGAACCCGAACAGTTTCCCCTAACCAAGCTCAAACTGTGCGCCCTTATAAAAGACTCTAAATGTATTCAAAACCCTTCCAAACTCTCCCAGCCTCTTCCCAACTCATCCCAAGCACTTTGAACACATTAAAAGTCATAAACAAAGGCTTCAAACCTCAATCCAAGGGTGATATAAATAATAAGTTGTAATTAATTAGAAATTTAATAATATATAATTAATAAAAAACTATATTAATAATAACTAAATAATAAATAATAAATATATAATGAATAATAATAATAATAATAATTAATGAGTAACTAAACAATAGTTTTAAGTATTTATTATTAATTAAAGTTTATTATAAAGTGATATTGTATAATTTTAAATAATATTATTTAGCAATTAATATTAATTACCAACAATTATTTAATTAAAAAATAATATAATAATAATTAATTAATCAATATTATTTTAATTATTTAATCATTGTTACTAATATTATGTAAGTAAATTATATTTTTAAATATTTATTAGTAATCTGTTAATAATAATTAATAATTAATTAATTAGTCAATTTTTACTTAATATTGTTAGTATGTAATTACATATTCAATAATTAATAAATAATTGATTATTAATAATTATATTACTATTTTTAATAATTAGTTACTAAATAATAATTTTAAATATTTATTAGAAATTTAAATTAGTTAGTAATTAATATTTAATAGAAATTAATATTATTAAATATTAAATCATGTTCTTTAATTAATATTTATTAGCAACAATTAGTTAATTAATAAATACTGGTATAATAATAATTAATTAAAAATTAGTAATTTAATAATTTAATCCTTATTATTAATATTTAGTAACTAAATAATAATATTATTTTTTTATTAGTAATTGGTTCATAATGGGTATTAATATTTATTAAAAATTTATTTATTAATTAGTAATTAATTAGTTAATTAGTATATAATATTTTAAATATGTTATTAAATATTACTTAATTACTAATTAAATATTAATTGATAATTATAATATTTTTAAAAAATTAAAAAAAAAATTTAAAATATTTATTAGTAATTAATATTAACAAGTAATGAATATTTATTATAAATTAATATTTATTAGAAATTAATATTTATTATAAAATAATTTTTATTAGAAATTAATATTCATTTGAAATTAATATTATTAAATTATAAATCATATTATTTAATTAATAAGTTAGTAATTGTTAATTAGTTATTATTATTTACTAGTAAGTATAATTTATTATTAATTAGTTACTAATTTTTAATAAAAATATATTATTAATTTTGCGCAGGAAATTGAGGACTTGTATCCCATATTGTAAGTCCTAAATTACTTCCTAGGAAAACCCCCTTATAAATCGTAGCCTTATTTAAGAATTTTAGGCTTCTTTATTGTAGTTAATTCTAGATATTAAATAGAATTTAAATTAAGCCGAAATATTTTGTTATATATATTTACATATAAACAAAAAATCAAAATTAAAATTAAAATATAAAATATACGAATAGTTGTTTTTAAAATAAGTAATTTTCTTCATTTGAGAAATGTTAGAAAAGGACATGCCGCTTTTTCCCATTAGTTTTAAAAATATATTAAACCTAGAATTAATTAAAAAAATATTTTTTTAAACATATATTAAAAATAACTCTTCCATTCTTCTCTTTTGTGTTTTTGATTTACAATATGTCTCCAAATTGCACTATTTCACTTGAAACTGCTCCCAAATGCAATCTATATAAATCAGTCACCCTTCTTCACATTTTTCCTTCACTTCTAAATATGATTACTCATACCAGATGGAAGATGCTGAGGTATTTCCAAACCTATAAAACGCCTTCTTTCAAGCTTCTATATCTTGTGTTTGTATACCAAGTCCTTTCTCCATATCATCAATCAATCACCGATTAAATGGTGGATAGAAAAAATATAAACATATCATGAATTTAGCTGATCACTTAAATATATTTAGACTTCATAATTATTTATACAATTATAAATCTCATTCCAATGTAGAAAAAAACATACCTTACATACAAATTAATCAGTAAATTAAAATCATCTATATATACTAAAGGATGTAAATTTCCAAACCACATTTTGACGCCACATCAATCCTCCTTACATGGACTCCTCTCCATTCTTCTTGGTTTCATCTAAATATTGACTACTTATATTCCCTTTGATAAATGATTTTACTCCATCGTCTTTGCCAACATGTTCTCCTTCTCCACCCATGTCTCCTCCTCCGCCTCTGCTTACGCCTCTACCTCGACCTCGAGCTCTCCAACTCCTCCAAAACAGTCTCATCCAATAAATACTCATCCAAATCCACCTACTCGTATTTATTCTCCTCCAAATATATCTCTTGAGATCCGGTTGATACCTACCATATTTTCCTCCTATTCTATCCCTCTCTCCCTACATAGTGTACCTATCACACCCTACAGCAGATCAATCATAATCTTTCTACAGCACTGCTTCCTAAAAAATACATCTTAAGTGGTTTCTAATTTTATCTTATCCAGGTTCTAATCTCATCTAATTTATTTTATTTCCCCCATAAATGCATCCTTTTGGTCCATAGATGAACTGGGTCATCCATAGGATGCCTATTTTGTATGCATCCTTGATTTTCACCACTCTTCTTTTTCAATCTACCTTCATCAACAGTTCATGTTTTATTCGACTCAGGTTCCCCCCTCAAGCTCAACCTCCATCTTTGAAACTTACCCTTGATATCTCTAATCACCATATCCCCATCATTGCCTCCCCACTACCAACTATCAACCTCCCCGCTCCACTTCATCTTCGTTACCTTATCCCCATTTCCACAACCTTTATGTTCGACATAGATTCACTTCCCCTCCTCTCAATGATTTCTACTCTAGTCATTCACCCATAGATTTCTCTATCTTTTCATCCTTCATACTCTATATAGATTCCTCCTACATCTGTCACAAGTTTCACCTACAAGGATTTTCATAGGCGCACCTATAAATTGGGTTTACATAAGAGTCCTCAATCCAAAATTAATTTGTCTTGTTAAATTGTTTTCATACAATATGAGATTGAATATATTTGTAAGATTAAAAAAATTTATGACATTCGACCAGATAAATATATGGAGGAAATATTCAAATTTTAAATGTGTTAAGATCTATAGGAAAAAAATTCTGATCAAGGGGATTATCCCCACTGCTCAACTCCTAGATGATCTTCTCCACCTTGTTTATATCTTCGCACAGAATACACATGGTGGTTTCATAGGTTTTTAGGTACAATAATATAAACTCATTGAGATATTAAATGGTAGGGAGGGTCCCACAAATATAGTTTTGTCTATAGAGATTCTTCTAGATAATGAGTTGTTTCTAGGAGATTGAATATTTGGGGATAATAGTTGGGAAATTTGATTTATTAGTAGTGAGAAAACAAAATTTTTATTTGACTATTCGATGTCCATCACATCACCATCAAGACCTCAATTGACATTAGTGAAATAATATTTTTAATGTTTTATTTTTCTCATCGTTAAACCTCATGTGATTATAGATTTATCTATAAGAATTCATTCAAAACCTAATAAACCATTTCCAAATCATAAATCAATTAGATAAAAATAATAGGAAGTCCCTAATATATCAAGTTGAATATTATTTTTATATGAAATAATTCCTATTTTTCCATGTTAAAACTACTATTTTATTTTTTCCCTAAGAATTTAATTGTCTAATTCTTTATTGAACTTATATTTATTGTTTTTTGAAAAAAATTTGAGTTTTTATAGTGAAATTTGATGATTTCTTAGATTATCATTACCATTATTTAAAACGAAATCATTATTTAAGTGAGAAATGGCAACTAGGGATCAATATTACAAGTTTATTCTCATTAAAGATTCAACCATTTTTAAGCACACCTGAAAAAATAAATGTTTGGTTATTTTAATGAAATAAACATGTAGTATTGAAGCAATATTTCCACTTTCCTTTAAAAAAACATGTTCATATCAAATAATAAAAATTTTCTTTTATCATTTATTTTTTCATATTGATTTTTCAAGTTGAATGATGTGAACTAAGGTATATAAATTTGTTGACTATTTTTCAATGGAATTTAACCCTATAACATAGATATAACCTAGTAAGTCAACTCATATTTTTTATTTAAAAACCTTTAATTAATTTGTTAAATGAAATTAAAGATAATTTTTAATGTTTTATTCATTTCTTGGAATTTATAGACAAATTGTACATTTATTTTTAATTTATGAAATTAATTTTATAGCAAGATTTTAATTCTAATTTTTCATTGTGTGAATAATTTGTAGAATAAAATTGGACAAGACTATATTGAAGTTAATGTTTTTCATGGGTTTCAGGTCAAATTTTGGAAATTGGAAAATCCCTTATCTTCTCAATGAAGTATGTTCAGTTGTTAAATTATTTGATAACCATCTATGAAGTATATTTATTTGTGTCGAATGATGCACGTTTGATGTTGTTATTTTCTTATTTTATATGTTTTTATAACTTGTAGTTTCACTCTAAATTAAGACATTAAGGCAAGCGTGATGATTTTTGTGAAAATTTTTAAAACATATTATATATACTATAGTATGTGCCTTTCTAGTAGACATGGAACCTCCACATGATTTTTCGCATATGTGATTCCTCCCTACTCTCCCTCCCCACTACACCCTCCTATTGAGTTCCTCCCCACCCTCAACCCTGACTCCCCCACCCCAACTCTCCTCCACCAACCCCGCCCTTTTTTCCCAATTTCATCGTCCCCAACTGCACCTATTACCCATCCCATCTCCTCCCACTGTCCAATCCTACTTCCCACATATTCCTCTCCCTCTAAATCTTCACAGTGTTATGTTTTTATTTTCTCACATCAATACCCAATTTCTACTATCATGTATTTCATTAACAATTATTTTCATCATTCTGATTAACAATGATTTTCATCAACACATGCTTTTTTCCTTTGTCGTATCTATGTTCTTCTCTAAATCTAGGGTTTTTATGGTATCTAATTTCTTCTTCACATTTACCTTCCCATATAAGTGATTCATTCTACCAATGATACAAGTGAGTCGACTACCAACTCCACCATATTATTTGTTGATATGTACCTATTAAAATTAAAAAAAAATTACACTGATTGGTCTATTCTAGGATTCCAGTTTTATTCTACAATGTTATGCTATGAGTTGCTATGAATAAGATACCAATTACTCTCTGAAACAATTTTGGGCAAAGTGTTTCTCTCTACAAATTTTATTACCAGACACTGTCTCAGTTTCTTCACACATACCAACGATCGGAATTTATTGATGACAAAAAAACTTTACATTTTTTACTTCCCCTTCATTATGTTGATATCTTATTTATGGATCTATACATGGATTCAATATCCTGATGTTAGAACTCCATTTGTTTTTTTGTTCCAATATTATTCTTTTCATATATATTATTTAATATTTCTCCACACATACCACATATATTGATGTTAATTCATTTTTAGTGCATCTTCAGGTTTCCCCCTTCATGGAGTCCTACTAGAAACTTTTCCCTTGCCGCGTGACCTAAAATATCACTGATTCAACATGTTTCTTTTAAATTTATTTATGTTAATTTGATTCATGTTTTTGCCTCTGTGATTATAATTTGTTTTGAAGGTTTGTTACTATTAGAGAAATTTCAATTTCATCATTGTAAGTTTATTTATTTTATAAATCATTTATTTGATTTAGTTATTTATTATTTATTGTTAACTGATAATTGATTGCTTCTAATTTTTAATAAAACTTTGAATGATTCTATATTTCTTACCCAATTTAGTCACATGACATGAATAGAATTTTTTACGATTTATGGGATATATATTAGAATAGGTGATGTTAATTTATTTTAGGTGATTCTTTAGGTTTCCTACTTCATGGAGACCTATTGGTAACAATTCTATTACAACCTGGCCTCAATCTTCCCTGATTCAATATGTTGATTTGTTTTATGTTCTTACTTGTTCATGTGATTCTATTTTGCGGTGAAGGTATGTTACCACTATAATAATAAAAATTTCTTCACTATTAGTTTACTTAATTTAAAATATTCTATTTTAATTGGTTATTTTTTATTTATTATGAAATAATAATTATTTACTTCAAAATCATTTTATCGTATTTTGAATGACTGTATATTTCCCACTAAATTTAATTGCATCCCAAGAATGAAGTTATTTATGCTTTATTGGTTTTCTATCACAAGATGTGATATTAATTTATTTCAAGTACTTTTTCAGGTTTCCATCTTCATAGAGACCTACTGGTAATTTTTAACTTGTGACCAAGCAAAAACCTTCATGACTTCAACAAGTATATTTTATAGGTGGTAATGTTAATTTATTTTAGGTGTTTATTTCTCCATGTTACTTATTTTGTATGTAAATGTATATTACTACGATTAGAATTTCAATTTCATTATGGTTACTTTAATGATTTCAAATATTTTATTCTAATTGGTTTTTTTATTTATTGTGACATGATAATAGATTAATTTATAATTTTATATTCAATATTTTTAATTATATACTCATCATTATTAATGGATTTGAATATCTAGTGCACAAGGAATGATATTTTGGTACAACATAAAATATAGTTTTGTGATCGATGGGATGTTTGAAACTATATTTGTTGTACCAGTGAATCCCTTGTTTAGATTATAAGACATATTTCCTATAATAGAAATTTGAATTTCAAAATATTATCCCATAAGATTATGTATTTATTTCCAATTTCAATTCTATGAATTTTAAAAAGTAATGTATTTTATCTATAGGAGTGGATTAATTTTAATGTTTTCAAATATGTCAGGAAGTTATAACCTACTAACTGTATGATTTTTTTTAATAAAATTAATTCTATAAAATTTATGATAATGGTGTGTTTAAACTATATGTCATTAACATCCATTTCTCATAACATGTATAGTTATTTTCAGGGTCCTACCTTTAACTTATATTTCCTTATAGGATGGGTCTTCGGATTCAACCTCCCAATGACCTATTTCAATAGCTACAATAATGTCATCTTCATACCCAATTCTATAAAATATTCAATTTCCTGTATGTTTCAATTATATAGTGAAAACATTTATAAATACATCATTTACCATGTCTTTCTATTTGTATATGTAAATTTCTTTCATTGTTTTACAATTATTTTAAACTATATTTTTTACCAACATATGTATATCTATTATATAGACTAAAGATTCTAATTCTCATTACATTTTCAAATCCTCCATCATTGAAATACACATGTCAACACCTCCTTTGTTTTCTCTCTCCAATATTCTCTCCTGGTTTCATCCACCCTCATGAAATTCATGATTTAGCTTTACTCAGTGCTCCTGCCACACCTACATGCCTGCCCTCTCATAGACTTCTCAAGATCCACTTCTACCTCTAAAATCATCCTATCCACCTCACCACCTGTGCAACCATTTCCCCAATCCCCTTAAACTTCCTCCCCACCTTCACCTATTTCTCCCCATCACCCAACTTTCATTTTTTTCTACATAAATCTGGTTGTTTCCCTCCATTCAACTAGGGTTTTATCTATCTTGAATATATTGTAATTTTCATCCTTTTAATATACTCATGAAAACATGAATATTTAGTTCAGTAGTCCCGTTTTGACACATTGGAATCCAATTTGTTTCATCAAGTGGGGTTTATTCGATTATTGATCTATAACCTCCCTTCTTTAATTCAAATCCATAACCTTCCTGTCAGGTATGGACTCTTAAAACTATTTATTCCCCTTTCCATGCTTCCTTAGTTTTTCAGATTACCTAATCAAGCCATCACCTCCTCTCCAATTACCAATCATTTCTTATCCATATCAATTTTACTTCTCCCATCCTTATAATTTCCTTCAGTTCATCACACAATGTCGAGTATGGGTTATGATACTCATATAATAATTCTATTTTCAACTATTGGGATTCTCCTACATCGATGATAACAACATTATATATTGGGAAACCCTAATTCTATAATAGGTATTTTATTATAGAAGAAATTAATTATTGGTAATGGTAGGATTCTTATTCTTCATATGAAAACATAGATTTCAAAAAAATCTGTCGATTAATTCCATGTGAAATTGTCTTCCCCCTTAATATTTTCCAATTTACATGATAATGTATTATAATTTTATATTTGTTCCATGTAAAGATTGAATTTCATATAGTGTTCATATTGGCATATAATGTCCATGTGAATATAATGAACCTCATACCATATAAGTATTATGTATGAAAATCAGTACACGATTTATATATATATATAATTCACATTTTGTTTATTTATATTGTATAATTATATGTTCATTATCTACATTTTTTGTTTTCATTTATTACTATGATATATGTAACCTATAGTTATTTTCTTCTTCATTATTATTTTTGGTTCGTTTCTTCTTTTCATCTTCTTGTTCTTCAATTCTTTAGAAGAAATTGATATTTTTAGGTATTTATTCATTTATCTATATATCACAAGATCTGATTTTAAGAATTTATAGCTTCATACTTATCCTATGAAATTCTACATTAATGAATAATTCTATTATATGTTGTATGTATTTTCCTACTTTTTCAGTGATATAAACAACCCAAACTAAGAATCCTTAATTAAATTTAATGGATAATCCTATGGAAGGGATTCTTCATTGTTAATTGGTAACTTTTTTATTCTTTATCCAAAAATTCTAATTTTAAGAAAAATTTTCGACTCTACATTTACAATTGTCTTCCCTCTTACAGCTATCTAATTTCCATGATTTTGTGTAATAAATTTTCATATCTTATTTTAAATGATTTATATTCTTACACTGTACATATTGTAGAATAATTTCCATTTTACTATGTTCATGTTATGACCCTCGTGTTGTATTCATAATATGAATGAATATCTATATGAAAATATTATATATCGTGTCATCATTATATTGATTATATATATATGTATAATTCACTTCCACTTCATTCATATTGTCTAATCAGATATTCATTATCTAAATTTTTTATTTTAATTTACTACTCTAATTATTTCTTTTTGTACATGTACCATGGTATTTCTATGAAACATATGGCCACATTCAAGTATTAATAGACACAGAAGATATTATTTATTTAAAAAAAATTATATTTATAATATTTTCTTTCATAATTTCAAATGATGTAGACCTTCTTATCTATTTTGATGACATACACAGATTGATTTTTAAAATAAAATCACTTATATTGTTAAATTAATACCATCCATGTACATTTTTATTCCAAATGTATCATATCTCCAATATGCATTTTTTTATTTGAGTATATTTACTCAAAAATATTTCCACTATGTAAACTATTTCCTCAACTTTTCTTGCATATAGATAACATGGCCTTTAAAATGAATATTTATTTGAACAATTATTGGAATACTTAGAATGTAATGGTAACAATAGATGCTATATATGTTAAATAAATATCACACATTTCTTATAAATTTCAATATATCTTCCACATTCTTATCCTAAGGACTGCAATGTTAATTTCATTGCATACATAATAGTTGGAAAACCTATGATGCATGAAACAATTTGATGTTATATATGTTTGACATGTTCCTTTAGTGAGGTGTGGAAAAAATTAATATATCCTAAGTTAAAATGTATTATAGTGGGTTACCGAGGTTGTCTCTAGAGAGGAGTTCCCAACAATAATATTTCTCACTTAAAATAAGAGAAAGAAGCGATATTGTTTTTGTAATTGTTTGATTTGGAAAATAAATGAAAGAAACTAAATAAAGTAATGAAATTAGATGAATGTTTTAATTTTTTTTGACAAATGATGTGATTTAAATCAGTGATATGAAATGGTGATCAGTTTAGGGTTAGTTTTCTAATTGTAATTCTATCACAGTTCACTTTTCCGAATTCTCTTCTGCTGAATCATTAAGAGTGAGAATCCATAATCATTTTATCTCACTACGTTGGTCAAATACAAATGTGAGAATAAACCTTTCTAAAACCTCAGATTTGTATAATCTCCTTCCAATGTGTAATAGATTTTTAGCTAATACACCAAATTATTTTAGGCAATTCCCAATTGGGTATTGTTTATCAAAAACAATCAAGAACATTCACTACTCCTCAGACACATACCAGTGTTCACTGAGTACTTCACCACTAAGTCTTGGTCTATTCCATTGTTTATAAAACAGAACCAAGTGGAGGAAGATATTGATCATTGACCAAATATAAATAAACAACCTAATCTAAAATCAGATAAAACCGTTCATGATAATGAAAACTATTATAATAAATTGAAACTAATTCGCAGAAGAGAAAAAAGTATTTTAAAATATTAATTGAAAGAACTCATGAAATAAAAAATTGAAAACCTCTCCTTATACAATCACCCAAGAGTTTACCCCATCATGGTAAGGTTAATTGTTAATAGGGTGTAATAAGAACACATTACAAGACTAAGAAGAGTAAAATAATGAAAAAAAGAATAGAAATTTGATCCTCACGATCTGCCCTCCAGAAGATTTCCTCTGTTCTCAGCAACAGACACTTGAAACACACTGAGGTCCCTTATTATATAATGTTGGAACAGAAGTTGGATATCTACCCTCAAAATTTGAGAGTTATTGGATAGGTTTAAAGAAATATGTGGTCAAATCAATGGACATTACTTTTCTTGATGCCAAAAAATATTCCACCCACTCCACTTGGACTCGCCCAAAGGATGCCTTAATAAGCTCTATAGTTTAGGAAAATGAATTTGAACCATCCCTTTGAATTACTCTATCTACAAAATCTATAATAAGCTCAGTTAGAGGTCGGTTAAATGAGATATCCAATATTTATAGCAGTGGGGTCCATTCTGCCAACCAAACAGATTTCTTTATTTGATTGATTTTTCTGTACAATTGTATTTCGAATTGGGTCTTGGTCTAGCTGTTATATTTGAAGCCCAAGATAATATAAAGCCTAAAAAAATTATTCAATTCAATTGGAAAAATATTTTAAACGTTATGCCCGAAATACAGAATCTATATAAAACTGTCAATTTTATTGAATTACCCCATTTTCACATTTAAGCCCAAAATACACCCAAAACACATAAATGATGCAAATACACTCAAATTGAATAATTGAGAGGGATTAAATCATTAGAAACATATTAATAATATTGAAAATATTAATTCTATCAATTCTCCCACACTTATCACATGGACGTCTGGACAAGTCTGAGTCAAAATAAAATCAATGTAAATTCAAAACACATATCCATGAGATCCACCAATTTGAAAACAGGAAACAAAATATATAATTCCTCCTCAATATCTATTATTTCAGGTACTTAATTTAAGATCATTAATTATATTTACTCTTCATTTCTCATCCCATGCATGCAAAAAACATACCTACCTTTCATTATCTCTCATCACACAAATTTCATTTTTTAGCAATGTCTTTCTCATCCAAACTCATACAAGGGTCAGCATAGGCTTGATAAATTCCTAAATCTCCACCTGATGAGAGTCAAAGAAATATTTTTATAATGAGGACTTGTCAAGGTTGTTCTTTGGCTTTAGGTAGGTAGGATTTAGATGTGAATATTCTAAGGCTGAATGAAGAGGGCTTGGCTCTTTTTGAAGCAAAATTGCATTACTCGAATTTTCACACATGTATGTTCTCCTCTTCACTCCCCTTGGTATAAAATAAGACGTTTATTCATGTAATATCAAGGAATGTTCACATATCTCATCATTTTAGAAGAAAACATGTCAATGTTCTCAAATCCAATATTTCTTGGAAGCTCTAGAAAAGGTACATCTTTTTTTCTTCATTAGAATCTCCATAAAGGCACAACATCTCTCATCATGAAAGCTATAGAAAAGTAAAAACATTCAACATAATTATATTTCTCATAAAAATAAAATCTATTCAGAATTTTATTTTCCATACAAATTTTTATAAAATGAGCTAGAACAACACAATACATATTCCCTCATACTAAAGTACAACTCGATCATGCAATTTCAATTCAAGAGTAGGTCAGATTGGGAAAATTGGATTGTAATGTGGCTAACCTAATAGGATGTTCATGGATTCTATGAGCTAAAAGGATTAAATTTACATGGTAGGCCAGAATAAAAGTGATTATCTTGAAAAGTAGGCTTTTAAACCAAATAAATTCCTCAATCATTTAAAACAAATGTACCCCAAACCCTCATGTTTTGAAAAATATAAATCAAATTTTGGTTAAAACAAGCATTTTTTGGTTCTCTCAAGAAGTGAGGTGAATGTGACGAATATTAAAATAATAGGTTCATAAGCCTCACGGGAATGTGATTTCAAATATAATGACAGTGATATGTGGCATGGGATTCCAAAAACAAAGTATTTTTCATGATATCCCTATAGAATTGAACATGAAACAATGTCATTTTCAGCATTCATTTAAGCTCAGTTTCATGTAATAAATTATTTATCCCATGTACATGAGTTCAAAAAATGTCAAAGATAATCATTTCAGCACAAAAGTTGCAAAAACACACAATATTTTAAAAACAAACACACAAAATTTAAAACACACACATGTTTTTTAAAACAAATAGGAAAACAAACAACACATAAAAATCATAAACTAAAAAGGTTCCCTCCCCCGCAATTAAATGATGCAGTGACCGTAATGCATTCAAATGGATTTAACACATATGAATATTTAACATTGATTCATAGAAATCTAGAAAATTTAGAGGAGATGTATGACCTGATGGAGTTTATTGATAAACAGGTTGGAGGAGTGTGATATCCTCCATTGGGTCAGATGGCATGGTCCCATTAACAGTGAATGGATCCTTTGCTCCATCCTTTACAATCTACACACCACCAAAAGGATATACATTAGTAACTATAAATGGACCTTTCCACCGGGAATGAAGTTTACCTGCCATCATCATGAGTCTTTAATTGAATAACAACACTTTTTCTCCAGGATGAAAGTCCTCTGGTTGGATCAGTTTTTCATGATCCACTCTTGTTCTCTCTTTGTAAATTCTAGATTTTTCAAATTCATCCGTTATAATTTATTCTAGCTCTTGTAACTACAATATTCTCTCTTTCCCTGTACTTTCATGATCCAGATTCATCTTCCTCCCAACCCAGTATTCCTTATGTTCTAATTCCATAGGTAGGTGACAACTTTTACCATAAATCAACGTATAGGGACTCATTCCAATTGGGGGTTTATAGTTTTTCCTATAATACCATAATGCGTCTTCCAATATTTGGCTCCAATCCTTCCTATTTCGATTAACAGTCTTTTCAAAAATTCCTTTGATTTCCCTATTAGACACTTCAGCTTTCCAATTAATCTGTGGATGATAGGGAATTGATGTTTTATGATGCACCCCCATACTTTTTCAACAAACCCACTATTCTCCTGTTACAAAAGTGAGTCCCTTGATTAATAATAATGACTCTAGGAACTCGAAACCTATAAAATATGTTATCCCTAAAAAAATCACAATCAACTTTAGCATCATCAGTCTTGAGGGATTTTGCATCCACCCATTTAGAAACATAATCAACAGAAATATGAATATAATAATTTCCAAGTGACATTAAGAATGGTCCCAAAAAATCTATCCCCCAAACTCAAAAATTTTAAAAAAATTAAGTGGCTTTTGGGGAATTTCTTGTCTCTTTGAAATATTTTATGTAAACCGGCATTTTCCACATTGTCTGCAAAATTCATGAGAATATTTAAAAAGTATTATCCAATAAAGTCCAAATTCTAAAACCTTCCATGCTGTCCTTTAAGGTCCAAAGTGGCCTCCACAAGATAATGTGTGACCAAACCTAAAGACTTATTCAATTTCATTTTTATGGAAACATGTTCTGATCATTTGGTCATTGAAAATCTTTAAAATAAATCGATCATCCCAGATGTAATATTTAGATTCAAATTTCAATTTGTGAATTTTGTGATAATTTAAATGAGATGGGACCTGAGATGTTACCATATAATTTACCATTTCAGCATACCAAGGTACTTTTCCTTTAATCAAGTACAACTGATATCTTGTAAGGTGATCATTTAGTGGATCAATTTCTAGAATTGCATCTTCAGTAGTGTTAAGCAGTCTACTGAAGTGATCAGCCACTTGGTTCTCAGATCCCTTCTTATCAATGATTTCTATGTCGAACTCCTGTAGTAGTAGCATTCATCTCAGTAGCCTCATTTTTGCTTAAGGCTTCTTCATCAAGTACCACAGAGCTGCATGATCTGAAAACACAATGAATTTAGTACCAATAAGATATGATATAAATATTTACAAAACAAAAACAAATGCTAAAAACTCTTTTTTTGTTGTTGTGTAGTTGAATTCGACAGCATATAAGGTTTTTGAGGCATATGAAATGACTTGTGGACTACCCTAAATTCTATGATAATATACTTCTCAAACATCTTTTATTGAAGCATCAAAATGTATCTTGAATGGTTCCTCCCAATTGGCAGGCTGCATTACTAGTGGGGTAATCAATCTCCTTTTCAAATCATACAAGTATTACCTACATGAAGCATTGAAATCTAAATCAGCGTCTTTCAGAAGTAATCTAAAAAGCGGGAGATAAATCTTACTAAAACTTTGATAAACCACATGTATAATCATGCATGTCCTAAAAATGATCAAAAATGTTTCACACAAGTTGGGTAAGGAAAAGAATTTATCACTTCAATTTTTGATTTATCAACATCAATGCCTTCTGAGAAATGACACGCCTAAGGAAAATTCTTATCTCATCCATAAAATGAAACTTATCAAAATTCAAATACAGTTTCATTCAATGCATGTTTTCAAAAAAAATTCCATATTTTTTAAACAATGGTCAAAGAATTTCCAAAAACTGTGAAATCATCCAAGAAAACCTACAAGGAATCTTCAATGTGATTAGAAAATATAATTACCATACACCTTTGAAATGTAACTGGGGAATTACACAATCCAAATGGAATCATTTATTATGCAAAAGTACCAAAAGGACAAGTTAATGTAGTCCTCTCTTGATCCTCTAGAGAAATGGGTACATGAAAATAACCAGAAAATCCATCCAAAAGCAATAATGAATTCTACCTTCCAACCTCTCTAGAATCTGGTCAATGAAAGGTATATAGAAATTATCTTATTGATTGACTTGATTCAACTTCTTAAAATCTATGCATACTCTCCAGCTATTCTGAATTCACACAGGGATTAATTCATTCTTTTCATTACTCACAATGGTTAGACCAGTTTTTTTGGGACAACATGGATGGGGTTAACCCATTGTGAATATGATATTGGATAGATGATCTCAACCTCTATTAGATTCTCAATATCTTTTTTCCCAACCTCCATCAGGGTGGCGTTCAACCTCCTTTGGGGTTGTCTAACAGGATTGGAATCTCCCTCAATAAAAATTCTATGTGAGCAAATTTTTGGGTTTATTTCTAGGATATCACCTAAGCTCCAACCTATTTATTAGAAAATATCCCTTAAAAGATTAATCAGTGATTTTCCAAGAGTTTATGATAGATTATGAGAAATTATTACTTTTAATTTCTCTCCCTCCATAAGGTAAACATATTTTGTGTCCGTGGGGAGTGGTTTTAATTCGATATCAGGAGGATGCTCAATGGATGAAACTAAATTAAGGTTCTCCACTTCCAATGGTTTGACATCCTGCCCTCAATAAATCACATCCTCTTTATCATCATTTAAAAAAATATCAAATGAATCAGATTTTACCTCTTCATCAACACAAGAAATTAGAATCTCCAAGAGTTTGGGTATCTATATGATTAGTGAAATTTTCGATGGAAAAATTCTCTCCTAATATTAAAAATTTATGAAAAAAATAATTTATTCTTCAATTGGTTCTATATCATCTTCATGGGAGAGTGAGGAGAGTTAATGATCATCTTATGGGTGCCTCTTAGATTCAAAAATATTGAAGTGGATAGTGTTGTCTCCAAACTCCATTGTAAGTGTCCCTTCATGGACAGTGATGATAGTTTTGGCCATCTTCATGAAAGGTCTCCCCAAAATGATTGGTGAGTGTGATGGGATCCTATCATCTTCCATATTCAACACATAAAAGATAGCAAGGAATAAAATATATTTAATATTTCCAAATACATACTCTAGAACTATTGCTGGGAAAACTATGGATCTCTTTTCAAATTAGACCACCACTCTTGTGGGCTTCAAGTCTCCTATATACAATGATGTATATACTGAGTGAGGTAATAAATTAATTAAAGCACCTAAATCACACAAATCATTAGAGAAATTTAATTAACCAATGTTGTATGTAATAGAAAACATCCCTGGCACTTGACATTTGGTTGAAATTTGTGGTTTGATATGGGCTTAGAGACTTCATCCCAAATTGAACCTCTCATTCCCTTGGTGAAAATATCCTTCCAAAATTTAGCATACTTTGGAATTTTTTTAGAGCTTCAAGTAGAGGTATGCTAATTTCCAATTTCTAGAAGGTGCCTAGAATATCTTTTTGCAGTGTATATTTGTGAAACCTATTTGATTCAATAATCCATGATGGAAATAGTGGTGGTATATCTTTATTCTCCCTTTTTTCCTTTGAAATGTTGTTTCTTGTTTCTTCTTCCTTGGAATATCTTTATCCTCCTCCTCTTTCTTATATTCCTCGAAATGTAGATTCATAAAAATTTTATCATTTACAACTTCATTCTCTTAAAGATCATGTATTCTTGTTTCAGTTTAAATGGTGGATGGTAGTGGGAATTCTATTACACATCTTGTAGTTATAATAATAACATTCTCTTTTGGGTTTGGGATTGTTTGGGAAGGGATTTTACCTATATTTTTTTTTCATAAAGACCATGCGACTTTCAAACTTGTTGGAAAATTATTTAACAGTGCCTTTAAGTCCATCAAACTCAGATTTTTGTTGGTTTTGAATTGGAGGTTTTGCACTGGTGGATGGCTGCTCATAGGATATTTGGAGAGTGGTTGGTTTTTGGTAAGAAGTTTGGTAATAATATTGTTTCTTTTGAAAAGGTGGTGGATTCTGGAATTGATTCTGGAATGGTGATTAGTTTTGAAACTGGTTCTAGTATGGGGGTCTACCTTGATTATATTGATTTCCAAACCCATATTGGACTTGGTTAGGATCTCTACATCCATGATTTATTTGGAAATTTCATGGTTGAAAGGTTTATACACATGTTTCCTTTCCCTGTATTTCAGAACATTTTTCAGTTAAATGATTAGGTGAGGAGCATAAACCACATTACTTAGGTGGTGCTTGTTGGTCACAAACATGCTTCAATACCATCTGTCTCACCAAACTAGTAAGCTCCTCAATCGTAGTTTCAAATAAGGGTGATGGATTAGAAGTATGTACCTCATGAATACCTATTATTCCAATACCTCTTGTTTCATACTGCTGCGAGTTCTGGTAAATCATCTCAATAAAGCCCTTGGCTTCTTCTGGTGACTTGTCAATCAGTACACCTATAGATGATGCATCAAGAAGGTTTTTGTCATTGTCCAGTAGTCCTTGATAGTAGAATACAAGAATGTGATGTTCCTCAATGGCTTGATGCAGAAAGCAAGCACATAGCTTCTTAAATCTCTCCCAATACCCGTAAAGGGTTTCTCCGGATGATTGTCATATGGCATAGATTTCCTTCTAAAAGGATGTGCTTCTAGAGGTGGGGAAGAATATTTTTTTAAAAACATCGTACCAGGTCATTCCATTCATGTACATCTCTATGTTTTAGTCCATACAACCATTATTTAGCAGCTCCATCCAACGAAAATGGAAATGACTTCCACGTATCCTACTCCTTAGTAACTCCACGAGGTCTAAAAGTTGAGAAAACACATGTGAAATCTTTAATGTGTTTGTTTCTATCATCACCTGCCAAACCATGAAACTTTGGAAGAAAAGGAATAATATTAGGGTTCATATAAAAATCATTGGGTAACACTGGCATGTCAAGTTGATTGTTTTGATTGAGTAATTATGGTGCGCAGAGGTCTTTAAGAGTTAGGTTTGGATTTTCTGCCTTGATGACAGGCTTAGAGTGAACACTATAAGTCTCACTTGAGTCTGCAAGGGGAATTTATTCAAATTTATATTTCAAATTAATGTTTCTAATTATATTCAACAAGGTTATTTCAATTTTAGGATATATGGTTAAAGGATCAATTTTTGTGGTTCTAGTTATGCAATTTTGAAGAGAAAAGGTGAGAAGAGAGAAAAGAAAAGAAAAGAAATGTTGGCGCTACCTCCCCAGAAACAGCGCCATGTTTTGACATGTGCCTATGATGGGGTGGGGAAAACAAATATAACATAAGTTAAAATGTATTATAGTGGGTTACCTAGTTTTTCTCTAGTGAGGAGTTCTCAATAATAATTTTTGTCACTTAAAATAAGAGAAACAAGTGATGTTGTTTTTGAAATTGTTTGATTTGGAAAATACAATAAAGAATATAAATAAATCAAAGAAATTAAATGAATGTTTTAAAAAAAATTGAAAAATGATGTGATTTAAATCAGTGATTGAAATGGTGATCATGTTAGGGTCGGTTTTCCAAATGTAATTCTATCACAGTTCACTTTAACCAATTCTCTTCTACTAAATCATTAAAAGTGAGAATCCACAATCATTTCTAATCAATCCTTTGGAAAAATAAAAATTTGAGAATAAACCTTACTAAAACCTCAGATCAGTCTACTCTCCTTACAATGTGTAATATATTTGTAGAGAATACCCCCAATTATTTTAGGCAATTCCAAATTGGGTCTTGTTTATCCCTAACAATCCAGAACATTCACTACTCCTCACACACATACCGATGATCACCGAGTACTTCACCACTAAGTCTCTGTCTATTCCATTGTATATAAACTAGAACCTAGTAGAGGGATATATTGATCATTGGACAAATATAAATAAACAACAGAATCTAAAATTAGATACAATCTTACATGATAATAATAATTGTTATATGAAATTGAAACTGATTCGTAGAAGAGAAAAATGGATTTTAAAATATTAATATCAAGAACTCATGAAATAAAAAATGTAAAACCTCTCATTCCCAAATAAAACATATGTTTACCCCACTATGGTAAGGGTAATTGTTAATAAAGGTCAATAAGAACATATTACATGACTAAGAAGAGTAAAATAAAGAAAATAAAGAACAGAAATTTGATCCTGCCGAATCTGTCCTCCAAAGGTTTTCCACTATTCTCACAACCAGCCGACCGAAAATCACTAAGGTCCCTTATTATAGAATGTTGGAAATGATGTTTTCTATCGACCCTAAAAATTGAAGAGTAATTGGACTGTTTTAAAGAACACTATGGACAAATCAATGTACTTTAATTTTATGGCCTCCGAAAACTATTCCACCCACTCCACTTGGATGTCCCCAAAGTATGCCTTAATAAGCTCCATAATTTCGAAAATTTAATGTGATCCGTCTATTGAAAGAAATATTTCTTCACCAGCTAGAATCAGATAATTTTAAGTTCATTTGAATGAGATATTATATATTTAATGCAGTGGGGTCTATTCCTCCATCCAAACTGATTTCTCTATTTGATTGATTTTTCTGCACCATTGTGTTTTAAATTGGTTCTTTTTCTAGAAGACATATTTGAAGCCCACGATAATATGAAGCCTACAAGAAGAGATTCACTTCAATTGGACCAATATTTTAAATTTTATTCCCAAAAAAACAAGAGCTATATAAAACTGTCAATTTTACAAAATTACCCCATTTTCACATTAAATCCCAAAATACACGAAAAACACATAAATAATGAAAATAAACTCAAATTGAATAATTGAGAGGGATTAAATCATTTAAAACATATTAATATTATTGAAAATATTAACTCAATCAATTTTAAATACATGTTCTATGTTTTCTTAAAAATTTCATAGTTTTTCAACATTCTTATATTATTACATTCACTATAATATACAATAATAATTCGATATATAATTTATATTCGAAATATGTAGTAAAATGTATGAAATATATAATCTCCAATGACTGTCTGAAATCACTTTAAAATACATTAAATTATAACTACTTTGGAACTAAATTTTTCCTAGGAGTATTCATATGATGGTGCTTCCAGTAACGACAACCAATAAGAAGAAAATAGAAATACTTCATTATCAAATGGAACAATTATGGAACAATCTTCTATTTAAAACAATTATTTTTAACAAGTATAATTATTTATTAACATTTAAACTATGCATCATGTATGAAGACCCTAAAATATATAGTATTCTCAGGTTGTAGATTCATTTTATATATATACACTATGATATGTAATATTATTCACTATAACATGGTATATTATACTCTTAAATAAAAGATTGAAAAATGTAAAAACTATGATACACAATATGTAATATTTATACAGCCCAATATGCACCTAATAAACACAAAAATAATGCAATTTTTTTTAATACAATGCAATATGCAAACACTTTAAATGAAAACACTGCATACAGTGCATACATTGCAAAATGCAAATATTGTAATGGAATACACTATAATTTTTAATATTCATAAAAATTCGTACACTGAAATGAGTAAAATTCTTCAATATGTAATATGAACATTATATAATGATATTTTATACACATAAACTACAAGTGTGTGTGTGTGTACGCTACAATACATGTTATGCACATATAACACATATTCAATAATATGTTAAAAACAGAGGCAGAGAATGCAACATATATGCATAAAAATTAATTTTGGACATAGTAGCCACCTTATTATGTTGTCTTATAGTGTATATTGACTCACATATTTTGTATTAAATACCATTTTTTGGGTCCTATCAAATTTATATAAAATAAAGCATGCATATATTTCTTTTTCTAATATTTCATCTGATGCAAGATCCTGAAGACTTATTCAGTCACTCATTCAATGGAATCATTGTACTCAATAATATGTAATAATTTATTTTTTCTATAATTTACTTATATATATATATTAAAAACTCATTAAAATATAAGAATTTGTGTTTTTTATTTCTATATTTATGAGTGAAATAAATGTATTATAGTAAAATTAATTAGTTTATATTTTTTTGCTATGTATATATATTGTTTAATCTATAATAACGATTACATTCAAATTGATTATATAAAAATGAAAGTAACACATTTAAATTATTATGAAAATTAATGTGTGTACATAATAAACTCTACAAATAGCTTAAACTCTGGAAATGAATTATCCATATAGTTTAAATATCATGAAATTGATTTTTTCATATGAGTCATGAAAATAAAATCATATACAGAATTGGAGTTCCATAAGGATTATGTACTGTGTATTCATATGTCAAATCATAGTATTCCATAAATATTATGTGATTAATATAATGTCAATTCCTGAGATTGAAGGCTAGAATCCTAGTCATGATCCTCTTTCATTACTTATTCAACCAGATTTAACTTTTCAAGAGTTTGAGAGTAAAGAAGGGGATCTATATCCTCTTCAAACGGTTTCATTGTAGGATATGGTGATTAATGTTTCTATTTATTTTCAATGAATCTGAGTATGATAAAAACATTGTTTTTTGTTGATGTTAATAAATGTTATATGTATGAAAATCAAAAGTTTTATCTTTTTTTGTAACTGAGATATAAATAAAAATTTTATGAAGGAACGATGCTTGAAAAAATGCATGTGTGAGTTGAAGGCGATGATTTTTGATGTCGTCAAGAGTGATTGAAGTCACAACAGTTAAACTAATTGTAGTAGAAAACTGATCAAGCTTGGATGATGGAAAAAGTTTTTCAAGGAACCACATATGTTGATGAAGTCCATGGATAAATCAATTATATGAAACTAAATTGAATATAAACATTATATTTGTTTCATTTATATGATTCATGTCTAAAGAATAGTAGGTATATATTTGAATGAAACTGAGATGGAGCTCTCCAAATGATATTCGTGAGGTGTTCATAGAAATTCTTTAATGAAAATTTTCCAATAAAAAATGGCATTGCAGTGGATTGATCTTAGAAGTCCATTTTCATATTTCCGAAGAACATTTTATTACCCACCACTTCCATGATGTCTACAATATATGAGTAAAACAAGGATGACGATATTATCATATACATGACATACAATGTTGGTAATACAATTTTTTTGATTAAATGAAATGTAATCTTAAGGTTTATTAAAATATGATGGGTTTGTGTAAATTATTGGGTAAAATTGTAGCCTTTGGCATGAATTTTGAAGTGTTATTAAAGGATTTTATTGGATGTTTGTTTTTAATTTGGATTTAAAATATGATTATGTGGTCTCCTCATTTACCTGTCACCTATGCGCATCATTCCCAACATGTATCAATTTTTAATTACTCTTACATTTATTTCTCTTCCAATATTATATATGTCTAATGATTTTATCAAGGAAAAATCATGTGCATGTGTATGTGAATTTTGTATTAAAATTATCACACCCTGTAAATGCATGGGATGGTTACTATTTATTTATAACAATATTTAAAAAATTATTCATATAGTCAATCCTAAACAAAATATACATCAATTTAAAAAATACCACACATGCATGAATAATTAGAATGGAAATTACCAATAGTGATGAAATTAAAAAATACTGGGAGTAGAGGGGATAATTCAAGCAGAAAGATGAAATCAACATTCATCAATTAAAATATACCTTGTTTCATGGAAAATATAAAAACTAACCACCAACCAAAAATAAATACATAACGGGGGATGAATGAGGAGATGAAGAAAATGGATGTATGACACAGAAAGATCGCAAGTGGTAGCCAACTATACCTAAGGGTGGATGATGATGTAAATGAAATATTAGAGTCCACGTGAGCAAAGAAATAAAGGGTTGGGGCTTTCATGTGAGAGAAATGATACTGTTGCCATGAGAAAGAAATACCCTAAACTGAGTCCACCCAAAATTTTATAAAACTAGTACTCCGCTCATGCATTGAATGAGACGATTCACATTTTTGTTTAATAAAATAATAAATTAAAAAGTATGTAATTCAGAGAACACAATAGTCTTGAACCAAAAAATGAAAAGTTACGTGAAAAAAATACATGATAAGTATATAAGAAAAACATTTAAATTAAATGAAAATGTGTATAAATGAATAATATGATGAATTTCACTTTAAATCTATAGATTTCATAAATTAATTAGTTTTAAAAGGAACTAGAAAAAAGGAAATAGTAAATGAATCAAAAATAATGTTGATATTTGAGAACACTAACCTTGGTAAGAGAGAACACAACAAAAGTGTTGTGTAGTATAAACTATTTTCTGAAAACAAAATTAAATTACAATTAAAGAACAGGTTAATGAAATAAAACATCAATATAAACTAAAATATATATTTTTATTTAAATTTAAATATATGCATGGATATAAAAACAATATATCTATAATAATAATGAATTCAATGCAATTAGAATACCAGATGTAGATTTGGAATATGGGAAATTATTTAAAGTAGAAAAATTGGTAGTAGTAAAATAAACAGATAAAAATTCAGGTGAATAAGATGACTAATTAAAGAAAACAATACAAATAATTAGGAAAGGTAAAAAAAATTATACATTAGAACATAAATTTAGAGTACATAGAAATACTAGAAATTGTACTTTTCAAAGGGCAATGAATCCATTTTCCTGTAATATTTTTGAGTGCATGTTATACAAAAGTAGGTGGATAGAATATATATTGAAATTGCACGTATATTCATAGTTAAAAAACCTAGTTATTTGAAACATCATTGAAATTCCATAGAGATTATTCCCGAGATAGTGTAAAAAGGTACTGATTAATTAGTGAAGTTGTATTGTTATAATTGGATAGATTGAAACAATGTAAAACTAATTAAAAATAAGATAATTAGATGAGTAATGATAGATTAGTTGTGTGAACCTATTCATTATAGAAGGTAGTAATATTAACATGAAAATATTTCCTTCAAAACATGTAAATAATTACCAATCATTATTACAGTATGTTTATTAAATGCTACGGATAACAAACAATTACAGTATAATACTGATAAACCATGTAAATATTATCCAAGTCCTTTATTGAGGTTGTAAATGGTATGGTTTTATGAAATATGAATAATTCTGTGACAACTAAGATAATATTTAAGAAGTATTAATATATAAATTGAAAAAATTATTCACTAATTAGAGAATAAAATACACATGATAATTCCTATTGACAATTGAATCACTACTAGAAAAAAACCCTATACCAATAGTATGGAATCGCTAGTATAGGTCTCCAAATAGTTGGTATAGACAATACCAACATTTTTTAGAGGAATTGGGTTTTATGGTGTTTCTATAGGTCATATGAAAAAACCATACCAATGGTTTTAAAAAACAATAGTATTGTTAATGTAAAAATAAATCCTAGCATGGTTTTGATCCCAGCACTGTCCATTTATAGTCCAATGACCTAACCCCTAACTTAAGATGAACTTTGTGACTAAAATTTTATAAATATGCATGTGTATATTCACAAGTATTTTAACTTTTTATATATTAAATGTAATTTGAAAAGAGAATCCATAAAAAATATGGGTTCTTATAACAACGTTGTTTAGAACTGTTGGTATAGGTACCTTGATTTTCTGATCTATAACAAAGGTTTTGGAAAAAATGTAGGTATAGGGTCTCTATAATAGACCTATACTAATGGTTTTAGAGAAACTATTGGTAAAGGGTCTCTATACGAGATATATACTGCTTGTTTTGGCCAAAACTGGTGCTATATGGTATCTCCATGGAACTTATGGTATATGGTCTCTCTATGGTGCCTATAGCAATGGGTTTTTTCAAAATTATGGTATAGGTATACTCGTATAACTCCAATTCCTAGTAGTGAATCATTATAATAGAAACAATATGATGGGAAAAAATTAAAAAAAATCTTTTTAAAAAAATTATAACCAACATGCATACAAATTTAGGAAGATTAGTCAAGCCTGATTATCAGTTGTTTGAAATTGATACATGCAATGCATGAAGAAGATATAATTTTTCAAAACTTATTTGACATCGTATCATATGAGATGAAATGAGAAACTGGCCTGGTGTAGTGATGGAATTTGATAATAGAGGTAAAGAATTATAATGAGCGAATGTAATTAGGGAAAGTGGAAATATTGAAGGTAAATTAATCTGATTATTAAAATGATTAATTATTTGATTATTGAATATGAACATATGAGTCATCATGAAAGTAATGAATCAATTAAGAGAGGACATGAATGAAGCCCTAGGATGGAGGTGGAAAAGTTGGGGGAAGGAAACCCAAGGATAATGGGAGATGCGGGAGGTTGGGAGATGGAGGTGGTGAGCGTGGGGCATGGTGGGAGACAAGGATGTTGGGAAGAGAGGAGGAAATTTCGCATTTTGTGGTTTTCGATATTAGTATAACATAAAATGTGACTTAATTTAATTTATGATATATTGATGTCATCTTTTTCAATTTTATTTTTTATATGTTCTTGGCATTCCTCAGTGGCCAATTCAACAAAAACCATTTTGATGATAAAAAATAACAAATCATGGTCTCATGATTTCCCCAGAATATAGTTCGATCCGATCAGACCAAACGTTCCTTTCATATCTCATGGGTCTGTGATTCACAACAATACATCTCCAAACCACACTATTTCATTTGATACCACCCTCGAATGCAATCTGCAACACTATGTCACACTTCTTCACTTTTTTACTTGGCTTCCAAATATTCTAACTTCTACCACACCATATAAGACAAGGTATTGAAAAACTGGGTTTTTTATATATATGGGTTTTAAAAAAAATTTTATGGAAAAGGGATAGCATTTGAATTATTTTGAAAAATGGGTCTTTAGATGCGTGAACCCCGTTCATGCATCTTTTTCTCGGCCTAATGCGTGAACGTGGTTCATGCATCCTTCATCTCGTATTCGAAGGATTCATAATCCCTATTAACATATCCGGCCGAGAAGATCTATAAAAGGAGGGTCTCCCCACCCCCAATTTATTATTTTCCTCAGGATTTTGCTGCGAATCCCTACATAATTTTTTTCTCAACAAATCTTTGTAGCTTTTAAGAAGGTAAAATTTATATTTAAATATTCATTTGTTTAATTGTGTTTATTTATTTCATTTTTGTATTTGTTTAATTGATTTGTGATATGTAGAAACTATTTTTTGTGTGTATGATTTATTTATTTCATATGTATTGATGTGTAAATTAGTGTATTTTGTGTGATTTAGTTTTGGAATTATGTGTTTGTTGTATGAATTCATATTGAATGTTTATGAAGATTAAATATGTTATAAAATTTTTATTTTGAAATTATTATTAATTTAAATTATAAATTTTTTATACCCTAGTAATATTATTTTTGAATAATATATTTGTTATTTGTATCACATTTAAATTTATTAAAAAATATATAGAATTTTTTTTTGTTAATGGTATAAAAATAGTTTTGAATAAATAATTTATTAAATTATAATATTTATAAATAAACTTATTCAATATAAAAGAGGTGTAGATATTTAATATGTATTTAATTTAGTAATTGATATAATAAGAATAACCTAAAAATGGTAAGTTGTGTGATGACTGATCTTGAGATGACTGACCGATGCATAATTGAAATTGCATGTCTTGTTTTGTGAATCTGGTTACTAAATTTGTAATAATTGCATTTATTTTTCTATATTGATGACATGTCAGTCATATTTGACTAATTATATAAGGACATATGTGTCCTCTTAAAAAATTTATGTATTTTATACCCCTATACCCCCTCACATGCATGCGAGTAAATTTGTAATTAAAAGGAAATCAACAAGAGGTGTCCCTGAAGAGGTTTCCCCGGAGAGGTGTCCCTGAAGAGGAATTCGAGAACAATCATTCAACATGAAGTGTTTCTGTTTGAAAGGAGACTAACAGTTTCTGCAATATTTTACAATAGAGACTCCATGAGTCTATCCATATGTTTTTGTTAGTTTATCAAATAATTATAAACTAATCATAAGTCTCATTATCAAGTCATGATTAATTATTCATAACTAATTAAAATATATAATGTTATATTAAATAATGTAAAATATTTATGTAGTATATAATATTTTATTAATTACTTTTTATATGTAATAATGTCTGCAAAAATATATTGCAACGATGAGACCATTTACACGGAGTAGGGATTTAGCTATAGTGTGCAACATGTCATAGTGGTAAATCTTCATGGTTGTATGACATCAGATGCAGTTCTCAATAAAATTCATAATCGGTTAAAACTGAGGGTCGATCAATGAATTTCTTCAATCACGTATTGATATCTATAACACCCTGTACGTTTCTATGACACCGAGTACCATTTGGTCGATGATGATAATTGGATGGATGCATCTTCCATATTTAGATAGTAGTGTGCTAATGGTTTGATGAAGTTGTATGTTTTAATTTCTGATATATATGTGGTGCAACTGACTACTACAGAACCATGTTTTGTGAGCTTTGTACAATTTGGTCCTTCATATCAGTCTTTTGCATTGCCTCTTTCTCATTTGACTCCAGTAATAGAACCGAATTATGAAGAAACTGATAAAAATTAAGAATGAAATATAGATGACATCCCTTTGTGTGCTGATATAGTGAATTGATGTTTATCTGAGGAAGAATAATCTCGGGAACCATCAGGAGATGATGTGTGTGAGGGTGATGTGGGGAGTGAACCTTCTTAGGATCCTTTGAGATATGTGGGTGAGGGTGATGTGGGAAATGAACCTTCTCAGGTTCCTTTGAGAGAAATACATCCACGACATGCACCGGTTAGTGGTAATTATCCTTCAGTACTGAGTTATTTAGTTAAAGGAATGTCTTGTGAACAAAATTTTTACTGGGATGTCATTACAGATGCTTCTAAATTTCCAGGAATTATAGGGAATAGGTCTTCATCAAATGACAAAGGCATCTATGTCAGGCAGATGTTTGAAAGTAAATTGGTCATGAAAATGTGATAAAGAAATACCACATTGAGAGTCATTTCACATTTGTGGTTGATGAGTTAAAGAAGACAAAATATATCATTTGTTGTGAAAAATACAGCCCAGAATATAAATTTTGATTAAGGAAAATATATGATATTTTTCCCCCATTTTGGAGGATAACCAAATTAGAAGGGCCACACACTTGTGTACATATTATCTTGTCACAGGATCACTCTTCCCTTGATTCACAGTTTATATAAAATGTTATTTGTGAGATGATAAAAATATGTCAGGATGTTCCCATTTCCCTTGTTCAGTAATTAATTCAATAGTTGTATTACTACAATATATCATATACCAAGGCATTGAATGAAAAACAGAAGGTAATTGTAAAAGTGTATGGTGAATGGGATAAATCTTATGATATGTTGACACAAATTATGGAATTGTTATATCTCAACAATCATATTGTTTATCAGTTGGACATTGTTGAGTATGTGTCCCCCAATCACCGAGTTGATCGAACAAAGGTGAAGTTCAATAGGGTTTTTGGGCATTCAGGCCATGCATTGCTGCCTTTCACTATTGTAAACAATTTATTCATGTCTATGTAAATTTCTTGTATGGAAAGTATACAGGAGTTCTACTCATTGATACCACACAGGATGGTAATCAAGCTCCTCTACCACTTTCTTTTTCTATTGTTGAAAAGGATAATTTTGAATGTTGGAGTTGGTTTTTGGCATGTATACGTGTTCATGTCACACAAAACCATGGCGTGTGTCTGATAATTGATTGCCATTAAGTGATTATAGAGGACGTGTTTAGTGATGGGGTTTCATGGAGTTAGCTGAATTCTTATCATCGTCATTGCATTATACATATTTCAAGTAATGTTCATATGCATTTTAGAGATAATGCCATAAAGAAAGTGATCCTCAAGATGGGTATGTTTATCTAAACTTATTTTTTTAAACAAAATTTATTCTCCATTTTAATATATTATTCTCTTATGGTTTTAGCATATGATCCGTAGAAGGAATGGATTGATTGACACATTGATGATATCTGAACTGCTAATGAAGATGTGTATGAATATATGATTAATATTTCGAAGGAGAAATGGTCATTAACATATGATGGTGGTTGAAGATATGGCCATATGACCTCTAATATAGCGTAGTGAAAAAAATGGGGTCCTCAAGGGTGTGCACAAACTTCCTATAACATGGTTATTTCAAAATAAATATTACAGATGTGTTCACTACTTTGTTGACAGGTCCCAAAAGGCTTATTAGGGGATGGAAAACGGAATGCATTTTACGCAGAATTTCAAAAGTGATATTGATTCGATACTAAATGAGGCTTCAAGATGGACTGTTCTTGCCATTGACAGGGAAAAGACGATCTTTTAGGTTTGATTGTGTTATGACCCGGCTACATGAACTAGTGGTTGAGTGTTTTTAGTGATGTTAGATAACAGATACTGTGATTGTGGAAACTTTAACACATTTAGATATCCATGTGCACATGTTGTCAAATCTTGTGCTTCACTAAATATATCATGGGGGCCATATTTTGACCCAGTGTATCACATGGGAACTTTGGTGAACTATTATAGTGAATCTTGGATGCTTGTTGGTGACATTCATTCTATCTCATTTCCAACTGATCAGTCGACCATCATCTCGGATATTTCCAGGTTTCATAATTTGGTTCTGTGTTCATTTATGATTTTTCAATGTTTGTCGTTTTTAAATTATTGCCTTCATACTACTAGTTTAAAGCCTCGAGGAAGACCAAAATAAAGTCGAATCAGAAATGAAATGGATTGGACTCGATAACGAGGAGGGAGAATACGATGTAGTATTTTTCTTTCAAAAGGATATGCTCATAATAGATGACTCCAAGTGGCAGAAAAGAGCTCCACATCTTGTCATACAGGATCGAGTTTGTGTATTATATCACGAATATATATATTTTTATTTATATGTGGAAGTTTCAGTATTGAATCTTTTCATTTATGACTTTCTCTATTTCTAACATGTTTCAATTTTGGATTATCTCATTTTTTTATACTCTAATAAAGAATTTTGTGATACTCAAACTATTAAAGAAACAGCATAGAACGAAATAACTAGCTCAGGAAATCCCACATTAAATTCTTATAAGAACTCTATAGGTTTTAATTAATGAAGACCACATAAATATTGAATCTCAAAATTAGGTAATAGGGTACTTTATTTAATGAAGGGATTGGTCAAGTAATACAAACACTAATCCACACACAACAAATCAAGTATAAATCGAAAATATTAACACAATCATTTTTCATTTCATTGTTAGAGATTTATTTAAATAAGAGTTGCAATTTTTTATTGAATTAACTATAATAAAGTAATGATGATATCATTTGTGCAGATGGAAGATTTTCCATTGCTCACATCTCAGGCTACTCAAGTATCATGACTATTTTTAGAGTGATGAACAATGCCTCCGTTGAGTGTACTCAGATCTCACCATTTCCATCCTACCGCACCACCTCCCATTATCATCGGTCATCTTCATCGTGATGGATTCTATGGTGTAGCGATGTGTGATGTCACCTTTCTAGATCATTATCTAATTACTGCGCTTGTATAGAGATAGAGGCCAGAGTCACAGACATTCCATTTTAGAGAGGGGGAGAGGACTATTACCCTAAAGGATGTGGCCATTATATTGGGAATCCCCATCGATGGTGCAGCTCTGACTGGCCATGTTGGAGCAGATTTGTCGAAGCTTGTTCATAGAAGAATGAGAATAGAGGTATTTGATGATGGAAGGACCAGTGTTGGTGGTTGATTACACATGCCTTGGTTAGAACAGCAGTTAACATAGTTAGCATAGGATTCTGATGAGATCACCGGGCTGCGATTTACACGTGCATATATTTTGAGGCTGATTGGTGGCATGATTTTTGTTGATCACACCACTACATTTGTACATTTGATGTATTTATCTTTTTTGAAGGATTTGGATGAGGCCGACCGATATAGATGAGGGTATGCTTGTCTAGAATATATATTCAATGCATTATTTAGCGCATGTCGCATCGATAAGATACTGATCACAAGATGCATTGTTCTTCTACAGATGTGGGTATGGGAGCACATCCCTTGTTTTTCTCAACATGCATGTGTGCCATTACCAACATATATTGTAGTAGAGTCTCCGCGTGGACGTTGGTATGTTATTCCTTCCTTATACTGTCTAACTAAATTGTATAAATTTCTATTATGAAATATAAATATTACAATATTATCTACAGGTGGAATCAGGAACATCGACATTCAAATTCCCCCAGACACAACATCCACAACTACATACTTATGTTTGATAGCATTCAACCACACGATGTAAGTGATTATTATTTATATTGTTAAATCATTATTATTTACTATAAATGTATTCATTTATTAATTGAATATTTATTTTTTCTTTCATATATTATGGAGTCCATATACAGATTCTATTATCCAGAGTCTTCCACCGTACTGTACGACAATGCTTGCTATCGGATCCTGTAGGGTTCCATTGATTCATTTTCATATAGTCGTGTGGCATCAGACCGACATAGTTATGAGGCAGTTCAGATTCTTTCAACATGTTCCTGACCTGCCCAGTCAGTTAGATTCACTTCATTCCCCGAAGATGTTAGGGAAGAGAGATTTGGATTGGAGGAGATATCACACCAGATATATTGATTTATGGGATAGATGATAAGACTTCCAGTTACGAGGGACGGGGACAATGAATTTTAATTTGGTGGATCAAATAGATTACGCAGATTGGTACTACATGTCCTCAGTCACATTTATGACTTGACACAGATGAGGCTTTCATGAGATGGTATACATAGTTCCATCTACAATTAGGTGAAATTTTTATTCATATTATTTGACAATATTACTTTTTTTTCATAGGATTCTTGTATCTCTCATCTACTACACATGTATGATTCAGTATATCACACCATATTTGACCCAGTATATTTTAACACCCTTGTATAACAGTTGATTCCTTCAATGGACGAGATTTTTCATGGCATTTTCTTTGATCCACAACATGAAGAGGAGACTTTAAAGCCTTCTGAGGTGCATATAGATGTACCAGTGGCTGACAACCCTATTATGGATCTTGTTGTTATATAGGAGGAGGATGTTCATATTGATTAGTTAGATGATGATGTTCCACAGGAGGAGGGTGTTCCCAATGATCAGTCATCTGCTCCTCCAACATCTTAGGCTTTTCCACAGGTAGATACAGACGATGACTGGGTTCAGCTAGATTCTTTATTACAAACATCCTCCGCACAAAAACCATCTTCTTTACTTGTTAGTGAGAGTTCCATCCATCCTCCACTATCATTTGATGTAGGACAGGGTACATACGGTGAGATTGTACATCCACCGCCTGTCACACAGGGGGATGTGGGGGTGGCTGCTAAGGATGATGTGCAGCGTACGCCAGAGCGCAGACAGAGACAGACACGATGCGGACGCATCCACTATACACCTAGTTTTAGGACAGAGGAGCATCCATTCCAGAGGCAATGATTAGGTTTATTTGTGATTTAAAATACACTATGTATGTGCATTACTATAATCATTTATAGATGTTTACATTTTTTTAACAAGTGTCTTTCTCTCATCAAATTATCTTCCATAATTAGTAATTTATATTCAGTATTCATTAATAAATATTAATAATCTGGATTAAAAGATCTCTGAACATCAAGAAATCTTGACATATATTATTGATTTCAATGACTTGAATCCAAAAATCATGGAACATGATTCTTTTAAGAAAAATTAAATTGCATAAAGAATAATTTCAATGAATAATGAATAATTGTGAAGAGTATATGAGTATGATTGAAGATAAAAAAACCACAATATAATATGTATGGAATTAGTAGTTCATTTTACCAATTTTGACAAAATACATATTCAATCTTTATAAACGGACACATGTTCTACTGGAACACAATCTTCATTGGAGGATTTTACTATTAAAATACCTCTATCATGTGATAAAATTATGGACATTATGAAAAATATTTATTTTATATTCTTTGAAAATAATAAACAATCCTTAAGAGTGTTAAGAATGTGTTATCATATCTAAGAATATGTACTGAATAAGATCATCCTTGGTGAAGTTATATAAGATTTCAAAACTGGTGTTTTTGAGTGTTTCTCTTTAGGGGGAGGTAAATGAAGAAATATTAGAATCAAATCTAATTACTGAAGAACATTCAGGAAGATAATGTTATTGAAGGATAAATGTTTTTCTAATTCTCTCTTCGTTTTTTAACAAATAAAATACCTAATAGAAAGTGGTTGTAATTGAATTAATCAAATACATAAGAAAATTTTTCTTTTAGATAAATGATGATTTTTTAACCTTTATGTAGGATGAATTAACGGAATTCACGCATCCTTAAGATATTTCATAATGGAAGCATGAACGGGGTTCACACATCCTTAGAAGATGGGCTGAAGGATGCGTGAAATCCATTCAAGTATCTGACAGAGAAGAAGATGCGTGAACGGGGTTCACGCATCTAAAGACTCATTTTTAAAAATATTTCAAACTCTATCCCTTTTCCATAATTTTTTTTAAAACCCATATATATATATATAACCCATTCCAAACCTATACAACATCATCCTTGAAGCATCCATATCCTTTGCTTCCAGCCCGTGTCCTTTCTCCATAGCATCAATCACTGCACATCCCCCTGCGTGCATGAAAAAAAAATGCTCAAATGCCTTCTTGCACTTCAGGACAATGTACTGCTCTTTCCCCTTCTGCATCACATATTCCCATAAATTGGTCGATCCATACCTTAACAGCTCAGAAAAAGGATTCACCATCGGCGCGAGGCTCAATATGTTCGTTTTCAGTGCCTTCCCAGCCACGTGCACCAGCGACCTGGATAGTGAAATCCCAACGATACCCTCACTGTCAGTCTCTTGGAAGATAGACCGAAAGGCCTGGTTGTCTGATCTCGTCTCTTCATTGAAATTCTCACTCAGACTGAAATGCTCGATCATGTGGGGGATGAGGACTCTCAGGTAGTCCAGTGGAAGGTAACAAGAGAAATCAATAAGGTAAATTTCATGATTTGATTTAAAATAAAAACACACGAATGTTATTGTTATTGCAGTAGCTACAAGGAGATACAAATGGGTGGTCGAGACGAGTTATTTTATGATATGCAAACATGTATTCAATGAAATTCCATCGGATCGTGGTGCCATTTTTTCTGTTATTACATGACTCGTAGGGTTGGCGTGACCCCTCTTGCTTCCTGGCTGGCCTGTTATTTCAATGGGTAAATCATCCACAATGTGTGACCTTTCACTATGTCATTCGTATGATCACCTTGACCCCACCAAATCTCATTTATTTTGTGTTTACCAGGATCATGCATAATGCATTGAATAATAATTTTTTGGATTGGACTTCGAGATGATTTATACAGTATTTTATATATAAAGGTTTTTATTATTTTAATTATTATAAAGATGCAGGGTAACCAATATTTTCAAAAAATGGGTTCCAAGATGTGTGAACCATGTTCACGCATCCCCAATCCAAGGAAGATGTGTGAACGAGGTTCAATCATCATAGGCATGATGAAAGATTCATGAACCCCATTCACACATCCTTTATGAACTTCGTGAAGGATGCGTGAACGTGGTTCACACATCCTACAGAATTTAAATATATACATATAACAAAAAAAAATTAGCAAAATTTATCTGCTATTTAATATCAAACAATACTTCCATTAATGCAGTCTGGATTCTGATAGAAACACTCACCCAGAGCTCTCTTTTATAAGAGAGCTTGCCCTTAAAATAATTCTGCATTTTCCATGTGGGATTCAGGTTCTTCCTTTCCTACGGAGAACATTCTGTATTTCCGATTTGGGATTCTATTTCAACTACATGACTTTGAAAGACTATAAAATACAAATTATAAGACCAATATAAATTAAACATAAAACATGGATTTAATATATAAGGAATAGTTGAGAATGGAAATAATTTCGTAAAAAAAAATGATGAAAAATAATTTACAAGCTTTCAAAACCATCAACTTGAAACATAAAAATGTTTCAAATACGTGGCTTTAAAAGACGATAAAATACAGACAATAAAACCAATATAAATGAAACAGAAAACATGGATTAAACATATAAAAAGTAGTTAAAAATTAATTATTTAATTAGTAATATAATTATTAATTTGTTAATTATTAGTTAATTAATAATATCATTTTTAATTATATAATAATTAATTAGTAACATTATTATTAGTTATATAATAATTATTCAATTAATAATTAATGTAATTATTAATTATATAATAATTAATGTAATTATTAATTTTATAATAATTAATTAGTTAATTAGAAATATAATTATTAACTATATAATAATAAATTATTTAATTAGTTATATAATTATTAATTATATAATAATTCATTAGTTAATTAGTAAATTATTAATATAATATATTATTTTAATTATTCATTATAATTATTAGTTATTAATTATTAATAATTAATTATATAAAAATTAATTAGTTAATTAGTAATATAACTTTTAATGATAAATATAATTATTAATTATGTAATTAATAATTATATTACTAATTAACTAAATAATTATTATATATTTATTAGTTAATAATTATAATTAATAATTATATTAATAATTATAATTAATAATTATATTACTATTATAATTAATAATTATATTACTAATTAAATAATTATTTATTATATAATTAGTAATTATATTACTAATTAACTAATTAATTATTATATAATTAATAATTAATTTTTAAAAATTATAATGAGTAATTGTAATTAATAATTATATTACTAATTAACTAATTAATTATAATATAATTAATAATGTGTAATTATAATTAGTAATGACATTATTAATTAAATAATTAATTAATATATAATTAATAAATAACAAATAATAATTATAATAAATAATTATATTATTAATTAATCACTATATAATTAATTCATAAATTACTAATTAACTAATTAATTAATATATAATTATATTACTAATTAACTAATTAATTATTATATATTTGTTATTAATAATTATAATTGATAATTATATTACTAATTAACTAATTATTTATTATATAATTATTAATTACAAATTATGATTTATAATCATATTACTAATTATAATTAATAAGGATATTACTACTTAACTAATTAATCTTTATATAATTAATAATTATATTGCTGATTAGCTAATTAATTATTATATAATTAATAATTAATTATTAAAATTTTGATTGAATAATTATAATTACTAATTATATTACCATTTATTTATTTATTTATTTTATAATTAATAATTATATAACAAATTAACTAATTAATTATTATATAATTATTAATTAAAAATTAAAATTAATAAATATATTACTAATTAACTAATTAATTATTATATAATTATATAACTAAATAACTAAATAATTATTTTATATTAGTAATTAATAATTAATGATTAATAATTAATAATTATATTAATTATTAACTAATTAATAATTATATTTCTAATTAACTAATAAATTATTATCTATTTCTTAATTATTTAATCCATGTTTTACGTTTCATTTATATTGTCCTCATAGTTTCTATTTTATTGTCGTTCAAAACTACGTACTAGAAACATTTTTAAGTTTTAAGTTGGTGGGTTTGAAAGCTTATAACTTATTTTTCATTAACATTTATTACGAAATTCTTTTTATTTTCAACTATTTCTTTTAATTTTAATCCATATTTTATGTTTCATTTATATTGGTCTTATAGTTTGTATTTTATAGTCATTCAAAGCCACATACTTGAAACATTTTTAAGTTTAAATTTGGTGGTTTTGAAAGCTTATAAATTAATACTCATAAACTTTTATATGAAATTATTTTCATTTTCAACTATTTTTTATATGTTCAATTCATTTTTATGTTTTATTTATATTGATCTTATAGTTTGTGTTTTATAGTCTTTAAAAGTCAGGTACTTGAAACAAAATCCCACATTTGAAATGCAGACTGCACTATGTAGTAAAGGGGGAACCTAAATCCCAAATCAGAATGCAGAATGATTTCAAGGGCAAGCCCTCTTATAAAAGAGAGCCCTGGGTGAGGGTTTCGGCCAGAATCCAGACTGTTGTAATAATAGTACTGTTGGATATTAAATAGCAGATAAATTCTGCTAATTTTTTTGTAATATATATATATATAAACAAAACCAAACAAAACAAATATAAATAAAAATTTTAAAACTACAAAATAAAAATAAAAAATTAAATCTTTCTTTAGGATGCGTGAACGGGGTTCACCCATCCTTCATAAAGTTTACAAAGAATGTGTGAACCTCGTTCACACTTCCTGGAAAGGGTATATGCGTGACCGGGGTTCAAGTATCTACGAACCCATTTTTAAAAACAGTTAAAACCCTGTCCCTTTTCAACATTTTTTGTTCAAAAATCCATTTAAATAAAACCCGATTTATACTATGTCATATTACCTTTGCCCCTAAAAAAGAAATGATAAAGAAGAGGATTTTATCAACCCTAACTAAAATTGATGATAAAAGATAAAAAGAACCCCTTTTATCAATGAATATTTTAATATTGAAAAAATTACATTTGACCATCTTTTCGTAGAACTCATAAATTCCAATCTTTAGCATCACTAAAAATCGATGATAATGAGATTTATATTTACATTGTTTTTAATATGATTTATATAATAATAAATATATATATTTAAATAAGTACAATGTATGTATATATATTATAAAATATATATTATGAGATATTACATCTTCTTGGGCATGAAACACAACAAAACACCTGATCCCATGTAAGTCACACACACCCCATATATTAAAAAAAATGATTTAAATAAATACGCGTATTAATATAAATTTAATTTCTGCAACTATATTATAATAACTCATATTTTTATAATTTTATATATAAAAAATTATCAACATGATTTTAATCGATAAAAATATTTAATAATATTTTTAATTACGTTTAAAATATTATAAATAAAAAATATATATTTATATGCATTAAAATAATTATATGTACGAATATATCTCTCAAATACATTTTTTCAATCTTCCTAATAACCCCTTTTATAATGATTGATGGAAAACCTTACATGAGACTCTATTTATATTAAGATTAGAGTGAACCCACTTGCACCCCCATTTTGATGAGATAGGGAAGAACCCATACATGGGAAAGGGCTTCAAAACATGAGTGGTTGAGTAATGATCATGACGTTTCATGCACCAACCTACTTAAATCACTTAAAGAACTACCGAAAATGAGAGAGACATCGCGTTAGTTTTATTTTCCATAAAAAATTATTTATCCCATATATTTAGATTTATTTTTTACTCAATTTAAATACTCTATGATGGATTTTGAATTTTTGACTGTGCCACCATCGTTGGGCCATGAATTTAGCCCACTTGTTTTGGCCTACTCCATGTCCGCTATCCACATGGAAAACCGTGATTCTTTTCATTTATCTTTGTAAACAGATGACGCCTCCCATTCTATCATGGAATTCAATTTATTTGAGCTGTTACATGGGCCACTGGGTGGGATGTTCGGTGTTGGCTTCGTTGTGGAGTCCGAGTTTTTTTCCTACGTTTTCTGAAAAAAAATTAAACGAAATAGGTTAATTTTTTTAAAAAAAATACGCTACAGTGGCGGAATCGGTGATTCCACCTTTGATCCCCCATGCCGGCTTTTTCCCAGATCAATGACATGGCATAAGCGGTCGGGGGGATGTCATCTTGGCCTCAACTCCCTATAAAATGCAAACCCCCTTCTCCTAACTCAATTCTTTCCTTCATCTCTTATAAATTCTCTCCATCTCTCTCTAAAAAACCTCATTTTCTATGTGGGTTTTTGTGAAGCATCATTTAGAAGTATTTTTATTTATTTTATTTATTATTTTTTATTTATTTAAGTGATTTTATTTGGGTCTTAAATATTTAATTTTTTAAGTATTCAGGGTAGTTCTTAATATTTTGTTTATTAGTTTCTTTTATTAGTTATATATTCTTTGAAATAATTATTATTAGAAGTATAGATCAAGTATAGATTAATTAAAGATTAATTATAGATTAACATAGGATTGACTTAGGATTAAGCATTGTGAAATTTTGGTAGCTTAAAGATTATGTGGTTATCTAAGAAATCAAATCTCTCTCTGGATACAAGCATGTGGATATGGCTATGACACATATGTACCTTGGGGTAAAACATGAAAAAACTACTTTGAGCTAGACTCGAATGGGAATTGGTACACGAAAATGGGCCTTGCTTCACTCCTGGTTTGACACTCCTGAGGCATATGTTTAAGATGATTCATATTTTCTTTATAAACTACTAAAATATCTAATAAAAAAGAAATTTAATTAGTATATTTATCAATGATAAAATTTTAATTGTGATGTTATTGAATGAAATAAGGAAAAAATAATTAATGAATACAAGATATTATTATTAATTAAATCTGTTTACATAGTTTAATTAGTTTTATATACTCTAGAAATAATACATATTATTAGTAATGTCAAATTATAGACTCGTTAATGATAACTTAGGATTATAAATGAATTCATATGATTAGTTAATTATAAATAACTAATGAATATAATATTATTAAGGATTAAAGAATAAATAATTAAATAATATCATAATAATGGTTAACTAATGATTAAAGAATGACTGATTAGTTAAAAAGTTATTATAAGTAATTAATGATGTTATATATTAAGTAGTTTAGTTAGTTATATATAGTTTAGAAATAATACTTAATATTAGTAAGGATTAATTATAGATTAATTATTGATAACATAGGATGAAAAATTAAAACATATGATTATTTAATTAAAATTAATTATTAATATTTCTTACAGTACAATAAATATGATGAAAAAACATTTTTGACATAGTGAGTCATGTTTTCCTGTGTGTATTGCTTTGGGGAGGTTATTCAAACTGAACAAGTAGCTTTTTATAGTATACAACCAATAACGATAGTTAGTACAACTGATTGTGTATCCATAATAGACCTTCAAGAGAGAATTCATGGTTCCTTAAATCTAGGACCCGATCAAGAGATCAAGCCTATGAGTTATAGATTTTTTCAATTACCGACAACACTGTGGCATCTAGCTTGTCTATTGGTTGCTGATGCACAGTGGGTCCAAGAAATAAATTTATTTTATAAACGGTCAGATGGTGCCATGATGGATTTATACGTTGATATTTCTATTGTACAACAACAATGTACAGTTGTATAAAGACGTAGAATTACAAGAGTTGTTGAAGACATTCCACCCTATGAAATTGAGCCTATTCTAAATGATGTAGCAGAAGAGGAGAACCTTGATGATTTCTCAGATATACATATCAATCCGAATTCCGATGAGGAGTTTCGTAATGACTTATTAGATGGTGACAATAGTGCTGATGAGGAGGGATAAGATAATGTTATGAAAGCGGTTTCGAGAAATTCATTTTTTGTACAACAACCTCGACATACAATAAATCATTACCACTCCTTTCATCTTGGTCAGAAGCAGTGACACGTGTGCCTGAATTCAACAATAATGTTCTCACAACAGCAACTGAGTTCCCTGGAGTTGTACTAGATAGTTTTAGTGATATGTACACAACCTTATATATTGAAAGGAATTTTCCAAGTAATGATATATTGAAAATAACGGTAATGAAATTTCATATTAAGAGGAATTTCAGGTACATAGTTCCAAAATCATGTCTTATTAATTAAGTCATATGGTGTGAGAAGTATCAAGATTAGTTTAGATTATTTTGGAGGGCGATTCCAGATATTACATTTGGAGGTTTGAGAATCTCGAGGTTTGAGGCATCTCATACTTGCTTTCATCCAAGCCTCAAACAAGATCATGCCTCATTGGTTGTAGAGAAATTAGTTAAAGGATGTGACTCTACTTTTCACGTATTTTTTTCCATAGACATTAGGGAATGTATCTTTAGACAATTTTTTTATCTAAATAAATTATGTATTTTTGAACTGATGATATTTTAATTCATCATCATAGAGTTCTGGATTTGAGGCCGTCAACTTTCCATTTATTGTTCACTTTTTTGCAATTGATGATCTCATTCACTCTCGATAAATATTTAGGATTTTCCTCCAATTATGTGTCTCTGATTTCTACCATTGTTTCCCTATTCTATATTCTAATTTGGTGGTGAATTTTTCATTTCCCTTTCCATCTTATTAAGACAAATTTTTATTAACCCTAATTCCATTGTTGGTATTCCACAAAGTTATTTTTTATTTCCAACCATTTATTTTCAAAGAAAATTTTTATATTTTGAGTACACAACTTATTAAAGGAGGGAAGAATGTAACACCACAATATTTCATAGTACGTTATCTTTTTAATGTAATTTAATAGTTTGTGCTTCACACATCACTGAATTCAAGCACATCACGACCTATCAAACTAGCCATTTAAAATGCGATTATGAATAGTATTATTAAAAATTATAATTTTATATATATCTTATACAATTTTAACATTCATATTTTGTATTTTTTAGACATAATATAATGACAAATTCAATTTTTTAGATAAAAGAAGTATTTTTCAGAAAATGTTTTTTTCCACCTTTTAATGGAGAACCTTTTTTATATCAAATATTTGACAGTTTTATGTATTAAATTTAATGAAATAAAATTATTATTTAGAATTGGGACATAAAAATTTAGTTTGTATACATTTTTGGTACTTTTCAGATAACTTTTATATTTTGACGAATAGTGAGAAATACAAAATATTAATTAAAAACAACTTTTTAATCAAAATAATTTAATGTGTTAAATTATACATTTGTGTGAGTTAAAGAAACATTAGATTATATTTTTAAAATTTAATATAATTTTGGTCATTGAATGTAATTTCAAATTTAAATTTTAGATAAACACATGTCAATATTTTGATAGTTTTTACTTCATAAAAACCCGCTTTCTGGGTTTGACAACAGGAATTAATTTTAAATTAATTAATGAATCTTATATGTTTTTAATTTTTTAAAATTGACATAATTTTTGAATTTTTGATATAAAAATTTTCTTTTGGTGAATGTTTGGATTTATTTTGAAAAACATTCAACTTTTGATAAATAGTGAAAACACTACATTTTAGATAAAAACTGATTTTTTCATTTAAATTATTATTTTTAAATAAAAATTTATATTAATTTAGAAATAGATACATAATAAATATATTATAAAAATTTAATTACTTGAATTCATTTTATAATAAGATTACACATACAAAATTTTATTGAACTTTTTAAACAACTTTTACCCACCTTCTAGGCACATTTTAAAAATTGTATAAAAATTAATTTTACCGCTTCTATAAATTGAATTTCATAAATCTAAGAAATACAGTTGACATTAGTATGTAAAATTTGTTTCTATAGGATATAATTTTTTTTTTGAATAGTATCTTTTGAATTTTATTTACCACTGTTAAAAGTAACCATGGTAAATAAAGGTAAACATAATATTAAAATTACCACAACACATTTCCTAATTATATTTGATAAGTGATGTTCAACCAAAATCAAGTTTAGGACAGAAGTATTATCCTTTTGATTCATTTGGGTTAGATTGGAACATTAATTATATTTTTTAAAGATGATTTAAAAGTGTTAAATTCAATGTTTAATAATTAAACCATGTTTAATATAGGGAGTTAAATAAGATAAATTCGACAATAAATATTCATTTGAAATATAAAAATATTTCTTACATCATGGTAGTTTATTTATAATTATTTTACATTAAACAATTAAATTTATTTATGACACAATGACGATGCAATAATTACCTTATTTATGAGAGATTAAAATAATTGATTTATAAATATTAAAATAAATATAAATTGAAACTTTTGATGCCATACACTAATTTTATAGGGAATAAAAAATTTTAGGGTTAATTAAATGTATTTTCTTAGAAGAAATAAATTTGTTATGATTAAAAAAACAAATACTAAATAGTGTTAAAATTAACATAAATGACGTTTTAAAACAAATACTATATTATTAAATGATATAATTTTCATAAAAATCTAAAATTTGGCGAAGGAGTTATATAATGTTTGATAAATAATTAATGAACCACTTGAGTTTCTCTTGGAATTTTATTGTATTTTTATTAACTATATAATATAAAAGTACAAGGAGAAATGGTAAATGTTAAACTATTTAACTTAGGGTTAAATCTAAAATATAAGGTTAATATGATAACCGTACCATTTTGAAAACCTTTTGGTTGAGATTATTTATACCCACACCCACCTTATACCCAAAAAAATAAATTTGGAGCTATTAGAAAACGAAAATGATTTTATAATAAAATATTATTTCAAGCATTCCCTAAAGTGACCCTATTCTTTCTTATAAAAGGTTACTTCCCCTTATCTTAATTTCACACCTCCAAATCCATTTATCTCTTCCAAAACCTACTCAAATATCCTCCCAACTACCTTAAATTCAACCTAAAGGCCTTAATTTGATCATAAAGCCAACTTAATGAGACCCTTTTTCAAAACAAATGGATGAACGTGAAGAAGAGGTGATTATTACATCACCTCATTCAAAGTTATTTTCTTCTTCCAATTCCTCTTTAATTATTTTTTCCATACTAGAATAAATAATATAGTACCTTCTATATACATATATGTTATTATAAATATGGTGAAACCATATTCAATATTTTATCCATCATATGAATGATAAAGACACCGTACGTTCGTACAAACGGCTTACTGTCTCCACGTCGTGGTGTAGTTTGTTAATGAACACTTCTTTATTTGGAATAGTATAATAATGAGTATAGTTTATTTATATAATAAATATAACATGTTAATTAATCTTTATATAAAATATACCATCCAATTACATATGATTTCACTATCAATAGAATGATATCATCGCTCGTGTGTACGCACAACTTACCACGTTCACCATTCAATGATGATTATAAAAACCTATATTATTAATTAGTATGTAATATATGACATAATAATGCTACTGAATATATATATATATTTATATATGTATGTATGTACATATATCTCTTTCACTTACTTCAGTTCAATACGATATGAAAATGGAAACATTGTTTATACATACGTACGACCTACCGTCTCAATAAATGGTGTTCTCCATTTTATATATCTATCTATTATAAATATTTATATTCTGAATATATATGATACATAAATAATTTTTTATATTTAGAAAGCTATTAAATCTTGATATAAGTGATACGATCATGAATAACAAGTTAAACCACATACGATAAAGAAAGTGATTATTACCTGAAATGTTATTTTAACATAGATATTATTATTAAATGGGTAGTATAATGCCATAAATGAATCAAGTATGATATAATAAATATTAATATGGTTATGGTATAATTTAATAACAAACAATGGTCATTATACATGATGTTAAATATACCCTTGACCAAAGGAATATACAAGGTAAGGGTTAATTCCTAAATCTTATTATTATCCAAGATTGTTTATGTGTAACTATTTAATTAGACGTTTTTATCACCCATTTCTATGTTTCATAATTTTTTTTCAAAAGGGATATTCTATGGTTTTATTTAAGGTTCTCTTTAACTCGATTATCATTTTAAATGTTTTAATGATTCATTTTTCTAAATCTATTTAATTAATGTCCATATTTTCAAAATGATTTTAAGGATTTATAATATGGATATGATTGTTATAAAATTTTAATTCCAGTAAAGATTTTCCAACTGGTATGGGACACTTTGATTCAAAAATCTCTTCTAAATGACTTCCTTTATAAATTTATTAATTTTAAATGATTTTAAAAAATGGATATTTCCCTCAATGAGTTTTACCGATCATTTTCAACTATTTCAACATCTTTTTCTGGATATTATTCTTGATTGAGGTTTATTTATTATAATTCAATCATCCATATTATATTGAATGAGTTATGGTATGTTTGACTATGGATGTGCTATTTTTATACCATTTGTGGTTTATGGTTAATGTATTCTTATTTTTTATTGTAGTTTTAATATGAATGTTTATGTTGGGTTTCAACATTTTCATATGAGGAATGAATTGGACTTAGTAAGTGACTGACGAGGCCATATGTAGACACTCCATGCATCAGTAGGTCTCATGAGTTAAATTGGTGTCTTGGAACAAGGTCTTGACTATATTTTTATTTGTAGTCATGGCACAAGGCCTTGAATATGTGGTTTTTATATCCGGTATTACGCCTTCCCACATTATAAAATTGGTTACTACATGAGATTATTCGACTAGTAGAATTTCCATGTGCATGTTTTATGGTAATGTTTGATTTATTTTTTTCTATATTTTGTTCATGTTTATGTCTAAAGTTCTGATGTTTTTATTACACATCATTCCTTAAAAGTTTATATCTTCTGCTAAATTATTTTCCATTATTGAACATCTAAGCTCACCCCTTTCTTATGTTTTTTTTCTCAGGATTCGAAGAAGTGTATTATGATTAATATACAGGGTCAAGATAAGGGAATAATGGCATTATCAAATGATTATGTTATTGTGATTATGTTTTAATATATAACGTAATGTTCTTGTATGTAATTTTTTTTCGAATACTATTAAACAAATCGTTCCTTCATAACATGATTCCTTATAATCATGCCAATGTATTAAAATAATGCACTGGCTCCAGGCTTCTAGGGTCAGGGCATTACATTTAATTTATAAATTTCAAAAAAATAATTCACCAAAAGTTATTTTTTAAATTTATTTGGGTAAAATGTTATTTTTTGCATAAAAATAGTATCTAAAAATAAAATTTCATCTATTTAAAATGGTTATTACTTTCATTTCATATTAATTGGTTAGAAAAAATTAATTACATATATTTTTGTAAACCATTTATTTTAAAAAATTAATTAATATTCTTCATACTCAACATTCTAAGGTCTATGTAATAATTATCATATTAAGTAATAATATTTTAATAGTACGTCATATTTCATTAAAACTTGATGTTTCATGTAAAAAAATATAAACATGATGTTTCCTGTAATGAATGAAAACTTGGTGTTTCCAATAATTAAAGTTAAAATCGATTTTTAGGTAACATAAAATATCAAAAACATCAGATTTTTGTGAAATGTTTTTCAAAAATCTCAAGGTGTTACGCCCCATATGCAATTGGTCATGCAATATTCTTTTAATGTAAAACCTGTTATTTTTTCATATATTAATATTAAAATTTTAAAATATTTTAATAAAAATACATAAAATTAACTCTAAGAAAATGTTTACCTGAAAAATAAAAAAAAATTCACACATTTTATCAGAATAATTTTTAAAAAATAAAAAATTTAATAAATAAATAAAATCATTATTTATCGAGAAAAATAGTTTTTTATGAAATTGAAAAAATTAAATAATGTAGAAAATTACTAATATTTTCAAAAATAAAATTATCAAATTTATAAAAAAATTTAGTTTTTCCTAAAACTATTATATGAATATGAATTTATATATTAAAATATCAAATTTATCATTAACAATTTATTTTAGTGAAGTGAAATATTATAATTATCTAAAAAATATAATTATGATTTCAATATGTTAGGCATCAATTTTATCATATTTAAAGATCTTATCTAATTATATTATGATATAAAATAGTTATATTAAGTCTTAAATAGTTTTTTACTATTTTATTTATCATTATCATAATCTGAATGGTCAGATTACAATCCAATGTTTAGATTACTATTAAAATGGACAATTAACTATTCTAAAAGCTAAATAGTAGTCATATCCTAAGAGTCACATTTCCCATTAAACCATATATATACACCCCCATTCTTAGAGTTCATCATTAACTACTTCACTTATAATGGTTCTTAGACTTACCTTAAGAGTGTATGTCATATTTCTAAATGGTTATTTTAATTTTTATAATCCTCATGGTATGAGTGATCTTCATGGAAGAATTCGAGTCTTTAGAGATTACACCAGTGTATAAATTTTATATTATCCATTTATCTCTCTTTACTATTCATTAATTTAATAGAAAATATTATTTAATTATGTTTAGTGTGCTCATGAAATCAAAAAGACATTCTATGAGCATATATTGTAAAACATAATAAAATATTCATAGTAAAACATGAGTTATTTTACAAATAGAAGGATTTTTTGGCCATTACAATGTTTCTATCCAGTGATCTTCCCATAACCCCTCCACTTTCACTACCTCTTGGCTACACCAAATCCACAGACAACTACCCCTTGTCCTATGTAATGTCGTACCATAATTCTTTGATTCTTTTACGAAAAAGATATATTTTGATCACATTTACATTTCTATTTTTTGGTAATTTTATTTTTATTTTTGATAGAAAAAATATTCATCTAATTAATTGTTATTCTTAAAATATTATTATTTATTCACGAGAATTTGAGAGGAATATATTTACAGTATTTATCTATTAACTATGATTACGATCAATTATGTTTTAATAATATTACAAATTTATAATTCTTGTGTTATTTAGAAAAAGTTTATTTTTTTAAACTGAAAAATCTTATGAAAATTTTAACAAATGATATATTATAAGTAATTTTTTATCATGAAAACAACCACTGAAAAAATTTACTTGTAATTAGATGTATTTTTTAATTTTTTATTTATAAAATTTATTTAATTTTACCATATAAGTTTTAGGGGCTATTAAATATCATAATAAAGTTTTACATTAAAAATATATTATTGTCTAATTTTTTCCAATGTTTTATATTTCAACAGTAAACATATTTCATATAAAATAAAAATTAAATTATTAAAGTATGTTTTATTTTCTAATCAAATATTTTTAACATTAAGACTATTTGAATATAATATACAATTTAAAGGATACTAAAGAAATATAGAGGATTTTTATAGTATTTTAAAAATAGTCCAAAAATATATTTTGATAATTATGAAAAACATTTATTATAAATCATGTGGGATAGAGTATTTGTGACCTCCCGACTCGGGAGCCACTAAATGGTGCCCCAAGCCTCTTAGCCACAGGCCCTCAAGCATGCCTCCCTTTATGCCAGAGGGTGATAACTAGAAACTAGGCTCTTGTTAGTTAGTCTGGGGGATATTATACCCTCTGTTGTGAGAAGTAAACATCAACGAAGGAAAATAAAAATAAAAAAGTGTGGAAGTGTATATAAATAACAGGAAAAGTACATTTCATATGTTAAAAAAATCATGAAAATACAATACTCAACTGAAAGGTAAATCATGCTATGCTAATGAAAAATGTGATGTGTCTACAATGAAACTGAAAGTAAAGACACAACGACTCCCAAACATGTCCCAAACCACGTCTGGTTCCCTCTCCCATGCTCCAATCCCAATCTGAAACCTATCCTATGAAATTTCCCTTATCAGGTACTATAATAACAAAGTCTTCTTGGGTGCTGATCAGGCTGCCCAAATAAATTGCGAGTAAAACTTAGTAGGTCACTACCAACTGTGTCTAAAACAAGTCTAGCCAAAAGATATTTTATGTGGTTTGATGATGAAATAAATAAAATTCATAATACAAATAGTTATCACATTTTCATTTAATATTTTAATCAACACATTAGAACAATTTCAATTCATATTTCCCATTTGAATCATCAGTCATTATCATAAACCATTTGGTGTTGGTCGTCATGACTAGCACCCTAATTCATAGTTGAATCATCCTTCATTTTTATCATTAATCATTTGAGGTAGGTCACCATGCCTAGAACCACAAAACATATTGAGAAATGGTTTTCATGCCTTGTGCTCTAATTCTCATTCAGTGTAAGTCGTCATGCCTAGAACCCCATAATCTCAATAATGGATAACTATTGGGGAGGAACACCATTTCCATGTACCAACTTCTAATCAGTCTAGGAAGCCATCCCTAAAACCACAAAATCTCATCCATTAAATCTCACTTTAATCCATTTAATTTACAAAATTATTCATTTACTAATTTAACTATTAATTTAAAATTTCAAAGGCCATTAGCTAATTCAACAATTAAAAAAAAATGTAACAAATTAATTAATGCACCAATCAACACATTTATCATTCCATAATTATTTCTTCACAATTAATTATCCAAATAAAAACCCAACAATTCATAATTAATTCTCACAATTACTTATCTTAGATCACAACATGGAATATAATTAATTCTCACAATTAATATTCTTATATAGGCAAACATAGTTCCATAATTAATTCCACCCAATTAATTATTTTATCACAATAAATTCAGTTTCTCAATTACAATATCTCAAATACCAAAATCAAATCTCCATAAGATCTATTTTAGAATGCCCTATCATTTGTTTGGTGATTCAATTATCAATTAAATCAACAAGAGAACTAAATTAAAATCCACATTCATAATTACTCCAATTTACGAAAATCAATCATAATGTGAATGTAAAAATTATAAATTGACATTCACATAAAAAAACATGACTATGGGAGTTTTATTTAGACCAACTACCTCTGTTTCTTGACGAATGTTAGCCCAACAGAAATCCACAAAATCCGAACGACACAATGTCGTCAAACAAGCATTGCATCTAAATCCCAAAAAACAAAATTAAGATAAAAGTCATTAATATCATTAAAATATTGATCTAAATCTAAAATGATAGATCTAGATCTTATCTTATATGATTCGATCAAAGAAAAATGGGGCGAATCTTCCATGAGAAGATGAAGGAAGGATAAGGGAATGAAAGAGAGAAGCAACAAGTTGTAATACACTTACAAGAAGGAGAGTGGAACATCAATCCAGGATTTCCATCTTAAAGAATGGCATTAAGATCGCATTGCAATCTCTCTAGGAGGATTTGAAAATACATTAAATTAGTCAAGCCTGAGACAACGTCAATGATATGGATGTCCCGAGGGTTCAGGTGGTTTTAAGAAGGATTTTCGGAATTAAAATTATGTGCATACAGTTTACTGGGAAGAGGAATATGGGTTGGGAAAACTGTGCACCAACTATGTGGACTCCAATGTGTATTTTTTCCTAGTTGGCATGGTTTGGTCACACATTTTCTCAAACCACGCACAAACCGAGTGGACCTCTCTATCCAGTTTTACACGCTTCGCACGGTTTGGTCACATAGTTTGTCAAATCAAGCGCAAACCATGCACAACCCACTGTCCATTAGTTTTCCTTAAAAATTAACCAATACGCACCCCAAGGCACTACAAAAAATCAAATGAACATAAAAAAAATCAAAAAGTACCCGAAAATATGATCGAGATGACTTCATAAAGGGTCGAGATCTTACAATATCCCCACCTTATAATAGCTCTTCCTTGAGTTGCACTCTCAATCATCCCTATGATTACGAGCCAAAAAGATTGGTCCATTGAGTCCTCATGTATGTTTCTTATTCCAACGTTTCCTCTTGAACATTTCCATGTTCCCATTACACATTGAAGTAACAGTATGATCTTTCGTGTAACACAGTCTCACTACGACCCATCTTACGTATCAAATTCTCCTCAAAGGACGCATATGTCTTGAAATCATCCTCTTCTTCCATCAATCACATGAGAAGGACCAGGGTGATACTGTAGTAGTTGAGAAAAATGGAAAGCATCATTCATTACTTTAAATTTTATTGGAAGTGATAATCGGTACGCCACAAGACTTATTCTCTCCAGCACCTCAAACAGTCCCACAAACCTCGGTACTAACATGCCCTGCCTCTGTACCCCGTGGTGACCCAATATTGGTGACAATCAATTGAATACACAATCAACCTTATTATACTCTAGGGGTAGTCTCTACCTATCATCTTATAACTTTTGTCTACTATTAGCTGTAGCCATGCATTTTCGAATCAACTGCACCCAGTCTCATGTCTCATAAACGAGACTCGGTCCCAATAGCTATAACTCACCCTCCTCCAACCAAAATAGCTGCGATATACAAGGTCTACCATAAAGTTCCTCATATGGTTCCATCTATATAGTTTCCTAATATCTTTTTTTATAAGAGAACTCTACTACAACCAAGTGATTTTCCGAAGAACCACCAAAGTCAAGCACACATTCTCGCATCATATCCTCTAACACCAGTATGGTATGTTCTTACTACACATCTATCTATGGTAGGAAGGTCATAATTAAGAGAACTTATATACCAAGAACCATATTTTAGCCCCACTATAAGTGTGAAGTAATGCACGAATTGTGATCTAAAACTATAGTCTGTGGAACCCCATACAAATGAACAATCTCTCTCACATACAGTTCTCCCAACTAATATACTATAAAGGTTTCATTCATAAGAAAGAAGTGTATTAATTTTGATAGTCAGTCCACAAAAACCCAAACAACATAATTATTCCTATTATTCTATGGATGTCACACCATAAATTCCATATAATATTCATCCCATTTCCATTCTGGAATAGTTAATGGCTGAAATTGACCTCCAGGTAGTTGATGCTTTGCTTTCACCTGCTGACAGGTGACAAATCTTGTTACGAACCCTTACTATCTCCATTTTTATTCCTTGCCACTGAATTTGTTATCGAAGGTCATGGTACATTTTTGTCACCTCGGGATGTACCACCCACCATGAATCATGAAATTCATTCATGAGTTCCTCCCGCATACTCATAGGAACACCAATCCATTTTTCACATTGAAGTTCTCATCCTCATCTATTATCCAGTTTGAAGGTGTCCCCAAACCTTTAAGGCTTTCCCTAGAGGCTAAAAAATACAGATCCCTATACTTCCTTTCCCTGATCCGTCTCAACAGTGTAGACTCCACTCCTACATAAACAAGACTCATTCTCTCCTGACTCTCCTAAACTACCACAAGAATTTCTGCCAGTAATTTCCTCATATTCCACTCTGCACTCGACTCATTTACCAACTGAGCCTGAGTTTTTCTTCTCGAAGCATCATCCACAATATTCCCCTTCCCAGGTCATATTCTAGTTCAAAATCAAAGGACTGTATATACTCTACCAATCATTTCTACCAAAGATTCCATTTGTATTGTTAAAAGATATACTTCAAGATTTTATGATCTGCAAAAAATATAATCTTTTCTCCCAAAAGATATTGTCTCTAACACATAATAGTATAAACCACTACTCCAATCTGATGTCTATGAGTAGGGTAATTAAATTCTTGTGGCCTTAACTTCCTAGACCCATAAGTAACGAATCTACCACCTTTCATCAATACAACATAGAGTATGACCCTATAAGTTTCATAGAAAATTGTGTACTCTTCACCAGACTCAGGTAAGGTCAAAATTGGTACCGAAGTCAAGTGATTTATCATCTCATAGACAAAATTCTCACAAGATTATTTCCAAAAAACATTATCCATTTCTTTTTCAAACATGTTATAGGTGCTACCATTCGGGAAAAGTTATGGATAAACCTCATGTAATAACATGATAATCCCCAAAATCACTGAATATCCAAAACATTCTTGGGATACTCCCATGAAATAACTGCCTGTAATTTTTCTAGGTCCACAGCAAAACCTTCCAAGATTTTTTTCTATAAAAAGTGTACCATTTATATCAAAAAATTGACTTTTAGATGTCTTGGTGAATAGCCGATTCTCTCTCAGTGTACTCAGGATGCTGTCAATTTTTTGAGAATGATCATAATAAGTTTTAGAGTACACTATGATGTTGTCCAAAAACCCCACCACAAATTGATTTATGTACAGATAAAATATCATGTTTATCAAGGTCGTAAACACTACTGGAGCATTAGTCAAACCTAATGGAATTTCAAAAAACACATAAAGGATATACCTTCTCATGAATGTATTTCTTGGTATATTATAAGTTTAAACTATCACTAGAGGATACCCAGAACTCAGACTGATCATTGAGAACACAATATCCTCCTTTAGATGGTCAAACTATTCATCGATAGATCGACGAGGATATCTGTTCTTCACAGTCATTTTATTCAACTTTCGGTAATCGACACCGAGGAAGAAACTCATGTCGGCCTTCTTTGAAAACAAAAAAGGTTATCCCTAAGGTGACGTACTTGGACAGATAAACCATTTTCCCCTAAATTCTCCAACATCATTTTGAGATCTTGAATAACAGTCGGTTCTATTATGTAAGGCGGAATAGATACTGTCTCAACCCTCGACATGAGATCAATAGTGAATTACACATCTCTTTCATGTGAAAACCCTTAAAAGGCTTCAGGAAAGACATCCTAAAATAGTTCTACTACTAGTGGAAGGATTTCTTGCTTTCCACTCCAATCATACAGAAAATATACTAGAATCTTGGGCCGTGAGCTCTCTCAGTTTCTGAGTAATTGTTCTCGATCTTCCTACATGGATATCCCATTCTCCACTATGAACATAATGGTCATCATCAGGAGATAGAAATGTCACTCTACTATGGTAACAATCAATGTGGGCTCGGTATGCGACTGTCCATCCCATACACATAATTAGGTAAAATCTTGTTATATCAAGGACATATATATCCTAAATGAAATGATACTCTCCAATCTCTAGAGAAAATCCCCTACATAAATAGATTTCCCTAGTTATTGTTCCCAACAGTGTATCGATATTCACAATCCCTCTTACAGACCCCACCTCCTGGATTAAGCCATTAAAAATGTTTTTAGATATAATGGAATGAGAGGCACCAGTATAAAACAAGGTAGTATCTAATGTAGAAGAAACTAGAATAATACCTCTCACAATCGATGGACCAGCCTCACTCTCTAGAACTATAGGTTGCACTGCATGTATATGACCTACCCCTCTTCCCTAATGTTTCATCTGGATCCCTTGAGTAGAAACACTCTGCTGGTATGAGTGATCATACCCGGAAGCACCACACACACTTCCTCTACATCCTCTTTTATCAGAACTCCAGCTGCCAAACCAATGTGGTGTAGAATACCCCCTTCCCACACTCTGACTCTGAGTAGCTTCTCCTTCAGCACCAGCCTACCACATCTTCCTACAGAACCTTTGTAGGTTTCCCATCTTGCCAAAAAACTTTCACTCCACTAGTGGTGGAGGACAATGTGTTCGATAATGCCCTTACCTACCGTACTGGTGGTAATACACTTGATAAAGATCTGGTGTAACTGTTCCTCCTAATTGTCCACCTTGATTTCCACTATCGTGGATAAGATTCTCATGACAGTGCTTCTTGCTCTCATAATTCACACTCCTTGATCATCCAGCTACTTGTCCAGTATTGGAATCATCTTTTAGGTTCCCCTATGAAATGAGAGCCTGGTTAACCACTTTTGAAAACTTATTCCGCCAAAATATATTCACCTGGGACTTAATTTCACACTGAATTCCATCCTGAAATAATTTTTTTAAAGAAACATCATCAACCGCCAAAGATATAGCAAAACACTATAAATCTGTGTAACGTACAACGTACTCAATTATGTACATGCTCCCTTATGTTAGATGCATAAACACTAAAGTGTTCTCTTGCCCCAGTGTGTCTAGATAGAAGTGCTCTAAGAACTTTTCCAGAAAATACATCCATAACATATCATAAGCTTGTCTCAATCGTACCTAAATGTCCCACTAGTGCTTCACAGAACCTCGCAACATATAATGAGCCAACATGACCCTCCTCTCATCCATAGTGTCCAAATGGTCATGCATCATCTCTATGAATTCAATCCTGAATTCAACTCCCTCAGGTCCACCATTACTAGTAAATTTAGGATGGGGATGCAGCTAAAACTCAATTGTCAACTAAAACATGTTTTTCGTAACATTCCCTAGGTCTCTCTCCATGCATTGCATGAAATGATAAAAATTCTCTCAGAAATTCTCTTCATCCTCCATAACTTGAACCAATGGTGAATAAAGCTCCATATCTGGAAGTTAGTTCTAGGCCATACCCCTTGGTCTCTCCCTTAACAAGCATCATGGAAGCATATCTCTACAATTCCAATAACACATCATAGGCCTCACAATGCAAAATTATAACATTTATGTCAGGGAAGAAACTAACACAATAAGTTTCAACATGTCATTTCTCCTTTTTCTTGCAACACTGCCAATACTGAGGCCTTATCACTACCCTTAACCATTCTACTTATAAGCCTTAGTTAACATGGTTATATTCATTATCATCAATTAATCAACCCTTAATTAATCAAATTATCCCAAATTAATTAATTCAACAATTAATATTAATCATTCCCATTTCATCAACAAATGTTCCCATTATACCCCGATTTATTCTCATTTTGAATTCTTGTTTCACTCTCAAAACCATGAAAATAGTTCAAGTTTAAAAACATACCCACAACCTACATTCCCATTATCTCCTAGAATGATTCATATTAGAGTAACCCTGACTGCCTACAATTATGCATCAAGACATGACTATCGTGTCTTTTTAGGCCATAAATCAAATTTCCACAATTGTAAAAACAAATATCACATCACACCAAAAGTGCATCAACCAAGTTGAAATAACATACATATATAACAACAAAGAGAAATCACAAAAATTCCACCTTGTATACTCAGATTTTCCCCTACACATGGGTTTGCAACTCGCATGAACTAGCTCATTATTAAGTCTCAACTCTTCATAGTTTCTTGTATACACATTCCCAAAATAGAAAGGCCAGAATAGATGAATGAAAATTAAACTACTCGGATAAAACTTTGTGATGTACTGACCCAGGAGCCACTGAACAGTTCCCAAAGCATGTTGGGCACATGACCTCAAGTGAGCCTCCCCGTACGTGAGAGGGTGATGACTAGCAGTGAGGGTCCGGTAAGTCAACCTTGGGGAGACTATAACCTCTGTTATCAGAAATTAATACTAGTGGAATCAAATAAAAATATCCAAGTGAAGAAGCATATATAAGTTACCAGAACAAATACATTTCATATGATTACCAAATTATAAAAATACAATACTCAAATGAAAGGTAAAACATGATATGCCAATGAATATGTCATGTGTCTACAATAAAACTGAATATAAAGATATAATAACTCCAAAATGGGTCTCTAACCACATATTGTTCCCTCTCACATTATCCAATCCCAAACTGAGTCATATCCCTGGGCTTTTCCCTTATAATTTCCTTCAATAAAAAAAGATTATTTGGTGCCGATTATGCATCCCGAATATGGTTTGAGTACAACATATTAGGCCACCACCAACATTGTCTAAAACATATCCAATAAAAAGATAGTATATTATGTTTTACGAAGCAATAAATATAATGCGTAATTTAAAAAATTATCTCATTGTCATGTAATCTTTTAATCAACACGTTAGACAAATTTCAATTCATGTTTCCAATCTAAATCATCATTCGTTATCAAAAATCATTTGGTGTAGGTCATCATTCCTAGCACCCTAATTCTTAGTTGAATCATCGTTCATTATTATCATTAATAATTTAGTGTAGGTCATCTTTCATAGAACCACAAATCTCGTTGCGTGTAGGCCGTCATGCCTAGAACTCTAATTTTCATTTAGTGTAGGTCGTCTTACATAACATACCATTATCTCAATCTTGGATAATTATTGGGGATTAATGCCATGTACGGATCCAAAATTCTAATCAGTCTAGGACTCCATGACTAGAACCACAAAATATCATCTCATTAATCATTCTTTAATCCATAATAATTTACCAAATTATTTATTTACTAATCCAATGATTAGATAAATATTTCCAAGGCCATTACTTAATTCAACAATTAACTAAGAATATAACCCATTAAGTAATTAATAAATTAATTAATCATTAAATACATTTCTCTTTCAATAATTATTTACCCAAATAAAAACCCTAGAAGTTATAATTAATTTTTACAATTAATTATCTTTGATCACATTATGTTACATAATTAATTGACACAATTAATTATCTAACATCGCCAAAAATAGTTCCATAATTAATTACCCTTAAATAATTATCTTATCACAATCAAATAAATTTCTCAATTAAAATCTCTCATATAAAAAAATAAAATATGCAAATGATTTATTTAGGAAACCCCCATCGATTTTCCATGATTCAATTAACATTTAAATGACCTAGACAACTCAATTAAATTACATATTCCTTATTACTCTTACTTTGGAAAATAAATAATCAATTAAATCTTTCAATCATAAAATCACATTCACATATCACAAAACACAACTATGGGAGTTCGATTTAGACCACTTACCTTATTTTATTGATAGAAGTTATCCCAATGGAAATCCCCAAAATCTGAGCAACACAACTTTGTCGATCAATCTTTTGATATTAATCCCTAAAACCAAAATTAAGATCATAGGCATAAATATCATGAAAATATAGATCTAGATCTACAATCCTAGATCAATATCTTAACTTATAGGTTTAGATCCATGAAAAATGTTGGAAATCTTCCATGAGAAGATCAAGGATGGATAAGGGGATGAACATGAGAAACATTGAGATAAAATCTACTTACCGAGAGGAGAGAATATCTTCAGTCCGAGCTTTTTATCTCAATTAACTACATTCATATCCCCTTGGAATATCTCTTAGAGGCTTTAGAAACAACTAGAATTCATCAAACCCAAGGAAAGGTCGAACATATGGAAGTATTGATGGTTTAGGTAGATTTGAAAAGGATTTTATGAATTAACATCCCATGCACATGGTTTCTTGGGTAGAGGCGCATGGTTAGGGAATACCAAGCAACAACTGTACAGATTTCATTGTCTAGTTTTCCACAATGGCCACAGTTTGGTCGCACTGTTTTTTAAACCATGCACAAACTGTGCAGACTTCTCTTTCCAGTTTTTCATGCTTGGCACAGTTTGGTCACACGATTTGTCAAACCATGCGCAAACCATGTTCAACCCAATATACATTAGTTTTCCTTAAAAATTCACCTAAACACACCCCAAGACACTAATCCAAATCAATGTTACTTAAAAATATCAAAAAGTACATGAAAACATGCCCGAGATGGATCTCGAAAAGGATGAGATCATATAGTATTATAATTTATATTTTTGGAATAAATTGTGTATAATTTAAGTATGTAATAAAACTGGTAAGATATTTCTATTTTTTTCATAGTAATTATTTTAAATGAAATTAAAAATAAAGAATTTATTTTTTTACTAAATTATTAAGTATAATATTATTTATTTCATAAAAAACATAGTAGTTGGATTTTATGATAAAAGGGAATAACATAGTAGATTTCGATAATAATTTATTTTTATAAATAATTAGTTATATATATATATATCATTTATATATTATAACTGTTAAATTTTATAAAGTAATGAGACTCATTTTTTAGACTATAGTCTCAAAATAATTTCAAATACACAAGAATTTATTATTGTTGAAATACATATTGGGGTAAAAGATGAATTGATTCATTGAATGGATATTCGATCAAATATTTTCAGATAATTACATTTTTTCTTTTTTCATTTGTGAATTATAAAACAATTTTATCAATTATTCATGCTGAAAAAGTGAATACATATACATTTTTAAACAAGATACATTGGAGGATAACTTTTAATGAATATTTTATTAAAATAAATGTTAGAATTAGAGACATCATGGGGAATATAATGTCTCTTGTTTCCTAGAATAAAGTTTTCATGAATTGACCTAACCTTATTTACCCAATTAGTTACCACATTTTTGAATCCATGTGTCCTTATGTGTTCCTCCCCATACACCAGAGGTTGTCAACTTTTGGTGATGGTCAATAGGTAACATGAATAGACTATAACCTTTATATCAAATAACTCTATGAAATAGTAAAATTAATAATAAAAAACTATCTTCCCAATATAAAAACATATCATAGATATTACACCTTTGATCCATCCATAATTAAACTTATCACATTATATTATTAAATGGGAACAACTATAATGTCATACATGACATATATATGTAATCATTATCTATATACGGTTTAACATATGCAAGATACAAAAAAAATAAAATTTAATAGAGATAAGAACAAAAAATAAATTGGATAATAGACATGTATAATTCAATAAACCGACACTAGAAATCCATCCAACTCACCGAATGACTATAGAACCGTTTAACATAAATGTATCACGGATCCTAAAGTCTTTATGGTCATCAAGATTCCCATGTAGAGTGTTAGTATATCTTAATTGGAGACATCAAATAGTATCCCTATAAAATATCGAATATGTTAGTGAACATAATATATGATATAAAAATAAATTTTAATAAAAATAACAATAAGAATAACCATAATTTCATCGGTATTTGGACAGGACACTTGGTGAGTGAGAAAATATAAACGTTCAATTTCTAGTATATATCTCGATATATGAATACTGTGTAACAAGTATTAACATAATATCCTACAACTGAAAATATAATGTAATGATTTGGAATAACATCTTGTATCATAGAGTAGATATTAGGTGAATGGGTAGATCATCCCACATCTTAATGAAATCAAATATAAGGAAAAATATATCAAAAAATATCAATATATAGTATGTGGGAATAACATCCCATCTAATTCCAATATCAAACAAGTGCGTATCAATTCCCATGTCTTAAAGAAGACTGAGGCCATGTGGTAATGTTGTCTCATGCTTATAAACACATCATAATAAATTGGTCGAATCATCCGATTATTATAATTGCATCATAGAAAATATAACATATCATCACATGCTTATAACATCATAAATTTAACGTGGGATTGTCATCCCATTTTTATAACTATTTCAACATAATATTCATCTCATCCACTTCCATGAAAATATTAATAAGTGTGAATTGCATGCCTTTATGTGGTTAATATAATATATATGGGAATAGAATCGTACGACATGATGAATATCTTTGTAAGTGGGAATATTAACCCATACCATAATTAACATCAACAAAAATTTGAATACCATCCTAGGAAATAGGCTGCATTATGTAAATGAGAACATTATCTTATAATAGAGGTAATATCAAAATAGGAGGAATCTTGTTCTAAATTAGATATATATAATAAAAATATGTCACACCATCCCATATCACAGATTCTCAAGTCATTTTACATAATACGTCTAAAATAAATTTGAATAATTTAATCAAAAGGTTTCAAAGAAAATCCGATTTTAAATTCAAAAAAATATAAGGTTTGGTCCCATATAGACAACCCCATCCTAAATACCATATCCATGGTACTCTCAACTTTAAACCATATAAATAAAACATCATAAAACCTCACCTTATCTATAAAAATAATAATAATAAACAATCAATTTAAGAAAAAAATCAATCCAAAATAGATAACATTATAGATCCTCATATAAAAGAGTCTAATATCCCTAATGGAATTTCAAGGGAATATTATTAAGGTATACTACATTATAACATGAAAAAGGAACACCCCTATTAGGGTTCCATGTTCAATATACTAAAGGATTTACATTATCTCCATGGATATTTATGACTATGAAATCCAACAAACACAATCCAGAAGACCTCTCATTGTCCTACAATCATCGTTCTATACATCAAACATAATGTAAATCCATTTTGGTTCATATTGATATTATCACAAATTCTATAAAAACCCAACATGTAAAAATATACATATGAATCACATAATATGAATGGAATTCTTAGAGGCCATGAAAATAATATTTGTAGGAACTCACTCATCGATGATCATCAATGAAATCAACCATATCGCGAAGAAATAAAAAACCATAAAAAATAAAATATATTAGGGATTTCAGATGATGAATTTAGATCAAAAGACAATATTCAATAATAAATGGGGTATGAGATATTTATTTACCCCATAATATATACTAGGATATATGGTGGGTTAATCCAACTAGTAATTAAGGTGATCCAATCCTTAGAGAGAGAGAATATAATGGATATATGGAGGGAGGTCCTGAGGCTTGCTAGGAGAGAATGATAAGGGGAATTGTTTTAAAATTTAATTTATTTTAATTATTTGAATATTTTTAAAAACTATACAATCAGCTAACTGGAACGATCCCCTCATTCACAAGTTAACCGGTACCCCACAGGCAACCGACACACTATCTAATATGATCCATATAGTTCGATGAAATGTTACATCCTTGTAGATCCTTGATAAAAATTATTACAGGTAAAATTATCAAGGACAAATGAAATACCAATGAATATGTCTAACCATCAATGCATTGTCATGAAATATCCTATGAAATTTTATTAGTATACTAAAGTATCCAATATATTTGAGGATGATATTCAATGATTTGATTAACCCTGGTATCAAATTATTTATGTAATCTCTTCATAATGTGGGGAATAAATTGAGAATCAGGATATCATATAATATTTCAAGGCACACTATAAAACTATACTATCTCCATACTTTATATCCACCATAGTTCATTAACCGAATAAATCTCATAGATTAGTATAAAATGTGTAACCTTCATCAAATGATCTATAATCAATCATACTACATCAATTAAATGAAGTAAAATTGGTAAAACCATCATAAATTCCATCATAACGTCATCCAATTTACACTAAATATGTCTAAAGGATGAAGAAGACCCATGGGTCACATATTCTTAGAACTCACCTACTCAGGGTGAGGAATTATAAGGTGAACTGAACATTTCCATTCTTCATCATGGGTCACCAATATTTCTTATATATATTACGATACATCTTAGTCATGTAGGGGTAAAATTATCATCATGAGTTCTGTGAAATTTTCATCAACTCCTTGAGAATGTTTGTGGGGACCATATCTTGACTTCATAGATATATTATATCATCATAATCCTCAGTCCAATAAGGTGGTATATAACATCATAAAAACAATACACAATAACCCAATAGTTTATGTTAGAAAATTTACTATCCATAAATTTATTAAGGAGTGATAATGAACAGATCATATCCATAAGGAAACTTTACCCGGATACTCTTAGACACCAATTCATGTCTCCATGAAGGGGATCATCAAGTGAAACATTCTATTTATCTCCATCCCAACCTAAACCTTTGTCTTCATATTTAGTAAATCTTCTAAAACATTTCCCATTCTAGAAGTTTACATCATATAAAAGTGGAAGGATTAAAGATACTTTACACACCTACTCTATTGATGGTTCAAGTCATGTTGGGAACGTATAAATTTGAGGATATTGTAGTCATATTAAACCAAAAACATCTAATCTAAAAGATAATTTTTAAAAAAATTAAAATCCATTAACATTCATTAGTAGTTGTAAATCATATGTTGGGAATTTCCAGTCATATGACCTTAGATATTAAGACACATTAGTTATTATTCACCCAATCTTTGTCAACACAGTTATAATAATGATCTTGATGCATGAATATATAATATTTATTTTTTATTAAAATTTGGTATGGTTATGATTTATAAGGTCATAAAACTACCCAATAAATATTGGAAGGATCTATGATAAAAATCATACCACTATAATATATACCCATTCATTGTTGAAGCCTTTATTAGTGCGTAAAATTGGGAAAATCCCAAGATATATCTCTTGTAGTATAATATTACTAATTTTAATTCACAAAAATTCTAAATATTATAGGATCACTTCAATGAGACCCTAATTTTAACCTTATTAGGGACCAATAATATATCAATCTATGATATTTTAGGCCTTGATAAGTATACCTTTGTGATCCAAAAAATGACACTTCATGAGTTTAGTGTAAAACTGATACTTGATAGTGGGCTCTAAAAAATCATTTTACATTCAGCATATTCCCCATTTGTCGTGGAGTATACTATTTTTTTAAAATGAAAAAATAAAAATAAATTCAAATATGAATGGAAGACATGAATTAGTTGGTATATAATGAATATAAATTAATTTTTCAAATTGAATTATACTAAAAGTGTCTCATATTAGACATACATACTCATGAAATAAGTATAAGGATCATCCATTGGAATCACCCATAATTTGTAGTATATAGACACCAATTCAATCTTAGAGATACACATGACTCTCCACAAATGATAATATTTTTTCTATATGAGAAAGGAGATACCAGTTCATGACCGTCACACAATTCAACCTCTAGTAATAAACATATAAATAAAAGAAAACATCACCCTTATTTGTGACTAAAATATGAGCACCCTAATAGGAAGTGGTTGGAAAATTAAATCTCATTTCCACAAGTTCTTCTAGATGATCATTTCTCTCTATAAGATCTATAAGATAAATTATATATAGAGAATATATAGAATATATATAATTGAAACCATTTTGGTTGCAAACTTAAACTCTCTATAATGTATATACCGTGATAATTAATTGGAATGAAAACATTTAAACTAATTGAGGATAGGCTTAAGGACTACCTTCCTGATGACCTCTACATCCCTTTATGTAGTGTGTAAAATAATTTTCATAATATTTAAATTTTCTAATGGTTGGGTTCCCAAAAACATCATATAATTCCTACTATTTGAAAAATTTATAAAATCCACACCCAATGAATACAAAATACATCCATCAAGGGTATTATTCAATATGTTCTTAGTAGTGATTAAACCAATTTTTTTAGGATACATTAAAAATTATGAATCTCAAATATAATGGAATCCTAGGGATTCTCATAAACACTGATCATGATGGAATATCATGCACACATCTGAATACCCACTGATCAAAACCATAAGGTTGTATCAATAACTATATAACATCAAAATAATTTAAAAGGAAACACTATGTTCGATAGAATACATGATACACCACATCAAGCATAAATTAACCACAAGATATTATTATTTAAATGTTGTTGTAATAACCTAGCCATTAGAAAAGAGGGTATAAAAAATATAAAGTGAATAATTAAAATATAGTTTACACATTTATATATAATTAATTCTTTGGTGAACAATTAATTATAAATTAATTTAATTCAATTTTTAAAATAAAAGGATATATTTTTCGGAAAAAATATTTGAATGTGAACAAGGGTGATTTATACCAATAAATAGACAAATCACCCTTGTCATATTATATTTATGATATATATATATAATATTAAATATACTATTTAAAATTAATTTTATGTGTTTTCTAGAATTTATTTAAGAACAAATACAATTGTACACAGAAAATAAGTATTTCTAAAAAAATGATAGTTTGGCCACCTTTTGATGGAACACCTATTCTCAATCATGTTTTGACAATTTTATAAATTATATTTTACAAAATAATGTTATAATTAATAATTCGAGTATCAAAATTTACTTTGGTTTATGTTCTTTTTATTTTCATAGAACATTAATATTTTGATGAATAGTGAATAATACAAAATGTTAGTTCAAAATTACTTTTCCATTAAATTTATTTTAATATATAAATTTTGTTTTTAAATACTCTAAAGAATATTTTTGTCTCATTTTTTTTGATTTATATAATTTTGGTAATTTTAATTAATTTCAAATTGAAATTGGATATAATAACATCGTAAAATCCTGAATGTATTTAATTTAAAAACCTATTTTCTCGATCCATCATTGAGATTAATTTTATCTTAATTTTAGCCACTCATGAGTTTTGAACTTTGAAAAATACATATAAGCATTTGTAATCGTTATAAAATTCATGATCTAAATGGATCAAAATATTTTTTGAAAAATATTAATAGTAACTTTAATAATCATTTTTATTACCATGTTTAAGGGTAAATTGGGTAATTAAGGGTAACAATAATAATATAAATTATCATAAAACATGTATTAATTTCATTGGATGAGTATTTATATAACTATAATTATAATTGGGAAGAAATATAATCTTTTTAATCCATTTGGATGACTTTATGACATTTATATTATTTTATTCAAAGAAAACATAATTTGTCACACTCTTGTTTCTAAAAAGTTAAACATTTTTAATATGGGTTTATATAAAGGATATGTTTGACTATAAATATTATTAATAAATATTTTTTTAACTATATCATTTTTATTTATTCATAATTTTCATTATTGAAATAATTAAATTAAATGGTGACACACTGATGATGGTGTAATTTCTTCATTAATGGAAAATCAAATAAATGAAAATAAATATATTAAAATATATATAAATTTATATAATTTATGCCATAATAAAATTTTATGGGTTACTTTGATATGTTATTGATGTTTAAATGTAAATGTTTTTGATGATATCATGTTTTTAATGATATTTTTATGATTTCATATATGGAATAGTGTCAAAATTGACATTAATGATATGTTAATGTTCATAATATTTTACTAAATGTTATAAAATTAAAAAAATGTAACCTTTATTCAAATAGCTTGTATATGTACTAAGATATCATAAATGAGTAATTTTTATGTCTTTTGACATGTTATATTAAATCTATCAACCTAAACAGTTTTAATTTTGTGATATTAAGATAATATTTAATCTGGGTTAAAAAAAGATAAGGACTAAAAAATTGTCAAAACATATTTAATTTTTTAAGAATTCTATTATACCCATAGTAGTAATATATTTTAAATTAATAATTTTGGAGTCATTTATATTATAAAATCAATTTATATTAATTTAATACATTGACGAATTCCAAGAGTACCCCTCCCCTATCCTATAAAAGGGAACCCATTATTCAATTTTATTTACACCTAAAAAAATAATTTTATTCCCCAAGATCTGTGAAAATACATTCCTATAATCCCCAAACAAATTCTATAGGCATTAGTTTAGGTATAAAAATCTCATTTGAGGTGTTATGGTGTTAATTAAAGGAGATTATCTGAAGATAAGGTATCCTTTTTAGTTATGTGTTTCTGTTTTATTTTTTCTTACACTTACATAAAACCTCCTCCAACAATGATTTTATTATGTTAATATCATCACATAAATCTATACATGATTCCTTCAAATGAGAAATTAATTAATTTTTTGTGTGTATGTGTGAACTTCACCTCCACGGAACGGTATAATTTTATTTCTATTACCATCTCTAAATACTGGTTATAATGATGGAATTAAGGTTTATATATGATATTCATGAAATATTTATAATTATAATACAATAATATATCAAATAATTTATTTCAATCCATGCACATGAAAATCATAACATTGTTCATTCTTATGTGTAGACTATCACCTCCACAAAGCGATGTGATTCGTTTTTCATCACCACATCACATGGAAAATATATATATAAATATATATAAATTATTAATATGATATTATTGATATTAGTACATTTATGTAAAAATAAATTAATACTTACATTATTTTAATAATGATATTTGACAAACGAAAACATTACTCATGCGTACAATCGGATTACCATTTCCATGATTGTAACATAATCATGTTTTCATTTCTATATTTATTAAATGAATTTAAATGTATATTTGACATATAATAAAATTATAATGTCAGGAATATTATTATGGATATTATGGAACAATGACCTCTTTTAATGTAATTGAATGACCAATTTAATTTTGGACTAAAATACCTAATATATTAAAAACATCTGACATGAACATAAATAATTAATTAACTGTTATAACATGATAATAAGTTATATACAAGGATTAATAAACGTCTAAAATGTTCCAAAGAAATTAAATAATTAACATAAGTTTATTATTTAGGAAGATAAAGTCATATGTGAGGAATCACAAGCAAGGTAATGGATTTCATCTCAATCTCCTTTAATTGATGCATTTCTTGATAATATGGACCTTTATTATTTTATAAAGTGTATATACATCCTATTTTAAAATCCACATCCATATTATATATATTATCATGTTATTTAATGTCTTTTTAAATGTTATTATTTCATGTTGATTATGATTTAAATGTTAAATTTTGTATGAGATTCATTGAATGTATAAAGATTTAATTGAAAAATATTTTTCTCCATGTAAATATTTTATATATAATATTGCGCATTTATTATTTAGATAAAGAATAATTTTAGTTTAAATTTTACATATATTTTTAATTCTATTATATGTTTTTCAGAAATGAATCTTTTTAGGTTTTTTCATACAGAGCATTGATTTTCTTTACAAACGATAAAAGTATTGTATTTAACGTATACGATGACAATGACTTCTCTAAAGCCATGAACGTTATTTGATATTTGGATTTCTCTACTTGACTTTATGTTTTTAAGAGAAAAATAAATACTTTTTATCACTTTTATTGGAATTTTTTTGAATGTTTTTTTTGGAAAATGGATTGGTTATTTTAGTATTTTGAAATGATTTCTTTTGATTGAAAATGAAATTTTATGAGTGAAATAATGAAAATTGTAATCTTTATGTGTAATTATTATATAATAGTATCTGTAAAATTTATGGGTGGTTACATGATAATCCTAGGATGAGTGGTTATGTGATAAAACAATTATGGCTGGTTATATTATAACCTCCAATGATTTTTGTATGGAATTTGTTCACATGGATATTCTATTTGTAAGAGTGATATGTATAGTAGTTGACCATGTGGCTATTACATTTATGTATTATTATTTACTAAGTTACCTTTTTGTATATTATATTCATTATAGGGTTTTATTTCATTATTTTTATTTAAAAATTTGTATTGTTTGAGCTTGTTTTCAATGAAATATATTTAATTCTCATTAAGGGTGAAAAGTATTACAGTATGATAATGTTTTCAGGGGATTTAATATTTTATATTGAGAAACAGATTTCCTTTTTTATGTACCTTACTGAAATTTTATTTATCATACAATTTTTTAAAATGTTTTTAACAGGTTTTAATGAATATTTTCTTCAAGTAAGAAATCAATTTAAAATTGTGAAGATTTTTCATGAAAAAATAACCATATTTTTATGGGTTTCTATCATGAAAAAATTGGATATGGAGTGTAAGTATCCTCTTGTAATTTATGAGTTTTTATGTAATATTTTATCATAATTATCTAAAATACTAAACTAAAAATATCCTAAAATGTTAGTTATAGCTCAAAAACTCTATAATAATTAATGTTTAATGTTGTGTCCTTACAGTTGGTATCAAACTATGGTTTAGAATACTTTACAGATTTGGATTTTTTCTTAAGAATCCAGGATATCATCATGTATTTAAAATTTTAATGTTTATCATAAGTTAAATGTATTAGAAGAACATTTTAATGATTTATGTTATGAAAATTTAAGGTGACAAACAATATTTTTTGAGACATTCATTTTTTGTTAATTATGGGTTAATACTTTTGCGGAGGAAAAAATCAATGTTATGAGATAAAAATTAAGGTTAATAAATGTTATGGTTATTTTATAAGACATTATCATATTTTTGGAATTTTATTCTAATTATATAGTTTTATAAAATGTACAACCCTCCAGATGGGTTACAACCCATTGCATCCAGCAATGCTGTGAGCTTTGAACCCACAACCAAAGGGATAAAATAATGAATCTCCTACCACTAGACTACATTAATTCTTGGTTAGTATAAACTTTACTTTTTAGTGAAACATTTTTTAGTAAGAATATGTTGATTTTGTGAATTTTTATATCTTATTGGAAAAATTATTTGGGTATTAAGTTTTGAATGTTCGTTCAGAATACGGTAAATATTTTGAGAATCCTATATGGTCAAGGTAAACAAAATTCTGTTGGATTTTTTTAAGAAATAATGTTTCAATTTTATTTTGGAAGAATAAATTATTTTATTGTTTAATTATGGTGATGAAATATATTTATAGAAATTATTAACCTATCTTGGAGAATATTTGGGTATGGTAATTACTTTTTGGTTTGATACATTAAGATTAATTGATGTTATTTGGAGATAATTCGTAAAATATATATCGGAAGACTATGTTATCAAATCATTATGGATTTTTGGGTTTGAATATTAGTTTGAATTATTTTTAGGAATTTTGAGGAAAATTATTTTCTTAATGATCTATGTTAAGTATTGGTTATTAATTTTGAATTTTGGAGATTAAAAGTAGTTTTTAACTATAATATGGTTTATTGTTATTATAGAATTTTTTTTATCTTATACTACCCATTTTTGTTTAGGATAATGTATAATAATAGGATAAATTCATTAGTAATATTTTTTGGATTATTTAGTTCTATATAAATTTATTATATTTCTTCAGGCATGAAGAATTCTTCGTAAATACTCTTCATTTGAAGAAAAAAACATGTTTGTGGTGGAAATTTATTAAAGGTTGAAGCTGAACATTTCATGTAAATATATTTATTTATGTTCTTAGCTAAGGATGTAAATGAATATCTAAAATATATAAAAATTATCTCAAAAATTGTTTTATGTTTACGCTTTATACTGAGAAGTCAATGACCATTTAACTCATTATTGATTTAGAGTTTTCGGATTATGAACTCTCTCAGGACCATATTATCTATCACTCTCTATCAAAACATGATAGTTGATTTTTTATTCCATATCAATGTTTTCCTATGTAATAACCCGAGTATGTTTTATCTCATGAAACCTTCATACTACCCATTATTTCTTTTAATGAGGATGTTTTATTAATCATTTTTTTGATGTGGGATTTCAAAAAAAGTATTTTCACAAGTCATACACCCCATTTTCGATCCTGAGTTAAAATTGCAAGGATGAAATTTATTAAGGGGGAGGGGGAGAATGTAAAATCTTTATTTTTTAAAAGTAAACAGTATGTTATATAGCGTACATGACAAACCACATCAATCATAAACAAACATCTAGATATTAATATTTATATTTTACCATTATAACATAGTCATTAGAATGGTAGGTATGAAATATATTAACTGAATTTTTCAAATATTTTTTACACATTCTATAAAATTATTTATTTTGTGAACAAATAATTATAAATTAATGTGAATCCATTTTTAAATTAAAATCATAAATGTTTCTATAAAACTATTTAAATGTGCCCAAGGGTGAATTAAATAGATAAATAAATAAATCTCTGTTATTAGAATTTATTAATTATATATATATATATATATATATATGTATGTATATATACATTCAATATAATTTTTAACATTCATTTTATTTTTTTTGTAAAAATTATATAAGAAAAAATCCAATTATACAAATAAAAGAAGTATTTCTCATAAATATCAGTTTTGCAGACTTTTGATGGAACACCAATTTTGAATATACATTTTTCACTTATGTAAATTATATTTTAAAAAATAAACTGTTTCATTATAATATGATAATAAAAATTTACCTTTGTTTAATTTTGGTGTTTTCAGAGAACTTTCACATTTTGATGAATAGATAATATTTCAAAAATAATAGTTCAAAACTGATTTTTCATTAAAAATATTTTTATAGTGAAATTTCGTTTTTAATTAGTTTAAGGAATAATTAAATCATGTATTTATTGTTTAATCCATTTTTTTAATTGGAATCAATTTTACATGGGAATTTTATATAAAACCATTGTGTACTTTTTAATGTTTTTACATTAAATACCCACTTTCTTGATTCGTTAATGGGATAAATATTAATTTAATTTTTTCCACTTCCGTGAGACAAGGGAATACATTGATGGAAAAATAAACCCCATGAAATGTATTAACAAAAATAAATTTATCAATGAAATATTTAAGTAATGGAGTAATAAATTTTTTATTTTTTTGGATGAAGAAATTGATGAACTGGAATGCTCCATATATTCTCTCCTAAAGCCCAGGACCAATAACAACTTCCCCAATAATCTCACTAAATAATTGGAATTGTCTTCCAAAAATCAAAATATTCTCATAAATAATGAATGAAATAAAATATATATTTTTAAAGACATATTACATATTGAATGGGATATAAACACCCAAATTTATAATGCCCTCCAGAGAACATGTAGGGCTAGAAGGCCTCATTCTATTCTCCAGGATGGTGATTAAATAATTGAGAAAATCAGATATTTATTCAGCAAAATAATATCCCATTTTGTTAATATATTTAATGCCCCATGAAAAAATACATCCCTTAAGGAAGGTATTATTTCCAATCTATTAAATAATAGGACAATTTTATTCTTACATCTTACCTCGTGGAACTTGAAATTAAATATGTTGTTTTCGGTCTTAACAAAGATAGATCTCATGGTTCAGATGGATTCACTAATCATGTATTTCTTATTTATTGAGATATCATATAGAGAGATGTTTGTAATCTAGATAAACTATTTTTCAAGTGAGTATATCTTGTGCATGGTATGAATTCTCAATTTTTTACCCTAATTCTTAATGAAGACAATACCAGTGATATATTTCAATATAGACAGGTCACTTAGGTGAATACCATTCACAAAGTGGTCACCAAAATTCTCTCTAATAGGATGTCCAAAATCTAAATTAAAATTTTTTCTTAGAATAAATTTGGATTCATCAATGGAAGAAATATTTAAGACTACCTTCTAACTACTTCATGATGTGTTAATATTCTCAGGAAACCAATCCGAGGAGGTGTTTTGCTCTAAATATTTATATAAAAAAATCCTTCGATATAATGGATTGGAACATCATTAGAAATGTGCTTCATAGATGTGGTTTTGATATAAAATTTATTCTTTGGGTTAAATTCATTAATCGATCAATTCACTTATCTATTCTCATGTAAAGATCACTAGAAGGGTACTTCACATCATCAAGGGAACTTTGGAAAGGTGATCATCTCTCTGTTATCATATTCACAATTACTAAATATTATTTAGTAGAATAATCATTAAAATTACTAAAAATGGTGAATTGAAGTATATTAAATATTCTAGAGGTACCTATACACCCTCTAATATTTTTTCATTGATGGAATTATTGTCTTTACCCTAGGAAACATGAAAAATAAAAAGAATATAAAGATTTATCTCTCGCAATTTGAAAATGTCTCGGGAACAGAAATCATCTAGGGAAAATATTTAATTTATTTTGGTAAGAACATTAAAACTTTTAGAAGAGGATTGATTCTCAACACTCTAGGTAGTGAGGAAGGTCATCTTTGCTTCTTCAACTTTTGTGTCCCTCTATTTTGGGGAAGGCCTAGAGCTTCTTACCTCACTTAAATTTTGATCCAGATCTAAAAAACTCAATCCTCAAAAAAGGGTATGTCTTTTTCAATGGCATGTAGAGTATTATTTTTTAAAGCACATCATGATCAATAAACTAGTTTATTAGTTCATGATGTATGTATGGATGATCTATATGATTAAAAGTATCAATGATGTGATGAAAAACCTCATATAGAGTGGCAGTATCTCAAGTAGAAACTTCTTCACTACGTGTTGGAAAAAATGTTGCAAACCAGACAACCTCAGGGGCCTCGACATCAAGAATTCAAAATTGTTCAATCAATATTTCCAAGAGAAATTAGTATGGAAGCTAGAAAAAACAAAATATAATTACTTCGAGCTGTTGAAAATCAAATTAATAGAATGACTCATTTTTAGAAAATTTTAATACCCAGAATCCCCAATATGGCCTGGTATGGAAATTGTTTTTGAGAAGGTGTATAAAAAATATCACTGGCTAGTGACTTTCTACTCTTCTATAACAGTTCGGTAGGATAGTTGGATGGCCTCTACTTGAAAAATAAGAATCAAATTATCATCCAAGAAAATGACCCCAATATTGCTATCAAAGATCAAATAAGAAACATGGTTCACCACTCATAGGATCTTTAAACTGCCATTACAGTTACTTGTGACGAACTTTTCAAGTAGAAACTATTTGATCGTCACACTCCCCAAATAATCATAAATGAAAAAATGTTATAGGAAATTATAAATTTATAGTTATCCAGAAAATATAAAAACATTCTTCACATTTCTTGTGACGAACTTTTCCATGTGGTGTGGAAGGGGATAAATAAATACATTAATGAATGAAATCCATTCATTTTGCAATCAACGTTCTCTAAAATTATAGTCACCATTCAAAATCACAACCACGTGTAGAAAAAACAAACAAAAACTTTATTATAATCCTTTTCTATTCTCATATGAGTCAATATTATAGGTATCTTCACTCCCAATCAATGAATTCTTGATTTGTTTTGATTTCCTCATTCATGGGATGGAAAAAGTGCAATATAGATGATGGGTACAAACGAAACCCTGGTCTAGTGACATTTGGGGTCATCAACAGGGATTATAATTAAGTGGTAATTGACTATATTCATGGACATTGTGTACATTGCATTTCCCATAAAGCTGAAGTATTTTTCTTTATTATTGATTTCCACATAGATTAAACTAGTAATATAAATGTGCTCTGGTTCAAATGTGAATCAACAAATACTGTGCAAGTGGTGAGTTTTTGATTCATACATCTATCATGAAATCTTACTAAAAGTTGATATGATTCCATGAATATGTTATCTATAGTGAACTATATGACCACTCATACTTTCTGTGAAGCTAATTCTCTAGTTGATGTACTTGCTAACAAATGGGCTTCCCAAGATGCTTGCATTCACTCTAATACACTCCCTCATAAAATTGTACATATTAAATAAATGTAAAAATTTAAAATATATTCTTTCTATCATATGAAACTTTCTATTTTAATTTATAATAAGACATAAGGAAAACATTAATCTTTAAAAAATTACTATAGTTTACGGTAAATCAGGTGATAATGGTTAAAAATAGTACTATAAGTTACCCTAAAAGCATCCCAAATTTCATTGGATTATAGTTTTGTGACCTAAAATCATTATTACACTGAAATATAAATTTTTAAGCCACGTGGATGGCTTTAAGATATTTATATTATTTTATTCAAAGAATAGTCAATTTGGTCACACTCTTGTTTTTAACAAGTGATTTTTTTAATATAAGGTTATATAAGGGATATTTTCGAATATAAAGTTTCTTTTGAAATATAAAATATATAACTACATCATGGTAATTTATTTATTATTTTTAGGAAATAATTAATTAAATTAAATGGTGATATAATGATAATGCATTAATTGCTTCATTAATTGAATAACTAAATACATAATATTAAAATATTTAAATTAATATAATTTGATATAATTTCTACCAAAAAAGAATATTCTCAATGACTTTGACATGTTAGGGATGATTCTATAGAATTTATTTTGATCATATAATGTTTTTACGATATTTTTAAAAATTAGAATATTGAATTGTGTCAAAATATTCATTAATGATATTTTAAAATACATAATATTTTATAAAATTATATAAAATAAAAAAAAACATATCCTTTACCCAAATAATTGGGATAAGTCATAAAATATGAAATATGACTCATTTATTGTTTGTTTGACATGTTATATTATTTAAATTAACCATAAACGTGTAAATTAATTGATATTATGGTAAATGATAATAGGGGTTAGAACAAATAGAGAATGATTAAAAAATAGAGAAAACATATATAGGTTTCAATGGATGAGTTTTATTATACCTATAATCATTATATATTTTAAATAAATCTATTTGGAGACATTTGTTTGATAAAATGTTTTTATATTAATTTAATACATTGAGGAATTACAAGAGTTCCCCTCCAATCTCCTATTTAGGGACCACATTCTCCCATTTTATTCATAAATAAAAACCACTTATGGTCTACCAATATATAACTAAATCCATTCCTATAATTCCTCCACACATTTAGAGTCTTTCTTATTTATAGAACACCCTCTATAGAGATGTTATGTTATTAATCAAAGGCGATTGTTCGAAGAAGAGGTATCATTTTTTATTAAGTGTTTCCATTTTATTTCTTCTTACAGTTATGTTAAATATTATAAAATAATTATTATATAATAAATAATGTATCCTGAATATACATAGATGTTATTATGTTAATATATTATCTTAAATCCAACTCTGATTCCATCAAATGAGAAACAAATTAATCGTTTGTCTGTACATCCGAACTATCACCTCCACGAACCGATATATTTTATTTTTCATTAACATATATCAATAATTGTTTTAATGAGGTAATTATTATTTATATAAGATATTAATGTCATATTTTTAATTATAATAGAATAATATATCAATTAAATTCTTAATTTCCATGATCATGAAAATAAAAAACGTTATCTGTACGCACGTGTGAACTATCCCCTCCATGAAGAAATGTGTTTCATTTCCCATCACCACATTACAAGGATAATATATATATATATATATATATATATTTAAATGATTAATATGGTATTATTTATATTATTATCAATCTGTATGGTAAAAATAATACCTTTCTTTTTTTCTTTAATGATTATTGTAAAATGAAAACGTTACTTATGAAAACATATGGCCTACCGTCTACATGATTGTAACATAGTTTATTTTTTGTATCCATATTTAAAAAATGGGTTTGGAATTATAATTGATATATAATGGTTATTATAATTTCATTAATATTATTCTGTATTTTAGGGACTAATAACCCCTTTGATCATATTTGACATACCAATTTCATTTTGGTCTCATATACCAAATATCGTCAAAACATCCAAAATGAACATAAATAATTAATTAAATATTATAACATGATAATAAGTGATATAAATAGAATAATAAATATTTAAAAGTTTCTCAAAAATTTAAATAATTATAATATGTTTATTATTTCGGAAGATAAATACATACTTGATGAATCTGACTCAGCTTGAGGAATGTCGTCACAATCTCATTTCATTGAGGTATTTCTTAATGATATGAACCTCTATTATTTTTTGAATTGTATATAAAGAATCTTTGAAATTACATATCTATATTATGTCTATTATATTGTTATTTAAGGTTTTGTTAAATTTTATTGTTTTATTTAGATTATGATTTAAATGTTCAATGTGGTATGAGATACATTGAATGTTTAATGATTTAATTGTCAAATCATTTTTTCTATGTTAATATTTTCAATATTGTTTTAAATAATTTTTATATGGATATAAATGAATTTTATATGACATTTTGTCTATATTTTTAATTCTATTAAATTATTTTTGTAAGATAATATTTTTATTCTTTCTTTATGTATTGATTGATTTCATTATAAATGAAAAAAATAATTTTTTAAACATATACGACGACAACAAATTTTGTTCCCTCGTGGCCATTATTTGATATTTTTTTATAAGACATGATGTTTTTAAAAGTGAAATAATTTTTTTTACGTTTTTGGGGTACATTTAATTGAAAATAGTTTTTAAATTTGATTTATTATTTCAATATATTGAAATTATTTATTCTGATTACAAATGATATTTTATGAGTTAAATAATGGAAATTTAAATCTTCATGTGTTATGATTATATTATGGTAACTATAAATTTGATGGGTGGTTATATGAAAAACAAATGAGGGGTGGTAACATGATAAACTAATGGTGGGTGGTCCTGGTATAAACTCCAATTCATTGGGTTTGGATGTTGGCCGTTTGACTATTCTATTTATAAAAGTGACATGTAAGGATGTTGATTGAATGGTTATTCCATTTAATTATAATTATGTGCCATGAAACATTTATATAATGACACAAACTTAAAACATTACTTAATCCTGAATATTATTCAAGAACATACATTATTACACATGGAAGATCTTTTCAGGTTTAGAGTTTTATGTAATTAGGACCTAAAAAATACATAACATATCATAATTATACATGTGGATACTATTAAAACAATATCATTTTTTTAAATATAAACATTTCAAATAAAAAATAGTTCATTTTAAAAATATTCAAAACATTTATATTTTCTTCCTTTCTTATCTTACGCATCCTTATAACCTATAAAAAAATTTAATATCTTCAGATGAGCACAAAAAGATCACTAAGGTATATAAGGAAAGAAATTCTTAGTCAAGTTATAACATAAAAAAAATAAAACCCATTTCATAAAAACTCATTAACATAAATGGAATCCTAATTTATTTTATTTGGGAAATATTGACTATATTACTCTTAAAATCACCCTTACATATGGAATAACCATTTGGTCAAATTCCACCTATGGAGTACTCAGTGAATTAGAGAGCTATAATAGGGATCACCCATCATATCTTGAGATATAATGGTCTCAACCCAATCTATATTGAGCTATAATGTGATAAAAACAACATAAGTATGTCCAAGTAACAAATCATTGTAATAAATTATCATTAAATTATAACTATCTACTCATTCCATATATATATGAAAAAACCATTTGAAAACATTTTATGATACTTTTAAAGGATTTTAAAAGGAATGTCTTTTAAAAATGTAATTGGAGTGAGAATGAAAAAAATGGAATTGATAGTTTTATACACTATAAAAACACATAATATACAATATTATAAATATAATTCATCACACCAATAATTTTAATACCACATAATGGATAAAGTATAAGGTTAACCCAATGATTGGAAATTTGGTTAAGAATTCCCTTACCTTGGGTTCTTCTTACATAAAATGTGTATAAAATTCCGGAATAATTATTGAAATATTTTTATTAATTTCTTACAGAAACATATTCATGGTTATAAAACCTTATATATTCATTTTACTACATCATTCAACACATTTATTTGTAATATTTTGTTATTTACATTATTTTGGGTGCGTTCTTTACATGGTTTCCATGACCGGTTCATGGTGGATATTCCTGACGACTGGAAGTGAAACAACAAAATTTTAATGGAATGATATTTAAATATTTATATAACCATAAATTATACCATTTATCATTTTTAATTCTGACATGATGATTATTTATATGTTTAAAAATTATTGATATTTGATTAGGCCATTTAGGCGATTCTTCGATCCTAATGAACTCATTTTGTTTTATAAATTAATAAAATGTGTAAAAAATGATTCTAGAAACATATATAAGATATAATACATAGATTATAAAACATTTAAACCCAAAAAAATTCATTCATGACCAGTATTGAAAGAAATAAAATAAATTAAAATCACATCATCCATGATGTCGGTAAATCGACACATCGAAGATGATATTTTAATTTCTAGAATTAGTGGGAGAGGAGAAGAAGTATTATGGTGAATCATAGATAAAAATTATAACATCCATAATATATATAATATTCTAAATCATTCATTCCTCTTGGATAAATGGATGTGGGGAAAGAATAATAATATGAATGAAAATGAAAATAAAATATTGAAAATAATAGATGATGTTTACCCATTGATCTCTTCTTCTTGAGATCCTCCTTAAGGCCTTTGGTTTTGGCCTTTTGGTGCAACCATAAAGTCTTAGATGTGGAGAAGGGTCTTGGGAGGAGTATTGTGTAGAAAATCAGTAAGGCTCAAGGCATGAGAGGTGTGGGAGTAAGTTGGGGGGAAATGGGTGGTATTTATAGTGGAGGAGTGGAGGAGTTTTCCTTTATTTTAACCATTGTTTTGTTATTTTTCGACAAGACAATAAATAGTTATGATTTCAAGACCAAAAATAGTAATACATGCATGTGAGTTCAATATATGTGTGCTTACATCATTCATGATGTCATAAATAGTGTATTTAACTAATAATTTGTACATATGGTATTTTATTGTGTTTCACTATTAATAATTATTTTAGAATTTTAGAAAAATTCAAAAAAATAACCCTAACTATTTTTTGACGTCTATAATAACAAAATGAATTCCATTTTTTCGAAATAATTTTATAAATATTATTAATTTAATTTTTAAATAAAATTAAACTTTATTAATAAAATTAACAATTTTAAAATTATAACACATTTTATATCAACTTAAATAATTAATCAAGATTTCATTATCATAAATCCTTAAGAAAATAAAATTACAATACAATTTACTATTTATTAAGGTCATATTACTATTCATATTACTATTCATAATTATATGATAATATTCACCAAAAATCAAGTTGGTTCCAATATATTTTAAATAACATACTGATCAAAACCGTAGATGATTGTTTTTTGAAATTAAAATCATATAAGTAAAAAAATTATGTTTAAAGGCTAGTTATAACTATCAACATAAAATAATATTTCATGAATTTCCATTTATTTTTATAACCTTGGTGTGATACATTATCTCTACCTTTTAGAAATTATTTCCTTGTAATTTTATTTACTTATAATATAATTTAGGGTACTTTTCTCTCATAGAATTTTAAGATTCACATATTGCTTCTTCTACCATGTGGTTTCCCCACAAAACCATTACCTGGTGGATTAATTTATTAAAAAATACTTTCTCTCTATGATCAAAAAACAAAATAGGTTTCTCTCCACAAGAAAAGTTCTATTCCAAATGAATTTATTCTAGGTTCAAGACATGAGATAATTCTGGCACATACATTCTCAACATCAAAACATGAAAAACATTGTGTACCTGTGATAAACTAGGAGGTGATGATACTTGGTAGGAAACCTGCCAAACATTCTCTAAGATTTTATAAGGTCCTATGAACTATGGACTCAGCTTCCCTTTCTTACCAAAACACAGAACACTTTTCCATGGTGAGATTCTTAGAAAAACATGACCACCTTCCTCAAAAGAAATGTATACCCTCCTTTTATCTGCATAACTTTTCTTTCAGCACTAATTTCTTCTCATGTGTTTTGGGATCTTCTTCACTCTCTTACCCACATCCTCTACTAATTATGTTCACATCAACTTCCTTTCCATGAATTCATTACAAAAAGTTAGAGATTGAAACCACTTCTTTTATAATGACTCAAAATGTTGCATATATATACTAAAATGAAAGCTGTTATTATAAGAAAACTCAACTAATGGAAGATGTTTACCCAACATCCCTAGTAGTCAATTTGAACGAGATCGAAGCATATCCTCTAAATTCTAAATCATTTTTTCTGACTTACCAATTGATTGAGGATGAAAAGCTGTACTGAAATTTAATTATGTTCTCAACAACTTCTGAAGTCTCTTGCAAAAATTATAAGTGAACTTAAGATCCCAGTCAGATTCAATTGAAAGAGGCACTCCATGAACCTGAAAATATCATTGAGGTGAAATCAAGAAATCTGATCCACATACATTATATCTATAATAGAAATAAAATTTGTAGATTTAGCTAGTCGTTCAACAATAACCCAGATTACATCGTTGCCTTGAATTGTCTTCAGTAGTCCTATAAAAAATTCCATGGATATATTATCCAATTTATACTCTCTTAATTTAAAAGGCTGAAGCATCCTCTTCGGTAACTGCAGCTCTGCTTTAACATATTGACATGTCAAATATTTCATGGTAAAATAGGAAATATACCTTTTTATTCCATACCTCCTATAATACTCTCAAAAGTCTCTATATATCTTAGTACTACCATAATGAACTAAAAATGGAGTGGTATGAGATTTTGGAAATAACTCCTTCTTCAAATGAGATTCACAAGGCACACAAAACATTTTTAGAAATCTAAAAACACAATTTCTATCAAGTTCATGTTCATAAAACTTATCAACTATACCCAATTATACCTTTTTCTAATTCTCATGGTCTTTCTTTTATGCTTTCTTAATTATTTCTAAAAACAATGACTACCCAAAAACCTGAACAAAACAACTAAATTTCATTCACCAAAAACTTCCAAGCCAAGTTTAATCAAATTATTTACCAAAGGATTACATTGCAAATGTATAATGTATAATGTTGCATGATGCTTTCGACTCAAGCCATCCACCAATTTGTTTGATTTTACCAGATGGTAATTTATTGTTCAATCATAATTTTTTACCAGTTCAAGCCATCTTCTTGGCCTCATGTTTAATTCCTTTTGAGTGAATATATAATTCAAACAATTATGGTTATTATATATTTGACATTTGGCTCTATATAAATGGTGCCTCCAAATTTTCAAAGAAAAAAACCTTAGCTACCAATTCCCAATCATGTTTGAGATAATTTAACTCATGATGTTTTAGTATTATTGGAGAATATGTAATTACCTAATCATTATATATCAAAATACAACCAAGTCCCTTCAATGAAGCATCACTGTAGATGAAAAACCTCACCATTTCAAGAAGGCAAGGCCAAAACTAGACCATTCACCAATATTTTCTTCAGTTCATGAAAACAAACATCTCATTATTTTTTCTAAATAGAAGTAACACATTTTTTAGTTAAATTAATCATTGTTCTGGATAACCATGTAATGTTTTCAAAAATCATTCGGTAATAACGTAATAATCAAAGAAAAATATGAATCTCTATAACTTTTTTTGGTCTTGGAAATTCACAACCACTTTTGTTCGGGGAGGATAAACTATTATTCAATCCTTATTTACAATTTTCCTAAGAAAATAAATCTGTTGAAAAAAACACATTTTATGAATTTTCCATATAGTTTCTTTTTTATGGGTTTCAAAACAACCCTTAGATTTTTTCATGCTCCTCGTTGCTTCCAAAGTATTACAGAATTTCATAAATAAACACAACCACAAATTTTCCAAGAAATCATGAAATATTATATTCACAAGATCCCTGAATACAACTGGATCATCAATTATCCCAATGTGCATAACTACTAATTCCTAATGACCATATCTAGTAGAGAATGTAGACTTTGAGATGTCTGCATATTTTACATTCAACTGATTGTACCAAGACCTGAGGTAAACCTTCAAAAATTACTATGATCCCTGGACCTAATACCACTACATTTGACCGCTCAACATCTGCCGAAGTGTTTGAAAATTATTTTACCGCACCCTTATACTTACAATCATTCTGATTCCATGCTTGAGTGACTAACTTCAGACAAAAATTAGAAATATGAACTGACTCCTTACAGTTAAAGCATCTCACTGTAAGTTTCCCTTTAACTTTTGGATAATTTTACTTGCACTCATGATGAATGTGTCCAAATATTCCTCATTGGTAGCATTTTATTGTATTTACAAGACATTCACCAAGATTTCCTTTACCACAAATTTCACATGAAGGGAAATTGACTTTATTACCTCAATATTTATTTGATGAATTCTTCCACAAAAACATCCTATATGACCACTAATTATTCTTGACATCACGAGGAACATATGTTCCATAATACTCTATCTCCATTTTTTGACACAATGAACAAGTTTCTCATAGATTTTAATCCCTTGTGAAGCCCAATCTCTTCAAAAAATGGTTTCAAATTAGAGTAAAATCTATTAATTTTAATATCAAAATCCTGATTAAAATTATATATGTACCTAGATAGTGTTTTAAAATTGTATTCACATGATACTACAAAATCATCATCTTTATACTTCACTCCCTAGAATTTTTTCCCCATTATTAGTCGATATGGTTTGGGAAAATATTTTTCCAGAAAAGACTCTAAAAATCAACCCATTCCAAACTGTAAATATTATTTATTTCCCTCGTATTCATAACCAGATACCACAATTGACCAGATTCCCATTACAAATGATAATTGTATCTTATTTACATTTAAAATTCTGAACATCCCATGAAATCATATATCTTTTCTAAAGCATTGATCCATCCTTCGGCTATCACAAGAAACGTGGTTCCATTGATTATTAGAGGATTTTGGCTCATAAAATGCTCCGAAAAAACATGTTTATTCATGGTAGATCATGTTCTTATCTAGCATTTATACCACCACCATTCATTGATTGATTCTACTAAGAAATTCTTGTCACAAACTGCTCGGTTTTGATTCCCACCATTCTAGGCTATATAGTTCAGATAAAAATCTACCTCTTGGTGCTTTCTTACATCAGCTTCCCTATGTATTCTATATAAAACCATCATAAATAGACATAACATAGATGAATCAGCATGGTAATACTTAAATTCAATAACATTTCAAATTACCATTGAGTAAAAATCATTTTTGGTATTCTTTTATCATCTTTCAAACTTATAAAGTTATCTAAACCATCCTCTGAGAGTGACTATAAAGACCATTCCACAAAATATTATTTAATAGAGAAATATTTTTCAAGAACATATATTATTACACATTTAGGATATTTAAATATTTATTGTTTTAGGTAATTTGGAAATAAAATATACATAACATCTCATAATCATACACGTGAATACTATTAAAACAATATCCATTTTTATCAAAATATAAAATTTTTGAAATAAAATATAATTACATTGAAAAATATTCATGACATTAAATTTTTCTTCCTAATTTGGATTAAATTTTTTTATAACATCTGAAAAACACTTAAAAACTTATTCTGATTACAAAAATCTCAGAAAGGGATATAAGGAAAGAAATCGTTAGTCAAGTAATAACATAAAAACCAAAAAATCCCATTTCATAAAAACACGTTAACATTTATGGAAACATCATGAAATTTTCATGGGATATATATAAAATATCATTTTTACAATAACCATTACACATGGAAAAACTATTTAGTAAAATTCCACTTTCGAAGTACCCAAAGCATTGGAGAGCGATAATGGGGCTCTCCCGTCATATCTTGAGATATAATGGGATAAAACCAAAATATCATGATTTGTAATGGAATTAACCCAACATAAATATTTCTAGGGAACATATAATGGTAATAAAGTATAAATAAATCAGTAGAAACCCCTCATTCTAGATATATATATATATATGTATAAAACTGTCATTTTGAAATATATTAATAAGATTTTTAATAGAATTTTAAAAGGAAAGTCCCTTAAAAATATAATTGGAGTGAAAATGAAAAAAATGAAATTAATATATTTATACATAATATATAAACATAATAAAACATATAATAAATATAAATTCATCACTCCAATATTCTTAATACAATATTATGGATAAATTAGAAGTTTAATCCAAATATTAGAAATTGGGTTAAGAATTCCCTTAACTCAGGGTTCTTCTTACTTAAACTATCTTTAAAACTCATATATAATAGATAAAGGAGTGTTAATAATATTCTAAAGAAACATATTAATGTTTATAACACCTTATATGATCATTTTATTACATCATTCGTCACCTTCATTTGTAATATTTTGTTATTTACATTGTTTTGAGTGCATTCATTACCTAGTTTCCATTACCGGTTCATGATGGATATTCTTATTGATAGAAGTGAAAATTAAAGAATTGGAATGGTATAGTATTTAGATATTTAAAGAACCATAAATTATACCATTTATCATTTTTAATTCTAACATGATGATTATTAATACGTTAAAACATTATTGATATTTATTAAGGTCATTTAGGAAATTCTTCAATCATAATGAACTTATTTTGTTTTATAAATTAATAACATTGGTAAAAAATGATTCCAAAACGATATATAAGATATTATACATAAATTAAAATCTGGTTAAACTGTAAAAATTGTTTCATGACCACTCTTTAAGGAAATAAAAGAAATTGAACTCACATCATCCACAATGTCGGTAAATCAACACATCACAAACAATGTTTTAATTTCTAAAATAAGTTGAAGAGGAAAATAATAATAATGGTGAATCTTATATAAACATGAAAAAATAGAGAATATATATAATTTTATGGATCATTCATGCTTTTTAGGAAAGGGTTGTATGGAACGAAGAATAATAGGAATGCAAATAAAAATAAATGAAAGAAAATAAAAGAGGATGTTTACCTTTTGATCTCTTCTCCTTGGGATCCTTATAAAGTCCTTTGGTTTTTTCATTTTGGTGAGGCCATAAGATCGTGGAATTGGGGAAGGGTCTTTTGAGAATTATTTGTTATAACTTAGGTAAGGATCACGTCTTGAATGGTGTGGGAGGAAGAGGGGGGAAATGGGTGGTATTTATAATGGAGGAGAGAAGAAGCTTTACCTTATTTAAATCATTATTTTATTATTTTTTTACAAGATATAAAATATTTATGATTACAAGAAAAAAAATAAGATGTACTTGTGAGTTCTAGATAAGTGTGATTAGATAGTTCATGATCTCATAAATAGTGTATTTAACTGATAATTTTTATATACAGTATTTTACAGTATTTCACTAATCATCAAAAATTTATGAATGTTATAAAAATACCAAAAAATCACCGTAACCATTTCTCGATATATATAATTCCAAAATTTGAAAAATTTTATGAAAATAAAATTGTGAATATTATTCATTTAGTTTTTAAATAAAATCATACTTTATTCAAAAACTAACAATCTTAAAAATATAACTCATTTTATATCACCTTGAAAAATTAATCAATATGTCATTATCTTAAAGCCTTAATAAAATAAAAAAATAATGAATTTTTTTCTATTTATTTGGTTCATATTAATAATAATATTACTATTCATAAGGTTATGTTACTATTCAACAAAAATAATGTAGGATCCAATAGACTCGAAATAACTTACTCATCACAAACATAGATGACCATTTTTTAAATTCAAATCATAGAAGTGACAAAATTAGGTTTAAAGGATAGTTATAACAATCTAAATAAAAAATATTTCATGCTGGTCAATATTTTCAAAACCTTGGGCTATTACACTTTATGTATTTTCAATGCTTCCTATGGGATTTATATTAATATTAAGATTTCATAAATGGTTTTGAATGAGCTTATTTTCAAAGAAAACTATTTAAATATTGTTAAGGGTGATAATTATTACTTTATGATAATGTTTTCATTGGTTTTAATGTTTTTTCTAGACTACCAATTTAACTTATTTATGTCCCTTTTTGACATTGTTTTTCTCATACCATGTTTCAAAATATTTTCATATAATTTAAGGAATATTTGGTTCAAGGACGATATTAATTGAAAATTGTGAAGATGTGTCGTAAAAATAAAGCATGTTTTTATGGGGTTCCTTAGTGGAAAAAGTAGATATTGATAGTAAGTTTTCACTTGAAATTTTAGAGTTTACTATGTAATATTTTGTCCTAATTATATAAATCATGAAATGAAAAGATCCTTTAATGTGAATTCTAGTTCAAAAACACTAGAATATGTTATGTATAAGGTTGGGTCCTTAAAAACTATCCAAAAAAAAACTTGAAAAATAGTCTTCAATCACAAAATTTGATAATATATAAATGATTTTGACTTAGTTGTATCAAAAAATTTGGATGACATTAAAACCATACCTCGAAGAGTCAAAAACCACTCTCAAAGATCAAACAAATATTGATTTATAACATGAAGCTGGTATGATCTTGATGCTATAGATTAACCTCCTATTGTCAATCTTCTATAATTAACAACACCTTGGTGAACCTAATTCTTCCTATCCTAGAAATCCTAACCACTCCCATACGTTAACCAATTAAAAGAATCTCAATCACTACACTATGGTACTGTGTCCAGTCAAACTATTAATCCTTGATCCATTCAATATCCATGGGCACTTCCTAGAAATGTATAATATTAAAATAAATATTGTAAATGTCTCATATGACCATATTAATAAAAAAATTTAGGATATCAACAAAACTACATTCAATTCTTCCTCTAATTGTCTTTTCTACCACTAATATAGTGAGAATCACAAAGACACTACTGCTTACAATAGGAAGGCCCACTCTCACATCCAACATATGAACAGAACTACATTGGTATAACACTAACCACTAGGTACCTCTCAAAAATGACAGCCTATTTCTATAACTCAATTAAATAATCGTGGAATAAACAATTTATAAAAAACTCCACTGAAGAACTAAATCCATACTCAAAATAATGATCATTGAAAACCCAATCACCTACCTTCATGAGAAAAATGATTTTTTTTTGAAAATGAGAATAATATTTCAACAAAAAAATGTACACCTTAATAATATATATACACTACCAAGTCATATCAACCTTTTTGTCACAGGGAAAAACAAATCAAATAAATGAGAATTAATATCTTTCTAGGATATTCTCTCATTATAGTCTTCCAAGACAATTATTATTCACAATAACATGGATGGTCCTTGTCATATATACACTATAATACTCACCATCTTCTCAAGGGGTATCTCATTTTGTTTGAAGATAGTCTGTAGTGTCTTGATCCAATACTCTTTAGACCACATTATTACCACATCATTAATGATTGGTGGATGATTTATTGAAAACTCATTAGTAAAATCTAATATGGATCCCATATCTCCTGGACCTATATTCAATTTAATGGATATCTTAAACAAAAATCTCTGAGATTTTTTGATTAATTTGAGGTACCTACATAATAGGGGGCTCGAACTCAACTATTGAAGGGGGTATAATCATTCCCACACTTATAGTGATAAAATATAGTTTTTCATCGTTGTATATCTCTATAACACTAAATGTGTGACTCAATAACACTTAACTCTCAATTATTGATATAATAGTTTAGAATAATTAGTATCACACATTGCATACCACTACTATATATATATATACCATATGAAATAATAGTTTTAGATAACATGGTTGTTCTCTATCCTTATATACCCAGTCTAAGAAGTCAATACAAGATAAATATAATATATATATATATTCAATCTTCTGATAATAATAAAAATTTAACCCAAAACATGAATTTTGTTATGAAAAATATCAGAAATAAATTATATAAGAAAATGATATAAAACTTATTAGAGAAATTTTAAATTATTGTACCCCTCATTGTAATTATGATATTAATCACATACAAGAATATAAATTTCATAAGATTCCTAAATTATAAATATGATACATTTATGCATGACCACTTTGTACTAATAGAAAAGTTAAAACAATAATCAATATGGAACATTCCATATTCTTTGTAAATCATAAGATTATAACATAAAAAACAATCTTATCCTTTGTAATATAGACTCCACTTATACATGGGTTATCTACTCATTAGAAAAGTCTATAAATAGTTTCACCACATTCCATCTCTAAATATCATGTCCAAAAAGTGAAAGTAAATCAAAATATTCCTCTGATAACACTTTATAACACCATGGAAAAATTTACCTGGATGCTAACTGAAACAATGATTCTAAATATCATTAAGCAATCATCCCCTAACGACAGAGGATTACAAATAGAAGTGGAGGTCTATTGATAAAATGGGGAGACTATAACCTCTAGATTAAATAACCATATATTAAAATAAAAACATTAATAATAAACCATAATCATAATATAGAATCATAATTTGGGTATATAAGCTATAAAACAGCCATATAGAAATATAAGAAAAATTATATTATGAAATATGAACAAAAATAATATATTACAAAAAATATATAAGTAAACATGATTCCTATATGGTAGATAATACAAATTTTATGAAAAATATAAAAATAATATAGGATACCTAAAATTAAACTTCATATGAGTCGCATTGTGGCCATACCACCAACATTAGCCACATATCCAACTCACCCATCAACTCTATAGTCCATTTCCTTACATGTAACATTAATCATATAGTTTTCACGGGAACAAATATTCACATTAATGGTTTGATTACAAAAAAATTAGGTTAACACCAATGGATTACCTAAAAAAATTCAGAATATATAATTAATTTTATGATTTGATATCAAAACAAACAATAAAAATAATAGGAACAATTATTATTGTCATGTAATTGGTCTCTAAAACCTACTTATTGAGTGACCATACCTACTTTGTCTTTTACCATCATAGGTTTGAACATATCATAATTAAAATACCATGAGTCAGTATGAAACCCTATCTCATAATATAAAGTACCAATTGGGTATTATATCATATATCATATTTTATATCATTGGTGAATGGAAATAAATATATATAACATAATGATATCAAACATAAGGTTACAATATCAGATAACATACATGTATCGATTAAGTTGGAATAATGTACCATATAATTTCAATATTAGGTATGTGGGAATAAAATATCTAGCCTTATACATGAGTAGGGAATATCATCCAATTACTATAACTATCTCCGGACAAAAAAAATCACATACACTCCAATAGAAATATTAATTAGTGTATATGTAATCCCTTGCGATGGTAAATATCACATATTTGGGACCAACATCCCATGAAATTGAAAAAATAAGGTAAGTTGGTATATCATACCATACAATAATCATCATTATAAAAAATGGGCATATTATTCTATACCACATGCCACATCAAGTAAATAGGAATATCACCCTGCACATGAAGTAATATTGTGGTATGTGTAATATGATTCCATTATAGATCAATATTTATGACAATTGAGAAAAACATTCCAAATCATATGTTCTCAAGGCATATCACAAAACATATCCAACATATATTATAGAAATTTCATATCAAGGTTTGCAAAATATTCAACTTCCATTTTCAATAAAATATAATGTTGGTCCTCACACACACATAAACATATCTATATCCTATAACTAAGGTACACTGAACCCAAATCTATATAAATCAATGGTGGGGACCCAGAATTTCCCTCTATATAATATAATGATAAATAAAAATAAACTAGAAAATAAATCCATAACTAGATTTCATGCATGATCGCAACATAAAAGAGTTACCCTTCATTAAGGGAGTCGCAAGGGAACATATCATGGTCTGAAATATTATAATATGATAAAGGAAAATCTCTTTAGAGTTCTAAGTCTAACATCCTTAAAAAATAACATTTTTGTTTGGTGATCAATGAACATGGAATTTCTAAAAAACTATTCTAAAATAACTCTCGTGATCTTAACATCAACATTTTACCCATTAGGAATAAACATAACAAATATAGTTTTATATCAAGAAATTCATATCATCTCTCAAAAATCTACACATAAAAATATACATGAATATTTAATAATATATTTTGAATATTTATGGACCACCTACCCCATATTAGTTGAACCATGGCCATCAAATATGTTTAGATGAATAAACATCATTTTGATGAAATTTAAAAACCTAACATAAAGTCTTGTATTATTATTTTTTATGAATAATGAAGAAAATAGAGAGAAAAATATAAAATAAACAAAATAAAAAGTCAAAGTTTACCTGAAATGATCCAATAGGATAGGTGAAACATTAATTTAATTCAGAAAATAATAGATCCATTCCTTAAATAACGATAACACAAGGGAGATTCTGAGGGGATTCATATAGCAGAGGATGATCAAATATATCATTGTATTATCTTAAAAAATTTATTTAGTTTAATAATACTTTTTTTAAAAACTATATAGGGTTCCACTGAGTACTAGGCATGTTGTCATAATGTGTCTAATATCCTAATGAGTGTTGAATCATGGGCCATGAGTGGCCAGTGTCCACCAAGGGCCTCCCCGTCACTCCCTGATGCTACCATGCACCAATTATAGGACATTAAAAACCCATTGTAATTTATCTCTAAAATATAACGTCAAAACTGATCCCATGTCCTATAATTTCAACCCCACCTCAATTGAATCCTCTAATAAACAGAATCAATCGAAATTCAAATAGTTTGGATATACTTTTATTAAATCCCTACATTAAAATATGTAGGATATTATAGTTAATATGGTTATTGATCTAATCATACATTATATGATGAATGATGTTTTTAATGAAATGATATATCATATTACTCATTATGAGAGTAACATCCTGAAATATAATGAATAGGGGAGTAATACTAGTTCTAGGTGTAAATATAGATGCATTGATGTTCTTCAAATTTATTATATTAATCTATACTGTATTTTATCTGGTATAGAAAAGTTTTTTAGTAATAATTTATAATGTATTTATTACACATTAATTCCCTGAATAAGTTGACATATGATATATTATAAATATTATAAATATTATTAATTTATATGGTTACAAGAACCCATTTCTATGTGGGACTAATAAAATAAAAGGAAATTTGAATTTTAATGTTTGGTGGATGGGTATATTTTTTATCTAGGCTTCAAAAAAATATAATTTTTTTTGATTACCTAAAAAAATTGGATGAGGTTCGAGCATCGAATGGATTTCTACAGGCAGATGAGGGACCTTAGAGGGGTTTTGTGGTTGTTGCAACAAAGTCTGAAACAAATGTACCAATCATCATGTATCCTACACCATATTTATTATGGGATTTTAAGAGGGTAAAATTACTATTTTCACCATATATTTATAAAGGGGTAAGCCCCGTCTCCCAATTTTTTCAATCTCTTATTTTTGGGGTTTTGAGCCATATATTTCATGTTCACCCTATGACTTGGAAGGTATTTTACATTGCTTCCATAGTGATTTGAGGTAGGCCACTACCTTTAGTGATCTTCATTATCCTTGTACCTCTCTTATTCATAATTTTGAGAGCTATGGAATAGGTTTTCATTAGATATTGTACCATAGCTAGGTAGAATATCAAGTTCACATGGGATTTTGTTCGTCCATGGAAGAGGGATCCCGAGAAGCCATTTTCATGTAGTTTCTAAATGATTCAATAAGGTATGTCATCATAATTAATTTTATTATGTTTTCATATAAAATATAATTCAATTACCAATAACATTGAAATATTTTGTTATGTATTTTCCGAATATTAGTTTCAAGAGTTATAAGAAGGCCTTCCATGGGTGTTGAGACTCTATTATGGAACGATGTAGTGATGTGGTGTGTTTCCAAATATTAAAATAAATTCAAAATACATTTTTAAATTAATTATATTTGATGCAATTGACTATTTTTATCTTCATGATTTGATTTTTGAGCTCATTTTTTGTTTCAAGATTAGATGAGGATAGAATGGCATGGTAGACCATGGAAGAAAAATTTGACTCATAGAAATAATTATATTGATTTAAATAAAAGTAATTTGATCCTAGTAATATCCCTATGGATTTATGAATAATTTTTATTTGAATGTGGTGTGAACTTCCCAACACCTTATGGTACATGTACCCTTTTAAAAGTTTTTTAAATAGTTTAAATAAAAACTGAAGAGTATTACTGAATAACACATTATGGAAATGGCCTCAATGGAACTTTATATACCCACTAGATATATCAACCAATAAGGTAAAAAAATTTAAATTTAATAAATAGATTTTGGATAATGTAAATACATTAGGGGTGATGAATTAGGATGCATATAAGATGGGATGGGTGCCTGAAATATAATATGTAGAGATGAGAAATTTTATTGGGTGTTCTGGAAAATATAGAATGATTGAGGAAGGATAATAGAGTTTATAACATCTCCCTAGTGTGAAATTATTGATAGTTTGAGAGAGAATTAATGAGAAATAAGGGGGCCCTAGTAGGTACCCTGATGACTTGTGACCCTATTTCAAGCGCGGACTCAAGAACAAGTAGAGATGGTACTGTGTTTCACATTAGAACCCATACCAAAAATGTAATAATAAAGGGATATGGATATAGGTAACGGTTTTTGGTGTTAGACCAACCCATAATAGGTATTTATGATTCACATGTATATCATAAATGAATCTAGAGTCCATTATATGTGTTTACTAGGTATGTGACCCTGGGTTTCATCAAACATGACGGTATTGTTGTGGATAACGAGAGGTTCTCCATAGGATCAACATATTGAGCAATATAGTATACACATACAACAATATTTAATCTCTAAACCATAGGATTTATGGTATAACTAAGACCTATTTTTATGACACTAAAAAAACGTTTTGGATGGTTTTAAAAGTTGGATAATCTAACAAGTGGTCTTTTATTATGTTTGACAATACATAGTGCGGTCATGATTTATTATAGAGAAGACTCCCATAATTGGAGGTATGTGTTTACATAGTTGAGATTACATGAATTTAGTGCTCTGGTATTTTTGTGATACCACTTATTTGGTGTAAATTTCTAAAATTTAATAAATTAAATTACCTTTTGATTGAGTAACTACCTTATAATTAAAGAAAACATAGTCACTAGTTTTTTTACTTTGGATCTACATAGCCTGTTAGATTTAAAATACATTTAATATATATAACCATTAATAATATATTAATTTTATGGTAACCATTAATAATATTATATATTAAGGTATATGATAATTTATAGACTTCAGTGATCAATGGAGTGATTCCCTCAACCAATAAGATCATACCTTATGAATCCCATTTATCTGAGATTCCATGGAAGGTGACATCACTAGTATTTTACAATGAACGATCTCATGAAAATATTCAATAAATAAATACCATGTGAAACCATTTATTAGATAATTTTAAGAATATCATGATCATGAATAGAACTATGTTCTTCAAACCACCCTAGGAAAGAACCACCATCCCACACCTTTCCATTAGGACATATAAAGGGACCCAACATTAAACATTACATAATGTTGAGGTTGAATTCAATAATTAGTTTAGTTAAATTTTAGGATACCTTAGGTTTAGTGTTTTATACATTTAGTTCATAACTCATTCATAACTTATCCATATATTTCAAATTAGAAACCTTATCTCAGTATCAAATTTTCCTAAGAATAACGTTAAAAAACATGTTTTATATACATAAATAACTTCCCAAAAATAAATTTGACTTATTATTACCAAAAACCACAATTAAAACCCATTATTTTTTGTAGTTTCGCGTGAATAAAATAATCTTAGTAAGGTACATAAATAGAAGAAACCCATCAGTCTAGTGAAAACCATGAAAACCCATGAAATGTTTACATTTAACTAAATGTTTTTTGAACGAATTAAATAAATAATTTCTATATAAGAAACAGAAAAAATGTTTTATAAAATAAATACATTAAAACCCATAACATGAAAATAAAAACACTTTATGTAAACATAGATCAATTATATTAATAACACATTTCAAACATATATTAGAAATAATTGGATCCCAATTAAATCCATAGGATAAAGCAAACTTGTTAACTACATATTTATTTCATTTGACTACAATGAATATAAAAAAATAGATTAGAGATATATAATAGGGATCACCCATTATAAAATCTATATCGGTCTCACATATTTCCCATGAGCTATATTGGGGCTTAACCCATCGCATAAGATGCATTGAGTTCAATCGCTAATCATTACCTATAATGAATCTCAAAACATCATATAAGCTGTATCAGGATCACCCGTTTGACTTTTATATTTCTCAAGTACCATATAATCAATAAATTATTTATGATTGCACCTTTTCATCAAAGATGATTTGAAAAACTCTTTTGATCCCATATGCAGATAACATTTGGGTATTGAAATAGATTTTATTTATAGAATCCAATTTCAAATATAAAATACCTATAATTAGTAATATGACTTTTTTTTATTTTAGGAAAACATGAAATATTGTAAACTAATAAACAAAATAATAGTTATCAGATCAAAAAATTTCATTTTCATCATATATGATTAAATAGAATAATTTTTTCTTTTTGTTAAAACGTTATGTGTAAAACATGTAAAAATATTAATTTTGAAAATTTTAGAAATTAATTCAAAAGAGAAATGAAATTTACTTTATAATTATTTTATGTTATTATAAATAAATTAAAAATATATTTTAAAAAATATCGATGTGGAAGGAAAATATTTTTTAGGAAACCTTAATAGGGAATTTTTGAAATAAAATTCCTTACTTTTGACCAAAATTCCACATGCATTCATTATATCCCTTAAAAATAAACTTATGTTAATTGTTTATTTTCATTAGAATATTTTTCATGTTTATTAAATTTTTATTTCACTTTTTACCATGTTATAATCAATTACCTATCCAATCAATTTCATGTCATATGTTTTGATGATATTCAACTCATATATCCAAAATGACTTTAGTAGTTCGATTATTTTTCAAAAGGATATCATTACATCATATAATGAACAATAATCATGAAATAATTATTATTATTAATGTCCCAAAATAGAAATGAACTATTTTCTTAATTTGGAAAAAATGATTAAAAAAATGGAATCCAATTTTTACATTTTAATTCATATTAGCTGAATAATTAAATTTAAAATTAAAAACATAATATGTGACTAAGAATATTTTTTGGAAACAAGTATTTTTTTATTTTAGACTTTTTTTATACTAAATTAATGAATAATATTCATTTAAATTACCATAATGGGATAATTTAAAGTAAAAATAATGTAATAAAAATTTAAAAGTAGTCCAAAAAATAATTTTAATTTATAAATACTCGATAAGAAAATAAAATTATCAATAATGATTATTATTTTTGTCTATTCATTCAAATATCATTATTTCTTAAATATTATGAAAAATTCATATTATGGTAATTGTAAAATGAATAATTGAGAAAGTAAATTAATTCTTTAAAATTCAAATTATATTATTTAAAAATTAAATATTTATATAAATCTTTATAAAAAAATAGCATAAAAACTATTTCATTTTTGATTTAAATGATACATATTATTTTTATAATGAACATAACTTCATAATTCAAGAATACTAATAAATATAAAAATGATATATTCTATCATTACCCAGGTTGGTATATTTTTCAACCCTTTTATGAAGGTGTGTCCTTATAAATTTAATCACTTAATAAACATGTGATAATATCTATCCCACATAGTATTTTCATATTCCCATATTGATAAACCTTACCATAATGAATTTTCTCATTCCAAAAAATTTTATATAAATAGTCATGAATTTAATTTATCTATTCCAAATAATAAAACTTATCATCCAATTGAACAAATTTCATTCTAAAAAAATGTAATGGATCTGATAAATATTTTCAATACATCATGTCATGAAATACATTTTATACCTTAGAAAAACATGGAGTAAAAGACATTTATTTGGAATCTAATCCAAATTGATCAACAATTTTATATATTAAAATGAACCATGAACATATCTTCCCATTATTACAAAAATGAATAACACATTTTCATAGAGATAATTTAATAAAAACAAGATCACTTACCTCAATAGAAGTATCATTTCTCTAGTTATCTGGATAACTTTTATACTATCTCTGATCCGACCTCATGTTATAATAAATTATCTTCACATTATCATACATTTACTTTACGAAGACTGGTCCCATCACAATAATTCATCTTAATTTATCCCCAAATTAAGGGTTCTCACATTGTTTTCCATATAATGCCTCAATTATTTCAATCTATATACTGGAATGAGATCTATTATTATAAGAAAAATAAACTAAATATAAATAATGATAATAAAATCCATGATAATACATAAAATAATAATTATTAATGTCTTCTACGGTATTGATTGTTCTCACAAACTTTACATCATATCGAGGATTAAAGGATGTACAAAAATTTGATTCAGTACCCAATGAATTATGGGGTCATCTATGATAATTAAGTGTTAATTTCAGATCACGATCATATATAGAAGATATATAAACTCCATGTAACCTGTATAATTAATTGAGATAAAGTTGATAATTTTGATATAAAGACATAATATATTTAATGGAAAATAAATGTAAAGATTGAGTTAATCGATCAATAATAACCCAAATTTCATTATTACCTTATGTCTTCTTTGTTAATCCCACTATGAAATCCAAAGATATATTCTCCAATTTCTACTATATAATTTGAAAATGTTTAATTAACTACTTTGGTAATTTTTCTTCTTCTTTAACTTGTTAAAAAGTAAAATATTTGGTGGTATATTTAGTAATATATTATTTCATTTCATAACACCAATAATACTCATAAAGGACTATGTTAATCTTAATGCTATCGAGATGAATGAAAAATGGAGAACTATAAGCTTCAATAAAAAATTCTCTGATCAACTAGTTATCATAAGGAATTAATATTTTCTTTATAAATATTAAAAAGCCTTATTTTTCAACATTAAATTCAAGAATCTTACCCCTATGAACCCATTAAACCTCTTCCGATAACACATTTCCGTATGTTAGAGATTTAATTATTAATTCTGCCAAAGATAATTGTACTAATAAATGAAAAAAAATAAAATATATTTTTATATGCACATTTATCAAGGCCAAAATTCAACTAATACATAACCAAATATTCATGTTCCAAACATAACTTGTTTATTTCAACATTTTTTTTCAAAATAATGAATCGACATCTTTGTTTTATTTTCAAGCATGATAATGAATCATGCAATCATAATCTTTAATCTGTTACCACCATATTCTCTATACGATGTTTTATATTTTTCAGTAAATATATAGTTTAAAATTTTGTGATCAATATATATTCCAAATTTTAAACCATATAAATGATTCATATAAGTTTTTAAATCAAAAAATACATTATCTAATTACTGATCATGTGTAGAATGATCTAACTCATTGGTTTCTATTGACAAGAGTCATAATGAATTACCTAATCATTTTGAATTATAACCCAACCAAGTCCCATCATAGCATCATCATTTTAGTTGAAAAAGTTAACACATTTGTAAGGAAAGGGAAAACTAGATAATTATCCAATCCTCTTTTTAGTTCCTAGAAAAAATAATGAATCTCTTTTTTATAAATTACATTAAATTATTTTTGAGTTAAATTAGACTTTGGGATAGAAAATCAAAAAATTTGTTCAAAAAATCACCCATATTAACCCACTAAACCATGAAAAATATGAACCTATGTGACGTTTTTTTGTCGTATCCCTTATTCATGAACATTCATTTTATATAGGTTAATAATTATTCAATATTTAGAAATTATATGTCTAAGGAATGAAATTTATATCAACAAAAATCTATATATAGCAAGTTTTTCTAAGTATTTTATTTTATTTATGGGTTTTGAAAACAATCCATAGGTGCCTTTCATAATCCTCATGACTTTTAGAATATACCGACATATCATTACTAAACCCAACAAAACACTTTTCAGAATAGTCATGAAAATATCTATTCATAAGATCTATAAATACAATTTCTGAAATAGAAAATCCAAAGGAATAACTAAAAACTCATTATAGACATATCTAGTCCACACCACCACCATTAAAATATCCTATTTCTTTACATTCAACTAATGGTACCCCATACTAATGTTATCCTTTTATAAAAAAGAAACTCCATGTTAATGATCTAGAAAATAACTAATATGTGGAAAACTGTATTTGTTCATGAGAATGATGTTATTCAATGCTTTATAATCAATGAAAAGTCTCATGGAACTATATTTCATCATAACAAGAAAAATATGATTACGCCATAGTGAAGTGTTATGATGGATGAATCCTTTATCTAGAAAATCATACAATTTGTTTTTCAATGCCAACAATTTCTACATTTTCCATTCTATAAGTGGGTTTTGAAATTTTCCTCACATCATGTACTAATTAAATAGTAAATTCAACCTCTCGATTAAGAATAACACCAGGGAAATCATCAAGGAATGAATCCGAAAATTTTATTACTAATAGACCATCACAAATTAGAATATTTTATTTCTTTTGAATATTAGATCTATGTACCTTTGATTTCATCTTTAATCAATTTAACAACTTCTTGGTATACTATAAAAGGTATGAAATCATTGAAAAAACGTTTTTATCTCAAAAATATACCTTATAATTATTAGTTGATATATAATACGTAAAAAATTAATTTAAAAATATATTATGGTAAGATCATAAACATTTTATGGAAAAATATCCCTCTAATAACAACATGAGGATTCTTATAAATCTTGGATTCATTAATATGTCAACCTATATTTTTTCCAAAAAGTCATATATCCTTTTAATTATGTGATATTCATATTTTAAATAAATGTTTGTCAAAAATAATGGAATGAAAAGATATAGAGTCAAATCAGGTATTTTAGTAATTTTAGTAAACAGGTAAAATACCTATCACCAATTAACTTCATTATCCAATATGATTTTTAGTAGTATAAAATAATTTTTTCACACCTTTTTTTCCAAATCATGATGATTTCTATCTTGTATAACTAACTTAAAACCCAAATTAGCATAATGACCCAAATCATTATGTGTAAACAAAATAACCTTTCCATGTATATTTATTAACCTATTATTTGGTTGTTCAAGAGTATTTTCATTATAGTGACAATACATGTGACCAAACATATGAAACAAATGAAATTATCCATATCCTTTCAAAAATTACTTAATTTTTTTAGAGCACATGAATCTAGGAGGTGGCTTAACTGTTGACCTATTATCTGGTTTGTTATCTATTTTTTGTCACCTTGACTATTTTTTACTCTTGTAAAATTATATAACAAATGTGTCATTAAATCCATCTCAAATTTCTAAGAACAATGAACAACATCCTCACAAATTTTAAATTATCCCGCGAAAAAGGAATATAGAGAACATGGTTTCATTCCTAATTCAATCCAATTTTTTGACAATAATTCCTAAAATAAAATATGGTATGTACCTGAATAATCTTTTAATTTTTTTTCTATATGAAACTATAAAACATTCATATTTTTTCTCGATTTCATGATTTGTTTCTCCATCCTTAGTCAAACAATATTATATAAATTTTTATCAAGGAAAAGGTTATTATATATGTCCCATTTCATAGAATCAATCTCATATATTTCCCTAGAATTCTTTAAAAATTATCCCATTTATCAATATCCCTATAAAAATGATAAATACCAATAGTCACATTTTGACATTCCAAAAAACCCATGAATTAAAATATTTTTCCAGAGAATTGATCCATCCTTAATCTACAATAGGGTCAACGATATACTGAATACTGGAAAATATTGTCTCATAAAAATATCTACTATATCCATATTTTTCTATGGTCAATCTTGCTTACATATTGAATAGATACCACTATAATTTATAGTATGTGTTAATTGTTCCATCATTATAAAAAAATTTGTCAATTCCAATTCAATCCATTATTAGATTCATATTTGGAAGGATATTTTCTTCTTGGTTCTTTCCCATTAAAATTTTCTATTTAAATTACATAAAACCAATATAGGTAGACATAATTTACACTAATTAATATTTTAATCATTAAATTCTAAATCATGGTAAACATAAATTATAATTTCATAATGGTATTTACTATCCCAACCCATAAAATTATATTAAACATTCCTTTGAATCCAAATACTATGATCCATCCATAAAAATTATATAATATTGAGTTTTATGTAATTAATTCATTATTATATATTTTTTAATACTTTTAGGTTTATAGTTTTAGAGAATTAGGTCACACCATTTAAATAACAGACACATATATTACAATGTGGAATCTCCAACTTAGTATTTGTTTTTTTCAAAAAATACAACATTAGAAATATATTTATTTCTATTTTCATGATAAATATTCATGATTTTTAAATATAAATAATATTTGATGATAATAATTGTTTATCCCCATTTTTTTTAAAAAAAAATTGAATGATCTAAAAAAGCCATGTAAGCTAATTAAAATGATGAAATCTGTTAGTGTAATAAAAATGTTGAAACCCCATAAGTGATTAACATTATCTCAATGATATTTGATTTAATGAAAAAAATTATTCTACATGAGCCTATTAAAATCACAAGAGCCTAGTCAAATCAGTAAAAAGATAAAAACAATTGTATAATCCATTATTTAATTTTATAAAAATTTATTTTAAGAAACTAAATAGAGATATATAACGGGGATCACCATTTTTATAAGATATAGCATGCTCATCCATTTTTTATGTGTTGTAATGAGGGTCAACCAATTGTATAAGTCGTATTGGCATCACCAATTCATCATGATATGTAATGGGGAAAAACATTCATATAAGATGTATCAGGAACTCTAATTTTTCTTATATAATTTTAATATTCTATATCATTAATAAAAATAAATATTGTTTCATCTTTTTATCATAATATTTTGAAAAACTCTTTTGAACCAATATTTAAAACTCTTTTAGATATTCAAATTCCATTTCTTTTAAAACCCAATTTTCAAAACAAAAGACATGAATGAATGGAAATGTAGTTTTTATTAATAAAAAATTAAATATTATATTTTAAATTAAAAACAACATAACAATTACAATGGAGGGAAAACCGATTTTTATATATATGTTAAAAAAGAAAATTAATTTTTTCTTTTATTTAAAAAATGTTCCAGATAAAATACATACACATATTCCATTTGAAAACCAATGAAATAAATTGAAAAAATAAATAAGCACTCATTTTATAATTATTTTATATATACATATATACATTAATAAAACATTTTAAAAAATTTGAAAATGGAATAAATTTTTTTTTAATGATACCTTTAAAAGTGTGTTTTCAAAAGAAAACCCCTTACCTTATGCCCAACTTTTCACATGCATTCCATATCATCCTGAATAATAAAATAATGTCAATTAATTAATTTCATTATAACATTTGTCAAGTTTAATATTACTCTTTATTTCACTTATTAGCATGTTATAAGATATTATATAATCAATAGAGTTCAAATTATATGTATTGATGATATTCAGCTCATTTGTCAAAAATTACTTCTGTTTTTTATTGTGACCAAAAAGTTCCTCATTAAATAATCTAAATAATAAATAAATAATGTAATAATTATAGTTTTTATAGCTCACTTATAATTTTGTAACTAATCATAAATGGTGGTTATGAGAAATGAATTATCTTACAATCATAGAGATAGTAGGTTGTACGTATGCTTGGGTAACATTTCCAATTTTCAATGATCATTGTGGAAGGATGGTAAGTATTATTTTATCTTTAATTAATGAAAAATATGTCATGAATATGATATATAAAAATTGAGTCCATATTTATAACATTCCAGAATAGGTAGTGATTGAAAAATAATTACATCAGTCAATGAGTTGGTAGTCCTCCGTAAATATGAACGGTGTAATACATTACCATTTGATAGAAGATAGATATTGATATAAGTTATGAAATAAAAATTATAAAATAATAGTATATTGGATATATAAGTAATATGATATAATCATGGTTATGGAATATTCAAAGGATGTGAATAAATAAAGAAAACAAAACACTCTGTTAAGAACAATACCTCTTCTTTAGACAACCCCATTTTATTTACACCTTAGGATCTACAAGTTTGGTATTATTTTCAAAATAAGACATTTGGGAAATTTATAGATATTTATTCCAGGTATATGGCTAGCGATTCTATGAAAAAATTCTTTTTACAGGTTATGATTTGAGAAGAAGAGGTTACATTTTATAAGAGAGTGGAGGGGTTCTCTTGGAATATATTAAAATGTTAAATTAATATAAATTAATTTTCAGGTTACAAAGGATTAAAATTTATAGGAATATAATATGATTATGAGTCAAAATAATCTCATGCAATAAAATTTATGCAATTTTAATTGATTTATTCACCCTTAGCCTTTTGTTTTAACCATTTTTAACCTTCTTTAATGATTACCTCGATATGAATTTTTTTACTATTTAGGGTTCAATATAGTTACTATAAAATGAAAATTGTCACTTAAATGGACCGTGGATAATATATTAATCCTTATCAAAATCAATAGAAAAAATGATAAATGTTTATGAAGATTAAATCATTAAATAAAATATTATTTATTTTAAAATATAATTAATCCCAATTTCAGGACCATTCTTTTATTTTGAGTCTTAAAACTAAAATAAAACAATTTAATTCAAAAATAATGAATTAAATCTTCAATAATATTTAATTATTGTGTACCAAAATTAGGGTACATTATGACACACTCAAATAATATTATTTTTAATGTCTTAAAAATTATTTTATTAAATATTTTCTTCCTGCATAAGAATTGTGTCCGTGTTGCATAAGCATTTAAGTTAATTATTTAATCCCTAAATATTAGAAATAAATTAAAGTGACGAAAAAATAACTTTTATTTTAAATAACTCTTTATAACAAAACATATCATCTATTTATCATTTTTTTAAATTAAATGATAATAAAAAAATAGAATGATTTTATTATATTTATTCATAAAAAAAAATAAATGTAAAATTCATTGAAAAAGTGAAAAAGAATATATATAATAAACTTTTGGATTATTATGGATTATATATAATCATATAATAAAATTTATTTAATTTTTAGAGTCGTTTTTAGTCCCTGTCCTTTATTTATCTTAATTACCAGATTTACCATTTATTGAGGTAAAAAATAACTACAATTACTACTAATAATGTCCAAAGTGAACAAATTATAAAAAATTTATACCAACTATTTCTAAATTTGGAATTCATTTTTCAAAATTATATTAAAATTGTTGAATAATAGAATTTAAAATTAAACTCACAAAAGTTGATGAAAAACAATGTTTCAAAATTTTTTTCTCTACAAAATGCTTATATACTAAAATAAAGCATAAAATTATTTTATTAAAAATATACATGATTATTTTTAATAGAAAATTACTAATGAATTTTTAAAACATATCCAATATAGAATTTTACTTTTTAAAGACATGAATATAAAATACTATTTTGATTAAAAATCAATAATTTTCCCGATTTATAGAAAAATAAATCTCACCAAAAAATTCTAAAAAATTTAGGTTAGAATAATTTTGGGATAATTAGTACAAATATTTAATTAATTTAAAAAAAAATTCTATATTTTTCAAATTCATCTTTTGAATAAAACCTTATAACAAAAGTGCATAATAAATTTGTTTCCTTTTTTATTTAAAAGTTACATTATATTTTTATAATTAATATAACTACCTTATTCATGAATAATTTTAATTTTGAAATTTATTAATTCTATCATTAAAGGTATTTTTACATTATTATCCTCTTTTTTAAATTATGTCCTCTAAATTCTATTCACATATTATTCAAGGGAGGATATATTTTCCTCGTAACATTTTCATATTCTTAGGTTGCTTTTTCAACCATATAGGGTTTCCATAAAACCATAAAAAGGTGAATTTCATTATTCATAAAAAATTTCAATCTATGATCTTGAATATAAATAATATATTCATAAAAATAAAGGTTATATTTTAACTGAATTACTTCATTTAACACCCCATGATTTCATAATATGTTATCTCTTCATAGTAATTAAATAGCTTGCGCCACACGCAACACCGAGTTCGACCACACCACAACTTATCAATCTAGCTGTTTAAAAAGCATTTCTATATAGTATTAACTATATTTTTAATTTTACGTACTATATATAATTTAAACATACATATTATTTTTTTTAGATATAATATAATAAAAAATTGAATTTTTCAGATATAAGAATAGTTTTTTTAAAAATGAAATTTTACCACCTTCTAATGGACATACCTTTTTAAATCAAATAATTGAAAATTTTATATATTAAATATGATAAAATTAACTTCTTCTTTACAAGAGGGACATAAAAATTTATTTTTGATATTTTTTTTGGTGTTTTTCAGATAACTTTTATATTTTGATGAATAATGATAAATACTAAATTTTTATTAAAAATAAATTTTTTTAATCAAAAAAATTTATAGTGTTAAATTATACATTTGAGTTGTTTTAATGTATCATTAGATTAAATTTTTATCATTTAATATAATTTCGGTCATTTTATATACTTTCACACTTAAATTGTATACAAACACATGTTAATCTTATGATAGTTTTTACTTTTAAAAACCCCGCTTTCTGGTTTTAACAATAGGAGTTAATTTAAAATTAATTAATTCAACACCTATGTTTTTAATTTGGTAAAATTTAAATGGTTTTTGAATTTATAACATCAAAATCTACTTTGGGTGAATTTTTGGTATTTTTTCTGAAAACATTCAATTTTTGATGAATTGTGAAAAACACTACGTTGTACATAAAAAATGACTCATTCATTTAAATAATTATTTTTAATTAATTGTTTTCATAAAGAAAAAATAGTTAAATAATATATATATTATTATAATTTAAGCCATTGAATTAATTTTATAATAATATCAAATATATAATATTTTTTTGAACCATTTTAACGCCTTTTTACCCACCTTCTAGGCACATTTACCCACCATCTACGCACACTTTCAAATTAGCATAAAATGTAGTATTACCACTTTTTTGAATTGAATTTTAAAAATTCAGGAAAAACTATTGAGATTTTTTATTAAAATATGATTTAATAAGATGAAAATAAATTTTGGTAAATAGTAAATTTTGAATATTATTCACCACAGTAAAAAGTAAATATAGTAAATCAAGGTAAAAATAATATTAAAATTACCCCAAAACATGTACCAATTATATTGGACAAGATTAAATAGACAAAAATAAACCATAGGAAAAAATAAGATCCTTTTGATCCATTTGGGATAGATTAGGACATATGTTATATTTTATTTAAAGAATAGTTAAAATTTTTAAATTCAATGTTTGTTAAATAAAACATTTTTAATATAGAGTTATAAAAAAGATAAATTCGACTATAAATATTCATTAAAAATATAAAAATATCTCATAAATCATGGTATTTTATTTATAATTTTTATACATTAAATAATTAAATTTATTTATGAAAAAATGACGATGTTGTAATTACCTTATTAATGAATGATTATAATAATTGATATTATAACTATAAAAAACTTTTAAATTGTGACATTTATTGCCATAAATTTTTTACGATCAAATTACATGTTAGGGATTATTCATTGTATTTTTTTCTAAGTCATAAAGTATTTATGTCTTTAAGATAAATCAATTACTAAATAGTTTCAAAATTGACATAAATGAGTTTTTCATACAAATACTATTTTATTATATTATATATAACTCCTAAAAATCTATAACTATAACTAATGACTTAAATAAGGTTATATATTTCATTAATGAACCACTTGAGGTTATCTTTTAATTTTATAGTATGTTTATTAATTATTTAATATAAAAATACAAGAAGACATGGTAAAGGTTAAATTATTTAACAAAGAGTTAAATCTAAATGATAAGGTCAGTATGGTGAACTAAACTTGTATAGAAGATAATTATTGAGATTATTTAGACCCATACACACCTTTTTCTCAAAATAAATTCATTTTTAGACATTAGAAACCGAAAAATATTTTATAACAAACTAATATTTAATTTTTTCTAAAAGCGACCCTCACCCCCTTATTAAAGGGTACTTCTACTTATCTTAACTTCATACCTCCAAAGTCATTTGTCTCCACCAAAACATTATCAAATCTCTTCCCATATACCCTAAATTAATCATATATTCCTTACTTTGATCATAAATCCAACATAAGGAGCTCATTTGTTCAAATCAAAAGGAAAAACCTGAAGAAGGTGTAATTATTTCATGACCTCATTCATAGTTCTTTTCTTCTTCCACTTCCTATTTCTTTGTTGTTTACATAAAAAAATAATAACTCTAGTACCTTCTACATAAAAATATGTAATTATAAATATGTTAAAACCATATTCATTATTCTATCTCTCATATTAATGACAAAGTCGCCATACATACGTACGCAAGGCTTACCATCTCCACATCGTGGTGTAGTTTGTTATTCAACACATCATTATTTTGATGGGTATAATAATGACTATAATTGATGTCAATAATAAATATAATATGTTAATTATTATTTATATATATTATAACATCCAATTACATATTTTTTCAACATCAATAGAATGATATCTTTGCTCGTGCGTACGTATGGGTTACCGTCTCCACGATGCTATGAGATTCATTTCCACATTCAACATTTAATAATGATTATAAAAATATATATTATTAATAAATATATAATATATGATATAATAATGATACTATATATATATATATCTGTGTGTGTGTGTGTGTGATTGTGTGTGTCTATTTACAGATATCCAATTCACTTACTTCCATTCAATACGACATGAAAATAGAAATAACGTTTATGCGTACATATGACTTACTATATCCATCAATAGTGTTTTCCATTTCATAAATATATATATTACAAATTTTTATATTACTAATATATATTATATATAAATCATGTTTTACATTCTAGAAATAATGATCATAGTGATGTGATCAAGAATAAAATGTTAAAATAGGTACGACAAAGAAAGTGATTATTCCCTGAAATGTTACTTTAACATTGAAATTATTATTAAATGGGTATTATAAAGTAATAAATGAATAATATATGATATAATAAATATTAATATGGTTCTGTTATAATTTAATAACATAATATAGTCATTATATAGAAGGTTAAACATACCCTCTACTAAAGAAAATTACCACCTAAGGGTTATTTACTCAATCTCATTATTATCTATGATTGTTTATATATAAGTATATACTATGAAATAATTATCATCAATATCCGCATTTCATTAAAATGTTTTAAAAAAGAAAACATTTATGGTTTTATAGAAGGTAACCTTTTACTAGAACATCATTTTAAAGGTTTTTAAAAGATTTATTTTTTAAAATCATTTTCATTAATTTCCATGTTTTCAAAATTAATTTACTGATTTATTTACATGGACATGATTGTTTTAAAGTGTTAATTTATTTCAAAAGTATCAAATTGGTATGGGACACTTTTATTAATTTTTTTAAATGGATTCTTTTATAAATTGTGATAATTTTAAATGAATTCATGAAAAGGGGTATTTCCCTGAAAGAGATTTATTGCTTATTTTCAACAATATCAATATCCTTTAAAGGATATTATTTTTGATTGAGGTTGATTTTATATAATACAATAGTATATACTTTATTGAATGAGTTATTATATGTTTGACTATTAATGTGATATTTTTATACTATTCATAGTTTATGGTTAATGTATTAACATTTTTTTACTAGTTTTAGTACGAATGTTTATGTTATGTTTCCCACTTTTTCAGATGAGGAATTAATAAGACATAGTATGTGATGGGTGGGTCCCACCATAGCCCCTCGATGGATCGGTATGTCTCATGAGAAAAATTAGTCTATTATAATAAGTAATTGGCAAAAATTTTATTTGTAGCATTGGCACGAGGCCTTGACTATGTAGTTATGATGTTCGTCATTTTGCATTCTATCATTATGAAATTATTTATTACATGTGATTATTTGATTGATAGAATATCCATGTTCATGTTTATATAGTAATGTTTAATTTTTTTTTCTATATTATGTTCTCGTTTATGTTTGAAAGGCTTTTTTTATTACACAAATTATCTTTAAAGTGTATAGATTTTGCTAAATTATTTACCCTTACCAAGAATATGTTCTTTCCCCTTTCTTATATTTTGTTTTTCCAAGGAGTCCATGATGTGTATATTGATTGATATGCAGGGTAATTATAAGGGAATAATGGTGTTCTCAAAGGATTATTTTTGTTTTGTTTTATGTTCAAATGTGTAATGTAACGTTCATGTATGTAATATATTTTCCAAAATACTAAACTGATTGCTCTTTTGTGACTTGATTCCTTGTAATAATGCCAATGCATTAAAATAATGCACCGGATTCAGGCTTGTGGGGTCCGAGTGATAAACTTCAATTCTATAAAATGAGATGAATCTTGAACATATTTTCTTAACATTGAGACATGAAATACATTTTGTAGTTAGGATAAAATCAATGAAAAATTCACTAATTAATAAACTATTTTAACTTTTTATAGGATTAAATATATTCCAATTAACCATTGTATAGGCTTTCCATTTTTACAAAAATTCACAACACTTTTCCATGAAAATAATTTCGGAAAAACATGATCAACTAACTCGAAAGGAAAATCATTTCTTTAGTTATCTTCAAAACGTTTCTTCTAACTCTAAGAAATCCCCATATACAACTAAATCATATTAATATTCTCATAAATTTCCTCTACTAAAATTGTTCCCACCAACATCCTTTCTCCCACATCATTCTAAATAGTAATAGTTCTACACTACTTTCAATATAATTCTTCAAAATGTTCCTTCTATATAATGGAATGAGAACTATTATTTTAAGAAATCTCAACAAAAGAAAGATGTCGATCCCAAAATACCTAGTAATACATTTAATAATCATGGATCATATTATAAAAGGTAAAAACATTTATCTCATCATTTACATTAGATTCATTATTAATATCTATACTAAAATTTAATTTATTACCCAAATACATCTACAGTTTTTAAAAAATTTACAAGTGAGTATGGGATTATAATCCAATATAATAGAGAGAGGAAATACATGTAAATTTATTATTTCTTCATGATACAGTGGAGAAATTATATATGAATAAATGGTATCTATAATGGCAAGTAAATGTATATATTTACTTAATTAGTCACCATTAATAGAAATTTTATTATTACGTCAAGATTTATATGGTAGTACCGCTATGAAATCCATATATATCTTATCCCATTTAAACTATGTATCTAGAGATGAAGGAAGATGTTGGAATACTAATTTCGTTCCAACCTATCCCATCCGTTTTAGTTTTTGGTGATCTAAAGTACCCTTTATAATTTAGTGATGATTTTTTAATCATTTTTATCAAGTATTATGCATATTTTAACTGTTTCAGCTATAAAGTCCCTAAATATTAAATTTCAAACAGTTATACTATATTTTTTGTGTATCTAGAAAAATCAGTTATGTGAGGAATTTGGAGACACAGAAAAATGACCTTGTGGATATTCAGTTATTTCAATTTTGGAAAAAATTTGTAAAAAGTCTATATAAAATCAATTTTGGCCATCTGAATTTAGATATGTGAAAAAATGAGATAAATGAATCAATATTGGATTTTTGAATAATTCATACATGAATTACTCAATGTAGAAAATTAAAAAATGTGAATTCAAATAAAAAATTCAGCTACATATTGTAAAATAATAAATTCAACTATGTAGTGATATTCAATTGGATACATTATTTAGTAATCAATATTTGTTATTACTAAAGCACATGAGTTATATTATAATCCCATTGTACAATGTTTAAATTTTTTATTATGTCTTTATGGTAAAAAAATTATAATAATAGGAATGTATAGTAATTTTTTTACTTTTACTGATATATTTTCCAAGAGAAGGTAATTTCTTTAATCCCAAATTTTATAAATCATATTCTATGTAATTAATAGTGAATTATTTGAATGATTTTTAATTTATCTATCATATGCGTGAATATATATATAAATTTATAATAATATAAGATGCAAATTGAATATGATTTTTTTCTTGAGAATCTCTTGTATGATTCACTTTTTTACATTAAAGGATGAATATGATTTATGATTTATAGCTATGCATTATCAATCATATTTTCTATCATCAAAAGAATATACTCAATTTGTATTTTATTATAATCATCTGTCCTACACATTTATTCATTTCAATAGTTTTATCATAAAACTGCATCTTCAAACGATACACTCTCTATCTATTATCATTCACATTGTAAATGATCCTTGTGAATGAAACTGAAGGTTTTTGTTTATTAAGACTTTTTAGAGCCTTGTTGAAAGATCCTAGGCCGTTTTAACATGTGTAAACTACTTCCACTAAGTCATACATTCCATGGAAAAAGGAATGATAATCTCCAAAAAAGGACTTGTCTAGTGAGAATCACTAAACTCATGGAGAAGAGGCTTCTTGGAGTTGACTAGTAGACGTCTATTCACAAAAAAACAATAAATCTCTCTGTAAAAATTTTTCCCCTAACTATTAATTATTATTTACACTTAATATTTTTAATAAAATACATGAATTTATTAATATTGAATATATGGTATTTTTTTAATCAAATAAATATTTCAAGAACATAATTCACCCCATCTAGAGTCTTTTGAAAACCGTTCAAAACCAAAGAAGCATCCCATTCATTAATTATCATCGAATTTAAATTATTAATAAGTATAAAATTTCATGGTAATGTCAATAATATAACTTTTCATTCCATCCCACCAGTAATACCCCCAATGTCCTCTTTATATATTAGTTCTGCCAGGATGAATATAAAATGAGGATCTATGAGCTTCACTAAATAATTCCCCCATTAACTAGTTATCAAAAGGGGTACATAATAAATTTACTAATTTCAAAACCACTTAATTTGAAATATTAAATTCTATAAACTAACAATTATATACCAATTATACCTCTTCATGTATCCCACAATATTCATTTAAAGCCTTATTAATTAATTTTTATATAGTTTACTATACTAACACATAGAAAAAATATAGGATTTTCTTTAATGCACAATTTCTACACAAAAATTCATCAAATAAATAACCAATGAGTCAAATTAAAAATTTAATAATTATAAGGTAACATTATTTTTATAACTCAATGAATAATTTAAATTTATTTATTTTCCATAAAGACAATGAATCTTGTTGTCATAATTTTTAATATGATTATCCATCTCCTCAACCTCATGTTAAAATAATTTTGAGTAAATTTATACATAGATCTTTTGAGATCAATATATATTTCATACATTACTATATATAAATAATACATTTAAATTTTTAAATAAAACACTACATTATATAAATACAGATAACATGTAGGATAATTTAACTCATGTGGTTTTAGTTGAAAGGATGAAAAATAAATTACCTAATAATTCAGAATTAGAACACAACCAAGTCAATTAAATAACGCATAACTGTTTATGAAAATGTCAACACTTCTAGAGGGATAATCCAAAACTAGAATAATTACCAACATTATGTTTATTTCATTCAAATAATCATTACACTCTTTCTTCCAAATGAATTTATCTCAATATTTTTAACTTTGTCAATGGGCTAGAAAACCGATCTATGTTTTCATAACCACCAATTGTAACCCACTACCAGAAGAAAACTATGAATAATTGTGATATTTGTAGGTAATTTCCATTATTCATAAAATTTTGTTTCTGTATGGTTAATATTATGAAACCTTTAGAAACACTATATCCAAGAATAGAAAATTCATGCAACCCAAATTCTTAGATTCAATATTTTACGTATGTTTTTTTTTCTATTATGGTTTTAAAAACAATAGTTCGGTATCATTTAGTGTCATTATGAATTTTAGAATATACCAACATACCATCAATAAATTGTACAAAAACATTATCTAAAGAGTATCAAAAATAATTATTCATAAGATCCGAAGAGCATGACTTCAAATTCATAATACCTATATATAGTCCAAAAAATTATCTTTAGAATATCTTCCACTTCCATTTTAAATGATTGTACTAAAACCCAAGGTAAACCATAATAAAATACCATGATCCCTACAACTGATCAAGAAAAACATATATATGAGGAAATGGGTACTTGTTTTTAATAGAACTGTTATTGAATGATCTAAAATTAATGAAAATACTTATTGAACTATATTTATTCTTAACAAAAAATAGGTGTACCACATAATAGAGTTCTAAGATGAATGAAATTTTTTTCTAAAAACTCCAAAAATTTATTTTTAAATTCCAAATAAATATACCTTGGATAATCGGTAACGGGGTTTTAAAATAGGATTAGAATAAAAAACAAATTCAATTATAAATTCAACCTCTCGATCAAGAATAAATCCAAGAAAATCATCCATAAATATATCCACAAATAATTTATAACTGGTTCGTCACTAATTTAAATAGTATTTTGTATTTTAAAAATCTCAAGCTAGGTAACTTTTTTTCTATATATAATCAATTTTTCATACTCATTGTATGGTATTAGAGGTATGAAATCATTGAATTTTTTTGAGATCTATAATCTATATATGCATAATAAATTGGTAGCTAATCCATACCCATAATAATATGAAAGACTATTATGGTCAGTTCAATATATTTTATATAAAAAACCATCCACAAAATAACAATAGGATAATTTTTTGAAATTTTGGTTTCCTAGATATCCCACCTAGAGTTTTCAGTAAATGTAATATCTTCTTTTCTTCTATAGATATTCCCATTTTACAAAAAATTTATAAAAAATTGTAGAATGTGATGATCCAGGGTCATATAGGGTGATATAATAAGTAAAATAAATGGGTAATATACCTATCACAACTTCATTTTAGATCCTAACAACATTCATAGTTTAATAAATTGATTTTCTCACACCTTTATATAAACAAACATGGTTTTTTTCATCATGTGTAACAAAATTTGGAGGCACATTACCATAATAACCAAACTCATTAGAACTAAAACATCACATCATTGGATGGATATATTTTAACCCATTCTTATATTTTACATTACTCTTTTAATTATAGTCAAAATACTTGTGAACAAACATACCACATATGTAATCCTTTATAGATACAATCAAACATTCCTTGAAATGTCTTTTAACACACTTCGAAATTGTTGGCCTATTAGATATAGATTTCTTAGTATGTTTCCTATCCATTGTGTTCCACAATAACTATTTCATACTTTTTTCATCACATTGAGAATATGTGTTAGTAAAATTAATTTAAATATTATCAAAACCATAAACAACATTATAATAAATTATAGACACTCATGTGGCCAGATATCATAGGAAAGTTGGTTTTACATCTAATTAAAATCTATCAATTTTACAGTCCATTTCATAAATAAAATCCAGTATGTACCAAACCAATATTATAAAACTTTCTTCATATACATATATATTATTTAAATTTTTTTGACAATTCTAAATTTTTTTTCTCCATCATATGTCAAAAAACCTCCAAGAAATATTTTTCAAGTGACGTATTCTCAAATTATGTCTTATTCCATGCATTCAATTTCATCTATTTTTTATTATTATAAATAGAATACCACCATCGGTCAACTTCACCTTCAAAACTATAAATTACAAGATTTACCTTTTGACATAACAAACACCCAAGAACTTTAAATATATTTTCTAAATCATTTATCCAACCTTTATCTACCATTGAGTGTGAAGATCTACTAAATTACGGAGGCTTTTTCAAAAAAATTATTTCTATATCTCCATGTTACTCTATTGTAGATCTATATTATATATATCATATGTACCCCTACTATTTATAGTCTCATTAAGTTCTAATTATACCATTTTGGGATAATGATTTCAAATATATTTTCATCTCGGTACCTTTCTCTACAACTTCTCTATTTTCTCTATGAAAATCCATTATGAAAAAACGTAATTTAGATTAAGAATCATGGTAATATTAAATTGATACATCATGATATCCATAAATTATAATTTCATAATGGTATTTATTATCATAACTTCTAAAATTTTATAAACCATTACTCCAATACAAATTATAAGGCCCTGACCATGAACATTATATAATCATATGTTTTATGTCATGAACTAATTATCTTATATTTTAGGATCATTTCAGGTTTAAGATTTTAAAGAATTATTTCATGAATACAACATAACAATCACATATATTAAAAATTTAGAACATCAACAAAATATAAATATTCACTAAAAAAACCTTTTAAAATAAAAAAATATTTTATTTTAAAGAGAAATATTAATAAATTTCAAATTGACATCTTATTTTCCCATAACCATCATTAAACCCATTGATAAATTTTTTAAAACATTGATTAAGAAAAAAAATATCTAAGGGGAATAGGAAATAAGAAATATATTAGACCTGTGAAAAAAATAAAAAACCATGAATTTTTTACCTTTATGTCAATGTTTATTTTGATAATGAAATAAATAATTTATAAATTAAAAATTATACTTTTTATCAAAAAAAAAACATTTAAAACCAATGTTAAATAAATAAAATATCTTTTATTAAACTTAAATAAATTATATGCATAACCTATTTTAAACCTATATCATAAATAATTTCAGCCATATAAAATCTATTGGAGAAAACACACTAGTTAAATCCCCACTTATTTCCTTTAATGATAATGAAAAATAACCCAATGAAATAAAGAGTAATAACAGGGGGTTACCCGATGTATATGCTATATCATGATCAATTTTTTTGATGAGCTATAATGGGGACAAACCTTTCACATAAGTATATCTAAATGACCCATCCATCATGAGATATAAAGGGGATCACACTTTAATATAACTTGTATTGGGATAAAAATTTTCACATATATAATGGTCACGTACCATATCTTAAATAAAAAATTTTATAGTTTCACCAATTCATCATAAAACCTTTGAATAACTATTTTGAATCCATGTGAAAACACTTTCATATAATAAAATACCCTTTATTATTTAAATCCTTCATTGAAAAATTAATTAATTAGAATTAAGTGTTTATTTGAATAAAAAAATCAATATAGTAAAGTAATCTAAAAATCAAAAAATATTTATGGCAGAATGAAACGTCATTATTTCTTTATAACTTAAAATAGAACATTATTTTTGTCTTTTTTTAAAAATACGCCTCATAAAACATGTAAAAATCTTCCTTTTGAAAACCATTAAGAGAAATTAAAAAGTGACATTAAAATTTTCATTATAATTATTTTATGTCTATATAAATAATTTAATAAGTTATTTTATAAATTATTTAAATGGAAGAAAAATAGTTTGAAACTAAATAAATGAGGTTTTTTGAATAAAAACCCTTACCTTGTTGAGAGATAGTAACATGAATTAATTATAATCCTAAATAATAAACTTATTTTATTTATTTAATTTATTTGGAATATTTTACCAGATTATTATTACTATTTATTTCACCTATTAACATTCAATAATCAATTACATAATCAATCAAGTTCAAATAAGAGGTTTTCGATGATATTCAACTCATAGGTCAAAAATGGCTTCATAAGATTGATTATTGTAATAATTTTATCATTTTATAATATCCATTAATATAATAATAAAATAATTGTCATATTTATAGATCAATTATAATTTTAAGACCAACCATGAATGACATTTCTGAAAAATGAACTACATTACAATGATTGAGATGGTAGACTGTACGTACGCTTGTGTAACATTTCCTTCTTTCAATGATTGTTATTTAAAGAAAGTAAGAATTATATTCTCATTATATAATGGTCATTGTTTCAAGAATTTTGAATATTTACCTTATGTCTATAGATATATAAGTTTTTTTAGTGGTTTTGTAAAATGAGAATGACATTTTTTACTTTCATTTATATGGTCAAAATCAAGGACCAATGAAAAAAGGCGCTATATTTAACCTTTGGAAAATAATGGATTATAAATACGAATAAAATAAGACTAATTCATGTTTTAATGTAATTTTTTTGGTCAATATTTTTTTAATATTAATTACATTATTTTCTATTTACAAAGGTAAGCAAAATTACTATTTTACTATTCATAATATCAAAAAACATACATATTTATCAATCTTTAAACCCCTAATTAAAAATAAGAAATAAATTTTTTATAAATTAAATACACATATGTGGAAGAGTTTAAAAAATAATTAAACTCGTAATACGTGATAAAAAATAGTTTTTTAGAAAATAGAATTTTTTATGTATAAAATGTTGTTATAATAAATTCAATTATAAATTTCAGTTAAAAATCACAATTAGATTATTTTATTTAAACATGGACAAATTAAATTTTAAAAAAATTCCAAAAATATAATTTTACTTGGTAAATAACCAAAAAAATACAATTTCCAATTAAAATCAGTATTTTTCACTATTCAGTGAAAAATTAGTCTTTCTATAAAATTATCAAAACTTAATCCTATGATAATTTTGACATGTGGAATTAAAAATTTTAATACATTTTTTCAAATTAAAATTTTAAAATTTTAAAATTAAACATTGAAATTAAACAATATATGAAAAGTGGTTAAAAACTATTTCCCTTTATATTCAAAAGTTTATTAATATATTTATAATAAATATAACTCCCGATTTCTTGAATACTATGAAATTTTTAAATGACTTATTATATCATAAAATGTGTTTTAATATTTTACACAAGTGCAATATAGGGTTTGGTATCTAGAAAATATGTTTTAGAATTTAAATATTTCATTCCTGATAAAATAATAATTATCTTTCTCCATTTTTATTATTGTTTTATCAATAATTATAAAATATGTTTTTGAAAAAAGATATTTTGAAATTAATAAATAAAAACTATTTTTTGGAAATATTTATTTCAATTAATTCACTATTTTGATAAAAACATTATTTTTTAAAATATATACTATTTTTATGAAATTGTTTATATAATAATATTTTAAATATAAATGATAATATTATTTATTGAAGTCTAATATAATTCTTAATGCTTCAGAAGAAGTTACTATTGTGGAAAATAGTAATTTTTAGTAAATATTAATCTTTTATTTAAAGATAAAATCGTCATATTTATAAAATTATTTTGATAAAATAAATGTTATTTTGGAAATAATGAGATCAAAATAATCCAATTATATTTTTTCATAATGTCTAAGATAGTCAAAATTTTGGGTAAAATTAAATATAGTATAAATATATGGTTTATATGAGGACATCATTATGGAATTTTTTTCAATAACTTCCTTAAAAATAATACATGAAAAAATATATATATTTCTTCCTGAATTTTTTAATTTTTATTTGATTTATTTTATAAACCCGTGATAAATCCTATGAAAACTATATTATATTTTAATGTTTTAAAATCAATTCATTATAGACATGACTCAATTCCAAATCACCAAAGTTATAATTTTAAGTAGTCTGGTCCTTAGAATTATAGAATTTATAAATACACTCCACTTTGGTTGAAACCATAGGCAAAACTAATTGGAATATATTTAGATTTTATTATTTTATCATATAGAGTCCAAAACCAATGTTTATAAAATAAACAAATAATTCCCCTCATAATTATTTATAAATACCCACCCATCCTCCCAAACATACTCTCTCAAAACCCATTTTACACAATTCTCCTCTCCCTATATTCCTATAAAGTCCTCATATTGTTTTTAAAATGTCGTAAGAACTTCCTTTCAAGATTTTAAAAGGTCCATCTAAAGGTAAGGGATCCTCTCCTCCTATTTATTCATTCACTTTTTATTATACAATTTTATTTATAATTTATCATATTGAAATATGTTTTTGATCATCCCTTTTTTATATTGGTTAATATTTCTATACAATGGTAGACCACCTTTCACTACTATTAAACCCTTGCATGAATCTTTATTTATACCCATTATGATGCAGAAATTATCCGATTATTTTCAATGCAAAACGTTTTTCATTGAATAGGGAACCCCATTTCTACTAAATAGTATTCACCTAGATGTAAATATATTTCATTTATTGGTTAATTCCTTTTATTTACTGCACAATCCTTAATTTTGGTATTAAATGTGATGCAAGGTGTCCTTATATTGTACGATCATTATAAAACAAAAAATGCATGTACATTATATGAATGTGATGGGTGGACATGAAATTATATATCCACCAATGGAATGGGTAATGTTATTATCTCATGATATATCTTTTTTCTTTCATTATATGATATCATTATAATAGAAGGTCATATTGTCTCAGTGGTTATTCATGACTTATACTTGTTTTTTCATGTTTTATGGTGTTTCAACATTTTTAGGTTTCCTTGATGTCATCCTATTATATCATAATTTTAAGTCCATGTGTTTGATTCATACCTATTTTAAGTAACATTGATATACATCATGATTAACATGTATCACCTTCATGTATTTATGATTTGATTATTCCATTACTAGGATTTTATACTCAACCCATTCACATATAATTCCACATGTTTTCCCACACACTATTTAATGTTTCTTTGAATATAAGAGCATGATCTGAAGTGTTTTAATAATTTCCATATTCCCATGTTTCATGTTATTATGTTATGTATATAATAACTTAAAAGACAACATGTCTTTCAATATTTTGGGATTTTATTAAGTGTATATTGATTCATTAAATCATGAATTAAGGTTTATAAAATATATATGTTTTTATATTTGACATTTGAGAAATTTCTAGATATATTTAGGTACAAGAACTAGAGAACATTAGTAATGACTATGTTATAAGACTAAAAATATGAAAATACTTAAATTATTGTAATTTATAAATTTATTGATTTATAAGTAAAAAAATCATTGTCTAGATGATATAAGTGGATGTGACTTTAGTAGATTTGTACTTAGGTGTAATAACCTCAAAAAGGGTGAATTGGGTTCTAACTTGATCGTCACCAGATATATAAAATAATGGCCTTACTTTAAACTTGATATTATAATCCTAAGTGATATTATTTGGTAAATTCAAAATCTATTTATGAAGAATTATAAATGGAATAAAAATGCACAAAAAATTTTATGTTAGGAAATAGACCACGGATAAAATTGATAAAAACATTTACATTCATATGTTTGGGATTTTATATCATATATATGTTGTCCCATAATTATTTATATTATTCCTTTTATACAATAAATAGTTTGAACGTTTCCATCAGTAATGTTTCCTTTATTTTATTCAATTGCATGAAAAAAAAGAAGTAAAAAACACATGGGTTATAAAATGTAATGGAGTGACGAATGAGATGAAAACCTAAAATGGAAAATTATTTGCGAAATTAATTGAAATAGTATATCAATTAACTCATGTTTTCAATAGAAACATGAATTATGGGGAAAAAATCACCCAATAAGAAAGAAAAAGATGAAATTAAGTCCCTTATATGAAAAATACCATTAAATATTAGTGGATATTATGATCCTTTTATCATGATAATATTGATTAAATACACTAAAAATATATTTTATATAGTTTAATTATTTAATAAAAAAGGTCATTATAGATGTTCATTATATAGAGGGAGAATAAAATAAATGGTAGATTTTAAGAAGAATGCAATGCTAAAATAGAAAATCTATGTAGTGAAAAGAATGAAAGTTTTTTTATAATTATATTCTACTCTCACTGTAAAAAAATTGTAGAAGTATTTAATTAATATTAACTAAATGGGTGGAAAATAAATCAGAATATATAAGGATAACATTAAAATACTTCAAGATACACCTTTATCTTTGTTTTTAACCCTGAAAGAATAGATGACAGCTTTTTGGTGGGATGAAGCTGAGCATATGAAATTATTTAATGATTCTATACTTTGGAATATATAATTAAATGTTCCAGTGTTCCCTAAAAGTAAAAATAGTGATCGGTATATATCACTGGCCCCATTGGTAAATAAAAAGGAATTAGAAAATGGATATTAATTCTCTATGTTTACTAGAGAAATATTGTAGGGGAACAAATGTCTATCACCAAAGTAGTTAAATGTTTGGTAAAAAGAATCCCAAAATTTTCCTGATGGTGATAAGAAATTATTTAGGTTTAGGAAATATGGTCCCCAAGCTAGTGAATATTGAAGGGAGAAACCCACCAATGTGTTAAAATAAAATAATGACCCTCTCAACCCTTAGCATTATGTGCAATGTTTCTACTATAATGAATAAGGACACTATTTGAATTAATTAAAAAATTCCTTAGTATTAAATTATAATAAATGATATAATATCAATTTTTTTAAAATAAAAACTGTGGTTGATAGCATACAAATTAGGCAACACTGAGTGCAATCAAACCACAAAATATTATTATCTAAATATGCCCGCTATAACGTAAATGTTAAATTAGTGTATATTAATAAGATTATATTTTTTTTGATATAAATAAATCAATAAATATATATATATATCTAATTTTTTTAATAAATATTAATTTATTTATTCATTCTTAGGAAATAAGCAGTCCATTATTAGTAAAGCCATTTTATTCTTTAAAGATATGTTTTCTCCAAAAATGGGTGTTTATTGATTTTTATGAACGGATAATATAATAATTTTTTTTAAATTTTAGAAATCTCCCTCTAATATAATTAATTAAATAATCTTATTAAAATTATTATATGATAAAATTTTTAAATTTTGATGAAAAGTTTTATTTTTTTTGTGAATAGTGAAAATTACTAACTTTTATTGAACACTACATTTTATATTAAATTACTAAAAAAATAAAATTCTATTTTGTATTTTTTTTACATTTTTTGAATTTTATTTTAATTTAAAACCGTCAATTTTTTTAAATGAATTTTACATTTTAATTTAGTATAAAAACATATTTTTACTCAAAAGGCATATTTGTAATAACATTTTATCATATATTAATGATTTTTTCTAAATTATATTCATACACTTATCTATTTTGTTTTTTTGAAAATTTAATTCCAAATTTTTCATATTTTGGTCTGAATTTGATAAATACATCCATTTTTTTTAATATGAATTGTATCTATAATATATTTTGCTACCACTATAATGGGTTTATCGGTTAATTAAAATTAAAAATAGTATGATAAGGAGTAGAAAATTAGAGAAAAAATCCTTATGATTTTAAGATTAATTTATTTATTCCATAATCATTCAATAATCTATTATATGACATTTTTTTCTCATTCTGATGTTATTATAACCTTTATAATAATTTAGGTTAATAAATATAAAAAATATCACAATATTATTTTTTATAAATATAATATTCCTGAAATAGGGATAAAAAATATATGCATGGCTATAATGATTAATTGTAAATATAAATTATTTATATTTATCATGGAAATATATTTTTAACATTTAGTGAATAAATATTTACCTTAAATTATAACACAATGCATACTAAATTATTATTCAATTAATGGGAAAATAAAGTAAATGATAATAAAAATGTTAAATGTCAAATAATTTTAAAAAATTAATATGATCCATTAATTTTATAAATAAAAAATATATATTAGGTATCTATTACAATATTTTAATGAAATATAATTTATTTTCTTATTTCTTAAAAATCAATTTATGTGAATAGTTCTAAAATAGACATTATATATATTTTATGAAAATAATATTATTTTAAAAGATATAAATTTACTAATAAATATAATATTTAACCAAGTCTTATCAAAATGGTTAAATTTTTCATATAGTCCATTTATTTTCCCTTTTTCCCATTATGGTAACAATCTTGTCCCTCTAGGTGTAGAAAACTTTATTATCACTGTAATTGTGAAAAGGGTAAACAAGGGGTAAGAACTGAAACATAAGGGAAAAAATGTGATAAAAACATTTCCAAATTTTATTTTATTATATAATTTTTATTTATCCCCATATTATATTCTAATATTATTAATTTTGATGCATTTAGATGTAAAAATTAATTTATATTAATTTTATATTTTATGAAATCTAAAATGGTCCCCTCACCTATCTTACGAATGAGAACCTCTTATAATATTTATGTTAGACATAAAAAAAATTATATAATGAAATATATAAATATATAAATTTTAAAAATCCATCCTCATCTAATGGAGTCCTTATTTTTGGAATAATATAAACCTTAGGGTTTTTAACTGTAAGAACCTGGATATAAGATCAGGTATGTTTTACCTTTTTTTTAGAGTTTTTAAGAAAAATGGATTTTCATAAAATTTTAGAAGGACACGCAGTGTACTTTTTGAGTACACACCGTGTACTCTGATCCGGCTCGACGTCATGTGTTGGTCGTGCCCGGGCCACACACAGGGTGTGTTGGGGTGACGTGGAGGCCGATTTTGGCGGAGTACAGAAAGGACCCAGTACATGCCGTGTACTCTAAAAGTACATGCCGTGTAATTTTTATCACTAAACGGACTGGGGTCACTCCTAACCCCCAATTTCATCTTCTTCTCCAGATTTCGTCTGCCCGAGAGCGACCGTACGGCCAGTACTTCGACGAGCTCCCGCCCCTTCGCCCGTTCTCAGATTCGAGCACGATCGATTGCGTTAGAATCGCAGTAGTGAGCTCTCCCTTCTTCTTGAGTCTTGTTTCTTGATTCCTCATGGTATCCATGTTATCATAGGTTGAGCATTTGTGCATTTTCTCACATCAACGTCATTCCAAGGGGAATATGTCATCATGGTTCCCTTTTATTGATCATCTGGGATCGAGGTAGGGGGTTTGTGCCTTTCTATAGAGAGTTGATGAATATTTTTTGCAAATTCCACCAATACCCTTGAATGGGGTATTGCATGTTCCTGTTTTTCCCTTGTTGTATTGCATGCTTTTCTTGATTTCTAGAGTATATGGTTTGCTTGTGATTATGGTAGCCTTACTGTTCCTTGGATGTTTTCTATGCTTGTTCTGCATGTTTGGCATTTTTCCAGTTTCCATGCATATTTGTTGGATTTTTGACTGTTGCCTTATTTTTCTACCGAGCCTTTGTTGATAGCCAAGTAGTTTTTGAGGTTACTTGGACGATGTACACGTGCGCTGAGCATGTTTAGTTTCACTCATGACTGTGAGAACCTAGAGTAGTAGACCAAAGGGAGAATTGATAGAAGGGCTTCTCCAGAGTGTCTTTTAATTACGATACGAGACCACAGGGGGAATTGACGTTGAGTTCTTCCACAGAGTGTTTGTAGTTCATTAACGTGAGCCACATGGGGAATAGACGTTGAATTATTCCCCATAGAGCCTTTAGCACAATAAGAGACTATAGGGGGAATTGATGGTGAGTGCGTCCCCAGAGAGTCTATTAATTTTAGTGCCGAACCAGATGGGTGAGACTGCATGTGCCTCCTAGATGGTTGCTGGTACTTATAGGATGAACCATAGGGGTTCGGCTATGAGAGCTATGCATAGGGTTACATGTTTTCTCCTTGTTTCTAGAAATTTACTTGTGTTCTTTTTTTGCTATAATTGTGGATTGTTGCTGCTTGTGTTTTCCTATTTACTATTTCTTGTTTTATTACTTGCCTTGTATTCATTGACTGTTAGGAACAAATCACTGGGTGACTTCCTATTGAGATTGTATCTCACACCCTATTTGGGCCATGTTTTGGGCCCAAGAAGACTATGTTTCTACAACTATAGATATGGGAAAGCGCCCTTCTACTTCAGGATCTTGATTGCACTGAAGCTGGAGAGCATGGGACCGAGCCGGGGCTCATGATGCTGAAGAGTTTATTTTTATTTTTCTTTTAACATGTTTTAAGTTTTATTCCATCACGTTTTTTGTGTTTGATGCTTTCCATGGATACTTGTACCTGCTGTATCATTGTCATCATTGCTATATATATTCATTGTTTCCGCTATTTGGTTTCTATAGTTATGCATGTTGTCACTGCATCCATTGTTAACTGTTGTTTTTTCACTGTATACCTTACCAAATGAGAGCATAGATTCCCCACCGACTCACCAAGGGCATCACTACTATTCAGAAGCCTCTAGCATTTGGGTAAATGCTCTTGAGGTCATGTGACAAACCGGGTATGGGGCACCAGTGGAGGGGCTTCAGATTCGGGTCGTTACAAAGTGGTATCAGGGGAGATATTTTTTCTTTATTTACTGTTTGGAGACTTTAGCCAGGGATAGGAAGGATTTGGTACTTGGTATTAACATGTGCTCAGGTGTAGCTAATCCGTGTACAGGTAAAGGCTGTACTACCTCGTTAATTGCAGTTTGATGGTTTTGCGTTTTTATGGTTGATATGCTTTCACCTAGAGTGATTAGCATGACTTGTGCGGTTATGGTATTGTTATTTAGGTTCTATTTGTGTCGCAACCCGATGAGATGAGGTTATTCCATCTCATGAATCCTATAGGAACTTCTATAAATCAGATTCCAGGCATTCTTTCCATGCCATCTAGGGTGCATTAGCGATTGCATGCTGTTGTGATAGGCTTTGTGTAGATTATTCATGCTATTGTGATAGATGCTTGATATAATCCCTACAGTTATGTTATAGAGTTGTTTTTTCCCTTGTATGTGACTACATGAGATGTAGAGCTTTGATTCGTAGGGAGTATGGGCCCTCACGAATTGAAATTTGGCACCCATTTCCCTTGTTTTAGTGTTTCTGGGAGTCTGAGCAGTTTCTGAGCTATTGCCAAGAAAAACCCAGAATAAAAGGCTTATACTTTTTAGATACATGCCGTGTAGTTTTCAGCCCTTGTCACTGACCGTGTGAGCAGAACATGGTGTTGTGAAAATAACTTTAGGAACACGTCGTGTAGTAATTAGCGGTGTACCCGGTCGTGTCATGAACAACAAAGGCCAGCGTAACCTTCCTTTTCACATGCCGTGTTTGTTCGGAACATGCCATGTAGTCTTGTCCAGGTACCCAGCCATATCAAAAATGACACGGGCCGATGTGGCCTTCTCTTCAACACGCCGTGTTTTCTTCAGAACACACCATGTAGTCCTATCCAGGTACCCAGAAGTGTCACGAACAACACGAGACGGTGTCACCTTAGCCTATACACGCCGTGTTTGTTCGGAACACGCCGTTTTTGTTCAGAACACGCCACTTTGGGGTCATCCATGTACTTGGCTATGTCTCCAACAACACGGGTCATGAAAAGTCTTCGAGTACATGTCGTGTTTGCTAAGAACACACCGTGTAGTCTCAAGTTAAGTCGAACCGTGTGGGTTATCCGTCTAAGGAGACTCTTGAAAGGGAATAGTTTTCAAGTACACATTGTGTGTGGGTGCAACACGCCATGTAGATTGAAGTATACATGACTTGTAGGGCAGGAGTAAACGCCCATGACAGTGGGTTAAGAAGACACACATTGTAGTTTTATACACACCATGTTGTTGAGTTTTGTAAACTTGTGTGTTTTTCTTCCCATGTTTCCGTTTTGTACTCTTGTGTTCTCTGTCCTTGTTTTCCTGATCTAAGGTGTATTTTTTATCTTTCCGAGCTATGCCTCTGAGACGTCCTCCAGTTGTACATCTGTCGTCATGCAGTGATCAGACGCCAGATAGGGCTGATCAGGGACTTCCTGCCGATCCTCCAGTCGGGCCAGCAATGGCACTGGCTGTTATACCAGTTTTAGGTGCTGATGCACAGTTCAGGGAAGGATTAATCAGGATGATGCATGCATTCTAGGGAGCACCACCTCCTACCATATCTATGGAAGATTTGACGCGGGTTTTTTAGCAGCAACGTCCTCCCACGTTCTTGAGGAAATGAGAACCACAGGCTGCAGAGTCATGGCTGGAAGCCATGCTGACTATCTTCTAGAATCTGGAGACGCCTCCAGAGAGGCGGGTCAAGCTAGCCACCTACATGCTCCGAGACCCTGCCAAGAGGTGGTGGGACGTGATCTCACAGGCAGGTCAGCAGCAGGCTATGGATTGGTAGGAGTTCCAGCGCATGTTCTATGACTACATCTACCCAGAGAACCTTAGGGAGGACCAAGCCCGAGAGTTCATGAGCATAGAGAAGGGTACTCTTTCTATCATCGAGTATTCCGCTCGTTTCATCGAGCTGCAGTGCTTCACGCCCCTCTGGTATGGGAGTAGGGTGTTCGTAGCAAGGATGTTTGAGGATGCTCTTAGGCAGGAGATCCGCTCATAGGTGAACATCTTCCAGCTGACTTCCATTACTTCCATTGTCAACTAGGAACTGATTGCAGAGCGCAATCTGAGAGACTCTGGAGCTGCGAGCCAGGGCGGTTCTACTTCCAGAGCTAGTTTTCCTCTAGATGACATTAAGAAGAACCGTAGTGATCCTACATGCAGTGATCTGAGGAAGCAATATTCATCGTCAGGATGCCAGGTGATATGCTACCAGTGTGGCTGGTCAGGGCACACGAGGTCGCAGTGCCAGAGGGACCCTATGGAGTGCCGATCTTGCGGCAAGATGGGTCACCTTCAGCGTTTCTGTTAGGTTTTCTCACCAGCAGCTGGTGACCGGGGTTCTTCCATGACTCCTCATTCAAGAGCAGCACCACCAGTCTCTCACCAGCTTGGGAACTGGAGTTCTTCTGGCCATTCAGGCCGAGGTAGAGGTCGAGGCCTGGGAGATCAGCCACAAGATCCTCAGTGCCAGCAAGGAGGTTCATCCTAGAGTGGTCAGCTAGGGGCGCAGGGCCGCAGTGCAGGACAGTCTTTCTCCATGGAGATGACTTATCAAGAGTTGGATCCTGACCCTTCTACTGTTCGATGTACGATTTTAGTATCCTCAGTTTTATATTCATCCCTTTTCGATACTGGTGCTACGCATAGCATTATCTCTATTTTTGTTGTGGAGAGCCTTGGACTCTTTATCTTTTCTTCTGCTGACTCGTTAACACTAGACACACATTTAGGGACGAGGACATCTAGTGTACGCCAGTGTAGAGAGTTCTCTATCGAGGTTTCAGGGTATCTCGTCTTATGATATCTCTATTTCCTAGAGATGAAATGCTATGATGTCATCTTTGGCATGGATTGGTTGATTCCCTTTCAGGTAGTCATCGAATTCTATCACCCTACAGTGATTTTTGTTTCACCATAGGTTGAGTCATTTCTTCATAAAGGCGAGTGGGACGTTCAAGAGAGTCGGGTAGGACTCAAGCATCTTGGGATATGAGGGGTGACCACCCAGATTTCTAGTCCTTATCTGGATGACCAAGGGACTCCACTGTTGGACTTTCCTCCAGTGGTGGATCACTTCACGGACGTCTTTGTAGAGGACTTTTTAGGTTTGCCTCCGGAGAGTGAGGTAGACTTCTCTATTGAGCTCATGCCAGGAGCGGCACCAGTGTCCATTCCTCCCTATAGGATGGCCACACCTGTGTTGCAGGAGCTCAAGAAGCAGTTGGAGGAGCTAAAGGCTAAGGGTTTCGTCTGACCCAGTACTTCTCCTTGGGGTTCGGTTGTCCTATTTGCAAAGAAGGTAGACGGTACCCTTCAGCTTTGTGTAGATTATCGGAAGCTGAACCAGTTGAGGGTCAAGAACCGATATCCATTTCCATGAATTGAATACCATTTCGATCAGCTTTGAGGAGCCCAGGTGTTCTCAAAGATCTACTTGAGGTCTAGTTATCATCAGTTGCATGTTATACCATGAGATATGCCTATGACAGCCTTCAGGAGTAGGTATGACTTATACGAGTATACAGTCATGTCGTTCAGTCTCATGAACGCACCTGCAATTTTCATGGCACTGATGAACCAAGTGTTCCATCCTTACTTGGACTCCTTTTTTGTGGTCTTCGTGGATGATAACTTGGTGTACTCTCACACTCAACACGACCATGACACACATCTTGAGATCGTTCTGCGTACACTGAGAGAGCATTGGATTTATGCTAAACTTTTGATGTGCCACTTCTGGATGGATCAGATTCACTTTTTGGGTCACGTCATCTCAGATGCAGGAGTATTAGTGGACCCAGAGTAAGTGAGAGCTGTTGTTTCCTGGGTGCAGCCGAAGAATGTCTTGGAGGTACAGAGTTTCCTAGGGCTGGCTGGATATTATAGACGTTTCATTCATAACTTTTCTCATCTAGAAGCACCGTTGAGAGGTCTGACCATAAAGGGGGTGAAGTTATTATGGTCAGATTCTTATTATTCAACATTTTATGAGCTGAAAGGGATGTTGACGTCAACACCAATACTAGTTTTGTAGGAGCCAGGGAAGAACTACATGGTTTACTGTGATGCATCAGGTATCGGGCTGGGAGATGTGCTTATGCAGGGGGATGGAGTCATTGCGTACGGGTCTCGGCAGTTGAGGCCATATGAGAGGAACTAACCGACGCACAATCTAGAGTTGGAAGATGTTTTTCACGCCTTACGCTGTTGGAGACACTATCTGTTGGGAGAGCACATTGTGTTCTTCACTGACCACAAGAGTCTCATGTACATATTCAATAAGCATGATCTGAATCTGAGGCAGCGTTGGTGGGTGAGTATCTACAGTATTATGACTTCGAGCTCGCCTATATGCCAGGGGAGGGCAACATAGTGGAAGATGTGCTGAGCCGAAGAACTCATATTCAGGCAGTTCGTGAGGCCAGTAGTGAGTGGCAGCTGATGGCTCTGTTCTCTGAGATACTTCTAGAGGTGCACGACAGACTGGGACAGACCATCCTATCTTCTGTAGATGTTACCTCTACACTTCTTGATCTGGTATAGATGAGGCGGCTATCATACTCTGAAGGTTTAGTCCTACAGGGGAGTGTGTCAATAGAGGACCCTCTTCCCAGATGGGCAGTGGGAGAGGATGCGATCATGCGGTTCCAGGGATGCGTATGGGTGCCAATAGACATAAATGAGGAGCTGATGCGGGATATTGATTCCTCATATTCGGCAGTTCATCCTGGCATCACCAAGATGTATCGGGATCTTCATCACCAGTACTGGTGGCCAGGTATGATGAAGGATGTTTCTGGTTTTGTCATGAGATTTTCTAATTCTCAGCAGGTGAAGGCAGAGCATCAACAACCATCATTTCTTTTATAGTAGTTACCCATTCTGGAGTGGATGTTTAATGATGTTGTGATGTACTTCATGACCGGGTTGCCGAGGTCACCATGAGGTAATGATGTTGTTTGGGTTGTCATCGATAGGCTTACAAAGGTTGCACACTTCTTGCCGATTAAGGAGACCTTCAGTGTTGAGGATCTGGGACGACTTTACATCTGGGAGATCGTTCATCTTCATGGAGTTCCACACTCCATTGTTTTAGACAGGGATGCATGCTTTACCTCTTGGTTCTGGAAAAGAATTTAGAAGGCCTTGGGTACACATGTACTTTTGAGTGTAGAATATCATCCCCATACTGATGGCCAGTCCGAGCGCATGAACCAGGTGCCTGAGGATATGCTCCGAGCTTGCATCCTAGACTTTGGCGGTTCATGGGAGAAGCATATTCCTCTGGTGTAGTTCTCCTACAACAACAGTTTTGAGGCGACCACTCAGATGGATCCATACGAGGATTTTTACGGTAGGCCATAATGATCACCCTTATGCTGACTGGAGGGAGGAGAGGTAGCTCTACTGGGACCTCTTATCATTTCGAAGGCTTTATAGCAGATAGAGTTGATTCGGAAGTGGATGTCTACGACACCATCTCGACAAAAGTTTTATGCTGATCAGTGGAGATGACCTCTGGAGTTTGAGGTCAGAGATTAGGTGTTCTTGCGTGTTGCAATAAGGTTGCAACACAAGAGTATTCAGAGACAGGGTAAGCTTTCACCGTGGTACGTCGGGCTGTTTGTGGTCTTGGAGAGAGTTGGGGCAGTTGCCTATCGGTTGCTGCTACCTCAGAGGTACCGGTCCATGCATGATTTATTCCACGTCTCTCAGCTCCGATGTTACTTTTCAGACCCGTCTCATGTCTTTCATCCTGAGGAAGTTGAGCATGAAGCAGATGCGTCGTTCGAGGAACATCCTATACGGATTGTCGATCGCATTACGAAGGTTCTCTGTGGGTGGTTTGTTCCTCTGGTATGAGTAATATGGCAGCATAAGCGAGTACAGGACGAGACCTAGCAGAGGGAGGCCGATGTATGATCATAGTGGCCAGAACTGTTCAGGGATTCTTCTTCTATGCCCCTTTAGGGAAATTCGGCGACAAATTTCTTTAAGGGGGGAAGTTTGTAAGAACCCAGATCTTCATTCAGGTATGTTTTTCCCTTTTAGTGGTGTTTTTATGAAAAATGAATTTTCTGGAAATTTTCAAAGTACACGCCATCTACATTCTGAGTACACGCCGTGTACTCTGATCTGGCTCGAAGCCGTGTGCTGGCCATGCCCGGGCCACTCACATAGTGTTTAGGGGTGACGTGGAGGCCGATTTTGGGGGAGTACGGAGAAGACCCAGTACACGTCGTGTACTCTAAAAGTACACTCCGTGTACTTTTTTTCACTAATCAGACCGGGGTCGCTCCTAACCCCCAATTTCATCTTCTTCTCTAGATTTCATCTGCCCGAGAGCGGCTGTACGGCCAGACATTCGACGAGCTCCCGCCCCTTCGTCTGTTCTCCGATTCAAACGCAGTCGATTGCGTTATAATTGCAACAGTGGGCCCTCCCTTCTTCTTGAGTCTTGTTTCACGATTCCTCATGGTTTCCATGTTATCCTAGGTTAATCATTTTGTGTGTTTTCTCAGATCTATGTTGTTCCAATGGTAATCTGCCATCGGGGTTCACTTATATCGATCTCTTAGGATTGCCGTAGGTGGTTTGTGCCTTTCTATAGAAATTTGATGAATATTTTGTGAAAATTCCACCAATACCTTTGGGCGGGGTATTGTGTGTTCCTGTTTTTACCTTGTTGTATTTCCTGCTTTGCTTGATTGCTAGAGTAGATGTTTTTCCTATGATTATGGTAGCTTTACTATACCATGGATGTTTGCTATGATTGTTCTACATGTTTGGCGTTTTCCCAGTTGCCATGCCTAGTTGTTGGATTGTGGACTATTGCCTTGTTTTGTTGTTGAGCCTTAGTTGATAGCCATGTAGTTTTTGAGGTTTCTTGGACAATGTACACGTGCGCTGAGCATGTTTAGTTTCACTCAAGACTATGAGAACCTAGATTAGTAGACCACAAGGAGAATTGATGGAAGTGCTTCTCCAGAGTGTCTATTAATTACGATACAAGACCATATGGGGAATTGATGTTGAGTGCTTCCTCAGAGTGTCTGTAGTTCCTCGACGCGGGCCACAGGGTGAATAGACATTGAGTGCTTCCCCAGAGAGCTTTTATCACGATACGAGACTATAGAGGGAATTTACAGTGAGTGCTTCCCCAGAGAGTCTATTATTTTCAGAGTTGAAACAGAGGGCTGAGATTTCATGTTCCTCCTAGAGGGTTGATGGTACATATAGGTTGAACTATAGGGGATAGGCTGTGAGAGCTACCCAGAGGGTTACCTTTTTCCCCTTATTACTGGTTGTTTACTTGTGTACATTTTTTGCTAGAACTGTGGAGTGTAGCTACTTGTGTTTTCTTGTTTACTGCTTATTGTTTTATTATTTGCCTTTTATTCATTGACTATTAGACACAAATATTTGGGTTATTTCCTACTGGGATTGTATCTCACACCCTGTTTGGGCCATGCTTTTGGGCCCAGGCAGACTATGTTGCTGCAAGTATATATAAGGGCAAGTGCCCTTCTACTTCAGGATCTTGATTGTGCTGGAGCTCGAGAGCATGGGACCAAGCCGGGGCTTGCAATGCTGAGGAGTTTATTTTGTTTTTCCTTTGCACATGTTTTCAGTTTTATTCTAGAAAGTTGTTGTGTTTTCTGCTTTCCATATATACTTGTACATGATGCATCATTGTCATCGTTACTATATATATTCATTGCTTCTGCTGTTTGGTTTCTATTGTTATGCATGTTGTCACTACTTCCACTATTGACTGTTGTTTTGCCGCTGTATACCTTACCGAATGAGGGCATAGATTCCCCGCTGACTCACCAAGGCCCTTGCTACTAGTCAGCAGCATTTGGCATTTGGGGAAACATTCTTGAGGTCATGTAGAGAACCGGGTACGAGGCACAAGTGGAGGGGCTCCAGATTTGGGTCGTTATATTATCGCCTTAAACAAATGAGGATTTTGGAAGAGGAGGTATCTTTCTTGGCCGAGCATTTCATTTTAATTTCTTATTACACATCCATAAAATCTTATTAAAAAATTATTATGTAATAAAATGAGTATATAAAATATACTTAGATGCTATTATGTTAAGGGATAAACCTATATCCATCTCCATCCTTCATGAATTGTGAAATTAATTCATCATTCATTTGCGTAGTGAACTACCACACTGTGGAAAAATGTTATTCTTTTTCTATAACCACCATTAAAAAAAGTTATAATGATATAATTAATGTATATAAATTATATTAATTACATATTTATCATTATATAAAGATAATTAATTATTTATTTTCTCATTCTTCTGTTTATTAAAAAATGAAAACGTCATTAGTACCGACATGTGGACTACCCCTCCATGAAGTTATGTGATTCATTTTTCATCACCACATCTCATGGAGGATATATAAAATTATATTTAAATAAATAATATGTTATTTATGATATAATTATAATTTTTTGATAATAAAATAACACTTAACATATTAAATAATTTATTGTTGAATAATGGAAATGTTACTCATTCATTAGTACGAACTACTATATCCATAGTTGTAACATTATTCATTTTTCATAACCATATTTTATGATTGTTTTGGAAAATATAATTTTTATGTAATGAATATAATTATTTCATGATTATTATTATAGTTATTATAGAATAATTACCACTTTTTAGTTACTTTATTTTTTCCATGTGAGACTTTAGAATATTTCTAGGAATATTTTTGAATCCAGGAACTATGTTAGCATGGGATTATAGGGAATGTAGAGTCTTAATGTGGTGATATTGAAAATATTAAATATATTATATAACATTCATGTAGTTTCATTTAAAAAATATTTTAACTCCTAATAGAAGTATCATATTGAAAATATAATTCCACATTTGATTTTAAAACATTGTGTTTACCCATGGCACAACATAAAATTTGTCAGCATCAAATGTTGGGTCAAATTAGAAATGTTGGTGGGGTGTTAAATAGATGTTAATGATTTAAAAAAAATCAAATCAATACCCATTGACCCCTTGAGTGCCCAAAATTATAGAGTGGATAACTCCATTGTACAATAGACAAACTAAGGTAAATCTAAGAAGATGAGGTGATGCCAATCTCTAATATTGATGGTGGCTGCTCTTGTATCTTGTTGAAGCATATTTATAGCATGAATATACACTCGAAACATTTCTTATCAATGGTATTAGAGGATTTATTTTTCAATTATTGATTCACATTTATATTCATTTTTATGTTTTTATAGAATATTTATGTCTTCTAGAGATCCTTAAGGGTGGATCTGTAGGTTTCGGGGGGAAACCAGGGTGTTTCATGAAGCTAAGAGGGAATTCATGTTCTAACTTCATGATAACATATTATGTTGTGTAGATTTGCATGCATTGTGGTCTTCCTATTCCTAGAAGCTTAATTATTTGGATATCACTCTATGTACCATAGTTACATGTCATGTAGTAAACCTAGCATGTGCGGAAAAAGACTTATTCAGGGTAGCCAAGTCAATGGAGATGGCCCTGTGGAAGTATATAAACAACAACACATACACAAAAAGAAGTACATAGGTGTGGGATGTTAACATTTCCAATTGGCCAGTTATCTTGGACACACCATTTACCGAGGGTAAACGGCGTGTGTATGCCAAGGATAACTGAGCTGTGTGTGGAAAGGCATGGCTAGTGGCATGAGTGAGGTAAGAAACACTATGTACACTATTTACACACCATGTCATGTCACATGCACAACTTAGAAATTTTCAATATAACATGAGCATGTCTTTATGGTGGGCCACACACCATGTGGACCCCAGTACATGCCTTGTACTATTCTTGGAAACTTACACCAGACATATATCTTTTTTTAGGACTCTGATTTCGACCTATGAGTAAATTATTATGTGCAATTTGCATCATAGGTCATGATGGTATCCTTTATGGTGGATTGGTTGATATGATGTGGAATGATTCAAGAATTTACCATGTAGTGCAGTTCTCCCCAACTAACTGGGTGTGGTTCCAAACCTAAGGATGTATTTTGATGCAACGGGATGGTTGTGGGTCACTTATGTTAGTAATTTCTATAATAGAAGTGATTGAGTAAGTCCCTCAGTCTATCCCTATGAGGGTATAGTCTGGAATTACATGCTCTGCAGATGATTGTGATCCCCATAATAGGATAAACATGGGTAGAGTTACTGAATCCCTCAGAGGATGACACGTTATGATCCTATATCATATAATTTTCCCTATATCAGCTTTATTGTATCATCATGAACAAGATGATAGGCGCGACGATACTCTATCTAGTAAGATAACCCTGTAGGGGTTGGGGGTATTGTTGGTTATACAATCTCGTATGAATTAAAGCTTTTTAATAGGGTTTGTGGAATCATTAGGTATAAAATTTTTTAATCAGTAGATATTTTCATTAGGGGTTTTAGTTTTTTTGGGAGTATGAACCCCTACTTCACGAGTTATACCAAACGGGGTTTGTAGAATCATTGTGACCAACACCACATGGGTGACAATCCCCTATTTGAGTGACACGATCTTCGATATGTCATATTGGGTTTTTGGTGTCCCAAATGGTTCTGGGTGTTATCCAATATTTGAGTGAGTCCTTTTGGGTATATGTATTAGGTTCATGGTGTCCCATAGTAGTTATGGATGTTATCCCTTATTTAATGAGATGTGGTATTTAGTTTTATAGACTGGATTCATGGTGACCACCAACGATTATGGGAGTGATCCCCTATTGAAGTGATTATGTTTTTCATGATTAAAGTATGGTTAGACTCTTCCACCATTAGGGATGGGTTAAATCCCCTATATAGGTATCCAAATCCACTGGGTTCCAATATTACTATCATTGTGGTGAGATTTAACGAGTGTGTTCTCTCAGATGTATGAAACCAAGGATAGTGTGGATATTACAAAAGTTGAGATATTTATGATGTATATTTATCTTATGTATGAATTTTATTTTGGATGGAAGAGCATATATATTATGTTCTAATTGTTAAGCATCCTCAAGGAGAATATTTCTGGCTGGATATGAGGTCAGAACCTCATGAGACTTGTTGTTTGTGATGATTATATCAATATTATTATTAGAGTCCTTTCATTGTTGTCATATCTTGGTTGACACCGCATGTGTATTGAGAAGACTTCTTTGTATAGCCGAGGATGGGATGAGGTGTTTTTTTTCACTCAAATGGGATTCCTCTTGCATGGGACAAGTGAACTATTTCCTTTCAATTTCTCCCTTTTATTTTGGGATTTTGGGGTGCCTATTTGGTATTGTTATACTCATCTTTTCACAATATTTCCTTGAAAAATTTATGTTTTTTGTTTATTATAAGCCTTTTAATGGAGTTCTCAGAGGACCCAGAGTAGCTAGAGATTTTCAGGGTAGTCATACTAAGGTTCTTTCTTTGTCCATGGAGATTTATGAATGTTTCATTTGAATGTGATCCACAAATTTAGAGTAGGATATATACATTCATAGTTTTTGGTGGTCCTTTATTTTTCCATTTTTTATCTTCATCTACACTATTGTTATGGGAAATATTTATTCATTCATTTATTCTTCCATAATTTTTATTATATAATTGTTTCATAGTGATGTTTGTGGGTGTGGGTTTGTGTGTGTGTGTGTGTGTATAGGTTCCTTTGGTTAAGGCCTCCAATGTTTGTTATATTCCTACTCATCATTGAACTCTATCTCCATGACATTTGGAGACAGCCTTGCAGAGTCACATCTCAGGCCCATGTAGGATCGGTCTTATAGAGTGGTATCTGAGTGATTTCCACTTTGGGACCATAGTGTAGTATCTATATAGATGTTAGAATATTTTGGGTTGCATAAAAATAGTGTTAAACTATTTTGAGTTCATATTTCAAGAAAAAAATATCGTGTTGATGTTTAAAATGATGTATCCATTCAATATAACTCTGATAATTTGCTTATTGAAACTGTACATTAGGGAAGTATTCATATAGTATTTAGGTACATGCATCATATGAGAATGGGTTGTAGGTTCCATGTCCTTTTTGAGTTATCTCCCTAGAAACACTTTGTGACTATGACATGTGTTGATTCTATTTCAATATTACATCATGATTCTATCCATACAAGGTTCCATGGAGGAATTTTTATGAGGATATTCTCTGGGATGAGGCTTTTTCTTAGGGTACTGGCATTGAAATTGTAACTCTGGATGGTCTACCTATTGATCCGCCACATAATGAGCAGTAGGTCCTGCTATTAGTTTAGAATAAGGATCCATGTAAGCTAACTGAATTACATGAATATTAGAGGTTGATAACTCCCATGCATTGAGGTGATCCAGACCCCCTGATAGCAGATGACTTGATTGAGACTGTTATATACATATTTCTATTTTGGAGGACACATCCCGATCATATGGTGGTCCTAATGGGGAGACTTATATAGGGATAAATCAAGAGATGGTAGGTAAAGTTGACCCATTATGAGTTGACTCTAACTTGGGAAAACATTGATTATATCTTAGGGGAAGAGTTTTATCCATCCATGTTGAGATTCTTGCACATCCAAAAGAATCCATAAAATTGTAAGGATAACATAACCATGGCAGTGAATTCGGTGAGGCTAATATACCAGTTGAAATACTCCATGGATATGGTTCTAGATTTATTTTTCTAAGCTTTACATATGATTATGGATTACAATAGTATATCATGGGGTCAGTGATATTGCTATGCATTCTCACCTTTTCTCGTGTTCTTGAGAGGGCCTTGGTGGTGGAGAGATTTTTCGATGAGCAGACTTTGACTATTAGTTATAGGAACACAAGAGCTAGTAAATTGGTAGCTAGTATCCCATTGTACTGTTAAGGATCTGATCATGAGATATTGTTTCATATATGATCCTAAAATAGTGGGTATGAGGATAAAGTCTTATAGATTGGTTTTGATCAGCCACTGGAGAGGCGGGGTTATGCTTGCGGGGGACAAGGACATCTTACATGATGTTTTCAAACCCATCATGCTATTGATAATGATATAGATGATGGAATGCATAAAAAGAGGACATTTTTTGATCATATAGTTATATTTAATGGATGATGTTGTGGATGATCTGGTATAGTAGAAGGTGGGGGAACACGACTCTAGATGTTTCCACCACCACCCCCAGTTTGTCCATGCCAGGCTCAGAAAGTTGGAGGATGGGGGTGAGGAAAACTACATGTCACAGGGGGAATTAAACAAGAGGCATAAAGGTTGATTAGATGTATGTTATGTATCCTTTATACATTTTACTGCAATATTGTTAGAAACTATAGGGAGGTAATTTATTCATTCCAATTATTTCACATAGATTACCTGGGGAGACGCGAGTCATTAATAGATCTCTATGGTAGTTTTTTTTGTAGCTTCAGACTCACAAGGAAGAGTGATCCTTCCACATAAGATGATGTTTTTTGATGTTATTTAAACTTTGAGAGTGATTATGTGCTTCCCAAAGTGGATAGTGTCAAGGTGTGGTGGACGAGTTCCTTTTACTTTTGGGTTCTGGGTGTGGTTTGATCCTATCATGTTAGAGCAGGCCATGCCATTTCCAGTGAAGTCTTTTTTCTTCAATTTTTTGCATGAAGGCCCTTGTGGAGGGAGAGCCTCTCATAGAACCATTCCATAATGGAAGGTTTAGGCCATATGATGTTTCATCAGTGTGTATTGATTTTATACCATCCAGGCATAGCTAGATTGACACTATTGGGTGTGAAATTTTTAGTTAGTTGATGTAGGGCCTTGTATGACTTACTGTTTACACTTGTCTAGCCCATTATTTTTGTTGGTACAGTAGAGTGCTTGATGACATCATTGTATCATAGATTCTTTCAGAGTACATGGTGAAGTTCATCCAAGGGCATATGAGAATAGTTGGAAAACATCATTATCAACATCAGGTTTTCAATGTCGTGTACCACATAATTATATGACTATAAATGGGACATAGTGTATGGTTTTTTCTCACAAATCATATATATGGTTACATGATTCAATAGTTTCATGATGTCAGACTAGTTTTAGGTATACATTGCGTGTGTTTTAAAAATTTTGGTTCCCCTATGTGTGTGCTTCTAGGAAGCATAACAACCCATGGTTTTTTCATTAGTGTGGGAGTCCAAGTGGTGTGCTAAGCTTCACACCATCATAGGATTTCTATCTTTGGATATGAATAGACTTAATATTTGTAGGATGTTTTTATTTATGTTTTTCTTGTATGACTTTGGAATATTTATATGAATATTTCCAATGCATGGTTCTTCTTCGACACATGATTCTGGGGTTTGGAGAGCCTTGGTGAGGTTATATTAAATATATTAAAAATACTATATAATGAATGAAAAAATTCATTATAAACATGGATTAACTCAAAATTAGAGTCTCATATCAGAAATATGAGATAGTGGGTGAGTTTAAAAAATGGTGTTGTCCCTTAGCGTGACATACAATTGTCAGTGTTGGCTGTTGGGTTAGAGGTGAGTCCTTAGCATGGTGTTAAATATAGGATATTGATTAATTGAAAATTAAATAAAAACATCCCCCTTGTTTTCATAAGAAATAGAAGTGGAGTGACTACCCCTTCCATTATAGACAAACAGAGGCAAATTATTTGAGATGAGGTATCGCTGATCTCCAATCATGATGGTGATCGCTCTTGGATCACAGTGCAATGGCTTTAATGCATGGATAAGCACATGAAGCATAAATGTTTCACCATTAGGTAGGTATATTTGAGTTATGATTCATGATCCCCCTTTATATTCATTTTTTGGGGTTTTTAGACCCCTTTCACTACTGCTAGAGATCCCATGGGTTTCAATCTGTAGGTTTCAGGGGAAAATAGGTTGTTTCAGGAAGCTCAAAGGGAATTCCTATTCAGAATTGCAAATCACACAACACAAAGTGTAGGGTCACATACCGTGTTTTCTTCCCATCTGAGGAAGAGGAATTTTGTAGAGTACATTCCATGTTCCACTATCACATGTTGTGTAGTGAGTAGAGGTCATATTCCCAAAGGACGTGAATAGGTTATACATGTCAAGGGATGTGGCCATGTGTAAGTACACATCTAGAAACAAGGATGTGGGGTGATGTACAGGGTCACGAGTTGAGATCATGAAAAATGGGATGATTTTCTAGGACTCACCAGGTATTTCGAGTACATGTCACGTGGATGACATGACTGGCCACGAAGTGTGGGAAAAGGCTTGGATAGGGGGATGAGTTTGGTGAGACATGCCGTGCAAACCATTTAACAAATGTGTATGATCACATGGCTAGGAAATTGGTAGAGTAGAGGAAACAACCATTTGTTCATGTGGTTTCACAAACCATGTGAACCCCAGTACTGATTTTGTATAGTTCTAAGAAGCTTCCTCCTAGTGTATCTCATTCTTTGGGGATCAGATTAAGGCATGCGAGTAGCCTATCCTGAGAAGTTTTTCACATAGAATGTGATGGTATCCTTCATGTTATATAGATATAGGTGGTGTACTATTATTAAAGGAAGATGTTGTATAAGCGATGCTTGATTTTTTATTGTAAGTAGGGTATATATTGGGAGAGATGTTGGGGACGGTACTCTTACCTTTCATCTTAAGATGCGGGTCCTCGAGACTCTGTGAGATAGTAGAGTGGTGCTCCACTACTATCAATGTGTGGGTCTCTACATGAGTCCATGTTCTGATGTGAGGTGATGGTCTTGGGTTGCTTATGTTAGTTACTTATAGAATAACATCAGTTGAGTGAGTCTATTGTTCTATCCATGCGAGGGTACAAGGTGACATTACTTCCTCAATATAGGATTATTATACCCTCGATAAGATGAGTTTATAAGGAGTTAGGGAATCCATTTGGGGAGGCCCGGAAAAGATCCCATATTGTTCATTTTCCCAAGACCAGGTTCATGATATCATCATGACCAACACTACATGGGTGACAATCCCCAATAAAGCATGATAGCCTAGTGAATTTTGTGGTATCATTGAGTATACAGACCCATATATTTCATGTTGTTTTAGTAGGGTTTGGGGAATTATTAGTTATAGGACAACCAACAAAACAGATTTTTTAGTAGGGTTTGTGGTATCATTTGGAGTAGAATACCCTACTTTGTGAGTTGTACCATATTGGGTTTCTGGAATCATCATGACCAATACTACACAAGTGGTGATCCCCTATTTGAGTGATATGATCTCTGAGATGTTTGATTGAGTTTTTTGTGTCCCCAACGATTTTGGGAGTGATCCACCCACTATGGGAGAAATTTTTTGTTACAATATTGGGTTTGTCGTGTCTCTAACTGGTCCGGGGTGTAATCCCAAATCTAATGAGATGTGGTCTTCAGTGATCATGAATGGGTTTGTGGTGTCCCATATTTTTTCTAGGAGTCATCCTCTTTTTTAGTGATGATAAAATTCATAGTTTATATAGTGTTACAGTCATCCCTTATTAAGGTTGGGTGAGATCCTCTATTTGAGTATCATGATACATTGGGTTCCCACATGAATTTATTTATGGTGAGATCTGATGTGTGTGTTATCTCAAACATATGCTACCTGGGATGATGGGAATTCCCTATTAGTTGACCTATTTCTGATATAATCATATCTATTACATTATTGTTGTCCTTATTGGTGGATCTCATGGAGTGTTTTCTGTTAGATGATAATCCTCAAGTATAATCTTATGACTATCTATATGTTAGGAACCTCCTGAGACATGAATTTTGAGATGAGTATATCTGGGTGATTGTTGGAGTCCATGTGATGTTTTCACATCTTGGTTGACACCCCATGTTGATAGAGATGACTAGTCGTGTATAACTTGTGATGGGTCGACATTGAGTTTCTCTCTCTATTGGGATCCCTTTGGCATATGTTAAGAGAATTGTTTCCTTTTAGTTTCTCTTTTTTTGGGGATTTAGGGTGCCTATTAGGTATTGTTATAATCTCCCCTACATGTGATTTATCAACAAATTTCATGTCTTTTATTGATGAAAATACCTTATACAGAGTCCCATGGGGTCCTAGAGTAGGAAAAGCATATTGGTCTAGAAAGAGTGTGGTGTTTGACCATTCTTGGCCATATACCTTTCCAGAAGTTTCATTTGATATTGATACCCTCCATCTGAGAAGGTTAGATAGTCATATAGTTTTTAGTGGTATTTTAATTTTCGATTTTTTACTTTTGTTGTACTCTGGTTTTTGAATAGATTTATGCACGAAATTTCGTGTCCAACTTATTTTTCTTTACAATGGTTTATGGAGATGAATGTGGGTGGGTGGATAAAAGTGATTTAGTATAGTTCGTCCCATGTGTGTGATATAACAACATTGCATTGAACATTTTTTCATAACCAATTGGATGTGAGATTGTAGAATCAAGGCTAGGGAACTAGTAGGACTGTTCATGACTCCTTTGACCATATTCAACACACTAAAGCTGTTTTGAAATTATAAACCAAACATCCTCAAAATAGTAGATGTATACTTATTTAATTAAGTACATATATATTTCATTTAGATTAAATAAATAATTTGATTAAATTTGAGATATTCAAAATGAAAAATGATCTTAGGAACTCATATATTTGACATGTTTTTTTTATAATGGTGTTAAGGTATATATATATAAAATTTTGGACTTGAGGTAATGGATTTCATCAAATTTTCATTTATTTAATGAAGATATTAATGTTATAAGTGTAATTTATTTTATGAGGTGTATATTCTATATATTTAATATGTTATATCATGAATCATTCATACTTCATGATATTTTAGGATGAAATTTTAATTATATAATCCAATGGGATTTTACATGAATATTACCATGTGGTGAAGGGTTTCATAATTCATTTTCTTTTCCTTGGGTTATAACACTAATTCATAGAACATTTTAAGACATCATTATGCAAGAATTAATCTCTCAATTATTTTACTCTATATTTATAGTAGTTTATTTTTGTATTTATATTTTTAAAAAATAATATCTCCATTGATTAAATTTCAATTATATGATATGATATTTATAATATTTATTCATCACAAATTACATTCCTAGGTAAATATGTTTATGATACACACAGATATTCTTTTATAAGGAGTATATACCACCCTTGGACATGATATATCATGGATAAAATTAAATTAATTATATTTAAATTTCATTTGACTTTTGTATTTCCTGGTGATTTCGATTGAAAAGTTACCAATATGGAAAACGATTTATGTTATAATCTCAACTTATTTCAGGATTGTATGTATTTATTGTTCATTTTTAGTTAAACCATATGGTATTATTTTCATTATACACACATATTTTTTTATCAACAATTTATGAATGTGATTTACATTTTTAATATCCATTTCCTCCCTAATTGATAAATGAAACATCAATATAGTCATTTTTATGTGATACCAATCTTTTATTTTCTCTTATATTGGGAATCTTTCTCTTCCATATCCATATTTTTTCTAAAATATTGTTTATTAAAAAAATTATTTCCTAATGGTGTTTTACATTAAATTATAACTTATTTTAAATGATTTTAAAAGTAAATTTTAATATTTTCTAAATGGTTCACTTTTTTATCCCTTTTATAAGATGTTTGTTAATGAAAGTTTATTTTTAATGTTTATAACATCAAATTATTTTTCCACTATCACAATCATTATTTTGTTGAATATTAATTCATAAATGTTATAATTCATTTTAAAGTAATATGATTTTCATAGTATATTGTTACTTTTTAGTTTGAAAATTTGATTTTCATATTGAAAAGTTTATTTTCCACATAAATTTTTATCTCGATATTTCAATAGTATTTATACTCATTAATAAAAAAACCTTGATTTTATTGATTCTTTAATAGGGGTATTTTATAATGATATTATCCAAATTATTCTTATTAATGGATTATGATTTTTTTTAATAATAAATCAATGGAACCTATTCCTTTCAAAGGGATAATGTATTTATTAAAGGAATAATATATGTTTATATGACATTTATTATGAATTGAAAACTATATATTCATTATTCATGTTATGGTTCTCTGAAATTGTATAAGAAGATCTATGGTTCCCTTAAAAAATTTGAATAGGTGAACCTGTTATATCTCTATAATGCATTTAGAATAGGGATGGAGTTAAGATTTTAGTTTTCTCATAGTAGATTATGGTAATTTAAAATAATGATTATTCATTGTGTAACAAAAATGGTTATTTCATGTGTAACTGTGATAGTTTCATCAAGTGTAACCGTAATGGTTACTCCATAAATGAGATCATTATTATTTATGTAAGAGTTATATGAAAAATTTTCTTCAAGTTACCTAAATGTTATATATAATATTTCTATGAGTTTCTATGGAAATATTGTGATTTTTCAAGGTAAAGGAATGAGTTTATATTTAAAGAAAAGAATTTGGTACAACTTATTGGTGAAAATATATGTTTTTAAATGATTCCATTGAAAAATATTAACTTCACGTTACTCATTATTATGGATTCCAATTACAATTTTATTTCTGAGATATTTATTCAATGTTTCATAATTTATTACCCATGTATTGATGGGTATGAATTCCATTTTGTTTTTCCACATTTACTTTGATATTCTCATATATTAAATTCAATATTTAATGAATATTTTTATCATTATTATGAATTTCAGATCACCCATATTATGTTTCATATTCCCCAGGTTATGAAGAGTTATGATAAATTATTTGAGTCTAGAAATGTTTCATATGTTCATAATTTCATCAAAGATTTTGATGACATAATATTGAATATGAAGGACTATTTATATTTGGGAAAAATACCCTCTTGATTTGAGGATTTTTTAAGTAAAATTTTGTCTATATTCTTTAAAAATCTAAACCTAAAAGTTCTGTGGTTAAGTATGTGATCCAAAATTTCTTTTTTCTATTGTATGGTTTGGATTGAAAAAATTGTGTCACATTTATCATTATCAAAGACGGAAATGTAATGTTTATGTTTTTATCACATGATCTAGGATTTTAGGTTTGGGGCTCTTGTAGACACCAACAATCTCCATGGTTTAGATAGAGAAGCCAAGCTTATGCCATCACAACCGCTGAGGTGGATCCCAAAAAATGATGTAGGGAATGGTATACAACTTATTAATTCATGAATGGTGAATTTACTTTTTTTGGTTCAATGAATGATTTAATATCACACATGTTTAAAAGAACTATTCATGAACCACCACAAAACATGGAAGTGGAGCTAATTTGTAAAATAGTAAAGGATGAAATTATTTCATCCCATGAATATAACTTCTCCTTTGTCTAGATTTTTGGGATGAACGTTGAATCGATCCTTGTAATAATTCTTTTATTGTAATTTAATGAAATTATAGTTATGGAATGGGTTTTCATATATTAATATAATAAACAAAACTGAGAGAATGAAATAACTATCTGTACCACTAAATTACCCTCCAAATATATACAGTTGTGAATAAGATGATGAATATCAATGGGTATCATCATCTCAAGCATGTATATTGTTTCTTTACGAGACATTATATAAAGCTAAAATGATTGATACTAAAGATAATATCATCCATGATGACATTAAAATTGTAATAGAATATATTTATCATTTTCCCAATGAATTTCCTAGTATTCCTCAATGTCTGGAGGTTTTGTTTGTAATGAATCATATAGCTATACCATTTTTAATATCCACGACTGAATTTTGAAAACCCATTATTGAACTTGACGAGTTGAAGAAGAAACTGTAAGAGAATCTAGATAATGGATTTATACACTCACGTGGTTCACTATGGGGTTTAAAATCATATTTTTCTTACAGAAGGATGAGTCAATGTGATTCTATATTGATCATTGTGATCTCAATAAGGTCATGATAATGAATAACTATCCTCTTCCACAGATTGATTTCTTGTTTTATCATCCATGTAGATTTTATTATTTCTCTAAGGAGGATATTCGGCCAGGATCTTTTCATGTAATGGCGAAGAAGGATGATATCACCATGATTTATTTTTAATACATGGTATGGGAACTAAAAGTTTATAGTGATTCCATTTTAACTAACTAATTCTCCAATTATATTCATAGAATTAATGAATAGTGTGTTTAGATATTACCTTGATAAATTTATGGTTTTATTTACAAATGATATAATTATCTACACCAAAATTAAGGATGAATATGAGAATAATATTAATGTTCTACTAATGACCATGAAAAAAGGATATTTCTATGTTATATATCGAAAATGTTAGTTTTGGATAGATAATGTGAAATTCCTCTATCATGATATCACCAATAAATTGATATCTATAGAAACTTCAAAATAAATTGTTAATTAGAGGATGTCTTAGACTATAATTAGTAATTAATATCCACAATTTCATTTGATTATTGGGGCACTGTTGTCGATTTGTGAGAAAAATTATGTTATTTTAATTCTCACTAGCAACATTAACATATGGGGTGGTATTTTATTCTAGAATAATTTATGTGAAGATATATTTAAATATTTAAAGAAGATGTTAACCAAAACACATGTTCTCATAGTACCCACTAGTGGGGAAGGATTTGTGATCTATAATAATGAATCATATAAGGGATTGGGTTTTTTACTCAGGAAATATCGAAATGTGATAAAATATACATCCTAATAATTAAATATACAAGTGAAGAACTACCCAATCTAGGATATAAATTTGGATAGAGTGGTCCACACATTAAATATTTTTTGACATTATATCTATAGGGATATGCGTGACATATATCATGATAAAAAACCCTCTTGTATATATTAACATAGTATGGATTCAATATTCAATTATGAACGTAGTTAGAGATGACAATAGATTCTAATTGTATAATCCATTACCATCCAGGGAAGGTGAACAATGATGAATATTATCTTAGAAAAAAGGATTCTCCAACCCCATCCATGATGTGGAATAAAAGGGATTCAATCATTACATACATGGAATGGATGAACTTGGGAATAATAAAATGATATTCATTAAACCATGATCAAATAAATGTTCAACCATCCATTATTGAGATGATTAAGGAGGTTCGAGAAGACGATGTGGAGATACATAAAATGGTAGAAAATAGTCCAAAGATTAACATTTCTAAATATTGTTTTTTTTGTATCGGAACCCCGATATGTTTCCCAAAAAAACCAAAACTAAGAAGAAAAAATATTGATGATTTAAATTGGTCATCCTTCTATATTAATTCAAGATGAACTTAGATGTATAGAGATATGAAAAAAAACTAATGGTGGGATAAAATAGAGAGATAAATTAATAATTTTATAGTGATGTTTGGTATGCCACATATTCAAGGAAAATCGATTGACGTCTAGTGGTATAATGAAATAATTTTACATAATATTCTGAAAATGGTATAAAAACCCATGGATTTAAATATAGGACTCTCTAATACATATAAAGGAAATAACACCATATAGGTGGTAGTTGACCACCATTTAAAGTCTTCCCATTCCATTGTTATTAAGTAAGATTTATCTCTTAACTAAATTACCATGATATATACAAGGTATGTTGTATGATTAGATGGAGTGGATATCTAATTTATATGTGATCGAGATATACTGACTACACATAGGTTATAAATAGTCCATCAGAAAACATTGAATAAAATGTTGCGTTTCAGTAGTACCTATCACCCTCGTATGAATGCTCAGACTAAGAGAACCATCCAAATTATAGAGAATTTTCAGAGGTATTCATTTTTATATTTTTAATGATTTTTTTATTATCACATTCCACTAGTAGGTTTCTAATAAAATTCTCTATTATATAATTCAAATAAAATAATACGAGTCTCTGTATGGGAAGAGGTGTTAGACTCTAAAATCCTAGAATGAAATTTGAGAGTGGAATCTTATGGGACATGATCTTATCTAATATATGATAGATAATGTCCAAACCATTAAATTTCATATGAAATCCAAAAAAAGTTATTGAAAAATATTTATAGAAAATCATTGATTAGAAATAAGGTTTGAGGTTGGAGATAAATTGTTCCTTCATATATCACCATGTATGAAATTCTTGAGGTTTGGGAAGAAGGGAAATACATGTCCCAGTTAAATTATCCAGTTTTATATAACTGATTCCATTATACCAGTGGTCTATTGACTTCAAGTCCCACAAAAAATATCCCAAGTATATGTTGTTTTCCATGTATCCATGTTGAATAAGTACATACAAAAACCCTCACTTATACTGAACCCATAGGTGGTATCCTTAAATAAAATTGTTTATATGAAGATGAACTATAAAAGGTATTAGATCATAGATACAAACATTTATGAAACAAAAAAACTCACCAAGTGAAGGTGTTGTAGTGAAACTAGATGTATGAATAAGAACCACAGGAAGAGGTTTTAAAGAATAAGAAACCTCATCTATTATAAAGTAGAAAATGAATTTTCAGGGGTTAAATTCTCCATAGGGGGTAAATTTAATGACCTAGGCATTGATAAATGAAATAAAATTTTTATTGATAAAATATAGTATCATTATAGAAAAACGTTCACTAATTTGGTTATTTTGGAATCATATATCATCTTGGATTACAAGTACCATTAATTAAAATTTCCATTCATAATAGAGCCATTATAAATTTAATGTTAATATTAATATATATTAAGTGTCATGATAAAGTTTAATTTACATAGATGGATGGAGAGATAGTCTTGAACTGAAGGATCATTCAATTTGAAGCATATTGATTAAAGATTCAAAGGGATATGTAATCACGGGGATTTGTTCTTGAGAACGAGAAGGATAAGATTCAATAAATAATATTTGAGTAAAACTGTTTAAGGGGAATTTTAAACTTATCATGATAATGGAAAAAACGATTTTCAATTACCAACCCAAGTAAGAACCACCATCAAACATCTATCCCTTAGGGCATACACTAGTGTAATAAGGGGTTATATATCTAGACCCCAGTAGTATGAATTTTCATAGTAATTTATTAGTGAAATAATAATTATATTTATCTTTTTTTGTTATTACATTATGAATGATTATATAATGTGTTTGATATAAATTATTATTTGACACGAAGAAGTCAAAATTGTTTTTTTAGAAAATAAATAGTTCTAATTAAAGCACGTATTTTATGAATTCATAAATTTTTGAAATAGAAAATATTTTAAAAAAATATTATTATTATATAATAATTTTTTAAAAATATATTATAATATAATTTAACCAAGTAAAATTTAATTTTTATAAAGGATATAAAGTGTATAATAATATACAAATTAACATGTTTAATAAATATGAATTTCTATTTAAAAATTCAAATCCTCCAAATTAGAAAATTATTTTGATAAAATAAACATTAACATTTTAAATCCTCACATCAAAATTATCCAGTATCTGTTTTTTATAATTTCTCAAGACAATTGATGTTTTGGGTAAAAATTAAATATGAAATAAATATACCGTTTGTATTATGAAAAAATAAAGTCTCAAAAGATATGTACTAAGTTCCATATAATTAATATAAAGTAAAATATTTATCCTTTAATATATTTTATTTTTTATGTTATTTTATTTTTTACACACCCTTAATGAATAATCTAAAACCTATATTATATTTTTAGTGTTTAGAATGGATTAATTATATACATTACTCACATACACATCACCAAGGTTATTATATTAAGTACTTAGGTCCTTAGAATTATAAAATATTTAAATCCACTCTTATTTTGTGTAAGCCTTTGAGAAAAATGATGGGAAGGTTTTTTTTATATTATTTTATGATATAGAATCTGAAACCTATGTTTAGAAAATAATTGAAAATTTCCCCCATATTTTAATAAATTCACACCCATATTCTCACTCATATTCAGTAGAAACTCATTAAAATATATGTTCCTCTCATTATACCTCTATAAATTCTTACCAAGGTTTTCTCATTCTCTTGTGATATTCCCGTCATGATTTTATAAGCTCCCTCATATAGAAAGGGTTCCTCTCCTCCTACTATTTATTCAATAACATCCTTTTTATTATTTTATTTAGTTTAAAATTTATCATGTTATAATTTATTATTAGGTATAACTATTACTTTAGTTATTATGAAAATATAATTTGATACCACATTTCACTCCCATTGAACACTTCCATGAATCCTTATATATGCATGTAATGTTGCTAAAATTATCCTACGAGTTTCCGTGCCATTCAATTATATAGTGAATAGCCATCCCAATTTCCACTCAAGTGTATTCAACTAGATATAACTATCCTTATATGATTTGGAGATTCCCTGAATTTAACCACATATTATAATCATTTAATTTAAATTGATGACAAACATCCTTATATTGTATGATCTATGAGGCACACACATTCTTGTACATGATATGAATTCGAAAGGTGGGCCCATAATTATATCCCTAGATTTATTGAATGTTAGCCTTGAATTATTCTATTGATATCATGTTTTATGTTGTTATTATAGTGATATTTTTCCTTGATGTTATCTTTTAATTTAATTCATAAATATTCATGTTAATGATTCTCACCCATTTTAGGTCACCATAACATGAATTTGGACTCAAATTTATTACTTTATTTCTTGTTATTATTTTATCAGTCACTTATTGGGATTTATACTTGTCTCTATTCTTATGTTCATAACCAGGTTATCTCATGTAGTATTTGAAGATCCTTGAAATATAGGGTCATGATTTGATGTTTTTAAATAATGTCGTTATACCCATGATTCATGTTAACATGCTATGCATATAATTACACAAAATCCCTAGGACGTTCAATATTCTAAAATTTTATTAAGTTAATCATCATGTATGAAGTCATTAAGGACTATAAAAGATATGGGTTATCATATTTAGATCTGAGCTGATCATGTGAATAGTCACATGGTTGCCAGGTGGAGGCCTTAACATGGGGGATTAGAGTTTTCTATATACCAAGGCATGAATGGTCTAGTATACTGGGGTGATATTGGTTTTGAGTATGGAATAATGATAGTTATATACCATGAATCATAAAACTACCATAAGTAAGTTTTTTGGTGACCTATGATGAATATTTTCGTACGGTTATTCAGTGATACCTTTTTTTATACAACAAGGAAATTCATGTTTCAATTTATTTTTTGGAACAATATCATGATATTCTTAGAGAGAAACTAATGCAAGATGAAATGTGTTTAATATAATGAGTTTATAGACCTAATGATCGATAATATTCTAGGTTTTCATGTAGGTTGGAATGGTCAAGATAAATAGATCAGATAAATTATAATGTCATGTATATGCAGTAATGTTAAATTATATAATTTAATGTTCAATAGTTTATTTATTAATAGTGAAAATATAAACTTCATATGTTTTTATATATACTAGTTATTATAAGACCTCTTTTGGGGATACACTACTGATTTTCTATTCACACCTTGCTCGAGATACCTTTGCAAGTGGGTACCCATGTATCTCTCACATGGTATTTCTAGGCATAGGTTTGGGATAAGGCCTGATATACCATGTTCAAGAATATGAATTAGATGTTAATGGATATTGGAATAGTGTGAGGTATGATTTAGTAGTGTATGAATCATGATTTATTTAATTTTTTTTCTAATATGTATATGACTGACCAAGTGGGAAGTCAAATGATTTATAAAATATTTCTTCAAGACTTTATGACTTTATATTTAATATCAGTTTCATATATTTTTATATTATCATACATCAATTTATCTACTAAATCGTTTGATTATTATTTTAATTAATATGTGATTTTGAACTCTAATATAGTTGTTATAGCCTCCCCTGATACCTCCTTAGATCAACGAATCTAGTTGACAACTTCTAGAATTTGGTGAGGTGCACATAAAGTCACATGAAAAACTAGTCTCGTTACTATTAACAGAGTGAGTTGAGATATGATGTAACAAAATTATGTCATGGATTTAATTCATTTTGTATTAATGTTTTTGGTTGTTGGTATATAGGAGACATAGGAATGTGTTGATGTTTTTGATGGAATCCATGTTGGTTCATCATAAAATCCCATCCCGATGGAAACCCATGCTACCTTGTATCTTGGATTGTTTTTTTGTTTGTGTTGTTATGATTAGTTATAATATGAAAGTAATACGATGCACATATAGTTTCGGATTTATGATTTATTGTTCTCATCAATTGGTTCACTGGTAAGATTCCATGTATTGATTTTTACTCTGAGCATTTAGATTCAAGAGGCATATCATGCATCAAATCAAAGAATCAGGATCTACATGATATATTACTAGTCTTGGTAACGTTTTCACTACTGGATAAGGATTGTATTTTTATATTATCAACAACATATCATATGGTTATTTATTATATAATTATTTGGGGTCTTTCAATTTAGTTTTGTTGAATTTTATATATGTCATATTCTGATGGAAGCTATTATGGATCCCATGCTAAGGTGATCAATGTCGATGATGTTGATATCATTTATCTTGAAAAGGATGAGTAATGGTCTTGAGGGGTCAGGGTGGAAGACTTAGTGTCATAGAGATAAGCCCCCATTGGGGTGGGTGCTGCATTGGTTCAATTATTTAAAGCACAAGTAACAACCACTAAGGCATTACCCTTGTTTCATGGTATGATATTCTACTAGAATCTAACTGTAATTGTATTTTATTGGATATAAATATTCTATGATGATGTCATTTTATATATACATATGATTTTTTTCATGTGAAACATGATTATAAAGGTGGTAGTTCTGTGTGGGTATGATTAGTGAGAATCAGTTCCCTTTTTTTGAGGATGGTTTGGCACATGAATTTCCACATGATGTTGATACGAGTTCAGTGTGTACTACCAATTTATTTATGACCGTCTAGAGAATTAAACATTACTAAGATCTAGATTCTGGTATAGTATGGTGACATAGTGGAAATGAAATATGAATTGATTCTAGAGGATTGATTCCTTATAATGATCCATGGAATCCCATGAGAGGGGTTGGATAGTATTTATGGGTTCTTTATAGGAAAAATAATGGTTGAGTTGTTCAGGATATTCAATAGATGAATGAAGGAGGAAAAAATGAAATATATGAGAATAACTATTCCCCAAATTTCATGGGGAAGGTACCCAGATGTGACATAGGGATGTTTTAGAATATGGTGAGACTGTGGTTAGGAACTCATGTCTTGTAATGATGTTATTGGGTGAGTGGATGTGTAATGAAAGAATTCATAAGTCAAGTGCCTAATTTTGTAGTGGATTTCCAAGGGACCTCATATCATGATGAGTATAAATTCCATGGAGCATGGTAAATACAGTTTTATGGTGAGATAAAAATATTGGGAGTGTGAGTTTGGTGATGTGGTTAGGTGGAATGATATTGTATACACATTATTCCTTATAACATATTAATTGTATGAGCCACTGTGTGTCATAACCATTTAAATTTTGAATTAGTTGTGGTCAGATGAGATATGCGGGTTGAGTTGTTTATTATAAGATACCATGAAATTTTTTTACAAAGTGTTTATGGATTTTAGGAGTTCCCCTATAATGAAGGATATTTTTATGAATTGATCTGGAGTGGTGGAAATGTGGATCATGGAGTTGATCCTAGAAAACTATTTCCTAGGATGGGTGATGGTGTCTGGGGAGGGGATATATTTGAGTGATTATATATCCAATTTATATTATGCTCAGGGTTTATAATAATGTCACTCCTATGGTAGGGAGTTTGACATCTGTCAAGGAAGTAAAACCCTAATGTTATAAGGGTCATGGTTGCATGAGATTGGTCATGGGATGATAAATTGGTTTTCTATGATTCAACCATATTAATTATAAATTATAATTCATTTTTAAATTAATTTTATTTTATATAAATAAATTTTTATTTTTATTGATAAGATTTAGATTATTGGTTGGTGATGTCGGCTGCCCTGATGTTCGAGGAGATTGATTTGGCCTTTAAATATGTTCTTGGTTAATGAAAAGTGGTGGAAAGATTAAAAAAAATGTAGATGACTTTGATATTTTCCCTATATATTTATTAATAATATTTATTTTTATATGGTGTTTATTTACCGACCCCTTTTTGGAGTGGGAGCCTTTTAAATGCTTATTTAATTGTTTAAATAAAAACTAAGTCCTATGACTGATTTGTACAACCTACTATTACCCTTTATGGACCCTCATTTACTAGATAGATATATCATACACTGATAGAAGTGATTTTAAATTGAATCTAAATAATTGGGATTGATGAATCCTATGATGGGTGAGGACTTGTGATGCATGGATTTTGGGGGTGGCTGAAAGAGGTACCCCATAGAAATGGGTGGACATGTTGGGTGTTTGGGAAAACCTAGGACATGTGAGGAAGGGGAATAATCTTACGTCCATATCCCTATAGTGAATTATCGGAGAGTCTGAGAGGGCCTCTACATTATATAATGGGGACATAGTATGTTCCATAGTGACATGTGACCCTAGTTTGGGGGTGTACATGGGAATTGGTAGAGATGGTACTAGTTGTCGCCTTAGAACCCATACAAAAAATAGATCATGTGGGACTATGAATAGAGGTGAGGGGCTTGAGAGTTCATTCTACCCATACCTAAAATTTATACTTTACATGTTCCCAAATGTATTAACTAGGACCATACCAATTGTTATAATGAGGCATGATGATTGTTTGGGGATACCAGAGGTTATGTCTATAATATAACTGTTGATATATGTACAATAATGGGATTTCGAGATTCAAACGTGAGTCCCTAGAATATCCATTACTCTTAGAATTTTTTTTAAGATTATAAAATGAGATTATAAAAAAAAATTAAATAATGGAAACTCCGAGAGGTAGTATTGTATTATATCAGAAACACCATGATAGAATCATGATTTATGGTTGAGAAGGTTCCCATAAGGTGATGTATGAGTTAGTATGATTGAGGGGAAACATATTTTGGGTTTTATTATGGTTTGTATTCAATGTATTTGGATCCAATATTATTAGGTGGACTTTCATGTACGTTCCCAATAGTATCTTTATGTTAAGGGATTAGAGCTAAATATCTACCGAGGGATACCTATCTATTGAGATGTACCTAGTCACGTATACATGGGTGATCTTGGATCTAGGTATTTCATACTGATTGGTGTATTATCCTAACAAAAAAACTCCCATATGATAGGGCTATTATAACTTATAGAGTAAAATCCCAAAGGGGAGGTCTGTGATACCTATTTTTTATACCACGGGGTAACCCACATTTTGGTTTATTGGTTAACATGATTTCTTGATGTTCTCAATGAAAATAAAACAATGGAAGATATAGGTATGGAAGATTAGGGTTATAGAGATAATGATAGTCAATAAAATGGTTTAGAATGTAGGATCGCATGATCTACAAGATGTTCATAGAGAAATTCCAGCATCGGGTCAAACTAAGCATTATTGGTTAGTTGTGTTTATTTTATCAGTAGTGTATTTAATTATTTTGAGCATGTCACATTCAAATGTAACCACATATACCAGTTGTAATAGGTCCATGTTGGTGGTTTTGTTTGATATTTTCAATCACACCTTACTAGGGCTGACACTTCACATGGATACTAATGAAATTCTAAGATGGATATTGTAGAAAATATTTAGGATGACACTCGAGATAGCTTGTTTCAAAAGTTGGATTAGATGATACTAAGTATAAAGTTGGTTTAAGTATTTGTGTTATCATGGAATAAATTTATTTATTTTTTACTTTTTTACTGTAATATATATGATTGTCCCAGTGGGTGGCTAGTTTATGTTTGTAATGGATGTTTGAGACATTATGAAATTTAATATTTATCATTCTTGTTTATGTTTATCTAATTATCCTTCATGTTATTTAATGATTTGGATGATGATTTATTTACTTCATCAGTGATTGAGTACTCTAATACTAGATGTATATCCTCATCATAATACCTATTTATACCATCATTCCTAGTTATTATCATATAGAATATTTGGAAGCATGTTTGAGTTAACATTGAAAACTAGTCTAGTTGATATTGATAGTGTGATATGGGATGGGATATAATAACATAATTCTATATTAGTTATAACATTTTAAAATAAAAATATCATTTCTATAAGTATTACTAGTATATATGTTTCATATATAAGACCATTATTGTGTGTACTAACTCCTACATATTGATTATAAAAGAGAATTTTCGACTCATTACTTCTAATGTTGGTAAATCATCATGTAGAAAGACCAATAAGAAAAATTGGAGTAATTAAATTCATTATAAAAGAGTTTTAAACAATGGGAAGCATATTATTGTAAAATTGATGCATTAAATTACATTATGACTGGGGTTTAAGAGATTATTTGTGTCATCTAAAATTACTAAAAGGATGACATGACATAATGTGGAAATAAGGATATTGGTATATTAACTCCCCATCCAAATCAATTTGAAAGGATATAAATTGATCATAAATGCATAAAAATTTACTTGGATTGTTATAATTTGTGAAATTATTTTTATAGTATATGGTTTTAACTTGAATAAGAATATGGTTGGTAAATTCCATATTATATGGACTTTATTTTTTGTTTTATAAAACATGCCCCCATGGTTGTCAAACCTCGAACTAGTTATTCCATATTAATTTATTTAATTTTTTATTTGTGTTTGATTTTTTTCTATTTTTTTGTGTTTTATGGAAGGCCATTTGTTAAAAACTATAGACTATATGGGTTCAAGATATGATATGGACTTCCGTAACATAAACAACCCTTGTGTAGATCCAAGGGGTTTGGGATAAATTCTAATCATGCCTTGATGGTGGATTCACATCCTGAAATTATTTATCAGAGGGATAATTATCCCATAAAATAGGGATTCATGATAATGGTTTCTGGGGGGATCCCTTCACATCATGACAGGGGGAGCGTCATCTTCAATGTGGTCTGCCTAGTATGAAATATTTTGTTTTTATATTTTCCCCTTTTTCATATTTCAACCCTTGGAGTCATTTTATCACCCATTTATACTCCACACCTCATAACATGTCCTAACCTTTGACTCCCCTCCTATCATTAGTGATTCCTTATCACTTCAAAAAATATAGGAAGAAAGTATTCCTGTTCAAAAATGTGAACCCTCTTGCCAATCATTATTATTATATATTCAACGTTATCCAAATACCAGTGAGGTCAGTGTGGCCTAGGATTTCCGTTAGATATTTTTTTTTCTGTTTAGCTACTTGAGTGTTATTTTGGGTTCATTATAGATTACTGGTCTTTATGGAAGTGTAATATCATATATTTTTAGATAAGTGATAAGATTGATGAGAAGTTTCTCCAGGATTAGATCCATTAAAACTAAATCCATGATTTCCTATTAAAATTAATGCTTCTCTCCTTAATTTTTTTTCTCCATATCTAAAATGAATTATTCAGTTTTAAAAATAAAAAAAATTCTTAATTCCAATTACAGGGTGAGAATAGTTCATTTCAATGATTTTATTTATGTATTATTAGTTATTTTAGAAATTTTGATTATTATTGCATATGTTGGTTTAAGAAAAATAATATATTATTTAGTTAAAAAAATGTATCATGAGTCATGATTGGAATAATCACAAAGTGTTTTCTTATAGTTTATGGCCACTAAAACATACCCCTACTGATTTATAAAAAATTGTGGATGTGGTAAATGTTTTTGATAAAATGTTTTGTGCCCTCCATATTGAAAATTAATATAGTTTTTTTATTATTAAGGATGAAATGGTTTGTTTCAGAGAATGATTTTCATAGGTGTGGGAGAGATATTTTCTATTTATTATGATTATATTATTACATAAGGATTGATATAATAACATCCATTTCAGAATCTAGGGAAAACATGGGTAACTAGATGTAAAGTATTTGAGCACATGATTCACTCATTTAGAATCATTTTTTGACTACTGTACTTGAGATAGATTTTTTCTACCTGTAGCATTTGATCCTTGATTGGTCTCGGTAGGAAATTATTACATATTATGAAATGTAGTCTGTTATTTGACACTGATATTATTTATATTATTTTTTTGCTAGATTACCCCATGGGTTCCGATGTTCTCATGATGTTTCATTTGTTATATAATTATTTTAAAACTTATTTATATTTTATAAAGTTATGTTAAAATTAAAACTCTTGTATTTTAATTGTAACAATTATTTAAATAGTAAAAAATATTTTCTCTAAATTTTTTATTATTTAAATAAGGGTATTTAAATTAGTAATCCATTATTTTTCTTCATAAAAAAGTAACAAACTCTTTTTCACAAGTATTTCAAATGTAGCATGAAATGGATTTATTTTTAAAGGATCATCCCTAGAGTGTGGGGTGGTTTCTTACTTTTATTCAACACAGACACAGATCATATTAGTCATGTAGATAGGTACTGATTTTATATATGAATTATTGTCATATTATCAATTGTGGTATATTTGATTGTGGTGAAATTTGATGGTGTTAAATAATGTATGGAGTTGGGTGGTGGAATTTTGGATTATTTATCATGGTACTTATTTATATTGGGCATCATGGATATTTTACTTTTTTCATCGAATTATTTTCTATTATATTAATATTTATTTACTTTATTATCACCTTCATATCTCATTGTTGTGAGATTTTTATTATTTATAATTCCATGTTTAATGGTAATTTTTATAAAACTAATTATTATATTGGTTTGGAAATTAAATATATAGATGTGTCATTTGAATATTATTGGTGGATTCTCCTGTTTAATTAGTGATTTTTAGGAAAAATCAATCCCATTCAAGAATCATTGATTCCATGGAACTTTTATACAAGACATGGGGATCATGAATTCCCCTGAGTCTTATCACATGACAATATTGTTAGTCAAATATAGGGTAACAATGATTGGTTAATGAAAATAAAGATATTAATACACCCTTTTTATTTGGATAGTTCAGTATAGAAAAAATATGATCATCTGAAATAAATTTTCGGGCCACGAGTTGATTCTGGATGACTGCCTTTCAGGATGAATACTAAGGTACCAATGATGTCATTGATGTTTTGTTGTTTTTTTCAAGATTTGTTTGTGGTAATTATGGGGATTCATGGTCTATATTTATGCAAATTTTCCATTGTTTGACAATATGTAAGTTATTTTAAAATTTAGTTTTCTTTTAATTGAATTGTAGGAAATGATTGAGAGTCAAAAAATTATTGTGAATAGTCTAAAAAATAATATAAAAATAATGAAATACCACCCTATACTTCTCTCTAGTGAGATTTACATGATCAGTGCATGTTGTAAAAGACCATACAGGATACAATTGTGAAAAACTTATTTCTCTTGATATTTTTCATTTTTGATTCTTCAAGGAAAATTTTCATTCTTTATTTGGGGTAAATATTATTTGGGCTTTTTATTATGGGTTATTAATGGTATTTTGGATTCTTTATATTATTTTTCTCAAATAAAATACATTGTTTTTTCCAAAAAGTTAGTTTGAATTTACAATAGTTTAATGATTTTATAAAATTTATTGAAATTAAAAATGCAGTGAGTGATTTTAAATGATTTAATTTAGTAAATAATGGTCATTTTTGGTTTGATTAAATTTTTTTAAAAGTGGAATTTTGGGGTTTTATGTGATGATTTTTCTTGGTGTTTAGAAAATATATTGATTGGAAATATTTTAAAGGGTGAATTGCATAAATTTTATTAAGAATTTCCCAAATGAAATATAGTGTACATTTATTTTCATTTTAGTATTACTGGATTTAATAATTTCATTTTATTATTGGCTTGATATATTTTTGAAGTTGATATTTTTTGGGATTAAAAATATATTTCTGTTTGTTTTAGAGTATATTCTCATAGAGTCATGGTTGATTTAAAATAGGTATCTATGGGTGGTTTTCCTCATCTAAAATCTCTAGACGAGGAAGAACAACCAAGGATTATCAATTTATTTGATATAATCAATGAATAGTGTATCCTTACTCCTCTTTTTTATCGTAAATATTTTGTTTCTAAATTCCATTGGATTAATCCACCACACATCCTTGGGAAATATGGTATTAATGATGTATATTGATGGGTGAGTTGTATTTGGAAAATATTCTTCCAGTTATTGATTCTAGAGTCTAAAAAAATCAAGCCCCCTACCATTTTTCATGATGATTCAAGATATAAGTTAGGTTATTAATTTATATATATGAGGAAACATAAGGATCATTCATTGGAAACATTCAAGAAATTAATCATACAATATTAAATTCTATAGTTTGTGAAAATAACAAATATAAAGGTAATTTTATTGCCTCTATAAATGTGATATATCAGTTTTAGAGTAAACTTATATTTTTATTGTGTTATCTTTATAACTCTTAGACCAGGATAATGATCAAATTTTTAATTCTCATTATTTTATGATATCTCTTCAATTGGATATTTGGGTTCATGTTTCCTTATATAGTCTCAACACTTTTAAATATTTATTGAAGTAGGACAATGGGGTTGAGGATAACTTAGTGGGGATTCAAGAGGCAATCAGTGTTTCACTTATACATGGGATTAGTGTGTTATGTACTATTAAATAACATGAAATGTGAGGAAAGTATAATATGAATAGCAGTATTATCAAGAAACTATACCATGACATATTTTTCAACACATCCGAGACCAAGTCTTGGGTGTGCCATTTGTATGGGAAGGTAGGATATAAGAAGTATTAATGTCGGGATTTTCAACAGTTTTATCATATCTTCCTCCATTTAAAGTATATGTTGAGATTCAATAGTGGAGATTCTGATAAGAAAAGTGGTTAAAAATAACACTCTTCAAAAAATCCTTAAGGATAACATACAGATCATGAAATTTATGTCATAATTTATTTTTTATTTTTTTGATGTATTATGGTTTTTCTTAACTGATCTTGGGATGATTTTTAGTAATTAGGGTTCATTCGTAATTTTTTTGGGCATGATCAAAAATTATTGAAGGTGATAATGGATTTTACCACCGTATTGTTAATCCATTTAAAGTGAATTTTTATATTTATTTTATCTTTTCTATGTCTTAGGACATGAGTTTTGTTAGTGAAGATTATATACCTTATGATTCAGGTTTGGGAGTTGTTATAAATATTTTGGGGAGACTAACATTGGAAAAACTCTTCAAGTAGGTGATTTTCATTCTCTACAAGATTTATGGTTACGTTTTGGTAGGGATTGTGCAGATTTTCACTCCTTATCTATCCTCATGACCACTTTTAATATATTTTCATGCAGATAATTGAATTTTAAACCTAGACCTTATAAAACATAGATATTAAATTTGTTTTTGGATGGTTTAGAGAGCATGTATCTATAAGTTTACTTGTTTTTTTATTTTTTGGTTTGAGGTGTTCTTTGGTTTTCGAAAAATATTTTTGGTGAATGAAATTTTGGTCCAAGATTTCTTTACTATTATTATTTGCTTGTTTAGAATCACTCTTCAACCTACTCTTAGAACTCTGTTGGTTACCCATTTGTTTAGGTATTAGTTTCTTGAGTGTACATTAATTTTCTAATTAGTTGTTATGTTATTAGTGGTAATAATTTTTGGCTTACATTAAATGATTTTGGGAGTTTTGTTCCGAATGAGTAGGATGTACCTCCTTCATTTATTTGATAAAAACATTATTTTTTACTTTTAAGGCATTAATGTGTGATGATGAATTTTTTTTCATGGAACATCCTTAGTTCTATAGTTAAATTTATTCAATTGTGGGTCTCTATTTTTCTTTTTTCTTTTTTAATTTTGAAGGATTTTATATAAAGGTTATAGTTTAACATAATGACTCTCCATAGATTCATGTCACTACAGGGGTTTCACATCATGATCCATTATTTTATAAAAAATTATGAGTTCTGGTAAAATTCCATTCACACCATGAATGTGGATTCAATATATGAAATTATATAAGGGAGGGATGGGCATACCATGATGTAGGTATTTAATAAGAATATTTCAAAGAGGGATACAATCATGTAATGAAGGGTGGGGGGGTAGTGTCACGATGTAAATGGGGTATTCTAATTTTAAGATGATGTGTTTTTTTATATAATTTCCTTATAGGGATTTAACCCCTTTGGTGTTCCGCCTCTCTCCCATTAAAACCCCAAATAAACTAACTACTTTATACCATTGAATCATCTCACATATTTGTTGATTCCCTGGTTCTTCCATAAATAATAGTTTTTAATCATGTAGTTATTCTCTCCAACCATTTTTTCCAATATTTTTTCTTGTTTTCTAATAATTTTATTTACTCTAATAACGTCGTAGAGACTTAAGGTTTTCCCTATATCATCATTAATTAGGATTTTCATGTTTTTATGTTTGTAGTGTTCTTCTTTGATTATCATTGATTCCTAGGATTTGTTGAAGTGGAATAACACTATAAATAGTGGAATTTTCAAGGTTAAAGAAATGTTTCTCCATGAATTTATTCATTAGAATTCATGGGATGATTGATTATAAAAAATAATTTTTGTATATTTAAATTATTTTATTTAAATATATTATGAATTTTTCTTTCATTTAAAATAAAATAAAATCATTGAATTATAATTACTAGGGGGGTTGGTTCATTAAAAATATATTCCATATGTTATATTATTTATTTGAAATGTTTGATGTGGATTTTATGAATTGGTATCAAAGTAATGATTTAGTTTTTTTAAATAAATGTTCATGAGGCACTATTGGAACTTTACAAAAATTGGTTTGTTATATTTTTTGAACCATGGAACATATACTTTTTTATTTAGTAAAAATTGAGAATATGTGTTACAAACTTTCCCAAATACCCTAATATCATGATACTTGAGCCAATACATACATGGATTGAATGGAATTCTTGATCACCAGGGGTTGGTGAAAAACACTTGTCATCATAAAAATAATATGGGGAATATAATTTCTACATAAAAAGTGGGAGGAAAATATACAAGTCAATATGCGCAAAAGATAACTACATAGGGATAATAGTACCAAATGTCAAATGGTTATATAAACCCAAAATAAAACAACAATGTAAAATAAGAATAGGATAAAAACATATGTTCCAAAGTAAATGACAATACATGTCCATGGGATCAATAAAAAAGAACAAACCCTTATGTGGCTCTTTCCCCTTGCTCGAAGATGGTAGAAGATAATCCACAACTGTTAAAAGAAAAAGTTAGGATGTGATTTAATTATATTAGGGTATAACCATTTGTTCCATAATAATATTTCAAAAATAATAAAATAACAACTAGTTTAAATTTTAATCAAAAAAATCATGGAGGTAGAATTTCATATTTTAAACAAAACATTCGTTTTATTTCAAATTATAGAAATAGTTCAAGATAATGGATTAATAATTTTTCTATATAAATAAATTTATATAAAACCCTACGTTTGAAAAAATGTATCCTAATTAATTATGTATGTAACACCCCGAGATTTTATGAAAAATATTCTTTTTAATTTCATTAATGTATTGTGTTGTACACTACACCAAAAGGAGCTTGCACAACACGCATCCTTGACTTGCCTTTCATTACACGCAATCACGACCTTCCTTGATAGTGTGTGTGGTACGCAATACCGAGTTTCACTAAACAACGATATGCTATTAAAATATTATTAAAACTAGCCGTTATGAATAGTAATAACAACTTTTTGAAATTTGTAAATTTTATTTTTCAAAATGGACTTCATTTATGGATTGGGAATATCGAAATTAGCTTAGGGTGAAATTTTGGTGATTTTCGGATAACTTTCATATTTTGATGAATAGTGAAAATTACTAAATTTTAATTAAAAAGAACTTTTTCAATCGAAATAATTAATAGTGATAAATTATTAATTTGAGTTGTTTTAAAGTATATTTAGAATATATTTTTACAATTTAATACAATGTTGGTCATTGGTTGTAATTTCACATTTAAACCACACATAAACAAGTGTCGATCTTTTGATAGTTATTATCTCTTAAGAACACGCTATTTGTTTTGACGACATGAATCAATTTTTAAATTAATTAATGCAACTGATATGATTTGAATTTGGTAAAATAGAAATCATTTTTGAGTTCATAATATCAAATATAGCTTAGGCCTAATTTTTGGTATTTTTCTGAAAACTTTCAATTTTTGATGAATAGTGAAACCACTAAGTGGTAGTTAAAAAAAACTGATTTTTTCATAAAACATAATTTTACCGCTTCTGTGAGTGGAATATCAAAAATCCGAGAGACACGGTTGATGTCAGTAAGTAAAATGTGGTTCAATGAGATGAAAATAATTTTTTGGTGAATAGTAACTTTTTACTTTTTTTTACTACGGTTAAAAGTAAATAGGGTAATTAAGGGTATAAATGATATTATTATTACCCTAACACATGTCCAAATTCTGTTGGATAAGTGTAATTCGACCGAAAACAAGCTTAGGAATAAAATATTACCATTTAGGCCCACATGGATTAGATTAGGACATTTATTATTATTTAATTCGAAGAAGAGTTAAAAGAGTTACAATCAATGTTTATTTACTAAAACATTTTTAATATAGGGTTATACATAAGATAAATTCGATTGTAAATATTCATTAGAAAGATAAAATGATTTCATACATAATGATATTTTATTTTTAATTTTTAGACATCATATAATTTAATTTATTTATGACACAAAGATGATGCAGTAATTATCTTATTAATGAAATATTGACATAATTGATGTTATAAATACCCAAATAGATCTAATTTTAGACTTTTTATGAATTACACTAATTTTATAGGTTAATATGACATGTTAATATTGATTTAATTAAATTTGTTCGAACTTATAATTCTGTTATGATTTTCACAAAAATCAATTACTAAATAGAGTCAAAATAGACATAAAATAGTTTTTAAAACAAATATTATATTATTAATTGTTATTTTATTCCTAAAAATCTAATTTTCGGCCAAATGACATAGATAAGGTTATAAATATTAATAATAACCAATTTGGGGTTCTTTTGGCTTCTTATAGTAAGTTTATTAACCTTATAGTGTAAGAACACAAGAAGACACGGTAAAAGTAAAATTATTTAACTTAATGTTAAATCTAAATGATAAGGTTAAAATAGGAACCTAAACTTGTCTAAATTCTATTGGATGAGAGTATTTCGACCCATACCCACCTTAGCCTCAAAATAATTCAATTTGGAGCTATTTAAAACCGAACATGACTTTATAATAAAATAATATTTTTAGTTATTTCAAAGGTGCCCCTCTCCTCCCTTATAAAAGGACACCTCCTCCCTCTCTTACTCACACAACTTTGAGCCTTCAAGCTCGGCCAACCCCTTCCAAAATCTCTTCTCCACTTCCCTAGAACCATCCTAGAGGTTATGGTATTCCTCAAAGACCTATTTTAGTGCCATAAGAGGAGGTCTCAAAGAGGCGCTTCAAAGAAGAGGTAATTTCCATTACAAATTCTTTCACCTTTATTTCTTCTTCCACTTCTTCTTCTTAGGTTGTTTCATTATGAAGTAATAACATAAGTATCAATAATATACTGATATGTTATTATATATATGAAACAATCCTAATTCACCATCTATCCATCCTACGGAAAACGAAATCACCGCGCGTGCGTACGTACGGAATACCGTCTCCACGCCGTGGTGTAATCTGTTTTTTCACCAACACCTTACATGGATGGGTATTATGGTGTAAATAATAACTATACATAGTTATTATAACCTCATAAGGATTCTGATATATTGTATCATCCACTCCAATTCAATTCAATAATTATGGAAATGATATCATCACTCGTGCGTACGTACGGACTACCGTCTCCACGACGCGATGAGATTCATTCTCCATGGTAACCATTTAAGAATGATTATAAGGAATATATAAGCAATAATAATGAAATATATGACATGGTAAATATACTTGATTTATGTATATATATATTTCATCTACATACTTCCATTCAAGACAATAAGGAAAGGAAAACAGTGTTCATGCGTACGTATGGACTACCGTCTCCATGAACGGTGTGCTTCATTTCATTTATCTATCTATTATATATATATATATATATATATACTGAATATGTATGATATATAAATCATATTTTATATTCTGGAAGTAATTAAATCATGATATAAGTAATAATAATGTCAATAACAACAAGTCCAAACACCTACGATAAATGAAACAATTTTACCCAAAACGCTCTTTAACATGGAATTTACAAAAGAACGGGTAATATAAAGTCATAAGTGAACCATATATGATATCATAACAATGAATATGATTCTGTAATAAGTAAATGATATTATTTAAATCATTATACAGTAGGTTCGGACACTTACGAAGCAAATCGGACCTAAGGTAAGAGAAATATCACAATCTCAGAATTATCCGAGATTGTTTATACTTTGGTATTTACTGGGGTGTATTTTATCATCCACATCCATGTTTACTCAATATGTAATATTATTTCCATCCATCTAAAATTTTTTAAATCCAATTTTACTCTTTGGTGAGTTTTTAGTAATGGATATGAAAGAAATCTTTTTTCGTTTTTCGTACGAGTTACTTTTTAACTTTTCCGACAAAAGTACGAAGAATGTTTTTTTAACTTATACGGAAAGAATGGATTTTTAAAAAATTATTTCCAAGAATCTTCCTTTATAAGTTTTCATGTTTATTTTTAATCAAATTCTTTTAGTTTATAATTGTATGACATGTTAATAAAAGAAAAGTGTTTTTGAAGTAGAAAGGATATTTTCCTCAAGAATGGAGTTCAAATGTTTTATCAAAATTATTTTCCATCTCAGATAATATAGGGTTCTGATTTTATCCCTATTATTACATTGATTTGATATTGTTGTGAGGGAATTATTTTTATAAGGTCATTTACCTTATATGATTTGTTTTATGATGTCATGATGTTTCACGAATCCCATTTTTGTTACATGTGTTATGCGATGATGTATGATTTTTGATTATGTGGCACACATAAGAAAGGATTCATTATAAGATGGGTGGGACCTATATCTCCCTCCAATGCATTGGGTAAAGATTTTATATCTCATGAGATATACATGGCTGGAATGGTAGGTTATACCGGTTCAGTGAAACAGGACTCAAACGAGGGTGACTCGGTTCAGAAAGGGACTTTGTCCAATAAGATAGTCTTGGCAATGAGTCTTGACTAACAGGAAATGATTCTATATGTTTATGTGTGTATGCCACAATGTTTCATGTTTTTATTTTATGATTATTGGGATTTCATTTCACTTCTATGATTTATCCCATGTTTTGAAATTATGCTCTCTTTTGCAGGTTAAGATTTCCAAAATGTTATGTTCTTATGAATATGATGTGATTGATATTTATTTTGTTTACCCTTAATGAGAATTTGATCTCACCATTTTATGTTTTCTTTTCCCTAGGATATAAAGAAAGGTTTTGGGTAAGAAAAAAAAGGAAGATCTTTATGGGAGATGTTGAATATCTTTCACCACGATTAGAAGATTTTATTCCAAGTTTCCAAAGACACTAAACTATTACGGTCCTTGTGTGTGTGTTTTTGTAATGTACTAAGTATTCTGCAAAAGTAATGTAATTTCCATGTACGATAAGCTTTGGGTCTCTACAGTTGGTATCAGAGGAAAGGTTTAGTCAACCTTTGGAAACTAGGACGCGAAAACGTTAGTGAGATCCCTAGAGATATTTCTAAGGTATGTCTAGGGATGTCCCTAAGGATAGGTATACATATAGGATATAGTCCTAGCACTACGGTAACGATCTTAGAATTTAACCTAAGATGTTATATATTGAAGTCACTCCCCCTTTATTATGATTTTTGCATCCCACACTATTCTTTTTGGGTTTTAGAAAATGGCTGGAAACAAGATGATTCACGATAATAGAGGATATGATGGACAATGGAACGATATTCTTCATAAGAAATCAAATGAAATGGGATTTGGAAGTCCAAACATCATTATTATTCTGAATCATCAATCTCATAATATGATCAATAAAGTAAAATTTGGTAAGTTTCCTGACTCAGCTAATAAGAGAAATATGGAGTTTCATGATGATCATAGAGGAAAGAAAGTTCAATTTCCCCTATGTAATTCATGTGGGAAGAGGCATCAAGGAGAATGTTTCAAAGGAACTGGAAGATTCTTTGGGTGTGGAAAAGAAGGACACAAAGCCAGTAAGTGGAATGGAAAAGTTTCAGTTTACACCATGGATGAGGTTAATGGTATTGCTACGACATCAACAATGGTTAAATGTTTTAAATGTGGAATGTACGGGCATTATGCAAACCAATGCCCTAAGGGAATGTCTCATGAAGAGAATCGTTATGGTCGTATGGTTAGTATTTTTGTTGATGATGATGAAGAGACTACAAATGATATGTGAGATGAAATAATTGTTGAAGCTCAGTCAATGGTTTAAGAATGTAGTGGAATGATTACATGTTTATCAAGTGTAATGTTGTACTATAGAATAAAAAGACATCTTAGGATTGTTACACTGTTGTCTTTCCTTAAGTTTTGATTGTTTATGATGAATGGTATGAGTAACAATTGAAGGTTATTCAGATATTTTTTGGAAAGTGGATGAAATGTTTGATAGTATTCATGAGCTCATGATTGATATAAGGACTAAGTGATATCATGGTTTGACTATATAGATTTATTGAGAATTCGGGTATGTGGAAAGTGTTAACTTTTAACTACATTCATGTTTTCACTAAGGTTCAAATGGTATTCAAGAGAATACATGATTAAGGCCTTTGAATGTTTGGAATGTGACCAACAAGACATATCTTATGATATATGGGGATCAACGATGGTATTAAATCTCTGGTAATTGTTTTCACTATATTATGAGAGTGGACTGCAGTATTATGGATAAGCCTAAAGATTGGAATGGATTATGTTGGACATAAGATATTATTGTTTAAGGATAGAAGTTTTTTGATATTATTGATGCGATGTTATAGTAATATAGTTTTAGAAAAAGGACAACCTGCAGGACGGGCGACAGCCCATCGCGTCGGACAAGGCCGTGGGAATCGAACCCACAACCGAAGTGTGACTGGCCTTTATCGCCTACCACTGGCCTACAGGAATTCCCTGGTTAGTAGAAACTAGTTTTATTTTATTAAGCGGTATGATATATGAAGTATAAGTTCATTTTTGGAACCATATATGATTAACCATATGATGGACTTATAACTTTTGCTAACCTTTTGTTTGAAAGAGATGGAATGACCCATCATTCTATCACATGATCTGCTAACACATCACGAATGACAAATTCAACTTCATTTCTTTAAGAGATGAAGTGGAAATTGTCCAAAGAACGACAAACAGTGAGACTATACCAAAATCACGAAAGTATTTCTTCGAATTCCAATTTCATCATCTTTAGGGAAATGATCTTGAAAACCAAAAATGTTGTCTTAGTACTCTTATATCTGATGAATCAGATGGTACCTTAGATCGTCACAAATTTATGGCTTTGTGATTACTAGATTTTCCATAGCCATGTTCTCTACCACTCTCCATCAGAACATGATGGTTATATTTCTCTTCCATATCCATATTTTCACCTATGTGGAATCCCAATGATTAGTTTATTTGGGTAACCGCTACGTTTCATACTTTTGTTTTCAAAGATTGGTTTTGGTATTCCTTTTTACGACGTGGGTTTCGATTAACGAAACTTTCGAGTAGTAAACCATTTATACCCCCGACGAATTTCTAGGGCGAAATTCACTTTAAGGGGGGTAGAATGTAACACCCCGAGATTTTATGAAAAATATTCTTTTTAATTTCATTAATGTGTTGTGTTGTATGCTACACCAAAAGGAGCTTGCACAGCACGCATCCTTGACTTGCCTTTCATTACACGCAATCACAACCTTCTTTGATAGCGTGTGTGGTACGCAATACCGAGTTTCACTAAACAACGATATGCTATTAAAATATTATTAAAACTAGTCGTTATGAATAGTAATAACCACTTTTTGAAATTTGTAAATTTTATTTTTCAAAATGGACTTCATTTATGAATTCGGAATATCGAAATTAGCTTAGGGTGAAATTTTGGTGATTTTCGGATAACTTTCATATTTTGATGAATAGTGAAAATTACTAAATTTTAATTAAAAACAACTTTTTCAATCGAAATAACTAATAGTGATAAATTATTAATTTGAGTGGTTTTAAAGTATATTTAGAATATATTTTTACAATTTAATACAATGTTGGTCATTGGATTAATTTCTCATTTAAACCACACATAAACTAGTGTCAATCTTTTGATAGTTATTATCTCCTAAGAACACGCTATTTGTTTTGACGATGGGAATTAATTTTTAAATTAATTAATGAAACTGATATGTTTTGAATTTGGTAAAATAGAAATCATTTTTGAGTTCATAATATCAAATATATCTTAGGCCTAATTTTTGGTATTTTTTTGAAAACTTTCAATTTTTGATGAATAGTGAAACCACTAAGTGATAGTTAAAAAAACTGAATTTTTCATAAAACTTAATTTTACCGCTTCTGTGAGTGGAATTTCAAAAATCCAAGAGACACGGTTGACAGCAGTAAGTAAAATGTGGTTCAATGAGGTGAAAATAATTTTTTGGTGAATAGTAACTTTTTACTTTTTTACCACGGTTAAAAGTAAATAGGGTAATTAAGGGTAAAAATGATATTATTATTACCCTAACACATGTTCAAATTCTATTGGATAAGTGTAATTCGCCCAAAAACAAGCTTACGAATAAAATATGACCATTTAGGCCCACATGGATTAGATTAGGACATTTATTATTATTTAATTCAAAGAAGAGTTAAAAGAGTTAAAATCAAAGTTTATTTACTAAAACATTTTTAATATAGGGTTATGCATAAGATAAATTCGATTTTAAATATTAATTAGAAAGTTAAAAAGATTTCCTACATAATGATATTTTATTTTTAATTTTTAGACATCAAATAATTTAATTTATTTATGACACAAAGATGATGCAGTAATTATCTTATTAATGAAATATTGACACAATTGATGTTATAAATAACCAAATAGATCTAATTTGAGACTTTTTATGAATTCCACTAATTTTATAGGTTAATATGACATGTTAGTATTGATTTAATTAACTTTTTTCAAACTTATCATTCTGTTATTATTTTCACAAAAATCAATTACTAAATAGTGTCAAAATTGACATAAAATAGTTTTTAAAACAAATATTATATTATTAATTGTTATTTTATCCCTAAAAATCTATGGTTCGGCCAAATGTCATAGATAAGGTTATATATATTAATAATAAACAATTTGGGGTTCGTTTGGCTTATTATAGTAAGTTTATTAACCTTATAGTGTAAGAACACATGAAGACACGGTAAAAGTAAAATTATTTAACATAATGTTAAATCTAAATGATAAGGTTAAAATAGAAACCTAAACTTGTATAAATTCTATTGGATGAGAGGATTTCGACCCATCACCACCTTAGCATCGATGTAATTCAATTTGGAGCTATTTAAAACCGAACATGACTTTATAATAAAATAATATTTTTTGTTATTCCAAAGGTGCCCCTCTCCTCCCTTATAAAAGCACACCTCCTCCCTCTCTTCCTCACACAACTTTGAGCCTTCAATCTCGGCCAACCCCTGCCAAAATCTCTTCTCCACTTCCAGAGAAACATCCTAGAGGTTCTGGTTGTAACACCCCAGGTAAATGAAGAATAGACATTTTCATATTTATCCATATTTGTGAATAAAGTATTAATATTACTTTAAAGGGTTTCTATTTTCGATAGCGTACCCGATACACAACAAAGAGTTTCATTGAAATCTTACGTTGCACTCTAATAATAAAATAATATTATTTTAAATTTTAGTTAACAAGTAGCCGTTGTACTGGCTGGAATGGATAGAAATAACTAAAATATGATTAGATATGTTTTTAAATGTTTATACACTTACCCAATAAAAGATAAAGGCGTAAAATACGGAAAGAGTTCAAATTTAGGGCATATATACTCTAATTTTCACTAAAGGTTCATTTATCACCTTTTAATGGTGAACCGTCATTAAATATAGTTTTGATCACACTTATACTTTATTTTGGACCAAATATAACTCTTCTTTAGAATCGGGACATCAAAATTTACTTTGTGTAAATTTTTGGTACCTTTCTGATAAAGTTCATTTTTTTATGAATAGTGTAAAATGTTGTATTTTAATTCAAAACCTCTTTTTAATCTAAATTATTTATATGATTAGATTATTATTTTAATTGGTTTTAAAGTGAAATTAGAAAATATTTTTACCAGTTAATCCAATGGTGGTCATTGGAATCAATTTCACTTTGAAATTGGACTTAAACTGGTGTCAATCTTTTGATACTTATTGTTTCGTAAAAACACGCTATTTGTCATGACAGCGGGAATTAATTATTAAATTAATTAATTTGACTTATATATTTTTAATTTTGTAAAATGGACTTCATTTTTGAATTCGGAATATCAAATATAGCTTAGGGTGAATTTTTGGTAATTTTCTGAAAAACTTCAATTTTTGATGAATAGTGAAACCACTAAGTGGTAATCAAGCAAACTGATTTTTCAGTTAAATGAAAGTTTACCAATAATGTGTATTGAATTTTGAAAATCCGACATACATGGTTGTCATTAAGAAGTAAAATGTGGTTCACTGAGATTAAAATAATTTTTTGGTGAATAGTAACTTATTAAGTTCTTAATCGTGATTAGTGTTAATTAGGGTAGTTTAAGGTCTAAATAAGGCTTTAATAATATGAAATGATCTAGACACATGTCCCAACCTCATTGGTTGTGTCATGGCCGACCATGACATGCCATGGGTCAACTTGGGGACCCCATGGATCCACTTTTGTTGGGAAATGACATAAATTACTTTTTATTTAATGTTAAAGTGAAAATGACACAAACATAATATGTTTTACGAAAACAATTTTTAAGTGGTGTTATACAAGTACAAATTTTGATTATAAATTGTAATAGGAAAGCTAATAATATTTCCTATATCATAGTATTTTTTTATGATTTTTAGACATTAAATAAATTTAATTATTTATGACATAATAATGATGCAGCGATGACATCATTATTTGACGATTTAAATAAAATAGGAAGATAATGTAAAATCTATGAACTACACATGGCCAAAACCAATTGGATGAGTGGATTTCGAACCCTTATCACCTTATACACGAATTATATCAATGTGGGACCTTTTAAAACCGAATCACATTTTCAAATAATGTAATATTACTTTACTTTCCAAAAGTGCCCCTCCTCTCCTCTTATAAAAGGCCCCCACCTCTACCTCATTTCACACACTCTTAAAGCCTTTGGCTCGGCCAACCCCTGCCCATTTGCTCTCTCCACATCCCTCTCCTAATCCTAGAGGATTCCCTTTGGGCATTATCCATTCAAAGGAATCCTTTAGGCTCAAATCAAAAGGATTTACACTTTTTAAGGTAATTCGTTCTCTCATTTTCATTTGATTTATTTTGCTTCTCCAACCCCCTAAACTATTTTTATTTACTTATTTTGTAACAACACCAGTATCTTCAATATACTAGGATGTTGTTATATGATTTATATGAGCTACACTCTCACACAACTACATCAAATGGTTAAAGAACATACGGTTTCTGTGGATGGAGAAATTCTGCCTCCCGAAACGATGATTGTTCAACACTCATTCAACACCTTCAAAGGTGGCCATTATGATGTCACTATTTTTATATATGATATATAATATTTTTATGTTTTCCTTAAGCTTCTGTTGTTTTCATTTTGGGAATTCCTTTATGGTTTCCATTATGGGTAAACACGGTATCTTCATTTAAGGAAGTGCGGACTACCACCCCCTAAAAGTGATTTGATTCGTTAATACCATATTTGGGATGTGTAAAGGATAAAGTTAATGATATTATATATGTTATTATACTGGAATTATAATATACTCTTATATAATTATTATTCCATTACAGAAAATATGAAATAGAAATGAAAGTAGCGTTCATGCGTACGTACGGCTTACCGTCTCCATGAACGGTGCATTTCATTTATTACCTACAAATGATTATGTAATATTATAAATGCAAGTATGTACTGGATATATATGACATATATGATATCTAAATCATGAATACCATTCTGTATATAATGACCCTTTGACCAAATTAACAACATGTAAGTGTATGAAGTCTATTTTTGACTTAAGAACCAAATACAGAAAAAATGAACATTGTTAACTTAACAGATTACATGATGTTCATAACATGGTATAAAAGGAATAATGAACTTGAAAAAGGTTCTTAATCAAGTAGAGATTAACTCAAGTTTATTATTCAGGAGATTAAAGAACGGTCGGGTCAAGTCGGATACGAGGTATGGGACTTCGTCTCAATCTCCTTTCATTGAGGGATATTTTATTTTATACACAACTTTCTTTTATACGGTGTATAAACCCCTTTGACTTTTACGTTTATTCAAAAGGAATATTTTTTATATGAAGCGTTTACTAAACGACAAAAGGGAATGTTTTTGTCGTACGTATGTGGTGACAACGACTTCTCCGTCTTCGTGACCATTATTTGAGTTTCGGCTTCCTCTACAAGCCATACCTTCTTTTTTTTAAAAAGAAAAATAAATACCATGTTTTACTTTTCTTTTATTTTAGTATTGAAAATGGTTTTCATAATGTTTTTATATCAATGAGGTGTATTGATATCTCGTGATTGAAATGTGGAAATTTTATGTTTCCTTTATGCAGGTTTTATGTGATATGATTATGTTATGGTTCTTGGGCATTATTATGAAGACAGGTGGTTCCGTGATAAACTAAGGGCGGGTGAGCCCGTTATAGCTCTCCAATGCATTGGGTAACGCGAAGGAGTGAAACGTTAAGGTTTCTCCGAAGAGATTTTAGGGAATATACTGTGATGGGTATTCCAAACGTAACCAAGAGGGTTACTACCTACGTAAGAATGTTATGAATGCCTCAAGTTACCTTTATGTCTTATGATTTCTATGATTTATTCATGATTTTATGAGGTTTGTTAAAGTGCCTATGTTTTATGGGTAAAGTATGATTTCATTCTTATGTATATATGAACTCATGTTTCCTTTCCATGTTTTTTTTATATAACCCATACTGAGTTTTTATGCTCATCCCAAGTTTTTGAAATGTTTTTCACAGGTCAAGGGAAAGGTACATGATAAGATGATAGAGTCAAGGATGTGTCAAGAAATAATCCATGTTTTATTTTAAATGTGTTTCCATTGATGGGAATGAAGAATACTATCTTTATGTAACCACTTTGTTTATATGTGGAATGTAATACAAGTTTTATGATCTAATTCTCTAAAACTCTAAACCTGAAAATATCATCAATGTGTAATCTTGTAATAACTCAAGATTAAGTAAGGTTTAAGGCTGGGGCCTTATAGTTGGTATCAGAGGTCGGTTTAGACAACTTTAGGGATTAGGAGTTTTTGTGAGGCACATGATTAGTCCCTATAACTATTATTTCAGTTAAATCCTTGTTTTATAACTTTTTTTAGGTCAAGTAAAGCCGGTTACGAATGGAAGGAGGAGGATCTCAAACGAAATTCCTATCTATCCCTGATGACATGCTTGCAATAATTATTGCAAAGTCATCCTCAGATGATTGTGAAACTTTTTCTAGAATACAACTCACTTGCAAGCATTTGTTTGAAATATCAAACACCACCGCTATACCTCGTTATCATCGTGGATCATGGGTTGTTTTTAGAAAAATACTATTTTCACAATATTCTCATGTTTTCAAGAGAGGTAAATATTATCAAGGTAAATTCAAATATTTTACCTTATCACAAGATTTTGAAGCATATTATGATTTTAAAAATGGTGCTGAGGAAGGAGACCCTTGCGCAACCTATTTATATTTGCTTTTAAAATATAGTCTCACATCTCATACTTATGGTATTTTAAAAGGACCAATGATAGAAAGTTTCAACTCAATTTCGGTCCGACTATTTTTTAGAAATCATGTTTTATCAGATGTTTTGGAATTATATGTCCTACATGATTATTTTCCAAAACTGTTTTTCTGTGAACACCCACATGACCCATGTTGTGCGAGGTGTATTTGGATGGAGGAAGCAAATGATTTTGAAGGATCTCTAAATCCTTGTTGTAATCCATGGGACTTATACCTACGTGAACAAGATGACTATCAAACCGAGTGGACTCCATGATCAAGGTATGCTATTATGAGTTTGTGTAAGAAACCTAGAAAGAGTTGAAAGTCAACATGACAAGTATGTTTCCTTAAGATCAAAAACTAAATTCCTAAATGAAAAGTAACTTAAAAGAAAAATGTTGTCTATTAACTTTTAATACTAGGGAATCAAATACTATTTAACCCATCACATGTTTGTGATTCTCTCATGGTTAACTTTCTCCTAAACATATTTTCTATCACTCTCCATCAGAACATGACCCTATGTTTTCTCCTCCATGTCCATGTTTTCATACTTGGAATCCTAGTATGGGTTAACTCGGGTGACCTTTGTACTTATCTTTATTTATTTTAAAGTGATTGTTTTACCGATCCTTGTTCCGATGTGGGACTTTCAAGGATGTTACCAAGACCAATTTTAAAATTGCGAGGACGCAATTCCCAAAAGGGGGGAAGGATGTAACACCCCAGGTAAATGAAGAATAGACATTTTCACATTTATACATATTTGTGAATAAAGTATTAATATTACTTTAAAGGGTTGCTATGTTCGATAGCATACCCGATACACAACAAAGAGTTTCATTGAAATCTTACATTGCACTATAATAATAAAATAATATTATTTTAAATGTTAGTTAACAAGTAGCTGTTGTACTGGCGGGAATGGATAGAAATAACTAAAATATGATTAGATATGTTTTTAAATGTTTATACACTTACCCAATAAAAGATAAAGGCTTAAAATACGGAAAGAGTTCAATTTTAGGGTATATATACTCTAATTTTCACTAAAGGTTCACTTATCACCTTTTAAGGGTGAACTGTCATTAAATATAGTTTTGATAACTATTATACTTTATTTTGGACCAAATATATATCTTCTTTAGAATCGGGACATCAAAATGTACTTTGTGTAAATTTTTGGTACCTTTCTGATAAAGTTCATTTTTTTATGAATAGTGTAAAATGTTGTATTTTAATTCAAAACCTCTTTTTAATCTAAATTATTTATATGATTAGATTATTATTTTAATTGGTTTTAAAGTTAAATTATAAAATATTTTTACCAGTTAATCCAATGGTGGTCATTGGAATCAATTTCACTTTGAAATTGGACTTAAACTGGTGTCAATCTTTTGATACTTATTGTTTCATAAAAACACGCTATTTGTCATGACAGTGGGAATTAATTATTAAATTAATTAATTTGACTTATATATTTTTATTTTTTTAAAATGGACTTCATTTATGAATTCGGAATATCAAATATAGCTTAGGGTGAATTTTTGGTAATTTTCTGAAAAACTTCAATTTTTGATGAATAGTGAAACCACTAAGTTGTAATCAAGCAAACTGATTTTTCAGTTAAATGAAATTTTACCACTAATGTGTATTGAATTTTTAAAATCCGACATACATGGTTGTCATTAATAAGTAAAATGTGGTTCAATGAGATTAAAATAATTTTTTGGTGAATAGTAACTTATTAAGTTCTTAATCGCGATTAGTGTTAATTAGGGTAGTTTAAGGTCTAAATAAGGATTTAATAATATTAAATGACCTAGACACATGTCCCAACCTCATTGGTTGTGTCATGGCAGACCATTACATGCCATGGGTCAACTTGGGGACCCCATGGATCCACTTTTGTTGGGAAATGACATAAATTACTTTTTATTTAATGTTAAAGTGAAAATGACACAAACATAATATGTTTTACGAAAACAATTTTTAAGTGGGTTTATAAAAGTCCACATTTTGATTATAAATAGTCATTGGAAAGCTAAAAAGATTTCCTATATCATAGTATTTTTTTATGATTTTTAGACATTAAATAAATTTAATTATTTATGACATAATAATGATGCAGCGATGACATCATTATTTGACGATTTAAATAAAATAGGAAGATAATGTAAAATCTATGAACTACACATGGCCAAAACCAATTGGATGAGTGGATTTCGAACCCTTATCACCTTATCCACGAATTATATCAATGTGGGACCTTTTAAAACCGAAAAACATTTTCAAATAATGTAATATTACTTTACTTTCCAAAAGTGCCCCTCCTCTCCTCTTCTAAAAGGCCCCCACCTCTACCTCATTTAACACACTCTTAAAGCCTTTGGCTCGGCCAAACCCTGCCCATTTGCTCTCTCCACATCCCTCTACTCATCCTAGAGGATTCCCTTTGGGCAGAATCCTTTCAAAGGAAGCCTTTAGGCTCAAATCAAAAGGAGTTACACTTTTTAAGGTAATTCGTTCTCTCATGTTCATTTGTTTTATTTTGCTTCTCCAACCCCCTAAACTCTTTTTATTTACATATTTTGTAACAACACCAGTATCTTCAATATACTAGGATGTTGTTATATGATTTATTTGAGCTAAACTCTCACACAACTACATCAAATGGTTAATGAACATACGGTTTCCGTGGATGGCGAAATACAGCCTCCCGAAACGATGATTGTTCAACACTCATTCAACACCTTCAAAGGTGGCCATTATGATGTCACTATTTTTATATATGATATATAATATGTTTATGTTTTCCTTAAGCTTCTGTTGTTTTCATTTTGGGCATACCTTTATGGTTTCCATTATGGGTAAACACGATATCTTCATTTTAGGAAGTGCGGACTACCGCCCCCTAAAAGTGATTTGATTCGTTAATACCATATGTGGGATGTGTAAAGGATAATGTTAATGATATTATATATGTTATTATATTGGAATTATAATATACTCTTATATCATTATGATTCCATTATAGAAAATATGAAATAGAAATTAAAGTAGCGTTCATGCGTACGTACGGCTTACCGTCTCCATGAACGGTGCATTTCATTTCTTACTTACAAATGATTATGTAATATTATAAATGCAACTATGTACTGGATATATATGACATATATGATATCTAAATCATGAATACCATTCTGGATATAATGAAACTTTGACCAAATTAACAACATGTAAGTGTAAGAAGTCTATTTTTGACTTAAGAACCAAATACCGAAAAAATGAACATTGTTAACTTAACAGATTACATGATGTTCATAACATGGTATAAGAGGAATAATGAACTTGAAAAAGGTTCTTAAGCAAGTAGAGATTAACTCAAGTTTATTATTCAGGAGATTAAAGAACGGTCGGGTCAAGTCGGATACGAGGTATGGGACTTCGTCTCAATCTCCTTTCATTGAGGCATATTTTATTTTATACACAACTTTCTTTTATACGGCGTATAAACCCCTTTGACTTTTAAGTTTATTCAAAAGGAATCTTTTTTATATGAAGCATTTACTAAACGACAAAAGGGAATGTGTTTGTCGTATGTATGCGGCGACAACGACTTCTCCGCCGTCGTGACCGTTATTTGAGTTTCGGCTTCCTCTACAAGCCATACCTTCTTTTTTTAAAAAAGAAAAATAAATACCATGTTTTACTTTTCTTTTATTTTAGTATTGAAAATGGTTTTCATAATGTTTTTATATCAATGAGTTGTATTGATATCTCGTGATTTAAATGTGGAAATTTTATGTTTCCTTTATGAATGTTTTATGTGATATGATTATGTTATGGTTCTTGGGCATTATTATGAAGACGGGTGGTTCCGTGATAAACTAAGGGCGGGTGAACCCGTTATAGCTCTCCAATGCATTGGGTAACACGAAGGAGTGAAACGTTAAGGTTTCTCCGAAGAGATTTTAGGGAATATACTGTGATGGGTATTCCAAACATAACCAAGAGGGTTACTCCCTACGTAAGAATGTTATGAATGCCTCAAGTTACCTTTATGTCTTATGAATTCTATGATTTATTCATGATTTTATGAGGTTTGTTAAAGTGCCTATGTTTTATGGGTAAAGTATGATTTCATTCTTATGTATATATGAACTCATGTTTCCTTTCCATGTTTTTTTTATATAACCCATACTGAGTTTTTATGCCCATCCCAAGTTTTTGAAATGTTTTTCACAGGTCAGGGGAAAGGTACATGATAAGATGATAGAGTCAAGGATGTGTCAAGAAATAATCCATGTTTTATTTTAAATGTGTTTCCATTGATGGGAATGAAGAATACTATCTTTATGTAACCACTTTGTTTATATGTGGAATGTAATGAAAGTTTTATGATCTAATTCTCTATTACTCTAAACCTAAAAAGATCCTCAATGTGTAATCTTGTAATAAATCAAGATTAAGTATGGTTTAAGGATGGGGCCTTATACTGGTCTTCCTCAAAGACCAATTTTAGTGCCATAAGAGGAGGTCTCAAAGAGGCGCTTCAAAGAAGAGGTAATTTCCGTTACAAATTCTTTCACCTTTATTTCTTCTTCCACTTCTTCTTCATAGGTTGTTTCATTATGAAGTAATAACATCAGTATCACTCATATACTGATATGTTATTATAAGTATGAAACAATCCTAATTCACCATCTATCGATCCTACGGAAAACGAAATCACCGCGCGTGCGTACGTACAAAATACCGTCTCCACGCCGTGGTGTAATCTGTTTTTCCACCAACAGCTTACATGGATGGGTATTATGGTGTCAGGAATAACTATACATAGTTATTATAACATCATAATGATTCTGATATATTTTATCATACACTCCAATTCAATTCAATAATTATGGAAATGATATCATTGCTCGTGCGTACGTAGGGACTACCGTCTCCACGACGCGATGAGATCCATTCTCCATGTTAACGATTTAAGAATGATTATAAAGTATATATAAGCAATAATATTGAAATATATTACATGGTAAATCTAATGGATTTATGTATATATATATATGTCATCTACTTACTTCCATTAAAGACAATAAGGAAAGGAAAACAGCGTTCATGCGTACGTACGGACTACCGTCTCCATGAACGGTGTGTTTTATTTCATTTATCTATCTATTATATATATATATATACTGAATATATATGATATATAAATCATATTTTATATTCTGGAAGTAATTAAATCATGATATAAGTAATAATAATGTCAATAACAACAAGTCCAAACACCTACGATAAATGAAACAATTTTACCCAAAACGCTCTTTAACATGGAATTTACAAAATAACCGGTAATATAAAGTCATAAGTGAACCATATATGATATCATAACAATGAATATGATTCTGTAATAAGTAAATGACATTATTTAAATCATTATACTGGAGGTTCGGACACTTACGAAGAAAATCGGACCTAAGGTAAGGGAAATATCACAATCTCATTTTTATCCGAGATTGTTTATACTTTGGTATTTACTAGGGTGTATTTTATCATCCACATCCATGTTTACTCAATATGTAATATTATTTCCATCCACCTACAATTGTTTAAATACAATTTTACCCTTCGGTGAGTTTTTAGTAAAGGATATGAAAGGGATCTTTTGTCGTTTTTCGTACGAGGTACTTTTTGACTTTTCCGACAAAAGTACGAAGAATGTTTTTTTAACATATACGGCAAGAATGGATTTTTAAAACATTATTTCCAGGAATCTTCCTTTATAAGTTTTCATGTTTATTTTTAATCAACTTCTTTTAGTTTATAATTGTATGACATGTTATGAAAAGAAAAGTTTTTTTGAATTAGAAATGATATTTTCCTCAAGAATGGAGTTCAAATGTTTTATCAAAATTATTTTCCATCTAAGATAATATAGGGTTCTTCTTTTATCCCAATTATTACATTGATTTGATATTTTTGTGAGGGAATTATTTTTATAAATTCATTTACCTTATATGATTTGTTTTATGATGTCATGATGTTTCAAGAATCCCATTTTTGTTACATGTGGTATGCGATGATGTATGATTTATGATTATGTGGTACACATAAGAAAGGATTAATTATAAGATGGATGGGACCTATATCTCCCTCCAATGCATTGGGTAATTATTTTATATCTCATGAGATAGACATGGATGGATTGGTAGGTTATACCGGTTTAGTGAAGCAGGACTGAAATGAGGGTGACTCGGTTCAGAAAGGGACTTTGTCCACTAAGATAGTCTTGGTAATGAGTCTTGACTAACAAGAAATGATTCTCTATGATTATGTGTGTATGCCACAATGTTTCATGTTTTATGTTATGATTATTGGGATTTCATTTCACTACTATGATTTATCCCATGTTATGAAATTATGATCTCTTTTGCAGGTTAAGATTTCCAAAATGTTATGTTCTTATGAATATGATGTGATTGATATTTCTTTTGTTTACCCTTACTGAGCATTTGAGCTCACCCTTTTATGTTTTCTTTTCCCCGGGATATAAAGAAAGGTTTTAGGTTAGAAAAAAAAGGAAGATCCTTATTGAGACTTTGAAGATCTTTCACCACGATTAGATGATTTCATTCCGTGTTTCCAAAGACACTAAACTATTACGGTCCTTGTGTGTGTGTTTTTGTAATGTACTAAGTATTCCGAAAAAGTAAAGTAATGTCCATGTACGATAAGATTTAGGTCTCTACAATGTATATATAAAAAAAATTATAAGAATATACCTATTCATCTTCACTAAGGTGTAATAGTTCATGAAAATGGGATCCTCACACACTCATATTGTGATAATGACAATGTATACACACGTCCCTCAGACACATGAAAAATAAGACTAACAAACATCCCACTGACGATAACATCTTCTTATTTGTTTATGTTATAGTTTCAAAGTTTCAATCCATTAATCAAGATATTAAAACCTAACCTATTAATCCCTAACGACCCAATAACTACCCTGACTCTCATGTGCTCAATAATAAATCAATAAATTCTAAAATTAGTTCATAACTATTTAAAATATAATTTTCCAATTTCATAGTTCAATATTCTAATTTTTATAAAAATTCTAAAAAATTGGGTTTTTAGTCATTTCATGTCTTTTTTAAACATATATAATAACATTCGTTCTTATAAAAAATAATCAAATCCATTATCTCCAAAATCAACCTCAAAATTCAATTTCACAAATAAAATTCCACAACTTCCATAAAATAAAAATCACACACTAATTCATCTGAAGTGGTGGTCTACCAAAAATACATACTATTTTGATTTTAATACCAATTCACATAAAATTGGGTTTTCAAAATTCAATTAAATGATATTTAATTTAAATTAAAATACTCATTGTTAATTAATGGAAAATACTAAAAGGAGCCACCTACATTAACACAATGGTAACTTATCCCAACAGCAGTAACGTTAAAGACCAACGAATAATATATACAATAGAGAAAAAGGAATATAAAATAGATTCATGATAAAAATGTGTTTAAATCCATAAACCTGTTTTTCATCTAACAAATCCTATGGAGGAGATAAGAAGATAGTGGGAAGGGAAATAATAGCAGAAGAACTCCTACCGACTCAAAATTAGGAAATGTTCGACAAGATTTGGTATGGATTAAAATATGTTTTTAGAAGAGAAAAAGGATACTTGAGAGTTAAAAAGACCTAATAATTCCTTCTAGGCTTAGTAATGGTTGATCAGGACAACATATGTGGAGTTCAGAAATATTAAAATAGTTTTTGGAATTAATTTTTTTTTGTTTTCATGGTTTCCTGGACGGGGATGCATTGTTTTTTAAACCATGAATCCTAACCATGAACCCCTTAGATAGGGTAAATTAATTATACTAGGTTTATTAATATTATTTCAAACCATGCACCAACCTTGTAACCCCCATAGTTTTTGTTTTAATGGTTTTTCCTAGATGGGCTCACTATTTGGGAAAACCTTGCACCAACCGTGCATTGCTGATAAAATTTAATTTTTTTAACATTCTTCACAAAATGAAAAGAGGAAAACCCAATATAAGAATAAACAAAAAGGATGGTTTATTGGTAACTAAAAATAGTAACAAAATGTTATAAAATCCCCCCATAGAATTTTTCTATCCTTAGAAAGCCTAAGAAGAAGGATCCATGTTGAAAAGATGTGGCCAATGCTCTCTCATCATTGTATCTCTCTCCCACGTATCCTGAATTTCAGAACTATGTCTCCATTGAAATAAAACCCAAGTTATTTTATTACAATTAAGTAAATTGGTTTAATAACCATCTCTCTTGAGTGGATTCTCTTTGAAAGAGAAACTAGACTCTTTATCAAGATCAATCCAACTCAGAACATGAGATGGATAAGAAAGATACATACATATCTACGATACATATAGAAAATTATGTATCAATGTAAATTTTGTAAGAAGTTATAATTGGTAAGATACATTTCCAACCTTCTCAAAAACCTCATAAGGACCCACAATATTAGGAGAAACCTTCCCATGGCTACCGAGAAATCGATAAACAAATTGGGGTGAACCATTCAAGGACACTTGATAACCAACTAAAAATTCCAATAGTCTGTGATATAGATCATCAAAAGACTTATAATAGTTCTATTCCATCAATATTCATTTACAAATAAAATAAATAATTTATATCATATCATGAACTAATCTCGGTCCAAAAATAAACATTCACCAATCCTTAACCAACACAATAGATATTTAATGAAAAAAGAAATAAGTGCAACCTTGTTATTTGGATAGTTCAATATACAAGAGATAGGATCAAAAAACATAAAATTATTGGTCATGATTAGATTCCTGATCACTACTTTGTAGGATGAATCATGTGTTAGTAGGGTTATCATGGATGTGTGTGTCTCAATTTTGAGATGGTTCTTTGTTATTTTGGAGGTGCATAATCCTTATTTCTACAAATTTACCTTTTTTTGACAATATGTGGGTTGTTTATATTTTTTTTGTCTTTGAGGTAGAATATAGGAATGTATTTAGAGTCAAATAGTTAATTTTAATGGTCTAAACAACCATGAACAAATTTCTAATACCGATATATATGAATCTATAGTGATTTTCACATGATTGGTGCATTGTTTGGAAAACTATACAACCAAAAAATATGAAACTTTTATTTCAATTACAATTTTTCATTTTTGATTATTCATTGTATATGTTGCAGTTGTTTATTTTTATTTTTTATAATGATTTTTTGGGGTTTCTATTGAGGGTTATTAATGGGATTTTGGATTTATTGGATTTTATTTTTGAAATGAAACCCCTCATTTTTTCAAAAACGTGGCTTGAATTTACAATAGTTGAAATATTTTACTAATTATTTTTCTAATTTAACATGGATTGAGTGATTTTAAATTATTTGATTTATCAAATAAAATTTATTTTGGGTCTCATTAAAATTTATTCTTTGCTGGGATTATTTATTTTATTCCTATTGTTTTATAATACATTCCCACAAAGTCATTGAGGATTTAAAAGAGGGATATATGGGTGTCTTTCCTCTTGTACACCATCTAGTTGATCAATAAAATTCAAGGATTATCTATTTATATCCTTTAGTCATAGACTGTAGTATCCTTCCACTTATTCTATAACAAAGTTATTATTTTTGGGAATTACAAAGTTTGACTCAACCACAGTTCCTTAGAAAATATGGTAATCATGATATAGATTGTTGGGTGAGTAGTATTTGGAAAATATACATCCAAGTATTGAATAATGTGTTACATGAAATAAAAAACCGAATCATTTTTTCATGATGATGATATATAGAATTTATGGTTTTCAATCATATATTTTAGGTCACAAAAATATCATTTATGGTAAATATTCATAGAATTGTTTATAAAATATTACATCCTATATGTGGTTAAAATACCAATGACAATGAAATGTTATTGCATCCATAAAAGTGATATATTGGTGAGAGAGTGAAATAATATTTTTACTGAGTTATGTTTATACATCCATGACCTGAATATTGATTGATTTTTGATTTCTCAGTTGTTTTGGAGATCTCTTCAGTTGGATATTCTGGAAACATTTTCCTCATACAGTCTCCAAAATTATAAATATTTAGTGAAGTAGTATAATTGGATTGACGATAATTAGTGGGGATTTTAGAGTAAATAGATGTTTCACCTATCCAAATGAGTGTTGGAGGTTTTTATAGTAAATAATATAGAAATTGAAACAATTATAAGTATGATAGTATAAGTATTAAGGAACTATACCTTGTGTCCCGTAAGAAACTTTTGAGACCATTCCTTGGTTGTTCCAATTTAATGGGAATGTAGGACATAAGAAAAATTAATGTTAGGAATATAATTTTTTTATATATCTTCTTCCATTTGAGAGATATCAAGAGATTCCATAGTTTATTTTCTTATAATAAAGTTGATTCCAAATCAAACTCTTCAAGAGATTCACAGGTTTAACATATTGATCTTGACATTAATTTCACAATTGTTTGATTTTTTTTGTATTATGGTTTAGTTTTGTTTAATGTGGGATGATTGTTGGTAATTCTGAGCCATTCTTAATTTTTTGTGGGAAATGATGAAAATTATTTAATTTGATAATATATTTTAACATAGTAATATTAATTAATTTTTAGTATATTTTCTTATTGAGTTTACATTTTATATATCTTAAGGCATGAGGTTTTTCAGCGAAAGATATAGTCATTATGATTTTAGTTTAAGGGAGGTTATCAATATTTTTGATAGAATACCAAAAGAAACTCTCTTAATCTAGTTGAATGTCTTTATCTAGAAGATTGATCATTGTGTTTTGGTTGGTATTGGGTAGATTTTAATTTCCTATCTATCCCCATGAGTATAATGACCCATACAATAAAAACATTGTTATTAATTCAGAATTGAATCATACTTATTACAACATATAACAAAACCATGAAAGGACCGTATATGTATAGTGTCTTTAGAAACTGGGAAACATAAACAACTGGTTCATAAATCATCTACATTGTCTCCCATTTATTTCATCATATCTAGAGTTTCTTTTTGGAATATCCAACTTAATACCCTTCTTCCTGGCCTGGGGAAAGGAAAACATTAAAAAATTTGAGCTCAAATTCTCAGTAATGGTAAAAAAAATAAATATCAATCATATCATATTTATAAGAACATAACATTTTGAATATCTTAACCTGCAAAAGAGATCATAATATCATAACATGGGATAAATCATAGTGGTAAAATGTAATCCAATTAATCATAACTTAAAACATGATACTTTGTCGCGTACATACATAATCAAAGAAAATAATTTAATTTTAGTCTTGACTCATTACCAAGACTATCATAGAAGACAAAGTCCATTACTGAATTGAGTTCACTCTTTGTTCATGTCCTGTATTACTGAACCAGATTTACTTTCCATTCCAGCCATGTCTAATTCATGAGATATAAATCTTTACCCAATGAATTGGATGGAGATATAGGTCACACCCATCTCATAATTAAACCATTTTTATGTGTACCACAAAATCATAAATCATACATCATAGCATAAACCATGTAATAAAAATGGGATTCCTAAACACTGTGACATCATAAAACAATTCAAAAAAGATAAAGGACTTTATAAAAATAATTCCATCACAACATAATCAAATAAATCTAATAATTGGGATAGAAATAGAACCCTATATTATCTTAGATGGAAAATAATTTTGATAAAACACTTGAACTCCATTCTTGAGGAAAATAACCTTTCTACTTAAAAAACATTTTTTTCCATTCTTAACATTTCATATAATATTAAACTAAAATAATTTGATTAAAAATAAACTATAAAACATGTAATGGAAGATTCATGGAAATAATTTTCTATGATATCATAAAAATTCATTCATGTCGAATAAGTTAAAAAATCATTCTTCTTGTACTTTGGCTGGAAAAGTCAAAAAGTACCTTGTACGAAAAATGGCATAAGATTCCTTTAATAACTTTTACGAAACCTCACCAATGAGTAAAATTGGATTTACACAATTGTAGGAGGATAGAAATAATATTACATATTGAGGAAACATGGATGTGGATGATAAATATTCCCCAGTAAATTATGAAGTATAAACAATCTCATATAAAAATAAGATTGTGAGATTTTCCATTACCTTAGATATGATATGATTTTTACTTTTCTGAAACTCCTATATAATGATTTAAATAATGTCATTAACTTAATCCAGAATCATAATCATTGTTATGCTATCATATATGGTCATATTCTTAGCTTTTTATTTGTAATATTTCATTGCTACTTGTTATTCAGGTGTTTATTTCTGTATGTTCTTATGCGTGTTTTGTCGAATAAATTATTATTATTATTTTTAGGTTATATATAACATATTTACAGAATAGTATTATTGCAATATATATCATATTTTCTCCTTCAATTCATTTATATAATCATTATTCAATGAAGATCATGTAGAACGAGTCGCATCACATCATGGAGACGGTAGGCCGTACGTACACACGAGCGACGATATCGTTCCTATGATCATAGAATTGTATTGAAGTGTATGTATACTATTTTAGAATCAGTATCACATTACAATAATCATATATAGTTAATCTTTACACAATTTTACCCATCCAAGTATGGTGGTGGGGGAAAACAGATTACACCACGACGTGGAGATGGTATTCCGTACGTACGAACCCACAGTGATTTCGTTATCTATAGGATGGATGGAAGGTTAAATAGGGTTGTTTCATATTTATAATAAAATTTCAGTATATTATTGATACTTAGGTTAATAATTCATAATTAAAAAACTAATGAAGAATAATTAGAAGAAGAAATAAATTTGAAAGAATCGGTAATAGATATTACCCCTTCTTCGACACGACTCTTTGATACCTCCTCTTAGGGCACTAAAATTGGTCTTTGAAGAAGATCAGGACCTCTATGATATTTCTAGGTAAGAGGAGAAGAGAAATTTGTAGGGTTTGGCTGAGCATGAAGGCTCAAAATGGTGTGAGGAGGAGAGGGAGGAGGTGCCCTTTTATAAGGGAGGAGAGGGGCACCTTTGGAATTATAAGAAATATTATTTTATAATAAATTCCAACCCCACATAAAAACCTAAAAAAATGAATCAACACCGAAGAAAATAAGAGATAGGGTTTTAATCTCCTCAACCAATAAAATTTAGAAAAGTTGGGAATTTATTTTAAACATTATCAACATGATTTATCCTTATATAATCTATTCAAATTTATTTGTGGTAATAATATTCTAAATTTTAAATCATTATAAATAAATACTTATATGTTTTTAATTGTCCAAAATTTTATAATTTATTAAATTTTCGACCATTTAAAATTTTATTTAAAATTTTTAAATATTTTTCTGATTTTTAAACTATTTTATAATATGTAATTTTTATAAAATAACAATAGTGTCAATTTTGACACTATTCATTTATTTGAAAATAAAATATCCACAGAATATATGTTTGAACAAAAAGATTTAATATGTTCATAACATGTTATATTTATCTAGGAAATTAGTGGAGAACATTTAATAGTTCATATAATATTTATTTTAATACTTTTATAATATTTTATTTGATATTTCAATTAATAAAATATTATCAACATCAATATTGTGTTATAATTAATCATAATTATATAATCCCTAAAAATTATAAATAATTTAATATGATGTATATAATATTATTATATTTTTTGGGACTATATATATCCAATGTTTTATGATGTTTATCACTAAACTAAAATTATTACACTTATAAGATTTAAGAGAGTGACATGTTGTCACTTTCTTTGGTTTTAAAAATAATTATATTATTTCATGGTCAAATGTCCATGAAATGAATCTATTCTGACCCTTAGGTGATATGGGTCGACATTTATTCATCCAAAAGGATTTTGGAATTTGTTAGGGGAATTTTATAATCTTATTTTTACCCTTAATTACAAGATTTCCCTTTAACTCTAGTAAATAAAAATTACCATAGTTACTAATCATAATATCAAAAAATAAAAATAAATGTAACATATTAACATAATTTGGACCCACTGAATCCAAACATGGAATCCATTTTTCAAAATTCAAAACACAGAAGTTGCAGTAATTAATTTCAAATTAATCCCATTGTTAAGAAAAAAGGTTTTAAAAGTTAAAAATTGCCAAATATTGAAATGTTTTTACCTATGAATTCAATGTTAAATTAATTCTAATGACATAAAATATATTAAATGGTAAAAATATATTCTATTTATACTTTAAAACCATTCAATATTATAATTTAACCATATAAATTATTGAAATGAAAAAAGTTGATTTTAATCAAAATATAGCGTGTTTTTACTGTTCATTAAAATATGAAAGTTATCAGAATAATATGAAAAATTTATCCAAAGTAAATTTTTATATCCTGATTCCAAAGAAAAAAATTATTTTGTCAAATTGAACATATAAACATGTCAAAAACTATATTTAATTTGGGTGCGCCATCAAAAGGCGGCAAAACTGCATTTTTTTTGAAAAATACTTATTTTACCTAAAGAATTTATTTTGTTCACATACCATGTTTTAGAAAATATGTATGATGAATACGATTGTTATAAAATCCAAAATTTAGTTAATACTATTCATAACGGCTAGTTTATAATATTAAAATAATATATCGTTTTTTAGTAAAACTCGGTATTGCATACTACACACGCTATCGAGGAAGATCGTGATTTCATGTAATTAAATCCAATAGACTGTTGTGTGAAGTGAAATATTCCTTTGATGTTGCGTATAACATAAGACATAAAAAAATATCATTCTCATAAAAAATCAAGGTGTTACAAACTACCCCCCTTAAAATTATTTTTTCCCTCGAAATTTGTCACTTCATAACAAACAGACGAGGATACCTCTCCCTCATCATATCCTCAAGCTCCCATGTAGCTTCATCTAATTGGTGGTTCCTCGATAAAACATTCACCAAACAAGTGGTCTTTTTCTATAGTACTTTTTTGCTATGATCCAGAATCTCTATCATCCGTTCTTCATAAGAAATGTCTTTCTCCAGTGGTAGAACATCTGAGCTTAGAACATGTGAAGGATCAGGTATGCACTTTTCAGGAGAGATACGTGGAAGACATCGTGAACATGAGAGATATTCGGTGGAAGTGCCAATCGGTAAGCTACCTTCCCCAAACAATCTAGTATTTCTAATGGACTGATATACCTAGGGCACAACATTCCCTTCTTTTGAAATCTCATTTCTCTCTTCCAAGGAGATATTCGTAAGAACACCTTATCACCCACTTCAAACTCTAGGTGTTTTATTCGGTTATTGGAATAACTTTTTTGTCGACTCTGAGGTGCTCTTATTTGTTGTTGAATAGATCATACTGTTTCTTCTATCTCATCAACAAGATTAGGTCATAATAGCTTTCATTCTTCAACTTTATCCTAGCAAGTTGGAATTCGTAATTTATTTCCATAAAGAGCTTCATAAGGAGCCATTTGAATACCGGAGTGAAAGCTATTATTTTAAGAAAATTCCACAAAAGGTAGGTATTGATCCCAACCACCTTTGAAATCCATAGGGCATCTCTCAACATGTCTTCTAGAGTTTGAAATGTCCTCTTAGACTGACCATCTATCTGAGAATGATAACCAGTGCTAAAACTCAACTTTGTATCTAGAGTATGCTGTAGACGTTTCCAAAACATCGAGGTAAACCTCAGAGCCCGATCAGATATAATATAAATTGATACTCCATGTAATCTTACCACTTCATTTACATATATCCTGGCAAGCTGATCCAGAGAGAAATCTTCTCTAATAGTAATGAGTGTTCCGACTTCACAAGATGATCAACTATGACCCATATATCATAATTGTCTTTGGATGATTTACGAAGTCCAGTGATAAAGTAAATAGTGATGTTTTCCCATCTCCATTCAGGTATGGGTAATGGTTGTAATACCTCCTTATAATTCTGTCTCCCGACTTTAACTTTCAGAAAAACCAAGCATCGAGAGACATATGTAGCAACATCTCTTTTCATGCCATCCCACTAGGAATACTCTTTCAGGTCTCTATACATCTTTGTGCTTCCGGGATGAATAGATAATTAAGAACTATGAACCTCATCGAGTAGATCCTTAATTAATTCCGGGATGTTAGGAACACAAACCCGATTCCTGAACCTTATTATCCCATCATAATCATGTTTGAATTCAGGAACATTTCTCACCTTATTTTGTAACTCTACAACTTTTTTTGTGCCTCGTTATTATTCACATGCATATATGGTTGAACATTCATTTAAGAATGATAAGATTTTCCCCTTCCATTATAATTCCAAGATCCATCCTTTTTAAATCCATAAATATTTGATATTTTGATATCCTCATCATGTATAAGCTAGCACGGTCTTATTGACTTAATGCGTCTTCCACATTGTTTACTTTCCCAGGGTGTTAATGAATTGAGCAGTCATAATCCTTAATCATCTCCAATCATCTTCATTGGAGCATATTCAGCTCTTTTTGTGTGAAAATATACATTAAACTTTTATGATCATTATAAATATCACACCTTTCACTATAAAGATAATGCCTCCAAATCATTAATGTAAAGATAACCGTAGCTAACTCCAAATCATGAGTTGGGTAATTTTGCTCAGGGATTTTCAACTGTCATGAGGCATAAGCTATCAATATATCATTTTGCATTATAACACACCCCAATCCCTTCATGGATGAGTCATTGTAGATCACAAACCATTCTACACTACAAGGTAGTGTGAGAACAGGTGCACTGGATAACCCTCTTTTCAACTCCAAAAAATTCTCTTCACATTCCTTCATCCACAAAAAATTAACTCCTTTTCAAGTCAACCTAGTTAGTGGATTAGATATTCATGAAAAATATTTCACAAAATGTCGATAATATCCATCCAAACCAATAAAACATCTGATCACAATTACTATTTCCGGAATCGACCATCTTTCGATAATTTTTGTCTTTTCTGGATCCACAGATATCCCCTCTTTTGAGATTATGTGACCCAAAAAAATGAAACTTTTTGAATTCAAAGTTCACACATTGTAAATTGGTCATGAAGCTTCTCCTTTCTTAGGGTCTTTAATACAATTCTCAATTGATCTTCATGTTCTTCCTTGATCTTTAAATAGACATGAATATCATCTATAAAGACTACCACAAACAGATCAATATAGTCTCTAAAGACTCTATTCATTAGATCCATGAAGATAGCAGGGGAATTCGTAAGACCAAATGGACTCACTATAAAATCATAGTGTCCATACCTTGTATGAATAGACGTCATTGGTATATCCTCTTTTTTGACCCTTAATTGATGATACCCTGATTGAAGACCGATCATGGAAAATTATTGGGCTCCACATAGTTGGTCAAATATGTCATCAATGCATGGGAGAGGATATGTTTTCTTTATAGTGATCTTGTTAAGTTCTCGATAATCAATGCGGAGTCTCATTGATCCATCTTTCTTCTTAAAAAATAGAACAAGTGCTCCCCAAGGTGACGAACTAGGTTGTATGAATCCTTTATCAAGATTCTCTTGGAGTTTCTTCTTCAATTCCTGCAATTCAATTGGGTCCATTCTATAAGGTGTCTTTGAAATGGGCATAACACCCGGTATGAGTTCTATTGAAAACTCAACTTCACGATTTGGTGGAAGACCTGTAAATTCTTCTAGAAATACATCATTTATCTCCCATACAATGGGTGTTTTCTTAATTGTTAGTTTCTCTCTAACAATTTGAGATAAATAACCCTCATTTATTGGAATCAAGACCCATAAGATGGAAGAAATTTCCACTGTATGGTTATATTCATCCTTGCATCGATAGATGATAATACATTGATCGGTAATATTAAATGTGATTTCACTTATTTGGAAATTGATATGATCTCTATATAAAGAAATTTAATCCTTTCTAAGAATCACATAAAATTCCACCATAGGGAGTATCATAAGATTTATTGGAAGCACTTTCCCACAAACTTCAAATGTAGAAGAATTATAAACTTTGGATGTGACCATTGTGCCATTAGGAGTTGTCACAGCTTACTCAAAATCTAATTGTTGAGGTAATACAAGGATACCCATAGAAAATTCTTCAGAAATAAAAGAGTGGGTGGATCCAGAATCAAATAAAACATTTTCTTCTTTAATGTGGATGGTAAGTGTACCTTTCACCACTTTGTTATCATACTCCGCATCACCGATAGTAATTTCATGGGACATTCTTTTTTCTTTGGCCTTAAGATTTTGTTTACTTCGATCATCATCAACAACCCTTGGATTAGGGCATTGATTGGAATAATGCCCCATATCCTTGAACTTGAAACATTGATGCGTTGGAGGTGCATTCTGTGTATCCCTTTCTTTTTTCTCATCAATAGACATCTTCTTACCATTATTTCAACATTCAATTGCCCGATGACCTTCTTTTCAGCACATAAAACATTTTCTTGTCCCATTAAGACAATTCCCTCCATGTTTCTTTCCATAAGTTGATCATAAAGGAAAACTCATCTTCTTTTCAATGTGGTCTTTAGATTTTTCTTTGAATTCCATTTTAATCTTCTTATCAAACCCATATGACTGATGGGTTACTCCAATCTCCATATCAACCTTTAGGGAACATCGAAAAATTTCTTGGTAGCTATTGAAGTCCCTTATGGCTTATTCCCATCGAAGTCTTGGTTTTAATCCACTAAAAATTCAATCGAACTTACTCTCAGGTTGGATAATAATTCGGAAAGCATACCTTGTAGGTCTTGTAAAATTTTCTTCATAGGTACCAACAGATTCATAGTCCTTTTTCTTCAGTTCAAGAAACTCTTTCTCCATCTTTATTCTAAGAATATGAGGGAATTACTTATTGAGAAATATGTTATTGAACTCATCCCATTCCATGGACTCAATTTCATCCCTTTCCCTCATATTCTTGATAAGATTCCACCATTGATCAGCATCACCTTCCAAAAGATACACTGCTAAGATGACATTGTCATGTTCAGAACATTGAAGGACTGAAAATATCTATTCAAAGGTACTAATCCATTGTTCAACCACAAATAGATCAGAAGACCTGCTGAATGATGGTGGACACTACCTCATGAAGAATTCAACAGAATGTTTCTCTTTCATTTACTAATTTGGAAGTCTTGCATGATTCATAGCTTGAGAACGTTTTGTGAGCATGGCTATAAGATTTTACATTCTGGCTCCCATAACTCTTGGATGCTCAGGTGGACAATCATTGCATTGTCCCTAACATTTAGCATTAACACAGTTCATTCGGGTTCCATACATTGACTAAAACCAAGAAGCATAGTGTGAGAAACACTAATTACAATAGTAAAACCACATAATCAGTAATAAAATATCACACTTTAGGTCTTATCATAGGTTATTCTTGGCCATTTCTAAAACACTTAGATTGTGTTCTATTCTTAGACATATTCTTTGGGTTCTTACTAAGGCCTTCACATCCTTGTTTCCAAAGGTTCACTACAACTTTCCTATGAAACCAACTATAATGACCCATACGTTACATACATTGTTATTACATCATAATTGAAGCATACTTATTACAATATATAACAAAACCATGAAAGGACCGTATATGTATATTGTCTTTAGAAACTGGGAAATATAAACAACTGGTTCCTAAATCATCTACATTGTCTCCGATTTATTTCATCATATCTAGAGTCCCTTTTTGGAATATCTTACTTAATACCCTTATACCTGACCTATGGAAAGGAAAACATACAAATGGGTGATCTTAAATTCTCAGTAAGGGTAATGAAAAGAAATATCAATCATATCATATTCATAAGAACATAAAATTTTGAATATCTTAACCAGAAAAAGAGATCATAATATCATAACATGGGATAAATTATAGTGGAGAAATGTAATCCCAATAATCATAACATAAAACATGATACTTTTTGTAATACACACATAATCATATAAAATAATTTCATTTTAGTCAAGAATCATTTCCAAGTCTATCATAGCGGACACAATCCATTAATGAACCGAGTTCATTCATCGTTCCAGTCTTGTATCACTGAACCAGATTAACTTGTCGTTCCAGCCATGTATATCTCATTAGAAATAAATCTTTACACAATGAATTGGAGGGAGATGTGGGTCCCACCCATCTCTTAATTAAAACATTCTTATGTGTGCCAAAAAAACATAAATCATACATCATAGCATAACCCATGTAATAAAAATGGGATTCTTAAACATCGTAACATCATAAAACAATTCATATAAGATAAAGGACTCTATAAAAATAATTCAATCACAACATAATCAAATCAATGTAATTATAGGGACATAAGTAGAACGCTATATTATCTTATATCGAAAATAATTTTGATAAAACACTTGAACTCCATTTTTGAAGACAATATCCTTTCTACTTAATTTTTTATTCCATTCTTAACATTTCAAACAATTTTAAACTAAAACAAGTTGATTAAAAATAAAAATAAAAACATTTAAAGGATTCTTCAAGGAAATAATGTTCTCTGAAATCATAAAAATCCATTCATGTCGTATACGTTAAAAAAACATTCTTCTTGTACTTTGGCCGGAAAAGTCAAAAAGTACCTTGTATGAACAATGACAAAAGATTCCTTTCATACCTTTTATTAAAACTCACCACTAAGTAAAATAGTGTTTAAACAATTTTAGGAGGTTTTAAATAATATTACATATTGAGTAATCATGGATGTGGATGATAAATATTCCCTAGTAAATTCTGACGTAAAAACAATCTCGGATACAAATGAGATTGTGAGATTTTCCCTTACCTTAGGTCCAATACGCTTTGTACGTGTCCAAACCTCCTTTATAATGATTTAAATAATGTCATTGACTTATTCCAGAATCATAATAATTGTTATGATATCATATATGGTCATATTCTTAGCTTCTTATTTGTAATATTTCATTGCTACTTGTCATTCGAGTGTTTATTGCTTTATGTTCTTATGCGTTTTTTGTCGAATAAATTCTTATTCTTATTTTTAGGTTATAGATACTTCATTTCCCTAATGTTATTAGTGTAATATATATCATATTTACTCATTCAATTCAATTATATAATCATTATTCAATGAAGATCATGTATAATGAGTCGCATCACTTCGTGGAGACGGTAGGTCGTACGTACGCACGAGCGATGGTATCATTCTCATGACTGTGGAATTGTATTTAAGTGTATGTAAACTATTTCAGAATCAATATCACTTTAAAATAATCATATATAGTTATTATTACACAATTATACCCTTCCAAGTAAGGTGTTGGTGGAAAATAGATTACACCACATCGTGGAGACGGTATTCTATACGTACTCACGCGCGGTGATTTCGTTTTCCATAGGATAGATAGAAGGATAAATAGGGTTTTATAATATTTATAATAACATATCATAATATTATTGATACTGATGTTATTACTTTATATTGTAACAACTAATGAAGAAGAAATAGTGGAAGAATTAAATTTCAAAGAATCGGTAGCGGATATTACCTCTTCTTCGACACGCCTCTTTGATACCTCTTCTTAGGGCACTAAACATGGTCTTTGAAGAATACCCGGAGCACTAGGATGTTTCTAGGGAAGTGGAGAAGAGAAATTGACAGGGTTTGGATGATCTTGAAGGCTCAATGTTGTGTGAGGAGGAGAGGGAGAATCTTCCCTTTTATAAGGGAGGAGAGGGGCACCATTGGAATTATAAGAAATATTAATTTATAATAAATTCCAATCCCACATAAAACCCACCAAAAATGACTCAAATCCAATTCTTAGTTGAGATAGTGTTTTAATTTCATCAACTAATAAAATTTAGACAAGTTGGGAATTTATTTTAAACATTATCAACATGATTTATCCTTATATTTTCTATTTAATTTTATTTGTGGAAATAATATTATAAATTTTGAATCATTATAAATAATTACTTATATGTTTTGAATTTTCCATAATTGTAAACATTATTAAATTTTCGACCATATAAATTTTAATTTATAAATTTTAAATTTTTTTGTGATTTTTAATAGATTTTATAATATGTAATTTTTATAAAATAAAAATAGTGTCAATTTTGACACTATTAATTTATTGGAAAATAAAACATACACATAAGATATGTTCAAAATAAATGATTTAATAGATTCATAACTTGTCATATTTATCTAGAAAATTAGTGGAGCACATTAAATAGTTCATATAATATTTATTTTAATACTTTTAAAATCATTTATTTGATATTTCAATCAATAAAATAATTACAACATCATTATTGTGTCATAATTAATGATAATTCATTAATACATAAAAATTATAAATAAATTCATATTATCTATATAATTTTATTTTATTTCTAGGGACTATTTATATCTGATGTTTTATGATGTTTATCGCAAAATTAAAATTATTACACTTATAAGATTTAAGAGAGTGACATGTTGTCACTTTCATTGGTTTTAATAATAATTATATTATTTAATGGTCAAAAGTCATTGAAATGAATCTAGTCCGACCCTTAGGTGATATGGGTCATCTTATATTCATCCAATAATATTTTTTCAAGTGTTAGGGTAATTTTATGATCTTATTTTTACCCTTAATTACCAGATTTACCTTTAACTCTAGTAAATAAAAATTACCATAGTTACTATTTATAATATCAAAAAAAAGTAATCTATTAACATAATTTGTTCCCAGTGAATCCAAATACGGAATACATTTGTCAAAATTAAAATCACAAAAGTTGCAGTAATTAATTTAAAATTAATCCTGTTGGTAAGAAAACATGTTTTAAATGTTAAAACATTGCCAAAGATTGAATTGTTTTTACCTATGAATTAAATGTAAAATTAATTCTAATGACATATATTTTATTAAATTGTAAAAATATATTCTATTTATACTTTAAAACCATTCAATATTATAATTTAATCATATAAATTATTGTGATGAAAAATGATGTTTTTAATTAAAATATATCTTGTTTTTACTATTCATTAAATTAAAAAAATTATCAGATTAATATAAAAATTTTATCCAAAGTAAATTTTATTATCCTGATTCCAAAAAAGAATTCTATTTTTACAAATTGAACTTATAAACATGTCAAAAACTATATTTAAAGTGGTTTCACCATTAAAAGGATGCAAAACTGCATTTTTTAAATATATTTATTTTACCCGAAAAATTAATTTTCTTCACATTCCATGTTTTAGAAAATATATAAGATGAATAATAATGTTATAAAATTCAAAATTCAGTTAATACTATTCATAAAGGCTAGTTTATAATATTATAATAATATATCGTTGTTTAGTGAAACTCGTTATTGCATACTACACATGCTATCAAGGAAGGGCGTGATTGCGTGTAACGCAAGCCATGATAGTGTTGTGTGCAGTGAAAGATTCCATTGATGTGGCTTATAACATAAGACATAAAAAAATATACTCCTCATAAAATATCAGGGTGTTACAATGAGTAATTTTGATAGATTGTGATGTGGATCTTTGATTTAAACCCCCAAAACCACTAACACAAAGATATGAAATTAATTTTTGGATAGTTTAGTGATCATGTATCTTTTGGGTTACTTGTATCTTTGTCTGTTGGTTAAGGGTGTTCTTCGGTTTTTGGAAAATATATTAGGTGAATGAAATTTAATTCCTATATTTCTTTAGGTTTTTGATTTAATTTTCTAAAATAATTATTCAAATACTCAAGGAAGTATTTGGGTTACCCATGTTTTTAGGGATTAGGTTCTTCGGCACACATGGATTTTATATTTAGTGGTCAGGTTATTATTGGTAAATATTTTTGTCTTCCATTCCTTGATTTTCTCAGTTATGTTCCTAATGAGGAGAATGAATATCTTTCATTTATATTATCAAAAACATTATTTTTAACATTTCAAGAAAAGAATGTGTAATGGTGGGGATACTATTCTTACGTCGACCCCATTTTTATGTATTAATTTATTAAATTGATGGTTTTTAAATCAATTTTCTATTTTATTTATTTCAAAATATTTTCTATTATGGATATATTTTAACAACTATAGGCTTCATGGATTCATATCATTATAGAGGAATCACATTATGATCCACCATTGTATAGAACATAGGGGTTTAGGGTGAATTCCATTCACACTACAAAGGTGGATTCACTCAATAATATGTTCTAAGTGAGGTTTGTTCATACAATTATGTAGGTATTCACTATAAATATTTCTACTAGGGAGAAAATAATGTCATGATAGTGGTTGTCACACTATGAATGTGGTATTCCTAGTTTTAAGATGATTTTTTTGTATTTTTCCATTATTATGATATAACCCATTTGGGGGAATTTTATATCCCATTAAAAATTCAAATATCCTTTCAACTCCTTCCATTTGGCTACTCTCCCATTCATTATGATTCTCTAATTATTCCCTAATTTCTAGTGGGGAATCTTCAATGTATTCTCTCCCGACTATATTCCATATATTGTTTCTTATTTTTTTCATCATTCTCCATACTCTAATATGTTTTTAAAGACATATGGTTTTCTATATCTCAATTAATAAATTTGGGTTTTATGTTGATAATTTTATTTGGGTTCTTCTTTAATTCTATGTGCTTCTCAGGATTTATTTAGGTGGAATAACACCGTTATTTGGGGAAGAAACAATGTTAAAGCTAGTTTTCTCAATGATTATATTCTATAACATTCATGGGATGATTAAATATTATAGAACCCTTCGAATATATAAAATATTTAATCTAAAAATATGAATAATATTTTGTTCATTTAAAATAAAATAAAATAATTTAATTTCAATTATAGGGTGGGCTTCGTTCATTTAATATATTTTCTGTATGTTTTATTATTTATTTGAAATTTTTTATTATGATTTTATGATTTGGTAGTAAAGGAATGTTTTAAAAAATTTATTTTTAATAAAAGTTCATATGGAATTATATGCACATTTCAAAATAGTTTTGCTACATTTTAGGAAAATTATGACATATACATAGTGATATTGGGAAAATTTAATTTATGTGTTAAATTTTTTTCCAAATACACTAATATCGTGATACCCTGATAACCAAGCTGGTACTAACATAGCCCGAAGGGAATTCCCAATCTCCACTGGTTGGCGAAAAGAACATGGAATCCTAAAATATAATGATGGGAGACACTTTTCCACATAAACAATGGATGAAACAGATACAAGTCAATAAGATTGAAAGAAAAGTACATTGGAAGAATACTACCATGATTCAAAAAGGTATATAATCATAAAATAAAACCGCACCATACTATGAAAATAAGATAAACAACCAAAATCTCAATTGATACAACACAGAAAGCTCAAAGGATAAAAAAATAACCACCTTTATGCATCACTTTCCCATTTCATTAACATTGCGGAATAAAATATATAAATCTTTTATGGAAAAGGTATGGTGTGAGATAAAAGACTGGTAGTGTCTTTCCAAGTTTTAACAATAATATGTCAAAAATATTAAACCAATACATGCTTATATATTTTATAAAACAAGGAATATAGAGACTATTTCATATTTTAAACAAAAAATGTTTTTCATTTTAAATTGTGAGAATAGATCAACACAAAAGAAGAATTATTTATTTATATAAAATAGTTTATATAAATATCATTTCATGGAAAATTGTTTCAAAATTAGTGGTGTATATATCAAAACAATTAAAATAAATAACATGGTCATCTACACTAAGGTATGATAATTCCAGAAAATGGGATCATCACACACTTATATAGTGATAATGAAAATGCACAGACACATCCCTCAGACACTAGGCAAGGATAACTAACCAACATACCATCAGTGATAAGATATTACAATATGTATATGTTAGAGTTGTAAAGTGTCAATCCAATACTAGGGAAATTCCATGAAAGCATATTAGTCCATAACGACCCACTAAATACCCTTGATTGTATGTGTTTAACAATAAATCAATAAATGGAAAATAATTTCAAAATTTTTTAAAATACAATTTATCTATTTCTCATTTCAGTATGATAATTTTTATTTAAAAACTAGAACATGTATTTTTGATCAATTAAGGAATTTTACAAGATAAATAAAAACATTTATTATTTTCAAAAAAAAACAATTTTCACATAAATCAATTTCACAATTCAATTTCACAAATAAATTTCCACAACATCAATGAAATTTAAATCACACCCTAATTTATTAGAATTAGGGGTTCCATATAAAATACATATAATTTCAATTAAAATACCAAGTGAGATAAAATTATCTTTTTCCAAATTCAAATATAGGAAATTTATTTTAAATTAATAAATTCAATGTTAATTTAATTGGCCCATCAAATATAGAACCACCTACCTTAATACTATGATCACGTTTCAGAACACCCACAATATGGAGAAACAATGATGAACATCAAAAACGGAGATCAATGAATCAAACATAGATTAAAGATTCAAAACAAAGGAGATGAAATACATTAAAAACATAATAATATAACAAACACTAAGAAGGATAGAAGAAGAGAGTGGGAGAGAAATAATAATACAATATCTCTTACCAAAGAGAAATCGGACGTCATTGTCTAAAATCTAATCAACATCGTAATAGGTTTGGAGGATCCAAAAAGGGTCCTTCAGAGATCCTAAGAACATGGAATTAATTTACGATTGATTCAGGGTCTAGTGATGGAAGATATAAGGATTCTTAAATTTTTTAAAAAAATTAAAAATTACTTTTTTTCATGTCCATGGATTTCTAGTGGGGCCCAAATGGTTTGTCAAACCATGCACCCTAATATTTTACCCCTTAGTTAGGGTCCATAGTTTCTACTATGTGGGTGAACAAATTATCGAACCATGAAACATCTCGGAAAATCCCCAAATTTTTTTCCATGGTTCGTATTGGGAGAGTGAAAGACTTAGGAAAACAGTTTTCGAACTGGGCATTGCCCAAAAAATTCTAAAAAATTACATTATTTTTTGAACGACAGTAGACAAACCCCAACCACAGCATAAAAAAGAGGGTTTGAGAGGTACCTGATAATAGTAATAGGATGTTACAACCATACCACTATAGAATGTTTATATCCTTAGAAAACCATTCAAGAAGAATCTATGTCGAAAATATGAGTCCACTACTCACTCATCAGTGCCAATATCTCCCATGTCTCATAATAATAAACAATGTACTTATATAACACTCAAATAAAGGTATTTTACCCCCACTAGTTACTAAGTTTTCATAATAAAAATCATGATTGTATGATCAGTTAGAGATATATCAGGCTCAACATCATGATCCCTCCATCCAAGAACATGATATGGATAATAAAGATACTTCCGTAGTAGTGATAGATGGATCACATTAAGTATTGATCTAAACTATGTTGAATGTGATGAATGGTACGATTCTTTCACCAAATTAAAAAAATGTAAAAATTTCCCACAATACTTGGAGAATTATTCCCTTTTCAGCCCAATCCATTGATGACCCAAATGAGGTGAAACATTCTGAAACAACTAACCACCAAGGAAAAATTCTATGGGTCTATGGAGGTTCTCGACATAAGACTTATAATAAATCTCTGACATAAAAATTATATAAAAAATCAATTGAATCTTTTCTATCATATTGTGGACAAATATTGGTCCAAAAAAAGGAATTTCTCAAATATCAGATCATCACAACATATACTAAATGGAAATACAATATCAGTGAACCCTTGTTTTTCAGAGAGATCAGTTTATAGGAGATATGATAATCTGAATTTTTTTTGGTCTAGAGTTGATTGAGGATCAATACATTTTGGAAGAATCTAGAGTCACCAGGTCTATCATGGATGTTTTCATCTCAAGTTGGAGTTTGGTTCTTGATTTTTTATCATGCACAATCCTTATTTATGAAAATTTACCTTTTTTTGAAAATCTGTTGGTTTTATTTTGGAATTTAAAGTGAAAGTAAGTAAGAGATTTAGAGTCACATTGGTAATGTGAATGGTCGGAAAATTAATTTACAAATCACGAAACCTAATATGGATGGCTCTCTTGTGATACTCTAATGATTGGTGCATGTTTTGATAGGCAATGTGGCCAGCCAATGTGAAACTTTTATTTCTCTTGAAAATTTCCCTTTTTTGATTATACACATTCTAAGTTACTTTTGATTCTTTTTATTTTGAATAAAAATTATTCGGGGCATTCATTTTGTACTATTAATGGTATTTTTGATTCATGGGATTTTATTTTTTAAAAGAAACCCATTTTTTTCTAAAAACGTTGTTGGAATTTACAATAGATCAAATATTTTAATAGATTTTGTTTTGTAATTTATCATGAATTGAGATATTTTAATTGTGTTTATTTATAAAATAAAAGTCATTTTTGGTTATATTAAAAAAAAATATTTTTCTGTGGATTTATTAAAATATATTCTTTTGTCTTTTGAAAAGATATTGATTGAACTTTCTTCAAAGGTTGAAATGAAAAAATATTATTAAAAAATTTACAAATGACATATGGTGTTCTAATTTTACATTTTCATATTAATGGATTTTTTAATTTATATTTATTTCTAGTTTTGAGATATATTGGAAGTTGATATTTTTTGGGATTATATATATATGTTTTCTATTGTTGTAGAGTATATTCTCACAAAGTCAATGTTAATTAAAAAGAGGGATCTATGGGTGGTTTTCCTCATGTAAACCAGTTAATTGATCAATATTATTCAAAGATAATATATTTTATTCTCTTTTCATAGATGATGGTATCTTTAAACATATTAATCAACATAGGTATTTAGTTTGGGAATCAAAACTCATTAATATACCACACTTACATGGGAAATAAGTTAATCGGGATACAGATAGTTGGGTGAGTAGTATAGAAGAAAATCATTATCCAGTTATTGATTACTAAGTCCAAAAAAATCATGTCCCCTATATTTTTATTTTGGATACAAACAATAAGTTGTTTTGGTCCATCATATAGATGATTACATAGAAGGATAATTAAGGGTAAATATTTTAGGCATTGTTTATACAATATATCATCCTACAGGTGGTGAAAATACCAATGTTAATGGAATTTTATTAGATAAAGGAATGTGATATATATGCGGTAGAGTAAATTCATATTTTTATTGAGTTAGATCCATAAATCCCTAAATTGGATATGGATTAATTTTTCAATGATCAATATTTTAGTATATCTCTTCAATTGTATATTCTGGTTCGAGTTTCCTCATTTAGTCATGAAAGTTATAATTTTTTTGTGAATTAGGCCAATAGGTTTGAGAATGACTTAGAGGGGATTAAGTAGTAAATTAATGGTTCATCTATCCTAATGAGTTGTGAGGGGTGTTCTAGTAATGTACAAGGGAAGTGAGACAAGTATATGTAGGATAATAGAAGTATCAAGAAACCATACCATGTCATCTTTTCAGACACTTATGGGACCGTATCGTGGGAATTCAATATGTATTGGAAGGTAGGATAGAATATGTATTCATGTTAGGAATCTCATAAGGTTTATCATATCTAAAACCATTTTAAAAATATATAGATATTGTATACTGTATTCCCTTATAAGAAAGGTGGATCCAAATCAAACACTTAAGAAGATCCATGGGTTTAACCTTTGGAGCTTTACAATTATTCATTAATTGTTTTATTTTTTTGTATTACTATTTCCTTTTGTATAAATTGGGATGATTTTTGGTAATTAGGGTTCATTCATATTTTTTTGTGGTCATGATTACCAATTCTTAAGGTTGACAATAGATTCTAAATTAGTAATGTTAAATCCTTTGTAGTTTATTTTCTTATTGAATTTATTTTTTCTATGTCCTAAGAAACGAGGTTTATTAGTATAGATTAGAGTATTTATGATTCAGTTTTATGGGAAGTTATAAATATTTTGGATATAACACTATAAGAAAACCTCTTAAAGTAGGTGAATGTCCTTCTCTATAAGATTTATGGGTTTATTTTGGAAGAGATTGGGTATAGTTTCATTCCCTATCAATCCCTATGAGACCTTTTGATAGGTTGTAAAGTTGAAATTTTATTTTTACCACTAGAACCACAAATATATAGTTAAGAAATAAATTTTTGGATGGTCTAGTGACCTTAAATCTGTTTGTTTAGTTGAATTTTTGGGTGATGGGTTGGGGTTGTTCATTGGTTTTTTGGAAATTCTATCAGGTGAATCCAATTTCACATCATGATTTATTTAGGGTGGTTATTTCATTGTTTAGAATCATTTTTAATTCTAATATAGGAACTATTTTGGTTACCCATGTATTTGTGGATTTGGGTATATGGTGTACATGAATTTTCTATTTAGTGGCTAGGTTATTAGTGGTAATAATTTTTGGCTTCCATTCCTTGATTATTAGATTTATGTTTCCATTGAAGCAGAAGAATCTCCTTCATCTCATTGATCAACCCCATTAATTTGAAATTTCCATGGGAATAATGTGTAATGGTTGGGAGAATATTCATACACCAGCCACATTATTTGGAATAAATTTCTAAAATTATGGGTTTGAATTTCAAATTTTTCCATTTTTTTATTATTTTAATAGATTTTATATGAAGGCTACAATTTAATGAGTTTAGGTTTTATGGAATCATTTCATTACAATGTTTCCATAATATGAGAAAAAAATTCATAGGACCTTGGGTTTCATGGTGAATTCCATTAAAACCCTGAATGTGGATTCACTCTATGAAATTCTCTAATGGAGGGATTTATGTACCATGATACAAGTATTCACAATAAATATTTATAATTTGGAGGAATTCATGTCATTAAAGAGGGTGTAACTCTTTTAATGGATTATACCATATTTTAAAAAAGAGATTTTTTTATTTTTCTCTGATTGGAATTTAACCCCTTTGGCGGTCATTTTATCTCTCATTCAAATCCCAAACATCCCTGCAACTTTTTCCCTATTAATCCTCTCCCCTCCTTAATGATTCCCCAATTCTTATCTAATTTTTAGTGGTAAATATTCCTGATATTCTATTCAAAACATCTTCTTTATAATTTCTAATCTTTCCTCATAATTCATTTTACTATAATAAGGACAGAGAGACCTAAGTTTTTGTTTATCTTTATTATTCAATGGGATTTTTATGTTTTTTTGATTTTTTAGGTTCTTAATTTATTCATAGTGTTTATTTGGATATTTTGAGGTGGAATAATACCAGCATTAGATTAAGTAACAATGTTTTATGTAGTTCTCTATGTGTTTATATTCAGTAATATTCATGGCATGATTAATTATTAAAATCCTTTTTTATATTTAGATTATATAATCTACGTCTATGAAAAATATTATATTCAAATAGAATAAAAGAAAATCACTTAATTCAAATTATGAGGTGGGTTTGGTTCATTTTAAGAAATGTCTAATTGTTTTATTTTATATATTAAATTTATGATGAGTAATGTATGATTTGGTTTCAAAGGAATGCTTAATGAATTTATTTTAAATAAAAAAGCATGAGACCCTATTGTAAATTTACCGAATTGTTTTTTAAATGTTTATGAACCTTAATATATATACATGTAGTTATTTGAAATTTTTGGGATATGTGTCATGAACTGGCCTGGATACCATGATACCATAATACCCGAGCTGGTTCTAACATATACTGAAGGGAATTCTCGATACACGTGGGTTTGTGACCAGCCCTTTGAATCATACAAGATAATGGTGGGATTATTTTTTACAAATAAACTGTTAAATAAATAGACACAAGTCAATATTCTCAGAATAAAACTACACAATTAGAATAATAATAGAAGTAAAATAGGTATATAAACCCAAAATACATCCAAAATGTACATAAAAATAGGATAAACAACCAAATTACCAATAGAAAAACACTCCATGATCAACGAATCAACAAAAATAACAACCTCCATGTGGTGGTTTCACCATGATCAATCATGGTATAAGAAAATAAAGAAACTCTAGAAGGAATAATTATGGTGTGAGACAAAATCCAAAGAGGGTATGACCAAGTGTTCCATAAAAAGATACAAAAAATAAAAAACCAATACAATATTTATATTTAAATAAATCAAGGCATGAAGATACAATTTAATATTTAAAATAAAACATTAATTTCATTTAAAACGATGTATACATTTCAAAAAAATGGAATAATAATATTTTTATATAAAACTGTTATATAAAGCACAAGGCCTATAAAACTATTTCACAATCAATGGCGTATATATCAAATAAATTACAAGAAGTAACATGGTTTTTTGTACTAAGGTAAAATAGTTCAAGCTAATCAGATCCTCACACACTCATATAATTAAATCAATAGTGTTCACATACATCCCTCAGACACTTGCCAAAGAGACCTGACCAATATACCACTATGGATAAGATCTTCAAATAGTTTTATACTAGAGCAGTAAATTATCAATCCATTACTTGGGAAAATTAATTCCTAGTATGTTAGTACAAAATAACTCAATAACAACCCTAGATCACATATACCAAATAATAAATCAATAATGGGCCAATTATTTCAATAATTTTCAAAATAAAATTTCTCTATTTCCAAGTTCAATATACAAATTTCAATTTTAAAACCATAAAATTGGATTTTACTCAATTCATTCCTTTTTGATGGAAATAAAAAAATTGTTTCCTATCAAAAAAATTAAATCCATTTTCTAAGAAATAAATTTCAAAATGAATGTTCACAAATCAAATTCCAAAACATCCATCAAATACAAATGACATCCTAATTTATTAGAATTGTCATTTTTTCCAAAAACATATAGCATTCATATTTAAATCACAATTCACATTATATTTGGTTTTCAAAATAAAATCAAATGAAATTTAATTTGAATCAATAAATACAATGATATATTAATTTCCCAATCTTAAACAGAACCACATATATTAACAAGGATATCACGTATCACAACACTTGTAATAGGAAAACCCAATGAAGAAATTTAGTAACAAAGATCAATGAATCAAACCTAGATATAAGAACCAAAAAAAGGAATTTAAATCCATAATCTACTTTATGATCTAGCAAACCTTATATAGGAGAAAGTAAGCGAGTGGGAATGAAATGAGTAGAGAAGAACTCATACCAATGAGGGATTGAAATAAATTTTCATAGATTTAATCTGCATCATAATTAGTTTGGAGGAGCTAAAAAGGGTACTTGAGAGCTCAACAGACATAATAATTCATTCTACATCAAGATAGTGTCATGATTTGGGAACATAAAAGGGGTTTAGAAATTTTGAACTTTTTTTAGAATTAAAATTTCTACATGGAAGGTCTCCTGGATGGGGACAATTGGTTTGTCAAACATTGTGCCCCAACAATGAACTCCTAGGATGGGGTGAATAGATTATACAATGTGGTAACATAGTTTTTTAAACTAGGAACCAAGCTTGAAACCCCAAACTATTTTGGATTTCACGATTTTCCATGGGTAAGTTCACAGTTGGGGAAAACCTTTCACCAACCAGGAATATCCCATAAATTTTATTTTAGTAACTTTATTCTTTAAAAGACACAAGAAGTACTCTATAATAAAATGAGGGTTGTGGGGTACCTAAAAAAAGTAATAGTCTGTTATAACCTCCCCTCTATATAATCTTTATATCCCTAGAAATCCTATTAAGAAATATCCGTGTATAAAAGATAAGGACACTACTCTCTCATTAGTGCCTCTATCTCCCAATTCTCATGAGTATCAGTACTGTAATGCCATAACCATCGAACGAAAGGTATTTTAGTACCAAGAATTAATTTAGTTTCAGAATAAAAAAAATACTCAATATAATCTCAGTTACATATAAACGAGGCTCAACATCATGAAAACTCCAACCCAGAACATGAGATGGACCAGAAAGAATGTTATGTAGCTATGACACACAGAACACTTTATGTATTGATTTCAATAGTGGTAGAGGTGAAAAATGGTGAGGCACATTACCCACATTCTCAAAAACCTAAAAATGTCAACAACATGAGGTGAAATCTTCCCTTCCCCCCCATGCTGTTGATGACCCAAATTAGGTGAAACATTCAAGGACACTTGATCACTAACTAAATATCCAAATGGTCAAAGGCAATGATCAATGTAAGTCATATACCAGTTCCATGCCTTCATCATTATCTAAAAAATAAACCGAATATTTTATGTTTTATCTTGAACCAAATCAGGTCAACAAGGGAACATTCACTGATCTTTGAAAAACAAAACGTATATTTACAGGGATGGACATAAAAGGGCTCAAAAGGATCCATCTTAATCACAGAACAATATATATTATTAAAAAAACACATCCTATAATGACAAATTATTTTGTTAATGAAAATTCATCTTGATCCAATTATGTTACATGGTTTTATAAAAAATATGATCTTCCTGGGTTTTCTGTTTCTGGATTTTAAAATTCTTCTATGAATTGTGATCGTTGCTAATATAGTCGTTGAACAGTGATAACATGATTAGTATAAATATAGAGACTTAATAAATCAAATTTACTCAAAAAAGGAAGAAATGGCCTCATCCAGTAGATGTGACCCGTATAAAGCCCATTTTTCAGAGCTTAGAAAGGAGGCGACATCATTGGGCTTCGCTCTTTACCAATCCCATGCCGAGCTTCAGCACGTGAATCTTGAACAGAACCACCTTTGTGACATGTGGATGTTGATATAGATTACCAGATGAGCTATGTTATCTGAGCCACCCCAAGATTCTATCACCATCACACACCTTACCCTTTGGTCGTATGTGGGTGTTATATAGGGTTACATAACAAGAACCTAGTAAAATGGTTGTTAATTTTTGTTTTGTACAGACAATGTACATCAATTTTATTATTTTTACTTTGTAAATATTTTTTAATGAAAAAATATAATTTTTAGTTAATTTGGAATTATATTTTGGTGAATTAAAAGATTTTTTAATTAAATAATATTTTAATTAAATTTTATTACGCAATTAAATTTTATATAATTTAAATGACCTTATAATATTTTTGAGTACAATTGTATGTTTTAGTATGGTTTGAAAGAAGTTTTCTTCAAACCCCATGAATTTTTGATAAATGTGATTTTTTATTTTAAAATTTAAAATTCACATATATAGAAAATTATTTGGATTAAAATTAATATTATTTTTTGAATCGGGATGTCTAAATTATCCAACTGTGATTTTTTCATAACATTCTGAGACAATTGAATCTTTGAGGAAAAAGTAAATACCATTTAAAAAAATAATGTGTTTTATGACCTCATAATGACCCAATAGTGATGTAATTAGATAATATAAACATATGTTCTTCCAATATATGTTTTACCATTAAAATAATGTGATTTTAGGTTTGTTTGGTTTTTTTAAAAAGCTTTAGTGGACCCTCCAAGAATTATTAAACATTATAGGTTTTTAAATTGATTTCATTAAGAGTGTTACTCACCTCTAAAAAATCAACCCTATTATTTTAAGAAGTTAGGTCATTGGACATATAAAATATTGTTTTTCACTCCCCTATTGAAATTACCTTGGGTAAAAACCATGGGCTGGTTTCTGGGTTTGATTAGGTTAAAGTGTGGGTTCCCAAACCCAAATAATAAAAAATTTCCTCTTCATTCCTATATAAACCCACCCCGGATCCCACTTCTGATTCACTCAAATAATTTTGAGTTCTTCCTACCTATACCCTCCTATCTCTACAATCCTCTTATGGAAACCCAATCTCCCAAGAAGCCTATCCGAATCCTCTACCAGGCCTTTGGGACCACACTTCCATATAAGCGATGCTTTCCTTTCTCATTTTATCCAAATTTCTTAATATTGTTATGTCCTTTTATTTTTAATTATAAATGTTGGAGTATAATTATGAACCTCACCCATACTTCCCTATTTATTTTTTAATGATGATTGAATAATTTATCTTTCTATAATGCCTCACATATACACCCGCTACCATGATGAAATTCTATAAAGGTATTCCTCTCTCCTTATATAGATTCAAGAAATTCTTCTGTATAATGAGTCAAAATTACATTACATATGTTAAAAAATGTATCTATACATCCCCTTACTTTAAATTTCATGTTAATATGATGAGACGACCCTTCATCTATCGTCTACCATTTTTATGAATTCTTTTTTCCCACCATTACACTGCTGAAATTGCACCACGTTTTACAAGCCAAAGTCATTGTGTAGTGAATACCATGCCCATTTCTCTATCATAGGTATTCTACATTATTTACATTTACATATTGATTATAGTGTTTTATATATAAATTCCACATTCCTTTATCATGTAATACATTATTATTTTTAATGAATCCATGTTTTATGATCCATGTAGCACACCAACGCATGAAATGGAATGTTCAAGAAGGATGCACCCTGATAGCGCTAAAATGCATTGGGTAAAGATTAGTGTCATGATACGTCAAGTGCAATGAGTATTTTCTCATGATAATTCAAGCGTAATTAGTTTTCACTCATGCTAAATCAAGTTCAATAAGGGTTTTCTAATTCTCAATGTGCAACGAGCCTTGGATCATGCTAATTCCATGTAAACAGTTGTCGCCACATTTCCAGGTTTTGATAATCATGATATATCATGCCTTTATGTTCATGTTTATATTATGCTCCATTGATATGCCTAAAGCTTAAAATTTGTTTTACTCTTCATCTTATTACTTGTTTACTCCCTTAATAAGAATTATAGATCACCCCTTTTCTTATGCATGTCCTTCGGTTGTCCCATGCAATGCTATGTACGATGGAATGTAGTGGTAATGTAAAAGGAGATTTCAATAAAGATTTTTTGTTTCATATTTTATGTCATTATGTAATTTTCCTAAGACCCAAAGAAACTATACATATAGATCTTCCATGTTGTATCAAGTGATGTGTTTATCTAATAAATGACATTTAAGTGTGTAATAACAATCTGTGTTTTATAGTTGGTATCAGAGGATATGTTTAGTTAGTTTTGGGATAGGATTAGAAAACCATAGTAAAATCATTAGGGATAAGACTATTTAGAATAAAAACATACTTAAATTTTGTTGATTATTGAGGATGTGGTTTATCAAGAAAATACATCCCTGTCTAGATACAAGCAGGTAGAGGCTACCCTGGCACATATATACCTAGGAGTGGAAACTCCGATAAAGAGTTTCAGGCTTGACCCGGGGTATCTGGTACATGAAAATGGGCCTAGATACACTCTTTGTAATGACCCCTGCAGGGGATATGCTTTGGTAAATTCACAATCGTATTATGAACCATTATTAAGGGAATACAAAATTTCCAAAGAATATATTTTAGAATGTAGATCATGAATAACATAGATTGAAGCCAATAAATTCTTAAGTTAATGAAATAAATGTTATTTATAAGACATCCATTTTGTATGTGGATTACCCTTTATGTTTTACCTCTATATTTTCTTTTATTCCATGAAATGGTTGGTAGTAGGAGGACTCAGGCTAACAACCAATGCGAAGACTAATGTGATGGCAACTCTAATGAGATTCCCAATCCGATGGCAGTAGGAATCGCAAACATTGACATGATACTCTCTTAGTTAACTAAATATTTGAATATAAACATCAGTCATAAAAAAATTTCAACCCCCCACCCCTATGATTGGACAATTCACTATAAAGAGCTTTATGAGACAAAGGCATCCTACATTCAATGGATCATTTGATCCCTCTATCACTGAACAATGAATTAACTACATTGAAATGAACTTCTCCATACTTCAATGATTTGAAAAATAGAATGTTCTAATAGCTTCTTATCGTATGGATGGTGACGCCAATAAATAGTGGACATTGATAAAAATTATGAAGCCTTTGGAGGAGATCAATGCATGGGAATGGAAGGATTTATGGAAGTTGTTTTTCGATAAATATTTTTTGCGCACCCTCCTGCTTAAGATAGAAAGGGACTTCCTTTTACCTAAAATAAAGACGACGAATCCATCAAGGAATATGATACAAAAATCACAAGGCTTTCCCGATATGCCACCGTATTTTTCATTATCCCTGAATGCAAGGTTAACCACTTCTTTGGTTGGATAAATCCTAGTTTTTGGAAAGCCCTCATGATCTGTGACTTCGACAGCTATGAGGAAAATGTATGGTGTGCGCTCAAGGTCAAAATGAAGATTAGAGAATCTCAGGGGTATCATAGGGAAATGAAGCATATAGTGGACATCAGTTATAGTGGTCCAATGGAAAAATCAAATGGTGTTATGAAATTCCATAACCCTACTTTCCAACGGTGTAGAAAAAATCACCCCGCAAATGGCCTAAAGGGGATGAGGAAATGTTTTAGGTGTGAAAGAGAAGGGAACCTAGACATTAACTAAAAACAAGAAAACATGCGGCTGTGATAGAGGAGAGGAATGATATGTTAAACCCTCAACACATTGTTAATTTCTTCAATTACAACGAACCAGGGCACCTAGAAATTCAGTGCTCAAAGACAAGGGTTTTAGGAGGCAACCAACAACCTCCAAGGCAGCAAGGGAGAGCTCTTTCCATCACTACCAATGATGTGAACCCCCAAAAAAGTAGTGATAAGTATGCTAGTTATTCATTCAAGAATAGTGAACATTGTTTTTTATTATGGATTAATGCATTTTTTTATATCCAGAATGTTTAGTAGAAAAATCCCAACACAACCACAAATCAGGGAAGTTAAGAAGTCAGTGAGTACTAAAATTGGGGAAATCAATGCATATCATTAATATAACTCCTCCCCTGTCATAATTTGTGGATTTTACTTCCCAGTAAACCTTGTCACACTCTCTCTGGTATAATTTGATGAAATTATTGACATTTATTGGCTTTCCAAAAATAGAGCCAACATAAATTTTCATGAGAGAGAAATCACTCTCCATATAGAGAATTGAACCCTGATTCTATACGTGTGCAATGATGAATATTAATCTTTTTTAGCACCATCATCTCAATCATGGATATTAATTCATTATGAGTACATCTTTATGGATCTGATGATTGAGTCTAAGGATCCAACCATCCTTTATGACATGCCTATTTTGAGGGAATTCGCTTAAGTGTTTCTTGAGGAATTCTGTTGTCTTCCTCCTAGAAGATATGTTGAATTCTCAATTGACCTTATACCTATGGTGTTTTCAATAACCAAGACTCTATATATAATGGCAGTTGTGGAGTTTGAGGAGCAAAATAAACAACTATAGAATAATATGGATAATGGTTTTAAACACCCATCTGTTTCACCATGGGGTGCACCAATCCTCTTCTTCAAGAATAAGGATAGGTCAATGCATCTTTTCATTGACTATCGTGAGCTCAAATAAATCACGATAAATAAAAAGTATCCCCTTCCATGAATTGGTGACTTTTTCGATCAGCTACGTGATGAAAAACACTTTCCAAAGGTGGATTTCCAGTCGGGATATTATCAAGTCAGGGTGAAGAAGGAAGATATACGCAAGAAATATTTTTGTACAAAGTATGAGCACTATGAATTCATCGAATTGACTTTCAGACTCACTAATTCTCTATAAATTATCATGGAATTTATGAATAGAGTATTTAGAGATTACCATGAACAAATTTTTGTAGTCTTTATAGATGATTTTATATTATAATCTAAAACTAAGGAGGATCATGATAAGCATATTAGAACTGTACTAGAGAGCTTACTGAAGGAGAAGATCTATGAAAATTACAGCATGATTGTGTTATTGTTGAAGGAGGACTCATTCTTGGGTCATATAATCACAACTAATGGGATATCTTGGGATCCCTCCAAGACAACTGTAATTCAGGGATGACTGATGCCAATGTTTGAAATGAATATACGTAGCTTCTTGGGGTTAGATGGATATTATCCTCAATTTGTGAGAAATATATCATCATTTTATAACCCTCTTACCAAGATAACTCGGAAGGGAGTAATGTCTTCTTGGAGTGTTGAATGCAAAGAGATCTTCAAGGAGTTTAAAAGGAGGCTTATCACTGTTCTTGTGCTCACATTACCCATGAGTGGATAAATTTTTGTGTTATTTTGTGATGCTTCAATTAAGGGACTCAGATTTGTGTTGATAAAGAATGATAAAGTGATATCCTACGCCTTAAGAGAGTTGAAAATACTTGAGTAAAACTATCCCACTCATGATATGGAGTTGGAAGTTGTGATCTTTGTGTTGAAAATAAGGCGACATTATCACTATGGGGAAAAGTTAGAGATATATACTGATCAAAATTTCCTCAAATATATATTCACACAAAATTAGCTTAATTTGCGCCAATGAATATGGATAGAACAATTCAATGATTCTGACTACTCAATCCATTACAATCCTTGTAAGGTAAAAAAGTGGCAGATGCTCTATCACTACTAGAAAATCAGGTATTTGTGACGGGTCCTTTGCGACGGGATCCCATCGCAAATGGCTTTTTGTAACGGGGGCCCATCGCAAATGACCCGTTGCTGAAAACGGTGTCGCAATAACAATATTTTGCGACTGGCTCGTCGCTAAAGCCTTTTTCCGCGACGGGGAGAATCCCCGTCGCAACTAGAACTCTGTAGATTTGAAAAAAACTATTTGCGACGGGCCCCGTCGCAAAAACTATTTTTAAAAAAATATAAAAATAATAATACTATTTGTGACGGGAATAGTATCCCATCGCAAATACTATAAAAAAATAAAAAAAATAAATTGTTAATAAATTATTTTAATTAATATAATAATAATCCAATTATATTTCAAAAATAAAAAATAATAAAATATTAATAAATGATTTTAATTAATATAATAATAGAATTATAATTCATAAATAAAAATAATAACTTATTTTAATTAATATAATAATAATAGAATTATAATTCAAAAATAAAAAATAATAGAATATTAATAAATATTTTATAATGAGACCGAAACTACGAATAGAAAAAAAAATCATATTTTGATTTCACAAATTTTATAACATAAATACAAAATCTAATCTGAAGGAGGGGGGAGGGGGGATCTGATGATGATGGAGGAGGAAACTCTATCCCTAAAGCATAAGTGAGTCGGTGCATGTACTCCATCTGCTCCTGATGCTGCTGCTGCCACCGACTCGTCTGCTCCTCATACAGCTGCTGCTGGCATCGACGCTCCTCCTCATGCTGCCGACGCATCTGCTCCTGCTCCTATCGGAGACTCTCTATCAGTGCAGTCTGAGATCGCAACTGATCCTCATACTGTGTAGCAGAAGAAGATGCATGAGCTCTTCTCGAGCTGGACGCCGACATCGCAGCACTGCTATAATAATCTCCGGGAGTCAGTCGAGAGATGATACCAACTACCCGGCCCTTCTCGAAGGCATACTGGGTGGCCTGCATCCATGCCGCCTCATCAAACTGACGACCAGTGGTCTGATCTGATGACTCGGCCTGACTCTCAGGCCGGGCCTATGACGTTGCGTCCTCATATGACTCCTGTAGTTGCAATTTAAAATTAAAATTGTGAATATATTATATAAAGTTAATTTTTAAACTTGAAAACAAATAATACTAACCACGATGTGATGCTGACGATCACCTCTAAGCTCCCCAGTAGCAGGATCACTATACATCCTCTGATATACGTCGTACTCCATAATATCGGGGTGCTCGACAGCCTATAAGAATAAAAAACAAACTGTTAATATTTATAGTTATATAAAATATTTATAAATAATGTACGTACCAGATGTTGTCTATGAGTACTGAAATAACGACTCCCTGCTCGATGAGTCACCTCCTGTCTCCCCCGATTCTGCCTCCCCACCGATGATCTCCTCTGAAAGGCACCACTCAACCAGTGCGCACATAATCCATCCCATACATGGGATGAAATGTACTCTGGTCGATGTGCTCTACATGACTCGTCAAAATCTGACACTCCTGCTTTCTTCATCGCAGCTTTTCTTAAATTGTGCAAAAACTGACGAAGGCGATCACGCATTGCCACCTCCCATGCCTCGTGGATGGCGTCACGCATGGTATCCTTGATCGGATACCATAAAACCTACAAATAAATAAAAATATCAAGTTAGAAATGAAATAATTTTCAAAAAAAAAATTATTTATTTGCGTACGTACCAACCAATGGTCAAACATGGCCTGCTGCACATCAATGGGAATCTGCTCCCATTTGGTCCACGGCTGAGAGAAATAGTTGCGCAAAATACCGCTGCCCTGTCCGACTGCTATATGCAGAAAACTGTAAAAATAATAAACATTTATTATGTGAATAGATTAATGAAATATTAGTCAAATCCACAGGTTATCACACAGGTTATCACATCTCCGTGTGCGTGGATGAAACCCAAGACGTGGACGTCGCTCGGTGACGGGGTCAGGAATCATTAATCGTGCAAGACCGCGCCCCCTCCGCGTACTCCCTGGAGCGCCTGCAGGCTAAGGGTCATCTGTCATCAACTCATCCACATCGAAAGTCAGGTCAGCATCCGCCAACTCACAAAATGTGGCGTCGTCCATCTGAAACAGAAAATGTTAATGTTGTTAGAAAATCATTGATAATTACTATTATATATACATATATACATATTATGATTATATATAAATACCATGGAATTCTATCAGTGTTCATATTCATCATCATCTTCATATATTTCAATGTCATATTCATATTTCTCCTCAACATCATCGATATCCATTCGAGTTACAGTTGCTTCATCCTTTACCATTTCAAATTCATATGTGACATCATTAACATCATCGTCATCACTGACTCTTAAATGTGGGGTGTCGTCATCGATACTCATGTTTCTTTGTAAAAAAGATTGATTTTTAGTACTCTCTTGAAAAACTTCAATTCTTTTCACATCAGTGAAAGCACATTCACTTTGACTAAACTGATTGTCTCGAATTTTGACTTTTATTACACTCCACCAATCAGTCAAGTCTCTTTATGTAGAACAGTACTTTGCATAATAAAATTGATATGCCTGTTGAGCCAATAAGAAATGGTTCATTTACTGCGAGAACACTTTTACATTTAATATCGATGATTCCCTGAGTCGGATGAACACGCACGCCTCTCTCTGTATCCAACCACCGATATATGAACACGGTTATGTAATGTTGTCCAAGATAACAGAGTTCAATGATTTCATCAAGTATGCCATAAAAGTCAACTTCATTTTCTCGATGATGAAGTCCTCTCAAGCTAACTCCACTGTTCATTGTTTTTTTCGATTCCCCATATGCATGTGTGTGGAATCGAAATCCATTCACCACATATGCATTATAAGTTTTAACAAGTTTGGAAGGTGGGTTACTCAATACACATAGCAGTTTGTCAATTTTATCAGCATGTAGAGACACCTGAAAATTTGTGAAATAATTATCAATATAGTAAAATATACATTGAATGAGTTTCTAAAAGATAAAGAATTTATGTTACCAGTTTTTGAAACCACTGAGAGAAATTTTTCAGTCGACGTTCTTCGAGAGCAGCTGCTGTAATTTGTGGAATTTGTTTCTTGATATGATTATCATAAAACCTATAAAAACCAAAGTTATTTACTTTAACATAAATGATAGAATAAGTGATATAAACACTTACAGTACAACTGATGTCATCTCTTCACAGTTGAGCAGAACATACGTATGAGCTCTATGATGTTCATCATCTGAAAGGCAGCGTTCATCAACTCCACCAAAACCAAGCTCTGAATGGTTGAAAAAATATAATTGATTGTCGATTTCATCAATATTTCTCTCGTTCTGTCCCATTCAGTTGTGTTTTGAAGGATACAAAGATTCAAAATAATGGGAGCAGAAAAAAGATATTTCCTCTTGCAAATAAGCTTCTGCAATAGCTCCTTCAACAGATGATTTGTTACGTACTTTTCTTTTCAATTTTTTCATGCATCTTTCAAATGGGTACATCCATCGAAACTGTACTGGACCTCCACATTTGGCTTCATATGGCAAATGTAACATTTAATGTTCCATTGAGTCGAAGAAAGACAGCGGATATATTTTTTCTAGTTTACATATAATTACAACAACAACTTTTTCAAGTTTGCATAGAGCATCATAATCTGCTGTAGCTGCACAAATTTCCCGAAAAAAATGAGACATGTTTGTTATGGAATCCCAAATCACAGAATTCAATAGACCTCTTAATCCAATGGGTAGCAGTCTTTCCATTATAACATAACAATCATGACTTTTTAATCCAGTAATATGACCATTCTTTACACATCTACCCAAATTGGAAGCACATCCATCTGGAAGCCTCAAATCTGCAATCCAATGACAAAATAATAATCGATTTTCTTTAGACAGTGTATAAGCTGCTTTTGGTTTCAGTAACCTTTCTGTTCTGACATTCTCAAACAGTTCCAATTCTGGACACCTGCAAATTTGGGCAAGATCTAAAAATGCATTTACATTGTCTTTGCTCTTTCCTGGCGTATCCAAAACTGTATGAAACAAATTATCAAAATAGTTCTTCTCAATATGCATGACATCTAACATGTGTCGGACCAACAAATCAGACCAATATGAAAAATCCCAAAATATGCTACGTTTAATCCAATTGTGTTCTTTCCCAAAACTAGAAATTTTCTGTTGGTTTATTGTGGGACCAAAAGTGATGGGAGGTAATGAAAATACAACTGATTTTAACTCCGAACATGATAGCATTTTTGGAGGTCATTCCCTTTCAACTGTTCCTTTTCTGAAATGAGATCTGTTTCTGTGAAAAGGATGATCAGCTGGAAGAAATCTGCGATGACAGTCAAAATAACAAGGTTTCTTTCCATGAATGAGCATAAATGCTTTGTTCTCTCCCATAAAGTAAGGACATGATTTCTGACCATGTGTACTCCAGCTAGATAACATCCCATAATCCAGGAAGTCACTTATTGTCCACATCAATGCTGCTCTCAGTATGAAATTCTATTTCGTTGCAACATCATATGTACTGACACCAGTACACCACAATAAATTTAATTCATCAATCAATGGTTTCAAATAAACATCAATATTTTTCTTCGGATGGCCTGGAATTAGTAATGTTAAAAATATACATGGCCCCTTCATCAACATCCATGGAGGTAAATTGTACAGAGTTAAAAAAACAGGCCAACATGAATATTGTCTACCATAAGATCCAAACGGACAGAAACCATCAGTGGAAAGGCCCAATCGAACATTTCTAGCTTCTAATGCAAAGGATGGATGCACTCTATCAAAATGTTTCCATGAATCACCATCGGCTGGATGATTCAAGCTTTTATCGGTTGAAATATTCTCATTATGCCATGACATCATTGTCGCAATATTCTTACACATGAATAAACGCTGAAGTCTGGATGTAAGTGGAAAATATCTCAACTATTTTACAGGAATCAAACCAGACTTCCCATGTTGTCCTTCATTATATCTCAGTTGCTCACATGTGGGACAACTATCCAACGACTCATTTTCCCCAGAATATAAAATGCAGTCATTTGAACATGCATGAATCTTCTGACAAGTACTGTTGGGTCGGTGAATGCCAACAAGATCCTAATGGATTCTAACCTAGCAACGGGGGCAAAGGTTTCACCATAATCGATTCCTTCTTCTTGATTATAGCCCTTAGCTACTAGGCGAGCCTTGTTCCGGGTTATGTTTCCTTGATCATCAAGTTTGTTCCTAAAAACCCATTTAGTGCCAATAATTGGATGATCATTGGGTCTTTCAACAAGAGTCCAAACATCATTTCTAGAGAATTGATTTAGTTCCTCTTGAATTGCAAGAACCCAATTCTCATCATTAATAGCATCATTAACGGTTTGAGGTTCTAGGTGAGAAATGAAGCCTTGATGTTCAACTTCATTGAGGATAGATCTTCTAGTTCGAGTACCGGCTTGAAGATCACCTATGACATTTTCTAAAGGATGGTCTCTAGAAGGTTTCCAAACCTTAGGCAAGGTGGAAGGCGAAGAAGGTGAAGAGGGTTCTTGATGGTCATCCTCCTTGAGAGGAGAAGAGGAATCATTCAAATGAAGCTTATCAAGCTTATCTTCAACATCCTCAATGACCGGGTGAGATTTTGGAAGAGTTTCATCAAATTTTACATGAGATGATTCTTCGATGGTTTTTGAACGTTTATTGAAGACACGATAGGCTTTGCTTGAGTTGGAATACCCAAGAAAAATACCTTCATCGGATTTGGCATCAAATTTCCCTAGGTTATCTTTTGTGTTAAGGATAAAACATTTACACCCAAACACATTAAAATAACCTACTTTGGGCAATTTGCCTTTCCAAAGTTCATAGGGGGTTTTCTTAAGAAGGGGTCTTACAAGGACTCTATTGATAGTATAACAAGCAGTGTTAACCGCCTCGGCCCAGAAATATTGAGGGAGGTCGAATTCACTAAGGAGGGTTCGAGCGATTTCTTGGAGAGTTCGGTTTCTCCTTTCAACCACTCCATTTTGTTGAGGAGTCCTAGGGGCAGAAAAGGTGTGATTGTATCCTTGAGAGGAACACAATTCATCGAATTCTTTGTTCTCGAATTCACCACCATGATCACTACGAAGAGATATGATTTTATATCCTTTTTCGTTTTCTACTTTCCTAGAGAATTTCAAAAAGGTTTTGCAAGCATCATTCTTATGGGCTAAAAAGAAAACCCAAGTAAAACGAGAAAAGTCATCAACAATAACTAAGGTATATGATTTTCCACCTAAGCTTGCTACGGGAGTAGGACCAAAAAGATCAAGATGAAGGAGTTCAAGAGATTTTGAGGTGGACACTTCCTTCTTAGATTTGAAAGAAGACTTGTGTTGCTTACCAAGTTGGCATGGCTCACAAATCAAATCTTTCTTAAATTTAAGTTTAGGAAGGTCACGAATGAGCTTGTTCTTATTAAGCTTTAGAAGTGAATGAGAGCTACAATGCCCCAATCTTCTATGCAAAAGCCAAGACTCATTGTCAAGAGCACTTAAACATTTAACATTTTGGCTAGCTAGAGATTTTAAATCAATAATGTAAACATTTTGAAAACGGGAAGCAGAAAATATCAACTTGTTTTGAAAATCAAACACATTGCATAAATCATTTTGAAAATTGACTGAAAAACCACTATCACAAAGTTGACTAATGCTAATTAAATTATGCTTTAAACCTTTAACTAATAAAACATCTTTAATAAAAGAGGAGCTACCAAAACCAATGGTACCTATTCCGACGATCTTGCTTTTTGAGTTATCACCAAAGGTGACATATCCTCCATCGAATTCTTCAAGTGAGTTGAATTCGGAGGGATCGCCACACATGTGCCTTGAGCAACCGCTGTCGAGATACCATGAGCCTTTAGAGGTCCTGCTCTTTTGGCGTTTATCCTACAAAATCAAGAAAGAAGAGATTTTGGTACCCATATAAGTTTGGGTCCGGAAAGATTAGCAAAAAGAGACTTTTGAACCCATAATGTTCTAGAGGGATTCCTTCTATGATACTCATCCGAGTAGGTAATAGATTTTGGTCTTCCATACCAAGCATTTTTACAATCACATTCATAAATCATGTGACCGGTCTTTTTACAATAATTACAAAATTTGTATTGAGAGCTCCCCCTTACAAAAGTAGTGGGTGCCCTAGAAAAAGTGGATTGCTTGTTATAGCCAAGTCCATGTGTGGTTCTAGCCGAACGCTGAGAACCAAGCAATTTAGTTAAGTTTTGTTCACCTTGGGTGAACTTGGCAAGAGATTCCTTCAAATCCTTAATAGTAGAATTTAAAGAATCTACATTTGGAATATTTTTGACTTTAAGGGCAAGCTCCTCATTTTCTTTGAGAAGTTTGTCTTTTTCAGAAATAAGAGTTTTGTTTTTCTTTTTCAAGGTCAAAAATTTAGAGGTAAGTTCGTGAAAACCTTCCTCTAATTGATCTCTTGCATTTTGGAGTTCTTCATAAGACATATCATTATTAAAAGAAGAAGATGAGGAAGAAGAGTGAGAAGAAGAGTGAGAAGAGGATACCTCATCAAATGCCATTAGGCATTTTCCACCTTCATCACTTGAGTCGCTTGATGACATGGAGTCATCACTTGCACTCCATGTTGATGCTTTGAAGGCCTTCTTGTCTTTCTTTTCTTTTAACCTTTTCTTGAAAATGTGGCACTCCGGTTTGATGTGGCCTCTCTTTTCACATTCAAAGCAGGTGATTTCTTTCTCCGCCTTTGGCTCTTCCTTTCGTGCCTTTTGAAATTTCTTCTTCTTCTTCATGAACTTACTCATTTTCCTTGCTAGTTGAGCCATCTCGGATTCACTATCATCGGAGGAGCTTTCTTCCTTTGCCTTGAAAGCAATGTTCTTTTTCTCCTTGAAGATCTTTCCTTCTTTATCGGCTTGTCTTTTCATGGTAATCTCATAAGTCATGAGTGACCCTATGAGTTCTTCAACCGGCATCTTCTTCACATCTTTCGCTTCTTGGATTGCCGTCACCTTTGGTGCCCAAGAGCTTGGTAGGACCCAAAGAATTTTCTTCACCATTGTTTCTGCTGAAACATCATCACCAAGGGACTTTCTCCCATTGCAAACATCAGTAAAACGAGTAAACATTTCGGTGATTGACTCGTGTGGGTGCATTGTGAAACTCTCAAAGTCTTGACGATACATATCTAACCTAGTGTCTTTGACTTTGTTAGTGCCCTCATGGGTCACTTCCAAAAGTTTCCAAATTTCGTGTGAGGTAGTGCAAGTAGAAATACGATTAAACTCATTACGGTCTAACCCACAATGAAGAGCATTCATGGCTTTGCCATCAAGCTCAAAATTGGCAATATCTTCGGGGGTCCATTTAGATTCATCCTTACTAGAAAGAGTGTAGCCTTGCATAACAATTCTATATATAGGATAGCCAATACTTCTAAGAAAAGTAATCATTCGAGTTTTCCAATATGTGTAATCAGTTCCATCGAAGTATGGAGCCCGAGTCATGGAATACCCTTCGGGTGCTTGTGAGGAAGAAGCCATCACTATGGATTTTTCGTTTGTAACCGGTTAAGGTATTACACAAACGCTCCCTTTGATACCAAATGTTGGGTCGGAGGTGATGGCAAGAGGGGGGGTGAATTGCCTTTTTAAAATTAATTAACAATTTAAAAACAAATTTAAATGCAGCGGAAAGTAAAATGGCAAGACACAATTGATAACGGAGTTCGGCTTTAAACTCAAGCCTACGTCTCCGCTCCCAACTCAACCGTTGGGAGATTTATACGACCGCTTGATTTTTAATGGTTATAGAAAGAAACCCACTAGCCGTTTTAAGGTAGGCTAGATCACCCTCTTACAGCTTGCTTTTTTATATTGGTTGTAGCAAGAAACCCAAATTGAAAGAAGAAAGAAAACGGGTGGTTTGTTTTAATACAAACCCAATTAAGAACTAAACAATTGAAGTAAATAAGTTAGAACAAACTAGAGGAAGCCTTGAGCGCCAAGAAGTGAGTGTAGTTGATGTAGAGGCAGCCCAAGCTTCAAGGATTGCAATTGGATCTCAAGTGGCCTTTGAGAATTGTCGTAGGAGGCTCAAATGATCAAAATAGCTTTGGTATGCTTCGGTATATAATAGGTAGTGTTCCCGGCATCCATGGACGTCTATTTATAGGAGAAATACTCCCAAATGCTTCAATATGGCCGTTGGAGGGCTTTTGGAGCCGTTGGGGATCAAGTAGACAAGTCTGGTCAAGCTTCAACGGCTAGTTTGACTTTGCTCACCGGCTGGCCGGTGCTTGTCCACCGGCTGGCCGGTGCCTTGGAAGGTGGAGAGAGCTACTGCCCAGCAGCCACCGGCTGGCCGGTGAGAAGCCCACCGGCTGGCCGGTGGTGAGACAGTAGGTCTCACTATTCCAAGGGGTTCCACCGGCTGGCCGGTGAGGAGTCCACCGGCTGGCCGGTGGTCTGGACAGAAGGCTTCCCATTCTGTCTGGACCCACCGGTTGGCCGGTGGCCAGGCACCGGCTGACCGGTGGCACCTGGCAGAGGGCAAGCCCTTCTGCCTTGTCCACCGGCTGGCCGGTGGGCTGGATCCGGCTGGCCGGTGCCCTTACCGGCTGGCCGGTGGTCCTACACCGGCTGGCCGGTGGACTTGAAATCAGTCCACTTTTCCTTTTTTTTCCACTTCTTGCTCCTGAAATCATGCCTATTAACAAGAACACTTGAAACAACATTAGATCACGATGAGAGTGATTGTGATCATTAAAATCCAAGAGAGTGGGGTACAACAAGTACGTCCCAAATTTCGAACCAACCTCTTACTCTCATACTAATTTGCAGGTAAAACATTTCCTTCGGGTAATAGTGTTTTAAGCAAAGAAAATATCTTGTCAAAACAGGTGTTTGACATTCCGTTATCTGATTTGATGGCCATAAATTTTACAACTGCTTCTAATTTTCTCATCTTGCAGCCAGGATATAATGCATCCTCAACAGACTTCAACAACTCATAAAATTCAGACGGTGCCAACTCAGGATTTGAAGCTATATCATCCGGAGTTTCTGTATGTTGAATAGATGAACCTGCAACGTCATGTACTAAATCGTGAAACCGGGATGGATCCAGAATCAAGTTGGTATCACCTGATTTGGAACTATGTTTACCGTGTTGATACCCAAAAACATAATCTGGTTGAAAATCAAAACGCAAGAGATGTTCTCCCACTTTGTCAAACGTGTCAAACATTCTCAATGCACATTTTCTGCAAGTGAATTTTATTTTGCCATCTGAAACAAATTCTAGATTTGATGCCGCAAATGATAAAAAAGCCTCCACACCCTCTACATATACTGGATTTAAACCAGAACCGTTTGGATTTCTACGTTTATTTATCCATATGCAGTCACCTAATAATGATTGATGATGACCTCTTTGTTCTATATTTCTCTATAAAATATAAAAGCATTTCTGGTTTTGAATAATTTGTTAGAAAAAACACTCAATCTAGGATAATTATAGAGTTTAGATAATACACGACTGACGCAAACTTTTTATTGAGATAGACCTAAAAATTGACCCTTTAAGAATTAAATATGTTGAGAATAAAGAAAAACATGTTACAAATATTGATAATTTTAATATTATATAAATTTTTTATTATTTTCATAGTACTAATATTATTGGTAATTATTCGTAATTATTGTCAATTATTACTAATTATTACTAATTATTACTAATTATTACTAATTATTACTAACTATTAACAACTATTACTAATTATTACTAATTATTCCTAATTATTACTAATTATTACTAATTATTGGTAATTATTACAAATTATTGGTAATTATTACTAATTATTACTAATTATTGGTAATTATTACTAATTATTACCAATTATTTGTAATTATTACTAATTAATACTAATTATTGGTAATTATTAATAATTATTGGTAATTATTAGTAATTATTGGTAATTATCAGTAATTATTACTAATTAACGGTATTTATTACTAATTATTGGAAATTATTACTAATTATTACTAATTATTAATAATTATTGGTAATTATTACTAATAATTGGTAATTATTACAAATTATTACTAATTATTGCTAATTATTGGTAATTATTACTAATTATTGGTAATTATTATTAATTATTGGTAATTATTTTTAATTATTACTAATTATTATTAATTATTGGTAATTATTACTAATTATTACTAATTATTACTAATTATTGGTAATTATTACTAATTATTGGTAATTATTACTAATTATTACTAATTATTGGTAATTATTACTAATTATTGCTAATTATTAGTAATTATTGGTAATTATTGGTAATTATTTCTTAATTATTGGTAATTAATACTAATTATTGGTAATTAATGGGAATTATTGGTAATTATTGGTAATTATTACTAATTATGGGTAATTATTATTAATTATTGGTAATTATTACTAATTATTACTAATTATTATTAATTATTGGTAATTATTACTAATTATTAGTAATTATTACTAATTATTGGTAATTATTACTAATTATTGGTAATTATTACTAATTATTAGTAATTATTACTAATTATTACTAATTATTGGTAATTATTACTAATTATTACTAATTATTAGTCATTATTACTAATTATTACTAATTATTGGTAATAATTACCAATAATTACAAATTATTACTAATTATTGTTAATTATTAATAATTATTGGTAATTATTACTAATTATTATTAATTATTACAAATTATTACTAATTATTGGTAATTAATACTAATTATTGAAATTTATTGGTAATTATTACTAATTATTGGTAATTATTACTAATTATTGGTAATTATTATTAATTATTACTAATTATTACTAATTATTGTTAATTATTACTAATTATTGTTAATTAATAATAATTATTACTAATTATAACTAATTATTACTAATTATTACTAATTATTACTAATTATTGGAAATTATTTCTAATTATTACTAATAATTACTATTTACCGGTAATTATTCCTAATTATTGGTAATTATTACTAATTATTGTTAAGTATTACTAATTATTGGTAATTATTACTAATTATTACTAATTATTGGTAATTATTACTAATTATTACAAATTATTGGTAATTATTACTAATTATTACTAATTATTACTAAATATTTCTAATTATTATTAATTATTACTAATTATTACTAATTATTACTAATTATTGGTAATTATTGGTAATTATTACTAATTATTGGTAATTATTGGTAATTATTGGTAATTATTATTAATTATTACTAATTATTACTAATTATTGTTAATTATTACTAATTATTACTAATTATTACTAATTATTCCTAATTATTACTAATTATTGGTAATTATTACTAATTATTATTAGTTATTACTAATTAATACTAATTATTACTAATTATTACTAATTAATGGTAATTATTACTAATTATTGGTAATTATTACTAATTATTGGTAATTATTACTAATTATTGGCAATTATTACTAATTATTGGTAATTATTACGAATTATTGGTAATTATTAGTAATTATTGGTAATTATTGCTAATTAATGCTAATTATTTCTAATTATTGCTAATTATTACTAATTATTGGTAATTATTACAAATTATTGGTAATTATTACTAATTATTGGTAATTATTACTAATTATTGTAAATTATTACTAATTATTTGTAATTATTACTAATTATTGGTAATTATTACTAATTATTACTAATTATTACTAATTATTACTAATTATTGGTAATTAATACTAATTATTGGTAATTATTGGTAATTATTACTAATTATTGGTAATTATTACTAATTATTTGTAATTATTATTAATTATTACTAATTATTACTAATTAATGTTAATTATTACTAATTATTGGTAATTATTACTAATTATTACTAATTATTACTAATTATTACTAATTATTACTAATTATTGGTAATTATTTCTAATTATTACTACTTATTGGTAATTATTTCTAATTATTACTAATTATTACTATTTACCGGTAATTATTCCTAATTATAGTTAATTATTACTAATTATTGTTAAGTATTACTAATTATTGGTAATTATTACTAATTATTACTAATTATTGGTAATTATTACTAATTATTATTAATTATTGGTAGTTATTACTAATTATTACTAATTATTACTAAATATTACTAATTATTATTAATTATTACTAATTATTAGTAATTATTACTAATTATTGGTAATTATTGGTAATTATTACTAATTATTGGTAATTATTGGTAATTATTGGTAATTATTACTAATTATTACTAATTATTACTAATTATTACTAATTATTGGTAATTATTACTAATTATTACTAATTTTTACTAATTATTACTAATTATTGGTAATTATTACTAATTATTACTAATTATTACTAATTATTGCTAATTATTACTAATTATTACTAATTATTGGTAATTATTACTAATTATTGGTAATTATTACTAATTATTACTAATTATTACTAATTATTGGTAATTATTACTAATTATTTGTAATTATTACTAATTATTGGTAATTATTACTAATTATTGGTAATTATTTCTAAATATTACTAATTATTACTAATTATTGGTAATTATTACTAATTATTGGTAATTATTACTAATTATTGGAAATTATTACGAATTATTGGTAATTATTAGTAATTATTGGTAATTATTACTAATTATTGCTAATTATTACTAATTATTGGTAAATATTAGTAATTATTACTAATTATTACTAATTATTGGTAATTATTACTAATTATTGATAATTATTACGAATTATTGGTAATTATTACTAATTATTGGTAATTATTACTAATTATTACTAATTATTCCTAATTATTGATAATTATTTGTAATTGTTCCTAATTATTAGTAATTAAATGAATAATTATCAATAATTAGGAATAATTACCAATAATTAGGAATAATAACATTATTAGTATATTTTATTATTAATATTAAAATAATATAATTTTTTAATTTATATACAATTCTCCTTTCATCTGTGTGTTTTCTATCTCCACATACAAACAATACATGTGGAGACAGCAAACACACAGATGAAAAGAGAATTGTATATATATAAAAAATTATATTATTTTAATATTAATATTAAAATATACTAATAGTGTAATAATGTTATTATTCCTAATTATTGTTATTTATTACTAATTATTAATATTTATTCTTAATTATTAAAAATTATTACTAATTATTCCTAATTACCATTTACTATGAACAATACTAATAATTTAAATTTATTAAGTAACAAAACAATGTAAACATAATTAAATTACAACCAATTAAGAATAATTGAAACTAATAAAACATTAAAAATAAATATTAAATTAAAATGAATATAAATACCTTGAAAATTGATCTGAGGTTGATCTCTGATCGTTCTTCAAAACTTCAATATCAACTCCGGAGAAAAAAATTAAACTTGAGAAAAACTGAACTTTAGAAATAAAATTTTGAGAGAAGAAGAAGATGGAGTTTGAGAATGATTTGAAAAAAACGGATGGGGGTATTTATAGGTTAGATTATTTGCGACGGGCCCATTTGCGACGGAATACCCGTCGCAAATACCTTAGCCATCATTTATTACGGTCAACGTTTAAATAGTTATTTGCGACGGGACCCGTCACAAATAACCACCTGCCGACATACTATTTGCGACGGGGGAATATTCCCGTCGCAAATACCTTTTACCGCCACCGGTTATTTGCGACAGGAATATTCCCCCGTCGCAAATAAGTTTCCCGCGATTTGGCGCGCAAAGGGCGCCAGTCCTTTTGTGACGGGGAAAGCCATCCCGTCGCAAAAGGCTACTTATTTGCGACGGGCAAATACCCCCGTCGCAAAAAAGTTTTTGACAGGGCTATTTGCGACGAGATTTATTCCCGTTGCAAATAACCCGTCACAAATACCCATTTTTCCCATAGTGTATGTAGAAAAAATCTTACATATTTACCAATGATGGGAATGGAAATGGATCCAATCATCATAGATTTCCAGAGGATGTAAATGGGAATCATTAATGGTGGAACATCATCAATCCTTTATCAATTTATTTCTCAACCATCCCTCATGGAGAAAATAATGGATGCTCAAAGAAAGGATGCAGAAATTCTGAAAAGGGTGGAAGTTATCAGAAATGGGAAATCTTTAGAGTTAGTGGTTGAAAAGAATTGAATTATGAGATTTGGGTCATGATTATGTTTTCCATCTGATCCAGAGGTAAAGAAGGAGCTTCTGAATGATGCATATAGCTCAAACTTCTATATTATGGTGGGGGGAACAAAGATTTATCGATATTTCTGAGAAAAAATTTGATGGGACAATATGAAAATCGAGATTACTAAATATACATCAATGTGCCTGGTATGTCAGAAAGTGAAGGCTAAGAGGCAAAAGTATAAGGGGAAGATGCTACCAATTCCCATACCAACTTGGGGGTGGGACAACATTTCCATGGACTTTGTCACTAGACTTCCAAGGACATCAATAGAAAACAATGCTATATGGGTCATTGTGGATTGTCTGATGAAGAAAAATCACTTTATCAGTATTCTAGAGGAGTAATCCTTGTATCAACATGCACATATTTACATCAATGAAGTGGTAAGACTGCATGAAGTACCACTATCTATTGTATCTGATCATAATTTGTGATTCACCTCGATGTTATGGAAAAGTCTCTAACATACTCTAAGCACTGAACTGAACTTCATTACGACCTATAATCCTCATACTAATAGTCAATATGAGAAAAATATTTAGACATTATAAGATATGTTAATATCATTTTATGTGGACTTAAAAGGAGGATGGGACCAACATCTTCTACTAGTTGAATTCTCATACAATAAGAATTCCCACTCAAGCATCCAAAAGGAACCATATGAAGCCCTTTATGGGAAAAGGTGCAGAACACAGGTGTGTTGGGTTGAAGTAGGTGAGTGTAAGCTGCTAGGACTTGAAATGGGTGAAGTAATTGGGGAGAAGGTGTAAACCATTCAGTAGCATATCGAGGCAGCCCAAAGTCAACAAAAGAGTAATGTAGATAACTGTCGATGATGCCTTGAGTTCAAAGTTGGAGACATCGTGTTTCTATGAATATCTCTATGGAAGAAGTTTATGAGGTTTGAAATGTAATAAATGTTAATTCCTAGGTACGTCGACCCTTTCTGGATTCTTGTTCGTGTTGCGGTTGTGGTCTATTGACTAGCACTTCCACCCAAACATTTATTAATGAAAATTCCTCTTGATCAATTTATGTAAAATGTTCATATAAAACATATAAACTTCCTTGTTTTTATGTTTATAGATTTTAAAATACAGTTATGAATTGCGAACATTGCTAATATAGTTTTTGAACCGTAATCACATGATTAATATAAATATAGGGCTTTAACATATCCAATTTACTTATACAGAGGAATCAGTGTCCTCATATAGTAGACATTACCCGTATGAATCCCATTTTTTCAGATCACAAAAAGGAGTTGGTGTCATTAGGCCTCACTCTTGACAAATCCCAAGCCTAGCTTCAACACATGAAGCTTTAACAGAACTGCCTAATGGGGAAATGGAAATTGACAGAAATTACCACCCAAGAAATGTTATCTGAGCCACCCAAGAGTCATTCACCATCACAGACCTTACCCTTCAGTCATATGCATATCTTATAAGAGGTTATGTAACAATACCCTAATACCATTATTATGTACATTATTTTATTAAAGAGAATATACATCTATTTTATTATTGTTACATTGTAAATAGTTTTTAAATAAAAAATAAAATTTTGAGTTAATTAATAAATACTTTTAAATGAATTGATTGATTTTTGAATTAAATAATATTTTAATTAAATATTTTTACTAAATTAAATTTTATATTATATAAATGGCAATATAATTTTTAGGAATACAATTGTAATTTTTATTAAGGTTTGAATGTTTTTTTTTCAAAACCCATGATTTTTTGATAAATATCGATTTTTATTTAAAAAGAAAAAATTCACATATTTAGAAAATATTTATGATGAAATTAATATTATTTTTGGTATCCGAACGTCAATATTATCCAACTATGAATTTTTTATAACATGATGTGACAATCAAATATTTGAGTAAAAATTAAATACCGTTTAAATTTAAAATGTGTTTTAGGACATCATAATGACTCAAAAGTGATTTAATAAAATAATATAAACATTATGTTCATCCAATATATTTTTTTCCATTATAATAATGTGATTTTATGTCATGAACCGGATCTGGTCGCCATCAAACCGGAACCAAACCCAGCCCGTTCCAAGGCCCGAAGGGCGTTCCCGATCCCCACGGGCTGGCACAGGTGCCCGGGTATCGTACCATGATAATTGGGAATGATTTACCCAATTTTATAATCATTAAACAACAAACAAAATCAATAAAACAAATCTGGATTTTTTTAACTAAAACCGTCTTTTAAAAAATTTTAAAACCGAACAACATAAGTTAAAACTATGTTTAAAGACCATTAAAAAGGTACATAACCAGATAAGGACAGCCCAAGAACTTCCACATGGAAAGAGGCACCATCCTCAAGCCATATCCATGACACTGCATCCCAATGGACAGCTAAAAACCCGAACCAATGGCATAAAACCTGTACCTAAACCTGTGACATAAAATAAGCAAGTCTACTTACCCCAAAATGTGTATGTAGGGTGTGAGGGAAATCCTAGTAGGATACCACCTCTATGGTATTCCATGTGATAAACATTTCTGGACAAAAAGCATTGCAAGTTTTGTAAATAAGAAATGCTAGTTACAATTTTCTAAAGGATGCAATAATAAATGAAAACAGTTTTCATGTGGGATAATTATAAAGGACCAAAAATGATGAAATAAATAACTAAGATACTGAATTTTCAAGCCACAAATACCGTATACCGACGGTAAGTACAAAGGATCTAATATGCACAAGTAATAGAAAATAACCCCTAGGCACTAGCTAGCTGTGGGTCCCAGGTACCTCGTATCTCGGTGAGAGTAACCACAAAAAAATATATGTTCTCGTGCATGATCCACTAGTAGGGATCATACCCATAACTATTGGTCCCCAATCATCATCATCATAGTTTAGTTATATCTGTAAGCGTCAATCTTGCTAAGTGAAACTGAGGCCAAACCCCACGGTTTCACTAGCATACTAGTACACGTCCACCCACCTTGATACCCGGGTTTTCCGTTTGTTCTCAAACAAGTTCAACAATCCAAGAAGTATAGTTTTCACAAGAAAATATCACTTCCACATCACACATAAACCAAACATCCCCATTTACATCACACAAGTCAAAAATTCCACTTCTCATTCAAATGCATTTTGAAATAAAACTCACACCAAAATTGCCTACAACAGTTTTCACATTTCGTTAACACTTCCACAAATCCTTCAAATGATTTTATAAAACCATTACAAGATATTCAACTCACATAACATCCCAAACACATGTCACATAATACCCTTCTCAACTTCACAATTCATTTTATCAATAAACTCACACGATACATCCCACACCCGTGTTTCGCACACAAAACACAATTTAGTAAAACATTTCAGCAATTTATAAAACATTCTATAAATGTTTGACATCTCAAATCACCACTTTACCATTAAAAAACTCAAATTAGGTGAACACACTCACCCACAATGTCAATATACACCCTTTCCCAACATTGTTTAACCAAATAAAACATTTGCAATTTTTATAAAACAAACCCAAGAGGTATAACCATTGTTTGCACACTAAACCCATTTCAAACACCTCATTCAAAACCAAAATCATACCAATAACAATCCATAACAGAATTTTCATCCCTAAAAAAATTATAAAAGCACCCCCAAGTGATATAAAAATACATCAAATAATACCACAATGATACACATGAAAAACACACGTTTTCATAAATCACCTTCATGAACTACAACACAGTTTTACACCTTAAACTCAATCAAAAATCTCTTTTAATGGAACACATGATAATAAAGAATTACCAAACCAGAATTGGTAGCCCCTTTCAAGACTAATAAATCACTTTCATATGTTATTAACTAAACCCAAACATTACCCCAAGAGTCACACATGAAAAGTACCCAATTTCAAGCTAAAATACAACTAAAAATTAGATGTTTAACCAAATTCATCAAAAAAAGTTTTCACACCACAAAAAGTAGATTATAAACATACTAAATTAATAAACCAAGAAAGATAACTCATCATAAAATGGTTACACATGGAATCACCTACCTTTTGAGTCGAAACCCTCAAAACATGGTGCGAAACCTTAAGCGCACCACCGCCGCACCACAAGGAATATAAATCCAGACCTAGACCACCAAAAATTGACCCCAAAGATTCCAAACCAGACCGTAGGATATAACCCTAAGTTCTTGACATTTTAGAACATAATGAAAGAGAGAGGGATCCCTAAGGAGAATGTAAAATTGAAGAGAGAAACACTTACTCAAAACAATTTTAAATAAAACGACCCAAAATCCACCAGAATCTGAATTTGAAAACATCCAACCAATCAAGGTATGTTCTAACAAGGATGATGTGATCATATAGGAACTAGAATGGCGTAAAAGAGTAATAATCGAGAGAGTTATGATGGAAATAACTTACCTCCTCAAATCTTCCCGATTTTAGAAACCCTAATAATTTCATCACTCAATCGTGATACAAACGAGCTCCCAAGAGGGGGGAAAGGAATGGGAGCGCGCCCGAGAATCTTAGGGTCTAGGGGGAGGTGGAATCACCGAAACATTCGTTATAATGAATATGATATTAAACAATTAAAGAAACAACTTAAAACTGGAAAATTGGCTTTCAGGTTGGCCCAATTCTCAAATAAAAAACCAAATCCCCCATGATTATGGATTTATAAAGGCTCCAAATTTAAATTTTGTGTTAATATATCAGGGGAGGACATTTACAAGTTTGAATGAATGAAAAATATTAAAAAATGAAAAATTTACAAAAGAAAAAAAATTTATTTTTAAATCTGGAATTGGGCTCACGGTTTGGCCCAATTCATGAAAACTCACATATTCTCCATAAAACCTTTGGAAACCCCCAAAACAAAGCATGAATGGAAAATAAATTTAAAATAAATTTAAAATAAGTTATTTATGTGGGAATTCTCGCCACATTGAAAACATTCCTCCCCGTAAAGTCATAGCAAGGTTAAAACAACAACCAAACCCCACTAAGAAACCAATAGGTACTCCCTTGCGAGGTTTCACCCCAAAGGCCAAAACACCTCCAGTGATCAATTATGGAAGGATTACTCTCACAACCAAAACTTACACTACTTTCCGGAAAGGATCAATAAAATTCATACTTTATCCCAAAATAAAACTCTTCAAATACTATCCAAACAAGAGTCAATAAATTAACCCAAACGAACAACAACTTTGAACAAGGTTACACTTACATTACTTTAACTAAACCACTGGGAGCTCTCCAGTCCCAACGTTTACTCATTGAAGATGTTGGTAGCTAGATATCTCCAAATGATACTATCTACACCAAGCCAAAACCATAGATAAATCTATGTAACTGGTACGGGGGGACACTAATATGCTCCCCACCATAAGAGACAACCAAAATATTATTTTTCGAGACAGAATCAGGACACTAATAGGGGGAGGCCAGAACGGACTCCCTGGTACCTAGGGTAGACTTCCATTCAATATTTCCTAAGGAACATACATGAGAATCATAGTGGTTCTCCCCACCATAAGAACCAACCATCTTAATCAACTAGCATAGGCCGACATAGAAAGACCCAAAAATTTCAAGATTTGGGAAGGTCGCACGGTTAGTCCGCACAGTTTGTGAAATCGTGAACTAACTGTGCTGATCAATCTTCCTGCATGTCTTCTAGGAACACAGTCTCTCTTAATCATTCACAAAACATGTGCTCAGCATGTCTAGCCAAATTTCAAACCATTCTCCAAAGACTCAATGGAAACCAAAGGGGGAGGAAAAGTCATTGGGCAATGTCATGGGTATAAGTCCCTCCATCTATTTCCACCAAACGTTAACAAAAGAAGAAATATAATTATACCAGAGGATTAAAATCATCCTATCTTTCATATTTAGGATAGGAATTTGTAAAAGGGTTTAAATAACCCTGTAATTTCCCCTAACTATGCGCCAGCTTCTCTCTGAGACCTATGATTGGAGCTCAAATGATTGAAGCGTCTTCGGCCTCGCAGTTAGTCTTTGGAAACCCACTGAATGAGAATTATTCTTTTGGTGCCACCAAAACTACACCGCAACCCAAGATAAGTTTTCCATACATAACAAATACCATACTCACTTTACCCAATCCCGATATTTCAATGAAACAAGGGCTAAGAAGATGCACAAACATCACACCTTGTTTCTTCAGGTGAGAAACAATAGACGTAAAGAACACCTACACTCACATTCCTCTAAAATGGAAGATTTTGATGTTTTTCCAAGGGTGAAATTCACACACACAACAATGAATCTTGGGGTATTTCACGACATTCACCTATATTGTCAATCGAGCACATGACATCATAAGGCATCACCGAACATGGCCACTGTGACTGATATAAACAGTGCATGGAGAGGGACCTTATACAACATCCACAAACAACACACAATTGTAGAAATTAGCCACAATATCCTATCGTGACTATATTTCCCACACTGGTGGTTTAACATGAACTCATGCTTCAAAGAAACTTTGAAGAACCCCAAAGGCCCTCTTAGACACCATCGAGACACTCATCCACACTAACAACCCTAGACCACATCCACCATCGATGAATCAAGAAACATAAGAAACTAGGGTCTCTTTCACCCTTCCACGAGAAATATCCCATTACAAGAGGATCTAAAAATCAAAGAAAAGAATGGGTTCAGAATCAATATAAAAATCTCAAGAAAAATATTCCTTATATTGATCAACTGGAGGGTCTTGAAATGGCGAAACAATCCTGGTTGCACTTCAGATGTGCACTAACCTTTAATGGGGGTGTACCTTATCCAACGGTTGAACCCAAGGACCCAACCAAGATGGTCCATTAGTAAAGATATGCCAAAATCCAGATCCAAACACATGAAGGGAACCATCATAAAGGCGTCCCAAAACATTTTTCAAAAGAGACCACTAACTGTCTCTATAACACAACTTACTGACCAAACCCAAACCCATAACACAGTTCAAACATGAGGGGTTCTTGGACTCAAAACATCCCACAACATCAACATTTTCCAATAAAAAACATAATATAAACCATTCCCCACAATTCATAATGTATTCATGTATCTCTTTAAAAACATTTCTTTGAAAACAAATGGTTCAGCGGTTAGCGCAACCACCAATGGTACCCCATGGGCCTCACACATGCATGTTTCTTTGCCACATCGGGCACCCTCCTCATATCCATCTCGACACTCATCTAGTTAGGTCATCAACCATACATCTTCCCATATAACCCCATGCATTTGGTTGCTCATGAAAATACCAAAGGTTAAAACAAATATTCTTTCCACTTTTCAAAACCAAAACGGTCAACCAACACATCTTTTTTTCTCAAAACCGCGAACCACGAGATTAAAATCCCAACTCACATCGTACAAAAATTTTCAGAAAGTCACAAATTTTTTGAAAATAAATCAATTTCAAGATATTAACATCAATTTCAAAACATCTCATCCCATTAAAACACACTCTGATTGTTTAGAAAACTTTATTGGAAACACTTTTCAAAATAAACTTCAATATAGTTCCTGCTTTTAAGGAGGTGTAAGCAAACCATTTTACATTTCAAAACAATTCTAAAAATTAATTTCTGCTATTTCATAAAACAAACAATTCCCTCTTTATTTAAAAATCATTTCATTAAAACTTTATGCTTCTTAAAAGCAAGTCACCTTAAAACCAAAGTGCCAATATTTCAAAACTAAAGCACAAAACAATGCGAGAGGAAACTAGTTTCAGTGGGTGACTTGGAAATATGGTTGGCGGACACATTCCAATCACTTCACTATCACGGAGAGTGTTCTAGGGAATATCCCTTACTTCACATGGCTTTCCAGGCCCTGCGAGCTCACTGAGACCATTAACCCAACTCTCTTTCCATTTCCCCTAATCATCATCAAACCAAGAAAACCAAAGGAATTATATAAATAATGACTTCCCCTGGTGACTCGAATCCTATCCTGAGGTGTGGTGATCAGGAAAAATACCCATAACTGAACTACCAAGTCCCAACAATCCTAAATTTATACTATCCCGACTGTTACCTAAATGACGAGACCCGAAGAGTTAACCAGAATAACCCTCTGATACCATTTTGTCACGAACCGGATCTGGTCCCCATCAAACCGGGACCAAACCCAGCCCGTTCCAAGGCCCGAAGGGCGTTCCCAATCCCCACGGGCTGGAACATGTGCCCGGGTATCATATCATGATAATCTGGAACGATTTACCTGATTTTATAAACATTAAACAACACACAAACTCAATAAAACAAATCTGGATTTTTTTTAACTGAAACCGTCTTTTACAAAATTTCAGAACTGAACAACATAAGTTAAAACTATTTTTAAATACTATTACAAAGGTACAAACCCAAATATGGACATCCCAAGAACCTCCACATGGAAAGAGGCACCGCCCTCAAGCCATCTCCATGACACTGCATCCCAATGGATAGCTAAAAACCTGGACAATGGCATAAAACCTGTACCCAAACCTGTGACATAAAATAAGCAAGTCTACTTACACCCAAATGTGTAAGTAGGGTATTAGGTAAAGAACAGTAGGATACCACCTCTAAGATATTCCATGTGATAAACATTTCATGACAAAAAACATTGAAAGTTTTGTAAATAAGAAATGCTAGTTACAATTTTCTAAAGGACGCAATAATAAATGAAGCCAGTTTTAATGTTGGATAATTATAAAGGACCAAAAATTATAAAAAAAAAATAACTAAGCTACTGAATTTTCCAGATAACAATACCGTATACCGACGGTAAGTACAAAGGATCTAATGAGGACAAGTAATAGGAAATAACCCCTAGGCACTATCTAGCTGTGGGTCCCAGGTACCTCGTATCTCGGTGGGAGTAACCACAAAAAAATATATGTTCTTGTGCATGAGCCACTAGTAGGGATCATACCCATAACCTAGTAGTCCCCAATCATCATCATCATTGTTTATTTAGAGTTGTAAGCGTCAATCTTGTTAAGTGAAACTGAGGGTAAACCCCACGGATTCACTAGCATACTAGTACACGTCCACCCACCTAGATACTCGGGTTTTCCCTTTGTGCTCAAAAAAGTTCAACAATCCAAGAAGTATAGTTTTCATATGAAAATATCACTTACACATCACACATTAACCAAACAGACCCATGTACATCACACAAGTCAAAAATTCCACTTTTCATTCAAATGAATTTTGAAATAAAACTCACACCAAAATTGCCTACAACACTTTTCACATTTCATTAACACTTCCAAAAATCCTTGAAACGATTTTATAAAACCATTACAAGATATTCAACTCACATAACAGCCCACACACATGTCACATAATACCCTTCTCAACTTCACAATTTATTTTATCAATAAACCCACACGAAACATCCCACAATCGTGTTTCGCACACAAAACACAATTTATTAAAACATTTCGGCAATTTATAAAACATTCTAAAAATGTTTGACATCTCAAATCACCACTTTACCATTCAAAACCCCACATTAGGTGAACACACTCACCCAAACAGTATATATACACCCTTTCCCAACTTTGTTTACCCAAATAAAACATTTTCAATTTTTATAAATCAAACCCATGAGGTATAACCATTGTTTGCACACTAAACCCATTTCAAACCCCTCATTAAAAACCAAAATCATACCAATAACAATCCAAAACAGAATTTTCAGCCCTAAAACAATTATTAAAGCACCCCCAAGTGTTATAAAAATACATCAAATAATACCACAAAGATACACATAAAAAACACACGTTTTCATAAATCACCTTCAAGAAGTACAACACAGTTTTACACCTTAAACTCAATCAAAAATCTCTTTTCAAGGCCCACATGATAAAAAAGAATTACCAAACCAGAATTTTTAACCCCTTTCAAGACTAATAAATCACTTTCATATGTTATAAACTAAACCCAAACATTACCCCAAGAGTCACACATGAAAAGTACCCAATTTCAAGCTAAAATACAACTAAAAATTAAATGTTTAACCAAATTCATCAAAAAAAGTTTTCACACCACAAAAAACAGATTATAAACGTACTTAATTAATAAACCAAGAAATCTAACTCGTCATAACTGGGTTACACATGGAATCACCTACCTTTTGTGTCGAAACCCTAAAAACATGGTGCGAAACCTTAAGTGCACCACCGCCGCACCACAAGGAATATAAATCCAGACCTAGACCACCAAAAATTGACCCAAAAGATTCCAAATAAGACCTTAGGATATAACCCTAACTTCTCGACATTTTAGAACATAATGAAAGAGGGAGGAAACCCTAAGGAGAATGAAAAATTGAAGAGAGAAACACTTACTGAAAACAATCTTGAATAAAACGACCCAAAATCCACAAGAATCTGAATTTGAAAACATCCCAAAATTCAAGGGATGTTCGAAAAAGGATTCTGAGATCATATATGAACTGGAATGGTGGAAAAAGAGTAAGAATTTAGAGAGTTATGATGGAAATAACTTTCCTCTTCAAATATGACCGATTTTAGAAACCCTAATCATTTAAGCACTCAATCGTGATGTAAACGAGCTCCAAAAAGGGGAGAAAGTAATTGGAGAGGTCCTGGGCTTCTTAGGGTCTATGGGGAGGTGGAATCACCGACATATTCATTATAATGAATAAGATATTAAAACATTAAAGAAATAACTTAAAACTGGAAAATGGGCTTCTGGGTTGGCCCAATTCTCAAATAAAAACCCAAATCCCCCATGATTATGGATTTATAAAGTCTCCAAATTCAAATGTTGTGTTAATATATCAGGGGAGGACATTTAGGTGTTTGAATTACTGAAAAATATTAAAAAATGAATACGTTATAAAAGAAACAAAATTTATTTTTAAATCTGGAATTGGGCTCACGGTTGGGCCCGATTCATGAAAACTCATCTATTCTCCATAAAACCTTTGGAAACCCCCAAAACAAAGAATGAATGGAAAATAAATTAAAAATAACTTTAATATATGTTATGTATGTGTAATTTTAGGTTTTTTTGATTTATTTTTCAATGCATTAGTGGGCCCTACACGTCTTATAAAACATTTTAGATTTTTAAATTGATTTCCTTAAGAGTGTGACTCCCCTCCACATAAGAAACCCTATTATTTTAAAATGTTCGGCTATTTTCCTTATAAAATATTTTTTCCCATGACCATTTGGAAAAATCCATGGGAAAAATCCATGGGCTGGTTTGTGTTTTTTATTAGTTTAATGTGTGGTTTCCCAAACCTAAAAAATAATTAATTCCCTCTCATTTCCTATATAAACGACCCAAGCGACCACTTCCTCTTCACACAAATATTTTGTAGTATTCCCAACCTCTTACATACTTTCTCTTGAATCCTAACAAGGGGCCTTGAGCTCCAAAGAATCATCTCTTAAGCCTCTCGCAAGACTTTTGCATCACACTTCCAACTAATAAATTTCATCCATTCTCATTTTATCCATTTTTTTTAATATTGTTATTACCATTTATTTTGAATTATAAATGTTGGTGTATGAATTTTCACCTCCCCCATACTTCCTTATTTATTATTGAATGATGATAGACCAATTTCCGTCTCATTAATTCCTGACATGTACACCTATTACCTTGCCGAAATTCTTTAAATGAATTTCTCTCTCCTCATTATATTGTAGATATTATTTTCTATTATGAATCCAAATTCCATTAATTATGTTGGGATATGTATATATATGACCCCCATTAATTTCCATTTCATGTACACATGATGAGACACACCTTTATCTCTCATCAATCATTTTTTTGAATTCTAATGTCATGCGGTTACACTGCTCAAATTGCACTGCATTTTCCAAGAAAAATTCATCATGTAGTAAGTACCGTGACCATTTATATATAAAGGGTTTTAATATTTACCCACATTTACACATTGATTATAGAGTTTTATGTATGAATTCCACATTATATTATTATGGAATAAATGATTATATTTAATGATTCCACGATTTATGATCCATGTGGCACACTTATTCATAAAATTAAATGTATAATAAGGGCATGCCCTGATAGCACACCAATGCATCAGTTAAAGATTAGTATCATGATATTTCAAGTGCAATAAAGATATACTAATGTAAATTCATGTCTGATGAAGATTTACTCACACTAATTCAAGTTCGATGAGGGTTTACTCATGATTCATTTGCAATGACCCTTGGATCATGCTAATTCAATGTAAATGGTTGTTTCCGCATTTCCATGTTATGATAATCATGTTGTATCATTAATTTATGTTCATTTTTTATGATGCATTGATATTCCTATTTCCTAACATGTATTTTAAACTTCATTTTATGCCTTTCTTACTCCCTTATTGGGCTTTATAGATCACCTCTATTTTTATGCTTGTCCTTAGGTTATCCCATGAAATGATAGGTATGATAGAATGTAGTGGTCATGTAACGTATGTTTTCAATAAATATTTTGTGTTTCATGTTTTATGTCGTTATTTAATGTTCTTAAGCCTCAAATACACTAGACCTCTAGATCTTCCATTTTTTATTAAGTGATGAGTTTATGTAAAAAATAATGTTTACATGTGTAATAAAAAGCCGATTTGTTATACATCCAGTCCCAAATGGCCATCCTAAGCCCCACCAGAATTGAGGAATCATGCACAAATCTTATCCCAATGAATATATATACCTCTTTATGTTTTTTTATCTGTCGACATATGGTAATCCATAATCAAATGAACCAAAGACCCCAGTGCTTATTGATTACCTATCCAAAAGTTATAAGTAAAGCATGGATCAATATTAGATACTATAATATTTGTAACTCTATAAAAATAAATAATCTATCCAATATATGGATTCTCAAAATCCTCAACATTGGTTGTGTCTTTATTGGGTATAAATTGAGGTGATTTGGTAAACATATAGATCACAAATCATTTTACATCATTCATTATCGAGGTAAGTATAAACCTAACAAAAAAGTACGTTGAGATATAATACCACTTACAAGTTGAAATTGGAAGTGTCAAAAGTGATCCCAAAGTTCTCTAGTACTCGACCGTGAACTATTTTCATGTATAAATGTGAGAGAAAAAATCAGTAATTCCCTATGTTATACAAGGCCACCATAATTGGGAGTGCATGTCATATAATATATTCATAGTTCTTTGTTACATATCCCACTTGGGATTATAAAAATACCCCATTATATAAGTTCATACCAATAATGGAACAAAAAAATTCTTCTATAAACATAAAATACACTATTTAGATAATAACCACACAACAATGATCTCCCAATCATAAAGAGAGTCTCCAATTCTATGAAACTCATCATAAAGATACTATTTATAAATAATCATGTTAAGAATAGAGGATTTAAACTGAAAATTGGAAAAAAAAATATTGGATCATAGGTTTGAAACCTCTATATGAAATTCTGTAACAAGATCCACCAATTTCTACTCTTCTTATGATTCTTTCATGACATGAATGAGAAGTTTCTTGATCAAATAATCCATGATGAAATTACATTTATTCAATGTATTGGTGACGTAAAATTCAAAATATTATAGTTATTCCCACCAAACACCTATGGTGGAGATTCAAATATTTTTTATAGAATATATAACTTATGCTATTTTGTTTTGGAAACATGGAAAACATTTCAATGAACTGGTTATTATGAGAACTCTTAAGCGCATGCATGACAACTGTGAGTTCAACATCATGGGTTGGGTAATTATTATCATGTGTCATAAGCCACAAAGATCCATAAGAAATGAAGTGATCACACTGTATAAGAACAATAACCAAGCCTGAACCAGATGAATAATAAAAAATGACATGCCCATGCATGAACTATAGAAGAGTCAACACTAGCACAACAGTCAAAATGCTCTTCATCTCAAGAAAAGAACTATGAAATATATCATCCCAACAAAACTTTACTCACTTAAAAGTGAAATATGTTATCATACAATCTAATTTAGAAAAATCCTTTACAAATTTCTGATAATATCTAGATAAACACAATAATACTCATGTCTCAAAAACATTCCATTGTTTTGTGAATGTCGTAATAGATTTCACAATCTCAAGATCAACTATTATACCATGTTTTGATTCCACGTGTCCCATGAAAATCACTTCCCAAATCCATATATTACATTTCTATAGATTGAAAAAATGTAAGTGATTTATAAAAAATTCTATAATTAATCTCAAATGTTGCATATGATCCTCCTCTAAAATAGCGAATAAAGTATTCTATCAAAAAAATACAATGAAATTATAAACATACTCATGGAATATACTATAAATTAAATCCATAAATAATAAAATGATAATTTTTGTGACCAAAAGGCATGAAAAGGTACTCATAATGGATACCACTTCTCTATATGGTTGATTTATGATTGTCAAAATATTTTTTTCTTAACTCATGATAACCAGTTCATAGATCAATCTTCAAGAACCACATCACCCATTTCAAATGGTCAAATAGATTTTCAATATGTAGAAATAGATTCTTTTTATTTATAGTAACTTGATATAATTTTTTATAATAAACACTAAGGTATGTAGACCCCTCCGATTTCATAGAAAAGAGAATAAACACCGAACAAGGTGACACACTTGGGATTATAAATCCTTTCTGTAAAATATAATATATTTTTGTATCTAAATCTTTAATTTAAGCTCGTTCTTTTCGACAAGAAGGAATAGATACTAGCTGAGTACCCACCACTAAATCAATAGAAATATCTAGATATAATACCCCTAGAAAACCAGAGATGTTAGATGAAAAAATTTCTTTAATCTAAATGAGAACTGGAGGGATATAATCACACACACCTTCTTTCTATAGTTAGAAATAAAACAATGACATTGATTTCACAATCTCTAGATAAAAAGTTATGGCTCTACTCATCCTCAGGTTTCACTCTTCGTGAAACATATGACCCACCCCAACTGGTGTAGTAAAGGAGAACCATCAATGAAAACAATATATTCAATATTTTTTATAAATGATACAATCCATTATAAATATCACATCAAAAGGTTTCATGTCGAGAACCATAAAACCCCATGTATGATTGATATCTGGCAATGAGAAAAAAAATATGGACAATAGAGAACCTACTCTCTCTTCATATTGAGGGGTGTAGTAATATCCATCACATAAGATAAAATCACCAATATATGATTTATCAGATTAAAAATATGAGTAGATATAAATTAGTGAGACACACTATTTTAAAATAAAACCATCACTATAGATGAATTAACAGTGATGGTACCTATCACATTTGCTGGACCCATATCTACATCGTTTGGAGACTCTTCCACTGTCTAAAAAATATTTATTCCAGAAGCTTATTTCTAGAACCACATAGTTCATGAATCATATGATTCAACCACAATACATTTTGGTACTTATGATTATGTTCCAATACCTGGAGCTAAATATAGATGAAAAAAAATCTACAAGTGTACTTCATATCTACAGGAACCACATACATTGGGTGTTTCTATGAAAACTCGTTCCAAGTGCCCATGATTACCACACAGGTATCAAATCAATGGTTCAAATCCAGGTACTATAAAATGTATAGAAGAAACTTGTTGTTGATTTTCACCATTATAATTATTATACTTTTTATTTCATTTGAAGGAACTCAAACAACTACCTCAATATAAGAGGAAAAATTCAGTAAGAAAAACTATGAATAAATATCAAAGTGAAGCCCCATCTAAAAATACAATGTCTTTATCTTTAAATTCAATATAATCATAGGTGAAAACTATGAAATCTCAACAATGAAAATGAAAATAAATTTAATGTAATTCCACTCTAATCATTTATTATTAATCATTGTTACCATCAAGTACTGCCATCTACTACTAGGTCCCACTTTCTAAAAGGTGACACATTTGACCTTGATTTCATAAAGAATTTATAAGAACTAAAAAAATATCTAACCTCCTCAATAAATCCTCATCCTCTTGAGGATTATTTTTTCCTAGGAATGTTAGAGTATTCTAGTGTAATAAATCCTAAGAATGATATCAAAAAACATCTCTATAAGGATACATAATGAAATCCTGAATGGAATAAGGTGTTGGTACCTATGCTAGATCATGAAAAGTATGCACAAAACCATAACCATATTATATTCCATGAGATGAGTTTTTCTCTAGGGTTAATCAAAACCGTCCTCCAACATTCAATTCACACATCTTTTCAGAAGCATGATGATACAAAAGTTAGAGAACAATAAGGAGGATATCATAAGATTACACATATCGACTCAAAAAAGAGAAAAAGTGAGATTAATATCATCATATAAGGAAACAAGAGTTGTATTTAAACCAATCCAAATGAAAATTAGGGAAAAGAAAATATATTGTATTCAAGATGTGTTTCCGAGACTACCCATGGCGACTTATGACTCATCCTAGTGAGAGTTTTCCCAATATCCACTCAAAACCACCTCTTATATCCCAACAATATTTCCCAAACTACATACTGACATAAGGGGAAGACATGTAACATTAAACTCTGATACAATTTTTTCATTAACTGGATCAGATACACTAATACCCTGATACCTGATCTAGTCTGAACATGGATCGAAGGGCATTATTGATCCCCAAGGGTTGTTGAAAGCACCTAGAATCATACAAGTTAGAGGTAGGGACTAGTTTTATAGATAAGTAGCAGAAGAAATTGATACAAGTTAGTATGAACAAATGAAAAAACCATAGGAAGAATAGTACCATAATTAAAAATGGTATATAAACCAAAAATACAATCACAATGTACCATAAAACTAGTATAAAAACCCATGTCCCAAAATACGCAACACTCCAAGATCAATGAATCTCCAATAAGAACAACTTCTATGTGTAACATTCCCCTTGCTCGATCATATAAGAAGAAAATATACAAACAATCATAGGAAAAGGTAGCGTCTAATCTAAAATCTGAGTTGGATCCCACCAAGTGTTCCAAAAAATATGATAATACTAATTAAGTAATATATTATTTCAATTTCAATAATAAAATTTAGGGAGATTCGATTACATATTTAAAAAAGAACATTATTTTCATTTCAAATGATGGAAACTTTTCAGAACAATGGTATAATAAACCATTTATATAAAAACATTCATATAAATCACTAAGAATAGAAAAAAGTTTTAAATTTAATAAAATATATACCGAAATAATAATGATAATAAAAAAGGTAATATAAAATATGTTATGATATTTTCAGGTTATGGGATCTTAACCATATCATATAGTGATAATTGTAACATTCAAAAACATCCCTCTAACACTGTTCAATGAGGACTAACCAACATCCTAGTGAGGATATGATCTACAAATAGGTTTATTTTAGAGTTTTAATGAATTGATCCATTGTTATGTAAATACAAACCTAGCATGTTTTCCCCTAATAACTAACTAATTACACATGCTCAGGTACTCTTTTAAATCAATCAAAAACATGTAAATTAGTTAAAACCTATTGAAAATTAAATTTCACTATTTCCCATTTCAATATGCCAATTTCTCTATAAAATCCAAAACATGGGGTTTTAATAAATTTATGCCTTTTTCAATATAAAACAAAACATTGGTTCTTATCCAAAAAATTTATTCCATTTTTTCAAAACCCAATTTATCAATTAAAATTTACAAATAAAATTCCATAATTTCTATCAAATTCAAATCATACCCAGATTCAATAGAATTATGGGTATTTACAAAAATCCATTCAATTTTAATTTAAATACCAATTTTCATAAAATCGGGGTTTCATAGTATAATTGAATGAAATATAATTTAAATCAAGTAATATAAGGTCAAATTAATTGGACAATACTAAATAGAACCACCTACCTTAATATGGAGATCTCATATCACATTGCTCCTAATGGGAAAAAACAACGAAGAAAATAGATAAAGGAGAACAAGGAATCAAACCTATATTCCAAAACCAAATAAATATAGTTTAGATCCATAAAAAAAGTGATGATCTAAAAAACACATAGAGGATACAGAAAGAGAGAGAGAGAAAGAATTGGGGATGATCTCTTACAAGAGATGAATCATACGACATTCTTTAGGCTATGAAACACTTAATAGTAGGTTTGGAGGATCCAAAAAAGGTTCTTGAGAACTACCAATACATATTCATCTGTTCTAGGTCAATTTATGGTCAATATGGGGATCATATGGGGGTTCATATATTTTTAAACATTTTTTAAATTAAGAAATACTACATGCATGGTTTCCTGGAGGGGGCTTCATGGTTTTCAAAACTGTTCCCTCTAATCGCGTGCCACTCTATTGGGGTGAACTGTATCTACAAGGTGTGTGCATAGTTTTTAAAACCATTTTCTATCCATTAAACCCCTACAATTTAGTTTTTAATTATTTTTCCTAGGCGGGATCATGGTTTGAGGAAACTGTGGTCCAACTATGCAGAGCCCATATAATTCCAAAAATTTAAATTTTCGTCCAAAAAAAACTCAAGATAAATCACAAACAAATCATGAAAAATTTTAGAGTATTACCTGAAAATAATAACATGTTGTTAGAATTTGGTAATTGTTTTGAATAATATGTGTTTTATGACACTTAACGAGAAGTTTTTTAGTTATATATTATCACTATTTATGAAAGCGATTATTTAATTAAATGGAGTTAATTAGAGATGGTGAGTTATTTATAGTTTTTACAAATATATTATTATGTAATGATTTATAGACACAAATTCATTTTAGATTTATGGAAAACCATTTGTTAATATATGGGATGTCTAGAAAAACACGATCTACTAGTTTAGATTCATGCTACATCTAGTTTCCTTGAGAAATATTTTATTTTAAATGTATTTTTTTACCGTTAGTTAAGAAAAGTAGGACAATAGCCAATGTTAATTAAAGTTTTTTTATATAGTGTAGTTTTTTTATATTATGGCATATATATTTTGTTCTATATTTTCCCAAGGATTTATATTTTACCATGACATTTTTTTCATGATACATTTACATTCTAATGTTTTTAAATTTCATAAAATTAATTTTGAATAAAAACTCTTATCTTTTAATTTTCTCTATTTTTGATAAAAAATAAAATATTTTTCCTTAATTTTTTTGATTTTTAGATGAATTATTAGTTCATTATAAGTCTTTATGGAAAAGGAAACATCTATTTTATTAAATGTATTTTAAAATGATCATGAAATGGTTTTATTTTTAAAGGACCACAAAAATTGTTTAGGGTGGTTTTCTAATTGGATTAGACACTCTTTCCTGTCATATTTTAAATGTAGCTTGGTCACACATTGATAGGATAGAATATTATCAAATTATTAGTTTAGGTATTATAGATGGTGGAAATTGGTTAAGATGTTCTCTTGAGTAAAGAGTTGAGCGGTGGAGGTTTTGGGTTATTTATATTCATATCTCCTTTGTATCATCTACCACAAAACATCAATTTTCATTAATTACCTTATTTTCTATGATATCATTATGTTTTAATTTTTTTCCTTGTTTTAACTCTATATATTTTCAGATGTTTATTATTTCTGATTCCAGGTTTATTTTTATTCCTTTTTAAAAATATTTATTTCAATTCCATGGATATCCAATATATGGATGGGTAATGATTATCTTAAGGGTGGATGTTCATATATAATATGGGTTATTTTCATAAACCATTATTCTCATTCATGTACCTTTGATGCCTTATAAATTTTCTCTAACCTATGGAAATAAGCAAAACCCCTCATGCCTTTTCATGGAACAACCTATGTGGGTAGCTAAATGGTAGCTTAGATATATTTGTGCTAGTGGTTATATATAAAAAACCAATTTTTATTGTTTTCACTTTTTTTTGGGGGATTATAGGACTTAATTATTATTTTTAATTATTTATAACACTTTATTAATGAATTGGATTAGATTTTTGGTAGAACATATAAATGTTTACTTAATAGGTATCAAAATATTTATAGTATAGACAAATTTTTTATAGAAAGTTAATAATTTCCCTATATATTTGAATGTATCCTATTTTAGTATAGAAATTTAAAATTTTCATTATTTTATAGTATTATTTAGAAAATATATAAATCTTGTATAACTCAACCAATAATTATTTCATCATCACTATAATGGTTAAAAATAGATTGAGTGTCCTTTGGTGGCTACAAAAAAATGAAAAAACACTACAAATCATTATAGGGGTTTAATTTGTTTTTCATATCACGACCAAGAAAACATTGACACTATTTCTGATCTTCAAAAATTCATCTTCCCCTTCATATTTATTAACTACAATATAAAATAGAAAAAATATTTTTAATTAGATGAAAAGAAATATTTACTTCTATTTGAAATAATTGATTGATAATATTTTAGGGCAAAATTTTGATGTGCCTTAAAGTGAGAGATTTATTTGTGATCAAATGTTGTAGATAAGTTTGGTGTTAAGGTTTAATTAAAATACAGAGTAAATTCACATTTTTTTCTTTCCTATAATAGGTTTTCAATAACCATTAAATTTATATTTTGGAATGGGTAACAAGGAACCCATGTTTTATGAATTGTGTATGATGAGTAAAAAATATGAAGAGTAATTACATTATATTTTAAAAGATAGATAACTTAATCGGTGGTTACAATTATAATATTATAAAACTTTTTAATGCTGTGAAATGGTCATATAGGGGTTGAAAATTCATTAATATCATATTTTACTCTAACATTTAGTTAAAAATTAAATTCATGATCAGTTTCCATCCTATGTAGTTTTGTCAATGTTTAATATTTTATATTTACACATAAACTTCTATTCAAGAATTCATTATATGATTATTTTTAAAATATATAACATATATTATAGTTCTCAAAATTCAATGAAGAGAAGATTTTTCTTTTTTAATTTCTAATATCAAGAACCACATGATGATGCTCTTAACTAGTGGATTTACTTTTGGTTCTTTAATAAAATTTATATTGATATATACAATGAAGTTATACCTATATAAAAAATAATGGTACAAATTTAATAGTTCTTGTTTAAAATCAACATTATTGAGTGGTTATTTAATAGAATAACATGTGATGGTTCTGGATAAGATGTTGTTTCACTAGGGTTGGGGGTTGAGTTAGTGAATGTTAACCCATTTTCACTTTTATGATTTTTTATGAAATCAATCTCAGTCACTTGTTAGAGTGAATGATATCATTGATGATTTCTTCTCAAAATAAGGGAACTAAACAAAAAATAAACACATAATACATAAGGTTCAATATACAAGATGAGAATCCAATCCATAAAATGTTCAAAAATCACCAAAAACCATAAGATCAACGTGAATAAATTTTTTTTATTCAATGACAAGGATATATCAAATTAGTCGTGTTATAATAATACAATAATCTTAGAACCCAAATATTTTAACAAATATCTTGAACATAATTGATGTATAGAATATCCTTTTCCTTTCATTATGTTATACCCTAACAATTGTAAAGTGGAACTACAATTCTTTTCATTATAGAATAGGTGAGATCCTTTTTATTCCTAAATGCATAATCAATTTAGGATGATCAAAAATAAACTAACTATTTATTATGCTTTTTCTTCAACCATTAAACCTCCACGTATTATTTTTATTCTTTTTCTTATCTCTTTCAATGTTCACTCAACTACAAACAATCTCCCTCACTATTTATCTATTCATAATATTTCAAATAATTTTTATCTATATTTACCTTAAAAATCATAAAATGTCTCAATTTTGATATATCATACACAATAGAAATACATTTTATCACATTATATTCTATAATTCATTTTCAATTTTAGACAGGTTACATCTTGTAAATTCTTCAAAACTTCTCACACATTTTCATATTTTTTTAATCTATATATATTTTCATGATATGTACATATTAATTGTTTTTTGGTAAATCGGCCCACCTTGAGGAGCACCAAACTTGAACTCTCAGGTTTGGTGTAGAAAACACAAGATTTTATAAATTATATTTTAAACCACTAGAGATGATCATAACTAAACATTAAAAAATCACATTAGGATTTCATATAATTACAATCTACCAAAACCTAAATATCCTTTTGGTTTAGTTTAATTGAAAACTATATACACAAGATATGTATTTTATAAAAAAATGTAAACATTTATACATAATAGTACTCTTTTTTTACCCGTTATATAATTTCCACAAGATATATTTATTTTCATAACATGCGGTTAGGAGTCATAAGAAATGGGTAAGAACAAATTCCTAGTTAGTGAAACATTATCAACATTTATTCAATGGTTTGATCATAAACAAAATATAAAACATGGGCTTGGGAGAAAGTTCTTATTTAAAATAATATAGAACAGCAACAGTTTTCTATAATATTTGATAACAATAAATGTAATATTATAATAGAGAAAATATAATAGGGGTAAATGTGTGGAATCATGAGGTAGTAAAAATGTGTAATTGAGCATATTTTTAACACTAAAATATATTATATGCATTTCAATTAAAATGAACATGAGGAATTCATAGATTACTTTATAACAAACCCCAATTCTAAATGATCTGGTGATATATTATACCTTTATAACCTTAAAATTTGATTACTGGGTATGGATATGATTAAAAATAGTATGAAATTTATATATAAATTTTTTATTAATACAAATTTATCAATTATTACCAAAATAAATTATCATTAATTTTTTTAGAAATATCATTTCATGATTAAAATACCTATTTTGATGAGGCCACTATTTTTTTCATTAATAGAATTTTAATTGGAAAAAAAATATATTCCCTATTTGGAATAATATATTCTATTTTTTTTAATGAGGCCACATTCTTTTTGATTCATAATGAATAGAAAAAATAATATGTTTTTACCACTCTTAGGGTTCAAACGAGTATACTAGGGGTTAAACAAAGAGATAAGGGTAATATTGCCACATAAAAATGTATAATTATTGTTTTTATGAAGATATATAGACCCTATATTATCTAAAATTCTAGTTTTTTCTTTTTGGTTTCCCTTCACCATGAAATTTGAAAAATATTTTATAAAAAATTTAAATAATTTTATGTGTGTCTTATCCTTCACTTATAAAAGGAAATCTAATCTCATCCATTACTCTTATATTTTGAGGGTTTTATACCCAAAAATACTTACCCCAAAATTTTTCTTGATTCTTTATCCCTCAACACATACCCCATGGTATTTTTAGTGAAATATTTTAAGGGTTAATATGTATTCCAACATAGGTATATCGAAGAAAAAAATATAATCTTCACCGAGATCTTTCAATTTTATTAAGTCCTATAATTTATCTAAATTTTTTATCAATATTAATGTGATTAATAAAGAATAAAAATATAATTATATGTTATTATGGGTATTTGAAATAACATTTATACATATTCTCAATCAAATTTTAAATTAAAGTATCACTCGTGTGTACGTGTTGACTACAACCATCACATAGATATTAGTTTCTTTTACCATAACAAAAACAAATTAATGGATATAATTATGGATTTTAGAAATATAAATTATTTTTATGACATAATATTTAATCTATAATAGATAAATATTAATTATCATTGTTTCCTAATTTTCATTAGAAAATGACAACAACAATCATTTATACATAAAAACTACTATATCCATGAACAATTTAATTCATTTTTATATCTCAATAATTATTAGATAATTATATATCTGTATATAATGAATATATATGATATTTATATAATTTTTAATATTATTATGATTTTGGAAATATGATTAAGATAAATGTACCATGACAGCCAAATCAAAACATAATTGAAAAATGAAATTATTTTCACGAGGAACAAAGATTTTAATAAAGAATTATTAATAAACAGATGATAAATTTTTAGAAGTTAATCACGAATTTTATTATAAGTTTTACTATGGAATATTTATATAATTTTAACACATTTTATTTTGTTATACTTGAATTTAGGGTCCTTAAAAATCATGCAGAATAAGAGTTTATGGTTTTACGTAACAATTTAACTTTTTAATTGGATTATTTATGCCTAAATTTTATGATGTTGAAATAATGCTATATATATCTCATAAATATCATTTATTTTATTCTAATGTGGTTTTTTTGAGATTACATGTTTCCCTTTTGTATTTTTCTCTCTAATAACTCAAAATTTCAATGGAATATTTTATGAAACCGTATTGGTATTTATATTTGGTTAGAAATATTTTTCTCCCATGTCTATATTTTTTTAGAATATTTTTATAAATATTTTTAAACTTAATCATTGATTGATTAAAATAATATTTCCCCCTATTTTAAATTCTATAAATCTAATTAAAATGAATCATATTATCATTTTAGGAATGACCTACCTTTATTAAAAACGTTTTAGAAGAATTAATGTTTTAATATATAAAACATGAGTGACTTTTACCACCATCGTGAATTCTATTTTCATTGAAAATTAATTATAAATTATCCAAGATTATTTTCAAATAAAAATTTATCCTAATAGTTTTATGTTTAATAGATTTGGAACAAGTGATTTAAAAAATAAATGGTATATTCTTAATAAAAAATGATTCAATATAAAAAAACTAAAATAAAATTTTTATTCTTATTTATTAGCGTAGTTAACTAAAATTGTAATAATATTAATGGGAGTTGAGAAGGCATTATGGAATGAAACAAATTCTTGAATATTGTGTAATACTAAAAATGATTCAACATAATAAATCATTTTTAACACATAAAAAATATTTATTTGAGTGTTATCATTGATAGAATATTTTTGTTTATATTTTCAATATTAGATTTGAAATATTTTTTTTCAATATATTAAATTAATATATATGTTTGGTAATGTTAAACATGTTAAATTAAACAAAATATAACTCATGTAAATAAAAAATTTAACATATTAGATATAATAAATAGATTACTGAAGAAATAAAATAATAATTCTAATATTTTATGAATTTTAACTATAAAAACTAGAAATAACCATTTGATAGCTATAATATTTTGAATGAACTAAAGGATTGTTTTTAAAAATTCATTCTCCATGGTAATTTGTTATAATACAAAATGCGTTTATGATTCGATAATCAATATTATCTACAATTTATTCCATGGATGTTGTGATATCCCAATAAAAAATCTTTTTCATGTTTATCAAAAAAATATACCATTTTTTCTCATAAAATAAGAGACCACTGCATATCAAATTGTTCAAGAACATATATATATATATTTATTCTATTTCCATGATAAAAAGATCATCTATATATTCCAATATGATCATATTGACTAGTATAAATGAAAATTCATTATTTTTGACACTATTCATATCGATAACCATTTGTTGTTAAACACATGAACTTGAAATTTATTATAATCAGCCTCCCAAATTTCCTCACTACCTCAATAATATAAATTTAATGTTGAAATTATGTTTTTTCATTGGAACTCAAATAATGATTTACTTCAACCAACACAAATACATTTCTATTTTGAACTATAATTTTTTTCTAAGGAACATTCATAGGAAATGTATAGACATTAATGTCATAATCGATCCTTTTTATCAAATATAAACATGAAATCTCCACTAACCCACTCATTGTTTTTGATGCATTTGATCTACCATTAATTTTCAATATAAACCCTCATAAAATGTTTTTAATTATAATTCAAAATCAACTTATATTTTTTTCTTTATATGAAGTTTTTTTTCGTCAAATTAAAAATAAATTGTATAAATTTATTAGAATAATATTTTTTATTAAAGATATATAAATGTAAATTCTTATCTATTCAGCAGTCACCAATTTAATATTCAATCGATGACTACCCTTTCCCATATAAATGACTCATTCATGGTGATATGTAAGAAAAATGATGTTCTCCACAGTATAAAAGTAGATTTTTAAAAACTATGTTACATCCTTAGAAATATACATCTCAATAGTGGAGGATTCAGGTCTACATGGATTATTAACACATCCCATTAATTTCTTTATATAACATTCATAAAGATACATCCAATATAGTGATATAGGTCCAAAAATCTATATTTCTCAAACTTAATAAACTATTAATCATAGAATTATATCAAAAAGGCATATGAAGAAATATACATTCTCAATTGAAAAATTATAGTGACCACTTAATTCTCCTAACAACTCTTAAATTCATAGCAACCACCTTATTAATACTTGATTTGAAAAAATAACACTCATTTATTATAGAAATTCTACAACATATGTGACGTATTCCATGCGGTGATACTTTTTAGAGGTGTTTCATCATAACATGATAATCATGAGATTTAATAACTTTTAACCTCATATATTGTAAATTGTTTTCTGTATTTGAGGTATAACCCTGCAACACACTAATATTATGATGACACTGAGAGAATATCATTTTATCCCTCTGGGATAATGCATGAAAATTCAGGGTTAGAAATGTTCACCTCCCATAAATAGTGGGATATAACTCCAAAAGCATTCCCATTGAGATTAATTCCAATCTTGAATTCAGCCACTATTTACTATTTTGTTTAACATAAAACAATTTTTAATCATTTGGTCAAATATATTATTCTACACGTGCATAAAAATAATTTTATGTTTGGACTCATGATATATCCAATATTATATTTAAAAAAAATATTTATTTTTTACCCAAATATTAATATCATTACTAGATTTTTGCATCTTTCCAAATATCACACCAATTTTTTACTCCTTAAAATACTGATCTGTGGAAAAATCATTTTTGTTTAATATCTAATTATTGTTTTCTATTGAATTAATTTTTTAATATGGGATAATAGTGATACATAGGAAAAAATGTTCATTCAACCATTTATAATATTTTCTCCCCAATATAGTTGATAATTTGATGTATTTTGTTCCCAAGTTGTACAAGATTTATACCCCTGAACACTATATCATAAAAAACATTCATATAATGGGATGGTTGTTTTAGACAACAAAATCATTGCTTATAGTTTAAGATATTACATTTTATAAGAATCATACAACCAAATAAATTCATTTTAGAAAATTTTGAAATCCTCAATTAAGGGTGATATAAAAAAATAAAAATCTTTTACATGTTGTTTTGGTCTATATATAATTAAAATCAACAAGGAATATTTTATATTCATACCAAATTCCAGAGAGAAGCTGTACATTACTAATATAATAGGACATGGACTATGTGTTCTATTATGTATTTGATAAGGAATCATTCCATTTATCCACAATCAATGTCAGTGATTTATGTAATAAATTTCTAATATTAGAAGCTAGTGATAAATATTCTTCAACTATGGATAATTAGAAATATGATATTGTTTTCTATCAAATATCATCTCATCTGAATTCAATCTTAAACTTTTTCATCATGTGAATTTTCAAATAATCATTTCGAATAATGAATTATTGGAATATACAAAAATTTATTGAAAGAAGTCTTTGTAGCTAAAAAACCATCTTGTGATTTTTATTACAATATATACCATGATATCTGAAATTAAGAAAAACCTTATAAAATTCATATTCATTATTATATAGCACACTATAATTCAGAGAACAAATGGAATTTTTTACCTTAATCCCATTGAGCTTTATATTTTATTCCTATTATAATGTTAAGATGGAATATCATTATTGAAGTGACATAAATCCAAAAATCATAGAGTTAGTTTCTACTACAATTATATTATCATTAATACACGATATCAAACCTAAATAGACTAAAGAGTTTAGTAGACATGGTGAACAAGATACATCCATGTTTCTTGTATTACATTTTATTACACTATTCACCATATAATTTTTTTTCTTTAAAGGATAACATTATTCAATCTAGTAAATAATTTTAAAACATTATTAGAAAATTCAAGGGAATCTTGGGGAAGTGAAACATAATAAAGGTGAGATAAAATGTTTATAAATGGAAATTTATAGTGGAAGAAATAATTAACCAATGAGAATAATAAATATGGAAATGTAAATAAATATGAACACATGAAATATAATCAATAACCTAGAAGATAGTGATTAAATAATACGGTAGGTACAAATCTAAAAACAAATGCCATGTAATCAATAACTGAGAATAAAGTTATTAAAAAATATGGAATGGTGCATAACTAAAAACACATGCCATTAAATCAATGAACTATGGATGAAATGTATATAAAGATATAGTAATGAAAAATATCATGGATAAATAAATATTGAATCAAAATAAAGGAAATGTTTAATTATTGGAGGTCATGAAGATAGAACCTGAACCACTACTATAAATTCCTTTTACAAGATGGTTTAAGTATTTCAATAGACACCCATATATTTTTCTTGGAATAAAAATCAAAGGGTTTTTCATCAACTAATTACATCTCATGAGACCACCGATGAATTCTGGGGATAGTATGAACCAGTCCCAAACCTGTAGGGAATCAATTAAATGGTCCCCAACAAGTTTCTTTCATTTCCCAAGAATTATTCATATCAAATAAATAATATTCCTTATCAAATATCCATATTGAATAAATGATAATTATTTATCAATACTACATCAAATAATAAAATAACATTCAATGTATACAACAAATAGAAAATGACATACGGTTTAAGAAATTCACATATACATGATAAATAATATAGAAAAATAGATAAAATTCAATGTTAAATGATCATAAGAAATTGAATATTTAAAGGGAACTAATTGAGGATTCAAGGAAGTTAATGTCAATAATATCCCTGGACAAGAAAATAAAAAACGATTTGATTTAATAATAAGGATGATATCAATGAAACATATCCCAAGTGGAGTAAAAATAAAAGGTTTTTGTAATTGATGAATCAAAATACTAAAAAATATCTTTTACAAATATTCTTGAGGAAATGAACATTTATTAAAAAAATTTTTAAAAGAAGTTCATTTATAAATAAAATTTGAAAAATAAATTTATATAAAAGGAATCCATTTAAAAATGAGAAGGAATACTCAATGAAATGATGACAATAAAATCCATAAAAGACTTACAAGGTAAAAAGAACAGTACTTTGGCATAGTAAAATGATAGAAATAAGCATTGTTTAGAAAGAGGAAATAATATTCCTTTGAAAAGATTTAAAAAAAGGGAAAATTCCTTTAATAAATCATTTTCTAAAAGATAAAATAATTTTTAAAAAGTTTTTCGTAATTATGGTTTTATAATAATAATGGTTCTCTAAATTAAGAGATAAATGAAGTCGAGTTTTCTTGAAAACATTTTTTAAACAATTTTGATTCCCAAAACATGAAAAAATTGTACTATTTTTTGAAAAGGGTTCTAAATAATAAAATCTTAATAAAATTATAGGGTTTGTTATACTATGATTAAATAATTTTCTCTAATGAAATTCAAGTTTAAATAATAAATACCAAATTGAGATTGTGAAGTAAATCCTTGAGAAAACTATAATTGTGATATGAAAATCAATAAATGAATAGATTTTGTGTGTCATGTGTAAATAGACATTAGATAAATGGAAATTAATCAATGGATAGTAAAAATTACACATATACTTAATCATATAATATTAATGACATTGAAGAAGTAGTATAATCTATTAAAAAGTAATTGTGTCCCTTAGAAGAAATAATTCAAATTGAAACTCAAAAATAAAAGAATAATGAATTAATCATGATATTAAAAATCAATTTGTAAGTATTTATACCATATAAAAAAAATGTGGAAAATATTAATTTTATTGTTTTAATAGAGAGCTAACAATCACAAAATAATGTGAGATTGAAAATATAATGATTAAGAACATTTTTGTGGAAATAATATTAAAATATTCCAATGTAACCCATTCCACTTTGAAAATTTTGAATCATAGTTACCATGTTGTAATGAAATTAAATTTAACTTATAATATCATGAAATAAATTATATTCAGGATATAACATTTCAAAAGGTTGTATATACACCATATAAAATTGAATTGGTGCATAACACAAATATTGTCTCAATGGAATGTAAATTGATTCTAAATAACATACATTACATTACATTGTGTGAATGGGAATTAACACAGTATATAATAGTTTTTTACATTTTAATAACATATAAGAAAACCATATTAATGTTTATAATTAATTTTTACCCATTTGATAAAAATATTTCATTATTTTCAATATACCGGGTGTTAATTTCCTAGTCTTTTGAGTATGTTTTGACTTGTTACTTGTTGTTATTCTTACAATGATCATGATTTTATAACATACAGGATGTAAAAAAATATTTAATTATATATATTCAGAAAATATGTATTTTTAATAATATAAAATATTTAGAGGTATCGAATTAAGTTCTCTATTCATATAGACGAAATACCATAAGTACGCATGAACAACAAATTCATTGATTTTTTTATTATAATAATGAAAAGAAAATTATATATATTTATATTATAACTAAAGTATAATATAAATTTCATTTATATTTCATAGTTTTATTAAAATAATATTTTACACATTCAATGTATAGTGTGAATGAATCACATCGCATTGAGGGGGTAGTAGTCTACACTTCTGGAAATGATGTTATTGTATTCCCAGAGGATGGAGGGTATAAAGGTATGTGTAATAAAATAATTAAATATGTATCCATACATTTAAATAGAATATATAACACATATAGAAATAGTTTATATCATAATTAACAACCATGATAGGTGGTAAAGGAAAAATGAACAACTTCATTTCTCGAGGCTGTAGTTCGATGTACACATAAACTATAAATTTGTTACACAATTGATGTAAGTGTGTGTACATTTAGTTAAAAATATTTATATAACAACATATTAGTATATTTTTTAAACATTTTTATATAATAATGAAATAATAATAATTTTAAGAGTTGATAAAGAAATAAATCTAATGAGTATGAGGAAGGATGTTACCTCTTAATTGGGTAGCTCCTCTTATTTGGAACTAATGTACTTTCAGGGACGAATTTATGAATGGGATGCATCAATTAGGTTTAGGGGTATATTTTTATGAGATTATTTGTCAGATATATTTGTATACATTGTGTCTTTATTTGTGTGATTAATTTTGAGGGGTGAGTTCATTTTTATAGTGGAAGAGGTGTGACACTCTCCTAAATTTTGGAAAAGGGAATTCCAGCCACATTTTCTCATTGAAATTGGCTACAATAATAGATAAAAATCTTGAAAATTTATTATATGGTCCAAATATATCCATAACATATATTTTTGAAAACTTTATTTGTCATTTTGGATCTCATGGTTATGTATTTGTAACTTGTTAAGATAATTATCAACATAATCATTATAATTAAATTTAATCTATTTCAGTAATATTTTTTGTCAAAAAATATGATAAAATTATTTTAAATTATATATTATTATGATTAAAAATATGGAATCCATGTTTTTCAAATTCCAATAAAATATGTGTCAGAAATTAGTTTAAAATTAATCATTCAAATGGGATGACAATGAAGGTTTTCAAGAAAAAAACGTTCAAAAGTATGAGATGATTTCATATCCAATTTCAATGTGAAATAGATAAAATGACCTAAATTGTATTAAATAATATAAAATTGATCTAATTAATCTTTTAAATACACAATTAAATATAATACAAACATACAAATAAATTAGACGAAAAAATGTTTTCAATTAAAATTCATTATTTTCACTATTCATTAAAAAAATTGAACTCTACTTAAAATATCAATATTTCACCCTAAGATAATTTTTATGTTCCTATTTAAAATATATTGTTTATTTTTAAATTTAAAATATATGAAAGTAACAAAATTTGGATTTAAAATAAGATCTCCATTAAAAGTCGGAAAAAGTGATGTTATAAAATTGTACCTTTTTTGTGTGTAATAATGGGTTTGTTATTATATTTTCCATATCCAATCAATTGGATAAATGTAAAAATGATTTTATTGATTATATAACATATATATTAATTTAATATCACTCAATAATAGTAATTAATTTAATTTTTTTTGGGTAAAATGGATTTTTGGGAATATGAAATAGTTTTCTATAAAGATATTTTCTATATATTCAATTTGTTCTTATAATCCATTATAAATTAATTTTAACAAATGAATTTGTTTTATATTTTTGTAAACAAAATATTTTTATAATTTTTTTAATAATATTCATAACTAATAATCAAGGTTGTAGGCTATGACTTATAATATTATGTAAAATTATTTTAAAAATCTATTATTTTTTGGTAAAACATGGTCTTTCGTGAGACAAAAGTCATCGAAGAAACTCATTATTATGCATGACACACACTATCTCAGTATCAAATGAATTTCAAGATATATTTAATTTATTTATAATAGTACTTATCTAGTAAGGTATGAGGATATTATATTTTCTAACGTGCTTGGTTTCTTATTCCATACATTATATCAAATAAAATTTTCTTATTTTTGAATCATAGGCCGTTACAATAGTCTATATAAATTATGTCTTTCAATAGTTAAAGAAACAATGTAAAACTCTTATAACTCCATCCATGATTCACCTTTAAACTAATCAATATCAACACCATTGAAAAAATCATTAATTATATACAACGTAGATACAATGGGTTTTCAGTATTACCAGATATATGATCAATTGCTTATTCATTATAATTTTCCTCAACATCAATATCACGAATCAGTTCCTCAATTTCATTACACTTATCATCTATTAATGAATCATTTTCAATTGATCCAACATTATGCCTAGTTTTACCATAGAAAATCCAAGGTATGTTACTCGTATTAATTCTATGTCACATTAAATGATTTTTGATCACTCTATTTTTTTTATCATTTTCTTATTTAAATATATCAATCATGTATAGAAAAACATGTCATTTTTGGAACATTTTGTTCATAAAATTCAAAAAACGCATCAACACCATCATAATATTGATCACTTGTTTGAAGTGTGGTAATCCAAATTCGACTCATTGCATTATATAAAAAACCAAAAAAATATCTTTTCAAAAGAATTTAGATGTGATACAAGTTAGTTAGAGGGGTAAATATTATATCATTTCAATGATAATATACAAGACACACTATTGGTTTTATTAATTAGTAAAATTTTTCTATGATTTTTATTGATGGTGAATATAATTTTTAAAAAGTTACTACATTGAAATTGAAATTGAATGATAATAAGAATATTTATACAATGAAATAAAAAATAAAGAAAATAAATTTATATTAGTAGAGTGTAAATGAGTTTTACTAGAAGATAAAAAATAAATAAAAGCCTTAGAATATGGAAAAAATATATAGAAATATCATGCGAATATTTCATTATATTGAATGTAAAAAGAATAGAACAATTATATAGAACAATTATTTACTAGAAATATATTTTTTGAAGTTAATAAATAAAGTATTAAAGTTTTTTGAGGGGTATTAGTTTCCAAAAAATAAATATGGAAGTTGGATTTAATACACTCTGTAAGAAAAAATTTCTTAAATTAATAGTAACTTTAATGAAATGGAAAAAAATATTATTTAATAATCACAAATTTTTTATGAAAATATTAGAATTTGAGTGATGTAATTTTCTAGAAATATCACTCTCAGATTTGATTATTATACTTTTTATCCAATGAAAAGATACATTTCAATGAACAGAAGGATCATGTTTTTAATGTAATATAAGTTATAATATTTTGTTTCACCACATTAATGAAAAAATAGTGTTAAATACCATATTATATTTCCAATAATTTTAGAGGGATATAATACATTGAAAAATTAAATAATGATTGAAGAGACATATTTTTAGAACCTAAATAAGAAAACAATCATAATCTTAAAATTTCGTATTAAACACATGATAAATAAATTCAATTAAAAAGTATTTCAAAAAAATTTATAGTAATTCGAACTAAATAATATATAGGGTTGTTTCATTATAGTATATATATTAAGTGGATAATAAGAAAAACCAAATGGTGTTGATGTAGTTGAAAATTATATTTTAATATTCATTATAAAATTACACTGAAAAATATGATCAAATTACAATTAAAAAATTTATCAACCTTCATTAAAAAAGGAATAATTTATAGATTATTGATAATAAGAATAATATCGAAAAATAATAATTTATATAATATTAATAATATAAATGAAATTAATAATATATATAAAACATAGAAGGAAAATATTATAATGGAAAATAAAAAATGATTTCTTAAAATTAATTCATACAATAATAATTAAAAAATATATTCCTTCCAAAAATTTCTAAATGAAAAGTTAAAATAATATAAACTTTTAAAATTATATAAAATATATAATGATATCGATAAAAAAATATAAAAAATATACATGGAGGTGAATTGATTTTTCATTTGAAAATAATGATATCTATAAGGGCCAACATACATAATATAATTAAATTTATTTCTTAAATAAAGAAATTGTAAATGGTAAGATGAGATATAATAATTAAAACATAATAATTAAACTGAACATGTTTAAATTGAAATTTGACATGGGATATTTTAATAAATCCCCTTCATTCATCGTTATCACCTAGTTACTCAATTTTTATATAAATAAATAAATAACATTATAAAGGAACCACATTAATATATTTTGACAAAGGTTCTCCATGTAGATAAGAATATAAACATGGTTAATAAATTTGTTCTTATAAGGGAAAAAATGAATGTAATGGTAAAAAATACCCTTAATATTTCTAAGCTAATGGATCTCATGTAATATATTTCTTTGAAACAAAAGCTAATGAGGGACATAATCTTACATGATTCTATTTGTTTCACATGTGAATGAAAGGTTACATGACTATAAAATACATTAAATTAAACTAAAATCCTAAAGTATATTAATCTTCTTGTGTTACTCATGAGAATAAGAAAACATCCTTTTTTCTATGATGATTGATTATAGTTGAACTGATGTTTACAATAAAGTTGTTTCGAAATTTTTTCTCAAGTCTCTATTGGACCTAGGGTGAACTTGTTTAATTTTGGATTGAATATTATTTATTATGTATCATACACAACTAATATTATATTATCACTTGAGTGAGAATTTATAATATATGAATCAATAATATTGAGTTTTGAAAAGTTAATTCTTATTCATGTAAATCCACAAAAAAAATTTTAGGAAGGGAGTGAAGATTCATCAATATATAAAACTCTTATGTTTTTGAATAAATAAGGGTTAGGGATTTAACACCATTGACTGAACAAAAATATAGAAAAAATAATGTGTGAGGCATATTAGAGATATGAGAATATCTATATTTGACGAAAAATTATGAGGATAATGAATCCTGTGGATTTAAGAAGATCGTAATGAGATATGGGAGTCCACAAGATTAAAGCAACAAGATTTAGGGAATTTATATGAGAGAAATGATACTTCTTTCCTGATAATGGAAGTCCCCAAAATGATTCCACTAGATGATTCATAAATGTTTAAAGGGTATATATAGTCGGTTATATTGACCTAATATGATGAATCCTTGAAATTTTTTTCCGGTTGTTTATTACATAACCGGCATGAAAACTATATAGAAATTTATTTTCAAATATTTTATTCAGAACCGTTTTGAGAAGGATGTTAAAATTTAAATTTCATGTCTGGTATGTAATAACCAATGGAAAAAAGGATGATAATTTATTTTTCATGTCAGTTCTAAATAATCGACATGAAAAAGGGGATGTGAATTTTTTTACCTGTTCCCCTTAAAGACTCTAGTGTTTATCCTAATTCATTTCCTTTACTCAGATGTGGAATGTTCCCACAAAAATTTTTATGATGACCTGGTATACCAAAAGTACATTAGTCTAAACCAGGGTACATAGACTGTGGCCACTTGTGGCCATTCTTTCCACACTAATATCACTATAACAGAACAGGGTCCTGAGATGGATTCCCACAACCCTAAATTATCTACCCACTTTAAACCTAGTGTAAACTATTATAGTGGAACTTCATTCCTCATGAATAATAGCTCCCAGTTCACCCTACAGAAATAGTCTATCCATTACTTGGGTCACACTTAGATTCCCTTATATAATCAATACATGATTCGGTACATCCTTAGAATTGACCGAATGAAAAATGTTCATATATGACTTGATCTCATAGAAGATACCTTCATAAAAATTCCTTCCCCAGGAGACCTCATAAACCACTAGATATAGGGAAAATCACTACTGGTCGGTGAAATATCTGCCATAGTCCATCACTGACATTCCCTCACACATCAGGTGCATGAACTCTCAATACATCTCATCTCTTGATGTATATAAAAAAATTATCTCCATAATTAATCTTGAATTAATTAAAATACGTCTCTAATGTCATCCCATCCCATAGTACTATTTCCCCGCAATGATTGGATGGTCCAATAAGGATATATGATGAATGATTCACCCTCCAACCTAAGGGTGTCTTGAGGTGCTTGAAGAATATCTAGACTAAATCATTCTAGAAATAAGATTTGTGGGGCATCCCACTATAGTAAAAATAGGCAATTTATATAGTTTAAAATCTCTCATAAACTCATTAATTGATGGTACTGTATAGATATTCTCCCATTCCATAGATGGCATGACCCTCCGGAAGCTATTTCAAAGGTGAACATCCATCTAATACAAAATATAAATAAGAATATCCAACTCAGCTATGTTAGGGGCATACTGATTTAAGGTATCCTAATGATTAATTTAATTACAATGTTAACAAAGTTTCTTTACAAGATAAACACAATCTTTAGAATACTAGTTATAATAACAAGGACATATATAAAAGGTGTAAATAATAGAGAACCACTAGTTCATGGTATCTATAATCATGGACTATCAGGCGATTTATCATGAAATATTAGATCATTTAATACATTTATCAGATATCACATGTGTCTTATTTCGTAGTTCATACAGGAAAATATGTCACATGAAATAATTAATCCCCTATCATAAAAAGGAATTTCAATATATATCCCTATTTTGCTATTATGTTTTACACATTATCATATCTCTCTATACTGATCCACAAGTATAAATATCATGAAACAATAACATCACACAACATGTGAATCACCCATGGTGATATACCATAAAACAATAATAATCAAACATCATAGGCTATAGTCTAATCTATATGAACTAAAAATTTCCCCTTTACACGGTTCAACTAAGACTTTGAACAAGATCAATATAAAATATTGAAACTTCTTAGTATACTTTATAACTATACCAAATAATGACGAAATAAAAATAAAAGCTTCCTCTCATTTAACTTTTTAACATCCCCTAGCCCAAATCTCTCTCACCAAGAAAAACTATGTTGGTAACACATCCTCAAGCATGCCTCCCCATATAACATAGGCTGTTGAGTATCACTTGGGGTATGGTTAACATATTCGGGAGACTATACCCCCTATATTAGAGTTACAATATAATGGAAAATACACAAATATCAGTGTTTGAATGTAATGGAATCCTACAACAAAGAAGACAAATAAAACAATAAATGCCAACAAAAATATCTAATAAACAATAAAGGAATAATGTAATGAAAATCTAAATGAAATTAAATGACATGTTGAAGGTAATACAAAAAAAATATTAACATAATTAAATAAAGACTACAATGGCCCTCATATAAAACACCATGTCGGTCCCCTCTCCATGCTCCAACTCATATAACAAGAAGCAATCAACTACAAAGTCTTTTACCCTTTCCCAAACCTGCAACCATGTATTCTTCTTGGGTACCAAACAATGGTTCGAGTTGGGCGTGACTATAACATAGTAGGTAGAGTTCATATTGTCTAAATAAATGAGTTTGACAATAAGTTATTGTAATAATTCTTAAAAGAGGTGTATAAATTTATTAAATAATTCATATAATACATCATTCAACCTACTTTCTCACCGTTATAGAATGTCTCTATGAATTTTACACAACCACTCTAACGGAAACCTTATACACATGCTTTAACTTATCAGTAGTCCAATAGTACTATATTAGAATCTTATCATGTGTTTGAGCCTAGACAAGTGTATGATATTTGTAACATGTGTTTTTGGCATATCTCAATATATAATCATCACAACATATGTCATATGTTCATGTCACCACAAAAATAATATCCCAACTTAATACTATAAGACTAAAAGTTAAATTTTAATAATTACAATTTTCCATTCAATTTACCAATTTATTCAATTATTAAAATAATCCACTTTCCAATGTTAATATATATTAATAAAACACTTGAAACACATTTCATGCTAAAATTATATGAAATACATAGCAATTGAATTATTTTTAAAGGAATCTACAAGAAGGTTTTCATCTAAAATGACCCAAAGTAATACAAGGATTAACCCAATTACATGATTATAATTTCAATTAATCTATTAATTATTGTCCATATTTCATTGTAATAATTACATATATTTTAATCACTTTAGTAGTATATATAATACAATATATTTTGGTTTTAGACACCCTACCATTAACTGGTGATCAAACAGTGCTGTCAGTAGGATTATCCAATAAGAAACTAGCACATATTAGTGCAAAAGGATAATAGAAAAAATATATCAAGGTCAAAACAAATAATTTCCTCAGTAAAAGAATTTAAAATGCAATAATCAAATAATAATTAATGACAGGGAAAAAAATAAAAAATAGGCTCACCAGGGATCCGATTTAAGAATGAGATGTCTGAAAGGAAGGGACGAATACAAAATATTCTAGAAATTTTCCTAGGGTCAATATATAAAGGATTCACAAGAGATGGAAGTTAAAAATAAGTGAAAAAAACCATAAAACCCATAGGGATGATACATACATGTCATGTAATCCTTCCACATAGAGTATTTATGAATTAGAAAATGAGCCAAAAAATGGGTCACCTACGGTTAATATTTATCCGGATGGAGCATTACCTGATGTTATGTAGGTACATGATGTGTAACCACTTTACATCATGAACCGGCTAATGAAATTTTTCTATATGTAGGCACACATCCTCCAATATGTACATGGAGTGTAATTTTATAGCAATAATTCTTCAGTACAACTATCATGGGAGTGCCCGAACCACATATAAATTATTAAATATCCTAAAAAACTCTTGTAATACAATTTAATGAATATATATAGGGACTCCATTAATAGAAATAAATACACATATATGCACATTAGGTCATTCAACAAATATGTGATCTACTTCCTTGAACTAGACTCAATAATGAAGTCTTAATAACAAAATAAAACTAAATGAAATATGTTCAATAAATAATTTAGAGAGATACATGATGAGAAAAAGAGAGGATCTGAAAAACCACATGGTTAAAAATGATCACAAAAATAAAATTATAATGAAAATTTATAGATTATTTTAATATATATATATAGTAATATATCCCACATCAATTTGGTATTTTTTTACTAACAATGACCAAAAGTTATTTATTTATGTCAATAATATGTGAACATACTATTTCTTATTATAAAAGATTTAGATTGTCCTAAAATTCTAATGAAATGAGAATCAATCAAATTTTTATCTATAAAAAGAAACATCATTCCACGATGACATACAAAATACTATAAATGATCCAAAGTGCATTATATAATATTAAAAAACTATAATATAAAAATTATAGTCACACTGTTAAACCTATAGAAGTTATTTCATATTTCCATAAAACTCTATGAGGATGGTTACCAATAGGTTTTAAAAAAATTAGAATATGATACGTATCAATATGATTTATAGTTGTATTAGAATGAATAAATATGAAATATTAATTTTAGATATTATTTTAAATTTAATTTGTCAGATGAAGTAAAAAAAGAATAAAATATTATATTATTTTCAAACTACATTAAAATAATCATCTATTAATAAAGGAAAAATAATAATGATCTACATGTCAATATAATTTTTCTTTTTGATAGAATGAAAAAAATGGTGTTTTTATAAAATAAATTGATATTTTTACTTTAAAATAATATCTACATTGAAAAAACAATATAATAAAAATGATTTATCATTAAATATATTAAAATGATAGTAAATTTATCTCATGTATATAATATCAAATAAAAGAATAATTTTTTAGTTATTTTAGAATGACTACATTGAATTTATGAATTAAGAAAAGGGGTGAGAGATGAAAATAGATTTAAAATATAGATTATTATGAAATTAATTGAAAATGATCGTAATGTAATATTTTCCTCATAGGAATAAATCACACACTGATCAATCATGAGGTTCACTAAAAATAAACAAAATTTCATTATCTAATTTAGTATTTTTTTAACTGAATAACATGTTTTACACAATAATAAACATGAAAATGACATCATATATTCAGGAAATACAATGAAAATTTTCATATATAAATTTTCAATCTCTATGAATATACTAAATTTTAATCTGATTTATGGTTCAGTTAGAATAAAAAATCAAATTAATCAAGATAAAATTAATCATTAACTTAAAATATGTATTACACCAATAAAGCATTGAAAATTATTTTAGATTTTCATAAAATTCGTAAAAATATATAATTGTTAAATTTTATTGTTATAGGAAGAAACTATAAGAAAATTTTATATTCATTTTTTAGAATATCGAAAAGTGTTTCTGTCTTTTAAAATTATTTTTTATCCTAAATCATTATTCTAGATGTTAAAATTTATTAATTATTATTTTATTATTTTAAAAGTATACAAAAATAATTTTTGATTAATTATCGACACATTGGAATGAGATTCACTTAATAAAATCTAAAAATATCATGAAATTATGCCTTTATGAGTTTTTTAAAATTCCTTCCCATGTATCTATACCATGATTGACCAGAAATTATATGATAAATTTTTCCCAGAACATTTTCTAAAATATTTTGTAATTTTATATTGTTTTAAAAATTTATCATATTTTTTCAATGATTTGTTTATTACAGTATAACAAATATATTATACATCAAAATATACTATTTCTAAAAAAATTCCTATAATAATTAAATTATATTATTTTCATTGTAGACCACAAAAAATTAGACACTATGTTAGGTGTATTTTTTAGGATAAGAAACCATAATTTTTCAGATTATAAAAATATAATTAGAATTCAACAAATATAAGACCATATATTTTTTAAAAGAAATACTAAAAATATTTATGTGTTCTCTAATGTTTATTTCATGTTCACAAAAATATCAGGGATGATTTTTTTTATAGTGGTGAGGTTTTAATGGAATAAGTATTCAAGTGAGGTAATAAGAGACTATGTTCCACTTGATCGTTTGTAATTTGGAATGTAATGTTTATCAGATAAGATGGTGAAGGATCATTAATTGGGGTTTTATAGTTATCTTTTGTGTATAATCCACAGAATACGCAGTGTTCTGGCACATGTCACATAGTGTTCTTGGAAAAAGAGCTTGAAGCTCCTATGTCTATCCTGGAGGCTGGTGACATCAGCGTGGGTAATTTATTTCAAGGAGGGATATGTTTTGAAAGAAATAATAAAAATATTTAATTATATTCAATATATAAATTGGTATGAGCCTCATATACACCTAGATAAAAAGGGAGTTCGACCCCAACCCCTTCTCTCCCAATCTCAATGCCTCCCATGTGGATTTCGACCTGTTTATGGCTTATTCGATGAGTAGTATTTTTCAGTGAGTATTTGTGTTTATTTTCTATATATTATAAATATTTTCCTTATAATGTTGAATCAATGAAAGGTATTTTATTTTATGGTTTTGATAATAAGTCATAGGTACATTATATTTATTTATATTATTTATATAAATTTTATATACATGTAATTTGTGGGCATAGATGGGGTTGTTTGATCGATTAAGAATAAGAATAGCTATGGTTTGTGAGAGTCATGTTTTGTGCAAAAAGGGGTAATATTATGCTATTATGTGTGGATATGGGGAGATATATAGTATGATAATGTTAAATTACAGTTAAGGGACCAAATTATTGGATGTACAGTCTACACATATTATTGAGTAATGGTTCATTGTATGACATTCTCACATTGGTTTCTTGAAATTGTGATGGATTTAAATTATGTATCTATGAGGAAATATTTTTATATAGTATAATTTGGGGTGGTATTGACAACAATGAATTTTTATTATGAATGTTTTAAAAAAATATTTTGTTATAGGAGGTTGGTGATGCCATTAACATTTGGGGTTGAGGCTGTTGGGCGTTTTGTACACATAGAGGGATCAAGAGGGTAGTTATGAGAACTAGATTATTAGTAATATTATTCATATATTACTATATTAGTATATTTAATTTTATGACTAATTTAATGAGTGATATACTTTAGTTGTGATTATAGGATTGAGGGGTGATTATGATCATTTATTTAGGAGATATTATCACCGTTTTTATGGGTTTTACTTTGGGCTATGATCTGGTAATGGTTACGGTAGTGTTCGTTATTATTTCTAATGTGATATTTATTACTAATATTAATTGGTGGGATTAATTTATTAGAATTATATGATATTTTTTAGTACTGTTATGTTTTTTCAAAAACATGCTTGTGTCATATCACGCCATCATTTTCTCAATAATGTTGAATTATGACACATGAATTTATGAGGATAAAGTGGAGTGTGATGTAGTTTTTAGTCTAGTTTTATTATCTTTTATAATTCATTAACTTATATATGTGTGGATATTTTATAGGGACTCTTTTGGTGGGGTACTACTGATTTCAAGGGCAAACTTTTCTTATACCCTCTAGGTCGCATACAAAATTTAGATATTCTAATGCTCTTCGGGGACAGTTTCATGTGAGCAGTGTACAATTGGATGGAGGTTCACTATATGCACAATAAGGAAAATGTTTAATTTTAATGAATCATAGGTTGGATACTTAATGAAAAAATGGATTTTTTTATTATTATTTGGACATATATATCTTTGTTCAACCCAAGGATGATCCATTTTGTTTTTTCATGATTATTATAATATTAAATATAGTCATTATAAAAATATTTTTATATTTATCAAATGTGGTTATCTTCTAACCATTATGGTTGTGATTGAATTATTATATTATTGGTTATTTATTTCAACTACTTCTATTATTGTTATGTATTTCTATAAAAGGGCACAATCTCTTCACAACCACCTTTAGACTCCCCCCCTTATTTAGAATCCTTTTTTATGAGTAGGTATGCCTAAGGTCTACAAATATATGTCTTGGGTATTCAAGAATATTGGTCAATGAATATAACAAAGATTCATTGAAGAATGTTTTTTCAACTTGGGGCATTTGTGGATGTACTATTATTATGGTTTTGGTACTTGAATTGAATTTTGTATTGTGTTCCAATCCTAGATAAGTATAGGTTGAAATCCATTTATTAGGGATACAATATTTTGTGTTCTTGGTTTTTTTGATTGATGTTCAGTTATTTTATCTAGATAGATATGTTGTTTGATGTCACAGATTCATGTTTTTGATCCCTTTATCTCATGAGGTTATAGGTGGCACCCATGAATCATGATATAAATGTAGGGATCACCTGAAATGTGTGATTATACATGGGATTTATATTTATGTTTTTCATAGGGGATTTGTTTTTTAATGTGTCTATAGTAAAATTAATTTTCCATATAGATTGTTGGTGGTATTGTACTTCAAAAAACCATGTTCTTGGAACTTGTTATCACAAGGATATTAATTATATTGATGTGTGGGGTGCATGGCTATAAAAAGGTTTAGTGGATTTAGAGGAGGGATGATATTCTATCAGGTTTTCAAGAGTGAAGTGTATGGGGGTAATGGTATATTATTTCTATCATGACATTCACTATTTGAAAAATTTGGGTTTTTATATTTGTTTTATTCATGGTATATGTTTATTAGTGATACACCACCTCAGTGGCCAATATTAGTGATCCAATAGGGAAATTATATAAAAATATCAACGAAATCATACATCGGTACCTTGAGGTAAGATATGTAGTTCAATCGAGGCATGTAATAATTCAGTCCCTAGAAAGTGGAGTGGGAATGAGCTTTATGTGGGAATTATAAGGAAATCGATGTTTTCAGTTTATCCATAAACATTCATTAATAATAAATTGGGAGATATTCGAGTACATTTTATTTGGTGTATTGATTAGGGGACATATGAAGATGATATATCATGGATATATCTAAAAAACGTTATTCAGTTACATCATCCACTATTTTTCAAGTATGGTTAACCCAACATATATAAGTTCTATATTATGTCCATTAAAATCATATTTTATTATATCAAGATGCTTCTATGGTGGAGGTTGAAGATGGGGATGTAATTGTTTTGGTAATACCGAAATACTAGTGGGTTGTACATGTGTGGGCTTGTAGATATGATGGAAAGTATCGAAAATATTTTGAGGAATGGTTCATAGGGAAATTTCCCCCAATATTCTAAGGGAGTTTGTAGAACTTGATTTTATGAAGCATATTTAAGGGGAGATTTCAATCAAGGATTTTTCAACTATATTCATGGATTATCTATGATTTGTTATGATGATGTATTGGTATGATTAAATAATTATGTTTTTATTAGAGCATAATATTTAATGTTCCATTATATTATAAGAAAAAAATTATAGGTTGACCAAATTAACAAAAGTAGTAAACTATGCCATGATAGCAGAGTTAAATTTGAAAAATGGAAGAGCACCAAACTGTAGAGAATTTAATAAGGCTACATTCACTCCGAAGAGGGAGTATTAGCAGACACAATAATATAGTCAGAGTAACGGATAATTGTTCCTAGATAAAATTTTTACCATCATCAAAATGTTATCCAAATTTTTTATCTTGAAACATTCAAACACCATGTGAATTATCACTAAAGGAGTGTCAAGACATTGTCTAGACATGGACCTTGGATAGGTTGTAACAGACTATTTTACAAGAAACTAGTGATCATGGACCATGTTAGACATAGGATTTGAGGTGTGACTATTTTTGGGGTAGAGAGGTAGTAGATGGAGTTTGAATAAGTGATCAGGATGTAGAATTGAATATTTTGTTTAAAAGTGGGGTAAACAAAATATATTCGACTCTATAGGAAGATTATGCATCTGGAGGTCAGGGTTGAGGGTTGTTATATGAGGTGAAGATGGCCATTTTTGTGTTTGTTGGATACACATTGATAGTTAGTTTTAATCCATGATTATATTGGTTTTATTTTTTCATGATATGTACAAGTGGATAGTTTGAAAATAATAACCTATGTTTTGGTTGATTTTTATATATTGAGTATGATGTGTTGAAAAAGTCAGTTTGATGAATGGTAATTATAGATTCAAGGTGATTGTATATTATAATATGTTAGAAACTGATCGATGTTGACCTGACCTAACACCCAGATCCTTCCCCCAGATGGCTTGGGGTGTGTTCCCAATTTTCCCGAGCTAGAAAATAATGATAGGGTATGAAAAAAATAACATTTGGGGTCAAATCTAACATCTAGATCAAATAAATCCCACCAAAGTATACAATTAAAATTCTAATATAATATTTCTATAAATTAGATAATCATTCCATATAAATAAGCCTAAAAATAAATTGGATCCATCTAAAGAAGACATAAAATTTAGAAAAAAACACTTAAAAACAACCCAAAAAAGTATCATTTTTTATTAATGATTTAAAATTCAATATCCAAAATGAATAATAGTGAGAAGTCTGATATGTAGAATGGACCACTTGGTTTAATGAAAACTGGCGATGAACCACCATCACACTGTGACTCTTAGTTCACCACCATTAGTTTACATCCATTATATTTTTAAGGGATATTGGATCTAACCAAAACCACAATCTATTACTTACAAACATTTAGTGGACATAAACACCACATATCAACCATTGCGAGTATACTGGTGTGAGACAAAGGAATCTTGGATACTACCACAAGTTTATCATATTATTTTAATCAATGTGATCATAAATAAAAGTTTCGAAATAAATAGAATAAAACAGAATTTTATTACATTTTTTATGTTTGAAAATCCAAAAAAAATCACAAATATTTTATAATTACCTACTACTAAAAACTCAAATCAATCCTTTACTTTACCATATAAAATAAACATTAAAAATTAAACACACACTTATAAATTAAAACCCTTTCATATCCATTAATATTAAAGAGAAATAAGGGAAATCTATAATGAAATTTAATCTATATAAATAAAAAAAATAAATAACACAAGGGGAAACTTGTAACATCATAAATAAACCAAAAATAACCAATATATAACTGTATATTCAAATCATTTAGTAAAGAAAAAAATCATAAATCATAAATAATAAAAGAATAAAATTTAATACACATCATAAGGAAACACTATATGGATTAATGGGGAAATACATAACATACATAGGTGGATCTCCATGCCTAATGATATTATGTTTTTACAATAGTCACCTAAATCTATCACAAACATCCAAATCAGGGACATTTTCCATTGCAAGATGAATCAAAAAAAGGGGAAGAAAGTTGGGAAACACTTAGATATCAAATAATACATCCCTTGATTTTTCTCGTAATAGCTGATGGTTTCTTTTGTAAAAAATAAGGGAGGAGGGACACTATAAATCTATTTTCAATCACATAAAAAAATATCTTATGGCTAAGAAAACAGTCATATCATTCCAACCTCTATGTACCCATCCATTAGTATTGACCCCAACCCAACTAGAATACCGCGAATCACTATTCAATTCACTGTCACATGGATACAAAACATCTAAAATATATGATAATGCGGATTAATGAGGGTATAACTAAACAAATAAACAAATATAATCAATTAAAGTTCTATTTGGGCTATTAAATTTTATGTATAAACAATATATTTTAAAAAACAATTTTAAAAACAATTTCTACCCATAGTATAAATCCAATGTAAAGAAGAAACACTGTTAAATATTAATCACAATCAATATAATGAATTCACTATACAATTGTGTATAATAAATAAACCATTTTAATAAATTTCAAAACTATTAAATCCAAAGAGAAAAACACTTTATAAATTGAATTTAAACCAAAAAACATTTAACAAATCATTTTCCTTAAAGAAAACCCTTATTTTAATAGTATAAATCACTTTGATTGTACATAAAAACAATTAAAGGACATATTTCATTGGACTATAAGAACACACGTGCTATAAAAATCACAACCAATCAATACCAAAAGTATCCATTAAATAATGAAATATAGAAAAATAATTTCATTTTTGAATTTTAATAATTTAGTTTTGAATATTGAGCATCCATGAAACTCTAAAAAATGAAGTAAAATAGAATCACTTACCTAATGTTATATATCCTTGTCGTCTTCAATTAAATCCACTAGAAGTTTTGTCAAGAGATGGATTAAAATATCTAGAAACAAAAATACCAATATATTAGATACCCCCTACCTTGAAATTCCGACAACATGGACACAACGATTATTGAAACTAGAATAAATAGGAATAAATTTATAAAATAATGAAGGATAGGTTTTTACCTATCAATTTGATGAATACATAACTATAAACCCATCATTTCATGAGAGGTAGGTGAATAAATCAATTGGGGAGAGAACCCCTAGGCAATCCCTCTGAATGAGGTGGGAGAGGAGAGAGCCCCGAATTAAAAAGAATGACAAGGACATAATTTTTTTAAAATGTATCCTGTCACACAATTTTCATAAATGTTTTACCAAACCATATGGAAACTATGTGTTTTTTCATTTCTAGAAACTCATAGGGTTTTCTGGTAAGGTATCAATACAATATTCTGAACTGTTTTTCCAAAATAAAACATAAAAATATCAATATTTAACTCTGATACACCACGAAATCAATGTTAAAATTGATCTCATTAATATAAAATAGAATGTGATATGGGGGGTGGGTCATAATTATCACCACCATGTACCTTTATACCCATAAAAATTCATTTAAAAATTAAGACATTGATAATTTCATGACTAACTCATCCATAAAAAGTACATAATCAACTAACCAAATTTTTATAATAAAAAATAACAAGATACATGAATAACACATAACTATGGAGAACCATTAAAAAAACTTGAGATTCATTAACCAATAATGAAACAATAATCATAAAATAACAACTCCTCACTAAATGAAATTAAAGAGATAAATGAAATTAGACATTGGGATGAACACTCTCTTAATATACATGGAATCAAGAAAATCAACTCACAAACCACCACTAAAAAGAACCTCATGAATACTAATCCATACAATGTGAAAAACTTAATAACCACTATTAGAACATTTTAGGTCATAAGTTCCAAAATTAATGACAAATCATAATCAAACACACTTTAAAATATATGCCTACAATAATGAGAAAAACAAAAGGATACTTATTAATGGTCTCTATAAAGTCAACATGTCTTCTGATGAAAGAATAGTGGAAAGGATTATTCCACAATGAAAACACACATCTCTATAATAATTAACAATAAATAAGAAATATAATGAGGGATACCATTGGATTCGATAAAGTCAAAATCAGAAATGAATGTTTCCAATCTATGGAAAAACATGAGAAAAATATCCAAAATATTAAATAATAAACAATAAATCATTCATTCAGTATAAATTTATGGAATTTTTTATATAAAATATATTAGATAATTTGTAATAATAATAATAATAATATGGATTAGCAAATAAATAAATTAGGGCTCTTTAATTGATGAGACTGACCAAAATTATGTCTATATAAAATATATCTTTTTGGGATACCTTCTTTTGAAATTCATTAATATTAGAAACAAATTAGTGGTAAATGAGAAAAATATATAGAATACATGTTCTTTGATCAATCAAATATGAGGTTATAAGGTCCATGAACTTTCAAAACTATAAAAAAAAGCTGGGTTTAAATTTAATGATTGAGGAACAACAATTTGAGATGATAAATTCCCATTGTCATCACCTTACTACTACCAATTCTCTCTATATTGATAACACTCTCTAACACTACCTGGTTTTGAAGAATCACGTGATATAGATTTTTTTACAAATAGTGATTCCATTAAAATATCCTTATAAAATAATTCGAAATAAATATTCAGGCCATACTGAAACACCATTAAACATAGATTTGGATCAAGGCCTCTTTAAAAGAACAATTACTTCAAAGTGGTCTAAAAAACCATCATAGGGGAAAAAGGCATAATTTTAGTAAAATTTATAACATATTCTTTCATTGTATGATAACCGTGATGGAAAAAAATATACTTAAATGCCTTATCAATGCTTATATCCTCTGGGTAAAAACACTAGATTAAGATAGCATGAAAATATCCCCAACAAAAACCTAAAAATGATTGAGTGTGTTGAGTAATATTTCACACCTACAAACTCAATCCTTCAAACCAATAAATAGTTTAACTTACTCGAGAGGTTTTTAATGTTTGTAGTTAATAAAATATCTCCTCAAATTTAGCTAAAAACTTCATCAACTAATGGGATCCTTGATTACCATAAATCATAGGTAGATACTGATTTATAAAATTCAAAACAAGATCTATGTGTTGATAATAACATAACTCTCTCACTCTATCAATTTTTTATGGAAACTATATAGGCCCTAGAAAGCAAAATTATAGGTATTGGGGACTGCATAAAGAATTCCTTTCTCACCTTATCAAATTTTATCTTAGTGACACATTATGAAACATAAAAAAAGAAAACATATAATCAAACCATTATAGAATCCAATAGCAGTGATTCAATGGTATATATAAAACAATCAATATCTTGAACCCCCATTTATAATTGTGTTTCAAATTTTTTAAAAAAAATCCACATTCAATTTTAAAACACCACATGGGTTTAAAAAAATCATTTTTAACAATGAGGAATATTATTAAAACAACACATTTCATTAGTAGAATAATTCACTATACATGAAATAAACTCTTTCAACTGATATCCAATAAAATTAATTTTTTTTAAATATAAAAAACCACATATCAATTATTTTATCGATATCATTCATTAAAATGTTTTATGAATTTTTAAATAATAAACATAAATAAACCATAAAACTATTTCCAAAATATATTCAAATAGAATTTAACAAAATATATATTTTTAAAATAGATCAAATAACCTATGAAATCCAAAAAAATCACTCAATTAATAATAAATGATAATAATCTGTTATCAAATAAGGTCAAAACTCTAAAATATTGAAAATAATAATTTTTTTATGTTTTATCACACTGAATGGTTTTGGCACAAATATTTTCAAACCATTATATATCTAAATGAGTGACACTCAAATTCACCATGAATAGTTTTTAATGGACGACACATTGTTTATACATTGGGAACCTTAATTATCTCCCTTCGTAATACCCAACAAATTCACTCTTAAAAGTGTCATTCTCAAAATAATCTATTTGGAAGTCCATAAAAAATATATTAATAAAAAGCCACTTAAAAATATATCAAAAAACTTAATAATTATAAAGCATGGATTGAAAATAAAAATAATGAAAACTGGTAGAAACCAGAGGTTCATTACAAAGATGAAAAGTCTATACACTCACTTGAACCAACCACTTGAGGTTTAATAGTATAGGATCATTTATAATATAAAACCCAAAAAAGGATCATTTCAAGAACGTAACCTCTCTCAATAAACATAGGATCTGATAACATTTTTTAATTCATTAGCCTATGTAAACCCAATCATCACTTGGACCATTCCCCTATAAGTTTTGATGATTGCTCATTATCACATCGAGCAATAAACAAGTATAAGGGTATAAAAATAAAATCATTTAGATCAATCTGACCATTAATATAAAATGAAACATTCCTCATGTTCCAATAGGAAACCTGCTATGAAGTATCCATACATTGGATGATAATGCTAAGGAAAAAGATAAAAATTAAACATGATCCAACTAAAAAAAGGAATTAATATATGAAATAAAAATAAAAACTTTTAAAGAAAAAAATTTTGAAAATTTTATTCTAGTTTTGAAATCCAAAATCCCAAAAAATTAAAAAATGAGAATAATGAAACTCAACACAACCCACCTAGTCCAAAGAACCCAATAGAAGAATCACCCTCATCATGTGACTTTGAATTCAGGTGAATTACTTGAAATCTTACCACATCCTGATAGATTATTGACAAAACCTAATCCAATATCAACAATGTAATATATATGTTAATTTCCCTCTCAATATAAACATATTTAAAAATTATTATTAAATAATAAATAAAATATCTATCATGTAATTATATTCTTCAAAAATATTATTTTATTAATCAATATGAAAAAAAATAATAAATAATTTACAGTTAATTTAGAAAATTTATTTGAAAAAATTAAATTCATATTTAAAATCAACATATAAAAATTAAATTACAGTTATATTTTGGAATTTTTTTTGAAAATATTGATTTTTCAGTGAACATTAAAAATAAAAATTTTATAAAAACAATCATTTATTTTGAATAATTTAATTAAATAAATTCCAAATTATGTTTTTAGTAATCATAATTTTTATTATTTATATTTAATACACTTAATTTCTTCTAATTCATCTTCATATTGGATTTTAATATAAGTTTGTTATCGGGTTTAAAAAGGATTTTTTCTCCTCAAAACTATTTTACAATACATAATTTTTTTCCCATTTCAATTAAATAAAATAATATTTAATGAATAAATTTTTATATGAATGGTATTGGTTATATAATAATTATTTTATTAATATTTATAATTTTTTTATTATTCGAAATAGAGTTAATAGAAAATCACATTGTTCTTAACGAAAAACATTTCTTAAGAACACACTTTTTCATCTCATCTGTGGGTTGTTTTAAATTAAATGTTTTGAAATATAATAAAATTAATTTGATAAAATAAAATCATTTTTAATCATGATAAAAAAATTATATTGCGGTAATTTTTGATAATTTTCTAAAATGATTATGTTATTTTGATGAATTGTTTAATATAATGAATTTTAATTGAAAACTTTTTTTTGATTAAATTAATTTTAAAGGAAAATTTTTTTTAAATTGTTTTTAATGTAAAATTTGATCAATTATATATCCATAAATCCAATTTATTCAATTTTTATCAATTTAATATTGAATTTCGATATAAAACTTTGTAATCCTTTGAAATTTTTATCTTTTAAAACCTGCGCTCCCCTCATGTCTTTGAGATTAATTTTAGATTAAAAATTTCATATTATTTTAATATTATTGGGTAAAATGGACTTAATATTTGGGATCATCATAATTTTTATTATATAATAAGGTAAAATAAAATATTTACTAAAAATAATTGTGAAAACAATAAAAATTAATTAGTGTGTAAAATATAAAATTCAGATTTTAAGTGGTTAAACTAAAAAGATAAGTGTAAAAAATGAGAAAAAACATTCATAAATACTATTTTAGGGGAATATTTCCACATTAAACTCCCCAAATTATTATATATTTTCATTTTGAAGTATTTTATTGGTAATGACCTTCCTATTTGGGATTCATTAGAGAAATTTTCGTGTAGCTTCCACATGGATTCATTTTCTCCACTTATAAAAGTCCCCCACCGACATCTAATAATTCACATATCTATAAAAATATATTTTATAAAAACTCTACAAAAATATATCCAAAAAAATACAAAAAGTTGTTCTAGATTTTCTAATACTCCCAAAAGTCAAAAAATATTGTCGTTGATAAGAGATCCAAAGAATGTTCTGATAAGAGAACACAATTTTCTTCACTAAGATCCTTCTTTTTTTCATTAATTTAAAATTTTAATTATGTATTTAAAATAAAAATATAATAAAAAAACTATCTCTTCAAAAATTATATTTTGTTACGTTAATATAATAACCTTAAACCAATTCAAATTTCATCTAATGGGTTATGGAATCATTATTTGTGTGTGTGGTGGACTATAGACTCGCAAACTGATGTCATTTATTTTTCCATTACCACATATCATAGTTGGGTATTATTATAGATATAATATATATATATATATATATATATATATATATTATTTACAATGTAATTAAACCATTTGATTCATTATATCATATATACCATTTCTGTATTCCATTTTGTGGTATTAGGATAACATCGCTCATGTGTAAGGAAAACTACCACATTATGAAGTGATGTGATTCATTCATAATTTAGATGGAAGGTAATTAGAATTTTTTAATGAAAATATGGGATAAATATGAAATAAAAATTATTATTTAATGGTAATATGTTTTGAAGATTTATTTCTTTCAAACCATTTAGAAAATTCAAACATCATTCATGCATACATATGAACCACCATCTCTATGAATAGTGAATTTCATTTTCTACATTTTTATTTTATGAATTAATATAAAAACATATATAATTAATATATATGATATTTATATCATTTTTTTATTTTTCATATAATTTACCATTAAGAAAAATAATAAAATCTGAAATATAAAAAATCAAAACATGCAAGAAAAATTAAGCAGTTACTACCAAAAACATAACTTTAAAAATAAATTATTAAAAAATAGGAACTGAAGATGAGAATTGGGGTTTTCTTTCAAAAAATAGAAGCATTATCCCTTATTTCATTAATATAATTCATGTATACTTAATTGGATTTCATAATTTTACCCCCTGATACCCTTGTTGCTGTTCTTACAGTATTTTTTAAAGCATTGTAATGTAGTTCTTAGTGTTTAATAAAATAATTATAATGTTGTAGATTTAAAAAATGGGGAATAAAGGGCCATAAATAAATATTTTATGATATCATAAAAATATTTATTTTTATATAATTGATGTATAATTAACATATATTTATTATCAATGATTTTTGAATGAGTGTGAAGAATGTGGAGACTCACATTAATGGTTTTTTGTCACTTTTATTTTCTATGAGACAAATTCCATATTCACTGAATATTTCATTTATGTGGTTTATATAATGAGATTAAATGTATTTTAATATTAATTTACATTAAATTAATAGTATTTACATATCCATTTTATTTTCTCTCTTTCTTTATGTTTACAAATCAAAAGTTAACCAATTGATAAGTGAATTTGGTCTCAATTTTCCTTCTTTGATACTTATGTTTATATTATACACCTGTCATCTTGTATCAGTTGTATATAAATACTATTTTACATTTAATATCATGGATTTTTCATCCTCATTGTAATTTAATTTTCATCTAATGATATTATTTTATGTGTCTTATGTTTTAATGATACCAATTTGGAGATGATTTGAGGTTATAATCACATCATTTATTATGATTGTTTATGAACAATTTTCTGATTATAACATATTACTATAAATATCTCAATAAACTAACTAATTTTATCCTATAATCGACCATTATTTTTAAATGATATTTTTTTCAATATAATTTTTTTATATTACATTATATTTTACAAGTTCAAAGAAAAGAGGACCCAACGAAACATTATATCATTAATAATGATCATTACATTAGTATTCTAGGAAAATGATGAAAATTCTAAACATTAAAATAAAAAAATATAAAATATAAAATTAAGAAATATTGATCAACCTAATTTTCTAATATCATATGACCCATGGTTAACCCAATAGAAATGAAAAAAATATTAGTAAACCAATCAACATTATATAAAATGAAAATATAACCAGAAGAATTTTAATGAATATCAATTAAAACAATGAATAGTTATTTATAAATAGAAATATAACCATTGGAATAATAATAATTTTTTTTTCAAATATAATTATTGGTGAATATAAATGTTGTTATATTTTAGTTTTGGGGAACTGTATCCATTTTCAATAATTATACCATTATAATTCATGTTTATAAGTAGTAATGACAAAGGATAGTTGGTGACAAATACTGAAATTATGGGCTCAACATGTAGAGTCATGACATTTGATGCCCATTTTGCATAATTTTTTTGGGGAAGTAGTGTCACGTGGGTTCTCCATTGACTAATTCCAAGTTAATATTTAGATAGTTAGACTTGAAAAAAATAACCTACAAGAGATATTAAGGCCAGTAGATACTACTACTTAGTTATTTTTTTCCAGTGGATCCCATCAAAATACCCTCATCGCACACATTACCCTTATGGAATTAACATGTGTAATAAGGGGTTATATTTCTAGGACTTTGTTACATAATGTATAATATAATTTCTATAAATAAAATGATTATTCCAGCAATCACATTTTAAGGATAATTTTTATTAATAAAATATACAGCCAAGTATGACAAATTAGATAAATCTATTTTTAGGCACAAATTGTACATAAAGGTATTTTTTGAAAATATATACACATTAATATTAATGACATGTTTTATAAATTATATTTTTTATTAAAAAGTCATTTAAAGCAATCTTACATAAATAGAAATGATTTCATGGTTTTATAATGTCCTAAGAAATTTGATTTGTAATAAAATTTTGGCTACCTCATACAAATTTCTATTTTAAAATTTAAAACAATTGTTATTTTGAAAATTTATTATTCTAATATTTATATAAATATTATAAAAAAAATTATATTTGAAATTATAATATCAAAACTAGGTTAGGGTGAATTGTTTTGATAATTTTTAAAAATACATTATTCTTCATTGAGTAGTAAAAAGAGTGTTTTTGGTTTTTAGTATGTTCTATTGATTAATATTTAATTAATGATCATGTAATATTATTTAACCCCAATAGAAAACAAGAAACATTTTATTATGTTGATATTATGAATTATAAATCTTTTAATTAACTTCTAAATCGATAAGTGATTTCCCAAAGTCTAAAATGGAAACTTTGATTTTAAAAACATTATTTTGGGGAGAATATAATTTTAAATGCCCAAATACCTATTAATAAATGTATTTTGATTATAAAAGATTTAAATATCATAAAATTTTAATAAAATGTATAAAGCCATGAAAAATAATAGGGGGTAAGCCAATGGTTTTTCATTTTCCATAACACATATTTTTAAGAGCTATATTTTATAATTATTAAAAAAATATCCATTTTTTTTATAAATACTCACTCATTTCACATTTCACATTCTATAAAAGTCCATCCAACATGAATTTATAGTCAATTTATCCCATATAGTCCCCTCTCAATTTTTTCATTAAGTTATTATGGTTCTATATTCAGTCATTAGGAGAAACTCTTTATGGTAAGGGAATTCTATTCATATTCTTTTCTATTCAAGTAATTCATTTTGTGTACGTCTTATAAATGTTTTTTTAATTTATTTTATTGTGTTTTTGATCATACCATTAATTTTTAAATAATTTATTATTAATTGGAGACTATCTTAACTTTCATTTAACTATTTTTTAAATCCTTATTTTAAACCTTGTCATGCTACCATATTTACTTTTCAATTTCTATTTTTTTCAAAATAAAATCATATGTTGGTAACACGCAAACAATTACTATATATATGGGTATAAAACATGATGTTAATATAATTTATTTATTTTTGGATTTATATATACAAAAAAAACTCAATTTCCATGGGTTAAAAATGTTGTCATGGTCTAGCCTTTATGCACATATGTTCTCAATTTTTCCTTAATCCCCTAAGGTTCCATCCTTGAGATTTAAAGGAAACTCTTCAAGGTAAGGTACCATCTTAACTAAAATTTGACCCTTCTATAAATCATTGTTTCATTCTCATCGTGCTTCTAAATTTACTTCTCAATCTATCTCTATTACAAAAAAAATTCTTGTGTTGTAAATAACCAAACCATTTATTTATCTATGGGCATTCAACTAAATGTTAATGTAATTTATTTATATGGGGGTTTACACATACATAACCCATTTTCAATTTCCATGGTTTAAAAACGATGTTGTGGTCGAGCCTTTATTTACATGGGTTTCTAATGATTTTATATGAAACCTCTACATTATTCTCATCAAGGTAATAAAGAAATTATATGTTATGATCAATATGAATCACATGAAATTAATAAATATAAAAGCTTAAAATTATTCGAGATGTTACATAATTTAATTTTGTTTTTTTATCATACCCTTACTTTTAAAATAATATATTTGCAATGGGAGACCATATTATCTCACATTTTACCATTTTTTAAATCATTAATTTATACCCACCATGCTTCCATATTTACTTCTCAAATTATATATTTTACAGAATAATTTCATAAATTTTGAATATTGATACTATTTATTATTATATTGGTATTAAAATAGATGGTAATATAATTTTTTATTTTGAGTATTTTAGTATACAAAACCCACATTCAATTTCCATAGGATAAAATTGATATTATGGTTGAGACATTATGTAATTATGTACTCAATTATTTTTTATGAATCCTACACTTTATTCTCATCAATGTAATGAAAATATTATTTATTAAAATCAATTAGGATCACATGAAATTAATAAATATGAACTTTGAACCTAGATAATGCTCCAATGAAATGGTTAAATAATTTAACCTCAATATATTCCATGTTTTATGATTCCCTTCTGAATGACATTGGAAATATCAATTTTTGATACCTTGGGAATAAAACATGGTGATATTATTGTGAGTGAATCATTTTTTCATTGTATACAGGTTTCCATAGAGAATACATTAACATATATTAGAATAATTATTAATATTTTCATGTATTGTGTTCCTAATTTATAATAAAATAAACATTAAAATATATTAGGTTTTGTTCTATGTATTGAAAATTTATTTTAATAAAAAGGAGGGATTCTATAGTTCGTATCATCAGATGGTTTTGTTACTTTTTGGAAATTTGGACATGAAATCCTTAATAAAACCCCTAGGGACTTGTTTAAATATATGAAATCATCAGAGAATATTGGTTATGTATTAATCTAGTGGTTTCAAATAAATATAATCCTTGGTTGGATACTGCAAGTGGATGTGGATCTAGGATAGATATTCCAATTGATAAGAAACCCAAAAACACGATGTTGTGATACAAATGAGCAGTTACTGGTGCATGAGAATAGGTCTTGTTGTACACCTAGTTTTACACAACAGAGGGATAATTTTTATTAATTAATGTATTTTTATTAACATCCTGAATGATATATATAAAATGTACCTATTATTAAAAGATATTAATAATTAAAATATTTAAGAATTATATTTTAATCTATAAAATTATTTTATAATTATAATATTTTTAAAAGAAACACTTTTATCAATACGATTTTCTTATATAAGAAAACTGGTAGGAAATGGGGGGAACTATGTAAATGATGAGTGATACAAAGGATACACTGATGAAATTACTCACATTATAGAAGATGGAATAGAAAAATTAATCAGGATAATGGATTTAATATCATGATTTACTAAAAATAACTTGGATCATGTTGAGTGACCAAATTATCCTTTAAGGGAAGAACATGCTGTTAGGTCTTTCAGGATTTGACGAACACCTTCTTTTAGGTGATCTACTGACACATTTATTATTGAAAAATTGATTACATCAAAAAAAAATATATTTTATATATTCTTCGATTCATAGATAGATAAATTCACACTGACAATATACATTTTATAAGGAGAAGATAATATGTGGTGGATAATGATTAATATAATAAATCTATAAATGGAGAATTATTCTATGGAATGAGAGATGATTCAAGGAATAATTTTGAATAATTATTTTCCATAATTTATATAAAAAATAGGTAGCAAATTATTAGAGATGAGGAAAAAAGAAAAATGTATTAGCGAGAATCTATTAAATGAAACATAGAAGGCTCTCTCGATACACATATAGTTTTATTATGGATCATAATGGAATAGATGCTAGATTATTCAGTAGAACATAACTCCAACTATGGATTTATTTAGATAATAAAAAATATGAATGAAATGTGGAGATAATTTGTAGTGATATTATGGTTTAATTAGAGTTTGGAGATAGTCTGTTGTAATATAGGTTGAATTTAAATAATATTGAAAATGAACCAAACATGTGGATGAATTTTGATCATGGAAGAGGGGGGAAAGTGAAAATTTCCATGTGAAAAAATGTGGGAAGAAGTATTTTGATAAATTCATGTTTAGGAGTGGAAGGTGATATATGTGTAGAATAAGTGAGAATATATATAAGAACAATCATAGTGACGTAAAGCCTCAACTTCTCAATAATAACTATACTGGTGAGATGATACAAGCCCATTATTATGTTCAATGATTCTTGTGTGGGCCACTGTGGATATTTTATGATCAATGTATATATAAGATAATAATGAAGGGAAACCACCATCAAACTCACTATATACTAATAGAGAAGGTGACACATTTTCTATCATGATGACTAATTTAGAGGCCCCAAATAATGTAGTGGATGGTTCTATTGTTGTTCACTAAAATATAGAATGTACTTCATTTGATTTTGAATTTAGTCACTCATGTATTTCATTCATGTTTAATAAGTATATAAAATCAATCCCCTTAATTTTAAAGTATATTTATTATTCTAGACATCAGGGGGATTAACATAGTATAAATAGAGTATAGAAACCCTTATATTTACGTGGTCATGTACAACCTGAATCCAAATATAGTAGTCATTCACGTGGTGGAATTCAACACTATACTATGGATAAACAAGATATAAAAATATAATTATAAAAATAAATATTGGATAAATTAATTTTAATTATACTTAATTGAACTAACTATAGTTGTTTTCAATTGAGGGATATTTTAACCTGATCTTTTTTCTTAAAGAACCTCCCACAACCTTCTTTATAAGGATTATTGGTGAAGAAGAAGATAAAAAATGGATGTATATTGATAGAAAATTTCACCATTATTAATGAATAAATTGATTCATTTATTAAAGAGTTACCTAGAACTCATATTGAAAGAGTGGAATTGTTCTCAATTAAAATCATACTTGGATCCAATTCCACATCAGAGACTCCAAATAGAATGGAAAATGTGAAGTTAGAGGAATTAAAGAAACAACATCAATATCTTTTTGATAAGGTATTTATCAGACCAATTTTTTATTATTGTGGTGACCCTATTTTATTTTTAATAAATATGTAAAGATAAATGTAGATATGAATTAATTATAGATAAATTAACATGATAATGGTAAAGAAAATTACCCACCACACAGGATGGATGATTTATTTGTATAGATTCCTAGTGCCCAATTATTCTCTAAGGAGGACCTCCGATATGGGAGTCATAATTAGAGGTTGAAGAAAGAATATATTCCAAAAACTACCTTTTAAATAATATACCTAAATTATAATTTTTTTGTTATTCTTTTTTTCTTGACTATTTTTCCTACTGTATTTATGGGTTTGACGAATAGATTATTTGAGTAATACCTTGATAAAATAATGGTAGTTTTTATTGATTATATTATGATATATTAATATTTTTTGAGGAGAGTGGGGATAATCAAAGGGTTATATTGAAAGCAATAAGAAGGATAATATATATGAAAATTTCTGAAAATTTGATTTTTGGTAATAAGAAGATTCATTCTTGGGGAATATTGTTAAAAGTAAAGGAATATCGTTAGGCCTTTCTATGAAAAAGGTTATAGAGGAGTTTCATCATCCTAAAATATTTACAAATATTTTTGTTTCCCGTTTTTATTAAAATATTATATATTTTTTGTGATAATAATTTTCAAAACATTATAATCCACTAACCAAATAAATGTGATATGTAGCAATGTTCATATAGAAAAATCAGTGTGAAGAACATTTCCAATAATTTAAGAAGATAGTGGGTACTGCACCTATGTTAACTATACCAACCATCAATGATGTATATTATACATATAGAGGTGAATATATGAAATGGCATGAGTGAATCCTCGTGAAAAATGATAGGTTGATCACTTATGAATCTCGACATTTAAAGCCTTGTGAAAATAATTATCCTCCATATGACATAGATTTATTTTTTTTCATTTTATCTCTAAAAATATGGTGGAACTACAATTATTTAGAGAAATATGATACCTAAAGGGACCATCCGAGATTTAAATATATATTCATGAAAAAGTAACGTAATGTGAGACAAATGAGATGGTAATAGATGCTTAAAAAAAGAACGTTTCAATTCATTTTCACATATGAAAAGAAAAATATTTACTAACACATTAATTATGAAAGACCCCATTATGCTAGAAATGATAAGGATTTAAAGAGATCCATTGATCAGGAAACTATAATGGTTGGAGATGGGAATCCTAAGGAAGGTAAATCAACTATCCCACCACAAATGATTTATTAACCATGATTACTAGAGAATATTAAGAGAGATCAAAGATAAGATCCTTTGATTCAAATGATGATCCATACTGTAAAGAATAGGATGTTTCTAGAGATCAATATTGATCAATAATATATACTAATTTTTTCACAAGGCTATATGTACCATATATCATATAGAAAAATAAGAATTTGATGGATGAATCTCATAAATCCACCATATCTATACATTATTGAAGCACTAAAATATATAGGGAACTTTTTTATCATTAGATGTGTGATAATATGAAAAATGAGATTTCTTAATATACAATGAGGTTCTTGGTGTGTCCACAAGTAAATATAGAGTGTAAAAGTGATAGAGGGATTTTGAAACCACTACCCATACAAACATGGAAGTGGAAAAATATCATAATTGACTTCATTACTGTTCTCCCAAATAATATCAAAAGAAAAATATGTGATATGGGTTATACTAGATCCTCATTCAATGAAAAGAACATTTATTTATATATAGGAATATTTATCTATAGAAACAAATTCCATGGTGTATGTAAAGGAAGTGGTGAGACTATATGGGAACCAACATCAATCATTTCTAATCTTGATCTAAAGTTAACATATAAATTTTAGAGATTTCGTCAACATGCATTAAATATTAAATTGAATTTCACTATGAACTATCACTACCAAACTAGTGGAGAACATGAAATGTATATTCATAAACATGAGAATCTGTTGAGAACATGACCAATTGAATATAAAGGTGGTTGGGATCAATTACTCACATTAGTTGAGTTATCATACAAACAAAATCTTCCACCTGAATTTTTAAATGGATCCCTTTAAAGATCTATATAGGATGTGATGTATAATAAATAATTTTTGGGATGAAGTTTGTAAGAGAATTCTACATAGGCTGGAAATTAAGCAGTAGATTGTAGAAAAGGATCATTGAATCCAACAACATTTAAAAGATTCTAAAATTAAGAAGAACATCTATAATGATGACCATAAAAGTGTATTAGAGTTTGATATTGGAGAAAACAAATTAATTGGATATCACCATGGAACAGATTTATGTTATTTTAAAAGAAACAGTGGAATAGACCTAGGTACATTGTCCATTTTGAAATCTTTGATCTTGTAAAATAAGTTGACTATCAGTTGCCACATTCACCAAATATGGAACATGTTTGTGATTTATTATATGAATATCTTATTAGGAATTACATACCCAACCCCTTATATGTTCTAAATGTGTAGGTAGTTCAACTATAAAATGACTTATTTAATGAGGAGCAGTTTATAGAGATCTTGGATACTAGAGACAAAGGTCTTTTCAATGATATAACTCACATTTCTAATGTTTTGTAGACAAAAAATATGTTTGAATAGGTAACATAGAGACCAGAAGAAACATTGAAATAGAAGAACCATCAATTATTATCAACTGAGAATACGAGTTGAAATTTTAGGGAAGAAATATCTAATTGGAGGAAGAATTTAATGAGCTTTTCATTTCAAATGACATTTATTTCATGAGAAGTTTTTTGTTATATTATATAATATTATACACATAAAATATTTGATAACAAAAAAACCAGACATTATTACTAAATATCATTACATTATTCATTTATAAAAACAAATAAAATTTCAAAGACTATAATTGGATATTGAAATATTAAATAAAAAGCTAAAATGAGAAAATATTGATAACCACGAATTTCTAGAATAATGAACCCATGAAGAAAACAAATAAATAAAAAAATATCAGTAAACCAAGAAAAACATAAGAGAATGAAAACATAAACATAGGTGGAATTGTAGTGAATATTGAGTAAAAGCATTTTATCCACATTATAGGGAGAAATGTGACTGTTGGAATAGTAATATGGACATTGTTCATATTATAATGTTGGTCAATATAACTATTGGTCAATTTTTCCATTGGTAAATACACCCATTAGTAATAATTTTACCATTATACATAGTTTTAATTAGTTCTAATGATAATATATAATTGATGAGGAAATGAGAAACGATGGCCTCAACTTGTAGAGTCATGCCATTAGAACCCCATTTGTGAGAACATGGAAGGGATTTATCATCATTGGGGTATTCCCTTGATGAATAACAAGCTAATATTGAACAAGTGAGTATTAAATGAAATCACATATCGTTGAATTAAATGTTAGTGGAGATTACCACTTGGTCATTATTAGCTGAGCCACCCCAGGAAACTACCTCCATCGTACACCTTACCATTATGGTGTACATGAGGGTAATAATGGGTTAATTTTTCATGATTTAGTTACATAATGATTAATTTCCCTTGTATAAATAATATTTTTATTTCATAAATCCCATTTTGAGAATGTTTCTGATTAATAACATTTATGTATAATTTTACTAAACATTGATAATTTCATAGTTGGATGAAAATAAAACATAATTCTAGTTTTTAAAAATATATACACTTTTATAATAAATTCATGCATTAAAAACAATATTTTTTTATTAATATAGTATTTTAAAACAATATCGTTTAAATATAAATGATAAAATAAGTTTATAATGTCCTATGATTTTTTTATATGTGTCATTAATTTCATTATGTCTCTAAAATTGTTATATTTTTATAAAAAAAGATGTTTATATATAAAATTTAAAATTTTAATATTTTTAAATCTTTTATGAAAAAAAATATTTTATTTGAAATAAAAAATTTGAAATTGGTTAGGGTATATTTTTGACCATTTAAAAAATACTTTATTTTTCAGTGAATAGTAAAAATACGATTTTGGGTTTTTGATATGTTATATGACTTAAAATTTATTTCTCAGTGATATAATCATTAATTAGAAACTATCCATGTATTAAATATAATTTTTAACAATATTAAGAATTATAATAGCCATTAATAAAATTTCAAACCTATATTTGACTTTTGAAAGATTAAAATGCAATAATTTATTTTAAAAACAATATATGGTCTAAAATATGCCTTTCCATGCCCAATGTAGTACTAAAAATGTTGTTTAGTTTTAATAGATTAAAATATCATAAAATATAACTTAGATGGCCAAAATCATGAGATATAATTATGGGTATGCTATTGAATTTTTCAATTTCCAAAACATATATTTCTAAGAACTATATTTGGGAATTATTAAGCAATTTTTACACTTTTTCTATAAATACCCATCGATTTTACAATTCCCCTTCACAATTAATCTGTCATCCATGGATTTATGTTCAATTTCTTCCCATATATCCCCCATTATATCCTTAATCCCACACGGTTCCATAATCAATATTTAGGAGAAACATTTCAAGGTTAGGGAATTCTTGTTTTCTTCTTTTCCATTCATGTAATTATTTTCATGAACATCTTTTAAAGTCTATGTTATATTCTTTTCGTAATATTTTTATCATACCATTACTTCTAAAATAAATTTTCATTCATTGTGATATCATTATAATCTCTTATTTAACACATTTTTTATTTCGATTTTTATACTCATCATGTTACCAAATTTACTTTTTTATTTATCTATTTTACATAATAAATTCATATATAGTGAATACGAAAACCATTTCATTATCCATGATTATTCACCTAGATTTTAATATAATTTATTAATTCAGGGATTTATATACACCAAACCTGCATTCCCTTTCAATGGTTTAAAATTGATTTTATGGTCAAATGTTTATGAACATACATACTAAATGGTTTTACATGAAACCTATACATTATTCTCCTCAAGTAATTAAAATTATTATTTATTATGATCAATTTGGATATCATGGAATTAATACATATGATGGGTGTACCTTGATTGTTATGAAATGCTCTAGAGAAATATTTTAATCTCTATATATGACATGTTTTATGATACGTTAGTGAATAACTTTGGTAAATTTCATTTATAAAACCATGGTGATAAACCATTTTTATTTTCTAATGAATGAATTATTATTATGTTTTATTTAAATATACATGTTATGATTCATGTTTTTTTATTATGATATGAATCATGTTCTATTGATCGTGTTATATTGTAATTCATTTTGTTTTTATTGATATGCCTCTTAATCACATGATAAATGTTTCCCTTGTTTCATCCCATTATCGGATCATACTCACCCCTTTCCAGTAATGTATATCCAAATGATACGAGATGTTGTCAAGGATACCTCGGGTAACACATGACGAATCCCTTTACTTGGATTAGAAAAATATTTTATGTTTTTATTTATATTTTTACTAATTTCCAAAGAAATAATCTTTAAAGGATCTCATTCAATGAAATGATATTTTTTTAATAAATAATGGATTCAGATATTCTCTTATAGTTATGTCATTATAATACATTTTTTCCATTTATTTATCTCTTTTTATGTACTCAAGAGTCCACAAAATATTTTTAAGGAAAATTGTATTTTTGGTTGAAAACCCTTAATCTTACAATACAATGTTTTCTAAAATTATTTTCAAATTTATTTTTAGAATTCCTAAAATTATTTAATAAAGATATTTGTCCAATGTTTGACTTTTCGTAAAAAAATGTTTTAATTGGAACCTTCATGTCATTTTAAAATAAAATTCCAATGTTGATTTTACCTAAAATGTGAATGGAATAATTATTTTTACATATATTGAATGAATGTAATTATAAACCATCATGATCATTATTTTTATTGAATATTCATTTATATTTTTCATGGATATTTTCAAAGAAATGTATTTTTAAATTTTTTATATTTTTTAATTTGTTTTCAAATAAGAAAGAATATTTTCATCAATAAATGTTTTAAACAATTTTTAAAAGCATCATTGTTTTCATGGGTTTTTTTCAATGAAAATAATTTTCAAAATGTTTTATGTTTCAAAAAATGTGTTTAAAATGGAAAATTCTATTTTATTTAAGAAGTGACATATTTTTTAAAGGAATACATTAATTTTTTTCCAAGTTAATTTTAAAAAATGTTATTTTCAATATGATTTTTATTTTAGAAAGTTTTTTTTCAAAGATTAATAGATATTTAATTTAACTTATGTTTTAAATGATTTTTTATGTCTTAATTATATGTTTTAGAATTTAGTTTCAATGAAAATGATTTCCAAAATATTTAATGATATATTTCGTTTTTTAAAAAAATTATCTTCTTCAAGAAACCATCAATGTAATTTATCAATCAAAGTTATTTTCTATATAATAAGACATCCATTGATGAAATTTATTCATTTTTGGGTATATGAAAGAAGGAAAATTTTATTATTAATTATTTAAATTTTCATTCATGCTATAATATTTGTGAAACCTATTTCTTTTCCATGGGTTATACCATGACAAAACATTTATGAATCATAATTATTTCTCCATAGTTTATTCAATAATGTAATGATGAAATTGTTATGAAACCAATATCATTTAAAAAGGTTATGATATGATGAAATTTTTATGAAATAAATTTCATTTCATGGGTAAGTATTTGATGAATGTATTAGGATCTTTTAGAACATATATGTTGGATGTTACATTTATGATGGGTGGGACCTATATCACCCTCAAATGTAGTGATTATGATTTTATATCTAATGGGATATTTAATATAGGATAAGATAGTATAGTTATTTTAGTAAAGGAATTTTTCCATGATGAGTGACTTGGGAGTGAACCTTGACTACGATGATTGTTTTGGGAGTGAACCCATTACACTAGGAGGAATGGGTTTTCCACTATGGATAATAGTGTGACCCACCCATCTGGTTTGACCCCCCATAGAAGGTATTGATATCTTTTTGGAAATGGGAATTTAATAGTACGGAAATTATTTTATATACTTATTTGTATGGAAAAATTCCTAGTCTTAAGCTAATATTATGCACTCATAGAATATGTTCTATGATATTTTTTTTGGATTCATGTCATATAAAATTCCCATTATTCATCAATATCTCAATATTATGATCATCAATATGTAGGGTATTGTTTTAATATGTTATTATCAAGTTCTCAAACCCTTTTGTTCATGTTTTATTTACATATCTCCCATATTTACCCTTATTGAGGATCTAAGTGAACACTTTGTTGTATTTCCTTTCACCAGGTTATGAAGAATTATTATAAGGAGGGTAGTTTCTTGAAGATTACTGAGGGGGAAGATATTTATGGGATATGTCTAAGATACTTTACCAAAATAGAATATTGTGTACTAGATTCCAAAGAAACTAAACTATTATGGTCCCTAAGAGTGTGTTTTTGTAATGCATTGAATATTCATGTAAGAAGAAATAATATCTATGTTCAAGACGACTGTGTATCTTTTTTGGTATCAAATGAAAGGTTTAGTTATACAGTTTCCAATAGGATGAAAATTGTTTAGTGATATCCTTAGGGATATTTATAAGGTTATAACTAGGTTTGTCAGTATGGATAATCAGAATTATGTGTCAATGTATAGGAAAATGAATTGGACTTTTTCTAAAGGATGGATAAAGTGGTTTCTAATAAAATACATCATTATCTATATACTATAGGTGGATATGGGTCTGGCATAGATCATCTTAGGGGTAATAACTCTAGAAAGGTAACATTGATCTTGACTCAATCATCACTTAGTATACAGAAACAGGACTCTCAACACAACTAGTTTTTCACCCTTAGGGGATAATCATTGGAAATTCATAAACACATTATGATCATTCATAAAATATTTAAATAGATTATTACTATTAATGACCTATTATAAACCAATGGTTAAATATATTTAATATAACATGAAATTATTTATATATTATATACATTATTTTTTCATGAGTATATGGTTATATAGTATGATAAGTGTTTATTACACTATGGTTGTTATTTTTCATCAATGGTGTGATCCATAAATAACTAGGATAACATTGACAATAATGGGAAATTTATTAATTAGAATCCAAAAGGGATGATGATTGGAATAACGGATGTTGTGATTATACCTAAACATTTTTCCTGATATATGATTAACAATGTAAAACATAACTATATCTTGGAGTCATTAATGTAGTGACAGATGGAGTTAAATGAGTGTAATTTTAATGGTGAACATAGTGGAATAAAGATTTAGATTAATATCTATCGAGAATGTGGGAAGAAGCACTCCAGGGAATGCCTCAATGGAATAAGAAATTTTTTTTGAGTTATGAATGAATAACAAAAAGTAATTGGAGATGAAAGGTGAAAGGTTCATTTAATTAGTTATATGGGAATAATATATTAATATTATATTATATATGGTTGAATAGTTTAGATGTGGAAATTATTTTAATTATGAAAATCAATTTTTAAGTGGAATACTGATGAGTAGAATTAGAATGTTTTTATGAGTAATGTTTTTTCTATTTATGATGAATAGAATACGAATAAAATATGAAAGGAAAGAGGAGTTAAAAAAATATGATGATGATTCCAAGTTAATGTATTAAAAAGGGTAGAATAATTGACGTATTTATTTATTGGAATTTCATAATTATGATATATAAATCATAATATATATAAGGATAGTTTTTTATGTCTTTTATTAAGTATTTTTGTGAATATGTCAAATGGTGATGATGAAATAGAAAATTTATTTAATGAAATGTTGATATTTAAATTAAGTGAAGATGGACCTTAATATCTTAAAATGTTTTAGATAATAATGTTGGGTCAATGATATGTTTGATTTAAATATGTAAATTAGATATTATTGATTACCTTGGAACTGATTAATTATTTTTTTGATAATATGGTTTATGCTATCATTAGTGGAGTTTACAACATTCTCATATTTAAGGATTATATCTAATAATCTATGTTTTATATTATTAATGATGAATCATTTATGTTTCCAATAACGAGTTATGTTAATTTAGTTTATTTCCATGTTTTAGGAGACTATATGATGAAGGTATGCACATATTTCTTGTGTTATAATCGAGATATACTTTGTGATATATTGGGGACTAATGTAAATTTTATTTTGAAAAATTGAAAGAAATTCTACAAAAAAATTTAAATTTTGAATGGGTAATAAGGTAAAACCTTTATGGAATGGTCTTATTTGAACGTTGAATAAGGTTATAAAGAATAATGAATTATTTTATAATACAATGATTCTTCATAATTGTATAACATGTGCATAAAATTTTTGTTTTGAGGATAAATTGAGATATAAATAATGAATTATCAATCTTTTAAGGTTCTTATGATACAATAGTTCAGTTGGAATTAAAAAGTATTCATGTTTATTTGTTGGATTAAGAGATGAATGTGAAATTTTTCATGGAATAACCAAAGGATGAAATTGTGACTACGAAATAAAAAGATATCAAATAAGGAGTGTTTTATTATTTCATAATTCAATGGATTATTGCTCAATATAATTATGAACTATTCTCATTCATGTTAAAATAATCAGCACCCACCTATGTTATCTTATGTTGAAACCTATTTATGAATTACTTTTGGTAACCATTATTTTTCCAACTTAAACATTATGGCATGTTTTATTATTCATTTGTAAGATGTCTGTTTCTATGAAAGAATTTTAGACTAATATAATTTTTAGGAAGTAGAAAAATTTTGATGTTGAAATTCATTTTAAGGGGGTAGAATATATAATACTGAGAAATAATGATTTTTAAAATTAATTAAAAATTTTATATTGTATTCATTACACACAATTACCGATTTCTTCAATAGAGTTCATGGTTCTTGACAACTAGTTTTAGTGAAATATGAAAGAATATAATTATAACATAGTAGGCAAGAAGGTAGGTATGAAAAGTACTAACTAATTTATGAAATATACATATTAATTTCATATTCAATATAAATTAATTTATAAAATTTTAGTAATTAATTAATTAATTTTTTGTAATGTTAATATATTTTATAAAGAATTTATTTTCCTAAAAATGATTTTTTTTATTTTTATACAATATATTACAATTAATTTATAGATATTTTATAAAATTTATTTATTAAAATTAACTTCAGCTGTGAAATAATCATATTGAAATTAACATATACTAATATTTTTGGTGTTTATAGAATATATTGATTCTTTAGTAAATATTGAAAATACCGATTTTTGTAAAACTATCATTTTTTTCAATTAAATAAGTAATTTAAATTAAAAATTATGGTTTAATATAACATAATTATTATTTATTTATATTTAAACAACATAATTACTTTTAAATCATATTTAGTTGTTTAAAGACCCGAAAATCCCGTGGATATTTTTTTCTTAAATACATGGGAATTTTACGAGTCTGTAGTTTCTGACGACACTTGAATCTGAGGCCCGGTGCGCCCAAAAACAATTTCTGATGTTTTGTTCAGGTAAATTCAGAAAATGTATATAAGGGATCTTATATATTCTGAACCTGTGCTTGGAATTGAAATCTAAGGACATCGATAAACTCGCAGCGCCGGTATTCACTTAAGGAGACCCTCACCGCAGTTGCGTTTTATCAGGAGTGGAATTTAGTTATTGGGGAATTTATAAATTTAATAAAAAAATATGTGAAACATAATTTTTTTTTAAATTTGGGAAGGTTAATTTCTCCAAAGGGAAGATGGATGTGGGGCCCACCCCCACATAAACTCCCATGGGAGGCTATTATGTGGTGGGGCCCACACAAGCACATAAACCCTCAACTCCCCTTGAACCCCTTAAACTCCACTTGAATTTAATGAGCCAACCCACTTTTCTTTATTTGGGTAAACTCTCCACCTCCCCCCACGTAATTATGCCAACATAATTAATTAATGTCTTCATTAATTAATTAGAGTTTTTTAATTCTTTTGAAAGTTCTGGCAACATTAAAATATTAGGGAGCCTAATATTTTATTTTGGCTTGCCAATTTTTTTGTTGATAGGATTTGGGAGAATTAGAAATATAGTGTTCTTCCCACTAAGAACATCTCTAACGAAGAATGAAGAACATCACCAATGAAGAATGATGTTCTCTCCAATGAAGAACGAGGAAGACACTCGAGCCCAGAATTAGCGGAGTGTGACATGCGCAATGTACGATGAAGTCTTTGAATTCTCTTCCCAAGACACCATCAAGAAAACATTGAAATCAAGGTAGGGGGGTTTTATTAATTTTAATTGAATAAAATTATATCCTAGATTCTTCGATGTTTACTTTGTTTTGATAGTGGAAAATTGATATCAGCTAACGCAGAGGGCGTAGGCCAAACAAACATGGCCTGAGGACCCTCCGTTAAATCTCGTTTGGTTGACATTGGAGGCGGAGCGAAAAGGGCGTGATGTCGTCGCACCACACCGGAGAAGAACTGAGACAGAATAGGTGTTGCGCCACTGCCACGATACATAGAGAGCAGCAGCACAATGGTGATGTCGTGCTGTAGTGGAGGTGCCAAGGCGGCCAGCTAAACTGGCCGCCGTGGAGCCGGTCCGCGGGACGACCGATCGGCCAATCCTGCCGACCCGTTGGAAGGCCACAGTGACCGTAGGTGCTGTGTGGAGGGAGACCATGGCCCAAAACGACGGGATTCTCGACTATAAGAACCGACTGGCCGCCTAACAGCTAGGCTGAAGGACCGCAACGCCTGTAGGCGCCACGCGGAGAAGACTGTGGCCCACTGTGCGGACCTCTATGCTGGGCGAACCGGCCGGCCATCTGTCGGGTGGGCTAGAAGACTGCGGCGCCATGTGGGGAGAACAGTGGCCCACTGTTCGGGCCACTTGTGCGGGATAGAACCGGTAGGCTATGGCCGACCGGGTAGAGGAGGGGCAGCGCTACCAGACGAACCGAACCAGCCCGTAGTGTGGGTCGGGTCCTTCGGTGGCCCGCGCCACACTGGGCCGAGCCGACCCCCAACTAGGTCAGACCCGCCAGTCCGGCTCTACAGGTGGGCCGCACTCCACCAGGCTGGGCCGACCTCCAGTAGGGTCAGACCTGCAGAACCGGGTCGGGGCGACCCACCAGCCCATTATGCTTGACGGGGTGGACCCGTCTTCGCTTGAACGCAAATATCTCCTAGACCGCGCGTCCAATCGACGCGCCGTCTTCGGCACTGTGACCCTCACGAAAAGGAGGTCCTTTTTCCATACTCTAATTGAGTGTTGGAAAACACTGAAAAATTTTTGGGTTTGCAACAAATGTAAATCTAACCGGGCTCCTGAAATATAAATGTTAATAACCCTGAGACTGGGCATCTGATTGACGCATCGTATGTCTCATTGTGTTCCTTATGATGATACGAGACTACATGATACATCAACTCATGACTTAGTTGATTTATCGATACTTGAATCGGGGAGCAGACCCTACCAGAATCGAGCATGCTGTGTACGGGAACCCTAGAGTTGGATGCGATGACTACTGTACTGGAATCCTACGTGGGTTTGACATCGATGACTATTGTACTGTAATACTCTGTGGGTTCAACAAAGATGACTACTGTACCGGATTACTACGCGGTTTTGACAGTTCTGACTTCTTTTCTTGTATCATGTGTGGGTCTAAGAGAGTAGTTGGTCCTGCATCCTATGTGGGTCCGACAACTTAGCTAGTCATGTATCCTGTGTGGGTCTGACAACTTAGATGATTCAGTGACTAAATCTGATCAAATCTATCACACTATTAAAGATGTATACATGTGGTATCTGAGTCTTTTATTTCAACCATTATCATTGATGTGATAGATTTTACTTCATGTGTGGTTTGGGGTGTGATTGGGCTCAAGGGTTGGAGCTGGGCTTTAACTGGTAACTTAGGTATATGTATGGGAATATACCTAAGTAGGGTTGGTTGATACTTCTTGATTATATTTTTCAACTATGGTTTATCCTTTGTGGCTTCTGGGAGTCCTTCATGGGACTTGGGGTCCCCTACAGAGTATCGTTACACTCACCCCTACACGGGCTATGCCCGCACATCATTATGTTGGTTGCAGATAACAGACGGCACTGATCGAGGCATACAGTTGTAGAGCTGGTCGGTACCCAGAGGTGGACTACATGGCGAGATGTACTCGAAGCGGACAGACAGACCTGGGGTGCTGAGGAGGACATATGTACCCACACATCAAGTGGGATTCCTGGAGGACGACTTAGTAGTTTCTTTTAACCATTCTGTAGTTGTACTAGATTTACAGTTGTTTTACTTTACTGTTCGGATTGTATTTCCGACCCCTTTCCTTTCATCACTTACTTTTGAATACATTTTTACTTAGTGTTCAATTTCAGTTGCGTACTCTTCTTCTTGTGTTCAGGTTGTGTGTTTTTTACATGTTAAAAGGAAATTCCTTCCCTTTTTATAGGGATTACGCCTTTGGTGATAGTTTGCATTCCCTCGCCTATAGAAGGAGGGCTTGGGGTAGTCATGACATGTGACCCGAGGATGTGTTGTGAAAAATTTGTATTAGAGAAGTCAGTTCTACCGCAAAACATGGATACTGATTATTTTAAGTTGAAATAGTGTTAAGTGTTTTTGGTGTGGTGATCAGTTTAGGATTCCTGATGTTGGTGAGGTGGCCGACGTATCCATACACTAGGACATTGAATTCTGATTTCTGACTTAGTGTACAAAAACACTGATTGCGTGTGTGTTTCCTTTGAAAAGTTTTCTTCTTTACTTTGTGTCAGCTCACCGGGTATATTGTTTTAACCGTGGAGCACCTGTTCCCTTTTAGGATGGCCCCACGAAGGTAGCGAGCTAGGGTTCCGAGTTTCTTATGAGATGGTATCCCACCGAGCGACGAGGCCTTGGTGTAGGGTACCATCACAGCAGAGGTACATGCGGTACCACTACCTTTTGGGCCACTGATACCACTAGCTCCAGTAGTAGAGAGTGCACGCCGCCTGATTGCATTGCACGACATCCAGTGAAAGAGGCCACCATGGTTCCAGGGAAATATGGACCCACAAGCAGCTGAGGATTGGCTAGAGGCTGTCGAGATATTTTTCATATTGGTAGGGACACCAGCCGAACTCATGGTGATCCTTTCCGTGAGTCTCTTTCATACAACAACATGAAGATGGTGGAGCCTGATGCTCCGGGTGCATGACGAGGCATCCTTACTCTAGATAGACATTGAGAGTCTCTTTCTCTTAGAGTTTTATACAACCACCCTTCGTGCGGTGCAGATTCGGGAGTTACTTCATCTGGGACAAGGGAACATCATAGTATCTCAGTACTCAGCGAGGTTCACCGACATCTCACGCTACTCCACGGATATGGTACAGGACCTGTTCATCAGGGTTCGGACCTTCGAGTAGGGACTCAGGTATGGGATCAGTGCTGCGACGATTCCCCTCAGCATTCGTACACAGGCGGGCGGTGCTGGAGCGAGCCCTTCTAGTGGAGAGGTTCCTCACTGAGCAGTCAACAGTGGCGAGACCCAACACATTGCGACGCGTAGAGGAGTCCTCTACAACTGTTAGTAGATAGATGAGGTAGAGTTCCAAGAGAAAAGGTCATCAGGTGGGAAACCCCAGGATACAGGTTCAGTTGTGCGGGGAGCACGAGACAGAGCCAGCTATACGAGGAGCAGGTAGTGCTATACATGTGGCGGGCATGGCCACATGGCTCAAGACTACCCGACCCGCCAAAAAGATGAGAATCAGACATTAGAAGGACCACCCAGTAAGATGAAGAGGTTCGACATTGGGGTTCCTCAGGGGGTAGTTGGATGTGGTAGAGGAGGTGGCCGAGCAGTGGGTGGTGGACGACATTTTGAGGCTCTACCACCAACACCACCAAGAGGTCCACCCTAACCATAAATAGATGGAAAACAAAGGCAGTATAAGCTCCAAGAATTCGAGGCCTACTAACACTGCGCAACTAGGATGATTTGAGGTACTATCTATGTCTAATCCACCCATGATTCAGTACATATAGACACAAGTGCGAGTCATTTTTTTTATTTCCAATGCCCTCATTCGGATCTCGGAGATTCTGACAGAGCTGTTGGCTAGATCATTATATCTAGAGACTCCTATGAGAGAAGACTCGACGATTACACACTTGTTCCAGTAGTGTCATCTTACTCTAGGAGGTGAGAGCTTCAGCTGAGATCTTCTTGTAGTGGTATCGAGGCATTACGACATCATCTTAGGTATGGACTGGTTATCCATAGTTCATGCTTAGATTGAGTGTATTAGGTGAAAAGTGTAGTGTATCCACTCAGATGGGACCAGGTTCGCCTTCACCGATGAGAAGGTAGCTTTTACAGTGCAGTATGAACTTACGAAGAAGAGGGGGTAGCCGAACGCACATCAGTTGGCTAGTCTCATCCTTGGAGTTGTTGATGTGCGGAGTCCATGTTTTCCTATTGTGGTGGATCAATACGCGAATATTTTCCCTGACGACATTCCAGGACTACCTCCTTACAGAGAGGTAGACTTATACATTGACATATACCCTGGGACATCAACGATATCTACTCCAGCATATCGATTGGCTCCCACTAAGCTTCGTGAGTTCCTGGTACTGCTGGAGGACCTGTAGGGGAAGGGATTTATCCGACCTATTGTACCACCCTGGAAATCTATGATTTTGTTCACCAAGATGGTAGATAGGAGATTGAGACTCTGTGTCGACTACTATCACTCGAATATGGTTAATGTGAATAACAAGTACCCACTCCCGAGGATTGGCGACCTCTTTTATTAGCTCAAGGGAGCACAATGGTTCTCGAAGATTGACCTCAGGTCAGGCTATCACAACCTCAGAGTTTGAGATGGGAATGTGTAGAAGACATCCTTCAGGTGTCGGTATGGCCACTAAGAGTACTTGGTTATTCCCTTTGGCATAACAAACACTCCAGTAGTGTTCATGAGTCTCATGAACAAGATCTTTCAGCTTTACCTCGATTGCTTTGTCGTTGTCTTCATCGACGACATACTGATTTACTCGACTACTGAGGAGGAGCATGCCTACCATTTGCGGGTAGTACTGGAAACACTTCGAGAGGACTAGATTAATTTTAACCTATCTAAGTGCTAGTTATTGATTCTAGAGGTTCACTTCTTTGGTCACGTCATCTCGGAGGCTGGAGTTGCCATGGATCCAGCCAAGATTGAGGAAGTGCTTGCTTGGGAGCCACACAAGAGTGTGACGGAGGTGCGTAGTTTCCTTGGTTGGGCTAGGTACTATCGAAGATTTGTGCCGGACTTCTACAATGTTGCAGCACCGCTATCAGCATTGACGAAGAAGGGGAAACTATTCATGTGGTCAGATTGATTCTAATAGAGCTTTCAAGAGATGAGGCAGAGATTGACCTGTGCACCCATATTAAGGCTATCAGAGGAGGGCGTAGAGTACATAGTTTACTGCAACACTTCATGGACCGGGCTCATCTTTCTTTTGATGCAGGAGTGAGCAGTGATCGCATATGGTTCGCGGTAGTTGAGACATCATGAACAGAACTATGCTACCCATGACATGGAGTTAGCAGCAGTGGTATTCTCCTTGAAGATGTGGTGGAATTATTTGATGGGTGAGCATTTTACAGTCTATTCTGACCACCACAGTCTCAGGTACATCTTCTCGCAGAAGGACCTGAACCTGAGACAATGACGATGGCTCGTGTTCTCCAATACTATGACTTTGATATAGTCTATACTCCTATTACTGGGAAATTGTAGCAGATGATCTTAGTAGGAGATCATGCATTAAGCTGCTAGGAGAGGCGATAGAGCAGCTAGCCGCGTTGTAGATATCCTTTTTGGATAGAGATTGAGATGACTTTATGCAGTCTCTCATATTCCCTCCTCTACTCCTTCAGCGAGTTAGGGAGGCACAATGTGGGGACATTGACTATTAGACATGACGTGCTCAGATATCCTCATGACAGGCACCTGATCGATTTTCTAAAGGTGGGGAGGACGTCATCCTCTTCCGAGGATGTACCATGGTACCATTTTCAATATAGGAGGAGGTGTTGAGGGACTTCCATACATCCCCTGTTGCGGTATATCCAGGAGTGGAAAAGATGTATCAGGACCTCATATGACAACACTGCTGGCCGGGTATGAAGAAGGAAGTAGTAGAGTTTGTCTCGTGATTCCTCACTTTTCAGCATATGAAGGTGGAGCACATGGTACTAGTAGGCTTGGTACAAACCTTAGAGGTCCCAGAAGGGAAGTGGGGCGGGATATACATGGACTTCGTGAAGGGAATTCCATGTACATCCAGAGGACATGACTCTATATGGGTGATCGCTGACGGACTCACCAAGTCGGACCACTTCCTACCGATCAGACAGCAGGGTTCTATAAAGATCTTGTGACGCCTATACGTGTATGAAATGGAGTGCCTTATTCTATTGTCTCGGACCGTGACAAACACTTTACTTCTAGGATTTGGAAGGGGTTGCAGGAGGATTTAATACGTAGATTTTCTTGAGCATAACCTTCCATTCTAAGACATATGGCTAGACCGAGTGGACCATCCAAACACTCAAGGACGTGCTCCATTCTTGTTTCCTCAATGTTATTCGTAGCTGGGAGGACCACTTACCCTTGTTAGAGTTTGTGTATAACAATAGTTACAACTCTACCATTGGAATGGAACCTTACGAGGAACTGTATGACCGACCTTGCAGATCACCACTATGCTAGACTGACCTAGGTGAGTCATCACTTGTAGGACACGAGATGGTTCAGGCTACGACGGAGAATGTTTAGATCATCCTGAAGGAGATGAAGACTATACAGAGCAGACAGAAGTCCTATGCTGATTGGAGACAAAGACCACTAGAGTTTGAGGATGGTGACCATGTTTTCTTACGGGTCTCACCTCAACAAGTTGTATAGAGATTTGGACGAGTTAGCAAGTTATCTCTGAGATTCATTGGACCATTCCAGGTTTTCAACAGAGTAGGCGAGGTGGCCTACCGACTACCCCTTTAACCTCAGTTGCATCGGGTGAACGACCTCTTCCACGTATATCAGTTGAGGAGATACGTGCATGACCCATCCCACATCATCGACCATGGGGAGATGGACATAGATGAAGAGGTGACATTCATGGAGGTTCTAGTGGAGATTGAGGATCAATAAGAGTGGGTCCTACACGGACGGTCGATTCCTCTAGTTCGCATTCGCTGGCAGCACGAGAACCTCTAGGAGAGCACATAGAAGCGGGAGGCTCAGATGCGTGATCATTACCCCCATTTGTTTTTTTAGTGTGTGTTGTAGCTTACGAGGATGTAATTCCCTAAGGTGGGGATAATTTAAAGACCTGGAAATAACGAGGATTTTTTTTTCATAAATACATGTGAATTTTACGAGTCCGCTGTTTCTGACGGCGCTTGATTCTGAGGCCCAGTGTGCCCAGAATCAATTTCTAATGTTTTGTTCGGGTATGTTCAGTAAACGTACATGTGAGATTTTTTATCTTTTAAACCGGTTCTCAGAATTGAAATCATTGGACACCGATGAACTCATAGCGCCGATATTCGCTTAATGAGACCTTCACCGCAGTTTTGTTTTATCGGGAGTGGAAGTTAATTTTTGTGGAATTTCTAAATTTAATAAAAAATATGTTAAAAATATTTTTTTTTGAAATGTGTGGTGGTTAATTTATAGAATGTGATGTTGGAGTTGGTTCCCACACCCACATAACCTCCCATGGGAGGATATTATGTGCTGGGTCCCACATGAGCATATTAACCGTCATCTCCCCGTGAACCCCGTCAAGTCTCTTTGAATTTAAGGATCCAACCCACTTTTTTTAATTTGGGTGAACTCTCCACCTCCCTCCCCCTTAATTGTGCCAACACAATTAATTAATGTCTTCATTAATTAATTTTAGTATTTTAATTCTTTTGAAAGGCATGGGAAAATTTCAATATTATGGAGGCTAATATTTTATTTTGGTTGGGAAATTTTTCTATATAGAGGTTTCAGGGGAATTAGAACGAAAGTGTTATTCCCCAAAAGAACATCTCTAACGAAGAACGGAGACCATCACCAATGAAGAATTATGTACTATTCAATGAAGAACGAAGAAGATGCTTGAGCCTGGAATCAGCGGCGTGTGACGAGCGCAACGTTCGACAACGTCTTCGATTTATCTTCCCGTGACACTGACAAGTGAACATTGAAATCAAGGTAGGGATATTTCTTTAATTTTAAACGAATAAAATTATATCATCGATTCTTCAATGTTTACATTGTTTTGATGGTGTAAAATTGATATCACCTAATGCAAAGTGTGCGGGCTGAACAAACACTGCCCGATGACCCTCCGTTGAATCTCATTTGGTTGACATTGGAGGCGGATCCAAAAGGGAACAGGGTCGTCGCACCGTGCTACAGAAGAACCGCGACAGTGGAGGAGGCGCGACACCATCGTGCAACGTAGAGAGCATGAGGACTGTGGTGGAGGTGCGAAGGTGGTAGGCTAGACCGACCGCCGTTGAGCTGGTTTGCGGGATGACCGACCAACCAATCCGACCGGCCATCTTGAAGACCGCAGCGCCCATAGGCGCAGTGTGAAGGGATACCACGACCTGCAACCATGGGCTGCTCGGCTGGAGGAACCGGCCGGCTTCCTGCCGGCCGGGATGAAGGACAACGACACCAATAGGCACCACGAGGAGAATACCGCGGCCCGCAATACGGGCTGCTCTGCTGGGAGAACAGGCCGGCCGCCTGCCGATTGGGCTGGAAGACCGCGACACCGCTTGACGCCGCCTGGGGAGAACCACATCCCACTGTGTGGGCCACTCACACCAAACATAACCGGCTATCTATGGCTGGCCGAGAAGAGGAGGGGCTGCGCCACATGGCACCTCTGGGCGAACTGAACCGGCCCGCAGCGCGGGCCGGGTCTGCCAGTGGGCCGCGCCCCACCAGGCATAGCCGACCCCCCAACTGGGTTCGACATGTCGGGCTGGGTCCGCGGGTGGGTCATGATCCACTATGCCGGGCTATCCCCCAGCTGGGTCAGACCCACCGAACCGGGTCAAGCCAACCCGCCAGCCCACTGGGCTTGACGGGCCGGACCCGTCTTCGCTTAAACGCGAATATCTCCTAGATCGTGTGTCCAATCGACGCACTGTCTGTGGTAATGGGACCCTCACGATGGGGATGTACTTTTTCCCTAATCTAAGTGAGTTTTGGGCAACATCAGAAAATATCTGGGTTTGGAACGATCTTAAATCTAACTGGCCCTTGGAACAGAAATGCTAATAACTCTCAGACCGGGTGTTCGATTGACGCACCGTCTATCACGTTGGGTTCCTTATGATTAAGCAAAAATACGAGAGGAATAAACACACAATTTAGTTGATGTATAAATATGTAAATTGGGGAGAGGACCCTCCTGTAATTGGGCAAGCTGTGTGCGGGAGCCCTAGAGATGGATGCGATGACTACTATACCAGAATCCTACGCGGGTTTGACAGTGATGACTATTTTACCAGAATCCTCCATGGGTTCAACAACCACGACTAATATATTGGAATCATATGTGGGTTTGATAGTTATGACTTTTGTTTCTGTATCCTGTTTGGGTCTGACAGACTAGCTTGTCCTGTATCTTGTGTGGGTCTGACAACTTAGCTGGTCCTGTATATTGTGTGTGTCCGACAGCTTAGATGAATCAATGACTTCAGATCATCACTATCACTCTACGAAAGGTGTATACCTGTGTGATCTGAGTCTTTACTTTCAATCATTATCATCTATGTTATTGACTTTACTTCGTGTGTGGTCTTGGTTGTGATTGGGCTCGAGAGTTGGAGTTATGCTGTGACTGGTAACATATTTATATATATGGGCATATACCTAAGTAGGGTTGGTTGATACTTCGTGATTGTATCTTTCTAATGTGGTTTATTCATTGGGGATTCTGGGAGACCATCGAGGGTCTCAGGGTCCCCTAGTGAGTATCATTATTCTCACCTCTACATGGGCTATGCCCGCACATCATTATGTTGGTTGCAGATGACTGACAGCACATATTGAGGAGAGAGTTGTAGAGTTGGACGGTACCTGGAGGTGGACCACTTGGCGAGACATATTAGGAGAGGACGGATGGACCTGGGTTGCTGAGGAGGCTATATGTACGCACTATTTAGGTGGGATTCCTAGAGGACGACTCTGTAGTTGTTTTTTACCTTTCAACATTTGTACTAACTTTACAGTTGTTGTACATTAATATTGGGCTTCTATTTCCAGCCTCCTTCCTTTCCGCAGTTACTTTTTTATACGGTTTTAGTTAGTGTTTACTTTTAGTTGCTTACTCTGCTGCTTGTGTTTAGGCTGTGTGTGTGTTACAGGTTAAAATGAAATGCCTTCCCTTTTAATAGGGATTATGCCTTTGGTGCTAGTCGCCAGCCCCTTGACTATGGAAGGTGAGCTTGGGGTAGTCATGACACGGGCCCTCAGGACGGGTTGTGACAAGTTTTCATTTTATGAGAAGTTTATATTTGGGATTAAAAATTGGTTTCCTTTGAAAATTGTTTCAAACTACATAAAATATATCTATTTTAATTGACTAAAAAACCATAATGAGTAATTTATTAAATAAAATTTAGATATTATGTATCAATAAATTAAAAAATAATAATACAATGGTTATTATTATATATATATTTAATGAAGGATCATATTGTTTTAAAAAAATACACTTATAGGAAACACACTTTTTCATCACATTTTCTGGTTTATTTTTATATTTAATTTTGAAAAATTTTACAAAATATATTTGGTAAAATTAAAATAATTTTTAAAAAATAATTTTTTTATTATTTTATGATAATTTTTTGATAATTTTCTAAAAAATTAACATTTTAATGAGCAGTACAAAATATAGAATTATAAATTAAAACTCTATTTTAGTATAATTAATAAATATGTAAAATTAAATTTTCCATTGTTTTAAATGAAAAATTATTTCAATTTGATAACTTTTAATCAAATTTAGTTCATTGTAATCAATTTAATTTTGATAATTTTTTAAATAAACTATATAAGCATTAGAACATTTTATCATTAAAAACTCTCTTTCTCGTCGCTTATGTGGGATTAATTTTAGATTAAAATTTTTCAAGTATTTTAATTTAATTAATTAAATGTATAAAAAATTTGTAATATGGGTAATTTATAATATCTAATATTGTAAATATAATTTTCTTTAACAAAATATATTGTTAAAGGCCATAAAATTAATAACAGCGGTTAATGTAGATATTAATTTACAGGGGTTAAAATAAATATATGAAGGAAAAACGACATTAAATGAGTTCAAATACCTTTTTATGGAAAATTTTGATTATTATACTTCCCATGAAAGATTATATTGTAATTGGGATGCTTTTTATTTGGAATGACATTTTGATTTTGTATTCTTTTGCGAAATTTTCCATGTAGTTTCCAAGAGGGTTCCATTCCACATCTTATAAAAGGGTACAACCACCCTCAACTTCTTCACACACATACATAAATAGAGTTCATAAAAAATCTATCAAAATCCATCCCCAAATTCCCTATCCTTTTTCTAGAGTTGTTGTTTCTCCCAATAGACCAACATTAGGTCCTTAATAAGAGATACTAAAGAGGTGCTTCTAAGGGAAGATAATTCTAATCACTAAGATCTTTTTGCATTTTTTATTTTACACCTTTCATTATGTATTAACACATACAATATAATATAACTTGTATATATTATATATTTATTATTTATTTTTTTAATGTTTCCACATTTAATTACTTCCACTTACTTCATATGGGTTTTGAAATCATCATTTGTATGTTTGGCAGACTAGTACCTCTCAAACAGATGTCATTCAGTTTTCCATTACCACCATAAATTTTAGCTATGATCGTGGATAAAAATTATATTAATTATATTTATAATATAATTATACATCTAGAATCATTATGTAATATATTATTTTTTTTAACTTTTCATTTTTGTGAGAATATGATAACATTGTTTCTTGTGTATGTTGGACAACTACCTCATAATGTAATGTGATTCATTCATGCCTTACATGGACTGTAATAAGGGAGAGTTTTATAAAAATATGTGATATATATGAAATAATAATTATTCAGTATTGGTATTATATTATTTATCTTTATTTATTTCAACCCTATTGTGAAAATGGAAACAACATCCATGCATTAATATGTCCTACCATCTCTATCATTGATGAATTTTTTTTTCTACATATAACTTTTATAGATCACTATATTAAAATTTATAATAAATTTATATGATATTTATATTGTGGTTAATATTCTCAATATTATGGATCCATGATCAAAATAAGAAAATAATAAATATAAAAATCAAAACATACACGAGAAAAAAAGTTATTGCTCGTAACACGACTTTAACATTGATTTAAAGAAATGTCATAGAAAATATTATCTGGTATGATACATATATTTATGGTTCTATAAAAATTTAATAATAGACTTATTTTTGTTATAAATAACGTTTGAATGAGTTCAAGGGACATCAATTTTTTTGGTAATGGGATTTCTATCTCACTTTTATTTTCTATGTGACAGATGCCATATTTACCACATGTTACTTTTATATGGTGCATAAAATGATTGTGAATTTATTTTCCGGTTATTATAATTAATATTATTAGTATTTAAAAATCCATTTTAGGATATATCTTTTTGGGGTTTATAGTTAAAAATCTACCAAACCGGTATGGTATTTTGGTCCCAATTTCCGTATTGGAGACATTTGATTATGTTATACACCTGTCATCTTATACATGGTTTATATAATGTCAATATGAAATTTGATATCATGATTTTAATTATATTTAATTTATTTTAGGTATTATTTCAGTATATTCATCCATGGTTCATACATTTCAGTGGTACCACCGTGGTAATAGTTTTATGTTACTATCTCATCATTTATCGAGATTGTTTATTATTTTTATTCTAGTGGAAAAATATTACGATTAATCTCAAAAATATATCATCAATTTTATTATACCCAGGTATTTTCATGATAATTCATGATTATCTTCATTTTCTTCTCATTATTTCTCATTATTTCAAAATTAATGTTTTCAATAAAAATTAAATTTTTGGTCGAAAACAATTTTTTTTCCAAAATATTGTTTTCTATATTTATTTTAATGTTTTATCAAAGTAGTATAAAATAGATTTATTAATGTAATTTTTAACCATAATTTATTTTTTATATAATATTTTATAATGAATATCGATATCATTTTAATAAACAATACTTTTTTGTAATTTCTCCAAAACGTGATTGGGATATTTCTTTTAACATGTATGGCATGAAAATAATTCCCACCATCATGAGAATTATATTCAATAAAGATTAATTTAAAAATAATCATGGTTATTTTCAATGAAAAGTTTATATAAAATTATTAATGTCATAAATGTTTTTTTAAAAATTTATTTTCCTCAAGAGATATTTTAAATGTTTTTAAAAGATTCTATTATATATTTTGAAGATTATTTTCAAAAAAGGTATTATCAAAATTATTATTTTTTAAAATTTAATCTTCAAATAGGAATGAATATTTTCATAAATAAATTTTTTAAACAGTTTTAAAAATAATTCTTTATATTTTTTCAAGTTTATTTTGTTGGATAAAGAATTCTGAAATGTTTTAGGTTATAAAAACTTTTTTCAATAGAGAATGTGATATTTTACTCATGAAATGGATTAAATGATTTTAAAACATTTTTATATATTTTAAATATTATTTTCAAAAAAAATTATTTCCAAAATACTTTTAAAAATTTTTAAATAAATTTTATCTCCCTATGGAAATGTAATAGTGATTTATCCTTCAAAATCATTCCCATTCTATGATGACATCCCATGATGTAATTGCCGATTCTATAGAGATATAAAAAAATGATACCATTATTATTATTATTTATTTGAATATATTTTGATGTCAATATTTTTATGAAACTCAATTCTAATTCTTAGGTTATACCATGTTAAATTTTTATGAAACCCTCTTATTTCTCTATGGGTTATTCGATTATGAAATGATGAAATGATCATGTATTATTTATAATGTTTATGATATGATGAAATGTTTTTGAAAACAATATCATTTAGTGGGTTATGATATGATGAATGTTTTATGATCCTATGGAATAAATACATATGTTTTTTATTATGTGATGGGGGGACATATAACTCTGTCCACTACATTTGGTTGAGATTTATACTCATAAGACAAACATGAATAAAATATGAAGTGAAATTTCTTTAGTAAGTTACTATTTTGAATACGATGGCCTTGGGAGTGGACATCTAAAACCATGATTATTTGGGGAGTGAACCAATTCAAAAATAACGAAAATTTACTCCACTAGTGATGGTGGTGTTTCCCACCTAAAAGGTGTAGCCTGCCATGGAATTCAATAATATGTTTCTGAAATGAGACTTGACTAATATGGAAATGATTTTATATGCTTATGCATATTCCAAAAATCCATTTCATATGGAAATGTTCTACTCCCATGGAATATGTTCTTTTATTTCCTTATGATTCATGTCTTATGAACTACTAATGTTTTTTCAGTGACTCAATATCTTGATCTATGATATGTAGGGTATGACTATCATATGATATGATCATTTTATTGTACCCTTAAATTTATTATGTTCTTATGTATATCACTTTTTTCTCATTACTAATAATCTTATATCACCAATTCTTATGTTTTATTTCCCTAGGATATGAATTAAGGATTTATACTGCTTATGATTGTGAATAGTACTAAATGGGAAGATCTTTATGTGAGATATTGATGATTTTAACCAAATTAGTAGATTATGTACCTAGATTCCAAGGAAATAAACAATTATATACTTTTGGTGTTTTTTTATGTACTATAGTGAATATTCATCTAAAAATTTGTAATATATATAATAGAATCACAGTTTTCTATAAGAATGATTCGATAACTATCTTTTTATTAAAGAAACCATTAAATATATATTATAAATAAATAAGAGAAAATGTTTTTTTATTCAATTTTTATGTCTTAAAAACAAAACATAAATAATATATTTATATTTTAAATGATTTTCTCGGAAAAAAATTAATCATTTCTATAACTATTTGAAGCACACCTTGGAAAAAAAACCCTTCGCTTTACTTTAGAACATTCAAAAACACTTCTATAATATTATAGAATTAGTTAAAGATATATAGAAATATAAGGCATAGAAATTAAAAAAAATTATTGATAATAATATATGGAAAATGATATAACATCATGGATAAAAAAATAATAACCAACACATCAATGCAGACTCAAATAAAAAATCATGTAAAAACATGATAAATAAGAAATAAGAAAATCATAATATATGATACATATAAGGAGGTGACATGATTGTGTATAGTGGGATAATTATTTAAGATTATAGGTAGAATAATTAGCTATATAATAATATGGTTCTATACTCATCACCTGAATTTCGGTAATATATACTAATTCATGACACATCATAGTTAGAAGAAACTCAACTAATGGCCATGATATAGGGAAAATAGTCAACTTTAAATGAAATATCCCAATCGTTTTTCCACTTCGTATCTTATAGTTCATAATGGAATAACTAATTGAAGTGGGACATAATCAATCCAATTTTAATCACAAGAAAAAAATTTCCCATGGGTAACACATTAATCATATCCTTCCCACCTCAACCCCCTACTAGTGATCCCCTACACAATAAGCATAAAATTAATCCCAATTCAATATCCCATCAAAAGATAAAATAATCAATTAAGGATAATAATGAGATTCAATAAAGGGGTGAATATTTTATACCTCATTGTTTCCAAACATTATGGCCTTGGAAAATTTTAATAAATAATAAAATTTTATCTGAGGAATCTAAAAGCCAACCGAAAGGTTATCTTTATAAATATAAAAAAGAAAATGACAGTTTAGGGTTTCCTAAGATACCATATCATATCAAGTATCATGGTTGGGATGAAATCAATTATGTGATTCATATGATGGGGACTAAAAATGGTTGGGATCAAGATTCCTTATATCCATTGGCCATTGTGATTAGTAGTAGAAAAATGGGTTTGATACTCTCTCAGTATTTCACTAATGTGAGTAGTATAATTCTTCGGGTTTGATTGAGTTTGGTTCATGCTATGGCTATAGAAAGATCAGGGATGCATTGTAAATTTGTCGGGAGGTTGTGATAGATTATTTATTATGGTGAGGTAATTAATGTCTAAATTTATCTTGATCATGCGTGATTAGGATTGTTTTCATTATTGTAGGGTTTAGTGAGGATTTGAGAGTAAATTTTTGAAATTTATGAATGTTTTTCGGTCATCCCCCTAGATGAAAAAATCCACTGGGTACCAAATGGTTTGGGACTAATTACCCAATGTTCATTGGAGATGATATTGATGCTAGTGTGGGTTAGTATGTGTTTAGTAACCCCTGTGAGGGAATCCTATGGGTAATAGGAAACTAGTAGAGGTTGACCGGGTACTTGGTAGCTACTCTAGAGGTTATTGAATAAGTGTTAAATTAATATAATTATTTATTGTTTGATATGAAGTGTTGGTAATTCCTATTTAATATATTATATATTGGAAGATCAGTCTCCACCCCTTCTCTCTAATTCTCCTCTCATACTAAGTGTATTTTTACCCATTTGTGGCCCTTTCGATGAGAGATGTGTGACATTGAGCCAATATTATTTTTTATCAATTTTATATAACCATGGATCTTAATGTTCAATAAATATATGATATTTTATGAATAGCTTCGTTATAGTACTAGGCATGTGGTTCGTAGTTATTTCAACTGTTAATATGAGTTTCTATAACAAGTGATTTTTGGGTGTGGGTATGGTTATGTGAGTGACCATGAATAAGACATGATATGTTATAAGAGAGTTAAGGGCCACATTTTAGGGTAACCCTATTAATAATTAACATGTATCTATGAGGAGACATTCCAAATATCTCTTTTATATTGGTCAAGATATTGAGGAATTTTTTGAAATTTTTAACATGTTTTTGATTAATTGTTCATAGAATGTGATTCTTGATGTGGATCCCTAGAAATGTGATAGGTGTGACTTTTATGGTTATGGGGAGACATAATACCCAAATATAATATGGGTTGGTGTTGACCAGTTTCACCAATTTTGATTTAGGTTTACAAAGAAAACATTGTCAAAAAAGGATGGTTATTCTAATAACTTTTTTAGATAAGGGTTATGATGATATTTTTCACATAGATAGTAGTTGAATGTGGTGTTAGACACATTATTATTAGAAAAATCCGCCAATAATGAGAAGAGTAGGATTATAGTATTGATCATAAAATGAATGTAGGGAAATACTATACATGCAAAAACACGTTTTAGGGGTGATTGTGTTCACTGATTTAGGTAAGATGCACACTATTTAGGTGAATTTCATTAGGGTTATTGTTTATGTAATGGAAAAGGGAGCATGGTTTTAAGATATTCACATGATGCTTTTGAATACTAATAATGAGAATATATAAATGATTATTATTTTCTATAGGGTATTTAGTTATTTCATGTGTGTATGGATCATGGGTTTATCATCTCACTCTATTAATTGTTGAAGAAGGTATGATGCTCACCTTGGGCTTAATGAGAACAAAATAAACAAATTTGGGGTTATTACTCTATTTCTTGTAAATATTCATTTTCATGGAATCATATATTTTATATTTTAACAATGGATATAATTATTTGTGAAATATTGAGTCTATATTCACACCATTAACATTACATCCAAGACATAAATAGATCATATGTCTTGTGACATAAAAAATACTATTGCCATGAAGAGTATTATGTAGATGGATGGAGGAGTAGTGGATGCATGGGTGAAATAAAATAATTTTTTATGGTTTTTTAGGAAGAATATCAATGTTTCATTAGACTTATTCATTTGATCTATTGGACATCATTATTTATTATCTCATATGGGTGATCCTTTTTTTCATGTCTGGTCTTTATTACATTTTAGATATTTATTTTGTAATAAATGTATAATATATATATATATATATATGATATTTTCATCTCCAAATCATTTTACTCGTTTTTTTATTTTTAAACTATTTTCTTATTATTTATCTTTCATTCTATGCCATTGTGGACTTACCAATACTTGGTATAATCTTCTCATGATCACATTTTGACCCTCAATAATAGTTGACAACTTCTTTTATATAAATGGTATAATTGAGGTCCATGGATCTGATTATGAGATGTTATTTGGATGATATTGTTCACGGATGTATCAACTACTTCCTACATTAGCCGCATGATTCACCCAATACCTTTCCATGTCCACTAAATATTAGTTTTTGAATTATAATTTTAGATTAATACTAGATAACCATTATGATGATATTTTTTCATTTCTTAATACTTTTATCTTATCTAAAAATATAATTCTTCAAATTTATTGTAAAAAATTATGAGTATTTTTTATATTGAAGGTTTTTATACTATCAATGAATTATTTTTTATAGTTTATATTTTTTGATTTATGTTATATTTATTATAAGATAATAAATTTTTATTTAAAAAATTCTATTTGTTTATGCATTTTATAGACTGTAATGCATGTTAATAAATGATTTATGATTTTGAATCATTCTAAAATTGAATTATATATTCGGTAGTTTTATATTTAATTTTACTATTACTACATTTGATTAAACATATGCACCCATTTATTCCTTATACAGAAAATATTTTTTAAATTAATAGTATCCATGATTCACTATTACATGATTAGGATTTGAAAATAGTATGAAAATATTTGTTTCATTAAATGTGATGGTATTGTTTAAAGAAAATAAATGTAACCACTTATTTCATTGATAAAAATAACGATAAATAATGGACTTTATGGATAGTTTTTTAGAGTTAATAATTTCTTGTAGGTTCTTAGTGGTAAACTCTAGGACTGAGATTGACCATTTTCAGTTTATGAAGTATTATGATATATTGAAAAATATTATAAGTAAAAATAATAATAATAACAACGTTTTTTTGTAAAAAATTAAAATATTTAAAAATAATAAAGATATTAGAAGACATTTTAATAGTGTTGTATAATTTAAAATATTGGTTAGTTTTACAATAATTATATATATGAAAATAATACATTTGTTTATGGTGTAATGAAATGAATTTCAACGTATACAAATTATGTAGATAAGAGAAAAAAGAGTACAACATATATTGCAGAAGAGGTTTTCGAATGATAAAAAATCTATATATTTTATTTGTACCGAATAAGTGAAATAATAAAAGATAATAAATAAATATATAATTAATAATAAATTTTTTCCTTTAAATAATACATTCATGATTTACAATTAAAAATAGATTTGGTTTTTTATCATATTGTTTTTAAATTTATCGAATTAAAAAAAATTATTTTGTTAATATTGATATAAACCATGAATCAAATAATTTGTCACTACCAACCATAATTTATTACATATGTAAATGTTCAATATAGTACATAACTAGTCACATAAAATTTAATATTATTTATATATATATATATATATACTATAAGGATACTTGATACAAAATTATCATTAAAATAATAATACTTAATAAAGATAATAAATATTCCATGATATCTGCTAAAAAATCCTTGGATGTCCTTGATATTGTATCATAAAAAAATTAATTTTTCTAAAAATGGGTTAATTTAATTTTCAAATTATATTTCTAAAAATTTAGTATCATGGGAAGAGATATTTTGAATGCATAAATTTTTCTTTTATTTTTTACATAGGAAAAAGTAAGCTATAAGGTAAATGCACATGTACATTCTCTCTTCTAATAATACAAAAAACCTCATTTTTAAAATTTTTTTAAATAAATTTTATCATATATTCGAGGATTTATTTTTTTTGTAGAGTACTAAGGATATTAAATAGAATGTTTATATTAAAACTCATATTATCTATTAAATTAGAACATTGTTATAAAAATAATAACATGAATCCCAAGTGGAAAACAAATAACCTGAATATAAAAAAATGTCACAATGTATGTCATAACAATTAATAAAATAAAAAACATAAGTATAAAATTACACTTTGAATTATTTTTTGAAATGAATTTTCTGATTGAAGTGCATTTTGTTCATATAAAATAAAATTAATATGTAAAAAATTAACTAACATTTCCCAATTATCATAAATTATATTATTATTTTAGAATATATAATGAATAATCAGAAAATATATTCAGAAAAAATATTGATAATTTTGGGAAAATAATAATTTAAATTTATGTTATGTTTAATATTATAGTAAAAAAATGAATTATTGAACATTTTTAATAATTTTTCTGATAATATGAGTCCGTTTACATATTTTCAAAATTTTAATCCCATATATAGAATATAAAAAACACATATACTTGTAAAAATATAATTTGTATTATTTATGAAAACTACATGTTATATTGACATGTAATTGTTCTTATAGTTTAAAAATTTATCTATGACTATTTACCTAAATCATTTCTACTATCCAGTATTTCTAGTCTATTTTTGTTCATTTGTTGAACAATTACATTACTTGAAATAATAGTAATTTTCAAAATCCAAATTCAATGATTTTGGTTACATTAAAAACAATATTGAGAGTGGTTTGTTTAAACATTCAAAAAATAAATAAGTGATTACAAAACATAATTTTATGGAAAATATATGTAAGTTTACATTGATTTGGTTAGTCAAATCAAGTTTATTAAACATCCAATCATTATTTTACAAATTAATTTTGGTTCATTATTTGAAAAATCACATTGAATTGATATGTGTTTAAATTATATGTGATAAAAAATAATTAATGACCATTTTCCCAGATGATGGTAAAAAGAAAATATTATCTTAGATGTTCATATTATATGATGGATTTTTATAGAAGTGAATATTGTTTTACATATTAAAATGAAATTTGGAATATTTTTTAATTGATTAAAACACACTTTTTTATATTGGGATCTAATCTAGGGACACCACATCATCTTATGAATGAAACATCATCATACAATAGAGTATAATAACTATCTATGTGGTCCTGATGAAAACATGGAGAGACTAGGCCCTAAATATATATAAATTTACAATATTGTATCTAAAAAATATTTAATATGACCATCCATATAGTATACATGTAAACCAATGAAAAAACAAGGAAGTAACAATAAACACCCTTACTCTTATATATAATAATAAATAATTATCTATATGATTAATCCATCAATACTGTACAACCATACAATATATAGGTAAATGAATCTGAAACTACATAAATAGTATATCCCATGGATAATCCAACTGACACATAGTAATTGAAATAAATCCACTATCGAATTTATTATCATTGATAGTATCACATGAAAACTATTATTATGTGATAAAAATTCAAATCTTGATTCATAATTTTTGATTCAATATCATACTTGAACCTATATTAGATATGTAGTGCACCAACAAACACAAATACAAATTCAATGTTCAATGATAATGGGATATTTTAAAAACCTATCATATTTATTCCTTTTTTCTCCACTCAATGAGTTCCAATGACCGAGTGGATTCAAGTGAAAGTATACCTTGAGTAATACTCAATTCACATAAATAATATTTCACATACTGGATTACTAAATTCCATCACACCTATGTACCATATTGGTATATAAAATATAGAATGTCTCTTTTTAAATAACTATATACCAGGTATAATTATCCTATTATTTAGTATATACACCAATCCATATCCCACAATAGGAATATGGTATGGATACACTCTCATTATAATAGAAGTCTTTATTAAATATTATATAACAACCATAATTGGATAACTTATATATCCCATTGGTGTTCCAAATAAATCAATAATTATAATAATGTTTACAAATAATAAATTCTAGAATATTGTTTGAAAAGGTAATTGTTATAAAAATACAAAGATATCTTATGAATGATTACCCAAGTGTCATAAATAAAACATCAATGAAAAAAACAACGTTTATTTCAAAAGGGAGATATAAAAAAAATAGTTTAAAAAAATTACGTGATAATAAATATATATATATATATAATTTAATGAATGAGACAAATCTACCATGAAAAGAGATATCATCAACCATTATCTACCCTATCAAACCCCACTTGGCCTCACTATAATAATTTACATCAGACGAAGTATTAATCTTCTCATACTCTATCCAACATATGATATTTTTAAAATGAGGTTAAACCACATTCAAAAATTCTAAAACACTATTTTTACCAACTAATACTTTATAATAACTATCAAAAAATAAACAACATCATCTAATGTTAAATAGGAAAATGTCATATCATCAATATATAGGTGAAATGTTTAGTATGCAATATTGGTATAAAACCATTTGATTCTCCCACTCATCATCAACCCTCCCCTCTTAAATCGAACTTAGTCATCCATCCATTTTTTTAACACCTACTATGAGTAAACTAATAGCATGATGATAGTCATAAAATATGCCAGTCAATATCTATGTAGTTTACTTCACAATTTCAATTAGTAATTATCAACTAAATATCAATAATAATTCTCGAGGCCATAACTATCTTCCCTTACACATTTAAGAGAATAATTATTTTATAGGCCCTCTATACCATATAATCCTAGAACCTATGGACTATTCTTCCCTTTGGATGTAACCTTTGATAATACCTTCCTCACGAGGGGAATATAATGGTCTAGAAGGTAATCCTAGAAATCACCTTAATTCAAAATGTCCATTATTAAAACATACTTAAATATAAAGCTACATAGGTATTCTATCTATATCACACATGGATGAATTTGAACCTACAAATGAGGGAACCATATATTATCTTATAACTTGATCTTTACCGCTATTTCTTATCAAAAAAACCTGATGACTATATACCAAAACATAGCCACAAACCTCAATAAAAAATTAGCACAGACCATTTCATAACACTGACAACTATGTCCAAAATATGGATAGTGATAATCCTCACCCATATCTTGATCATTACCAATGTGTCACACCCATTCAAATTTTTTATCACACAAATGATCATAGATTGTTTAGAATCTCCCATTAAAGTTTTAATAAAATTCTTTGAGCCATTTTAATTTACAATGGATGATTAATAGGATTTATCATGACCGTAAATTATAATTCTCATGGTGTCAATGAAAATATAATCAATAAAGGATGTTAACAGAACATATACAAACCTAAAAATCGTACTATAGAATGTATTAAATGCATTATAACTTAAATTATCAAGAATATTCATGTATACTGGGAATATATACCTGTTCACCATCAAATTAAAGAAGCACATAATCTCTACAAGATCTCAAAATTGGAAAATTCATGTTTGAGAGAAATCAGATAAATATATTTATAAAAAAAACACACTCACATTCTCATTTTTACTCTCATAAAATACCTGTCTTTTATAAACTTTAAATTAATATTTAATATCATTATTATAGAACCAAGAACCTTTCCAAAAATCATGGAGAAAGACCCATTAAATGAATTCACATTGAAACATGTTGTATTTAAAATACAATTTCCAATAATTTTATTAAAAATATATGTCATTTCAATAATTATTTCCTATATTTTCATTTGAAATTAATTTACATTTTCTATGAAATACCAATTGAAATCAATTCACTCAAAAAATTATTTTCATGATATTTCATTTAATAAAATTTATATCTTTAAATAAAATTCTAAATATGCAACACTTTATTTTAGGGAAACTTATTTAAATGATGGTTCACATTACCTATACAAGATATAAAATATAACAGAGACAAATATTTATCTAGGGATCCAAAAAATAAATATTTTATCCCACACAAGTGATCTATTGATTACTTTTAATTTAAAAAGATATTTATTACATTTTATAGGTTCTAAAGCTGACACACATCTATACTGATAAAAAAATAAGGCCTTAACATAATATAGCTATCATTAATGACAAATAATTTTATAAAAAATTAATTATTAAAATTACTTAAGTCTACCTACTCTATATGATCATTAATTATAATTACAAAACCTATCACTAGACTTCCATAAGGCCTAATATCTCATAATACATGCAAATCATATGATTAATTATTTATATCATTAAAAAAATATATCATAATTTAAAATAATCCAAGAAACAATAATGAGTTTCTTATCAGTAATAAAACCATAAGTCCACTCATGATAAAATATAGAACTTATCTTCTTAATCAATTTTCAATAAAATAAATTAATTTAGTTACTATAATAAATTTATCAATAATAAGAATCCAATAAAAAACAATGATAAAATCTTTATCATTATAAATATATTTTTCCAGGATGAGTCAAATTTTACATCTAGTCTCTATATAGGTTAAATTAATATTAGAGACGAACAATAGAGGAAAGGAAAAAAGTATATATCAAAAGATTCAATATCATATTGGTGTACAAAATATATTCTAAAAACTAAGGATTTAAGGGGGAATAATGTAAAGGGAATAAATGTAGATGTATAACCCTTCACATTATATGATCCATATTAAATAATATCCCCAAAATAAAGAATGATACAATCCACCCATATAAAAATAATAAGCTTTCTCTTAAAAATTTTGTTAAGATAATCCCGTAGAGACTTGGTGGTTTTTAATTGACTCATGATTTTCACATCAAACTATGTAGAAACTACTAGTGGTTGAAGTTAGGTATCTACTACACATTTTTCCCCACAAGACTCATATTATATTATAACTTTGGATCATGTTTTTCATGTCAGTACTCATAAAAATCATAAATTTATAGTTAGTATAAAATTACAAACTCTTATTCTTTTCTATAGAATATTTCAAATAATAAAACATCATTTAAAATCATAAAAAAAATTCATCAATAGATCAAAACAAAAAAATATGTTTTATCATCTCTTTTGAAAACTAATCACTTAATATTTCCTTTTTACATAGACCTGTGAAGTTTTAGAAACTCTTCACCATAATGTTTTTCATCAAAAAACAATTACCCCAAATCATTAAAAAATACATCATCCTATGTGTGTCACCATATCATAAATTATGTAATATAATCTGAGTGTATTGTAGTTTTCATTAGTGAATCTGGATCCTCAATTTGAGATGAGGACTTATACACATGTACAAGGATCTGGAATATATAATATATATATATATATATATATGGCTTCTTTGTAAATATTACCTAATAAAAAGGGGAATATGTGTAAATAATCTATGGGTATATATATATATATGTATAAATATATATATTAATGTAATTTTAAATACTAGATTCTAGTATCGGTTATTAGAGTCATTGAGTTTTGAAGTATTTAAGCTTTGTACTCTTCTATTTGAAGTAGGTGTTACTGTGAAATTATTTTCCTTTTGTGGATTATAATATTTTTATTCCATATTAAATTCAGTTTTATGAAATTATTGAAATTTTGATAGCCTTGTGTTTCATTGAAACCATTTTTGTGTTTTTTATTCTTGGAATAGTTAGGTTTTCAAGTGAAATTACTGTTCAGGTTTTGAAATAGATATTTAGTTATACAATTATTTTAATAAATGACTTTGGTATATTTTAAAATGGGTTTTTAGATGACATTTATGGTTTATAAATGTGTTTTAAACCATTTTTTGTTTTCTTTATGTGAATGTAAGATTATATTGGGAATTGAGTATTAAATTTAGGTGTTTATCTTAAACGTCATAAAAAGGTGTTTCAGTTTTATTTCAAATGGTGATTCAAAATCAGGGGGTGGTTTACCTTCTGTTGAAAGTACCATTTAGCTTTTTTAAATTTGGTTTTATGGAAATTAAAAGGTATTTTGTCATATATTTATTTTTTCATTTAGTATATTTAAATGATTTTGGAAATGTGTGTTTTTTTTAAACTAATATAATGTTTTATGTGGTGTTTTAGGGAAAGTGTGACAGAATAAATGACTATTGACATGTTTTTAATTCTAAAAGAAGAAATCCATTATGTGTGGGTGACCATATATGATATAATTTCTGGTAATTTTCCTTTAGAAATAATGGGTGGATTTAATTATGCGAGGGAACATGGTTTTAAAATGGGGTCTTACACATTCTTAATGTTCAATAAAACTTACAATGACATATTTCAATGGGATATGAACATGGCCCTTGGGCTTTAGACCATGTAGGTTTTTTAGTGGGATCCAATTTTTTTAATGGATTTACTTATTTAAAAGGGGTGTTTTGGGTTAATAAATTGAAAATAGAGTTTCCTTTAACATACGCGGGTGTGCTCAGAAGTGTTGATTCTTCACGTTAAAATTATGTTTGAAATTCAAACTATGTTAGAAAGGGATATATAATTGTTCAAGATATGAGTGAAATATCTAGTTGGATTCACTAATATTGGTTGGATTAAAATGGATGGTCTTTGGACTTGTAATAGATTTTCAAGGGTAAGAACCAGATGTGGTTGGTGGTTTTGTAATGTTTGTAATTATTTTGTGATTACCATAAGTTTTTTTATAAATTATTTAAAACTTTTTCATAAAGTGTGGAGTTCGATCATGGAAGATCAATCCCTGTTTGGGTATTAAAGGCAAGGTTAGAAATTTTTATTTTAATGTGGGTTTCCAAAAATAATGTGGTTTGATTTATCTCTATTCGATTGAGTAATGGTTCAATGGGGTTTAATGGTTTAAAATGGACATATAGAATGCTTTTTAGAATGGGTTTAACTTATTTAATATATTTAGGAAATGGGGATGTTGTTTGTGTAAATTGGTTAGTAATTAGAAAATAGAATGTTTTTAGGATGTTTGAGTATTTCTCAACTCTTATGGGTGGTCCTGAGAAATTCTCAAGAATCCTTATACATTATAGTTATTCAGGGGAAGGAATCACACACCTCAACCCAAGGGTATGGAAATGGAATTCAATAAAATGGGTGGGATGGTCAGACATATCGTTCTGATTCCTAGTTTTATTAATCAATTGATTCTTTAGGTTTTCTGACATGTGACCCCCTTTGATATATGGTATGGGTACCCCGACTGATTATTTAGATAAAATTGATTAAAGTTATGGGTAAATGGATTAAATTAAGTGGATTACTATTTAAATGGTCTTGTTGTTATATTTTAATATTTTTTAGTTCTTTGATAGACTTGATGTATTAATATTTTTTATGTCCTTTGTGTTAATTGAATTCATTTTGTTTTCTATGTCCTTCTTTTTCATGACCTATTTGGATAATTGTTCATGTTGTGCCTAAGTAGCCTTGGGTAATTATTTGATCCTTCATGATTTTTTAACGATATTATTTTTCATTTAAATAAAACAAGTGATTTATATATGATAAATCAAAATAGTATATGTGGTTTTGGAAACTACCATCCTATTGTTTTTTATTCCAAATAAAAGTGTTTGGTTATGGAAAATACGGGAAGCGTTTTAGAAGTTGTCTATAGATTCCATTTGTTTTCCCTAGAGGTGATTATATATGTAAATACTAATTTATATATTTATTTCTAAACTATATTTGATAATAATCTTTACAAAATGTATTGTATAGTTTTGGTGGGTTGTGGTGACCCACATGGGTTTGATCTCATGCCAATATCTTTCTAGGTTCTCATTTGGATTCTATTTTTTTCTTACTAGATGGAATGAGGGGGAGTTAGGAGGAAATGTGTTGGTTCTTATCTTAAGTGAGTTAGTTTTTATTATTTATTGTAGTTGTCTATTTAGGATAGTTTTTTTGTGTATTATATTTTCCCACTTATATATTTATTTTATTTATTGTATTTATATCTTTTATTGTTGATTAATTTGTGATTTGTGAAAAATTTCACCGAATGGAATTCTGGTGAAACCCATGCACTTTTCTCTAACCCATGACGATCAGGAATGTTCATTGGACCTTGTTATGAATCTATTCAGGTTTCTAGGAGGATGAAATCCCATTTCAATCCCTTACAAAGTGGTTTTAGAGTCTAAGTTACCAACATGAATCAGGTTGGGTATATCCCATGTAATTTTGAGATGTTAATGTAAAATGGAGAATAATGTTTGTAGAGCTTGATAGGTTAGGGAATGGAGATTCTAGGTAGCTCTTTATGTCCAAATACTAATTTTATCAGGGTATGTTGGGTTTCAAAATGTGGATTTGAGTTTATTTTTAGATTCATTGATTATTTTGATGTGAATGATGTTTTGATTCCCTTTGAACGTGTGTTTGATTTTGTGGGTCCTATTTGTCTTGGGTTGTAAATGAAGGAGAATATTGGAACTATTATTGGTAGACATGGCCTAAAAAACATGTAGTTTCCATACAGTAAAGTATACTAAGCATATGGAGTGTCTATATTGGTTGGCTCAAGGTCCCCTAACCATGAGGCCACAAACAAATAATAATTTTTCTTCTTTTGTTAGCCATTTTTTGATTTCTAGTGATTTTTAATTTCTCAAAAGTTGGTTTCAAACATTGGATATGGATTTATGAGTGTTTTGTGATATTTGTTTTGTGATTTTTATGTTTATTCTTGTGAAGTACTTAGTAGTTGATATTTTTGAAAAACTATAGCTATCATTCAATAAAAGTGGTCCTTAATGAAGAAATTTATTTTAAGGTTTTTTTGAAAAATAGAAATGATTTAAATCCCATTGATTTTTGAAATGGTTTATAAAAATGGTTTTTACATGTGAAAATGTGTTTTCAAAAGGAAATTCTGTTTTAAATTTGCATCCTTGGGTGATTTTTTTCAAAATGAAATGGAATTTTGAATCAGATTTCATGTGGATTTCTTCATTTGGTAAACATGTAGTTTCCACAAAGGTAGTATGGTTTTAAATTAGGCCTGATTGGTTTTTAGAAAATACCTTCATGGAGGATTATTTTAAAAATTTCATTGGTGAAATTGATGGTTTTAATGGAAATGTTATTTTAGTAAAATTGTATGTTCCTCTTTTAAGGGCAGTTATGAGAGTTTTTATGGCTTGATGTTTTGTTTTGATTCTTTAATTTTGAAGGAATATTTTGATTTGTGTTAAGAAGAATGGATTTCTAAGGACCGTTTCTATTTTTTTCTTCTATCCCACATAATAGTTGAAATAGTTTCTTCAGATAATGTAGAGACCCGAAATCTTAACGTACATGGACATTAAATAACTTTTCCAGAATACTTAATACATAACAAAAACAAAAACTCAAGGATCATAATAGTTTAGTGTCATTGGAAACTCAGAATGTAATCTTCTAATCGCGGTGAATGATCTTCAACATCCCCATAAAGATATTCCCCTTTTTTCCTTACCTATAACCTTTATTTATGTCCTGGGGAAAAGAAAACATATAAAGGGTGAGCCTAAATGATCAGTAAGGGTAATAATGGATAAATTAAAACAATTCATATACATTTGAACTTAAAAACATGAACATAATGTTTAAACATCAAAATCGTGGGCAATGACATAAAACATGGAAGTAGGCATAGACCATAATGAAAAATTAATCATGATAAACTACAATGGGAATAAAACATGTAATTATGGAATCCACTAAGAACATGTAATGATTTCCACAGTAGCCAAGGCATTGCTGCCAAGACCATCTTAGTGGACAAAGTTTCTTACTGAACCGGGTTTACTTGTCATTCCGGCCTTGTATTACTGAACCACATTTACTTACCATTCACTCCATGTCTATCTCATGAAATATAAATCTTTACCCAATGCATTGTAGGGAGATATAGGTCCCACCCATTTCATAATGAAACCATTATTATGTGTGCCCAAAATCATAAATCATACACCATAGCATAACCCATGTAATATTAATGGGATTCTTAAACATCATTCCATCATAACATAAATCATATAAGATTAAAGAACATCATAAAAATAATTCCATCATAACATAATCAAATCAATTGAAAAATAGGGATATAAATAGAACCCTATATTATCTTAGATGGAAAATAATTTTGATAAAACACTTGAACTCCATTCTTGAGGAAAATATCCTTTCTACTTTAAAAACATTTTCCTTTATTAAAATGTCATACAATTTTAAACAAAAAAAATCTGATTAAAAATAAACATGAAAACATGTAAAGGAATCTTAATGGAAAAAATGTTCTAAAATTCCATTCAAGCATTATAAGTTAAAAAAACATTCTTCTCATACTTTGGCCAGAAAAGTCAAAAAGTACCTCGTACGAAAAACAACAAAAGATTCATTTCATATCTTTTACTAAAAACTCACAGAAGAGTAAAATTGGATTTAAAAAATTGTAGGAGGATTTAAGTAATATTATATATTGAGGAAACATGGATGTTGATGATAAATATTCCTCAGAAAATTATGAAGTATAAACAATCTCAGATAAAAATTGAGATTGTGATATTTTCCTTTACCTTAAGTCTGATATGCTTTGTAAGTATCCGAACCTCTTGCATAATGATGTAAATAATGTAATTGACTTATTAAAGAATAATATTCATTGTTATTATATCTTATACGGTTCACTTATGACTTTATATTATACGTTCTTTGGTAAATCCCATGTTAAAGCAACGTTTTGGGTAAAATCATCTTATTTATCGTACGTGTTTAGACTTGTTGTTCTCGATGTTATTATTACTTATATCATGATTTAAATAATTCAAGAATGTAAATAATGATTTATATATCATATATATTCATTATATATCCATCATATACATGTATTTATAATATTATAGAGCATATGGAGGTAAGAAATGAAATGCATCGTTCATGAAGACGGTAAACCGTACATACACATGAATGCTACTTTCATTTCTATTTATTATTTTATTGGAATTAATACATAATGATACATGGGTATATAATAATTCCAGTATAATATCATATATAATATTATTAACTCCATCTTTTATACATCCCACATAAGGAATTAACGAATCACATCACTTTGAGGGGGCGGTAGTACGCACTTCCTCAAATGAGATTATCGTATTTACCAACTATTGAAACCATAAAGGCTTGATATAATTGGGATATAAAAAAGCATAAAAAATTCATAAACAGAATATATATCATATATAAATACAGTTCCATCGTAATGGCTACCATGAGAGGCGGTAGGAGAAAATCAAATAATCATCGTTTCGTGAGGCGTTAGTTTTCCATCACAGAAAAATTATGTTCTTCATCCATTAAATGGAGGTGTGTGTAAGTGTAGTTATAATACATCTCATAAAAACATCCTAGTATTTTGAGGATACTGGTGTTGTTACAAAATAATGGATTAAAAAGAGTTTAGGGGTTGGAGAAGTAGAATAAAAGAAAAAAACATAAGAGAAACTATTACCTTTAATTTGGGTAACTTATTTTGGATTGAACCACAAGGACTTCTTGGAGTGTCTTCCTCCTAATATATGGCTTCAAGGTGGAGTAAAAGGATGTAGGGAGATTAGTTGGGAAGAGTTTGGATGAGCCAAAATTCTTTATAGGTGTGAGTAATTGCATAGAAGTGGTCTCCTTTTATAAGGGAGTGGAGGGGCTCTTTATGAAAGTGTGGAAAAATTATTTTATTATAAACATATCTTCGGTTTCATGAGGTCCAAAACACATTAATGTCTAAGATAAGGTGACTCATATTAGAAATAAAATCATCCAATAGGAATTGGACAGGTGTTGGATGATATTTTATTCATTATAATCTTATTAATTTAAATCATTTATTAATTAGGTAAATACTGCATCATTATTGTGCCATAAATAATTTAATTTATTTGATGTCTAATAATTAATAAAAAATACTAACATGTACAAAGTATTTTTATCGTTCCAATGAATATTTATAGTCAATGCGATAATATTTATAGACCCTTATAAAAATTAATTTCTAAAGGATTTTTTGTTAATGCCAATTTTGTCTTTACATTAAATTAATTAATTTAATTCCCTATTGTCTTTCACAAGTGGCTCAATGGGGTCCCAAAAAAGACCCAAAGATTCCCATGGTTGGCCATTACTCATCCAAGAAGGTTTGGACAAATGTTAAGGTAATTTTGAATTATAAGAATATTCTTTTAACCTTGAATTTCCCTATTTACCTTTAAATGTGGTAAATAAAAGTAAAAAGTTACTATACACCAAAAATTATTTTTATCTAATTGAACCACATTTTTCTCCTTGATATTAACTGTGTCTCTTGAATTTCAAAATTCAACTCACAGAAGCGGTAAAATTATGTTTTATGAATAACTGCAAAAGCTCCTAGGAGGTGGGTAAAAGACGGTGAAAAGTTCAATAGAATTTTTTATAAATCTAAAATTATTATAAAATGATTCCAATAAATTTAATTGAACTTATATAATTATTATGTATCTATTTTGACCTAATATAAATTTAAATCAAATAAATTATTATTTAAATAAAAAGTCGGTTTTAACCAAAAACTCAGTGTTATCACTATTCATCAAAAATTGAAGTTTTTCAGAAAAATACCAAAAACTCATCCGAAGCTATATTTGATATTCCGAATTCAAAAATTATGTCTATATTTCCAAATTCAAAAAATATAAGTCACATTAATGAATTTTAAATGTAATTCCTGTTATCAAAACAAATTGCGTGTTTTTAAGAAACAATAACTATCAAAAGATCATCACTTGTTTATTTCCAATTTCAAACTGAAATTAATTCCAATGACCGACATTGGATTAAATGGTAAAAATATAATCTAATTAAACTTTAAAACCAATTAAAAAGATAATATTTCCATATAAATTATTGCGATGAAAGAAGTTGTTTTTAATTAAAATATAGCGTGTTTTTACTATTCATCAAAATATGAATGTTATCAGAATAATATGAAAATTTTATCGAAATTGAATTTTTTATCTTGATTCTACGGAAGAATTTTATTTTGTAAAATTGAACTTATAAACATGTCAAAAACTATATTTAATGTGGGTGCACCATCAAAAGGTGGAAAACTGCATTTTTTAAAAAATACTTATTTTACCCAAAAAAATTATTTTGTTCTCATACCATGTTCTAGAAAATATGTAAGATGAATAATAATATTATATAATTCAATATTTAGTTAATAATATTCATGATGGCTAGTTCATAAAAATATTATAACCATATATCATTGTTTAATGAAACTCGGTATTGCGTACTACACACGCTATCGAGGAAAGTCACGATTGCGTGTAATGCAAGCCATGTCAGGGTTGCGTGTGGTGCAAGACTCATTCATTGTTTTGAATAATATAATCCAACAATATTTCATTTGTAAATTGAATATATATATATATATGTATATACACACACTCAATGTTGCGTAGAATAACAACTATCAAAATTATGGTAAACATGATCCAAGAATAGTGTTGCGTATTCTGCAAGCTAATACGGTGTGGAATATAGCGCAAATTAATCTTGGTGTAGCATACAACACAAGACATCAATGAAATTGAAAGAATATGTTTCATTAAATCTTGGGGTGTTACATTCTACCCCCCTTAAAATAAATTTCTACATCGAATTTCATCGGGGTTATAAATAGTTTACTGCTTGAAAGATTCTCTAATAGAAACCTACATTGTAAAAAGGAATACGAAAACGTGAATTTAAAAACTAAATTATGAAACATAACGGTTACCCAAATTAACGAATCACTTGGTTTCCACAAAGGATAACATAGGTGAAAATATGGACATGGAAGAGAAAGCTAACCGTCATGTTCTGATGGAGAGTGGTAGAGAACATGGCTATGAAAAAGCCAACAATAAAAAAGACATAAATTTGTGATGATCTAAGGTACCGTCTGATTCATCGGATATGATGGCACTAGGAAAAAATTTTTGGTTTTTAAGATCATTTCCCTAAAGTTGAGGAATTTGAATCAGAAGAAATTCTTTCTTTATTTTGGTATAATCTCACCGTTGTTCGTGACTTGAACAATTTCAACTTAATCTCTTAAAAAATGATGTTGAATTTGTAATTCGTGAAGTGTTAGCAGATCATGCGATAGAGTGATGGGTCATTCTATCTATTTCAATCAAAAGGATAGCAAAAGTTATACATAAGTTCATCTATGGTGAGGTTAATCATATATGATTCCATACATGAACTTATACATCAACTATCATACTAATTAATAAAATAATACTAATTTATACTAACCAGGGACTTCCTGTAGGTCAGTGTTAGGTGATAAAGGCTTGTCGCACTTCAGTTGTGGGTTCGATTCCCACAACCTTGTCTTCCGTAACGGGTTGTCGTCCATCCTCCAGGTTTCCCTTTTTCTAAAATTACAACATTATGACATTCCATCGATAATATCAATAATAGTTCTATCCTTAAGCAATACTATAATATGTCTGACATAACCTGTTACAATCGTTAGACTTATCCAAAATATATATGTCCAAACTCATAGTATAAAGAAAACAATTACTGGAAAGGTCACATAACAAGAACATGAATAAAATCATTTATCATACGATATTTCTGGTGGGTCACATTCCAAACATGGGAATTCCTTGGTCATTTATTCTATTGTAACATGAATTACCATAGAACCTTATATGAAAACATGAATTCTGTCAAAAGTTGTCTCTTTCCACATTCCAAAGTCCCAAAAATTCTTTATACTCAAACCATGATTCCACTTTGTCCTTATATCAATCATGATATCATTAATACTATCAAACATATTAGTTTTTATTTAACCCTTCATTATGCGCATATCATCTGCTTTCCAAAAATATTTCAATCACTTTTCATGGTTACTGATGCCATATTCTTATGAAAAAATATTTTGGACTAGTACATAGATATTCCAATATACCATAAAAGTACATCAATAACATTATTCATGAATACCAATACATAAACACTTCAAAGCATCATTTTCAATCATTGTCATGGAATAAGTCCTTCCTTGTTTAGAAGTAAAATCTTAGTTCAGGGCATTGAGTTGGGTAATGCCCATGTTCCCCACAGATAAGCCATTGAACTCCATAACATTCTGTCACTTTATGACCCTTCTCTCCACACAGATAACATCTTCCCTTCCATTTGAGGAATTCCTCAAGGTTCTTCTTCCCTTCTTTAGAAATATCAATCTTCCTTTATTTATGCATCTCAACATGCGAACATGCATAAAAGTCTATCATCCTCTTATTTTATGAATTAGGAATACAACTAAATTTCACCTTGTTAATCATATATTGCGATAACTAATTCAGCATAATCACAATATCATTCTCTCTAGGAATTATAAAATTTCATTTCTCATAGTCACCAATTTGTCCATTCGATTAAATGTTAACCGAATTCTTTCTTGATCCCTCCATTGACTAAAACACAAAAAGAATTCTGTGAGAGGCAAAAATCAGGATAGGTAAAACAACATAATCAAGGGGGATTAAATTAAATATCTTACATCTTAGGTTTAATTCAAAGATTGTTACCGTAATTATAGGACTATAACCTATAATTATACTTAACGTACATGGACATTACATTACGTTTGCGGAATACTTAATACATAACAAAAATAGAAAGTCAAGGATCTTAATAGTGTAGTGTCTTTGGATACTTAGAACGTATTCTTCTAGTCATGGTGAAAGATCTTCAACATCCCCATAAAGATCTTCCCCTTTTGGTTTTCTTACTTAAAACCTTTATTTGAGTCCTGGGGAAAAGAAAACATATAAAGGGTGAGCTCAAATGCTCAGTAAGGGTATGCATGGATAAAAAAACAAACAATATACATTTGAACTTAAAAACATGAACATAATCTTTAAACATCAAAATCTTGGGCAATGACATAAAAGATAGAAGTAGGAATAGATCATAAAGTAACATTAATCATGATAAACTAGAATGGGAATAAAACATGTAATTGTGGCATCCATTAAGCACATGTAATGATTTCCATAGTAGCCAATGCATTGCTGCCAAGACCCTCTTAGTGGACAAAGTCCCTTACTGAATCGGGTTTACTTTCCTTTCCAGCCCTGTATTACTGAACCAGATTTAATTTCCGTTCCAGCCATAGCTATCTAATGAGATATAAATAATTACCCAATGCATTGGAGGGAGATATATGTCCCACCCATCTCATAATGAAACCATTATTATGTATGCCACAAAATAATAAATCATACATCATAGCATAACCCATGTAATAAAAATGGGATTCTTAAAAATCATTCCATCATATCATAAATAATATAAGATAAAAGGACTTCATAAAAATAATTCCATCATAACATAATCAAATAAATGTAAAAATAGTGATTGAAATAGAACCCTATATTATCTTAGATGGAAAATAGTTTTTATAAAACACTTGAACTCCATTCTTGAGGAAAATATCATTTCTACTTCAAAAACAATTTCCATTATTAAAATGTCATACAATTTTAATCTAATAGAATTTCATTATAAATAAACATGAAAAATTGTAAAGGAAGATTCATGGAAATAATTTTCTGAAATTCCATTCAGTCCGTATATGTTAAGAAAAAACATTCTTCTCGTAATTTGGCAGGAAAAGTCAAAAAGTACCTCGTACGAAAAATTACAAAAGAGACCTTCCATATCTTTTACTAAAAACTCACCGAAGGGTAAAATTGGATTTAAACAAATGTAGGATGATATAAATAATATTAAATATTGAGTAAACATGTATGTGGATGATAAATATTCTCAAGTAAATTCTGAAGTATAAACAATCTCGGATAAAAATTGAGATTGCGAGATTTTCCCTTACTTTAGGTCTGATATGCTTCATACGTATCCGAACCTCCTGTATAATGATTTAAATAATGTCATTGACTTATTAATGAATCATATTCATTATTATGAATAATACATGGTTCAATTATGACTTTATATTATCTGTTCTTTTGTAAATCCCTTGTTAATGCAACGTTTTGGGTAAAATCATCTTATTTATCGTACGTGTTTGGACTTGTTGTTCGTGATGTTATTATTACATATATCATGATTTAATTACTTAAATAATGTAAATAATGATGTATATATCATATATATTCATTATATATCCATCATATACATGTATTTATAATAGTACATAACATATGGAGGTAAGAAATGAAATGCACCGTTCATGGAGACGGTAAACCGTACGTACACATGAACGCTACTTTTATTTCTATTTATTATTTTAATGGAATTAAAACATAATGATACATAGGTATATTATAATTCTATTATAATATCATATATAATATTATTAACTCCATCCTTTATACATCCCACATAAGGCATTAACAAATCACATCACTTTGAGGGGGTGGTAGTCCACACTTCCTAAAATGAGATTATCGTATTTACCAACTATGGAAACCATATAGGGTTGAAGGAAATAATAAAAATAATATATATCATATATAAATAAAGTGCCATCATAATGGCCACCATGACAGGGAGTAGAAGAAAATCAAACAATCATCGTTACGTGAGGCGTTAGTTTGCCATCACAGAAACATTATGTTCTTCATCCATTAGATGGAGGTGTGTGTACGTGTAGTTATAATCCTTCTCATAACAACATCCTAGTATTTTTAGGATACTTTTGTTGTTACAAAATAAAGTATTAAAAATAGTTTAGGGGTTGGAGAATTAGAATAAAAGAAAAAAACTTAAGAGAAACTATTACCTTTAATTTGGGTAACATTTTTTTGATTGAACCAAATAGACTTCTTGTAGTGTATTATGCCTGATGTAAGTCTTCATGAGTGGGAGAGGGATGTAGGGAGCTCAGTTGAGAAGAGTTTCTATGAGACAAAAGTTTTGAGAGATGTGAGGAATTGCATAGAAGTGGTCTCCTTTGATAAAGGAGTGGAGGGGCTCTTTAGGAAAGTGTGAAAACATTATTTTATTACAAAAATATCTTCGGTTTCAAGAGGTCAAAAACACATTAATGTCGAAGATAAGATGACTCGTATTTGAAAGAAAATCATCCAATAGGAATTGGACAGGTTTTGTATGATATTTTAATCATTATAATCTTATTTATTTAAATCATTTATTAATGAGGTAAATATTGCATCATTATTGTGTCATAAATAATTTAATTTATTTGATGTATAAAATTATAAAAATACTACCAACATGTTGGAAATATTTTTATATTTCAAATGGATATTTATAGTTGAAAAGATTATTTATATAGACCCTTAAAAAAATTAATTACTAAAGGATGTTTTTGTTAATGCCAATTTTGTCTTTACGTTAAATTAATTAATATAATGTGTAATTGTTTTTCATAAGTGGCTCCATGGGGTCCCAAAATCGACCCAAGGATTCCCATGGTTGGCCATTACTCATCCAATAAGGGTTGGACAAGTGTTAAGATAATTTTAAATTATTATAATATTCTTTTAACCTTGAATTACCATATTTACCTTTAACCGTGGTAAATAAAAGTAGAAAGTTACTATTCACAAAAATTATTTTTATCTAATTAAACAACATTTTAATCCTTGATATTAACCATTTCTCTTGTATTTTTCAAATTCAACTCACAGAAGCGGTAAAAGTAGGTTTAATGAACAATTGCAAAAGCTCCTAGGAGGTGGGTAAAAGATGGTGAAAAGTTCAATATAATTTTTTATAAATCTAAAATTATTATAAAATGATTCCAATGAATTTAATTGAACTTATATAAGTATAATGTATCTATTTTTACCTAAAATAAATTTAAATAAAATAAATGATTATTTAAATAAAAAGTCGGTTTTAACCAAAAACTCAGTGTTTTCACTATTCATCAAAAATTGAAGTTTTTCAGAAAAATACCAAAAATTCATCCTAAGATATATTTGATATTACGAATTAAAAAATTATGTCTATTTTTTCAAATTCAAAACATATAAGTGACATTAATTAATTTTAAAATTATTTCCTGTTATTAAAACAAATAGCGTGTTTTTAATAAACAATAACTATCAAAAGATCATTACTTGTTTATGTCCAATTTCAAAGTGAAATTGATTCCAATGACCAAAATTGGATTAAATGGTAAAAATATATTCTATTTATAATTTAAAACCAATTAAAAATATAATCTATCCATATAAATTATCGTGATGAATTTTTTTTTTAATTAAAATATGGCGTGTTTTTACTATTCATCAACATATGAAAGTTATCAGAATAATATGAAAATTTAATACAATTAAATTTTTATATCCTGATTCCAAGGAAGAATTTTATTTTGTCAAATTTAACTTATAAACATGTCAAAAACTGGTTTTAAAGTGGGTGCGCCATCAAAAGGCAGCAAACTACATTTTTTGAAAAATACTTATTTTAACCGAAAAATTTATTTTGTTCTCATACCATGTTATAGAAAATATGTAAGATTATTAATAATGTTATAAAATTCAAAATTTAGTTAATATTATTCCGAATGGCTAGTCTATAATAATATTATAACCATATATCATTGTTTATTGAAACTCGGTATTGCGTACTACACACGCTATCGAGGAAGGTCACGATTGCGTGTGATGAAAAACTCCTTCATTTTTTTGTATAAAAGAATCCACCAATATTTCATTTAAATATACAATATATATATATATTTATATACACACTCAATGTTGCGTAGAATAACTACTATAAAATTTTTGTGTAACATGATCCAAAAATAGTGTTGCGTATACTACAAGCTAATACGGTGTTGCGTATAGCGCAAAGTAATCTTGGTGTAGCGTACAACACAAGACATCAATGAAATTGAAAGAATATTTTTCATAAAATATCGGGGTGTTACATTCTACACCCCATAAAATGAATTTCACCCCAGAAATTCATCGGGGTTATAAATAGTTTACTACTCGAAGGATTCATTAATAGAAACCCACATTGTAAAAAGGAATACCAAAAGATGACTTTAAAAATTAAAGTATGAAATGTAACGGTTACCCAACTTAACTAATAACTGGGTTTCCAAAAATGAGAACATAGGTGAAAATATGTATATGAAAGAGAAATCTAACCATCATGTTCTGATGGACAGTGGTAGAGAACATGGGTATGAAAAACCCCACAATCACAAAGCCATAAATTTGTGATGATCTAATGTACCATCTGATTCATCAGATATGAGGGCACTAGGACAAATTTTTTGGTTTTCAAGATCATTTCCCTAAAGTTGAAGAATTTGAATCAGAAGAAATACTTAATTTATTTTTTTATAATCTCACCATTGTTCGTTCCTTTAACAATTTCCACTTCATCTCTTAAAGAAATGAAATTGAATTTCTTATTCGTGAAGTGTTAGCAGATCATGTGATAGAATGATGGGTCATTCCATATGATTCAATCAAAATGTTAGCAAAAGTTATACATAAGTTCATCTATGGTGAGGTTAATCATATATGATTCCAAAGATGTTCTTATACATCAACTATCATACTACTTAATAAAATAAAAGTAATTTCTACTAACCAGGGACTTCCTGTAGGATAGTGGTAGGCAATAAGGCATGTCGCACTTCAGTTGTGGGTTCGATTCCCACAACCTTGTCCGACGTGATGGGTTGTCGCCCATCCTGCAGTTTCTCCTTTTTCTAAAATTGAAACATTATGGCATTCCATCGATAATATCGAAAATAGTTCTAGCCTTAAACAATACTATATGATGTCCGACATAACCCTTTACAATCTTTAGACTTATCCAAAATATATATTTCCAAACTAATATTATAAAGAAAACAATTACTGGAAAGGTCATATAACAAGAATGTGAATAATATCATTTATCATACGATATGTCTTTTTGGTCACATTCCAATCATGTGAATTCCTAAATCATTTATTATATTGCAACAAGAATTACCATAGAACCATATTTGAACACATTAATTCTGTCAAAAGTTGTCTCTTTCCACATTCCAAAATCCCAAAAATTATATATACTAAAACCATGATACCACTTAGTCCTTAAATCAATCATGATCACATGAATACTATCAAATATATTAGTTTCTATTTAACCCTTCATTATGCGCATATCATCTGCTTTCCAAAAATATTTCAATCACTTTTCATGGTTACCGATGCCATATTCTTATAGAAAACCACAGTGCACCAATACATAGATATTCCCATATACCACAAAAGTACCTCAATAAAATTATTCTTGAATACCAATACATAAACACTTCAAACCATCATCTTAAATTATTGTCATGGAATAAGTCCTTCCTTGATTTAGAAGTAACCTCTTAGGTCAGGGCATTGAGTTGTATAATGCCCATGTTCTCCATAGATAAGACATTGAACGCCATAACAGTCTGTCACTCTATAACCCCTCTCTCAATACAGATAACATCTTCCCCTTCATTTGAGGGTTTCCTCAAGGTTCTTATTCCCTTCTTTAGAAATCTCAATCTTCTTTTCTTTATGCTCCTCAACATGCGAACATGCATAAAAGTCTATCTTCCTTTTATTTGATGAATTAGTAATACCAATAAATTTCACCGTGTTAATCATATATCGCGATGAATGATTCAGCATAATCACAATATTATTCTCTCTAGGAATTATGCAATTTCGTTTCTCATATTCACTAATTTGTCCATTCGATTCAATGTTAACCGAATTCTTTCTAGTTCCCTCCATTGACTAAAACACAAAAAGAATTCTATGAGAGGCAAAAAGAATGATAGGTAAAACAACATAATAAAGGGACATTAAATTCAATATCTAACATCTTAGGTTTAATTATAATATTTTTACCGTAATTCTAGGACTATAACCTATACTTATACTTAACCTTAGGAAAATCCCTAGACAGAAGATAGAAATATCTCTAGGGATCTCACTAAAGTTCTCGCATCATAGTTTCCAAAGGTTGACTAAACCATTACTCTGATACCAACTGTAGATACCTGAAATCATGACGTACATGGACATTACATTACTTTTGTGGAATACTTAATAAATAACAAAAACAGAAACTAAAGGATCTTAATAGTTTAGTGTCTTTGGAAAATCGAATCATAATCTTCTAATCGTAGTGAATGATCTTCAACATCCCCATAAAGATCTTCCCATTTTAGTTTTCTTACCTAAAACCTTTCTTTATGTCATGGGGAAAAGAAAACATATAAAGGGTGAGCTCAAATGCTCAGTAAGGGTAAGAATTGATAAATTAAAACAAATAAAATACATTTGAACTTAAAATCATGAACATAATATTTAAACAACATAATCTTTGGCAATGACATAAAACATGGAAGTAGGAATAGATCATAAAGTAACATTAATCATGATAAACTAGAATGGGAATAAAACATGTAATTGTGGCATCAATTAAGCACATGTAATGATTTCCATATTATCCATGGCATTGCTGCCATGACCATCTTAGTGGAAAAAGTCCATTACTGAACTGGGTTTACTTGCCGTTCCAGCCCTGTATTACTGAACCAAATTTACTTACCGTTCCAGCCATGTCTATATCATGAGATATAAATCTTTAACCAATTCATTGGAGTGAGATATTGGTCCCACCCATCTCATAATGAAACCAGTATTATGTGTGCCACAAAATCATAAATCATACATCATAGCATAACCCATGTAATAAAAATGGGATTCTTAAACATCATTCCATCATAACATAAATCATATAAGATAAAAGGACTTCATAAAAATAATTCCATCATAACATAATAAAATCAATGTAAAAATAGGGATAGAAATAGAACCCTATATTATCATAGATGGAAAATAATTTTGATAAATCACTTGAACTCCATTCTTGAGGAAAATATCCTTTCTATTTCAAAAACATTTTCCTTTATTAAAATGTCATACAATTTTAAACTAAAATAAGTTTATTAAAAATAACCATAAATCCATGTAAATGATTCTTCATGGAAATAATGTTCTAAAATTCCATTCAGACCGTATAAGTTAAGAAAAACATTCTTCTCGTACTTTGGCCAGAAAAGTCAAAAAGTACCTCGTACGAAAAACTACAAAAGATTCCTTTCTTATCATTTAATAAAAACTCAACGAATGGTAAAATTGGATTTAAAAAATTATAAGAGGATATAAATAATATTACATATTTTGGAAACATGGATGTGGATGATAAATATTCCCAAGTAAATTCTGATGTATAAACAGTCTCAGATAAAAATTCAGATTGTGAGATTTTCCCTTACCTTAGGTCTGGTATGTTTCGTACCTATCCGAACCTCCTATATAATGATTTAAATAATTTCATTGACTTATTAAAGAATCATATTTATTGGTATGAAATCATTTATGGTTCACTTATGACTTTATATTATCTTTTCTTTTGTAAATCCCATGTTAAAGCAACGTTTTGGGTAAAATCATCTTATTTATCGTTCATGGTTGGACTTGTTGTTCTTGATGTTATTATTACTTATATCATGATTTACATACTTAAAAAATGTAAATAATTATTTATATATCATATATATTCATTATATATCCATCATATACATGTATTTATAATAGTACATAACATATGGAGGTACGAAATGAAATGCACCGTTCACGGAGACGGTAAACCGTACGTACGCATGAACGCTACGTTAATTTCTAATTTTTATTTTAATAGAATTAAAACATAATGATACATAGGTATATTATAATTCTAGTATAATATCATATATAATATTATTAACACCATCCTTTATACATCCCACATAAGGCATTAACGAATCACATCACTTTAAGGGGGTGGTAGTCCGCACTTCCTCAAATGAGATTATCGTATTTACCAACTATGGAAACCATAAAGGCTTGATATAATTGGAAAGAAAAGAAGAATAAGGAAATAATAAACATAATATCTACCATATATAAATACAGTTCTATCATAATGGCCACCATGAGAGGCAGTAGGAGAAAATCAAACAATCATCGTTTCGTGAGGCGTTAGTTTTCCATCACAGAAACATTATTTTTTCATCCATTAGATGGAGGTGTGTGTATGTTTAGCTATAATAATTTTCATAAAAACATCATATTATTTTTAGGATACTGTTGTTCTTACAGATGAAAGGATTAAAAAGTGTTTAGGGGTTGGATAAGTAGAATAAAAGAAAAAAACTCAAGAGAACCTATTGCCTTTAATTTGGGTAACTTCTTTCGGATTGAACCAAAATGACTTCTTGGAGTGTCTTCTACCTAATGTAAGGCTTCAAGGAAGAGTGAGGGATGTAGTGAGATTAGTTGGTCAGAGTTAGGACGAGCCAAAAGGCTTGAGATGTGTGATAAATTGCATAGAAGTGGTCTCATTTTATAAGGGAGTGGAGGGGCTCTTTAGGAAAGTGTGAAAACATTATTTTATTATAAACTTATCTTCGGTATAAAGAGGTCAAAAACACATTAATGTCGAAGATAAGATGACTCATGTTTGAAATAAAATCATTTAATATGAATTGGACAGGTTTTGGATGATATTTTAATCATTATAATCTTATTTATTTTAATCATTTATTAATGAGGTAAATACTGCATAATTATTATGTCATAAATAATTTAATTTATTTGATTTCTAAAAATTATAAAAAAATACCAACATGTAGGAAATATTCTTCTATTTCCAATTAATATTCATAGTCGATGAGGTAATTTATATAGAACCTTATTAAAATTAATTACTAAAGGATTTTTTGTTAATGCCAATTTTGTTTTTACATTAAATTAATTAATCTAATGTGTCATTGTCTTTCATATGTGGCTTCATGGGGTCCCAAAATCGACCCAAGGATGCCCATGGTCGGCCATTACTCACCCAATAAGGTTTGGACAAGTGTTAAGATAATTTTTAATTATTATAATATTCTTTTAACCTTGAATTGCCCTATTTACCTTTAACTGTGGTAAATAAAAGTAAAACGTTTCTATTCACTAAAAATTATTTTCATCTAATTCAACCAAATTTTACTCCTTGATATTAACTGTGTCTCTTGGATTTTTTAAATTCAACTCATAGAAGCGGTAAAATTATGTTTTATGAATAATTTCAAAATCTCCTAGGAGGTAGGTAAAAGACTGTGAAAAGTTCAATACAATTTTTTATAAATATAAAATTATTATAAAATTATTTCAAGGAAAATAATTGAAATTATATAAGTATTATTTATCTATTTTGGCCTATAATAAATTTAAATCAAATAAATGATTATTTAAATAAAAAGATGGTTTTAACAAAAAAACTCAGTGTTTTCACTATTCATCAAAAATTGAAGTTTTTCAGAAAAATACCAATAATTCAGCCTAAGCTATATTTGATATTCCAAATTCAAAAATAATGTCTATTTTTTAAAATTCAAAACATATTAATGAAATTAATTAATTTTAAAATCAATTCTCGTTATGAAAACAAATAGCGTGTTTTTAAGAAATAATAACTATCAAAAGATCTTCACTTGTTTATGTCCAATTTCAAAGTGGAATTAATTCCAAGGACCAACATTGGATTAAATGGTAAAAATATATTCTAATTAAACATTAAAACCAATTAAAAAGATAATATAGCCATATAATTTATTGCGATGAAAAAAGTTTTTTTTAATTAAAATATAGCATGTTTTTAATATTCATCAAAATATAAAAGTTATCAGAATAATATGAAAAATTTCTCCAAATTAAATTTTTATATCCTGATTCCAAAGAAGAATTTTATTTTTTAAAATTGAACTTATAAAAATTTCATAAACTAGATTTAATGTTGGTTGGCCATCAAAAGGCGGAAAACTGCATTTTTTTAAAAATACTTATTTTACCCGAAAAATTTATTTTGTTCTCATACCATGTTCTAGAAAATATGTAAGATGAATAATAATGTTATAAAATTCAATATTTAGTTAATATTATTCATAACGGCTAGTCCATAAAAATATTATAACCATATATCATTGTTTTGTGAAAGTCGGTATTGCATACTACACATGCTATCGAGTAAGGTCGCGATTGTGTGTAATGCAAGCCAAGTCAGGGTTGGGTGTGATGCAAGACTGCATCATTGTTTCGTATAATAGAATCCAACCATATTTTATTTATACATTGAATATATACATATATATGTATATACACACTCAATGTTGCGTAGAATAACTACTATCAAAATTGTGTGTAACATGATCCAAGAATAGTGTTGCGTATTCTGCAAGCTAATATGGTGTTGCGTATAGTGCAAGGTAATCTTGGTGTAGATTAAAACAAATTACATCAATTAAATTGAAATAATATTTATCATAAAATCTTGGGGTGTTACAGATACTGTTCTTACCCAGACTCTAAGTGCATTAGTGGACACAAAACTGTCTTCGTGAGTGCAATTGAGATCTATCTTTTTGGTTATAGTATAGCTTTATAATGTTAATTTATTTTTGAATCATTTATTATATTTGATATGATATTAGTATTATATTTTTTGTGGTTATTTTTATCTTGTGGATGTCTCACCCGTTCTGTCATCGAGCTGTTGAGGTACTTGTTTTTTGGACCTGATAAGGGCCCTGAGAGAACCATCAAGTAACATTGGTGTTTGATCTACTAACTAAGTCTCATATAATAGATAGTTTTTGAATGTGGACATTTAGATGTACCATGTGGGGGTGATTATCACTTTTAGACCATGGTTATCCATGTGTTATGTGACCCAAGGTGAGGACTCTTGTTGTATTTTGCGGCTCTATGTGGTGGTTCTTTCTTCCTTGGGTGTGGAAGTTCATTTTTTTGAGAATGTGTCTCTTATGGATGTTCAATTGTTCGAGGATATTTATTCTGATATTTATTTTTAGTACCTCCATTTTATAGGAACTCTAAATATTGTGGTTACTATGTTAGACCTTCCGGTGATGAAGAATCATTCTTGATTGAGGTTATAATTCTAGTAGTGCTTGTAGATGTGGGTTTTTCATAGTTGAATTCACTAACAGTTTTTGAGTATGTATGTTTTTTTCAATGATGTTAAGCCATGTTGAGACTTTATTTTGGCTATTTACCATTGGGACCATTTGTGTTACTTTTCTATTCCTCAACCTGGACTCTCTAGTGACAGAATGTCGCATGGTTGGGAGATTGTGAAACCATGGGTGTTATAATGTTTTTTAATATTTTATAATTTTATCTCATTATGGACTGGGATTGAGTTCTGATAGTTAGTGGGACTGAAATTAAAAAATTTGGAGGATTTTTAAATGTTTCAAGGTTATACCACATGGTTATTAATCAAAATTTAGTGCCTATTAATGAGTCCAGGTGTGTCTTGGGTGTGAAACACAACTTTCACATGATCTACTATACCATGTCAGAAGCATTAGGTTTGGTTTGGTAAGTTGACAGTGACATGTGGCATGGTTTCAGAATGGTTTTTTCAACCGTGTGTCTACCTAAGAGTGCTGGTGTGAGGGTGTATAGCCTAGGTAATGGACAATGCATAGTGAGAACATGGTTTGGAAAACCATGGGAAAACAGCGTGGGATGCCCAAAATTTTTAAAATTACTTTTTTTATTTTGAATTTGTTTGTTTATATATTTATTTTCCCTTATTTTATTTCATTTATTCTATAACCCAATGCCTCATAATTCCCCTAACCATTCAACCCTAACAACACACCACTCTACCATTTGGCCCTATCTTCTACTAGTGATTCCACTAGATTTCATTTAGTTTCGTGGTTAATTCATCATGGTAAGATCTCTTATCCCTGATTTATCTCTATTTTAACCGGTTTTACTCCTCCCTATTTTCCATTTCTATTTTTCTAAACCCTTTGTTTAGGGTCGATTAAATTTTCAATGTTTTCATCTTTTCTTATGGTATGTAGTGGCTCCCTCGTGTCGGACGTGTTTTTATTCTAGAATTATCCTCTAAAGGAAAATTTGATTAGTTTGTTTTGGATCACCTCTTTCTGTTTTAGTGTGGAATCATCTAACCTCTTGGTTTTTTTCAAAAACATTTCGTCATTTTAGGTGACTATAGGGATTTTCTAGTATTTTATAGTATTTCATTATGATCCTCAATTGAAGAGGATGACATACACGCATGTTCATGGGTAAGGAATATATATATATATATATATGCTCTCAATGTACATATTCCATCATATAAAGAGAAATATGTGAAATGTAGATAGAGGTATGTATATATATATGTATAAATGAATGTGTGAGTAATAGTATAGACTAGATTCGAGTTTCCATTGTCAATGTCATCTAGTTCTTAAATGTTCCGGCTAGGTCTTATTCATTTTGAGGTAGGTGTGAATATGAAATTAATTTAAATTTTGGAAATATAATACCTTTATAACTTTTAAAAATTAAATTTTATTTATGTATATATAAATATCCTTTTGATGTGTTGAAACCATTTCAGTGTCATTTATACTTGGATCATTTGGGTTTTCAGGTGCAATTTGTGTTAATGTTTTGAAATGAATTGTTTAGTTATACAATGGTTTTATGAAATTATTCTAGTCCTTTTGGAAATAAATATTGAGATGTGGTGAGGGGTTTTAAACTATTTATGTTTTTTATTATGTGAATTTGTGGTTTTAATGGTAATTTGGTCTTAAATTTCGGTGATGAACTCAAACAAATTAAAAAGGTGTTTTTAGTTTTATTTCAAATTGTAATTTAAAATGTGTTGGTGGGTTTTATTTTTTTGAAAATACCTATTGGATTATTTAAATGTGGGGTGATGGAAATGAAAATATATTGTGTCTTGTTTTATTTTTTTTACAGGGTATCTTGGAATGTTTTTGAAATGGATGATTTTGTTGAACCTATTACAATGTTTTAATTTATGTTTTATGGAAGGTGAGATGGAAGAAATTAATTTTGATATTTTATAAATTTTAAAATAATACATCCATTATGTGAGGGTGACCTTGATATTCTTTAAAGGCAAGGGTTTCTCCGTGGGATAGTATGGGTGGATTACATTATATAGTGAAACTTGGTTTTAAAATGGAATATTATAAATTATTGATATTTGATAAAAATTAAAAGGAGTTTTTCATTTTGAGATTCATTTGATCATTGGGATATAGTACAAATAGGTTTCCAATTGGCCTAACATTTTTTGTTTAATAAGTTTCCAAGTTTAGAGTTTTGTTTTAGTTTTATAAATTGAAAATGGATTTTCTTTTGTCATACGTGGCTGTTCTTTGATGTGTTGATGCTTTCCTTTGTAATTTTTTAAGAATATCACATTGTGTTAGAAATGGATTTCAAAATGGTCATGATATGAGTGAAAACCTATGTTGGAATCTTCAAATGAGGTTTGATGGAAATGGAGGCCTTGGGCCTTGTTTTTCATTTTCAAGATTAAGGACCCTGTGTGATGGGTTGTATTGTAATTTTTTGAAATCATGGATGATTTACATAATATATTTGAGAAATGATTGAAATGGTTCTCACAAAGTATAGAGGATGGTCTTTGCACCCCATGTCGTGGTTGAGTATTAAAGGTCTGATAGAAAATGTTGATTTTAAAATGGAGTTATAAAATTAAAATGAAATTTTTACACAATATGTTCTTGATAAAATAAATAATAGGGGTAAAATGGTTTAAAATGAGTTTATATAATTATTTTACAAATGTTTTTTTAATTAAATGTATTTTTAAAATGGATATTATTCTTTTAAAATATTGTTAGAAATGCGTCTTATAAATTTTTTTTTGGATGTTATACTGATTCTCCAGTCCTGCGGGTGGTCCCTTATGATGTTCAAGAACCCCTTTTCTTAGCAGTCATTAAGGGTAAGGATTGATTCTCTTGAACACAAGGATATCTAAATAATGTTCCATATCATGGTTGGTGTGGTCAAACATGGTGTTTTGAGTGTTGGTTTGAATCATGGATTGATGCTCCATGTTACCCAAAATGTAATCCCCTTTGATATATGGTATGGGTATCCATACTAATTCTCTGTGGTACTATGGATTAAAGTAAAGGTAAATAAATTCCATTGAAATTTTTAATTCATGAATGGGATTTTTTTTTCTTGATGTATTTGGTTTGTTACATGTTAAACATGATATATAGAGATATTACATACACTTTTTGTTCATTAAGTATATGTTGATATTTATTACCTCTTTTATCATACATTATTTGGATAATTGATCATGTTGTGCATAAATGGCCTTGGGGGATTATTAGATCCTTGTGGGAAAATGTTTTTAAGGGATTATATTATATTTAAATAAAATAATTGATTTCTTTTTGAGAAGTGGAAACACTGTTCATTGTTATTATAAGGTTTATGAAGTTAGATTTGTTTCCAAATACATGTGTTTGATTTTGGAAAACAGAAGATGTGTTTGGGATGTATTCAATGGATTTATTTGTTTTATAGGCAATTATGCATATAAATACTAGTTTCTATATTTATTTTCAAACTAGAACTGCTGATTAGCCTTAGGAAACTTATTACAATGTTTTGGAGGGAGGTGGTGACCTATTGGGATTTTAGCTCATGCTTATATATTTCCTGGTTCATAGATGGATTCTATATTTTTCCTCATAGCCTAGGTGTGAGAGAGTTTTGTGGAGATTTTTTGTTTCTCGACTTGACTGGGTTTATTATCATTATATCTTATAGTTGTGTCATTTGGTTAGTTTTTCATGTATATACATATTTCCTTCTTATTTATTTATTTTGATTATTTCATTTCTATATTTTTATGTTCATTAAACTCTGATTTGGGTGAAATCATTCCAAATAGAATTTTAGTGAAGCTTAGTACATTTTCCCCTGCACATGGTGATCCAGAACACCCTTCATACCTTGTAGAAAGTCAGGTCGGGTACCAGGTTGGATGCCATCTTGGGATGGTTCTTTACAAAGTTAAACGAGAGAAACATTTATCAATGGGACTTTGGTTTGGTACCCTAATTCTTATTTGGCGATGTTTAGGTAACATGGATACAAGGGTTATCTTGGGCTAGGGAGAGTCTAGCTAGCTGTTTCTTGTATTTAGCCTCAATCAACTAAGGGAATTTGGTTTTCAAATCCTGGATTTGAGTTTGTTTTGGGTTTTTTGACTATTTTTATGTTATTGATTTTTTATCACCTCTGATCATGGTATGATAATGGGGGGTCACTCTTGGTATGAGGGTGGAATAATATGAGAACATGAGTAGTGTCGTTAGCATGAATGGCATGGTAAACTATGTGGTTCCCATGTAGTGAGGTCTACCTCTTATATTGAGGTTGTTACTGCGATGGCTTGTGGTTCCCCAACCATGGGTCCAATGCATTCAAAACACCATTCCTTCCCTAGTTGTCTTATTTTGGTCTTATAAGGATTCTATATTTCTCAAACGGTAATTTCTGCATATTGGAGGTGGATTTATGAGTGTTTAATGATATTTTTATTGTAATTTTTATTAGGTTTTTTGTGTAGTAATTGTGTGTGATTAGTTTTGAATACCCTTTATTGAGAAACAATGAAAAGGTATCAAAGAAAAAAATATGTTTTCATACATGGTATTGTAGAAAACAGGGATGATTGAATATCTTTTTTTTGTAAAATTACTCATAAATATTTTTGCATCCTTTTGATATGTTGTTTTCAAGAGGAATGTGAGTTTTGAATAGGAATCCATGAGTTCATGATTTTTAAAATATAATAGAATTTTGAACAGGCTTTTAGGTGAATTTCCATGGTTGGGAAATGTGTACATTCCACAAGGGTTGTTTAGTTTCAAAGTAGTATGGATTTGATTTAGAAAAATACATATGTGGATGGTGAATTTTAGAAGGTCATTGGTGAAATTAAAGTTTTTAAAGGAAATATTATTTTGGTATAATTTTGTGTGCCTCTTTTTAGGATTGTGGTTCTCCATAATAAATCTTAATGTATTGTTTTGATTCATTTATTTAAAATTAATGATTTTGTTTTTATTAAAAGGAATGGTATATCGAGGAACATGTCTAGTCTAATAGTTTATTTCCCCCCAAAATAGTTGAAAGAGTTTCATCAGATCTAGTATATACCTAGAATCCATGTGGAGTAGTGGATGTGAAACTATCCTTGTAAAAGTGGCCGATCTTGGGATTTTTGGCTCTTGTTGAGTTGGATGAGGTGAGTATCATTGTGAATGCTTCCTTTTGGTGGACGTGATCTCAATTTTCATTTTATATATGTGGTTGTTTAGATCAAATCAATGTCGTTACCTTGTTCACATCGATTTTTTGAGGTGATCATTATTAGGATATGAGAGAGGCCTTGGGTTCAAAATTGTGTAACTTGGGTGTTTGATCAACCTGTTGAGTTTAGTATACCAGATGGATTTGACTATGTCCATTTGGATTCACCATGTTGGGGTGATATATGCTTTGAAAAATGGGTAATCCACATGTTTCATGACTTAAGGTGAGGTATATTATTATGTATTGAGGATCCTTATGGTGTTTCATTCTTTCTTGGGTGTGGAAGTGATTTTTATTGATAATGTTTCTATCCTGGATGTTCAGTTGTTTGAGGATATGTATTATAGTAGTTCGTTTTAGTACCACTATTTTAGAGGAACCCTAAATAGGGGGGAGACCTTGTTAGAGGTTCCCATGAAGAATAAGTTTTCATTTTATATGTTATCATTACATTAGTTCTTTGATACATGGGTTTTTATTACTTTATTTGATCAACGGTTTTTTAGTACTTCAATCATCTCATTTGAGGTTAATATCTGTTGAGTGTTTCCTTTAGTTATGTCCTCTTGGGACATTCATTTATTCCTTTATTATTCCTCAACCAGGACATTTTGGGGATATAATGTTCCATGGTAGGGATATTATGACACATTGGGTTTCCCAATGTTTTTATTACGGTATTATTTTATCTCGTTATGGAGAGAGTTTGATCTCTACTATTTGGCGGGCTGAAAATTTACATTTTTTGAGTTATTTTTGTTATTACATAGTTATCCTGCAAGTTTAGTAGTATCCATGTTGTGCCCATGTTGGTTCCCAAGTGAGTATGTTCCATGGATTATAGATTTCACATGCTCTATTAAACCACGCGAATAGATTTTAGTTTTCTTATATAAGTTGACAGTGCTGAGTAACATGATTTTTGAATAGTTTTATCAATCATGATTCATCTTAGGAGTGATCGTTAAATGGTTTCATGACATGGTAGTGGGTAGTGCACAGTTGTATCATGTTTTGGAAAATAATGTGAAAACATTGCAGGTTTCCCAATATCATTAAACTTATTGTGTCTGTTGTTTTTTATTATTATTTTTCGTTATTTTAATTCCTATTTTTTCATTATCTCTTATCCTCCCCAGAATCACGTGTCACCCCTATAATTTTCTCTATAGTAGTGTCCCACCCTCCCCCTCGACCATCTCATCTTCAAGTGATTCCACCATATTTCTTCCAGTTTCATGGTCAATTCCTCTAGGAATGATATCTTCTCCATCACTTCTCCTTGTTTTTTACAATTTTATATCTTCCTATCACATGGATCTATTTTTCTCGAAGCCAAGTGTTATGGTTGATCTTATTTATTTTATTCTTTTGTTAGTGTCTTCACTCCCTAGAGTTGGCCTTGTCCATATTATTGCATCCTCTACTAAATTCAATGACGTTCGGTTCATTTTGGCTGGATCATCACCATTTTCATTTGTCGTTATCTACCCACTTTGTTTGTTTCAGATTTTTGAGTCCTTTTTTGATGATTTTTAGAGTTTTAAGTTATATTCATTTGATTGTTTTGATCCTACATTCATGAGGATGACATACAAGTGTGTACAATCATATGGAATATATTTATTTCTTATTTGTACATATTCCCTCATGGAAAATTGAATATATTAAATGAATCTTGGAGTATTAATATATATATATATATATGTATAAATGAATGTGTGTGTAAGTGTAATGCTTGGATTCAGGTTTCTCTTATCAACGTCATCATGTTTCAAAGTGTTACTACTTGGTCCCATTCTATTGTAGGTAGGCGATACTATGAAATTAATTTCTTTTTGGTTATTATAATATGATTATACCTTATTAAATTCACTATTATGAAATTATATATATATATTGATATCCTTATAATGTGTTGAAACCATTTTACTATGTTTTGTACTTGGCATAGTTGGTTTTTCCTATGCAATCCGTGTTCAGGTTTTGAAATTTACTTTTTAGGTGTACACAAGTTTTGAGAATTGGCATTTGGGCGTCCATAAAAATGGTTTTTGAGAAGTGGGTGATGGGCTTCAAATAGGGTTTAAACTAGTTTTGATTTTAATTTAGTGAAACTATGGTTTTAATGGGGATTTGGACAAAAATTAAGGTGTTAATCTAAAATGATTAAAAAAGAGTTTTATTTTTTATTTCAATTGTGATTTTAAATGTGTGGGTGGTTAAAATTTTCTGGAAAAAACCATCTACATTACTTAAGGGTGTTTTATGGAAATTAAAAGAGGTTTTTTTTGTTTTGGTATTCATATGGTATATTAAAATGTATTATGAAATAGATGAATTTTTTAAAACTTCCGAAATGTTTCATGTTCTATTTTATGGAATTTTTTATTGTAGAAAGAACCTTGGCTATGTTTTTTAAATTTTAATAAAGAAATCCATATTTTGAGTGTGACCCTGGTATTATTTAATTACTAGGTTATTTCCTTTGGGAAGGATGAAGGATTGATTTTTAAAAAAGAACTTGGTTTTAAAATGGCCTCTTACACATTGTTCATATTTGATGAAATTTACAATGAGGGTTTTCAATATTAAATACACTAGATCATTGGGATTTAGGCCAAATTGGTTTTTATGTGGGCTCCCTTTCTATATTTAATGGGTTTCCTTATTTCAAGTGGTGTTTTGGTTTTATAAATTGTAAATAGAGTTTCCCTTAATATATGTGGGTATTTTTGTATGTGTTGATTATTACCTTTGGAATTCTGTTTTAATTTCAAATTATGTTATAAATGAATTTCTAAATGTTTATGATATGATTGAAAACACTGATTGTCTTATTTAGAAGCGGTTTAATGGAAATTTATGTCCACGGGCCATGTTTTGTTATTTCAAGAGAAAGTCACATGTCTGGTGGGTGTTTTTTTAATCTTTTTATTTTATATGTTATTTCTAAAAATTTATTGGGATATTATTTAAATAGTTCTCATGAAGGTTGGTGTTTAGGCTTTGTAGGAAAAATCATATTTTGATATTAAAGGCCGAATTAAAAATTTAGAGTTCATAGTTTGTTTTCAAAAAGGAAGTGTATTTTTTCCCTATATGGGTGTGATGAAATGGATAAAATTGCTTTAGCAATTTAAAATGTGTTTCTAGAATTATTACAAAAATGGTTTTACCTTTCTAAAAGTATTTTTGAAATGAGAATATTGTATGGGAAAAATATTTTGTAACGTGAATAATGGAATGTTTTTGGTATGTTGGACTGATACTCCACTCCAATGGGCGGTATTGACTGAAACATAGGAATCCCAATGCACAATATTTATTTGGGAGAAGGAGTGACTCTCCCAAACACTAGTGTTTGAAAATGGAAATTCCATAAAAAGGATATGTTGGTAATAAATGGTGTTCTGAGTCCTAGTTGGATTCATGGACTAATGCTATGTGTTTTCTGACTAGTGACACCCATTTATATACTCAATGGGTACCCAAACATATACACTATGAATCCATGGACTAATTTTATAGATAAATAGATTCCCATGAGATTTTCTATTCTTGGATGAGATTTTTTTGAAGTATTTTCTTTGTTTCATTTTAGACATGATGTATTGAGATATGTAATAAGCTTTATGATCATTGAGTTCATGTTGATGTTTATGAAATCCTTTATCATGCCTTATTGGATAATAGATTATTTGTGAATAAGTGGTTTGGTTGATTATTTGTACCTTGTTGGGAAATTTTTAAAAGGATTATATTCTATTTCAATAAAACAAGTGATTAGATTTTGAGAAATGATAATGATGTTCATGGTTTTCATACGACGTAGTCATATCTCATGGTTTTCATACAACTGTGATTTTTTTGATAAAAATGATGAATTTTGTATGTTATTAATAGATTTTATGTTTTTCCGTAGATGTGATTATGTATGTGAAGCATATATTTGATAATTATTTTCAAACTATCATTGATGAAAATATTTCAGGAATCTATTTCATAGTTTTTTGCTGATTATGGTGATCAAGTATGATTTTATCTCCCACCTATATCTTTCTAGGTTCATAGTGGTATTTTGTTGTGGCCAATGTGTGAGAGAGTTGGATGGAGATGATTTTTTGTCTCATATGGAGTCGGTTAGTTATTCATTTGTAGTTGTTTCTTATGATTATTTTGTTTTTTTATATCATGATTTCTTAATAATTTATTTATTTTTCTATATTATATTTATATCTGTTTTTATTGATTAAATTCTGATTTGAGTAAATTGTTCCAAATGGAATTCTTTTTATTCATAAGAGCTTTTCACCATCCCATGGGGATCATGAATTACCTCGGATCCTTGTCCAGAATTGCGATAGGTGTTAGGTATGATATTATCTTAGACCTTTCGATTAACTCGAGGGCGATAAAAGACCTCACCTGTCATCATAAATAATCATTGATACTATATTATATCAATCATTGATCATATACTGAAATTAATGGAATTAATATGTGGTTTATATCATTTCATAATGTTATAACATAAACTAACTTTATGAATTAGATTTATTGAAATAAATATTCAATCACTAAATATAATTATTTTAAATAAGAATTTATTGAGTTATTCATAAAACATAACCCAATATGAGTTAGATCCATTCAATATGTAAATAGAAGAAAAACACTGAAAATATATTTTAGAAACCATTTCTTAATATTATCATAAAGTGATAAAAGAATTAATCACTTTCAATTTTTTTCCATGTAGTTATCATAAATATTTTTTAAACAATATTTTAAATAAAATTAAAATAATTAATTCTTTAATAATATATAATGTTTTGTAATATGAAATATTCAGTAGAATATAAAAATGAGAACATGAATGGGAAGTCTATTTTTTTATATTGTGAAAATATATTTATTAGATCCATATCCTAAAAAAAAGTGATAAATAATCATTTTTAAAAGTTATAAAGATAATATTTAAAATAACCAGAAATAAAACATTTTTTATTTTTAATTTAATAATGGAGGAAACTTGTCGGAAGAGTGAATATGGATATGAGAGAAAATTTTCTCATTTATAGAGAATGATAATTATTCATAACATCATATAATGTTATAATTAAATAGTTCCATTAATGAAATTACATAGAAAATAACGTGTAGATTAATTATAATCTCATCAAAGAATGTAACAGAACCATCTTATAAAACTAGATTCAAAGAAGAATTAACATGACTCATGAAGAGAAATTGTGTCAAGTAAATTGCATACCTTTTAGTCCCGACTTCTATAAACATTCTTGATATAATTTTATAATAAAAAAATCAACACACTATTTCAAAATTATAAAATCTACCACTTATCCAAAAATTTAATTGAATTCATTTTTTATATATTTATTTGTTTGTTATAATTTTTATCATCATCATTTTTTTTCAAATTTAATTTTTATCCACTTGATTTTAAATTTTTACAGAGTTTATATTTCTTTTTTAATAAATTATTATTTTTATATTATCAAATAGTGGAAAATAAGTTTTCTAAAATAATTTATAAAGATTTAATTCCATTATCTAATAATTTTGGTTACAATTCATGAACACAGAATCACGGAAGTGCTTGTTTCAGTTATTTTTGATAAAACAATTTGGTTTGTTATTAACACATTTAAAATAAATATAACTCTTATAAAAACTTAATCATGTGATAAAAAAAATTGTAATAATTAAATATAATTTTCAAATATATCATGTCTGTATGTGAATGAAAAATGAATCGTTCCAGGGATTTGTTAGCAACATATACTCACAGATAACATTTTTTCTTTATTATGAGATTATGGTAGAAAATTAAATTTATATTAAAAGTAATATATTTATTAAAAATATTATATTTATTCCTTAAATTCCATAATATAACAAATTAGCTAAAGTATTTGTGAAAAATATAGTCTGTTTTTTTATGAGGTATTCCACATGTATACACGAATGCCATTATAATGATTCTATGTGAAAAGTGGGAAGCTTGATAATTATTATTACCAAAAAAATAAAATACAATATAAAAAATATGTATTTTATTATAAAATAATGGGATAATTATATTTGGAAGTAATAAATAGAGAATAAGTGGATAGTGAATGATTGGTACTCAATTTTTGAACAAGTTAATTTCCTTGGGGGACTTCCTAGAAATGGAGGGAATACAGATTTTCTATAGAATATCCCTAGACCCTCGCTCCAAGATCTGATATAAGAAAACATTATGATTGAGAAATTGGTTCTGATGAAGGTATCCCAACTTTCTAAATCCAAATCATTCCAAATAAATAAGAAAATATTGTATCACTTACATTATCGTGGACCATTTATGATTATTGTTTTATAGAAGTAGAAAAAACTATTAACATCATAGATCATAAAAAAGTACGTCATAAATATGAACATCATAAATCACTATAGTATGATTTTTATATCCACATTATGTTATCTTCAGCATCCATATAAAACCCTTCTAGACGTAATTTTTTTTAAACTTGATATTTATACCCTAATTAAAATGAAATATAAGAAGGGTGAGATCAAATTTATAGTAATCATAAATATAAGCATTAATAATTTAATTTCATCAGGGAGAATAAGAAGAGAATAATGTTAGAATGGAATAATCAAATTTCATGAATATAACACATGAATATTCATTCCCATTAATATATTGATTATTATCCATGAATACATGACATAAGGAATTAACAAAGGAAATATTCATTAGAATAAATAATCCTGGTCCATATTATATGAATCATGATTATAAGAAAAAATATAAATCCAAAAAAATAATAGATAAAAATTAGTAGTATCTTATAACATTATATTTACATTACTTCATAAAAAATAATAACCAATATGGTAAAAATCTATAACTGAAGTACCTAATGCATTGGTGGGATATAGCAGACCCTCTCTTCCTTGAATTATCATGGAACTAGTCATCCATAGTTAATATCTTAACCACATAAAATTGGGTTATAAAGGAACCACATGTCACTAGATTATAATATTACCAACCATATTCCAAAATAGTATTCAAGAATTATATCTCGACTAAATTACATAAAGGATTCATTTCATCATAAAATCATTGGAAAAAGATTAATTCAATACATAACATGAAAACAACATGGAAAAATAAATGGGATACATAATAATCTATTTGTAACATGATTGACCCATAGAAGACAAATGAAATCCATATATATCACTTTGAATCATCAGTAACTATTTCAAAATAAATGAGTAAGATAAAGATATCTATGAAACATGATTAACCCATAGAAATAAATGGTTTCCACTATAAACTCATTAAAATGTAATTAAAAATAGAAAAAGAAATTGTTTCCATAAAAAATATATTGGAAATATGATTAACCTATAAGAATGAAATGAGTTCTATGAAAATCACATTGAAATATGATTAACCCATGGAAAAGAAATGGGTTCCATAAAAATCCATTTTATACATGATTAACCAATGTGAAAGAATTAGATTCAATAATAATCTATTTCAAATAATATTAAACCATGGAAAATAAACTGGATCTATGTAAATGTCATGATACATAAAAAAATGAATAACAATGATATTATTGTTATATATTATCTTTAGGGTGTATTTAATTTCACATATTGTTGCTAATGATGAATGAAAATACCATTAAAATACCATTAAAAACATTTGGGATGAAAATAATATTTTTTTATTTTTAATTGAACTAAATTTATTAAAAATATTATGAAAATAATTCTAATAAAAAAAACCTTGGTAATATATAAATTATGTTTAAATAAAGTTACAGTCATGATTGTGCGAAACATTTTTCATGTTGAAAAAGTTAAAAATTAAAATTATTTTCAATTAATACTTTAAAAGGGAGTGAAAACAGACACATTTGGAAAATGATATGAAATTTAATTTTTAATACCTTTTAAAATATAGTCAAATAACATGTAAAAAATATTTTGGAAATTATTATTTTTTTAAATAAATTTTCTGAAAACAGTTCATAAAACCTTGACATTGAATACAATGATAAATAATCTAAATGAAAAAACATGACTAGTATCTCATTAAAAAGATTTTCATGATATTTATTCAATCAATAAGTGAGGTAATGGAAATTAAACATGTGAAACACAATAATAAATATATTATAATAAATAATATGTGTCTTATGAAAATAAATAAAATCAGTTCCTCTAAATTAAACATGAACATAAATTTTCTAGAAATAAAAAATATTTTAAAATAATGCATTTTCCACATTGGAAAATATTTAATTGTGTGAAAAATGCAACAATATCATTAAATGATAAATTAAATAATATTAATATCAATATATTCATGAAATTATGTAAAAGGGAATGTTTACATGTAAAATAAATGGATCTAGGTGATGAAAATTATTTTACGGCCCAAAGAATGAAAATTTGAGACGAATAACCTGAACAAAAATCATATCATTTCAATGTCAATGGAAAAGTGTAATAACCCAAAGAAAAAAAATTGAGTTATGAATCCCTTTTCTACTTGGTAAAATTAAATTCAAATCTATTTTAATTGTATGAATAATATTTAAATATAAAATAACATGATTTATGAAGTAATCATAAAATTAGATTTATAATTTATTTTATATATAATACAAAATGCGAAAATTGGTGAATATTAAATAAGTCTCATAAAAGTAAAAGAAAGATGAGAAACCCCTCATCTAGAGTCCAAAATTTCATTGTGTGTACATTAAATCCTATTTAAAATGATTAAATTAATTATTTTATTTATTAATAATTTTCTTTATTATTAATAAATTATACTTAATTCATTTATTTTATTTTATTATAATGAATAATTTTAAAACTTAAATTTCCTCTTCTACATCTGGTGTTTTGAGGATATTCAGTTCATTATTTTAAAATGGACTTGGTTTGTTTAATGTGGCCAAAGTAGTCATTATTACATCATTTATAAAATAATATTAAAAGCATAATTATAATATTTATTAAAAAATTATACTTTTATAAAAATAATTAATTTTTTATGGAAAATAAACTACATTATGATCATGGAGACTGTAGGCCATGCTTACGCATGACTAACATTTATTTTTTTCAATAATAATTATAGAAATAATGATTTTTTACAAAAATATTGTTAATAATATCATAAATATTATATTATTTGTTTATATATAGTTTTATATATAAATATTCTGATGTGGTTTTGAAAAAAAAACCACATTGATTCATGAAGGCGGAAATCCACAAGTATATAAATAAGGTTTTCATTTTCAATTTAATAATCAAATTAACATATTAAATTTTCATAATGATATAAATTTCATGGTTTTAAAATTTCATTTATATAACATTCATTATATAAATTTTTTTGTATTAACTTAAATTTAAAGATTTAGTGAAAAATTATTCACATCTCTTCATGAGGCAATAGTTTTCCGTACACATGAATGACATAATCATACCCCCATGGAATGGAACTAAAAAAGTTATATGTGATTTCATAACTACAGGAGTTTAATTATGTTTAAAATACAATATATATACTTTTAATACATCATTAAAAAAATTTATGAGATTCAATGATGGAAAACAATTAACATCGATTCATAAGGTCGTAGTCAACTGTGCACACAAATAATGACTTTATGTAACATTTTATGCAATATGAAATGGATTTATGTAATGAAAATAATAAAATAAAATTTAATTATATTATATATCTTTTTATCATATGATAATATTTTAAGAATATTGAATGTATGTGAAAGAATAAATAATTTAAAAGTGTTTGGATAGAAGTTTTATCTCTTCACATAACACATCTATACGATTATGCATTATGTATTCATAGAATGGTTCTATTAAGAAACCATGGATTCTAGGATTAGTTTATGGAATAGGGTATGTGATTTGGGAAGGTATTTTCCAAACTAAAATGGTTTTATTGAGTAAATAATGGAGGATATAGGTTCCATTTTATAAGTGAGGTGAGTGGGAAACATATAATTTTGGAAATGAAAAATATGTAAAAATGTTTTTAAAATTCCAAAAGGCTCTAAAAGGTAAAATTATAGTGAATTATAAATTATAGGGATGTAATATTTCAATAAAACGGTTTTTATACAAGTATTTAGGCCCTTTTTATAGTTATTTGTTTTGTTTAACTCGTCTCTAAACCAGTTTTCACCTTAACAGATATTTCATTATGTTTTTCACTATTAATTATCATAAAAATAATGTTTATCTTATTATATAATAAAAATTATAATAATTTGAAATGATAAATAAATTATAGAAATATAATTCAAATAATTGGATCATTTTATGTTTAAATTAAATCTTATGACGCAAAGAAAAAATTAGTTTTCAAGAAGTGTATTTTCAAGGAAAATATTATTTTATATTCACTCTATCAAAAATGATATATATTATATGAATATAAATTAATATTTTTATATAAAATATATAGATATCATTAAAATCATTACTCATTAGTTTTTGACTTAATTAATTAATATAGAGAATCATTATCCACATAAAATTTATTTTCAGAAAAAATATCATTTTTAAACCCAAAGAAAAACTTATACTAAAATACAATAAAATGTTCACGTAATAGTAATTAATTTGATTACTAATATATAAATAATAATTTTATTTTTAAATAATATTAAAAACATTATTTTAATTTTTAATTTATAAATTTATTCAAATTAAATGACATTTTTACAAAAATAGGTATTTTAACTACTCACGGAAATATCAATATTTTCTGAAAAAAACCATTATATCACCCGAAAAAATTTTTTGATAAGTAAATGTAGAAAAAAGATTCACGTTATTAGATACATATTCTACATGTTCAAAAAATTAATTATAATATTTTTCATTGAAATCAATATAAATAATTTTTGAAAGAACATATTTCTGAAGAAGAAACTTTATTTACTAAAATATTTTTTATTACATACTATGGATATTTCAACAATTTATATTTATTATGAAAAAAATATGTGTGTATATATATATTTCATAAATAAGTTAATACTATTCATATAATCTAATTTAACATCTTGGTAATTATGGTTATATATAGCTCTGGTCATTTAAGAATAGTTCTGCATCTCCAATACAATACCAAACAAATTATTATTTTATAAAATATTGTGGTGTTATATAGTACCCACTATTTAAAAATTTTCATCATTTAATTATTATTTTTATCTAAGTAATAAAATTCATAACAATTGAAAATACATGTTTTGGGGAACCCCCATCACAAAAATGGTTAATAAATCATCCACATGAGACGAGAGAAACCGACATATGAAGGTCATAATTAATAACACAACATATATTTAGAAATAGAAGAAAATAGTTGGTAATTGAAAATTTTAATGTATAAGAAAAGTGAAAATAATTATGGAGGGTGATAGAGATAATTGATCTTATGAACGTTAATGATTAATATAATTTTTAGGTCTTCAAAATAATAAATCTACAATGAGTAGAAAACTATCGGTTCAACAGAAATAATGGTACTAGGATAATTTTTTTAATATCCTTTTCATATATTTTAGAAATTCACTCACCATTTTGACTGAGAAAATTTTGAAATATACTTACATTAGATGTAAAATATCATATTTCAACCAATTTTCTCCACAATCTCATCTTTTTCTAAAAAAGATGAGTATTCAAGAGAATTTTTTCATGTGTGAAGCAGTAAAATAATAATTTAAAGAAAGAAAACCCTAAAATATATATTCATGAAATTTATTATATATTTAGAAATTTGGAAAAAATTGGTTTCCCATGGAATGATAGTTTTCATAAGTAATAAACCATTTTATGATAAAATTATACTTTAATTTCTAAAATTCGAGAGTAATAACCAAAGATAAAGATAAAAAATTCCATAAATAAATAACACTATATCCTATATTAACAAAATAATATCATTATTAAATATTATTTTAACATCATCATGTTTTGTCATTCCATTAATCTTATATGGAAATCACCTTTTAAACTAACATTAATCAGTTAGTCACCCAATCAATTTTTAATACCATTGTTATGTATATGATAAAACATGTGTTCCCTTTATTAAATTAATTTCTACGAACATATAAAATATATAGGTTATCAATAAATTAAAATTTATATCCACAAAATGTAAATTACTAATTTACATTAAACCATATCATTACATATAATTCATCCAAATAAAACATATCCTAAAATTTCATTAATCACTAAAACATATCATTGTTTAAAACCTCTATGGGGTGTCTATGAAATGAAACTTCTGATTATCATTAATATTATTAACATAATATTGTATCCATAAAATTTATGATCTCCTCACATGATATCATATTTATCTCCAATGTTATTTAAACCTTCCCAATGATTCCAAATATTACAACCCCAAATCCTCACTCCTAGAGCTGACAATGAAAACATATAGTTTATATTTTAGGATTCGATGCTGATTAAGGTGACCCAATTTTTTCTAACCAAAACATAAAACATAAAATGGAAAATATTTAATTTATTACATTATTTGGTACCTTGTAGATTTATTGTTTTAGAGAATTAGAAAAAACTATTAAGATCATAGATTAAAAAAACTGGTTTATAAAGATGAACATCATCTCCCACAACACCCAGCATTTCAAATCCTAGATAAGGTCATCATCGTAAACCATATAAAACTATTCATTACATAATTATTTCAACCTGAATCATTATAATTAATGGAAAATTAAATATAATAAGGATGAGTTCAAATTCTTTATAAGGGTAAATGTAAACAATAACAATTGAATTTCATCATAAATAATAATAAGGAAATAATTGTATGCTTAAATAATCAATGTGCATGAGTATAGAAAAATAATATTCATACCTATCAATTCTGGGATCATCATACATGAAAACATAGTATACGGATTTAATAAAGGAAATAATCATTATAATCAATAATAGTGATCAATTTTATATAAATAATGATAATAAAAAATATTATAAGCCCATATTATTAATAGATAAAAACATATTGGTAATTTGAAACATTATATTCAAATCCCTTATTACAAATGGATTAATCATTATGGTAAACTATCATATCTGGTGTAACAAATTCATTTTATGGATCAAATAGACCCACCCATCTATAGTTAATCACAGAACAACCCTTCCTTGGTAAACAACAATATCACTTATCCCTAGTTTATAAGAGAACCATCCATCCTAGGTTTAAAATGGAACTACTCATCATCATAAAAATTACCATGTAATTTTTTATGAATAAAGTACATATGTAATTTATTTCTTCATTAACTAATTCAAACTATTATTATTACTTTCATAACCTAATTAACACATGGAGAATAAATGGGTTTTATAACAATATCTTTAAAACATGATTAATATTTTTGAGAAGAAATGTGCCCCGTAAAAATATCATTAAAAACTAATTAACCCATTGAAAATAACAGCGTACTATAAAAATCTATTTCTAACATGATAAAATAAAATAAAATAATCTCTCCCCATACAAATATATTTGAAACATGATTTAACCATATAAAATAAATGGGTTCCACAAAAATATAGTTGAAACATAATTAACCCATAGAAAATAAATTGATTCTATAAAAATATATTTTAAATAAGATTAACCCATGGTAATGAAATTTGTAGCATTAAAATAAATTTGAATAATGATTAACCACTAGAAGAAAGAACATGTTCCAGGAACATATTTTTGTAAAGTTATTAACCTGTGGCAATGAAATAAGTTTTATAAAAATATAATTAAAAGAGGAATAACTTGTGGAAAAGAAACTAAATCCATGTCAATATCATAATGTGTCTATAAAATGAATATAAATGGTATAAAAAACATATACCCATTAGACTGTATGTAATAAAATGATTTTTTTATTAATAAATATAAATACCATTAGAATATCATTAATTTTTTTAATTAAAAAACATTTCTATTTTGTTGAACTTTTGAAAAAACATAAAATTCAAAAAATATATAGAAAATAATTGTCTTAAAAATATCAATAAATATAGAGGAGGCTTTAAATAAATTGATAATAATGATATCCTAAATATCTATTCATGTTTTAAATGATTAAAAAATGCTTTTCAAAACTTTTTGTAAACAGGATTTATAACAGACTGATTTTTAAAATTTTAAGAAATTTACTTTTTAAAACATTTATAATGAGGTTAAATACTAAGTAAAATAGATTTATAAAATATTTAATGTTTATATAATTAAATTTTTTGAATATATATTAGGAAACCTGGATAAGTAAGTGAATTATTGTGAAGATAAAATAAAAATACAAGACCAATATGACATTCAAATTAATTTCATGATATTTCTTCAATCAATAAGGGTGTAATTTGAAATTAAACTTGTAAAAAATATTCATAACTATATCATAATAAAATAAATGTGGTTTATGAAAACAATATAACATTATTTATTTTATAATAATCATGAACATGGAGAATCTTGAAACAAAGGTGGTAGTAACATAAATCCATTATCAATTTTATTACTCTTCAATCGTAAGCCGTGTGAAAGAATATATTCTAATGGTAGATTAAATAACTGAAAAAAATATATTAATGATATTACATGAAAAATTGAAAGCATATAGACCACATGAAATGAGTTGGGTTCATAACATCTAAATATGCCCCAAAGAAAGTGTTTTTGAGATGAATTACAATTAAAATGATTATATTTCCGAATTTAGAATTACTAAATCGAGTGATTGTACGTAATAAATCAAAATCAACAAAAAGAAGTGGGAAAATAGAATAAAAATATTTATATATATATATTCGCACACAATCATAACATATCAATTTCAATTGGAATGAGTCATAACCCAATGAATTGAAAATGAGTTTTAAAACCCTTTATTACATGGTGATATTCATATGAAATTCGTTTAGATGAAATATTTCAAATTTAAACATAAAAACCATGATATATTAAGGATTCATGATAATACATGTTAAATATTTTGTATATAAACAAAAAAAATTAAAAACAAGTTCATAATATGTAATATGTCTCACATAATTAAAATCTAGATAAGAAATCCCTTCATGTCCGTACTTTCCTTGTTTGTACATTAATTCCATTATAATTAGATTATATAAATTTAATGATTAAAAAAATATTTTAGGTTTAGAAATTATAATTAAATAATTTATTTTATTTATTTTTAATTACATATTTGGAAACATAATGATTTAATTATATGTTAGATATATATAGGGCATTTGGTTAATTGTTTTAAAATGGGTTTAGTGAGTTGGATGTATTAAAAGAGGTGACTATTTAAACATATATAACACCATAATATTGAAATAAATTTCATATTTATTGATCAGATATAATTTTAAAATCAATCATGAAAAATGATAATGAAAATTGAACTACATTACGATCATGGAGATGGTAGGTCATACGTATCCTTGTGTAACATTTCAATTTTCCAATGATAATTATAAAAAAAGGTATAAATTATTTTATATTAATAGAATAATAATAATATCATAAATATATTTTTATTTATTTAAATATAATTATATATATATATCATTATTGGGTTGTGGTGATGAAAAAAATAATCACATCACTTCATAATGAGTGTAGTACACACGTACACAAGTGACATTATCATTTTTCAATATAATAATGAAAATAATATATTATATTTTTAATATGAAAAATATTTCACTAATATAATAATAATTTAATTTACAGAATATAAATTAATATAAATTATTCTTATTAACATCATTTTAAATAATTATTCAAAAATGAATCAAATAGCTTAATGAGGAGATAATCCTATGTACAAACAAACAATGGTATCATCTCCCAAATGGAATAAAATGTAAAAAATAAATATTTTATATCATAACTAAAATAGTTTGAATATGTTAAAAATATCACACACACATATATATATTAATCCATCATTATAATATTCCATTATAGAGGATTAAGAAAAACAAATGACATCAGTTCGTGAGGAGGTAGTTCTCTGTACACACAAATAATGATCTTGTATATTATTCAATGCATGAGGGGATTAATATTTTTTGTGAAATTAATATAATATAAGTATATAGGATGTCCTATATTTATCATATTGTCATATTTTTTCAGATATTTTAAGGAAGTTAAAGTATAAATTAAAAAATGGTAATATTTAAGAATTTTACCTCTTATAAAAATACCTATTTAGGTTTTTACCTAATGTATTAATTGAATGAATTTGGGATAAAATCATGTATTCTATGTTGATGGGATAAAATTTTGAATGTGAACATGGTAGGTATAGTTCAAATTAATTTTTTTCAATTTTTTGAAGAAGAGATGAGATGTGGTGTACTTTTATAAGTAAGGTGAGTAGAAAACAACTAATATTTAAAAATAACAATATGTATTATAGAATCCATCATTTTTATTACACAATGATACATTACATAGTACAAAACATATGATATTTTCATATTTTGTTTCTCAAAAATAAGTTATATAATACATAAAAAGTAAAATGTTTTTCTAAATCCACATGAAATACTTATTCATGTGTTTATATTTAGTTATAATTACTGCATATCAGAGCCTTAGGACAGAAATAAGAGGAAACATGAGGGAATTAAGCCTAGTAAAGGAATTAATAAGAGAGACCTATAGCATGTTATCTTGACACTTATGAATAATATCATAAGGCAAAAAAATAAGGCACGATAAAGAGGAATATCCTAATAAAACAAATAAGAATAATAACATTGAAACGTGGCTATAACATTTAAATTATATAGTGATAATATTATTACTAAAATTAATCACCATGGTGCCAATTGTTTTACCAAATATATTCACTAAGGCATCAAAAATAATATAATCTCAAGAGATTAAATTATTTACCCAATGAATTAGAGTGCTATCCGATCATAAACATCATATGTATTAATTTTATGTGAGCCACATAAATCATAATAAATCAATTAATCCATAACCCAGAAAAAATTAAGAATATGTTTTTTATAAAAAAAATGGCGTTAAAATCATCTTAAAGAGATGATCATTATGTCATTTTCAACCCACATAAACAATATTAATTTCATATATTTAAATTCAAAAATAAAAATTAATTACTAAATATAGATTAATCTATACTAATAATAAATAAGGTTTGGGTATTTGAATAAAAAAATTAAAATAAACATTTTCAAGTAAAAGTGGAAATTTTGAGAAGAAAATTTTGCAGCATGATGGGTACAATACACGGTTTTATAAAAGGATGAAATGGGAGGGGAAAAGGGTGTAAATTATCTAAACAATTATTATTATAGTATTAATATAATTTATTGTGGTAAAAAAGTAATTTTCAATGATATTGGAAGACATATAAAAATAAATAATATGGATTGGAAAATAGAAGTGATGATTTCCCTTACTAAGAATAATTGTTCCTAAAACATGAGTATGAAACCTTGGGGGATTGGAGAAACCTTCTGTGGACTTCTAGGGAAGATAAATTACATGAAATTAGTGGATGATGGATTTTGAGTGAAATGAAAAGGATAAATAGTTGTGTATTATTTGGAGAAGTGGAGGAATTGTTTAATAATTTCTAAATATAGGCCTGGGAAATCATGATTTTTGAAAATGAAAACTAATTTTCTCAACCCTAATTTTGGACCATGTTTTTAGAAATTTGATTAATATTGTATAATTATTTATTCATATAGAACCACAAACCATTATTGAATGTATTTTTTGGAATAGAAAAGTAATGATTCCACAAAGTAATGTGTTTAGAAAAATCAAATTCTAAATATAGACTTTGAAATTGAATTTATATTTTAACAAATTGAATAAAATATATTAAAATATATAATATTATTATAATAAAATATATTAGGTTATGGATAATGTCTATTTAATTATTATATAATTATGAAATAATTCTAATATTATAAAATATAATAAAAGATTAAAATAGTAATTTTTACTATTCCTGAAAAAATAATGTATTTTATAACATTATCATAAATTTACCCTAACATAATTTGGCTTTCTGATATCAAAAAATATTTTTATATTATCATAATAAAATCACTAAATATGGTAATTTTTTCTTCTATGTCTAATAAACCATATTAACTTAAAAACACTTGAATTTATGCAATAGTTAAATTTCTAACACATATAAAAAAATTCATAGGCCATTATAAAATTATTTTATGATTTATTATTTAAATAATTTTTTTAAAAATAATATTGCATTAATTTTTTTTTAATTTATAATACATTGGTTATTTATAAAAATTTTATATATTTTAGAGATATATACGATTATGTTTTATTTCTGTCAAAAAAATAAAATTATAAATTTCACCTCAATTGACTGTATAATTTATTCTGAAAAACAGTTCATAAAAAGGACTGATGGAATAATAATATTATTTATAAAATGGATATTACACTTAAATTAACTAAGGCATGGATATGTAACCCCTTATTACATCTGAATATACCCTAAGAGTATGGTGTGTGATGGTGGTGGTTTCAGAGGGTGCCTATCACTCCCCAACGTTTTAAAATTAATATTTTTTTGGATTTGGTTATCCTCATCACTGTGCGAGTTGAATACTATTATTAATTTTTTGATGTTTGATGAGTTTGGCGGTTTTCAGAATTGTGTGCGAGCACTACAATGTTTTTTTTAGCCGCATAGTCTACCAATGTTCCCATGAAATTGTGTAATGTTTAAAATAAATAAAATTTTATGGATATGAAATAAGGAAAATGTTTTTCCAATAATAATAATAATATTATTATTATTTTTATTAAATATGTCACTATTATTATTATTAAAATTTTCAATGATATAGTTATAGTAAAAAATGAAATAAATATTATTATGTTTAAATTAATCGGGCTGTTTTAATTCATGTTTTATTAATATTATAAATAAAAATGATTTACTAATAATAAGTGTTTTATTATAATAATAATAACTTAATATTGTGTTATTATTATTATATTATTGGTATTATTATTATTATTACTATTATTATGAAAATTGTTAATATTGTTATGACTATTACATTTAATACTATCATTAAGAATAAAATTATTATTCTTAAAATTAGCATTATATATAATTTATTATTATTATTATTATACTATTATTATATAATTATTATTATCATTAGTATTATTATGTTTTTTTAAACCCTAATACTACCCCCCCTTCCTCAACCCACGATGCTCACCCCTGATCTGCGCATCCCTACCCCCTCTCTCCCACTCGTCTTAGAGTGCATCACACCCCCTCACCCAACTAACACCGCTCCCTAAATTCGACCATCCTACATTCTAGCATGCCTCTTGGTTCTCGACGGCCCAATTCCACCCCCTCCCAATGCACACTACCCTAACGGTGGTCCGACCTCCTTACACACTCCTACTCACCAGCATGAACCCCCCTGGGTCTGGAGACCTCTCTCCACTTGACCTAAACCCTAGAGACCTCCCAACTCCACCCTCTAAAGGTGTGGTTCTGCTTGTCCATCATCATTAGCACCCATTCCAATCACGAATCCCTCCTTTAGGGAATTTTCATCAAATTTTGGGGGTTCCATTTCAATTTAACCAAAATCTAATGCATCGGGTCATGTTGTGTTTTTTTCCTCATCTTCTAATGTTTTGTGATTGGTCCGTAGAGTGTTGTTCCTCTTAATGTGAGGTTCCGTCATGTTCTCATGTGTTGTGGTAGTTATTTTCGTTCCCTTTCATTCAATTTCAATCCATGTGGTGCTTTCGTTTTGTTATTTTATTCCTAAAACATGTTTCACAACTATGTTACGTACTTAAGTAATTTTTTAGTTCTTTCTTGTTTTTTGAATTGATTGAAATTAGGTTTTGGATACTTTTTTATTTTTTTCACATGAAAATTACTTGACTTTTGGGTCTGAATAATTTTTTGGTTCATTCAAATGGTATTTTCAGATATCCTGGGTGGTGTTTGAGGATAAAAACTTTTTTATAGAAATTTTTTGATTGGTATTTGGTGGCTTTATAAAATTGGGCACTTAATTAAAAGTTTTAATGTGTTATTTTATGGTGTGTTTGTAGTTCCTTAAAAATTATTTGGAGAAGAGTATATTCTTATTCCATTGGACATGGGTACTTCCATGGATACACGAAGTGAACCCATGGATGGGAATTTAAATGATGATGATATTTAGAGAGGTCCTTTGAATGAATCTTGGTTTTCTAAAAATAATTCCTTTCTCTCCTCTTCATTTGTTTTTTTTTGATAAATGCTTCCATGGTTTTTAAAAGGGAATAATGTGGATTCGAAAGTGTTGAAAGTTATGAAATTCATGGGGTTGATTAAAAATTATTTGATTCAATTAAATGGTTGAAGTACCATCTAGAACCATTGAGAATATTTTCCATGGTTTTAACTTAGTTTTGTGATGTGTATTTGAAATAATTGTCCATTTAGAATGTGGGACATGTTAGGATGTGTGTGTGAAATGTAAAGGCCAATGGGAAAGGGAAAAATGAAAATGTAATTTCTTATTATTACAGAATGTGTTTTAAGGAATTTTTTTCTCTTTGATAAACATACTCTGGATAAAAATAACATAAGGGTCTTTTGGTATTATTGAAATGGTTTTGTAAAACCCTTATTAGGAAAAGTTTCATTCCTATTTGTTGATCTATGGGATTGGGAGGGTCCTTGGAATATAACCCCTTGTATATTCAATGTTATGAAAATGGACTATCACTGAGGTGGTTGGGGTGGTGACAGACTATGTAATGTATGTGGTTATATATATATATATTTATTTTTGTGACTTGTTGTTTGAATTGTATGGAACCCCCTTGTGAAATATACGTGGGAATCTAGAATAAAAAATAGGTTTGCTGAGAATGATTAGAAAAACAGTTTTTTGAATTCACACTAGCTAGTGACCCATAGCATGGGTTATTTTGTTATTATGGCTATGATATTAGGCCCCACATCATGTCAATGTAGGGTGATGGTCAAGAAATAGTGTGTTATGATTTCATCGAGTAGGGATTTCCTTCAGGATGAGTCACATGTATAATAAATTATTCCCTTCCTTTGTGTTTATAGGATTTACTGTGTTTCCCCATTACAAGGATTACTAGATCATTTTACGTTGTTGTATATAAACTTTTTATTTTTACCTTGTTTTGGTTTTAATAGAAAAACTGTGAATATGTGGTTATCTTAAACATTATTACCTAAGTACCTATTTTGAAAGAGAAATCTTAACCTTCATTTTTTCCTTCTTGTTCCAATTTATCAATTATGAGGGAAATAGTGGATGTTGTTTGTTTTAAAATGCACAGTGTGTATAAAAATCTATTTTTACAAATTTAGTTCAAATTGGTATCAATGGAATATTTTTTATAAAGGAATATCATGGAATTTTTTATGATTTATTACTGAGGATTTAGGTGATCAACCCTATTTTATTTATTTAGTTTTATTTTTCATTAGTGTGGGATTACTCTCGGAGTAAAGATGGGTTTAATATGGGTGATGACCTATGGGGTCAAAAGAAGGTATGTGCAGTTTAATTCATTTTCATTTCTAGTTTTAATTATTTTTGTATGTATTCATATATTTACATGACTTTTAATTATGGTCCAAATCATTCCCACTTATTTAGTTTTGATCCATTAAACTAGCATCCATCCTATGGGGATCGAGTACCCCCCTCAGCATATGTTTTAGATCATCTAGGGTAATTAATATTGGTTTGACCAAGGATTATTTGTAACAAAATAGTTTCAGAGGATTCCTTTTTTCTTTGTGGTGTCTTATATAAGGAGAATAGGACTATCGAGACTCGAGAGATAGGAGTGGGATGAGCATCATGAACACTTACTCACACTGATCAAGGAGTCACCTTGGGTAATCCAGGATTTGAGTCTTTTGTCTTTTTTTGTTTTGGATTGAGAGATGATAATGACAGTGAATAAAGTTGTGTTGCGGCCTCACATGGGATGGTGACCCATATAGAGTCCATATACCCAGTTGATGGTTATCTTTGTGTAATGCCTTACATGGGGCATGGCTTACCACCATGTAACAAAGTTATGCACAAACACTAATTCCACATTTTGGTGGGTTTTTGTTGGTTGTGATTTGTTTTTATATTGATTAATGAGAGTTTATGTTGAAAATTAAAGGTGAATTTTGAAATTAAATCAGATTTTCAAAATGAAATTAGATTTTGAAATGAAAAATGGTTTCTTTAAATTTATTTTGAAATTAGTAAAGTGGATTTTTTAAGAGAATGTTTTTCGAGTTGGGAAATATTTGTTATATGATTGTATTTTATGACGAAATGAGATGTTTAAACCATTACACTCATTATGTAGGGTCACATGTTCATGTGTATGTATGAAGACTGTGTGGGTGCACTTGTCCATGGATGATGTATGTGAGATTTTATGAATGCACATGTAATGGTTCATAACATACAATATGTGTGCTTTTAAAATTTCATGGTTTTGTAAATTGGCTTTTGGTATTTGTAAATTTTCCTAGGAAGAAGGTTTCTTTAAAACTTAATAGGGAAATTGTGATTTTAAAAAAGGTGAAATGAATTTTTTGAATTGGGTTTGGTTTAAAAATAGTGTTTTAGTATTTTTAATGTTACTTGGAAATTTTTTAATTTTATAAATTAATATGAAATGGGATTTTAACAAAGTTGTTTTTGGTTGTGCTCGAGTTTGTTTGGATTTTAAGCTGGATGTTTTGAGTTTGAGGAGTTCATATTGATTGTGTTTTGGGACGAATGCTGGTTTTAGGTTGTGATTTTTACGTTATTTAGGACGTGCCACCTATAAAGTACCCTCATGGTTGCCAATGAGTCATGACCGGTTCCCGATTCATTTCATGTGTTGATTTTTAATCAAGGTAATCAAATTTTGTTAGAGGCAGTTGTGTGGTTTATGAGGATGGATTTTGTCTTTTTGTTGTAGAGAAATCCAATGGTTTTTACGTTTTTTCAATATTATGATTGTTTGAGGGTCCAGTTTTGGGACCATTGTAGGTTGGATGTCGCACAATTGTTGATGTTTGGGGTGTGGTTAATGGTGGTCAACTTTATAAAAGGTTCCCCATCTGTAATGGAGTATGTACTAGAGGAAAATCTTTCCAGGAAGTTTTCTTCATCAGTAATGACACACATTTTGTCATTCATTTCACTTGTTTTCTTCTTGTATAGATATTTGGGTTATTTTAAGCAATCATGTTCCATCCATTTGAAAATTTATCATGATTGTGGTCATTTCAATCATCATAAGGAAGAAGGATTTGGAGACCTAAGAATAAAAATTCTTAACAGTGATGTAGGAGTTTCTTCAACCATCAAGGCCCCAGCCATTGGTCTCAGGGTAAACCATTCTCACCGTCAGGAGTTACTGAGGGTGTGTGAAACCTCATTTTGGATTATGAATTAAGCTTTTGGATAGAAATATCCATTGTTTCCTTATTTGATTATTTTCGATGTCGTAAGCTCACCCATGTAGTGTTGGTGTGGCGAGCTCATTCTACCTAACTACAAGTTTCCCTATATGCTCTTAGTGTGGTTTCTAAATCATTCAGATTCCATTAAAGGTGTTGGTCAAATGAATAGGACAAACCATTCTAATTTTGAGATTTGTCTCAATTCTGTTCTTTAGGTAGATGTTTAGTTTTGTGAATTTTATGGGTGGTGTTTCTAGGCCCTTTCCTACATTTGGTGATTATCTGTGGGTTTTCCTCTAGTGTGTTTTGGATTTTTAGGGGATTCCTCCATCTTAGTGTCCTTGTGATCTGGTTTTCCCCATAATTTTTTTTATAATAGAGGTGTAGTTATTCTATTAGCGATAAGAATTTTGGTTTATTTTAGGATAGTAATTCCATGGTTTTCTATTGTGGCGAGTATTTTATTCAATCTATGTAAGAAGTATTGAGTTATTTTCTGATTATTGGGATCCCAAGAAATTTTGTTGAAAACATTCTATTTAGGTCCTTGGGGTTTTGTTCTGTCAACATAGATAAATAGAATCATTTTGGTTTGTGAGTACTTCTATTATCCCCTAGGGGTGGTGTGTTTAGGTTTCAAGGATTCTGTGTTAGTGAATTATTATGGTTGGGAGAACACTCTTGTGTTCTCCCCTCAATCTCAGGCAGTGGTTTTTCTTAAATTGGTCAGGTGTGACTTGTGTTGGGAATGGTCACCTCGAGGCTCTTAGTTTTTGTTGGATTTTTCTGGGCCTGGAATCGAGTTTTGTTAAATGTTGTCTTAGTTACATCATGGGGGTAGAATTCGTTTATGGTGGGAAGAGTTATCAAACCCCAATCTTTTAATATTATTTTATTTTATAATTTTTTTGGCTTCGGTTAGCCTCTTCATGGCGTGGGTTGAACGCTGGTATAATTTTTTTTTATTTTTGATGTGTTTGGTGGGATTCAGACAGGTTCGTAGGCACCGTACGGTTTTCGATAACAATGCAGTCGCCAATGTTCCAGTGCAGTTTCGTAGTGCTTAAAAAAATAAATTTTTATAGAAAAAAATAATGTAAATATTTTCACTATAATAAAAATAATATTATTGCGTAGATTAAAATAATATTATTACTAAAGTTTTTAATATTACTATTTTTATTATTAAATTTTTCAGTGTTATTTTTATTGTTTTAAAAAACTAAATTAAATTTTATTGTGTATATAATAATACTAAGAGTTTCTTAATTAATGTTTTATTAGTATTAAGAAAAATATATTTTTTCTGATAATAAACGTTTTATTATAATAATAATACATTAATAATGTATTATTAATATTATTATATTTTGGGTATTATTATTATTATTATTATTTTGAAAATTACTAATATTGTTATGAATATTATTATTAATAATATTATATTTAAAATTAATTAATTATTATTATAAAATTATCATTGTGTTTTTTAAACCTTAATATTACCCTTCTACCCCTCTTCTCCTACCCCATACGCACACCCCCTTATCTATGCAGACATACCCACCTTTATCCTGTCCAGATTGTATCACATCGCACCCCTCACCCACATGAAAACCCTGCCTACATTCGACAATACAATATTCTGGTGTGCCTCCATATTCCTGGTAGCCCTATTCTAAAGTACCTCCCCCATGAGCACCGCCCTACCAGCGGTCCGACATCCCTACTCCCCCTTGATCCCTAGTTCATGTACCTCTTGTTATTTTAATCTCTCTCCGCCCAACCTATACCCCAAAGACGACATTCTTGTTTCCTACTCCGGTACACTTGCGCCCCTTCCTCACCAGCAGTTCCCTTCTCGTCTGTGAACCCCCTCCTGCGGTGATTTTATTCAAATTTTCGGGATTTCATTTCAATTTAACCATACTTTAATGCATTGGGTCATGTTGGGTGCATTTCCATCGTAGTCTATGGTGTACAAATGGTCCGCGGAGTGCTGTTTTTCATTGTGTGAGATTTCGTCGCTTTCTCACAGGTTTAGTTAAGTGTTTCCATTCCCTTTCATCCAATTTCAATCCATGTGGTGCTTTGTTATTGTTATTTAATTCCAAAATCATGTCACACATATGTGGCAATTTGTATTTTTTTTGTAATTTGTTTTTTGGATTAATTTATTAAAATTAGTTTGTTGGATACTTTTATATTTATACACATGTAAATGACTTTCCATTTGGGTTTTAATAATTGTATAGTTATTTAAAATTGTATTTTTGGATATGATGGGTGGTGTATGTTGATTGAAACATTTTTATGAAAACTGTTTGTTTTCTATTGGGTGGATTTATGAAATTTGTAACATGATGAGATGTTTTATTGTGATAGTGGATGGTGTGTGTGTAGTTTATTCAGAATGGTAGGGAAGGTGTCTTTTATTATTCCATTGGATGTGGTCACATCCATGGATGCACACAGTGCACCGATGGTTGGGCCTTCACATTATGATGAAAATTTGAGAGGTCCTTTTCTTGAATAATGATTTTCTAAAAAGAATTCCTTTCTCTCCCCTTTATTTCTTCTTTTGATTAATTGTTCAATGGTTTTCAAAATGAATTAATGTGGTTTCAACAATAGGGAAATTTATGAAATTCGTAGTGTTGATTAAAAAGTATATTTTTTAAATGTTTGAAGGTTAATTTTTAACCTTTTAGTATATTATCCATGGGTTCAACATAGTTTTGTGATAAAGATGATAAACAAAGGCCTGTTTGGAAAGTGAGACATGTTAGGGTGTGTGTGTAAAACATAAAGGACAAAGGAAAAGAGGATAATGAAAATTGTATTAATTATTTTTGAAAAATAATTTTTAAGGAGTTTCCTTATCTTTGATAAATTTTACATGGATGAGAAGAACTTATGGCCCGTTTGGGATTTTTTAAATGGTTTTATAAACCCATTGTTTTGTTGGAATCCTTACATAGTTTTGGATCCATGGGATTTGGAGGGTCCGCGATATAGGACCCACCTTAGGTATTGAATGTTATGGAAATGGACTATCCTTGAGGTGGTTGGTGTTATAGCGAACCAGCCTTCTCTTACATTACTATTACATCATTTCAAAGATAAACAACATAATAGTATTACACATAGAGGATCTAAAGGTTTAGTGTCTTGGGAAAACTATGACCACACATAACAAGTACAATGTCGAGCATAAACATTCATTTAATTTCTTCATATATATCTTCTTATTGGCACTTGTCCTCTCCTTAGTACATGTAGCCACCTAAGGATATAAATCAAAAGGGGTGAGCTAAAATCCAGGTAATAGGATAGATAAGAACAATATATCATGGGGTGAGCATAATCATAACATAGGGAAAAGATCATGAACATGAGAGGAGCATAAATAATAGACATGAAATGTGAAAATATATAAAAATGAAACATCATGTCTTATTTCATAACTACCACACATACTTGTGAACCAAGATATAATCTTGTTCACACATCATTTCACATTTACTAATGAGATTCATCACTTTAACCAATGCATTGGAGCACTGTATAATTCCGGGAACACCCATCACATTTAAACATTCATATTGCGCTATATAATTTCAGGCGCACCCGTCACATCATAACATTATCATTTATCATGAACGACAAAATGAACATATAAAATAAATGAACGTAACTAACCCATGAAAAGGAAAGGGTTTCATATCATAAGAACACATTTATAACTTTGGGTTCCCAAACGAAAGAGGGAACAACATTCTTGATACAAGAACCATCAACCATGAATGAGAGGTAAAAGTTGAGTTCTTAAAAGAAGAGTTATTTTAGAAAACATTTTAATTGTCATAAACATCATTTGAAAACATGTATATCAACGAAAAAGGAATAAAAATGATGAAAAAATGATCTTTTAGGAGTGACCATATCAAAAATGGATTGAAAGAGGAAGAACTCGAAGGATGAAAGTTGGGTTCGAGAATTTCCCCTTACCTTGAACTTGAATGCTTCCTTCTCATTAATGTCCTGTATAATGACAATATATTCATAAATTAGAAATAAATTACAATGTGTACATTATTAGGGTTCATTCTGGTTTCATTATGTCATATTATCTTCTTTTGGATGATATATAGAGTTTAAAAAACATTTTTCGGGGATGTTCATTTTTATGGTTTTTCTTGGGTGGTTCACTTGTATTCTTAAATTAATGTTCTGGTAGATCATGGGTAAACATATAGAAATGATATTACATGTTATTGGTGATATTATAGGAGATTTAATTATTTTATAATGAATTATATTAGATCAATGTCGGAGAATCATTAAATAATAATTAAATGATGATTATTTGGGTTAATTTGAGGGGTTTTTGGATCACAACAAACTTGTTTAAACTTTTCACTTAGTAATATTTCCATGGGTTATTTCCAGAAATTCAAACAGAAAAAAATACATATAAAATATTCTGTTCCAACCATAAAAATGGTTTCATGACCATATTTTAAGGTAGAAATGTAAGAAGAGAGCATGTTATTTTTGAAGGTGATAAATTTAACAGCTCATGAAGAACGTTTCTTTAATAAAATAAAAGGAAGAGGGAAAAGAGGTGGGGTGATATAATATCCCATTAGAATCATAAACATCTAGTAGATGTATAATACTGGAGTTAAAATACAATTTAGATGAAAACAGTTGGGGAGAGATCAAGAAAAGAACATGAACTTGAAATGAAATTATAGGAGAAGAGGGAGGGAAATTACCTCTTGAATCCTTCACTTGAGAACCTCCTTAAGGTCCTAAGCTTGGCCTTTTGATGAGACCAGAAACTCTTGGACATGGGGGAGGGGCTAAGAGAGATGATTGGGTAGAGCATAGACAATGATTGAAGCTTGAGAGGTGTGGTTTGGCAAGATGAGGGAGAAGGGCTTATTTATACATGAGGAGGGAGGTGTTTTTGGTATAAAATATTAAATAAAATAATTTATCAAGAGTTAGATGTGTAATAGTAGTTTTTTGACATCCTAAATCCTATATTAATATAATATAATTACTTTTAGGCTTTAATTCTTCTTTATAATTCGAATTCATTAATTTATTAAAAGGAATGTGAAATAAAGAGAAATAGACACTTTAAGAAATCACCTTTTGACTTTAGGCTTTGGAAAGTAATTTTTAGGTTTGAGAATTGGATTTATTGTATTTTAAGAAAATATTTTTGAAATTTAATATAATTTGAAAGAAACTAAAGTTCTAGAATGTTTATGTCATCATCACGTCATTAATGATGCAATTTAGTATACACCGATTATATGAAAAAATGTATTTATTTACTATTCACTCGAAAATTGAAGTATTTCAGAAAAACCCCCAAAATTTACCCCTACCATTTTTTGACGTGTATAATCCAAAAATTTAGTCCATTTTTCGAAAATAATTTCCTAAATAATATTAATTTAATATTCAATTAAAATCATAATTTACTAATTTTTTTTTTAAGATTTAATGAAATTTTATAGTGCTTCCAACAATTACGTAGGGTCTTATAAAATTATCTAAATACTATAAGAAATTGATTCAATATATGAATACATTATATGGAAATAAATTTCTTTTAAATTAATTAATTAATTATATTTATTTATTTATGACTTAGAATATACCAAAATGTTTACTAAGGTCAAATTGTCACTTTCTAAGATGACTAAATTTTATTTAATTATCTGCAGGTAATGTTACTCTTATATTAGATGATTTACTATTCATAAGTGTCATATTACTATTAATATGTTTATGTTACTATTCATAAGGGTAGTTCACTATTAAGAAAAAATTATTTTTGTTTCATTAGACTCCAAAAAACATCCTGAACACAACCGTGTGTGTCGGATTTTCGAAATTAAAAACATTGATGTTAAAAACATATATTTAAAGGTCACTTATCACGTAGTAGTTCATTATGTTGTGATTTCATGTTATTTTTTTGACATAAATATAAGAATGGAATTTTCATTGAAAAATTTGGGTCTTTACATTCTCCCCCCCTTAAGAAATTTCACCCTCGAAATTTTGTTTTAAATAAACAAGTGAGGGTACTTCTCCTTCATTGCCTCTTCTGGTTCCCATGTTGCTTCCTCAAACATATTTTTCCTCCACAACACATTGACAAGATGGGTTGTCTTCTTGCATAGAACCTTATCACTTCGGTCCTTAATCATTACTGGTTGCTCCTCAAAAGAGAGATCATCTTCCAGCTACACCACCTCTGAGTTTAGAACATTTGAGGGGTCTGGTATATTCATTCTCAGTTGTGATACATGAATCACATCATGAACCTGAGCCATATTCGGTGGAAGTTCTAGACAATAGGCCACAACTCTTATGCGGTCAAGGATCTCAAGGGAGGAAATATACCATGGGCTTATCTTCCCTTTCTTCCCAAATCGCATGACTCTCTTCCATGGAGATATTCAAAGGAAGAGTTTATCACCAATGTCGAACTCAAAGTCCCTTCGATGGTTGTCATCATATCTCATTTGACGACATTGAGAAGATATTATGTGTTTCTGGATTACATGAACCTTCTCGGTCATATCTTGAACATCATTGGGCCCAAGTAGCTTTCTTTCTCCAACATCATCCCAACAGGTTGGAGTTCTGCACTACTTTCCATAAAGAGATTCATACGGAGCCATTTGAATACTCGAGTGGAAGCTATTGTTGTATGAGAACTCATCCAATGGGAGATGCTGATCCCAAACACCATTGAATTCAAGAAATAAGTCTCTTAGCATGTCTTCAAGCGTCTGAATACCTTTCAGACTGGCCATCAGTTTGGGGGTGATAGTCCGTGCTAAAATTTAATTCATTAATCAAATCATGATGAAGGCTCCTCTGGAATATAGATGTGAATCTTGGATCATGGTAAGAGAAAATTGAGAGAGGAACACCATGCTGTCTCACCACTTCCTTCACATATATCTTTGCAAGTTTTTAAAGTGATAGGTCTTCCCAAATAGCTATAAAATGGGAAGTCTTGGTGAGTCGGTAAACCACAACCCATATGCATTATTTCCCTTTGAACTCTTTGGGAGACCTATGAAAAAGACTATAGTAACATTTTCCCATTTTCACATGTGTATAGGAAATGGCTGCATCATACCCTTGGAATTTTTTCACTCAGATTTATCATGCTGACATACCAACCACCTTGATATATATTCTGCAATCTCCTTATTCATGTTATCCCACCAGAAGTGTTCTCGGAGATCACGATACATCTTGGTACTTCCAGGATGGATAGAGAATGTTGAGCTTTGTGCATTATCCAATAGATCCTTCTTTATCCCAGGTGATGAAGGCACACAAAGCCACGTTCCAAACCAAATCACACCATCATCATCGATATGGAACTCTTGCAGCCTCCCTTCCTTAACTGCATTCACCCTCTTTTGTATCTCCACATAATCCCTTTGTGCTTCCTTAATCTTCTCTTGGATAGATGGTTTTGCAATCATTTGGGAAAGGCAGGATGTACCTCCTGCCCTTACGATTCCCAAATCCATCCTTTGCACATCCATAAAGATAGGGTATTTCTCAATCCACAACATGGATAGAGTAGCGGGTTCTTTTCTACATAGAGCATCAGCTACCCTGTTCTCCTTTCCATGATGATAGTGAATAGAGAAATTGTAATATTTGATTAGCTCTAACTATCTCCATTGACACAAGTTGAGCTCCTTTTGTGTGAATATATATTTTAGGATCTTGTGGTCTGTGTATATGTCACACTTCTCACCATAAAGGTAGTGTCGCCAGATTTTCAAGGCAAAAATCACGGCCGCTAGCTCTAGATCATGCGTCGGGTAGTTCTGCTCATTGATCATCATCTGTCGGGAGCCGTAGGCTATCACATTATCATTTTTCATGTGTACACAACCCAATCCTTTCTTTGAAGCATCACTATATATCACAAAACATTCTCCACTTTTAAGTAGTGTGAGTATAGGTGTAGTGATTAGCCTTTTCTTTAGCTCCTTGAAGCTTCCCTCACATTCTTCCTTCCAGACATACATTACCCCATTCCTTGTTAACTTAGTTTGTGGTCTTAACAATCATGATAAGTTTCTCACAAAATGTCAGTAGTACCCAGCTAATCCATGAAAAATATAGATTTCTGTGACACTAGAGGGCCTGGGCCATTCCTCAATCGCCTTTTTCTTTGAAGGATCCACAGAAAATCCCTCACTTGTGATCACATGTCCCTAGAATGTTACTTGATTCATCCAAAAGTCACACTTTATGAACTTGGCGTACAACTTATCCTTTCTCAATGTCGCCAACACAAGTCTTAGATGTTCTTCATGTTCCTCCTTGCTCTTGGATTAGATGAGAATATCATCGATAAACACTACAAAAAATTTGTTGTGGTAATTTCTAAGGACTCTATTCATCAAATCCATGAAGATTGCAGGGGCATTAGTAAGTCCGAAGGGAATCACCAAAAACTCATAGTGCCCATACCTTGTACGGAAGGCAGTCTTCTGAATATCTTCCTTCTTCACCTTTACATGATGATATCCAGAACAAAGATCCGCCTTTCTCAAGTATTGATCTCCTCATAACAGGTCAAAAAAGTCATCAAGCCTTGGGAGAGGATACTTGTTCTTTATGGTGATCTTGTTGAGTTATCGATAATCGATGTGCAGCCGCATTGTTCCACCCTTCTTCTTCATAAATAGTACTGGTTCACCCCAAGGTGATGCACTAGGGCGTATGAACCCTTGGTCCAAATGCTATTGCAACTGCTTCTTTAACTCCTCCGGTTCGATAGGATCCATCCTATAGGGGCACTTCGATATAGGAGTAGATTCGGGTATGTGTTCAATTGATAACTCTACCGCATGATCTAAGGGAATTCCAGGTAACTCTCCAGGAAATACATCGTCGTATTCCCTCACGATGGGAATTTCTTCAAGGTTTGAACATTCCTTCAACTCAACCATTTGGGCGAGGTATGCTTTATCATATGGAATCAACACCCAAACCATTGAAGAATTTCTCAAAGGAGATTCATGAACTTCCTTTAATTTGTAGAGGAGCAAGGGATGGTGCAGAATATGAAAAGATATTTGATTTTCCTGACAGTTGATATGTGCTCTATATAACGAGATCCAATCCACTCCCATTATAGCGTCGAATTCCACCAAGGGAAGTATTATGAGATTTTTTGGAAGAATCTTCCCACATACGTCAACAGGAGAAGAGACAAACACTTGAGTGACAATGATTGCACCACTTGGTGTTTTTACAGATATCTCTACTTCATGGTTTCAGGACTCTGATTCTATAGTTCTAACAAACTTTCATGATATAAAAGAATAAGTAGAACCAGAATAAAATAATACTTTTTTCATTCTTGAGTGAATAAGAAGTGTACCTTGTACGACTTCATTATCATGTTCCACCTCCATTGTAGTGATGGAATAATCCTTCCCTTGTAACTTTAGATTTGGTGGTTGCTGACGCTGATTACCCTCGAGAGCTCGAGGTTTAGTGCACTAGTTTGCATAGTGCCCTAGCTCCCTACAGTTGTAGAATTGAACCACAAGTGGTTCTCTCCTTTCATCGACTACATTATCCTTCCTTTTCATGTCTTTTCGACACTCTTGAGAATGGTGTCCTTCTTTCCCACACAGAAAGAATTTCCATGTCCCTTTGAGGAAGTTCCCATGGTGTAACTTCCCACAATTTGGCATGTGGGTCGTTGATTTTTCATCCCACCATTGTCATTAGATCCACCAGTTGGGAACTCCATCATTATTTTCTTATCACCATCGCCATAGGACTTTTCTCCAAACTCCATATCCACATTGATAGCACACTGAACAACATCTTCATAACACCCAACGTCTCAAATTTCAAGAGCCTTTTGAAGGTGTGGTTTTGATCCACTAAAGAGTCTATCAATTTTTCTATCATTGTTGATAACAAACCCCGAAGCGTACCTTGCATGCCTTGTGAAATTCACTTCCTAGGTTGTGATAGATTCTCCTTATATTTGTTTGACCTATATGAATTCACACTCCATCTTTGTGTGATGTGTTCTTGGGAAATACTTATTAAGAAACATTATCATAAAGTATTCCCATTCCATTTCTTCAATTTCCTCCCTTGGATTGGTGTTCTTAATCAAAGCCCACCATTGATCAGCTTCTACATCTAGATGATAAATGACTAGAGTCACCTTCTCCGTCTCAGAATAGTGAAGCACGGAAAAGATCTTATCCATGGATTTGACCAACCATTCCGCAACTAGTGGATCAGAAGATCCACCAAACGTCGGTGGTCGTTGCTGCATAAAACATTCAATAGCTAGTTGCTCCCTCTTTGGGGAAAGAGGACATGCCCCATTATTATGGTTATTGTTCATAACCTGAGATAATGGGGTAAGAATTTCCATGATGTTTTGAACTCCACCTCCCAAATTGTTGGGGATGTTGTTCGGGCAGTCATTGCATTGTCCCTCGTAAGAGTTGTTGGCCTGATTTCTCCTGGTTCCCACCATTTTCTAAAATAGAAAAGGTTATAACAAATCATAAATAAACAAGTCATGAATTAATTATTCATTTAAACAATTTATACCAAAAACATAACATATGGGATCCCTAGGTAAATACTCTTGTGTGCATATTTGTACTTAATCTCATACTAGAGGTTTTCTCCAGGGTTCACTAATCCTAATTCCCAAATTAACTATAGCTTTCCTCTGAAACCAACTATAGCGACCCAGACTTTTCTTACATTACTATTACATCATTTAAAATATAAACAACATAATAGTATTACACGTAGAGGATCCAAAGGTTTAGTGACTTGGGAAAACTAAGACCACACATAACAGGTACAACATCGAGTATAAACATTCATTTAATTTCTTCTTCTATAGCTTCTTATTGGAACATGTCCTCTCCTTAGGACATGTAGCCACCTGAGGATATACATCAAAAGGGGTGTGCTAAAATCCCAGTAAGAGGATAGATAAGAACAATATAACATGGGGTGAGAATAATCATAACATAGGAAAAAGATCATGAATATGAGAGGATCATAAATAGTAGACTTGAAATGTGGCAATGCATAAAAATGAAACATCATGTTTTAGTGGTTAACTACCACACATACTTGTGAACCAAGCTAGAATCTTGTTCAAACATCATTTCAAATTTACTCATGGGATTCATCACTTTACCTAATTCATTGGAGCACCGTATAATTTTGGGCGCACCCGTCACATATAAACATTCATATTGCGCTATATAATTCCGGGCGCACCCGTCACATTATAACATTATAATTTATCATGCATGAAACAATGAAAATATAACCTAAATGAACATAACTAACCCATGAAAAAGAATGGTTTTCATCTCAGAATAACACATTCATAACATTGGGTTCCCAAAAGAAAGAGGGAACAATATACTTGATAAACGAACCATCAACCATGAATGAGAGGTAAAAGTTGAGTTCTTAAAAGAAGAGTTCTTTTGGAAAACATTTGTATTTACATAAAAATCATTTGAAAACATGTATATCCCAGAAAAGGAAATAAAATTATGAACAAATTATCTTTAAGGAGTGACCATATCAAATATTTATTTAAAGAGTACGAACCTGAAGGATGAAAGTTGGGTTCGAGAATTTACTCGTACCTTGTACCTGATTGCTTCCTTCTCTTTAATGTCCTATATAATGACATTATATTAATTAATTAGAAATAAATAACCATTTTTACATTAATATGGATCATTCTGGTTTCATTATGTCATACTATCTTCTTTTCGATGATATATAGAGTTTAAAAAACATTGTTCGGGGATGTTTGTTTTTATGGTTTTTCTTGGGTGGTTCACTTGTATTCTTAAATTGACGTTCGGGTAGATCATGGGTAAAAATACCGAAATGATATTACATGTTATTAGTGATATTATAGGATCTTTAATGATTTTATAATGATTTATATTAGATTCATGTGGGTGAATAATTAGATAATAATTAAATGATGATTATTTGGGTTAATTTGAGCGGTTTTTGGATCACAACGAAATTGTTTAAACTTTTCAATTAGTAATATGGCCATAGGTTATATCCAGAACAGAAAACACGAATAATACATATAAAATATTGTGATTCAACCATAAAAATGTTTTCATGACCAGATTTTAAGGTAGAAATGGATTAAGAGAGCATGTTTTTTTTGAAGGTGATAAATTTAACACCTCATGAACAACGTTCTCTTTAATAAAATAAAAGGAAAAGTGAAAGGGGATGGGGTGATATAATATCCCATTAGCATCATAACATTCCAGTAGGTGTATAATACTAGAGTTAAAATACAATTTATAAGAAAATAGGTGGGGATAGATCAATAAATGAACGTGAACTTCAAAGGAAATTAAAGGAGAAGAGGGAGGGAAATTTCCTCTGGAATCCTTCACTGGAGAACCTCCGTAAGGGCCTAAGAATGGTATTTTGATGAGACCAGAAGCTCTTGGACGTGGGGGAGGCGCTAGGAGAGATGATTGAGAAGATCATAGACAATTCTAGAAGAATGAGAGGTGTGGTTTGGCAAGACGAGGGGGATGGATTATTTATACATGAGGAGGGAGCTGTTTTTGGTATAAAATATTAAATAAAATAATATATCAAGAGTTAGACTTCTAATAGTTGTTTTATGACATCCTAAATCATATATTAATATAATATAATTCTTTTTAGGCTTTAATTATTCTTTATAATTCGAATTAATTAATTTATTAAAAGGAAAGTGAAAGAAAGAGAAAAAGACACTTTAAGAAATCACCTTTTGTCTTTTGGCTTTGGAAAGTCCTTTTTAGGTTTGAGAATTGAATTTTTTGTATTTTAAGAAAACATTTATGAAATTTAATATAGTTCTTCAGAAACTAAAGTTATAGAATGTTTATTTCATTATTACATCATTAATGATGCAATTTAGTATACACAGATTATGCGAAAAACAGTAATTTTTACTATTCACCCAAAAAATGAAGTATTTCAGAAAAAACCAAAAAATTTACCCCTAATATTTTACAATGTTTAGAATCTAAAACTGAAGTCCATTTTTCAAAAATAATATTATAAATATTATTAATTTAATATTTAAATAAAATCATAATTTACTTAAAAATAGTTTTTAAGATTAAAACAAATTTTATAGTGCTTCTAAAAATTACGTAGGGTCTTATGAAATTATCTAAAAACTATAATACATTGATTTAATAATTTATGAATACATTATATGGAAATAAATATTCTTTTAAATTAATTAATTAATTAATATTAATTATTTTTGACTTAGAAAATACCAAAACGTTTGCTAAGGTAAAAGTGTCACTCTTTAAGATGGCTAAATTTTATTTAATTATATATAGGTAATGTTAATCTTATATTGGATGATTTACTATTCATAAGGGTCATATTACTATTCATAGGGGTATGTTACTATTCATAAGAGTAGGTCACTATTGACCAAAAGTTATTTTTGTTTCATTAGACTCCAAAAAACTTCTTAAAAACAACCGTGTATGTCAAATTTTCAAAATTAAAAAGATAGAAGTGAAAAACGTATCTTTAAAGTTCACTTATCACTTAGTAGTTCATTATGTTGTGATTTCATGTTATTTTATGACAAAAATACACGAATGGAATTTTTATTGAAAAATTTGGGTCGTTACAGGTGTAGTTGCAGAATATATAGTGTGGGTGGCTATTTATATATGTGACTTTTTGTTGGAATGGTATAGAACACCCCTTTTTGAAATATACATAGGAACCTAGCATAACAATGAGGTTTACTGAGAAAGATTACTATAATATTTTATATTATGCACTGGTTAGTGGCCCATAGCTATAACGACCCATACATTACGTACATTGTTATTAATTCAGAATTAATGCATACTTATTACAATATATAACAAAACCATGAAAGGACCGTATAGCTATAGTGTCTTTAGAAACTGGGAAACATAACCAACTGGTTCATAATTCATCTACATTGTCTCCCTTTTATTTCATCATATCTAGAGTCAATTTTCGGCATATCCTACTTAATACCCTTCTTCCTGACCTATGGAAAGTAAAACATACAAAAGGGTGAGCAAAAATGCTCATAAAGGGTAAAAAAAAGAAATACCAATCATATCATATTCATATGAACATAAAATTTTGAATATCTTAACCTGAAAAAGATATCATAATATCATAACATTAGATAAATCAAAGTGGTGAAATGTAATACCAATAATCATAACATAAAACATGATACTTTTTTTAATACACACATAATCATAGAAAATCGTTTCATTTTAGTCAAGACTCATTTCCAATACTATCATAGCAGACAACGCCCATTACTGAACCGAGTTCACTCCTCGTTCCAGTCTTGTATCATAGAACCTGATTAACTTTTCAATCCAGTAATGTCTATCTCATGGAAAATAAATCTGTACCCAATGCATTGGATGGAGATATAGGTCCCACACACCTCATAATGAAACCATTCTTATGTGTGACACAAAATCACAAATCATACATCATAGCATAACCCATGTAATAAAAATGGGATTCTTAAACATCGTGACATCATAAAACAATTCATATAAGATAAAAGACCTCATAAAAATAATTCCATCACAACATAATCAAATCAATGTAATAACAGGGATAGAAATAGAACCCTATATTATCTTATATGGAAAATAATTTTGATAAAACACTTGAACTCCATTCTTGAGGAAAATATCCTTTCTACTTAAAAAACATTTTTTTCCATTCTTAACATGTCATACAATTTTAAACTAAAATATGTTTATTAAAAATTAACTTGAAAACATTAAAAGTATGTTTCTTGGAAATAATGTTCTATTAAATCATAAAAATCCATTCATTTCATATAAGTTAAAAAAACATTCTTCTTGTACTTTGGGTGGAAACGTCTTAAAGTACCTTGTACGAAAAATGACAAAAGATTCCATTCATACCTTTTACTAAAACTCATCAATGAGTAAAATTGGATTTAAAAAATTGTAATAGGATAGAAATAATATTACATATTGAGGAAACATGGATGTGAATGATAAATATTCCCTAATAAATTCTGAAGTATAAACAATCTCGGGAAAAAATTAGATTGCAAGATTTTCCAATACCTTAGATCTGATATGCTTTGTACATGTCTGAACCTCTTGTATAATGATTTAAATAATATCATTAACTTATTCCAGAATCATACTTATTGTTATGATATCATATATGTTCATATTCTTTACATCTTATTTGTAATATTTCATTTCTACTTGTTATTCGGGTGTTTATTGCTTTATGTTATTATGCGTGTTTTGTCGAATAGATTAATATTATTATTTTTAGGTTATAGATACATCATTTACATAATGGTATTAGTGTAATATATATCATATTTACTCATTAAATTAATTTATATAATCATTATTCAATGAAGATCATGTACAATGAGTCACATCACATCGTGGAGACGGTAGGTCGTACATACGCACGAGCGACGATATCGTTCCCATGATCATGAAATTTTATTGAAGTGTATGTATAATATTTCAAAATCAATATCACTTTACAATAATCATATATAGTTATTTTTTACACAATTATAACCATCCAAGTAAGGTGGTGGTGTAAAATAGATTACACCACGGCATGGAGACGATATTTCGTCAGTACGCACACGTGATTATTTTGTTTTCTGTAGGATGGATAGAAGGTTAAATAGGGTTGTTTAATATTGATAATAACATATAATTATATTATTGATACTGATTCCATTAATTCAAAATGAAACAACTAAAGAAGAAGAAGTATAATAAGAAATAAATTTGAACGAATCAGCAACAGATATTACCTCTTCTTTGACACACCCCTTTGATACCTCCTCTTAGGGCACGAAAATTGGTCTTTGAAGATGTCCAGGACCTCTAGGATGTTTATAGGGAAGTGTAGAAGATAAATTGGCATGGTTTGTCCATGCTTGAAGGCTCAATGTGGTGTGAGGAGGAGAGGGAGGAGGTTCTCTTTTATAAGGGAGTATAGGGGTACCTTTGGAATTATAAGAAATATTAACATATAATAAATTCTAAACCCACATAAAAACATCAAAAAAAGACTCTAATCCAAAAATGAGATGATATAGGTTTGTAATTTCATCATCCAATAAAATTTAGACAAGTTGGGATTTTATTTTAAACATTATCAACATGATTTATCCTTATATAACCTATTTAATTTTATTTGTTGTAATAATATTCAAAATTATAAATCATTATAAATAATTACTTATATGTTGTGAATTGTCCATAATTTTATACATTATTACATTTTCGACCATATAAATTTTAATTTATAATTTTTAAATATTTTTGTTATTTGTAAACGATTTTATAATATGTAATTTTTATAAAATAACAATAGTGTCAATTTTAACACTAATCATTTATTTGAAAATAAAATATACACAGAATATATGTTCGAACTAAAAGATTTAATAGATTCATAACCTGTCATATTTATCTATAAAATTAGTGGATCACATTAAATAGTTCATATAATATTTATTTTAATACTTTTCAAATCATTTATTTGATATTTCAATCAATAAAATAATTTGAAAATCACTATTGTGGCATAATTAATGATAACAATATAATACCTAAAAATTATAAATAAATCCATATAATGTAGATAATATAATTATCTTTATAGGGAATATTTATATCCAATGTTTTATTCGGTTTATCACTAAAATAAAATTATTACACTAATAAGATTTAAGAGAGTTACATGGTGTCACTTTCTTTGGTTTTAATAATAATTATATTATTTCATGGTCAAAAGTCTATCAAATGAATCTAGTCTGACCCTTAGGTGATATGGGTCTACTTTTATTCATCCAATTGGATTTTGTCAAGTGTTAGGGTAATTTTATAATCTTATTTTTACCCTTAATTACCAGATTTACCTTTAACACTAGTAAATAAAAATTATCTTTGTTACTATTCATAATATCAAAAAAAATAAAAAATAAATGTGACTTATTAACATAATTTGGACCCACTGAATAAAAATATAGAATCTATTTTTTAAAATTTAAAACACCAAAGTTTTAGTAATTAATTTAAAATTAATCCAATTGTTAAGAAAAGAGGTTTTAAAAGTTAAAACATTGCCAATGATTAAAATGTTTTTACCTATGAATTCAATGTAAAATTAATGTTAATGACATACATTATATTAAATGGTAAAAATATATTCTACTTATACTTTTAAACAATTAAATATTATAATTTCACCATATAATTTATTGCGATGAAAAATGTTTTTTTAATCGAAATATAGTGTGTTTTTAATATTCATTATAAAATGAAAGTTATCAGAATAATATGAAAGTTTTATCCATGTTTAATTTTTATATCTTCATTCCAAAGAAGAATTTTATTTTTTCATATTTAACTTATAAACATGTCAAAAACTATATATCATATTTAATCATTAAATTCATTTATATAATCATTATTCAATGAAGATCATGTAGAACGAGTCGCATCACATTGTGGAGACGGTAGGTCATACGTACGCCCGAGCGACGATATCGTTCCCATGATCCTGAGATTTTATTGAAGTGTATTTATACTATTTTAGAATTAATACCACTTTACAATAATCACATATAGTTATTCTTTACACAATTATAACCATCCAAGTAAGGTGGTGGTGGAAAATAGATTACACCACAGCGTGGAGACGGTATTTCGTCAGTACGCACGCGCAATTATTTTGTTTTCTGTAGGATGGATAGAAGGTTAAATAGGGTTGTTTCATATTTATAATAACATATAATTATATTATTGATGTTTATGTTATTACTTCATAATGAAACAACTAAAGAAGAAGAAGTAGAATAAGAAATAAATTTGAATGAATCGGTAACTGATATTACCTCTTCTTCGACACACCCCTTTGATACCTCCTATTAGGGCACTAAAATTGGTCTTTGAAGCTGTCCAGGACCTCTAGGATGTTTATAGGGAAGTGTAGAAGAGAAATTGGAATGTTTTGTCCGTGCTTGAAGGCTCAATGTGGTGTGAGGAGGAGAGGGAGGAGGTTCCCTTTTATAAGGGAGTATAGGGGCACCTTTGGAATTATAAGAAATATTAATTTATAATAAATTCCAACCCCACATAAAAACCTCAAAAAATGACTCTAATCCAAATATTAGATGATATAGGTTTTTAATTTCATCATCCAATAAAATTTAGACATGTTGGGAATTTATTTTAAACATTATCAACATGATTTATCCTTATATAATCTATTTAATTTTATTTGTTGTAATAATATTCAAAATTTTAAATTATTATAAATAATTACTTATATGTTGTGAATTGTCCATAATTTTATACATTATTACATTTTCGACCATATAAATTTTAATTTATAAATCTTTAAATATTTTTGTGATTTTCAAACGATTTTATAATATGTAATTTTTATAAAATAACAATAGTGTCAATTTTGACACTAATCATTTATTTGAAAATAAAATATATACAGTAGATACGTTCGAACTAAAAGATTTAATAGATTAATAACCTATTAAATTTATCTATAAAATTAGTGGATCGCATTAAATAGTTCATATAATATTTATTTTAATACTTTTCAAATCATTTATTTGATTTTTCAATCAATAAAATAATTTCAAAATCACTATTGAGTCATAATTAATGATAACTATATAATCCCTAAAAATTATAAATAAATCCATATGATGTAGATAATATAATTATATTTCTAGCGACTATTTATATCTGATGTTTTATTCTGTTTATCACTAAATTAAAATTATTACACTTATAAGATTTAAGAGAGTGACATGGTGTAACATTCTTTGGTTTTAATAATAATTATATTATTTCATGGTCAAATGTCCATGAACTGAATCTAGTCCGACCCTAAGGTGATATGGGTCGACTTTTAGTCATTCAATATGATTTTGGCAAGTGTTAGGGTAATTTTATAATCTTATTTTTACCCTTAATTACCAGATTTACCTTTAACACTAGTAAATAAAAATTACCGTAGTTACTATTCATATTATCAAAAAAAAAACAAAAAAAACGTAACCTATTAACATAATTTGGACCCACTAAATAAAAATATAGAATCTATTTTTTAAAATTTAAAACACCGAATTTTTAGTAATTAATTTAAAATTAATCCCATTGTTAATAAAACAGGTTTTAAAAATTAAAACATTGCCAATGATTAAAATTTTTTTACCTATGAATTCAATGTAATGTTATTGCTAATGACATACATTATATTAAATGGTAAAAATATATTTTATTTATACTTTTAAACAATTCAATATTATAATTTCACCATATAATTTATTGGGACGAAAAATGATTTTTTAATCGAAATATGGCGTGTTTTTTATATTCATTAAAAAATGAAAGTTATCAGAATAATATGAAAATTTTATCCAAAGTAAATTTTTATATATTCATTCGAAAGAAGAATTTTATTTTTTCATATTTAACTTATAAACATGTAAAAAACTATATTTAAAGTGGATGTGCAATCAAAAGGTAGAAAAAATGCATTTTAAAAACAATACTTATTTTGCCCAAAAAATTATTTTGTTCACATACCATTTTCTAGAAAACAAGTAAGATTAAAAATAATGTTATAAAATTAAAAATTTAATTAATACTATTCATAATGGATAGTTTATACTATTATAATAATATATCGTTGTTTAGTGAAACTCGTTATTGTGTACTACACACGTTATCGAGGAAGGTTGTGATTGCGTGTAATGCAAGCCTAGCTAGTATTGTGTGCAATGAAATATTTCATTGATGTTTTGTATAACATAAGACATAAAAAATATACTTCTCATAAAATATCAGGATGTTACATTCTATCTCCCTTAAAATGAATTCCGCCCTCAAAATTCGTCACTTCGTAACAAAAAATGAGTATACATGTCCCTCATCATATCCTAATGCTCCCATGTAGCTTCTTCTAATTGGTAGTACCTACATAAAACTTTAACCATGTGAGTGGTATTTTCCATATAATTTTTTCACTACGATCCAGAATCTCTATCTTCCATTCTTCATAAGAAAGGTTTTGCTCCACTGGTACATCTTCTGAGCATAATACATGTGAAAGATCAAGGATTTACATTCTCAGGAGAGATACATGGAACACATCGTGAACTTGAGAGAGATTCGGTTAAAGCACCAATCTATAAGCTACCTTCCCAACATAATACAGTATTTTGAAAGGATCGATATACCTAGGTCTCAACTTTCCCTTCTTTCCAAATCTCATTACTCTCTTCCTAGGAGATATTCCTAAGAACACTTTGTCACCCACTTCAAACTCAAGGGCTTTTCTTCGGTTATCGGTATAACTTTTTTGTCGACTCTGAGCTGCTCTTATCTGTTGTGGAATATATCGTACCTTTTCTGCCATCTCATCAACAAGATCAGGTCCTAATAGCTTTCTTTCCCCAACTTTATCCCAACAAGTTGGAGTTTAGTATTTCATTCCATAGAGAGCTTTATAAGGAGCCATTTGAATACTGGAGTGAAAGCTATTATTATAAAAAAATCCCACCAAAGTTAGGTTTTGATCCCAACCACATTTGAAATCCATAGATCAAGCTCTCAACATGTATTCTAAAATTTGAATTGTCCTCTCAGACTGACCGTCTGTTTGAGGATGATAAGAAGTGCTGAAACTCAACTCTATATCTTGATTATGCTGAAGATTTCTCCAAATCTTTGATGTAATCCTCGGATACCGATAAGATCTATTGGAAACTGGTACTCCATGCAATCATACCACTTTCTTTACATATATCCTAGCAAGCTGGTCCAGAAATAAATGTTCTCTAATAACAATGAAGGGTTCTGACTTCGTAAGACAATCAACTATGACCCAGATTGCATTATTTCCTTTGGATGTTTTATGAAGTCCAGTGACAAAGTCCATAGTGATGTTTTCCCATTTCTATTCAGGTATGGGTAATGGTTGTAACATCCTAGACTTCTATCTCTCGACTTTAACTTGCTGACAAACCAAGCATCAAGAGACATATGCAGCAACATCTCTTTTCATGCCATCCCACCAGAAATACTCTTTAAGGGCCCTATACATCTTTGTTCTTCCAGAATGAATAGAGAATAATGAACAATGAGCCTCATCTAGTATCTCCTTTTTTAATTCTAGGATGGGAGGAACACAAACCCGATCCCTGAATCTTATTATCCTATCACAATCAAGGTTGAATTCAGGAACATTTCTCACCCTTTTTGTAACTCAGCATCTTCTTTTTTTTAATCTTTAATCTTTACATGCATATATGGTTAAACATTTATTTGAGAAAGATATGATTTTTTCCATTCTATTATAATTCCAAGATCCATCCATTGTAAATCCATAAATATTGGATCTTTTGAGATCCTCATCATGGATAATCTAGCATGGTCTTGTTGACTTAATGTGTCTGCCACCTTGTTTTCTTTCCCATGGTGGTAATGAATTGAGCAGTCGTAATCCTTAATCAGCTCCAACCATCTTCTTTGGTTAATATTCACTTCTTTTTATGTGAAAATATACTTTAATATTTTATGATCAGAATAAATATCACACCTTTCACCATAAAGATAATGCATCCAAATCATTAATGCAAAGATTACCGCAGCTAACTCCAAATAATGAGTTGGGTAATTTTGCTCATGGATTTTCAACTGCTGTGAAGCATAAGCTACCTCCATATCATTTTGCATGAAAACATACCCCAGTACCTTCTTGGATGCATCACTTTAGATCACAAAATTTTGTCCTCTACAAGGCAGTGTGTGCACAGGGGCACCGGATAACCTTCTTTTAAACTCCTTGAAATTATCTTCACACTCCTCCATCCAAACGAACTTAAATCCTTTACGAGTCAACCTGGTGAGTGGATTATATAATCGTGAAAAATAATTCAAAAAATTTCGATAATATCCATCCAAACCAAGAAAACTTAGGATCTCTGTTATAGTTGTCGGTCTCGACCATCTTTCGATAACATCTGTCTTTGTTGGATCCCCAGATATCCCCTCTTTTGAGATTATGTGACCAAAAAATGAATGTTTTTGAAACCAAAAATCAAACATGGTAAATTTGGCTTAAATCATCTCCTTTCATAGGGTCTTTAATAAAATTATCAAGTGATATTCATGTTCTTCCTGTATCATTGAATAGAAAAGAATATCGTCTATAAATACTACCAAAAACTGATCAAGATAGAGACTCTATTCATTAGATCCATGAAGATAGCACGGGCATTAGTAAGACAAAATGGAATCACTATAAATTTATAGTGTCCATAACTTGTACTGAAAGCCATCTTTGGTATATACATTTTTTTACCCTTAATTGATGATACCTTGAATGAAGATCAATCTTAGAAAAGTATGGGGCTCCACGTAGTTGGTCAACTAAGTCATCAATGAGTGGGAGAGGATATTTGTTACTGATAGTGATCTTGTTATGTTCTCGATAATCATTGCAAAGTCTCATTGATCCATCCTTCTTCTTAACAAATAGAACAGGTGCTCCCCAAGGTAATGCAGTAGGGCATATGAATCCTTTATCAAGATTCTCTTCGAGTTGCTTCTTCAATTCTTGCAACTCAATTGGGGCCATTCTTTATGGTTTCTTTGAAATGGGCATAACACCCGATATGATTTCTATTGAAAACTCAACTTCACGATTATGTGGAAGACCTGGCAATTCCTCTAGAAAGACATCATCAAACTCCTGTACAATGGGTTTATTCATAATCATGAGTTTCTCTCCAACCATTTGACATAAATAAACTTCATTTATTGGAATCAAGACCCATAAGATGGATGAAATTTAAACTTGAAGGTTATATTCATCCTTTGATCGATTGATGATATTAGATTGATTGGGAATATTAAATGTGATTTCCCTTCTTTGGAAATTTACATGAGATCTATATAAAGAAAGCCAATTCATGCCAAGAATCACATCAAATTCCACTATATGATGGATTACAAGATTTGTAGGAAGCACATTCCCACAGATGTCAATTTTATAAGAATTATAAACTTTTGATGCGACCGTTGTGCCATTAGGAGTTGTCATAACTAACTCACCATCTAATTGTTGAGGTAATATTGTGATACCCTTAGAAAATTCTTCAGAAATAAAAGGGTGGGTAAATCTAGAATAAAATAAAACATTTTCTACTTTAGAGTGGATGATATGTGTACATTTCAGCACTTCGTTATCATACTACACATTGCCGATAGTAATTTCTTTTGTATTTACTTTTTCATTAGACTTAAGAGTTTTTTTACGTCGATCATCATCAAAAACCCTTGGATTAGGGCTTTGATTATCATAATTCCCCATCTCCTTGCACTTGAAACATTGAAGTGTTGGAGGTGCATTCTGTGTATCCCTTTCTTTATTCTCATCATTAGACATCTTCTTCCAATTATTTAGACATTCAATTTCCCGATAACCTTCTTTCCAACAATTAAAACATTTTCTTGTACCTTTAATACAATTACCTCCATGTTTCTTTCTAAAATTTGAGCATAAAGGAAAACTAATCTTCATTTCAGTGTGGTCTTTATATTTCCCTTTGAATTACGTTTTCCTCTTCTTATCAATACCATATGACTGATGGGTTACTCAAATATCCATCTCAACCTTGAGAGAACATCGAACAATTTCCTCGTATCTATTGAAGTCCCTTATGGCTTATGCCCTTCGAAGACTTGGTTTTAAGCCACTAAAGAATCGATCGATCTTACTCTTAGTTTGGAAAATAATTCCGGAAGCATACCATGAAAGTCTTGTAAAATATATTTCTTAGGTACCAACAGATTCATCATCCTTTTTCTTTAGTTCAAGAAACCCCTTATCTATCTTTGTTCAAAGAATGCAAGGGAAGTACTTATTGAAAAATAAGTTCTTGAATATTTCCCATTCCATGGACTCAATTTCATCCCTTTGTTTCGTATTCTTGATAAGACTCCACCATTGATCAGCATCACCTTCCAAACGATAAATTACTAAGACGACTTTGTCATGTTCAGAACATTGAAGAACCAAAAATATCTTCCCAGTGGTACGGATCCATTATTCAGCCACTAATGGATCATAAGACCCACTGAATGAAGGTGGATGCTACCTCATGAAGGATTCAATAGAATTTTTCTCCTTCTTTTTCTCATTTGGAAGTCCTGCATTATTCATATCATGATAAAGTTGTGTGAGAATGGCTACAAGATTTTGCATTCTAGCTCCCATAACGTTTGGTTGCTCAGGCGGACAATCATTGCATTGTCCGTCACATTCAGCATTAACATGATTTATTCGGATTCCAGCCATTGACTAAAACCAAGATTCATAGTGTGAGAATAAGTAATTACCATAGGAATAACACATAATACCTAATAAAATTTCACACTTCAGGTCTTATCATAGGTTATTCATGGCCATTTCTAAAACACTAATATTGTGTTCGATTCTTAGACATATCCTTAGGGTTCTTACTAAGGCATTCACATCCTAGTTTCCAATGGTTGACTATAACTTTCCTCTGATACCAAATATAATGAACCATACTTTACATACATTGTTATTACTTCAGAATTGAAGCATACTTATTAAAACATATAAAAAACCATGAAAGGACCGTATAGGTATAATGTCTTTAGAAACTGAGAATCATAAACAACTGGTTCATCAATCACCTACATTGTCTCTTGTTTATTTCATCATATCTAGAGTCCCTTTTTGGCATATCCTACTTAATACCCTTATTCATCACCTGGGGAAAGGAAAACATACAAAAGGGTGATCTCAAATTCTCATTTAGGGTAAACAAAGGAAATATCAATCATATCATATTCATGAGAACATATCAATTTTAATATCAAAACCCGCAAAAGAGATCATAATATCACAACCTGGGATTAATCATAGTGGTGAAATATAATCCCAATAATCATAACTTAAAAAATGATACTTTGTGTAATAAACACATAATCATAGAAAATCCTTTCATTTTAGTCAAGAATCATTACTAAGACTATCATAGCGGACAAAATCCATTACTGAACCGAGTTCACTCCTCGTTCTAGTCCTGTATCACTAAACCAGATTAACCTGTCGTTCCATCAATGTCCATCTCATGAGATATAAATCATTAACCAATGCATTGGGGGGAGATATAGGTCCCACCCATCTCATAATTAAACCATTCTTATGTGTGCCACAAAATCATAAATCATACATCATAGCATAACCCATGTAATAAAAATGGGATTATTAAGCATCGTGACATCATAAAACAATTCGTATAAGATAAATGAATTCATAAAAATAATTCCACCACAACATAATCAAATCAATTTAATAATAGGGATATAAAAATAACCCTATATTTTGTTATATGGAAGATAATTTTGATAAAACACTTGAACTCCATTCTTGAGAAAAATATGCTTTCTACTTAAAAAAACAATTTTTCCATTCTTAACGTGTCATACAATTTTAAACTAAAAGAAGTTGATTAAAAATAAAAATGAAACCTTGTAAAGGAATCTTCATGGGAATAATGTTCTATGAAATCATAAAAATTCATTCATGTCGTATAATTTAAAAAAAGATTCTTCTCGTACTTTGCCTGGAAAATTCAAAAAGTACCTTGTCTGAAAAACGACAAAAGATTCTGTTCATACCTTTTACTAAAAATCACCAATGAGTAAAATTGGAATTAAAAAATTGTAGGATGATTGAAATAATATTATATATTGAGGAAACATGTATGTGGATGATAAATATTCCCCAGTAAATTCTGAAGTATAAACAGTCTCAGATAAAAATTAGATTGCGAGATTTTCCGTAACTTTAGGTTCGATATGATTTTTACGTGTCCAAACCTCCTGTATAATGATTTAAATAATGTCATTGACATAATCCAGAATCATAATCATTGTAATTATATCATATATGGTCATATTCTTAGCTTCATATTTTTAATATTTCATTGGTACTTGTTATTCGGGTGTTTTTTTGCTTTATGTTCTTATGCGTGTTTTGTCGAATAAATTCATATTCATCTTTTTTAGGTTGTAGATACCTCATTTCCAGAATGGTATTAGTGTAATATATATCATATTTACTAATTAAATTCATTTATATAATCATTATTCAATGAAGATCATGTAGAATGAGTCGCATCATAACGTGGAGACGGTAAGCCGTACGTACGCACGAGCGATGATATCATTCCCATTATCGTGGAATTATATTGAAGTGTATGTATACTATTTCAGAATCAATATAAATTTACAATAATCATATATAGTTATTCATTACATAATTATAACCATCCATTTAAGGTGGTGGTGGAAAACAGATCACACCACAGTGTGGAGACAGTATTCCGTACGTATGCACACGCGGTGATTTCATTTTCCGTAGGATGGATAGAAGGTTAAATAGGGTTGTTTCATATTTATAATAACATATCAGTATATGAGTTATACTAATGTTATATCTTTATAATGAAACAACTAAAGATGAAACGTAGAAGAAGAAATAAATTTGAAAGAATCGGTAACAAATATGACCTCTTCTTCGACACGCCTCTTTGATAAATCCTCTTAGGGAACTAAAAATGGTCTTTGAAGAATACCAGGACCACTAAGATGTTTCTAGGGAAGTGTAGAAGAGAAATTGGTAGGGTATGGCCAATCTTTAAGGTTGAACGTGGTGTGAGGAGGAGAGGGAGGAGGTTTCCTTTTATAAGGGAGGAGAGGGGTACCTTTGGAATTATAAGAAATATTAATTTATAATAAATTACATCCCCACCTAAAAAACATCAAAAATGACTCAAATTCAAAGCGTAAATGAGAGAGGGTGGTAATATCATCAATCAATAAAATTTAGTCAAGTTGGTAATTTATTTTAAACATTATCAACATGATTTATCATTATATAATCTATTTAATTTTATTTGTTGTAATAATATTCTAAATTTTAAATCATTATAAATATTTACTTATATGTTGTGAATTGTCCATAATTGTATACTTTATTACAATTTAGACCATATAAATTTTAATTTATAAATTTTAAATATTTTTGTGATTTTTAGACGATTTTATAACATGTAATTTTAATAAAATGACAATTGTGTAAATTTTGACACTATTAATTTATTTGAAAATAAAATATACAGAGAAATTATGTTTGATATAAGAAATTTATTAGATTTATAAAATGTAATATTTTTCTATATAATTAGTGGAGCTCATTAAATAGTTCATATAATATTTATTTTAATACTATTAAAATCATTTAGTTGATATTTCAATCAATAAAATAATTTCAACATCACTATTGTATCATAATTAATAATAATTATATAATCCCTAAATATTATAAATAAATTCATTTAATGTAGATAATTTGATTATATTTCTAGGGACTATTTATATCCGATGTTTTATGATGTTTATCACTAAATTAAAATTATTACACTTATAAGATTTACGAGAGTGACATGTTGTCACTTTCATTGGTTTGAATAATCATTATATTTTTTCATAGTCAAAAGTCTCTGAAATGAATCTAGTCTGACCCTTAGATGATATGGGTCGATTTTTATTCATCCAATAGGATTTTGAAATGTGTTTGGGTAATTTTATAATCATATTTTTACCCTTAATTACCAGATTTACCTTTAACTCTATTAAATAAAAATTACCATAACTACTATTCCTAATATAAAAAAATGTAAACTATTATCATAATTTGGACCCCCTGAATCAAAATATGGATTCCATTTTTCATAATTCATAACTCAGATGTTGGATTAATTAATTTAAAATTAATCCCATTGTTAAGCAAACGGGTTTTAAAAGTTAAAACATTGCCAAAGATTGAAAGGTTTTAACCTGTGAATTCAATGTAAAATTAATGCTAATGATATACATTATATTAAATGGTAGAAATATATTCTATTTATACTTTAAAACCATTAATTATTATAATTTAACCATATAAATTATCTCGATTAAAAATGTTTTTTTTAATTAAAATATACCGGGTTTTTAGTATTCATTAAAATATTAAAGTTATCAGAATAATATGAAAAATTTATCCAAAGTAATTTTTTATATCTTGATTCCAAAGAAAAATATTATTTTTAAAAATTAAACATATAAAAATATCAAAAATAATATTTAAAGTGGGTGCACCACCAAAAGGCGGCAAAACTACATTTTTTTGGAAAATACTTATTTTACCCAAAAAAATTATTTTGTTCACATACCGTGTTTTAGAAAATATGTAAGATGAATAATAATGTTATAAAATAAAAAATTCAGTTAATAATATTTGTAACGGATAGTTTATAATATAATAATAATATATCGTTGTTTAGTGATACTATGTATTGCGTACAACACACGCTATCGAGGAAGGTCGCGATTGCGTGTAACGCAAGCAAAGCTAGTGTTGTGTGTAGTGAAAGATTCCTTTGATGTTGCGTATAACATAAGACATAAAAAATATATACTTCTCATAATATATCAGGGTGTTACAATAGTAGCAGTTATTTTGTTATTATTTCTATGGGATTGGGCCCCTCGGCCTGGACAGGTAGGGTACTGGTCTAGAGTTAGGGAATTATGATGTCATCAAGTTGGGAATTCATAATGAACATTACAAAACTATAGCATGTTCAGGTCTTACTATGTATTCCTAGGATTTGTTATATTATCCCATTATTAATATTACTAGATCAATTTCCATCATTGTATAGAAACTTTTTCTTTGTAAATAGTTTTAGTTTTTATTGGAAAAATTGTGATTGTGTGGTTACCATAAAAAGGATTTCTTATATAGTTTTTTTGAAATAGAAATCCTGACCTTGTTTTTTCCTTCACATGACTTATTTTACATTATAAGTGATATGGTGCATGTTATTTGTAAAAAAAATTCATAGTGTGTATAAAAATCTATTTTAATAAATGTAGTCAAACAAGTATTAGTGGATTTTTTGCAGAAAATGGCATGGACTTTGTGATGATTTCTAACTAAGAATCTCGGTGCTCACCCCTACATTGTCTTTCTAGTTTCATGTTTCATTAGTGATGTATCTCTCTAAGAGAGAACTTTGTTAGGAGTTGGGTGGTGACCTATGAGGTCACATAGATGTTTTTTCCAATGTAATTTATTTACACCGCACATTTTCATTTTTTACTATCAGTCTTAATTTATTTCCTTGTCTTTTATTTAAGGTCCAAAATATTTCCCACATGTTTATTTTTGATTCTTGAAAATGGTTTCCACCCTTGGGGGATAAGGAATGTCCCTCAAGAGATGTTGCAAACCGAATCAGGTGACCGATTATGGGTCGAATCGGTCTAGTTCATGACAGTACCTCAGATAACATCGACTGAGTAGTAATATCCACTAAATATATCTTATTATATTGGAAATTTAGTTCAATATTCACATGATAAATCTCAAATTTGGATTGGTCATGGGTGAACCCCAATGAAAATAACTCCCTCCCATGTTCTGACAAAATGGATCCTAACGACACAACTCTACTAGTTATGGCCATGAATTAACCATTTTTTATCAGTTATCATTTTTCATTACAATTTATAAACACTAATTATAAGGGTTAAATTGTCATACAAGGGTATATTTCCTACTGTCATATTAACCAATGATTATATTGATCAATGATCTAATTGACCAATGGTCATGTAAAAATAAAAAACAATGTCATTTCTCTTTATACCCAACAAATTCTATTAAATTTTCACTCAAAAAATTCCAAAATATTTCAATTAAGGTTATATTATAATTTTTATAAAATATTGATTGGTTTGGATATAATTTGTTTCATTTATATAACATTTATAGTAGGGATGAAAATTCTAGTAGATTGGGGTGATCCATACAATCTCATTTTGTTTATTATTTTTTATATTCAATTATATATTCAATTTCCATTTGTATTGTTTTGAATAATGATTAGATTCATAGTTTACTAATGTAACGACCGTTGTTAATGATGTAAAATTTTTATGAGTTATATTTATTTATTATTATATAATATTTTATATTATGTAACAAATATTTATTCATGAAACAAATATCATTTAGAATGTATGGATCATTAAATTCTTTAGCTGTTATGAAAGTTATTTTCAGAAATTTCAACTCATTATATTGGTTGAGAAAAGTTAGGTTACTACTTCTTCATTGTATCCTCTAGTTCCCATATCTATTATTCATATTTATGGTTCCTCGTCAACACATTTAAGAGGTTTGTAGTCTTTTTCTATAGAACCGTACCTATAAGATGAATTATCTACACCATATTATCCTCATAAGATAGGTCAAGATAATGTTGTACCACTTCAAGATTTATTACATGTGATGGATTAGTTATGTACAACCTCTAGAAAGATATGGGGAATACATCATGAACATGAGATAGACTCAGTTGAATTGTGAGCCGATAGAACCCTAATCCAATGTGATAAAGGATTTCATAGGGGAAAATGTACCTATGGCTAAGAATACTTTAATTTAGAAATATAATAACTCTTTTACAAGGTCATATTCAATGGAAAAAATTTTCACGAACAATAAAACACCAAGTTCATAAGACAATTTTCATTATAAATATTCTTTAACTATAAACTTTATTTCCATGTGATCTGATGAACCACATTTTAATGGGGACCAATAAATTTATTCTCACTAATTTAAACCCAACATGCAGGAGTTCCAGTTCTCTTTCCATATAGAGCTTCATATGGTTCCATTTGAATATTTATGTGGAAGAAATTGTTGTATGATAACTCAAATACTGGGAGGTTTTGATCCCGTTAACCATTTAATTCCATTAAAAAAATCTTCAACATTTCTTCAAGTGTCTGAATAGTCTTTTAAAATTGGCTACCAGTTTGGGAGTGACAGATCATACTGAAATTCTATTCTTTTTTAGAGCATGTTAAAAACTTCTATTGAATTTAGATGTGAACCGTAGTCCATGATCAGAATTGATATAAAGTTTCATCCCATTTAACACCACATATTCCTTTCTGTATATATTGAAATGTTGGAAAAGGGGGAAATATTCTATAATAGAGATAAAACGGGTAGTCCTGGTCTATCGATCCACAATGAAACACATCATAGAATTTCTTATGTATGTTTTTGGGAAACATATGTCTACATACATAGTGATATTTTCCCAAATGCATGTTGTTATGGGTATTGGTTTCAAACACCATATAAGATTTTTCAATCTCCCTTCAGATGCTAATATACTAAGAACCATTCCATTTAGTCAGAAATCCCCATGTTCATATTATCCCACTAATAATGGTCTTGATGGTCTCTATATATTTTATTATTTCCTAGATATATATATTATGTTGATCTATATGATTAATACATAATATAAATCATCATATCTAGGTTATATGGAACACGTAACATGTTATAAAATTTAAACACACCATCTCAATCAATATTGAAATTAGGAAATATACCATTCATTACAACCATTATATTCCTATATAACAAAGGATATTCATTTTGAACTTTCGTGATCTTTTCTAAAAATGATAGTTTCTAAATCATCTAGAATAGGGTTGATGTTTTCCCTTACCTTATCATTCCCATGCATATTTTTACTATGTCCTTGATCAATGGATCTCTTTGAATCATCATCATTTCAAGAACTACAAGGTATTTATTATTTAATGAATTAGTTAATTTTTTTTTCCTTTATTGGGAGATAATCTATAAAAAATAACAGTCTTTATGAAGTTAAAACCATATTCATTGTCTAATGATCAATTAATTTTGTGTGAAAATAAAATTTTTGCATTGGTGTTCTATGTATATATCACATTTCGCCCCATAAAGATAGTGAATCCATATATATAGATAATAAATAACTAATGTTGGATATAGGTACTTCGTAGGATAATTATTCTAATGGGGATTTATCTTTCATGATGATAAAGAAATCCATTAATCATTATTCTTGAGAAAAAAGCCAATCCCTTTTAGATTCACTGCTATAAAAATGATTCCTTCTCCAAGAAAGGGTATATTTTACATAGGTTCAGTAACAAATATCTTATTCGGTTATTGGAAATATTATTCATCGACCATTGACTAGATGAATTACCCATTTTTTTCAAGTAAAATAAGTTAGTGTATTAGAATGTCTTCATATATTTTTCACAAACACCCCATAATAACTTTCTAAAAAAGTAATATATAAATCACAATTACTTTTGTAGGACGAGGACACTCCTATACAAACTTTTTCTTCATAGGGTCAACTAATATTCGTTCAATAGTTACAATGTTCCCCAAGAAAGAAAATTCTTGTAACAATAATACACATTTTCTAAACATTCCAAAAATCCACTTGTTCCTTACAGTTCTGAAGATAACCCTTAAATGGTCCTCTTTATCTTCATGAATTTTGGATGATATCATAATATCATTGATATAAACTATAATAAATTTATTAAGGGAGTCCTTAAATACTGTATTCATTGAATCTATAAATATTGTAGGATAATTATTCAAGCTTATGGTTAAAAAAACTAATAATTACCATATAATTTTTTAAAGGATATCATTATAATATCTTCATTATTCACCCTAAATTGATGATACCCAGATTAGAGGTCAATATTGGGAAATAATTGAGCCCCATGAAGTTGGAAAAATAAATCATCAATCTTTCAGAGAGGGCATTTTTTTAATTGAGATCCTATTAAGTTATCTATAATCAATGTGTAGCCACCATGATCCATCCTTCCTCATAACAAAGTGAATAGGTTCTCCCCAAGGAGACACACATGGTCAGATAAATATCATCTCAATACAATATTGAAGATTTTTTAAAATTACTATAACTCCATATTTAATATTATATATGGGGTCTTTGATATCATCTTGGATCGAAGTATGAGTTCAATGGAGAACCCTACATCTCTTTCTTGGAGATGTCTACGTAACTATTCATAAAATACATCAATGTTTTCTTGAATGATAGGTACATTATCAATCCTTATACATTAATTTCATTCTCTATATTCACTATTAATCAATATAATGAATTCTATATGAGGTTATTCTAGGAAATATCTCAAGCCAGGTTCTCTCTCCTTTTAAAATGTCTATAGATTGGGCATTAAATAATACTGAAATTTACATGTTTCTATAGTTTCTCTTGTCATTATAATGTGAGATGCCTCTTATCCCTAGAATCATTTTGAATTAGACCATGGGAATTAATACTAGATTTTAGATGAGTTTGTACTAACCAAAGTTAATACTATAGTCTCTATACACTATTAATTAAATAATAATTTCTCAAAGATTATTTATAGATAGCATTGGTTATATTAGGTCAAGGAGTGACTTTATATTCATTGTGATCATGGACTAAATAAATAAATTCATAGAACTAGAATAAAACAAAGTACATGATAGCTTTGAGAGAACAACATGTGTGATTTACCAAACATCATTTAGGGCATCCACTTTCCCACCATGACAAAAAATTCCAATCCTAAATCTTTTGGCCTAATCTCCAGTTGATGGTGGTTCCCCTACATTATCTTCATATTTGGACATTGATTGGTAAAGTTCCCAATCCGTCCACAATTAAATCATTGAAATTATGGTAGGTCCAACTATATCTTACCATTGTCATTAGATTGGAGATATTTAGGATTCACATCATTATAATGGTTTTGAGAGATATGGCCATCTCTTCCACACCTGAAGCACTTTCCATTACCATGAAATAAGTTCCCCGAATTCTTCTTCCCACATTTGTTTCATGTGGGATGTTTAACTATATTTAAACTTATTTTATGTTAAATGTTACTCAATGAGTTTGGATAAACTAATATATTATTTTCCTTCAATCTATATGATCACTACATCACTCTAAACTTCATTTTAACCTTCGTATGACTCCACACAATCACCACATGACATTTATAATATGTATTTTATATATTCCTCTGTTTCTGGGGTCTTAGTCCACCTAAGAATATATCAAACTTTATCATTGGTTCCATAAAAATCTTGAAGAATATCGAGAAGGTCTTGTAAATTTCATTTCATTTGTAACACCCCAATACATTATAATATTTTCATTTTTTAATAAATTTTATTTCATATATAACTTTATTTATATGAAAACCCATGTTCTTCTTTGCCTAGACAAAATAATGAAATTCCTTAAATTAGATGCTTGGAAAACTTTTAAAAAAACAAAATTTTATTAAAATTTTATTATTTAATATAATAAGATATAATATGTAACACCCTAGGATTTCATATTACATTATCTCTTTAATGTAATTCAATAGCTTGCGCTACACACAACATCGAGTTCATACGCATCACGGCATATCAAAAATGCCATTTAAAAAGAGTTTATGAATAGTATTGACAACATTTTATATTTTATATATATCCTATATAAGTTTAACATTCATATTTTGTTTCTCTTAGACATATTATAAGTACAAATTCAATTTTTCGGATAAAAGAAGTATCTTTTAAAAAATTATATTTTACCGCCTTTTAATGGAGAAACCATTTTAAATCCAATATTTGACACTTTAATATATTAAATTTGGTAAAATAAAATCATTTCTTTTGAAATGGGACATAATAATTTTATTTGGTTATATTTTGCAAACTTTTTTGATAACATTCTTATTTCGATGAATACTTAAAAATAAAAAAATGGTAATTAATTTTTTTTAATCAAAATAATTTATAGTGATAAATTATATATTAGAGTGGTTTTAAAGTATCATTATATTATATTTTTATAATTTAATATAATTTATGTCATTGGATGTAATTTCACATTTAAATTCGTCACAAACGCATATAAATCTTTTTATAGTTTTACTTCCCAAAATCCCACTTTCTGGTTTTGGTAATGGGAATTAATTGTATATTAATTAATATAACATTAATTTTTTTAGTTTGGTAAAATATAAAGCTTTTTTATTTATAATATAATAATTATCTTAGTTTGAATTTTTTGTATTTTTCTTAAAACATTAAATTTTTTATGAATAATGAAAAACCAAGCGATATTATTTAAAACCTAGTTTTAATTTAAATACTTATTTATTTAATTTATATTATTTTTTTTAAATTTATTCATCATACCTATAAAAGTTCAATTTAATTCATTGTAGTCATTTTATAATAAAATTATAGGTATAAAATTGTATTGAACATTTTAACGTCTCTTCCCACTTTCTAGGCACATTTGCAAATTTGCACAAAATTTAATTTTACCGCTTCTGTGAATTGAGTTTCAAATATCAGAGAGACATGGTTGATATCAGTATTTAAAATTTTGTACAACAAGATAAAAATAATTTACGGTGAATAGAAAATTTTGAATTTTATTTTACCCCGGTTAAAAGTAAATAGGGTATTTACAGGTAAAAATGAAATTATAATTACCCTAGCACATGTCTCAATTCTATTGGATAAGTTTATTTCGACCAAAATAATCCTTAGGAATAAAATATGATCTTATTTGATCCACATGGATTAGATTAGGACATTTATCATTATTTTATTTAAAGAAGAGCTATAAGTGTTAAATTAAAATTTTAATAAATACAACATTTTTAATATAGAGTTATACATAAGATAAATTTGAGTATATATATTCCTCAGAAATATTAAATTATTTCCTAAATAATGGTTTTTTATTTAATAATTTTAGACATTAAATAATCAAATTTATTTATGACAGAATGATGATGCAATAATGACCTTATTAGTGAATGATTAAAATAACTAATATTATAAATTTCAAACTAAATGTAAATTGAGACATTTGATTCATTACACTAATTTGATAATTTAATATTACATGTTAGGGTCGATTAAATAATTTTTTTTAGAAGGCATAATGTTTTTATGAGTTTCGTAAAAACAAAATACCTGATAGTGTCAACATTGACTTTAATGGGTGTTTAAAAAAAATACCATATTAATAAATGATATAATATTCCAAAATATATAAATTTCATACAATGGAAATAAATAAGATTAGATATGTCAATAATGAACCACATGGGGGTCACATGGATTTTTATAGTATGTTTATTAACCATTTATTATAATAATACTAAAATACATGGTAAAGTAAAACTAATTAATTAAGAGGCAAATCTATATGATAAGGTTAACATGGTGACCTAAAACTTTATAAAACCTATTTATTGATAGGTTTTTTATCCATCCTCACCTTATCCTTGAAATAAATTCCTTTTAGAGACATTATAAACCAGAAATGATTTTATAATAAAAAAAATATTTCAAGCTTTTCCTGAACTTACTCTCACATTTCATATAAAATTGTACTTCCCATTATCTAAAAATCACACCAACAAATCCATTTTGTTCTGCCATCACCTACTCATATATCCTCCCAACTACCCTTAATTAAATAAATATCCTTTAATTTGACCAAAACACCACCCTATGGAGACCTTTTGATCAAATCCAAAGGAAGCACACGAAAAAGAGGTAATAATATCATCACCTCTATCAATGTTATTTTATTCTTCCACATCCTTTTTTTTGTTCACATACCAAAATAAATAAACCTAGTACCTTCTACATAATGTGATGTTACTATAAATATTTTAAAACAATATTATTTATTTTATACATCCTATGAATGAAAAGGTCCACATACGTGCATATGTATGACTTATCGTCTCCACATCGTGGTGTAGTTTGTTATTCAAAACATAATTATGTGGATGTGTATAATAATGAGTATAAATAATGTAAATAATAAATATAACATGTAAATGATTCTTTATATATGAAATAACATCCAATTACATAATATTTTACCAATAATAGAATTATATTGTCGCTTGTGCGTACGTACAGATTACCATCTCTACGAACGTGATAAGATTCATTCTCCATCATAACCATTCAGGAATAATGTTCCTTTTATGACCAAAAAAATAATTTTTATGAACTTAATATCATTTTTTATAGGAATAAAATACATCCTATCCAATAAAAACATTACATATGTATTAAAACATATTATGGAAAACGAATCAGTTAACACCAAAAACCATGATACTACTAAAATATAATTATCAATGAAATATTTGAGGATCATATATGATATCATATTTATGTATTGGATTATTTTATAATTTAATAACAATTATTTAACCATTATAAAAGTTGGTAATCAACCCTCAACTAAGGAAAACTATAAAGAAAGGGTTAATTGTACTATCTCATTATTTTCTGAGGTTGTTTCTACGTATGTATCTAGCTAGAATTATTTATCATCCACATATTTGTTTTTTAATAATTTAGTTCAATTTTTTTAATATTTCATAGAATATGTGTTAATATCATTTATACCATTTTTTTACTTTTTATAATTTTTTTAAAGGTATCTTTCCGTCGTTTTCCAAACAAGGTACTTTTTGTCCTTTTCGACAAATTGAGGCAAGAATGTTTTTTAACTTGTACAGAGGGTGAAATTGTTTTCCACCATTATAACATCTTTAAAAAAACCCTTACAAGATTATATGTGAATTTTTAAAATATTTTTTTTTATAATTATGTGAATTTTAGATTATTTGAAAATAGAAAGTGATATTTCTCTCTTATAGTTTTTATTTCATCTACGTCAACATCCTTTGATGGATTTTACACATGTTGGAAGTTGGTTTATTATGATACAATCTTCCATATGGTATTGAAGTTTTTGTGATATGTTTGACCATGGATGAGTAATTTTTTATAACATTCATGGTTTATAGTTAATGTATTAACATTTCATATGCTAGTTTTAATATGAATGTGTATGTTATGAATCAAAATTTTAATGTGAGGAATGCAATGGACTTAGTATGTGATAGGTGGATCCTACTATATATCCTCAGTACATTGGTAGGTATCATGAGACAAACTAGTGTCTCAGCACAAGCCCTTGACAAAATCTTATTTTTAGTATTGGCATGAGGCCTTAACTATGTGGTTATGATGTCCGCAATTATGTGTTCTATCATTATGAAATTATCTATTGATATTAAACGTTATTATTTGACTCGTAGAAAATTCATATTAATAATTAAATGTAATTATTTGATATATCATTTCAATATTATGATGAATTTTATGTTTAAAAGGCTTTTGTTTTTTTCTTATACGTTGCCTTAAATGTTTATTCTTTTTTATGATTGTTTCTGTTATATTTTTATCCTTACTGAGCATTTGAGCTCACCCCATTCAAAGGTTTTCATTTTCCTAGGATGTGATGATGTATATTTTGATTAACCTGTAAGGATAGGCCAAGGATATGAGGGTGTTAAAAGGATAAAGAATTTTGTTTTTGTATTTCATGATGTAATGTAAAACTTATGTACGTATGTAGTACTTCTAATGATACTAAAATAATTGTTCATTCGAGACTCAATCTCTTATGATCATACCAATGTTATGTAATAATGCACCAAATATGAGAAACTATTGTCTAGGTGTTACATAACCTGATGCTAAGATAATGGTTATGAATATTACTATCTATCTTATGAAAATATATACTCTTGAACTCATTAGTTACAAATTAATTAGAAATGAATATAAGAACCAATTGAATATAAAGGGAGTGTTTTTATAAAATAATGTTTTTATGCTCAAAAAGTTGTTTTATGATAATAAATTATATTAATAACAATTATTTAGTCATATGAATGTTATACATATGTATATATTATTTATTCAATGAATTATTTTTGGCACTCATCCAATAGATTTGATATTCATAAGATAAGATAAAACACAATAATTTGCCTTAAAATCTATATTTTTATAGACACTTTTATCGCTATTGATTAAAAAAAATTCAATATAATTTTTTAATTTTAATATATATTATTTTAGAAAATATACTAGTTATTTTAATATAGAATTTAAAATTTTACTTTTGTCGAATTTTTAATATTTTTATGATATGATTCATGTTTTGATGAGTAATGATAAAATATTGCATTTTAATTGAAAAAAAACATTTTATTCTATATAATTTATTGTGGAAAATTATATATTTGAATAGTCTTAGGTATAATTATATCAATTTTTAATCATTAAATATTATATAGATCATTTTAATCAATTTAATATTAAATTTATATAATACAATGTTTCAATTGTTTGATTGTTTTTGCATTAAAATCTCATTTTCTTATTATATAAATGAGATTAATTTTCAATTAATTACTGCAACATATGTGTTTGGAATCTCGAATAATAGATTTCATTTTTTTAATCACTAAAAAAAATCATGGAAATAGGTTAGTTTTATTTTATGACATTTGCATAATAAATATAGTAATATTTTAATTTCCATAGTTAAGGGTAAATAATGATTTTATTTGTAAAAATTATATTATAATTACCATAAAATTACACTAACAATTTTCATAATTTAATAGGATAGTTTGTTTGACCAAAATCATCTTTGGACCGATTTTATGTTCTCTTGTATCCATTTGGACGACTTTAAGCCTTTTATAGTATTTTATTCTAAGGGAAGTCTAAATTTTCACACTTCTGTTTTAAATAAGGATTACAATTTTCATTTATGGTTATTTAGAGGATATATTCCAGTATAAATAGTCATTGGAAAGATTATCTGTTCATATTCATCATTATAATTAATATTTACTTACTTAGGAATAAATTATTTAAATAAAAGCTTTTTTAATGATAAGGAGGTGATTTATTAATAAATAAACATATCAAATATTTGTTTTTATAAATATTAAATTAAATATCATATGATATAATTGAATTCATCCAAGATTATTATAAATGAAATATAATATTAACCATGTGTAAAAGGTTTTTGTTCAATGTTATCTTTTGTATTGAAATTATTATAAATTCATGAAATGAATAGTGTCAAAATTGACAATATTGATATTTTAAAATAAGTAATATTTTATTAAATGATATATGATTCATAAAAATATAAAATTAAGCCTTATATTTTGATAATTTTTAAAATTTCTTTAAATATTCATTTATTTGTTGAGTCAAAATGTGTTCGAATTCCCCATAATGAATTTGTTTTGGAAATAATGAATCACACATGTCGTAATCCCATATATTGTATATCTTGTGTGTAGTTTTACAATCTTAATCAGTCACATTGCTTTTATTATATGTTTTCTTTTTATCATAACCATGTTAGTTGATCACTCAAGTTGTTTTACATGTTGTTTCACAATTAGAAATAGATTATGTACTGCATCATAATCAGGAATCATAACCAGTTTATGTAATGCATTATAATCAGGAATCGTAACTAGATTATGTATTACATTATAATCATGAATCGTAACCAGATTATGTATTGCATCTTAATCAATAATTGTAACCAGATTATGTACATCATTGTTATCTAGAATCGTAACCAGATTATGTATTGCATCGTATCCATATAAATCGTAACCAAATTTATCGTAGCAATTTCATAAATCATAATCACATGTATCATAACTAGATCTTGAATCATAAGAAAGTGGGTTACGACCAGGCTATGTACCGCATCATAGTCATGAATCGTTACCGGGTTATGTATTGTATTTTTATTTATGAATTTTATTCAAGTATCATAACCAGTTTCAATATCGTACATCGTAACCATGTTATGAATCATAACCAAGTTATAATTTGTAAACACAGTATTCTTTGTCATCATGATAAGCCTAGTGACCATGTTATGTATTTTACTTTTAAAATGCTTTACAACCTTAACAAAACATCAATACTAATTACATGTTTCTCATACTTATTGTTTCATTCATTTAAACTTACTTATTTCTAACTAAAATGATGTCATTGAGTTGGTTATATACCAATCAAAATGATGCCTTGTATTCTATTTGTTTTGACTATTTGTAATTCCAGGTGTCCTTGTCCCTCTAGTTTTTAAGAAAAATATATCTGTTAGAGGAAATATAACCATTTGTACCTAAATCCTATAAATAGGTGGTCATTCAAAAAAGAATATAAAATTTTTATTCTATCATGTTCTAGCGAGAGATGTTGTGTCTTTTCTTTTACATTATCTGAATGCTTGGAAGATACATTAATTGAAAATTTTGTTCTTTATTCTTATATTTATTTACATTCATTTTTTTTCTGCTTTTTGCGACTGATCGTTATGATAACGATCAAGGGATTACGGTGATAGGAAGACACACTGCCAATCATTGTATTGAGGGATTTGAATTGAATTAAAGATAGAGGTTCTGATAAACTTCTTAATTGAGGGCTTTTGGGGATAGAAAGCCAGTCGTGTCGATCATCGTATCGAGGGCTTACCAAGGTGGTTGAAAGACAAAACGTTTATTCTAGATGAACAGATACCCTACTCATTGGGATAAAATAATTGTTAAACTTTTATATTTATGATTATATCTATATAAGAATGGTAATTTTATTGTTTCCTATTTCAATTCTTATTAATCTCAACAATAATTGTTTCAATTACTGTTTATTCATTAAATATTGTATTAATATATTTTATATGTTATTCGGTATAATAATTTACATTTTTATTACTCTAATCATTGTGTTCAATTCATATACAATTTTTTTACATTACTTATAGTATTACATAATATAATATCCATATGATCCAATACCAATATGGATAATTATATTGATTGTGAATTGATTAATTTTATGACCTCTTAAACTGTGTTCTTTGTTATATGATTAAATAAAAAAAATTTAAATCTACAATTCACCCACTCTTATATTGTGCCGTCGAATATACGTATACATCTATATTATGATCCAACTAATGGTATCTGAGGAGGTTTCTAATTATTTTTATTACATGATTTATTTTATTTGACAATATAATTTAATTTCTTTTAAAAATATATTGTTTAACTACTTACCACTCTAACGTGAGGAGTGTTAATATATTGTTTTTATAATATGGTAGGAATAAATATTGGATCAGTCTCAACCGAAATACAACTAGAATGCAAAGTTTTGAGGTTATTGATTATGATCACTAGAAAAATAGAATGATGTCTTTTGTTATTAATATTGGATTGAAAAATTGTATCATGCTTACTTGTGGTTACAAAATCCCAGACAAAAAAAAATTAATACCTTCACCAACGAAGAGAAACAAGAATATAAACTGAATTACAAGGTACACAATACATTGTTGTTTTTCATGAATAGGAATATATATAGTCATATATCATCATGTGAAGTAGCCAACTGTGTCTAGATGAAATTTGAAGTCATGTTTTTTGGTACATCCAATGTTATAGAAACATGAAGATAAATGCTTCAAGAAGAATATCATGGATTTTTTATCTTTATGGAGAACTAGTATACAAGGTGAGACAATGATTTATGATAATTTTCAATAGTCTAAAATCTGTGGATGAAAATGGTCTTGATGATGAAGATATTGTGGACATGTTTATTGATATAATGCACAATGAATGGGAACCAAAAAGGAATGTTATTGATGAAAATGGGAAAGTTACTCAAATAACTCTTGATGAGTTATTTGGAACTCTTCTTCAGCACAAGGCTAGAATGAAAATATATTCTAATTTTAATAATAATAATAATGGTAACGGGAGTGTAGATTTTACTACTACACCCAATGCTAAAACAACAGAATGGATAACTAGATCCAAAGCTAAGAAATCCATTGTAATTTCAAAATCATGTGATGGTGATCATTCAGAGAATGATTTAGCCAATATTTCTCATAGTAGGAAAAATATTTTTTGAAAGAAGTACATTCAATATAGATTCATAATGAGTTATAAGAATGAATAAAAGATTCATAAGTTACTTGTTATGAATGTAAAAGAGTAGTTTATATTATACCAGATTGTCCTTTACTAAAAAAGACGTTAGGGATAAACATTCTGAAATAAACAAGACAATGTATTACAAGCCAAAGACTATGAAATTCATGCGAGAAGATAATACTTGGAGTGTAAGTAGTGATGATTCTTTAAATAAAACCTCCAAATATGAATCTTCTGGCCATAAGAATCTAGGACTTATAGCAACACTACCTATTGAAAATCATTGTTTCATGGATAAGGTACACAATGCTGAATCTCATACAAATATATATTTAAATGAAAATTACCCCAATGGTAAATATTAGTACTTTTTGGATGAATAATCTTTCCTAGTAGAGGAAAATTTACTTTCTTATAAAGAAGTAACTAGATTTCTTAAATAACATGGGAATAAAAATTTTAAACTCAAGAAAAATCATAATAAGGAAAAATATAGAATATCTATTCTTATAAAAGAAGTATCAAATCATTCAAAAGATCTTGATAAAAAACTCTTGATTTTGAAACTACTTCAAAAACCCTTATCGAAGTAATTTTAGAGAATGATAAAATTTCAATGGAGTTTGAACAACCTGATCCACTGAAAAATGATTTTGAAACTAAAAACAATTCCCAAAACAACTTCCTGTGAAAATGATAATTTAGTCATTATCCTAAAATCTGAAATATTTTATTTAAAGAAAATTTTATCAAACTTTTCATTGGGTGGTATAGATTTTGAAAAAATGTATTCTCTAATTAATCATATTATAAATTTTTCTGGAATTGGTTACACTCACACAAAATAGTTTTTTAGTCATAACTATTTTGTTATTAAAAGTGCCCCATTATATACTAAATGTCAATGTTGCAGACATTGGCAATGAAATTGTTCTCTTAATAAAACTCAATATTTAAGATTTCATAAAGCCATTTTTCCAAATGAAATTTGGATTTTTAAAAATTGTTTATATATCATTTCTGAATCCAGACATTTTTAGGTACCAACTTTTTTTTCTAGGAAAACAACAAGTTTACCAACAAAAAGAATATTGGTTACATTATTAGATGTTGTTATAAACACCTGACTAAAAAAATTCATTAAAAATATTATTGAAATGAAATGTGGAAGAGTGAACATCAAGGATAATTCCTAGGGGAAGATCATTTATATAGGTAATATTTTTCTTTTAGGAAATGTTTTAATTTTAAATGTTTTGTTCTTCAATGGACATAACACAACATTATAATAATAAGTCAATTATGTGACGACGGTTACCTTTTTAATTTTATTAATGATAAATTTTTTGTTCACCATTCGATAGATGAATTCATTTTTTTGCCCATAGGCATGAGAATGAATACAAAATCAACATAGAAGACCTTATAAGCTCAAAAATAAATTTCTTAAGTGCAATGGAAGACCAATATTAGATATAGAATTGAAGGGTATGACACTATAATCTAATGAACCATTATAAACACTCAATGAAAATATGTGTTAAGGATCTACCAAATCTAATCTATGATTTTTCAAATGTTTGTGACACATGTCAATATCAAAGTCAACATAAAACAATATTTAAATCAATCACTGAAGTTTCAAATTCAAATTCATTATAGATAGTGCACATGAATCATTACAGTCCTATAAGAAACTCGAATCATTAGAGTCATGTAATATGTATTTTTTTAGTTGATGACTACATTATATTCACATGGGTCTATTTTTTTAAAAAGAAATTTGATTCCTTTTTATATTACAATATTTTAGGGCTGAAGATAAAAATGAGAAAAACTTACAACTAATAACTATTTTTAGTGATCTTGGTAGAGAATTTTGAAGTTCAAATTTTGAAAACATTTTTAGTAATAAATGTATTACTCACAACTTTTTAGCTCCAAGAACCCCCAACAATATGGTATTGTCGAGAGAAGAAATCATATTCCTTAAAAAATGACAAGAACCATGTTGAGTGAGTAATCAATTGCTATTCATTTCTGGGATGATGTTATTGGTACTATAGGTTATAATAGAAATCATATTTTAACAAGACATTTTATTAACAAAAAATCCTTATGAATTGTAGACTGATGAAAATCTAAAGTCTCTTACATCAGATAGTTTGGATGCAAATTATTAAAATTGAATAAAAAAGACAATTTACATAAATTCTTACCCAAATCTGATAAAGGAATATTTCTAGGTTATTCCATATCATCTATGGCTTATAGAATATAAAAATAAGTATTACACAGTTGAGGAAACAATGCATGTTATTTTTGATGAAACTGCCCACTTTTTTTTTTAAAAAAAAAATTTACCTACATCTACGTATGTGTTTTCACCAACTGATAATAAACCTTTGAGTGAAAACTCTCATGAAAAGTGAAATACTCAAGAAAATGTTTCTAAAAAATTTATCATAAAATACACTCTATCTTATGTTAATGAACATGTTTTTCAAAACCCAAATAAATTTTTTTTGGATTTATCCTAGTGATAATATCATTGGTGATGTAAATCATCCTGTTAGGACAAAATATTTTATGAGAAATGAAATAGAACATCTTTATTTTCTATCTCAATTTGAACATAAAACTTAGAATGAGGACTTAGGTGATGGAGATTGGATTGAAACTATGAAATATGAACTAAATGAATTTTAAAGGAATCAAGTTTGGACCTTGGATGAGAGACCTAAAGAAAAAACTATAATTGGTGTAAAATGGGGGTTTTAGAAACAAAAGTGATGAAAATAGAGTCTTCATAAGAAATAAAGAAATAACTATTTCTAAGTGCTATAATTAACAAGAGAGAATATAATATGAAGAAACCTATAATTCAGTAGATAGACATAAATTTATTCAAATTCTATTATCCTTTATAGCATACTTTAATTTTAAACATTTCCAAATTGATGTAAAAAGTTTTTTTTGTAAAGGTTTTTTACAAGAATTTTTTTTAGATAAACCTCTTGGATTTATTGATTCAAAACATCCTGGTCCTATTTTTAAACATACCAAAGCATTATATAGTCACAAAAAATCTCCTAGAGTATGGTATAATAGAATCACAATAATTTTTTACGAAAAAATTATGCAAAAGGTACTGTTGAAACAAATAATTTTATAAAAATGGAAAACAATAATAATTTGACAGTTCAAATATATGTTGATGACATTATATTCAGATAAAATCAGCAATCCTTAATATATTCTTTTGCATGTTTAATGAAATATGAGTTTGAAATGAGATTAATGGGTGAGGTAAAAATCATTTTAGGTTTTCAAATATATCAAAAACTAGAAGAAACCTATATATCCCAAAATATGTATATCCAATACATACTAAAAAATTATGGATATAAAAACACTTAAAGTAGTATAACTCTAATCAATAACACCAATATACTTGATCATGATGAAGCTGGGAAATGAGTGGATCAATAAACTTTTAGAGGCTTGATAAGAAGTTTGTTATACATGAAATCTAGTCATCCAGATTTAATGTTTTATTTATTATTATGTGATAGCTACCAATCTAATTAAAAAAGATCTCATTTAAAAGTAATGAATTTTTATTCCCAACTTAAATGGAACTATGGATAAAAATTATTCTATTCTTCTTGAAATTAAATAGTTTTCATTTTTTTAGATAATAACATTGGTGGTTGTAGGTTTGATAGAAAGAGTACATCTGGAACATGTAATTTATAAAGAGATTCATTAGTTTCTTGTTCATTCATGAATCAACACTCAGTAGCACTTTCCACTGCTAATGTTGAATATGTTGTAGCTATAAGTTGTTGTGATCTGTTGTTGTGGATGAAACACATACTCACGGACTATGTCATGAGTTTTTCCAAAACTCAAATACCATTGGACAATACTAGTTCCATTTATCTTAGTAAAAACCTTACCCATCACTCATGTGAGAAACACATAGACATTAGGCATCACTTTCATAGATATCACACAAAAAATGAGATATTGTTTAACAATTCTTTGGAACACAAGAATAACTTACTGATATTTTCACAAAACCATTATATTCTGATTTATTTCTATACATTAAATAGAAAATTTTAATAATCACTATAAAGTAGCCATTCACATCTATTTTTTTAAACCATATCCTTACATCAAGTAACTCTTTTTAAAAGGGAGAGTATTCATAATTTTTTCAGTTTTACCCTTTATGTTTAATATTTTATCGGTTTTATTTACTAATTTTTTATATAACGATTTAGCATGAATCTACATTCCTTGAATTGGTACTGCATCAAATAAATTTCTCTATAATCAGATTTACTCTTTAGTTTTTTATATTATCGATATTGATTTTATTGGTCTCATAAATTTTATGGTTTCATGTTTTTTAATCTGTTCCATGCTTCAGTTTCATAATTATTGACACTTGATTATACTATCAACTTAAGGATACGTTATCAGTACTAAATTATCAGCATTGAAATACTTTATCAGTACTATATTATCAGGGTTGGATTACCTTGTCAGTATAAAACAATAGGTTTTAGGTTATTATATTTGTTATAAATAATCGGTAATAGCCTATTTCATTTTATCAGTTTTAGAATTTCTATATGTTTTACATGTTATTGATTTTACTATTTTCATAAGAAAAATATATTAGAACCAATACATCTATGTTGGTACTCCAAAAGGTACATTTTCCAATGTCTTATTTAGGTTGTTTTTATAGTTGTTTCTCAATTCCATTTTTAATTCATAATAATTTTATCTTGAATTTTATTTCCATTTACAGAAATCATAAAGAGTTTAAAATCATTATCGACCATTGGATATTTCAGATTTAATCTTTACTGTAAAATTATTTTTAAAAGAACAAATATGGCAGTAGACTCACATGTTTTCCTCTCAATACTAGTTGCTCTATAAATAGTCAGCATGGTTTGAAATTGGTGTCTACCTCAGGATTCGTAATCTGAGATATTATCACCTTTCGTAAGCAGGATCATCAGGGTGCGAGTAAGTCTTTCATGAATCAGTCTACAACTTCATCTCCAAGATAAATTCCTCCAAAAAAATTCTCTTCCATGACAATTCAAGGTGAACGGTTTGTCTTTAAAGACATTTATGAGTCTTTTGATTCATCATTGAAAAGAATTATTTATTTTCAAGGCTAGAAATCAATTTGTGTGGAATGACCAGATTCTGATTAGGATTATTTGATTCATGATCAGGTGTTGTAGTTTTATAAATTTTTAGATAGAAAAATCTCTTGAATTTTATTTTATGATGTACAATAAGAAGTATAAAACCTTTTCAAAACAGGATGCTATGTATCTAGAAGTTTAATTTTAGGGTGATGATTTATGTAATTATAAATTACCAGAAGTTTATAGAACATTTTTTAGGTCTAAATACTAAGAAACACTTTTTTAGATTCATGATGACAAGAGAAAATTGAGTCATTTATCCAGAGATAATAGACTTATAGCTATCTGGATACAAGGTTTTTTCATGTCAAGAAAGAGTGGAAAGAAAACATTGAATGTTTCAGAAGTCCATGCCCTTGATTATATGGTAAACATGATAATGATCAACATTATGGATTTCATCTTCCTAAAAACCAAGAAGCTCAAATCCAGTTGTATAAAATAACAACTGATCATGTTTCCCACCATTATAAGTAAGATTCTGAAATAATGCTTGATCTTGTTCAATGTTGCAATCAAGTCAAATCAGAATTCCTTCAAAGAGAACTTAATCCGTAAGTATACAATAAAGAGGCTCATGTTACGATTCAATCCTGAATAAAAAAATTATGAGAATGATCTGTATGCTGAGATATAAAAGGAATTAGTGTAAAGTAGTGACAAATAATCTAAACCATGAAAGACAACTTCGAATTAAAGAATTTTAGGTAAGACTAAAACTCAAAATACATCAAATAAAGAAAAGGTTGTATCCGATGAGTTTACTACTGAATAGGGAAATAAAAATAATGAAAGGAAAGAAGGGGATCCTTAGTTTTGATTGTATTCTACAGAATTATTGAAATTGAATGTATGGTTAGATGAAACCTTGAAAGAAGAAGATAGAAAGAAGAGATTGAAAAAGAGAAAGTCCAAAGCAATTAAAATGGATAGTCTTATATGAATAGTTAAGAAACAAAAAACAAGAATTGAAATTTGGGATCCATCCATTAGACTCAATCGATTATACCAGAGGTTAGAAAGGAGATTCATGTTCATAAACTATTGGATACAGAGTATATTGATCAAGAATATGAAAAAGAATATGTATATTAGGAATTACAAGGGGAATAAGAACATGGACATGAATAAATTTAAGTGGAAGAAAAAAAAAGAGACAAACCTGAGATGTCATGTCACAGAATCCTCAGAAGTTCCATCTTTAAATTTTTCATCTCCAGATCCTCAATCTTCTAAGAAATTTTATCAAAAGGTTTCCTCTATGAATGTTATTATGATTTTAGGTATTAAAGAGGTAAAATCTGGTAAGAATTAAAATTAGCCAACTTAAGTGATCGGCTCAGAAACATATTTTGGTGATCTCCCACAATACACTGAGAACATGTATTATGAAAGAAAAATCACTGTGAAAGTAATTAAATACATTTATTGGACTTTAATAGATTGGAGAAGTTGTTACCATTTATAGGAAAAAATAAAACCATGATATAAATTCATTCAAATTCCCTAAATGATAGAACAAACTCTATCAAGGTTTTGATTGACATTTTTCAATGTCTTGAATTTATTTTCAAAATAATAAAAGAATGTTGTACTAATCATAGTAAGTCTTACAATAAGGAGTGAAGTGGTCTTAAAATATTAATGAAATCCTTAAGAACCTTCTGAACAAGTAGTAATAACCAGTACACTAGTTAAATAAACTCAAATCACTCTATCTAAAGTTGATTGAGAAATTGAATGAAAAGCATGAAGACAATAAATGACCTGATACCTCAAAAAGGGTAGCCTTAGAAGATATTGAGAGTTAAAAAAAGTTCAAAATGGGAATAATGATATTTTTTAAGTCTCAAATAGAGTTGTTACCCCTGATAATGTATATAGACTCTGGTTGGATAATTTCAAAGATCAACAAACAAGGTTTAAAAAATAGGATGTAATGCTTATTGACCAATAATAAATCAATCAGATTCTACAAGAAAGGCTCTAGAAGATGGATTTCGTTATTGATGGGAAAGATGAGAAGATGAAGGATCATCAAAAAGATATTGACAAACTCATGGTATAAAGAAAGGTGTTCAAAAAGATAATGCTTATGATGTTTAATCTTCTGGAAACACAAAAGGAGAAATATTTACTTTTGTACTCTTGTTGTAATGAAATTTTGTTTTAAGTAACAATTTTTGTTTCAGATGTTTTTTCTCTAAAATGTTTCATCAAATAAATACACTCCCTTATTATTTTTGAAAATCACAAAGTGGGAGAATTGTTTTTAAAAGAATAATTTTTATAAATGCCTTTTTAAGGGGAACATTCAAGTAAAAGTAAGGAGAATACTATCCCTAGTGTTTTGGTTTAAAACGAGTTTGGAATTAGTTCTATTCACTATTACTTTCAAAAGACTTATTAAACACAGGGGTAGATAAGTCTATATTGATAATTTTGGTTTCTTTTGTTTTTTGTATTCCAAAAAGGGATGACATTTGAGTCAAAACGTGTTCCGAATTTCCAATCAATCATTATTTTTGGAAATCATAAATCACACATATCTATTATCATATATTGTTTAACATGTGTGTTGTTTCAAAATCATAATCACTCACATTATATTTATTATATTCTGTATTTTTATCATAATAATGTTTATTTTTCACTAACATTTTTATATATGTTGTCTCACAATCATAACCAGATTATGTACTGCATCGTATTCATAAATCCTGAAAAGATTACGTATTGAATTATAATTAAGAATCATAACCAGATTATGTACTTCATTATAATCAGGAATCATAACCAGAATATGTACTGCATCATAATCAGGAATCGGAACAAGATTATGTATATCATCAGAATCACGAATCGTAGAATGATTAAGTATTTCAGTGTATCAACCTACATCATAACCACATTTATCGTAGCTAGGTTATGCATCATAATCAAATCTATAATAACATGATCATCCATCATAACCATGTGAATTATAACCAATCTAAGTACAAAATCCTAATCATGAATTGTTACCAGGTTAAATATTGTATACTTATTTATGCATTGTATTGAAGTATCTAAACCAGTATAAATACCGTGCATCGTAACCGAGTTATGAATAGTAACCGGTTTACAATTTCTAATCATGATATGATTTGTTATCATGATAAGCCTAGTAATGAAGTTATGTATTGTACTTTTTAAATGAATTACACCATTATCATAACTTCAATACTAATTACATTTTACTCATACACAATATTTCATATTTTTATACATGATTAATTCTAACTAAAATATTTCCTTGAGTTTGTTATTTACCATTAAAAATGATGTCATGTTTTCTACTTGTTTTAACTATTATAATTCTAGGTGTCCTAGTCCCTCTGATTTGTTCATAGAAATATGACCATGAGAGGAAATATGACTGTTTGAACCAAAATCCTATAAATAAGAGGAAATTCTAACCAATAGCTACAACATTTTCTTCTATCAAGTTCTAGAGAGAGATTCAATGACTTATATCTTTCTACATGTGAAATCCTTGAAGATAAAAAAAGTGAATATCTTGTTCCATGTTCTTGTATTTCAATAAGTGCATTGTTTCTACATTGTCCGAACGATCATTGTGATAACGATAGAGGGAATGTAGGGATAAGAAGACGTTCTTCCCATAATCATATCGAGGGATTTAACTTCTTGTATAAAAAAATATAATAAATATTCTTATGTTTTTTAATTATATGGGTTCCACCTACACTTATACACAATTCCATCAAATGGGTAACAAACATGTTTTTTATGTGTGCAACAATCTAGCGCCTCATGAAATGATGATTTCCCATTTTTCCTTTACCACCATTCATGGATGGAAATTTTTATGGAAACCAAGTTTATATATTTTATATATGATACTTATAATGAATTTATTTCTATTTAATTTTGTTATAACCCATACCATTATGAGTTCTATTTTTTATAAATATTATAATATCGTTTGTGGAAGTGTGGACTACCACCTCCTCAATGTGACATGGTTCATCCCTACTATACATAGAATATATAAAGGATTATTTTAATAATAATATGTGAAATGTATGAGATAAATATGATAAAATAATTTTAATATACATATATATATCAGATATATTTCATTATGCTAATATAATAATGAAATTAATGTAGTTTTAATGCATTCGTATGACCTACAATCTCCATGAACGATGCATTAAATTTCATATATCCAAATTTCATGGATTTTTATTAATATATATAAAAAATATATATAATATTTAAATAATTTTTTTATTCGTTGGATGATGAAACCATGATGTAATTAATATGAAAAATTAATAACAATTCAAAAATTGCCAAAGATACATGTCAATTAACACCCGAAATAGATACAATAAGAAAATAATATTAATAAATGGGGAATAAGATAATATAATATGATCATATATGATATCATAAATATTAATATGGTTATTTAATAAGCGATTAGAACTCCTAAAACCATTATAGATTATTTTAATGGATGATCTCTGAAAATAAAACACAAGGTAATGGATTATAATATCAATTTACATTCCATTGAGTTTTATTTGATGTTATGCATCAATTCAGTTTTATATGGTGAATATAATTCCCTTTTATGTATTATATCATAAATATCATTATTCACATGATATTTTAAATTTAATTTAATTTTAATTTTTATTTTAGATTATGATTAAAATGTTTCAATGTGTATTGAGACACTTTGGAAAGTTTAAAGATTATTTTTTTATGAAAAACAGTTTAATGATATTTCAATAATTTTTCCATTCATCAACATTAACAACCCATGTTGTCACATAGCCTCCAGTTGAAAATTATTGATAAATAGATATCCTTTATTCAATATGGATATTACATAAGAATTGTTGTATATCATTTGAATCAATTATTTTATATAAGTAATGATTTTTATAGGTATGATATGGGTGGGGAACGATTATAGATAACCCCATGATGCATCAGTGGTCTCATGAAACTAAATAGTTATCCAAAATAGATGGTGTTTTACCCGATATTCTATAATATCTTATGAAACTTCTCTATGGAAAATGTTCTATATACATATGTAACTTGGAGTCAAATTATTAATCATCTCCCACATTTAGTCCTAGTTATTATTTATCCATGATATTTTGCATCGATATATCTATGCATACATTTGTTTTTAGTTTTATTGATTTAAATGAACGAGTTTTAGTTTATTACCATGACAAGCTGATTATTACTTATCTAGAAATTTTTATAGAATGTGTTTTCAATTATTTACCTTGTTATGTTGATTTAATTCAACTGATTTATTTTTTATTCCATTTCACATACAATTGATCGTTTGAGCTCATCCTTATTATGTTTTTTCCCATGTTGTGAATAGAAATCCGTTGAATGAGTTTCAAGGATGCTGATTATTTATTTTTATTATATATCATGTTTATATTTCATATTTCCCAATGTATTATGGGTATCAGGTATGTTATTTATATTTCCATGAATGATAAACCGATTGGTTCTTTTAGGATTTGTTTCCTTGAAATTCATGATAATGTACAAAAATAAGTCACCTTATACATGATTTTGGGTAAAGGCATTACATGATAGACTCCCACCAATTATTTTTCCATTTTCGTCAGTTATATGAATTCATTATCCATTTATGCTCACATCAAATAGGGGAAATACTTGGTAAAAAATATTCCCCTGAAATCTTCATACTCCATAACATTGATCTCCTTTCTTGGATTCATGTTTTAATCAGTGTCCACCACTAATCGTGTTCTCTTTATAAGAGGTATATTTCCTTGTATAATTTATCTCATTACTAATATTGGAATATAGAAATGTTATTCTCTATGGGGAATATCCATTGTTTATCAATTAATGGGTTGGTAGATCCATTGACAGAAGGTGGTCATTGATGCATAAAGGACTCAATTGAATGTTGTTCTATTAATGTTAAATCGAGTCTTTAAACATTATTCTTGTTATTTTTCATATACCAAGTTAGTTTATTAATAATCCACAATATGTTTTCCATTATATAATTCATTAGAATGCCATCAATTCACCATATGTTACACTCATCATTTATGTTGTTCCTCTTATATACCACCAGTTTTCTAAAATAAGAAAATCATAGTGAGAAATTTTTTAATTTAATAATATTATAATTATATAGATATTTCATTTCACAAAATATCATTCCTAAAATTTTTATTAACCTCCTCTAATAAAAGTTTCATTTTCTATATATACTTCATAATGGTTCATAATAATCTTGTGATTAACTGAACATATCCCCCCTGAGTATGAAACTAAGAGTGTATCAAGGACAATTTTCATGAACCTTCTTTTATTCAACACTAGATCAAAGTAGGGTTTTAAGGTGTTTCCCTTAGATAAATTTATTCTACTGCCACATCCACTTGTTCGTACCCAAAAAAAGAAATTTCATTTCTCAAAAACAACCTATTTGATACTTCAAAAAAATACCGAGATGTGTTCCTATATTTATATTTATAAATTGGGTTCTTTAGAAATTTTTCATGACATTATTTTATAAAATAAATAAACTATCATTTTATAGCAACTATGATATCCCACTTTATTATTACACAACCTTTCATTACATAGTACAAAATAGAGGATATTTTTAAAAAAAAATTAATGGAAATAAGGTACATAATATATGAGAACAAAAAAAATCTTCTATGTAAACTTTAAATAAAAATTAATGGGTTCATCCTATGTTATATTTACTACATCTCATAACCTAGATGAATACATCAGAATAAGGGGTGATAATTAATCCTAGTAATAGAACTAACATGAGAGACATAAAACATGTGGTATTGAGAGAAAAAAAATTAGAACATAATAAATAATGAGAATGAGGGATGTCATAATAATAATAACATGAATAATAACACAGAAATGTTGTAAAAAATTAAATGATACATTCATAAAAATTTCACTATGGTTCATTACCATGATGTTGAAAATAAAAATTTACAAGGTTATTTATTATGGTATCATTTAACATGTCATAAATAGAGATTGAATTATTTACCCAATGCATTGGAGTGATATCAGTTGAAACCATTCATATTTATGAATTCTATGTAATAAAAATAAATCATAAATATAATTTCATTAATAACCTTTGGAGAATAAATATAAGGGTTTTTATCAAATATTAAAATACAAAAGATATTAATTACATGATCATTACGTAATTTTTATCTAATAAAAGGGAATATGAGTTTAATATATGTAAATCCTAGAATAAAATAGTCATTTTCAAATAAATTTTAATACCCATTGAATAAAAAATATTTTAGAATATTGAAATAAAAATATAATTGAATATTTCTTGTATATGGGGGAAATTTGAAAATGAAATATGTTAGAATGATGGGTATAAAACAAGGTCATAGAAAAGAGAAAATGATATGGGTAAAGAAAAATTGATTAAATTTTTTTTATAATTACATTAATGGGGTTATTAATGTTGGGAAAAAATGAATCTTATATAAAATTGGAAGACATACCATAAAATGGACTCTTGAGTGGAAATGATATGTGAAATTTTCCATTACCTTGAACAGTTTTTTCTAAAACAGGAGGATGGAACCATGGGGGTCTCAAGAAACCTTGGAGGGACTAAATTCATGGAAAATCACCATAATTTTTTTGATAATGGAATTATAGTGAATGGAAATGGAGAAACTGGTTGGTATTTGTCAGAGAAGTTGGAGAATTGTATAATATTTTCTAAATCTATATCATGAAAAATAAGATAGTTGAAAATGAAAAACCAATAGAAAAACCCTAGATTTTTCTCATGGTTTTTAAAATTTGGGTCATATATTATGATATATTAAAAATCCAGAAATGAAAAAAATTCTTTAAGACATCTTTTGGAATGGAATATAAATGATTCAACAAAGTAATGTATTCAAAAATCAAAATATCCTTTTTTAGAATTATTAATGTAACTTATAGATTTCAGAATTGAATAAAATATATTATAAAACATTATATAAATAAAATAACATATTTCATGTATTTTATTTTTTATAATTTATTATTATATCATTATGACCTATATATGATGTTTGAAAATATAAAGAATTCCTTAAACTGTATTTTTCTTCTATTCAAGAAAAAATAAATTAATTTAAAAAAATTTCATAAATTAAACCTAACCTAATTTCAACATGATGATTTTAAAAATTATGTTTAATTTATCCAAAATATTATATATATATATATATATGATAATCTAAAATTTGTATCATAAAATCCATATTTATTTAAAAATAAGAGTTTTTAAAGAATAAATAAATTTCTGACACATACAAAAAATGTAATGGCCCAGACCACTCTGGTGCATTTATTTTCTAAAATCTATTATTTGAGGTGTTATGGGAGGTCAATGTGACTTATCCTCAACATTTTTCGAAATTTATTGTTCTGTAAATAATGTCTACAAATTTGTGAACAATGTTATCGGTGAGACAAAGGTGAATAGTGTTGTCGGTGAGTCATCATCCACTATAGGTCAGTCATTTGTCAGTGAGTCACCTTCAACAATTAGTGAGTTATATATATGTAAGACATCTTAAACTATTTGTGTTTCAACTGTTGGGGAGTCATCTTCAACAATAGGTGGTTCATCAGTTGGTGAGTCATCTTCAAATGTCAGTGTGTCATCTGTTAGTGAGTCATCTACGACAATCGGTGCATCATATGTTTGGCTTCATCGTCAACTATTTGGGAGTCACTTATCCATAAGTCATATTCCACTGTTGGTTAGTAAAATTTTAGTGAGCAATATTTAATTATAAGTAAATCAACTGTCGAGGAGAAATCTTCAATTATAAGTGATTTATATGTCGGCGATTCATCTTCAACTACCTTTGAGTAATTTTCATCTTTAGATGTTAGTGAGTCATAATAATCTACATGTTTTTGTGATTTTTCTTCATATTTTGTTGTTGGTGAGTCATCTACATCCATTGGTAGGTGCTATTCTGTTTCCTGATCAACATGTGAACAACGTTTCCAACTTCATAGAGTATATCTCATTTAATTGTTTTTTGAATTAAAATGCTTTTAAATTAATTTAAAGTATTTATGGCCAACTCAAACCCCATTACTCATATTTTAACTTTCTTAAGGGTCTGGGTTCCTTTACTCAGTCAAACGTTGTAGTCTTGAATATATCCTCCATTAATGGATAATCTAAACCGTATATAAACGACTTCTCGATTTAGATTCTCTAAAGGATGAGATACATTCCACCTTGTTCATACATCTAATTTTTATTGGCATGAGGTTCCCAGAAACTGGAATTCCTGAGGAAACATTTTATTTTGTTGTAGAACTTGGATCAATTTATCATTAGGGTTCTTCCTACGACATGCTCACCTTATTTTGGTGCATGTAACAAGTATCAAACTGTGTTTTATAGAAAGGATGTTATGTCCCAATTATTTCGGGTTATTCGATCTGTTCACACCCATTTATCCTTCCCACATTATGGAAATTTTATTAATTATTCTAATGGATCTTTAAAGGGTGTAGGTTGATGATAATGATCCACCGAATCCTCGGGTGGATGTCGCTATTGTGGTAGGGGTGATTTTTAACCATTTTGTTGGGTCATTATCATGTAAAGAACATAAAAAAGATTTTGAGGTAGGGGATTTGTGGCTTCTATATTATTTATCATTCTGTAATATTGTTTTCATGTTTTATCCTCAGGATCACAATGGAATAAATATAAAATTTTTTATAACTATACTGAAAAAATGTAATTGATCATATGTTGTTTTTTATACCATGGTAATGGTTTTAATCTTTTATTTTAGATAATGATATATCTATTCTTTATTGTTAAGCATATCACTATTGATGGAAATTGGTAAAGAACCAAAAAAATGGGATTAATTTTAGATTAATAAGGAAAAGATAAAGTGGCATATTTAATGAATCTGGTTGTTGTTATTCTGGTTTGATAATAATCAAATTGATGAAATTATGCAAGTTTAATAGAATAGATTAAATTAAGATGGATTAATGAACTGGTTTTTCAATAAAATATAATTCCTTTTAGGATTTGGATTTAACCTCTTTCTTGTAATGAAAAGTGCCTTCTTATTTAGAGCCATGAGATATCCTCTTTTGTGAATGCTAAATACATTTCATGGGGCCGAGAGCCCAGTTGCATTGTTGTCTGTTTCCAAATACATGTTATGTGATGTTATGGAATATTTTTATTATGATATAAGGGGAACGTGATTCCCAATAGTTGTAGCGGTACTTGACACCTAGATTGGTGATATGTAGCAGTTTGTGAATATGTGTGTCAGGGAGGACACCGGGGTTGATAGAATTTGATAAAGGTAGGAATACCCATTGATGCGAAGGTTTTGATGGTTGTTTTTATATTGTTTAATTTTACCACTTATTGTGGTAGTTGGTTTTGTTAAACCATCTTTCTAAAGGGTTTCATACACATGGGGTATGCCAAATGATTTTTGTTTTTACCTTCTCAAGAATTTAATGGTCTATGCTCATAATATAGGTAAAAAAACTCGATAGGTAGTTTACCGACTCACCACGTTGATATAATTGTTTTTGGTATCATTGAATAATTTTCTAGAATGTCTAGGGATTATTGAAATTGATAATAATATTAATAAATGATTGATTAAATGTTATCCCATGGAGTTGGAACTTTATGGGATGCAATACTGAGGTTGTAAATATAATGGAACAATGGACATGGTTTGGTTACGTCCATGGGGCATGGATCATGGTTGGAATACTAATGAACTGTGAGGTGGTAAATTTAAATTCAAAATTAATGGTGAACGAATTAATTAACATATATTGAAACTAATTAAAATAGGAGAAGATGATTTAATAAATCTCATTAAATGGTTGTTTACTTATAGGATATATAGTCTTAGCAGTGGAAACCAGGAGTCCAAGAGATGTTAGCTATAGTTGAGTCTATGACAAGGTTATTCCCATTTTGTGTTTGTGAGCTATATTATATTCTGTCATTTTTGTGTTTTTATACGATACTTCTCCATATAAGTTAGGGCAACATACACCCCTAGGATTATGAGCCTAGGGGGTGTTTCCCCAACATCCCGATGAAAGGAAGGATGACTAACAACCCCAATTGTCCCAACTCTCTTCTATTGGTAGTTAATTGTTCTGGTAGTCATGGTGGTTATTTTTCCCCATATATGTGTGAATAGGGATGTATTGGTATGTGTTTATTCACATACATATATTCTGGATATAATTTCTTATGAACTATGATAGGTGTAACATGTATTGGATATGGTGGCTTGTTGATCCATACTCAATGTAAGGGATGTTATGGCTTGAGGTATAATAATTGATGTATAATACATGTTATGAAAGATAAGATGGATCCTGTATAATAACTAATTACTTTTGATTATGTGGATATGGTGTTTGTGTTTAATAAGGTTCATTTTGTGGTAATTCACCTAGGTGACTGTGGAAAAGCATTTTTAGAGAGAGATACTGAGGATGATCGACCATGGGGAAAAGAGGACAAAATGTGGGGAAGTGGTAGCAGGGTACCCTTGATATCATTTTCTATATTAAATACTTTTGAATATTGTATTTGTTGAGATTATCCTAGGTGAGGCTGGGAACATTGTATAAATGTTTAGGTGATGAGTTAGTTTCACTTGATTTTCAACATGCTTCATCATACATTCATTACATTATTACAAGAGGATATAGGGGAATCCTAATGAGTATACTATTATACTCACCATACATATATATAAACAAATTTTTAGGTTACATAGAGAATGTTAGATATCGGTCTGGTTTATACTAGCTGGGGGTTGTAGGAGTGGTTCATGCATCGTGGTCGCTGTCGTTTTTCATTATTTAGGAACATGCTGTTTTTCTTTTCAGTTTTAGTAGTTGTTGCATGAAATTACAAATGTGTACTTGGGTTTTCTTTTATATTGTAGTCTGAGCAGTTTTTTATTGGTTTCTCCCTTTTAGAGGGTAATGACTTCCATTTGTGAGTTTACTGTACAACAATGATAGTCGCTAACCCGGAGCCCACTAGTGGTGGGATTAGGGGGTCACTATCTCCCTTCTCAAATTTTTCACCTTGGAGGGTGTACACTTTGTGGGGTGGGGTCCTGATAGAGTGGTATCAAAGGTATTGATAAGGAATATGATGATGTTTGGGGTGAGTAATTGATGAGATTCCAAGGGTTTGTATAGATATAGTCTCAACTATGTTACGAAATCCTTGTAAACAAGGGAGACTTGAAAAGACATGGGTATTTAAGTCCCCCTATGATTGGATGCATGGACCTCTAATTTACTATGTCTATTAAATGTAGTGATACTTATTATAGGGTATTGACCTAGGGAATGATCATACATCATTATTATTTGTACTAGTGTTTGAATGGGAATGCCATTCTATAGATTAACCTAAAATGAATAAAAGAAAAAAATAATTAATTAATGTTGAGCATTCCATATTCTAGGTTTAAGTGCTATAATTGATTTTCATTTTGCTGGTATGGATTCAGGTTGACGTCCTCATCTGGTTTGCATAAAATATGTTTAGTAGGGTGTCCCATCCATCCACAAATGAGTAGAGGTTGACGATGATGACACTTGGAGAAGGACACTCTAAGAGTTTCAGCACCAGAGTTAATAGAAGTATGAAGGATCTATTTCAGATGATGTCATGGAAGAATGTTTAGATGAGGTTTAGATAGATTTTAGTTCAATTAGTTCAAGGAAGGGGCACTAGGTGTCATTGGATGTGATGATGATACATGGGTTAGTGAGTTAGTGGTTTTTATTGTTCCTCAAAGATCTTTAGGAGTCAATAGTCTCATGAGAGGAGTTACGAGACATGTTCAAAGATGAGTTTCTTTCTTCGATCATGAATGTGGCCAGTCGCCAGGAGCTTAATACCCTTCTACAGTGTAGCTCTTGAGTGCGAGATTTCAGAATATATTTTATAAACCTTTTATGATATGTTGTGGACCAATTTCTAGATTAGGAGGATAGGGAGAAAAATTTAGAGGAGGATTTTCATTCATAGATCATGCACCTGGTCATCCTGTTTATGGTAATGACATATCTTGAGGTGCTAGCGAGGAAATAGGTTATTGAGAGGATTTTATCCAGGACTAGATCATCACTAGAGCGGACTCATCAGTATTCCTCCTGATGCATAGAAATGGTCTAAGCATACAAATTTTTATAGTAGAAGAGCTTATGTTTGGATGGAGGTAGGTCACAGACCTCAGTATCTCATTTCGTCAGGGGAAGCATCTCTCAAAACAATGCCAAGGGACCAGGTGCTTGTTTTACTTATGGAGGATAACATCATCAATAGTGAGAGTGAAAAAACATTTAGAGAAGTCAGTGTGCCCCATGTATTCTTCTTCAGGTTCCTTCACTAAGGCCGTTATAGCCATGAAGCAACAGCAGGTTTCATCAACTTCAGTAGGTAGGTGGTGTTCTTCGATGCTTGTGGAGAGATAGTGGTGTTTATTAGCCATAAAGACCCTCCGATGGGTCAGAGGCATGTTCAATCCTTTTAATTCTTGATGGCCTCGCTGATTCTATGTTTTTCAATGGTCCAATAGTATGTGTTTACTAGGGTTTTAGAAGAGTACCCTAACTTCTTTCTAGAAGAGGTTATAACATTACCCCCTTGATGAGAGTTTGAGTTACAATATAGCTACAACATTGAAAATATTTCATATTTTTGTCTCCATATATTATGACACCTTTTTATTAGGGGGAGATACATATACATCTTTATTCTCTTTTTTAGTATGGTTTTATTTGGCCAGGTGTGTCACTGTGGGGTGCAATAGTATTGTTTGTGAAAAAGGATGATAGAAGTATGTGGTTGTGTGTCGATTATCATCACTTAAATAATGTGACAATGAATAATCGATATCCTCTTCCATAGGATGAATATTTACTAAATCAAATGAAGGGTTAAAGATGGTTCCTGACGATCGATTTGTGGTCAGGATATCATCAAATTCATGTGAAGGATGGGGATATCGTGAAGACTGCATTCTGTAATCATCATGGGTATTATGAATTCATCAAAATTCCATTCGGTGTGGTGAATTCATTCACTGTGTCCGTGGGGTAGATGAAAGCCGTGTTCTATGAGTTCTTGGATATGTTCATCGTTTTCTTCAACGAAGACATCCTAATGTACGCCACTTCCGAGGAGGAGCATGCAGAACATCTGATGTCATTTTGGGAGTTATTTGTCGACAAAATATATTTGTAATGTTGTTAAAGTGTGAGTTTTTGGCTCTAGATGTCCATTTTTGGGTCATGTTGTATCCTAGTAGGTAATATCTAAGGATCCATATAAGATAATAGAATTTGAGTCTTGGGATTCCCCCAAGATAGTGGCTGAGGTGATAAGTTTCTTTAGTATTTTTTGTTATTACAGGTGGTTCGTAGATGATTTGTATATTATTATAACTCATCTGAAAATGTTTAATAGACAGCATGAGTCATTCATATTGACTGATTATTCTTCGGAATCATTTGAGTATATGAAATAGAATATGTTCAATGCCCTTGTTCGTTGTTTTCCCATAGAAGGATTCTAGTTTGATGTTTTCTGTGATGCTTCACATCTAGTATTAAGATGTGTTCTAATGCATCATAGATCTCTCATTGCTTATGGGTCATGAATGTTGCGTCCCAATGAGCATAAATACCCCCCATAATCTTGATTTGGAGGTAGTTGTGTTTTCTATGAATTTTTTGAGACATTACCTCATCATAGATTGCTTGGCGGTCTTCACGAATCATAAAATCCGGAGGATTTATTTCTCCCAGTGTGACATGAACATGTGATAGTGTTAGTGGACGGAGTTCATAAAAGATGAAAACTTAATAATCTAATATACTCTTGGTAAGGGGAATGTTTTGGATGATGCATTAAGTAGAAATTCACATAGTGATGCAGTGTTTGATTCAAGTTATTCCTAGAGAGTAATGGATGAACATTTATCATTACATTTTGATATGGGAGAATTGGAGGCAAAAGGTTATATTCTTCATATGACAGTACAAACATCTTTAGTGAAACTAGTATAATATCCCCATTTGGGGATATTCAGGTGGAGGTCTAGAGAGATTGAGTTGTTTTTAGAGAGTCCCTTGATTTTTGGTTTGAAGATGAACATCACCAGGTGTTGTTTTTGGGAATAATTTTCATTCCATTAGAAATTTATGATATGGGTCTTAGAGATTTCCATATTTATCCCTTAGTGGTATATCATAGAATAATAAATATATACCCAAATTTGAAGTGCCTACATTGGTCTCCTGGGTTTAAGTGTGCAGTTTAGGGGTTTGTGACTCAATGTTTGGTCTGCTAGAAGGTGAAGGTAGAGCACCGTGTTCCCAGTGGGTTTCAACAGTCCTTATATGTTCTTCAGTGGAACTGGGAGGACATATTGATGGAATTTTTCCCAGCTTACCTCGATCTAATGGGGGATATGATTCTATATGGGTATTTTTGGGTAGTTTTATGAAATAATTCCACTTTATAATGATCAAGGAGTCAATCTTAGTAGATGTTTTTTCGAGGTGGAATCTAGAGGAGGTGGTGGCACATCACAGAGTCCCAAAGATGATGATTTCTGATTGGGGTCCTCATTTTACCTCCAACGTGAATAGAGGTCTCCATCATGATTTTGTTCCATGTTGTTCCTTAGCACTTCTTTTCATCTGCTGATAGACGGTGAGATAGAGTTAACTATTGAAATGCTTGAAAACATGTTGCGCATTTATGTCCATGATTTTTGAGCGTAGTGGATGAGGCACATACCCTTGGTAGAGTTCAACTAAAACAAAAGATTCCATGACACCATTTCTTTGGAGTCGTTTAAAACCTTGAATGGATGACCTTTATGTTATATATTATGCTAGACTTGGGTTAGAGAGTCAGCAATCCTATGGCAGGAACTTGTATGGAATATGACATAGATGGTTTAGGTGATTCATGAAAGGGTGAAGGCAGAATCAGATTGTAAAAAAATACAATGCTGATCATAGGAAGAGACCATTTGAGTTTTATGTTAGGGATCATGTCTTCTTGGTGGTGACTCCACATCGTGGGTAGTGAATGTTTGGTCATGTGGGTAATCCACCAATATAATTTATATGTGTTATATCATGCCGAATCTAGGGAATATTGGCAATCACTTCCCTAATAGATGAGATAGAGACACGATATTTTTCACGTGCCTCAGCTGTGTCTTTATCTGCATGACGACTCTCACAATATCAATTTATTTGAGATTGATGATGTCGATGATGTGACCATTGAGGATTTGCCTGTTGAGATCAACGACCTCAAGAAAAAGGTGTTTTATAGGCATGATATCCCTTTGGTTCATGTCTTGTGGTGAAATGGTGGTGTGGAGAAGAGTAGTTATGAATTTGAGTCACATGCACTTGGTCAGTACCCTATGTTTTTTTGTTCAGATCATTTCTTGTAATGATGTTTATCTTGTGGTTTTAGACCATTCATATTTATGAGATGGATTATATTGTTTCTTATTGTGGATAGCTATTTTCTGATTGGTATCCCCCCTGGGTGAGTAGTTAGGAGCTGGTTTTAGTTTTTTTGTGGTTTTGAATTCTTCCTTTGAGGATTTGGTTGAGCTCATTTGGTGGCAGGAGCCCTGCGAGGTATCTCAAAGGGTGGTTGTTCAGTCCCTTTTTATGGTCACCTCTATAGGTTGGTTTTAGATTATCAATTATTATATTTTTTGAGAGGTATCTTTTTTAATGTCCCAGACCTCTCTAGTCGATTCCTATATTTAAATATGGTGTTTCGGGTGGTCTGGAAGATCGTGGTTTGTTATTCCCAACCATTTTCAACTTTTATAGTCATATCAACATAGTTTTTTATTTTGTGAATAGTTTTTTCAATGAGATAGATCTAAAAAGTGTTTTTAGTGAGTCATCTTCAACTATCAATGAGTCATATATCCCTGAGTCATTTTCAAATATCGATAATTCATCTATTATTGAGTCACATTAAACTATCTGTGTGTCATCTATCGTTGAGTCATCTTCAACAATTGTTGAGTCATCTATTGGCGAGTCATCTTCAAATATCTGGGAGTCATCAATTGGGGAGTCATCTTCAACTATTAGTGATTTATCTTCAACTGTTGGAGATCCATCTATTAGTGAGTCTTATTTAACTATATGTGAGTCATATGTCGGTGGGTTATCTTCAACTATCTGTGAGACATCATTCAGAGAGACATATTCAACTATCAGTTAGTCTTTTGTCTGTGAGTCGTCTTCAACTATCGGTGAGTCATCTCTTGGTGAGTCATCTTCATCTATTGGTGAGTCATCTATCAGTGTTTCATCTTCAACTATAGGTGAGGAAACTATTAGTACGTCATCTTCAAATGTCGTTGAGTCAACTATTAGTGATTCATCTTTATCTATTGGTGTCAGGGAGTTGTCTTTATCTAATGGGGTCTATGATTCATCTTCATCTGTCTATGTCGGTGCGTAGTTGTCTTCAAATTTTTGTAGGTTCTACATTGATTCCAAATCAACCAGTGAACCATGATTCCATATTCCTATAGTTTTTTCCAATTGACTTTTTCTTTGACATAAAATGTGTTTGAAGCCATGTTCTGGGGAATTAAAGGCCAATTCAAATCCCATATCCCTTATATTAGTTTTACTATGTATCTTGGGTGCCTCTACTAAATCAAAATTCACAATCATGATGAGATACTCAATTAATGGAAAATATAAACTCTATCTAAAGATATACTCCGTTTAGATTTTCAAAAGTCCAATATACATTCCACCTTGTTCTTCCAATTTTTTTATTGGTATAAGTCTTGAAGAAAATTTCTTTAAATAGATGTGAGATTATGGTGTGGTCCTTGGATCAGTATTTCCATGGAGTTCTTCTACTACTTCTGCACCCCCTATTTTGATGCCATCAGTAAGTGTTGATCCGTCCTTTATAGAAGGTATGATATTTCCCTATTATTGTTTTTTCATCGATCCATTTTGTCACATTTCTCATTTCCATGTTATGGAGCATTTTTTGCTTCTTTTTAATGCACCATTATTGTGTTTTAGATTTTTCAATTGTGCCATAGTGTGATTAGGAGGATGCAGGTGTTGTGGGAGGAGTGATTGATATCTGTTCTGTTGGACCGTTATCATGTAAAGAATGTCAGAAAGCATTTGAGGTATGGGATTCATGTATTATATATTTTTTTATGTTCATTTATAATGTTATCAAGTTTTACTACTAGATCATAATTAAATTTATATAAAAAACTAGAAATGGATTAAATAATTGAAATTGATCATAGGTTGTTTCTTTATAATGTGATAATGGTTTGCCTCTTGTTTGATATATTGTCTGATATAAATGCTTACCTGTTTAGCATATTATTCTAGATGGAAATTATAAAGTCATTTTATGATGATATTAATTATAGCTTTATCGACCAAAGGTAAAGAGGAATTTTTAATGCATCCGGTTTTTGTTGTTGTGCTTTGATGATAATCAAACTAATGTAGTTAGGCATTTTTAATTGAATCGGTTAATTCCAGATGAATTAAAGAACTAGATGATTGAAAAAGATAATTCCTTATAGGTATATGATTTACCCTATTTCTTATAAGTACATGTGCCTTCTACTTTAGTGCCATGAGAGATCCTTATGTGTGAAAGATGAATACCTTGCTTGGGGAAAATAGCCTAGTTTCTTTGTTGTTTGTTTCCTACATGTAGTGATATGATGGGATACTGGATGGTTGTTGTTATATGTGGGGGAATAGAGACCTAGTGTTTGTGGCATTAGTTGATTCCCATAGTGGAGAGATACAATAGTTTATGAATAAGGGTGTTAGGGAGGAGACACAGGTTGATGGAATGGGTTAAAGATGGGATTACCCACAGATTTGAATGATTTGATGTATATTTGTTTATATTATTTACCTTCCCCACTGATTGAGGTATATGTTCTTGTTTAACCTCTTTCATATTGAATAAATTAAAAATAGTTTATTCCACATTCTTTCTATGATTAGATTCTTGAGTATTGAATGGTCTACACACATACTCTTACTGTAAAATACTCGACAAGTTGTTCACCTACTCACCATGTTGATCCCCATGTATTTGGCAGCATAAAATGAATTTATATAATTAATGGGGATTATGTAATGTGATAATAATATTAATAAATGATTCAATAAATGTTAATCAATGGGGTGGGTGATTTTTGGGATGAAATGTTTAGGTCATAACATTAAAGGAACAATGGACATGGTTTGGTTATGTCTGAATGGTGTGGATCTTGGTTGGAATACTAATGAAATGTCAAGTGGTAAAAGGTAATGGGTAATTAATAAATATAATAATCAATTAATGTATTTTTAAACGTATTAAAAATGGATAATATGATTTAATAATGCTCTTTAAATGGTTGTGTGCTTATACGATGTCTAATCTTAACAGTGGCAGCCAGGGGTCATAGAGACGTTAGCTTCAGTTGAGTCTAAGACTAGGTTATCTCAATAGTGTGGTTGTGAGGTATATTATATTATTTATTTTTATTTTTTCAATATGATAATGCACCCTGTCAGTTAGGGAAACAAATAGTATGTGGATTTTGAGCTGGGGGGTGTGTATTCCAAAACAACCCGATGGTGGGAAAGATGGCTGACTACCCCCTTTAGCCATCTCTATTCTCGTAGTAGTTACTTGCGATGGTTGGAAAAATGGATAGTTTTCCCCAAATATGTGTGTAGAGGGATGTAATGGATTGTGATTCTTCACACACGCATATTCTGGATATTTTTTCTTATGGACTACTATAGGTGTAATGTGTATAGGCTTTGATGGATGGAGGATTCTTACTCAATGTATAGTCTATAATGGATTGAGGTATTATTCCTAATTCAAAATATACATTATGCGGGCTATGCTGACTCCTGAAAACTACCTGGTTACTTTTGATTACATTGATGTGGTGGTTTTGTTGCATGAGGTGATTGTTTTGGTGCCTCACCCAAGTGTCTATGGGAAATCCTTTTTATAGAGAGATGATTAGGACGTGTGATGTTGGGGAAAAGTGGAAAACCTATGGGGAAGTGGTAGTAGGATACCATTTATATTATTTTATATATTATATAATCCTATATAAGATAAATGGTTAGAGTATCCATGGTGAGGCTAGAAATATTGTATACCTATTTAGACGATGAGTTAGTTTCACATGTTGTTCACTGTGCTTTAGTATAATTTCATTAATTTTTCACAGGACGATCTAGAGGGATCCTAATGAGTATCCTATTATACTCACACTATGTATATATTAAATTTTTTTAGGTCACAAGGTGTAGGTTGGAGATCAAGAATTTTATAACTATCATGGGGTTGCAGAAGTAGTTTGGGTTTCGTGGTCGCTTCCTGTAACACCCCAGGTAAATAATGAATATGACATTTTTATATTTATCCATATTTTTGAATAAAATATTAATATTAATTTAAAGGGTTTCTATGTTATATAGCGTACCCGATACGCAACAAAGAGTTTCATTAAAATCTTACGTTGCACACTAGTAATAAAATAATATTATTTTAAATGGTAGTTAACATGTAGCCGTTGTATTGGAGGGAATGGATATAAATAACTAAAATATTATTATATATGTTTTTAAATGTTTTTACATTTATCCAATAAAAGATAAAGGCTTAAAATATGGAAAGAATTCAATTTTAGGCGTATATGACCTAGTTTTCACTAAAGGTTCACTTATCGCCTTTTGATGGCGAACCGTCATTAAATATAGATTTGTTCACTCTTATACATTCTATTGGACCAAATAAAACTATTCTTAATAATTGGGACATCAAAATTTACTTTGTGTAAATTTTTGTTATCTTTCTGATAAAGTTCATTTTTTTAATGAATAGTGTCAAATGTTGTATTTTAATTCAAAACCTCTTTTTAATATAATTTATTTATATGATTAGATAATCTTTTGAATTGGTTTTAAAGTGAAATTAGAATATATTTTTACCATTAAATCCAATAGTGGTCGTTGGAATTAATTTCACTTTGAAATTAGACTTAAACTAGTGGCAATCTTTTGATACTTATTGTTTCATAAAAACATGCTATTTTTTCTGACAGCGAGAATTAATTATTAAATTAATTAATGTGACATATATGTTTTGAATTTTGTAAAATAGAAATCATTTTTAAAATTGGAATATCAAATATAGCTTAGGGTGAATTTTTGGGATTTTTCTGAAAAACATCAATTTTTGATGAATAATGAACTCACTAAATAGTACTTATAAAAACTGATTTTTCGTTTAAATGAAATTTTACCACCTTTGTGTTTTGAATTTCAAAAATCCGACATACATGGTTGTCATTAAGAAGTAAAATGTGGTTCAATGGGATAAAAATAATTTTTTGGTGAATAGTAACTTATTAAGTTTTTAATCGCGATTAGAGGTAATTAGTGTTGTTTAAGGTAAAAATAATGTTTTAATAATATGAAATGAACTTGACACATGTCCTAACCTCATTGGATGTGTCATGGTCGACCAAGACAACCCATGGGTCAACTTGGGGACCCCATGAAGCCACTTTGGCTGGAAAATGACATAAATAACTTTTTATTTAATGTTAAAGTAAAAATGACACAAACATTAAATGTTTTACTAAAACAATTTTTACATGGGGTTATAAAAGTCATATTTTTTACTATAAATATTAAATAGAAATCTAAAAATATTAACTACATAATAGTATTTTTTTTATAATTTTTAGACGTTAAATAAATTAAATTATTCAGGACATCATGATGATGCAGCGATGAACTCATTATTTAACGATTTAAATAAAATGGAAAGATAATTGAATATCTAAGACCTACACATGTCCAAAGCCTATTGGATGAGTGTATTTCTAACCCCTATCACCTTATCCTCGAAAAACATCAATGCGGGACCTTTAAAATCCAAAACTCTTTTGATAGTAAAATAACATTTTGTAACATTACAAGAGTGCCCCTCCTCTACCCTTATAAAAGGCCCCCACCTCTACCTCCTTACCCACACTCCCAAAGCCTTTGTCTCGGCCAAACTCTGCCCATTTTGTCTCTCCACTTCCCTCTCTTACTCCTTGAAGCCTCACTTTGGGCAAAAGTCTTCCCAAGGAAGCCTTTGAGCTCAAACCAAAGGGAGTTACCCGATTTTAATGTAATGTCTACACTTGAGTCCTTTTGTTTTATTTTTCTTCTCCAACCCCCTAAACTCTTTTTATTTATTTCTTTTGTAACAACTCATGTATCATCAATATACTAGGATTTTTTTATAATAAGTATTCTAGTTACACTTTCAAACACCTACATCTAATGGTTAAAGAACATACTGTTTCTGTGGATGGCGAATTTCAGCCTCCCGAAACGATGATTGTTCAACATTCATCTAACACCTTAAAAGGTGGCCATTAAGATGACAATATATTTATATATGATATATAATATGTTAATTTTTTCATTAAGGTTATTTATTTTTAATTTGGTCATACCTTTATGGTTTCCATTATGGGTAAACGCGATATCTTCATTTAAGGAAGTGCGGACTACCGCCCCCTCAAAGTGATTTGATTCGTTAATACCATTTGTGGTACGTATAAAGGATATATTTAATGATATTATATATGATGTTATAATGGAATTATAATATACCTTTATATCATTATTATTCCATTCCATAAAAATATGAAATAGAAATGAATGTAGCGTTCATGCGTACGAACGGCTTACCGTCTCCATGAACGGTGCATTTCATTTCTTATCCCCAAATGAAATGTACTATTATAAGTACATGTATATAATGGATATATATTATGAATGATACATCTAAATGATTAATATAATTCTGGAATTAAAATAAACATACCTCTCACTTAGTTTTAATTCCATTAATATGACATAGAAATGAAAGTAGCGTTCATGCGTACGTACGACTTACCGTCTCCATGAACGGTGCATTTCATTTCTTACCTCTAAATGATTATGTAATATAATAAATACATGTATATTCTGGATATATATGATATATATGATATCCAAATCATGAATATAATTCTGGATATAATGAACATTTGACCACACGAACAACATGTAATTGTAAGAAGTCCACTTTCGACTTAAGAACCAAATATCGACAAAACAAACATTATTAACTTAAATGATTACATAATGTTTCTAACATGGAAATAAGTGACCTAAAATGAATAATGAATTAAAAAAGGTTCTTAATAAAGTTTAAATTAACTCAAGATTATTATTGAGGATGTTAAAGAACGATCGAGTCAAGTCGGATCCGGGGTAAGGGATCATACTCCTCTCTTTCATTTTAAGTACACTCTTTTATGTCATTCCTTTTAAAGAGCATTTTTCTTGTTATTGGGATGTTCTTTTATATTAATATTACTTTAATTTTTATGTTCATATCATGAGAGACCCTATTCTCTCTCATAAATCCATTTTGGAATCATTGAGTGGTGTCGTTAGGCTGGCTAATTTTCGTAAGAGATCTAACCTCTCTCTTTCTCTTTAAGTACTCCCCTTTGTGTCACTTCTTCTAAGTTCCTCTTTGTTATGATAGGGGATGTTCTTTTATATTCCTATTTCTGTACATTTTATTATAATGTGATGAGATACGCTATTTGAACTCATCAATCCATTTTTGGAAGTTTTAAGTGGCGCCGTTAGGCTGCCGAGTTTTCGTAAGGGATTTCCCATCTCACTTTTATTCCAGTGAGATTTATGCTACATTTGACACAATTTCCATTGAGTGGTGTATTTAATGACAATTATTTTACTCATTGTGTAATATTATTTCATTTATGAGTATTTACATCAATGATGTATTGTCCTTCTTTCACGGGGCGTATGTTTCGAAAGATACCCATGTCGGTAAGGGAACCTTTCACCCTCCTCTTTTTAAAAGGCTTATTTTGTTTTGTCTTTTAATTCACATAATATTATTTTGGGATATGTTCTTCTATATCCTTATTGATGTAAATTTTATGTTCAAGTGATGAGATACCCTTTTTATCTCTCATCAACTCTTTTTCTGAATTTTGATGTGACGTCGTTAGGCTGTCTAATTATTGCAAGGGAACTTATTAACCCAATTTCGATTCTTTGGGACAAGCTTGTACTCCTTGAATATGTCGTTCTATGAATATGTACGAACAACCTATGATTTTTTTACACTTAATATCCACTTATATTTGGTGTATTAGTTTGTCACACATAATTATGTAATTGATTTATCTTTAATCCAAGGATACCATCTTTGTATGGGACTTCGTCTCAATCTCCTTTCATTGAGGCATATTTTGTTTTATACACAGCCTTCTTTTATACGGTGTATAAACCCCTTTGACTTTTACGTTTATTCAAAAGGAATATTTTTTATATGAATCATTTACTAAATGACAAAAGTGAATGTTTTTGTCATACGTATGCGGTGACAACAACTTCTCCACCGCCGTGACCATTATTTGAGTTTCAGCTTCCTCTACAAGCCATACCTTCTTTTTAAAAGAAAACCAAATACCATGTTTTACTTTTCTTTTCTGTTGGTATTGAAAATGGTTTTCATAATGTATTTATATCAATGTTTTGTATTGATATCTTGTTATTGAAAGGTGTAAATGTTATGTTTCCTTTATACATGTTTTATGTGATAAGATTATGTTATGGTTCTTGGGCATTGTTATGAAGACGGGTGGTTCCGTGATAAACTAAGGGTGGGTGAGCCCGATATAGCTCTCCAATGCATTGGGTAATGCGAAGGAGTGAAACGTTAAGGTTTCTCCGAAGAGATTTAGGGAATATACTGTGATGGGTATTCCAAACGTAACCAAGAGGGTTACTCCCTACGTAAGAATGTTATGAATGCCTCAAGTTACTTTTATGTCTTATTATTTCTATGATTTATTCATGGTTTGATGTGGTATGTTAATGTGCCTATGTTTTATGGGTAAAGTATGATTTCATTCTTATGTATATATGAACTCATGTTTCCTTTCCATATTTTTATAACCCTTACTGAGCTTTTTATGCTCATCCCATGTTTTTGAAATGTTTTTCACAGGTCAAGGGAAGGGTACAAGATGTGATGATTGGGTCAAGGATGTGTCAAGAAAGAATCCATGTTTTATTTTCAATATGTTTCCACTGATGGGAAGAATGAATACTGTCTTTTATGTAACCACTTTGTTTAAATGTCAAATGTAATGCAAGTTTCATGATCTAATTATATAAAACTCTAATCTTGAAAAGATCCTCAATGTGTAATCTTGTAATAACTCAAAATTAACTAAGGTTTAAGGCTGGGGCCTTATACTACCCTTTTACTTTATTGTGGAAATTTTAGTTTTTCCTTTAAGTTGTTGTTGTTCTTTAACAACAATAAATATTTGTACTATGGATTTTAATTTTATCATATTTTTGGGAGTAGTGGGTTGGTTTTTGTCTTATCTCTCTCTTTATCATGAGTTATCTTTAAGGGTATGCCTCCCATTTGTGAGTTTAATATACCCTTAGTTCTAGTTGCCATCATAGGGCCTACTAGGGGTGGGACTCCATGGTCACTATCTACCTTATACTATTATTGGCCCAAGAGGGGTACACATTGTGGGGAAGGGGTTGTGAAAAAAATAACCTAGGACATTATAATTTTTTTGTCATTTATTATTTAAAAAAATGTTTCTTGAGATGAATATTTAATTAAAAATTATTTTTCAGAGTAACATGGTCATATATAAAAAATTTATATACTTTATACAAAAATATAATTATATTTTATTTGTATACATAAATATATTTATCAAATTCATATTAATTAAAAATATATTTTACTAAAAAAATATTATTAAAAGGAATTCATGGAATAATAATTTTATTTATAAAAATGAAATTATACTTCAAGTAACTAAAGCATGGATGAATAACCCCTTATTGCACCATCATACTACCTAAGAGTAAGGTGTGTGATTGGGGTGATTTTAGGGGGTTCATTGGATAACATAGACGGAGTTGTAATATACAATAACTTTAACATCTCTGGTAGGTTATTTAATTCATGGTTTTCTTTTTGAATCATAACTTGGTACTCGTCAAGGGTGATCCTCAATAACGATACCTCATTCCCATGTTCTGACAAATGAGATTTAAACAGAATGACTCTAATGGTTAAGGCCATAAATTATTGTATTTGTGTCAACTATCTGTTTTTGTTACTACATTCAACCACTAATTATAATAGTACAATTATCATCCTAGGGTATAGTTTCCAATGGTCATATTGACAAATGTTCATATAACAGTCGAATACAACAGTCACATTTCTCTTCATAGCATATAAATACCACTTCATTTTCTCTATAAAAATTCTTTAAAATTATTATTATGTTTATATTTTCATTTTTTATAATATTTTAATTGGATTATAAATACTTTGATTCATTTGTATATAATTTTATGTGGGGGTGACAATTCTAGTAGATTGGGCGGATCCATACTTTCCTACTTTAGTTATTAAATAATATATTATTCGTCAAGTTCCAATGTTTGGCATTATATTTGGTTTCATAGATAAAAAACGTAATGATGATTTTTAATGAGATTAGATTTTGTTCATTTCTAGTTATTGTTTATGTGTATAATATTATTTAATATGTTATAATCATTTATTTAGGAAAAAAATATCATTTAGAAATTCTGGGTTGTTTCATATACCAATGTTTTTACATGACATAAGGATCCTAAATGGAAAATTATAGACACATAGAAATTTTAAGGTAGTAATACTGACATTAAAATGTTTTTTGACTTGTTTTTAGGTCATCTTATCCCTTATATTTTTAGTTTTTCCTCTCAGTAATCACATTTTCACATTAACATTGGTAATTTATTTTCAATATTTTCATAATTAAATATAGTAAAAAATCTGTTGATCATATTATATAATATAAATTTTTATGATTCAGAATATAGAAATAATTTTACGAAATTAAATTTAGATCATTGGAAAAATATATTTTAAAAAGTTAACTAGTATACATGACAATGAAATGGGTTTTCAAGAAGTGTATTTTTCATTGAAAATATTATTTTTTATTAACATTATGACTAATAATAATTATAATAGGATTATAAATTAAGATTTATTGATATATAATCTAAATATTTTATTTCATTAAATTCCACATTGGCTTATCATTATTTCATTTGAAATGTGAAACATTATACACTATTGAAGAATATTTTGAAAAATACAATTTTTAAATTTGAATTCATATTTATACTAAAATAAAATAAGATGTTGATAAAAAAAATAAATAAATCAGATTAAATATATATAAAATTTAATTATTTCACTTTAAATCATATTAAACAATAGTTTTACTTTTATAATTATTCATTGATTGATAAGAAATGACATATTTACAAAAAATCAGTATTTTGTACTCTTTACTGAAAACATTTTTTTTCCAAAAAGACCCAAAATTTTACCAATAGTAAACTTTTTTCTGAAATTTTCAATGATAAATTTAGTTTTCTAAAATAAGTTTTTTCAAATTTATAAATTAAAAATTATTTTTTTCTTCTAAATAAATTAAAATCATTTTTAAAAAAGGCATATTTTTTAAGAAGAAAATTACATTAAAAACGATTATTTATTACATAATAAAGTTTTTTCAATTATTTATATTATATATTAAATATATATATATATAATAATTTTTTAATATTTTTCAATCCTAATAATTAGACAACTTGGTTATAACAGTTATATATAGAACGAATCATTTAATATCGATGTTCTGTGTCAAATACTCTGTCAAATTTTTTTTATAAAATATGGGGGTGTTATTTTATATTGATTAACGGGCTAATAAATTTGGAGTCAGATCTAAGGAATGTAATAGGGAAGTGTTTAAATATAAATTTAAAATTAGAGTGTACTTTAAGGTGTAGTGTAACATTCATTTCATAAGTGATAAAAGCTGTATTTTTGTTTTATTATAAATTAAAGGAAACTATTTAAGGGATAAAATGATGCAATAATGGTAAATAAATTATTTGGGATGAGTTACATTTCATAAAACTATCTTCCACTCATTTTAGTACATCATTTTCTCAATTTTTACATTTTATATCCATGATTAAAAAAAATTTAACTTATTTTACCGTTACCATTGTATCTAAATTTTAAGCCATAGTTAAAAATATTTATGAATAAAATTAAATTAACCATCTTAACTAATATGGAAGTTTTGATTTTAAATATGTTAAAAAATATATCAAATAATATATCAAGGGTGAGAAAAAATAATTTCTATATCAATTCACATTTTTTCTAAAATCCAATTATAGAATGATTATATTTGGTAGAATAAAAAAATATTTATGATAAAATTATATATGTATTTATTTATTATTAAATTAAAAGATTAATTTTAAAAAATAGTCATAGTTATTTAATATCACATTTAAATATATTTTTACAATAAATATATGTAATTTAACAGAAATTCCAGGACTATTTTTATTAGAATAAAATATTATATGTGATCATAAATGATTAACATAAGTATTATAAATAATAAATTGTTTTTTAAAATTCAAAACTGTACTCCTTAAAAAATTCCTTGATCAACTAAATTATTTTATAAACATATAATATATTCTTATATAGTGATACTTTTATAAGATTTACTATATTTAGATGAATTACAATTATCACTATTCTCCTAAAAAACAAATATTCTAAAAAGAAAATAATATTTATCTTAATATAATAATGACACGAATAATATAAAAATGAATTTTATTTCCAAAAATTAAAATTTCAAAAGTATTATTATTTTATTTAAACAAAAATATATATTATAATTTATAATCCTTTTATTGGTTAATTAATTTTCCAAATTTCAAATGTTTTGTATTTCTTATAAATTATTAAAATAAAATAGTTATATTATATTATTCTGTTTATATATTTTTATATCACTATAATATAAATTTTTCTAAAAAAACTTTCTAGGGGAATATTCTGTTTGAAAAAATGTACATCATACAATTATTATATTATTTGTTAAATTTCATTAGTGATTTATTATTAAAAATTATAATTATTTTTACCTTTTATATATATTTCATAATTTTTTTACTTTTATTAGTACTGACTAATTTATAGGATATATTATATTCGTCTGTGTTTTTAATTTGTTTAGAGGGTCATAGTTTTTTAGTTTAGTTCTTCATTTTAAATAATCCATTCAAAATTAAATTTATATAATAATAAAATCATAATAAATTTAAAATTTCACACATAAATATATTATGTCATCATAATTTTAATTATCACCTACTAATGAAAATATATAATAAGAATTCAATGATCTAAAATACCCAGGATATAATTTCGTGAGATGTATTGACCGTACCTACATAAGAATAATATATTATTTACTTTGAAATTTCTTATCCCTGTTATTGAGTTTTTATCAAATAATTAGAGAAAAAAATCCCTCATAATTTGGAAACATGATTCTTGGAATTATTTTTACTATATATTTGATAGTGATACTTAGTCTAATAGATAGTTATAGGATGGGTTTTATTATCAAATTATATTTACCTATATTTTTAAATTAATATAGGTTCATTAGATATATAAATTTATTTCTAAAATCAATCCAAGTTTATCTAAATATAATTTTCATGACGAATATTCCCATGAACATCGAATTGGGATTCAATAACCATTTAACAAGAAGTCTTCATTGATAAACCAATATCAAGTACATATTAGGGTGATATTATAATAATTTAAATGTTCATGGATATAATAGTTTCACTAAAACTAGGATCTAATCCCATCTTTTCCAAATAATGTTTGGAATATTGTATTCTTTAAACAACTTCCCAATAATAGCCCACTTCATTGGGGATGATTACTTATGATTGGGTAATTACCTTGATTTATGTGTTTACTAATTCATATTATCCACATTATAACATATGTTGGTGTAATAATTTTTTTAATTTATAAACCCATCACATTTAAATATGTCAATAGTGAGAGTTTCATTTGTAGGAATTTTTTCCCATTATTTCATGGAATTGATTTTTTCCCTGATTTAGAATTAGGTACTTGATTGCCTAATTTTACACAACTAAAAAATATTATAGATTCATTGAGGAATATTCCTAGGTATTTATTCCCAAATTTTAGGCATATATGGGATTAAACAATATTCCATTCTTAAGATTTATATTTTTAGTTCCACTAAAACTCTATATTCAATTTTCGATCTTTGAATTAATTTGAGTTATCAACTTCCATTTCCACATTTAGTTCACATGAAATAAATTCATTATAACTATTAGAATATATTATATATAATTTAATTTAAATATATGATTTCTTCCACAAAAGTAATATTTAATCTTATATCTATGGATAGGGAAAAAATATAGGTATACATCATGATTCTTGTAAACATATCCTCATAAGTTATAATTGATTTGTTAATATTTTATATCATTTCTTGGAATTAATGCACTATTTTTATATTATGAATTAGGGGAATATATTTAGTTAAAAATATTTTCATGTACTCCTCCCATAACATAGTTTTAGTTTCTCAATTTTAACTATAGTCCTATTACAGTTCTCCAATATTCATCTTTTCCAACCACATGATTCCAAAATAAGAAATAATTGTCATGGTCTGAGAAATGAATAACATAAAATACCTTCTCCTATATAATATATTCATTTATCTTCTATTACTAGAATAGAATAACATCTAAAAGTGGGTAGTCATTATTTTATAAAGGAATAGATATTATGTTTCTCCATCCATAGTGTATTTTATAAATCAACATTGTTTATATTATTATTCATAAACTGGGAAAGTGGAGTTATAATTTTCACAAAATTCAATACTCTTACTCTCATACCATTTTGTAATTCATTTGTAAAATCATTATATTTTTATTTTCACTCATTGTAAACATTTGTTTCTCTAAACACCATTTATTTATTTAAGAAAGTAATGTTAATAATAAGAATTTAATAATAATATAAAAAATGGAAAATATTAACTTAAAATGAAGAAATTATAAATGAAATAATTATCAAAACAAAATAATTTTTAGTTTTCAATATAGTTCATTTATTTTCTATTTCTTATTATGATCACTGACCATACCATAGAAATGTGATTGAATACTTTAAAATGGTTCATAAAGAGCATTTGAATCACAAAATAATATCCCTTAGGAGTTTCTATTTAGTTGTGTAGTCATATCCCTATTTATCATGCATTGAGTGAAGATAGATTTGATTCCCAACCATTATTTTTAGGGTCATTACCCATAGGAATATTTATGCTCATTCACATTAATTATCAAGTTTCTATACATGAATGTTATTTCTAGAAAGTCCACAAACTCAAAACATTACCAAAATTTCCTAATGTTATACTATATTTAAAAGTATTATTAAGATATTCACTAATATTATATAGTATTAAATACTCAAAATAACTAATCTAATCCAAAAATATAACTAAACCATTCTATGAGATGAAATGAGTCACCCTAGTCATTAACTCTTGGGATCAGTTCTAAAAACTCATTATTTACCAGTATAATTTAATAGAATGTTAGATGAAACATGATTAACATATTTCTATTATACATAATATTCATATGTTATAAAGTAAATCTCATAATATTCAAAAAATCCTATGAATAAAATGTTAAAATTTATTAAGGACTAAATAAAAAAGAAAAATTTATGAAAATGTATTTATATTTCTTCTTTATTTGAATATCTTATAGATATCTCAGTTTTTATACTAATCTTCATAGTGTGTATAATAAAATCTTAATATTTGGGTGAGGTAAAATGACTAATAAGAAATGAATCTCACCAACATGTTATCAGGAGTTAGATCATAATAACAAGTTAATACAAGAGAACTGGTGAAATATCTAATTAAGAAAACATAAAACAATTAATATTCTTTTTAAGGATGATAGAATGTCATGTAATCTGAATTGAGAGAATATATATCATGCCATAATAGAGTAGAGGCATGGGAAAGTAGACATGGTCCACTAAGAATAATTTTGTGAATAGACGCAAATAATTCCATGGAATTGTATCATTACAATAAACAAAAATTAATTGGAAAAAATTGATCATAGATAATCATTAACCTGTGTATTATCTATCACAAACTCTTAACCCCTTTATAAAATAGGTTTTTAAAACATAATAACCATTCATGAATTAATTTTTTCAAACTTAAAATAAAATAGTGACTTATGTTTCAAAAACATATGTCTAAATAGTGTCTTTGGAATTACAGAACAATAATATAACAGCCAATTAGGTTTCAAAAACCAATGACCAATTAGTGAATTAGGATTCACAAACCTACAACTCACTAGTATATTTGTATTTATAAACCGATGGCCTATTAGTGATAGAGGTTTCACAAAATATGTGACCCCATTAATTTCTAATGAGATTTATAAACTCAAACAATCTATTAGTGGGATATATAGGTCCACACCAATATTCATCTATACACATTTATTTGATATGATTTAAATCATTAATCAAATCATTAAAACCAATGGATGAAAAATTGGTTTTATATCATTTCAAAATAATATCTCATAAACCATTCCATGTGATTAGATCGAATGATACCAACATTAAACCACACAAAAAGGATTATATAAAATACTCATTTATTGGGAGATTCATAATATATATCTCTATAAGAGTAATATAATTTATAGATGATAATGGAAGAAAAATAATAGAAATTTATTTTGAAAAACATTTCACAACATTTTCTTAAAGATAAAAATTAAAAATAACTTATAATTTTATTTTATAAAAGCTAAAATGGACAAGTTTTTAAGAAACAAATTAATATAAATATAAATAGTCAAAAATTGAAAAATATATAATGTTTTTCCATAATAAATTTCGAATGGAAGATAAAAATACATACATTAATTAGAAATTGGTTTTTTATATTTTTGAAATATCATTTTTCGAAACCCCAATCACAAAAAGCGGGGAAAATAATATTTTTGAAATTTTGTTAAAAATAATTTTCAATAACACCAAAAATAAATAAAAAATTTTAAAATATGAATGGAGAAAATTATAGTGAAGAGTGAAAATGAATTTTTAATAAAAATATCTCATTTAGATATATGGACAATTGTTCTAAAGAACGCAAATTTTATGAATAGTGAGATTAATCACGTAATTATTTAAGAAATAAGAAAGAATTTCATTAAAATATCATCAATGAGTATAGTATAACCATATTTCAAAACCAAAGTCAATGATGAATAATTATAACTCATGAAAAAAAAAGATGATTCAAGAAACCCCTTACCTTTTACTCCTGAATTCTACCAAAGTTATTTATTAAAATGTATAATAAACATAAAAAAAGTAATAAACTATTTAAAAACCATATTCACATATAATAATTATACCAAAAATTATTTATAATCATTTTTATATAGTTATTAGTTCTTTTTTTCAATTTTATGATAATTTTCATAATGATTTTTAATGGCCAAATTATTAATTAACATGATTCACTAAATCTTTCATATAAAAAAGTTAGTATATTAATAGGGAATTAAATAATGATTTAAAAATAATATAATATTAATAATTTCATAATAATAATTTTATTTAATTATATTTCTTCTTAGAATAATCCATGTTGGGTGGTGGTGAAGAAAGAAATACATCATTTTATAGTGGAGGTAGTGCACACATACTCATTTACGATGATTTAATTTTCCATAAAATAAAATAAAGGGAGAATACAGTTTTAATTTAAAAAAATAAACATGTTATAAATTTCTAATTTAGTAAGGAAACTCTATTTTATAAACACCAATGTAATTCAGTTATAAAAAACTAATTGTGTTTCTTCATTTTGGTAGAATTCCACATGTACGCAAGAACGACGTTCTAATTTTTTTATTGGGAAGGTGGATATTTTGAGAATTTTTATTCCATAATAATAGAAATATGTATAATAAAAATAATTATATAGTTATATAAATATTTAAAAATTATATTTTTAATATAAAAATATAAAAAAAATAGTTTTGGGAATGATTTTTTCTCGTGATGAGAACTAGAGATTTTATTTCATAGACTTCATGGAAATGGAGTTGTTAAGGATTTTACTTGGGTAAAGGTGAAAAAAAAGATATTATATGTTTTTATGGAAAAGAAAAAAACATCATAGTTATAGGAGTAAGTTGAAATTGGATTTTCCTTGAACTATAATGGGAGTCTCCATTTATATGTGAGGGGAGTGTCATTTTTATAATAATATAAAGTGATAGTAACTACTAAATGGTCAAAGGAAGTAAATAAGGAATAATTACGTATTTTTGATGAGTTAAGATTGATAAACATCTGATAAAATAATTTAATGATATGTTTTATCCTGTTTTAGGTTTATTACACTAGGTTAAACAACATTGTCATAAATTAACTTTTACATTGGTAACAACATTATTAAATTTTGTAACTATATTTTTTTGAAGAAAAATGAGAAAAAAATTTGACCAAATTTAAGAATTTACATTTAAAATACAGAATCAATTTTATAAAATAAAATATATAATAGTGACAAAAATTAATATTAATATTTTCACAAATTACATATAATAAATATTTTCATAAAAAATGTATTTCTGAGCCTAAAAAATTTATTTAGGATAAATGTTTTCAATGTTGTTGACTACTATAAAATTAAATGATTTGATTTCATAAAAATAAGGGTCATGTGGATTTCAAATGAAACCAAAATATATTTTAACCATGATAATATATAAATAAAATAAAAATCAAATTTTTTATTTGAATAAAATGTTTATTATATTACAAAATATTGTACATATGTTTTATAAATCTATCATGGTATTTTTAAATGAATAATTAAATTAATTAAATTAATCCTTTATAAATTAATTTTTTAATAAAATCATAATCCATTATTATAAACATATCAGTCTAATATAGATAATGTTTAGTGAAAATTTTATTTTTCACTAATTAACATAAAATAATTTTTTTAGAAAAATAATGAAATTTGATATAATTTAATTTAGAAATGTTGAATTACAGAGTTATGTTTACTTAAAAATCATAATTTTAAAATTAATAAATTTAGTCTATAAATAAAAATATAAAATATAATAAAAAATATATTTCATATATCAATGAAAATTTTAAATATCAACTCAACTTATTGTTTTTTCCAATCAAATATTATTTTAAAATAGTAGTAATTTTTTTTAATAAAAAAATATATTTCAATAAAGTTTTTTTTCTCAAATTAAGTTCCATAAAAATCATTATTGAGGGAAAAAAATTTAATCTTAAAATAATAATATTTGTTTCTTGTTGAATTTGAACTAAAAGTTTATATGAAAACCCATTTTTTAATTTTCTAAATTGATTTCATATTTTTTTTCCTATATATATACCCAATAATTAAATTCCAAAATTATAATCTTCAAATTTAATAATTCAATTTTTATAAATCTTAATTTTATTTTCATTTGGTTCCATATGAGAGATGAAATATTTTACATACTATTTATTTAATACTAAAATCGAATGGTATTATGCATTTTTTCAATGAAAAACATGAATTTCAAGTCAACATTATAAAAAATAAATAATTTTTTTTTACTTTGTGATTTATAGAATGATAAATATTGTAAATAAAATAAATCATTGATCACCTTCCAATAAATCATCTCATAAATCCAATTTTTATACATTATAGAATGACCAAAATCATATTTTGGAATTCCAAATTTTCTCAATTTCCAATGTTCTAAATCATTCTAATATTTTATCCAAACAGTAATGGTCAATCAATCATTTCAAAAAAATTACCATTAATTAATACAATAAAAAATTTAATAAAATGTTTATTTCCCTTAATTATTATTTAACAATACATTGCCACTCATGTTAGTATGTGTTACTGTTATTTTTGATTCATTTTTTAAAACCCATTCCTTTAAAATAATGAATGATTAAATGTATAAATAATAGCCTTATATATACATTTAAAATATCTATAGTATTATCCATATAATAAATTTAAAATCCAATGACAACATGATTTTAATTATATCTCATGATACCAAGGAAAAAATGTACCAAATTAATGATGTACTTACAAGAAATCTCTATCTCTAACTCAAAAAATTATGGAAATCAGAAAATATAAAATTTATTTTCTAATATCACATAGCTCGTTCCTAATAGATGATATAGGAAGGGGTTTATAAAATATCTTAATAAAGACTCCATTTATTTTAGATATTGTGAAATTTAAAAAGCAACCTAATCTAAATATGGTGATACTATTTCATTAGGATGACTCAAAATGTAAATGACTTGGTTTGTTAAAAATTTTACCTGGACTACATTTACATAGCACATTACAATATATGTAAAAATAGAATAGTGAACCAAAAATTATTTCCTTCTGTCCAATATATAAATATAAAAGGTATTCTATGAAATTCATAAATACATATTGCGCATAAAAAAATATAAATACAAATTTATCCAGAAATACATAATAAACTTAGACCCATGTGGTATACCAATATAGTATAATGATTGAATTAAATTCAATATAATCTCATCCATCAATCTAAATATAAGCCACATATTGTGACCTATATGGTGTTTGATGTCATGGTGATATTATTGTTTGAAATATTATGAAGTATTTAGTAATATGGGTATAGATTGAGGTGATAATCATAAATGTGTTGGTAGTTTTAATAATCCTTAGAATAAGTATCAATCAAATGTGATGTTATATGATTTTGGGTTATTAATAACTAATAGAATAATATTCATCTATGATTTTAATTTTTGATATTTTTTTGAGTAAATATTATCAAGCCATTATGGGGTTTTCAAAGAACCGTTACATGGTTTAGATCATAAAACAAATTATTATAATGTTTGAATAAATACTCACTAAATAATATGTGGAATGTTGGTGATTTTTTGTAAAATTTTATGGATTCCATGAATATGGTAACAATTAATGGTTTTTTTCTATAATTGATAATAAATTTTAAAAATTATATTTTTATTAAGAACAATGTAACTATTGTAATGGTATATATTTTGGGAAATGGGGAATGGCCATGGTTCAAGATTAGAGATAGAAAATGCCTAATTTAGTATGTCCTGGGGTTTTCAATGATACTATTGTTGTTTAGTATAAGAAGTAAATTTTTTCAAACTATGTCTTTTGGTGGAACATGATTTATGTAAAGGAAAATCATAATAAATAATAATTTAATATTTTTATAATATTTGACATTAATTTCAAAATTTATAGAGTGGGCTTAAAATAGTTAGAATAGTTATGGTAAAGCACATCATAGGAAATCCCATTACATTGTGATTTATTATGAAATATATCATTGATTATTACCTCACAAAAAAATTATTTATTCTAAAATATCGCTTAGAGTAGTTTTTATGATATTTATTAGTTATTTCCACCCATATTAATATATCAATACTATAAAACATACATTTATCACATCAAAGATATTTTTATTGGCTAGTGTGATCTAACAGACGGGAGTAAAGTGTAAAAACATTGATATTTCATTAGTGGTATTATTTTTAATCTAAAATCCAACAATCAAAGTAATGTAACATGGTTCGGGTTTTTATAAATGAAATAAGAGAGGTTAAAATAATTAAAAAATGTGTGAATAAGTGGAGAATGAAACCCAATGAAGAAATATTACTGACTTTTTATTTATTAACTAATATTATTGAAAGATATATTCTTAGATTTATTATATAGAAGAATTATATTTAGAGTGTAGATAGATTAATATTTTTTTGATGTTTTTCATAGAGGTTATTAATTTTTATTAATGATCCTTCAAACATAAATATATCATCATTTATGAATGAAAGAGGAATTGGGTTTTCATAAGGATGTGTGTAATCACTAAATTTATTAGCGTTATTATTTTAATTATAGAAGAAATATGGTATATTTTTTGGAAACTGATTTGGATTATATTCTTAATGTATTAAAGAAACATTTTTCTGAACAATTTAATATAAAAATTTTGTTCTCATGAGAACATCATACTTTTTAGATGTCATTTTTATTCATAGGAGTTCTTGGAAAAAACATCTTATTGTAACATAGTGGATTAAGATGGAAAATCACGTAATTTTTTTTATAATATTATATAATAAATAATTATAAATTAATTTTATATTATAAAAATTTAAAATCAAGAAGTTCAAAGTGTTTGTGTGAATATAAATGATTAGTTGAAATCACTAAATTAAGCTATATCATTTCATAAATTCATCGAAAAAATAGTGCATAATGGATAACATATTGGTTATATATATACCATTAGAAAATTTTAATTAGTGATGAATCTTATAATATATATTCACTAATACACCCTTTATTAGTGAGTATATACCAAGGGACCTCATTATTATTGAAATTATTGATCATATAATCCGAATTATAGAAGTGTATAAGTTGCTATTTTTGGATTCGAATGTTATTTGATATTTCAGGTGTTGGGTAATCTTGATTTGGATGTTTATATTGTAGAAGAAGTTTTTGGATCAAATTTTATATTTTTCACTATAAAAAATTTTATTTTATAAGGCTCCCAATTGATCAAAAAACAAAACCAACATAAGGTCGTACCCCAAAAATAAAAAATATTACAAATAAAAATATTAAGGTGTTTTTTAAAATTTGGTATTTTTAAAGGTAGATAAATAATATTTGTTGAAAACCATTGACCATGATTTAAATTGAAAAATAAAAAACATTCATTTTGGGACAAAACCCATAAAAGATCTATAAAAAGAGGTCTGGAATAAATAATGAAAAGCCCAAAATCCCATGTCCCAAGTACCATACCATACATTATGTAGTATCATACACCTCCTGATGTAATTCCCTAATGCATTCCATGCTATAAAATTTTACCATATTTTATAATTTAATATCATTCCCCCTATAACCAAGGAATGTTGAACTTAAAATCATAGAATAAAATTATGAGAAAAGGATAACTTTTATTGGACCCACTCGAAGAACCACTATAGTGTGGATCAATTGAGTCATTAATGACTTTTACTGCAACACCATCAATAACCACTGAGAACTTCTTCAACATAGTACATGTCAGTGAACAACACTAATATTGGAGAAAAAATATAAAAATAAGAATAACCAAACCTAAATATTATTGATGTCAACATGGATAAAAATATTACACATCTATTTTAAACTATAATATTCCACAAAAACCATAACCATCCATTTTTTGGATTTAGATGCAAACTAGAACACCCCAAAAAATAACCATAACTAATATTCGAACTCATTAGAGGATGGATATTATAAAAAACATTACATTGAGATCACAAAAACATCATTATTCACAATCTGAAGTAAACTACATAAAAGAACAACTAATATAATAAATATAATAGAATAAAATCTCTCAATAATATAATAGACATATACATGAAATGTATAGTTTATATTGATGAATAAAGAGATAATATTTTAAAATCCATAAAAATGGGAACGAAGAAAATTAAATGAAATTGTTCTCATAACCAATCTATCTCAAAACAATAGCTATACATAATCTTTTCAAAAAGAAATATATTATATAAATAACCATATTTTTAATGAAATAAAACCACCAATAATTATATATAATTCATGTTAGCATTTTTTCTTCAATCATTTCCATCCCTAAAATTCTTAAAATATTGTAGAGATCAATGAATAAAAGGACATAATTTATTAACCAAAACAACTCAATTCGAAACCACTTCCATGAATCAAAAGAAACCATAGACATACAAGTGGAATATCCTTCCTAATAAAAAATCCCATATTAATTAACTAGGTCTTTTTATAGCCACTAGGAAGAAACTTATGATACCCCACATTCCACAACCAAATACACATGATGATGGATATAGAAGAAACAACCCAGAGATAAACTACAAATGATGATGAGAAACTACAATTATAAAATAAATAATACTATAAAAAATTATCCAAAAAACAAAATTATACAAAAATAGTGAAAAGTGACACTAAAAAATATAAAAAACATTAAAACTCAGAAGACTCCTTAAAACAGTGGTATGTAGGGTTCTCACCGCAATACAAAACCATTTTTTTAGAGACCTATATATCATTATCAAGTTTAATTTTTGGTGAATGAGCATTATAGTGTGAATTTTTATATCAAACATGGATCATATTAATTCAATTAAAATAAAATTTCATTAATTCATAATAACAAAAATGTTTAGGTTTTGAAGGATATAATGCCTCTATATTTTCTATCATTGGACATGGAAATTTTTATCACTTTAATTGAGTCATATACTCTATTTATGGAAGGTATAATGATGAATCAGGATGATAGAAATATATATTTTTTAGATTACTGTATAAAAATTTAATGCAAACATATCATCACTTTCTCAAAATATAATCATAAATTTTATGGGGATGATAATTGAAAAATTTATATCAGAAATATTTAGAATATTCATAGAGTAAGTGTTCAAAAAATTACAAAAACATTAAATATTGTGTATGAAAATATTGGTAATTAATATAAATTAAAGTGAAATAACTTATTATTTATTTATTAGAGTTAATGAGACTGTGATCCCACAATCATTTTGGGAGGGACATTAATATATTCAGTGATAGTGATGAAGTTTCATAATTATATTTTTGACATGTTTGATTCTAATGATTCATCGATTGAAGACCATGATCTTAATGTATTTCCAAGAAATGGATTAAATGTGTTTTGATTTATAATTATAATATTATAGGATATTATTTTAAGAAAATATGAAAAGCTGGGAAAGAAATATATTATATAACCCTGAAGAATGAGGAATTATTTTTGGAGGAAATGTGTGATTATTAAAATCCATATTAAAATAATGGAATTATTGTTAAATTTGAAATGACCAATTCACTAATATTTTGATGTTTTTCATAGCGGAAATGTAGGTATTTTATAAGAAAATATCGTATAAATGTTTTTGTTGTTGATTTATGAGGCATTAGTTTGTAAAATTTTCAAAGATAATAAAAGAAATGAGTGAATGTGGGGATGGGTTTTTTATTGAGGTAATATTTTCCAATTTTTATATTTATTTAAATTATATAACACCTCCAAAATTATAAATTTTAACTTATTTGAATCACATTAGGTTTTATGGTGTGTTTTGGACAAAAATGTAAATTATTCATAATTCTGGATTTTTAAAATATTTTATTCACTTTAGTTTTTGGAAATAAAATTTAAAATATTATTCCAATTTGAATGATAATTTTTTTCTAGATTTCAGGATTTATTATCTCGAACTTTTATTTTTCACCAACACCTAATTTGAATATGTAGCCCTTAAAAAATAATAAATATGAAAAATTATCTTGGATGATAAGGTGGCCCCACCTCTAAATATAAAGAATTAATCCTGTTGTGCACCTCCAATTAATGTGATTCCTAATGTATATAAAATATGATTTATTGAAGCATTGCCCCATTAATTTTCAAGGATTTATTCACTCATTAATGGGGCTAGTGACTGCTCCACATTGAAGGATTATTCGAGATGCATTCAAAAAGAATACCAATCTCAGAGTAATTGGACTATAACTTCTTCTATATATGGAAGATGGATCTCCATTTCAGAGGTCAAATGAAAAATTGATATTGGATCACATTCCTAAAATACTAGATTATCTAATTTCAATAAAACAAGGGATAAATGCATGAAATCATTTTAAGTACAGATTCCGGAACCAAAATTTAAATATTGATGACCAATTATATCCAAAAAATCATTAATGGTCATATAAGACACCCCAAAGCATCTTAAATGCCTTTAATTAATAGGATAGTGGTGGTTAGAGTATAATATCTATTACTGATGGAATATTTGGATGAAAAATACTTCTTTAGAATTTCTCATTTCTTTTCTTTTTATTTTAGTTTATTATCCCATATAACACATGTATTTCTTTAATTTAAAGAGTTTTCATTTTTTCATTGAACCATTTTTATCATTAAACCCTAATATAATTCTTTATATATTTCCAACCCCACTTTGACCTATTAACCTAAAAAATATGGGGTTAATCTGAGCGTTTTCCAGAAAAAGGTATGTTGAAATTTCTTTTATTCGATGCTTAAATTACTATGTTGTGTAATTTTTGTGATGAGAATGAGTTATGTTACCGAGTATAGAGATATTAAAAAAATAAAGTAATTTAATAATAATTTCTATTATTTTATTAAAAAATTTATCTCTCTACAACTAGATACAATATCTTCTTATGATATTGTTGATCCATTCAATGGATAAATTGGTATACTATAGAGCCAATTCATGGGAGATTCCACACTCCCGATCAAGGTCCACCAATAAACATTATTATAAGATGTAAAATTAATATTTATGTTTGTATTAGAGATTTCACACAACCAAATACAAGAATATTATGTCATTCATGAGATATTAGAATAGAATTATCAATCAAAATATAAACAAAAACAAGAAAAATGATGGAATCCATAACTCTAACCATGAAGGCCATGTTCTTCATTTACTATACTCATTTTTTCATTAAATATTTGTACGAATTTTATCATTTTATTTGTCTTCTAAATTTGATTGATTTCAAATAATAAATTAAAATAATAAAAACAAGTAATTTATGTGAAATAGAATATATAGGTGAATAACTAAGGAAACTTATCAGACGAGACCACCATAATCATCCTCTATGCTACATTAGGAAAAAGTTTTCCACACCTTATAAATAGAACAGAGAAAAAATGACACTATTTTTGGGGAAAAATAAGCAGTTTGTTTTATATTTTCTATTTTAACATTTTATATATTTTTTCATTGTTTTCCAAATAAAAAAACTATAATAATATCTTTTTTCAATGATATATCTGAAGTACAATTATTCTATATGGGAATATTACTCATTGTTGTATCAATTATAGAAATAAAAACAAAAACAAGATTATTCTAATGGATCCCATATTCATGATCATAAAGAAAACATATAAAAACTAACATGAAAATCATAATTGGTTTATGAATATGTTTGTATATTAAGGTAGAGTCCTAACCCTGAGCTATAGTAAGAATATGAGGTATTGGGGGAAGAAGTTTCATCTATCATCATTGAAAAAAGATACATAGGGTGGTAAATGTGGAGGTATGTGATGATTCATTCATACTTTCTCAACAATTTCTAGGAGAGATAAATGAAAATGACCTTCTAGCTAACCTACATATGGGTGATCAACAAGAAGATGATTAGTTGTGGAACAAATATGAGGAACTACATGTTCTCCCCAAACCGTTCAGAGAATAAAAATAACCACCATTGAATATATATATATATATATATATATATAACATTGGATGATGAATCTTCAAAATTTCCAGAATTCTATGAAAAAACAGAGGATCCTGATTAGCTTCCTCAATATAGTAAATATAAAATCCGAGATAAAAATTCAATTGAAGAGGTTGATCATGTTAAACCAGTCTAGGGAGTTAACCCATTCAGGACACTTTAATAAACTCTTTATATTTAAATTTCATTGAAACATAACTATGTATCACTCTTTACTATTTTAATTTAATATATTTTGATGAATAAAATTTTTCTATAGAGGAAATTGATGAAAAAGAAAGTTAATATATTGAGGAGAACATGAATTTCATTGAAATAATTAAACATTTTCTTGAGAGAATATGAGAAGGGATATCACTATCTCTTCCAGAATAAAAAAATACACAGGTTTCCAACATTAAAATGAATTATTTCAATATTAATTATTTGAATTTAAATTTTGTTAAAATTAGATTACATTAAAAACTATCCTTTTTCTATTCATTTTATGTAGAATATCCTGAGCATACACTTGAAAAAGATGAATATATTTTACACATAGCAACAAAGAAAGATGATCCACACTTTATCCTACCCATGCCTTTCCCGATGTAGTTAATTGCCAATGGGTTGGATCTGGTATACTATATCTATGGATCATAACTCACCAAGATTAATTATTCATGAGCTAGTAATATGATCATGTGGTGGTTCAAATCCAATAATACCCACCCATAATTAGACGATGGATAATAAATGGTACATCACTTTTAGAAGATGTAAAAACGCAGGGCCCACTTGGGGGATCATACCATGATTTGTCTTTAATTTATTTCTAGTAATTAAATTTTATTAGTTTATCATGTATCCCACTACATATTATTATGTTTAAATAACATGGTCCTTGTGCTTAATTAATTAATTTACATTAATTGGAAAATTATGGAACAAGGAAGACCCCAATTGGTGAACTAATATGACTATGATTAATAGAAAATGGAGATCACGTATATTGTTTATAATTTAAATTCCAATCATTTTGTACTCCAACAACATATTTTAGAGTTAAATATGATATTTTATACACACATATGAATTCATACTTTACATTTCTTATTTAAGAGAAATGAGTTTCAAAGGAATCCAATGATTCCATGTTTTAGATTTCAGTTGTAATTAGGTTTAATGAGAAAAATGACGAATTGAATTTTTAATTTGAATCATGGATATTGAAATAAGGACTCATTATATGAGGAAATTTGTTAATTAATGTTAATGAAATTTTACAATAATTTTTCTTTCATTGAGTGTTTGAAATAATTTGGAATAGATTATTTATTATTAGTCATGAAATGAGTCATTTTCCCAAATCATATGTCCCATTATAGAGAGTATTTATAGACCAAGTACTTCCTATTTATTCATTATCATATTCTTGAGTGATCTTGTGGCATGTAAAATAATATAACATGCATTTGAACTTATCAAATTTATGAATATACAAAAATAAATTTAAAATTATTGATCCTTTTTTGAACACCAACTTAGCCTTTAAATACCACCTATAAATCAATCATTTTTAGCCCATAGATACCCTGAGTGAAAATTTTAGGGATGATTCATTTTTCAAACAATATTTATCCATCCATACTATTCCCTTTGTATTTTCATGAAATTTAAAAATATATTTGTGGGGTTTAATTGAATAATAGTAGAAAGGATTATTTACATTGTAGGTAGAATGTTTTTTTCTAATTATTATGGGAGTAAATTAATTTTTTTTATTCTTTCTTGATAATTCGTTTTTATCCCCACCTGAATTTTATAAAAAATAAAATGATAAGATGAAACAAAAAAATGAAAAAGATTCATTTGATCTGGGAAAATCAAAATTCACTATAACTATACTAATACTTTTTTATCATATGTGGTTAGGTTATACATGTGAGTTTTATTCTAATCGTAACATTAGAAAAAAATGAAAAAGTTATTTTTAATAATAAAAAACAATAAATGTTTTTAAAAATTCACTAGTGTGTGAAAATCAATCATTATGAATTATTTGACGATAACCTTTGAAATGAGGGAGTGGGAATTGACATTTTTTACATTTAAAGGGATAAATTTATTTCACTTTTATTTTTTATATCATGCCATTTTCTAGTGAGATAATCCTCCTCCATGAACCAAAATTTTAAATCATCAAATTCTAACAACCATAAGGTGTAGAGTCATATGAAACTTGATTAAAAATTCCCCAAAATTTTATGTGACTTTTGTCTTTACAAAGTGGCGAAAGTAGTTCAATAATAATAACATGGATAAAAATAATTTTATCAGTATATGAGAATAACTCTACTTGAATTGTATCACGAGTGATGATAGTAAATAATAAAAAATGAGGAAAATGATGACATAGAATATTTGATAATAATGAATTCAGGAGCATGAATCAAGGAAGAGAGAAGTTCCATTATTTTTACGAAGATAAAATTAAAATACATGGATAGGAATTTTCTTTAAGAAAAGTGAAATTTAATTGATATTTTATGTGTAATTTGGATTTTTTTTTAAATTTTTAAATGTATTTATATTATGGCATTGGAATTTGAATATAGGTAAGATTAGTTCTTTTATAATTCCTTGTTGAGATTTTATGCGTTGGAAAAACCATGGATTAAGTGTGAGGAAATTGATAAAGATAATATTTTACTCGTTTTTATATCTATTAAAATTTTTTCACCCCATAAAATTTATCAATTTGAGATTATTTTCAGAATTTTTTTAATTTATGATGTGTTTTGGGATAAAATGTGAAAATTACTAAATTCCGGATTTTTTGAATTTTTTTTACTTTGGGAATAAATTTTAAAATGTTATTACAATTTGAGTAATTAATTTTATAATTATTTCTTGATATGTTGTCTCAAACTCATTCTTTTGGACCAAGAGCTGATTCAAACAACTAGAGGCATGAATAAATCAATCAATTCAACAAATTGTTCAGGAGGATATGGTAGAACCCACCTCTAAAAATAAGGCATAAAATATTACACACCTCAAATTGAGGAAATTATAAATGTATTTGAAGTAGGATTAATTTAATCAATCCCACATTAGTTTTCAATGATTTATTCAATCATTAAGTGGGACATTGAATGCTCAACATTGAAGGATGATTCAGGATGCATTCGTTTAGAATATAAATCATAGAGTAATTATACATTAAAATATTCTATAAATGTAGGAAAGAGCTACAATTTTGAGTTTAAACTTGAATTTTTTTTTTGGAAAAACATTTTATATTTCTATATTTTCTAATTAAATAAAAAATTGGGGGTATGATGTGAAAATTGTTTAATGTATGATTCTTGAACCAAAATTTCAATCATTGACCACCCATTTTCTCCTAAAACATATTAATGTTAATTTATGGAGCCTTAAATCATCTTAAATTACTTCATATAATAGGATAGTTCTTGGGGGAGTTATTATCAATTATAGAGTGAAGATGTGAATGAAAAATACTACTTTAATATTTCCTTTTTCTTTTAAATTTATTTTAGTTTTCTTTTCCCAAGAAACACAAGTATTTTTCTAATTGAAGTGTTTACATTTTCTTCTTCCATAAAAATTTATCTTCAAACCCTAATATAATTTTAAATTTTTTATAAATACCATTGTCACCTATTATCCTAAAAATTAGTGGCTGGCCCAAGACTAGGCCGGAGTGTGGAATGTATCTATTTTATTTATTCCATACATAAATTATTTTTATTATTATTTTTATGATAAGAAAGAGTGATGTAAATCAGTGTGGAGATAGTCCACCATGACATTGATTTGAAACAAATTTATATTCTTTTATAAAAATTTTTACTATCCCTTCTACTAGATATACACTCTTTATATAATGGAGTCAAACCTTTAAGTGGATTAAATGACATATGATGGAGCCAGGTGTATGGAGATGTCACACTATCGATCAAGGGGTGCAATAATCCTTGATTATAATTGGTGGTGAAATTAATATTACTAAATTTTTTATAAATTTCACACCACAAAATAAAATAATAATAATTCTTTTCATAGATCACAAAATTGAATTATCAAATTTAATATATACACAAACAACAAGAATGATATAACCCACAAACAAAACCATAATGTCCACATTCTTTCTTTATAAATTTCATTTGTTTATTTGATGTTAGTATATAATTTAACATTCAATATGTTCTATAAAATTAATTTAATTAATTGATTAAATAAAAATAATAAAAAAGAAGTAGTTTATGTGAGATATAATTAGTAGTTGAACATTTGAGAAAACTCCTAAAGTGATATGACCTTAGTCAGCTTTTATACTATATTAGAAAAATAAATTTTCTTTTCCCACACACTAAGATATGCATGTGTCATTTATCTAAGAATTTCTCTTGAAAAAACATGAAAATATTCAAGTAATCAGTATTTATATATTATTAACTAGAAAAACATGAATAAATTAATAAAAAGGATATGATTTTCTAATATGAAGGAAAAATTATCTGATAATAGAAAAATTGAATAATATCCCTCACTTAGTGATAATGGTGACATTTTGTCAAATATTATAGTCAATGAATTTGGGTTATTTTTTAAATGTGAGGATGAAAGTATATAAATATATTTCATGATAAATAAATATTCAAATGATTGTTTCATGAAGATCTATAAAATGTTCATGGTGAATAATATGTTGGGTAAAGTATCTCACACATCAAATGAGGTTGTGAAAGTTCCTGGAGAAAATTACATTTAATTTATAATATAATTATAATGTTTTAATATATCTTTTACTTATGAGAAGAATAAAAATAAATAATTTAACAAAAAACTTAAAAATACTAACAAATTGGTTATTTTCAGAGAAATAAATTGGTGGTGATAAATTAGTAGATGGAAATAAAGATCAGTTTGAAAAATGACATACAATAATTTGGTGAAAATAAAAAGGGTATTGATTAGACTAGTGAATCATCCATAATATTAGGTTATCTATTTAATAATAAATAATAATTTTTTTGGACTTTAATACTTTAAAATATATGAATAAATAAGATTAAGGTAAGTTAATAAGAAATAAGGATAGAAAATTTACCAAAAATATTGAATACTACAGTTTTATAAAAATAAGAGATTACAAATTATTGGTTAAAGATTATAAAAATATAAATGTGTAGGATTCTTTAATTTTTTTTAAATATTTAGGGAATAATGTTATAAAAAACATAGTTATAAAAAGATAATAGAATTTGATGTCATAAAGTTGAAGGAATGACTGCTTTAAAATATAGATACTATATAGTTTGTGAAAGATGTTTTTTATTTTACATCTATACATACATGTTTTAGTGAAAATTTTATAGTGATAAGTAAATATTAATCTAGTAAAAGTAATAGAGATAAATAAATAATGATATGAATGTACTATTTGATGGTATTAAAACATTGTTATAAACAAACAATTTTGGGGAATATATAATGTTCAATGGTATATGTAAAGAATCCATATTTTATTTTGAATAATTTATATGAGATATATTATTATCCAACTAACATGGATGAATATAAACATAAAATTTTATAAAATAATTGATAAATACAAATACTCAAAAGTTTAATAATAATATAAAATATATTTTATGAGAAAACACTAACTGTGGAATTTTATTCGAAGGGGTCTTAAAATAATCTCCATTAGATACATGAAAATGTAACATTATAACATATGATATGATAAATTAATCTACTCCAATTATTTAATATTTTTTAAAAAATAAAAAAAATATTTTGAAATTATGTATTAATTAAAAAATGGGTTGAATCGTTGGAAATTGGATAGATGATATCGATGCAGAAGAGTAATCTATTTATTGATGGTTTCAAAAATAAACTTCTAATATTTCACAATTATATGTTCACATAAATGAAGAAATATTATAGAGTAATGGATGTCTAGTGATATAATTAAAATAAATACATGTTATGAATCAATGATAGTGAATTGGAATAAATATATTTCTTGTAGGATATGTTCACATTTTTTATCACTTTACCATGAAGCAATAGAATTTGTTTGTGATAAGAATACTAGTAAAAATGGGTAATGAGTAATGAATGAGGAAGTTATAGGTTGTGATATGTCATCAAAGAATATTGAGAGTTATAGAGAATATGTTACATGATATAATTAAATGATATTTAAATCATAACAAAAAATGATGAATATTCAAACAACCCATCCACATTTGCTTTTTATCTAGGATATTCATGAAATGATGATGTAAAAAAATATATGAAGGTAAATATATTATAACATGTATTTATTAATTTTCAAGGATCACATCTAAAATATAATGAGTTAAACATTTAATGTATTTTGGATATTTTGGAGTTTTTATAGAATTATTGAAAAATATTATGGTTCTTCCTTGAATAAAATTTAATTAGACAAAGGGGTTGAATATATAGGTAAAAAGATAAATATGATAGGGAATATAGGTATTGAGAAAAGGAATAGTTCACCATATACCCTGTAATAAAATATAATATATGAGGGGAAGAATTAAATTTTTATTGATATTACATTATCCTTGTTAGTATAACATTTCACATATACCTTATTTTAAAAGAGATTGATTTGTATAGTGTAATAAATTCAAAAAAAATCATTCATCATCCTAAAACTGATATATATTCTAACATTGTGTTATTAAATATTACCTTATGATTATAGTATGTAATGATGTTTGGTCATATTTATATTATCAATGATAATAGAAATAATCCTAGTAATTTAAATAAATGAGTCAAATTAATATTACTTGGATTACTAATTATTTGAGAGTATATCAATTTTATAATAAAAAAAATGTAATGTGTTTTTATTTTTTTAATGTAAATGTGTTTGAGAACTCATTTAGTAGTTATGAATATCAATGAATTCATTCTAATGTTGATATAGAAGATGAAAAATAATATAGATACATAACCTTAATTTTTAGGAATATAAAAGAATCATGTAATGAGAATGAATAGGACAGTGATTCAAAATTATTTATTGATGACTAATTAAAATTCATAAAATGTTAAAAAATTAGTTGGAGGTCCATAAAATAATTTGTTATCCTAGAAATTAGAGTTATATATAGTGTAATTTAGGAACAATATATTACACAATGTGATTTATCCTGCTTTACAAAAAAGTGTGAATAAATTATTACATTATCAAGTGATGATTAATTCCATGAATGTTTTATTAGATTAAATTCAAAAAAAAAACATTAGAGTTAGTTATAAAAATGAAAAAAAATAATTTATTTGGACCAAATTTTTCGTTCTAATATAAGTCAAATGTGATAGGATAAAGGAAGATGAATCAAAAATGTATTTTATATAAGGAATATTCTTTGGTGGAAGCAAATAAATTTTATTAGAAACATTTTTTTTCATGGAATGATACCGAAATGTTTTTTCTTGTTATTAATAGTCAGTGAAGTTCTAATTTTTTTAAATGGATTTCATTAATATCATTCTCAATTGTATAAATAAATTGAACATGTAAAATAAAAAACCAAAATTAATTTTTCTTTGATAAAAAAATTGTGTTTATTCTATGTGGAAATGGTATTTGAAGATTCAATCATTATTTAATTCACTAAAATTCAAAAACCAAAATTGTTGATAAAAAAATAAAAATTAATGAAAACAAGATGGTATCTTTCCTTTGTATCAATTTTTAAGGAATAAAATTTTAATTTAAAAGAATAAATAGTAAAAAAATAAAATTCCGCTCAAATAATTATATTTATTAATTATTATATATAAATTTATAAGTAATAAAACCATTTATTGTTATAAAATTACTCAGTGAATCATTATTGAAAAATATCACCTATAATAATATGTTTACCCATACAAAAAAAATAAATCAAAAATAATATTCCAATTTTTTTAAAAAATTTTAAAAAAATATATGTTTTTCATTTTATGAATGTTTATAGAACAAAACAGAAGAATATTAACATAAATTCATATTTATTAATTCATGTCACATAAATAACCATATTGACAATTATATTATTTTTATTAATGAATGAATCATCATTTTTAACAAATATATTTATAGAATAATATTTATTAACTTATTTAAACATTTGATGTAAATTGATTGAAAAATAAATTCACATAAAATAATTATAAATTTAAATGGATCATTTTGGAAAGTCTCATATATAATTACTATACAATTTATTTTTGTAGATCATTACTGAATCACTAAACATTCAACTAATATTTTATTATTATTGGATCTGGTTTTTAATGATATATATTTGTTAATGTATGTTTATAAAACATAAAAGATGAATAACATTAAAAATGATATTGTAATTATTATATTGACATCACAAATCATAAATACGATAAAATTATTATATAATTCATAATTGAATAAAAAATAATAATACTAATACATTGTGATTAACATATATCATTAACATGGGTTTTGAATGTTAATCCCATATTCAAGGATCATAGAAACAATTAATATTTATAAAAAATATTTTTTTCATGATAGAAAAATCACATGTACGATATATATGTAATAAATTTATAAATGTTAAAAATAATCAGTAATAAACTCCGAAAATTATTTTGACAATTTATATATATTTTTTTATTTTTTGGATGATCGTGGTCATCACAACCATTGATTTTTTCATTGATCTTATCCATAATAAAAAAATAAACTATATTCACATATTTTAAAAGTAAAATTTTATTATCTTATAAAATATCATTCAAGAAGAAAATTTTCTCCAAAAAACTTCCATCAATCCATAAGTTCTCCAATTTAAAAATAACTACTTTTAGTAATATTGATTTTTTTATATTTCGAATAATAATCATATATATATACATATCATTATTTTGTTAATTAAAATCTCTATTTTTTATAAAAAAATATTTATTTATAAATTTATAAATTATTATCAATATTGATATTGATATTTTATTCTTTTGGGGGATTATATGGTTTTAGGAATGTTGAATAGGGAGAGTTCTATTTTAAATTGATCATTAATGGAAATGGTCATTAGGATATGTATGAATGTAGAATAATATATGTTTTTAATGAAATATTTCGAATATCACAATATTTATTGAATTATTTAGTTATCTTGTTAATAGAATATACCCTTGGTAATCATTACATGGGGATCCATGAAGGATTTTCTGATATGAGTTTTTTCTAAACAATGGAATGATAGGACCTCAGTAAAAATAAAACTACCTTTTTCATATTATTCTCTATCACTATGTTTGGTGGAAATTATAATGTATAATTTATATTCATGGAATAATAATGGGGTTAGTTATTTATCTATGATAATTTTTTCTCTGAGTGGAAGTGGTTTTCTATTCTACGATATTCTAGACTACATTATTTGGAGTTTAGAGATCAATATATTTATTTATAGAAATATTTCATTGGTTTTATAGTTTCTTTAAAATTATTCAATCCATAATTAATGTAATTGATTATTTATTTATTGTTGTTCTTCATATTTGGTTAATATCAATATAATATTGGTTTTCCTTATTAATTTAGTAAATTAGATTTTATAGGGGTTTATTCATTAAATTACAAAACCTACTATTTACATGTATGGATTATGGGTTGTTCACTATTTTAACAAAATCATTTGATTCAATTATCATATTAGAACAAAGGGATCCTTGTAGATATTACATTAGGATTATCTAATTTAGGGACCATTATTCGGTTGAACTATAAGAGATTTGAGATTATTGTGTCCTAGATTTTTTCCGAGTTAAGGAACAAAATGATTTTGTGAAAAATAAGAAAAATAATATTTTTTACTATAATGAACATCCCTTAAATGATTACGATATACTTATTCTTTATTTCATTTCACTTTTAAATTGATATTCAACTTATAAATATCATTCATGATTATTTTGAATGTATTAAAATAAATTATTGTATTTGAAGAAGTGTTTCATAATAAAATTTCCATTTTAATTGTAAACAATCATATAGATGATATAGTAATAAAATTCCAACATAATTATAAATTCATAATGAAAAATTTGAATAATAATATAAACATGATAATATTTATGAACAAATTATTATAATTAAATTTAATATCATTATATAAAGAATTTATATGATGATACATAGATAATTCATGTAATCATTATATATATATATATTAGATACTTTATTTTATTTTAACTCATATATATATATAATGATTTATATGAAAATCAACGATATTTATAAAATAATGAAATCCTCAAATGGGCTCATAAAAAATGTAATCACTAAAAAAAAGAAATATTTATTATTCTAGATAAAAGATTATTTATATGTATTTTATTATTTAAAAAGAATAATTTAATTTTTTATTATTAATTTCATAATGTAGAATGTTTTATTGGAATAAAATAATAAATGTTTTCATATTGTGGTTTTTTGGGAATTTGTTTTAGGAAAATTTTATTTTTATTTGATAAGTGAATATTGTTTTTTACTAATATTATATGTTTAATGAAATTTTTATGATATAAATGAGTTAAATTAATTTATAATTATTTTTCGTAAAATTAAAATGTAATTAATGATTAAAATAAATAGTTTTAAAATAAAAACAATACTTCCAAACTTTGAAAGATGTTTTGTATGCCTAAGGTATATTTAAATTTAGTAATTTATTTCATTCTTTTAATTTAAGTAAATTCTTTATAGTTTCCATTTACTTTTTAGTGTGTTGAAATGTCAATTAGACATATATATTTTAATTAAAAACCATGAAATTTTATAATAATTAGATTTATTAATTTTCTTGATTCAAAATAATAATTTAATAAATACATTAATCAATGATACACCACCCGTTTGCTATATAAACACAGCTTAACCACCCCTTACTCATTACACCCAATCATCCTTCCTTTTATAAAGAAAACACAAATAACATAATAAACACTCCAAGACATGTCCTTAAGAATTTAGTGTTATCAGAATTGTAACATGGTTTATTATATTAACCCATATAGGGTGTTTATTTTATTAAATTGATAAAAATACACAGATCATAAGATCTAATAGTTTAGTAGTTTAAAGATACTATATAAATAAATTTACATTAAATTAAATATAAAACATAAGATACATCATCAAAAAAATTAAATGTTCTTATGTATCAGGTAAAATTCATTTGTCACACATAATAATCATGAGGGAAAATGGGAAACAATATAAAATGGTAAGCTTAAATGCTTAGTAAGGGGTATCATACAGTAGAAGATAACATAACATAATCATGTAATACAAAATCTAAATATATATAAATAATCAAATAAAATCTACACAAGTGGTATAATGAGTATAGTATATCCATAGATATCCAAACTATGGAAATAGTTACATTAATTCGATAATAATTACTATTATTATAGTGATGGAATATATAATAAAAGACATTATAGAAATGAATCAATTAATTTTTCCAATTAATCAGATCTAATTGGGTATGGGATTCAAAATTTACTCAACTTTTTTTAGATGGGAGTTATTAATAGATATATGGGATAAATAATTTTGGGGCCCACCCAACACATCATACATTTACTGTATATATCTTACAAAAATAATAAAAATAATAATAAAAATCATAATGTTCCCTGAGGTAGCTCATAAAATTTGTTTGGTAAGTAATGAATATTTTTCTATATTGAAATATAATATATCTAGAATCTAATTATTTCCACTTCAAAGGAAATAATATTTCTCTATAGGTGAATATGTAGAAATCAACATATAAACAATAGGATATTCAAAATGCAGTAGAAAATGATATTATCAAATTAAAAATAACGAACTAGTAGTTTATGGTGTATCAATGCATAAAGGATATCAATAAAAAAGAATCAATGAATAAAATATTTTACAAATGTTGGAGACAATGTTAATTATTTTAAATTGTCCACTAAAAATGAGGATTATGTGTTACATATATTATAAATGCATTAGGTATATATAATTTCTTTAAGGGTAGTTTTCTACGTTTGCAAGAATTGATGGAAAAGTTGAAATTATGAATATAAATTCAATTTAATCGAACATGTACCCAATATAGGATCCACCAGATATATCACCGTCTGAAATCTTTAGACATATCTCAACTATTAGAAATAATACATCCATAACACCACAAATACATGATATACATAGGGATTTTTTAATGGAGTCCATGACTATGATAATGTTTATGTTGTATAATGTCTTAAAAGAGTGATTTATTGGGAGGGAATTATGACCGATCATTGATAATACAATAAGAGATTCCTGAAAATGAATAACAAAGAAATTTAACATAGAAATAGAAATGTATCTGGAAAATATTACATAAGAAAATAAAGAGAACACATTAAGAAAGCTTATCCTGAAAATTAGCATCTAATTCTTGACAATGAACACCATAAATCCATAACGCATTTTTGAGGGATTAATAAGTTATAAAATGAGAGGTATAATGAGATCAATAATTTTAATGTGATGATAAATGTGTGGATTGGTGGGTATTTTTTGAAAATGAGGTCCAATTTTTTAATAATTTTTTAATATAGTCCATTGAAATCATTGTTGTGTGAAATGGAAAATAATTGAATTATCCATGGGTTTAGTTCTTCGGTTTAAATATTTGTGTCATTATTTTTGGAAATATCATGTTTTTGGATTACATTACAATAATATATATTACATTGGGCATGTAAATAATTTTTTCCAATAACATATTTTTTTTATATTCATAAATTTTAAAATAGAATTTAGATATTATATTATATAATTAAAAGTTTATTTTATTTTATTGAAACACATTAAATAAAAAATACAGAATTTTTTATATAATTTACATATTGAAATTATTAAATATTATTTTTATATTTAAATATTAATACTTACTATATATCCATTCAATATTTGAAAATTTCCAGAAAATTTTAATTACATTAGAAAATTATGAAAAAATCAGCAATCGATAATTTCAAAATGTTTATTTAAATTTAATTTTTCTATGAATATAATTTCCTATATATGATCATTTATATTTTTAAATGAAACATTTTTTATTTTCTAAAAACATGGGTTTTGTGATAAAAATTTAAAAGTATTTATCCGTGTAAATATTCATTCGAAGACATGAGTGTGATTAAGTTAATTTCCATTCACAGATATGTTTTTTAATATTTATTTCATATATTATCAAATTATATTATTAATGTTATTTGGTAGTTTTATGAATAGTGGTCACATTACTATTATGATGGTTTGGTTCCTAGTGATCATATTCTAACTATCAGATTTCACAGGTTTGATAGAATGGTTATATTATCCCTTATAGATACACGTCATTCCAAAATCATAAAATCATTCCTATAATTGACATAATTAATATCACATGTCAATTAAATTTCTTACAATTTTAGTCATAATATAAATGTTTAATATATATTTGTCAATAATTTTATACTATCATTTTGTAATTTTAAGGACTATAGTGGTGAATTATATTGTTATGTGTTCTATTATACTAATTGTGACCATTATTGTGAATGTAATTTTGTAGGTTTTTTATACCACTACATGTTGTTCCATTATGTTGAAATAATTTAATTTTAATTGTTTAATAGTTTTCATGTTAGTGTTTACATACAATAGTATAATCTCAATTCTTATTAATATTCTATCATACATTGTTTTAATAAGAAATCCAAAGAGGCAAAAAAAAAGATAAAGGTTTGGGTTCCCAACACTCCAATAAACATCTTATTTGAGATTTGTTTCCTTAAAAACATTAAAACTACCTCTTATATTTCATAAAATGATTCTATTAAAATTTTATAGAAATACATTTCTTCAATTATTAATGATGGATCTCCAATTCCATCTCCCAAAACTTTTTTCATAAACTGGTCCTATATCAAAATAAATATTAAAAAAATGTTGCTTATTATGAATACTCTTATTAAATATTCAATACTATATAATATAATATACAGTAATGTTAAAATAAAGTTTAATTTTCAAGTTATGATTTCATAAAATCAAACATACATTCTATTTCCCCTCATTTTAAACTCTTTAAAAAAACCATTCACCTAAATTAATTTTATTACAAAAAAGTGAATAACGATATTTTTTTTATTACATCATGAGGAATTGAAGTCATGTTATCTATTTAGAACAAGAATATTAATAAATTGTTTTTTATTATTTAAATTTTGGAATAAAATATTAAACTATTAGCATATTTCTATTCTATAATGTCGTCAACCATATATATTGATAGATTGAGAGACTATAAGAACATTAGATAGTAACCTTTAATGTTCACATTCTCATTGAATCATTTTTGGGACAATGAGAAAACTCACATCAAAATTTCAGATACCAAAACAATTAATCATATAATAATTTATAAAAATTAATATTAATACATTTTTATTGGAAAATGATAAAAAACCAGTAATTAACAAATATAATTTAATAATTCATAATATTAGAGGACCAACAATGTGTGACATTATTCTTGGTAAGTGTCCCTAAAAAGTTCACATTATTTTCAAGTAATGATTATTTATTGGATTTATTCTATTCTATTCATTAACTACACTATATTATTTTAATAACTTATTATTTTATATATATTTACGTGGTATTACTTGTATCCAATCTCGTCATATTTATTTTATACATTTCTTTTTAAATCAGAAATTATCCAATCATTATCCCTTCTAATGATTATGTTATCTATGAATATCTCTCTTTATATTGACATTATGTTGTAATTTTATTTTGTTATTTTTTATCTAGTTAATGTATTCTATATATAGTCCCTAGCATAAATATCTGTTTTTCTAATATAGATATGAATTTATTAAAATTACTCTATATGGTTTTAATAACCAATATTTTGTAATTTAGAGAAAATGATATTTACATAAATACATTTTTCAATTATTTTACTTATAAAATATTTAAAATCTGTAAATCAATTATTCTAATATGAATAATTCTTTTTAATGTATAAATGTTTTTGAAAGATGATCCTTAAGAAAATTCATGTAATATTTTATTCAACCACTTATAATTTTCCTATGGTGAATTCATTATACTATGTAATGGGTTGATCCAAAAATTATATATCTCATTGATTCATCAATATGTCTCATAAAGAAAATTAGTTTGGTTATTTAGTGTATGAATTATCATTTTTGGAATATTTCATGAAACCAGACATCGGAGATACGATAATGATGTCATCCATTATTTATTCCATAATTATGGGAATTATTTTCTTTATATGTGAAATTATTTTTTTACCTTTCTATATATTCAAATAAATTTTATTTTTATTGTTATCATTTATATGAAATAATTATACTATTTTCTCATTCCAAATTAATTATCTCATGTTTACTTCAATTATGTGATACCCATTATTGAGTGTCTAATCAAACCCATTTATATTGTTTTACCATCTCACCAAGAATAAATTAAGTATGATACATTAACCTAAGGATAAGTAATAAATGAATAATAATGATTTATGTGTTTTATGATGCAATTCATATTCTAATGAAATGTAATTATCAGGTATATATTTTAATCATATAAATAAAAAATGTTTTATTTCTAGAATATTCATATATAAAAAATGATCACTGACTCTTTGTATTTAATTTTTAATTTTTTATATTTTTTATTAGAGGAAAATAAGTCATCTAAACCATGTTAACCCTCAAATGTGAACATTGACCAATCCTAACTCTTCACTCATTGGATTCATGAAAAATGGGATACCATTGGGGATGGTAGAAATAGTACCACTATGAAGGTGTCGCAATCCAAGGAGTACTCTGGTAGGTTTTGATCATTTATAATTGATAATAAATCAAGACCATCATAGTTTGTATTAAATAATTTTTAGAAAATACATTATGAATTTGATTTAGATAAATGTAATTTTAATGACCCTCGTATTACCATTGGCTTGAGAATATATGAATCATTATTAAGACTTAAGAGACATCCCCAAGACACAAAAGAATGGAGATAAATTCCAAATGGTCTCAAATACAAGATGGGGATGATCAACCCTTTAATAAAAAAACTACTAACTATACAATAAATAAAAAATCAACTCACTATATGATTCATGAACAAATGAAAGTCAACTCAACCACTTCATTGATCTCAGAACCACATCATTGTGCACCATAGTAGAGAAAAAAATTTATAAAAGTAAATAGAGAATGGAAAACTAAAGTCTCCATGAATACCCCATGACTCCATGATCCAAAATATCTAAGCTCCATAATCACCAAACAACCAAAGTATGATGAGGAGGTGCTAAATCATGGGATACCTTATCATTTCCCATGTACTAGAATGTAGAATCTAAAAATGCACCAAATTCACAAAGAAGGGGTGAGTATAAATCTCTTAAGGTTTTCTGCAATGACTTTTCTAGTCACTCCACTATGCCAATAAACTAAGACATCTTTATACTGAACCATTTATATAAAACAATTCTGAGAAACTTTTTATAACATAATATAATCACGTTCCAAATCCATTTGTAACCAAATGAAAACAAGAGTAATTAAAAAAAATTAATGAAAGATATTTTTCCAGAAAAATAACAAAACAAATCTTTGAAACCATTCCTCAATATTCTATTACAATATACAATCCATTCTAAACATCCACTCAATCAATCGTGCTTGGTACATAGATCTCACTATACTCGTGAGGGGTGTGTCATTATTTCACTATGTCATACCTAGTAAACAAATTCATGTGGGAGAGATTTTACCCTCATACCTTCCATTTATTTTTTGGGAGACCCTTAAACCTTATCCTTCCCACATGCACCCTTTGATGGGGGATATCTCTAACCCTTATCTATCCAGTTAATGGTGTGGGATACCCCTAAACCTTATCAATATTGAAAACCCGTGAAAACACACAACCATCATGTCCAAAAACCAAGTGTGTTCAATAAAATCAAACCATTTCAACAAAGCTATTATTTATTTGAAAATTGTTATAAAAATTAGTGCAATCGATCCATTTCATTTCAATAAAACACTCCTTTTCTATAAAACTATATTATTATTAAAAACAGAAGAGAGAAACAATTTCAGACATCCATATAACTTAAATAGAAAATTTACATTTTTATAGAAAACATCTACCAAAAACCATGTATCATGATTCTAAAAAATTCCTATATTAAAATATCTATTTTAAAATCATGAACAAAAGCACATTATTTAAAAAACCAGATTTTCCTAATATTCCAAAAATTTCAAGCCATCACAATTAATGGGATTCCAAAAAAATTTAAATAGAAAAATAACAACCAATTTATCACAAACAAACAAATTTAAAATCATTATAATCAGTTCTACTAAGCAGAGATGAGAGTAAATCAACCTACCTTGACGGTTTTGACTAAACTGCCAATTAACAAAGAAGGCTCTAGAAATTGGATTCATTATCCCCAAAAATGGACTTAGATTTCTTATCCTACCAAATAAGAACCCAAATCATAAAAAATTTGGAATCCATAAACATAGATCGACCCATAATAGGCATAGATATGAGAGGGAAAGCGGAGAGCATATGTAGATCTATGTTGATCTAATGAAACATGATGGTAACCAAAAAAGAACGTCACTAACCATGAGTTTGGGTCATGAAAATTAAAGGGAGGTCTCTATATTGACTCCAAAATTCTTGTGAGAGGTTATCAACCATTAAATAGAATGAATTAACTGTATATAGATATTTAGTAGCATAAATGATCATGTATGAGAAAATAATTTCAATATCCTGAAAAATAGGATCTTGATTTTCCGCTACCCATGGTTAGTCCACCCAGTTTGAAATACTGTGTGCTAACAATGTGTTTCTCAGTATCCCAAAACTACATGTGTTCATGGTTTATACTAGGGCCTCTAAACGTTTTTAAAATACATACTCAAACCATGCACCACTCCTTTGGCACCAAAAAATCATACGATTTTACCAAAATCTCACATCGTCCACCCTTAGTTGTTATAACAATAAAAAGAATCAAGTAAGGGTTACATTACAGAATATGGGGGTACTAAATTATATCCACCAATGGTATTTCTTTCCTTGGAATGTACATTTCCACAAAATCCCCAAAGAGTTATGGCCATTATTATTTGATTTCCTTTCTTTGTTCAAAAGACTCTTCCTGAATCTGACCATGTTTCCATAAAACCCACAGTAGACCAATGCTCTTTCCACGCAACACATTCTCTTACCTATCCAAAATCCACACTGAGATATATACCAATGAAGCATTTGCCTCTAGGACAACATGATCCCATATGACCACATGATCAGTACCAAGATGATACATTTCAACTAAGATACGTGGAACACATTATGCACCGAACTGAATCATGGCAGCAATTAAAGCTGATATGACACCTCTCCAACTCATTATAGTACCTTGAAAGGGCCAATGTACTAAGGAGATATCTTATCATTCATAGTAAAATGGTGATGTAAAAGCCCTAGATAGATCTTGAAGAACACATAATCTTTCATGGAAAACAACAACGTCCATCGATGATGATCTGCATAATATTTCTGATGACATTGAGTTGTCTTCATCTTATTTTTAATCAACTGAATCTTCTCCATCATTTCTTGGACAAGACTAGGCCCAACTAGTGATGACTCACCATTATCCACCCATCATAGTATAAAATGAGATGGAAACCTTTACAATGCTACATATTTAGCCATATGTATTGAGGCATGAAAGATGTCATTATATAATAACTCCAGTAAGAGTATATGATCCTCCCATGAGCCATCAAAATCCATTACAGAAGCTCGCAACATTTCATTCACTCTTTATATATTCTATTCATATTTCCCATCAGTCTGAGGTTGATTCATGATACTCATAATCAACTGAGTCTCAATGGATTTCTATAAGGATTTCCATAATCATGATATGATCCTCAAATATCTATCTAAAATTATCGAAATTTTTATTCTATGTCACTTTACAACTTCTTAGCTATTGATTTTGGATAGATACCCCACCGTATGTGTTTCTTGAATAGGGATGAAATGTTCCGAAATTTTTATTTGATCCACAATCACCGATATAACATCTTGTTTCTGAACCATTCATGGGAGACCTGTAAGAAATTAAGGTTTATCATCTCCCATTTCCACACTATTATTAGTAAAGATTTCAACATACCCATTGGTGACTAATTCTCTGCCTTAACTTTCGGAAAATTTAGTCACATTGAAACAAACTCATCCACTTTTCATTTCATACCAATCCACCAAAAATGTTTTTTCAACACCTTATAAATCCTATATATTCTAAGGTGAATAGACCGTCTTGAAAAGTGGTTAGCATGAATAAGCTTCTCACGACAAACCATAGGTATATCTATACGATCTCGGAACCACAACACTGTACTCCCATCATGTTTCTATCACTAAATAGTAACCTCGCCCTTGATTTTTGAAATCATAACCAAGAATTATGAATTAGATGATTGTGGATCATTAATCATATTTACCGAATCAAGAATGGTATAAACTAAAAATAAAAAAACAAAATCACCTTAGTCCTCACATTCCACATGCATGTTAGCTAGGACCAACCTCATGTACCACTCCTCTGATGCTTCTTTTTCCAACCGATCATATGAATTTTAGCATAATGAATCTTCCACCATATTGCCTTTACCTGGAGTATATATCCATTCAAAATCAAAAAAATTAGAGATATCCTATCCATATTCTTTTTCTCATGTTCCAATAATATTGTGAGAAAATATTCTTCTATGTTTTGTGGTCTGTGAATGTAGTAAATTTATTACTAAATAAATAACGATGTCATGTCAAAAATGCATGGAAAACTATAACTACATCCAAATAATGTCTTAGACAGTTTTTTTAATGTACATTCAACAACCTTGAACCGTAAGAAACCACATCATTTTTTGGGATGAGAACACAAACAAACCTTGATCCCGAAGAATCATAGTACACTACTAACCCATTTCCTGATTCTAGAAAAAAAATATGGGTGTGGATGTCAGATAAACATTCAAAATTGGGAAAAAATTCTAGAAATCCTTAGTCTATTAGAATGGATCATTCTTCATTTTCATGGATGTCATTTTTGAAGCTAGTAGTGATATGTCATGCAGAGAGCATCGGTAATAACTAGGTATACCAAGAAAACATCAAATCTCAAAGATATTATTTGGGGGTTTCCAAGAGATAACAGATACTATTTTTTTCTAGATCCAGTAAAACTGCTTTTTCAAAAACAACGTTTCTAAGAAAGAATACTTGTTATATCCCTAAATCACACTTTGAAAATTTGTCATACAATCAATGATCGCTCAAGAAATACCACACATCTACTTGTGTTTCACATATCAAGCCTTTGTTCCTGTATAAACCAATATATCATCCAAAATCACAACAAAAAATAATATAGATATATCTGAATTATCTGATTAATCAATTACCTAAGGAAAATTGGTGAATTTATATGACATAAAGGCCTGAATTTATATTCTTAGTGGCCATATTTTCTTCTAAATGATATCTTCATAATATCTTGTTTCCAAATTCACAATTGATGATATCTTAACTGTATGTCAATTTTACTGAACCACTTGTCTCCTCTTAATTAATAAAATATATCATCAATGTGTGGAAGTGGATATATGTTCTTCATCGTAACCTGGTTAAGCATTCGATAATCATTGCATAGTTGAAGAGTTCCATCTGATTTATTTATGATAAAGACTTGTGCTTCTAATGGAGACATACTTGGCTGAATTAAACCTTTGGTTTTTATCTCTTCTAATTGAATGTTAAATTCAATTAGTTCTATTGTTTCAATCCAATATGATGAAAGGGAAGTAGTTATGGTCCCCAGAAGTAGATCAATCGTAAAACCCACTTCACTTCTAGATGGTAACACTAATAAAATTTCTAGAAATTCATTATAAAATTGATCAAAAACTACTAGAAAATATTGATCTTGATCTCTTCTATCAATGCCAACGTCAATGCAACCAATTTGTAAGAGGTTATTCCTAAAAGTGGTTCCAAAAAACCCATTTCACCTAAATTTACAACCCGTTCTCTTATAAATAGTTGAATTACACCATCCACATTTCTGAATCTATCCTATCTTATATAAGAGTCAGTATGAGCCTTGATCATTGTTAACAAATCCATACCCAGAATTACATCAAAGATATCCATATCCAAAACTGATATGTCCCGATTTAACTCATCTATGTCAAATGTTATAGAACAATATCTATACATGAAGTATCATCATTCTCTTTCATCGACAAGAGTTCGATGTTTTATCACAGAAAAAATCATACCATGTTTTGAAAATATAATGTAAAAAACATGATAAGAAATGAAGGAATGTGATTCACTAGATTCAAACATCACTTGGATAAGGGTAGAATAAAAAGTTTCATACCTCACATTTTAGATGGTCCAACCTAATCATCCACAATCATATTGTCAGACTTATATAATTGCTTCATCATTGAACTTTTCTCATATTTTCCATACTGTGATTTCACTCATTCCATCAAAGTATACTATATTTGTAACACCCGATATGTGTTTTAAGAACCTGGCCATGGAGAACTATGACAATAGCACTAAATATGTGGTATCTTGTTGTAGTTATGGAATGATCGTGGTTTTTTCATACATTATCACTTGATGTAACTCAGTAAACCACACTGAAAACATGCTACCTTGATCTTGGATCATGGGGGAATGTTAGTTGCATTTTTGGTCTGATTCTAATTTGATCTATGCCGATGAGAATAAGTGAATGATTTCCTATTCATGTTAGTGCTAGAGTTCTCAACTAATCTACTAAAGACAGTTGTACTTCCTCTACATGGAATTTAAACAGTGAAAGATATCGTAAATAGAGTACCCAGTTGCAGTCCCAAATTAATGTTTGGAAAAGCCTGAGTGATTTTTTGTACTAGCTGTTGGTTCTCCTATGGCTCAGGTGAAACCACATTCTCTGTGGCTTCTTCCAACTAGTTATTATGACACCTACAGGCCACCATCGGCTAAACAAACAACAAATTAGGTAAGTCTCACTCCCTATGAACTTATGGATTAGAATTTCAAAGTCTACCACATCAACTATCACACTTTTTTTCCCAAAATAATTTTTTTCAACATTCAACAATTTTTGAAAAATAAAACTATTTTTAAAAAAATCATTTTATTTTTAAAATATATCTATCATGATATTTTCCGTATTCTATAATTTGAAATAAAAATTATGAATTTATTAAAAATCAACATATTTTCACGAAATCATAAATCATTACTCAAAATAAAAAAAATCATAGTGGGAAGTTAATCCTATACAATTCATGTCATGCTCCTCTAATTGGATAAACCCGTGAGAATGAGATTCCACAACCCTATTAGTGATTCCAAAACTCTTTTGTTCCTAAATCCCTGGTAACATGAAGTTATGAATAAATGGGTTTGCATTGTCCTTTTATGATATAAATTTCACATCCCAACAATCCTACCCATTTTTATGAACACATCCCAAGTAACAAAAACGAATTAATTTCAACTCCAAGACAATGAAAACTAAAGACTACTTACTAGGAAAGGACTGAACAAGCTGATACCATTTGTAATGATACATTTCTTCCAATTGGATTGAGAATATAATGAATCATTATTGGGCCTTACGATACATCCCCATGATGCCAAAGGTTAGAAATAATTATTGACAGGTTTCAAATACCAGTGGGGAATTATTTACCCTTTAAGAATAAAACCATTTATTCAACAAAACATAAATAAATTCCCACTATTTGATGTGTTACCAAATGAAAGACATCCCAACCACATCATTAATCTTAAAACCGCCACAAATTCCACCACAAATGAATAAAAATAAACTATCAGAGTAAAGTGTAAATAAAAAATAAAGAGTCAAAGAAGACCACTAGATTCTATTCTCTCCAAGCTCTAATGTCCACAATCACCAAACAATGCATGTATAATGAGTCGGTGAAACAAAATTTGACACTTTACCTTTTCCTATTTCCCATATGGTAGCATCTACAAAAGCAATAAATTCCCAAAGCCAATGTAAATATAAAACTCGGTAGGCATTTCTCAATGACCCCTCTACTCATTTCACTAGGATAGAATAGTTATCCACATTTATATTAAACAATTTATAAAAAAAATTATCCAAAATAGTTTATAACACTATATAAATATGTTAAAAATCCACTTTTAACAAAATAAAAACAAGAGAAACTGAAAAGAATTATACATTAAGTTATTTTTCTATAAAAATAACAGAAAAAAGCATTGAACACATTTCTCAATATTGTTTTTTCATACCCAATCTATAAAACAGATCAACATAATCAACCGTTCATGTAACTTGTACCTCCCTATACTCATGCGTGGTGAGTAATCCTTCCCTAAGACATCTGTAGTGAACAAATTGGAGAGGTAGATCCCTAACCCCTCTCCATCCCATTAATGATGAGGGAGACCCCTAACCCTTATCTATCCCACATGCTCCCTTTTACAGGGTAGAGAATTAACCGTTATCCACCCTATTGATGATGGGGGAGACCCATAAACCTTGTCCACCCCACAAAGCCATGAACACACACTACCATATAGTCAAAAAACTACGTGTCTTCAAGTAATTAAAACAATTTAAACACAACTATTATTTTATTGAAAAACATTAATAAAACCAATTCAAACACAACATTTCATTTCAATAAATCATTCCTTTTCAATAAAACTATCTAGTTTTTAAAAACCAAAGAGAAAACCAATTTATAATATGCATATCACTTCAATAAAAAATTCCATTTTTATTCGAAACATATTATAAAAACCATTTTCCATGATTCTAGAGAATTAACATTATAAAATCACTATATTAAAATGATGAAAAAAAGAACTTTATTCAAGACCCCCTAACATTCCATATTTTATGAATTTTTTAAACCATCACAAATAGGGGTTTCCAATGATTTCTAAATAGCCAAATAAAAACAAATTTATCAAAAAGAAACTAATTTGAAATCATTATAATCAGTTCTACTATGTAGAGTTGAGAGTGAAGCCACCTATCTCGATGGTTTTGATGAAAATCGACGGCAGATGGAGAAAAATCCCGAAATCGGTTGATTCACCCTAAAAACGGCCTCAGATATATTCTTTTACCAACAAAAAAAACAAACATTAACTAATTTGGCATAAAAATATAGATGTTCCCATAAAAGGAATATATCTAATTAATAAATTGGATAAGAGATGTAAATCTAAATAAATCTAATGAATCATTGTGAGAAAGATGAATAATTTCACCTAAAATGAAAATTAATCATGAAATTACCAAGGATACGCTTCATATTGACTTTAAAATGCTTGGGAGAGATTCTTCAACATTCAATGCATATAAATAATTAATTTTGTCTATTTTTAGAATAATCAAGAAAGTAATTGATAATGTTAGTAATATCCTTAAAAATAAGATCATACTTTTCCTATACGTACGGTTATACCAAACGGTTAGGTAAACCATGTGCTAACCATGGATTTTACACTATCCAAAAATTACTTGTGGGAGTGGTTTTGTTCTGGGACTTCCACGGAGGTTTTAGAAACTATGCATAGACCGTGCACCACTCCATTATCCCGAAAGACTTCTTGAAAATTTACCTAACTCTCCCACTCCCCAAAAATTTTTAACCATAAGAAGCATCATATAAGGGTTATATACTAGAAATAGATGATAATATTATAATATTATATCCAAATATTATTTTAAAACCATTGAAATTTATTGTAATTTTGTTATGTATATAGAATATTTGAACATGGGTATGGAACATAGATTTAATATAAAATAATTCATAATTTATATTTTTATTTGTAATCTAATTAGTTAATATCATATTTCTAAATAACACCTAATTGATAAATATAAAACTACATCAACTCATGTAGTCCTTTAATGCATTTACTTATTGAGAAAATAAAAGATGATGATTTTGGATTTCGGAAAATTAACAAAAAATTAGGGTAGTGGAATCTACGAATAACAAATAATGATGTTAATATATGATACATTATTTCCAGAAAGTGTAATGATAATATATTATTTCATGTGGAAACAAAATCTTTCAATCAATGGGTACACTATTCTATTAGTAAGAAATTATTGGATTAAGTCCCTAGAGACGATTTTTATCATATTAGAATATAGTGAAAGGGGTAATGTTATAATGGTTTTATATCAATTAAAGGGAGAAGAGTATTAATATCAGAAAATTACTAATGATACTATGAAGGTGGAAGAGATAAAACCAATATAATATAATGATTTTATATCCATATTCCTTGAGACATTTTTCTATGAGATAAACAATATTATATATAATTTGACTTTGAAAAATTATAAAAAATTGATGGATGATATACATACGAATATAGGGATTAATTTAAAATATTTGTGCGGAACATTTTGGATTAACTAAATAATATACATCGAATAAGTAGTCGCATTATTGATGAACTAAAACATCATATTTCAAGAGAATTAATCACTAAAAAATTTCATTATATTAGGATTTATTTAAATGTTTCATCAATAATGATAATGATTTTTCAAATTCGTATATATCATATGGAAAATAAGATATGAGGAGGATGTATGATCACCATATAAGAAATAATTTGGAGAAGATAGTGAATATAGAGGTATAATTTAAAACATTAAAAAATATGGGATGAAATAGATTAGGGATTTCATTAATGTATTGGGAGTTGGATTTAAGTACATAGATTAAGGTTTCAAATAACATGAATATAATCGAAATATTGATATTATCAGTTTCCAATGTTATAATTTTTCAGAGAATTGAAACTATTATAACAAACTCCCAAGGCATTATGTGAATCTACCTTAGATGAATATGTCAAAGGAAGTTCAAGGGTATTCAATATGTGCGGGAGAGGATGATGTTTAATTTGTGTAATAAATTGGAAATTGATTATAATATCCTTGTCACATAAAAAATTGTATGATTATATATATATTCACAGTTTATGAGTTTCTTGATGTCTAAGAATATTAACACATCACTTGAAGCATTAAGTAAAACATTGTTGCTTAAAATCTAAAAGTAAAAATTTTATTTCAATAAAAATATATTGGTATTTTTCAGCAAGTATTCATGAAATGTATATATTTTATAATAATATTATTATATATATGATTAAAAAAATATACCTTTTTTGGATAAATTATCTATCAATGAATTATATAATAATTTTTTACAGAGATAAGAAGATTTTAATAATCATCATAGGAATAAAATTTATTATTTCTAGAGGATTAAACATATAGAAATGATAGTTGAATAAATAATTTCATGATTAAACCAAGTATTTCATAGGTTATGAAATCTCATGATTATTTTTACATATTCATATGATTTATGATACTTTTATTAAATAATATCATCACTCACACAAATAAATCCGAATTTAATAAATTTATGGAAATAATATTGTAAAATTGAACCAATTAAAGGTATATATTTATTAATATAAGACTCATTAGTGAGAATCCAAGGTCTATAGTTTTGACTCACGGCATTTTTAATGAGACACACACCTATTTTTCATTGGTGAGAGTAAATTAAAATTTTGAGCATAAAATTTATTTACGGTGGGAAAATATAGCATCCCATAAATTGTTTCATTAATTATATATAAATTATATTTTTACTAATATTTAATCTTTTATTTCATTTAAATTGGAATCAAATATTCAATATATATTTATATTATTTAAACCTATTTGAATTGTCCTAAAATAAACTTTATTTTTTTGAAATGTGTGATTAATAATTAATTTCTTATTTTCTTTTGAAATAAATATATAATAATATAATAAAAACATTCCTAGAAATTTGTGAATTGTGAAAATATAATTAGAATAATATACTAACCTTTCAATTTTTTAGGAATTAAATTGTACAGTTAAACTAAATTCCATAATATAATGATAATATAATATGGGACATTATGTATACATGAAGCCATGTAAAATAAAATTATTCTAGAATTGTGATTTTAATTTAATTATAATATATAAATATTTTATTAATTATAAAATATAATATAATTAAGTTTTTGTGTCCTAAAAATTGAACACATTAAAGCAATTCCCAAAATATAGTTATTGTATAACAGTATAAATTTTATATTTTTTAATATTTATTTAATTTTTGGTAATTAAAATATCTATTAGCTATCATATATATTTTGTTTTTAATATAATTTTATACCTATAAAATATATAATAACATAGATTGATAATAAATAGATATATTATCACTCAAAAAGAAATATAGTATTTATTCTAGATAAAATAGTTTTTTTTAAGGCTACATGATTTTATTTAAATGTTAAATTTATAGTATTTAGAATTATAACATTATATAATTGACATGACTTTAAGAATCAAAAAATGAAATATTTCTTAGGGACTATTTTTACTATTTTTCTTAAAGAGTATATGTTTATATAAATAATTAAAATACATTTGTTTCAAATAACAAATGTTTTATTACACGGTCATGATTTAAAATGACAAAAAAAATTATAAAATATTTATTAGGGGAAAAAATACCATAAAATTCTAAAATAATATAATTTTAAAAAATATAGGTAATTATCATAGAAAAAAATTAATTCTTTATGGAATAGAAATTTTTTATTATAATAAAAACATAATTTTTATTCTTTATATTGATAAAAATATATAAAATATAAAATTTGGTTTTTTTAAATGATTACAAAACAAATACATTTAGTCATATACAAATAAAATTACTAAAAATTAATACATTTCATATTCCTGATCTATAACTATAAAATTATCAATACATTATTAAAATTGTCTCATCTCTCCCAATTATATAATAACATCTCCCTCAACCATTACCCCTCACTTCCAAACCTCCTTGCCCGAATGGCCCAAAGGAAACTTTTTCTTTATTGAATTTTGATAACCCCCTTTTCAAGGGATGAGGGGGAACCCTTAAAAGGCCCATATGCATAGGTGATTACATGTCCTGTAGGATTGTAGGATATTACATGTCCCGAAGGACATAGGGAATTAAACCAAACCATTTGGTTCTGCTCTGGAGAGTTATTATGCCTTGAATCCTCCTTTGGGGATGCTCCCTTTTATTATTATGTCTATTTGGGGAAACTGTATGCAGCCCAAAGGCTTTGAGGTGGCCTAAAATCCTTAAAGGTAGCCTGAAATCTCTACTGACCCAAAGGCATGGGAGGTTCGAAGTCTTTAATGACTCCAAAGCCAAAATAGTGGGCCAAGGTGAATAGTTCATGGCTGCTATAGTATCGAACAATACCTACTATAGTAACTGCTATAATACTGCACAATGCCTGCTACAACACTACTATAGTGCCTACTACAGTACTGCTAGAGTGCCCAGAAATATGCATCTACCTAGTTTCAAACCTGGGTCTCGTGGATGCACTTAAGGATACCTCACCAACTATGTTGAGGCTAAGGTGCCCAAACCTCCTTAATTTGAAAAACTCTATTAAAAAATATCTCCCTAAACTAACCAATCCATGTCTCGAATCTCCTTTAGTAACCAAAAGTGAGTCCCCTAACAGTTTGGGACATAATTCAAATATGATAATGCATTGAGAATGAAAATCATTCCCACCTCTCTCATTCATTTATTATTTGATATTTTTTTCATTAATAAAAATTTAATAATATTATTATTTTTCTTCATTGATTTTTTTCCTTGTAATTAAAATTATTTTTATCGATTATTAAATAATGATAAAACATTTCCCCTTTGTTGAACCTTTTAAATATGTTCTCATTATATCAAACTAAATGTATTAAAATCTATGATTCCTAAAATAAATTATCCTTTGGCAGATTCCATATTATATTTCATCATTTAAAATCCCCATAAAAAATATTTTAATTATCACCATATTTTTTTCAAAATTAAAATATGTGATTTTTCTTACAATTTAGAATCTATTAAGAGATCATTATAAAATATAGTGGTTTCATGATATTTATTTGAATGAAGGTGAATAATTTTTCACTAATTACAATGATGGGTATTAATTAACAATTATTTCATGTTTGACTATAATATTAATAATCATTTAATTTCCTGTTATTATTATATAATGATAAAATAACAATGATAAAAAAGATATTAAAACTAAATATTTGTAGTCATTTTAATCATCTAATATTAATTTTTAATAAAATGATATTGATTTTTATATTTATTGTCAAATATATTGAAATATTTAACTCTTTAACTTCTTTAATGAGATAATGTATATATGATAAATATTCTTAAGAATATTTAAATATTGGGAAATGGACATCAATTGATATCATTACATCAATGATGTTTTGGAATCGATAATCGAGAGATATTAAAACTAACAAATAAATTATAATTATTCGAAAAACTATGTATTAATTTATAATAATGTAATTAAAATTATTAAAATTAATAATTAAATAAACATGAAGAATGTTATGAAACAAATAGTTAATAAATATAATTTAAATATTTATGAAGTTTATTGATATATGATACATTTTACAAAATTAGGTAAGCCTTCTTCTTAGTATTTTTATTTTATCAATGTAATGTTTCTCTATTTATTATAATTTTATTGATTCATAACTCAATAATCTTAAATGAATAAATAATTTTTTCCATTTATTTTTTAGGTATTTATTATCTGAAAATATAACTTATTCATTTCATACCTTCTGATTTTCATATGGGATCATTTGTCTTCATTCACTTCTTATAATTATGTTCTTTAATACTATCTATATCTATCTTGACATTATGTTTATCTTTATTTATTTGTTTTTATCTCATGTTTTTTAACCTATCATATCCTCCATTTTTATGTTTTTTATAATAGTTACTTGTCTCCATACAATTTTATTTATATGGAATGAATAAAATATATTTTTTTAACTAAAATTAATGATTGACTACCAGGGATCATATGTAGATTTTGGGCGCTGCTGAAGCGTGTTGGTGGGGCAGCCCAACATTGATTTTAACGTAAAACAATGTTCAATCCTAGATCTGTCACGATATAAAACCCTAGATATTCGTAATAGAATGAAGAATGAAAAACAAAAGAGGGAGTCCCAGGACCATAGAGATAAGATCATCATATTTTGGTTATAATTAATTTAATTAATTCACAAGAATTACCTTGGTGTAATTATTTCTTAATTGATGTATCTGGTCACGATCTTGTGATATGCCATTGCATCGTCTAATAAAAGTGTAGGATTCCTCTAGCGGTGTCCACACGTGTTCCACGTATCTCTAGACGTTGCCGAAGGGATCTCTGGGTGCTAGAACGGAAGAAACATTTCTTGCGATGTCCGCCTTCAATCACCTTGATTCGATGCAGGAGGATCTCTCTCCGTCTTGAGAGCATTCTTGGAGAAATTATTTCATTCGGCATTGAAATAAATCTCCATAATTTTTGTGCACAATGATTGGGGAAATGTTTTGGGATTGTGAGGATATTTATAATCAAGTTTGAGATTATAATGTTATGGAAATAAATAAACATGTTACACGTTTTATTTATTTCATTAACTCTCATTGAAAACCCCCATGTCGAATGATTAATTCTTTGAGATGCACGCACACTGATTATAATAAACATCATTTAATAAAATGATATTATTTCCTCAAAATCTCGACTGGATGAACTACACGTCATTTAATCATTAATACACAATGTGTACTTGTTTTTTATAAAACTAAACGGTGTGTATATTTAATATACATGACATGTACTTCTATTTTATATTTTCCTTTATTTCCACCACCACATTTATTACTCCTTGATTAATGTATATTCATTTGTTAAATAAATGTAATTTCATTACTCAATATTAAATATATATTATTTCTCCCACAACATATTCTCTCAAATAACTAGTGTTGAAATATATGCAATCAAGAATCAATAAATAATTATTAAACCACATTCTGGAATAATATTTATTTAACTCTTTAAATTAATATTTAATTGAGTTACATGGACACACATATTGTGTGACCCTCTATGCCTCTTTCTTGTTGGCATTTGGCAGGCTTGCCTAACGTCCAACATTACTGTCTAGAAACAGGTCACGGCACCCCAGAGAATAAAGTTAATGCCACATTGACGTGTCACCTCATATGAACACTTACAGTGTAATATAATCCCTTTTCTCGATATGTCTAATCAAGCAGGTTTCATGCTAGTTCCATCAACCCATGTGCTCGATTATTCATTCTTTGACTTTTTGGAATTGAAAATTACTATTCCTTACCATTGCCAAGGATTTACTTAGGCTACATCAATTCCATCAAAGGGCCTGAGATATATACTTATTTTGTGGAACAGAAGGAAAAAATCTTTTCTCGCATTATCTATTAATACGATATTACTCATGACACACCCAACGTATCCTACCTCACAGTGAATAGTGTTTCATCGCAGTTTTGGTCAATACAACTAAGTGTGTGAGTTGTAATACCCATTAATAATAATAATAAAGTCTATGGACCAATACAGACTTCCGCAAATATGAACATCCAATTACACTATGAAATGTGGATTTTCTAATGGCGGTTCCTGTTCTCATTATATCCTCCTGGATATTACCAAGGGCACATACCAGGAGAAGGTGCCTCAAGGTTTTATGAGTCCTCACCCCTAATGGCATGTATTATTTGTGTCCCTCAAATAACATCATACAGTGATAAAACATATATTCAAGAACAGTGTTACGGAAATTCTGGGTTTTCATCATTGCAGGGATCCACTATGACCCTTTAATGCAACAGCTATCCTTGGGAAATTACACATGCATTTTCACACAGAATAACAATCAAGATGTGATAAGGAATATATTAATGAATAAATTAAAAATTAGTTGGTTCTAATCCACCAACTCCAACAGACTATCACTTCGACTAGAACCAAATACTAAAAACATTTAACCCTCTAGCTCTCATATGATATTAATGTTTCTACTATGATAGGAATTTAGTGATGGGGTCCTCCAGGTTCTCTTTTTTGGACACTCTGCTCACTGCAACTTCAACCCTTGGATAGAAATCCGCCAAAAGGTGATACTTCCTGAGAATGTACTTTTTCCGTTGATATGACCTTGGTACTTTTGAAAGAGCCACTACTACAGTATTATCACAATACAATGTAATGAGATATTTACTTCTAGGCACCACATCAAGCTCGTGGAAAAATATCGGAATCCATACGGCTTCCTTGGCTACATCAGAAGCCCCTATATATTCGGACATTGATGTAGAATCAGTGAAAACTGGCTGCTTTGAACTCTTACAGCTCACAAATCCTCTATTGAGAAAACAACATATCAAGATCGCAACTTCAGAACATTTTGATCTGTCTGAAAACTAGCATCAGTGTACCCTCTGATGAAAAGCTCCTCGTCTCCTCCATACACCAAAAACATATACATTGTTCTTCTCATATACTAAAGTATATTATTAAAAACACTCCAATTTTGTTATCCTTGATCTTATTGATATCTACATACCATGCTTAGTTCATAGGCAACATCAATCCTGGTACTTAACATGGCATACATGATAGATCCTATAGTCGAAACGTATGGGATCTTACTCATTCTATCATTCTCTTGTTGTGTCTAAGGACACATTTTCTTAGAAAGATGATGTCCCTATGACCATGGAACCAATCCCATCTTAGATTATTCCATACTAAATCTCTTTAGTGTCTGTTCAATGTATGTACTCTGACATAGTCCAAGTAGCCTCTTGGATCAATCATGAATGATCTTGATCCCTAGAATGTAGGCTTCTTCACCCAAGTCCCTCATTGAGAAACACTTGTTCAACCAGTCCATAACTGAATGTAAGACTGGTACATCGTTTCCAATAAGCAACATGTCGTCAACATATACTACTAGGATAACAATCTCATTCCCATTAAATCTCTTATAAACATGTGGATCAAATTCATTCTTATTGAACCCAAATTCAATTATGGATTCATCAAAGTGAATGTTCGTGTCCTGGATACTTTCTTTAATCCATAAATAGATTTTTTCAACTTGGAAACCCGTTTGGCTTCACCTGGGGTCACGAACCCTTCTGGTTGTGACATATAGACATATTTCTGAAGGTTCCCATTAAGGAATTCCGTTTTTTGCAGCAATCTACCAAATCGTGTAGTCATGATAAGCTGCTATGGCACATATGATTCTTATGTATTTAAACATGGAAACTGTTTAGAATGATTCATCATAGTCAATTCTTTGATGTTGTATGAATCCTTTAGACACTATACTTGCTTTATAGGTGCTAAATTGACCATCAATGTCCAGTTTTCTTTTGAATACCCATTTTCATCCAACACGATTTACATCAACATTCTCATCGACCAAAACCCAGACTTGGTTCTAATACATGGAATCCATCTCAGAATTCATAACTTCTAGCCATCTTGTATCTTCTGAGCATTCTACTACTTCCATGTATAGTATTGGTTCATCATTGTCCAATAATAATGATTCACCATCCTCGGTGACTAGGAAACCAAATATCTCATGTTCCCCTACCTTTATTGATCTCTTATGCAGTACTTGTGTTTCTGGAACCTCTTCCACGGGGACCTGTGGATCTTTTTCTTGTACCAACTCTTGGGTATCATGAGCATAAAATTCATAAAATTAAATATTTCTCCCACTATACTTCTTGTAGATGTGATCCCTTTCAAGAAAGATGGCTTGTTTGGCGACAATCACTTTCTTGTCTAAAGGGTTGTATATCTAGTATCATTTCATTTCCCTAGGATATCCTATAATGATTCACCACATGCCCCGATGTGATAGTTTGTTGACTGAGAAGGCCTTAACAAATTCCTCACATCCCAATACACGTATATGTGTTAAAATGGGTTTCATTTCATTCCATAGCTCAGAGGGAATTCCATTTTCCCCCTTCTTTGGTACTAGGTTTAATGTGTATGATGAAATTTGTAATGAATATCTCGAAAAGGATAATGGAAGATCTGTATGACGCATCATCGACCTCACCATGTCCAAAAAGGTGTTGTTCCTCTTTTATCTATCACCTTTCCATTGTGGTGTATAAGGAAGAGTGACCTGAGATATAATCCTAGACTCCAGTAGATGATCGATGAACTCTTGGTTCATATATTCTATACCTCGATCCGATCGAAGTTTATTTATCTTCTTACCATGCTGATCTATACATCATTCATGAAATCTTTTAATTTCTCTAAGGATGATGAATTATACGTCATTAAGAAGACATAGCCATATCTACTCAAATCATCAGTAAAATTAATGAATTATGAATATCCACTTCTAGATTCTACTAAAAATGGTCCACACACATCGATATGCCCCAATCCTAGAAGTTTTATGGCCCTTTCGCCTTGTCCACCAAAGGGCGGCTTAGTCATTTTTCCTTGTAAATAGGAGTGACATCTATCAAGTGGTTTTAGATCATTAGAGTCCAAATAACCATCTTGGCAGAGATATTTCAAATGATTATCGTTTACATGACCGAGACGGTGATGCCACAACTAGGTGATGTATGAGTCAAGTGAGTTTGTTTCGTTATCGATTGATAACACTTGGTTTTCGTAATTTAATACATACAAACCATTATTTAAATGTTACATACAATAACATACATTGTTCTTAATAAAGAGACAGCCCTTATTTCAATATTTGAAAATAAATCCATCTATATCCAAACAAGATACATAAATTATGTTCAGGGTATCACTAGGATCATAATAACAGTTATGTAAAAAAAAATCATCATAGTCAGTAATAAGAGATGGTAATCTCTAATATTCAATGCAGTCAGCCTGGCACCATTGCCAGATCGAAGATCCACCTCTCCTCTGGAAATATTTCTAAATCTACATGGTTCCTGCATTTGAATATAGATGTGAGCCCCACAAGCTATATCTAATACCTAATGTGTATAAATAGAAAGATTACACTCAATAACGAATGCACCTTTAGCATCCCCATGCTTCGGGGTTTAGTTTTTCTTTCACTTTCCTTCCTTGACACATGCAAAACTCACCACCTCCCATTCCTTACCTTGCCTCTGGTTCTTCCCCTTCTTGGAGGGATGACGCTCGGGGCCTTCAGACCATTTATAAGACTTTTTCCACTTTTTCTTGTTCTTCCTTTTCATATTCACTATAAGGACCGCGGGTTTGTCATGCACCAAGTCCTTATCTACCTGGAAAATCAAGGTTAAAAGTTTTAATATACTCTTATCGTTGTTTCTCATGTTGTAGTTGATAATAAATCTAGAGAAGGTCTTGGGAAGTGATGATAGGATGAGATCTGTACGCAACTCATCCGAGATTTTAATCCCAATGATGTCCAGGCATTCAATATAGCCAATAAGCTTGAATACATGAGACCTAGCTGGCACAGACTCTCCAAGCATAGTTGTAATCAAAAATCTCGCAATCTCATACCTCTCATGTCTTGCCTTCTCTTGGTAGAGATCCTTAATGTGAGACATCATTCTATACGCGTCCATGTTTTCATGTTGCTTCAAGAGATCATTGGACATGGCCGAAAGCATGAAACACTAGACATCTGCGGAATCGTCTATGTGTTTCATGTAGAGAGATAGTTACTCATCACTGGCCTCCTTTCCAGGCGAAACTAGAATAGGATCTTCCAGTACATACAATTTCCTTTCGTGGTGAAGGATGACGCGTAAACACCTCTGCCACTCTTGGAAATTGGTGATGGTGAGAAGGTTTTCATTCTCGAGTATAGTTCTCAGTGATATATTTGAATTCATGTTTATTTCCGTTTATACAAAAGTAATATGATAAAAGGTTTAGTACTTTATTAATAAAACTGACAATAATAAATAAATAAATACTTATTAGTCTCCCACTATTTTATCAAAATACAATATCCCTCACCAATGACTTTGGAATATTCTATTCCCTGAAAATTCTAGTGCCAAGGATCCATATTTCCCTTCACATTACCCCAACTAGGGTTGGTCAAGCAATGTGAAGGGTTTTAGGTAGGCAATCCAAATTCCAACTGCATTAACTCATAGCTCCTTGATCCACTGAGTGGTGTCCCAAATCATGAAATCCTTTTAATTTGGATGTCCTCAATATATGCCTCTTGGTCACACCAAGTCCTTCTGTGACATTCAACCCTTGATGCGAACGAGGTCAACTCAACACAAAACCTTGAATTAGAATTCCTCGATAATTTAATGTACCCCAACTAGGGTTGTCCAAGCACTTTGAATTATGTTTTTATTATAACCAAGATTATGGAAGGCTATACCAACTTAATATGTCATTGAGGGATTTTATCCATATACGTAAATTCCGATTTTATTATATTTGATTACCAGTTTTTTAATATTATGTGGGGTATAGTTATTTGATTAACCATGTATCAGATAATATTTATGCATAAGCTGGTCTGTATTTTAGTCCCATCATGCATGCTTGTTTAATTCATTAATTTTGTGATCGTGAAAACTCACCCAAAATAAATAAACCATTAAAATAACAAAAAAATGGTATGATCTTGTTCTTGTTCTACTCGTTATTTTTTCAAGCAGTTGATAATCTATCCCATGACCTAGGGGAGAAACACCTTGAATATTTTGGGTTCATGTTTACAGCTTTCCACCTGTACACCTTTGTATCTCCTTGGATTGGTTTCACCTTGGCTCATGTATTGAGCCTCCTCCACTATCTTGGGATCTCCATCCATTACATATGAATTTATCTAACATGCTAGTGAGGGTTAAAAAAGGATTTTTACATAAAATAATCCCGGGGTGGACAAGCCAAAAAATTAATTTAAATAAATAAATTAAAAGAAAGTATTCACATAAAAAGTTCGTGGTCTAGATCACGAACATCCATACATGCAATGATATATACGCATAAATAAAACTAGAATTAAATTTTTTAATCATTATTGTTTTAGATAAATCACGCACGAATCAATTAATTATCGTTAATTATTCAATCCTTTCATATTAAACCCTTTTTCTGAATTTCCTTGAGATTCTGATCCATCATAATCTTAAATAAATTAAAATTATCCTTGTATGTAACATGTATCTTGGAGGAAACCTGGTGAATTCCCATTCATTACGCAGATGTTAAATTAAAAACATATATATAAAACACATATCACGTTTTGTGCCTTAGCTTTTTGCCGGCACCATGGTACAAATCTCAATGGTTTGTATAAAATAATAATAAATTTTATTAAATATACGTAATTTTGGTGAGTACACAGCATGTAGTTCTGAATACATGACGTGTAGTTTTCTTCACCATCCATCTGAAGAACATGCCATGGGACATGGCGTGTTAATGTACATCAGACATTTTTACAGTAAATGGTGTGTTCAGTGGGACACACACCGTGTAGTTTCCGTGTTACACGGTTTCCAGTAGGGAAAACCGTGTACGGGGTACACGGTCCAACCCTAATCTGAAGGGACTACACACCATGTTCATTGGAGCACACTGTGGGTAATCCGATAACTGTGTGCCACCTATTCCTGGTCAACACACGGCGTCATAAATGACATATATAGGATAAATACTCGGCCTGATTTGTTGGACATGTCCGATGGATTAACCAAGACTACATGGTGTGTACTTCCAAATACACGCTATGTATTCTCATTTTATATGGTCAGGAACGTTTTTCTCCTTCTAATTATATCATCTATTTTATTTTAATCAAAATTAAAAGAAATGTTCGATTCTGTATATTGAACGAGAAATGATAGAGGAGGAATAGATCTCCAGATTCAGATTTAATGAATGATTAACATGAATTGAAATAACTAAATTATTAAATGCATTAATCACCAACGAAAAACTAAATAATTATAATCAACTATATGACCCCTCTGATACCACAAGTAGGTTCCGGGCACAGCAGAAGAACATTGGTGGCGCGAACTAACATTGATTTTAGAGTTAAACAATTTTTAAACCGAGATCCATGGTGATATAAAACACCAGATCTTTGAAATAGAAAGAAGAATGAAAAAATGATCGAGTCCTAGAACCATAGAGATTTGATCATCATATGATGGCTATAATTAATTTAATTAACTCACCATAATTACCTTGGTGGAATTATTTCTTCGTTGATGTCTCCGGTCATGATCTTGTGATCTGTCGTTGCGTCGTAGAATCCAAGTGTAGGATTCCTCTAGCGGTGATCCACGCTTGTGCCACATATCTATAGACATCGCCAAAGGGATATCTGAGTGCTAGTGACGAATAACCTTTGCTTGCGATGTTTTCCTTCGATCACATTGATCCAGTGGAGGAGGATCTCTCTCGAACATGAGATTGTTTTTGGAGGAAGTATTTCTTTCGGCCTCAGAGTTGTTGTGCACAACGATTGGGGAAAAATGTGGGGGTTTTGAGGATATTTATAAGCAGTTTTGAGGTTATAGAGTTAAGACAATAAATAAACATGTTAGGAATTTTATTTATTTCATTAAATCTCTTTGAAAACCCCCATATAAAAATATTAATTCATTGACATGCACCCATGCTGATTATAATAAATATTATTTAATAGAAAAATATTATTTTCTCAATATCCTGACTTGAAAAACTGCATGATGTGTAATCATTAATACATGGCTTATACTCGTTTTCCATAAAAATACACGGCGTGTATATTTAATATACATGTCATTTACTTTTATTTTCCATTTTCCATTATTTAATCCACCACATTTATTAGTCCTTGAGTAATGGATATTCATTTGTTAAATAAATGTAACTGCATTAATCACTAATAACTATATATTATTTCGCCCACAGTACATTCTATGGAATAACTAGTGTCGAAAAAAAAATGCAATCAGGCATCCTTAAATAATTATTAATCCATAGTCGGTAATAATAATTATTTAACTTGTTAAATTAATATTATACTGAGAAACATGGACACACATAGTGTGTAACCATCTAGGCCTCTTTCTCGTTAACATTAGGTGGGAATGCCTAAAGTCCCAGGTTACTCTCTAAGAACGGGTAAAGGCACCCAAGAGAAAGAAGTTGACGCCGCATTGACGTGTCACCTCATATGAATGATTAAAGTGTAATATAATCCCTTTGTCTTGATATCTCTAATCATGTGGGTTGTATGCTAGTTCCATCAACCCTTGTGTTAGATTATTCTTTCTTTGACTTTCAGTAATTGAACTTTACCATTCCTTAACATGGCCATGGATTTACTTAGGCTATATGAATTTCATAAAAGGGCTTGAGATATCTACTTCAATTATAGAACAGAAGGGAAAAATCCTTTCTCGCGTAATCAATTAATGCAGTATTACTCGATACTCACCTAACATATCCTACCATGCTGCGAACATTGTGTTGTCATAGTTTTCTTCAATACATCTAAGTGTGCGAGTTATAATAACCATTAATAGCAATATTAATCTATAAGGACCAATACACACGCCCACAAATAGGAACATCCAATGACACTATGAAATGTGGATTTCCTATTGGCGGGTCTCATTCTCATAATATCCTCTTGCATATTACCAAGGGCACACAACATGATAAGGCACCTTAATGTTATATGAGTCATCACCCCTAATGGGATGTATTATTTGTGTCCCTCAAATAACATCATCCGACCATAGAACATATATTCAAGAATAGTGTTATGGAACATCCAGGTTCTCATCAAATTAGTGATCCGCTATGACCCTTTAATGAAACATCTATCCTTGGGACATTATCACAGGCATTGTCACGTAGATGAAGAATCAAGATTTGATAAGAATTTTATTAATGAATAATGTAAAAAGTAGTTGGTTCTAGGTCACCAACTCCTACAACATATACCATTCATTAAAATAGAAAAAAAAAATATATATATACCCATTATTCTAATATGGATAGTAATTAATTATGTTAAAATTATTATGTCATTGTATCCTTATAAATTTATATGTGTTGTATATTTTCCCATTTATTATTTCCAAATGATCAATACATTATATGTAGATAGTTATGGGTGGGGCATAAAATTCTATAAACCATAAATGGATAAATTGGAATCATGATCCAATGTATACTGAGTATTTGGATTATTATATACTTTCTTGATAAGTTAACTAGGCACAATTTCTTAATGATATAATGATGATGTCAAACATTGCGCATCCAAACATTATAATATTTATTCTTGTTATCAACGAGATGATTTTATTCATGCATGAGTCTCATATATGTATATTTTATATACATTTTGTTATTATATGGATTTATTTGACAATTTACTCCTATTATATTATTTATTTCGTGTTATATTTTGCTTAAAGATACCAATTACTGAGAGTCTGATATCACAAAATTATATTTTTTCATAATTTTTCAAGAAAACAATAAAGAAGGACGTATGTGATCAAAGGATGAAAAATTAAGGGAAACTAAATACGTTTATGATTTCTGGTAAACTTTATGTTCTAAAGTAATTTACTAGTCAAATATGAATATAGTATCCCAAAAATATTAAATAGTTGATTCCCGTTATTTAAAATATAATAAATAGGATTCAGATTAAGGTAGTAGGTTTATGTTCTGTTATAATATGATTGTCCCTTACTGTAATTTTGATAATTTATGAAGGATTGGCTGATTTTTAATGATGTTTCACCTTTGAATTTGTCTATGGTTTTTGTAAATTGTTTTTTACATAATATAGATATTGTTTAGAGAAAATTTCCACTCATTTTATTTCTTGGTTAATTCCCTTGATGAATTTTTTTGTTTATGGTATGTTGCATTTGGATTGGATAGTTGGATTTTTTGGGAAATATAAATTTCATTTCTAGATCACTTATAAAATTTATTCATAAAAATAATGAATAAAAAAATAATTTACAGGATTGGATATTGGTTGATCAAATTATTATGTTTATGTCGAGGTTGATATTTCCAAAGAGTAGTGATATGAGGGAAAAAATTTAAGTATAATGCATTGTGAATTAGATTTCATATTTCTGATGGTTAGTTTAGTAACCCATATTCTTTTCTCAAATGATATTGATTAATAGTAAACTGTGTTTTTCTATAGATTATACCATTCTATAGGGATGTAGGTTCTAGATAATACCGTGAGGATTTGGAAGATGAGATATTGAGGAATAATTCCAATTGAAATTTTATTATTAATATGATATATATAAATGTTTTTGTCTAGTATATTCTTTTTCGTCTTTTTACCTTTTATATTTAATGACTATATAGAGCGTTGTGTGATGGTCGGTATAGCTATTTAGTATCTCTACCTTATTTGGGAAGGGTTCAGACATGTGTTATTTGGATATAAATATAATATTAAAAATTTATAGTTTCTTAGAGTCTCTATTATAAATATAAGAATTATGCAAGGCATCAAGATTCACCTACTCGAGAGATGTGCTGACATTAATTCCTTGGATGAAATAGTATATGTTACATATACTATGCTGTAATTATTTGAATTTTTTTTCATTTTAATCCCTATTGAATTTTGTATTATTTAATTAATGGAACTGTGTAACTCACTATACAAGTGACTACATTTTTATAATATAGATGATTGTGTCCTAAATTCTATAATGTGTGGGGGACATCATGATGTCATGTTATGTATAAATTTAATTATCATGAAACATATAAAAACATTTTATGATGGTTGTGGTTTCTATAGTTATATAATTTCTAGTAAGTAGGTTGTATGACATTTTCTGATGGATTTAAGAAACTATTTTATTGGTCATAATTTATGGGGCCCTAGTTTTTTTTATTTTTTCATCTTGAGTTGTCATATATATGCATATAAACTTGTGATTTTTGGAACTATGATTAAAGTGAGGTTTGCGGATACCTTGGAGATATGAATTTTCCCAATAGTGGGATGTTTGTGTTTTTTAATATTTTACATTAACAAATTAACATACATGATTTTATTACATTCATATATTTCAATCCCAAAATAATAATAAGATATATTTTATATGTAATACCTATATGTATAATTGTATATTGAATCACCCTAGGAAATCAAGGAGCCTAAACGAAGTGAATTTAGAAAGGGGTTGTTTTTACACCCTTGAAGAAGTATTTAAGAATATATTATTTATCATTACACTAATGTTTGGATGACTCTGATAGGAACTACTATATCTAATGGATGAGTGTTTAGATATCCTTACATTGGTAAATTTCTATGATTTTTTTTGAGATTATTTTTTATGATATTTTTAGGTGCTTTAATTTTATAATTATTATCAATATGCTCTAGGATTTATTATAGATATACTAGAGATGAATAATATATAGTGGAATGAAGAATTACATAGTATGAAAAAAATGAATTTGGGTATTCATTAAAAATATTCTTGGTTTTGTCTCAGGAAAATGGTTTTGGGGGGTACTTGATGGAAAATTTATGTCTTATTAGATAATTTTTTTGAATACCTTTCATAGTTATTTAAAGTTTCTACAAGAATAGAATCCTTATTTTTTTATTCCCTAATGAGTTATGGTGTATACAGGGTACAATTTTTGTTCAATATGACATATATTCTATATATTAATGGGATGATTTAAACTAACCATAATGAAAATGAAATATCATTATTTTCATAATAGAGAAATAATAAATGAAAAATGAGGGTCTTGTTTATCACTGTTTAAAGAAAAAATCATGGACATTGTGATTTGAGAACATTTTTCATGATTTTGAGTGAATATTATATGGTTAGAATAGAAAACATCTTTGGAAATACGTTGACAGGGAGAGAGATGATGAACCAAATTTTTGTTCATATAAACCAAATCATAGTTTCAATAAATGATATATCTTGATGATAAAATAGTTCCTATTAATTTTTAAGATGATTTAGATTTTAATAAATTGTTATTAGATCTCTTATTGATTGAAAAATAATTTCATTCAATTTTAAATAATATAATAATTTCAACAACTGCTAAATAAAAGGGAATATTTATTTTATGTATGTGATGAAATAAAAACATAGCTTCTTGAAACATTTTGAGACATGTATATCTAATATTATTCATTCATTGGAGGAAACTGAGGAATTAAGATGGATATAATTCAATATTATTGATTTTCATTATTTATTATTTTCCTTTGTATTATATCTTATATAATTTTAGGATTATATGACTATATTACTAAACTTTACCCCATTATTAGTTATTCATAACAAATAAATAATATATGAAGTTGGATTACAACCACTAAGAAATTTATACGAATCCAGTTGATAAAGAGGTTGTGTTAACCATTTTAAAATATCCTTTTTCTTGTTATTAACTATATCACATTGTCCCTCATCAATCATTAATTTCTAGATTATTTTATGATTGAATTCTTCTATCATTCATTGAATTATATCATTACTTTTAGTGAAAGATTATTGTGTCTCATTGATTTATGTCCCATCATATTTCGTTAAACATTCCTCATAGTAACATCAATTAACATTTGAGAAAAGGTAAACAATTATGAATAATTCATTTATTTGAATCCATTATAATGCTTCATGGTTTAATCAATAGGATATTGAGGTTCATATTTGATTCATACATATTATAATTTTTTTGGGAGAGTTTGATTTTAATCGATATAATGAGTGTACCCTTGTTTAATTGAAAAATATTTCAATTTTGGAGATAGTGGATGGTTTTATATATTCTATAAGACTCCATGAACACTATTGAAATAAAAAAATGTATTAAATTTACCTATAATCAAAGATAAATCTTATTTTTAGGATATTAATAATATTTTATTCAATGTAATAGTGTGAAATGTATTAATATTTCACCAATTAAAAAGGAATTTACACGAGTCTAGGGCATGAAAATAATGAATGCCATATAAGTAAAATTCACTATATTTATCAAATAGATAACAAGGTCACATATTATGGATTTAAATATTCTCTTGAACAATTTTAAGATTTATAGAATTTAAAAGAATCTATGTATAATTTATTAATTTGTGTAAAAATAATAATTTTATCGTTTTGAAGTTACAAATTAACTCTTATAATATACTATGGTGAATAATCAAATTTTGATTATTTTAAAAAAAATTATGAAACATTTTTAATATTTTAGGACCAATAAAAATATATTTTCAATATTTAAAACAAACAAAAAATCTTGTTATCAAATAATATATGAATTATAATAGATATAAAGAAACAATTAAGACAAAAAATAATGATATATTTTAAATCCTCTAAAGGATTCAAAACCGGTAAGGCAAAGAAGTCTCATGGAGATGAGTTAGAGGCAAAACGATGTTCTATAAAACATAATGAATTTATTTAATTTTTCCCTAAAGAAATTTCAATTGGAAAATATATGTATTAATTCAAATATATTTATTATTTTCTTAATTATATAATTTTTCGTCACTTTTTAGCATTTTTACCATAATAATCATGAAGGATAAGATGATATTCAAATCTAAAAGATAATCTAAGAAAAATGATGTTTAAATTTTACATAATGATAAAGAGATATTTATATGAAACTAAAAGTTTATTTATCTATAAATATAATTTTCCCATCAAAACAGGATTTATAATCATTTGATGATGAAATTGAAATGGTAGAGGAAAATTCAATGTATTATTTTACTGATGATTTCATCCCTCAATAAAAGAATTTTAGTAAATCCCAAAATATAAAATAAGGAAGTAAATTTTAGGATTTATATGAAAAATATATATCAACGGGGTTTTGTTAAGTATTATGGTTATTGTTTTCATTAAAATGTAATAGAAAACATAAATAATGGAAAAATAATTGTTGGATAAGAAGAATAAATCCTTGAGTAATTTACAAGATTACATAGATATCATGGTGGATGTGGAGAGGGAATTAATTTTATCAAGAAATATGGGTAATATTATAAAATTTTTTGAAGATATATACTTCATTAGAAAAATCATAACAATTTTTTTACTAGTAGAGTGGAGAGAATAGTTCATGAGGAAATTTTTTTTAATGTTGTGTCATATATAGATAAATTTTATTTTGAGTTCTAAAATTCATTCAAATATGTTTTTAAAAGTATATATGCTTTTTGATTGAAAAAATAATTAGAGAAAACTTATATAAGACACTCGTAAATATTAAAAAAATTATACAATTATAAGAAATGTTAAATGGATAGAACATTGCCTATGAAGTGGGATATATAAATTGTTTCTTAACAGTATTTTTATAAAATATTAAAAAATAATAATCTGTGAAACAAAAAAGTGGACGTGGATAAGAATAAGGGAATATAAAAAGGAAAAGATAACTCTAAAAAATGTGGTAGGGTATAAAGAAAATAAATGATCTCATAAAAAAGAATAGTATTAAAGCATATTTTAAAGAAAATTATTCTTAACATATAATCCATATTAGGATTAAAGAGAAATATTGATTTTTGGGGAGTGATAAAACATTTAAAATATATGTGGTCATAAAGAATGTATTTCTATCAATAAAATTTAGGACATGATTTGATAGATATACCTGATTTTAAGACAAGAGGAAAACAATACATCATACTAATGAGAAGTCAAAATTGAAATATTTCATTTAATCATTATAATATTAATGAGTAATGTTTGATCAGATGATATATAAAACACAAATATTCGACACTCCACTATTGTTTCAACATAATAATGATTAAAACATCAAGTATTATGATAATGAAACTTATCAAGAGAGCTAACTATTTTATATCAAATCCTAATAAGTATTTAAAAGTTAAAATTATTATATATTTAATAATATTTAATCATTAAAAATGAGTCAAAAAAATTATTTTAGGACATACACAATTATGATCGTATTCTAGTTAATTTTGGTATAGATAGTTTCTCAAATGGAAATAAATTTGAATAACCAAAATCAGTGAGTAAAAGATTAAAACAAATGAAATTCCCATTGTTGATTGGTTGAGAAAAAATATCTTGAGTGTTCATAAATATTATGAAAATGTGCAGAAATAATCTTTCTTGAATAATGTGTGTGCCATTATGATATTGAAATATGGAACTATATTCAATAAAGTGAATCTTACTTGTGAAAGAATATATGTGTTTTCGATGATAAAATTACATCATGTTTAAGTATTATAGTCAAAAAAGAACTGTGATAAATTATACATATAATTTTTGGCCAAGTAGAAATTTGAAAAATTGTAATGTATTAATATTTGAAAAATATTCCAAAGTTTAATTTTAAAATAAGTAACTCTTTTGTTGTATTTAACTAATGAAAATTATATACTATGAGTCAAAAACATATGGACCCAAAAATAAAAAGGCCACTTGAATAGATTATCATAGGTGTGTGTGGCTTAACAAGACTGAAGTATAACAATAGTGATAAGTTATTTATTACTTTTAATTAATATTTTACATGAAAAAATTATTTTTATTTGATGGAATGTTAATAAAAGGATCATGGGAATTTGATATCATTTCATTGATGTGACCAAAATTAATTGGGGTATGTTATCAAATGGTTTTTATTCGATAATCGATTGATCTATAAGAACATAGATTTATTATATATTGATAAGTAAATGATAATACAATAATATAGGGCATGGTATATGGCCCAACAAAATAAAATGGATTAATTGAAGAATATATGTGATGTTAAATTTGGGAGAATAATGTGTTCTGAGCATTGAACAACATATATATTTTGTATTAAATCTGAAATAGTTAGTATATATATTATTAATTGCTTCATTATTTGAAATAACTAAATCAATACAACTTATATAATGTGTTTTTGGCGTAATACTAACCTAAATATCATAACGTTTTTTTGTAACATCCCAAAATTTTAATTAATATTATAATTAATTTTTACCTTAAATAATGTATTTAAATTATAAATATAATGAAGAATATATAACCTTGATAGAAAACATATTGAGTGAATAATAAAAGAAAATAAGAGGTATTTATTGGATGTATAAATAATATTGGCTGTTAAAATTGTAAATTGCCAATATAATTAAATGAAACCATTTAAATAGTAACCTAACCATTAAAAGTAGTAAAATTATAAAAAATAATATTATTAGTACAGAATAAATAAATATGAATACTTTAGTATAATAAAATCCATTTGTGAATCATGTAACATAAATTAAAAACATGCTTATATTTTTAATATAGCTATTTTAACTTATCTTTTTAGTCATTAATTTTATGTATTTATGTTTATAAATTATTTTTTTTTATTTTAATATTATTTCAAAAATATACAATATATATAATTTTTTTATAATTTTAAAACTATTAATTTTACACCATAAAATTTATTTATTAAAAGAAAATATAAATGTGATCAATCATAGAAATGGAAATAATATTTAATCTAGATTAAATTAATAATATGCATTTTATTATTTTATAAAAAAGTTAAATTTATTATATTTTGAATTTGAATTTGATAAAATAGTGTTCCCTTTTTCACTCACCAAAATAAATTAATCTTAATATAAATTTATTATATATTTTTTAAATTTTAATTTCCTATGAATAATGAAAAACATTGTTTTTTTGAATACCATAAGTTTTTTTGAGATCATCATGATATAAATATTAAAGAAAATTTTTAATTTCTTTTTTTTAATTCAATTTATTTTATTAGTGTTGTAATTAATTTAAAAATAATATATTTAATTATTAAATTGGTAAATAAAATTTAATTGAATTTTATATTTCAATTGAATATTAAGATTTATTTTATTCATTGAATTGTATAGAAAAATTTCTTTAGGCATTTCAGTTTTTTGTTTTTCAAAATATCAAATATTCTTATATTTTCTAATCATTCAAAAATCAGAGTCAAAGGAATCTAATTTTTGATATTATTGAGAAAAAATAAAAAATAATCAATATATAACATTAAAATTTCCCTTATGATTTCATATATAAACATCCATTCTCCACCGATTCCTCCTCACTCATAAAACTACATCCTTTTTCCAAATATCTTATCTAATAACTCCATATAAAATCCTTGAATTATCATGATATCTTGGGGAAACCAAAAGTTCATCCTTTAAAAAACATAGACTCAATCCAAAGGACAAAACAAAAAGATAAGGGTATTTGTTCCAAAATATCCCAGTATGTTTTTATCTGGGATTTAGTTACCCAAAAAATATTTTTAGGCAAACATTATCTTTCTTCAATTTGTAGCGTCATTAGTGTTTAATCAATTGGGGATAAACTTGAATTTTAGTTTTTGTGTCCCAGGACCTTCCTAGTTTAAATAACCAAAACCTGTTTCCCTGGGTCAGTTGTTACTTTAAGTCCCACGACCTTACCAGTGTAAAGGAAAAAATACATTATTAGTATTGAGAAACTAGATACAAACATGAAATTCACATAACATTTGAAAAAATATAATTCAATATTGAATATTTATTTTGAACACCATTATTTATTTTATCATATTCTTACATGTGAATCATAATACACATCCTATAATACAAGGGAATGGAAATATATGAAAGGGGGGAGAACTATTTATTGGTAAGGGTATTCATACAACAGAACCTATCACGGATATATATGAAATAATAAATTTGGAAATATAAATAACTAAAATACATTTCATTTAAGAAATAACATTTACATTAAGAATAAAATTTTAGGAATAATTAATGTTTAAATAATTTCATATTAATAATCACGTGATCTTGAAACTTATCGAAGGATATTTTAACTAATAAAATATTCATATGGGAATAAATTAATACTCTCACAATTGTTGAATGCATAATTATTGAAAGTATAGCTAAACGATCAAGGCCTTGATATATCAGATGTAACAAATAGGGTGAGGACATAGAAAAATACCTAAGCGTTTTTCTTCTCATTCAATCTATTATTGCATCGATGGCCTATAGAGGGACCCACCTATCACATCCCAATACAAACAAATTCCCCATATGAATGGTGAAAAACCTAATAAATGTAAATATTCCTATTTAAAAATGATCATATTAAATATTTATAATTCCTCCAATCAATAAACATACTCATAAACCATTTATAGTAATATGGTGAATGGAATTATAATAGTACATCCTAGTCAAACTGATCATAAACCATTAAGAGAAATAATAAGTTGAGATCATTAAAACATGTTCTCAATTAATTATAAGGTATAATTATGGAGTTTTTTCATTGATGAATAGAAACATTGTACAAATTACATTAAAAAACAAACCTGTGAAAATATAAATCTCAAATTAAAAATCATATTAAAAATTAAAAAAAATGTAGAATAATTACAAAAATATTATCATTAAAAATAAAATTTGAAAAATAATATTGGATGATTAAAAACAATTGTTGTACATAATGGATGGTAACTATTTACATGTCGTATATTTTTAAAATATTTATTTTCCGAAATTTTGTAGAAAGGTTAAAAAGTACTTCAGTCCGAAAATGACTGGATATATCCTTTAATAAAATTTTGTGAAAAATCAAACATGGGTAAAATGTGTTTAATAAATCATTTTTATAGTTTAAAATTTTTTAAATTGTTCTAGTGCAATAATATTGGCGAATAAAAAGTATTTTCAACCAAAGAGGTAAATAATGCATTCTTTTCTCAACACAATATTCTAAATATTTTTAATTAAAAAATAAAGTATAATAGTAATATTATTTAAAAAGATCACGAATAACAAGAATTTAATAAACGTCCTCAGTTTCATGAGAAATTGATCATAATATTTCATCAATAATAGATTAATCATAGACAACCCTATTAAAGGATGATATTGAAATCCTAAAACCACTAAAACATTAGAATCTTTTGAATCATTGGCCCTATGAAAGAAATAAAATAAAATAAAAATTTTAAAAAAAATGTATATAAACAGATTCCATATATAACATATCAAAGGGTATGTATATAAACCACATAAAAGAACTAAATGGTGAATATGGAATATGAGTCATAGAAGTAAAACTGAGATGAGAAACCCTTACCACTTTCCAATATTTTAAATTTCAAGACCCCCAAAATAATAACATCAAATGAATCATTAAATATAAATATAATAAATAAATTCATTCTATATAATATTGAAGTGTCCTTATTCCAACCAAAAAAATTAATAAGTGGTTAATAAGGAATATGTCTCCAGAAATTAAAAGTTAGACGATAAACCCCAACCACATTGGTAACATTTGAATCATATACCAAATTAAAGAAATATCAAAAACGGAAAGATTTAATAAAATTAATTAGAATATATTCATGATATAAAATTTAATAGTTTATGTACACACACCATATAAAATAAATTAATTTCATAATATTATAATATGCATTAGTGAAATGATATTGAGATAAAACCCATTATCTTCAGTATGATTTCATTCATACATGTTTATAACTCCTGTGTAAAAAATATATATTTATTATACTTATATTAATTAACCATTAGGATATATTTCATAAAATATATCCTTTATCTACAGTAATTATGACCAACTTATTTTCTATTCTTTGATAAATTCATTATTTCAAGTCATAATTACTTAGTTTTTGAGGTCTTTGTTCATTTAGTAATTTCGATCATTTTTTTATCATCTTAAAAAAATTAAAAAATCATAAACATGATATTAATATTTTATATAATCATTCTATAATTATTTACAATATTCCTTAAAATTTTTATATAGGAAAACAAGTTACACCGTTCTCAGAGACTGTAGGTCGTAAGTACACATGATCAATATTTTTACAATACAAAATGATGGATATAAGAAATGAAAATAATATTTTATATTTATAAAAATCATATTATATAAAATAAATCATTTATAAACATTAATTATGTTGTTATTACCAACCATCTGAAAATAATATAAACATCATTTTATGTGGAGGCGGTAGTCAACTCGTAGTCAAGAGTGACATTTTTTGTTTCCAAAGGATTGGGATATAATAATTTATATGAAATATTATTACAATAAAATAATATAAATAGAATAAATATCATAAAAATATGTTAAATAAATAATTATTTCCATTCTTGAGTGGCGGTGATTGAAAATGAAATACATCAGTTCATAAGCCTCTTGTCATCGGCACAGGTGATTGATAGTTTTATTTGTCATTTTATGGAAGATGATATACATATAGATTATAAGCTTAAAATAATAACATAATATAATATATAATATATAGGATTAAAAATTATATCTTTTTTAGGGAATATTAGAATGAGTTATATGAATAAGTAAAATGAAAACGCATTGTAGTGAAATATTCCTATTTCTCGGACAACCTCATTAGGTTTATAAAAAAAGACATCATACATTGAATTAATTTCAATGATAAATACTAGAAGATGCGAGGAGTGATTTAATAAAAATATTTTCTTAGGAATGAGAGAAAAAAATTTATTTCGTAATGTGAATATGATAGGATATGGGGCGACCTTTTATAAGGGGGGTGACGACACACTTTGAATTCATGAGATGAAAAATATATACACAAGTTTTTCTCATAAAAAAAGATCCAAAATGGATCATTGATGAAATATATACGATATAATTTTGAAATATGGTAGTTCAATAGTAATTATAATTGTTTCATGGTAATTTTAATACTTAGTTCTTTAGTTTAACTCTCTTACTAATTTGTTTTTGACCAAAATAGTTGAAATTAATTTGTTCTTCATATAATATTCATCATAATACAAAAATAAGTTGAAACTACAATATAATATTAATTAATACAATTATAAATATTTAATAAATTTTTATAAATTCAATTCACATAATTTTACGTGTTTATATAAAATTTTCCCTCATACGTGATAAAAATCATCCTTCCAAAGAAAAATTTTCATAAGTATGAAACTTTTTATATACAAATGTAACTTATAATAGATTAAAATATACTGAATAATATATATAATAATATAATTGAACTAATTTTACATTTAAATCAATTTTAAATCAATTTTTTTTTTAAAATTCTATAAATGAAAATGATGTTTTCTATAAAAACCAATATTTTTTCTCAATTCATTCAAAAAATAATTTTTTTTAAAAATATAAAAAATTCATTGTAATATAAGTTTTAAATTATTATTTAAAAAATAGAGTTATTTTTTAAAATATTTTTTATAAAATTGTATAAAATTGATTTTATACTATGTGTGCAATTAGTGATGGAAAATCCATATAAGAAAACACAATTTTGATGAAAATCATTTTAGTTTTTATAAAAATCCGTTTTATTTTATTTATAATAAAATAATAAACATTGAATATATTTTCTACATGTGAAAAAATTATATTTTTCATATTTTAGTTCGTATTATTCATACATTCTTATTCAACATGGCTATAAGAGTATACTATAATAAAATTCATTTAGACTTAGTGTTTAATGTAAAAAATGTTATAGAAGAGATTAAATTGAAGAAATTTATTAATAGAAACCATTAAAATCATTGTTGTTTTTATCATTTCATTCAAACATAATTTTCTTTTTTTTAAATTTCCAGGGTGTTACACAGAGGCGTAAAATGTAATTTTATGCTAGCTTCTAGCCCCAAAGAAATTTACTATTTGTTATAGAATATGAGGTTTACTCAATGTTTCAACAAATTTGGAATTTATAGTGTCATGTGTCCTTATAAATAATAATACAATGATATAAATATATTTTAATTTCACATGCTAGTGTTTCGGATTAATTCTATGTATCTCTTAAATATAGACTTATTATGGGAAAATGAGGTCATGACGGAATCTCATGTGTGGCTTTTAACAATCTAAAAATGAATATATTTTTCCCATTTCTTTTGTAATTGATAATAAGTAAATTTTAATAGTAAATGATTAAAATAATTAAATTTAAAAATTAATTTTATTTAATAATGGACCTATAGATTTCCTATTTATTTTTTTCTTAAGAATGTCCATAGTGTTTCTCACACAACCCTTGAGGGATAGAGAGAGATAGAGATAGTTCCTTATAGATGAGACATTTGTGGATGAACCTAGGATTGAGGATAAATTTCAATTGATCATGGATATCCATAAGTTTAATAATTAACACTACATAATTTTCAATGAAAACTTTTATGAACACTTTCTCCACCAACCATCGTTCTGACCTTAGGGTAATAATTTTTTAATTATTCAAAAATTTTCAGATTTGGATATTGATATGAAAAATGATTAATTTACTATAAAATTAATCTTTTATTCCATGATATATTTAACCTTCCATATAATGAATTTTATAAAATTATGATTCAAAAATTTTGAAATTGGATCCAGAACGTGATTTATTGTTTATTTTATTTCTATAATAATATATAATCATTGAACAGTGGTGTCCATTTTTTCTCCAATTTTTTTATTTCCCAAGGTTATATTTTAACATTATCATTATGTGATGATCATCGTCCATCGTTATTTAGTGGTTCATATTTTTATTTTAGTGGTGAATTTATTTACTAGTTTCATGGATTATTGTTTCAAATTTAGATTTTTTGATTATGGCATGTTGGTGAATTATAAATGGAAATGAAAATTCAGTAAAAGTTTGAGATTATGTTTTCATTATACTAAGTGTGCATGATGATGGGATGTAACAAATATATGGTATTTTTGACAATTGTATTGTTTAAATGGGTTTCAATAATAATTGATCATTGGATGATGACATTGGGATATGATAGTGAGGATCAAAAGATGGTTTTATTTATTAGGACTCATGAGTAATGTGAGGAGGTGATTCAAATATGATTTGATGAAGAAGGATGGTTAAGATACATCTTTTAGTGGTGAAGTAATGTTAATAAACTGGTTTTTGGGTGTTTCAAATGGATTATAAAATATAATTAAATGGAGGGGATTGATGTTGTGATATTCATTGAGTGTGTATTGTTTTTTTAAATTTCATAACTACATCATGTTTAATTCATAAAAATACAAAAAGTGTACTATGGATTATTTTATGATAGTGTTAATGTTATAGAAAAATACCACATATCATTGTGATGGGAACACAATGTTAGAGATAATAGAGGACCAGACATGTTGTGTACCAAAAGTACTTTCTATGGGAATTAGGGGAAGTTCACATTCTATGAAGGATAAGGATCACACCCCATGTACCATTAAATGATGAATGACTTATTAAAAGGCATGTTCCTAGTGGAAACAACTTACCTTACATATTTTTAAGATTATTCTACACACTAGGTAATGGGAATTTAACACAAAAAACTGAATCAAAGAGAATGATCTACTAATCGACTTGGTACAACAAACCATGTACACCTAGGATATGTTACATAGTAACAAATGGATTTTAATAATTTTATGAACCATATATTTCCCCTCATTATTCCTATTTTGATTGGATAATACAACTATTGAGACTTAGATCCCCCTAATAAATTAGTATTTAACTTATGTATGTATGAGGGTGTGATCTTATACCCATTAAATTATATAGAGTTACTATTTTACCAACATTGTGGAGAAAGGATCAATTATCTATAGAGTTAATATTCCACCCATACATAGAGAACATATGGGATAAGAATCCTCTACTAGAATCATTATTTCACCCATAGTCTCCTGATAGGGATCCTAGTATATCATATAAAAGAATGATCATATAGTTTTATTCAGACTTCAGGATTCCAAGCAGTGAATATCAATTTTGTTTTTGTGGATAAATGATTTTTATTTACTCTTGGATGTGTGTACCTCCTATAACCATACATAGATGTGTACTTTTCTATAAGGAATTATACTCTACCTTATTATTTGGGAATTATTTAGCCTATGAAATAGTCACATTATTTTTTTAAATGTGGTTTGTCTATTGGAAGCATATACCTTTCTATCTTCTATATGGATTATGATGGGTCGACATCCTAGGGGATGTATTTGATATTTTATGTTTCATATGACAATCTAATGTAGTGTTCATGGAATCATTAGTGTTCTCGTAACCTATTCTTACCCATTGTTGGAGGATTTTGAGGACTAGAGATATGTTTCATAATAATTATAAACGTACTTGATTCCTATAGTGTTTGATAACATGTGATTATTTATTATTGACTTCATTTCATCTACACTATAGTTCCATAAATCATGAGTTTACTATGTTTTTTTTTGTTTTCAATTATTTCCATCTTATAGGGACATTATACATTTGGAGTTCTGTATACTACTTCCTATTTATCATTTTATAGTAATCGGGGTGTCCTATTGAGTATGTTTAGGATCACAAATGAATTGTCCTTGTCCTCGCACATGTTGTGTTTGTGTATATGACTTAAAAGTTAAAAATTAATAATTTTCTATAGAGTTTATGTAGCTTAATTGGATTTGATAAATATTCCCATTGGAGGATATATTTTTGGTTGGGATTTAGTGGTATAATGGCTTGATAGTAGCATGAAATTTTCATTCTTGGTGGTGGATTATAGTGTGGGACTCTTTCCCTTGTATGGTTTTTAGTTTTCTATTCTAGGACGTTTGGTCAAGTATTTCACCCTTTTTACATTATATTATTCACATTGGTTATCTTTCTTATTTTATTATATGTATCACGCATGTGAAATATTTTTTAAATTGATCAATTATGTATTTTCTTTTATAATAGATGGGTTTTGTTACAATAGAGAAAATTATTTTTTACATGTTATTATAGGTTAGGGGCTCCTATTTGTGTGATATTCCTACTCGGTGCTAGAAACCAACCACTTTCTTATTGGAGGAAGACTTATGGTGTCACTCTCAACAAAATACCAAAATATGTAGGACCCCAATTGTTCTAGTCTTTCCAATGTATCATTAGAGTGTAATATCCAAGGGAAAATGAACAGAGTTTATAGTAATGTATGGATTGGATTCGGAACTTTTGTAAATGATTTTAAGAAGATTTAGATTTTGATTAAGAATAATGGGAAACCATCATAAGTCTGTTAACCAATGTATTCTTTCACCAAAAATTTCATAAACTGTTAGTCAATCTAAAATAGAAGACATCGATTGGAGGGTAAATATATATTCGAATAGACATCATATGGATGTTAGTCATGATAAAACTTGTTTATCAATTATTTTATAGTCCTGATATTATATAACCATTGTGAGTGAAACCTATTGATATTAGGGTTCCACACAACGATATCCAACTTTTATATTGAGGAAGTGCTATTTTGTGCTCATACCCATGGCTAGTCCTCTCACCATGAAATAGAGAGTGAGGAGTCGTTGTTTATTGGGACTTGGATGAGTGGTTCTATTTCAACATGTTTTTAGGAATCCTATTATTCCATAAAAATTATGTGGATATTTATTTTAGTGGAGATGATTGTTTCTAACATGTTTGAAGAGATTATAGGTAGATTTCTTATCCTAAATTTGTTTGGTAAAAATGACCTCATTAGTTTTTAAGTACTACCTGATCCCAGGGTGATATTTGATTACCGAGAATCCTGATCATCCTTTTCCATCAAGTTTAGAATTATATTTCTAAAATCCTAGCATGTGATTTGAGACTCTTATTAAACATTAAAATCTAAGAGTGGATGACACATTTTCTAGAACTCATGATGGGGATGTTATACCATGGTCAGAGTTTAGTACCTTATTATGGATGGAGTTATAATCAAAGGACATTGGTCCCTTTACAAAACAACATGACTATGTTTATGTATATAAAATTACATTATGGATTAATAAGATGTTTTATAATCATGTATTTAATCACATGGGGTTGATCTCAGTGGATTGAGAAGACATTAAATGAATTTATTTCCTAACAATGGTTGTGTTTTCATACAATCCATCTTTTTTAGGTGTCACCCAAAAGTGTTTTGGAAAATATGCACCCCGACTGTGAAGAGGGGAGCATCATATTTATCCCATTAATGTCACTAGGGTGGTGATGTGTATATAATTACACAATATAGAAAATTAATTTACGAATCTACATGTTTTAGAGCCCAATATATGATAAGAGGTTGTTGATGGGGACCAGGCTGTGAATGTGTCCTTGGATTTGGGGGTGATGTATGGATTTTTTTCAACATGATCACCACATTTTTATTTGATCCCTTCTATAATAGAGTGAAAATAAATGAGTTATTATGTAACACACATAGTGGATCCCTATGATTAGGAGAAATATATTGTGAAAAAGGTATTAGTTGTTTCAACCACTGAAAGACCATAATTTGTTTTTACAAAAATGCATTGTTCCCTGAGTTTTGTATGTCTAAGAGTGGTTTGTTCTGGTGCAACATAAAAAATGATCATGGTGGCCTAGAAATTTTCAATTGATGTTGAGAATTATCCACTAAACTTTAGGGACAAATGAGTTTACATCTAGTTGAAGAAGAGTTCTTTTATAAGAATTCTATATTGAATAGAATACGTGTGATGGTAACCACCATGGTTCGGTTTTTGTACTTCAACAAGAACCATTTTTATAGGGAATTGAGTGGATTGGTATGGTCTTCTCTGAAATAGTGACAAAGAACCCTAAAATGATGAAAGAACGTTCATCCCTATGGATAGTTAGTAAGATACTCCTCAATTGGTGAGAATGGATTTGTGTGTTATGTGTGTGAAAAATGTATTTCCTCCCTAAGAATATCATGGAATGTGTAAATTATTTTGAGAGGTGACATATATATAAAAATTAAAAAGAATATATTATATTCCTCAACCAGAATATAATGAAATATTAGAATATTTTTGGTTTTTTATATATCTAATTAAATATATCCTTTAGATGAATATTGGTATAGACTATCAATCCATGAAAATATCATTATATGAATCATGGATTCATATATTATATTGTGACTTCTTGAAATAAGGCCATTATGGATATGGATATTAGAATATTGTGATAATGTCATGATTGTTTAAGATTCCAAATATATGGTCATAGTTCCCTAGAAATGGGGGAAATATATGTTAATTTTTCTATATGATGTTGTTCATTTTTTGTAAAAAAGGAATATTTGCATCATATTTAGTATACATTGGTGCACTCACACATTTTTGTTTTATGAAAAAGTCTATGAACATAATTTTGAAATGTACAACTATTTGATCAAATGTTATCAATTAGAAAACCAAAAGGTGTTTCCTTGATCCTAGGAAGCATTTTACCCACAAAATCCCATTGAAAAATATTATTCCATGATGTAGACAATGCATGTTGAGATAGATATCCTACTTGAGTACTTCTATTCTGATGTATATTCCATAGTGTGTAACACCCAACAATTTTTTTATGGTATACCCCTCTCTTTTTAAGCCAATAATGGGTCGATGAAGAATTTAACATAGGGTATTGTTGATGTTTTTCAAAAAGGAATACTATTTATTTAGGTCTATATTAATAAGTGTCTGGTTATCTAAATTTTCAAGACCTCCCACTTTATATAGTGGAATATTAGGACACTAGACGAGTAGTGTAGTGGTGTTGATATATTGGATGAGTTAGTTATTATGACTTATGAATTCATGAAATTATTTCATAAATGTCTATAGGAATTGAAGAGCTATGTTTCCTTTAGGATATAAGCTATAACCGATTGATCCAATCACTTGAGGTTAGTTTTTTGTAGATTTTTATGGCGTGAATTTTTCAAATATTGTGTCCTTTAAAAATTTATAGGTTATGTATGGAAAATTTGTTAGGTTTCTCTTATGGTTGTGTGATGTAATAAATTTTCTTTATATGATGACCATTTGAAATTCTATTTAAATTTTGGGGAAAAGGTTTCTTCAACCTAAGTTGATATTTTCATTGACTGTTTTGGTGACACATTTAGTGAATTGTTAGATTCAACATATATCATGAGTTGGGAAAAATATTTAATGAAATGTAGAGAATTAGTAATTTATTCCATGGGTAAAAAAATGAACTTTTTTATTAATTCGTTTAGATGAACTGAGGAAAATATCTTCATTGATGAGGGATGGTGTCCTCCCTCAAAAGTGGAGATGTAGTTTGATCTCAAATAAACCACATCACAAAAAAGAAGGTATTTCATTTGACAATGTTTATATTTCATACAAGATAAATTCTGGGACTTTTAGTTTTTTATCCTCAAATTTTACCTTTATGAGGAAGAAATTTTTTTTATGTGGGGATGATATAGTGACTTAGTTTTTTTTACCAAAGTTCAACAAATCTGGATTTTGAGTTTGGAAGTCTAGTGAACGTTCTAGTGGAAAACGTTCATTATACCCTATCATGTGGCCCTAATTTTTTATCTAATGGTTATTTTGGTTCCAGAATATGATATTTAAACAATGGTTAAAGAATATTTGGAATTAAAATGTTTTGTGGCCTCATAAATAATATAATTTACATACTATGTTATTTTTCTTCTATTCATGTGTGCTTATGATACAATTATTTTTTCTATTGAGTACTATCTTGGATTGGGTAACTAAGACAATTTTTTGAATCTAAGGTTGATTTTATACCTTAATAGTAACGTACGTCTTATTTGAATCATGGTCATCTGTGACATGCAGTTACTAATGGCTGTAAATGGTTAAATTAATTAAATTAATGAAATAAATTAATTTAACATTTTAGTAAGATATTTTCCATTTAAGCCTCTTTTATTCGAGTCTCTATGGTTTTATAAAAACAATAGTGAATTTTAAGAGAGGGAGAGGGATAGATAGGGATCTTTATGGTGGTGATGTTTTATGAATAATTTTTGATTGAGTATTGGAATCAATTTATCATATATATTTAAATATATGATGGAGAATGAAGTATAATGAACATTTAAATCACATGAAAAGACTTTTTACATAAATGATCAATCCATCCATGAGGTTGGTATTTTTTTGGAATTTCTTTGGGTTTTATTTTGATACCGATACAGAATAATTACTCTAAAAAACATGTATTAATGAATATCATGTTCCTATCAAAATATTAATTTTTTGAAACTGAGCTACATTGATGAATATGTTAGAACATGAAATTTTTTATGGTCATTATATTTTGATGACTATATAAAATTACATATCGTGGGTGTCCATTTTCATTAGTCTCTTTTCAGTTTCTCATGGAATTCCCCCCCCCCATTATTCATATGTTCATCATAGCCCATTATTATTGATTGTTGGTTTGTCTATATCATGAATTGAATTTTTTTATTGATCAATTTTGTGGATTTTATTATAATTTATAAGTGTAGATTAATTAATAAAGTACATAATAATTTGAAATTATAATTCAAGGAATGATTATATTACGGTTTCATGAGTAGAGAAATTCATGATGAGGGGCCTTAGACAGAAGATAAGATTACTGAAAATTAGTGTCCAGAAATGGTTTAAAATAAAAAAAAATCCATGAATGATTAATGTGAAGTCATATAGTGAATATTAATGAATGGTATTATATCCTGGGTATCACATGTTATATGAGGATGTGGCGAAATCTAATTTTTTAAATATGATGATCGATATCTAGCTTTATTAGTTGGAAAAAACATCATATACTCGGTTTTGGGATTGGGTGGGGGATTGTGCAATAGAATCAATTTATGTCTCATGACCATAATTATGCAAAATTAGAGGGTATGAATAGTAGGAATTTATTAATTAAATGAAGTTAATTTTGAAATAATATCTACCATGTAATATGGATTTATCATAACTACGATTTCTCATAGAGAAAATTATCACAAGGATGTGTGGCATGACCAAAAAATATTTTATCCTATATGGATTGGATTAGTAGGGATAAGAATTTAATGTCCATGAAATCTTTTGTGTTATACATTCTATGTAGGAAAAGGCCACATACAGTGTACCACCCGACGGGGTACTACTCAAGAAGAGGAATGCACCAACTATCGATCCTCGACCCTACTATCTATGTGACGTATTCCATATGTCATATAGTTAGTCTTAAACCATTCATGTCATATGAAATCTCATGTCAATGTGTTGGAATTCATAAAAAATAATGTCTTCCCATACGAAACACTATGTACACCCCTGTTCATCCAATCGTTCATTCAAAAAATGAATTTCCCCATCATTATTCGCATTGGAATAAGTATCCCATTGGGTATGGGATCATCATTTTGAGTTGGTATTACAACCATGTAATCTTGAGGATTTGATACTATCCCAGTGGAATCAGATAGAGTTAGTATTTCTACAATAGTATAGTGTATAGATCCTTTATATATGAAGTAACTATTTAACATATCAATATAGCTCTGACTGGATAGAGATTCACTTACGGAGTTATTATTTTACCTATAATCAATGAGCATTTATCCACCAACCTCATATGTAAAAATTAGAATGTGAGTTTCTGGATATTTATTGGTCACAATATTTTAATGTAGATATTTTTTGGCAAGTGAAAATTTTGAGATTTAACTATAGTAATGAGTACCAACTATGACCGTACATGAAACTATATTTTAACCTACGGTAGTATGAAATACCTTGGAAAGAATGCATGATTCCTGGTTTTTTTGACCCCCTTCTTATATTTTGATGTTGACATGGATATTTAAATCCTATAAATTTATCTCTTTTATGAGGCTTGTCATTCTATGCATCCATAGGGGTTTCCTTTGAGGCATGAGGTTATAAAAAACAACGTTAGTATTAATAGATACTTACATGTTTTGATCATCTCTATACAACCATTTTTCGTAGATATTGACAGTGGGAGATATGATGATTGGGAATTCTCAGTTTCCTCGATTCATCTTATGTTTGATCATATCTGAATTTTTCTTCTTCACTTCCTTTTGACTATTCATTTTTATAAGAACCATGATTTATGTTTTTATTTTATTTTACCTTATTTTCCACTCCTCAGACACCTCATATATCAGGATTCATGTAGACTATTTATTATTTATCAATTTCTGGTATTTCGATAGTACTATATTGTTTTTTTATTTTCAACCCTGAATGGGAGGTGTGGACATACATGTTTTTTATGTGAATGTGACACATTATTTTGAGATGGATTTCTGGGGTTGGAGTTGAGGTATCTGTCTCATAGATGGAACATGATTAATTTTTTGGATGTGTTGTTTTCAAATATTTTTTGGTACAATGAGATGATTTTTGGAAGATCTATTTGTTCTTAAATACATATTTTTGTGAGGGACTCTTAAATTTTGTGTAGTTTCAGTATTTAATTTTATGTTTTTGGGTGTGTATTATTCCATTCTTTTATTTATTTCCTTCATATTGGTTATCATATGGATTCTAATTGATTTATCATACACGTTTTATATTACATTAACTGTATCATTTATGTATATACTACATTTGTAAATGAGGTTTTATTGGAAATATGTATCTATTACATTTTATTGTAGTCTAAGGACTCTCTTGTTTGTGACATTCCAACTATGTGTTATAACATATCTCCTGATCAATTAGTGGTGGGATTGTGGTATGAAATTCAAATTATTTCTAACTTTGGTGGAGTATAGTTGATCAATTCCAGCTTATCATTATTTTATTCCCATTGTGTTAATCTCAATTATCGTCATTAATGACGATATATTACACATGAACTTCCAAAAAACCCATTTCTAAACATGTTACAATATTGTAATATATGATTAATAACACATTTCTTCAAATATAAATTATGATCTAACCTCAACTACAATATAAGTGGTCATGAAATCATAACATAAAGTAAATTTTTAATGATAATATAATGTATTTATAATAATGATTTTTTTCCTCCCTTTTATCATCCATTATCATTTTATGGTACCTATATAAATGGTGATGTTTAATTTTTATATATTATTCTCATTAACATTCTAAAAATTGAACTTCATGATGAAATATATCATTAATAATGAATTATTTTATTATGTTTGACTCTTGAATGAGACAATAACCTAGAAAATAATGATATTAAATGCAATTGATCATGGTCCTTTTAGCCATCTAAAATTTATAATGATGAAATACTTATGAATTTTGAATTTTTTTTATTTAATATATCAAACTATTGAATTATTTTACCTCTATAAATATTTAAACCATATAAGTTTAAACTTTTAGATCTAATGGAATCATTGGATAATGAAACTTAACAGTAACCATTAAATTGATGTGGTTTTTTAACAATAAACAATGGTACCTAAAATTTTAAAATGGAAGAAAAATTATAATATGATATGAATTAAAAGGAATCATAATAATTAAAAATTCATGAAAAAATTTTATTTTAGTAAATAATAAATATAAATTTATTTTTCCACATGTATTTAGATATACGAACCATGATGGGACTCATGGTAATGGTTTCTCTTCCAAATATCCTGACATTTTTTGAGTTGTTTTATTACTGACAACATCCACCTAAATATCATTTCTTAAGAAGGTAGGAATGTATTCATTATTTTTTATAATGTTTTGGATATCCTTATAAGGACACATATTTATCATAAAAAAATATTATGACTTATTATATAGATTTTCATTACATAATACTATAATCCAATGTAAAACTATAACTGTTCAGTGTCATTGGAAAATTATAATCATAGAAAAATGGTTCATAAAATATTTACATCATATCCCACTCTGTTCACAAAAAAGTACCCCCTTTTAAAAAACATCACATGTAAAAATTTTCTTCATATTCTGTGTAATATAAAACATAGTAAAGGGGGAGAATAAATTCATTGTAAGGGTAAACACATGAGAAATCACATATTATTAAAAAATAACATGAGAAAATTTAGGTATAAAAAAATAACATTAACCTTAGAAAATCATACCCAACCATTCATAGATGTTAAACAGGACTCATGGAATGAATCGTTATAGTTTATAATATATAAATCATAAAGGAATCCAATAACATGATACATGAGGAAAAATATTTGTATAAGACATAATTTTTTGGAATGAACATGAGTATAGAAAATCATTTCTTTCGTCAAGTATCACTACCAATACTATCATATTGGCGTGAGTTCACTACACATTACACTGTATCCATTTTCAATGCTCACTCCCAAGAATATAATAAAAGAAAAAATCCCTTACAAAACTTGGTTCGCTGTAACATCCCATTAATTATCTAGTTTTCGGTGTTGGAGGTGTTTTTATAATGTCTTAAGGGGTACTGATGGAGGATGGAAATACATGAAAACTATAAGATGTAAATAACGACTTGAACTATATTCACATTGTGATTTGATGGTATAATAAATAAAGAAAACATATTTTCATGAATTATGTACAGTAATGGAGGAGCCCATGAAATGAATTTACATCATGAAATGAGTTTATGATGTCAAATTAATTTAATAGTAGTGGCACCTAATTTTTTATTGAAGAATAAGTGAAACTGAAGAAATTTACACCTTGAAATCAATCCAAAATTTGATACATGTAATGTTTTGGTTTTTATACCTCATTCATAGATATTATTATTTCTAATTATACCTCTTATCCATTCCTCTCATTTTGAAAGAACCTTAGGCAACTTGGGAGTTCTCCTTTCCCAACATTACATTGACATGATTTTTTATCCTGATAGATTCTCGTAGGAAATTTGTGGAGGTCCCTTATTTCCATTGCGTTTTTCACTATCATCATTTTACAATCTATCCACCATGTTAGTGAAATTTTAGATTTTATGTGTTCTTGTTTGATATATGGGTATTGTGTGTAGTTTTAGTTTAAAGATGGTTCATCTTAACCCAATGGTGGTTCATGTTTTTTCTGAGGATATTCTAGGTATATGTTTTTTATAACCATTGATTTGGGGTAGGATGATTTGTGGGTTTTTATTACAATTCTAGTTTAAGTGTATTTCTTCTTTATGATGTAGTTCCCAACAAAATTAGAATGCTTATTTGAAGTAGGAAATCCCTCATTTATCAATTTTTTGTATCAAGATGTAGGTGGTTACACATCATTATCTATGGGGCATGGTTTGAACGGGCCTAATCAAGGTAAATTAATTAGTTAATTCAAATTAAAGTGGAATAGTGATTTATTATCATGAATTTAATTCTTTGATATTGTGTTGATGTTCTAATTTCAATATCTTTATGCCCCACTGAAAAAAATTTCCATTGGAAGATTTTTTCACTAGTTTGATATGTGTTATGGATCCCTCATTGTCTGTTTAGTTATATATCACCCTAAAATGTATATCTATTATGAAAATATATTTTTATAATAAATTTTTTTCTAATAGATTTATGAATTATTTTAAAATATCCTAAATAAATATTATAATGTAATTTAGAGTCATATTGATAAATCTATAAAATTTTCTATGATACATTGTGATGTGTGGTTGTGTTTTTTGGTGGTGATGTTTGTTTTTAGAATGTGGGGCTGGTGTATTTTTTAGGTAATGATGTTGGGGTAGTGAGGAGATAGTCTTGTGAGCGTGTGCTTTGTAGAGGTGATGTTGTTTGTGTGAGGATGTGATGTGTGGTATTGATGTGTGGTTGTGATGTGTAGTGGTTGGTATGATTCCATCATGTGGTATATCATGTGAGGTGGTTCTATGTGAATGATGAGATGATGATGTTTTTATTGTTCATGAAGCCCATGTGGTATTGGAATAAATTTATTATGATGAAATTTAAATGGAAAGGGCTGGTTTAGGTAATGGGGTTGAAATGGAAAATGAATGAAATTGGAAAGTGTGGTCAAACGTGAATATTGATAAAAAAATGAAAGTAATGGGATGTTCAAATGAAATTGGATTATATTTTAATGAAAATTGAAATGTGTCACTTGTAGGTTGTGTGGTGTAGAGTGTTTAGTGGAATTAGTGAAAGTGGAGGTGTTTTTAAATCTATTTAAAAGGCCCCAGCCTTAAAACTTACTTAATCATGAGTTATTACAAGATTACACATTGAGGATCTTTTCAGGTTTAGAGTTTTAGAGAATTAGATCATGAAACATGCATTACATTCCACTTATAAACAAAGTGGTTACATAAAAGACAGTATTCATTTTTCCCATCAATGAAAACATATTTAAAATAAAACATAGATTCTTTCTTGACACTTCCTTGACACTATCATCACATTATGTAACTTTCCCTTGACCTGTGAAAAACATTTCAAAAACGTGGGATGAGCATAAAAATCTCAGTAAGGGTTATAAAAATATGGAAAAGAAACAAGAGTTAATATATACATAAGAATGAAATCATACATTACCCATAAAACATAGGCACTTTAACATACCTCATCAAATCATGAATAAATCATAGAAATCATAATACATAAAAGGTAACTTGACACATTCATAACATTCTTACGTAGGGAGTAACCCTCTTGGTTACGTTTGGAATACCCACCACAGTATATTCCCTAAATCTTTTCCGAGAAACCTTAAAGTTTCACTCCTTCGTGCTACCCAATGCATTAGAGAGCTATATCAGGCTCACCTGCCCTTAGTTTATCACGGAACCACCCGTCTTCATAACAATTCCCAAGAACTATAACATAATCTTATCACATAAAACACGCATAAAGGAAACATGACATTTCCACCTTTCAATAACAAGATATCAATTCAACACATTAATATAAAAACATTATGAAAACCATTTTCAATACCAAAATAAAATAAAACTAAAACATTGTATTTATTTTTCTTTTAAAAATAAGGTATGGCTTGTAGAGGAAGCCGAAACTCAAATAATGGTCACGACGTTAGAGAAGTCGTTGTCGCCGCATACGTATGACAAAAACATTCCATTTTGTCTTTTAGTAAATGCTTTGTAGAAAAAATATTCCTTTGTAATATTCATAAAAGTCAAATGGGTTTATACACCGTATAAAAGAAAGTTGTGTATAAAACAAAATATGCCTCAATGAAAGGAGTTTGAGACGACGTCCCATACAAAGACGATATCCCTGGATTAAGGATAAATCAGTTACATAATTATGTATGACAAATGAATACATGAAATATAAGTGGGTATTAAGTGTAAAATAATCATAGGACATTAACACATAATAATAGAAGGACATATTCAAGGTGTACAAGTTTATCCCAAGGAATCAAAATTGGGTTAAGAATTTCTCTTGCAAAAATTCGACAGCCTAACTGCGTCACTTCAAAATTCAGAAAAAGAGTTGATGAGAGCTAAAAAGGGTATCTCGTCACTTGGTCATAAAATTTACATCAATAAGGATATATAAGAACATATCCCAACATAATAGTATGTGAATTAAAAGACATAACAAAATACGTCTTTTAAATAGAGGAGGGTGAATGGTTCCCTTACCGACTTGGGTATCTTTCGAAACATACACCCTGTGAAAGAAGGACAATAGAACATTGATGTAAATACTCATAAATTAATTTATATTACAGAATGAGTAAAAAAATGGACATTACATACACCACTCAATGTATGTTTTTCCAAATGTATCATAAATATCACTGGAATAAAAGTGAGATGAAAAAACTCTTACGAAAACTCGGCATCCTAACAACGCCACTTAAAACATACAAAATTGATTGATGAGATAAAATAGGGTCTCTAATCATATTAACATAAAGTTTACAGAAAGAGGAATATAAAATAACATCCCCCGACAAAACAAATAGGAGCTTAAAAGAAGTGACATAAAGGAGAGTACTTAAAAAGAAAGAGAGAGGTTAGATCTCTTACGAAAATTCGGCAGCCTAACAGCGCCACTCAAAACTTCCTAAATGGATTGATGAGAAAGAATAGGGTCTCTCATCATATGAACATAAGAATTACAGTAATATTAATATTAAATAATATTCCAATAACAAGAAAGATTATATTTAAAAGGAATTACATAAAAGAGTGTACTTAAAAAGAAAGAGAGGAGTAGGATCCCTTACCTCAAGTTCGACTTGTCTTGTTTGTTTCTTTTTATTCCTGAATAATAAACTTTGTTCAAATTATAATTTCCTATGTTCCTCCTTTACATATTATTATTCAGTTCATATCACATATTATAATGTTATAATAATTGTTTAATAATGTTAGTTCATATCATACGTTTTTCCGATGTTTGGTAGATGAGTCAAAAATGAACTTGTTTGAAAAAGTGATTGTCCATGTAGTTATAAGTAAATAATTTACAGAATAGTATTAATGATTAAAATATCATATATATCCAGTACATATTCATTTTATACTATTCCATGTCATTTGGAGATAAAAAACGAAAAGCACAGTTCATGGAGACGGTAGGCCGTACGTACACATGAACGCTGCTTTCATTTTTTTTCATATTAATGGAATTAAAACAAAATGAGAGATATATATATTATAATTCCAGAATTATATCCATCATTTAGATGTAAAATATTACATATATATCCATTATATATATGTACTTATAATAGTACATAACATTTGGAGATAAGAAATGAAATACACCGTCCATGGAGACGGTAAACCAGACGTACGCATGAACGCTACTTTCATTTCTATCTCATACTTTAATGAAAAGAAAATAATAATGATATAAAGGTATATTATAATTCCAGTATAAAATCATATATAATAACTTTAAATCCATCCTTTATACATCCCATATATGGCATTAACGAATCAAATCACTTTGAGGGTGCGGTAGTCTGCACTTCCTTAAATAAAGATATCTTATTTACCCATAATGGAAACCATTAAGGTTTTCCATAAATGAATAATACAGAAGCTTAAGTAAAACATAAAAATATAATATATCATATATAAATATAGTGTCATCTTAATTTCCACCTTTTAAGGTGTTAGAAGAATGTTGAACAATCATCGTTTCATGAGGCAGAAATTTTCCATCCATAGAAACAGTATATTCTTTAACCATTAGATGTAGGTGTGTGTAACTGTAGCTATAATACATCATATAAAAACATCCTAGTATATTTAAGATACTGGATTTGTTACAAAATAAATTAATAAAAGGAGTTTAGGGGTTGGAGAAGCAAAATAAAACAAAAGGACACAAGTGAAGACATTACCTTAAAATCGGGTAACTCCCTTTGGATTGACCTCAAAGGCTTCCTTGGGAAGACTTCTGCCCAAAGTGAGGCTTCAAGGAGTTATAGAGGTATGTGGAGAGAAAAAATCGGTAGGGGTTGGTCGAGCCAAAGAATTTGGAAGTGTGGGTAAGGAGGTAGAAGTGGGGGCCTTTTATAAGAGCAGGGGAGCGACACTCTTGGAAATTAAGGAAATGTTACTTTATTTTAGAATGAGTTTCGGATTTTAATGGTCCCACATTGATTTGTTTCGAGTATAAGGTGATAAGGGTTCGAAATACACCCATCCAATAGGTTTTGGACATGTGTGGGTCTTATATTATACAGTATCGTTCCATTTTATTTAAATCGTTAAACAATGAAGTCATCGCTGCATCATCATGATGTCATTAATAATTTACTTTATATAATGTCCAAAATTTATAAAAAGAATAATATAATGTAGGAAATCATTTTAGATTTTCAATGGCTATTTATATTAATAAATATTACTTCTATAACCCCAATAAAAAATTGGTTTAGTAAAACATCTCATGTTTGTGTCATTTTGACATTATCATTAAAAAAAAGGTATTTATGTCATTTTCCAACCAAAGATGCTCCATGGGATCCCCAAGTTGACCCATGGATTGTCTATTCCATACATGACACATAAAATGATGGTAGGACATGTGTCTAGGTAATTTAATTTTATTAGAACATTATTCTTACCTTAAACTACACTAATTACCTCTAATCGCAATTAAAAACATAATAAGTTACTATTCACCAAAAAAAATTTCTAATCCCATTGAACCACATTTTACTTCTTAATGAAAACCATTTATGTCGGATTTTTTAAATTCAAAACACAAAGATTGAAAATTTTCATTTAAACGGAAAAATCAGTTTTTATAAGTACCACTTAGTGGTTTCACTATTCATCAAAAATAGATGTTTTTCAGAAAATTACCAAAAATTCACCCTAACATATATTTGATATTCGGAATTCAAAAATTATGTCTATTTTACAAAATTCAAAAAATATAATTTGCATTAATTAATTTAATAATTAATTCCTGCTGTCAAAACAAATAGCGTGTTTTTATGAAACAAAATGTATCAAAAGATTGACACTAGTTTAAATCCAATTTCAACGTGAAATTAATTCCAACGAACAATATTGGATTTAATGGTAAAAATATACTCTAATTTCACTTTAAAACCAATTCAAATGATAATCTAATCATATAAATAATTTATTTTAAAAATAGGTTTTGAATTAAAATACAACATTTTTCACTATTCATTAAAAATTGAACTTTTTTGGAAAAATACCAAAAATTTACACAAAGTAAATTTTGATGTCCCGATTCTAAAGAAGAATTTTATTTTGTCAAATATAACACATAAAATTGTCAAAAATTGGATTTAAAAGAGGTTCGTCATCAAAAGGCGATTAATCGACCTTTTAAAGAATATTAGAATGTTTACGCTTAAAATTGGATTCATTCGCATTTTTAATCCTCTAACATTTATTGTAATGAGTAAAAATATTTGACAAACATATATAATCATTTTTTAGTTAGTTCATTTCATTCCCTCCATTACAACGGCTAGGCGTTAACTACCATTTAAAATAATATTATTTTATTATTAGAGTGCAACGCAAGATTCCCAAGAAACTCGTTGTTGCATATTGGGTATGCCATCGAGCATAGCATCCCATTTAAAGTAATATTAATATTTTATTCAAAAATATGGATAAATATAAAAATGTCATATTCTTTATTTACCTGGGGTGTTATATCCTTCCACACTTTTGGGAATTGCATCCTCGCAATTTTAAAATCGGGCATGGAAACATCCTTGAATGTCCCACATTGGAACAAGAGTCGGTAAACCAATCACTTTAAAATACAGAAAGATGAGTACAAAGGTCACCCGAGTTAACCCATACTAGGATTCCAAGTATGAAAACATGGAAATGGAGGAAAAAACAAAGGGTCATGTTCTGATAGAGAGTGATAGTAAACATGTCTAGGAGAATGTTAACCATAAGAAAATCACAAACTTGTGATGGGTTAAATGGTATTTGATTCCCCAGTAGGAAAATTTAATAGACAATATTCTTGTTTTAAGTTACTCTTCATTGAGGAATTACTTTTTGAGCTTAACTAAATCATAATGAAACATACTTACTTGTCACGTAGACTTTCAACTTTTACTAGATTCCTTAATCAAACTCATATTTTCTCCAAAAGAAAAGTATTTAGGATGACTTGTTCACATTAAGAGATCTATAATCAACTTCTAGAGAATCACCTAATCCACAAAAGAGAACTATATACTTCCCATCTCTTTAGACCTTAACCAAAACTAAAATCCAAAGTTCAACAAAGACCATTCAATAAATAGTTGTCCATAAAATTCTTCAAAGTAAACCAAACTAATATTGAAACCCAAATATTTAAAGGATTTAATAACATAGTCTTCCAAGGTAAAAATTAACTTTTATCTCCAAATAACATCAGTTCCTATTAAATTCTCATATTGAAAAGTAATTAACCTAATCACATATCCTCCATGATAGTTTAATCATTTCCATAGATAACCCAAAATAAACTTACTCTTGATTCCTAAAATCATCTAACTAAAAAGAATTAGTCAAACTGACCAGGGACATCACGTAGTCTAGTGGTAGGCGATAAATACCAGTCGCACTTTGGTTGTGGGTTCGATTCCCGCAGCATTGTCTGGTGCGACGGGTTTTCACACGGTCTGTGTGTTGTCCTTTTTCCAAAACTATATAATTCATAAAACATTCCCCAAAACGAGATAAAATCTTCAAAGAAAATAATCATAAAATATTTTAACCTCAATTTTATCTCATGCCTTTCATTTTCCATCATAACATATAACAACCCATAATTACCTCAAAAGTAAGGATCATACAAACCCTAATGGTTACCTTCATAATTATTACCTGAACTTCCACATCGATGGGTCATCTCATACATGATGAATTACAGAGAATACCAAGGTTCAAGTGGATGATCATGACTCCTTGATAGTTTGTTTAGAACAAACATGAGTTTCCTCATTGAATACCCCATTTCATCCAGTCTCTTAATCAGAGAACCACTACAGTTTCATTCAAACCTGTTTTCACTTTGGTGCCTGCTAGATCCATCCATTCACTAAAAACAGAAATGTCAGTGTGAGTATATCAACAAAACCATCATTTACTAATGAGGAAGATAACCACTAAGAAATACTTACTTATTCAATTTATCTAAAACTAGGACTCTTTCTGAAATCCTAACAATTATGGTAATGTCACTTATGCTTAGAAGATACTCTAACCTCTAAAGATATCTAAACCGACCTATGATACCAACTATAAGGCCCCAGCCTTAAACCATACTTAATCGTGAGTTATTACAAGATTACACATTTAGGATAATTTCTGGTTTAGAGTTTTAGAGAATTAGATCATGAAACATTCATTACATTCCACTTTTAAACAAAGTGGATACATAAAAGACAGTATTCATTTTTCCCATCAACGTAAACATATTTAAAATAAAACATGGATTCTTTCTTGACACTCCCTTGACACTATCATCACATCATGTACCTTTCCCTTGACCTGTGAAAATATTTTTCAAAAACATGGGATGAGCATAAAAAGATCAGTAAGGGTTATAAAAATATGGAAAAGAAATAGGAGTTCATATATACATAATAATGAAATCATAATTTACCCATAAAACATAGGCACATTAACATACCTCATCAAATCATGAATAAATCATAGAAATCATAAGACATAAAATGTATCTTGAGGCATTCATAACATTCTTACGTAGGGAGTAACCCTCTTGGTTACGTTTGGAATACCCAGCACAGTATATTCCCTAAATCTCTTCGGAGAAACCTTAACGTTTCACTCCTTCGCGTTACCCAATGAATTGAGAGCTATATCGGGCTCACCCGCCCTGAGTTTATCAAGGAACCACCCGTCTTTATAAAAATTCCCAAGAACCATAACATAATCTTATCACATAATACATGCATAAAAGAAACATAACATTTCCACCTTTAAATAACAAGATATCAATACAACAAATTGATATAAAAATATTATGAAACCCATTTTCAATACCAAAATAAAAGAAAAGTAAAACATGGTATTTATTTTTCTTTTAAAAATATGGTATGGCTTGTAGAGGAAGCCGAAACTCATGTAATGGTCACGTCGGTGGAGAAGTCGTTTTCACCGCATACATATGAAAAAAACATTCCCTTTGGTTATTTAGTAAACGCTTTGTAGAAAAAAGATTCCCTTTGAATAAATGTAAAATCCAAGGGGTTTATACACTGTATAAAAGAAAGTTGTGTATAAAACAAAATATTCCTCAATGAAAGAAGTTTGAGACGAAGTCCCATACAAAGACGGTATCCTTGTATTACGGATAAATCAGTTACATAATTATGTGTGACAAATGAATACACGAAATATAAGTGGGTATTAAGTGTAAAACAATCAGCGGACATTCACACATAATCATATAACGACAAATTCAAGGTGTACAAGTTTATCCCAAAGAATCAAAATTGGGTTAAGAAGTTCCCTTGCAAAAATTCGACAGCCTAACGGCGTCACTTCAAAATTCAGAAAAAGAGTTGATGAGAGATAAAAAGGGAATATCATCACTTTGTCATAAAATTTACATAAATAAGGATATATAAGAACATATCCAAATATAATAGTATGTGAATTAAAAGACATAACAAAATAAGTCTTTTAAAAAGAGGACGGTGAAATGTTCCCTTACCGACTTGGGTATCTTTCGAAACATACACCCTATGAAAGAAGGACAATACAAAATTGATGTAAACACTCCTAAATGAACGTATATTACACAATGAGTAAAATAATTGGCAGTACATACACCACTAAAAGGAAATTGTGGCAAATGTAGCATAAATCTCACGGGAATAAAAGTGAGATGAAAAATCCCTTACGAAAACTCGGCAGCATAACAATGCCACTTAAAACTTCTAAAATGGATTGATGAGATCAAATAGGGTCTCTCATCATATTAAAATAATGTTTACAGAAAAAGTAATATAAAATAACATCCCCCAACATAACAAAGTGGAGCTTAAAAGAAGTGACATAAAAGAGAGTACTTAAAAAGAAAGAGAGAGGTTAGATCTCTTACAAAAATTCGGCAGCCTAACGGCGCCACTCAAAACTTCCAAAATGGATTGATGAGAGAGAATAGGGTCTCTCATCATATGAACATAAAAATTACAGTAAGAGTAATATAATAGAATATCACAATAACAAGAAATATGATCTTTAAAAGGAATGACATAAAAGAGTGTACTTAAAAAGAAAGAGAGGAGTAAGATCCCTTACCTCAAGTCTGATTTGTCTTGTTCGTTTCTTTTTATTCCTGAATAATAAACATTGGTAAAATTATAATTGTCTAAGGTACTACTTTATAGATTATTATTAAGTTCATATCACATATTATAATTTTATAATAATCGTTTAATAATGTTAGTTCATATCAGACGTTTTTGCCGATGTTTGGTACATGAGTCAAAAATGAACTTGTTTGAAAAAATGATTGTCCATGTAGTAATAAGTAAATAATTTCCAGAATATTATTAATGATTAAAATATCATATATATCCAGTACATATTCATTTTATACTATTCCAAATCATTTGGAGATAAAAAACGAAAAGCACCGTTCATGGAGACGGTAGGCCGTACATACGCATGAAGGCTACTTTCATTTTTTGTCATATTAAGGGAATTAAAACAAAGTGAGAGAGATATAAATTATAATTACAAAATTATATACATAATTTAGATGAAATATATTACATATATATACATTAGATATATGTACTTATAATAGTACATAACATTTGGATATAAGAAATGAAATGCACCGTTCATGGAGACGGTAAGCCGTGTGTACGCATGAACGCTACTTTCATTTCTATCTCATAATTTAATGGAATGAAAATAATAATTATATAAATTTATATTATAATTCCAGTATAAAATCATATATAATAACTTTAAATACATCCTTTATACGTCCCACATATGGCATTAACGAATCGAATCACTTTGAGGGTGCGGTAGTCCGCACTTCCTTAAATGATGATATCGTGTTTACCCATAATGGAAACCATAACGGTATGCCATAAATGAAAAATAAAGAAGCTTAAGTAAAAAATAAACATATTATATTTCATATATAAATATAGTTTCATCTAAATGGCTACCTTTGAAGGTGTTAGAATAATGTTGAACAATCATCGTTTCGTGAGGCAGAAATTCACCATCCACAGAAACAGTATGTTCTTTAACCATTAGATGTAGGTGTGTGTAAGTGTAGCTAGAATCCATCTTATAACAAAATCCTAGTATATTTATGTACTGGATTTGTTACAAAATAAATGAATAAAAAGATTTTAGGGGGGTTGGAGAAGCAAAATAAAACAAAAGGACACAAGTGTGGACATTACCTTAAAATCGGGTAACTCCCTTTGCTTTGAGCTCAAAGGATTACTTGGGAAGACTTCTGCCCAAAGTGATGCTTCAAGGAGTTATATAGGGATTTGGAGAGACAAAATTGGCATGTTTTGGCCAAGCCAAAGGCTTTGGAAGTGTGGGTAAGGAGGTAGAGGTGGGGGACTTTTATAAGAGGAGAGGAGGGGCACTCTTGGAATGTAAGGAAATGTTACTTTATTTTAGAATGAGTTTCGGATTTTAATTGTCCCAAATTGATTTTTTTCGAGTATAAGGTGATAAGGGTTCTAAATACACCCATACAATAGGTTTTGGACATGTTTAGGTCTTATATTTTACATTATCATTCCATTTTATTTAAATCGTTAAATAATGAGGTCATCGATGCATCATCATGATGTCATAAATAATTTAATTTATTTATGTTATAAAAATAAAAAAAATACTATGATGTAGGAAATAATTTTATCTTTCCAATGGATATTTATAGTAAAAAATATGACTTTTATAACCCCATGTAAAAATTGTTTTAGTAAAACATATCATGTTTGTGTCATTTTTACATTAACATTAAATAAAAAGGTATTTATGTCATTTTCCAACCGAAGTGGCTCCATGGGGTCCCCAAGTTGACCCATGGATTTTCTTGTTAGTCCATGAAACATCCAATGAGGGTAGGACATTTGTCTCGGTCATTTCAGTTTATTAAAACATTATTCTTACCTTAAACTACACTAATTACCTCTAATCGCGATTAAAAACTTAATAAGTTACTATTCACAAAAAAATTATTATAATCCCATTGAACAAAATTTTACTTCTTAATGACAACCATGTATGTCAGATTTTTGAAATTAAAAACACAAATATGGAAAAATTTTATTTAAACGGAAAAATCAGTTTTTATAAGTACCACTTAGTGGTTTCACTATTCATCAAAAATTGAAGTTTTTTTAGAAAATTACCAAACAATCACCCTAAGCTATATTTGATATTCCGAATTCAAAAATGATGTCTATTTTAAAAAATTCAAAACATATACGTTTCATTAATTAATTTAATAATTAATTCCCACTGTCAAACAAATAGCGTGTTTTTATGAAACAAAATGTATCAAAAGATTGACTGTAGTTTAAGTCCGATTTCAAAGTGAAATTAATTTCAACGAACACTGTTGGATTAAATGGTAAAAATATATTACAATTTCACATTAAAACCAATTAAAAATATAATCTATTCATATAAATAAATTAGATGAAAAAGAGGTTTTGAATTAAAATACATCATTTTCACTATTCATTAAAAATTGAACTTTTTCAGAAAAATACCAAAAATTTACACAAAGTAAATTTTGATGTCCCGATTATAAAGAAGAATTTTATTTTGTCAAATATAACACATAAAATTGTCAAAAAGTGGATTTAAAAGAGGTTCTCCATCAAAAGGTGGTTAATCGACCTTTTAAAGAATATTGGATTTTTTACGCTTAAAATTGGATTCATTCGCATTTTTAATCCTCTAACATTTATTGTAAAGAGTAAAAATATTTGACAAACATATATAATCATTTTTTAGTTAGTTCTGTTCATTCCCTCCATTACAATGTCTAGGCATTAACTACCATTTAAAATAATATTATTTTATTATTAAAGTGCTACGTAAGATTCCCAAGATACTCGTTGTTGCATATTGGGTACACAATCGAGCATAGCATCCCAATTTAAGTAATATTAATATTTTATTCACAAATATGGATAAATATAAAAATGTCATATTCTTTATTTACCTGGGGTGTTACACTGTTAGTGTTTGGATTTGAACAAATAGTTTTCGATTTTCTGTTGCTATAAATACATAAACCTCGTATGATATTTATGATTACAACATGCACCACACCTAAAATGAGAACTATGTTCCTACACCCATAAATTTTTATTGGGATTTCTTTCCCAACATCCCAGTGATGAGGATTGATGGATGGATACCATCTCACTCTTTTAGGAGAGTAGATATTGAAAGGCTCTGATGGATGATGTTTGAATAGTGAATAAAGTTATTTCCTTTGTGTATTTATGATATATGAGTTGTGGATGTGCTATAGCCTGTTGGAAAAATTTTCTTTGGTAGAGGTGAGATGTGACCATGTAATGGGGTTACATATGGTGGGGTCATGTAGGGTAGGATAAGGTACATTGTTGATTTACTTCATATTCATAGTAAACTACTATGATGTCTATGGATAGGATGTGATGGATAACCTATCTATGGTCCAGATGCAATTTCATCATGTTTTGAGGTGGTTTTTTATGTTATATAAAAGATATGGAAGTGGATATATGTATGAAAAAGCTGTGATAGAGAGTAAAACATGTGTGAAAGAGGGGCATGGTACCCATCATCGATTTGATTGATATTATGTTATAATACATGTCATTTATTATATTCTCAACATGACATAGAGAGGATAGATATTGATTATATGATCATTTTAGGTGTTGTTTGGCACTGATTTTTTAATATATTTGAATTATTATAATGCTTTCACTTGTGAATAATGTACTTTTTTTTCCTGGTTGAGTATACTTCTATGATGACATTAAGTATATAAACTATATTAATGGTTATAATGAGGACTATATAGATCATGATGGACTTTATTAGCTCAATCATTTGGGAACTTTATATGTTATTACTTTATCTATTTCTTTTGAGTGTTTATTTTTACGAAATATAACCTATATCAATTTTATTCATACCTACAAGTTGGGGTTGGTTTGGTTTCTAATTTATATAATACGATCGACTTGATTGTGGTTGATGCATCATATCTATTAATTCTATTTTATTCTTGATGGAAATGGATCCCATTTCATTAGATTTGAATACCAACAATAATAGTCTCCAACCCTACACTTACTTGTATTGGGACTTAGGGGGTCATTATCTCTCTCCTTTGATTATGACATATTTTGAGGGAGGGGGTCATGATAGAACAGTATCAGAGGTATTTGTTGAGGGATAAAATGGAACATGGAGTTATGTACTATGATATTTTCATGGGTTCGTAGGCCAATTTTTTTTACTGTAGTACATGAAAAAAGCTATAAAGAATAAGTACAACATGGGAATTTAGGACCCCCCATTACCTGGAGCAATGACTATGTGTTTATTGAATGAGTATGTGATATGGAAATGTTTGTAGTGTAGTGACATAATAAATGTACTTTCATCAATATGACTTTTAATTTTTCTTTAATTGTGTGGTTTTTGTTATTCAAAAGATTAAATAAGTTATAATGAATAAAATTAATGTTGATAATTTACCATTCTATCAGGATTAGGAAATATTATATTCTTTTCATCTACGGGTCTTGGTTTTCATCTTCATGTGGTTCAGCTTATGGAGGTATCAAATTTTGATCCAGATGATTTCTATAGGGTTAATCCAATAGGGTACTATAAGGCATGGTAGAGGGAATTCCACGCTTTTCAATAGCAAAACATGGGGACGTATGGGGGATATGTTCCTGATGAGGAGAAAGAGAGTTGGGTATAGGACCTTGAAATTGATTATAATTTAATCATAGCCATGGTGGGGTATTATGTTCATTTTCTAGTTAGTCACGTTTGGGGATATGTTTATTAGTTGTGGATTTTGTGTACTTTTTAGTGGATTAAGGATGATGTTTTAGTGTTTATCTTTCAGAATGATTTGTAAATAGAGTTATTTTCATCAACGATGAAGGTAGTGAAGAGGAAATTGCATCATTATCTTTATATAGAGAGTTTTTTATATTCATATATGGGAATTAGGTTGAAGGAACTTATATGTTTTTCAACAAATCTATTTATAGATGTAGAGTCTCATTCAATACGAATTAAGGAAGCATTCCACCCTTTTATCTAGTATACATTTACACCATTTATTTTTCCAAATTATTTAGAGGTTTTAAAAAAAGGAAGAGGTGATTGAGTGGATAAACTCCTAAGGAGGTTTTCCCTAATTGGGGAGAAAATATATTTCGTTGAGGAGAAGGGTTCTCTACATCAGGTTCTTGAAACTAGGGCCTTTGAGGTTTCCACTAAAAGGGAGCTGACCATACTAGTTTCCCTTCCAGCCTTCTAGGGTTAGTAGTTTCCGTGGTTCTCCTAGTATCATAAAACTAGTATTTTTTTTATCAGGTTCAAGGATAGTGTTAAAAATAGTTCCCATTTTTTCATTGAACTTATTTTGGTGGAGTCAGTAATGTTTTTCTCCTACATTAATATAACATTCACGGGAGGATGTTTCAATAATATGGGTGGTAGGATTATTCTGTATATTGGATAGATCTATCTGGTTGAGGAAAACCTCATGATGTTCCTTATGATTGGTGACCTTGACCAAAGCATGGCCATAGAGATGGATTTCACAAGATAGGAAGAGGATCTATGAAATATTAATTATAGAATGTTGAGGTAGTAGTACCATAGTGGTCACTGATCATTATTGGTTTTCTACCTTTTAGGTACCCTTATTTGTTGTCTATTTGATTCATTATATTTGACCTTATTTTTTGTAACCAATAGATTATTTTCTCTAGGAAGTGATTTAGATAGAAATTCCATTACCTATCTGTTGAATACACTATTGATAGGCCAAAAATTCTTTTTTTTGTTGTGTAATGGGGGTGTAGACTGATGATGGGGCCACATAAGACCTATGAGGATACTTTACTGCTTCAAATGAAATTATACAATTTCATCCTCATCATTGACCAGTTGTATTCTGTGTATGATATTGTAGACTTCATATGGTTGAGATTCGTGTTCTTGGGTGTGGATTTCCATTTTGAGGTTTCTTGTGAGTGAAGTTATCAGGTGGTAAGTAGAAGTATGGAGCCCCTGATATCTTTAATGGATGAGTTATCCATGGAATCAATTGATGCTAGGATGGGGGGATCTTGGTTTTTTAGTATTTTTTGGTTTATTTCCCTTAACAGGTTGTGGTGTTACCCCATAAATATTTTTTAGAGTTATGGATACAATTTCAACCCAATTATTCTCTAATTTTGATGGTTCCACATCAGGAAACAACTTTTGATTTAAAGTTGTTTAGGATTCCGATAGACGATATGAAAAAAAAGGGTTTCATCTAGACTAGTGTGTGATAATGGAGAACTATAGTATTGTTGTCCATAAAGGGGGATGGTAGTATAAGGTTGTGTATATATGGCCACAGGTTGAATCTTGTAAAATCAATAAATATTACACTCTTCCAAGGATAGATGATTTCTTTTACATGATGAGAAGTCATAGTTGGTTTTCTATGATCATTATTCATTCTAGGATTAATCATCATAGGGTATATGAGGATGGTATCCAGTTTATTTCCTTAAAATACTGTTATGTGAACATTGATTTGGTAGTAGTGAAGTTTAGTGTTAGGAATGCACCATCTATGTATTTAGAGGTCATAAACTCCATGTTTTTTTTGAGTTAATAGACCCATTAATAGCCATGTTGATCAATGACATATTGATAAAATTGAGGTCAGGGATGGATCATGTTTATCATCTTATAGATGTCTTGCATATAGAGTCCATCTCTTTTCAAACATTTACATTACATAAAATTTGATTAATAATAAAAACATTATAAAAATAGATTCCCAAAGGATTTGTTAATATAGTACATTTTCAAATAAATAAACACAAACAAAATTACATAGGTGAACTACAATATCTTCCACTAGGATCTTCATGAATATAATCTTTCATAAACACATCATACATAATACATAGCTTCATAACATGGGAAGGGAATCATACATATGGGTGATATCAGATGCTTAAAAGGATAAAAGGGGGGATACATGTAATTAAAACATGAGAATATGGGTATTATTACATGACCATAAAATTATAATATCATACCCTATATATCAAAAGATAATTAACATTAATCATGGAATAATTCATGTAGGTTTATAAAACATGAATGAATAGGAAAAAATTAAAAATACATGACATCATAACGCAAGAGTAATACATGGAGTTTTTGTAGACACATAAGCTCAAAAAAATTAATCCATAGTAGGAAAGGCATCACTGCCAATTCCATATTAGTAGTATGGTTTCACTCCCTATTCCATATTTGAAATCATGGATCACTCCCATGGACATCATAGTAGTACGAGTTCAGTCCCTATACCATCTTTGAATTTATGGTTAAATCCAATGACCATCATAGTATTCATGTTTCACTCCTAATAACATATTAATATATTGAATGATATATAAATTTTTACCCAATGAATATGAGGTAGATATAGGTCTCAACCATCCCATTATGAAATAATACATACATGTGACACAAAATCAAAAAAAAACAATTAAATATGAACCCATGAAATTTAATGTGTACCATAAATATATAATCATATTATAACATGTTGAAAAAGATACATGATTTATAATCATTTCATCAAATTTATGTACTATGAAAATAAGTTGGTTTCGGACAAATATAACAGATAAAAGAGAAAAAAGTTTTATAAAAATCAAGAAATCAAAACATAAATCATTAGCTTAATAATATAAATGGAAATGTTGAATAATTTCTATAGAAATGCATGATTATCACCAACAGATGTCATTTTAGATGGTAAATAATTTTAAAATATCTTTTAGAAACACATTTTAAGGAAAATATCCTTACAACATTGGAAAATTATATTTAAAACCTAATAAAATATTTTAAAATATTTTTATTGGAAAATAACTTTAAAAACATATATATAAAGCATTGAAACCCATAAAAATTTACAAAAGTCTATTTTCCTTGATAATTACATTCAAAGATCAATTGAAATCTTTTTTATAACATTTTTGAAAAAATGGTTTTTGAATTAATCAAATTTTTAAAAAAAGAGGGAAATGAAATAATATTTATCATAATTTTATTATTATTTGTATTATGTTCCAAAAAATTGAAAAATTGTAATAATACATGGAGATATCATGAATAAAGATAATAAATTAAATTTCATGATTTTTCTTGATAAATGGATCATAATATTTCATCAACCAAAGCATGATCATAAAAAATCTTGATAAATGATGAGATTGATTCAATAAACTCTTATTACATAATAACTTGGGATAATACTATAAATATAATAAAATGAATTTACAAGAAGCATAAAATATCTAGAAAATAATGAGATTCATTTTATAAAATTTCAAAATACATCTCAATGAAATAATGTATGTTCATATCAAAACATGTGTATCAAAAAAGAAAAATTATGGAAAAAATATCATACCGATTTGGTAAATTTTGAAACATAAACCCACAAAAATAAATATCATAGAATAGATACCAAAATACACATACATTAAAGATCAAGAATCATATAATACATTGTTTCGCACAGAATTCGGGGATGACCTCCTAGACGGGAGATTCAAACGTTCCGATCGATTTCTACCAGGTTTGTTCATAGAACCGGAAACATCCAATGATTCCACATCCGTTTGGACATACTTTCCATAGGTAGGCACTCATTAGCTTGTGGACTGATGAGGTTTAGGAATTTGCATTGGTCGAGAGGATGAGAGGTCGGACTCATCACACCTTTTTGAGGGGAATTATTGTCTACTTCGGGACTCTCTTTATAGATTTAAGTTATGTTCGTGAATCCTTATTACATTACCAAGTATAAAATGAGATTTCCTTTAATCTTAACAATCAATGATTAAATATGTAAGAAATTTAGAGAATCTTTTATATGTATTTGAGGTTCTTCATCAATAGAGAATCATCTGTATCTATTTAGAGATTCTTGGTCAATGGTATCCTCCAAAACATTTATATAAAAGTCTCTTGGTCATTATGATGACCAGGCTAGTTTTAAAGCCACTCAGTGGGGAACTTGAAGTTTATCGTCATTCAGAAGGACATAGATTATTTCAGAGTTGGGATCGAACCCATAAATGGGCTACCTATGTATCCTTTGTTTTGGAAAAGGAATCATAACCCACGTAGTTCGAGTAATAGAGTATGACGTTTATGATTGATTGCTCAAAGAAGGATTTCATAATTACTTTTACACTCTTCACTCACGTGAGTCATGCTCGGTGTGAGAAACGAGAGGTATTGGTAAAAATTAGACAATTGTGCCATGAAAGATGCAATCATAAGAAATTGTTTGGGGCTTATGTATATATGACTACCCAGATAGATGAAGGTTTAGGATTTACTTTTAGGGAGAAAATCCAAGAACAGGGTCCATAAAGGTATATGTGCTTTATGGAGATATGAATACTCTAAATTGGGACTTATTCCTGAAAAGGAAACCCAAATTAGGAGAAGATTGATAACTGGGTTTTACTCCTGAGAAGGAATCCCATATCAAATGAAAATTAGGACTGGTTAAAGAGAAATTAAGGGACTTGGGGCTTACTCATGAAAACGATGCCGAAATTAAGGGACTCGGGGCTTACTCTTAAGAAGGATTCCCAAACAATTAAGGGACTTCGGGATTACTCATGAAAAGGATGCCCAAATTAAGGGACTCGAGGCTTACTCCTAAGAAAGATGCGCAAACAATTAAGGGATTGGGGCTTACTCTTAAGAAGGATGCCCATGATTATGACTGGGACTTATTCCTGAAAAGGAGACCCAGGTTAAGGATTCTCTCATCTTAAGGGATGAGGTTGAATGAATGAGCTCTCAATCTTTGGTGACATCAAGATGTGTAAGTCACTAGGTTTTGAGAGATATTCCACCGAATTCCTTTCAGATAAGGAAGTCAAATCAAGAAATCATGCCATAAATGGCTTTGAAGAGTATCTTGATGACTGAATCTTGAATAGGAATGGTGAAATGGCTTAAGAGGGGTGAAATGGGAAGAAAATGCACCCAAAAGGAAGGGGCGCGCAAGTCTTGGAAGGCACACAAGTATTGCGGCGGCGCGCAAGTATTGGTCGTGCAAGTATACTTGCGCGACATGTGGGGGTACTTGCGCGGTTTTCAACCAGCATTAAAACACTTGAGCGACTCTTTATAAAACCCTTTAGAATCCTCTTGATGTTCTTCCAGAAAAGGGACGCGCAAGTTCTATCGAAGTAATAAAGGTGGCGCGCAAGTGTGGCCACTTAGGCGCGCAAGTGTTTATGCATTTCAACACTTAGGCCTTACTCCCTCTCTTTAGATATTCCGTTCTAGGTAAGAAATTACCTTAGAAGTGTTCCAGAATCTTTGAGAAGAGACATGGGTGTCGGGAGCATCAATCCGAGTTTCTGGAAAAAGATCCTCTCGAATGGGGGGCCCACAGGGTCTATTTATAGGCAGGAGAAGATCCCGGGCGGTTATCGGGCGGTTACCACTTAGGTTGCACAAGTCACTTGCGTGACCAAGGGCGTCACACAAGTGGACTTGCACGACAGTGATATAACTTGCACGGTGAAGTTTCTTTTGATCCTTTGTTAATGCCTTTGTCGATTTTTGATGTTTTCTTCAAAGGTTGAATCACTTTGAGCACAGATATTCCCCTTTTTCGATTTTCAGATTCTGTGACGAAAGGAGCATCAACAAAAGTCCCCCCTCAGAGTTGGATCCGAAGAGAAATGAGGATTTGACTCTGAGGAAATTGAATCCATCCAAAGGAAAAGGGGGCGCGCAAGTCTTCAAAGAATAGAGGGCGGCGCACAAGTTTGCATCGCGCAGGTTAAGCGCACTGGGTATAGCGCGCAGGGTCCCGGCCGCGTCTATAAATATAGGGCCTCACTTCCGTACAAGCATCCGGATTTCCGGACTTCATACCTTTGAGCTCTCACCGTGCAGGTCACCTTAGCCGCACAGGTTGTTCTATTTTCTAGTGTTTTTCCTTGATGTCGTGCTACTGTAAAGGTATTTTTACTTGCGCGGTTTATACTTGCGTGTCAAAAACTAGCGCGACACACGAATACTTGCACGCCATGTTTTAGACTTGCGTGCCTTAATGCATTAGCCATTTTGTTTGAAATCATTCACAGATTTTATGAAAAATAAACCTATTTAAGAGTTAGTTTATTCATCTTTTGTGTAGATTCAGTGGTTCCCAAGGGAATTGTAACGGCTGATGAACTGGCTAGAAAGCGGATTGATGACATGATGAAAATCATTGGCCATGATTACTATGATATCTGCAACTACACTCTCCCATATTTGGCTACGTACTTGAAGAAATATAATCCTAATTTTCCACAGAGCATCCATCTGCCTCTGTATGGTCATGGTCATCTGCAAGGAGTCAATGTTCCAAATGAAAACAAATATATACCTGAGATGCAGTTGCACTGCTACTCCTCTATTTCAGTTATGCTGTGCATTAAGAGCAACAACAATGGTGTGAACTTTCATGTTCTTCCTCTATATCATTTCCTTGAAGATATGAAAATGGAAAACCCATGGGCTGAAATGTTTTCCACTGCCAGTTGGTGGGGAGAAGACAAACATGGTATTAGAGCAATATCTGAAAAGAGTACTCTCTCCAAATGGCTCTTTATTTCCAATGCTCCATTCTCAAATCCATGTATCCATCTTCCAAGTCTCTTAGACAGAGACAGAGTCACGATTTGATTAGCAGATAATTTTCTCAAACCACACTCAAGAACATCCTTTTACAATTTTTCCAAGAAGAGATAGTATCACTACATCTCTTATTGTATCCAGTTGAATGAATGAATTCCAGGTGGTTGCTGATGAAGCTCGGAATGCCGTAAATAAAATGTAGTGTTATGTTGAAAGCCTCATGTAATTCTTGAAAAAAGAGAAGAGACTCCAATCTGTGGATGTCCATCTAACTCTTGTGCATCAATGAAAAACACTTTCACTTTCACTTATTTGCACCAGCATTCTCTCACTACCTGCTTCAAATTTACTTAAGCCAACGAGGTTAGTAAGCATAGTTTGATTTTTACTAGGATTATTACAAATAACCCAACAAACTTTGAACCTTTTAATTGCTCAATATTACCTAAATCATACAAAAATGTATGTTTAGTGAGCTGGAACTTGACTTTTATTCAAAGTTCCTCTGTCTTTTGTGGGCAGTTTAAAGTCATGAATGCCGGACATAAAGGGCTAATGTTTAATGTCGAAATAGCGTTGACCAAAATGGATTAAAATTGATTCAATTTCTTAACAATTTATCTGAAAACATATTACCATACTCAAGTATTAGAGAAAATATGTAAATTATGGCTTAAGAATATTTGAATCTGAGGAATGATATGAAAAAGAGCTAAAAGGCATTAGAAGAAGTAGTTTCCAAGAATGAAGTTACTATTATTTGACAAAAACCCGTTAGGGGGTTGAAATATGCAGGGCCACCTAAGGTAATTGGATGCATGGTCAAATAATTAGCATCTTTCGGCTGACAAGTCTGTTATGTGGACTATTTATGCAAGGCCACCTATGGGCACGTGCTGCATAGTCAGGCAAAAGAACTCTCAGAAATTTACTTTCCTAGTGCTAAATGCCAGTGAAAGTTTATGGAGATTCAAATTTTCTAAAGTATAGAGTTTTTTTGTATGGAAAGAGGTACTTGAATATGGAGAAGATATTTCCAGACAATATTATCAAAGAATTGGATGAATATCACTCCTACGAAGGTCTGACCCAAACGTAGGGAAGAAGAATAAACAATAGATTTGAATACTTTCAGATCATGAAAAAGGATATGGGACAAATATGTTAAGGATGGCTATTTTTTTTCGGATCCCTATATACTGTCTTTTAAGACAAATAAGGACAAAAGAGGCATTCTTCCCAAGAATGATGTTACCATTATTTAACAAACCCGTTAGGGGGTTGAAATATGCCGGTCCACCTAAGGGCATTGGCTGCATGGTCAAATAAATAGCATCTTTCGGCTGACAAGTCTGTTATGTGGACTATTTATGCAAGGCCACCTATGGGCACGTGCTGCATAGTCAGGAAAAAAGAATTCTCAGATGTTTGACATTTTTGTGACTAGAATTCATGAAAAGGGTTATGAAGATTTGAAAATATTTAAGGTTAGGATTATAACACATAAAGATGTGTATTGTCCAATATATATAGAGATACATAGGTTAATGATAACCATAATCATGTTGTGGCTGGGTCCTGAATTGAAATTTTGGACTTCACAACGTATCTCATAAGAATGAGAATCAAGCCATACGTAATTCTTGAAATGCAGTTTAACGTCGTGCAGGACGAAAGTATGAGAGATCATAGTTTAGGGTCATAGAATTCGGACCATAATAATGAATACACAGTGTGTGTTTTCATGAGGACAAGGGACTGAAAGTGAAATTTTGGGTTAGGCCCAAAAGACTTGGGACTGGATTCGAGGGACACTCGAATGTTCCTATGTATCCCATAAGGATGGGAATCAAGTCCACGTAGTTCTAGAACTACCCTTTGTACAAATTTGGTTCGTACATGTAAAGGGTGAAAGGGGACTTTAGTGCAATGATGGTTTAACCTAAGATAAAAATTTTAGGCATTACCATGTATGCACGTAGTCTTTTGAAATGAAACATGATTGAAAAAATCAATGTCAATAATAGTTCTCTCTCAGATGAGGAAATCAAAGAATATTGTAGTTTATTGTCGTACCGGACAAAAGTGTTGTATAGTTTAATGTCATATAACAAGGAAAAAAGTGAATCAATGTAAAGATATTGATTGCAGGGGCGGTTTCATGAATCAACATCATATGAGATGGTGGTGAACCAATGTGAAGAGATTGTTTTTTGGGCTTGAACCCTGGGAGGTTGCCTACATACCCAGCCTGGAGGGCAAGGATCAATGTATGTGTAGTTCAATTAAAGAATGAATTAATGATCAATTTGTTCTTAGGGACAATGATATAAATAAAATGTTGTTCGGACTTATACATGGTTAGCGGCCCAAAGAGAGTGTTACAGTTGAGGTTTTCTCTAAGCTCACATGAGTCATACTCGGTGTGAGAAACAAGAGGTAAAAACAACCTTAACAATGCATAGTTAAATCTCATGTAGGACATATAAAGGGACTATGCAGTTTAAAGTCACGCAGTTAAGACATTTGGTGCTGCGCAGTTTAGTGTCATGTAGCAGGGACAAAATAACAGTTTAATGGCATGTAGGACATATCAAGGACTTTCTGTACAGTTTAGCGTCATGTAGTTAGGACGATGGGGACAATACAGTTTAACGTCATATTGGACGAAAGGGGGACTGTGCAGTTTAATGTTCGGCAGTAAGGACAAAATAACACACAATTTATGTCATGTTAGACGCATTAGGGATTTTTTTCACAGTTAAATGTCATGTTGGATGAATGTGCGAATAGTTTAAGTTCATATGCATGGACCGTGGATGGTGTTGTTTAATGTCATGCTGGACCTTTGATGATTATATAGTTTAACGTCTTTCCGAATGTAAGGGACTTTTATACAGTTTAGCATCATGTAGTTAGGACGTCACAGTTTAACGTCTTGTTGGACATAAGGGACTTGCAAAATAGTTTAGGGTCATATGCATGGACCGTTGAGGGAACTTTTTCACAATTTAACGTCGTGTAGGATGAAGTTTCAGTTTAAGGTCATACTGGACCATTGCTGTATAGTTTAACGTCATATAGCAAAGACGAACTGGTGCCGCATAGTTTAGTGTCATGTTGCGGGGATATAAGAGGACACCGTTTATCGTCATGTTGGATGAAAGAAGACATGTGAATAGTTTAAGGTCATATGCATGGACCGCATAGTTTAACGTCACCTTGGACAAATTAGGGTGTTGTACAGTTTAACGTCATGTAGCTAGGACGAACTACAGTTTAGTGTCATGCTGGACAATTAAGGGAACTTATATAGTTTAGTGTCATCTCAGACAAAACACAGTTTAACATCATGTTGGACGAAGTTGCTATTTATGGTAATACTGGACCATTTCCATATAGTTTAACGTCATATAGCAAGGACGAACTGGTGCCACACAGTTTAGTGTCATGTTGCGGGGACATAAGTGGACACAGTTTATTGTTATGTTGGACGAAAGAAGACATGCGAATAGTTTAAGGTCATATGCATGGACCGCATAGTTTAACGTCACCTTGGACAAATTAGGGTGTTGTACAGTTTAGCGTCATGTAGCAAGGATGATCTACAGTTTAGTGTCATGCTGGACAATTAAGGGAACTGATATAGTTTAGTGTCATCTTGGACAAAACACAATTTAACGTCATGTTGGACGAAGTTGCAGTTTATGGTCATACTGGACCATTGCCATATAGTTTAACGTCATATAGCAAGGACGAACTGGTACCGCATAGTTTAGTGTCATGTTGCAGGGACATAAGATGAATACTTTGTATTTTATACAAAATATTTTTCTGAAATCTGGCATTGGTTGGAGTAGTAATGGGTTCTCCATCAATCGCGATTAATGAATATGCTCCATTGGAGTAGACCCTATGTATTGAATAAGGTCCTTCCCATTTTGGTTCAAGCTTGGGAGGTTTCTTTCCTGGTATCATTGGTGTTCTGAGAACCAATACCAATTCTCCCTGAATGAATGAACGAAGACTAACTTTTTTGTTAAAAGCTCGTGTTATTCGATTCTGATAGATTTCCAAGTGGTGCAAAGTGCACAATCTTTTCTCATCTAAGCGTTCCAATTCATTCAATCGCTTTTGGGATTGCTCATCTGTAGATAACTGATCACAAATGGCTACTCTGAGTGAGGGCAATTGAACTTCAATTGGAAAGACTGCTTCTGTTCCACATACCAACGAATATGGAGTTGACCGCGTCGCATTGTGGGTGGTAGTCCGATAAGCCCATAAAGCATAAAAGAGTTTATCAGGCCATGAACTCTTATATTTATCCACCATCTTTTGCAGTATATTTGAAAGAGCCTTGTTAAAGGCTTCTATTTGGCCATTGGTTTCCGCATGATACAGAGATGAATGGTTGTATTTAATATTGTATTCTTGATACAATTTCTTCACCTCAGAAGAACAAAAGTTGGTGCCGTTGTCCGTCAATATGGTATGAGGGACAGAAAATCTAATAATGATGTTAGACTTGATGAAGCTAACAATGCATTAGAACTGACTTCTTTGAGAGGTACTGCCTCTGCCCATTTGGAAAAGAAATCAGTAGCAGTAAGAATGTACTTAAACTGCTTGGCCGTAGCTGAAGGGTAAGGTCCCACCACATCCATTCCCTATGTGGAAAATGGCCATGAGTATTTAGCCGTATGAAGAAACTATGGAGGTTGATGAATGAAGTTGGCATGTACTTGACATGAATGACACTTCTTTGTGAAATCAACACAATCTTGTATCATTGAAGGCCAAAAGTATCCATGCCTTCGAATTTGATCAGACAGTCAATGTCCAGACTGGTAGGCACCACAGACTCCTCCATGCACTTCTTTTATGAAAGCCATGGTCTCTTCACCATCAATACATCTGAAGAGAACTCCATCAAAACCACTTTTGTAGAGAATTTTCTCTAGGTGGTTTGGGCCATCATAAAGAGTAAAATTGACCACACGTCGCCAGATTTGTTCTTTCTCGGCTCTATCAGGTGGAAGTGTTCCATTTTGAAGGTATTCCCTGATAGGTGACATCTATCCTATAGTATAACCATACTGTTTAGGAATGGGACTAATTTCATTAATTTATTATGTTATGGCTTGAACATAAGGTGAAATTGCATGACGGTGGGCAATACTGATGGTTGTCTCATCCCGATTTGGATATGCTAGAGCTGTGGCTATATTAGCCAGTGCATCAGCTTGAGCATTTTGTGATCTTGGGACATAAGAAAATGTCGGTTTTGAAGGGAATTCTGCCATTACCTCTCTGACGTAGTCATACAAAGGGATTAATTCTTCTTTTCTGATGGCATAATCCCCATTGACTTGTTTGATTACTAGGTCTGAATCACCTTTCACCTTTAAGTGATTCACTTGTGCTTGAAGCGCTAACTCCAAGCCTGTGATAAGAGCTTGGTATTCGGCCTCATTATTGGTACCACCTTCCCACAATAAAAATGAATAAGGTAACAATGCCTTATCTGGAGAAATGAGTAAAATTCCTAAACCAACTTTGTTGAATTTAGGATTTTCCATTTTCTTCCCTGTTGGACTTCTGGAAGCACCATCAAAATACATTTCCCATGTTTGAGGAATCTCTTGAATAGAGAAAAATTCCTCATCAGGGAGTTCAATATATGAAGATGTGTCTTCCACTGAAGGATGTTCAGCCAGGAAATCAGCCAGTGCTTGGCCCTTAATTGTCTTTTGAGATACATACTGAATGTCGAACTGCTGTAAAATAACCGCCCACCTTGCTAGACGTCCTATAAGCATTGGACGACTAAGGATGAATTTGAGCGGATTATTGCGAGACACCAATTGGACCTCATGATGTTGCAGGTAGTGTCTCAGTTTCTGAACTGCAAAGATTAATGCCAGGAAACACTTCTCAATTCTTGAATACTGGGTTTCTGCTTCAAGCATAGTTCTACTGAGATAGTAGAGGCTATTTTCATTCCCAGCATCATTCCTTTGAGCGAGAAAGGCACCCAATGATCGCTCTAGAGCTTTCACATAGAGGATAAGTGGTCTACCTTCAACAGGTGGAATAAGTACTGGTGGACTCAAGAGGTATTTATTGAGAATATCAAATGCTTCTTGACATTCTTCAGTCCACTGGTAAGTGACTCCTTTTTTTCAATAATTTGGAAAAGGGTAAACTTTTTCCTGCCAAATTGGCGATGAAACGCCGAATATAGGATAATTGACCATGAAGTACTCTTAATTCTTTCAAATTCTGATGAGGTGACATACCAAGGATTTACTTGGTCATCTCAGGATCGACTTCAATACCACGATGGCGTACAACAAAGCCGAGGAATTTTCCTGAGGTTACCCCAAAAGCACATTTTAAGTGGTTCATCTTCAAATTATGTTGTCAATGCTTGTGGAATATATGACTTCCAAATCAGCCAAGTGATTAGAACATTATTTGGATTTAACCACAAAATCTTCTACATATCATTCAACAAACATCCCTAAAAAAGGTTTGAAGATACGATGCATGGAGCGTTGATATGTTGCACCTGCATTCTTTAAACCAAAGGGCATCACCTGGTAACAAAACACACCTTGAGGGGCTCTGAAGGCTATAGATTCCTCATCTTATGGGGCCATTAGGATCTGATTATATCTGGAATAACAATCCATGAAGGAATGTACTTCATAACCAGCCGTCACATCAATTAAGAGTTCTGTAATCGGAACTGGGAAATCATCTTTAGGACAATACCGATTAAGATCTCTGAAATCGATGCAGACCCTAATTTGTCCGTTCTTCTTCTTTACAGGGACAATATTAGCCAACCACTTGGGATACTGAACTTCTTTGACGAAGATAACTTTGATCAGCTTATCCACTTCAGCTTCAATCTTGGAAGCATAGGTTGGGTGTATTCTTCTCGCGGCTTGCTTAAATCCTCGATGTTCTTTTGGCAAACCCAAATGATGAGTAGAAACATCAGGATAAAGCCAAGGCATTTCTGTATAATTCCAAGAAAAAATATCTTTATTTTGCTTTAGAAAAGAAATATACATCTCTTTCTCTTCAAGGGTCATGGCCGCACTAATTAATGTTGGGTGTGGATCTTTCTCTGTACCCAAATTTATTTCTCTGAGTTCATCCACAGTGGTAGAGATACCTTCCTCAAATGCTGGAGGAGCATCTCTAAGATCTTCCTATTCATCTTCATTACGTGATATTTCTTCCGTTTCTACTTGCAAAGTAGATGACAAAACGAAATTCTCATGATCATAAGAGATGTCAAAATTTTCACATTTTGAAGAAGAAGCTTCCATTTCCGACCCTATTGATAATAAAGGGTCTTCTTTGGGAAATAAAGAGGAGATGATGGATTGAAAATCGACATCATTATTTACCTCTGGTGTTGCTATAACTTCTTCTGGCCTGATTGGCGAAGTATAGACTTGTTGGACTTCAGCAGATGAAATGAAAACGTCACCAATTAGGCTTTCATCACTGTTTGGTAGGTTACCAATTTCTCCCATGTTGTCTGGCTCGATTGCCGTATTTGGCATTATGGATCTTTCCATGAGAGTATTTTTATTTGGGCCTATTTTTTCAATTTGACTGATAGGTAACACATAATATGTACTCACATGTGTAAATGGATTTATTGTAATCTTCTCCAAACCATATGGAGCATTAACTTTGGTAATTTCCTTCATTGTAGATTTTTCTCTTCCCTTCAGGTGATAAAATTCCGCCTCAATGTATTGAGACTCACATGTCTTGAACGGGGCCTTATCACCATAGAATGTTCCAACTTGACCATTGAAACATTATTTGAGACATTGATGGTATGATGAAGGGATAACTGCATGCTGATGTAGCTAGGGTCTTCCAAGCAAGACGTTGAAAGCTAAGTCTTGATCAACAATCATGAAATCCGAATTGGATACAAGATCTCCAAACTGAGTTCAGAGAGTAACTTCTCCCAGTGGTTCTTGTTCATTTTTATCATATCCTTGTAACATCATGGTAGAAGGAGATAAATCAGATTCCGTGAGGCCCAATCGACGAAGTGTACGAATGGGCATGAGGTTGACTCCTGAACCATTGTCAATGAAAGCTCTTCGGATATCTACACCATTGACTTTTCCAGATATGTAGAGAGGTTTTATGTGCCCATGCACAACATCATATTCATCTTTATCAGTAAAAGATATCACTGCATGACATTCTGCAGGATTATTCTCTATGTGATAGACTTCAGCTGCAACAATTTCAGCTTCAAACTCCCGAGTACTTGACAAAGCTTTGATGAGTGCTTCCCGAAAATCTTTTGACAGATTCAAAGCATCCAAAATTGATAACTTGGCTGGTACATGGGCCAAGTGTTTCAATATATCATACTTTTGATCTAATGGTCTGCGTTTCCCAAAAGGAATATGTGGTTTAGCGGGTACCTTGGAAGCAGATGCTTTGGAAGCTGATGCATCTTGTATTGGGATAGAAGTTGGCAACATCCTTGGTTTTGGAAGATTTGACCGATTAGATCCATTTACTTGCTGAGATAAAGAAGATGAGATTTTCAATCGGCCTTCCAAAATAACTGTGCCAAAACTGAGTTGGCTATTGGCAGAAGAACTTGCATGTTCTTTTTGAGCTCACTATCTACCACGAGTTTCTGCTGCATACATAGTGCTAGCAGGGGTAAAATTGGAGTAGTGGCTTCGGAAAGATCCACGTCTTCCCCTGTATCCTATACCTCTGGAACATCCTCAGATTCCCTTATTTGATACAGGGAATTCAGGCTCATCAAAATTACGACTGGAATATGGATCTATTAATTGAATCATATTAACAGAAACGAAGATTAACTCTTCGTCAGATAAAGACTCTACCTGGTTAGCCTGTTTAGGCTGTGCCGTTTTGTGGGGCGGTGCCCGTGGCTTTGATGTAGATGGAATAAAGTCTGCCATAGTCAAAGACACTTTAGGCTTTGACACATACTCATCTTCTTCTGATTATTTTTTCTTCTTTGAATCAAGCCATTTCTTTGAAGATTTTCCCTCTGATGAAGAGGGTTTTACCGCAATATTCATGGCAGAAGACACAACAGGTTTCTTTAATTGTGTTCAAAAAATGGCATGAGTCCGATTGATTGTCTTTCTGACCATCCAATCATCATACATCTGTGCATTTCTTCTTTTGACTTCTTTCCATTCACCTTCCTCCTCTTGAACTGTAGCAGTAACACATGCTACCTGAGTCGAATAACCTTTCAACTTGACTTGTCCCGAGTCGACCATCTTTTTCAGGAGGTCTTTTAAGACAAAACACTCCTGGATGGGATGCCCTAACATTTGATGAAAGGGAAAATAATTGGGACGGTCTTCATCTCATTCCTTGATTGGCCTCTTGGGCATCGGTAATTGAACCAAATTATTTTCCAGAGCTGAAATGAAGTAACCAGGAACTTGCTCACTTCGGGAAGAGTATGTTTTACTCTTCATATCCTCAAATTGTTTTCGTCGTTGATCTCTTTGATCATTTGGACGAAACGGCCTTTGTTGTTGGCGTTCAGGAGGTGGAGCCCTTCGAGAAGATGAAGGTTTTGAAGTAGAAATAGGTACAGGTGCTTGTTTAAGCATAACTGTAGCAGTTTCTGCTTTACCCATTCTCCTTCCTGGAGCTGATGGAATTACATGAGATTTAACCTTAGCCTGTATAAGGGAATATTCAATCTGCTGAGCGATTGAAGTAAGATCTCGCAACCCTCCTGTGTATTCCACAGGGATTAATGGCGTGCGTAATTCGTCACGCAAATTTGCCACACAGATTGGCAACAGCTCCTCTTGAGGGAGTGCTAAACTCAGGGAATATTTTAATCCCTTCCAACGAGAAATGAAATCAGAGACTCTTTCATTCTCCCTTTGCTTGCTGTTTGTATGATACAAAACTGTCATTTTTTGAAAAGTTTAGCTGAACTGAAGAAGGTATTTTTGACAAAGGTCCTCCCATCCTATGATTGACCGGGATTGCAAGCTTGTATACCAGACAAAAGCTGGTCCTTGCAAGGTTCGCACGAAGCATATGAGTTTCACTACTTCTTGCTGTTCTGGAGTTCCCATCAAAGGATCACAACAAGACACGTAATGTGTCAAATGTTGTTCAGGGTCTCATGATCCATTGAAAGTAGGGAAAATAGGGTTTCCAAAACTAGATGGAGAAGAAATTGAATCTACCCATTCAGGGTAAAAATTCTTTTCTGGTTGAACTTGCGCTCGTTTCCCTTCCATAGTTTCTAACCGAGCTGTTAATGACTCAATAGTAGTTATTAACTTTTGAGAAACATCTGGTTGAATCTGGTCTTGAGTTGGTGCAATGAATGGAGCATGGACAGATGTGGTGGTTGGTGCTGCAACTGATGGTAGAACTGCCAACCGTTGTTGCGTTTGACCCGTAGGATTAGACCTCTAAGGGTGTACTGATAAAGGAGGACATTCTTGATCCATCTCAGTAACTGCAACAAATTCCTTCGGCTGTCGGTCTTCAGCATTCATAAGAAGAAGACTACTCTGAAGTAGTTCTGTATTCAACCTTCTTAATTCTTTCATTTATTCCTCCTGTTGTGCAAACCATTGCTCTAATGAGAGGGATTGACCTTCTCCAGAGGAAGGATATGTAACCTGATTATTTCCCCTCCCTTTTTTGGATACTTTTTGGAGAGAAGGAAGTGGATTACCTAGGTTCTGAGTAATCCTTTTACTTCGTGTACGCACACCTTCTTCATTTGTATCGGTGTGTACATTTTCTTGAGCAGGACGCTCTTCATCTGAGTCCCCTGAGTGAGTCTCCTCTGGTGGATTAGCAACAACAACATTGATGACATTGATTGATTCATAATGCATCACATCCCTTCTATCAACATTTCTGTGATATTGTCCTCTTTCATGTCTTCGATAAGACATTGACATTTGTTGATTTAATCTTTTAGGAACTTTTTGATGAGCTATAACATGGAGGGTATATCCTGATAATTTGTCTCTTCGTTCCTCTTGGGGCTTTTTTCCCAATCGAGAAAAGACCGATATTCTCTGAGAAGGGGATTGATGATTTGAAAGAGTCCCTAGTCTCGTGAACTGGGGATGTTCCTGCTGCTTCTGCTCAACTCCTCGAATCCCATTTGTTGACTCTGAGGGTTGGGTTAAAGGAGTCCCTAGTCTAACAAGATGGGGTGGATCTTGACCTACTATGTCTGAGGTCGTCTTAAAAGATCTATTGATCTTGAGAATCTTAGCTCGGAAATTAGCTGGATGCATTAACCTGTATCCACTTTTATCACCTGGTTCAACAGACCGTTGGATGATTTCCGAGACTTCTGTCATTTGATGACGTGTTTGCTCCATTCGAGAGGCTTGTGCAATATTCTCTCCTGCTTGATGTAGGAGTAATTCAACAACTTGTTCTCTATATTCTTGATTTTGGGAGGAACTAGTTGAAGCTTGTTCTTGAGCAAGATTTTGATTATGAACAAAGCCCATTGACTGTGGCCGGCCATGGGCAATAACATTGCATGAGACCATTTTCAGCGGGCTTTGCTGACTAGAAAGCACTGTGAAATGTAGTGCTCCATGAACACCCCATCCTCTTATATGAACACCAGATGGAGCATTGGCAATTTACTGACGCAATTTTCTTAGTGCGCCAAGGAATGAATGTTTAAGGGTTCTCTGTTGCTTTTCTGCCTTCGGATACTGAGAGACTGAGAGAGATGCCAAATCAATATGATGTTGTAGCAATTCTATTATCTTAAGTTGATTTTCATATTCATCGTAAGATAATACTTTCTTCTTCAATTGACAGAGAGTTTTCCATATGTTGAGAAGAATATCATGGATTCCATCATCCGGTAACATCTTTGGAATGTCGTACTGGGAGTCATCCAAAGGCCAAAACATGACTGGTACTTCACTTTTTGCCAGTTTTTTCCTCATGTTCAGCATTTCCTCTTTATCATTAAATGAAGATTCTTCTACCTGTTTTGACCAGAGTTGGTGTTTCGTTGTTGCTTCATCGGATTCAACAAGATTGGTAGAGAGATCATTGATCAATCTAGAAGATGCCTGACATAGGGGTGGTTTGGAGAATGACCTACACCCTGGGCTATCTTCTGATTGAGAAAGTATTTCACTTTTTAGCGATAAAGCATCAGACATGACTGGTTTCTCATTTGAAAGTGCCTCATGATAAGAGGGTTTCCTCGACACTACATTGTCCACTAGAGTATTTTCCAGGAAATGTGAATCACTACTGCGGAGAGGAATTTCGCAGCGAAATTCATCATCATGGGGAGGACCACCATAATGGGTTACAACAAAAGATGAGATCTCTTGCTCCTTGGTCTTCTGACCACACAGAGGGTTCCTGTGGTTCTCATCTGATGAAGAAACTTCAAGATTGATCGAATTTTCATGAATCAAGCCTTCATGAGGAAGTTTCTGTTGAAGACCATCAGAATTAATGTTCCCGTTATTGGGAACTGAGGGAGTCGAATCTTGAATTCCAACAGATAAATGTCTGAGGGCTTCAAGAACTCCAGCATTGAGCAAGGCTTGGTTATAGATTGGCCTTTGATCTCCTGACTGTGCTGGGCGGATCTTTTTCGTAGATGCCTTCTTACTCGATTTAGAAACCACTTGATGATGAATGTTATTGCTCTGAGCAGGTGTATGTGCCTGATAAGGAAAGCTGGTCAGGTTAGGCTGACGATATCCACTCAAATCAGGTGTATGTGCCTGACTTGGTTGTCCGTATGATATGGGGGAGTATGCCCCATAACCATCTTGGACTGGAACAGATGTATGTGTCTGCTCCAGAGTGAATCGTTGATGTGTCACTCCACTGCTAGGGATAGATTTATGTGTATTTCCCTGAGATGATGCTGAAGATGTTATGATTTCCTGGCAAGAATCCAGAATATGAGCAGGAATTTTCTTCTGCTCTTTCACCATTGATAAAATATGTTTGGTAACTTCAGCCGCCGGAACGGGAATATACGTCCATTCCAGGATTGGAGTTGGTGTATGTGCCTGCTCATGTCCTCCTTTTCCTGTCAGTGAATCCTGACAGTACTCAAGTGTGGAGGCAGAGAGTTGAGTCTGCCTCTTGTTTGTCGTCGGGGCTTTCCGACTGACTTCTCCGTGCACTACCAAGCGAGACTGTTGGTAGGCTTGATTAGTATTAGCAGGTGTATGTGCCTGCTGATTACACTTCTCCAAATGCGGTTGATGTGATCCATCATATATAGTCAGACGAGCCTGCTGACTAACTGGTGATGAATAAGCAGGTCCATGGTCATGCCTATAGTACTCCGCCGGATTTGCCTGGCGGGATTGGCTTGATGCTGCCAGAGGAGTCAGCTGGACAGCGGAATTAAAATGGGCAGGTGTGTGTGCCTGCTCGTTGTTTGCTACCAAGTTAGGTTGGTGGACTTCTCCGGAGATGGAAGGGATGATAACCTACCCATTGTTAACCGGATTCCCTCTCTGGCGGTTCATCTTTCCTGCTCGGGTTCGAAGAACCTGAGCTGAATGCCTGGAGTCGGTACCCTCATCATGTTGAGGGTGCACTACCGCACGAGTCTGGCGACGATTGTTGATGGGAGCCCTCGGGAAGGACTCCTATATTGTTTAATTAAGGCCCTAAGGGACCTTCTCATTCACTTCCTCAGAGTAAGGGAGTGAATGGAAATTGCAATCCAGGGATAACGACCCGAAACGGTTGGAGAGGGTAGTCATCACTGCCTGCTTCTTGATCGCTGGCCGCCATTGTCCGGACGACCAGGTAGAGTTGTTAACTTGGAGGGCTTGATGAGCGGCCTCCAGAGTTGGGATAGTAATGTTGCGACGGTACTCTTTAACCAGTGCATTAGAAACCCAACGTTGAAGATGCTGAGTTGGTGATGTCATCCTCAGAGCGGACGACGTTCCAGCAGGAGTAGCAGCATTGGTTTTCACAGTAGTAGACCTCATAGTAGAGGTGTTTACAGCAGCAGTATTCACAGGGGTGAATTTAAGGAAAGCCATTTTGTAGAAGATCTTGAGAAAAGAGTTCCTGTTCCATATAACAGACATAATCAAGATGAATCCGGCCACTTCATCTTTTGGATGAGCACATGTCAATGATTTCTTTGTTGGGCCAAGGGGCCTAACAAATAAGAAGAACATCACTTTAACATGGTTAAGGATTCACGTCGGGTTCACCATTTTTTTTCCACGGAATTCAGGGATGACCTCCTGGACAAGAGATTCAAACATTCCAATCGGCTTCTACCAGGTTTGTTCGTAGAACCGGAAACATCCAATGATACCAAATCCGTTTGGACCTACTTTCCAAAGGTAGGCTCTCATTATCTTGTGGACTGATGAGGATTAGAAATTTGCATTGGTCGGGAGGATGGGAGGTCGGACTCATCACACCTTTTGAGGGGAATTATTGTCTACTCCGGGACTCTCTTTATAGATTTAAGTTATGTTCGTGAATCCTTATTACATTACCAAGTATAAAATGAGCTTTCCTTTAATCTTAACAATCAATGATTAAATATGTAAGAAATTTAGAGAATCTTTTATATGTATTTGAGGTTCTTCATCAATAGAGAATCATCTGTATCTATTTAGAGATTCTTGGTCAATGGGATCCTTCAAAACATTTATATAAAAGTCTCTTGGTCATTATGATGACCAGGAAGGTTTTAAAGACACTCAGTGGGGCACTTGAAGTTTATCGTCATTCAGAAGGACATAGATTATTTCAGAGTTGGGATCGAACCCATAAATGGGATACCTATGTATCCTTTGTTTTGGAAAAGGAATCATAACCCACGTAGTTCGAGTAATAGAGTATGACGTTTATGATTGATGGCTCAAAGAAGGATGTCATAATTAATTTTACACTCTAAGCTCATGTGAGTCATTCTCGGTGTGAGAAACAAGAGGTATTGGTAAAAATTAGACAATTGTGCCATGAAAGATGAAATCATAAGAAATGGTTTGGGGCTTATGTATATATGACTGCCTAGATAGATGAAGGTTTAGGATTTACTTTTAGGGAGAAAATTCAGGAACAGGGTCCATAAAGGTATATGTGCTTTATGGAGAATTGAATACTCTAACTTGGGACTTATTCCTGAAAAGGAAACCCAAATTAGGAGACGATTGATAACTGGGTTTTACTCCTGAGAAGTAATCCCAGATGAAATGAAAATTAGGACTGGTTAAAGAGAAATTAAGGGACATGGGGCTTACTCATGAAAAGGATGCCCAAATTAAGGGACTCGGGGCTTACTCCTAAGAATGATGCCCAAAAAATTAAGGGACTTGGGGCTTACTCATGAAAAGGATGCCCAAATTAAGGGACTCGGGGCTTACTCCTAAGAAGGATGCCCAAACAATTAAGGGACTTGGGGCTTACTCCTATGAAGGATGCCCATGATTATGACTGGGACTTATTCCTAAAAAGGAGACCCAGGTTAAGGATTATCTCATCTTAAAGGATGAGGTTGAATGAATGAAATCTCAATCATTGGTGACATAAAGATGTGTAAATCACTAGGTTTTGAGAGATATTCCACCGAATTTCTTTCAGATAAGGAAGTCAAATCAAGAAATCATGCCATAAATGGCTTTGAAGAGTATCATGAAGACTGAATCATGAATAGGAATGGTGAAATGGATTAAGAGGGGTGAAATGGGCAGAAAAGGCACCCAAAAAGGAAGGGTCGCGCAAGTCTTAGAAGGCGCGCAAGTATTGCGGCAGCGCGCAAGTATTGGTCGCGCAGGTATACTTGCGCGACATGTGGGGGTACTTGTGTGGTTTTCAACCAGCATTAAAACACTTGAGCGACTCTTTATAAAACCCTTTAGAATCTTCTTGAGGTTCTTCCAGAAAAGGGACACGCAAGTTCTATCGAAGGAATAAAGGCAACGCGCAAGTGTGGCCACTTAGGCGCGCAAGTTTTTATGCATTTCAACACTTAGGCCTTACTCCATCTCTTTAGATCTTTCGTTCTAGGTAAGAAATTACCTTAGAAGTGTTCCGGAAGTTTTGAGAAGAGACTTGGGCGTCGGGAGCTTCAATCCGAGTTTCTGGAAAAAGATTCTATCTAATGGGGGGCCCACAGGGTCTATTTATAGGCAAGAGAAGACCCTGGGCGGTTACCACTTAGGTCGCTCAAGTCACTTGCGCGACCAAGGGCATCGCGCAAGTGGACTTGCGCGACAGTGATATAACTTGCGCGGTGAAGTTGCTTTTGATCCTTTGTTCATGCCATTGTCGATTTTTGATGTTTTCTTCAAAGGTTGAATCACTTTGAGCCCAGATATTCCCCTTTTCCAATTTTCAGATTCTGTGACGAAAGGAGCGTCAACATACATTAAAGGGTATTATATAATGTACATAAAAGAAAAGGGATGTGAACATAGAATGTATCTCACAGATATAAGGATTGTTATGAAATAATCATACCTTGTGTCTTGACTCACATTGAACTCATTCAAAGCACTAGAATAATAAATATAAGTTTATCATAAATATATTAATAGTCTATATTATTTTATATAATGACATATATTATTTGATTATAACATTATATTACCCTCTTATTAACAATTCGATGATAACGTTTCACATTATTTAATATATTCTTTGTCTTTTATACATGTTTTGACTTGTTATTCTATATTTCCGTACCAAGATCATGATCTAATTACTGACATATTGTAATAAATTATATAAATATCATATATATTCAGAATATATATACTTATAATAGTCTTTATAATATATAATGTTGAAATGGAATATGTTGTTTATGAAGACATTAGGTCGTACATATGCATAAACACTATTTCCATTTGGTTTTCATATTGAAAGAATGTATGTAAATAAAATAGATGTATTTATGTACAAAATATCATTTAGATAAAATTGTTATCTTGTATAAATTTTATATGTTCACTAAAATCATCCTTAATACCTTCCATGTAATGTTTGAACGAATCACATTTATTTAAGGAGGAGGTAGTCTACACATCCAAAAACAATCTTATCGTATTTACACAAGATGGAAATGTAATGTTTTATGTTATAAAATTATTATAGATGAATAAATACCTAAAAAATATAATATAAATAATATATATACTTCGTTCCCATAATAAATTTCTACCATGAAATGTTGTAATTGAAAAATTGTACAATCCACCTTTTGTGAAGCGGTAGTTCACTGTACACATAAACACTTTGTTTATTCCCAATTAGACAGAAGTTGTGTAAGAAAAATTTATACCCATAAAATAAATAAATATTAGTATGCCGAAGATATTTATGCTACTACGTGTGCATATTATAATAATAATAATTGAGTAGTTGGATAAAGAAAATAAAAGAAATGAGTTTGAGGAAGGATGTTAACTCTTATTTTGATAACTCATTTGGGTTTCCCCCTTGGGGATTCCATAGATGGATTTATGTTGAAAGTGATTATTCAAGGAGTAATGTATGGATGTTGTTGATTTTTTTCGGTAGATTTTAGATTAATTTACTTTTTTTGTAGCTGTGAAGAAGGGTGGAGAAGTGGTGGCCTTTTATTAGGAAGGAAGGGGACACCCATGGAAATTTTCAAAACAATATTGGTTTACCCACGTATGAAGATAAAAAATTAGTCAAAAACAAACCAAATTTAATAATGGGAGGTTTTTTTCTGAAATATGTACATCCAATGGTTTTTGGAAATGTTTATAGGTGATTTAGGCCCATAATTTTAACGCTTATTTCCTTATTATGCTTAATTTTACTTTTATCGTTGTAATTAATCATAATCACTTCATGTAATATTTGGGTTAAAAATTATTTTGATCAAATTGTAATTTAAATATTATAAAAATTATCTCCTTGTATTTCCATTTTTTTAATTTAAACTTGGAGAAGAAAAAAAAATTATTGAATCTGATTGGAAAAATTCAGCCTTAACTTGTTTGCATACTAAGAACAGAGATAAAAACACTACGATATCTCTCTTAATTTCATCCCACAATTATTATTCTTTCAAATCCATATAAATCATTATACTTCTAGAATTAATATATAATTGTGAGTTATGATATTATTATAATATATGTCTCTTCAATTCTAGTATGAATGGAACACAGACTTGGTTCGACAACCTTATCATTTCATCAAAATCATGGTTAACCTCAAGAACATTTGCAACATTCTTTTTTAACTATACCATTTATACGACTCCATAATAATCATATAAATACAGGTTTTAAAATTCATTTGATAAAGATTATAGTTTCCCCATACTTTAAGGATTTTTATATCTATCCTTTTCAAATGTAGAAATATTATATCTTTTGTGATCCTCGATATGGATAAACTAGTACGATCCTTTGGAATCAAAGCATCGAGCACTTTGTTTTCATTTGTAGTTTGGTATTGTATTGATATTCATAATCTGTTATCAATTCTATCCATAATCTCTAGTTCATGTTCAACTCCTACTTTGTGAATATATTATTCACACTTTTATGACCGGTATATATTTCACAATTGTTTATATAATGATAATTCCTCCACATATTTAATGGAAAAATACTCCTTATAACTCCAAATCATGAGGTGGGTAACATTTGTCATGAATATTCAATACCCTTAAGGCATAAATAATAACCATTTTAATAGTCATAAGTACATATACCAATCCCTTTCTAGATTCATCACTATATATTAGAAACCCTTTTCCACTACAGGGTAATTTATGAATAGGTGGGTTGAGTAACCTCTGCATAATTTAGCTGATGTTTTCATCACAGTCATCTATCAAGAGAAAATCCATACCCTTTTGAGTTATCATGGTAAGAGTATTATATATTCAAAATAAATTCACCAAAAATCCTTGATAATATCCATTTAACTATGAAATCATGGGATCTTAGTCATCATGGTTATTCGAGGATAACATTCAGTAGCCTCTATCTTGGATGGATCTTTTGCAATACACTATTTCTATATTATATGACCCTAAAAATGAATCTTTTTGACACCATAATTTACAATTTTCAAATCATTCATAGATTTTCTCCTACTTTAGAGACATTAGTACAATTAAAACTGATCTTTATTCCCTTGATTTCTCATTTTATTTCTAATAATATCACCTATAAAGACTACCACAAACTAGTTGCGGTGATATCTAAAGAATATATTCATCAAATATATGATGATATTAGGTGAATTAGTTTGAAAAAAGAAATCACTATATATTCATAGTGTCCCTAACCTATACTAAATGTCGTCATGTGCCTATCCTTTTAATTGACCATTAATTGATGATATATATAATGATGTTCAATCATGGAAATGTATTGGGATCTTCATAGTTGATAAAAAAAGTCATCAATACGAGGTAGACGATTCTTTATCTTGATTCAGATCATCTTCAACCCCCAATAATCAATGTAGATATGAATGGATCTATATATATTTTTTCACAATATGAATAGGTGCAACACATGGTGACACACATGGCTGAATTAATACCTTTTATCGATTTTCATGGAGATGTTTCTTCAATTCCTATAACTCAAATGGGGTATTCTATAAGAATTGTTTCAAATTTTTGGGGAACATGATATGATGTATATTGAGAACTCAAATAAACATTTTGATGGGATGTAAGGAAAATCTTCTTGAAAAGCATACAAATATTCCAAAAAATATGAATATCATCGATGCCAATTTCACCAGAACTATTTGAGATAAACAATCCATATGAATGGGTATTAAGACCCATACTCTAGATGTAATATCCACATCAAGTTCATACTTATCATCAAATTTATTGAACATTATAGGAGAATTTAAAATATCAAAATTAACAATCCATCATCAATAATTAATGTGGAATTTATGTATAAAAATACTATACATTTCAATGATGACATCAAATTAATCCAATGGAACAATGAATAGATTTGCAGGAGGATGATTCCCACAAACATCAATTGGAGGAGAATCATAGTTTTAGGATGTTATCCTCATACCGTTAAGGATTTTCATAACTAATTTTACATATAATAATTTTTTTTAATCTTAACAACCATAAAAAAATATTTAGATATGAAAGAGTGGGTAGATCTAGAATCAAATAATATATTGGCACTTGTAGGGTTAATGATTTATGTACCTATCACCACGTCATTATAAAAACCCTCATAAAATATATAAAATGCATGAGATTTCAATTTATCCCTAAACATAAGAAGTTACTAACACCAATATTCATCACTAACCCTTGGGTCTGGGAACTGGTTAGCATTATGCCCATTCACCGTACACATGAACCACAAATGTATTGGAGGTGAATTTTTTACTGATTTTCTCCCTTTATTCCTCTATATAACTTATTCCTATCACATGGACAACGAAATTACTGATTGAACTACCTTCCACACTTAAATGAATTTTTATACCCCATAATTAAATTTCCTTTATGTTATTTCCCAACCATAGAGCATAATGGAATACTAATCTTATTTTAATTATGGGTTTTAGCTTTACCTTTAAAGATCATAATCATTTTTATGTTAGAACCATGAAACTGATTCACGACTCTAAACTCCATTTAAACCATTATTTGACTAGAAACTATCTATTTTTGGAAAAAAAATCATTTATGGAAAAATTCCTTCTGAAAATTGGATTTAAGATAATGACGAACCAAACAACATTACATTCGGGTTCGATAATAATTTCAAAATTGTTCCTTGGTAGACTTTTTCAATTAGCATAATAGTTACCATATTGTACATCATCCCATTGATTCAAATCAGGGATCCATTTCTCCATCATTTTATGATGAATGTAGAGGAATTTAATTACTAAAAATTGACGTCTTGAACTTATCCCAATTATTAGATTCAATATCATCATACTTCGTTGTATTATTTGTTTTCATGAACTACTTGTCTGAATCATCTTTTAACTGATAAATATTAATAATGAATTTCTCATGCTCTGAGCACAAAAGAATGGAGATGATATTTTTACTAGTATTGATCCATTTTTCAGCAACAAGTGGACCAGTAGATCTACTAAAAGTTGGTAATTGTTGCCTCATGAAGGACTCTTCATGATTTTTCCCTCGGTTCCACATTTTTATGTCCACCTTGATTAATATATTGATAGAACTATGTGATAATAATGATAATTGTTTATATTCCATCTCCCATATAATTTAGTTACTTAGGAGGAAATTTGATTCATTGTCCATCATAATCAACAGTAACATAGTTCTTTTGGGTTATATCCATTGAATAAAACCACAAGTATAGAGTAATAAATATTTATCATTATTAGGAACCAAATAGTTATGATAATTCACATATGAAATGTATAAATTATTACATATTCCATAATCTATGAAATATTTGGTATATATAAGGATTATATATAGTTATTCAAAACCACATTCTATTTAATTCCTTCCAGATGGTTAATCCTATTCAGAACTGACACACCTAGTCAGAGTTATTTCTCCTAGGCACATCTATGCTACTGCCACATTCACTTTTCGTATCCAGAAAGGGATCTATTATAAGGAACACAATCACTATATCCTCTACAAATATTACATTGAATTTCCCATTATTTTTCATTATCCTTAGAATAGTCTATAGACATGTACGTAGGGGTCTCACTAAGGTTTTCTAATCATAGATTCTAAAGGTTAACTAAAAATTAACACTCATTCCAAAAATATAGACCCTCACATTTCATACATTAAAAATACACAACTTGTGTGGAATACATAAAAATTATACAAACAGTCACCGAAATATCATATTATTCTAGTTCCTTTTGATACATTGAAACAGAAACACTAGTTTTTTAGTGAACTATATTGTATCAAGAAAAGTTATTAATGAATTGAATTATTATTAAACATATCAGACTCGATACATATATTTATAAATTGGGAATGGAAACATAGAAAGGGGTGATCTTAGATGCATAGAAAGGGTAAAAAAGGGATAAATGTTAGTATAAACATGAGAATAGGGGTATGAGAATGTGATCTTATCATTTGAATATAATACCATGTATATCATAATATCATAAAAATGAATCATGGAATAGAGATTAGAAGTTCAAAAGACATGAATAATAAGAAAACAATGATAATAATCCAAACAATAATAACATAACAATAATACATGGAATTTTGGTAGACACATAAGCATATAAAATGGATTCCATAGTAGTCAATGAATCAATAACAAGGCCATGTTAGTATTATGGGTTCACTCCCCGTGTCATCTTGGGTATCATGGTTCACTCCCATGACAATATTAGTATTATGAGTTCACTCCACATACCATCTTAGAAGTCACGGTTTACTCCCATGGATGACTTAGTAGTCACGATTCACTCCCAATATCATATTATCCAATCTCAAAAGATATAAGGATCTTACCAATCCATTAGAGGTAGATATTGGTCCCCCCATCACATAATTTAATCACACATACATGTACCAAAAAATATTAAAAGAATAATATCATAACCAACGAAATGGGATGGATATCATAACCATGATATCATATCAATACCTATGGATAATGATAGCGATCTCATAATCATATCATCTAATGAATAACCCATGAAAAGAAGTGGGTTTGAATATCTTATAACATGTGAATGTGAAATTATTTTCATAAACATCATTCCATCAAAACATAAATCATTCAATGAAATAATATTAATTCAAAAATTGAATAATTTCATCAAAAATACATGTTTAACACAAAAATATGTCATATTATATATGAAAAAATTTTGAAAGTACTTTTAAAATTATTTCTCGATGAAACTATCCTTTCGGTATTAAAATACACATTTTAATACCCACCACATTTTATAAAAACGTATTATTAATAAAATTATTGAGAACTTATAAATGAATATTTGAAAATGAAAAAATATTTAAAACACCATTTACATTAATATTACATTAAAATAGTATTTGAAAACAGTCTTGAAATAGTTATGACGACATGGTTTTGGAAATAAAACCAAATTCCATCTTAAGAGAGAAATACGGTTAAATTCTTCTTAAAAACATATTATTATTTATCTTAGGTACTGAAGAGTGTAAAAATGGTACTAATGCCTAAAGATATCCTTAATAAATATGATAAAATAAAACTCTTGAGTGTTCTTGAGGTTTGTATGGAAATATTTCATCAATAAAATCATAATCACATACCATCCCAATAAACGATGAGAATGTTTTATTAAATTGTTAACACATGGTAACTTTGGATCATACTCTCTATATAAGTAAACAAAATTACATAAAGCATAAAATATCAGGAAAATATTCTAATTTATGACAAATCATGTCAAATACACCTTTAAAAACAAATTTAATGCACAACAAAACATGTGTCTCAAAGAACACAAATTGAGATAAAACTATATTACCAATTTGGAAACATTTAAAACATAAAACCCATGAATGAAAAACCATTGAATAGATATTTAAATACACAAAATTTTACGAATAAATATAATATAATAAATTAAATGTTTTTATATATTTCATTCCAATGTAATGGGTGGCTAACATAACATGTATCTCATGTATATAAAAAGTGTGATGAAATCCCTTTACCCTGTGTCTTTAATCTATTCATACTCATTAAAACCTCTTTTATAATAAATATAATATTATTATGAATATATTAAAGAACCAAATTATTATATCTATTACCTTATATTATTTTATTGTGTTTTATATTACCCTCTTATTAAAAAATTTATGTTAGGGTTTCACTTTGGGTAATATCATCTTTGTTCTTCCCACATGTTTTGACTTATTATTCATGATTGACCAATCATGATTTAATTACTTAAATAATTTAAAAAATTATATAGATATAATATATATTCATTATATATGTATTTAAAATACTCAATAAAATATAAAAATATTAAATATAATACATAGTTTATGGAGTTGTTAGTTCATATGTATGCATGAATGTTGTTGCTATTTTGTTTTCACATTGAATGAATGTATGTAATTTAAATATATGTAAAAATAAATATAATAACATTAAATTATAGATATTATGTTATATATATAATATATGTTCACTAAAAATATCATTAACATAGTCCATGTAATATGTGAACGAATCACGTCACATTGAGGAGGGAGTAGTCCACACGTCAACAAACGATGCTATCGTATTTACCGAAGATGAAATGTATAAAGCATAATATTTTAGAAGAATAAATAAATAATATATTAAATATATAATATAAAATAAATAATATATAAATATCATGTCCATAATAATATCCATCCATTAATGTTTCTAAATGAAAAGATGAACAATCCTTGTTTCGTGAAACAGTAGTTTACTATAACCATTAATAATATATTTGTTACCCATTTTATAAATGTTTATGTTATTTAAGGTAAAAAACATAACATAACAAAATTAAATTACATTAATTATACCATTTATATTATGTTTTAATAGAATAATAATAATCTTGGTGGTGGAGAAAATAAAATAAAATAAATGAGCTTCAGGTGGATGTTACCTCTTGTTTGGGTAACACCATTTGGTATTCAAAAAGTGCAATCCTTGGATGACCATCCTCACAAAGGGATAATTCAATTATTAATTAATGTATATTAGTAAGTGAATTTGATATATCATTTCCCAACATATATGGTTTGATAGGCATGAATAAGGGGGAGAGGTGGTGGCCATTTATAGCTTGTGGAGAAGTCACACATGACATTTTTTAAAACAAGTTAGGTATACCCATGGTTTTACCAAACAAAAGGCATCCAAAAATAAAAAAACAATATTGGATGGTTTATGGATGGCATATGGCCATTAAATGGGTTCGGGAAATTTTGCCTTGTCATTTGGGTCTTTATGATTATGGTTTATTCCATTATCAATCGTAATTTTACCTTAATCGATTTAATTAATCATAGTCACATTCAATAATAAATTCGGTAAAAACATGTTGATATTATTAAAGAATAAATATTTTAATAATTAGAAACATTTATTTTTTTCCTGAAATTCTATTCACAAAAGTGGATAAATTCGGTTTCATGTTACTTTCAAAATTATGGCGGGGAAGCGAGTATTTAATGTGATAATATTCAATAGTTCAATAATATTTCATATCTTTTTCAAACATAAAAAATTATGCCAATAACATAAATTGGATTAATAAATGTACAATTGATCTACTGTGTATTTAAAATGAACTTTAAATTCAATTCACTAATAAAAAAATTAGATGAAGTGACAATTTTAAATTTAAATTCAGTATTATTCACTATTAACCAAAAAATGATGTTTCTCAAACAAATCCAAAAAAAACACCCTAATATAATTTTCAAAAAATTAATTCAAAAATTATATTTATTTTATCAAATTAAATTTATAAATGTGTGTAAAATTAATTTTATTATTTTTCATTGAAGGATATAAAAAGAAGTTATTTTGTAAAAATAATATTTTTAATGATATAAATACATAACAAAAATTATATTTTTCATTTTCAATATGTTCTATTTATATAAAATACTTATAAATAATATTTTAAAAATATTTTGTACATTTTATATAACTATGTTTAACATCTATGTTATAATTATTTCTTTATAATAATTTTAATAATAAAATGATGTTTAGTAGAATCTCATTGTCGCATGTAATGAAGTCCATGTCAGTGTTGCAAGTAGTGAATAATTAGTTTGTTCCATGTTAAATAAATAATTTACTAACTAAAATTCATTAAATAAATTATAATTAAATCATTCTAGAAATAAAAAACGTCCATAAACCGTCAGGTGTTATGATGAGGGTTCATCAACACCACCTACTAAATGAGATTCTTTATATGTGTATGTTATAGACATGAGATGGGTATTTACGTGGGAATGTATTGCCTAAATTGGGTTTGGATGTAGACCCATCTACGATCGATGAAGTTTTTTCATGGGAAACACCTAAAAATGTGGTAGAGGTTTTTAGTTTCTTTGGTCTCATGGGATATTATTTGAAGATTTTACCCAATTTATTCTGAGTAATAGCCCCTGTAGAAACATTTTTTATGTAATATGATTTTTTGTGGAATTATTAGTTTTAGGTATATTTTTTTTACATAAATGTGAAATTGGTCAGTTCTATAGGGTTTATGTTTCCATATGAGGAGGGGAATGTTTGAGGTGTTTTGTATCACATACCATATAATATTAGGATGTGTTTTAATATGGATGAAAGATGTGATATACTATGGGTCTATGATTTTATGTTTCGTTAATCATTCATTTTCCACCAATGATCTGGAGCCAGTAGAAGTTATTTTCATGCTGATGTTTTGGTGATATTGCCTCACTAGGAAGTTCTGTATAGTTTTCACGTATCATAGATTCTTGAGGTATACCATCTCACCGTGCGACATAAATCTGAAAAAAAAGTTGTGCATGGAGTTTTATTGGATTATTATTTTGTTATATTCTATACCTAAAGAATGGGTAGATTTTTTTGTTGATTCTTTGAAAAAGATTTCACAAAAATTTGTGGTTCGAGACTCTATAAATATTTAGAATTGGATGGATGAGCATGAAGTGATTAATCTAAACATGGGATAGAGTATTGAATGACTTTATACTTTTTAGATAATCATGGAGTCATAATTGTTGATTTGTGAGGATATTTACTAATGGGAAGCCTCAAAAAAAAAATTAATACATGATTATGTTGCCCATGGTGATACTCTAGATGGACAGTAATAGGGTAGTAAGAATAAGATATTGTATTAGACAATTATGATTGTTTCTGAAACGATGTGTGAGGGAGTTATCCGTGAGTCTATTGGCTCACCATTTGTGGTAGATATAGGGTCATCCATGTCATCACTTTTCTTGATGATTCTGTTTTGGTGGCCCGAGATGAAAAGGAAACATCCGATTTTATGGAGAGGATTTTTTTTTCTAGAAAGTAAATGTGTTCCTAATGATTTCTTGAATCCATTATTTCTTATAAAGTGAAAATGTAAGGGTGTATCATTTTATTTTTAATAGGTGTAAAATTATATAAGAGAATTTGTGATTTTATATTTGTTATTGTGGGTCAGTTGTGGAAAATGTTCCTTTACGTAGTGATTAACGAGTCTGGTGAAATAAATGTTTTTTGAAGGAGGTATATGGATGAATTTGTGTGGTTGCATGGGTCTATAAGGTCAACTATCTTTAATGTGGATTCTCGTTTACCTCATGAATATATATGGGAATACATTATGATTTTGGTAGTCAATTACACCTCAATACCACTTTTTACCCTCATAGAGATTGTTGGACAAAGCATATTGTCTAGACGGTAGAGGAAATGTTGTGGGAATGAATCATTGACTTTATAAGATCATGTGAATTAAACATAACTTCTGTTTAGATTTATTATAATAAAACCTAACAATTATCCATTATAATAACATTATTTTAGAATTTTCATTGGAGGTTGTGAATCTCTCCGTTGTGCCGGGAAGAGGATGGGGAGATAGTAGTTCTAGGTCCTGATGTTGTCTAGATAATAAAAGAAATGGTTCATAGTGTTTTTATGGGGGTAAAGTTATAAAATGACAAAAATAAGTAATTTTATGATTATAGGAGGAGGAATTTATAGTTTTATATTGGAAAACTTTTTTTCATGAAGGTATCATATAAAATTGGTATATAGAGGTTTTTCAATTGGGGTAATCTTTATCCCGGAAATATATGGCCTTTTGAGGTTTTGGAGAGAGTGGGGGAGGTAGAATATTGGTTGGTGTGGCCACTATGGTGTGACTAGATCCAAAAAATCATCTATACCTTTTATATAAATTAGTATTTTCACAATTAATTTCATGTATTTGAAATGGGGGTGTAATATATCAAGGGGAGTGAGATTTTTGTGCACCAGACAATAACGATATTGGTTTATTTAGTGAATTTTCTATGTGGATGGAGAATTTTTATGTTTCACATGATATGGATGAATTGTGGCATGGAAGGGTGTACATTAGAGTATAATACGTAGATTTAGGACTAGTACCTTGACATGTTTATAAATATTTATTTTAAACTAGATAATTTCATATTTGTTTCATGAATTTTTTTAAAACGGCTTGTTCCTTTGATATGTTTTTATATTCGAAGTTTCCAAGTTAGTATTCAATTATCAATGAGAGGGGGACGGGGGAATACAGACTATCTTTTTTATTTATATTTCATTTAAAATGAAAAAAAATTCAACTACAATTAAACATTTCCTTCCATACTAAACACCATTATAACACACACCCACATGAAAATAAGAATTTACATGGTTCACTACTCAATAAGAGTATCTAGTTCTTGGCATGGTCAAAAATATTCTGGACAACACAATCTTCTAGAAAAATGTCATTTTATGTGGAATAAAAATGGTAGGATGTTCTAATACACTCACATTGAACTATGAAAACAATCCAATAGTTCAAGTGATTCTTTTCGCACAAAATTATTCAATAAAATGTTATTGTTTATCTTGATCTACTTCCAAAAATTCGATCATTCAAAACAATTATTCTGTTTGATGCCCATAAGCTGATAAGAACATCATAGATATTGTAATTATACTTTGTCCAATACCTTTGTCAAAATAAAATTTTTTCTTAATACCAAGATAATATTCTTTGAAATCCTTATTCACTTAATCTGGGTATTTAAAACTATTTTTTTTGTGACGCACCCTTCATGAAGCTCACTGGCTTCATGAAGAAACCTTCCTTCAAAGAACCAAATACGTTTTCAATGCTCAGTAATTCAATGTTTAATATCTCATCATCATAAATCACCAATTAAATAAAATAATTTGAATGATTCATGACATTAGAATCTATTTCTTGATACTGAAGATCACATATAAATCCTATATTGTGAATCTCTTCTAATTTCATGAAATCAGAGTGATTTATGTTTTTCATGAAAATATTCATCACAAATGAAGTTGGGGCCACCTCATAATTATAGGATCACCCATTCAACATGCCCTACCTCCTCCGACATATTTTTAAATTCACTCAAAAATATCTTCACAATGATCCTCCCTTCGTAACAATCCTTTGATATTTGACGTTTTCACAGAGATCATTGTTAAACCATCGTGAATTCATGATGCTCCAATTCGTGTAACCATGATGATTACATACATCATTCCTGATGTTTCTTATCTTAACACAGATTATCCTAGACAACTTGGAACTCATCCCTTTATCTATTTAATAAATTTTCATTCCGAAAAAACAGCCTTCATGGTTCTCTACTTGTCATGGTCTCTTAAACATGTTGTTTTCCATTAAACATTAGCACCTTCATAAACCAACCTTCTTGAAACACATTCTTCATGAAATTCATTTCTTTCCTATATTTTCATTTCCATAATGAAAATTAATATTTATCGATGTTATACCTACATGAATTTTGGACCCCAATAATTTGGAAAACACTGTTTAAAAATACCACCTAAAGACAGTACTTCAGAAAAACAAACAATGATGATTCACAGTCACCCAACATCATACTTCCTTCCATTTAATGTATAAACTGATTGGTATCACATTTTCTTCCAATTTCATTCATAAATATTTCACAACATGTTCTCGAAATATAATTTTTTTATTTTTGAAAGAAAGACTTGTATATCATCATCAAATTTACCACATAATGTAATGTATCTTCCACGTATGTTATGAAAATGAATCATTACATTCAAATAGATATTCTAATTAATTGTGAATCTGATTCTATAAATAATATAGTGAGTCTGAGCATCTAATTTTACAAATTTATTTTATTTCTATTCATCTTCAATATATTGGAAAAAAACCAATACTTAAATATTATATTAATTTTTGTCATCCTGGACTTAACATTATTGATTAATGATGTGTGACAAAGTTATAACATAAGAATTGAAGAGGACATAATTTTTAATTAAAACATGTTATACTATGAAATGATTAAACATATGCAAGAGATTAAGTTATACATAGAGAGTATATTATCTTTAAATGGATGATGAAATTACATGATTCATATATTTTGGATAGTATGGTTTTTTGTTGCAGTGGTTGTTGGTTTGAGTTATATGATGTTTTATATGGTTCTGTGGATGGATTTGTGGTGTGTGGTAGCATGTGGCTCATAATAGATGATGTGGTATTGTGATCAGTGAGAGGTTCTGAATTTACTAAGTGGCGATAAATTTTTTTTGGATGTTTTTGGGTGTTTTTGTTGGAGAGTTTGGATAAGGGGTAACATTTTCAGTAAGTTGAGATCCATGGGAATTATCTATCACGGTGGTCGTTGAAACACATTTTTTATTCTATGATTGGATTTGATTCTGGTGGATGAGAATTTTTTGAGTATAATTTTATGTAACGGATGATGCCATCTTGTCATGTTACCTTTATAATTTTTGGTTTTATAGGTGTTTGGAAGGAGTTTTGAGTGGTTTTTGTGAAGGATAGAACTGTATGAGTATTGTAAGAGGTGTTTAATGACATTAATAATTTCCACATCCTAAGATAATGGTTCATAGATTGTATATCTAGTTGGTCACATGATTTTTATGTGGTGGTGAAGGAGTCCCAAAAATGGATTAATGTTGCGAAATGAGTTCATGATGTTTAATTTATTTAAATCCTATGTAACATAAATTTTTGATGAAAATATAAATATAAAAAACTTATGTAATTAAAATAATCAAATTAATACAGGATGTGGAAACACAAAAAATTTGAAATTTTATACCTAATGATTGGTTGTTTTTATGGTTCATTTATCCTAGTCTATCTTCCTCTCATTTTGGAAAACCCTAGCCATCTTATGAGATCATTCAACCCCACCATCCCTCATCTTGATCTATTAGTTCAAGTGGATTATCATCAATAATTTTTGGAGAGATCGTCTCTCCTTTCTTGCTTGTTTCCTCTCATTATTCTCTCATGGATACACTGTTATGAAATGGTTTTTTTGGCAGATGGTTTGGGGAAGCATTTTTTATAACTCTTGATGTGTGTTTTTATATCCGTAGGTTCCACATTTCTTTGAGGGTTGTATTCATTTTTTCACCTCTATGTGGTGCACAAAATGATCAAGAATCTTTTTTGAGGTAGCGAATCCCTCAATTACAACTTTTTTGTATCATGTAGTATGGTATTAGACTTATTTATCTATAGGATATAGTTTTAACTAGAATAATCAAGATAAATTAATCATTTGGTTGAAATTTGGTACATAAGTGGGTTTAATTCACATACATTTATAACATTGACATTATCTTGATGCTATTATTGTATGATATTGATTCATTACTGAAAATTCTATTCATTTGAGTTATATTTTGTGTTGGTCTGATATATCTATAGATCCCTCATTGTGTGTCATTTTTTATATGAACCAAAAATAATAATTTAAAAATCACTTATATTTGGACAATAAAAAGGATTCTCTTTGATTTATTTATTCTATGATAATAACGTAAATTAAGAAGTGAAATGCAATATGAAGACAACATTATAAATAGATATTTTTTTTGATATATTGGGTTGTATGAAAATGTATTGGGGTGGTGATGTGTTGTGGTATCATGTGGGGATGGATACTTTTATTGGACCTACTGTTGGTTGGTGGGTATTTGGTATTGTAATATCTTTCTATGGGGTAGTGATGTGGATGGTGTGAGGCCATTCTATGGGGTGGAAATGTGAATTTTCGATGTGATGTGGGTGGTATGAGTCTGTTATGTTTGGAAGTGATGTGTGGCTGTGTTATGTGACTAAAAAGGTGAGGATAGATTTTTTTCTTGTAACCCAAATGGTAATGGAATTAATTTTTAATGTTGAATATGAAATGAAATTGTTTATTTAGTTAATGGGGTATAAATATCTAATGAACAAATTAAAGTGTGAAGTGTAGTTAAATGTATTTTTTATAATAAAATGAATGTAATGGGATGATTAAATGAAATATTATTATCATATAATGAAATGTGAAATGTGTCGATTGGGTTGTGATTTTCATTTAGTGGTGGTAGGAAATAGGTGGTGTTGTGAGGTTGTTAGTGGTTTACTATAAACCCATATGTTAGGCTTATGTGTGAATGTTTTTGTGTGTGTGTCTATATATATATATAATGTATAGTACACTATATTTCTATAAGTTCCCCCACCTCAATTGGAAAAAATATGCAGAAATCCCTATTTATATATGGGGATGTTTTTTATATCATCTTATAGATGAAGATATATGACTGGCTAGATGATATATCCCATTATCTCGTATATAAATGTAGAGATGCATAGGATGTGACTTCAAGAGGTCTAATAATTTACTAGGTGATGGAGTAGGGGTATTTGGGGGAGAATAGATATAACCAATCTTTGTGGTAGTGTCCCATGTGTATTTGGGGGAGAGTAGACATGACCGATCAAAGGGGAATCTTATGGTGGTGGTCATTAATGGTAAGGGGAGGGCATGTGGTAGATGTCAATTATGCTAAGGATTCTCTACTACACTATCTACAGTTGTGCTGTGATAAACCTAGTGACTTTGAGTTAGATTTGATGTGACCATGGTGTTGTAGTATATATATTTTATACGAAATAAATTGATGCACCATGACATATGAAATTATTGCATGAGAGAGGAAAATTAGTAAGAAATTATTGAAGGTTTTCTTTTATCGGTATGATTCATATTCTTTTATTATACATCTCTTGAATTATTTAGATATCATTCCTTATGGAGGATGTGTATTTGATTGTGGACATGTTTATGTGATGTATGGTTCTCTTGTTTTGTAACACCCCGAGAATCCACGATACGCTTCTCATTCAATAATGTAATAGCTTGCATTGTACGCAACTTCGAGTTATAAAACACTGCTACTAATCAAAGTAGCCGTTATGAATAGTAATAACCACTTTTTAAAATTATAGAAATTTTATATTTCAAAATGGACTTCATTTTTGAATTCGTAATATCGAAATTATCCTAAGTTGAATTATTTGTAACTTTCTGAGAACTTCCAATTTTTTTATGAATAGTGAAAAATACTTAATACAACTTTTTTAATCAATATAATTTATTGTGATAAATTATACTATTTAGTGGTTTTAAAGTATAATTAGAATATATTTTTACCATTTTATCCAATGGTGGTCATTAAAATTAATTTAACATTGAAATTGGACATAAACAATTGCCAATCTTTTGATATAAATTGTTTCTTAAAAACACGCCATTTGTTGTGACAGCGAGAATTAATTATAAAATTAATTAATGAAACTTATATGTTTAAAATTTTGTAAAATAGACATCATTTTTGAATTCGGAATATCAATTATAGCTTAGGGTGAAATTTTGGCATTGTTCTGAAAAACTTCAATTTATGATGAATAGTGAAACCACTAAGTGGTAGTTAAATAACTGATTTTTCGTTTAAATGAAATATTACCACTTCTGTGATTTGATTTTCAAAAATCCGACATACATGTTTGTCATTAAGAAGTAAAATGTGGTTCAATGGGATTAAAATAATTTTTTGGTGAATAGTAACTTTTAAGTTCTTAATCGCGATTAGAGGTAATTAGTGTAATTTAAGGTAAAAATAATGTTTTAATAATATGAGATGATTTTTACACATGTCCTAACCTCATCTGATGTGTCATGGCCGACCAAGACAATCCATGGATCAACTTGGGGACCCCATGGAGCCACTTTAGTTGGAAAATGACATAAATACCTTTTATTTAATGTTAAAGTAAAAAATTACACAAACATGAAATGTTTTACTAAAAAACATTTTACATGGGGTTATACAAGTCATAATTTTGACTATAAATAGTTATTGAAAATCTAAAAAGATTTACTACATCATAGTTGTTTTTTTATAATTTTTAGACATTAAATAAATTGAATTATTTATGACATCATGATGATGCAGCGATGACCTCATTATTTAACGATTTAAATAAAATAAAACGATAATGTAAAATCAAAGGCTTATAATTTTCAAAAACCTATTGGATGAGTATATTTAGAACCCTTATCACATTATCCTTGAATTATATAATTTTGGGACCTTTGGAATCCGAAAATCATTGTGTAATAAAGTAACATTTCATTACTTTCCAAAAGTGCCCCTCCTCTCCACTTATAAAAGGCCCCCACCTCTCCCACCTTATTCACACTATAAAGCCATTTGGCTCGGCCAAACTCTGCCCAAATACTCTCCCAACTTCCCCCTCTTACTCCTAGAATCCTCACTTTGGGCATAACGCTTCCCAAGGAAGCCTTTGTCTCAAATCAAAAAGAGTTACCCGATTTTGAGGTAATGTCTTCTCTAATGTTATTTTGTTTTATTTTGCTTCTCCAACCCCATAAAAACTATTTAGTAATTTCTTTTGTAACAACACAAGTATCCTCAATATACTATGATGTTGTTATAAGAAGTATTAGAGCTACACTTACACTCACCTACATCTAATGGTTAATGAACATACGATTTCTGTGGATGGCGAATTTCTGCCTCACGAAACGATGATTGTTCAACACTCATATAACACCTTCAGAGGTGGCCATTAAGATGGAACTATATTTAAATATGATATATAATATTTTTATGTTTTACTTATGCTTTTGTATTTCTAATTTATGGCATACCTTATGATTTCCATTTTGGGTAAACGCGATAATTTCATTTTAGGAAGTGCGGACTACAGCCCCCTAAAAGTGATTTGAATCGTTAATACCATATGTGGGATGTATAAAGGATGGAGTAAATGGTATTATATGATATATAATACTGGAATTTTATTATACATTTATATCATTATGATTTCATTACATTACATATGAAATAGAAATGAAAGTAGCGTTCATGCGTACGTACGGCTTACCGTCTCTATGAACGGTGCATTTCATTTCTTACCTCTAAATGTTATGTAATATTATGAATGAATGTATATACTGGATATATATGATATATATGATATATACATCATGAATATAATTCTGGATATAATGGATATTTCACCACATGAACAACTTGTAATTATAAGAAGTTTATTGTTGACACAAGTACCAAAGATCGACAAAACGACCGTTATTATCTTAAATAATTTCATAACGTTCATAACATTGTAATAAGTGAAATAAAAAGGATAATGAAATTGAAAATGGTTCTTAATAAGGTAGATATTAACTCTAGTTTATTATTCTGGAGGTTAAAGAACGGTTTGATCAAGTCAGACATGAGGTAAGGGAATTTCTTAACCCAACTTCCATTCTTTGGGTTAATCTCCTACTTTCAAATTATGTCATGATATTATTATGTCCTATTTTGTATTTGTATGTTCTTTATGTGTACCTATATTGAATACACATAATATATCTATTTTATTTTAAAAATGATCTTTTTAAGGACTTCGTCTCAATCTCCTTTCATTGAGACATATTTGGTTTTATACAAAACTTTCTTTTATATGGTGTATAAACCCCTTTGACTTTTATGTTTATTCAAAAGGAATGTTTTTTATACGAAGCGTTTTGCTAAACGACAAAGGGAATGTTTTTATTTCCGTACTTATGCGGTGAAAACGAATTATCCGCCGTCGTGACCATTATTTGAGTTTCGTCTTCCTCTACAAGCCATACCTTTTTTTTAATGAAAAATAAATACCATGTTATACTTTTCTTTTATTTTGGTATTGAAAATGGTTTTGAAAGAATTTTTATTATATCAATGTGTTGTATTGATATCTTGTGATTGAAATGTGGAAATGTTATGTTTCCTTTATGCATGTTTTTTGTGATACGATTATGTTATGGTTTATGATATGTTTAAAACTCTTCATATGAGGAATGCATTGGACTTAATAAGTGACGGGTGGAGCTCGCTATAGCTCCTCGATGCATCGGAAGGTCTCATGAGACAAACTAGTGTCTTGGCAATAGGCCTTGAAAAAATCTTATTTGTGGTCTTGGCACGAGGCCTTGGATACGTGGTTATGATAGTATGACATTATGCATTCCATCATTATGAAAGTGGTTATTGATATTGCATGTGATTATTCGACCAGTAGAATATCCATGTGAAGAAGTGAATGGCATTATCTCATTTTACTTTTTCGATATTATGTTGAAGTTCAAGTTTAAAAGGATTTTGTTTTAGTTATACATTGCCTTAAATGTAAATGTTTATTTATGAAAGCTTCCGCTATATTGTTAACCTTACTGGGCATCCGAGCTCACCCCTTTCAATGTTTTAATATTTTTCCAGGATGTGAAGAAATATTTTATGAATGACCTGCAGGGATAGTCCGAAGAGGATAGAAGTGTGGACTATGGAGACTATGTTATTATAGTTTTTCACTTTGTGATTCAATGTAACATTTATGAATGTCTCTAGTGTTTCCAAGGCTACTAAACTAATCGGTCTTTCGAGACTTGATCTTTTGTGATCATGCCAATGTTATGAAGTAATGCACCGGCTCTGGGTAGCTGGGGTCGGGGCGTTACATGTTTACTCACAAGTTTGGTAGTTTTCTTGTTTTACATGCTCATGAGTGACTTCCGTAACACTAATATTTACACTTTTTGGATCACCCTATTTATATAAAACGATATTTCAATTTCATGGAGGAATAGGTGGACTATGGAAAACACTAGTAGCTTAGAGTTGTAGAAAATTGTTGAATCTATGCTTTATAATTTTATTTTGGGTATCTAGTTTAATAGACTCTTATCTGTGTTAGTTGTATTTATACATATATGGTGGGATGGGTTTGGCTTACTATTTATATTATTCCATGTGTTTTTTTCCAGATGATTCATCTTATCTCTTGATACTAATTTTTTTATAGAGTGTAATTAATCTCTTTTAATGTATTTTTAAACACTTTATCCAATTCTCAATCTCAAGGCGTACTGGTGGAATATCTTGAGGGAATTATCACTCTCTCCGTACATTGAGACATTTTTTGTTAGAGTGGGTATGGAAATTCACAACCCATTCCTGTCCTTATTATCTAATTAGATATTCATTTTTACCCAATGAATTGGATACCAATTTAATTAGGTGTCCGCCCATCACATAATCATAATCCCTTCATTTGTTTACCACAATATCATAAAAAATAAATTATATATGAATACCCATGATTAAGAAATGGGGTTTATAGAAATTGAAACATTTCCAAATAACATAACACATGGAGAAAATAATTCATATACATTTCAATAATTTATTATAGCATAGCCTTTAAAAAAGAAAAAATGTTTATAATAATATCCTGGATTTAATCATAAAAAATCTATAGAAAAAATATAGATGATATCATTAGATTATATTCCAAATAAAAAATATGTAACATCAAAGGATTTAATCTTACAAGAAAATTCCTTTACAATATATCTGGAAAATTTATTGTGGAAAATTACACTTTTCATTTTGAAACAAATTATATAAAATATAATAAATTCCAAAATAAAAAAGAATGTGTATTAATTAAAAAACAATAAAATTTAAATTTATTTTTCAAATAATTGAATAGCCACTATGGTTGGAAATTATATTCATGGCACATATTTTGAAACAATGTCTCATGTAACATTTTCAATAAAAAGTCAAAAGTACATAACTTTGAAAATGAAAATATTAATCATTTTATTTTTTTTATTAAGTCTAAAATGGTTAAAAATAACTTTTAAAATCATTTAATATTATTAAATACTTTTTTTAGAATATTTTATAAAAATTAATATGGATGATAAATTTCATTTTTGATAAAAGGGAAAATTAAAGAAAATTCTTCTTAAAAAATTCATCCATTTTATTGAGTAATTAAAGTGGAATAAATGAATGTAAAAATTTGGTAATAAATAAATAAACATAGGGTAATAAAATTAAAGGGATTTATCAATAAATTATCATATAATTTCATTAAATGTCATTCCATGCCTAAACATTACCTATTAAAATGATTTTGAATCATAAATCCTCTACCAAAAGTTTGAATTTCATTAAAAGGGATTTATCCACCTATATAATAAATGTTAATTTATTTTAATTCTAAATCACATTAATTTAAATAGTTATAATTTTATATATAATCCAATTATAAAACATTTACATCTGCATATTAATAAATCCTTATTAAATTTATTATTTCTAGGTTTTAATAATTTTTTATGAGAATTTTAGTTCGGTAGTTCCATTCATTTTACTTTTTGTATAGATTCATCACCTATAAAAGGTAAATATAAATATTAATATCATATATTTTCATTATATATATATGTTAAAAAAATTTCAAATTAGATACATATATAAAAATAAATTACACTATTTAAGGAGGTGGATGGACATTCATATGTATGAACACTATTTTCATTTTTGATTGATGGAATGAATATGATGAACAATAATACATGTTAAATGTATACAATTATTTCATATATATTAATTAAATATATAATTATTACCATCAATGTAAATTAGATTCAAAAAATGAATCACATTTTTGTGTGTGGAGGTGGTAGTCCACCAGTACACATGTATGCTGCTGTTTTCGTTCAATTGATGGAGAGAAAGTCCATTATGGTCATTCCATAATAATAATAATAATAAAGTTTATCTAATATATTGAATTTATTATTTTATAATGTCTTACATGTATTTTGAGGATGTTGAATAATATATCAATTTAATCATTCATGTATGATGTTCACATATTATTTTGTTGGCCTCCTTTACTATTATGTTTTAGTAGCTCAAAAAATACTATATTTTTAAATGGAGTGTTGAATAGATATCTCTTACAATTTGAGTTTACAATGAATAGTTTCTCATGATAAATATTCCGGAATTTTAAATTAATATTATTATTTTATAATTTATAAACCTTAAGAATACTTTATTTAGATCAATTGGATATAAATACGAAACAATGGAATGATAAAATTTACATAGGATCAATCTATATATGATATTTCGTAAGAAAATACATTTTTGTTAATAATGTACAAAATATTCATAAGGGTTGTGAAAAAATATTCATTTCATTTAATATGGTTGATAAATAAATTTTAATGGATTTATAATGGTTGTGTGGAAGGATTCCACATTTAGGTTATATTATCTATGTCATTTTTTATTGAATAAATTTTGTTTGATCCCGAATTGATGGTTCCCATATATTAATAGGTGGACAATAAGGCTACCACTAGGTGAAGTAAACAAAATTTATTTTAATAAAAATGTATTTGATGAAAATTTATTTTTTTGACCATCAATTTTTATAGAAAAACTCATTAGATGAAGGATTAGAGGGAAAAAATTTATACACAGTTAGAACATTGCATGGTTAGAAGAGAAAATGCTCATATTAATATGGTTTTTGAGATAGGATTCAACATACAAACAATGGTTCATATAAACCACCTAATATAATGGGTAAAATATTATTATAAAGATAAAAAAATATTCTATGAATTATTAGGATATTTGGAATTTAAATCAGTAGTTTTTTAATATTTCATTAGTAAGATAAACGTTGTCATAGGTGTATCCCAACATGGTTTTTTGGACCATAATAAAATAGGGATATTCAATTTTTTACATGAAGATTAAAATATATAAATACATTCATAATAATGGGATAACTACAGTGAATATTTGGTCTGTGTTTCTGAAAAAGATAAAGTGAATGCATTTCCTAGTCAATGGAGAAACTTGAAGAAGGTAGAGATAGACCATTCAATCTTTTTGATGCTCATTGTTTATCAAATATTTTTAATTTTATCTATAAATATATTTTGAACTATAATAATATATTCCTACTCCATCTCTATAGTTAATTTTCGATATTAAAATGAATGGTTGTCACTATGAATCATAACTAGGAAGAAAAGGATATTATGTGTCTTCATAAAAAGACTACATTGTACATATAAAAATATTTTATGTTCAAGAAATTACATACCTATCACTACTTCTCATCCTAAAATAGTTTTATAATTAGACCACACTATCCACTTACAATCATGAGATTTTGATATGATTTTGAGGGAAATTTTATTTTTTTCACTTATTCACCCACTTTAATTGTTATCACATTTTTTAATTCACATAATATGTAGGTGGGGATTTATAGATAAATTATATATATATTATATTAATATATTTATCTATTTTGGTCATATATTATTTAGTTAATAATCTAGGTTTTATAGGAATTCATTTATTTTTAGACTTTTTTTATGGATTTTACATCATCAAGTGTAACCATTTATACATTATTTAGAAAAAGATTTTTTAATAGTTGATTTCATAGAATTTATTTGATACAATTTATTTTCCTATATATTATCCACCATATATAGTATTATAAAAGAGAATTTCTTCGATTTAGTTATTTTACACACACATTATAACAGTATCCGTTACATTATTTACAGTCATCATGTTATGTAACATTTTATTATATTCATTACCCCAGGTGGGGTTACAACTATAATCATGTTGCAAAAACTAATTTTATAGAGATTATAATTTTACTATATTTTATATAGGTTTATTTGAGGATATATTATGTTGTGTATGTTTTATTATTGAACTCAGTATGATGATATGAGAGGAAAATTAGTCTGTTTCCATAGGGGACTCCGTAATCATATATAAGGACCCAATTAATATAAGTATCAATACATAGGGATATGATGGATTATAAATGGTACTATTATAGGTTTCTTTTATTTCATCATGTAGATTTAATAATCTATTAAATTTCATATTAATTGTTTTATTTTTTTCAACTATATGTTAGAGTTATTGGATGTTTGCGAGAAAAGATTTAATTTTATTTGAGATGAGTTTGATAGGTTAGTGATCCCTTATGAATGATTTAGTATTATTTTATATGATTCATATAAGTTTTATATTTCATATTTTTTATCAAAATTTGATAAAGGGTTATTTAATATTTTTCATAATAGAATATTTACAATGTGTTAGAGTTTACCGAGGTACGTAATATTAATTGGAGTCAACATATGAAATATAGAGTGTTATATTATGATGTAAAAAATATTTTAGATGATACATTTGTTTTTCATGAAAATATGTAATATCAACCAATACATAAGGAAGAAAAATTCAGATTGTTTTAGTTGATTGTATAATATTCAAGCTACATTATGATATGTAATTTAATTTGGAGGATGAAATAGATTTATCTCATATATGTATGATATCAATGATGGTATTTAATATTTTCTATGGAGATATATGATACATTAGTTAATAAAAAATTTCCTTTAAAGATGATTAAATGAATTTATAGAAATGAATATATATATCTGATTTCATATAAATTCCATTAGAAAAAAACTTTTTAAAAATGTGAAAATTGTGTATATTTAATTGTGACAATATTTATCCATGCATTAAGAAATTAATTATTATGATACGTAAAAAATTATGTAATTATTCACGTCTGTCATTTCGAAAAAGATAATTTAAAAAGGATAATTGTCATAGAATCTATTATACATGGAATATAATAAATGGTGTTAGTATTTGAGAATGATTAGTTGGAGAATTCAAATTGAAATAGAAAAATATGATCTCTTGGTGAGAAATAACATGTGTTTATATGAGTGATAAAATTAGTTTATAATCATGAGAGATAACTCTTGTGATCATTTAGAGGATGAATATAATGGAGAAAAAACTAAGGTGATCATTTAGAAAATTATAATTTTCCATATCACATATTGACATGTTTTTTTCTTGTATTTATAAAATTCCAAACATTGAATAATTCACATGTTTTATAAAAAATAAAAAACTTATAAAGATGATCTAAATTTAATATTCAAGGAATTTATTATGCATTTGAAAAATTATCAAATATTAGTGTGATTTAAAGTAAAATAAATGTTTTTAATTTTATACTTCTAATTTATAATATTATGGATCTCAAGTTATTGAAGATGAAGATACCTATAAAAATATAGAATATTATATGGTATTGAAAGATAATTTATTTATATATATAATTATACAAAAGAATTTATGTAATCTTAATTTTTAAATTCTGAATTTTTTATAAAAATTGGTGGGATCCAATACAAACAATATTTGAGAAATAATTATTTTAGGAGAAAAATCAAGGATTAAGGATGGTAGCTTTCATTAAAATATAATCACCTTATAAAATTAGTGATATATTTTTTTCACAGTCTCAACCCATACCCAAAAAAATGACTACACAAACCACGAGGGTATGCCTTTTTTGAAAACCATATACATTATTTTATTCATTCTGTTATAGATATTGGAGAGTGGTTTTTGGTTTGAGTGGATCCAGATCATAATCTATCAGGGAGGTTGATTTATATTAGGAGGTACATTCTAAAAATAATGTAACACTAATACAAACCACTATGATAGCGTTATATAGAGGATTCCCTGGTAATTTCAATTGTAATTTTTGAAAATCCATGTTTTCTATATGGGATGTTTTTTTACTATATATTTTAATTTATTAATATAAATTCAATCAATAATATAGGTATAAATAGATATAATGGAAATTATTTTCATGTATATATGGATAAAATTATTTCTGATCTTATTTATCTTGGAATATATGTCATTTATACTTCTATAATTGAATATTCACTATTTTAGTGAGATTTTATAATTAAATAGGTTGAAAAATAAAATCATAGGTTTATATTAAAACAATGAATGAAATTTATTAATCCTAATATAACAACACTTACATAATATGGATTGGGATCAAAACTAAAAACGAGATATTGGGAAACATTAAAAATATTTATGATGTGAATTTTAATATTAAATATGAAAAATATATATATTTAAGTATAAATAGTGGAATATAATAGAAAAGATGAAGAGTAAACTATAGATTATTAATTTATAAAATTTAATAATATTAATACTAACATTATTGGATATTGAGAAAATTTACAATATTCATCTGTTTTTAAGAATATCAAATGAAACATCTCAATCAAATTTCATTAGAATATTTATTCTTTAATGTGAGGCATAATATATACCTTCATATCATTTGAGTTATTTATTTATATTTTGAAATTATAAGGGATTATATTCTGAAGAAAAATATTAAATATAATAATTAAATATATTTAAAATTCATAAAATATTAATTCTCAAAGGGAAGAATAATGAATTGTTTTACAAACCAAATGATTCTTAAGAAATATGTTATAATAATGATAAATAGATTTCAATTACATCAAAGAACATTTGAATAATGGAATATAAATATAATGGTATGAATCCATTATAATTATATAATTATGGTTAAATAAGGAATTTTCCAATTGACAATACAAAGATGTAAAATGAATATAATGATAATAATGAGAAATAAGATGTAGTTCACAAATAGAAATGAGGAAAACAGTGAATGATGATATTAGGGAATTAAATATTCCAAATAAGGATGAGAAATAATTTGATGAGAAAATAAATATTACAACAAGTCTCATCACCAATTAGTGAGTGAGAATATGGATTAACAATTAAAAAAATAAAACTATCATTTCTTATATAATATAGCATGCTGTCAAATCATGTTTTGACGATGATGATGATGGAAGCTACAATGAACATTTTTGGAATGGTCATCTCGAATTCTAACATTAGAAAATTACCTAGCTAAAAAAGGATAGATTTTTTAAAAAGACTTTGAGAAGGGTTTATATGGTTAATATGTATTAATAAATATATAGAGTTACTATTTTTATTAAATTTATAATCCTATGGTGCTAAAAATAGAGAAATATAAAATATTAAATGGTCATGATGAAAAATATTCTAGAATGAAAAAATAGTTTTGTAAGAAAAAATCATGGTGTCCTGAAATTAAATATAACTTTATGAAAAATCTATAATATTATAGAAATATTGTTGTCATTCATGTTGAATCATCTATATCCAAATATATTATTTTCCTAAAGGAGAAGGTACAAACCATAATTTATTTAATGATGACAAAATATATTTCATCTAATATAATATGTAAAAATATAAAAACATTAAATTATTAGGATGATGAAATTAAAAAAACTCTAATGTTTAAATAGATGTTATTAGAAAATATATGAAATAAAATTTACCACAAAAAATTTATAATTAAAATTGAAATATACGTAGGGAAAATAATATAATTTCATAGGAACTCTTATCTATTTTACAAAGGGTGATATTTTGTAGGATATAGTTGTTGTTATGGATTCTATGGATATTAATATTATATATTTTGTGACAAATTTCGTATTCATAGTTTCATTGAAATAAAAAAATATAGATGAAGTAACCAAATAATTAAATGAATAATTCATAGAATAAATTATCTATAAAAAACTTTTATCATCCATGTTAACTCAAAAAATATTAGAATTTCTAGAAAATACATATGGAAGGTATAAAAAATTATTTTTATTATAAATAGTGCTCGATAATATTTTTATATCATAACCCTATAAGATATTGGTTTTGAAAAATGTTATAACAGAAGAATTTATGATAATTCACTTCTAATTGAAGTGAATATGTGTATAATAAAAAATAGGTAATCCAAAAAAACCTAGATAATATATTCTTATCTATGATGAATGGGGAGAGAAATATAATAAAAAATAATTCAGGAAATTATGGTGGTTTATTAACTTTGTGAAATGATATCTCTTTGAAGATTAGTGGAGTGGGTCCAAATTAAATTGAGGCCTAAAAATTTAAATTGAATTTTGTTATACTAGTGTAGGGGCTTAAACAATATTTATTTAGTGTAATAATATATTTTGATAATGGGAATGATGTAATATTTAGAATTAATTTGTACATCATGGGGATCATAATGAATTGAAGATTCATCACCAATGGAGAAAAAACTATGATAATCTATTATAAATATTCAATTCTTTTGATTCTTATGAATTAAGTTCAAATGATTGAAAAGAGCTTCGGAACAGAACAGTTTCTCATCTTGAATTTAAGATATATTACTAATTTGATGTATTTACTTGTTTAAAATTATAATTTAATTACTTTTAATATTGGTAATGAAATATTTTTGAGTATATGTATAGGCTTCAGGGTGTTCTAGGGGGTTCAAGATATGAATTATGGGAGAAAGAGGCCATATAATACATTTTTATTAGTTGGCACATGGCTAATAGTAACCAAGGAACCTAACTGTGATTTCATAGTGGAAGGGATCATGGTCTGATTAATCTATTGAAGGGAAAAGAAAAAAATGTGTTATATTGTACAGATCCATCTCTCATGGTCATTGTATAGACTTCCAAACTGTGAGGGATCCCTTGGTAGTTGTGCAGCCTCACCTCCTTTAGATAAAGGGTCATGTATGATTTATAAAATCATGTAGACAAACAAAAATCCTAATAAATATATGGATTTTATCATTTTTAACATCAATATTTATGAACCCTTACCCTATTTTATTTCAAATATACTATATAGTTGCATGTTTGAAGAAACAAAGTCTCACAAACATTAAATGGATATGACTCTTCAATTTCTAATATTTTTGTAGTGTTGTCGGTTGTGACTCAAAGCTTCACTTGGTTTTAATACTCTTCTTTGATTTTTTTATATAGGGGTATATATAATTATTATTATCCTTCTAAATCCCTCAAACCCTATTTTTGTAGCAGATCATTGGCTGGGGACTTGATGGCTGTTCCGTTCTATATCAAAGTCTAGGTTTATGTGAGCATTCATCTTCAGAATTGAGGTCAGTGGAATATAATTTATATCCCATATTTTTTCATGTCATTTATTTTTATATGGGTGTTATTTGGTGTGGTTGTGTTTAATTTTTTTTCCATTGTATTAATGGTAAATTGATTTGTAAAATGTTCAATTGAACCCCTCATGATCCATATGGTATTAATTGAGGTTGATTTGACTAGGTTAAGGGCCACCAATGGGGTGTTTCACTTCTTGGACCTAGAATAAAATGATATGTGTTGAATTTTATTTTTAAGACTCAGGGAACATAATAAATGTGTTGACATTCTATCATGGGTTATGGAATGAAACTAATGGTAATTGTGTTTTTTTATTAACTTTAAATAAGAGGGTTTTTGGTGTAATGTTAATATGTTAAATGGGTGTTGAATTTTAAGGGGAAATATTGTTGATTTGGTTAGGGAATGGGAACGATAAATGGGTTAATTGGGATAAGGAATGTTAATGAGATTCTGAAAACGGATAAGGAATAATAATTGATTATGGGTTAAATCATTTTTTTTAATATAATTATTTTATAAAATGGTTCTTTTCAAATTTTTAAATGTGTAATTATTAAAGAAGCATGTGAAAATGTATTAATGGTATGTGAGGTATTTATTTATGATTATATGCCCATGGGATAGTTTGGGAGTATAACTGGGGCTCTATACCCATAACTATTTCATTGATGAGACTACATGGACTGATTGTCCAAAGTATGTGAGATGAAATTATTTGGGAAATTTTCTTCCAAGTGAGATATGGAAAATTACTTATCCTCTTATGAATAGTAGTTATCACTAATTTTTTTAGTTTAATTGATGAAAACTCCAAACCCCTGGAATGAACAATGATAATTGATTCAATGATAATTATTAACTAATGGTAACTGGTTTATCTCTTGTTTACATTGTTATTTATTTTAGTATGTACATAAACTTCTTATTTAGACTGGATATCTTGTATAAAACATTCCTAGTGGCCTACTAGGTTTTACTCACACCCTTCTCAGAATGTTGATTGGTACCAAAGAAAATTTCATGGATAGAGTTAAATAATAGAGAAAACGATTTATGCTTGAGGGTTTATTTGGGAATGTGTTGGGCATAAATGAGGGATCCAAACATGGAGCCATTAATCTTTTGGGGATTGATATATTTTTCATTATTTTGGGTTTTCTTTATAATAGGAACTGTATTAAATGACCTATAATATTTACTACTTTTTGTGGGATTGCACCCCATTTTTGGAATTGGTGAGTAATGCATTTTTATGGTTAGTGATTATATATTATTTATTTATTTTGTTCTTTATATATTTTGGATTATAGTAATAAAGTGGTTATATTCTTCCCCATGATCTATTATACCTTATATAATAATCTATAGCCTGTGGTGTACAGGCAGGTTCACCTAAGGTCAGGTGGAGACCCAGCTCGGGGAACCCATTTAGATTCATTTTGAGCTAGGGACATTAAAAAGTGTTATAATAAGAGGTTTTATATTATATTTAATTAATATATTGGGATGGTAGATGAGATAATAGGATGTATCAGGTCTTGGAAATACTCTCATGCATAGGGACAAGTAACCCATGTTTGAGAGAAAACGATGTACCCATGGTGGGATTTTTATTCTTTATTTGTGTTGTTATAGTTGAATGATATTTACCTTTGGGTGATGAACATTTTTTGTGATGCGAATATTAAAAGATATTTTTATTAATGAGGGAATTTCATGACATTTTGATGAGATGCATCAATTTGTGAACAAAGGAATAAATGTGTGATACCTCCAGATAGGAATTCATGGGGAAGATGTGGGGGATGTGAGGGATATAATGCACTGTAATATCATGAAAATTTTAAAGATTTAACATATAGTAAAGATGATGTAAATTGGTGTATGTAAGGAATGAGAACTAATGTTTAATGAATTGATCCAAATAGAATTTTATAAATGGTTTAAAATTTCTGTGGCAATATGTTTTAAATATAGAATGTTTCATGAAATAGAAAAATATATGTTGTAGGAGTAAAAATGGTAAAATGGGATTATAATGAAAAGACATGTAATTGTGTGAGTTGTTTCTCCTCAAGTGGACTCTTTCCAATGGTAGTGATGTATAAAGTTAGTGATAGAGATGAAAATATTTCTATCATGGTTATTTTATGCAGAATGGGTGGTTTATGTCAATTAGAGTGGCTTCTTTTTTGTAAACTATGGATCTTTTATGTCAAGTGTTCTGAGATGTGTATTTGGAATTTGTAGAGATATTCCACAATGATGAAGTGTGTTGGTTAGAAAAAAAGAGTATATCTCCAAGGATGATCATTTTAAAGAGGGGAATGAATCCTCATTGATCCGGGGTAAGTGATGATAGGATCTGTTCAATGATAATGTCACTAATTTTATGAAGATGATTAAGCTGGACCTGGAGAGGGTTACACCGAGTTTGTTTGAGCTGACTATGAATTTTTATCTATATCTCCCTCTATATTATTATAGAGATGGTGGACTTGAGGTATCCTAATTCTAGATAGGTTCCATCCCAAATATTCTGGATCACTTAGTTAATCCTCCTGATAAGACGGTCATGTTGAAATCATTCATGTTGTAAGGGATTGAAAATATCTATTGGGATATTTTGGTTAATACTAAGAATGTAGAGGGTATGTAGTGGAAGGGTTTCTTGGAAATATTTATAGAACATTTACCTCAATATATTTTGAGGCACCTAAATGATGCATAGTTTATGAGGTTGACTTTGGGGACATTGATAGTTATATATTATGACAACCACTTCACTAAACAAAAAAACATTGTTCCAGTGTTGATAGGGGATAAAAAAGATATAAAAATATGTTTCTATGATTGAAATATACACAAGATAATGTCATATGTGAATATAATTCTCATAAATAGGTTTTTTGATGTGGTGAATCAGACCCTTATTTCATAATGAAATCTATAAGAAGATTTTAGTGGTGGACATGCAGTTCTAGTATAGTGATCCATTAATGTAGCTTCAAATTGATGGAAGAACTATTTTGAGTATTTCTACTAGGTCTATGGTGTAAAGGTTAATCCAAAAAGTGATCTATCCTCTTAGGATAGTTAATGAATTTTCTACCATTAGTTTTGTAGGCTAGGACACATGAAAAGTTAGTGTCCCCGACCATTGTTGGGTGGAGAGCATGCAAAAATATAGGGCATGGGAAGTGGGTTTGTAGGAACCCTTTATAGTAGGGTGATGATAGGGGACCAAGTCCAATGAAGACTACATTCATGGGATCCATTTTCCCCATGTCAGGCTGGCAATTGAATCTCCACACGCCATACCGGTCGGGGCATTGGGTGCTGTGCTCTAGAAGATGGGAATCTTCATCCGCAGGTCAGTGAAACACTAGGATCTTATGTAACACCCCAAGTTCCGTGGTCCATTTCCATTTGAATAATTCCATAGATTTCATTGTACGCAACTTCGAGATTCTAACACAATGCGACCAATCAAACTAGTTGTTAAGAATAGTAATACCCACTTTTGGAAATTTTATAAATTTTATTTTTCAAAATGGACTTCATTTTGTAATTCACAATATCAAAATCATCCTAGGGTGAATTTTTGTTATTTTTCTAAAAACATTCATTTTTTATGAATAGTGAAAAAACACCACGTTATTGGTTAAAACCAACTTTTTAATTAAATAATTATTTATTTTATTTAACTTTATTTTATGTCAAATTAGATACATACTACTTATAAGAGAAAAATTTAATTTATTGATGTCATTTTATAATATGTTAATATATATAAATACTTTATTGAAATTTTTACCGTCTTTTACCCACCTTTGAGGAGAATTTTCAAATTTTCATAAAACTAAATTCTACCGCTTTTGTGAGATGAATTTAAAAAAACTAAACGACACCATTAATATCAATATGTAAAATGCGGTTCAATAAGATAAAAATAATTTTTGGTGAATAATAACTTTTGACTTTTATTTACCATAGTTATAACTAAATAGAGTAATTAAGGGTAAAAATGATATCATAATTACATAACACATGTCCTAATTACTTTGGATAAGTTTACTTCGACCAAAAGAAACCTTAGGAATAAAATATGTTCCAATTTGGTCCACATGGATTAGATTAGGATATTTATTATTATTTTATTTAAAGAAGAGTTAAAAGAGTTAAATTCAACGTTTAATAACAAAACCATTTTTAATATAGGGTTACACACAATATAAATTAGACTATAAATATTATTTATAATGCTATAAATATTTCTTATATAATGGTATTTTATTTATAATTTTTAGAAATTAAATAATATAATTTTTTTATGACATAATTGTGATGCTGAAATTTCCTTATTAATGAAAAATTAAAATAATTGATATTATAAATATCCAAATAAATGTAAATTTAGACTTCTGATGAATTCCCTTAACTTTCTATGTTAAAATTACATTTCGGGGTTGGTTAAACTAATTTTACTTGAAGTGATAACATTTTAATGGCATTCAAAAAAATCAAATACTAAATAGTTTCAAAATTGACATAATTTTGTTTTTAAAACAAATACTATATTATTAATTGATATAATATTCATAAAAATCTGTGGAACGGCCAATAAACTAAGACAATGTTATATGTATTAATAATGAACCACTTGGGGTTTTTTTTAGTTTATATTATGTTTATTAACCATATAATATAGAAATACAAAGAGACATGGTAAAGGTCAAAATATTTAACTAAGAGTTAAATCTAAAAGATAAGGTTAATATGTTGACATAAAACTATCAAAAACATATTTTTTGAAATTTTTTCTAACCATACCATCTTTATTATATAAATAAATCATTTTGGAGACATTAAATAGAAAATTATTTAACTATAAAATAATATTTCAAGTGTTTCCTAAAGTTACCCTCACCTCTCTTTTAAAAAGGAACTTCCCATATACATAATTTCACACCTCCAAAGACATTTGGCTCATCCTAACACTTCCCAAATATCCTCCCAACATTCCTTCCTTCATCCTAGAAGCCTTACATTGTTCATAAAAAAACCTATGGTGCCTTTTTGATAAAATCAAAAAGGAAAACCTGAAGAAGAGGTAAATATTTCATCACCTCTTTCATTTTGTTTTGTCCTTCCACATCTCTTTCGTTATTTTTTCCATTCTAAATTAATAACTCTAGTATCTTATATATACTATGATGTTATTATAAAAATGTTACAACTATATTCATTATTCTATCTATCATATGAATGACAAAGTCATCATTCGTGCGTATGTACGCATTTCTGTCTCCACGTCGTGGTGTAGTTTGTTATTCCAACACATCAATATTTGGATGGGTATAATAATGAGTATAACTGATGTAAATAATTAATATAACATTTTATTGATTCTGTATATATGATATATCATCCAATTAAATTGGGTTTCATCATTTATATAATGATATTGTCACTCGTGCATACGTACAGATTATCGTTTCCACGAAGGTGAAGAGATTCATTTCCCCATCATAATAATTCAAGAATAATTTTCAACATATGACGAAAACTAATGTTTATGGACATAATTAAATTCTATATATGATTCAAATACAAACTACCCACAAAAAAATGGATTACATAACCACGAATTTAAAGGAAAACAAATCAGTTATCACCTAAAACGATGATACTACTAAAATATTATTAACAAAGAAATATTAGAGGATCATATATGATATAATATTTATGTATATAGTTCGAGTATTTTTTAATAACAATGATTAAAATATTATAAAAGAGGTTAACCTACCCTCGACCACGGATGATTACAAGGTAAGGGTTAATTTCACAATCTCTTTATTATCTGAGGTTGTTTTTACATAAATATCTACTAGGACCTCTTTATCATCCCCATCCATGTTATCTTAAAAATAAATTCCGATAATTTTTTACTATTTACTATAATATGGGTTAAAGTAATTTATACCCATATTTTATGTTATATATTTTGAAAGGAATCCTTCCATAGTTTTCCAAGAAAGGTACATTATGACCTTTTCGACAAAATTAAGGTAAGAATGTTTTTTAACTTATACGGTGGGTGAGTCTATTTTCTGCCTTTATAACATCATCAAAAATTCCCTTACAAGTTTATAAGAATTTTTCAAAAATAAATTTTTCATTAATAATAATTATACTCTTAAATTGTTTTAAAATAGAAAGAGGTATTTCTTTCAAATAGTTTTCATTTCATATATGTCAACATCCTTTGGTGGATTTTAAAATTATTTGAAGTAGATTTATTATAATACAAATATTTCATATTGTATTGAAAGTTTTGGGATATGTTTAACTATGGATGTGTTATTTTTATACCATTCATGGTTTATTGTTAATGTATTGACATTTTGTATGTTTGTTTTAATACTGATGTTTTTGTTATGTATCATCCTTTTCATATGAGGAATGTATTGGACATAGTATGGGATGGGTGAAGCCTGTTATAGCTCCTCGGTGCATTGGTAGGTCTCTGGAAATAGTTATATGTGGAATTTTCCGAGGCCTTTCCCAATTTGATATATGGGTTTGGCTGAGGAATTAAACATTTTTAGTCATCTTGTTTAAGGCCTCGAATTTTTTTTTCAGAATGTTAAAAATTATACATTCCGTCATTATGAAAATAATAATGTTGGTTGATGTGGTTATTCAACTAGTAGAATCCCCATGAATAGGTTTTATTATGGAATTATTTACTTAGATCATATTCCTTCAATAAAGATTTCATTTTAATATTTTTAAAGGCATGTGTTTTGAATTATTCATCATGCCTAATATTTATGGTATTGTCTGTAGTATTGTTTACCCTTACTAAGCATTTGAGCTCACCGCTTTATTATTTTTCATTTTCCCAGGATATGAATAAGATAGTTATGAGTGACTTATAGGAATAATCTAGGATCCTTGGATTTTTATAATGGAATAAATTATGGTTTTATTTCATTTCATGTTTTAATGTTGAACTTATGTATGTATATTGTTTCCAATAATAATAAATGAATCGGTCTTTCGGGACCTGATTCTTTGTATCATGCCAATGTTATGTAATAAAGCACTAACTCTGGGTAAATGGTGTTAGGGCATTACAGTTGGTATCATAGGAAGATTAGTACAGAACATGGAAACTAGATTAAGAAAAATGATGATTATAGAATATTAACCTAAGATAGACTTTGAGGATTACTATAGAAAAACACCCTAGAATTTTGGTACTGTTGAGATTTTGTGAGTTTTCCATGCAATAAATCCTTGTCTCGATACGAGCGGGTAATGGCGGCTCTGGAAATTATGTACCTAGGGGTAAATCCCGAAAACAACGCTATGAGATGGACTCAAACGGGAATAGGTGCACGACAACAGGCCTTGCTGAACTCTTGGTTACGACACTCTTGGGGGATATGCTTAGGATAATTTTCAATTTCTTTTCAAACCATTTTGAAGGATTTATGAGTATATACCTCCTCAAGGAAAACATATTTATAATTAAGGATTATATCAATATACAATTCAATTAATGTTAAGTGTTTTACAAGTTCATAATTATGTATTGTGGTTCATAAACTAATCTATTGTATGCCATTTTTTAGAAATGGCGCCTTGTGAAAGGAATTGAAACGGTATCAATGCATGTAATCCATGTAGGGATATCCCTCCTACTAAAGATAACTATAGCGGACCAGGTGATGAAACTGGTAATGATCATCTTATCACCATACTGGGGAAACTCACAGAGGTTATGAATAATAACCTTACCCATATGGATCACCTTGATCCATAATGTAGAGGATCAATGTAAGAGCGCTTCATGAGGAAACAACCACCAACATTCAATGGGTCTACAAATCCAGTTGTAGCTAAACAGTGGATAAGTTATTTACGGAAAATATTTCATGCTTTGGGGAGTAGCAAAAAGGAAAACGATTCCATGGCAGTTTATCACCTCACCGAAGATGCAGATCAATGGTGTCCATTAATTAAAAAATTGGATAAATAAGTATCAAGTATGGAATGGAGGGAGTTTAAATAGGTTTTCATAAAAAAATTTATTCATTGTGACCATCAAGCAGATATGGAAAGGATATTTCTATGTATGAAACAAAAAGGTGGATGAGAATTTCACAAAGTACGAAGTTAGCATTACTTGGATAGAAAGGCATGCTGCATATTATATACATAACCCAAGAAGTAAGATTGATCATTTATTTTATGGGTTAAACTGATTTCTCAATTAATCATTTGTCTCAAAATCCTTATCATCATATTAAGATAATGTATCATGTGATATGATGACAGAAAAGAAATTCTCTATTTGTAACACCCCAAGATTCCACGATACGCTTCTCTTTCAATAATGCAATAGCTTGCACTCTACGCAAGTTTGTGATTCTAACACACCGCAACCAATCAAAGTAGCTGTTATGATTAGTAATACCCAATTTTTGAAATTATATAAATCTTATATTTCAAAATAGACTTAATTTTAGGATTCGTAATACCGCAATTAGCCTATGTTGAAATTTTGGTATTTTTCTGAAAACTTCCAATTTTCAATGAATAGTAAACAATACATAAATACAAGTTTTTTAATCAAAATAATTTATTGTGATAAATAACACTACTGAGTGGTTTTAAATTATAATTAGAATATATTTTTACCATTTTATCCAATGGTTGTCATTATAATTAATTTCACTTTGAAATTGGATACAAACAATTGTCAATCTTTCGACTGATATAGTTTTTTCAAAACACGCTATTTGTATTGACAATGGAATTAAATATAAAATTAATTAATCCAAATTATATGTTAGAATTTTGGTAAAGTAGAAATAATTTTTGAATTCAGAATATCAATTATAGATTAGGGTGAATTTTTGGTATTGTTCTGAAAAAGATCAATTTTTTAGGAATAGTGAAACCACTAAGTGGTAGTTAAAAAAACTAATTTTTCATATAAATGAAATTTTACCACCTCTTTGATTTGAATTTAAAAAATCCTTCATACATAGTATTCATTATGAAGTAAAATTTGGTTCAATGGGATTAAAATAATTTTTGATGAATAGTAACTTTTAAGTTTTATTAATCACGATTAAAGGTATTTAGTGAAATTTAAGGTAAATATAATGTTATAATAATATGAAATTACCTTAAACATGTCCTACCCTTATTGGATGAGTCATGGAAGACCAATACAACCCATGGGTCAACTTGGGGACCCCATGGAGCCACTTCGGTAAGAAAATGGCATTAATAACTATTTATTTAAAGTAAAAATAAATTTTTCACAAACATGTGTTGTTTTACTAAAACAATTATTACATGGGGTTATATAAGATAAATATTCAAATATAAATATTAATTTGAAATCTAAAAATATTTACTATATCATGATATTTTTTTATAATTTTTAGACATTAAATAAATTAAATTTTTATGACACCATGATGATGCATCGATTTCCTCATTAATAAATGATTAATATAAAATGAAAATATAATTTCAAATATACAACACAAACTTGTCAAAAAACTATTGGATGAATATATTTCGAACCCTTATCACCTTATCCTCGAAATTTATAATTGTGGAACCCTTAAAATCCGAAAATCATTATATAATAAAGTAACATTTCTTGACATTCCAAGAGTGCCCCTCCTCTCCTCCTATAAAAGGACCCCAACTCTACCACCTTATTTACACCATAAAATCAATTTGGCTCAACCAAACTCTGCGAAAATACTCTCTCAACATTCCTCTATTACTTCTAGAAGCCTCACTTTGGGCATAAGTCTTCCCAAAGAACCCTTTGGCTCAAATCAAAATGAGTTGCCCGAATTTAAGGTAATGTCTTCTCTTATGTTATTTTGTTTTATTTTTCTTCTCCAACCCCTTAAAATCTTTTAATTACTTTCTTTTTTAACAACACCAGTATCTTAAATTTACTAGGATTTTTTTATGATAATTATTTTATTTACACTTACACATACCTTCTTCTAATGGTAAAAGAATATAATGTTTTTGTGGGTGGCGAATTACTGCCTCACAAAACGATGATTGTTCAATCTTCCTTTAAAACCTCTCATAGTGGCCATTAAAATATCACTATATATATATGATATGTATTATTCTTATGTTTTCCTTATGCTTCTGTATTTTTAATTTATGTCATACCTTTTTTACTTCCATTATGGGTAAAAGCGATAATTTCATTTTAGGAAGTGCGGACTACCTCCCCCTCAAAGTGATTTGAATCGTCAATGACATATCTGGGCCATATAATGGATGGAGTAAATGATATTATATATGATATTATACTAGAATTATAATATACCTTTATATCATTATGATTTCATTCCATTAAATATGAAATATTAATGAAAGTAGCGTTCATGCATACATATGACTTACCGTCTCCATGAACGGTGCATTTCATTTCATACCTCTAAATGTTATGAAATATTATAAATGAATGTACATACTGGATATGTATGATATATATGATATCTACATAATGAATATAATTCTATATATAATTGATATTTTACCACATGAACAAATTGTAATTATAAGAAGTTTATTTTTGACTCAAGTACCAGAGATCGACAAAATGACCGTTATTAACATAAATAATTACACAATGTTCATAACATGGTTAGAAGTGATATAAAAGGAATAATGAACTTGAAAAGGGTTATTAATCAAGTAAAAAATTTAATCTAGTTTATTATTCATGAGGTTAAAGAACGATTAAGTCAAGTCAGACATGAGGTAAGGGACTTCGTCTCAATCTCCTTTCATTGAGGAATATTTGGTTTTATATACAACTTTCTTTTATACGGTGTATAAAAACCTTTGAAATTTAATTTGATTCAAAATGAATCTTTTTATATGATGCATTTTACTAAATGACAAAGGGGAATGTTTTTTTTCGTACGTATGCGGTGACAACGACTTCTCCGCCGCCGTGACCATTATTTGAGTTTCAGCGTCCTCTATAAGCCATAACTTTTTTTAAAATGAAAAATTAAATACAATGTTTTAGTTTTATTTTATTTTTGGTATTGAAAATGTTTTTGATAATGTTTTTATTATATCAATGTGTTGTATTGATATCTTTTGATTGAAATCTGGAAATTTTATGTTTCCTTTATGCTTCTTTTATGTGATACAATTACGTTATGGTTTATGATATGTTTAAACCATTTCATATAAAGAATGAGTTGGACTTAATAAGGGATGAGTGGAGCTCAATATATATCCTAGATGCATCAATAGGTCTCCTGAGACAAAATAGTGTCTTGGCATGAGGCCTTGACAGAATCTAATTTGTGGTCTTGGCACAAGGCCTTAACTATGTGGTTATGATAGTCTAGCATTATGCATTCCATCATTATGAAAGTGGTTATTGATATTTCATGTGATTATTCTACTAGTATAATATCCATGTGAATAAGTATATGGAATTATTTCATTTTATTTTTTCTATATTATGCTAAATTTCAGGTTAAAAAGGATTTTGTTTTATTTATACTTTTACTTAAATATTTATGTTTATTTATAAAAGCTTCCGCTATATTTTTATCCTTACTAAGCATCTGAGCTCACCCATTTCTATGTTTTATTTTTCCCAGGATGGGAAGAAATATTTTATGACTGACCTGTAGGGATAGTCTAAAGGGGATATGGGTGTAGAATATCGAGACTATGTAATTGTAGTTTTTCACTTTATGATGTAATGTAAGACTTATGAATATATCTAGTGGTTCTAACGATACTAAACTAATCGGTCATTCGAGACTTGATATTTTGTGATCATGCCAATGTTACTTAATAATGCACCATCTCTGGGTAACTGTGGTTGGGGTGTTATAGTTGGTATCAGAGCCAGTTTAGTACTAACCATGGAAGCTAGATTTAGGTATACTCGGATTAGAGAACATAGCCCTAAGATATAAGTTTAGCATTAGTATATAAGAACTTCCTAGAATTTTGGTATTATACAGACATTTTGAGTTCTTCGAGCAATACATCCATGTCTGGATACGATCAGGTAGAGGCGGCTCTGGCATATATGTACCTAGGGGTAAAACCCAAAAACACCACTTTGTGCTAGACTCAAACGGGAAATGGTGCATGACAACGGGCCTTGCTTCACTCTTTCTTATGACACTCCCGGGGGATTTTCTTAGGATAATTCAAGATTTATTTACAAACCATTATGAAGGGTTTATGAGTATATACTTCCTCAAAGAAAACATTTTTTATGGATTATATCCATAAATAGTTCAATTTATGTTCAGTGTTTTACAAGTATATAATTATGTATTTCAATTCATAAACTAATATAGTTTATTACATTGTTTATAAATGGCGCCAATTGGAAGGAATGGAAACCGTATCAATGCACACACTCCATGTAGGGATTTCCCTCCTGCTCAAGATAATTATAGTGGATTTGGTGATACAACTGGTGTTGATCAACTTATCACCATTCTGGGAGAACTCACTCAGGTTATGAATAATAACCATACTCGTATGGGCCACCCTGATCCGCAACATGGAGGATCAATGTTATACCGCTTTATGAGGAAACAACCACAAAAATTCTAGGGAAGTAAAAATCCCTTAGTGGCTGATCAATGGATAAATTACATAGAGAAAATATTCCATGCCTTGGGGAGTTGTGAAAGGGAAAAGGTTATCATGGTAGTTTGCTGCCTCACTGGAGATGCTGATCAATGGTGGTCATTGATTTAGAACACAAAGGAAGATGAAGAGTTATCAAGTATGGAATGGAGGGAGTTTAATGAAATTTTCTATGAAAAATACTTTCCACATGACCATCAAGAAGATATGGAAAGGCAATTTCTGAGTTTGAGGCAGAAGGAGGATGAGAATATCGCAACGTATGAGGCCAAAATCACAAGGTTAGTAGGTATAATGCTGATTATATATGTAAACCAAGAATTAAGATTCATCGTTTCTTTGATGGGTTAAAACCATTTCTCATTCAAGCTTTAGTATCACAATCTTTCTCATCGTACGAAGATGTTGTCTCGTGTGCTATCAAGACAGAAAAGGAATTCTCTAAATCTTATGACAATAAAGTAATTCAAGAGAAGAAGAGAATGGTGGAACAAGAGACAGATAAAAGGAAAAAGGGAATGAATGATTTCCCATTTTGTGATAATTCTAGGAAGACTAACCCTGGCACATGCCAAAAAGGAATGGGAGTTTGTTATAAATGTGGAGAAAAAGGTCACCAGGCTCGTGATTGCAGGGGAATGAAAGAGGCTATCAATGTTGAATGCTACAATTGTAGGGAAATGGTGAATTATGAAAATTAATGTCCTAAGAATCAGTGAAACTTACCTTAGAGGCCAAGGGATCAAGGCCAATCTTATGATGTTACTACATTTGAAGTGGAATAATTAATGTATTAGTTCTTTTGGATTCCATGATTATATTCTGGTTATAAAAATAATGTGATATATATAAGGATTGTACAGCAGTACTTGTTATTTTCATTAAGGTTTTAATATGATGATGGTAATCATATTTTTAGTATGTGACAATAAGAGAAACTTTACCTTGTTTTGGGAATCTGATGTTACAATTGACTTTGGAATTTAGAGAACTTTTAGAGAAAGTATGGACAAAGGTATTTTGGAAAACTATAACGGTTGGAATGGATTATGTTTTAATTTGGATAGTATTCTTTAAGGTTAAAACATTTTTGAAGATTTTTTTTGAATATTATAATACTATAATTTTCAGAAAATAATAACCTGCAGGTTGGGGGATAACCCATCGCATGAGACAAAGCTGCTGGAATCGAACGCACAACCATAGTGCGACAGGCCTTTATTACCTACCACTAGCCTACATAAATTCCCTGGTTATTAAAAAATAGTTTTACTAATGTAATTGTTAGGTATTAATGTTTGGAACCTTCTATGATTAGCATAAATATAATATTTTTGAGTTCTATTTTCTTTTTGAGAGAAGGATGAGTTTGTGGTAGAAATTAGTTGAAGGTTGAAAATATATTTGTCATGTATATATATATATATATATACCTATCTCTTATTCGTCGAATAAATTAATTCTTAATCTTTAGGAAAGGTATATTAAAACAAAAAATGTGTTATCCTAATACCTTATGTTTTGTTGAACTGATGATATTTTAAATCAACATAGATTAAAGTTTTTGAGGCCCTCAATGTTACACTTGTTTTTTATTGATGACCTCAATCACTCCCTACAAATATTTACATTTTTCCTCCAATAATATGTCTCTAATTTCCACCAATGTTCTCCCAATCGAAATCATAATTTGGTGGTGACTTTTTCATTTCCCTTTCCATCTTATTAAGGATAAATTTTATTAACCTTATTTCCGATGTGGGTTTTCCACAAAGGTATTTTCTATTTTCATCCTTTTATTTTTGAAGAGTGTTTTCAAATTGTGAGGACGCAATTTATTTAATGAGGGGAGAATGTAACACCCCAAGCTTCCACGGTACGCTTCTCTTTCAATAATGCAATAGCTTGTAATATACTCAAGTTCGAGATTCTAACAAACTGCGACCAATCAAGGGAGTCCTTATGAATAGAAATACCCTCTTTTTGAAATTATATAAATTTCATATTTCAAAATGGAATTCAATTTTGGATTCGGAATATCGAAATTATCCTATGTTGAAATTTTGGTATTTTTCTAAGAACTTCCAATTTTCGATGAATAGTAAAAAATACATAAAAACAACTTTTTTAATAAAAATAATTTATTTTGATAAATTATAATATTGAGTGGTTTTAATGTATATATAGAATATATATTTACCATTTTATGAAATGGTGGTCATTAGAATTAATTTCACTTTGAAATTGGACACAAACAATTGTCAATCTTTCGACTGATATTGTTTCTTAAAAACATGCTATTTGTTTTGACAATGGGAATTAATTATAAAATTAATTAATCCAACTTATATATATGTAATTTGATAAAATAGACATCCTTTTTTAATTTGGAATATCAATTATAGCTTAGGGTGAATTTTTTGTATTGTTCTGAAAAACATCAATTTTTTATGAATAGTGAAACCACTAAGTGGTAGTTAAAAAACTAATTTTTCATTTAAATGAAATTTTACCACCTTTGTGATTTGAATTTCAAAAATCCGACATACATGGTTGTCATTAAGAAGTAAAATTTGGTTCAATGGGATTAAATTAATTTTTGGTGAATAGTAACATTTAGGTTTTATTAATCGTGATTAATGGTAATTAATGCAATTTAATGTAAATATAATGTTATAATAATATGAAATTACCTTTACACTTGTCCTACGAATATTGGATGAGTCATGTCCGACAAAGACAATCCATGGGTCAACTTGGGGACCCCATGGAGCCACTTGGGTAAGAAAATGTCATTAATAACTTTTTATATAAAGTAAAAATAAAATTGTCACAAACATGTGTTGTTTTAGTAAAACAATTATTACATGGGGTTATATAAGTTAAATTTCCGACGATAAATATTCACTGGAAATCTAAAAAGCTTTCCTACATCATGATATTTTTTTATAATTTTTAGACATTAAATATATTAAATGTTTATGACACCTTGATTATGCAATGATAACCTCATTAATTAATGATTAAAATAAAATGAAAAATTAATATAAAATCTAGAACTAAAACTTGTCAAAAACCTATTGGATGAGTTTATTTCGAACCCTTATCACCTTATCCTAGAAATATATAATTTTGGGACCTTTAAAATCTGAAACTCATTATATAATAATGTAACATTTCATGACTTTCCAAGAGTGCCCCTCCTCTCCTCTTATAGAAGGAACCCACCTCTACCACCTTATTCACACCATCAATGCCATTTGGCTTGGAAATCCTCTGAAAATATACTCTCTCAACTTCCCTATATTTCACCTAGAAGCCTCAATTTGGGCAGAAGTCTTCCCAAGGAATCCTTTGGCTCAAATCAAAAAGAGTTTCCCGATTTTAAGGTAATGTATTCTCTTATGTTATTTTGTTTTATTTTGCTTCTCTAACCCATTAAACTCTTTTAATTACTTTCTTTTGTAACAACACTAGAATATTCAATATACTAGTATTTTGTTTATGATAATTATTTTATTTACACTTACACAAAACTTCGTCTAATGGTCAAAAAATATTTAGTTTCTGTGGGTTGCGAATTACTACCTCACGAAATGATGATTGTTCAATTTTCATTTTACACCTCTCATGGTGTCCATTAAGATGTCACTATATTTATATATTATATTTATTATGTTTATGTTTTCCTTATGCTTCTATATTTTTCATTTATGTCATAAATTTATGACTTCCATTATGGGTAAACATGATAATTTCATTTTAGGAAGTGCGGACTACCGCCCCCTCAAAGAAATTTGAATCGTCAATTCCATATGTGGCTTTTATAATGGATGGAGTAAATTATATTATATATGAAATAATACTATAATTACAATATGACTTTATATAATTTTGATTTCATTCCATTAAATATGAAATATAAATGAAAGTAGCATTCATGCGTACGTACGACTTACCATCTCCATGAACTGTGCATTTCATTTCTTACCTCTAAATGTTATGTAATATTATAAATGAATGTATATACTGGATATGTATGATATATATGATATCTATATCATGAATATAATTCTAGATATAATAGATATTTTACCACATGAACAACTTGTAATTATAATAAGTTTATTTTGGACTCAATTACCAAAGATCGACCAAACGACCGTTATTAACTAAAATAATTATATAATGCTCATAACATGGTAATAAGTGATATAAAAAGAATAATAAACTTGAAAACGGTTCTTAAGAAATTAGATATTAACTATACATTATTATTCAGGAGTTTAAAAAATGATCGAGTCAAGTCGGACATGGGGTAAGGGAATTTGTCTCAATCTCCTTTCATTGAGGCATATTTGGTTTTATACACAACTGTCCTTTATACGGTGTATAAACCCATTTGACTTTTAATTTTTATTCCAAATGAATATTTTTATATGAAAAGTTTTACTAAATGGCAAAACAGAATGTTTTTTTGTCGTACGTGTGCGGGGACAATGACTTCTCCGCCGCCATGACCATTATTTGAGTTTCGGCTTCATCTAAAAGACATAACTTTTTTTAAATGATACAATAAATACCATGTTATACTTTTATTTTATTTTGGTAATGAAAATTTTTTTGATAATGTTTTTTTATATCAATGTGTTGTGTTGATATCTTGTGATTGAAATGTGGAAATGTTATGTTTCCTTTATGCATGTTTTATGTGATACAATTATGTTATGGTTTAGGATATGTTTAAACCTTTTCATATAAATAATGAATTGTAATTATTAAGTGACGGGTGGAGCTCACAATAGATCCTCGATGTGTCAGTAGGTATCATGAGACAAACAAGTGTCTTGTCATGAGGCCTTGAAAAAATCTTATTTTTGGTTATGGCACGAGGCCTTGCCTATGTGGTTATGATAGTCTGGCATTATGAATTCCATCATTATGAATGTGGTTATTGATATTACATATGATTATTCGACTAGTAGAATATCCATGTGAATCAGTAAATGGAATTATTTCATTTTATTTTTGCCATATTATGCTAAAGTTAAAGTTTAAAAGAATTTTGTTTTATTTATACATTGCCTTAAATGTTTATGTTTATTTATTAAAGCTTCCTCTATATTGTTATTTTTACTGAGCATCTGAGCTCACCCCTTTCTATGATTTATTTTTTCCAATATGTGAAGAAATATTTTATGACTGACCTGTCGGGATTCTCTGAAGGGGATATGGGTGTGGACTATAGAGACTATGTTATTGTAGTTTTTTACTTTATGATGTAAAGTAAGACTTATAAATATATCTAGTGATTCCAAGGTTACTAAACTAATCGGTCTTTCGAGACTTGATATTTTGTGATCATGCCAATGTTATGTAATAATGCACTGACTCTGTGTAACTGGGTTGGGGTGTTACACTATGTATTACGACCTTAAAGAAAATCAAGAGGAGAAAAGATCTTATGAACACAATGGGATAGGAAATAAGGAAACATGGAAAATTGAAGAGTTAGATTTACACCCTGTGATAATTGTGGAAGGAAGCACCATGGTGCCTGTCAAAATAGAAAATGATTATGCTATTAATGTGGACAGAAATTCCATCTTTCTAGTGATTGTATGTGGAAGGAAGATGCTACCAATTTTCAATGTTACAATTTTAGGTTTATGGGACATTATGCAAATGAATTTCCTAAGAATCACAGAATCATACCTTAGGAAAGGACAAGGGATCATGTCCAAGCATATGCGATCACTACTACATTGGTTGAAGCAATGAAAGACATGGTGGCAGTTAATTTAATGGTTTCCTCATGTTTATCGAATAATTTATTTGATTTTGGATCATCTCATTGTTTCATATATTCCCATTTTTCTATGGAAATTAGTTATTTCCAATTTGATTTAACAAGGGAGTTGTCAGTCAAAAATCTTAAGTGAAGTATCATTGCAATAATAATTTGTGAATCAGTCCCCATTAAGGAATATAAACAATATTTATCTGCTTATCTATTCATCATACCGATAATTGAATTTGATATAATCCTTGGTCTGGTTTGGCTTTTAGACTGTGCTTTCAAAATTTATCGTAAGAAGAAGGTTGTTACAATCCTCAATGATGATAAGCAGTACCATACCTTTAGAGGAGAAATGTCACCATATGATTCTTATCTAGATCCACCCCCAATAGATCCACTAAATTAAATTATTGAGGAGGATGAGAATGAAATAATTATGGATGAGGAAAATAATGTTTGACTATAAGACGTATATATTGTGTAAGAATATGATGATGTGTTTAAAGAGGATTTACCTAGAAATCCTCCAGAAGAGAAATTGTGTTTTCATTGATTTAATTCATGGTTCAAGGACCTTATCAAATACCCCTAATAAAATGGAAATAATGGAATTAGTGTAACTAATGAAAAAACTATATGAATTGAGTAATAAAGGGATTTATTCTCCCTATTGCTTATCCATGGGGATCCCCTGCCCTTTTTGTTAAGAAGAATGATAGATCTATGAGGTTGTAAATTTACTATATGGAGATAAATGATATAAAAATGAAGAAAACGTATCCCCTAATGCTCGTTGATGATTTATTTTACTAACTTCATGGATCTCAATATTTTTCAAATATTGGACTTTGATATGGATATCATCAGTTGTGTGTGACGAAGGACGACATTATGAAAAAAACATGTCGAACCAGGTATGGGCATTGTGAGTTTATAGTAATGCCTTTTGGATTGACTAATGAACCCTCTGTATTTTTGGATCTAATGAATAGAATTTTCAAGGAATATCTTGATGTATATTGAGTGTTATTTATTAATGATATCTTGGTATACATCAAAAGCTATGAATATCATGAGAAGTACTAGAACTTTATTCTAAAGACACTTAGATGAAATGAATAATATGGGATGTTTAGAAAGATTGAATTCTGCAATAAGAGATTTATTTTCTTGGCCATATTGTCTCTATGGATGACATCTCTATTGATCTTTAAATGACAAATGAAATCTAAGAATGGATATAACTGATGAGTATAACTAAAGTACGGAGTTTAATTTGTTTAGATGGTTATTATCGATGTTTCGTCCTGAATTTCTCCTCGTTGGCTAACCCATTAACCAAGCTGACATGTAAAGGGGTTAAATTTTTTGGTCAAAAAAGTGTGAAAAATGTTATGATGAATTGAAGAGAAGATAAGTTAATGCTCTTATCTGAACTCTACCATCAGGAAATAATGGGTATATTATTTATAGAGATGCTTCAAATAAAGGACTTGGTTGTGTCCTTATGAAAAATGATGAAGTTATTTCTAATGCCTCAAAATAACTAAAAATTCATGAGAAAAACAATCAAACTCATGATCATGAGTTAGCAGCTGTAATCTTACCTCTGATGATATGGAGACACTATCTCTATGGAGAAAAATGTTATATTTATACTGATCACAAAAGTTTGATGTATATTTCCTCACAGAAAGAACTCAACATGAGGAAAAGGTTATGGCTTGAACTACTCAAGGATTGTGATTTCACTATACACTACCACACGGGGAAGGAATATAAAGTGGAATATACTTAGAGTTGAAAGTAACATGGAGTTTTGAACAAGATAAGATTTGAAAGGGATCTTATTTTCATGGGTCTAGTAAATATGGATATGGGAATATCCATGGAAGGTGAAACAAAAATACTTTTTCAAATGGTTGAAAAACCATCTTTACTGGAAAGGATAAATAGTTCTCATACTGATGATGAAGAGTTTCAAAAGAAGATTAATACTGTAAATGATGGTAAATTGAGTGACTTAATATATGATGATGGAATTTTGAAATTTGGGAAGAGACTTTGTGTTCCCTATATACCAGATATAAAAAGGGAACTCTTGGATGATTCTCACAGATCCAATTTCTTTATACACCCTGGGAGCACCAATATGTATGGATATTTTAAGGTATATTTTTGGTGGGACAACACGGAAAGAGAGATTGCAGATTTTTTGTTAATATGTATTGTTTGTTTGAAAATAAGTGAAAGCTGGACGAAAATATCCTAGAGGATTTATGCAACTCTTTCCCATACCTAAGTGGAAATGGTATGACATTACAATGGAATTTGTGATGGGGCTACAAAATAATCCTAGTAGAAATGATGCAATATGGGTCATTGTTGATCATCTTACCAAGTCATAACATTTTATTTCTATAAGAGAAGATTTACCACTTGAATATTTTGTGAGACTGTATATTGATGAAGATGAATGACATCAAGGAGTACCCATATCGATTGTTTCTGATTGTGATCCATGTTTTACATCAATTTCTTATTAAAGTATTAAGAAATCCCTCGAAACTGAACTTCGTTTGAGCACTGCTTACCACCCTCAAACTGATGGACAATCAGAATGGACTATTCAAACCATATAAGACATGTTGAGATCTTTCACACATGACTTTCATGGTATGTGGTATCAATATTTACCTCTCGTAAAATTTTCCTATAACAATAGCTTCCATTTAAGTATTCAGATGGCACCATATAAAGCGTTATATAGAAAGCGATGTCACCCACCAACTTATTGGGAAGATGCGGGTGATCAAAAACTTATAGGCCCAAAACATGTTAAGGAAAAAATTGAAAAATTGAATATTATCCAAACCCACATCAAAGAATCTAAGTGTAGGCAGAATAGATATACCGATAACCGATGGAAGGATTAGTAATTTTAGAAGGGAGATCATGTTTTTTATAGGTATCTCCATGGAAGGGAGTTATATGATTCAAAAATAATGGAAAATTAAGTCCAATTGACATCAGACCTTTCGAAATTCTAGAACTCATTGAGGTTGTAGCATACTATTTGGCAATGAAACCAAGTCTCTCCAAAGTTCACGATGTGTTCCATGTATCACGGTTGTGAAAATACATGCTTGGCCCAACGCATGTACTCACCTATGAGGGAATTGAACAAGAACCTGATTTGTATTATTGTGAAGATCCTGTAATGATTCTTGATACCATAGAACAAGTGTTGAGAAACCAAATGACTCGTCTGATAAATTTACTCTGGAGAAACCATAAGTTGGGAGAGGAAACGTGGAAACCAGTGGAACTTATGATGAAGAAGCACACAAATCTTTTGTGTGATAAAATTATAGAAATTTCAAGGAAAACACTATTTGAAGGAGGGTCTAATGTAACACCCCAATCATCCACAATATATTTCCCTTTGAATAATGTAATATCTTGCATTGTATGTAACTTTGTGATTTTAACATACCGGTACCAATAAAACTAGAGGTTATGAAAATTAGTAACCAAATTTTGAAATTTTTTAAATTTTAGTTTTCAAAATGGACTTCATTTCTGAATTCAGAATATCAAAATTATCAAAGAGTGAATTTTTTGCATTTTTCTAAAAACATTTATTTTTTGTTGAACAGTGAAAAACACTAAGTTATTGGTTAAAACAAAATTTTTATTTAAATTTTTATTTATTTTATTTATATTTATTTTAGGTTAAATAAGATAAATAATACCTATATATTTTCATTATAATTCATTAGAGTCATTTTTAATAATTTATATATATAAAAATTGTATTGAACTTCTAACTGTCTTTTACACACGTCCTAAGAGCATTTTGTAATTTTGAATAAAACATAATTTTACTACTTCTGTGAGTTGAATTTAAAAAATCTGAGTGACTGAGTAAATATAAGTATGTAAAATCTGGTTCAATAAGTTGAAAATAATTTTTGTTAAATTAGTAATTATTTACTTTTATTTACCAACGTTAAAAGTAAATATGGTAATTATGAGTAAAATGATTTTAGAGTTACCCTAAAACATGTATAACTCATATTTGATATGTTTAATTAGACCAAATACAACCTTAGGAGTAAAATATTATCTCATTTGGTCCACTTGTATTAGATTGAGGCGTTTATTATTATTTGATTTAACGAAGTGTTGAAATAGCTAAATTAAATGATTAATAACTAAACATTATTAATATAGGATTACGCACAATAAAAATTCAACTATAAATAATTTTTAGAAAGTTAAAAAATTTCCTACAGATTTATATTTTGTTTATAATTTTTAGACATTAAATAATTTAATTTATTTATGACACAATGATGATGCATTAATTACCTTATTAATAAATTATTAAAATAATGGATATTATAAATTTCTCCATATATGTAAATTGAGACTTATGATAAATTAAACTAATTTTATAATTTAATATGACATGTTAGGGATGGTTAAATAAATTTTATTCGAGGTGATAATGTTTAAATTACTTTCAAATAAATCAAATACTAAATAGTGTCAAAATTGACAAAAATGAGTTTTTAAAACAAATAATATATTATTATTTGATATTATATTTATAAAAATATAAGGATCGGTCAGAAGACATAGATAATGTTATATATATTAATAATGAACCATTTGGGGTTCTCTTGGTAGTTTATAGTATTTTTACTAACCATATAATATAAAAATACGATGAGACCTGGAAAATATCATACTATTTAACTAAGAGTTATATCTAATTGATAGGTTTAATATGGTAAACTAAACCTTCATAAAACCAATTTTTTGATAGGTTTCATACCAATCCCTCCATTATCCTTTAAATAAATTACTTTAGAGCCATTAGAAACTAAAAATTATTGTATTATAATATAATATTTCTAGCTTTTTTAGAAGATACCCTCACCTATCTTATAAAAGGTCCCATCCTCTTCTCCAAATGTCACACCTCTAAAGAAAATTGGCTCGGCCAAACCCATCCAAAATATCCTCCAAACATTTCAAGCTTCATCCTAGAGGTAAAATATTGGTTCTAAATCCAACATATAGATCCCTTTTGATCAAATCAAAAGTAAGAACCTGAAGAAGAGGGAAATATTTCATCACCTCTTTCAAGTTCTTTTTTTCATCCACTTCTTCTTTATTTGTTGTTTCCATTCTAAAATAATAACTCCAGTATATTCTATATAATGTGATATTATTATAAAAATTGTTCAACTATAATCATTATTCAACTCATCATATAAATGTCAAAGTCACCATACGTGTGTACGTATGGCTTACTGTCTGCACGTCATGGTATAGTTTGTTATTCAAGAACATCATTATTTTTATGGGTCTAATAATGAGTATAACTGATGTATATAATAAATATAAAATTTTATTTATTTTTTATATATGTTATAACATCCAATTACATACGATTTCACCATCAATATAATGATATTGTCACTTTTGCGTACGTACAGATTACCCTCTCCACAAATGTGATGAGATTCATTTCCCCTTCATAATTATTCAAGAATAATTTTTATCTGATGACTAAAAATAATTTTTATGAAAATATTATAATTCATTATATTAAACAAATACACCATATCTATAACAAACATGGCATACGTAACCATTCGTATAATGAAATAATAATCAGTTAACACCTGAAATGATGATACTACGGATATATTATTAAAAAATGAATATTAAAGGATCATATATGATAAAATATTTATATCTATAATTATTGTATAATTTAATAACAACTATTTAACTATTATACAAGAGTTTAACATACCCTCGACCAAGGAAAATTACAAGGTAAGGGTTTGTTTTACAATCTCTTTATAATTCAAGGTTGTTTTTACGTAAGTATCTACTGGGAACTATTTATCATCCACATCCATGTTTTATTGAAAATGTTTTTCATTTTTTTAATATTTTCTAGAGTATGGGTTACTGTCATTTATATCGTTATGTGAACTTATCTGTTTTGAAATGAATCTTTCTGTCATTTTCCAAACAATGTACTTTATGACCATTTCCACAAAATTAAGGTAAGAATGTTTTTTTTAACTTATATGGCAGTTGAGCCTATTTTATTCCATTAAAACATCATTAAAGCATCCCATAAATTATAATATAAATATATTTAAAATAAATTATTTATTCTATAATTATGTGAATCTTATATATTTTCAAAATAGAAAATGGTATTTATTTCAAATAGTTTTCATATTAATCTATGTCAACATACTTTGATGGATTTTAAACTTGTTTGAATTTGAATTTTTATGATACAAATATTTCCTATTGTATAGAAGTTTTTTTTTCAAATTTTCGAATGTGGATGTGTTATTTTTTATCTATTCATGGTTTATGGTTAATGTATTAACATTTCATATGCTAGTTTTAATACGAATGTTTATGTTATGTTTCATCATTTTCATATGAGGAATGTATTGGAATTAGTATGTGACAAGTGGATCCTGCTATAGCTCCTTAGTGCTTAAGTAGGAATCATGAGTTAATTAAACGCAGAATTTGTTGAGCCCTTTCCCAATTTAATATATGGTTTTAGCAGTGATCTTTTTCATTTTTAGACGTCTTGGTCGAGGCCTTGATAAAATGTTTCAGAATGTCATACATTATACATTTCCTTTATTATGAAAATAATATTGATGGTTCATGTGGTTATTAGACTAGTATAATACCCTTGACTATGTTTTATTATGGCATTATTTACTCATCTCGTATCATTCCATAATGTTTTCAGGATTAATATTTTTAACGGCATGTGTTTTGAATTATTCATCAGGCCTAATGTTTATGTTTTCATCCGCTATATTGCTTTTCCTTACTGAGTATGTGAGCTCACCTATTTATTATGTTTCATTTTCCCAGGATATGAAGAAATTAGTTATGAGTGACATGTAGTAATAATCAAAGAGTCTTAGATGTTTCAAATGTAAAAAATTAGTGTTGTATATTATTTCAAGTTGTAATGTTGAACTTATGTATGTAACTTGTTTCCAATAATGCTAAACTAATCGGTTTTTCGTTACATGATTCCTTGTATCATGCCAATGTTATGTAATAAAACATTGCATCTGGGTTAATGGGGTTAGGGTGTTACATATTAGACTAGAGCCTATGGTATTGGGATATGTTAGAATTATGTCGTTCAACCTGAATTTAGAGGGGGAATGGATGTACCTTCTATAATTTGAAGTATGATTATTGTAGATTCGATGAATTCTAGTAATTTATTGGATACAATTGACTCATATTATTTTATATCATCACAATTTGTGGGCGTGTTGGGTCTAGTGGTAGAACATAAGTGTAGGGTTTTGATTATTGATACATGGTCATGGGTGGGACTTGAAAATATCCAGCAAAGTTAGGAGTGTACCCATGAGGATTACAGGTATAGTTTTAGGTGGAACATGTTTATTCTTGAGGAATTTGTTTTTTACCTATTTTTTTGGAATGGGTTGAGTAGTGCTGTATGCGGCTAATATTTATTTTTTCCACTATATGGTAATATTCACATCCTAGAAAGTGAATACAAATTTTCAAAACTGGGAATAGGTTATCCAACCAAAGAATAAAGTTCCAGTTATTTAACAGTTGGGTGAACTCACTGTCCAAGTGGAATGTCTTATTCATGATTATGGGATTGTAATGATTCTTGAATTCCCTCCTTCGGTTGATCAGTTTTAGGATGTGATTCTTGAAGGATTATCGGTGCTTCCACTCAAGAAATATTTTATGTTCACAATGCTGATGATATTGGTAGTAGGGATAGTTTATATTCTACCCATTAGAATGGAATGAGAGGAACTCTATGAAAATAAAACTTAGTTGCAGTAAATTTAGAGAAAAGGGTATATTTTTTTTATTATTTCACCATGGGGATCACCAGTTCTATATTCCATGAATAATGAGAAATAATTGAGGTTTTGCATCAATTAAAAAATGATTAATAGGATGATGGTTATGAACCTATACCAACATCCCAAAATTTATTTTATTTTTGACAAATTAAGAGGTTCCTTGGTGTTCACTGAAATTGATTTGAGTTCTGGGTATCATCATGTAAGAGTGATACCATATGATATACTATAGGGTTATTTTTGGATTAGTTATGGGTGTATGTGTTTTATGTGATGTCATTTAGGTTGAATATTTCATAGTAGTGCTTATGGGCATGATGATAAATATATTTCACCTCTACCTGGAAAATATTGTAGTTGCCTTTTTTGGTGAAATTTTAGTTGACTGCAAAAAGAATGACGGTCATTCCAAATATCTTGACATCATCTTTAGTATAGTAAGAGATAATAATCTATACAAAAAGCTATATAATTTTCCTTTTTAGATTTAAAAGATATATTTCATCGGCCACATCATCTTTACGAAAGGTGTATTAGTGGACCCTGATAGAGTACATGGTATTCTATACTGGGATCAACCCAACCATTTTTGATATCTAAATGTTTCCAGTTTTTGAGGGATATTAAAAATGGTTCATCAAATAATATTCCCTTTTGGAAGAACAAATTTTAGGATTTACCAATATGGGAATCATGTTTTAATGGATTAGGGAATGTGAGAATTTCATCTAGGATTTAATGAAGAGGCTAACTACTACACAGATTTGGATCATATATAAGATGGGTAAATAGAATGCATTGCTTTGAAATGAATCTGGTGTTGTGATTAGGGTGGTGTTGATGCAGAATTATTAAAATGTGGTATATGGGTCATGACAGTTGGGGACTCAATAAAAGAACTACCCAACACATGATCTCATATTGTATACAGTGGTTTAATCCTTGATGTGTTAGTGGAGTTATTCTTTTGGATAACGGTTTACTATGTATAATAATCATAAACCCTATTTATATATTTTTAAAAGAAATTTAATCATTGATAGTGAATATGTGTTGAGGGAATATATACCTTTGAATTTTAACGAGTATAAATTCGGGGAAGAGTGTCAGTTTTTCAGATTCATTGAGCCAGAAGACTGAAAACCAGGTAGTTTATAAATCCAATTCTGAGTGGATGATGATGGTTGTGATTGAAAAGATGAAACTTCAGGTATATTATAGAAATTAGTATACAACTCGTTCATCCCAAGTCATTGAGTCCACCCTTTTGAGATAGTTCAAGCAGAGGAAGAACGATGATTCAGATAGCATGGCCTTGAGTGAAAGCTCCAAAGGTTGGGGTCACACTCCAATATGACTATTATCTATAATGATATTACATATGTTTGGGGCCTTTTCTTCATTCCTAATATTATATGTTTAGATTTGATTCATGTTTTCAATACCTCGAAGTGAGTATTGCATCCTAGTTTGACCAAAATGTATCATGATATTGGTAGATAGTATTGGTATCAAGGGAGGAAGAAATAGGTAGTAGTTTTCCTGAAGGAATGTAATATCTATTAGCCAGTGAAGGCTAGGAATTATAGGATGAGTGGTGTTTATAGTATTTTTCCATTTAGGAATGGAAATGGGATGGATTGATAATTGATTTTGTGGTGGGTTTATCAAGGAATGCCCATTAGAAATATGAAATCTGGGTAGTTGTGGATCAGTTGACAAACCAGGAACATTTATTACGATTCCAGAGATATTCACCATTGACAATATGTGTGAGTTGTATATTTGGGAGATATTTTTGTGGCACAGGGTAACACATACTATTGTTTTGAATCATGAATTGTGTTTTAATTCATTCTTATAGAAGTGGTTATAGTAGGCACTTGGTACCCAATTGTTTTTTAGTATGGTTTTACACCGGCATAAAGATGTTCAATAAGAGTGTTGTATTCATGTTTTAGTGTATATTTTGGTGTCATGTGTCCTCAATTTTGTCAGATCATGGGAGAATCAATTTTTTCTTATTGCGTTCCCCAAAAACAATAATTACTAGGTCATGATTCAAATGTAACTATGTGAGGTTATCTATGGGATACCATGTAGATCACCATTTTCTTAGATAGAGGATGGATAATTTGTGTTGTCGGGGCCAATTAATGTAGAAGATATTTATAAAATTGTTCATGTTATTTTTAAATTATTGGATATGGACCAAATGTGGAAGAATTCATATGTGGATTAGTGTTATAGAACTCTTCAGTTTATGGTTAGTGATCACGTGTTTCTTCAGTTGTCACAAAGGCTGGGATGCAATTAGATTTAAAAATAGGGTATGTCTCAACCATGTTATATAGGTCCATTTGAGATAGTGGAGAGATTATACTTGTGGAATATTGATTGGATATTGCGAATTGGTATTGTAGAATGAATGACGTTTTTCTTATGTGATAAAATTAATAATATAACTCTAACAAATCTCATGTGATTGATGTTTACAATGTTGAGATTGAGGCTAATGCATCCTCTGAGGAGAAACTAGATCATATAGTTGATTATAGTATGAATGTCCTTTGCTGAGATATTGTGCTTTTGGATTAAGTATTTTGGTATCATTTTTATTTTAAACAATAAAATTATGAGTGGTAAACATATATGTGTGCCGAGTGGCATGGTGTTTTTTATATTGGATGTCCATATATACATGAGAGTACATGTCAATGATGAACAATTATAAGGTGGGGAAGTTGTAAGATGTTAAACTTCATTGATGTGTTAATTTTTATAAAATTATATTTTAAAAACCATTAAGATGGTTAATGATGTATTTTTTAGACTAAGTGTAGGATCAGGGGCGTTCTGGGGGTTCGTGACAACAAATAAGAGATAATGGGGTTTTCCAGTGCATGTTTCACATTCGAAATATAGTTAGTATTATCTATTCACCATAACCATTCATTCCTAGGGGAAGGGTGAATAGTTTCAATGAACTATTCATGTGGAATGGATAAACTAGGTGGTCAAGGATAGAGCCATCCGCTATCTTCATCGCATGGTTTGTCCAACCATTTTTGATTCCCTGGTAAACATGAGGCCAAAGACTATCATGGAAAGCGTGTGCACATGGTAGGAACATGATTTATTAGACCATGTTTCCACACCATGCACCCCTCAAAATGAGGTATTTTCCAATTCCCCCATCCAATTTATTAATACATACTTGATTTTATTCCTTATTTCTTCTCCAGCAGGATGTGTGATAAAAAAATAATGCCAGACCTACCAATTGATCATCATCCTAATTTATAATCTAATTGGATCTCTATTGATAGTGAATCAAAGCTCCAGATGAATCTAACACACAAATTTGATATTTATTTTTTAGATTAGGTATTGTATTGTTTTTTATCTCATCCCAATGTCATAAATCTCGGTTTTTTAAGAGGATCATAGGATGAGATTTTGATGGGTGTTCAGTTTTGAATAAAAGGCAAGGGTTAGGTGATCATTCATATTCAGTATTGATGTTTGTGCTCTAAACCATATATCTTATAGTCCATTTGTTTATTTATATTTATGTGGATTCTATTTCGTGTGGTTTAATTTCTATTTGCTTTACCTTGGTAGAAATGATTAATTTATAGGGTTGATGAGTAATTTTACCACTTTCTATGCTCAGGGGATTCATTGAGGTTGATTTGAATTGGTAAAGGGCTGTTGATAGTGTGTGCTACTTCTTGAAAATGGAAATTCAAATGAAAAGTGTAAAATTGAATTTTTATGACATGGAGCCTATATAAATGTGTTGACATGATATATTGGTTTATGGAATGAAAATAATGTTAATTATGTTATTTTTTAACAAGGAATAAGGGGCGTTTTGGTATAATGTTTATGGGATAAATCGGTGATGGATTATAATGGGTAAATATGTTGATTTGGTTATTGTATGTGAATGATAAAGGGGTTAATTAGGATAGGCACGTAAAAGGTAATCTTTAAATTGATAAGATAATAATGATGGGTTTTGTATTAAAATAACATTTTTTTGTAATTGACGAATGTATTAGATTGTTACGGTTTATGTTGGAAGCATATTATGGTTAAAGAAACATGTCGTAATGTCTTCATTGTATGTGGAGTATTTATTGATGTTCTATTCCCCCAAGTTGTGATAGACTAAATCTATAATCCTTACCCATAGAATGCACAAATTATGGATTCTTCCCAAGTATCTATGTCCCTAACAACATAATTATATGAGACTACATTGATCGAGGGTCCATGATAATTGTGATGTAATTGTTTGTGAAAAATATTACATACTAAGATAATGAACATGTCTTATCCTATTATTCCTAAAAGTTTAATGACATTGGATGTAGTGAAATTTATGAAAATTATTAACCCATTGAAAAAATGATGAAAATGGTTTATTTTATTATTGTTATCTAATTACACCTAGTTTATGTATGGTTTACCATTTTTTTCTTGTTATAAAGTTCTTAAACTACCTATTTAGACTGGATATATTTTTGACAATATTCATGGAGGCCTACTGAGTCATATTCAAACAAATCTTGTGCCACCATTGGGAACCTGAATAAATTTCATGGCTAGAGGTGTGGATAAGGGAAAACTCTCCATACTAAAGGTTTGATTTAGGAATGGGATTTTCATGGATGGTGGATACATAAAAACAACCATGACCATGTTTTTGGATTCCTTTTTTATCTTTATTTAATGTTTTCCTTTCAATTTTTATTGTATGAGATGAGCTAACATTTTTACTATTTTGTTCTGGGCTTGTACTCAGTTTTGGGAATTGGTTGGTAATGTATATTTACTATTAGAGGTTATATCTATTTATTTATGTCACACATTATATGATGTGGGTTACTCTAATAAAGAGCATAAAGTATCCCCAATTTATCTATTATACCCCCGCCAATAGTCGGTAACCACAATTATATGGTGAGGTGCACCTACGGTCATGTTGAGACCCAACTCATGGCACCAGTTTAGTGGCATCCAGGTCAGTGACATTATGTTGATAAAATTATTTTGAGCATGATTTTAATGGGAAATTTGGTAGAATAATTTACCCAACTAAAAATATAATGTGATGGTATTTGTGAAAGATGTAAAAAAATGGAAAATGGTGTAATAGAGTCATAAAATAAAACAAATCTAATACAATTAGCCACATAATTAAAAGATTTGTATTTCTGAGTACTATCTAGATATAAATAAAATATTTTTAATATTTCATTATTAAAATTTAATATATTTTAACAAGTGGAGTAATTTTTTGTTCATGATTAAAAATATGAAGATGTAAATTTGATAAAATAATTAAGTAGATACATTGAAATCGAGATGGTGGTTTATAATAAAATGATAAGAAAAAATAATTGAAGTGAGTTATCTAAAATTTTATTTTAATGATATTTTGAATGAAAAAGATTAAACCCCAATATTATTCTCAATAGAAACCCCACTAAAATGGATTTACATAGAAGAATAATATAATCTTGGATGATATGGGAAGAACCATGTTAGAGGAATTTAGACTCTTAGTTCAATTTGGAGATAAACTATGAGCATAATTGGGCATATAAAACCTATGGTAATATTAATAATAAATAAATTTTATATCCTAATAATATTTATTAATATATATTAGGGATTCATATTCATTGTAATAATTTTATAAAATTCATTAATTGAAATTGAAATTACATTATCTTAAGTAATTGTTTCCATGAATTTTGTTGTTTAGTTTTAATGCTAAATTTCTAAATTTTATAAGTAAAATTCCATAAAATCAATAGAATTTGTAATATAATAATAGAAAATTTTCATATAATTATTATTTGGGATTATTATAAAAATGTTTATTTTTACAATAATATCAAAAAATATCATTTTCTAAAATACCTTAATTTTTAGATTGATTAATTATTCACTAGGTAATTTTAAATTATTAATTAGATTAAAATTAAAATAAATCTATTTTTGAATTAAAAAATATAATGTTTTCATAGTGATTAATTATATTTGTGATTTCGATGTATAATTATTTTAACTATAAACATGTCATCTATTTTAAAAATTGCATTTCATTACATTACATGTAATTATATTTAAAGTTAATTTTACTATTCCTAAAAATTTTATCATTGAAAATAATTTCAATATTTCTAATCATAAGAATAAAATCTGGTAATGAGGTGATTATCATTTTTAGTCATAATTAATAGTTACCAAGTTGAATATTTTTCACCATGGTATGGTATAAATTGGTTAAATCAATGGTTAAACTAAAGTATAATGATTCAAATACCTCTAAATTTTATATAAATTTGATTGCAGAAGTGAGTTTCAAAATTGAAAAATACTATCCAAAAATTTTAACTAAATTATATCCACATCCTTCAGAAATAATTTTTTTATTTTTAGAAGTACATTTAATTTACAGTGGTGCTACTCCAAACACTTATGTAAGGGTACCTTTTTTCCTTAATAATTCACATACATTAAGTACACTATATTGTCCATGATATAAAAATGACACCCTCTAAAAAAGCTCAAAATTTAGTATTTTCATTTCTATTACATAATTTATGATCTAATAGAGAATAAAGTGTAATAAAAAGGATTATATACATAAAGAAACTATAATTTATAACCGAAATACTTCATGTTGATTTATATTCCCACCTACTAAAAATATATTTTTCAATAATAACATAATTAAATATATATATTTACAATAATTAAATATTATATTGTTAATTGAAAAACTATTTTCCACATCCTTTCAATCCTATCAAAAATGAAAACATATCTTAGGTGTATTTTCAATGTACCAACTCTACAAATCTTTTTATTTTTTTCAATGAACACCTAACATGGATGGTTGTAAATATGTATTTAATGAATAGAAATGATAATTGTCTTATAATATACATTAATTAATTTCAATATATTATATTCTATCTCACATTTTGGTGGAGCCAAATTTTACCCTATTAGTAAAGCCTTTTTTGTATTATGTGTAGTGGTTGAATCCCCAGGGACTAATGAAGTAACATTTATACAATCAAAGATATTGGAGGATAGGCTACGTGGTAGAGAAATAATGTTTTTATATAAACATTTAAACTGTAATATTAAACATCATAAGATAATAGTTTTAAATTTACGAATGAAATACCTAACGATTTGAATTGAAATAATTAATGAATATGGGTTGATCCAAGTTTGTTGTCAGTTATAAAATGTATGTAATAGTCTTATCTATTAATTTTTATTCAATAGTTCATGATATATCAAATAAATATTATAAGTCCCCAATATTATTACCTAATTAAATCCATACACAATACATAGATAGTCAACAATGTACATAGAGGGTCAAATTTGTGATAACTCTAAGGAATTGGTTCGTACAAACATGAAAAATATGCAGTCGTTATTGTCCATAAAGACAAAGAATAAAAATAGTTAACGAATTGAAATATCAAACCATCAAACTAATTGATTAATTAAATAACACCAATTAACATAAAATCCACACCCATGAAACTCCATCGAAGAAAAACATAAAATTTTTATCCTTCCATTGATGTAATGATCTCTATAGAAGGAGGAAGTAAACATATAAAGGCATGAGTGATTAAATGAAAAACAAAGGAAAAACACACAAATGTTTATTGAGGAACTTTACAATTGTTTTTGTAAACTAATCAGACATTGATTAAAAGGAATAAATATATTATCAAAATGGAAATAATAAATTTAAAATATGATGGAGAATAACATTTTTTATGAAATGAAAGTGAATGAAAAACATATAATTGATAAATTGAAGACACAATTACAAAATGAAAGAGTGAAATTAGAAGTGACTAAATAAGACATTTTTACAAATTACTTCTCCAAATACACATTAAATAGGTATATTATGATAATATTTAAGATCCCCTATAAATAAATTCCTACCCCACTAATTATGCGAGTCAAAGGTGGGTGGGAAATCAAAGGAAATTGGACATTATAAATATTTCTAGAAAATATAACTAGATTCATCCCCCTTTGGATAAGAAAATTTGACATTTATTATAGAAAAATATTAAGTTGTTGTAGAAGGTAAATATATTCATTTATGTGTCCTATAATATCTTTAAAAATTTAATATTTATATGATAATGAATTCCAATTTTATTATGAAATTACTTGTAAGTCTTTATCGGCCTTCAAATATGGCCCACATATTAAATGTTAACTTAGGATCCCTAGATCTCATTGATAAAATAAGAATTATCCCATTCCATAGTGTAATGAAATTATCCTGATAATTTTCCCTCATACAGTTAATATATGATCTTCATTGGGTTTGATTGATAGGCTCCACATTTACATGATATGCTAATGGCCCAATATACATTGTTTGGAAATTTATTCATGCATGGCCAAAACAAATAAATCTTCCTGTATGATTATTCCGCTGATCATGAATGAAAAAATTTTCAACAAAAAGTGTGAAATCATAACAAAAAAATTCCTATAATAATAAACATTCAATCTGCTTCATTTTGAATGATTGGGTGCAATTTACACACTCTAAACATGAATTGGACATGTGATGTGAAATACAGATTAAATTTTAATATTAACTAAAATTTCTATTTATGAACTTTAGAAAAATAAATATTAAAATATAATAAAGAAATTTTATCAAAATTCTGTGGATAATCACAACCCCAACATTAGTTTTACAAGTCCTGAGATTAAATTATCTCAAAAATATTCAATTCAATTCAATTTTTTTAAAAAACATTTTAAAAAAATCACTGTAAGAAATCATGCCAAAAAACATGAAACACATAAAAAAAATTCAAACATCATAGGTTCAGAAGAGTATCCAAAGATTTAGTTTGTTTCAGTATTCAAATACATCTCTACATTTAATCCAATTTCAATTAAGCATGATTATGTGTTGTGTGTCACAAAATATATCTGGAAAAGTTTCAAGTTCAAGGGGAAAAATATAGATGTGCTATATGGTAATGATATTAAACCATAGTATGAGTATTCAATTTTATCTATTTTCTTTTTTTTTTCTATATTTTGTTTTTTTAGTTTTATTTTATTTTTTATCCATAATAGATATGAAATAAAAATATCTTGTCTAGAAAACAATAGAGTCAATATCCCCAATTGTTCAATTAAACACATCTTTTAAATTCCATGCTATATAAGATTGGTAAAAATTCAATATATGGGAATGAAAACTATGGAGTCATGGTCCGCGCATGCCAAATTCCACACATTTAGACATAAAATTTCTATATGTATACTTTTTCAATTTTATGTTTGATTTTAAAATTATAATAAAAATGGAATGAAACCCTACGTTATGATGAAAGGGACCCAAGAAAAAAAAACAGAGACCAAAATAAATTATATTTGTATTGAGTCATTTCAATTAAATGACAATTGTGTAAACACTGAAAATCACATTGGACATTCTCAAATTCCAAAAAACAATTCTCATGAACATAAAAATGTATTAAAGTCATAATAAAAGAACGAAAATTAATTTATATTCAATTTTACTACTTCCAAATAAACATTAATGGATGAAAAGATATTTAATTGAAATTATTCCTAAAATATTTATTAAAAAAATTCATATTTTCACTCCCCTCAACATAGAATTGAATAAAACTCGGTGATAAAAGAGGAGATAATAGAGACGTAATAATTGGTAAGAATGAGGGGGATCTGACTGGAAATTAAATCATTGAATAAATTCTCATGGTTTGTTGTTGAAGATACTTTAATATGAAATTGATTACTTTGGCATCCTGTTATGTGTAGAATCCTGGTGGTACAGGAAGTTAATGTTTGAACTCTAGAAGGAAAGTGTTTTATTTGTATCTAACAAAATTATTGAGATGATAAATCTCAGAAACAGGAGACGTTAAATTACATTAGAAACCAAAAGGTGGTTCCCTTAATAATACAAAAACACCAAAAAATAAACATAGAAGTCAAATTTCTTACTAAAATGTTATTCTTTAAATTGTTATCTCTACATAGGCCTCACAAAATAACTAATACAAAATTTCATCATTTATTGGATGTTACTTTTCCCTTAATCTACAATATTGATATCGAGTCATGATTCGGTTTAGAGGAAATGTCTGGAAATTAATTCTACGAAAATCATATTGGTCACAATGAATGGTATAATCCCATGAATTTCTAAAAGGGTCATTCCAAATATATTTTTAATATTACTTAATAAATATTAATGATTTTTTACATTATTATCATCATGAGATGTTTAAATGATAACATAATGTTTTTTATTATCCAATATGATAGAAAAATTGAGATAGGATGTATGGAAAATGAATTCAATCTTAGGTTGAATAATAAATTCAAACCAATATTGGGATATATAATTAAACTCAGTCTCATATTAAAAATTAACCAGTAGATTTGGATAATTTTATTTAAATTCCTTGTCTCTGGTAGCCCCAAGCCTATTACTTAATCAATTACATTGGTAATAAGAACAATTGTTCACAACCTGAAGGGTCGAGTAGTTTAGTAGCTTTTTAAAACATGATTGAATAATAATTATTAAATTAAAACATGAAATTGAAAAAATTATTCATGTGAAATAGAAAAATCTATAAACATGTAGATTATCCATTCAATTCATTTATAATATAGATCATTACATCGTAGGAAATAAAAAAACATAAGAAAGGGGTGATCTCAAATCCTGAGTAAGGGCATAAAATATAATGAATTTTATCACAATTAAATATAACAAATAATGCATCGTGACTAGTTAAAATAAATTCTATTAAAATATAATATTGAGCATAATATGGATGTAATTAAAGATTATTAAAAAATTCCACAAATAATCACATGCGAAATAAACCTAACCACGAATATTCTACTATTATAATAATCACATTGACTAGAAATTACATTTATTATAATGATATAATGCATAATTCTGAGCATCGTAATGATACCATCATGGATTCGACGAAGACACCATATATAAATGGGTAAAAACCAATACTATTTTGTCTCATTATATCTAATGATTCATTGAGGGGGTATAGTAGACCCCAACTATCACATACTACTCATCATATATAAAATAATAGATTTATAAATATTTAATTAAATGAATGTTTCCCATAAAACATTTAAATATCTGCATCATAACCGTATGTGAAAATACTGTAATAAAAGAATTGACAAGATTAAGAGAGAAATACGCTTTCACATTAGAAAGAAGAGTTATTTGAGAAAATAATTTTTTATTTTTCATAAAATAAGAATATAAATATGTATATACCAAAAAAGAAAATAGAAAGAAATTGAAAATATGTTTTAGTCATAAATGTTTTCTAACAAAAGTGATAACATTTAATTTTTTTAATGAAACTTTATGTATTTTCCACTTCGGTTCAGTTTGAGAAAAATAGAAAATAGTATTTTAAGAGGAAAAATACTCAATTGTTTACATTAAACTAGGAAAAAAAAAATTTAATTCCTGATAAAAATATTTATCTTAAAAAATCATCAATTTCATATAACATATTATGAGTGTAGTTGAAAATTGGTATGAAATTGGAAGCCTCCCTTAAACCATACATTCTTTTTAGGATGAATTGAAAGAGAACCTTATAAAACAAGTATTTCCCCCTAACATAAAGCTAAACTATTATATATTCCTGATTTATGAACATATTAAATGAATTAATAAGAATTATATAAAAATAAAAATATTTAAATTGATGTAAATAGGGATAAAGTGTAACCAAAATGAAAAATGGGGGTTCAAGGAGAATCCTTGAAAAAATTATAATCAATCGAATCGTATGTCACATAAAATTTATAATCATAAAATGACAAAATTTAATACAATGAAGATAAATATATTCGATAATATGATATATCAAAGGGATGTTTAAATACACCACACACAAGAAATAGTTGTGAATAAGTAATATCTCACAAGAATTAATAGTTAGATCAGAAAACACTCTCCCTTATGCCCACAAGTATTCTTCACTTGTACATAAAATCTTGGATAAATAAATTAGATTGATTAATAATTAAATTCAGAATCTATAAATAATTTATATTATTTATTATAATTTTTTTAAGTTCATTTATTGTATTTTTTATGAGTTATAATAATCAATGTCATCATTCGGGAGTGTTCATATCCATGTTTTTCAAGATTGTCTCACCTTTATGCATGTACGATAAGACATGTAAAGTGTGAATATTTATCATGAATTGAAATTATTTTCTATAATTGAAAATACAGATTATTTAATTGTCTCATATATAATATTTTTCTAAATATTAAGAAGAATAAATAGATGAAATGTTATTGATAACCATTTAGATTATTTTGGCTTTTTCTGATCACCACACAACAGTATTGTTTTATTATTTAATATTATATATATATGAAAATAGATTACAAAATACTACTTATGTTTTAATATATATATATATATATATAATTATGGTTAAATCATAAAATTGGTTTTATGACTCTCAATAAGTGATGTATTAGAAAATGAAATAGTCATCATCCACGGTGCTGGTGATTTGACACCTCCCAGAAAGAATATTCAATTACAAAACAAAATAGGGAGAAGAAAATAATTGATGGTGGGAATATCATTATCATAATAATATTTCATTTTATATAATATAATAGAGTCATAATTAAGGTTTATAATTGGTAGGTATGAAACAGATAAGAAATGAAAAGAAAATTAAAAGAACGAATTTGATTTTACCGCTTGAATTATTCCCATTGAGAACCTCTTTAAGGAACTTTGAAATGATATTTTCAGTGATACTAGAAAAATAATAATGTTTTGAAGTGGTTTGGGAGAGGTATTTTTAAAAAATTTGTTAATATTCATGTTTCCTATGGTCTGAGGATTAAAGGTGGTGAGGGGTGGTATTTCTTGTAGTGGATAGGGATGCTTTGATTATTTATTTCATTAGATTATTATTTTGGATAATGACTATAAATAGTTTGAAGCGTATCATGGAATATATTAAAATTATAAATTATAGTTTGAGATTATTGGCTTACATAATCCAACCATCATATATGAATCAATAATTCTTACAGTTTTCAAATTCTGTAAATTATCATATTTCACCATTCACCAAAAAAACAATAGTTTTAGTAAATCCTCAAACATTGAACATAAGAATTATTGAATATTTAAAATAGAAAAATGAACTTCATTTTATGAAAATATTTTCCTAAATATAAGAAATTTATTTTTCAATAAAATCACCAATGTTTTGAAAAAGGCTGATTTCAAATTTATAACTAATTTTACGACACATTGAAAAATTACTAAGGCCTCAAAAAACTATCATATAATCACATGAAAAAAATATAAATTTATGGATATTTTTTATAACTTTTTTTTAAATAATTATACTAATTTTTAAATTTTAAATAATCATTTACACTTTACAGAAATTCTGACACATAATTTATCATTTTTAAAAAAAAAAATTACTAATTTTATGATATAGATATATCATATTTTAATTTATAAGATGCACTAATTTTATTTACAATTTCATATTTTAGGTCACTATTAAAATCATAAATAAACTATTAATGGAATGAAATTGTTATCTTTATAAAAATATGGATTTAACAGTATTCAATAAAAAATAAACATTTTTATAAAAATACACAAATTCCACTCAAATATATTTTTCACTTTATGATATTAAAAAAGATGTTTATTTTGTTAAATTTAATTTTAAAAATATAACATTTTTGTTTTTACATTTTTTTCCTTTAAATGGTGGTAAATATTTCTTTTAAAAAATATATATCTTTATTCTTCAAATTTGATCAATTCTTATATTATGCCTATCAACTTTGTTGATTGAATTTAAAAATAGTTATTTAATATGTAACATATAAATTTACTTAGCATATTTCAATAATAGTAACTAATTAATGATAAAATTTCATTATGGAAATAAATATTTTTATACAAAATCATATCATTAATGTTCAATCAGTTTGGATTTGTTATAACTAATTCATAACTAATGGATTTATTTTATTAAAATGTGTTAAATATATATTTTTAATTTACATAATCCTATTATTCCTAAAAGTCCAATGGATAGGTCATAATAATTTTTTTTAATAATTTATTAAATATTAGTGTTCTATGTAATGTAAGATATTATATAAGTTAAATTTTAAAACAACACATACCATAAATTCTAGGGGTGTTACATTCTCCCCAAATTCAATAAATTGTGTCCCCACTATTTCATATTTTATTTTTTCATCATAGGTTTATACATCAAAATTACATTATGGGAAACCCACAATAGAAATAGGGTCAATAAAATATCCTCCTAATAAGAGGGAAAGGGAATTTCAACAGTCACTATAAAACTAGGATTTCATTTTAGAAATCAAAAGTGGAATGCGATAACATGGACATGGAAGTGAAATATAACTATCATTTTTTGATGGAGGGTGATATAGAACAAAATCATTAGAAATTTAACCACAAAAAACCTCAAATGTTATAATCTATTAAAATACCATTGGATTCATTTAAATAAATGTAAACATATAACATTTAAAATCCAAAATCAGTTTCCCATACTTGAGTTTTTATTTTAATATTCAGATAATCATGGGAAAGAATTAACATACCTGATTAATTTCCATTACATAAGAATAATATTATCCTTTGGTTGTGTATAAATATATTTTCACTTCATCTATTACACCTAGAAATGAATTTTTATGATTAATTTTTCATATATAAATCACTTTTAATTAATCATATGGTCCTCAATTCATTCCACCGACCTATAAATGTTTTCTAAAACCTATAAGGTTATCATTTTAAAAAATATAAATAATTTCCAAAGCATAACATGATCTAATCCACAAGTATTCAATATTAAGACTCATTTAAAACATGCCTATCCATATTCAACGACCAAAGATATTATAATAAAGGTGACTAAATTTCAAAAATCAATATAAATTACGATTCCCAAAATAATGTTTCTCTTAGTACCAAATACCAAATATATGAATAACTTGACAACTTAAATCCTTACACAAAACAAATATGTTTCCAAATATATAAAGAACACATACTTAGTACAATCCTTATATATCTTGTGAATTTTATGAACAATGAATTATTGATAAAATACTCATGTAACATAATTATTGTATCCATGAAAAGTTATATTAATCATTACACTTCATCTGAGGTAGTAGAATAAAATTGACTATGATTTTTGTTCTTTTAAGCTATATTCTATTGATGCTTGAGACATTTATTTTCATAGTTATCTGTATCATTATAGTTGATGAATTGAATATTGAAACATTTGTTCATTATCATATAATTGTGATATTGGAGGAAATTTTACAATAATCTAATAAAAATATGTTTCATCTTAATCATATAACATGGTGTTATGTTCTACAATTATCACTTGTGGGAAAATACTTCATTCCCTTATTTTCTTTATCCATCATTTTTATGTCATCCTCTTCCTCTATTACATCATTTATAAATCATAAAACATAGATAATTGTTTCTCTATCATGATCAAACATGATACTATATCCTTATATTATAATAATATCTAGGAGACTTGTTACCTTTAAAAAATGATATAAGAACATAAATGTATTTCTATTTATACACATTATATCATGTGCATTATTGAGGTTCTCATTCATTCTATGAGGTTTTATTTCTAAATAAAGTAATAAACTAAATTATTTTCTGAATCATATGGCATAATTTCGAATAGGAAAATCACATAACATAAATTGAAAACTTATGCATAGAAAATATCATTATCATAAAAGTGGTTTCTCTGGGGACATATTTACATTAATATACTTTGTAATGTTTTTCATGAAAATTTGAATTTTATTATTCTTATCCCTTGAGAGATTCAAACTCCTTGAATTGTAAGGACATTTTCTGTGTACCCAATTATGTTGAGTCGGTATCAAAAGACCTTTTCAGTAGTGTTACATATAGTTACATCTATTCTAGAACCACATCCACTATTAGTACCAAGTTAGGGATATATTTATAGTAATACCAAAATTATCTCTATCCTTCCAGACCAATTTGATGTCTTTATATGCTTATCCTAAAATATTATCTTAGTGTCATGTTCCCTAATAAATGTATTCCTAATTAATGTTTCCAAGGATTCAACTAAACATCCTCTAATACCAAATGGAAGATACCCTGACCCCAGTATCCCTGATTCTGAGACTTACATAATTAAATAACTAATATGAACAAGTGTTTGAATCCATAAGGATCAAATTGTTTTGTATCTTTTGAAAACGAGATACATACAAAACTGTTATATTAAAAATTTAAAGGAAAAAAACTAAGGCACTAAAATATAAACATCTATAAAGTCATGGATTATCATTAAAAGTCATTCATAATATATAGCTTTGCATCATAGAGAAAAATAAGATATAAGAAATGGGTGAGAATAGATGCTCTGTAATGACTCATATTATCCCAATGCATTTTTTAGAAAATTATTGGAAACATTATGAGACTAGGTGGTGAGACGACATGCAATTATGAGGCTCTGAGTTCCAGGAACGATCCATAGATAAATTTTATGATATTAATTTTATCCCATTGGAGTTTTTTTTGAAAAAAGTGAAATGAATATTAAAAAATTTCCCCGATCAAAAATCATTGGGCATCATTACTTTCAAGATGTAATGTTTACCCTAGGTATGACAACCCAGCTTTTTATTACAACTTAAGCATGCTTTATTACATAAAACTTCACTTGATACAAAAAAGAAGATCGAGAGGTTTAGTGTCTTTGGGGCTTAGGATCATTAAATAATAACTTTAAACTTGAAATACAACATCTTTATTGAAAACTTCCTTTACATGACCACTACATTCCTTTGTACTTAGCATTGCATGGGATAACCTGAGGACATGCATAAGAAAAGGGTGAGCTATAAAGCCCAGTAAGGGAGTAAAAAATGAATAACATGGGGAGTGAAATACATGTTAGGAAATAGGCATATCAATAGAGCATAATAGAAACATGAACATAAAGGCATGATAAAGCATGATAATCATAACATGGAAATGTGGCAACAACACTTAACATTGAATTAGCATGAGCCAAGGCTCATTGCACATGGAGCATGAGTAAACCCTCATTGCACTTGAAGCACGAGTAAACCCTCGTTGCACTTGAATTAGCATGAGTAAACACTCATTGCACATGACGTATCATGATACTATACTTTACCCAATGCATTGGAGCGCTATCAGGGCGCACCCTTCTTAAACATTTCATTTCATGTATAAGTGTGCCACATGGATCATAAAACATGGATTCATAAAACATAATCATTTATTCCACGATAAAGGAATGTGGAATTCATACATGAAACTTTACAATAAATAAGTAAATGTGCATGAAGGTGAATACCCTTGATGGAGAAATGGGCATGGTATTCACTACACAATGATATTGGCTTAGAAAATCGGTGTGATTTCGGCAGCGTAACGGGGTGACATAAGAATTTATAAAAAAGTCTGATGAGAGAAAAAGGGGTTCCTCATCATATTTACATGTAATGTACAGTAAGGAGATCATATATATACATGTCCCAACAATAGAAATGGAATTTAGATTCATGATACAAAAGTATTGCTTGAATATAAAAGATGAGAAAAAGGTTCCTTTCGGAATTTCGGCATAGTAACGGGTGTACATGGGAGGCATTTAATGAGAGAGAAAGGGGTCTCCCATCATTCAAACTATAAAAGGGAATTATGGGAGAGGTGCGAAACCATACCCCAACATTCATAATTGAAATTAAAAGGGCAATACAACTTAAGGAAAATTGACAAAAAATGAGAAAGGAAGAAAAACCCTTACTTGGAAGTGTGCTTCCAAAGGCTAGAGAGAGGCTTGTGAGAGGATTCTTGGGAGCTTGGGGCACCTTGGAAGGATTCTAGAGTGAGTAGGGCAGAGGTTGGACGAACTTTAAGGGCTTTGAGTGAGGAGGAAGTGGGAGCTTGGGTGGGTTTATATAGGAAAGGTGAGAGAATTCTTTATTATTTAGGTTTGGGACCCTTTACATTAAAATAATCCAAACCACAAACCATCCCATGGTATATGCCCATGGTTTCTGGAAAAGGAAAGAGGAAAACAATATTTTACAAGGCCAAGGTCCGAACTTATTAAAAAATTAGGGTTGCTTATGTGGAGGTGAGTCACACTCCCATGGAAATTAATTTAAAAAGGCAAAGTGTTGAATAAGTCTTGAGGGCTCCATTAATGCTTTGAAAAGTGAGTCAAACAAACCCAAAACCTCATTATTTTAATGATAAAACACATATTGGCCGAACATAAGGATTATGGTATTTTATTACATCACCATTGGGTCATTATGATGTCATAAAACACATTATATATTTAAATGGTATTTAATTTTTACCCAAAAATTTGACTGTCTCAGAAAATTATGAAAAATTCACTGTTGGATAATTTCGACGTCCTGATTCCAAAAATAATATTTATTTTATCTAAATAATTTTCTAAATATGTGAATTTTCACTTTTAAAATAAAAACCGACATTTATAAAAAATTCACGGGTTTTGACAGAAATGGATTTCAAACCTTAATAAAAATTTTAATTGCATTCATAAAATTATAAGATCATTTATATTTAATAAAAATTAATTTAATATTAATAATAATATTTTATCAAAATATTATTTAATTCAAAAATCCTTTAATTTAATAAAATATAATTCTTAATTAAATAATAACTAAAAACATCATTTGTACTTTAAAAACTAATTACAATGCATCAAAAATGACTAGAAATTATGTTCATTATTATATACAAAAATAATGTACGTGAACATGGTGCTACTTATTTGTTACATAACCCCTTAAAATAGCCGCATAAGACCTAAGGGTAAGGTGTGCGATGGGGACAGACTCTTGGGGTTGCTCGGATAACATCGCTCGAGTGGTGATCTCTATCAACTTCCATTTTTCCCGTAGACGATCACGTTCGAGCTTGACTTGATGATGCTCCGCTTGGGCTTGGTCAAGGGAAAATCCCAAAGACGCCACATCCTTTCCGAGCTCCGACAAATGGGCTTCGTAAGGGGCAATTCTACTGGATGAGGCCATCGCTTCCTTTGTCTGAGTAGAAAATTGGTTCGTTAAAGCCTTATATTTAAACTACCCAGATGATCACTGTTCAACGGCTATAAAAGTAACGGTCACAAATCCTAACGTAAAACTTAAAGAAGTTGACATCTTATAAAAACATTTTTCATAAAGAAACATTTAACTGGATCAAGAGGGATTTTCCATTAATGAAACTTTGGGTCGTTACAACATTCCCCCCTTAAGAAATTTCGACCTCGAAATTTTCCTTTTCCCACACTAAAACAAATGTGGGTAACTTGGCTTCATAATATCCTCCGACTCCCAAGTTGCTTCTTCAAACTTGTGGTTTCTCCACAACACCTTGACGAGGGGCATTGTCTTATTTCGAAAAACTTTTTCTCTACGATCTAAGATCTTCACTGGTTGCTCCTCATAAGAAAGATCGTCTTCTAATTGTACCACCTCGGAAGAGAGTACATGTGAAGGGTCTGGTATGTACTTCCTTAAGAGGGATACATGGAAGACATCATGCACCTTGGCCATAGTAGGTGGAAGTGCTAGTCGATAGGCCACAGCCCCAACACGATCAAGAATCTCGAATGGGCCGATGTACCTTGGACTTAACTTCCCTTTCATTCCAAACCTCATGACCTTCTTCCACGGAGATATGCGTAAAAACACCATGTCTCCGACTTTAAACTCAAGGTCTCGTCGACGATTATCTGCATAACTCTTCTGTCGACTTTGGGCTGCCTTGATATGCTGCTGAATGGTTTTCACCTTCTCCACCATTTCTTCGACCATTTCTGGTCCAAGCAGCTTACGTTCACCGACCTCATCCCAACATGCCGGTGTTCTACAACTTTTCCCATATAGGGCTTCATATGGTGCCATTTGGATGCTCGAGTGGAAACTATTATTATAAGAGAACTCAACTAGAGGAAGATGTTGATCCCATCCTCCTTTAAAGTCCATTGAGCACGCTCTCAACATATCCTCAAGTGTTTGGATAGTCCGCTCGGATTGGCCATCAGTTTGAGGATGATAGGCCGTACTGAAGTTCAGTTCAGTATTCAGAGCATGTTGAAGACTCTTCCAAAACTTAGAGGTAAATCTTGGATCTCGGTCAGACACAATAGATAGTGGTACTCCATGCAACCGTACCATATCCCTGATATATATCCGTGCCAATTGATCCAAAGAGAAATCCTCTCGAATAGAAATGAAGTGTGCAGTCTTTGTAAGATGATCCACAATAACCTAGATTGCATTGTTGCTTTTGGATGTCCTTGGAAGTCCAGTGACGAAGTCCATGGTGATGTTCTCCCATTTCCATTCTGGTATGGGCAATGGTTGCATCATCCCCTTAGACTTCTGCCTCTCTGCCTTCACTTGCTGACACACCAGGCACTTTGATGTATATTCGGTGATCTCCTTCTTCATATTATCCCACCAAAAGTTTTCTCGGAGATCTCGATACATCTTTGTGCTCCCTGGGTGAATAGAGAAATTTGAACTATGTGCATCATCCAAAAGTTCCTTCTTCAGCTCCGAACTTGATGGGACACATAGTCTTTTCCCAAACCGCACAATTCCTTCTTCATTAACATTAAACTCTGAGGATTTTCCCTTTTTGATAGCTTCCACTTTTTCTTGGATTCTCGCATCATCCTTTTGAGCATCCTTTAACCATTCCAAAAGAGATGGTTGAGCAATCATTTGTGAAAGGATTGATGATGTTCCCTTCTTTATGATTCCCACGTCCATCTTCATCAAGTCTAAGAAGATTGGATCCTTCTCAATTCTCATCATTGATAGAATTGCTGGATCCTTTCTACTTAGGGCATCTGCTACCTTGTTCGCCTTCCCAGGGTGGTAATGTATTGAATATTCATAATCCTTTATGAGCTCTATCCATCTTCTCTGGCACATATTAAGCTCTTTCTGTGTGAATATATATTTAAGACTCTTGTGGTCAGTATATATCTCACATTTCTCTCCATAGAGATAATGCCGCCAGATTTTCAAGGCAAAGATCACCGCCACCAACTCCAGATCATGCGTTGGATAGTTTCGCTCATGGATTTTCAACTGTCTTGAGGCATAGGATATCACTTTATCATTCTGCATCAGCACACATCCTAAGCCCTTCTTCGAAGCATCACTGAATACCACAAAAAGCTCCCCACTTGTGGGTAAAGTGAGCACAGGTGCAGTGATAAGCCTCCTTTTCAACTCCTTGAAGATTTCTTCGCATTCATCACTCCTAGCAAACTTTACTCCCTTTCTAGTTAGCTTGGTAAGAGGGTTGGACAATCGTGAGAAGTTTCTCACAAATCGTCGATAATATCCAGCTAACCCCAAGAAGCTACGGATATCAGTTACCGATGTTGGCCTCGGCCATCCCTCAATTGCATCTGTTTTGGAGGGGTCCACAGATATCCCATTTCTTGTGATGATATGGACCAAGAATGAGACCTCCTTCAACCAGAACTCACACTTGCTGTACTTGGCATAGAGCTTCTCCTTGCGCAAAGTCTCCAGTACAGTTCTTAAATGCTCCTCATGGTCCTCCTTGGTTTTGGAGTATATTAGAATATCATCTATAAAGACTACCACAAATTTATCTAGGTAATCTCTAAAGACTCTATTCATCAAGTCCATGAATATTTCTGGAGCATTGGTGAGTCCAAAAGGCATTACTATGAATTCATAGTGCCCGTACCTTGTACAAAAAGCAGTCTTGGGGATAACTTCCTTCTTCACCCTTACATGATAATATCCCGACCGCAAGTCGGCCTTGGAGAAGTATTGTGCTCCACACAGCTGATAAAACAAGTCATCGATTCTTCGGAGAGGATACTTGTTCTTTATCGTGATTTTGTTAAGTTCACGATAATCGATGCACAGCCGCATTGACCCATCCTTCTTCTTGACGAAGAGGACTGGTGCACCCCATGGTGATGCACTTGGGCGTATAAACCCTTTATCCAGATTCTCCTGTAGTTGTTTCTTTAGTTCTTCAAGCTCAACCACAGCCATTCTATATGGAGTCTTGGACATTGGTAGCACCCCAGGTATAAGTTCAATTGAGAACTCAACATCTCTTCTTGGAGGAAGACCAGGAAGTTCCTCGGGAAATACTTCAGCGAATTCCCTCACAATAGGCATTTCTTCAAGGGTGGTTTCTTCCTTGGACTCAATCATTTGAGCCAGATATGCGTGCTCATAAGTCAGTAATATCCATGCTTGAGATGATGGAGCTAAAGGAGATTCATCTTCCTCCTGACACTTGTAAAGAATCGGGGGTCGATTCTCCATATGGAGTGTGATTTCCCTCTCCCGACAATTTATGTTGGCTCTATATAAGGAAATCCAATCCATGCCAAGAATTGCATCAAATTCCACCAAAGGGAGTATGACGAGGTTCGCCGGGAAATTCAATCCACAGATTATAACAGGGGAGGACTTAAACTCATGGGATGCAATGATTGCCCCATTTTCCGTACTCACCGACATCTTTACTTCCATGATTTGTGGTGGTGCAGGGATTGTTCTACTAAACTTTTGAGATATAAAAGAATGTGTAGAACCTGAATCAAAAAGTATGTTCGCTATTCTTGAATGAATAACTAGCGTACCTGTCACCACTTTGTTGTCGGGGTTCACTTCGGCAGAAGTGATGGCAAAAGCTCTTCCTTGCTGTCTTGGAGGTTGTTGATTGCCTCCGATAACCCTTGGATTAGGGCACTGATTCGCAAAATGACCCGGTTCTTTGCATTTGATGCATTGAACAACGCGTTGAGGTTCGAACGGAGCGTTCCTCCCCTCCGTCGCAGCCGCGGGTCCTTCTTGCTGACAGTTAACAGCTAGGTTCCCTTCTCTTCCACACTTGAAGCATTTTCTTGTCCCCCTAAGGCAATTTCCAGGGTGCTTTTTTCCACACTTTTGGCAAGTGGGGTGCTGGAATTTCTTAGCGCCGATGGATTTATCCATCGGACCACCAGCATTGAATTCCACCTTCCGCTTCTTGTCCCCATGATACCCCTGTGATTCTCCGATCTCCATTTCAACCTTGAGGGCACATCGGACAATTTCCTCATAGCTGTCGAAGTCACGGATCACTAATTCTTTCCGCAAGCTAGGCTTCAGCCCACCAAAGAAGCGGTCAACCTTGCATTCGGGGGTAACGACAAAGCCGGAAGCGTATCGTGCAAGCCTTGTGAAGTTTTCCTCGTACGCTCCCACAGATTCCTCATATTTCTACTTGAGGGAAAGGAAGTCCCTTTCCATCTTATGACGGAGGGTGCGTGGAAAATATTTATCGAAAAACATCTTCCAGAATACCATCCATTCCAAAGCCTCGGTCTCCTCCTCAGGCTTCGTATTTTTGATCAACGTCCACCATTGATCAGCTTCACCCTCCATACGATAAGCCTCCAGGAGAACCTTCTCTTTTTCAGAGCATTGGAGGATGGAGAATATCTTTTCAATGGATGGATCGGATGATCCACTAAAAGTAGGAGGCCTTTGTCTCATGAAGCTTTCAATAGCGACTTGTTCTTTCTTAGGGGGGGTTGAACGTTCCTCTTGACCAGTGTTTCTATTCAAAACTTGAGTTAGCTGAGAGAGAAGCGTGACAAAGTTCGCGATTCCCGCTCCCATTGGATTGGGCATCTCATAAGTACAATCATCACACTGATCTTCACAACGGTTGTTAGCCCGAGTTCTCCTATTACCGGCCATTGGCTGGAATAAAAGGAAAGTTAGGGGTAACACATAAAGGGTAATCCAAAGACAAAAGTTGATGACTTATAAATAAACTTTAATCTCTTTAACTCATGAGTCTATAGGATTCAATCCAGGATTTTCATGATCTTCCTTATAACATATATTCTTAGGGGAATTTTTCCCTTAATAAGGGTTCATACTAAGATTGTGAATTTATCAAAACATATCCCCCAAGAGTGTCGTAACCAAGAGTGAAGCAAGGCCTGTTGTCGTGCACCAGTTCCCGTTCGAGTCTAGCTCAAAGCGGTGTTTTCGGGTTTTACCCCTAGGATACATATGTGCCAGAGCCGCCTCTACCTGCTCGTATCCAGATAGGGATGTATTTGTTTAATAAAACACTTACTTAGTATTTTCCAAAACTTAGGGATGTTTTTATTATTCTTAGTCTTGTATCTAAGGCTTTACTAGGGTTTCCTAATCCCAAAAATAACTAAACCTATCCTCTGATACCAACTATGACAACCCAGCTTTTTATTACAACTTAAGAATGCTTTATTACATAAAACTTCACTTGATACAACAAAGAAGATCGAGAGGTTTAGTGTCTTTGGGGCTTAGGATCATTACATAAAAACTTTAAACTTGAAATACAACATCTTTATTGAAAACTTCCTTTACATGACCACTACATTCCTTCGTACTTAGCATTGCATGGGATAACCTGAGGACATGCATAAGAAAAGGGTGAGCTATAAAGCCCAGTAAGGGAGTAAACAATGAATAACATGAGGAGTGAAATACATGTTAGGAAATAGGCATATCAATAGAGAATAATAGAATCATGAACATAAAGTCATGATAAAGCATGATAATCATAACATGGAAATGTGGCAACAACACTTAACATTGAATTAGCATGAGCCAAGGCTCATTGCACATGGAGCATGAGTAAACCCTCATTGCACTTGAAGCACGAGTAAACCCTTGTTTCACTTGAATTAGCATGAGTAAACACTCATTGCACATGACGTATCATGATACTATACTTTACCCAATGCATTGGAGCGCTATTAGGGCGCATCCTTCTTAAAAATTTCATTTCATGCATAAGTGTGCCACATGGATCATAAAACATGGATTCATAAAACATAATCATTTATTCCACGATAAAGGAATGTGGAATTCATACATGAAACATTACAATCAATAAGTAAATGTGCATGAAGGTGAATACCCATGATGGAGAAATGGGCATGGTATTCACTACACAAAGATATTGGCTTAGAAAATCGGTGTGATTTCGGCAGCGTAACGGCGTGACATAAGAATTCATAAAAATGTTTGATGAGAGAAAAAGGGGTTCCTCATCATATTTACATGTAATGGACAGTAAGGAGATCATATATATACATGTCCCAACAATATAAATGGAATTTAGATTCATGATACAAAAGTATTGCTTGAATATAAAAGAGGAGAAAAAGGTTCCTTTCGGAATTTCGGCATAGTAACGGGTGTACATGGAAGGCATTTAATGAGAGAGAAAGGGGTCTCCCATCATTCAAACTATAAAAGGGCAGTATGGGAGATGTGTGAAACCATACCCCAACATTCATAATTGAAATTAAAAGGGAAATACAACTTAAGGAAAATTGACAAAAAATGAGAAAGGAAGAAAAACCCTTACTTGGAAGTGTGCTTCCAAAGCCTAGAGAGAGGCTTGTGAGAGGCTTCTTGGGAGCTTGGGGCACCTTGGGAGGATTATAGAGAGATTAGTGCAGAGGTTGGACGAACTTCAAGGGCTTTGAGTGAGGAGGAAGTGGGAGCTTGGGTGGGTTTATATAGGAAAGGTGAGAGAATTCTTTATTATTTAGGTTTGGGACCCCTTATATTAAAATAATCCAAACCACAAACCATCCCATGGTATTTGCCCATGGTTTCTGGAAAAGGAAAGAGGAAAACAATATTTTACAAGGCAAAGGTCCGAACATATTAAAAAATTAGGGTTGCTTATGTGGAGGTGAGTCACACTCCCATTGAAATTAATTTAAAAAGGCAAAGTGTTGAATAAGTCTTGAGGGCTCCATTAATGCTATGAAAAGTGAGTCAAACAAACCCAAAACCTCATTATTTTAATGAGAAAACACATATTGGCCGAACATACGGATTATGGTATTTTATTACATCACCATTGGGTCATTATGGTGTCATAAAACACATTATATATTTAAATGGTATTTAATTTTTACCCAAAAATTTGACTGTCTCAGAAAATTATGAAAAATTCACCGTTGGATAATTTCGACGTCCTGATTCCAAAAATAATATTTATTTTATCTAAATAATTTTCTAAATATGTGAATTTTCACTTTTAAAATAAAAACCGACATTTATAAAAAATTCACGGGTTTTGACAGAAATGGCTTTCAAACCTTAATAAAAATTTTAATTGCATTCATAAAATTATAAGATCATTTATATTTAATAAAAATTAATTTAATATTAATAATAATATTTTATTGAAATATTATTTAATTCAAAAATCCTATAATTTAATAAAATATAATTCTTAATTAAATAATAACTAAAAACATCATTTGTACTTTAAAAACTAATTACAATGCATCAAAAATGACTAGAAATTATGTTCATTATTATATACAAAAATAATGTACCTGAACATGGTGCTACTTATTTGTTACATAACCCCTTAAAATAGCCGCATAAGACCTAAGGGTAAGGTGTGCGATGGTGACAGACTCTTGGGGTTGCTCGGATAACATCGCTCGAGTGGTGATCTCTATCAACTTACATTTTTCCCGTAGACAATCACGTTCGAGCTTGACTTGATGAAGCTCATCTTGGGCTTGGTCAAGGGCAAAGCCCAAAGACGCTACCTCCTTTCCGAGCTCCGACAAATGGGCTTCGTAAGGGGCAATTATACTGGATGAGGCCATCGCTTCCTTTGTCTGAGTAGAAAATTGGTTCGTTAAAGCCTTATATTTAAACTACCCAGATGATCACTGTTCAACGGCTATAAAAGTAACGGTCACAAATCTTAACGTAAAACTTAAAAAGTTGACATCTTATAAAAACATTTTTCATAAAGAAACATTTAACTGGATCAAGAGGGATTTTCCATTAATGAAACTTTGGGTCGTTACACTAGGCGCGACTCAACACTAGTCGATGAAAGTGTCCAGTGAAAAAAACAAAAAAATTGGAATAAATATCAATAAAAAAATTAAATAAAATTATTTTATTTTCAAATCCTTATAACCCATTAATGGTGACTTAGATTGGAAATCAGATACCACTGTAGAGTTCTTAATGGTGTGTATTCATTATGTAGGGCCTAATCTTGATAGGCGTAAGTCGAGTGTGAAAGTTAATTTTTTGACAACAATGTATTTAAAATATTTAATAAAAATATATTATTTGTACATTATGTGATGTCATACTGGTGTTTTATTTTTTTCATAAGCCTATTCAGAAATCAAGGGCTATCATTATAAGCCTAGGTCTTTCTTAAGGAAAGGAAGCGGAGGTCTCTCACCAGCGATGACAGATCAATGGTCGGGATTCGATCTACCGATGAGGAATCCATGAAATTTGGAAGAACAAGGATCGATGCGATGATGTGACATCAATATGAATCTTCAAGTGATCCAAATTCATGTTAGGGGTTGTTATTCTTCATGATTTCATTTTTCCTTTCATGATTACAACAATGAATACAGATCAACCCATTAATAGGTTGTTCCGCAACACAATCATTCTTGGGGGATGGATGAATTTCTATTGAGGGGATTAAATTGAGTTAAATTAATTTAGAAATTTTCTTATTATTCTCCTTTGTTCTTCATCTATCATGGAAGGATCATGGACAACATAAACAAGTCAAATATTTGTCCATATTGGGAACTCTTTATGATTTTTCCTTCCCTATTCTTTATGCTTCGCCATTGAACCCCAATTGTCACAACTCGATGACTGAGGGGCAGTTCTATAAGTGATAAAACCCTTGGATAAAAGTTATTTTTACCGTAGTGACTAGTTAAGTGTAGATGAGGACCCGATGATCCCTAAACTGTGGCTTGATGAATTTTCCAAATGGTGGTGGAGGATCAGGAACCGGCATAAGGAGAGTTGGTGGGGCCACTGGCTCAATGGATAATGTCAAAGGATCCCGCCGCAGTAACCACAAGAGGTGTGAAGAAGTCCTTTCTAGGTATGTCGTGGGGGTGCAGAGAATCAGTAATGGAAGGGATCCACTTTAGGCTGAATGACCCATGGATCATCAAAATGAGTTGGATGATACATGGTCAATGGGACGTAGTGCGGGGAAAGCGGTTGGCAACCACTTGCTGCATTGACAAGGAGAGGATCGTACAACCACTGTGTTCGAGTGAGATGAGTTGGCCTATTGGAGGTGGTACATGATGAGGATACTATTCTTCCTTGGTTGGACCATTAGGATGGGTCAATATTATGGTTGGGTGAGGCCTGGTATGTTGGTTCGGGTCAAGTCGGTCCAACCCGGTCGGATTGAACCCAGACACAACCAGTCCCTTTTCACTAAAACACTTATAACTCTCCAACTGTATGTCTGATTAGTGATTTGTTTGTGGAAATGAGACCCTCGCAATGAGGTGGTAATTTTGAGATTCTCTAATATAGTTTTCATAGATGTTAAAATATGACATATTCCTTGAGGAGTATGTTCATTCTGAACAAGCATGCTACATGATGGAATCATATGGCTCGCTACGATGAGGAGACTATGATCATAAGTTTAAGGGACTCAAGATATTCTATGTGAATAGAAAGACTAGTTGACTCAGTGGGTCAAAGTGACTAATCGGGTCTATGTGACCTAATGAGTCTATGTGAATTAGTGGGTATAAATGACTTTGTAGGATTAAGTGACTCAATAGTACAGTGTGTTATGTGATTACAAAAAATAGTCATTATTTTTATTACATTAGATTTATTCACATGTGATCTTACTCTAGTGACTCTCATGATCAACCTTCTTAGAGGCTACACATCACCTACCTCTTTGGTAGTATACTTGGATAATTTCTTAGCGATTATTTAGCGGTGTTCCGGCATGGTGTTCCTTCTTGGTATTCTTTATTAGTGTTCCTATGTGGTACTCATTAATGGTGATCCATTGTGGTGTTTCTTCATGGTATTATGTGGTGGTGTTATTTTGTGGTGTTCCTTAACAATGTTCCTTAGTTGTGTTCGTTCAAGGTATTGCTTTGTTGTGTTCCTTCGTGGCATTCCTTTGTTGTGTTCCTTCATGGTATTCCTTTGTTGTGTTCCTTCGTGGTGTTCCATCATGGGGTTCCTTAGTGGTGTTCCCATATGGTATTCCTTAGTGGTGTTATTTTGTGGTGTTCATTCATGGTTTTTCATAGTGGTGTTCCTTCATGGTGTTCCTTCATGGAGTTCCCTTGTATTGTTCCTTCGTGGTGTTTCTTCATAGTGTTCCTTCGTAGTGTTCCTTGGTTGGGTTCCTACATGGTATTCCATAGTGGTGTTCCTTCATGGCGTTCCTTTGTATTTTTCCTTCATGGTGTTTCTTATTTATGTTCCTTCATGATATTATTTTCAGAATAACTACGGTGATTCCTTCTTGATTTCTTTGTTCAATTCATATATTGTTTGGGGTCCCTGTAGAGTATTTTTTTACTCACCCATGTACGGGCTTAACCCACACGTGTCGTGTCTTGGGAAGACAATAAACAGATTTTCTGGAGTCTTTGGTGGGATGGAGAAAAGGGTTCTTTAGGGTTACCTGATAGACATGGTACACTTCTATGAAATTCATACAACATACTGTAAATACCCTTCATGTAGGGTTTCTAGCTGATAAGATCCAAGATCTTTTAAATTCCTATATCATTTGGGATTTTATACTCGCATGTTTAGTTTATAATTTGTACTGTTATTCCTAGTGTGGTTTATATCTATTTTCCCCATGTTTACAATTTCAGTACATTTCATGGAGATGAGTAGCAGTGTGCTGGTTCCTAGGTAAATGCCCCCCCTTTATGAGAAATGGAAAATATGTGCTAGTCTCAAAACCATGGCCTATGGGAGGCTGGCTTGGGGTAGTCATGGCATGGTGCCATAGAGATGGGTCATGAAAGAGTGGTATCAAAGGATGTTCGATTTTACTCTAGTTTATTTGCAACAATTTTAACTATTTTGAGTTCATATATCAGGCTAGGGAACATAGTTTTCATGTAGTGGTTGACATATCCATACCCCAAGACCTTGAATTCTTCTTTCTGACTCAGTACATGAAGATGTTAGTTTCATATAGTTCTTTCTTCATAGAGGAAATGATTGTGTTCTCATGTCCTTATTGATTCAGTTTCAGATCATCAAATATAATTTATTGATCATGGTCCATCTTTTTTTTTTCAATATGCATCCATATATGTATCCAACCAGGATTCCACCATGTGATCATGAGGAAAATCCACTAGGTTACATGATGGGTACAAAGGATTGAACAAGAGATAGATCTTCCAGGTGGTGTACATATTGTAATACTACCGGTAGAGTATCACATTGTACTCACATTATGAGCGGATGAGATGCACATGATGAGTGCACATCATGAGTTTCAGTGATAGAGACCTCTCTGATTCCAAGGTTAGCATAACATTCTATTTTTTTGTTGACAGGATTGAGGTGGTGATTGAGTTTCCCATTCAGTCAGGACAACAATAGATTAGTTGGTTGTCTTAGCGGCGAGCCTTATACATGGATCAACAGGGAAATGGAAGAGCTTTGATCACACAATATTTTTATGAGGTGAATCTATTGTGGATGAAGATTGAGAATCTTTCCTAGAGAATAGTATATCACCTTAAAAGCTAAGTTCTATTCGTTCCCAAGAGCTTAAACTGTTTTTGAAAGATGACATGTCGGTAGTTGAGTATTCTTCGAGGCATACTGACCTTTCTCGGTTCTCGATGAATATGATTTGACCAGTGATTCAAGTCTTAGACCTCCATGCGAGGTGTGCTTAGGGACATCCAGGTTATTTTTATTACTCTACGCCCTCTGAGAAATGATAGTTGGAAGGAGAGATACTTTTTGGTTGAGATACCCTTGGATGAGAGGATACATCTATTAGAGGTCAGTAGTGGGAAAGTAGGATCCGAGAACTTAGATGTTGGAAATTGATGTCAGTATCATAGACTTGAATGTGTGAGACATTCCGATAAGAGCTATCATATTAAAAGATCGAAATATAAAGGATCATAGGTGTTTCTAATCAGCCTAGAGAGAGTTAACCATTTTCATGAAATGGATGAGGACATTTGGCTAGAGGTTTTATGTCCCGCAAGGGTAATGATAGGTAAATGGTGGATGGAACACCAAGGCAGAGACAATGATAGAAACCGATGTATCTGGATGGAAACAAATGTGGTAGAGGAGCTAGGGAATAATTATGAGGTGGAATACATTTTGACATGTTACAACCACCATCCCAATTTGGTCTACAATTGGCTCATGAGACTGGAAGATAGGGAAGGGGGTAGATATCTCTAGACAAGGCATATTACCCAAGTGCATTAGGAATGAATTGAGTTATGGTATGTGTCTACTATTAACACCCACATTAATAGAAACATTTTATAATAATTATTTATTGTCAAAAATATTTTTCAAGACCATGTGTTTAATGTTATACCATTCAATTGACCCTTACACATGGAGAAGCCTATGAGAGGAGACTCGATAATCACATAAGTGCCAATACTGTGATCAGACCCATGATCCAAGAGATTCGGTAGGAACATCTAGGGTGAAGCATCAATTCCTTATATCATTTGTCTGAGTATGGACTGGTTATCCGTAGTTTATTCATAGATTTATTGTTTTAGGAAAACGTGTGTAGTATGTCTATAGCTATTTAATGGGGTACTACATGCCTAGAAAAAAATTGGAATGTCATGAAACATGTGATAAAATAATGCAAGATCGGATGCAGCTAATCACTCTCAAGTAATATGGCCTTAACATCAGGGTAATGGATGTTATGAGTTTTAAATTCCCAACAGTAGTGGTGGAGTATGAGGATGCCTTTCCAAAAGTCTTTCTTGGTTTACCTCCCCAAAAAGAAGTTATAATTATGAATTGGTCTACACCCTGAGATATCCCAAATATCAACATTAGTATATCAGATGGATTTCTTGGTGCTTTAAAAGTTGAGGTTGTAGGCGGAGGGCTGGAATATTCTCTCAGCTGATGATTGATTTCGTAGTTTCTATTCGAGGTGACAGAGTAGTTGGCCTCATTACAGTTATCATTTTTGGATAGGGATTATTCAACATACCTCATATTGGGGGTTTTTACCCCTCCACTCTTATAGTTAGTCAGGGAGGCATGACTCAGTAACACCGATGGCGAGGCTTTACCAGCTCAGTTTTACATGGGGAATTCCCCTGATGGATATTCAAATGTTACAAAGCATGTCATTCCATCCAATGGATGCACCATAGTCGTATTGGATACTTATATTGGAGATATTAATAATGATATAAATGTGGGTGTCAAGGAAAAAACTAGGGATGACAAAAAAAACCTTGATGTTTGGATCACCTGTTGATATAAATACTAAGAGCTTGTTTGATTCAGTTTTTTGGTTTGTCAACTCACTGATTCGAGGCCATATTCTTGGATGGGGTTCAATTTTATTCATGGGTGAGCCATAAAGGGTGTGGGAAAGTATATCGATAGAATTTTTAATGGGTTTATCATTGATTTCTAGGGTACATGATACCAATTGGTTGATTATTGAAAGACTCACCATCTTGTCCACTTATTATCTTTTCTGGAGCGGAGTATAGTAGAGAGATTGGGATTCCAATACGTGTAATAGATAACTCTACTACATGGAATCACATATAAAATAGTTTCTTGATCCGGATGATCACTTTGTATCCAGTTTATGAAGATTGAGGATCGATAGAATAGGACCATATGTGGGTAATTGATTTGTTTAGTCTATGCCTGGTGGCAACATGATAATGTCTAGAAGAGAACATGGGACTGGGGGCTCATGTTGGTTCTTATACCCTCATCTGTTTAGGTATCCATTGGTTTTGATTTCTGGGCCATAAAGCCGTTATATGTGCAGAATGTTATGACTCATATTTTCTTGATACTATTTTTAGAAAATTGTTTGTAAAATTATGAGACCAGGAGCTAAAACAGAAATCTATTTCGAGGCCCGGAATTCCCAATATGATTCATCAAAAGTTGTTTTGTTTTTAAATATTTAATGTTGGTGGTTTTAATGATAATAGTGGAATAAATCATAAAAAATTGAATGGTTAATAAATCATAGGTAAATATTTTATTTGGGGTGGTAGGTTTACACTAGGTGTGACTCAACATTAGATGGGGCAGGTCTCAAGTGAAAAAAACCCGAAAATGGCATAAATTTAAATAGAAAAATTAAATAAAATTAATTTATTTTAAAAATTATTATTACTCATAATGTACAACATATATTAAAAATCTATGACCACTATTGAGTACGTAATGGGTTGTTTTCCATAGGTGTTTACTAATATTGACCGGCGCGGGTCGAGTGTGAAAGTTAGTTTCTGGACGTGAACGTCATTTAAATATTTTATAAAATTATTTTATTTGGATGTTATCTATTGACATAGTATTCTTTTTAAAATAATATTAACTATAAATCCAATTTTATCTTCATAACCTTTGAGTTATACTAAGGTATGGATGATGATGTTCTCTCACCGATGACGACAGATCATAGGTCGAGATTCGATCAAGTGATGAAGAATCAATGAATGTGGGTGAAACAATGATCAACGTAATGAAGCAACATCAATATATCTATGAAAGAGATACAGACTAAAGGTAGGGGTTGTTATTCCTCATAATATTTTTTCCATTCTTGATTCCAATGACGAACGCAGATCAACAAATGAACATGTACATCCACGGCGCAATCGTTCCCGCGGGTTGGATGAATTTATATTGTGGTAATTGAGTAGGATTAAATGAGTTTATAAATATGGTTATTATTCCCCTTTATTCTATATCAATAATGTAAAGATCAATTCCAACACAAACAATGTAATGTTTCATCCATATTGGGAATTCATGATGTATTTTTTTCTTTCCTCATTCATTGAGCTTCAACATTGAACACCTATGGAAACAACTAGATGATTATCGGGTGGTTCCATATGATATCAGGCCCATGGATAAAAGCTGTACTGACCTATGAAACCAGATTTGTGTAGATTGAGACCTAATGATCTTAGAACTATGTTCTGATGAATTTTTCAACCGACAGTGACGGGTCCGAAGCCCACAAAAGGATTGTCGGCGCAGGGTGGTGTCCATGGTGGCGTGACCACACGGTGGTAGGAGTATGATAGCTCAATGGTTTTAGGTGTAATAACATATGGAAATCACTCTGGGTAGTGAGAATAGAATACAAAATTGTGGAGTAGTGGCGCTGGCGGGCTGCCACATCAGGCTGAAAGACCCATGGCTCAACCGCGGTTGTGAGATGGCATGCATTCTGTGAGACGGCGTGTAGGGAGGGTGTCCATAAGATACCAAGCATGATGAATGGTATTATACATGGAAGTCTTCGCATACCCGTGACATTAGTCGGGCCTCTCGCGGTTTGATAGGTCGGACTGGGTCAGGTCGGTCCCTAATGGTTGGCCAAGACGCAGACCCCCCGGCCCCTTTCTACTAAAACAAACATAACTCTCAAACACTACAGCTAATTAGTAAGACATTTTCAGTATTAGGACCCTCTCAATTAGGAGGTACTTTTGAGATACTCTAAGTGGGGTTTCGTGGAATTTGACATCTGAAATTTGGGTTGAGGAGTAACTTTTCCCAATATAAGATTGGTATGAGCGGGAATCCTATGGCTTGTTTTGACAATAAGAATATGTATATGTTTCTAAGTGATTCTGCTGATCTATGTTACTCAATGGGTCAATGTGAATCTTATGGTATAATTGAATCACCTGTTCTATGTGACTCAGTGGGTCTATGTGATTCGAAAGGGTCAAAGTGACTCAGTAGGTCTAAGTGAAAAAAGTGGGTCTAAGCCACTCAACTGGTCTAAGTGACCTAAGGGGTCTAAGTGACCCATTTAGTATATTTGACTTAGAATTTCCTTGTGATTTAGTGGGTCTTAGTGACTCAAGTAGTATAAGTTACAAATTGGGCCTATGTGACTCTACAATACTGGGTATTCTATGATTACGTCTGATAGTCTTACGTTTCATACATTAGATTTATACATGTGTAAGTTGACTCTAGTGAATCTATTGATCATTCTTACAAGATGATACACTTATATTAACTATTTGGTAGTCTACTGGGTTCATTTCATTGTCATTCCATAGTGGAGTTCCTTCATGGGTTTTCTTAGTGGTCTTCCTTTGTGGGGTTCCTTCATGGTGTTATTTATTGGTGTTCCTTAGTGGTATTCCTTTTTTTCTTCATGTTGTTCATTGATAGTGTTACTTAGTGGTGTTCTTTTGTGGTATTTCTTAGTGGTGTTTCTTCATGGGGTTTGTTCATGGTGTTTTTAGTGGAGTTTATTTTGTGGTGTTCTTCGTGATGTTCTGTAGTGGTGTAACTTCATGGTGTTCCTTCATGGTGTTTTTTATTGTTGTTAATAACTGGTATTCCATAGTGGTGTTCCTTTGTTGTGTTCTATTAGGGGTTTCCTTATTAGTATTCCTTCTTGGTGTTCATTAATGGTGTTCATTCATTCTCTTATTTGTGTTTTACTTCATGTAATTCATTTTGGATTACTTTTGGTAATTCTTAGGTGGCTTAGGGTCCCTACATAGTATTTTTTTACTCACCCCACATGGTCTTCGCCTACACGTGTTGTGTCTTGTGATGTTGATTGACAGATTTGACAGAGTCCACGGTGGGATAGAGATAGGGGATATTTATGGAGACTCGAATGATGTAATATGTTGCAGCAACATTCAAACAGTGTTTTGTACCAACCCTTCAGGTTAGGTTTTCTCTAAGAGAGATCATTGAGATTTTACTTTTCTATTTCATTTGGGATTGTATTCTGGCCTATTAACTTTTCAATTTTTTCTATTACTATTAGTGGGTTGCATATTAATTTACTCAGTGTTATCAATTATAGTACTTTTCTTGTGGATGGGTGGTTGTGTGTAGGTTTTTAAGAAAACTCCACCCCTTTGTGGGAAATGCCTTCTTAGTGCTAGTCTCCTACCACTGGCCTAATAGAGGCGGGCATGGGGTACTCATGACACGGGCCCCGGGGGACATTCATGACACGCCCAGTAAGGGTAAAGAATACATATGATAATATCATAAAAATAATAAGTCCATGTAAATAAATAAAAACACATCCCAAAAAAACATAATATTGAGTATAATATGGTGGAATATAAGTTGATTAAATAATTCCATAAATTATAACATGAGAAAGATATATAAGAATTGATATTCTACTAGTCTAATAATAACATGGAATATCAATTAAAATTATAATAATGAGTAAATTCATAATTCTTAACATCATAAAAATTACATCTAGGCTTTTTCCTAGTCACAATGCAAAAATGTGTTAAAACTCGGTCAAGTTTGTCTTTTGTGACAAACAGATGCATCGAGGGGCTATGACAGTCTCTACTAATCATATACAAATTCTAATGCAGTTCTCATATATTTAATAATCAATATATAAATATTTCTTTTAATAAGACTTTCACATACCACTTTGAAATATTTTAATTATAATCATATGTGAAAATACTATAAAAAATCAATGATAAATTCTTGTGATAAATACCTTTTTACATTATAAAGAATCATTATTTTGGAAAAGAATTTCCTATTTTTCATAAAAATGAATATAAATATTTATTTATAAATAATATAAGTTAGGGACAATAAAATATTGTTCATGTCATAAATTATGTCCAACAGAAGTGAAAAAATATATAAATATTTTTTAATAAATCTTTTAAATGGGCCAATTCAGTGTTATTTGATTGAAAATTTAAATTAGACATTAAAAAGGAAAATAGAACATTTTTTAAATAAAAAATAAATGAAAAATGATAGTTCTTCATAAAAAATGAGTGATTTTATATAAATATTTGTGTCTTAGAACAAATTATAGAGTTTACTTGAAAATGGGTAAGAAATTGGATAGTTCCCTTATATTGTGATTCCAGATTTGGGGGAATTAAAAAGAGAACATTAAAAAGATGTATTTTCCCAGAAAAAAATATCAAGTAATGTGGATACATATTTTTGGAACCTATACATATAATTTAAAATAATTATATAAAAATAATGAATAATTACATTGATATAAATAGGGAGAAAGCCCAACCTGAATGCAAAATGAAGGTTCTTGGAGAATACCATACCACTTCATAATCAATCGAATCGTATTCTCTAAAATACTAATAATCATTAAATGAAACATTAAATACCATTAATATAAAAATATTCATGATATTATAAATTGAAAAATCTTATACATATACCACATACAATAAATAGTGGTGAATAAGGCATATCTAATAGAAAAAATCGAGATGAGAATACTCTTACCTTATGTCCAAAGGCATTCAACACTTGTAAATACCATCATGTATAATGAAATTAAACATTTTAATAATTTTATTCCAAACCTTTTTAACATGTACTTAATTTATTTTAATTTATTGACTTCATTTTTTGTATTTTTGACGTGTTATAAGATTCAATTTCATTTTTTGGTAGTGTTTTCTTCCCTGGTATTCATGGTTGGTTTAGTTGTATACATGTGTGAAAAAACATGGGAAATGGAAATAATTGTCCAGAAATGAAATTATTTATTATTAAAAACCATTAATAATATATAATAGAATTACATTTAAATTTTTTTCAGATATGAGTATGATTTATTAGAAAAAATGTTAATGATAACCATTTCAATTATTTTGGAGTTTTTTCCTGATAATCACACACTAATTTTGTTTTATTGATTGATATTATGTATATATATACAAATAATTCAACATTAAATAAAATTTAATACATATATTAAAATAAATTTAACCAATTTTTTTTATGTTCATCCTTGAAGGTGGTATTAGAAAATTAAATAGTTATCATCCATGAAGGTGTTAAATCAACACCTCATAGAAAATTTTTTTTTTTAGAACTAAAAGGGGATAAAAATGAATTAATGGGGAAAATAAAAATATAATAATAACATTAAGGTATATATATTATAGTTTTTTATCAAGAATGTTTGAACATTGAACGTATGGAATTGAAAATAAATTAATAGAAATTTGAGGAAAATTAAAGGAACAATAGGGGATTTTACATCCTTATTTCATCTCCTTGGGAACCTCCGTATATAAAATTGAAATGGTCATTTGGAGGATACCCATTTGATATGAAATTGTTGTAGATTTTTTGGAGAGGCAATTTGTTTAATATTAAAGTTTTTGGAGGTGTTAGTAGAAAAAGTGTGGTGGCGTGATATTTTAATTAGGGGAGACATGTATTTTTTTTAAATAATTTGTTTTTTTATTTTGTCATAAGAATGTCAATATTTTGAACCCTATCAATAAATTTATAATACTAATTAATTATAGTTAAACATAATGTGCGTAAAATCAATAATATACCATCTATTTTTCAATAATTCATCTATGTTATAAATACTATAAATTACTATATTTCATTATTCGCAGAAAAATAATTTAATTTAGAAAAATATAAAAAATTCACCCCAAACATTTTAAGATGAGTAAAATTAAAAAAAATTATCAAAAAAATTATCCAATTATGATAATTTTTACTTTTAAATAATATAATAATTTATTTGATTAATGCAAATTTTAAATTTAGAACTGATTTTATAACATGTTGAAAAACAAGCTATGTTCACATAAAATTGTCTTATAAAATTAAGGCACAAAAAATATAATTTCTGAGTATATATTTTTTAAAATAATTTTATTTTACATCATTATATAAATTATAAAATTTTATATAAAATTTTGTGCTTTATAGAAATAATAACATTTAACTTATCAACTAAAAAACATTTGTTTTGTTATATCGTTATATAAATATAACATATTTTTATTTATAAGATACCCATATTTTATTTAAAATTTTATATTTATGGATAATATTGAAATAATTAAAAACTATTAATATAGTGGAATTGACCTTTTTATAAAAAATATGATTTTTCATTATTCACTAGAAAATTAATATTTTCAGAAAAATTCCAAAATTTTAACATAATATAATTTTGATAATAAGCCTATTAAAATGAATTTTATTTTGTCCAATAAAATTTATAAATTTGTCAAACATTGGTTTTAAACAAGTGCACCATTAAAAGGTGGTAAAATTTCTTTTTAGAAAATTCCTATTTTTAGGCTTGATAATGAATTTATTATTATATTATTCTAATAAAAATTGTTATTTGAATTTAGAAATATTATATTTAATATGTAATATATAAATTTAATTACGATATTTCAATAATAGTGAATAATTAATAATAGAATTAAATTTTGGTCATAAAAATATTTTTTTTATAAAATCACAACCTTTATGTTTATTTAGTTTTTATATTCATTTTTATTTAATTTGTAACCTATGTATATGTTTAATAAACATTTATAAGCTATATTTTACTAATTTACTTAATCCCTTTATTCCTACCATTGCAACATCTAGGTCACCATAACAATATTTAATCATTTGTTTAAGCTCAGTGTTCTATGTACCATAATCTATAAAAGAATTGAAATTTTTAAAATATAATTACCATAAAATATTTAAGTGTTACATTTGTAAAGGTAGATTAAACCATAAAATTTCATATATCATTATTAGTAATGGGTATGGATTTCGAATTTTTGATTTCTTCAAATGGATCAATGAATAGTGTTTGTAAAAAACCAACAATGGAAATATATCAAGAAAACATGATCCTTGATGTCAAATTATCATCTTTTAAAAACATGAAATTGATATCCGTATGATTTAAACCATCATAAACCATCCCTATTATTCCTTGAGTTTATTTTAAACATTCCCAAACCAATTCACCTGATTATACATAATTTATTTCTCATATTAATAATAGATTTCTTTCAAAATTTTACTCTAATTTTAAAGACATAGATTGGTTGTGAATCATTACATCAGGTTTTTCATTATTTTCCATATTCATATAAATTTTAATAGCTAGGAGTTGTTTATAAGAATATTTTTCTTAATAGTAATATTCTATCAATGATGAGTAATAGAAAACCTGAGTTGGAATTTTTTCTATAATAATTTCTATACATTGTAGTTCTCACTAATAGATGAATCTTCCTAATACATTTTCCTAATTTTCAACAACACTTTATGATTTAATTGTTATGTATTTGGCAAGATAAGATATTGGAAATCATGTAATTACCAAATATTTTTCACTTCAATCATCATTTAGAGGACTGAAAGTTGACTCATTAAATAATCAATATCCATGTGATTATATATCTCATCAGGTGTGGGTTTATAATTCAAGGGCAGATCAAAGTAATTTTCTATGTTTAGTGATTCTCAATAATTATTTCCTATTTTATTCGTTATAATGTTTGTTTGGATATGGATTATATTGCATTTGAGTATATTTATATTTTGATTTTATATTTTTAGTTTACATTCAAATAGGAAGGGGAATATAGAATGGAAATGGGGGTGGGAATAACCAATTTTTCTTGAGAAAATGTTACTAGTGTATATGATATCTTATTTAGGTACCAGAAAAGGGTGACACAATATGATGACACCTGAAATTATTATACTAGTATATGTGGTCACCATAGAACATGTTGTTCTCTAATCTACGTGGACCAAAGAAGTAACCTTCAAATAATCAAAGGTGTTGAAGTTTTTTCTATGAAGTGGAAATCATTGGCGTTTATTTAAATTGAGAATCTCTAATAGTTATGTACGTAAAAGAATGGATTTAAAATTATTAATTAAATGAATAATTATTTGAATTTAAATAATAAATTTTGATTTGATGATCCAAGGTTTTATTTGGTTGGAATGGAAAAAATAATTTTTTTAAATTTTCAGTCTAATAGTTTAGGAGGTTTCCAATGATTGAGCTAAGTCCCCAATATCATTATTATATTTAAACCATAAAAAATAATAATTATACTCATAAATGAACATATAAGATAAATTTATGGACCAATACAAGGAATTGAATCATATTACAACTGAAAATGTGTAGTTGTTAATGTCGATGAAGATAAAGAAGAAAATAAGTTAAATAAAGGAAATCTCAAACCATAGTAAAAATTTAAGAATTAAAAAAAATCAAATAAAATCCAATCCACACCCATGAAAATAACCAAAATTAAACTACAAAAGTTTTCTCTTTCCATTGATTCATGGATCTCAATTGAATGTAGAAGTCGACATATAATGTAAGAATTGAAGTAATGAAAAACAATGAAAAAAACACCATCGTCCTATGAGATATTTCAAAATTATTTGTATGAATAAATTCATATCATGATTTAATGATATAAAATTGGTAAAAAATAATTATGAAATGTAAAATGGTAATAAAAATAAATTGTATTGTGAAACAATGTTTAATATAAAACTTTTATGAGAAAAATTGAATATGTGATTAAAAAATGAAAGCGTGAAATTATTTTTGAAAGAATGAAACATTTTTCTAAATTCCATAACAACACCACATTAAATAGGAATACTAAAATACTAGATTTTACCCACAAAAAATATATTCCCTCCCCAATAATTATTAGAGTCAAAAGGTTGGTGAGATGTCAAATGAATTTTGAATTTTCCATATTGACAAAAAAAATAAGAACAGAATTGTCAATCATTTTGAAATGTATGTTTCACATTAAAGATATCCAAATATGAAGGTTTCTAAGGAGAAAAATATATAATTCAAGTAATCCTATAATAGTGTAAACAAATAATTAAAAATGGATCATCCATTCAAATGATATGATAAAATTGGTGGGCAGCCATTATAGGCCTTCAAATCTATCCCACAAATTATATGTCAACATGGGATCCTTATATCTACTTGAAAACTAGTAAGTCATCTCTGAACATAGTTCAATGAAATTATCCCCACAATTTTACCTACCTAAAGATAAATTTTATATTAATTAGTCTTTATTTTGGAGATCAACTTTTACTTAATGGGCCAAAGGCCCATTATGATTTATTCAGAATATTCTACATCCATAGACAAAAATGAACACTATCTATTATGATTAATCCATTGATAATTGAATGAAAAATATTACAAAAAAAGTGATAAATCATATTCAAAAATATAAAATTAAATTAATTTAACTAAATTAATCCAACAGAATATGATTGATTAGGCCCAATTCACTCACATTAAACATGAATTCTACATGTGGTGAGAAATGAGGTAAATTTTATAAAATGAACTAAAATTGGGGTTTATGGACGTTGAAAAACATTAATGTTAAAATAAAATAAATTAATATTAAAATAATTCCATGGATAATAAAAATCCCATATATTGTAAAATGGAATCATTGCTTATTTGTACGTGAAAACAACTAACTCTATGAATAATGCGTTAAATTTTTCAATACCACTACACATTATTGATAATAAGGGTGAACTTAATAGTTTATATGTAACATACCAGGTAAATAAATAATATTACATTCTAAGGTTTATCAATATTTGTGAATGAAATGATAATATTACTTTAATGGTATTTCTATGCTCGGTGGCGTACCCAATACACAACAACACGTTCCTTTGAAATCTTATGTTGCGCGCTAATAATATAATAATATTATAATAGTTAACGCCTAGCCGTTTTAAATGAGGGAATGAAAAGAAAAAACTAAAATATTATTAAATATGTTTATTAAATATTTTACATTTATCTAATAAATGTTAGAGGCTTAAAATCCAAATGAATCCAATTTTAAGAATAAATACTCTAATATTTTTAAAAGATTGTTTTACCGCCTTTTGATGGCAAACAATTTTAAATGTAACTATTGAAAATTTTATAAGCTCTATTTTTCAAAATAAACTTATTCTTTATGATTGGGACATTAAAATTTACTTTGTAAAAATTTTTGGTATGTTTATGAAAATGTTCATTTTTTAATGAATAGTGAATGATATTGCATTTTACATCAAAACTGATTTTTCAACTAATTTAAATATATGGTTATTTTATCTTTTTTATTGGTTTTAAATTCTAATTATAATATATTTTTACAATTTAATTCAATGGTGTTCATTAGAATTAATTTAACTTTGAAAATGGACATAAACAAGTCCCAAACTTTTCATAGATATTGCTTCCCAAAAACCCGCTATTTGTTTTGACAGCGGGACGTAACTATATGATTTATTAATGAAACATATATATTTTTAATTTGAATAAATGTATTCCATATTTGGAATCAAAAGGTCAAAATTATGTAATTAAGACTCTTTTGTTTTTGGACATTATGGATAGTAACAACAGTAATTATCTTTAATTATCGTTTTAATTAGTAATCGGTTAATTAAGGGTAAGAAAATAATATCATAAAAATATATAATAACCCCAACATGTGTCCTAATGATATTGGTGGTGTCATTGTAGACACTGGGATTCCTTGTTCCCACCATGGGACCCCATGGAATCACTTTAGTGCGATAGTGACCTTTTATCATATTTTTTTTAAAGAAAGGAAAATGTAACCAATGTATATAACACCTAAGTAAAATAATTTTAATTTTGTCTAAATAAACAATATCTTAGACTATAAATAGTCATTGGAAAACTAAAAAGATTTAATACATCATAGTAATTTTTATAATTTTTATACATTAAATAAATTAAATTATTTATGACATCATGATGATGGAGCAATTACCTCATTAATGAACGATTTAAATAAAATTAACAGATAATGTAAAATATAAGACTTACACTTGGAAAAAACATATTGGTAGAGTATATTTAGAACCATTATCACCTTATCCTAGAAATATATAATCGTGGGACCTTTAAAATCCTAAAATCATTTTATAATAATGTTACTTTTAAAGAATTTCCAAGAGTGCCCCTCCTCTCCTCTTATAAAAGGCCCCCACCTATACCACCTTACCCACACCTCTCAAGCATTTTTCTCAGCCAAAACCTGCCCATTTTGTCTCTCCACATATATCTCTTACTCCTAGAAGCCTCATATTGGGAATAATGCTTTCCAAGGAATCCTTTGAGCTCAAATCAAAAAGAGTTACCCGATTTAAAGGTAATGTCTTCTCTTATGTTCTTTTGTTTTATTTTGCTTCTCCAACCACCTAAACTCTTTTTAGTCCTTTATTTTGTAATAAAAATAGTATATTAAATATACTAGGATGTTGTTATAAGAATTATTAGAGCTACACTTACACACACATCCATTTAATGATTAATGAACATATTGTTTCTGTGGATGGCGAATTACTGCCACACGAAATGATGATTGTTCAATATTCCATTAAAACCATTAAAGGTTGCCATTATGAGGCCACTGTATTTTATATATGATATATATGGAATTTATGTTTTATATATGCTTCGGTATTTTATATTTAAATCATACCTTTATTCTTTGCATGTTGTACAAATGCAATAATTTCATATGAGGAAGTGCGGACTACCGCCCCCTCAAGTGATGTGACTCGTTCAGGCAATACATGGAATGTATAAACAATGAAATTAATGAACATATGTGACCTATATAACATATATATTATACTGTAATTAGAATATATATATATATATATCTCAATTATTTTTAATTCCATTAATATGACAAAGAAATAAAAGTAGCGTTCATGCATACGTACGGCCTACCGTCTCCATAAACGGTGCATTTCATTTATTTTTATCTCCAAATGTTATGGAATAGTGTAAAATTAATAATTAATGGATATATATGATATTTAAATCATTAATACTATTCTGGAGATGATTTACATATAACTACATGGATGATTCTTTTCAAACAAGTTCATGTTTGACTCATGTACCAAACATCGACAAAAACATTTGATATGAACTCACACAATTAACTAGTTATTATAACATTATAATATGTTATATTAAATAAATAAAAAACATTAAAGTAGGTCCTTAAGAAATTACAAATTGAAAAATGTTTATTATTCATAAATATAACAAAACGAACAAGACAAGTCGGACTTGAGGTAAGGGATCCTACCTCTCTCTTTATTTTTAAGTACTCTTTTTATGTAACTTACTTTAAGATCCTCTTTATTATGTTAGGGGATGTTATTTTATATTAATATTTCATTAATGTTTATTTTAATATGATGAGAGACCCTATTTTATCTCATCAATACATTTTTGGAAGTTTTATGTGCCGCCGTGAGGCCGCAGAATTTTCATAAGGGGATTTTCAAATCACTTTTTATTCATGTGGGATTCATGCTAAATTGTCCACTATTTCATTTTTTGTGGTGTATTTAATTCCCATTATATTAATATTTGTATAATATACTCTCATTTATGGGTAGTTATATCTTCATTGTATGACCCTTCTTTCATGGGGTGTAAGTTTCGAAAGTTTCCCAAATCGGTAAGGGAACCATTCACACTCCTCTTTTAAAAAGACTTATTTTGTTATGTCTTTTAATTTATATCTTTTTATGTTGGGATATTCTATTATATTACTTTATTGATGTAAATTTTATGTCAAAGTGATGAGATACCATTTTCTCTCTCATCAACTAATTTTATGAATTTTAATGTGACGCCATTAGGCTGTCGAATTTTACCTAGGGAACTTTTTAACCCGATTTCGATTTCTTTGGGTTTAACATTGAATATGTCATCCTTTGAATATTTTTGAATGACCTTTTATTGTTTAACACTTAATATCCACTTCTATTGGGTGTATTTATATTTGTCACACATAATTATGAGATTTAATTATCCTTAATTTAAGGATACCTTCTTTATAATGGATTTCATCTCATTTTACATTTCTATTGAGACTTCATTGTTGTTATGCACCAATTAATTCTTATATGGTGTATATAATATCCTTTGGAATAGTATATCATGAATCCATTTATTTTCTTGATATTATAATTTTATGATTAAATGTTATTCCTCAATTATTGTATTCAAGTGTCTCAAATTTTGTTAAAAACAATTTAACTAAAATATCGCTTTAATTGTTTTAATGATTTGTTCTTATAAATATTTCTCATTAATATCAATGTTTTCAAAATGTTTATAAGGATTTATTTATATGGATATTAATGGTTTAAAATGTTAAAATCTTCAAGGTGGAATGAGAAACTTTGATTCAAAAATCTCGTTATTAAATGATTTAAATGGTTTTGAAAATGGTTTTTAGAAAGGATTCATTATTTTCAATATCTTAAAATGTTATACGGTTATTACATTGGGAATGTTATATTTCCTTTATGCTTAAGTTATGTGCTATGATTATGTTATGGTTCTTGGGCATTGTTTATGAATATGGGTGGTTCCGTGATAAACTATGCGCGGGTGAGACCGATATATCTCTCTAATGCATTGGGTAACGTGAAGGAGTTAAACATTAAGGTTTCTACGAAGAGATTTAGGGAATATACTATTATGGGTATTTCAAACGTAACCATGAGGGTTACTCCCTACGTTGGAATGTTATGAATGAATCAAGTTACCTTTATGTCTTATGATTTCTATGAGTTATTCGTAAATCTTAAGTTTCATGAGGTATGTTAAATTGCTTATGCTTTATGAGTAAAGTATGATTTCATGGATTCTGATGTATACATGGACTAATGTTTTCTTTCCGTATTGTTATAAATATTACTGAGATTTTTATTCTCATCCCATGTTTTTCATGAATTTATTTCACATGACATAAAGTTGAATAGTGTCACTGATGGGATCAAGGAAATGTCAGGCTATCTAAAACAAGGAACTAGACATGACTCTTTTATTCATGTTTTTTTTTATTTTTGTGAAAAATGGAAGTTAAGTAGATGTGTCTACATTGTAACCTTTGAGATGTAATAGTTTTGTCCTACTTCTAGAAAACTCTAATCCTGAAAAGATCCTCAATGTGAATTATTCATTTAATTAAATAATAAGTAATGTTTAAGGCTAGGTCTTTATATTATATGATATTAAAAATGTTATATTGATTCATAAATAATAATATTTTTTCCAATTTATTTAATTCTAATCAATTTAAAAAATGTATATTATTTTAATTTTCACCTACATTCTACCACCTTCATGAAATGATTTATCTCATTTTCAAGACCACAATGCATTAATAGTTATAAAATTATATTTAATGTTTAAAAATTATAAATATAAAAATTAAATTATTATATATATTTTTTAATGAGGACTAAATTTTATCTATCCAAAATACCAATTTTATTTTAGATATTATGAATCAAAGAATCTAAAAACATCTAACATATACTTATGTTATTTCATAACTAAATAAAATTTGATAATACATGAATTTAGATGAATAATAATAAAGGAATAAAAAATAATTTTTTTTGAAATATACATAAATAATATAATTTTTTTATTCAGGATTGTAGAATATTTATGGGAAGAACTGGGATGAGATGTATGGGTTTTTTCATTAAAACCATATCATGAATGTTTTAAACACTTTTTATATCATAGAGATATTATTTTAAAAAGTTCATGATTTCTAATAATTAAAATTGTGTAATTGTTAAATTAAATCATCATAGAGTTTTAAATTTCCTTAGAATGGTTTTTAAAAAAGATATCCCTTCATTGTTTTCTTTATGATTATTTTTTATTTTGTTCTAAAAGTGGTGTTTTTTAATATTTACCATATAACTAAAATTTCTTAAAATCAAAAACATTATAATGTTTTAATATTAATGAAATTTTTTTTGGAAATAATACCTCATTATTATTATTAATGACATTTTTATAATTATTTTAAAAAAAAGATATTTTTTCTATTGAAGAATAAAATTGAATGTGATTTTGATTATTGTCTAAAAATGTTATGATTTTATGGAAATAAAATACTTTATTTTTTATTCATTTTATTCATCGTGAAAATTTTATATGATGATGTAATGGAATATTATATCATTACATTTAATTGGGTAATTATATTATCTCTATAGAATACATATGAAATAAAATATTGAGGGAATTCATTTATAAGGGTTGTTATACGAATGATTGTAATGATAATAAACCCAAATACCAATCTGGGTTTTAAATTATTTTACTTATTTTAATGGAAATAGATTTATTATATGTGGTAAAAAATAATCTTAGTATTACTAGAAATTTATTTATATTACATGGTTGATAAAATTGTTTTTAATGGAAAATTTTTAATGACAGTCATGTTTTTTCATGTAAATCACCGGATTATGATTTTATCATTATGTTTTTTTATAAATTTAATAATGAAAAAATTCATAATTTATGTTTCTTTCATGATTAGAAAAAAATGTTATTTGGGATCACATATTATTATATATATGGAATAATACATCATGTGGTTTCATAAATTTCTAATAGACTAATGTGTTTACTTTATTTTCAAGTCCCTTATTGATCTTTGTTTTATTCATACCATGATTTAAAAAATTTTCATGGGGTTAAGTGTGTATATGGATTCGAGCATCGTAAATGATGATAAATAATGAATTATTAAAAGTTTAATTAATTAAATATGATTTTAAATATAATAAATAGTTTTTTGATAAATATGTACATAATTGTTAACTTTTACTTACCGAGTAAAACACTAAACCAAAAAATATCGAGTGTATAGAAATGTTAAATTATATTGTAAAATCATTTAGTAATGGTATGATTATATTTTAGGTAGTTATATTTGATATAAAATCAATTTTTAGATTACAATATATTATAGGAGTTAGATATTAAAATATACTTGTTGGATGTTAATATGTAAATATATTATTATGATGAAAATTATAAGGGATTCCATGTTTCTTCATGTAATTTGTATTTTTTTGAAAACCATTATTTTTGTGATAAGAGTTGTAAAAAGACATTATGAGAATGTATTATGATATTTAGAAAGTGTTACTGGTGTTATGTGTTAGGAAATAATGATCATGGAATCAAATAAATAAGAAATCGTATGTATTGTACAAAAGAAGAAAATAAAAAATAAATGCATTTTAATTATATTTATATTGTATCGTATAATTTTTTTTTGAAAATAAAATTATATATGTTAGGGATTATCATGACCATATGCATATGTTTTTAGAACAATGATTTTCATCTACTATAATAAAGGATAGAACATTAATCTATGGGGTGGTAGGTATATTAAATTTTTATTTAGATATTCAAATCTTTATATTGATCCAACATCTTTTTCTATTAACTGGATATTTTATAGAAACAAAAAATAAAACCTCAAGAAATTAAGTCACACATTTTTGTTAAAACACATAGTAAATTTATTATTGAGATTGAGAATCATAAATTTATTTTTATTATAATTTGAAGAATTTTTTTATTAGTGTTATTATTATTACCTTATTAGAGTTTTTATGTTTCATTGAGTGTAGATTAGCATATATTTTATCATGAAAATATAAATTAAATATCTAAAAAGGTAATATTTAAATCTTATAATGATGTTTTGTTAATATATAATAATTATTTTACTTCTACGATAACATATCATGAGGTTTAGAAATTGATTAATGATGGAGTAGAATGTTATTTAACACAAGTCATATTAGTAAAGGAAATTACTTATATTAATGATATATATGGGGTAAATTATATTATGAATGTATTTATTAATAATAGGTTTTATCTTACTCATTATTGTGAGGATGAAATTACTATAGACTTTATATCCATTGCTAAAAAAATTAAAATATTCTTTAATGTATGGATATATTGCTTTTATTGGATTTGAAATATATGTTTCAAGAATTATTTATAATGGGTTAAATATCCCTTATCACATAAACTTGGGGTGATCATATTTTTTATTGAAGAGGAAGATTGTTCTATGACGGTTTTGACATATTATTGAGAACTCAATAACATTACTATTAATAATAACTTCCTATTTTCTCATATTGATGACTCATTTGATCGGTTCTATCATGGTTTGTATTTAGTGAATATTTGACAAATGTCTAAGTATGATCACAATATAATGGAGGAGGATATTCAAATGATGAAAACTCATATGAGGTAGGGCCATTATTAGTTTTTGTCTATTCCATCCAAGTTAAAAAAAGCACCCTATAAATTTAGAGATCTTTTTTATTTATATTTTTTCAGTTTAGAGATTTTTTTGGTAGTTCCCATTCATTATATTTAGTTTTTTATAAAATATATGAGGAACATGAAAAAATATGTATTTACCTCTTGTAGATGTTAATAGAAATGACGATATATAGAAGATTTATGATATGAGAATTTTTGTTACAATAAAATTATTTCCTTAGAAATGATTGTCTAAATATGGAATAATTTTTTGGTCATACAAAATATAAAGTTTTGGAATGAAGAATAACTTCTAATATCATTGATATTTAAAATTTAAATGGATTAGTAGGTTACTATTGATCGATTATTGAAAACATTTCTTAGTTATCCAACCAACTAACCATTTTTACAAACAAAGGAGTTAAATTTTTTTCGATAAATGAATATAATGATTTTTTTAAGTAATTCAAATGAAGATTGGTTATTAATAACCAATCCCAATTTAAATTAGCTTTTATATATTTTATTTGATGATTTATTGACGGGTCCTGGTTGCCTTTTGGTGTAATATGATAATGTAATTGTAAACAAATAATGTAACTTGAAACTGCATGAGTAAAGTTATCCAATGGACGATCCTGAGCATGAATCCATGTATTTTTATTTGAATATTTAGATGAATTTTATATATGGGGATATATTTAAAATAAATATGGATCATAAATGTTTTCTGTATATATTTTTCAAAAAATAATTGGTCATATGGAAAAGAATATTATTATTACATATAAAGGATAATGATTGGACAATAATCTATTATCTAGGTAATGAAAAGAATGAATCTTATTCATTTATATTAAAAGATAATGTATCATTAATATTCGATGTTAGGAAAATTTTTGTTTAATTGATGATTTAAAAAAAATTCAATTCAAAAATTTTCACATAGAAACCACTTTTATTTTGCCTTAGGGGTCAATAAAATAAAATATTTTTGAATGAATTATTGAGTCTATAAAATAATATTTTTATCTATAAAAAATGTTGAATTTGTTATGTAATGTATATTTAATGAGATTAATATTGAAAATTAATGTATTATTTTATATGGGAAATGGTTATAAATTACAGTTGATTCTCAATTATATAAATCATTATCGAGGGAATATCACAAAATGTTGTTTTCTATTGATCCTAATAGCTCTAAGATGTAAATAACTATTGATGATCATTATTGATATGAATGAATGAATATATTGCTAATTTTACCATGGTATTTTTTTACATTTTAATTGGTAATGGATAATGAAAAATACCACATGGTATTTTTTAATTAATTTCAATGCTTGAATGAAAATGGGGGGACATATCTATGGATATTGTGGTGGGATTAAAATATAATTCCACATGGTATTTTATATGGCCATGAAATTATATTTGAATATAATTTTTATAATGAAATTCTGAAATCATCATGTTTTGAGTAATGTTTTAGTACATCTTCTCACCCTTAATAAAATAGAAGTTCAGAGTGAAAATTTAAAAAAAAAATTAGTATATAATTCAGTCTTGCTTATTGGATTACCAGTTATGTTGGAATCATCATTATTCATTATTAAAATTTAATTATAATAGAAATTTTAATTCTAGTGTAGGAATGATATCATTTGAGTAAATACATGGAATGTGGTGTTAGAATCCAACATGTTGTTATTTAATTATGGAGAAATTTTTTTTGGACATGAATCTAAAAAATATATAGTCGTAACAGTAAAATGGTTTATTTATATAAGATGATAACTTATAGAAGGATGAATGGTTATTCATATAGTCTTAGGAAAGATATATTTACTTACGTATGTGAACATATATACCTTATGGTGTCTTAATTGAAAGGTTTTAAGTATATTGGATGAATGGGAATGTTCTATCCATGTTTTCTTAAACAATATGAAATTCTAGTCAATGTTGGATTTTTTTCTTAATGATTATCATTACCTAATAGTGTATCATTAGTACATTATGAGTTTGGTGTTTAAATTTTACGAAAATATATACCTAGTGAATATTAATTTTTGTTCTCTAATGTAGTTAAGTTGAATAGATTATTTCTTATGAGAAAAATCTAGGTCAAAATCTTGATCATGTTGACAATGTTCTATGGAAATGGGAACTCACTTTGTAAATGTTTTATTGAAGAACTATATAATTACTGATACTACATGGGAATCTGAAAAAAATTATGATTGAAAGGTATCCCCATAGATTTATAATGAAAATAATAGTAATGAATTAATTTATTTAAAAGAGGATGAATTTGGAAATCTAGATAATGTTAATAAAAAGTAAATTTCATTCTTTTGTAATATTAATGACTAAATTTGAGGTTGTCATATATTGTATAGTAATTTTACTAATTTTTTCAATTGAAAGAAAAATTGAATTATTTTGTCCATATATTTCCATTAATTTTGTGGTTTTAAACAAATGATAAATTTCAAAATTTTAGATTATGAATTATAAAAAATGGTCTTTATATTTTATATCACAATGAAAGATTTATCTTTGATTGAATTTTTGGTATCTTTCTAAAATGTTATATTTTTAGTTGAAAAATGAAAATTTTGGTATTCTCAAATTTGATAAATTTTTATTCGATTTAGTGTAAAATGATAATTTTATTAATGGGGTTTAAATTCATATATGAATTACATTTTATATATAAATCAATAAATTTCGCAGGAATAAATTTTACACAGGATTTGTTAGTAGAATCATTTCAATGAATAAAAGGAATTTTTTCTTTAAAATATATTGCATTGTTTTATTTTTACTTTTATTAAATTTTATTTCAAAAAAATTAAGAAACATAACCATAGAAATTGGATTACATATTTATAATTATAATATTAAATTTTTATAATGAGATTAATTTCAGTTTTAATTATAATTAATTTTTATTTTGTAAAAATGTTTCACCACACGATAGATTAAAAGGGTTAAATTTGGGTTATACTAATGAATAAATATTCAAATTTATCTCAATTATATATAAATTTAATCTCATTAATTTATTTTTACGATAATTTTTCCAATATTATAAATTGATCTAAATATTAGTGACTTTTCTAGATAAATACAATTATTATACTTAAAAGTTTTCAATATTTTCATGGGTTCCACTCCACTAATATATAAAAGGCAATGTTAACTATTCAATAATAAATAGACATTGAGAACTATATCTTTACTATGATCTACCCAAAGTAGTTCTGAAAACTGCTTCTATCATTATAAATGGTTTGGTTTTCCAAAAATACCAAGCCAATAAGTCCTATGGTGTAATCTATAAGATTATTTCACATGATAAGGTAAATGTTTTAACAGAATTAATTCAGGTTTTTTCTTCTTAACCTACATAGATTCTATTATAATATTCCAAATATAATGAATTAAATATATATAATATGATAAAATAATATTATTTTTATGTAGAACCTATTTCCATCAATATTTCCATCCAATGTAAAATGAAGACATTACTCAAGTGTAAGTGCAGAAAATAACACACATGATGTAATTTTTTTATTTTTCATCAACAAATCTCATGGAGAAAAATAAATATGAACTTATTGAACATATATAATTTTTATCGCATTATTATTTATATAACAATTTATAATATCATCTGAAATAATACCCTATACTCCGAAGTAAAATGGGAACGTTTCTGATGTGTATGTGCAGACTAATATCACTATGAACTGCACATTTCATTATTCAATACCATCACACAAGGTTGATCATAAGTATTAATTTAATTAAAATAATTATATTCATAATATTAATACGATTAAATTAATGTAATCCATTGTCTAATTTTATTACATTTCATCCATTAAAAAAATTAAAATTCCGCTCATATTTATGTGCCAACTATCATCTCCGTGAATTGATTTATTTCATTTTCATGACTATATAACATGGATGTTTCTAAATTTGTAATGAATTTATTAAAATATTGGTTATATCATGAATAAAAACTAGAGATTATAGATTGATTCCCCCTTGACCAAAACCAAAACACAAAAGTTATTTTTCAGTTTATTTACTGAGTAGTCATAAAACATCCATAGTGATCTTAACTAATTTGTTTAACAGATATAAAATGATAACGAATTTAATAAAAGAAATAATAGAGAAGTAATTTAATGTATAAATTTTTTGAAACCAATACAAATTAATTATAATTATATTATACAAGTATTTAAAAGGTTTATGTGGTGATTAGGGATATAATTTTTAAAATGATAGAGCTATTCCAATAATAATAATTGAAAATGTAAAGAAAAAAATAAAATTTATTTGTGATAAAAAAATTACATATTATCCCTACAGAATTTATTAATTATTTATTCAATAATACAATTACACATTATTATAAATATTTCATAGCGATGAGAAATATTTTAATTTATAAAAAATCACAGGTTATTTTGAGGCCAGTGCATACTAAACTCGCCTTGCATTGAATGAGGAGTAACTATATAATTAACCAACCATGGGAACTCTTATGGTATTTATTAGGATTTTTTAGTATGTATGTGTAACATCTTCTTTTTCCAGTATTCTTAAAACCCCCTTTTGAATGTGATTTGGTTGGTCTTTATTTAAGTGTCTTTTGGGAGAAAATTTTGAAATTTATTGAATGTTAATAGGTTGTGAAGTGTTGGAGAACACAGTAGAAACCAAAAACCTTGGAAAAAAGGGTGACACTATAAGGGTGCATGGTTTTTCTAATTTTACATCCTTACCTAGCTAACTATCTGACCGGGAAATTTTTAATCCGAAAATTAATTTTTCATATCCAAATCCTCGGGTTTAAGTGCCTAATGCGATCATTTGACTTTAATAACATTCTTTCTTCCTTTTAGTCTCCCATGATGTGATTTTATCCCCTCTACAACCAGTATTAAGAAAATTTATGGTAGGCATGTGAAGTATGATTTCATCCCATTATGTTTTTTCTATTTTTTCCCTATAGTTTTATAGACCACCATTTTGATTAAGGATTTAATTACAGTTGTTCCAGATCATGAATATAGTTTTGCTGATCAGATATTATTTTCTGACATTACTTATTGATGTTTCAAGATTAGGGATTTATGATTTGATACCCTGTGATCCTAAGGTAAGTTGTACCATTTAGGATTTCCAATTTCATTAACCCTAAATTGCTTGATTAAAATTAAATTTTTTATTTAAAGGCTATTACATTCAATTGGTTTGTTAAAAAATAGGTTCCATTAAATTAGGGGTTTTAAAATTGATTTAGAATGATGTTGGAAAAAACCCCAATTCCATTTAAATGGGGGGCATTGTGAAATTGGTTATAATTTGAATAAATTAAATTTTGGAATTTGAATAAATTAAATTGTGGAATTTGAAAATTTAAATTGATTCGATGAAATTGATTTCAAATTTCTATATGGGAAAATGGATTAAAAATAGTTTTGATAGACACCTAATGGGTTTATATTGGAAAATTGATGTTTAAATTAGATACCCATGTTTTTGTTTTTCAAGGAAAATTTAATTTTTTAAATAAGGAATAATGGGTTTTATTATGTTTTAACCATTATTAAAATAATTTTCCCACCATATATTGTTATTATAGAACATGAAATAAGATGTAGTTAGTGAGTTACTTGTGACATCACTTCATTGATGCTTTACAACAATAATAATACATATGGAGAAAGTTACATTCCTGATGGGATGGTGACGGGTCCTCTTTCACAAGGTCCATCTAGACATTTATCCTAGAACTATTGTACCTTTTGGTGGATGACACTGTTTTACATTGTTTATAATTGACATATATTTCATTTTTTATTGTAAACTACTTTACAAAAACGTTTAGAATTTATATAAGTTTTTTTAAAGGTAGAAGAATTTTATTGAAAAAGGGTGGGTTACAAAAGTCTAAAGTAAAGAATTTTGCTGACATATAGAGCATAAAAAAGGGTTAATTTAGAAGGGAGGTCATCCATGCAATGTATGTCAGGAGAAAAAACAAGGTTGGAATTCCCATCAGGTATCCTGTTGGATTTGCGGTAGGCGTAAGTGGTGATGAAGTTCAGCCCAATGAGAGAATTCAAACAGTCCATCCAGCGAGCAGTAATAGGCCAAACAAAGTGAATGGTACCATTCTTGATGGCATGAATGATTGTATTAGAGTCACTCTCAATCTAGATGTTATTCTTGCTGTGTAATCTAGAGAAGTTCATGGAATGGATGAAACTCATCATCTCAGCTTCCAAAGCAGTGGAGGAACCACAAGAGCCATATAAGCATCCAAGAATCTGGTCCAGGTGATTTTTGAAGACCGCACCACACCCAGCTGGACCCCGGTTGCTTTTGGAGGCTCCATCCAAATTGATTTTAATCCATCCCGGCGGGGGGGGGGACCAAAACATTTCAAGAGTATAGTGGGGGTGAGGGTAGATCCCCTCCACTCCAACACGTCTAATGATCCCAAAGTCCTGGAAAAAATTGTTGCATTGAGATTTTTGTATAGAGGAGGATTCCCGAATAGCCCTGAGAATTCTTGTTTTTCCTGAATTAATTTTAAAAGAATTATTACGAAAAATTAATTAATTAGTACCAAACCAAATTATATGAAGAAGTTACAAAACCGCCGAGAACAATAGGTTTTTGATTTTCTTAGACGTAGACAACTCCAAGAAATTATGAAACTGCATGTTGATGTTATCAAAAATCAGCCATCTGCACTAAAAAATGTCAAGAATATAATTACAGAGAGCGGATTCTATATCATAGGAGTGAAAGAGATGATTTATATCCTCTCTATTCTGATTTCACATACAACATATAGAACAACGAGTAATAGTGAATGTTTGTTAGTAGTTATCAGTGGTAATTCTAAGATGGGAAATCTACCAAATTAAAGTGAATCTTGATGGTTTTATCAAGGATTTTTTGTGTTTATCTAGCCATGGGTGATTATTGTCAACATTGTTGAGAAGGAACTTATAATAGCCTTTGGAGTTAAGAATTCCATTGTGTACAGGTTCCCAAATAAGTAAGTCATTAGTATTAGTTAAATGATAATCATTAACAATTTGAGTGATATTCTCAGGATTATCAAGGTTATGTATATGAATAATCGATTCAATTGAATATTGAAGATTGGGAGGGGGTTGGTTGTTATTGGTTAAGGAGAACAAGGGAATGCCAATCCAAATATGGAACCAAAATTTGAAGATGGAATCCTTATTGGTAATACATCAAGAGTTAGACATAATAGAAATGGAGGTACTTTTTGTTGAGGGCCAAATGGAGAACTTAAGAGGATAGACACGATTGTTTCTAAGCTTGTCAAGGAATCAAGTTCTGGAAAAATTTATGGAGGAAGTGGTGTTGTGAATAATGTTCCACGTAAGTCTAGCTTGAAGGGCCTTGTTTATCTTAGAGAGATTTTTGATTCCATTCCCCCCTTTATCAACAGGTTTGCAGCAAGAGGTCTAGGGGATATTTACCAGTTTCCTCTCTATAGGGCTACCAGTCCAAACAAAATTTTTAATTGCAGTATTAATGCTATTTAAAAGAATTTTTGGGAATTTATATATCATCATTTAATAAACACATTTAGAAACAATTGTAGATTTAACCAAGAAAATTCTCCCATCCATTGAAAGTGACATAACATTCCAGGAGGAAATGTGAATAAGCCTGTGGTCCACAATATGAGAGAAATAATCCCATTTAGGCCAACCCCAAAAAATAGGCACACCAAGGTAAGTAAATGGGAGAGAGCCTTCCTTGACGCCAAATATGTTTGAAATGGAATGCTTTCGTCTCAGAGAAAAGTCTTTACTAAAAATGATAGAATATTTTTTTCTAGTTGATGTGTTGATCAGACACTTCCTGATAGTCTAGCAGGATATATTTAAGTTTGAGAATGTTCCTATTGTCCCCCCTGGGTAAAGAGAATGATGTCATTAGTATAAATAATATGCAAGGAAACTTGTAAATTTCTGGAGGAATATATAGGTTTAATGGTTCCATTATCGATCTCCTGGGAGATCAACCTACTCAGGTAGTCTTCTATAATAGAGAAAAAGAATATCAGAGAGAGGGTCACCATATCTCACTCCTTTAGTGATGTTGAAATAACCTTAAGGAGATCCATTGACGAGAATTCAGATGTAGGCAGAGTTGATAAACGATTTGATACGAGTAATGAAAATTTCATTGAAGCCGAAATGTGAATGAACTTTATACATAAAGTTCTAATCAATGGTATCAAAGGCCTTTGCAATATCAAGTTTTATAGCAACACTTCCACATCTACTCTTTTTGTTTAAAAGATTGGTGGACTCAAAGGCCAGACAGATGTAGTCTTGAATAGACCTGACTTTTATGAAACCAAATTGGTTCCAAGATAATATCTTGCAACAGATGGAAGTCATTCTATTGGAAATTAATTTCGTGATGATTTTGAAAAAAGAATTGATAAGGACAATGTGTCTAAAGTTCGGAATCACATCAGCTTTCTCCATTTTTGGAATGAGAAAAAAGAATAGGGATTTAAGGCCATGAGGAAGAATACCTTTGGAGAAGAAGACTTTAACCAGATGCCAAACATCGTCTTGAAGAATATCCCAATGCTTTTTGTAGATGACATTATTAAAACCATATGGGCCAGGAGCGTTGTCTGGATTAAGGCCTAAAACAATTTCTCTAATTTTTTGATCGAAATGGATGCTATTCAGAAGAGTGTTATCTTCCTCAGAGACAAGAACATGAATGATGTCAAGTTTAAGGTCCTTATCAATATTATAACCATTGAAAATATTTTCAAAATAAGAGACTATGTGATTGGAAATTCCTTCATCAGTGTCAAAAATTTTGTCCCCATTTCTATGAAAGGATAAAAGTCTATAGGATTTTTTAACCCTATGGAGATCATTGCGGAATTTAATATTCCTATCACCATCACTAATCCACTTGTATTTGAAGATTATTTTTAAATATTATCCATAATTTTGAGTAAGGATATAAGCTTAGAGGAGATGGTGATTTCCTTTTGAGTGTCCTGAGAAAAGTTTGAAGAAGAATTTGTATTTTGAAGTTGGTTAAGTTCTGCTTCAAGAAGGTTGATGTTATTGTCCATTTTAGAAACCTTGCCTTTGCACAAACTTTTAAGAGTTTTAATTAATATGTTTAAATTCATTGGTCAAGGAAAAGGGTCAAAATGGCCATTAATTTTATTCCATGTGTTATTTATGATGCTTATACATTCAGGGTCAGTATACCAAGTAGTGTTATATCTGAAAGGAGCTCTCAGTTTACTTTTTTTTCATAGAAGAATGAAAGAAGGATTATAATATGGTCAGAGGAAATTCTCGCAAGAGTAATTCTAGAGATATTATCCCAACTTTCAAGGGTGTGGGAATTAGTAAAGGCCCTATCTAATTTAATGGCTATATTTCTATTATAGTGTTTCCTATACCAGGTAAATTTAGCACACAAGAGTTTGACCTCTGTGAGTTTGTTCATTTCAATACAAGCATTAAATTCCCTAGTGGAAATAGGAGGAGGAGGACCAATTTTATCACTCAAAGCAAGGATGGAATTAAAGTCACCAATTATAAACCAAGGATAAAAAATAGAGGCATTATGACTAGAGATATCATTCCAAAGATCTCTCCTATCTTGATACATTTTATAAGCATAATCAAAAGTTGAGAAAATGTGTATGTTCTAAAAGATGTAGTCACAAGTAATGTCTTGACTCGAACAACTATATAGGTTTAAATATTGCAAAAAAGAGTGAGAAAGGAGACATAAGGATTCATAAGGGCCTCAATTGTTTCATGCCCCTAGGAAAATGTATTCGGGAGGGGCTTGATGTGAATGCGAGGCAAAGTTAATTTTAGGTTCAGCAATAGAAATAAGGTTTAGAGTGTGAGTATTGGTGAATATTTTAAGAAATTCGAAGGTTTAAAAATTATAAATTCATTGAAATTTCCAAAATAGAATATTCATTATGACCATTTGGTGGTTGGGTCTCCCCCCTTTTTTTAGAAGTTGTGGTCCCAGACCTGGTGACAATGCCAGATGAGTGATCTTTCACAACATTCTCATGATGAAACTGCAGTGTTAATTGCATGGGAAAAATAGAATCAGCTGTATCACTACCCTGTAAGATAGAAAAACGTTTTAAAGGAATAGTAAGAGGTCTTTAGACTTGTACATGAGAAGATTTGCAGACAAAAGGTCCTACAGCTCCAGAAAACAGGTGATTCTGTTGTGTTGTGTGTACAACATCAGTGGAAGAATGGGAAGGAAGAATGGAATAGGTCTTCTTGCAAACAAGATTCTTAATGGCAGTAGAAGAAAGATCTTTGGTCTGATCAATGACAGAGTTAGAGCAAGCTGGTCATAGGAGTTCAGAAGTTTTGGAATCAGGCTGTGCAGTGTGTGGCTCAGTAGAAACTTGTTTCTTGGGAACCGCAGATTGGGGTCCCTAGACTTGTACAGAATCATAGTTGGGGACAGAAGGTTTATCAACTACAGAGAGCATTTTATTTTATTGTGTGGAGTGCTCTACAGTTGAATCAGAGTGCAGAGGAAGAGTAGAGATGGGATGCATGCGAGAAGTATCCCTGAAGACAGTAGGACGAGAAGCCTGGACTTGTACCGAGACAGATTTCGGGATAGCAGGTCCTAGAACATTAGAATATCTAGATTCAGATTGTGCCATGAGTGACTAGTAGATGCATGGTTTTTTTCCTTATAAATAGAAGAGTAAAGGAGATAATCCATGTAGCTGGACTCAGAAGTCTTGTTTTTTCAGAATTGACCAATTACGAATGAATTTCAGAGGGGTTGGAATGGTTTGGATGGTGCAAGAGTATTTTTCTAGATGAATGATTTTGTGTGATAGAGTTATCACAATCCTATGAATTAATGGCACAAGGATTGTCAGGGTGCAAGAGTATTTTAATATATAATCATTTCTAATAAACCACTGGTCTTTCAACTCACCTACAACCTATGCCTTTAGGTGTTTTTAGATTATATCCTTCTAGGTTCGAGTAAGGGTACAATTCCACTTGGTAGTGGTAATATTTGTTGATCCTTTGGCATGGCGATAAATTTCCACTAGGACGTGTGGTGTTATCATATTTTTTGGGACATTCTAGTTGCACTTTGGATTTTCATACCTATTTTACATACGATTAAATTTTCAATGTGATGTTTTTCTTGTATTAATGGTGAGTTTTTTATATATCTTCCACTGTGTTGGTGGAAAATTTGTTACCAATTTCATATTAAATTATGTGAGGTTATAGTCACTAATCCATTGGGATTGAGAACTCCCTTTGGGCTATGGGATGAATAGTTCAGTTACAAATTCACCTATATTTTCAAGATGGTTTTTGTAAAAGTTTTATCATCCGTGAAGCTTAAGAATATTTCCATGATTTGAGTATGAGGTTGTGTAATCTTGTTGGGACATAAGAAGTATTTATTACTTAGTTATTAGCTAGATCTCATCGAAAAGACCCTTAAGTCACTAAGGGTTATTTTTCAAAATCATATTGATGATTATTTCTAGTATTTTCGTTCTTTTTTATTTAAAAATATTGAAATCCAAATCATTTGTATCCATATGTATGTATGAATTTCTAGATGTTGCATTGTTTTCATATTAATATGTTGTCTCCAATGTTGTATGTGGATGTTTTTTTGAATCATTTGTACGATAATAAATGTTAATTGGATTCAAGAGGAAGCTATTGATTAACCTATTTATTAAATTCTTTAAGTCAAACTGAGTTTGGTTGAGGTGATTGTACATGCTCTCCCCAATCTTGGATATAAACTACCACCAGTTACCATCCAAGCTCCAGATATAGATCGACAAGGGATTTTTTTTTAAAATAATTCTCATGAGTTCCTTCACTAGAGGCCACCAGTGTTCAAGAGATCAAACGATCCTCAATAGGATGAGGAATTTGTCAGTAGGATTATGTTCTTGGAGACACCTGATGAAATATAGGTGAAGTGTGCCACAATTATGTTGGAGGGACTAAGTAGTAGATGTTGGGAAATAATGGTGGTGAAGATGTATCTTGATGAATTATAGTGGAAAGACATCAATGATAATTTCCCCGAAAAGTTATATCCATAGTCAATGGTGTTGGACAAGGATATTGCGTCTTTTAAACTGATGGAGTATTACAAGACCATGGTTGAATACAGACAATATTCTTGGAGATTGTGTAGTCCAAACCTGATATAGTATAAAATGATATGATAAAGACTATATGGGACAATATAAGGATCATATATGATATTATTTAATATATTTTCTTTATGAATCCACATTCTAATTCATATATTATAGATAGTTAGTTGATGGTTGAAATGGACATGGATGGAATGTTAGGGTTGATGGATGTTTTTTTCTCCCAGTTTTTTTTATATTAATTCCTATAAAGGGAAGAGAAAAATGATATTTCTAGTTGTGCTTCTCAATAACAGTGTCTTTAAAGACCTTATTCAATGTTAGGTAGAGGACATTGAATTTTATGCCAATATGGAAATCCTTGATATTATAAAAAGGTTTTTTCTAAGGCTATAAATGTATGTGATTCATATGGATGAAAAGGACACTTATAGGTGTTATGACATGTCCATTTCACTTTACATAGTGTAATAAGATCATTACACCATTATGAAACTATATTGAAATGATATGATTCTTTAACTAATGGGTTCTAGAAATATGTTGGAATTTAACTTCTTCACATAGTAGAAGAGTCTAATGTGGTTTTAGATATTGGTCCAATGATAGTGAGAGGTACCATCACTATAACATTATTATTAGGGACTACATTAATTGACACTGGTTCATCTCATTCATTTTTTTCAACCCATATTATTAATATAATAAATCATCATATATATATATTTTATCTCATGTTATGGATTTTACTACACACTATGGAACAAAGAAATAATGGGTTCTCTATAGTCCCTAAAATGTTTTCTCTTTAATAGCCATAGAGCATTCATTGAATTTTCAAGATATCTACATGAAATTTCTTGATATAATTTTTTTGATGGATTTGATCTTTGAAAATAATGATCATATTGATTATTATTATCGATGGGTATACTTTAATACACATGATGGGTTGTCCCATATCATTCAAGGAGAATGAGTCCCAATGTAGATTAGATAAGGAACATATTATCCCAAATTGGAGAAATTAATTATAGGGACTACTTTTGATCTAGAGGGTGAATATTTGAGTAGTGATTACACTCCATTTGTCATTAACATTCCCAATTGTTTTTATTCTAAATTATTTAGTTTTCCAACAGCAAGGGAGTATATTTTTTTATTGATTAAGTATTTGGTACTGAACTAATATATATTTCTTTTTACAGAATTTAACTAGAAAAAATGATAATGGTAACGTCTCAATAGATGATCTTTTATTAAAATGGATTATATTATAGATTGTTTCACCTTGTGTGGAGTTTGTTCTCAATGCTATGAAAGACTATGGTTCACTTCACCTTTTTATGGATTTCAAAAAAAAAACAATCGAGTTATGGTAGAGAACAAGTATATGTTTCCATTAATTGATGATCTGTTTGACCAATTGAAGTGGTTCCTGAAGATTTATCTGAATCTGGTCACAATAATTTGAGGATAAAAGTTTTGATATTCAAAAAACTATCTTTCAGAGAAGGTACCACAAATATTGATTATTTTTCATTCCATTTCATTAACCAGTTTTATAATAGTATTTATTTAGTTAATGAATATCATTTTCAATAAGTATCTTGATAGTTTCATTTTAGTTATCGTAGATTACATCCTTTTTTAGTCTTCGTTCGACGAGATTCGTGTGAATCATTTGAGAGAAGTTTTGGAATTTTTGATAAATCACTGAATTTATGCCAAGTTATCAAAAAATTTATTTTTGAATTTGGGAAGTGAATTTATTATGATATGTGGTGTCAAAATATGGTATATTAGTTGATTTAGAGAATGAGTGGGATGTTATCACATGGGAAAAAAATTAAACCTTTTAATGAATTGGAGTTTTTTTGGGATTATCTTCGTATTATCAACATCTTTTAAAGAAAATTTTAATGTTGGATTATCTGATGGCTGCTATAACATTAATGAGATTAGTGTTATCTTTGGATGAAAAATTTCATAGTTAATATTTTTTCCCTAAAAAATATTTTGACTACTATGTAGGTGTTGAAACATCCAGAAGTCATTATGGGATATGTGGTATCTAGTGAAACATTGGGATTAGGTTTTTGTTGTGTTAATATATATATTGATCATGTCAGAATTTCTTGATATCCTTAGCGTATTCCACACAAGAAGAATTACCCAACCCTGAACATGAACTGGAAATGATGATTCTTGTAAATAAGATCTAGAGGCATTACATTTTCCGAAAACGAATTACCATGTATTTAGACCACAAGAGGCTATGTTTTATCTTTTAAATAAAAATATTGGTATATCCTTCAGATCTGTTGGCTTATTACCTATAATATTTTTATGTTTACATCACCAATAATTTTGGAAATGGGAATTCCATCTCATATTACTTGATTATAAAAATTCTAACCAATTCAATAAAATAATCTTCAAAAGTGTTGGACAGGTTGAAACTTATTTTTTTTAATATTGTAGGTCAGGAACCAGGGGATGAGGTTTCCTAGGTTTGTGTTCAGTTGACATCCACTCTTCTCGATCCAATCCTTCATGATCAACATTTTCATGATGATTTTGGTACCATTGGGGACTCTCATCATGTTGGGGAGACCATATATTTCTGGTCATTCTCCACTAATGAAAATCAATGTTATAGGGATAAATTTATTATGATGTTAGCAATAAGGATATTTGTGACGGGGGATTTCTGTAACTCTATGTGGGAAATTTTTCTAGAAACCAATATGATATATGGCATGAATTGATAATTCTTGTGGCCACCTATGATATAGAGAATGGATGATTTTTTCCCTCACTCTTATACCTACCAATAGTTTAAGGCCAAGCACAAGAAACCTTCATGAATGCTTCAACAACATCTATTTCCCAAATGGCATTGGTATGTGATCTCTATAGACATATTATTTGTATTTCTGTATACCATGTGAAATAAGAATGTGATATGGGTTGTGAATGATCAGATGCCTAAATTAGTTCACATTATATGCATTCCAGATACAACCAATGTTTGAGGAGTTGTGAAATCACTAAGTGAGAGAAATTTGTTGTTTTTACAGAGTTCTATATTCTATTATATCTGATAGGGATCATCAATTTTGTTATCACATTTGGATTGGAAATCAGGAAGCAACAAGGCCAAAGGTTGTTTTGGGCATGGTATAACATCTACAGTTGGATGGACAGACAAAGATATCTATAATTATTATTGAGGATATGATTTGTTTTATTGTTTTAGACTATGGTAGAACATTGGATGGCCATTTATGGCTGGTTGGGTTTTCTTATTACAACAATTACTAGTATGTGATTAGTATATATCATTGTCGGGCCTTTAATGGATGTCGTTGCAATTATCCATTATGTTGTCCAGAGAGTGTTGAATGTTCTTTGGTTAGACTGATCTTGGTTAGAGAGAATATTATAAATATTTAATTGATTCATCAGATAATATTGATGGCATAGATCTAGTATAATTATTATGAGGATCATCACTATAGGCTATTGGAATTTTGTATTGATGAACTCGTGTTCTTGAATGCTTCACCATAGTTGAGTCATCGATGTATTGGGAGGAATGTAAAATTTGATCCTCATTTTGTGAGGCCTTTTGTGGTTTATCAGAATGTGGTGAATGTTTTTACATATTTGAAATCATAAATTAGATGACGTTGATACATAACTTTTGGCATGTATCATAGTTGCAAAAGTATTTATCTAATTCTTCTCAAGTTCTATGTTAAAGTGATATTGAGTTTGAAACTATATTATATATGACTGATCATCTTGTTATCATATTTGATTCTTAATCAAAGGAACGTCATCAAGGGATGATACCTTTGGTTCATGTGATATGGAACCTTTTTACATTCTCATGAGGTGTGGGATATGGATTTATTTATGAGAGAGTAGTGGCCTTATATTTTCACATGGAATCTTCTTATGATGATTTGTTGGGGAAAAATTTAAATGGTGGATAGGTTGCAACATACTATTTCTATTTTCAAGTATTCATAATACCCTACATAAAAAAAGCTTTTAATTTTTTTAATTTAAGTGTGCTTCAAGTAAACTTTGGTAAAAATATTTAATGTTCTTGGCTCTTCATTTATGGCGAACGGTTTTCTCAAACCACAAACCCTCTTTGTGGAAACCATGCAAACCCATAAAAATGGCAATTTTAATATATATCACATGGTAGGAAAAACTATAAATACAAATTGTATAAATGGTGCACTACATAAAAAATATGGTTCATGGTTTGGGTGTAATGTTTTCCTAACCATGGGTCCTTATGCAACTAATCATGATTACAAGAAATATTTAATCCATAAATTTAATTTTAAATTCTGAAACCGTCGATTTATTTTTAATGTGGGATCATGAACCCCAGTATGATTTTTTTTTGAGTTTTAATATTGAAAATTTTGACCCCTCTACAGCCCTTTGAAAGTTAATCTAATCTTGGAGAATGACATTCAATCTCTTCCTGGTCAGTTTCCTCTTGCTGTTATCCTTCCCCTTCCCCTCTCCTCTTTCTTCCTTGATGTTTTATAGATATCCATGTTTTTGGAGGATATAATCCTCACTTATTTGGATAATGAGTCGTGGTTTGATACTCAAATATTCTTGATTGCATTTTTCATATGTGTTTTCAGATTAGGGATTTATGTTTCATGATCCCGTGTTGACAGGGATGGTGGTTCCATTTATGATGGATAATTTTAGTAACATTAAATTTAATGATTAAAATTTAATTTCATTATTTAAATGAAATTTATTTATATTTGGTTTTATGAAATTATATTCCTTGAACTAGGTATTTGAAAATGTATTTGGCCTGAAATTGGGATAAACCGCAATTAAATTAAATTATGGGGTTTTATGAAATATGAAGGAACATATTTTAATTAATTAATGAAATTTAATTATGGAATTTAAATTGTGATATTAATTGATTAAATTTATATCATATTGGTATTTTAGATAAGTGATTAAAATGTTTTAGATAGAAACCCAGTGGTTTTATCTTAAAAAAATCATGTTTGGATTAAAACCTCGTGTTTTTGTTTTTAAATGGAAAATAATGTATTTAAAATTGAATTATGTTTCTAATATTTTTTTAAAATATTTAATATAAACTACTCATAGTTACATTTTAGAGAACAGGAAAACCTAAGTAGTTTGTGATTTATTCATGGAAAACCTCAATTGACGATTTGTAACACTAAAAATACATTTTCAATAGGTCATCCCCAATGGGATGGTGGTGGGTCCTCTTTGACCAGTGTTAGCAGGATGTGTGTACACATATTTAACTAATAACCACTTGAGTTTAGTAGAGTCTCATAGACTTGAACTATCTTACCATTTTAAAGATGAAAATATATCTCATTGTTTTTATTTGAAATATAATCCAGTTTTTCATAAACTACTTTACACATTCCTTATGAGTTTTCTATAAACTATTGTGTAAAAAATAATTATTACTCCATTTGATTAAAGTATTACTATCATTTGAATCTTAAATCATGGTTTTTTTAATTGTGATTTAAAATGACCATGCCTATTTATAAAAATTTTGAAACTTCATTTGTTTATTTAAACATTAAATATTATTATGGAATCCTTGGCGAGACACTAATGGGATTATGGATTACACCTGACCCATAACTTCAGGTGGTTGTATATTATCTCCTTCCAGGTTTGAGCAAGGGTAAATAACCATATAGAGGTTGTTCTAGTTGTTCATCCTTAGGAATAGAGATTAGTGTTTATAGGGACTTGGGGTGTCGTCATGTTGCTTGACTACATTATGATTTCAGTTTTTGTTTAAATTCATGTTTTAATTTTGATATAGTTATACCTATGATTGTTTTCTTTTATACAAACTGACTTTTACATATCTCTTCTGTTGAGTTTCTGGAAAATTAGTTCCCACTTTCATATGATATGATTCCAGGTGCTTGTCACATACTGATGAGGATCAGAAACGACCTTCTGGACATGTCATGACTGACTCAGTTATGGAGTTACCATGGTATCTAGAATGGTTGATGATAATATATATATATATATATATTCTTAACAATATGAATTTATTTAAATATATATAGATTTTTGATTTAATTGTTTATTTGTAGATTTCATAATACAAACATATATTATACAATTTGATATATATATATATATCACCCATGTTATAAAAATATATATATTTATAAACCAACATACTCATTAATATTCATATATTTATATATCGATTTAAATTTATATATAAATATATATTTATTTTTAAAATTATAATTAACATTCGAAATTGGTTACAATAAAAATATATTTAGAAAAAGTTAATGATATTTTAATTTAGATAAATACATCCATACATACATATATAAATACATACATACAAACATACATACATACATATACACACACAAACAGACAAACTAAAAAAACAAACAAACAAACAAATATACATATGTACACACATATATACATACATGGATCGTGACAAAATCAAAATATATATTTATATATACAATTAATTAACATTAAATGAAATAAATATAAATTTAATTCACATAAATAAATGAATAAAAATACATTTACATAAATAAATATAAAATAAGTCATATATAAATATATTAATCATCACATTAAATGTATATTTAAATTTTATTTTAATATTCATTTTTATTTCAATTTAATATTTATTTTAAAAAATACTCACTTCAATTTAAATTTAAAATTTAAAATTTATTTTTTTATTTCTTAATTTTTTTTATTAATATTATTAAATATTTATACATTATACACATAATGATATTCAATTTTTTTAAATACATTATTTGTTTTAAATATCAATTTAATTAAATATGTATTTTTTATTAAACAATCACACATATATTGGTTATATATAAGGTAGATATAAATTAAATTCACACACATACATATATCTAATATAATAAAATATATAATTAAAAATAATAATTACATAAAAATATGTATGATTAATATATGGTTGTTTGAATATATATGGATTCTGTAAAACAACCTTTTAAACATCTAAAAATATTCATCATGAAAGGTGTTATATAATGTTTTATAAGATAATATATATAATATAACTTATTATTAAGGTTATAGTAGATCTTTTCAAAGTGATTAATATATTTTTTGATTAATAGAGTGAAACACACCCACATGTGAATTAATTTTTACATTATTATATATAATCTATATTTTATAAGCATTAACAATAAAAATATTTTCATAAATATCTATTACAATTTAATGTCCAACTTTTGTATTTTTGTGTGTGTAAATCATTTCATTAATATATTAATTGTTAGTTTACTATATATATATATATATATGTATATGAAAAAAAAATAAATCATAGAATAAGAAATATTTTATTTATCAATGAAAATATATTTTTACAATTTATTTTAAAATAATATAAAATATTTAATAAAATACATCCCTTTAATATTTTTTTAAGGATAATATTTGGTCAAAGACCAAAGCACAATTTATTAATAGTCAAAAAGGATTAGAAGATGCGAAAGGAAGGGATTTTTTTACAATCTCTATAAAAGAGATATTATAAGTCAGAAGGAATAGAGTCCAGGAAAGTCATGGTCTGATGAACACCTTTGTTGGTAAGAGAGTCAGCAACTGCATTCTCTTCATAATAGGCATGAGTCGCTATATAATCAATCCCATGAAGCAAGTTAAGGCCGTTCATCCAACGATCAGTAAGAGGCCAGGCTAGATGGATGTTTCCATTCCAGATGGAATGGATGATAGTGGTTGAATCGCTTTCAATCCATAGATTTCTCCAACCTCTTTGGAGAACAATATCAACAACATGAATGACCCCAAGCATTTCCACCTCTAGTGATGAAGAGTAACCACAACCAATATAGAAACATCCCTGGCACTGGCTAGCCGAGTCTCTGAAGATAACACCACAATTGGCAGGGGCTGGGTTGCCTTTGGAAGCTCCATCAACGTTCACTTTGACCCATCCTGGAATTGGTGATTGCCAGAACGCTTCAAAGGAACGTTTAGGCTTTGGGAAGACGCCAGGAATGTGGAGATGATGAAGTATCTCAGAATCACCAATCGAGTTGCCACAACAGTATTTTTGGATTGAGGCAGCTTCATGAATCACAAGAAGAATCCGAGTATTCCATGACTTAATATTGAGAGAGTGATTATTGTGAATAAGATCAATTCTAATATTCCATAGCTCATGCAGAATCTCCTCTACTACCGCAAGAAACTGATTCTTGATCTACAGAGAAGCTTCATGTCTAGTGGAGTTTTTTAAAAACAAGGAGATTGAGTCAGTAAGGAGTTTTCTGTAATTGAGTAAATCAAAAATATAATTCCACAGGGCAGAGGCCATCACAGATGATAAAAATGATTATTGGAATCTTCCCTGTGTTGATTACACATGCGACATTTAGAACAGAGTTGAATGCCAAAGATTTGTAGACCAGTTTCAGTAGGTAGTCTATTATGGGCAATGCGCCAAATAAGGGTGAGCCTCGAAGGTTTAAGCCAGGGTTTGTTAAAATGATTCACCCAAAGAAAAATTGATTCATTTTCAGAAAAATTATTCTCATAAAAGTTTTTGGAATCTAGAATTCCATTGGTAGAAGGTTCCCAAACAATGAAATCACCATCATAGGAAAAAGGATAATTATTAATAGTTTTCCAAATATTATCAGGGAGATCACATTGATTAGAATGTAATAATTCCTTTATAGTTTTTTTACTATCCTCAGGTATATTATTAGAAGGTAATAAAGATATTAGAGGGTTACCACACCATTTGTCACACCAATAATTAATGGAAGAATCAGCACTGACAATCCATCTGGAATTATGCATGATATTTTGGTAGGAGTCCTGCATTGAAGGCCAGATGGAAGAGTTAATGAAATTAAAATTCCCTTTTAAAAGCATAGAGAAGAATATATTTTTTAGAAACTCAGTAGCTTTATAAGTAGAGTTAATAATGCTCCAAGTAAGACGAGCCTGAAGAGCATCATTGAAAAGTTTTAAATTTTTAATGCCAATTCCACCATTAGCAATGCATATACAGCATGATTTCCAAGGTATAGTAACTAACTTCTTTTCAAAAATTCTTCTATAACAATTGATGTTTTTGATATAAGTGTTAATTTTCTTGAATATGCCGACATGCCATTTGTAGACCATAAGGGAATAGACCATTTTAGAAACAATGGTCAATTTGACCAAACAAATTATCCCAGTCATGGAGGGAGATTTCCATTTCTAGCTGGGGAGTTGATTTGTTATTTGTGAAATGGTATTAGAAAAATAGGTAGCTTTGGCCCGACTCCAGAAAATTGGAACACCCAATTAAGAGAATGGTAAACGGCCTTCCTTAAGACCTAGATACGTGATGATAACATATTTCCTTCTTATAGGAAAATTCATACCAAAATTAATTAACGATTTGTTCCAGGAGATAGCTTGACCAGAGATTTCCTCATAGTGAGATAAATCTTCTTTGAGAACATGAAGATTTTTCTGGTCTCATTTTATGAATAGAATAATTTCATCAGCATATAAAAGATGGGTGGGAGAATTTACGTTCCTGGAAACTTGAATAGGTTTAATCATATTTTTATCAACCAGATCGTTAAGGAGCTTGCTAATGTAATCCTCAGCAATAACAAAGTGGATTACAGAATGCGGATCCCCCTTCCTGACTCCTTTTGAGAATTTAAAAAAGCCTCTAGGGGTACCGTTAATCAGAATAGGAATATTTTCTTAGTGAAAGAGATTCTTAATTCTACCAATGAAGAAATAAAAAAAGCCAATGTTTTTTAGGACTTTGAAAATGAAATTCCAGTCAATGGTGTCAAAAGCCTTTATGATATCCAGTTTGATAGCCACATAACCCCCTCTAGTGTTTTTTTTAAACTATTAGCATATTTAATAAGCAAGACAAATACAGTCTTGAATGGACCTTACCATAATAAAACCAAATTGATTCTGGGAGACGATTTTATTGTAGATAGGAGGAAGCCTATTTGCAATAATTTTGGTGATGATTTTATAGATAGTGTTAATTGGAGAAATAGTTCTGAATTGATGGATCTCAGAAGAATTCTCAACCATAGGTATTAAGGTTAGAAATTTAGAATTTATTCCATGAGGAAGAGATCCATTAGTGAAAAAGATATTAACAAGGTTACAAACATCATTTTGAATTATATCCCAATGATTTTGGAAAAAACCAATATTGAATACATCCGGACCAAGAGCACTATCTGAGTTAAGACCAAAGACAGTATTTTTAATTTCATGATCAAGAGGAGTACTTAAAAGATACGTGTTTTCTCTTTCATCAACCATTAAAGGAATAATATCAGGTTTACGATCAATAGTAATATCCAGACCATTAAATATGATATAAAAGTACGAGGTAACATAATCTTCAATGGATTCTTCAGAATCAATGATCAATTCATTATGAATCAGCGTGGAAAGCAGACGACTGGCCTTTCTAATTATTTGATGACAATTATAAAATTTAGTTTTGGGATCACCATCAGTAAGCCATTTTGTCCTAAAAATTTGTTATCGAATATTGTCCTTAAAATAAATTAATGAGTTACGTTTAGAAGAGATATTAGCATCCAATTGAGGATCCATATTAAAATCATAATTAGTGTTTTGATTTTGGAAGCGATTGAGTTCATCTTCAAGATCTGAGATATCCTGATCTATTTGAGAATTTATAATTTTGCAACAGGCTTTAAGAGCTTCCTTAAGGAATTTCATTTTGTGTAAACAAGAAAAAGAAACATCATGGTGTTTCATGGAATTCCAGGTGTTATAAATAAAAGATACACAATCAGGATTCGAAGACCAAGCATTATTAAATTTGAAAAGAATGGCAGGCTTTCGATCATTCATGGAGATGCTAACAAGGATAGGATGATGATCAGAGTTGAGTCTAGGGAGAGAAACACTAGTTATTTTTTCCTAGATGTCAAGAGCCTTCATGTTAATAAAAGCCCTGTCAAGTTTACTCACAACATTTTTATTGTAATGTTTCTGTACCAGGTTTATTTTTCACCCATAAGAGATATTTCAAAGAGGATACAATATTCAATGGTAGATTTAAATTCTCTGGAAGATATAGAGAGGTGTGAGGGCCCAATTTTTTCATAAGGGGTAATAATGGCATTAAAGTCTCCCAAAACAACCCAGGGATCTTGAATAAGTTTAGCCATGTCAAGGAGTTCAAACCATAAAGTTCTCCTATCATGATAACTATTCTTGGCATAAACCATAGTGCAAAATATATGTTGTCCATTCCATAAGAAATCACATGTGACTTGCTGATCATAAGATCTAAAAATGTTAATATTATTTAATGTATTCTGGGAGAAGATCCACATTGAGTCAACATGTGGACCGTTTTTACAAGAACCTAGAAAACTATAATTAAGAGAGCTAAATCTCATGTAATTCAATTTAAAATCAACTTTAGGTTCAACAATGTCAAAGAGAAGAGGTTTGTGGGTCTTTAAAAAACTCTTAAGTGTAGTGGAGGTGTCATTGTTAGCCACACTTAGGTAGTTCCAGTAGAGGATATTCATTTTCGATTGTGTTTCGGGTAAGGATCCATCTTTTTTTCTGATTTACCAGAACCCTTCTTCTTTTGGGATCTCGTAACTATTGAGAACGAAGCATATTTTTTTTGTATCTCATCAGTTTCAGAACTGTGAGAGGTTCCAGAATTCAGATCTGCATTTGGATTAGAAATAGAAATTGGAGTACTCACTGAGTCAGTACTGTCCAGTGTGTGATGTTTTTCAGCACCATGAGCATAGGCTTGATCGAAAGAGATCTGTTTCACATCTCTAACTAGAGAAGGACAGGTATGATTGATATGAAAATCATCATCATGGGCATGGTTATGCTCAAGATGATATTTATTCTCAGTCAGAGACTAGATAATTTCAAGTTCTGCAGGTTTAGGTAGATTAGATATGGGGCGACAGTTTTGGAAAGGACCATGTTTGTCAGCAGGAAAGATGGGAACTATCCTACTAACCAAACAGGGAGCAACTATTTGAACAGATTCAGTATAAGCTTCAGAAATAGGTAGTGGGGTGTGTGAGATACTTTGTGCCAAATGAATGAAATCAGGATCAGCATTTGCAGTATGTGAGATAGAATTAAAAGCATGATTAACTGCATTTTCATCAAATACAATAGAAAAATTATCCAACTTATTTTGTATAAGAGTAGAAATCTGCATGTCAGAAGGTTTATTAGTCACCACCTTGTTGGCAGAGGGAGATTCCACTTTCAGTATAGAGGTAGAATCAGGAGTTTGTGATGAAGTGTGAGCAGCAGTAATACCATGAGAGTCAAGATTAGCAGATTGAGACACTATTATAGAAACTTCAAAAGTAGTAGTAATACATTTAACTTCAGAATTGAAATGCATAGAGTAACCTGGATCTACAGTGTTTCCATACTCACCAAGTGTCTTGTTAGAAGCAATAGTATTCTCCATGGGAACTGAAGGTACAGAGGCCTCCAAGTCCCTACAATGAATCTCATTTAAAAATGATGTACCAGAGGAAGAGGCATTATTTGTACAAGTGGAAAAAAGAAATAGGGATGTTCTTGTCTAAACTACTTCTGTTACATACATCTACTATTCCTTCTAAACCGATGGGATTTTCATTGTTTTGTAAGGATTATTCTTCCTCAACCAAGACCGCCCAAGATTTTCCTTCTAAGGAAGAAGGGACACAATATTTTTTGACCCAGATATCATGATTTTTTATAGGGGGGTCAGGTTTATCTGTGACAATCTTCCATTTTTAGCATGCTTTACCTCTTTCCAACCATTAATAATTGGTGGGTCCATTTTTTTCCTAGATACCCTACAATTAGCAAAGTTATACCCAACCAGTTTGCAGACTTCACAAAATGCTGGCTTTTTTTCATACTCAATACTGAGTTCCACTCTGTGATCAGGGGAATTAAAACCTATGTTAAAAGGTTATTGATGAGTTAAGTTTATTTCAACCATAACTCTAGCATATAGGCCTAAATACCCATTCAATGTTCTATGATCAATTTTAATTTGAGATCCAATGCAAGAAGAAATATATTTTATTTGATTAATATAACACTCAATATAATATTACATGGGGTTTACCTTGGACAATTAGTGTCAATATCATTGTGGCCATAGGGAGTCATCAAAACATTAAAGTATATAGAAAAAAGATTCAATTCATTTGAATTTTTAATGTTTCACATATGACATTAAATCCAATATTTACAAAATTCTATTAATTATATTCAATTATACATTTATTACATTTTAATGAATCAAATTATTTTATAGGTATTTCATTCAATATTTTATTGGTATTTATGTAAATTTAACCATCATCAAGAGTGAACATTTATGATCCATAGTATCATGCATTTATGATGAATGTAGAGATAATTTTATACATATAGGACAATGTCTATTGGTCATAAGAACTATATTATAATTAGAAATGGAAATAAAAACAATTATTCTTGAATTTTTTATATGTCATCCTTGTGTAATGGAAACAAAATATGTTCGTGTATTTAAAGTCATTTGATTTGGACTTTAAACAATGATAAATAACATGTGGAAAAAAGAAGTCATAAATTTTAAATAAAATAGATATTGAATTGATTTTTAACTTATATTATTAAAAACATTATGTGATTATATATAAGGAAATACAAGTAAAATTAAAAGTTAAATCACCACGAAGACACATTGACATGAACATCTTTTGATTAGAAACATATAAAATTTTTCTAATGTTTTCTAAAAATCAAAATATTGATTTTATAAAATGGTTTTATCATTTTAGGGTATATAGTTAGTGAAACCCATAGTATTTTTGGCATAGTGCTGGATCCATAGAGCTACCCCCAGTGGTTAGATATGAAGTGACCATTTCTTATTCTTATTAATTTTATTAATGGGGTCAATTAACATTGGAATAAAACAAATGATTATTTTAACCCATTGATTGATATGTAGAATGAAATATTTGTTTAATGTGTGAATTTTTTTGACTCAATTTCTAATGAAATGATTATATTATGGGTTTTCACACTTTATTGTATTTTTTATCTCCATGTATTTGAAAAAATATATTTTTTTTACAAAAGGGGAACTTTTTATCCTTAATTAAATTAAATTAAAATAGTAAATATCACTGAACTGAAATAAATATTTTATAATATAAATAACATGATCAATTTAATCATTTATTACATTGTTTTAGAAAATAAGGTTTCATTTTATGCTTCCATGTAGTACAACCATACACATTTGTCATTATAGAGTTTAAGATTTTAGCACAAATTGATTTATTTATCATTCAACTGGTTTATTTTTTTCCAGATTTTATTATTATTTAATTACCTAATATTATGAATAAAAGTAGATATGTAGCCTTAATTCAATTAAGAAACGTATTTTATTTAATTTTAAATGAATAAATTTTTTCCAATTAAAACATTACTTGGAAACCATTCGTAATTAATGAAATTTATTTGATAATATATTGCAGACCAATTATAGTGTTACATAGAAAAAAATTTTTGTGTTGATGCACAAAAAAAAATTAATTGGTTTTTTGGAGAAAACCATTACACATTTAGTAGAGTGAGTGCATCCTGAAATTATTTTTTTCCAATATAATTAATTGTTTATAAAATGAAAAATATTTATTCATTCCATTTTGATGATAATAAAGGAACAAAATGAGAAAAATATTTGTATTGATTCATTTATACATATTACATAATGATATTATAAATATATTAATATAAATTTATTTTACATTAATATTAAATGTTTTTATTTGAATAGATAATTAGGAAATAACAGTGTTGATTTTTTTTAAATCCAAGATGGTTAATATAATTATTAATTTAAATGAATCATTTATATTATATTCAATCATGTTTCAAGATTTATATTTTTAAAGTTTAATTTTATTGATTTGATTCATGTAAATAATCAATTAATTTCTTGTTTACACTAGGAAACCTTAAAAATATTATTTATATATGAATGATTACCAAATGTTCATGTAATTTTGGCATTGGAAATAAAAATGCATTAATTTTTATGTCTTTAATATTATTAAAACTAGAATGTTATCATGAAATAAAAAAATTAGTTATTATTATTGAATGGTTTGATAATGGTATTATTTATTTTCCAAAGAATTCCTAGAAGAATTTATTCAAATTTTCAAATGGATTATTAAATTATATACCACCAATTTACATTATTATTGAACGGTTTTATATTATTTCATTTATCCTTTATATTTATTATTTCATTGTAAATTTTTAAATTTTTATTGTCTACTTGAATTTTCATAAAAAATATAAAATCATAATCTATTTTAAATATATATATTTTATGAAATGGTATAAAATATATTAACCAACCAAAAGAGGATTCGTCTACAATAATATCCTAGGATGATAGTTTCTATGTGTTTTTTTTAAAATTATTATAAATTAATTTACATGTTTGTATATTATGATATTATTATATTTATCATAAATGATTTATAAAAATATTTTGTTAAAATATTATGAAGAAAAATTAAATAATATTTAAATATTCTAATACTTCACATAGAATAAAAGGTTGAGGGATAAACATAGAATTATAGTAGACATTTTAAATTACTATTTTATGAAATATGAAATCCTATTAGATCATTGGTGTAACCCATTATTACCTAGTGAGAATACATTTTAAGAGAACCCTTATATTCCACACTCTAGATATATGATTGGAAATCATGCAGTCATGAGAGACGATTTGTACCAAATATTTTGGTACCACCATAATTTTATTATTGGGTAATATTTTAAATTATTCATATCAAATAAAAATTTAATGTAACTAATGATTTTATTATTTGGTTATGTTAAATCATGTCTTGAGGGGGTAAGTATAGTGTGAATATCCATCTTCTAAAATATGTGTATATATTATAAGATAAGGGTGAAGAATGATAATTTGTAACCATACATGGGCACCACCATCATTCTATAATGATTTTTTATTAGAGTTCATCCATTATAATATATTTAGTTAGTTTTGTACACGTCTAATGAAAGTTAAAAGGTGTATTATGACATTAAATAATTCAATTATAGTTTTAAAATTTATTTTTATAATAACTAAATGTAAAAAATTCAGGTTCATTTTATATGCCCTTGATATGACCACCTAGATAAGGGGAAAAAATCATGGGCGTGTTACATGAATTGTGTCTCAAATTTAACACGTATTATTATTATTATTATTCATTTTTATAAGATGGTTGTTATATTTTTTCCATTATATACAAATGAAAATGGAATTTTCTCCTATTTTTATAGTGCAGCTAAGAAGGTGTTGTAACATACATTCTTGAATACTGAACATTTTTTACCAATCATACCAATCATATAATGTCCTAGAAATATATTATGAGATTTCATTATAATTATATTGATATATATTTTTTCAGTATTATAATTTTAGGTATAATTTATAGTATAATATTGATGAATTATGCAACTAAAAGAAAAACAATTATTTCATAATCATAGAACATTACATATAGAGAATAAATATACCCATTAAAAATAAAAATATTAAAATTTTATAATAAAATCAAATAAATAATAGATAAATAATTTTAAAATAAAATATTTTATGGCCAACTAGAAATATCACCCTCATAAGAAATACTATAAAAAAATGTAACATAATTTATATAATTGGAATTTTGTAACAGTTATAGAAAATATTGAGATAAAATAGTGGTAGTGGAAAATAAGGAAATAAGTGGAATTTTTAAGAAGGATAAATGTAATATGTCAATTTAAAATGAAATATGACCATTATATGAGTAACCTGATTGTTTAAACTGATAGCAGGTTGTTAGAATAGTAACATGTCTTATAGAATTGTAAAATGACATAATAAGAATTTATCATGAGTAAAATGAGTAAATATTAATATTACAGTTCTATAAAATAATATTTTTATATTCTAACTCAAAGAAATTATAGTAATCTATTTTGAAAAGTAACTATAAACATATTCTATAAGAAATATTAATTATTATATTATATTAATTAATATTTTATTAATAAAATTATTTTGATATAATGAAATTCATTTAAATAATAATTACATCGAAATAATTTCTTATTTATTTTTGGGTCATTTTCAATATGAAATACCACTTCTAACTCATCCATTAAAACTAACTTCCTAAAAAATTACATTTTTGATGATCTACCAATTTTATGAGACATTTGTAAATCATACAAACATATTACCTCATTTTACGTAATTATTTATTACACATCAAAATAAAATAAACCCCAGAATTTATAAATTTGGGGTCATTTGGGACTATATACATAATCCAAACATTTACCAACCATTATTCAATATCTATCATAAATAGTATTCAAACACTGTAACCATATTGTGATATAATACATTATAAGATTATTTATAACATGGGGAACAAATACATAAGAAATGGTGTGTTGATATTCTTCAAAAGAGTTGAATATAATAGATGTCAATTTAATGTCATAAGTGATCAAAAAATGACCAAATGTGTATGATAACATAATCAAATTCATTCATCAAAATAAAATATAATAATACTTAATAAAATATATATAAAAAAACTTGATTCATCGAAATAGGATTTCAAAAAACATAAGACATGATTATCATGTTCGTGGAAACATTAATGAGTATTCATGATCCCTAAGAATATAACATTGTTTTGTTGTATAATATAATAATGGTTCACAAACAAAAATATGTAAGCCATAAATTGTTTTATGTTAATGATTTGTGTAATTATATCATAATGGACTCGGATAACTACCTACCCTTAACATAGTGGTTTTTTTCTGACTACCTGAACCCCATTACATTTATTATTAGGATAACCACCCATCCCCCCTTCCTAATCACACAGGAAAAAAATAAACTAAATTAACGAGAGGTATATAATTGACCCACATATCACATACTAATAAACCATATATTTGTTTAACCACATGAATGCCTAACAATACACTATCTCATGAAAAAATATTTAACCCATGATTGATATATGGGGTTCCTAAATATTTATATAAATCCTAATGAGAAGCCATCTAGATAAATGAGGTGGATTGTAACATTAGATAAGATCCAAAAATATTAATAGGAATCAATAAAGTGTAAATATATAGAAAAAAATTTATGATCCTAAATAATTACATTTATAAATATTAATCAATACCATTTAAATTTTTGATAACCATTTAAAATAAATTAAATTATCAATAAATCGAGATAATTGGAGCATAAAATAATGATATTCTTAAAAGGATCATCATAATGAAAATTAAAGAAGATGGGGGGAGAATTCTTTCATATGGTAGTCCATAAAAAATGATCAATTAATTTTTGTTGAGAAATTAAAAAACCGGGAAGATAATATAATTAGTCATAGAATAAGAGATTAGGACATTTATAAAAAAAATAAAGAATATGATCCTGGAGGGTAAATATTCTTAATTGAAATTAAGAGATAAATTTTAATGCACTTATAAATTATTTAAATTTTAAATATAAAAAAAATAATGTAAAAAAGTTATGAATTAAATTAAACCAATTGATTTACTATTGGAGAAACAATTATATTGGGATTTATAAAAAAAATCAAAGAATTACCCTATATTTAAATTCAATAATAATCATTCCCATTTTAAAAAATATATTGGTAATGAAACCCTTACATTAACTCTAATGTTCTATTGAAGAAAATGAACAACCTATATTAGAAACATTATTATAAGTATTTATTATTATCAAACTTATCACTATACCTAATTTTTTATAAACCTAAATTAAAATCATTATAGATGGTTATATTTTTTTAATTATTTGTTTATTTTTGTCATTTCATGCAAATACCCAGAATTTTCTTGAAATGTTTTTTTAAATACATGGAAATTTTATGAATCCATGAAAATTTACGTCTCATGATTCCAATGCTCGGTGTGCCCGAAATCATTTTCTGAATTTTGGTTTAGGTATGTTCAGTAAACATATGAGTGGGTCTTTATAAAGTTTTAACTGGTTCTCAGAATTGAAATCTGAGGGCAATATTGAACTCACATCACCAGTATTCGCTTAAGAATACTTTCACCTCAACGACAGTTGGTCAAGAATAAAAGATATTTTTTGGGGGGTTTTAGAGTTTGAATTAAATAAAAATAATGTGTGTGGATTTATTTTTATTTGATGGTTAAAATCTCATCATGGAAGTTAGCGGTGGGACCACCACAACATAACATCCCATGAATGGTTTTGGTTGTGGGGCCCAACATAACCTAACCTCCCTCCAGAGGATATGACGTGGGGAAAACACGTGGCTAAACTCCCCTATTAATTTTGGGAGTAGAAAACCTCTCAAATCCCCTCATTAATGAGGGAGAGTTTTTTCAAAACCTCTCTCATTTATGGAGCCACCTTCTCTTTACATAAATTGTGCCAACTCCATTAATTAACTTATGCCACTCCTACTCATTAGTTAGGTGGAGCCAATTAATTTATTTCACCATTCTGAGTTTTTGTGCCAATAAAATAATAGATAAAATTATCTATTATCATCTTGGAGGAAACATGGGGGAAAATGGAATGACACTCCCAATGAAGAACGATGAACACCGACCATCTTAGAATTCTTCCACAGAGCTTCTACCGGCGTGGGACGTCTTCAACCGACCTACCCTCCACATCGTCGTCAAAGAGTTGACGCAACACGAGATTGAAAGCGGGCAACGGACAAGACGAATGATGACCTTCTTCATCTACTTTCCATGAATTCGTCAATGGACGACGAACGATGATCAAATGTAGGGGGTTTTTACATGATGATGATTTCATTGAATGGCCTTCAACGATTGGAAAGGAATTGATTGCAGGTGAGTTGTTGTTAATCATCGTACTTCTTGATGAGCCAATTGATACCACCCTAAACGCAGAGGGTGTGGGCCAAACCAACATGACTTGGCCCCTCTGTTGTTCTTGTTTGTGATGATCTTCGACATGGTGATGAGGCGACAGAACGATGAATGCGGTGACGATAAAGGCATCACTACTCGTGACCTCCGCAAACTATGCCGCCCCATGGTGCTCCGATGCTCCAAGCCGAACCATGGCCCTCTGGCTGAGCCAACCCAGCCGTATTGCCTCTACCCCGCCTGACTGCGTCCTAATTGGCCGCCCGCCGGCCTGCCGGGAGCCCTGCCCAGCCACCCACTGGCCTGCCTGGCGCCCTGCCCGGCTGCCTGCCGGCCTGTCTAGCTGCCCCCGGGTCCACCCAATGGGTCGGGCCAGACCCAACAGGTCTGACTGGGTCGACACACACCAGGTGGCCCAAGGCTGGGTCGGATCAGACCCCATTCCACTACTGACACATTATATTCTTTGGACATATCTTTGGCACCAGACGCCTGTTTTAAAAACATTCACCGACACTACTAATCTTGAAAAGAGATTGTCCCTTTCAATATACGAAACTAGAGTTCTCGGTATAGTTGAGATATAGTCATGTCGGATCCTACATGAATCCAACTGGGCCATCGGGCTAAAAGGCCAATAACTCAAAGACCAGGTGTCCGATTGATGCACTTTTAGTTGCGTTGAGAACCCAATGACGTGGCGGACCATTGAGTTACTTCTTTGTGGTATTTTATGGCAGTTAAAGTATAGAGCAATATATCGTGGAGAGGATCCTTCTGGTGACGAGCGAGTAGAGTGTGAAGACTTATTAGTTCAATAAGACCTGATGAATGCTGGATGTTTTGACTCGGAGTGACTCTACTAGCCTAGCGGGGAGTGCCATGGTGTCATGGAAGACAAACATAGGGGAGCGCCTTGGTGTCGCGGCAGAACCACGGTTCTCGACAGGAGGAGTACCTTAGTAGGATACTAGGGGGAGCGCCATGGTGATGTGGTAGACTCATGGTGGGGAGCACCTTGGTGATGCAGCAGACCCACAGTACTCGACAAGCGGAGTACCTTAGTAGTCCAAGGATAGTTGGAAGCGCCTTGGTGTCACAGCAGGCCCACTATACTCAACAGAGGAGGAGTTCTCCAGCAGTTGTTGTTTCGATAATGTAAATAAAGTCGTGGTTGAGCTGAGTCAGTATATTTTGTGTTTACCTCATGATTGAGATGAATTACTTGATAACCTATGTATATGTATGCATATATACCTAATTGGGGTAATCTGTGGAATTTATACTTGTGGTTTATCCTTGTTGGAATTATGAGACCTTGAGTGTCTTGGGGTGTTTACTGAGTATCGTTATAATCACACCTGCATGGGTTATGCCTGCACCTCATTGTGTTGGTTTCAGATGATGGACAACACTGACTAAGGATCAGAGTAGGGGGGCTAGATGGTACCTAGAGGATGACCGTATAAGGAGTTGGTACACGAAGGAGACTGACGGATGTGGAGTGATGAGGAGGTTATCTGTACCTACAATTCAATTAAGAATCCTTGGTGGACGACCCAGTAGCTCCTTTACTTTTCTTATGTTGTACTTGTACTTTCTTATTGGGCTTGTATTCCAGCAAATTTTCTATCAGTACACTTTATTATATAGTTTTACATAGTGTTTTGCTTCGAGGTTATAATCTGTTGTGTGTGTTTACTCTTTATAATGGTCATTTTTTCTAGTTTTAGGGATTTACACCTTTGGTGCTAGTTTCCAGTCCCTGGCCTATGTAAGTCGGACTTGGAGTAGTCATGGCACGGGCCCTGGGAGACAGGTCATGACAAATTGGTATCAGAGGAGTCGGTTTTACCACAAAACAGTGGAATCTGATCTTTTATATGAAGAAATAATGTTAATGGAACTGAGTGTGGTTTTCAGTTTATGTATCCATACACTAGGACCCTAACTAATGAATTCAGACTTAGTGCACGAAAACAAGGATTGCGTGTGTGTTTTAAAAAGTTCTCTTTATGTCATCTCATCAAGGTCATCTCACCAATTTTAAATCTTTGTTTGTGTTGCATCTGTTTCTTTCAGGTTGCCTCACTGCGGACGACTAGTGAGATTCCCGAGTGTAGTATGCGCAGAAATCCCACCGAGCGATGAGGCCTCGGAAGAGGTCCCTCTTCCAGTAGAGGCACCAGTGGAGGCACCAGTGGAACTATTACCTGTTGGTCCACTGATGCCACCATCCCCAACAATAGACAGTGCACGCCTCTTGAGCGCATTACACAAGTTCCAGCGCCAGAGGCCACCCATGTTTAGGGGAGAGACGAACCCACATGCAGTTATGGATTGGCTGGAGGTTGTGTTGAGAGTTTCTGACTATTAGGGACACCAGCCGACTTCATGGTGATTATTGCTTCCAACTTTCTACGGAAATCAGTAGGCATATGTTGGAGTATAATGATCCAGGTTCACGACATGATGAAACTTATCTGGGTAGGTATTGAGATCTTGTTTCGGGTGGAGTTTTTTCAAGAGACACTCTGTGAAGTGCGTATTCATGAGTTAATTCATCTACAACAGGGCAACATGATTGTTGATCAGTTCCCAATGAGGTTCACTGACCTCTCTCCCTACTCCACTGATATGGTGTGAGACCCATTCTTCAATGCCCAAACATTTATGAAGGGACTCAGGTGAGAGATGAGAGCATCAGTGATCTCACTTCGCATTTCGACGTAGGTAGGCATGTTATAGAGAGCCCTCTTAGTGGAGAGTTTCATTGCTGAGCAGTCTCCAGAAACGAGACCCACCACTACAGACATACAGTAGAGTCTTCTGTATCTTGTAGTAGACATATGTCATAGAGGTCCAAGAGGACCATACCTACAGGTTGACGACTACATGACTGAGGATCGCTTGTGTGGGGCACCTGGAGCAGAGACATACATGCCAAGAGCGGGAAGTGTTTCTCATGTGGGGGATAGGGCCACATTGCTTTTGACTGTCTGGCTAGCTATTTATATGATCAACAAAAAGTCAAAGGACCGCCCAAGAAGAGTCAATGATTCAATCGAGTCGGTCATCCGGGAGTAGGTAGAAGTGGCAGAGGAGCTGGTCGAGCTGCTGGAAATGGTCGACGTTTCGAGGTGTTACTGCCACCACCCCCAAGAGGTCCACCCCGACTACAGGGAGCAGGTGGATATGCGAGAGCTCAGCTTCAGGTAGCTGAATCATATGACCATGGATCTCTAGAGATTATTTGAGGTACGATCTGCGTCTACACTATCTTATCTTCTATAATTATAGACACAGGTTCCAGTCACTCATTCCTTGACACTACCCTCGTTCGGATCTCATAGATTCCGACGGAGCTGTTGGCTCGATCCAAATGGCTAGAGACTTTTACAGGAGCAGACTCGATGATTATGCACTACTGCTGGTAGTGTGATCATACTCTAAGAGGTGAGTGTTTCGGCTGGGATCTTCTCATAGTGGAATCAAGGCCATACAATGTCATCTTGTGAATGTACTATTTATCCACAATCCATGATCATATCTAATTTATTAGGCGCAAAGTGCGGTGTGTCCGCACGGATGGGACTAGGTTTACCTTCACCGGTGTGAAATGAGCCTTTGCAGCACAAGACAGAATTACTTAGAGGAGGGTGTAGCCGATCACTCATCAGTTGGCCTACCTTACCCTTGGGGTAGTTGATGTGGAGAGTTCGAGCTATCCTGTAGTGGTGGACCTGCATGCGGATGTTTTCCCTAATGATGTTCCAGGTCTATATCCTCATAGAGATGTGGAATTATACATTGATATGTACCCTGGGATGACACCGATATCAACACCAGTGTATCAGATGGCTCCTGTGGTGATATGCGAGCTGCGGGTACAACTAGAGGACTTGAAAGGGAAGATATTCATCCAACCAAGTGTTTCTCCCTGGTAAGCCCCGATTTCGTTCTCCAAGAAGGAGGATGGAAGCTTGAGTCTTTTTTCGACTACCGTCACCTAAACTAGGGGACCGTGAAGAAGAAGTACTAACTACCATAGATTGGCGACCTCTTTGATCAGCGGAAGGGATCATGGTGGTTTTTGAAGATACACATCATATCAGTCTATCACCATCTCAGGGTTCAAGACTAGGATGTTCAGAAGATAGCTTTCAGATGTATGTATGGCCACCGATGTTTTTGTTTATGCCATTTGGTGTAACCAATTTGATATAAGTGTTCATGGGACTCAGGAACATGATTTTCCAACCCTAACTTGATCTTTTTGTCATAGTATTCATCGATAACGAACTAATCTACTTGACTTCTGAGGATGATCATGCTTACCATTTTCAGGTAGTACTGGACACACTCTAGGTGAACCTACATTATGTTATTCTCTTGAATTTGCAGTTGTAGAACTGTAAGGTTCGCTTTCTAGGACATGTAATCTTGGAGGATGGATATGTAGTGGATTCAGTGAAGATTGAGGTGACACTTGCTTGAGAGCCAACCAAGAATGTGACAGATGTATGAAGTTTCCTGGGTTTGGCTGGGTACTACCAGAGCTTCGTTCTAGACTTCTCCATAGTTCCAGCACCACTATCATCATTGAAGAAGAAGGGGAAACCCTTCGTGTGGTCGGAGAGTTGACAACATAACTTTAAGTATCTAAGGAAGAGGCTGACTAGTGACCCCATCATGAGGATTCTAGAGGAAGGAATATGTTACATTATCTACTGAGATGTATTAGGGAATGTACTCAGGTGTGTCTAGATGTAGGAGTGTGTAGTATTCACATATGGTTCTTGGCAGCTGAGACAACACAAGAACAACTATGCTACCCATGACCTTATGTTAACAGTAGTGGCCTTCTCCTTGAATATGTGGAGACACAATCTGATGGGTGAGTGTTTTATAGTGTACTATTGCCAAAAGATTCTCAGGTATATATTCACTCATAATTACTTGAACCTGAGATCGAGGCATCGGCTTACGTTCCTCTAGGACTACAACATTGACATAGTCTATACTCCTGGAAAGGGGAACGTGGTTGCAGATTCAGTCAGCAGGAGTTCTGGTATATAGCTTCCATGTGAGGAGACACAGTATTTGGATGCTTTACAGATATTATTTGTGGATAGATATGGGTTAGCCTTCCTTCAGTCTCTTACAGTAACTTCCCCATATCTACTGTGAGTCAGGGAGGTGCATCGTCGAGACACTGACTGCAAGACACGAGGTGCTCAGATATCTATAGGGCATGCACCTGATGGATTTCATGAAGGTGAGGAGCATGTCATCCTCTTCAGAGGATGTACTATGGTACCCTTGTCTCTTTAGGATGAATTGTTGATTGTGTTCCACAAATCCCCTCTAGCGGTGCATCTAGGATTGGATAAGATGTACTAGGACCTTCAACGAAAGCGTTGGTGGCCAGGTATGAAGAAGTAAGTAGTGAAGTTTGTCTCTTGATGCCTATTTTTCAGCATGTGAAGGCAGAGCTCCAGGTACCAATAGGCTTGGATCACCCTTTAAATTTCCTAGAGTGGAAGTGGTATGGGATATCCATGGACTGCGTGATAGGACTTCCACATACATCCAAGTGTAATGAATCGATTTGGGTGACCGTTGATCGACTCACCAAGTAGGCCCACTTCCAACCAATCAGAGAGAAGGGTTCAGTAGAGAGCCTGAGACACCTCTACATGCAGGAGAATGTGCGGCTACATAGAGTACCTTCATATATTGTCTCTGATCATGATGCATTGTTTACTTCTGGGCTATGGAAGGGGTTGTAGGAGGATTTCGGGACACAACTTCGTCTGATCACCACCTTCCATTCTCAGATGGATGTTCAGAATGAGAATACCATTTAGTCTCTCGAGGGTGTTCTCCGTGCATGAGTCTTCGACGTCAGTCATAGATTGGAGGATCACATAACTTTTTGGAGTTTTTATAAAACAACATCTATCACTCCACCATTGGGATGGCACGATTCGAGGTTTTGTACGAGCAACATTGCAGATCACCCTTTTACTGGCAAGACCTAGGTGAGTCAGCACTGGTATGACCATAGATGGTAAAAGCAACCACAGAGAAGGTACATATCATCCAAGAGTGGATGAAGACTGCACAGAGAAGGAAAAAGTTTTATGCTGATAGGAGATGGAGGCCTCTGGAGTTCGAAGATGGCAACCACGTCTTTTTACGGGTCTCACCTCAACAAGGACTACAAAGATTTGGCTGAGGCACCAAGTTATCTCTGAGACTCATTAGACCTTTCTAGGTCCTCAACATGGTAGGTGAGGTTTCATACCTCTTAGATCATCCACCTCAGTTGCACTGGGTGCATGATATCTACCACGTATCCTAGCTAAGAAGATACATTCATGGCCCTTCTCACATTATCGACCATGGTTAGATGGACGTCGATGATGGGGTGAATTTTAAGGAGGTTCCAGTGGAGATTGAGGATCAACACTAGCTGATATTATGTGGATGGTTGAAACCTCTGGTGCGCATTCACTGGAAGCAAAGGAACTTCAAGGAGAGCACATGGGAGTGGGAGGCTCAGACCGTGCTCAGTACCCCTAACTTGTTCCCTTAGTTCGAGTTGAATCATACGTGGAAGTAAAGTCGTGAGGTGGGGAGAATATAAAGACACAAAAGTTATGTGAATTTTATTAAATACATGGGAATTTTAGGAGTCCACAAAAATTTACGACGCTTGATTCCATGTCTCGGTGTTCCTGGAATCAATTTATGATGTTTATTTCTGGTACGTTCATTAAACACATGAGCGGGTTTTTATAAGTTTTGAACCGGATCACGTAATTGAAATATGATGGAACCATTGAACTCACAGTGCCGATATTATCTTTTGGAGTCTTTCACCTCGACAACAGTTGGTCGAGAATAATAGTTAGATTTTGGGTTTTTTAGAGTTTGAATTAAATAAATATAAAGTGTGTGGATTTTTTTTATTTAATGCTTAAAATATCCTCTTTGAAGTTGGAGGTGGGACCACCATACCTTAACCTCCCATTAAAGGTTATGTGGTGGGGCCCACCTGAACATATCCTCCTGTGAGAGGTTATGAAGTGGGGACCACGCGGGGTAATGTACCCTATTAATGGAGGGAGCATAAAACCTCTCAAAACCACTCATTAATGAGGGAGTGTTTCTCCACACCATCCCTCATTTATTGTGCCAACTTCCCTTTAATTAAATTGTTCCAACTCCCTTAATTAACATCTTCTAATCCTTAACATTAATTGGGTGGATCCAAGTAATTTATTTCACAATATTGAATTTCTGTTCCAACGATGTAATATATAAACCTATATATTTTTATTTTTCTTTGGAATCATGGTGGAAACATGGGAGAAGTGGGAAGAACACTCCCAATGAAGAATAAAGAATTTCGTCCTTCTTCAACTTCTTCTACGGAGCTTATACCAACGTGGGAGGTCATCAACTGACCTACCCTATGTATCTTCGTCAATAAACCAATGTAACTCGAGATTGGATGCGTGTAGCAGAAACGACCAACAACGACCTTCTTCGTCTACATTCTATGACTCCGTCAACGAACGACAAATGACGATCAAAGGTATGGGTTTTTACATGTTGAGGATTTCCTTGAATCTTCTTAAATGATTAGAACATAAGTGTTTGAGGTGAGTTGTTGTTAATCTCTTTAATTCAGGATGATGCAATTGATACAACCCTAAATGCATAGGGTGCGGTTTAAACCAATAATGCACGACCACTCCGCCGTTCTTGTTTGTGATGATCTTTATCATGGTGATGAGGCGACGAAACGATGAAGGCGGCGAAGACAAACGACACGCTACCCGAGACCTCTGAAAATTGTGACGCCCACACGACGCTCCGTTGATTTGGGGAAAAAATGGTCCTCCGGCCGGGCCTCCCCGGCTGGCGGCCCGCCTGGCCGCGCCCTGCCCGGCCGCCCGTCGGCCCTCTTGGCGCCCTTCCCGACCACCTGCCGGCCTGCCCCTTCACCACCTGACAAAACTGGTGCCTTGGCCACGCTGTACTCCTGAGCCCGCTCGCGGCCCCCCTTGCGGTGCCCAGGCCAAACTGGCCCGGCCGCACCCTCTGGGCCGAGCCCTACCGTGTCTTGCACGACTCTCCGGGCCGAACCGGCCCCGAGCCTGGGCCGAACCACCCATGAGGCCTGAGGGGATAGGCCTAGTGGGCCGAGCCTAATATAAAAGGCTGTCCCACCCATTGTGCAGGGCCAGACCCAACAGGTCAGACCAGACACAGGTCCATTACAAGCCATTTACATTCGTTGGCTATATCTTTGGCACCAGATGTCCGTTTGATGAACCATCAGCGACGATGGTAATCGTGAAGAGAGACAGTCCCTTTGAGTATACCCCCACTAGTGTTTGGGGTACATTTTAGATTTGGTTAGGTTGGATCGTTCACGAATCCAACCAGGCCCCTGGGATAAAAGGCCAATAACCCATAAACAGGGCATCCAATTGGGGCACAGTCTGTTGCGTTGAGACCCCTATGATGTGCCAAACCTTTTAGTTACTTCATCGTGGTACTTCGTGATATTTGGAGTATTGACCAGTAGTTCCGGGAGCGGATCCTTCCTGTGATGAGAGAGAATAGTGCACATACCTAGTAACTTGATGATACCTGACGACTGCTGAACGTTTTGACTCGAAGTGACTCTACTAGCCTAGAGGGGAGTGTCATGGTGTCACGTAACACCTGATGTAGGGTTCACATTGGTGTCGCAGGAGACCCAAGATACTCGACATGATGTGTACCTCAGCAGGCTATGAGGGGGATCGCCATAGTGATGTGGCAAACCCACATTGGGGAGTTCCTTGGTGACACACCAGACCCACGATACTCGACAGAAGAAGTACCTCAGCAATCCATGGTTAGTGGGAAGCGCCTAGGTGTCCTAACAATCCCATTGTACTCGACAAAGGAGGAGTTCTTTATTAGCTTTGGTTTCGATAATGAGAATAAAATATTGGTTCATCTGAGTTAGTACCTTTTGTGTTTACCTCATGATTGAGATGGATTACATGATAACTTAGGTATATGTATTGGCATATACCTAAGTAGGGTTATCTGTTGAATTTATATTTTTGGTTTATCCTTTTTGGATTTGTGAGACCTTGAGTGTCTCGAGGTCCCTTCTGAGTATCATTATACTCACACCTGCACGGGCTATGCCCACACCTCATTGTGTTGGTTGCACAAGATAGACAACACTAACTGGGAATTAGTGTAGTGGGACTAGACGGTACCCAGAGGAGGACCTTATGACGAGTCAGTACACAGAAGAGACTGACGTAAGTGGAGTGATGAGGAGGCTATCTATACCTACCCTTTAGGTAGGAATCGCAGGTGGACGACCTAGTACCTGGTTTACTTTTATTCTGTTGTACTTGTATATTCATGTTGGGCTAGTATTCTGGCCCCTTTCATTTCAGTACACTTTGTAATACAGTTTTACGTAGTTTTTTTATTCTAGTATGTACTCTGTTGTGTGTTTTTACTCTTTATAAAAGAAAATGCCTTCCCAATTTTAGGGATTTCCACCTTTGGTGATAGTCGCCAGCCCCTAGCCTGTAGAAGGTGAGATTGGGGTAGTCACAGAATGGAAACCGTGGGATGGGTCATCACATTTCATGTCTATAATGTGGATTATTTCATATATGTTCTGTAAAAGTGATGTTAACAATTGTACTTTAATTCAATGTTTATAATCTCCAGAATAATAAGGGATGCATCTCATTTCTTTTCAATTGTTTATTTACACCAATTTTAATTTTATTGAAATTATGAATATGTTTCGTGAGAATATAATTCAGGATGAAAATTTTTTCACCATTTTACGAATATAAAAAAGTGACTTTTTGGTGACTATTATTATTTTTCTCACATATTTAATTATATACACAACACATATTACATAATAATATCATAAATTATTATAATTAATTTAATGATAATTCTTTATAAAGAAATAATGATTTCATTATAACATCAATCATATAGGTTGTTCAACTTACCAAAAAAACATTATCCCAGGGAATAGGTAAGAGTTTAGAGTTATATACCTGTATTGTTTTATTCAAAAAAAATAATTATTTTATTTTAATATTATTACATATTATAATTATATTTATATTTATTGGATAAGATAATGTACTATAAAATGATGGTCAAGAACTAAGAAAATACTTGGATGTATTGACTCCTCGATATGGGATCATTGGAAATGATGGATTTGTACCTATTTCTTGAAAACAACATATACCCAAAATATAATAAGGATTTGTGATAATAATAAAAATTAATTATTTATGAGATAATTGAATAGTTTTAATTATTTTGAGGTTTATATAATGGTTTATTTTTTAATTGAGATTTGGGTGTATTTTTCACAAAAACCAACTTCCCTATGTGTAAATTTGTTATTTTGAAATGAAAGTAGATAGATATAAAAAATTAAAAAAGAGGGGTCATGTATTTCCTCATACAACTAATTTAAATATAATTTTTATGATATATTTAGTCTTTACCTTGTAGCTTTTCTATTTTTCCTCATTTTTCTTTTAGCATCACAACTTAATAAATTTACCCCAATAATTTATTTTTAGGCCTAAAATTGTCTTCGACATTCATACCTAATTTCGAAATATAGAAAAAAAATTTATAATCCATTTAGTCTAATTAAATTATATATATTTGAAATGAATCAATGAAATAAAAAAATTAAATTTATTGAATAATTAATTTTAAACAATAAGTGTTCAATGTTTTATTTTATATCAATAACTAATTAATTTATTGTTAGTATATGTTTTTTATAAATATTAAATTTTCACTATAATAATCATTTAATGGGGAGAAATTTTATTTATAATGATAAAAAATACACAACAATAATACAATTATTTAAAAATAAACCCTTTTAATATTAAATGAATTTAATCGCCCCCCCTTAAAAATAATTAATTTTTTATTGTTATTATATTTTATCAATGCATCGTTATTAAAATTTTCATATCATTTGAAATTCATATAAATTTATTTTTAAATAATAATTATAATGAAATGTAATGAACAATATGAAAAATCTATAATATAATATAATTAAATATTATATTTTTTTGAATTCCAAAACTATTTATTATTATATTATTTTATATTAGATTGCATTCCCTTTAGTTGTACCTAAAACCCAAATATCCAATAAACATATCTCCCATTTCCTTATTTCATTCAAATCCATAGAGATAGTTTTAGAATAGTTTATCCTAATTATTTAAGTAAATTTAAATATTTTTATTGTATTTATAAAATTTCTCTTCATTCCATAATTATAATTCAAGGTATGATCAGGAATGTAACCTATGAGGATAATTATTTCATTTTCATAGTCTTATTATTTACATATTGTTTAATTACCTTAATAGTATTCTTAATGATATTTTATATCATATTATCATTATGTATTTATGTTTTCATTTATATTAAAATTGTGTCTGTACAAAATATATAATGGTTCATTTTACCTAAGTGTTTTGTATGAATTACTATATTCCAGAAAATATATATATAATTAATAGTACATATTAAAATAAATTGGTGATACAGTTTACCCTTTTAATAGAAAATATGCATTCAAATTATATTACTTAGATGCAAATAGTCGAGGGTAATTGTACCTCACATCATCAATGGGTTACCATTTATCATCCTCAAAATTATTATTTTTCTAGTGAATAATAAATAGGTTCATGGTTATGATTTATATTAACTTATCTCTTTGACCATAAATTTTTATTTGTTTTCCCCTATAACAGAGGTCATGCTCATGTTTTAGTACATCTATATTCAATACATGTGAAGTGTTATGTATTTAATTTGTCAAAATATATATAGGGATCACGTATATAAATTTTTTGAGAAATATTTTAAGAACATGATTATAATATAATATATTCATAAAAATGGGGAATTTGAAAGGATCAATTTAACATGGGATAAACTATCATTTCCTCAAAAATATCATAACCCACATCCATGGGTATATTTGAAGTAATAAGGTAGCATTCACTTCAAACAACAAATAATAATAAAAATAATGAATGTTTCTTTTTTTATACATTGTTTTGTTTTAATGTGTCCCTAAATATTTCAAGAATCACCATAATTTCATGATAAAGATCTATTCTCAAATGCATACTCTCTCTCAAATCATCCCAACATAAGGGTATTCTATACATTTTCGCATTAAAATCCTTATATGGTTCCATTTGATTTATAGAGTCACTTTTATTATAATAAATCTACCATGGGAAGGTGTTAATACTAATATAATTTTAAATATATTTAAGAGGATCTCAATATATCATCCAAAATTTGAATGGTCCTTTTATTTTCACCATCTGTATGGGAATGTTAAGAAGAGTTGAATATCATCACGGTATAAGATTATTTTTTAATATTTCTCCAAAAATCGAGGTAAACCACAAATCTCAATTTGATAAAATTTATAGTGGTAATCCATGAATTATTTACACTTTCTTTATACATATCATGCAAGGATGACCGATTAAGAAATATTCTCAAATAATAATAAAATTTCTTAAATTTATAAGTTTATTAATTAAAACTGATTTGTAATTATATCCTATATAAAACATATGATTCACTACAATGAGATATTTTTTGATGCACTCACACTTATTTGTAGGTATGGGTAGTTGTTTCGTCATCCTCTTATTATTATGTTATTATGACTTCATATACTAACACAAAAAGCATCTAAATACATAATCAATAATATCCCTTTTAATTGTGTTTCAATAAAAAAGTAATCTTCGAATATCTATAAATATTTTATATTATAATATAAATATATAATTATAATCTATTTTTATGCATGTAGTGGCCGAAATGTGTTAGTTTTTAATTTAATTTATCGATAATATTTGTTTAAAATGGGCTGCAGGGGAAGCCTTACATGGCTTAAAATCCGATTGGAAACGAACCTAATGAAAATGGTCTAGAATCCTAGGTGATTAATCCATATATAATGACCCATTCTTGACATACATTCATATTACATCATTTTTTCAGAACATTTTTTACAATACACAAACACTTTCCCAACATCCATATTATTTTAGTATGTTTGTTAACTTGGAAACAAATAAAACTGGTTCATAACACATAAAAATCTCCTCTAACATATTTCTTCATTACGAGACCATTTTTGACATATCCAACTTAATACCATTGTATCTTGGAGATAAGAAACATAAGAAAGGGTGAAGATAAATTCACAATAAGGGTATTAAAGGAAGATACATAAGAATAATCATGAACATAAAGGTATAAGAACCGGTTCTAAACATTATAAAATCATTCCTAAATTATCAAAAATCATATGAATGATTCGTAGAATAAATAATTGTATTTCATAAGGAATTAATCATAAGGGAATCAAAGAACATAATATATGTGATCATATCATTTCCATTAGAGAAGAAATTATGATATTCACATAAAATTGTATCTTTTTGAACATGTATAAATAGAAATAGGTTCATTTTATAAATTAAGGACATCAATTCATGTTGTTTCATAAACATATATACATGAAAAAAATGTTAACTCATATGATTATAGGCATCAAAACTATTTCATTACATAGAATTTTGAACATTAAATTTTGTTCATGAATGCCTTATATACCACATGAGTTATCTATATTTACCCAATGAATTGTAGGAATATATAGGACCCAGACAAAAAATAATTAAAACCATGTATATGAGTGCCACAGGAACATTAAATTAATAATTAGATCAGAACCCATGGAATGAAATGGATTTCATAAATATCATTTGATCCGAATTTAACCTAGGAATAAGTGGGTTTCATAAATATCATTTCATTATAAACCTAAATCATTCATTGAATGAATTAGAATTGTAGAATTAAATCATATCACTAGTAAAAAATAATAAGAAAAAAATAATGTTATCTATGATGACAAATAATTTTTTAATATAACTTGAAAACATTTCTTAAGGGAAATACCCTTTCTAATTTATAAGCAATATCTTTACTAAAAATGGCACATAATTTTAAAAATTCAAGATTTTGTAAAAATAACTTTAAACATCAATAGGATAATTATAAAAAAAAATTAATATTTTTATAAAATAAATTAATAGAAGATAAATATTTCTCAATAGAGACATAAAATGATGCAATCCCAAATATATAGGTGATTTTTAAATAAATATTCAAATATTTAAATGATGTAAAATCATATTCATCATGAAAGAATGGAAATTATATGGACATGAAAATACCATAATCCTCTGTATAAGACTCAATAAAGAAATTCTTTGGTATTATATGCACCAAATATAATAAATATATAGTGACCATTGATTTTATCTCAAAGAAAATATAAGTGAGACCTAGATCCCTTACCCTATGTATTGAATCATTTTGTGGTCTTGAAATCCCCCTTTATTTAAAATATGTGTTTATTATTTATCTATTAGAAAACCATATTCCTATATATAATAGCATATATTAATTAATTATGACTTTATATTACCCATATTTTTAATAATTTCACATTAATGATATGTTTTGTATAATAGCTGATTTATTTCTCGTATATGTTTTGACATGTTATTAGTTGCCCTCAAAATAATATAATTATATAATTTTATTAATACATAAAAAATGATGAAAATATCATATATATTTATTATATATGTATTTATAATTATCTATAAAATAAATAAATTGAAAATTAAAGACAATGTTTCAGATGATAGTAGGTTGTACATATGCATGAACACTGCTTTCATTTTCTTATCATGTTCAAATATATATAATATTATATTATAACTAAAGAATCATTTTTATGTTATATAAATCATATTTATTCATAAAATATATCATTACTAGAGCCCATGTGAAATATATATGAAAAGGGAATCAAATATTATTATGGAGATGGTAAGCCATAGGTAAACATGAGTGACATCATAATTTCAAAAAAGATTAGATGGTTAAATATAGAAATCATATTTTCATTCCATAGGTATATGCATCTTATAAAAATCATATATATAATATAAAAGGGTTTCGATCACAATTCTTAGTAAGGTAAGATGTAAAGGAAAAAAACAAACTATCATCGTTTCATGAGGTGGAATGCTACAATACACATGAATGGTAAGTTCGTTACTAATTATATATACGTGTGTGAAATTTTATATCAAACCATTAATTTAATAATGTATAATAATATTGATGATATTTATTCTATTATATAAAACTGAAAAATAATAATATAGGGGGTTCATGAAATAAATAAAAAAAGGCCATTGATGAATGTTACCTCCCATTTGGGTATCTCATTTTGATTTGTAAAAAATTTCATTTTTGGTTGGTTTATCCAAAAATTTAGCCCTCTTTGTTAAATAAAATTATGATTTTTGGAGACTTGTGTGGTGTTTTTCTATGAAAAAGGGCTTCATTGGTGTGAATAAAAGAAGGATAATATCCCCTCTATAACACTGGGTGGGGGCACATTTTTAAAATCTTAAAATTAGTAATTTATAATATGGGAAAGCTAAATATAAAAAATGACTGAAAATTAACTTTTAATAATAAAAACACCTTTATAGGAAAAGTGAGAACTGTGAAATCCATCAAAACAACCACATATCAACACTTGTAGAATGGAAACCCAGAACACACTATATGATATAACTCCCCATTGAAACTACACCATGATGTCAGGCCTTCACTAAAGTAGGATTCTTTGGCATGTTGTTCTGATAAGAAGTGCGCAAGAATAGAACTGATGAAAAATCCATACCCTCTCAATCATCCAAATACAAAAGACCTGCACCGATGAAGCCTTCTTGCTCTGATCCCCATCTGAAGCAGATCAAAGTATTAAGCTAGTTACATAGCATAAAACATCACAAAAGAATAAAACAGAAGATGATCCAAAAGCTGAAACAACATATAAGAACATTTATTACAATCTAACCAACCATACCACTAGATTAAATATATTCATTAAATATTATCATGATATTATCATAGTTCATTTCCGTAAACATTTTCTAGGATATAGATTAGACATGCATGACTAATAACTCCATAACCCATTTCTCAAACTTAGAGGCTACTATTTTTAGGACTATATGTACTTCTCAAAACCGATCTTCCATTTGATGAAGCCCCCTACTAGAATTATGTCTTTATTTTCAATCCATGATTATTTTTCCACATTTAGAGACACTCGTAGAGACCTCCCCATCATTTCAGTTTCCTCTTCCATAGTTTAATCATTCAACATGACCTGATCTATCACTTATTCATTGGAACATAAAAGAAAAACCAAGGATGGGTCTTCTTGGTTATCTGGTCCCTGATTACTCTTTGTCTCCATGGGTTTCTTCTTGTTGTTCATCTTTTTTGATGATCGATTCTCCAAAAAATGTGGTAAGGTGTAACATCCCATGTAAATAAAGAATATGACATTTTCATAATTTTTAATATTTGGGAATTAAATATTTATTTTACTTTAAAGAGGATTGTATGTTCTATGGCATACCAGATGAACAACTATTGGTTTCATTGAAAACATAGGTTGCACACAACGTTGAGTTATAAAATAAAATAAAATAATATTTTTATTAATTTAAATTTTCATTAACACCTAGTCGTTGTATTGGTTTAAATGAATAAAACTAACTAAAATATGATTATATATGATTGATAAATTTTTTTACATTTATCTAAAATAATTTGGAGGTTGAGAATGTGAATAAATCCAATTTTAAGTATAAATACTCTAATATTATTTAAATGGTCAATTTACATCCTTTTAATAGTGAATCATTTATAAATCTTTTTTTTTTCACTTTCATGTGTTATATTTGACAAAATAAAATTCTTCTTTAGAATAAGAACATCCAAATTTACATTGGGTACATTTTTTTTATTTTTTCTGATAAAGTTCATTTTTAAATGAATAATGAGAAATACTATATTTTACATCCAAACTGCCTTTTAATCTAATTTAATTATGTGGTTATATTATCTTTTTAAATTATTATTAGGTTTAATTAGATTATATTATTAAAATATATTCCAATATTGGTCATTTGATGAAATTTCACATTGAAAATGGATATAAACAAGTGTCAACCTTTTTATACTTATTATTTCATAAAAATACACTTTTTATTTTGAAAACGAGAATTAATTTTAAATTAATTTCTCCCGGTTTTTACATTGAATTTGGAAAAATCAATTCCATATTTGGAATTCGGATGTCCAAATTTTGTAAATATGCAAATTTTATTTTTATACATCCTGGAAAATTACTTTAGTATGTATTTTATTTACCACGGTTAAGAGGTAAACCTGGTAAATATTGATAAAAAATAATATTATAATAATATTAAATTACCCTAACCCATGACCTAATTCTATTAGATGATATATTTATGACCATTAAAATTCTTGGGTCAATTTTGGGACTTCATGGATCTAGATGGTAGTGATAATGATACATTTTATTAATTAATTAAATGTAAAGGAAAAATGAAATAAACATATATCTTATAGTAAAAAAATTTGTACAGGGAGTTATATAATTTATATCTTCGACTATAAATATTAATTTCAAATAAAAAAATATTTCCTACATCATGGTAGTATCTTTATAATTTTTATACATCAAATAAATAAAATTATTTCTGACACAATAATGATCCAGTGTTCCCTCATTAATGATTGATTTAAATAACTAAAATTATAAAATTAAAACAATATAAAAAACCTATCTAATTATTATTGGATGATTTTATTTTGAACTAGAGTCCTCTTATCTTAAACATTAATGAGTTTTGGACCTTTATAAAAAAATTATGTATATAATAAAATAATGCTTTCAAACTTTCCTAAAGATCCCCTCGTCCCCCTTATATAAATCCCTGACCTCTAACCCATTACTCACACATCTAAATCTACTTTTCTTGTCCAAAATCTCAATAATTATTCTCTCTACATAACTATTTTCCTCATAGAATACTTCTCTTAGGTAGAAGGTAATTTCTGTAAACCATTTGGTTCAAACCAAAGGGAGATACCCCATTAAAATGTAATGTCATCTCTTAAGTTCTTTTTCTTATATTTTACTTCTCCATCCCCCAAAGTATATTTCTTAATTTCTTTTATAGAATAAACACTATTATAAAAATATTGGGTAGTTTTTATGAGAAGGGTTCGAACTATACATCCACACACCTCCATGTAATGGATACAAACATATTGTTTCGGTGGACTTTGAACTACTGGCTCATGAAACGATGATTGTTAAAATATCTCTCACCGCCTCTCATGGTAAACATTATGGTGGTAGTGTATTTATTTATAATATAAATTATATTTATATTGTTTTTATTAATTCTTTATTTTTTATTTAAATCATACCTTTATGTTTTCTATAATGGGTAAATATGATAATTTTATTTGAGGAAGTGCGGACTACCACCCCTCAATGTGATATGACCTGTTCATGTCATACATCAGATATATTAAGGACGGGATTATTGAAATTATATATGATTTTATTCCCAGTAAATTAATGCTATATTTTACACTATATTCTTTTTTGTGGTGTATGTACCATCAACAATTGTATTCATTGAATAATAAAATTTAATATATGGGTTTTTACATCTTAATTTTATGATCCTTCCAACTTGCGGTGTATGTTTCGTAAGTTACCCAATCTGTAGGGGAACCATCAAACCTCTTCTTTTAGTCAAATAATTATTTTATGTTTTGTATATTAATTTCAATTATATTATGTTGGTATATGTTCTTATATATTCTTACATTCTGTACATTTTATGTCCATGTGATGAGATACCCTTTCCACTCATTGATATGGATTACACATGTTACCTTTATGATTTATGATGTATATGTCTTATTCATAAATTTTATGATTTTTATGAGGCATTTTATGATTGAAAATTATGGTTTCATTATTTTGTTTTTATCGATGGGATAATGTTTTCTATTCTTATTTTATAACCCTTACTGAACTATTTTATGCTCTTTCCATGTTTTTCAAATTTTTTCCACATGAAATAATGATGAATATGGTCAAGGATGGGATCATGGAAAATTCATGCTATCAAAAACATGGGACTAGACATGTTTCTTTGTTAAGAGTTTCTATTTCATTAAAAATATGGATACAGAGTAGTAGTGTCTACATGTAATATTCAAGTTGTTATGTAATAGTTATTTCCTAATTATATAAAACTATAAACCTGAAATGATCCTTAATTTAAATTCCTGATTTAACTCAAGATCAAGTAATGTTTATGGTTGGGTCCATATAGTTGGTATCAATAGTCTTTCTAGACAGCTTTAGGGATTATGAGTTTTCATTTAACAAACAATTTTTTCCTATGATTATTATATAAATTAAATCCATATTTTGTAACTTTTTATGATAAAGTAATGTCCATTACAAATGGAATGAGGATGATCTCAAAATACATTCCTATCTTTTTTGGATGACATGATTGAAATAATTATTGAAAAGTCATATTCAGATGATTGTGAAACTTTTTCGAGCATAAAACTAACTTTCAACAAGTTTTCTGAGATATTAAACACATCCACTATACCTATATATCATCATGGATAATGTATTGTGTTTAATCAAATCCTATTTTCTTAATATTTTCATATTTTCAAGAAAGGTAAATATTATGATGGAATTTTAAAATATTTTACCTTATCACAAGATTTTGAAGAATATTATGATTTTGAAAAAGGTATTGAAGAATAATAACTTTACACAAGCTATTTTTATTTTATTTTACATTATATTATGTCATCACATACTTATGGTATTTTAAAGGATGATTTATTGAATGTTTCATCTCAAAATTCGTCCGTAAATTTTATAAAAATAATGTTTCATCATATGTTTTGAAATTATAAGTCATACATGATTATTTTCCGAAACTATTTTTATGCGAACACCCATATGACCAATGTTTTAAAAGGTGTATTTGAATGTTAGAAGAAAATAAATTAGAAATATCTATAAATTATTTTTTCAATGCATGGTCTATCTATTGACGTGAACAAGATGATGATGAGACCATATGGACACCATGATAATGGTATGATGATATTTCTATTAGGATTAGTTTTATTTTATCATATAAAGTTGAAAAAGAAAAGGAAAATATATAAGATGGTGAGGTCATAATGTGGTGGGATGAAAATTAATGGTATAATAATACCTTTTAGGTTATAACATGTTAGTGTAATTTTTGAATTTTATGGAAAGGAAAAATCGTAATATGGGTGAAAACCCATCTTATCCGGCAACGCTACAGTAATAGAACCCACAACCAAAGGGCTATAAGGGTGCATCGCTTACCACATGCCTACGTGAAGTCACTGGTTAGTGTGAAATTTTCTTTTTAGTTAAATTATATTATTGATCAAGAAAATGTATATTTTTAGAAAATATGTTTTATCAAATGGATATACGTAATATAGAAAAATTATTTTGTGATTATGTTATAAAGGTTATTTTAGAAGATGTTATATCTTTTTGGGAACATTATATGCTTAAGGGAAATATAATACTATGGGATATCATTTATGGAGTGATGGTTGAAATTTTATTTTGGAATAATCTATATTTTTTTTAGTGTGCACATATAGAGATTTGGGTTATTTATGAAATTATTAACCTATCATAGAGAACATGTGATTAGGTTAATTTCACTTCAGTATGTGACTACAAGATTATTCAATGTTATTTGGGGATAAATGTTAAGATTTATAGTGGAACACAATGTGATGAAATTATTCTAAGTTTTGGGTTTCAATGTTAGTTTGGATTACCTTGAATAATTTTAAGGAAAATTTTGTATTGAATGGTCATTGTAGAACATTGGGTACTTTTGTTGAAAATTTTAGATTAAAAGTAATATTTATTTTTATAAAGGATTATCCATTTTAGGGAATATTTGATCTCGTATTAACCATTTTTGTTTTGGTTAATTTCAAAACATAGTGGAAATATATTGTTTATATTTTATAGATCATGTGTTACTCTAGTAGTTGATTCTAGTGATTTTAATGTGACCCTGGGAGTTTGAATACACATCATTTGGATAAAGTATGAGTTTGTTGTAGGAATTTATTAAATGATCAAAGTCTACATGACAAGTATGTATGTTTCCATATGTTTTATTATAGATCATTATAAATTACTCAACATTATGAAAATTCACTTAAAAACGTTGTTTGTTAACTTTTCCTACTAGGGAATCAAAGGGCATTTAACATATTATAAGATTTTGATTTTATGTTGGTTAAATTTCTCTTAATCATGTTTTCTATAACTCTTTATGAGAACATGACACTTAGTTTTTACTTTATATCCATGTTTTCATGGAATCCAAATATGTGTTACCTCGGATGACCTTCTTACATCTATTTATTTCTTTTAAAGTTATTGTTTCATTTACACTTTTTATGATTGGTACTTTCATTGAAGTTTATGAGCCCAATTTTAAAATAATGTATACGCAATTCCCAAAAGGGGGGAAATATGTAACATCGCAGGTAAATAAATAATATGAAAATTTTATGTTTTTTAATATTTTCAATTAAATATTAATTTTACATTAATGGGGATTCTATGTTTGATCGCATTCCTGATACACAACAATTGGTTTCATTGAAAATTTACGTTTCATATAACATTGAGTTATACAGAAAAATAATATAAAAATAATATTAATTTAAATGGTTGTTAACACCTAGATAGTATATTGGAGGGAATTAATTGAAATAAATACAATATGATTATAATTTTTTGTTAAATTGTTTTACATTTATCTAATAAATTTTAGCTTCGTAAATTGTGAATGAATATAATTTTAAGAAAAATACTATAATATTCATTAAATTTTTGATTTACTGCCTTTTAATTGAGAACCCTTTTTAAATTGAGTTTTTTTCACTTTTATACTTTATATTTGACCAAAATAAATTTTTTCATTTGAATGGGAACATAAAAAATTTACTTTTGGAAATTTTTTCTTATTTGTTCTTATAATGTTAATATTTTAATGAATAGGGAAAAATACAATATTTTAATTCAATACTGCCTTTTAATATAATTTATTTATATGGTAAGATTATCATTATAAATTTTTTTTAAAGTGCAATTAGATTAAAAATTTACCATTTACTCCAATTTTGGGGATTTGAAGTAATTTCAAATTGAAATTGGACATAAACAAGTTTCAATCTTTTGAAAGATATTATTTCTTAAAAACATATTTTTTTATTTTTAAAAAGTGAATTAATTTTAAATTAAATTTTGCAATTCTATGTTTTGAATTTGGAAAAATTGATTCCATATATGGAATATGAAGGTCCAAATTGTGTAAATTTGTAACATTTATTTGTAGAAATCATGAATATTTACTTCAGTAAATATTTTATTTACCATGGCTAAAGGGTAAATTGGGTAAATATATGTAATAAATAATATTATAAAAATATAAAATTACCCTAAAACATGTCCTAATATTATTAATTGATAAATTTCCAACCATGGGCATACATGGTTCTATTTTGGGACCCAATGGAACCACATGGTAGTGATAATTAAACATTGTATTAATTAATTTAAAGTAAAGGAAAAATGACATAAACATATATCATATAGTAAAAAAATTTCATATAGTTATATAAGTTATATATTCAACTATATATATTTATATAAAATATAAAAAAAATTCCTATATAATGGTATTTGATTTATTTTTTTAGAAATCAAATAAATAAAATTATCTGTGACACAATAATTATTCAGTGTTCATCTTATTAATAAATGATTTAAATATAAAAGATTATAATAAATTAAAAAATTATCCAAAACCAATCCAATTATTATTATATGATATTATTTCTAACAATAGTCACCTTATCTTAGAGTTTAATGTGTTGTGGACCTTTTGAAACATAAAATAAGTTAAATATAAAATAATATTTTCAAACATTCTTATAGAGCCCATTCTTCCCTTTATAAAAAGTTCCCACCACTAACCCTTTACTCACACCTCTCAAGCCCCTTGGATCATCAAAACTCTACCCTATAAAGCTCTCTAAATACTTCTCTTACTACTAGAATCCATCCCTTAGGAAGGAGAAAATTCAAGTAAACCATTTTGTTCAAACCAAATGAAGATACCAAATTTAAAAGGTAACATCTTCTCTTATGTTCTTTTCTTTTATTTTGCATCTCCAACCCACTGAAATCGCATTATTCAATTATTTTATAAAAAAATAGAATCCTAAATATACTAGGATGATTTTATTATAAGTATTCAAACTACACATCCACAAAACTCTATATAATGGATACGATCTTAAAGTTTTTATGGGTGCTGAACTACTGCCTCACGAAACGATGATTATTCAAAAACATCCAACCACCTATAATGGGGGAAATTAGGATGGAAATGTATTTATATGTGATATATATTATATTTTATTTTTCTATTTACTTCTGTATATTCCATTTATTCAATACCATTATGTTTTCCAAAGTGGGTAATTACAATAATTTATTTGAGGAAGTGTGGACCACCACCACCTCAAAGTGATATGACTCATTCAGGACATACGTGGGACATATAAAGGATAGAGTTAATGAAATTATATATTATATTATACTGTAAATTTAATATACCTATGTTTCATTAATTTTTCAATCCATTAATATACAACATAGAAATGAAAGTTGCATTCATGCATACGTATGACTTACTGTCTCCATGAATGAGGCATTTCATTTCTTATCTCAAAATGATATGTACTATTATATGTTCATATATATATAGGATATATATGATAAATATGATATTTAAATCATTAATATGACTCTAAAGATAATATACATTTGACCACATGAGAAATTTTTAATTATAACATGTTCAGTTTTGAATCATGTTATGATTATCGACAAAATGTCCGATATGAAATCAAATAATTATCTAATTGTTATTGAAAGTTAATAAGTGATATAAAACGAATAATAAAATTGACTATGGGTATTAAGATAGTATAAAATTACTTATGTTTATTATTCACGAAGAATAAGGAACATACATGACAAGTCAGACTTGAGGTAAGGGGGTTTTTATCTCACTTTTAATTTCTTGATATTTCCATTGTTAGACAATTAGTTATTGAATGTGGTGTATTTTGTACTACCTTTTGATATATAATATCATTATTATCATTATATTAATGGTATTATTTAAAAAAAATTGTGGTTATTAACTTATGTTCATGCAACTCGATTGATTATAACGTGGTATTGGGTTTTCATCTCAATGTTTATTCTCGTGAGATTCATTCTATTTTTGCTAATATTTACTTTTTTGTGTTGTATGTACTATTTATGATAGTATTATTTGTGTAATATAATTTAATTTATGAGTATATAAATCTTCATTTTATGATATTTTTTTACATGGGGTGTATGTTTCATAAGTTACCAAATCGGTAAGGGATCCTTTGACCATCCTCTTTCAGTCAAATACTTATTTTATGTTATGTATTTTAATTTTCATTAACATATGTTGGGATATGTTATTATATATCCTTATTGCTTTGAATTTTATTTCCATGCGATAAGATACCCCTTTGTCTCTCATCAACTCACTTTCATAATTTTAAAGTGGCGCTATTAGGATGTCGAATTTTCATAAGGGACTTCCTATCAATATCCTTTCATTGTGGAATCTTTTGTTATACACAAATTTATTTTATACAGTGTATAATAACCTTTGACATTTCATTTCATTCAAATGGAATATTTATCAATGAGGTGTTTTACTAAAAGACAAAAAAAGAATGTTTTTTAAGTAAGCGGTGACAATGACCTTTTCCACTGCTGGGAGTATTATTTTATTTTAAAAGGAAAATAAATACCATATACCCTTTTATGTATTTTGGTATTGAAAATGGTTTTGATAATGGGTTTTTAGCTCAATATACTTAAATGATATATTATGATTTAAATGTTGAAATTTTATCTTTCAATTATGCTTGTTTTAGGTGTTATTAATATATTATGGTTCTTGGGCATTGTTTATGTATACATGTGGTTCTATGGTAAAACTATTGCAGGTGAGCCTGAGATAGCTCTCAAATGCATTGGGAAATGCGACAGAGGAAAACATTAATGTTTCTTCTAAGAGAGTTAGAGAATATACTGTGATGTGTATTCCAATGGGAATTCACTACATAATTGTGAAAGCTACAATGTATGTTTGATATGGATGCCACAAGTTGCCTTTAAGATTTATGACATCTATGAATTATTTATAAATATTATGATTTCATGTGGTATATTATGGTTGAAAATTACGGTTTCATTGATTTTATTTATTAATGAGATAATGTTTTACTTATCTATTTTATATCCTTTAGAGAGATTTTTTATGCTCATACCATGTTTTTGAAAGTTTTTCCCCAAGACATAAATATGAATAGGTTTAATTATTGGATCAAGGAAAATTCATGATGTCTAAAACATGGAACTTGAGATGTTTCTTTTTTAGAGTTTTTTATGTAAAAATGCATACTGAGTAATAGTGTCTATATGAAATATTCAACATGTTATGTAATAGTTATTGCCTAATTATCTAAAAATCTAAACATGAAATGATCCTAAATGTGAATTCTATATTTAACACAAGATTTAGTAATGTTTAAGGTCAGGTCCTTCTATAAGGAGGATTAGTTATTCCTCCCCTCCCTCCTCCTGAAACACTTATTACTCTTCAGACTTAATCCTTCATTTTCTAAGTGTCCAGAATCGCTTCCATGGGGTTCCATAACACCGACCCCTTCAATATAATCCAGTTCAACAGACATATATCTCAAAACTACCTCCACAAGGCCTTCAAATATGTTACACAAGTGCATTGTGGTCTGGATCAAGGAATTTAAACTTCGTGTTCTCCCACCTATAATTGGATCATCCACATCCATATCATATCATTTCTTCCCCTTACACAAATCAAAACAACCAGGACTTAACAACTCATCGAACGAGGCAGCTGCAACAGCTTCCTCACCACCCCCAACTGATCCATAACCATTTTACTCCCATTACTATGGTTCTCCATTCGACCAGCCTCATACTGTAAGAACTCATCACCCTTCAGCAAATTGTGATTTGAAGGTGTAACATACCAAGTACGTAATTAGTAATAGATATTTTTATCTATGTCTATTAATGATTTAGATAGTGTTTTAGAGGCTTAAAATGAAAATAAATCCAATCTTAATCATGGAATACACTAATATTTTTAAAAGATTCTTTTACTGCCTTTTGATGGAAAACCATTTTTAAATATATCTTTTGACAATTTTTTAAGCTATATTTGTCAAAATAAACTTATTCTTTATGATTGGGACATCAAAATTTACTTTGTGTGAATTTTTGGTATTTTTCAGACAATGTTCATTTTTTAATGAATAGTGAAAAATACTGCATTTTACATCAAAACTACTTTTTAATCTAATTTATTTATATGATTATATTATCTTTTGAATTGGTTTTGAAGTGAAATTAGAATATATTTTTACCATTTAATCCAATGGTGGTCATTGGAATCAATTTCACTTTGAAATTGGACTTAAACTGGTGTCAATCTTTTGATACTTATTGTTTCATAAAATCACGCTATTTTTCATGACCGTGGGAATTAATTATTAAATTAATTAATGTGACTTATATTTTTTGAATTTTTTAAAATAGACATCATTTTTGAATTCAGAATATCAAATATAACTTAGGGTGAATTTTTGGTATTTTTCAGAAAAACTTCAATTTTGATAAATAGTGAAACCACTAAGTGGTACTTATAAAAACTGATTTTTCGTTTAAATGAAATTTTACCACATATGTGTTTTGAATTTCAAAAATCAGACAAACATGGTTGTCATTAAGAAGTAAAATGTGGTTCAATGAGATTAAAATAATTTTTTGGTGAATAGTAACTCTTAAGTTCTTAATCGTGATTAGAGGTAATTAGTGTAGTTTAAGATAAAAATAATGCTTTAATAAAATGAGATAAGCATGACACATGTCCTACCCTCATTGGATGTGTCATGGACGACCAAGAAAATCCATGGGTCAACTTGGCGACCCCATGGAGCCACTTTGGTTGGGAAATGATATAAATAACTTTTTATTTAATGTAAAAGTAAAAATGACACAAACATGAAGTGTTTTACTAAAACAATTTTTACATGGGGTTATAAAGATCATATTTTTGATTATAAATAGTAATTGGAAAGATAAAAATATTTCCTACATCATAGTATTTTTTTTATAATTTTTATACTTTAAATAAATTAAATTATTTATGACAGCATGATGATGCAGGGATGACCTCATTATTTAACGATTTAAATAAAATGGAATGATAATGTAAAATATAAGACCTAAACATGGCCAAAACCTATTGTATGTGTGTATTTCGAACCCTTATCACCTTTTCCTCGAAACAAATAAATGTGTGACCTCTTATATCCGATTACCATTTTAAAATAAAGTTACTTTTCTTTACCTTCCAAGAGTGCCCCTCCTCTCCTCTTATAAAAGGCCCCCACCTCTACCTCCTTACCCACACTCCCAAAGCCTTAGGCACGTCCAACCCCTGCCCATTTTGTCTCTCCACTTCCCTATCTTCTTACTTGAAGCCTCACTTTGGGCTGAAGACTTCCCAAGGAATCCTTTGAGCTCAATCCAAATGGAGTTACACGATTTTAAGGCAATGTCTTATTTTGAGTCCTTTTGTTTTATTTTGCTTCTACAACCCCCTAAACTCTTTTTATTATTTTCTTTTGTGACAACTCCAGTATCCTAAATATACTAGGATGTTTTTATAATAAGTATTCAAGCTACACTAACACACTTACATCTAATGGTTAACGGACATACTGTTTCCATGGATGGTGAATTTATGCCTCCCGAAACAATGATTGTTCCACATTCTTTTAACACCTTCAAAGGTGGCCATTAAGATGTCACTATATTTATATATGATATATAATATGTTTTTGTTTTCTTTAAGCTTATTTTTTTTTCTTTTTGGTTATACCTTTATGGTTTCCATGATAGGTAAACGTGATATCTTCATTTAAGGTAGTGCGGACTACTGCCCCCTCAAAGTGATTTGATTCGTTAAATACCATATGTGGGACGTATAAAGGATGGAACTATGATATTATATATGATATTATATGTAATTATAATATAACTTTATTTCATTATGATTCCATTCTTTAAAATATGAAATAGAAATGAAAGTAGCGTTCATGCGTACGTACGGCTTACCGTCTCCATGAACGGTGCATTTCATTTATTACATCTAATTGATTATGTAATATTATAAATGCATGTATATAATGGATATATATGATATATACATAATGATTATAATTCTGGATATAATGGATACATGAACAACATGTAATTATAAAGGGTTTATTTTTGACTAAAGTACCAATGATCATTAAAACGACCGTTATTAAATTAAATAATTACATAGTGTTCATGACATGGAAATAAGTGATATAAAATGAATAATGAACTTGAAAAAGGTTCTTAAAGAAGTTTAAATTAACTCAAGTTTATTATTCAGGAGATTAATGAACGACCGAGTCAAGTCGGACCCGATGTAAGGGAACTTCATAACCCAATTTCTATTCTTTGGGTTAATCTCCTACTTTCAAATTATGTAATGATATTATAATGTCATATCTTGTATTTTTACTTTATTTATGTGTACTTATAGTGAATACACATAATAGACTTATTTTATTTAAAAAAATGATCTTTGTAAGGGACTTCGTCTCAATCTCCTTTCATTGAGGCATATTTTGTTTTATACACAACCTTGTTTTATACGGTGTATAAACCCATTTGACTTTTATGATTATTCAAAAGGAATCTTTTTTATACGAAGCATTTTCTAAATTACAAAAGGGAATGTTTTTCTCATACATATGCGGCGACAATGACTTCTCCGCCACCGTGACCGTTATTTGAGTTTCGGCTTCCTCTACAAGCCATACCTTCTTTTTTTAAAAGAAAAATAAATACCATGTTTTAATTTTCTTTTATTTTGGTATTGAAAATGTTTTTCATAATGTTTTTATATCAATGTGTTGTACTGATATCTTGTGATTGAAAGGTGGAAATGTTATGTTTCCTTTATGCATATTTTATGTGATACGATTATGTTGAGGTTCTTGGGAATTATTATGAAGACGGTTGGTTCCGTGATAAACTAAGGGTGGGTGAGCCAGATATAGCTCTCCAATGCATTGGGTAATGAGAAGGAGTGTAACGTTAAGGTTTATCCAAAGAGATTTAGGGAATATACTATGATGGGTATTCCAAACGTAACCAAGAGGGTTACTCCCTATGTAAGAATGTTATGAATGCCTCATGTTACCTTTATGTCTTATGAATTCTATGATTTATTCATGATTTGATGAGGTATGTTAAAGTGCTTATGTTTTATGGGTAATGTATGATTTCATTATTATGTATATATGTACCCATGATTCCTTTCCATATTTTTATATCCCTTACTGAGCTTTTTATGTTCATCCCATGTTTTTTTGAAATCATTTTCACAGGTCAAGGTAAAGGCACATGATATGATGATAGTGTCAAGGAAGTGTCAAGAAAGAATCCATGTTTTATTTTAAATATGTTTCCATTGATGGGAAAGAAGAATAATATCTTTTTGTAACCACTTTGTTTATATGTGGAATGTAATGCAAGATTTATGATCTAATTCTCTAAAACTCTATACCCGAAAAGATCCTCAATGTGTAATCTTGTAATAACTGAAGATTAAGTAAGGTTTAAGGCTGGGGCCTTATAATTGGTATCAGAGGTCGGTTTAGAAAACTTTAGGAGTTAGAATTCTATTAAATGATTATTCAAAAAAAATTATATTCAAATTGAAATAATATATAATTTGAAGATTACTATGTTGCTTCATCTAAGACATGTTTGTTCAGAATGGTTTTCCGCAGAGGAAACAGGGAAGCAGTGCTAGGAAGGCATGCAGAAGGAAATAACCTTCCGAATCAGCATCCTGAGATAGTCGGTATTGGAACTGAACAGTTTGTTTCAGTAATGGTGCAGTTGAATCAAGCGATAAATGGCGGTGGTATCCATACACGAGATCAGCCATATCAACCGCAGAGGAACATGTCAGTGGTGGAACATTTCATAAGGCAACATCCTCCATAATTCAGAGGATCATCTGACCCTGTGCTAGGTGAAGGGTGGATTAAATCACTGGAGAATATTTTTGATGTCATGGGGTGTTCAGACAATCAAAAGGTTAGTCTTTCTATTTATCGTTTGGAGGGTGAAGCAGATCAGTGGTGGTCGATGGTTAAAAGTATCAGGGACGCTGATGAGATTGATGCTCTCAACTGGGATGAATTCAAAGGTATGTTTCTTGAGAAGTATTTTCCTAAGGCTGTTCGACTTAGGATGGAAAATCAATTCTTGGAATTGAGGCAAGAGGAAGACTCAGTGGCTGCCTATGAATAATGTTTCACTCGATTGTCAAGGTATTCTCCAAATATTATCCGAGACCTTGATAGTAAAATCAATCGTTTTTACTCAGGATTAAAGGCAAAATATCGAAGGGCATTAGTTTCTCGTGAGTTTAAAAGTTATGAAAAGCTTGTTTGATGTGCTGAGAAGGTGGAAATGGAGTTTGCCGATGATCATGTGTTCTATAACAACCAACAGAAGAAGAGACCAAGGTGGCATGGGAAAGGTAAGAATTCTTCAAAAAAGGATGATGGTAAGAAAACTAAGTTTCCAGTTTGTGAAAAATGTGGCAAAAGGCATGATGGGGAATGTCTTATGAGTTCTGGAAAGTGCTACCGATGTGGTAAGATGGGACATAAGGCTCATGATTTCACTGAAAAGGATCAAGGTGAAGGTAAGACCAAATTTCATTTATAGTTAGTGAAATGTTATAAGTGCAATGAGATGGGTCACTATGCAAACGAGTGTCGGACAAAGAGCTTGAGTGATGGGAAGAAATTAGACTACAAGCAGAAAGGGGTGGTGAAATCCTTTGCAACTACTTCAGCAGATGTCGGGCCATCAAATGAAGTTGTATTAGGTATTTTTTTTGTTTTTTCAGATTATGCCAGTGTGTTGATTGATTCGGGGTCTACACATTCTTTCATCTCTGAAACCTTTTCTAGTAAAATGGGAATACCATCTCAAGAAATGACTCCTAAACTTTTGGTAAAAACACCTGGGGGGAATTTTGAGGCAAAAATAATTTATAAGAATCTTCCTATCCTTATCTGTGGAAAGAACCTACTTGAAAACCTTATTGTTCTACCTCTAGAAGAGTTTGATGTTATCCTGGGTATGGATTGGCTCTCTATTTACCATGCTAAAATTGACTGTAGAGCTAAAGATGTTTCTTTTTAGAAAGACATTCAGTTTGTGTACAATAATGAACCCTTACTGTTGATAACTTATCAAGAGGCCGAGAAACTTGTAAAATATGGAAATGAATGTTACCTTACACACATCGTTGAAAATAAAGGAACTGTTCAGATTAATGATGTGCCATTGGTAAATGAGTATCCTGAGGTTTTTCCTGATGAGTTTCCTGGAATAATACTAGATCGGGAAGTTGAATTTACTGTTGACTTAGTTCCTAATGCTAAGCCAATTTCAAAACCCCCATATCGAATGGTTCAAATTGAACTTTTAGAGTTGAAGGATCAATTGCAAGATTTATTAGAGAAAAGTTTCATTACACCTAGCACATCACCATGGGGTGCTCCTGTCATGTTTTTTAAAAAGAAAGATGGTTCAATAAGACTTTTCATTGATTATAGAGCCTTGAATAATATCACTGTTAAGAACAAATATCCTTTTCCTCAAATCGATGATTTGTTTGATCAGATCCAGAGAGCTTAGTATTTTTCAAAGATTGACTTGAGATCGGGGTACCATCAGCTGAAGGTAAAGGAAGAAGATGTTCCGAAGACCACGTTCCGTACAAGATATGGCCACTATGAATTTGTAGTAATGCCATTTGGGCTAACCAATGCACCTGCTGCATTCATGGACTTAATGAATAGAATTTTCCAGGAGTTCTTGGATAAGTTTGTGGTGGTTTTTATTGATGATATTTCGGTGTTTTCTAAAAGTAAAGAAGAGCATGAAAGACAATTAAGTGTTATATAGAAAACCTTGAAAGAAAAGAAATTGTATGGGAAATTCAGCAAGTGTGAGTTTTGGTTGCAACAAATTTCTTTCCTTTGTCACATTGTTTCTAAAGATGAGATAACTGTTGACTTTGCAAAAAAAAGTTGTGGAAGACTGGCCAAGACCCACAAATGTAATTGAGATTCGTAGCATCCTTGGTTTGGAAGGCTATTACCGAATGTTTGTTAGAAATTTTTCACGGTTATCTAATCCAATGACTAAGCTAACTCGGAAGGGTGTTAAGTTTATCTGGACAAAAGAATGTGATGATTGTTTTTAGGAATTGAACAGAAGATTGGTGAATGATCCAGTTTTGGCACTACCTTCCAGGAATGGTGAGTTTGTTATATACAGTGATGCTTCATTGAAAGGACTTTGTTGCGTCCTAATGCAGAATGATCAGGTACTTGCTTATGCTTCACGACAGTTGAAAACACAAGAGGTAAATTACCCTACACAAGATTTAGATTAGCTGCTGTTGTTTTTGCTTCAAAAATTTGGTGGCATCATTTGTATGGAGTAAAGTGTGAAATATATACCGATCACAAAATTTTAAAGTATATATTCACTCAGAAAGAATTGAACAGGAGACAAAAGAGATGGCTAGAATTAATCGAGGATTATGATTTTACAATTCATTACCATCCGGGAAAAGAAAATAAAGTGGCTGATGCTTTGAGTCGAAAAAGTAATACTTCATTAGCAATGTTGCATTTGGAAAGTGAACCTTTGGTTAAGGATTTGATGAAATATGGCATAGAAGTTGTTGGTGCAGGAAGTTCTTCTATTTTGTTTCAGGTATCAGTGATATCATATCTATCATATAGAATCAAGCAAGCACAGAAGCAAGATAGTGAGTTGCAGAAAAAGGTAGAGCTGGTTCAGAAAGGTAAGTTTCATGAATTCAACATTGATAATGATTAAGTTTTGGGATTTGGGAAGAGATTGTGTGTGCCTTGTGATTCACAGTTGAATAGAGAGTTGTTATGTGAAGCTCATAGTTCTCCGTTTTCAGTTCATCCTGGCAGTAATAAGATGTATAGAGATCTTCGGGAGTATTACTGGTGCGATGGAATGAAAAGAGATATTGCTGATTTTACTGTGAAGTGTTTGACTTGTCAGCAGGTTATAGCAGAGCAGCAGTTACCGAAAGGGATGCTTTAGCCTTTACCAGTGCTAGAGTGGAAATGGGAGAATATATCAATGGACTTTGTTGTGGGATTACCAAAGACATCTCGAGGTAAAAATGCAATTTGGGTTATTGTTGATCGCATGACCAAATCTGCTCATTTCCTTTCCATACGAGATACCTTTTCCCTAGATCAACTTTCCCATTTGTATCTTAAAGAGATAGTCAGGTTACATGGAGTTCCTCACTCCATTGTATCTGATCGTGATCCCAGGTTCACTTCTAACTTTTGGAAAGGCCTTCAAAAGTCGTTGGGTACTGAATTAAATTTTAGTACAACTTTTCATCCTCAATAAGATGGGCAGTCAGAACGAACAATTCAGACATTGGAAGATATGCAACATTCGTGCTCTATAGATTATCAAGGAAGTTGGGACCAACATCATTCTTTGGTTGAATTATCATATAATAACAGTTTTCATTCCAGTATACAGATGGAACCATTTCAGGCATTATATGAGAAGCAGTGTCGAACTCCAGCTTTCTGGGATGAAGTGGGTGAAAGGATGTTGATGGGACCAGAATTGGTAGAAGAGATGGCAGAAAAAGTTCAGCTGATTCAGAAGCACATGAGAACAGCTCAGAGTAGGCAGAAGAGTTATGCAGACAACATGAGGAAGGATCTAACTTTTGAGGTAGGTGATCAGGTTTTTCTCAAAGTCTCATCATGGAAAAGTGTGATGAGATTTGGTAAGAAAGGAAAGCTGAGTCCAAGGTTCATTGGACCATATGAAATTCTGGAGAGAGTTGGATCAGTTGCATACCGGGTGGCTTTATCTCTGAGTTTATCTCAGGTACACAATGTTTTTCACGTTTTGATGTTGAGAAAGTATATGCCAGATCCATCTCATGTTTTGAGTCCAGAGGTAGTTCAGCTGGAAGGGAACATATCTTATGAGGAACAACCGGTATAGATTCTTGACCACAGGGAGCAAGTTTTACGAAATAAGGTGATTAATCAGGTAATGGTTTTGTGGAAAAACCACATGATGGAAGATGCGACATGGGAATCTGAAAATGCAATGAGAGATAAGTACCCCCATTTATTCGATAAGTAAATAAATTACGGGGACACAATTTTTTAAAGGGGGGAAGGATGTAACATCACATGTAATTAATGAGTAATAGATATTTTTATCTATGTCTATTAATGAATTAGATAGTGTTTTAGAGGCTTAAAATGAAAATAAATCCAATCATAAGCATGGAATACACTAATATTTTTAAAAGATTCTTTTACTGCCTTTTGATGGAAAACCATTTTTAAATATATATTTTGAAAATTTAATAAGATATGTTTTTCAAAATAAACATATTCTTTATGATTGGGACATCAAAATTTACTTTTTGTGAATTTTTGGTATTTTTCAGACAATGTTCATTTTCTAATGAATAGTGAAAAATACTGCATTTTACATCAAAACTACTTTTTAATCTAGTTTATTTATATGATTATATTATCTTTTGAATTGGTTTTGAAGTTAAATTAGAATATATTTTTACCATTTAATCCAATGGTGGTCATTGGAATCAATTTCACTTTGAAATTGGACTTAAACCGATATCAATCTTTTGATACTTATTGTTTCATAAAAACACGCTATTTGTCATAACAGTGGGAATTAATTATTAAATTAATTAATTTGAATTATAAGTTTTTAATTTTGTAAAATAGACTTCATTTTTGAATTCGGAATATCAAATATAACTTAGGGTGAATTTTTTGTATTTTTTCTAAAAAACATCAATTTTGATGAATAGTGAAACCACTAAGTGGTACTTATAAAAACTAATTTTTCATTTAAATGAAATTTTACCACATCTGTGTTTTGAATTTAAAAAATCATAAAAACATGGTTTTCATTAAAAAGTAAAATGTGGTTCAATGAGAATAAAATAATTTTTTGGTGAATAGTAACTCTTAAGTTCTTAATCGTGATTAGAGGTAATTAGTGTAATTTAAGGTAAAAATAATGCTTTAATAAAATGAGATAAGCATGAAACATGTCCTACCCACATTGTATGTGTCATGGCCGACCAAGAAAATCCATGGGTCAACTTGGGGACCCCATGGATCCACTTTGGTTTGGAAATGACATAAATAACTTTTATTTAATGTAAAAGTAAAAATGACACAAACATGAAGTGTTTTACTAAAACAATTTTTACATGGGGTTATAAAGATCAGATTTTTGATTATAAATAGTCATTGGAAATCTAAAATGATTTCCTACATCATAGTATTTTTTTTATAATTTTTACACTTTAAATAAATTAAATTATTTATGACATCATGATGATGCAGCGATGACCTCATTATTTAACGATTTAAAAAAAATGGAATGATAATGTAAAATATAAGACCTAAACATGGACAAAACCTATTGGATGTGTGTATTTCGAACCCTAATCACCTTATCATCGAAACAAATCAATGTGGGACCTCTTAAATCTGAATACCATTTTAAAATAAAGTTACTTTTCTTTAACTTCCAAGAGTGCCCCACCTCTCCTCTTATAAAAGGCCCCCACCTCTACCTGCTTACCCACACTCCAAAAGCCTTTGGCTCTTCCAAAACCTGCCCATTTTGTCTCTCCACTTCCCTATATTACTCCTTGAAGTCTCACTTTGGGCAGAAGTCTTCTCAAGGAAGCCTTTGAGCTCAAACCAAAGGTAGTTACCCGATTTTAAGGTAATGTCTTCTTTTGAGTCCTTTTGTTTTGTTTTGATTCTCCAACCCCCTAAAATCTTTTTATTATTTTCTTTTGTAACAACTCCAGTATCCTCAATATACTAGTATGTTGTTATAATAAGTATTAGAGCTACAATTACACACACCTACATCTAATGGTTAACGAACATACTGTTTCCGTGGATGGTGAATTTATGCCTCCCGAAACGATGATTGTTAAACATTCTTTTAACACCATAAAAGGTGGACATTAAGATGACACTATATTTATATATGATATATAATATTTTTATGTTTTCCTTAAGCTTATGTTTTTTCTTTTTGGTCATACCTTTATGGTTTCCATTATGGGTAAACGCGATATCTTCATTTAAGGAAGTGCGGACTACCGCCCCCTCAAAGTGATTTGATTCATTAAATACCATATGTGGGACGTATAAAGGATGGATCTTTGATATTATATATGATATTATACTAGAATTATAATATATCTTTATATCATTATGATTCTATTCTATAAAATTCAAAATATAAATGAAAGTAGCGTTCATGCGTACGTATGGCTTATCGTCTCCATGAATGGTGCATTTCATTTCATACCTATAAATGATTATGAAATATTATAAATGAATGAATATACTGGATATATATGATATATACATAATGATTATAATTATGAATATAATGTATACATGAACAACATGTAATTATAAAGGGTTTATTTTTTACTCAAGTACCAATGATAGTTAAAACGACCATTATTAACTTAATTAATTACATAGTGTTCAGGACATGGAAATAAGTGATATAAAAGGAATAATGAACTTGAAAAAGGTTCTTAAAGAAGTAGAAATTAACTCAAGTTTATTATTCAGAAGATTAAAGAACGACCGAGTCAAGTCGAACTCGAGGTAAGGGAACTTCTTAAACCAATTTCTATTCTTTGGGTTAATTTCCAACTTTCAAATTATGTCATCATATTATAATGTCATATCTTGTATTTTTTACTTTCTTTATGTGTACTTATAGTGAATACACATAATAGATCTATTTTATTTAAAAAAAATTATCTTTGTAAGGGACTTCGTCTCAATCTCCTTTCATTGAGGCATATTTTGTTTTATACACAACCTTATTTTATATGGTGTATAAAACCCTTTGACTTTTATTATTATTCAAAAGGAATATTTTTTATAGGAATCGTTTACTAAATGAAAAAAGGGAATGTTTTTGTCGTACGTATGCGGAGACAACGAATTCTCCGCCAACGTGACCGTTATTTGAGTTTCGACTTCCCCTACAATCCATACCTTCTTTTTTTAAAAGAAAAATAAATACCATGTTTTAATTTTCTTTTATTTTGGTATTGAAAACGGTTTTCATAATGTTTTTATATCAATGTGTTGTATTTATATCTTGTGATTGAAAGGTGGAAATGTTATGTATCCTTTATGCATGTTTTATGTGATACGATTATGTTGAGGTTGTTGGGAATTATTATTAAGACAGGTGGTTCCGTGATAAACTATCGGCGGGTGAGCCCAATATAGCTCTCTAATGCATTGGGTAAACCGAATGAGTGTAACGTTATGGTATCTCCGAAGAAATTTAGGGAATATATTGTGATGGGTAATCCAAACGTGACCAAGAGGGTTACTCCCTATGTAAGAATGTTATGAATGCCTCAAGTTACCTTTATGTCTTATGATTTATATGATTTATTCATGATTTGACGAGGTATGTTAAAGTTCTTATGTTTTATGGGTAAAGTATGATTTCATTCTTATGTATATATGTACCCATGTTTCCTTTCCATATTTTTATATCCCTTACTGATCTTTTTATGCTCATCCCATGTTTTTTTGAAATGTTTTTCACAGGTCAAGGGAAAGGTACATGATATGATGATAGTGTCAAGTAAATGTCAAGAAAGAATCCATGTTTTATTTTAAATATGTTTCCATTGATGGGAATGAATAATACACTCTTTATGTAACCACATTGTTTATATGTGGAATGTAATGCATGTTTTATGATATAATTATCTAAAACTCTAAACCCGAAAAGATCCTCAATGGGTAATCTTGTAATAACTCAAGATTAAGTAAGGTTTAAGGATAGGGCCTTATAGAAGGACCTCCAACCAAGTCATGTAATAGCTTGTTAAACACTTCAGACAGCTACTGGTTGGTCAAAGGTAGCATGGTTTTCTTCCCTATAACAGTCCTGGGGACATCCTTCACAGTCGCCTCACATACCAATAAAACATAGTCGAGATGTTCCTCCTCTACTGACCATATTTCTTGAGGTCCCTAACCCCTACCCTCCAAATTTGTTTCCATCTGATCCCATCCTACCTTTGTACCAAAAAAATTGAAACATACCTTTATATCTATCTTCCATCATAGGTGAGAACTGTGCTCCCTAGTGACAAACCTACTCATAGTGTCTCGGGTTCGTGGATACCACATAATCATTGTTTCCAAATCTCTTACACATCATTATTTAAGAGCCTCATCAACAAACCTTCGAATTATATCCCATATTCATTCAGGTAGAACATAAGTCCAACTAGTTCCCTTAAATTAATTTTCATGTGAAAATGTGAATTAAATTAATCAATTTAGATCCTCATTTATTAACGGTATAATTATTTTCATCCAATATCATTTGTTAAAGTGTTAAGGTAGTTTTATAATATTTAATATTTTGTTTTTACTCTTAATGACATGATTTTACCTTATGTGTTGTATTGATGATTACTAAAGTTTCTATTTATGTTTTCCAATTATAATAGGGAACTATTTAACAAATTTTTACATTATCATTGCAAATATGTAATGAAATTTTCAAAATTCTAATAACATAAATTTCTAAAATTATTATAAAATTAATATCATTGAAGGAATGAGAAAACCAAGCTTTTCATGTGAAAACGTCTGAAATATTTATATGTTTTAATATCAAAATTCAATGTAAAATTAATGAAAATGACCAAAATTTGATTAAATGATATAACATTGGTCTAATTATACATTAATATGAATAAAATATAAAATTAGAGCTTATAAATTATTTCTATGAACATTTTTTTAATTGATATTCATTATTTGTCACTATTAATAAAAACATTAAACTTATCAGAAAATTATCAAAAATTTAATCAATTTAAATTTTGATATCCCAATTTCAAATAATTTTTTTTTCATTTAAAAATTAAATATAGTTAAAAATTTATTTTTGATATAAGATCTCTATTAAAAAGTGGTAAAATTATCCTTTTGAAAAATATAGGTTTTTATGCTTAAAATTAGAGGTTTTCTTCTCTTATGCCTATAAAATATATTGTATGAATATAAGAAATATTTGATTTAAGATGTAATATATATATTTTATTAATATCATTCACTAATTGTAATTGATTTTGTTATGTAAGATAAAAAGAATTTAGGAAAATTAAATTGTTTCTTTTATAATAAATTTGTATATATTTTCATTTCTAATTATTTTCTAACCAATGAAATGATTTTATACACCTTATATTTTCATTATTAAGTAACTAATATTAATATACAGTAATTTAATGCTTTGGTTATATCATATTATATTATATAATATTATTTCAATAATGTACCAATTTTTGATAAAAAATTGTCTTATGTGTAATGATAGATATAAAAAAACCTAGCATAGTAGTAACATAAGAAATCAATAGCGTTGAATACAAAAAAAGATAATCTAAGTGGACATTTGAGGTGAAATATCAACATGATGTTTCATATAATGCAAAGCAAACATAGTGTTTTTATAATAAAAAATTATATTTAAATTTTTTTAAAAAGAAAAATATCAAAAAGATTAAATTAATTTAAAATAAATTATTACAAAAAATCTTAGGGTGTTACATTCTACCAACTTTAAAATGAATTTCTCCATAAAAAAAAATTGGGTTATCAAAAAAATTATTTCTTGAATGTTACTTTCATAGAAAGACCCATTGTAAAAATCAATTCTAAAACATTATTTTAAAAGGGAATGTTGGAAATATGTTGGTCACCCAATGTAACTCAAAAATTGGTTTCCACATAGGAGAATATATTTGGAAATTTATAAAATAAACATAGAAGAGAAATATAACCATCATGTCCTGAGAGTGAGTTATGGATAACATGTTTTTGAGAATGTTATCAATCACAAACACAAAATTTGTGATGATCTAAAAGACTGATTGATTCATGGAAAAAATATATACTAATATAACCATATTGGTTTCAAGACCCTTTTCCTCAAATTGAATAATTTTTATGAGAAGATAAACATAATTGATTCATTATAATCTCCCTCTTTTTATATTGTGATAAATATCCACTTTACAAATTTTCTCAAAAAAATAAAGAGAATAATTCATTCTTGAAGCACATACAGATTAAGGGGATCATAAATACAATGATAGGCCTTCCATATATATTTATAACAACAAAAATTTTATCATATACTATACAATATGCAGAAATTTTCATAAGGAGAGACAACACTTTATTCTCTAAAACCTCATACTAATATTAACTTAAACCATCCAATAAATTGTTAACCTTATAATACTTAAAAAATAAAAATATATTGAACATTAAAAAAAGTGGACTATATAATCACGATATTTTTTCCAAATATATAAAAAATGTTGTTCTTGGATGTTACCTTCCAAACCTATGAATACCTTCATCACTAATTCTCTTAAAAATGGTAATATCCAAAATTACAATTAATCAATATTGCAAATGTGCATGTTTCTTTATTTTAATGTTTTATGAATATATTCATTTTTATAAAATGTTTTAGACTTCATCCATGACAAATTTCCAAAAAATCATTAACCAGTTACATGGAAATCAGTATTGTCTAGTTTACATACTAATATTCATTATTTAATTCTCCAAATATTGTTATCTCAATATCAAGAACATGTTTAGGGGTATAATTCCCCTAATATTGTGTTTCACATGAATATCTCCTTTTGATTAAATATTTTCAATAATTCTTCACCACAATTCAATATATATATTTCAATCTTGAATGGAAAACATATATAGAAAATACTTATTAATTACATGAATCATATAACATAATATTTGAATAGAAAAATATATAAACATCATTTGTCAAACATTATTCATAAAAATTTACTAGGATTCATCATATAATCCTTTATTGTAATATGAAATATGAATCATTTCATAAGGATATTTAACCTCAGTATAGTCAGGATTATTATGTTTAATATACACAATACTGTTAGAACATCCCATATCTTTCAAATGTCATTTGTGGTTTCAATATTCTAAATAGTATTTCCAAAACACATAGATCCTTCATGATTATTTTCACGAGATTTAAATTTAGGATATTAATATGTATAATTCCAAAACATTAAACATTTGAAAAATTCAATTTTATCCTTCGTCCTTCTTGTTCCCACTATCGAGTAAGACAAGAAATCATAGTGTGAGAAACATATATGATATTAAAAAACAAATAATCATGAAAAATTAGTTATAGGATGTCTATGTAATGAAGAATAATTTTAAATATATGACACCATTGGATTGTACTAGGAGACACCCCATGTAATATACTTATAAATATCTATAAGGATGTTGCTAATGTTTTCAAATCACAGTTTCTAGAGCATCAAAAAAACATTTCACTCATACACCTACGATGACTCCAGCTAAATGAATATATTGATGACATCATTTATAAGGATAATTTAATAGATTATAATATTAGTTTAGTGAATTTAGAAACCTGGAATCCAAAACAAATAGTTTATAACACATATTCTTATAATACCATCAATTTATTCATAAATATACTTTTTTTGACACGTCAAACTTAATACATTTCTTCGAATCCTGGGGAAAAGAAACATAAAAAGGGTGATCATAGATGATCAGTAAGCATAATCAAGGAAGATATATATCAATAATTGGGATCCCAAGGGAATTATAACACGATCTTATCATTATAAAATCATTCCCTATATATCAAAGATCATATATATGAGTCATGGAATAAATAATTTCAGTTCATAAGACATAAATCATAATAAAATCAATGAACATAATCAATGAGATAATAAAATTTTCATAAGGCATGAAATTATTACATACACATAAATTTGTAATTTTTTAACATGTATAAATATAAATATGATCGCTTGTTAAATTAAGGGCATAAAATCAAGCCTTTGAATAATCATTAGGACTTGAAAATTAAGTCCACTAATAAGATTATGGACATAGAAACCAGGTCCAATCATTGAATTTTTAACATGAAATCATGTTCACTGATAACATATATACCTCTTGAGTTATACATCATTACCCAATGCATTAGAGAGAGATATAGGTCCTACCCATCAAATAAAATAAACCATACATATTTTTTCATCAAGAACATATAATAAATCATAATATCAAAACCCATGTAATGAAATGGATTTCATAAAAATAATTAAATCATTATTTATCCCAAGAAAATAAATAGTTATCTTAAATATCATTAAATAGTTAATATAAATCATTATTAGATAGAACAAGAATGGTATAATTTAATAATATACCTATTATAACATAAATAAGATTGAATACATTTTTATTAGATGTAAAATAATTTCATGATATCACATTAAAAAAATTCTAGAAGAAAATAACACTTTAACTTTAAAAACAATATATTTAAATAAAATGTTGATATTTTTAAAATAACACATTTTATTTTAAATTATATCAAGAATGATTTAAATTAATTATAAAATCATTAAGGTGTTATGAATAAGGATATTTTTCTTCATTTCGTTTAAGTTGAAAACATTCTATTTTCAATTTCTCTAAAAATGTAACGAAATACCTTATTTGGAAAATGAAAAAAAAATATTCGTTTAAAATAATGTCGTAAATAGTAAAAATTGGGTATAAATGAATTAAAACATACGTAATATAATAGTAAAAACATTTAATATTTTTTTAAATAATTTCCAATGATGATAAATATTTCTTCATAGAGACATCAAATGAAACAATCCTAAATAGTGATGTGTTTGTGAAATAGAAACCCATCACATTACCATTATTAGAATATATGAATAACAAAATAATGGATATTATACAGATTTTAATAAATAACTATATTATGGATATGACTCATAAATTACATCAAATTGAATAATAAATAACACATGTAATAAGTAGGTTGTGAATATGGGTTTTATCTCATAGAAAATAAAAGTGAGATAGAAATCCATTACCATAGGTCTTAACTCTCATCATACAGATGGATTAATATTATATAATAAATATACATCTATTATTCATATATTTAAAAAATCATATTCAAATATATATAATACTATATATGACATACTTATGACATTATATTACGAGATTATTAACCATTCCAAGTTCATGTTATGTTTTGGGTAATAAATTTTTGGTTTTTGATAAATTTTTGACTTATTATTATTGGTCCTTTAAATTATATCATGATTTAATTATTAAAAAATGATAAAAATTATTAAAGATTCATATGTATTCAATATATATATATATATTATTACCATTAAATTATAGAAATAAAAATTGATACACATAGTTCATAGAGACAGTAGGTCATACATACGCATCAAAACTGCAATACTTTTTGTGTCATACTAAGGGAAATACAAGTGTATATTATAATTAAAGAATAATTTTAATTGTATTTACATAATATATATTCATAAAATTTATATTTATTACCACTCATGTGAAATATAGATGAATAATTAATCACATCGCCTGGTGGAGATGGTATACCATACGAACGCACAAGCAATGTTATCATTCACAAAAAAATTAGGTGGTAAAAATATAGATACAATATTATCATTAAAGAAGTATATTCATGTCACAAATATCACAAATATCATAAAAAATAGAGTTTTCATCATAATTCTTACCATCATAGGTGGTAATGTAGAAAACGAACAATAAATATTTTAAGAGGCGATAATCAGTCAAACACATGAATGATAAGTTTGTTACCTATTAGAGAAAGTGTGTGAAATGTTTGGTTTAACCCCAAAATATAAAAAAAACTAATTATATTGAGGATACTTTTTTTATTATTTAAACATGAAATAAAATAAATTTAGGGGTTACGAGGAATGAATAAATAAAAAACATTTATTGGTGAATGTTACATCCTATTTTGGTATCTCTTTATGATTTTCACAAAATGACTTCATTTTATGGATTTATGCCCAAGGGAATGGAACTATGGTTAATATATGGATGTTTTTAGGAATCCTGGTAGTTTTTTTTCTGAGTAAATGTTATTTAGATGTGTAAATAAATTATAAGTATTGGATTGGATTTATAAGAGAGGGGATGGGAAATTTTTCAAGAACATAATAATATAAGTATATAATAAATGAAAAAATATATAAATACCTCCAAAAGGCTATATATTATAATATAACCTTATATAAGGATTTAATATCATCAAAAAATAATATTTACACATATTTTTATGTACTTTTGAAGAATATATATTTTTCTAACCATTAGCTAAAAAATTTAATTTTAAGTATGGTAATAATGTTATTAATATTATAGAGATGTGATTATTACAAATAATGTGTCAATTTCTCCTTAAATTAACCATTTTTCATATTTTAGACCATAATTTATAGTATTTTTACTTATTTATGAATTCTATGAATTCAAATAATTTAATTAAATATTTCCTTCATAAAATATCGTTAGTGAAATATTTGAAAATATTCATTATATTGACTTTTATTGAATGTTTAAGTAATATTATATTTATATTAATTCTTATAATACCATTTAATTGATTATTTCATTAAATGAGTAATTAATACATTATTATTTTGAAATTATTTATGATAATTATTTTGTCTCTAAAAATTAAAAATAAATATGAAGAATGTATATATGTTTTTTATCTTTAATAATAACATATATAGTCAAACATATCTTTTATTATTCCTCATATTAATAACATTATATATATATATTAAATGATAGATTGTGAAATATTGTCACTAACATTGAGTTTAATAATATGTAATTAATTTTAATTAGAATGCGTATTTTAAATTATTATATTTTGATTCTTATGTGATATGGGTCGAATTATATTAATTCAATTCCTTTTAGAAAAGTGTAACTGTAGTCTTATAATATTCAATATACTAATTCTACCTTTAATTACCCGATTTACACTTAAACAGGGTATTAAAAATTACTAAATATATCGTTCATATTTCTCAAAAACAAAAGGGACAAATTTAAGAAATTTTTTACTTTTTATTAAAAAATTTAACGACATTTTCATAGTATATAATTCTTAAACTTCTCTAATTATTTTTATTTTAATCAAATTTATGGAATGGGGAAAAAAATTTAAAGTGAAAATGTCAATATGATTAATACGTTTTTATTTCCAAATATATTTTAAAATTGTTTATAATAAAATCAAATGGATTAAATGATAAAACATAGACCTTATTACACATTAAATACAATAAAATATATAATTTAACATTATAAATTATTTTTAATAAAAAAATCATTTTGAATTAATATTCAGTATTTTCACTATTTAACGAAACATTATTCATATCATAAAAATTAAAAAAATTAAACCAATAAAAATATATATATATATATATTTTATAAATTGTAATATTTTTTGATATAATAATTCTAATAGTTTTAAAAAAAATATTTAAAATTGGTATACCAATAAAAGATGTAAAATTACCCTTTTAAAAAAAATAGGGTTTTATTCAGAAAACTGTGTTTGTTCCTATTTTTTGCAAGTAAAATCTATTGTATGATTATAAAAATTTTTATATTGAATAAGTAACATATATATTTAATTAATATCATTCACTAATTTTAATTAATATTATTATTTTATACAAAATGTCTTTAAGAAGTTGAATTTTTTTTCTTTATAATCAATTAGTATATATTTTCATTTCTAATTAATTGAAATCCAATGATATAATATTATAATCCTTATAATTCACATATTTTGTTAATTTTATTAATAAAAAATAATTTAATAAGTATGTTATATTTTATTATATGAAATAATAGTATTTTAATCATAAATTATTATTCTGTAAAACATGGTAATGCGTGTAATGCGAGCTATCAATAGCACATGTTGGTGTGTGTAACATAATCCAAGAATTGTGTGTTGTATAAATAAATCTAATATAAGTGTTTCATGTAGTAGAATATCGATATGATTTTATGTATAACACTAGACAAACATATTGTTAATTTATAAAAATGCTATATTTATTATTTTGTGAAATGAAAATATCAAAAATATTAAATAAATTTGTAAAAAAATGCACAAAATCTTAGGGTGTTAAAAACTATACATATTTATGATTCAAATATAGTTGAAAACCCTTTATTTAAAATATATTATGTATACATCAGTTTTTTACCGGATGTTACTAATAGATTTCAGTGGACATGTGTCAAGATTCATAGGATGATGTCTAGAACTGTATCCATCCTCCAGTCATGGCATAGGATTACTCCACCCGGTGATTTCTTATTCATTTATTCATGAAATGTTAAATTATCTAGAAAGATGAACCAATAATACTACATGGATTTGGGGACTAAAAGGCTGGAATATATTTTTCCTATTTGAACTATTGATTGACATCCCAAAGATGGACATATTCCCTAAAGGCCCAAATCTATTCTCCGAATAATAAATTTTATATAACATTTTCATTGATATGGTAATGATATATTAACTAATATAGTAATACAAAAACCATCCCATAACCTTATTTGAAAATATGTATTTCAATAGTGGTATTAATGGAAAATGTATTGATTTCTAAATACATATAACTATACAATCCACACATATTATCTAACAAATAATTTCTAGAATCTTTGTATCTCTATATCATATTCCTCTTCCTAGTTGATGTTTATGTGGCTGGATAGTTGAGAAGTCAATTGTAAATATTAGTATCTCTCCCCATACATCATGATTTTAATTAATATAAATTAAAAACTCATAAATATTGGGTGTCTTTAAATCCTCATCATAGAGGGTATAACATGACCATTTATTATAAGAAAAAGTATACAACATTATTTTCTTTTTAAGATGGTAATTTATAACTCATTCATATTCATTAGATAACTATAAATATCATGTTTAGTTCATATTAAACTCATTCTTTGTGAACATATACTATATTCTCTTGTGATCACTATATATTTTACACTTATCAATATATAGATAATTCCACTATATCTTAAATTAAAACTTTACAACTAATATCTACATACCTGGTATGGGGTTATTTGTTTCATTATTATTAATTTGAAATTTTCAATAAACAACATCCATGTCATTTTTTATATGGATACATACCATTACTTTTTTTTAATGTACATCAAAAACCGTTATCCACTTTAGGGTAATGATAGTATTGGTGGATCGAACAAATTTCTATTATGATCCCGGAATTTTTTTGCATATTTATCTATTAATTAGAATGCGGCTCCCTTCCATGTAAATTTTTTTATTGGGTTTTATTATAAGGATAAATATCTCTCAATGCATTGAATATATATATATAATCCCAGAAAAACATTATCCTCCACTATATTAGATTTTCTATTCATTCCTTCAACAAAATAATTTTTTAAAGTATCCAATGATATACCCTCACCTATGATTATATAACCAAACAATGATACTTTATATATATAACTCACACTTTATAAATTTGGAATACCACCTCTCCTGAATAATAGTATTCATTAAAATACTAAAACAATCATCATTTTCTTCTTTTATAATAGAATATATGTGAATATAATATATAAATTCTACCAATAATTGATTGGGGTGATCTCTAAACCCTTTATTCATCACACACATGATGATATTAGGGGATTTTTTTGTGTTTTAAAGGATTCAATATGAATTTATAATGCCTATAAATTTAATGGTAGTTTAAATTACATTCATCCTATATTTTTTCGTTATCTTATGATATTTAGATTGATTTATAAATTTTAAAAATTATTTTTCCTATCATAGGTGACTGAAAATTTCATTAATAAGGGTTAAATGATACTTTTTCTTGATAATAATGTTCTAAATTTTATAATAATAAATATAGAGACGCATTGATACATTTTTCATTAGAATTAAGTGAACTATTGCACCTCATAAAGACTCACATTATCCAATAAATACCATATAATTTTTATTTTGGAGATTCTTATTTAATTCCTATAATTAAATTGGTTTCATTGCATAATTAGTCTTTGATTTATGCCTAAAACAATGAGGGAATACAATAAATTGAACAACCTCATATTTTTTTTTGTTAATTCTCGGTTATACATTAATAAAAACAATAAATATTTCATAACAAATTATTATATAGTCAACATTGACTTTATACATAGTAATTTGAGATAAATACCCCTCTTGATTTTGTATTAATACCCATACAATGGATATAATATTCATAGTAAATTCTTGATTAGCCTTGTACAAATATATAGTCAAAGGTTGATTCAATATATGAAATTTGACTTCCATATTCAGATAATTAAAATGTATTATACGCAGATACTTCTTATCCATACAAAAAATCACATCAAATTCATATAAAGGGATATTAATAATATTTATATGAAGTACATTATAAAAAAAAATTGGTAGAAGAAAAATTGTTTGGATGCAACCATCGTATTACTGTTTTTGTTCAATAATAATTCAATATCTAGTATTTCGATCATTGATTTGATAATATTATAAAATATCATATATTTTATGTTGTTTTTAGGTCAAGAATTAAATAGTAAATTTATTGTTATACAATTGATGATTTGTGAAGATTTCCAAACATCAATTTAAAGACAATTTTCAATATCATCAATTATATATGATTGAATTTTTTTCCTTTTTCTTTATATGTTTTAATTGTTCATTTTCATTATTAACCCTTGTATTTATGAATATGTTGAAAATTTTATATTCTCCATACAATTAAATTATTGGAGTTTGGGGGCTCATAAGCTTTTTTATTATTTTTATTATTTAAATCCCATTAACATTCATGTTTTTTAAAACACTATAATCTACACATTAATTTTTTACCCATTACATTTAGAAAATTTCCCAATGTTTTTTCACAAATATTTGGTAATTATGAAGATCAATTTAATTTTCTCTATAGATTTTCACACATTATTTTAAATAAATCTATGATTTCTACTACTTCTCCCCAAAAACATTAGAATAAGGGAAGATCCAATATATACTTCCATATTGAGATCAAATAAAATAATTTCACTCTTGCTTCTAAAGTCTCTTATATGCCATTCCTTTTAGATAAATTATATTAACATAGTAATGAAATAAATAATTTTTCTTTTAGAGTTAATGAAAAAACTAGTACCATACCCTGCATATCTCTTGATGTTTTTCCTATATAAAAATTTATTCATATTTCTTTTATTTTCACTAGTGGAATTCAATCTCTATTATAGTGTAAAGAGTTCCGCGAATGTATTTATTGAAAAATAATTTCTTAAACTCGTCCAATTTCATGGAATATATTTCATTATCATAACTTGTTTTCTTAATTATGTCCCAAAATTGGAAAACATCACTCTCAAATTTGTAAAAACCCAAAATATCCTTCTCATTCCTTGTGCACTAGATAATAAAAAATATAATTTTCACTTTGATGAAACATTTAATATTAAAAAGTGGGATGGAAGAACAACTAAAATATGGTGGATGTTGTAGAATTAATGACTTAATGTAGAGTTGTTCATTCCATGGAATGAGTGTGTGTTAGTCATAATTATGTTTTTAATAATAGAATAATGAATTTGTGGGTGTATAGGTAAAATATGTTTCACTATTTCTCTGATCGGTTTTAGATTCTCATTGATGAATTCATTTCTTTTTCTATCAAACTAATTGTTCAAATGGTTACTCTAGGTTTATGACATTATATAAAACCAAAATCGTTAGTGTTAGTATCAATCAAAAACATTTACTTTAATAAATCATAAACAAATGAGAAAAAATACAATGATATCCTAAATTATGAATCATTATTTTCATCCTATTTCATTTTATGTTTAATCAAAAACACTGTTTGTTCATAATGGTAGTTTTGGGTTCTATCATTTTATTATTAATATCATAATACTAAACAATAATTCATTGTTTCACTAATAACAAATGAGAAACCCTAATAATTCCATACAGTCATATTACATCATTTTACATGATTCATAACTAAGTTACACATTAAAAACACACACAAGAACATATAGGTTTAGTTTCTTTGAATACAAGATACGTAATAAACATATTTAAAAATAATACTATAATATCATTCGTAAATATAATTAACACATTAACACATTATCTTTTTTCCATACATTGGAATTATATTCACAATTTGTGGAATGTAAACATTAGAAAGGGTGATCCAATATGATCATTGTGGGGAGAATAAAATATACATCAATCAAATATCAACAATTTACATTTAATTAGTAATTTTGTAATAAAACATGATCACGGTGCATGATCATAATATAATAGATTAATACCTAATAAAATATACCATCAAACATGATTCATGACATTATAATTTTGGCATATCATAAGATATAAGTTATAAGAGTGTTAAAATATGGGTCAATAATCAACATCCATTATAACATAACATAGGTAATAGTAGTGACCCAATCCTCGTAAACATATTAATTGTGTTTTAATATAAATATCAAATAAAAAACCCATGGTTCGATTTTTATAGTGTCTTTAGTATAAAATGTACATAAAACAATTTCTTTAAACTAAAATAAACCATCATTATGTAATGATTAATAATGAGATATTAAATATCTTCAATATTATAAAACTATAAATGATTACATGGGGAATATATAAATAAAATTGGTGAGGTATAATACATTTTATGGAAACAATCCTAATAAAGTAGCATAGTAGATAAGTAAAATTACATAAAATGATATCGTAATGGATATGAAAAATGAATCATATGTTGATTGAATAAAATATATTATTTGGAATAATCGAATTATGGAACTATTGGGACATAAAAACATCATAACATGTGACATCGTAATCATATGTCAATGCTCACTAATGGGACATCATAAAAAGTAGTATAGATTTCCCAAATGTTTTAAGTTTATTCTCAATTCCCATATATTTCATATAATAATATAATAATATTTTGGAATAAATTTTGTTAAATTTATGAACACACATGAAAAAATTACATTCTTATGGTGACACATATGGAAATAAATGATAAGGCACATGATTAGGAAATAACACTAGAAAGAAATGGGTTTCATAATGTATAATCAATTCAAAATAATTAAACCACTAAAGAATTATGAAGTTAATATGTAATTAAATACTTTATGTGTTCAAATTTGGATAAAAACATCATCCAATAGAATTCTTATTTAACGAATGTTTTCCAAGGAATGGTGTATAATTATTGTTGGAATTAAACAACATTTGATATGTTTTATGAAAATGTTACAAAATCATTATTAATGGAAAGAGCATAATAATATTAAAAAAAGGAGAAAATAGTGGGTTATATATAAATTAAAAACTATTACATGATAACCTTCAATAATTTAAAACATTTCAGGGCATTGTAAAAAACATGAAATAGGATAGAGGAAGGTAACATAAATCCAGTTTAATTATATAATATATTTTTCAAGAGAACATAAAAAACTTATATTAAACATATAATGAATAAAAAAAATAAATTATGAATATAAAAAAGTAATATATTAACATAATATATAGGTTTTTATCACAAATTTGAAGAGTTAATGTGATGTAGATAGAGATAGAAAACAAACCCAAGAATGTAGGGGGGTCTGAAGAGTTCCCATTCCTAAAGTACAGATTCTCCGTTCAATTTTACATAATGTCCAAAAATAAAATAAGATTTGTTAAATAATATTTTTATAAAATTTTAAAAATAATTTTTTTTATATTTTATCACGATTTTATGTTTTTTTAGAATAGTTTAATTGATATGCCGAGTTCATAAAAACTATATAAGGTTTTCCAAGTCTAGGATCCAATGTCTCTTTAGTTTCTTGATAATTATTGATATTCATTTCATATGGGTGAAACAATATTGTTGAAATAAAATTATATTCAAATCCATAAATAATGTTATATTGTCTCAAATTTCCATATGTTTCTTGAAATAAAGTTGAATCATTTTGTAAACACATTATCATTATATGATTCGTTCTTTTTGGGTATTTAATTGACCATCAAGAACTATGATTCATTTTTTCTAATTCATTTATTATTTATACATTTAAGACCATGATAAAAGTTATAGTATACTTAATATCATAATATCTGACCATAAAATTGTTTTTACATAACCGTGATGGGTTTTTTTTTCAAATTCGAATAACATTTTGAATCAAGGTAGTGAAGAAACTATATTGTGGACCACATTTTCATTTTAGAATTAAAATATAACATGTCTAGTAATATATATTATAAAATTATTTAATATATTTTATACTAGGTTTATTATTTCATGTTAGAAGAGGGATGTAAGGATTATGTATGAGGGGAGGTTGATGGTTTAGGTTTTTCAATGTTTTTGAGTGTTTTTTCCAGGTGTTAATGAGTTATAATGGTTCTTTCAGTATTTAAATGTATTTTATTGGTTAAAATGGGTTATAAAGGTTTTATACGGGCCTTAATATGGTTATAAGGTTTTTTCTAGGGTTCTTGGTTAGGGTTTGAGGTTAAGGTTTTATTGTTTAGGGTTTACTTGTTGGGGTTAATGTATAATGTTGTGCATTTCTTGTGGAGGGTTGACTATAGACGTTCTGATGATAAGGGTTTTCAATGTTTTTTTTGATATATAATATTTCCTAATTGAATTTAGTCTCTTTAAATAAACATCAATTCAATTTGTTTTAAATTCTTTTTAAATAAAAACATTTTTGATATAGGTGAGAAGGATGAGAGGGGAATTTTGTAGTAACTAGGAACTGTTTTTGTTTTGAAGTTATGGGGAGATGAAGTGATGCGGGGTTGTATATATAAGGGGGTGGGATAGGGATTTTTTTAATATAATATTTTTAACATTATTAATTTGATACACACTACTAATACTGTGTGTTAATATAATTGTTTTTTATTTTATCCATGTTAGTTAATATTAATTGTTTATAACAACAACCATGACTCACTAATGCATGTATTTTCTTATAACATTAAAAACCAATTTTTTTAATAATTTCACAATTAAATAAAACATTAATTTATATTATAGAAATAAAAAAATATATATCATACACATTTTTTGAATTTTTATCTTTTAAAAATAATATGTATTTTAATATTTTTTTCCAATATGAGATATTTTATATTTAAATTAAAAATACAAATTAATTTGTAAAATAAAACACTTAATAATATTATCAATTTTATAAAACATTGAAAACCAAGTTATTGGTTCATAAATTTTTATTATCATTACAATAAAACATCATATTTTTTCGAAAACCATTTTATAAAATTAAATTTTTAAATTTTTTTATACTTTTTACAAAATTTTAAATAAAAAATATTTGATTTAAAAAAATCTAAAAACATATTTTATTATTTTTAGAACATTGATTTATTTTTATCATTATATAAATTTTCAATGCTTTTATTCTATATGATAATAATATATTATTTACAAATTTCCTATTTTTCAATATTATTTTATTAGAATGGTTACGATTCTTAAGGATTACATTACTATTCAAATGATTAGATTAGAAATAGACATATGTGTTTCGTAATATCAGTAAACACCTAACATATCATTAATTTTTAGTTCACTAATATATATTCTCAATATTATATAAATTTAAAATTTTAAACGTAATACTTCAATGAAAATATTATATCTCATTTTATGGGGATGTTTATGAGTGCAATCATTCTATGGGATCAAACATAACAATATTTTCATTTTATAGTAATCTTATTTTAATTTGTTATTTACAATTTTTAACATTTTCAATTCACATGGATATATTTTTCTCTAAATTTTTATTTCTCATCTATATAATAAAATGTGGTTTGTTTTATCATGTGGGGAATGTGAATTATATAATACTACATTACTAAAAATTAAAAATTTATAAAAATAGAAATGAAATTCGATTGAAAAAATTCTATGTTATTACAATCAACAACCCTTAAGAAATATCTCCCCCAAAATATAATTTCAATCTCTGAGCTGAAAACATATAAGGGTACTTTTGATGATTTCCATTCTCCAGTTCTCAAATATTCTCAATATATATATGTATTTTTATGTTACATTTAATAAGTGAGTAATAAAATTACATATAAAATTTCTTCTACAGTCTAATATCTGTATTGGTTCTTCCTCATAAGAGATATCATGCTCCATCTGAACCTCCACCGGATTCAGTACTTCTGAGGGGCGTGGTATTAGCTTTTCTAAGAGGGGTTTTGGAACATTTCAAATTGTTAATACAATTTTTGTGGGAGTTATAGTTGATAAACCACAGCATCAATTCAATAAATAATTTTAAAGGCGATGATATATGTTGGAATTAGATTTACCCTACTTAAAAAATCTCATCTAGGTATATATATGAAAGAACACATCACCCCCAACATCAAACTCTTGGCCCCTCTAATGGTTATCAATATAGTTCTATTATATACATTAAGAGGTTGTAATGTAATTCTAAGTAGTACTTTACTTTAATACTAATGTCCTGACACCATTAAATCACCAATGTTATCCCTATAGATACATTTTCAACATCTCTTACCATAAATGGAATCATTTGGAGCCATTTGGATTCTTGGGTGGAAGCTATAATTATATGATAACTCCACCATAGGAAGATACTGATCCCATCATACTTTGAAGTCCACAAATAAAGATCTCGACATATTCTGTTTTTTGTATTTTTCTCTTAATGTGGATATCTGTTTATGGATGATAATGAATATTGATTTTCAAATTAGTATTTATTGAATTTTTGTGACTTTGCTAGAATTTTGACTTATATCTTGAAAATTGACCAATTAAAATTGATTTTTGGGTTCTATAAATCCTCAGTATTTCAATGATGTATATCCATACTTGTTGACCATTTTAGTTATCCTTTAGAATTTTAGTAGAGTGGGAAACATTTTTATGATGATCCACTATAACCCCTATTGAATTATTTTTCATTGATAATATCATAAGACTTGGGAAAATTATATGGTGATGTTTTGCTATTTCCATATACATATATGTAATTTCATCATCTTAACTTTATAAGTTTTTCACTCCCACTTCACATGATGATATGATGGGATATTGTTGGATATTCTGCAATACCATTCAATATAGTTCACAACCAATAATTATCTTTGATTTTTTTATACATATTCTTTCTCCATGGGTAGATGGATTATTTCAATCAATGTGAATATTTCAAAAACACATTATTTAACTTAGGATTTTATGGTTCATATATTTTTAAATAAAATATTAAATGTCATTATTTATCAATTTTGTACATAGAGGACATTAATTTTCGTATATAATCCACCATTTTCTGTATTTATACATCATTAATTTGTGAATCCATTATCTTATCCCAAATAAATGACTGGGCAATATTTTTTGTTGGGTAATAATTTATCCTTCCTTTATAGCTTCCATGTATCTACTTTGAAATTATATGTATGTTTGATCATTCTCATAGATCATTAAATATATGGTTTGAGGATCCTATAACATTAAAAATCTTCTACCATATTTTCAATTACACATATGGTAATGGGTTGATCAGTTATTGTAATTGATAAAATCATACCATCATTATGGGATAAATTAAGTTACTTCCGTGTGAATATATATTTGAGGCACTTATGTTCCATATATATATTTCACACTTCTCACCATATTGATACTGCCAAAAAATAATTAATATGAAGATCAGTATAACAAAATCTAAATATTATATTGGATTGTTTTACTCATGATGTTCCATATTACCTGAGGAATGGGGTACTAGTTTATCATTTTTCAGTAGAACATATCCAATTAACTTCTTTAATTCATCTATTTATACTAAGAAAATATATCCACTTTTAGGTCATGTATATATTGGTGTGGGGATAACACTATATCTCATATAATTGATTCCCAATTTAAATTCATTGGACTATATTATCATCAGTATAATTATTTTTAAATTAGTTAGTGGGTTTGAAAATCATAAGTTGTTCCTTAAAATTCATATATAAAACCTATTTAATTCCTAGAAAATATAGATCTAAAGATGCCCCAGACGTAGAAATTACGTGATCTTGAGTTTAAGTCAAGAATTCATATTGAGGAAATTTGTAGGTTTAGAGTTTTAGCGAATTAGGACACAACTATTACATTACATTTAAAAAATTGTAAAGTAGATAGTTTTACTCATTATCCATTTTTTTCATAAAATAAAAAATCTTGAAAAAAAGAGCCATGTCTAGTTCTATGTTTTAGATAGTATTAATTATCCTTGATCCCATCCTTGACCATATTCATCTTTAAGACATGTGATAAATATCTCAAAACATGGGATGAGTGTAAAAATCTTAATAAGGGTTATAAATTAAATAAAAGAAACCTTAGTTCATCAATACATACATAACACAATATATTTAACATACCTAATGAAATAATAAGATTTATGAATAACACATAGTAATCAAAAACCATAATTGTAACTTATGGTATCCCTAACATACTTACGTTATAGCTTTCACAGATACATAGGGAGTAACATTTGGAATACCCATCATAGTATATTCCCTACATATCTTAGGAGAAACATTCACGTTTACCTCTGTCAGGTTACCCAATGCATTGGAGGGCTATCTTGGTCTCTCTCGACGTAGGTTAATCACAGAACCACTCGTATACATAAACAATTCCCATGAACCATAACTCATAAAACAAAAAATAAATAAAAGATAACATTTCTAAATGGAAATCAAATTATATAATTTTAAGATAATGAAATAATAAATTATTTCTAAAACCCATTTTCAAAACAAAAATGCGTAAAAATGGTATCTGTTATTTATTTTCCTTAATGAAACAATACGTCTGATTAAGGATGAAAAAGATCAAATAATAATCATGGTGGTAGAAATGATGTTGTCACTGCATATGTTAAAAATAATCATTCTTTTTGTTGTTTATTAAAAAACTTCATAGAGAAAATATTCCCTTGGAATGAAAAGAAAACTCAAGTGTGTTTTACACAGTATAAAAGAAAGTCGTGTATAAAAACAAAATATGCTTCAATGAAAGGAGATTGAGACAAAGTCAATTACAAAGATCATATCCTTAGATTAAGGACAAATGAATGACATAAGTAGGTGTAAAATATAATAATTCACCCAAAAGAATATGAAATTATGTGTTCAAAAATTTTAGGTCATTCACCCATATTTATAGCATGACATAATCCAAAATTAGATGTCTACCCAATGTATTGAAATTGGTTTTAGATTTTATCTTACAAAAATTTTACTTCCTAACAACGTTGCTTTAAAATTCATAAAATGCATTAATGATAGTGAAATTGGCCTCTCATTACATGGAAATAAAATTTATAGAAATAAGGATATAAGAGAACATATCCCAACATAGTAAAAAGGAAATTAAAACACCTATCATAAAAGAAGTATTTGAAGAAGAGAGTACGACAAAGGGCCCCCTTACCGATTTGGTAACGTAAATAACATAAACCTTATAAAGGAAGAATCATACAATGAAGATGTAAACAACCATAAATTGAAGTATATTACACAAAGAATAAAATCATGGGAAGTACATACACCACAGAAAACGAAATAATGTCCAATATAGCATGAATCTCATGATAATAAAAGGTCAGAAAAAAACCTCTTACCTTGTGTCTGCCTTGATTTGTTTGTTCCTTGTTATTCCATTAAAATAAAAATATGTCAATTTCTACCTGATTAAAGAAATTTTTAAGAATTATTATTACTATTAAATCACTTATTACATTTCTTAATAGTTATTAATTATTTGAGTTCATATCGTTCATTTTGTCGATGATCTTAAAAAATGAACTTTTTATAATTTCAATTTGTACATGTGGTCAAATTAAATTATCACTATAATGATATAAATTATTTATATATCATATATATCTATTATATTTGTATCTAGAATATTCCATTACATTTTTACATAAGAAATTAAATGCACTATTCATGGTGATGGTAAGTTATTCATACATATTAACGATACTTTCATTTATTTTTTTTTCATTTTTAAAGAAATAAAATATTACTGATACATATGTATATTATAATTCAGGTATAATATAATATTTTATATATGTTACTTAATTTCATTAACACCATCATTTATATTTTCCATGTATGGTATGAATGAGTCATATCACATTGAGGGGGCGGTAGTCCGCACTTCTTAAAATGAAATTATTGTATATATACAACATGAAAAGAATAATGATATGATCTAAAATAGGATTACATAATATTTATAGACAAAATAAAATAATATATATATAACATTTAAATACAATTCCATCATAATGGCCACCATAAGAGGTGGTAGGAGAAAACTGAACAATCATCGTTTCGTGAGATAGTAGTTCGCTCTCCACAGAAACAATATGTTCTTTACCCTTTACATAGAAGTATGTGTAAGTGTACTCAAAATAATTATAATAAAAACACACAAGTATACTTAGGATTCATTTTTTATAAAATAAAGTAATAAGAATTTTTTGGGGGTTTTATAAGAAAAATAAAACAGAAGAACTTACAAGAAGACTTTATATTTAAATCGCTAACTCCCTTTGGTTTGAACCAAAAAGATTTTTTGAAGTGCCTTCTTCTTAATTTAAGACTTTTATATGGATTATAAGGATATTGGGAGATTATTTGGGATGATGTTGGATGATCCCAGTATATTGAGAGGTCTGATGAATGGGTTAGAGGTGATGGCTTTTTAGAAGGGGGAGGAGGGGCAATTTAAGAATGTTTGAAAATATTAAGTTATTATATAATGATTTTCAGTTTCTAAAGGTAGAAAACATATTAAAGTCTATGAATAAGTTACACGTGTTCGACATAAAATCATCCAATAAGTATTTTATTAGATTTTGATATTGTTTTTATTTTATAATCTTATTTATATAAATCAATCACTAATGAGGTAAACATGACATCATTCTTGTATCAGAAATTATTCTATTTATTTGATGTAAAAAAATTATAAAAAACTATCATGAGGTGGGAAATATTTTATCATTCAAATTATTATTTATAGTCTGAGAGATAAATTATATAACCCCATGTAAGAATTTTTTTTACTAACAGCTATATGTTTATGTCATTTTTATCATTATTTTAAATTAATTAATATAATGTTTCATTATCAATCCCAAGTGTCTTCATAGGGTCAAAAAATTGAGCCAAGGATTCCTATGGTCCGGAATTATCATTCAATAGTATTAGGACACATTTTAGGATAATTTAATATTAATATAAAATTATTTATTTACACATATTTACTAGATTTACCCTTTAACCATGATAAATAAAATAATTACTAAAGTAAATATTCATAATGTCTAAAAATAAAAGTTACCTAATTACAAAATTTGGACCTCTTGATTACAAATATCGATTCCATATTTTCAAATTCAAAAAAAATAAGTGGAATAAATTAATTTAAAATTAATTCCTCTTGTCAAACAAAAAGAGTGTTTTAAGATATAATAAATATCAAAATATTTACCTTTGTTTATGTCAAAAGTAAGGGTGAAATTACTTCCAATGACCTAAATTTTATTAAATGGTAAAATTATATTCTTATTACACTTTAAAAAAATTAAGATAACAATATAAAGATATAAATAAATTATATTAAAAGGAAGTTTTGAATTAAAATGCAGTATTTTTCATTATTTATTAAAAAAATGAACATTATCAAAAAAATACCAAAATTTCATCCAAAAAAAATTTTGATGCCCATATTTTGAAGATGAATATTATTTATTCAAATAGAACATATAAAAGTGACAAAAACTATATTTAAAAATGGTTCTCCCACAAAAGGCAGTAAATCAACCTTTTAAAGAATATTAGAGTGTTTATGCTTAAAATTAGATTCTTTCACATTTTATGCTTCTAAATTTTATTGGATAAATGTACAAAAATTTAAAAAACATGTATAAGTTTATTGTATTTAGTTTTGTTCATTCCATTCAATACAACAACTATGAGTTCACTACCATTTAAAATAATAGTAATAATATATTATTTTTCTGTATAACTCAATGTTCTGTGCAACATAAGATTTCAATGAAACCCATTGTCGTGTTCTAGGTACGACATCGAACATATCATCACCAATAATTTAAATTTAATATTTAATTCACAAATATCAAAAAAGATGCAAATGTATTATTCTTTATTTACTAAGGATGTTATAGATCCTTATGACAGATGATGGTCTAGGCTTGTCCTTAATCTCATTTTTCATATAATGATCCAATGTTATCCCTTTTCATGTGATATAATTTCCCAATAATGATAAATACATCATCTAAAAAATTTGTTAATAGTATATTAAAAATAACATATCCTTTCATATATTATTTATCATGTAATTAAAATTGCCCCCATAGTCCTCTGTTCTTTTACGGTATATCATAATATTTTCTATACAGTCTACCAAAACTTTTCAATGTAATATTTAAATACAGTATTCATTATTTCTAGGGAGATTGATAAATAATTAAATATTTTCAAGGTCATAAACATTTTCTCTAAGTGTTTATACCTTATACAAATGGTATTTTTGGAATAATATCATTATACATATTTAGCATGTGATATTCTAACCAAAGGTCCACCATAATGGTGTAATTTTCCCAACACATCTAATCAAATAAGTCAAAAATCCATGTTAGGGGATGATTTTTCATTATCATGATATATTTTAGATAATGATAATGTTTACTGATGAACATTAACCCATAAATCTTCTTGATTAAGAGGACTATCACACCCCATAGTTAGCCACTAAGGTGTATAAGACCATAGTTTAAGTACTCTTGTAACCACTTCTTTTGTTATTCCAAATAAATTCCATCCATTTTGTGTATAGTAGTTGATATTGGAAGATAATTTTGTATATAAATATTTGATAACTCTACCTCTTTTTCAATAGGAAGATTATGAATGTCTTTTTGGAAAACATCAGCATAGTCCATCATTTTAGGAATGTCTTCAAGAATTATTCTCTATATTTTATCAATCATTTGAACTATATATTATTGATAATAAGGAAATAATGTCCATGTTTGAGATGAATATTTCAATTTAGGATCACAATATTCCTTATACATGTACAAAATGGGAGGATGATTTCGTATATAGATAGTTATTTTACCTTATTGAAATTTGATGATGGATTTATATAAGGATAACTAATAAATGTATATTATAGATTAAATTACACTAAAATAAGCATGATAATATTTTTTGGGTGGTTTAATACAAAATAAATTTTGGAGGAGTTATTTAATTAGGATGAAATATTTTCACCATTTTCTTTTCTCATAGATAACTCAACATCTATTTCTTGATGTTGTGTTTGAATAGTTCTACTAAACAGGCATTATATGAATGAATTTTAAGATCTACAATCAAATATACTTTTCTAAATTATATAATTCATAACAATTATACCTAACATAGTAATATTATTATGGTTTACATTAGTAGTAGTGATAGTATAATCCCTTCATTGATCTAGTGGAATTTATTTTTTTTATCATTTATTATTTCAAATAACAATTATCTTAAGGAACTAGGTTTTTTGATGACTATGTTCATTGTATATGAAATATCAGACTATTGTATGTGTATTGATTAGAGATTTATTCTCATTCATGATTTTAGTGGAAATCTTCTTACCTATTAAAATTGAATTTTCTCAAAGATTATCTTTTCCACACATTAAGAATCTCCTTTTTCCATTGACATGGTTTCACGGAAACTTCGTCCCAAAACCTTTTCATGTGGGAAGTGGGGTTTTCTTTCATCCATGGGAATTATTAATTAATAATTAAAAATTAAAAATCATATGTTTATTTTTACTCTAGCCCCTTGAGACTATTGAGATTAACCAATATCTAAGTTAAACTTATGTACCTATTGAAAAATGTTTTCCTAGAAATCGAATTACCGAAACAATAATGTGTTTGCATAGAATTGGATTTAATAAAATAAATAATGGGTCCACCGTGAATTTTGTGTCCATGAAATATACATAGGATTAACTCAAAATCATTAGTAGGTTTTTTATATAAGTTTGATATATTGATCTTTATTTACAATCTATCCAAGGGACACCCTCTCATCCATGATCATTTTCCAACATTTATCATATTCTCCCACTAGGAGAAAGACATCCAGTATAAACATCTATTATTTTTTGTGAATTAGATGAAAAAATATTCTATCCATATATATTATTCATTATTACAAAATGATAGTATTAGAAGACCTATAAGAAATTAATATTCATATATAGGATAATGTTTTCTACTAGAAAATGGTATTTATTAGGGGTATGAGGGTGTTCCACAGTATTAATATTATTATTCATAACATGAGCCAGTCTAGATAATACAATCATGGAGTGATATTCTTTTGCTATGATAAGTTTCGGATTCTCATTATGTAAATAATTTCATTTACTATCACATTGGTTCTTGGAATGATTCAAATTATTCCATGAAATCAAATTAATTAAATTAAAATTATTGATGATAATAGTTAAACTACTAAGAATATAAATTATGAAAAATGTTTTCATAGAAAGAACAACTTATAGAAGAAGAGAATATCGTAATATATGAGTCTTTATGTTTTAATATAGTTTATCATTGAGAATACTCCTTTCATCATTACTAACATAAAAATCTATAAAATTAATTAAAATCTATTATAATGAGTTCTTGAATTTAACATGTCATATCCCCTCAGTGTTTCATGTCTATTTTTACAACAAAGCCACAATTTTTTTTCACTTTTTCCTTTTAAAGTTAATACCCAATGAGCTAGTTTTGGGTTATTACTCAAAAAAACATCTACGCCAGATCCTTATCAAGTTGTAGAATCTAGTAAAATAATTTATTTCTTGGAATCCACTCTCTGTATTATTTACAAATATTACAGAATGATTTCATATTATCATATTTATACATATGATTTTTTATGATTTATTCTTATTCTAATAAAAATAACTATACCTTCCATTAATGATAACTGTAGTGACCAAAACATCTCTTAATTATTATTATGTTATTTTTTACCAATGTAACTGATAAAAATTACCCAATGATTGATATTTCATGTGTATTTAGGAGAAAAGGTATATACTATATTTACACGAATGAAAACTAAAACTACCATATTATAGTCACTATATTGTGATCAAAATTCTTATTTATCATTAAAATACTTACATGATAACATGGGGATAACATAAATAATGTTTATTATTTATAAATACTAATAAGGGATTAAGAATGATATAGCATAGAAAATGAGTCAAATGGAATAACATGATATTATGATTGACAGGGAACATGAATGATCACATGATGTAATACAATAAATAATATATAATAATAAAATATGGTATCACAAGGGTTAGGAAACCTCAAAATATAAGAAATCATAAGCATTAGTCATGGATCACTTTTTGAGACATTATCACATGGTGGACAGATTCCTATAACCGACAATGTTTACTCTCCGATATATTAATATCATCTCATGAGATATGAAATATATAAAATGAATTAGAGTACTTTCTAAGAACACCCATTATAACATGTACAAGATTTTTTGTCTATATATGGAAATAATAAATAATGCACAAGCATAAGAAATGACCATTGTAAGAATTATGTTATATAATCTTACCGATAATAATAATCAAGGATATGTAAGAACATATAAAAACAAATGAATTAAAAAATAAATTTACTTTTCATATTTGGAAAAATAATAAAAGGACTCATGTATGTAGTTCTATTCAATAATCTCGATAAATGAAGTGTGGAGAAGTAATTTTTGAATCGAGTATCATTGGAGAGGTTTTAAGAAAATAGTATGGAATCATTGATGATGGTAATACCATCATATTTTTTATAAAGTCATATATAAACTATGGGGGTTATCCATTAAATAATTCTAATTTCGATAAAACCATTAACGATGAAAAAACATCATTGGGTGTTTCATAACATGAAATAAGAAATATGAATTTCTATAAAATCATGTTTCATTAAAAGAATGAGTTTTTGAGGAAAACATCAAAATAAAGTATTTCCCATGTAAAAATACTACGATAACTTATGTTTATATGAGAGGTATATATATATATGTAGAACACAAAAAGTATTTATTAAAAAATTTAAATTAGAATGTGAGGTATATTGAAATGAGGCATAACCCAAAGAAAAGAGGGTGGTTAAGAGAGTTCATTTACATCATGAATGGATTAACAGTAAAATTATCACTTAACATAAAAAAATCAATCTAAATTTATTAATTAAATGATCATGTACAATGATAAAATATATTGGATATATTATCAATAATTTTTATTGAATTATATCAATTTAATTGTAATATTTTTTTATAATCACATTCCCATGGTCATTCGTTTCATGATCCCAATGCCTATTTAGTTCATGGATAACTATTTATGTTCTTGTAAAATAAGACAATAACTATATAAGTGTAATTAATTGATAATAATTTTCATAAAATAGATGATATATTCTAATATATATTTATATATATATATACATGTTCTTTTATAGGGATGATTAATTTAGCATAAATGTTATTGTAACAAGGTTTGTTCATTTTTTATGTTTTTTCCGGCGATCATGAACCATATTCAACTTATTTAACTCAATGATAATTAATAAATTCCATAACATTAAATAAGTTATAATTCACAGATTATCATAATAGTTAATCATAATATTATTTATATAACTATCAATGAAGGAATTGGATAAAAACAAAGTATGTTTTTTATAGAGCTGTTGAACAAACACTTCTAAAATGCGAGAAATATACAACACAAGACATTATCACCACATTTTAATCTTTGATAAATAGTACCATTATCAGTTCTTTTTTTATAGGTATGATAAATTGTACCTTTACTAGTTCATTTATTAGTGTTTTTAAATTTCTTCATTGTGCATACTAGTCCTACATAATAATTTTGATGGTTAGTCCCCCTCTATTATATACCATTCTACTACATCATAAGCTCAAAATCCGGTTGCAGGGATGAAATCATGAATACACATTAATCAAATTTTGATGTGGGCCCCTTCAGTGGTTCGTAGGGGCCACAAACCACTATATACCCCTACAATCCTTGGCCGACCCTAAAACACATAGTCAGGTCCTACATGGACTGACCCACCTACCCAGTGGCCCTATATATGGCCATCCCCTGATATTCATAAGTACTAAAAAAATACAATTTTTATAATTATTTAAATATTTATAATAATGAAACAAATATAAATTTAAAATGTAAATTTTTATAAAATATTAGATTTTTTTCAATTAATTGATTATTAATAAAATAAACATATATACTATAAATGTTAATAAATAATATATATTAAATATAGATATAGGAAATGAGTATATTTATTATTTTAAATTAATAATAATTAAATATCAATAAATAAAAAATATTTAAAACATTATTCTTTAAATAATTAACAATAAAATGTACAAATTTAATATACATATACATAAATTATAAATACTAATAAATAATATATTTTTAATAGATACATTAAATGAATAAATATTAATAATTAATCAAAAAAATTAAAATGAATAAATATTTTTAAACAAACAAATTGAAATTGAATAAATTTAATTTTTTTTCAATTTATTAATGAATCAATTATTAGCAAAAATAAATAATTTAAATATATACATATACATTAATTATATATATTACTAAATAATAAATATTAGATATAAATATATAAAAATAATGAAATAAAACATAAAAAAACATATATAAATTTATTATTAATCGTTTTATATTTTATATATATAATTAATATATAATATATTTAATATAGAAATATAGACTAATATATATATATATATATCAATATATATAATATTTACAATTTATTTTTATATAATACTAAATAGTAATGCATACATTATAATATTAATATATTTAATGATGAATAATTTAGGGTTGAAACATTATATTAATTATAAATATTGATTATATTTTTGTTGTAATGGAACATTATTGAATAGAATTTGATTTTTCAATTTAGCATATATTAAACATATGTTAGATTAATTTCATTGATAAATATACTTAACTAATTTATTTTCATATAAAATACAACGATAAAAATATTAATGTAATTAATGAATTCTTATACTGAAACACAAAAACCTACTATTTACATAATCATATGAATATGTAAAATGATATTAATGAATTCATAATCATATAAAAATATTTCTTAATATATTTACACATATAATAATTTATATTTATAATTATAATTATAAATCTTTTAAAGAGGTATAAAAGTTCTCATAAAAGAAATCATTATCAATGACAAATCATTTTCAATGATAATGATTTCTTTTATTAGTAATCCTATAGAACTGATAATGATATTACATACTATGTTCTCAAAAGTGCTAATAAAAATATTTTTTATCATATCTTGTTATTTTAACGCTAATAAGAAGTATATTTATAAGTTCTTTTTTGAAAGCATTGATAAATCCATCCCCAATATATTTAAAATAAACCTAAAATAACCAATTTCAGTCACTCCTCTTAATCTATTTTAGAAATCCATTTTTTTCATCACTCCCCCTCAACATTCTCCCTGTTAAAGAAATACTCGAATCTAATTCATGTTATTTTATATACCCTCTTTTTTATTTCCTTTCTTGTTCAGTTTTTATGGTGTACGATTATGCCACATTTTTTTAGCTCGTTACTTTTATGGGTTCTAAGTTTGACCTTCTACATAGTTTTAAGGTACACTTATTGACATCATAGGACATCATGATGAAAAAATCACCGATGATGTAAAATGATCCCCCTAAAATTGATTTGGGTTCCTTATGAATTTTAGTCATCTTATTGGTTTCTTCTTCTTTTTTCTATTCCTATGTAGTGTGATGTCACTTGAGAGGTACCTTCAAAATCGATCATTTTTCCACTTATATGTAACAATTATCATTCCAAATAGTAGAATACAATCATTATTCATGCCTATGGTTTTGGGGGAGTTTAAAACAACCAAACATTTCATTGCCAAAATTATTATAATTACACATTTTGTCATTTTTATTTGAGATGTTAAAATAATATTCTAATTATAATGTTAGGGAATAATGAAAAATATACCTATAATTTTTTTTGTTTTTTTATTAAATCCATTAAATTATTAAAACTCGTTGCTGACTATAATCTTTTATTATGATATTGAAAGATCTATTTACAATCATCTAACCTAATTTTTTAAATTATAGTATTATTTATGATTTATAATTAATTAGTTCTTGATAATTTTTATATCTATTGATGATAATAGATTTTTATAATTATTTTATACATCATAAGGTTTCTCTAGAATATTATTTTTATGTTACCATATAATCATTGTTTTTGAAAATTTAATTTGTGAAAATACTTTTATAGTTTATATTATTTTGATAAATCAATTTATTTTTAAAAAATAATGATGTTGTTATTTATTGTTAAAGTGGAATTAAAATTAAAATGATAAAATGAATAGAGACATTTTGTGAACCAAATAAACAATATATGTGATGTTCATGAAATTATCTAATATAATTTTTATGGTTGTTTAAGAAAAATTTGAAAAATAATTTCAAAATTATATCTGGTCAAATATTCTTAACCAATGTATAATATATTACTTCTTTATAATATGTGAAAAATTCCCCACCCAAATATTGTTAGATTCTTTATTTACATGGAGGTTCTAAAACATTGAATCCCTCTTGATGTTGGTAGAGTATTTTATTAATATCAAGGGCTTTGATTATATTTTAAATTGGGATAATAATATCATTTATATAAAAAAAATTTAATTTGAAAATTTTTATTTTTATTCAAAATTTAAATATATTTCCAATGGAAATTAATTTGAATGGTGGTTATGGAATGATGGGATGATCACCAAAAAACTAACATTACCTCATTCCTTTTCTAACATAGGGAAATTAATCCATTCACTCTCAATATATCTTACCCAAGGAATCCTTTAACATAGTTATTGGATTTAGATTATTAATTAACTCTTATTATATAATATTCATTAATCATTCCATATTAATAAACTATTTTTGAAATGATTAATATTCATTCTTTAATTTAGACTATGTCAATTGATATTCATGTCATGTGTTTATTAAAATGATCATTGTTTGTTTATATCGTTGAAAGGGGATTTGTAATGGGTTTTTATTAATTGTAATAAAATATATAAAAACATTATATTAAATTATTTGAATTAAAAATATTTTGAAAATGGAAATTTTTTATAGGATTTTAATTTGTAAAGGTGGTTGGTGGATTACATAGTAATTTTATGCTCATTCGTTTTTTAAAATCCGTTTTTATAAAGGACTGTTTTTATTAATGTTAAAGTTGGTTTTGAAATGAGAAAATGAGGGTTTCACTTAAATGAACTAAAATTCATTTAGTATTTTGATACATATGATGTGATTTCACTGCAAACATGTAATATTTTAATCATTTCATAGTTCCCATCTTTCTGTGGAAATATTATAATCATTTAATTTATTGTTGATGATTTTTGAAAAAGATTTTTAAATTTTACACAAGATGGTAATTTTTTTTATATAAAAGTGAGTTCATATAGATTGATGTGATTGATAAAATAGTTCTATTTACATTTATAATTAAAAAAAATTATTTCATGTAGGATTTAAAAAATTCAAAGAGAATACTTTTGAGTTACAAAAGCTATTTTTGAGTTGAGATTTAGAATATTAAATTAAAATATGGTTTTTATAATTACTTGTCTGTTGAAAATTTTTGTGTAATGGGGGTGGTTTCAATTTTTAATTTTTAATTTTTAAAATAAAATTGGATTACTGTAAAAAATTGATTCAGGTATTTCATAAAGGGACCTGTAAAATCTGTTTTAAAGAAAGTGGTTTATTGTAATGGGTTGACATGGACAGACCAAATTTTGGATGAGGTTTGTGATATGACATTAATAATTCAATAAATAATTAATAAAAATAAATTAATAAAATGAAAATAATTTTATATTTTAAATCCAATGAATTATATGAAAATATTTTATAATAGCTTTATGGGATACTTTATCAAAAGAATACCAATAAATTATCCACAAAATGAAACTTCTATAATTGAATTTAAAATTTTCCCAGCAGATCATTATATCTGAGTTCCTCTTAGTTAAGAAAATATCACTTATTATATAATAAATTCATATTAATTATTAATATATATGAAAACATATTTCTATTTTAAATACTAAATAAATTTCAAATTTAAATTTTTATATAGCATTTAATATTTATTATTTGATAATGTAAATAATTTTGTGTTTGATATTATGGATCCCATGAATATTATAATTCAATGGATCTTATCGTTAATCACTGGTCATGGATTGATGATATACATTTTTATTATAATGGTGTTGAGTATTTTAGTGAAATATTTATAGACCATAATTATTATATTATTGAACATGTGGGGATTATTATCATGGAAATCAATGAAATATTTGTCATGATATTATTATTTCAAGAAAAGAATCTATATTATTAGTGAAAAAATATGCATACCATCAATAAAGAATCCAATAATTATATTAAATTAATTAATTTTAAATAATATTATGAGTAACTAATATTTATTAATCATTCAGGGAAAAATCATTATAATTTCATTTATCTATGTATTAAATCAAACCCAATCAAGAATGTAATATAACAATAGAATGTGTAATGACAAACTACTTTATAATTATAATTTTACATATATATAATATTAGTAACATTATATAAATTTTATGATTGTGGTAAAAATATTAGAAGAGTCGGATTGATAAAATAAAAAAGAAAAAACCATGATGTACATATCATTGACATTAAGAGCCTGACCCTATTCTTGAATTATATCCTTAAAATGAGCTATATATAACTTCATCTATAAAACATAATCCCAATAACAAGGGAGAGTATTATTATGAAATAAATATTTTATAATATAGGGGATAATTTTAATTTTTGTTGTATTTTTTAAGGGGTATATGAAGTCCTCATTTTTTATGTCAGAAAAGTTGAAATTTTGTAAATATATTTTTCTCATTACACAAAGGGAATATATATTCTTGGTAAAATTATCATAATTAGTAATCATTTTATTATAATATTGGGATGGTATAATATTAAAATATCGAATAAATTTGAGAGGCCATTTTTTTATTTGGGTTCTTTTCTCTTAATTTGACACCATATTATCCATTTAAACCTCCACAATGTTGACTATATTTTAATATATTGAAATAATACAGATCATAGGAATCATCGTTTACATAAAATTAATTAAATTTTTTTAATAGCATACACACCCATTTTATGTTCTATGATAAATATTTCTATTTAGCATCGATGATGTTAATAATAATGTATATATTACCCATCCCCCAAATGTCTCATCAGTTACCTAGTATTAGAAGAAATTAAGTCATTCTTTGAAATGAATATATATATATATATATATATAATTATAGTACATGTTATTATCAATAATAATATTATAATATTTTTAGTTTTTTGAGGGTGTAGTAATTTTTCTAATGATGTGTCACATTTTATACTCAAAATATATTAATGTTTAAAATTAACAATAAGATGTATTGATTCTTTTTAATTAGATTAGTTATTCATTTGATAAAATATATCCAACAAAGTATTAATTTATAGAATTCTGTATACTTAAATCATAGGGTGTTATAAGGATACAATTACTCAATTATATAGAGACATAATTCAAGACTCACTCTAAATGAAATTACGTTTTATTCCTTTTATACAAAATAAGATCCTTGTCATCATATCTAAAATAATAGGGACTAAGAAATCATGCATCTATTTCCACTACGATTGCATATTGTAGTCTTGGTGCAATAATTTTTCTATTCAAGGAATAATATTTCATATATACTAGGGACATGGTGATCATGTATCTCAACCAATTGGGAATTGTAAAACGGGAATAAAAGATAAATGGAATTGTGAACATGTATTGAATGATCAGCCCCTTTATTAAACCATTTTGATCATGGGAAACTATTCAAGTTTAGGAAACAAACTAATATATGTTACCAGGTGCTTCTCCAACTCGCATATGAGGAACAATTATATATATAGAGACAACTTTCATCCTCATAAACTTCATATCCTACAGATTTTTTATTTCATGTTGTTTGCTTGAGTCTCATCCCCCATAACATCTATGTATGAAACTATTTTTCTTGGACTACTCCTAGTAGTACTCATCCCATATAGGGTGTCATTCGTCATTTTGCGTTACCTTATTAGAATTAATAATAATATTCATCTTTGATCATGAATATTTTATTTGATTATTTAATACAAAATTAATATTTTTTGAACCTAATATGATGGATATGAATAAAAAATTGATATATGATAACTTTTTGACAAAAGATGTTAAAGATGTAGTTAATTATTTCATCATTATTTCAATAGTTCATTAATACCAACCTTCTCAAATACATTGTTAGTTTTTAAATTGTTGTTATAAAAGTCAAATTGGTTAGGAAGAGTTTTTAGAATAATTGATTTTATAATGAATATACTAGACCTATAAATTTTGTAATAAAATGAGATGAAAGATAATGGGATCATCGATTGGGATTATATTATGGTTTATAGAGTATTTTATATGAATACAATTGTAAATGATAATGAAGAACACATGACAGATATGAAAATCGAACTTGATGATTTCCAGCATAAATTTGCCACATTTTTTGATAAGTTAAATAGATTTTCTAAGAGATCATTGTATAACATTTATAATAAATAAAAAATAATTCTTATTTACTAATGATATATAATTTAAAATTTTTAATAAGATAGAACGAAAATAGATTTACCGAAAAACATATTCTCTTGAATGATATAGTACAAGAAGAAAATGAATTTCATTATTGAAACTAAGATGATAAATGAATTATTTGTTCAATGATAATGATCAATAAAAATAATAATTTTTTTCCAAAATACTATATATATTTGTGTAGGGACAATGAATCACACATAAAATGAAAATGTGTGGAGCATGTCGATACATGATAGATGAATTATGTCCTTAAAATGTAGAATAGTAAATTACTATTTTTCATGACATAATATAATATATAAATTTTAGTAAAAAATTAGATTATTGAGATGGAATTTTGAAACATGAATTAAATATGGGAACCTATGTCATCAAACAGACTCTCCTCGGTGGAATACTTTGATAATGATTATCCAAAATTTGGAAATGAACTGAGAAACATCTGTCATGAAATATGAATAAATGTAATAAATACTTTTGGTGTATAGAGTGGTACTCATTATAAATGTCCAATCATTAAGGTAAATTATATCTTTCTTCCATAGTTATCCATGATGAAAAATTACATTTTTTTCTCTACTTATATCTCGAACAAAAAAACCCACTAATGATATTGATGTCTATTAAGATATTTTGGTCAATGATCTAAAATTGACGTGAGATACATGTGTTAAAATGTTTGATTCATGTAGAAGTGAAAAATTCACATTGAGGGCCCTATTGAATGTGATGATAAATAAGAATCTTTCTTTTGAAAAAAAAATTAGTTGATATCATTAATGGTGTGTTGTGGTGTCCCCATTGTGAAAATTTTAGACACATAATCTGGTCGAAACATTCCTTGAGTTTTAGTTTTTTATGATTTCAGAACTATTTAACTCAATAAAATAAATAATGATAATGGATGAAATCATTATATGGGAAAACTAAAGATGGTACATAAGTGTTACCCCTACATGTGACAAAAAATTCAATAAATTAAATGATATTGAAACTAGTTTTGATAAACCATTTTCGAAGAACCATATAAAATTAGGTAGGAAAAGGTTATCAATTTTATTTAATTAATTTATTGGAATTGATTGTAAATGTATGAAATTTTATTTTTTCCGTTCATATATAATAATATAAATTTTATAATAATTTTAGAACATTATGAAATGTTTCTATAAAAAACAAAAGGAGTCCCCAAGGCTATGTTGGACATAATTAGAATTAAGATAATATATGGATTTGAATTATTGAAGGGTAAAGGGAAAAACTCATTTCTCTATTATCTTACACTCTACCATGAGTGGAAAATTTGAAATTTTTCATTTTCATTAATGGTTTAAATGTTCGAGAGGGTATTCATCAAATATTAGGAATGACATTTCAATGACCAATTTTAATTTACATGGACAAAAATCCCCTGACATTAATGTTTTGATACATGATTTAATTAAAATTTCTTAATGTTTCGTTATGTATAAATTTTTTTATACGTTTCAACCAGACTCTACTTATTTATCAATTCCATATGAAGTAAAGTTATTAACCCAATGAAGCCTCCAATACTCAATAAGGAGGTTGAAATCATATTATGTGATTTACAAATGATCTTTTCACCATTATTATATGATATAGTGGTACACATGATTGTTTAGTACATTATAAAGGATCATCATTTTGGCCATGTCCATAATAGATGGTTTTTAACCCATTGAATGATATATGATGATTTTGAAATGGTATTTCAAAAATAAATGTCATCATAAATGTTGAATTTAAAAATGATATATTTTTTAAGAAGTTATTGACTTATATACCGATTAGAAACAATATTTACATAGTGTCAGTATCCCAACATATTCTCACTATGAAGTCCTTATGGTTGAAGGGATAATTGAAATGTATATTGTTAAAATTACCATATCATTATTGGAGAATGTGCATCATTAAATTTTAAACAATATTAAATACATTTTACCTTTTATTATTTCCCAAAATGGAATTATTAGATATTTGAATCCATCAAGAGATGATGGATGTATATGAAATACACATAATAAATATTTTTTCTAATATTTCTAATTAAATATTAATATCTAGTTATCTAAAAATCATAATTTATTTGTCAAAAAACAAAAATTAATAGGATTATAGAAAAATAAAAAAATTATATCTTATACTATTCTCAAAATCAGTGGATAAATATTCTACAAAAAAGAACATGATTAATAAATTATATTGGAAAATAGTGGATTTTATCTTATGGAGGAAGAAATGCACATATATGGTTTTATGGATTAAAAACTAGTATATGTGAATATGTAATATTTCTATATTATTGACTAGATATATGAGTTTGATTATATAATTTATCACGTTAAAATTTACTATTTCAAATGGGTTCACAAAAAGAGTGAAATGAATGTTTATGGATTGGTATTCATAAAGGTAAATTTTATTGTTAAATTGGAAAAGGAAAAGTCAATCAAAATAAAAACAGAAGTAGTAAAAGTAATTTTTATCTTATATCCATAAAAAAAATAGGATTATTGTCCTACCAAAAAAACATTAGGTTAAGATGAAAATTCAGTCGAGAATAACACTTTAATTGCGAAAACACAATTATTTCATGGTGGTTTTATTTTAGAAAATGGATTTTTCATTAAAGGGGACCATAAATAATTTTTTTTATTCTCGATAGAAAATCCAATTACGTTCAATCATTATATAAATAAAGAGAGTCCAATGATAAGGTTAATGTGTATTTTAAATATACTATGATTTTCATAATAATATTTTCTATTATCTACTATATTAACATAATATATATTAAATGTTTGACTAATTATGCATTGAATATATTAAACACATTATGATTTTACCTATCTCAGCGAAGATCCAAATGTTAATTGTGAACATGTAGAATTATTAGTGGATCAAAAACTTGTTGAAGATTTAATCAAGAACTACACAACATCATAGTGCCCACTAAAATTATCAATGAATGATATAAGGGTATAAAACATGGAGTTGTTAGAATAAATGTTTCCAACCTATTTACCCCAAAATATTGTATCATTAGTTATATTTTTGTACCAATGAATATGAATGCGCCAATTGGTATAGAGTTATAGAACCATATATTATCTATAATGAATGAAACCCTTTAAGAAGTAATAAAAGAAATTTTTCAATAACCATACTATATTTTACAAGAAAAATAATATGATTAATCATTGATTTAATTTACTCTATTCCATACAGTGTGTTTTTATTTTAGATAATTTTCATAAAAAATATGTCTTAATACCCACTGGAAAATCTGATATACTTTTGTAGACTCTTATTACCAAATGTAATTTGATGGATACTGAGGGTAATTGAAGCCCAACCCACCAATTTCATATTCAAAAAATATAAATCAGGAATCAATGAATTATTTCATCAGTCATCATAATGATAAATAATTGTATGCTGATTTTAGTTGATAATTTGTAATTTGAAATTATTTATTTTATCAGATTTGATTTAAAAATTAAAATTTATGGAACTAATAATTCTTGATGAAAATAAATAAAGTGAATATAAACCAATTTAATATTATCAAAATTAAAGGATTGGGTATGTTTCACTAGAGAAGAACATGTTTTTTCTTTTAAATCAAAACTGAATGTTTATCTAATACGATAATATGTATGTTCTTTTGTTTACATTCATATTAATGAATCTAAATTTTATGAAACTTATATCCCTCACTATGTTCTTTGGAAATAGTCTTGCAAAAATAAGAAGATTAATCTAGTGGATGAAGACCCAAAAGAATTAATGGAAACACATGTATGTATAAAATTTCAGTAATTTATTATGTTTTTTAACAACATTAAATAAAAATATCTATATATGTTTATATTTTTTATATGATTTAAATACAAAAAACAACAATGACCACACTAGATGGAATAAAATATTCATTAGAATTTATGTGTCCAACCTAATATGATCTCATTATAGTATTATACTTTGGAGTCTCTCCCGGATCAAATATCAAGAAGGAAAAACCACAATAAGATACATATATATCATTATAAAAGTATTGAAACAAAATTGATTATTTTGAGATATTATTGTTTAGCAGAGTTTTTTAGACAAATATTTGATAATGGATCAAATAAAATTAGAGGTAGAACAAATATACTCACAATAATAACCAAATGACCCCATTATATCTGACGATAACCATTCCACTCAACTGCATACCTTACATGAGGGAATAAATTTAGATATTAATATTTTTCATAAATATAATCCAAACAAATTCCTATATCTTTTACTAATTTCTATTTTATCTATCTATCAACTACCATACACTTCCTTGTTATGATGTGTACAATGAATAGTAACATGAGAGATAAGTTACATAACAAATAACACCAAAATAATCAAATGACAATGTGGATTTAGGTAGCACAATTTCCAAACATTGAGTTTCCTATACAAATTTGTGATCTAGATATTACAATGGTCATTGATGGTATTGGGACATTCATATAATGGTTATCTAATTTAATAAATTAAAATATTGAATGTTTCCAAAAAAAAATATTATGAAAACCCTATAGCTTTTGATGAAAATAGTTTTGATGTTAGGTATGGAATTAGAATCATATAAAGAGATGGGGAAACAAATTTTCAGATCATGAAACATTAGTTAATTGACCAAGATATAAAAATTAACTTCTAGATTTACCTTATCTTCATCTATTCTACTAAAACATTTATTATTAATTCATCTTTACCTAGATACCATATTTAATGTTGAGGTTATTTCATACATTCCCTTCAAATTATAAATATTTGGATCTTGGATAACAAAGGTAGTTAGTCTTGAGAGTATAAATGACATTATCAATTTTGAATGGATATGAGACTTAATTATCAATACATATATTATTTACATTTACATAATAAATATTTCTAAAAAGATTATATAATATAGTCATTAATTTTTATAACTATTCATATTTTCTAGAATAGATTATATTATAAAATTTATATATTGGGAAAACCTAATAAAGCATGATTTGGATATATTAATAAATATTTCATATTTATGCAAGAAAATTTCTAGGATATTAAAGAAATTTATAAGGAAAATATGATATAATGAGGAGTTTTAAAAAATAATTAATGAATTACTATTTATGATGCATGAAATAGAGTGGTAATAATCTACAATACAATAACATATAATAGTTTTGTATTTTTTCATTAGTTATTTGTTTTTTATGAAGTATTGGATGTTTATTTCACTCTCCATGGTTAACCTAAATGTTTAATTTTTGGAACCAATTAAACGATATCTATGAAACTAAGAACTCATGATGGTTTTTATGAAAATTTAATAAAATGAGAAAAAAATATTTTATAGATAAACAAAAAATTAAATGTTTTTTTATGTGTATCAACAATAATTTTTTATGATATATATGTCATTAAATATTGGCTAAATCATGTCATGGTGTTAGTGAATGAATATATAATTCTTGTCGATTACATCAAATGAAAATAACTAAAGGTATATATTGAAATATTTAAATATCAAAAAATACTTGACAACAATTTTCTTATTTTTTCCAATGCTTTTTCAATTTTTGAAAATGATTATATCAACAAATGTGGATAATATGTTTGACAATTTATGAGAGAGATTATAAACCAAGAATAGTATAGACTCCATGAACATGTTATTTCAAAATTTAGTTAAAATTTCTTTAAAAATATTTAAGAATCGTTTGTTCTATATTATATAATTACTACCATTATTTATTGAAAACATTGCACTCAAATTAATAATAATTTGTTTAGAGGAGAATGTCCAATGTAAATGGGGTCAAAATATTTTACGATAAAAAATTTAGTTAACTACCTACATTTTTTGTGATCTAGTATGGGCTATGAATTCAGAAATATATTTTGGGTGTGAATAATATGTTTCATAACTCATATATTATTCATAAAATATTTTTCAATGATAAATATAATTTAGGAAGTGATTTTTTTTAGAAATTAATGGGAAGATGACATGGTGTCATAATGATACATACATCGTGACGGGTAAACATAATTATACATATTTAGTTAATTTTCATAAAATTTTATCTATATTTTAGTTAATTTAAGCTTATTTTTTTATATTTATTTTGTTAAATTTACACATTATTTAAAAAAACAGTTCACATTCTCAAAACTAAAAAAATGAGTTACAATTGTTTACAAACATTAATGAAAAAGTAAATAAGTAATTATTTATGTGTATGAATTGACAAACACATCAATCTGAAACAAGGTGTGTTCTATATGACTTAAAGATTGTTTTTTTCATAAAAAAAGTGTCAATTAAGTTTTAATAGACATCAAATATTCAAAACCAAAAAAACAAGCTTGTATAGTTTTCAAAACATTAAGAAAATGATTTATAATTTATTTAATTAGTGTAGAAATTGATTAAATGATAATTTGACACCCGATGTGGCATGTGATACTTGAATAACGTGTTTTCAATATAGATGTTTCATTTTCCTTTTAAACATATATCAAATAATCAAAAAAAATAAAAAAAATCGTATTATTTTGAATCATTAGGATAAGAATTCGTCATTAATTTTTCATGTGTAAGAATTTACCTCATATTAATTCAAGACATGAAGTGATAAATATGAATGAATGTACATGTTTTCAATTGAAATACAGAATTACAGTTTAAAAACTATTTCATTAAAGAAAAAAAATAATCAAACGAGATCAAAATGTTTTCAAAATTTAAGAAAATGGTCTATATTTCATTTTTCAAATTCATGAATTGAACCCATATAAATTCTACACACAGGTTGAAACAAATTACTCAAATTGTGTTGATTGAGTTTATAATTGTAATTTTAGTAAAAAAAGAAGAGTTACATACTCAAATCTATGTAAATCTAAGATCCCAACAATTCCAGGATATGTAACGTGCCCATTTTTAGGTGATATATTGACTTACTTTTGTTATACATTGTGTGAGTTTTGTTTCAGTGGTTGGGGGTTGTTTGAGAATATTGTATGCTAAAGGGAATATGTCTGGTTGGTGAAAGGTTTGGTAAAATCATGTTGGTTGACCTCAAGTACCGGGCAACCAATTTTTGAGAGGAATGTGGTAGTACATGTTTGGAGCACAATTTTCCCTAATCAAGTGGCCGCCACAACCCTATAATATGACTCCTGGTGTGGACAAGATTTTCATTGTAGGTGAACATGTTATTAAACTATTTTCCACATAGTATAAATCGTGTGACCCTTATGAAAAGGCGCAAAGTTATGGGGAACAATTTTACCAACTATGCACACCATCCTAGGAAACAATGCACACTTGTTTTTATTCCACTTAAAATTTATTTAAAATACCATAACCCACTCGGTTTTATCCTAAATACAGGTATTTAGCCTAATTAATATACCAATGTTTTTAGAACCCTAGAGTGTATTCAAAGGATTCAAAATTCTATTTGTTACCAAATTGATGATCTGGTTGAAGGATAATACGCACATTGGTATATGATTTGTTTGTCATTTGATTTTCTTTCTCTATCTCATCTTCATATCCTATTTTGTGTGGTTGATTCTATCCATTAGCGATGGGTTATGATATAGTATTTTATGGTTGTGTTATGTGTTATCTTGATCTTATGTTTTGGTCCAAGATCTTCTGTTCCATTTTGATTTATATCATCTACCTTGATTTTGGTGGAATTTGTCCTTTCAAACATCCTTTAATGACCATGATAAAGGTGGTGTATATATGAAATCCCATTGTCTTTATTTTAATTGGGTGTATTTAATTGTGAAATTTCTATCACCATAATGGGAAATTGCACCCTAAATTGAATTGATATATTGATTTAACATGTGATTTTAAAATTTGTAAAAAAATTTACAATGATACTGGGTCTAATTTTGATTATATAGTTGATGAATAATAGTTTAATGATTTTTTTTGATCAATTGATGTTTTTTGATGGAGGTCACCTATATAATGCGATGATAAGATAAAAATGGGGATTTTTAATTTGTGATATCATTTTAAATGGGATTGTGAAATGAGTGAATAATGAATTATGTTAATTGACGTAAAATGGATGGAAATGTAGAACCATGTGATGTGAAATTTGTGGTTGAGTTATTGGGTAGTGACTACTGATACAAATACCCATGGGGTTCCAAAATTAAACTTTGAGACAAAAATATATTGATGTATTATATATAATCAATGAGTTTTGGTATTAGGAATAATTTTCTAAGTAACCCTTGGGTTATATACAGTTTCTATATTAACCCATGGTTTGAAATATAGAATTAGAATGAATTTATTAATGGAAATCCATGATGGAATAAAATGTTATGTCTCTTTTGGGGATGGTTATGAATTTATCATGGGATGAAGAATGTATTAATGGTAAAAGTGTCATCAAGAACCCAAGGAATTATATGTAATAATATGGAATAATTTAATTTGAAATTTTTTTTCCATTGTTCCTCATACATCATTATTTATAGAACAACATACGTTATTAAAGAATAGACACTATTTTATACCTTTTTGGTGGTGGAATACTGAGTTGTAATCACACCCTAATCAGGAAACTTGATTGGTAGATTAATATATATCATGATTTATAAGAATGATAAGAGAAATATCCCAATGTTATATAGCCTATTTGGGATGGAACATGGATGAGGTAGAAAAATTGATGTTGGTACCATCTTGAGAGTTTTCAGTGTCTTTATTTTTTGTCTTCAACTTGAAACATTACCCATACATGAAATGACTTATCAATATCTTTGGATTTGATATTGCTTTCCAATTTTGATTTTTGATGTGATACTACTATGTATTAGTTATATTAGTATTCTAGTTATTATTTATCCTCATTTTGATATTGAATATTTATTTCCACTATTTTTGATGTATTGATAAGGAGGGGATAATGTCCTCATGTTATCTATATTAGAACCTCACTACTTATAAAAACCATCCGGTGTATGGAGAGGCATGACTAAGGTCATATGACGAACAAAATTAGGGAACTAAAATGTGTCACCAAGGTTAATACAATAAAAATATGTATTTGAGGCTTGTTTTCTTTTATTTCATTTAGCATACTATTTGGAAATGTAGGAAAAATATTATGATCAGTCAGGCCTTGTTCTTGAGATCAGGAATGAGAGTATCTATCCCATTTATGGGGTAAAATCCAAGTACCTATGGTGGGAATGATGTTCTTGATGTTTTCTATTAGATTTCTACATTATTTCACATTTGGAGATGAACTTCATGTGTGATTTTTTATTTTATTTTTTGATAATTTTTTTATTATGGGATGGTAATGAATGAGATTTCTTCATGCATGTATTATTCAAGGATATTAATAATTATTGTAACATGCATAAGTTTTTCCACACATGGAAAAATAATATTTTGGGTGAGTTTTATAAATAAAACTCAATTTATTTACTTGTTAAATATTAATTATAATTATACTAATATGTAATTTAAAATTGTAACTGATGAAAAATTGTTAAATTTTAATGGATAATGATTTTTTAATAAGAACCTTGAATTATAGAATGTTTTTACACTTTGTTAGCCATTTTCGTGAGGCGTGATGATTGAGGGTAGTGATAGTGCCTCTATTTGGACCATGTGGTAGAGTATGAGGGATGAATTGTTATGAATTTATGTTAATCCATCTTACATACATGTTCTAGTTATTTTTTATTTTTCCTATAGTTTTGTTTTGTAATTATAGAGGCTTTCATCCACAATGACGGTTGTTGATATGATGATAGGATGACACTGATGGAAATGTTCCTAGAGTAGTAGTGCTAGAGGCTCCACTAGTTCTAGGTAATGATGTATGAGATAATTTCTATGAGAACTTTTCATTTTTTTTTTAAAGATTTTGTAAACTAATCTATGGAATATTTTTTAAACTAAGTATACCGACACATGGGAGATTCAGTTTCAAAACCCTCCAAAATTCACCCGAGATGGTGGACATTAGGAATTTGAGTGCAGGATTGAGTCTATCTAGATGATCCTTGATAATTTGGAGACCCCTACTATGAATAGAGTGTAAATTATGCCTCCATGTTATGAATTCATGTGATTTATTAGTGGGTTATTCAATATCAGGATGAGGATCTAGATCGAATTGTTTGGAAGTATATTCTAGTGAAGTACTTAGAGAACATTTACCACGAGATGCTAAAGAAGGAGAGGGATGTAGATTTTATGATGTTATCCCTCGATAGTATACCAATGATGGAATCTATTTTAATATTCCCTAATTAGTAATACGTTTTTTAAATGTATGATGGAGATGAGGTTACTATGATTAATCATTTTAAGGATGGGTTTAATTGTTATACTAAGTCCCAGGATAACGTATTTTGAATGAAAATTTTCACTGAAGTGGAAAATAATTCTCTTGTTTATTACAGGAACCTGAAGGCCGTATTTAATGGAATGCATTTTTTTCTACTAGATGAACTAGACCTACATATTATAAGAGTAATAAGTACCTCTTTATTAATGTCAACTAGGGATTTCAATATTATACTTTTCAATGAGAGGGGTTATTTACTATGACTAGTAATCAGATGTACTGTAACTTATGTGGTTGGTCATAAATCATTAATACCATGTTTCCATGACAACTAGTGGATTGACTATCTTGGGGAAGAATGGTTTAATTTCATTGATATTGAAAAAACAGAAGATCCAAATAATTTTATAGAGGAGATAGAAGGATTCAGAAAAATGGTATGGGGTATTGTTCCCCATATCAGTCTTGAATTTGGGGTTCTACTGGTTGTGGGTGTTGAGGTAGAATAAAGAGTACATCAAGGAAAGAGTGCATGTATCAGTAGTGTATTGTAGCTAATGGGACTCAAAATAAAACATAGGGATGAGGTTCAGGATAATTGACTCTAGTTCAACCAACTCTTGTGGATAGAGAGGATAGACCATATATATTTAGATGTTCTATTATTATAGCTTCTACACATTTTAGTGGATTATTTGATACAGGAGTGTGCCATTACATTATATATTAAAATATTTTGAATGATTTTAATCTGTTAGTGGTTTTTTTGAGTGAGGTTATGATGATATATACACCTTTGGGAGTACGGTTGAGTGAAATTTGTTTATACATGGGATATTCACTCAAGACTAGGGAGTATCAATTTTTTAGAATCTCTATATTCATGAAAAGTTGGATTTTGATATTATTTTGTATATGGAATGGTTGGTAGAATACCGTGTTCACATAAATTGTTACCAAAGGAAAGTGGTCTTTACATCCATTGAGGGGGACAATTATGTTCATTCTAGAAAGTGAGATATCAAGGAAGATCATGCATGTCTAATACATCAACAACTTCTGGATCATACCCCTCATGTTTGAAGTTTGTTATAAGATGATATTGGATTGAATCATGATGTATTTCCACCCATAGTGGGCCTATCCTAGGACATGTTTCTTGAGGAATTCATAGGGCTTCCACCTATGAGAGATTTTGATTTTAGTACCGTGCTCACTCAAAGAGTGTATCCTATCTCAATTTCACCTTTTTAAATAGAAAAAATAGAGATTCAGGATATCAATGATCAGTTGGAAGAGTTCGTGGATATGGGATTTATGCATTTGAGTTTGTGCCCTTGGGGTTCTATTTTTTTCTACGAATGCAGAATATATGTTTTTTTTTTGATTATCAATAGATGAAATTAATGGCATTGAAATACCGATACACCCATCCGCATATCAATGATATCATTGTCTCGTTGAGTGGACCTTATATTTTCTCAAAAATTTGTTTGTGGTCAGGTTATCATCAGCTGAGAGATCAAACTTCAGGTATAACGCATGAAACCATTTGATACATGTATGGAATTTATGAGTTTTCATGATGTGTTTCAGACTGATGAATGGTCAATCTATGTTTATTTCTTTGATGAAACAAATATTCCCCTATAACAAGGATTAATTTTTTGGTTTTCTTTTCAATGAAATCTATGTGTTATTCAAGACACCTAATGCTCATTCCCAACATGAAAACATTGTCATGAGTACATTGATAGAGAATCAGACATATGCCAAGACATATATGTGTCCTTTCTGGATCGAGAAGTTAAATTTATTTTGGCACATCATTGTAGAGGAAAGTATATTAAATGAACTAGAGAATGTTCAGATTGAGTTTTCATGGGATTATTGAGAGAATGTTTTTTATATCAATGATTTCTCAGTTTAATATATATTATAGGTGGTTCATTTTGTAATTTCATCACTTGAGTGGGCCACTGTCGATCTTTAATAAATAAGGGATTAATATTGTGATATCCTGGTCATGTAAAAGTTATTTACAGGTGATAATGATATATTTTACTACTTTTATCCTACCTAAGTTGTGTGGAGAGTATAAAGTGTATTATGATTCATCTAGGAGTGGTTTTGGTGCCTTTTCTATGAAAGGGAATCAGGCTGTGGGATATGCTTCATGGTATTGTAGGAAAATTGTATACAATTAACCTAAACATAATCTCAAGTTATATGTAGTGGATTATTCCTTAATGTTTTGGTATCATTATATGTTGGGAGAAAAATTATTTAAAATAATGATCACCAGAGTTTAAAGCATATCACTTCACAATGAAATTTGAATATCCATTAGTAGATATGGGTTGGGTATTTTATTTCATTTTATATTTCTCTAAAATATATGTTGGAAATGGATATAGTTTTGTTGTTTATTTGTGCATGAAAACTCAAAATCAAAATGTTCATGATTTTAGTTTTGAGATGAATATAAGGAACCCTTTTTCCAAGAGGTATTCATTATTTGGGGGACTAGGAGCTGATGACCCTTGAATCAGTGCTTGTAGAGTCTACACTTTTAAACAAGATCATTTATAAGAAATATAGGGATCTATAGTGATTGTAATTGATAGATATCCTTTAAAGTGGGTTGTAACATTCATATTGGACCGTCGATGCAGATGAGTTCATCTATGATTGCATAGGTGTTGTTGTTCATTGATGTATATGAGAAGATATGATGCATGAGTTTCATTCCATGGAGTGGGTTGTACATCCTAGTTTGATAAAAATGTACTTTGACCTATGCCAATAGTATTAGTGGCAACATATGAAAAAAAGAGATTGTAATGTTTGGGAAATGATTATAAATATATTAATAGGAGAAGGCTAATAATAAATGACCTTGTGGTTTACCACAACTATTTTCCATTCTAGAATGGACTTGGGGTGAAGTTACAATAGAATTAATGATAGATCGTCCAAGAAACATCATTATATTGATTCTATATGGGAAATTGTCGACCAATGGACAAAATAACTCATTTTGGGCCTTTTAGGAGACATTAATAGTACATCAGATGTGGGATTGTATGTTTGGGAGACAGTCCATCTGCATAGGGTGTAGTATAGTATTTTTATAGAAAATTACTAATGATTTACATGATACTTCTAGAAGTACATACATAATTAATTGTGTACCCATGTATTTCTGAGTACAACTTCCTAACTATAGAATATTTGGAAGTTATAATATAATATTTAGTTTTTGAAGGATATGTTATGATCATTTGTTCTTGAAATTGTGGTTTGTGATATAATAATATAGAACACACTAAGTATACCTATTAAAATAGTTATCAACATATAATTAAGATGGATGTATTTTATTATATTTTTGTTAGTCTATGCATATCACCTCGATGAAACATGAAGGTAGGTTCGTGTGATTTCTTTAGACCGAGCCTCATTCAGGAGACTTCAGATCTTGTTTGGATGATTTTGAAACACATGGATACATATTAAAGTATAAACAGGTCATCTGTTGATCGAAATTAACAACCATTAATTTATATTGTGGGATATTTTATTCCGTCCGGCGTCTCCAGGATTGGGTAAAAAAAGGATTAATAGGTAGGGGAAGTTGGCACATTGAATTTTCAAACCTTTTGTGATTCTAGAGGGAATTGAGCTAGTGGAATAGTGCATGGATCCTATATAAGGTTATAGATCTATGCATGAATTTTTTTCATCTGTAATAGCCTCAGTAGTATCAACCATTCCCTTGTCATGTGATCTATGTTTATGATGTTGAGAATGAGGTTGATTCATCCTCTATGGATCATCTAAGTCATGTTATGGGTCAGACTGAATAAGTTTTGTGGTGAATAATAATGCCAATATTATGAGTATTTTGGAATCATGGATGTGTTTAGGAGGAATCATGGGAGTGAGAAATAGATATGAGGGATCATTGGCCTGTTATCTTTATCTCAAAACAATAGAAATCCTTAGGATTATATCTTGACAATGAGCTATTTTAACATTATGAAATTGCAAGATACCAACCGTTTCATGAGATGACTTATTCTCATTTTCAAGTTATCATTTTACTTTTCTTATACCTTGGGTGGGTTTGGTTTTGGGGATGTTTTTTGTTATAATTTGGTTATTTTTGAAGTCAGAAAAGATATTCATTATCGGTGAATTTTTTGGGAAAATTATGCAGTTTTTCTTAAGAATCCTTGCACAATATTTGGTAGAGGTATGCAATGGGGCCCAATTTTGTAAAATAGTAGGGGCCACCACTACCCCCAACCCTAAAACCAGAGTCATGGGGATTTTAATGGTTTGTGTAGGCATTTTCAAACCATGAATGACATAGAATATACATTGAAACACCAAAGGTGAGTCACATAGTTTGACAGACTGTGTTTTACCTACTCACGAAATATGGAACACAGCTTTTTAATGCCCAAAAATTTTATTTAAAATACCCAAACCCCATTGATTTTAACCCTAAACACCCCAATTCATTCTAAAAAATTATCAATATTTAATTTTGATACTGAAGAGGATTAAATGGTCCATTTAACTCCTTTGGTTGATGAATGGAATATCTAATTGAACGATTTACCCCTATTTGGTATATTTGTTGTTCCTCATTTGGTATTATTTTTATCTCTCATATTTATTCAATCATTTTTAAGGATTATTGCATCCATTGAAAATGCATTTATATATATACGTAATAGTTGTGTTCCATTTCATCATGAAATTATGTTCTGATACAAGAACATATGCACTGTTGTAATTCAAACCATACATCTTCTATTTGGTGGGGTATAGGGGTGGTTAGGATAATGTTAGTTCATAACCTTGTGATTGGTGATCTAAATGTCAATTTCAAAAGACATGAATTTAATTGTGCATATGTGGTTGTGAAATATCTATTTTCACATTCGTTAATTGTATTTGGAATAGAATTGATATGTTCATATAACATGTGATTATGAAATCCATAAATGTTTCCATAATAAAATTGGGATGATTTATGATTATATAATAGATGTATTATATGTAAATTAAATTTGGTTTTCCAATGGAATTATGAGGATGGTGTACACCCTTAGGGTGTGACTTTAAGATAAAAATGATGATCTCTTTGGATATCTTTCTTGATAAAAAGAATTTTGAAATGGGTTAATAATGAGTTCTAGTAATTGATGATAAATGGTTAGAAATATTGAACCATTTTATGTGATATATGTGACTAAATTTAGGGGAATACAATTCTAATCCAAATACCCATAGGGTGTAAGACATAAAATCATTGACCCTAATATATTTTTGTATAATATGTGATCATTGAGTTTTGGAAATAGACTATTAGTCCAAATACCCATGGGTTTCTAGACTACGACTCTTGTCCTATTTTATATAAATAATTTAATTGAAATGAATAGATAATTGGAAACCCATGATTGAATGAAATGTGATATCACTTAAGGTATAGTTTAAACTACAACAATGTATAATGTATGTATTTATTGAATGAGTTTCATTGTAAACCCAGAAAATTATTATTTAATACAAATGAAAAATTTAATGTGAAAATAGTTAGCATTATTTATTATAATTTATTATTTATAAAAAATAAATAATGATTTATAGACTTAATAATGTTATAGATATTTTTTGTGGTGTCCTATTTTGATGTACACACAACCTATCCTGGCTACATAATTGGTTCCCGAATAGACTTCATGGTTGCATGAAAAGTTTTGGGAATGATCCCTATATTAGAAGGATGGGTTGGGATGGTATAGGGATGAGAGAACCATAACTAATTTCGAGATTCTCTTGGAATTTTTTAGTATTTTATTTATGGTTTGGAGTTCAAAACTTGACGTATTTATTGAATGACATATCTAGTGATTTGGTTTGGATGTTGTATCCCTATTCTAGTTTATCATGTTACATTGGTCTGTATTGGTTATGGTATTATTCGGGTGATTATTTACCATTTGTTGTATATTCATAATTTATTTCCATTCTTTTATTTATTTGTTAATGTGGGTATTTCCTCCCCATGATATCTATATTATACCCTTGCATCTAGATGACATCCTCTATCATAAGGGGATGTATGCTTGAGGTCATGTGATCGACCATCTTGGGCCATTATTTTGTAGAACTCATGGTTATGGTAGATTGGACATCGAGGTAGAAACTAAGATGATGAAAAAATTGAAATGGGTCATGAATGTATACATATGTCATTTAAAGGTTAATTACTATTACTAATTTAGTTAAATTTTCACTATTTTAGATACAATTTTTATGTTAATATCTTATCAATTTTATCTAATAATTATTTAGTATCTTGAAAATATATTTAGGGAGGTCATAAGTTTCATTCAATTGCCTGCAGTAATCTATAAAAGAGAGTACATATTCTCTATTTTTTTTCTTATTGTAGATGGATAAATAAAAATACTACATTCCATACACAATCAGTCACACCTCCATCTAATACAAAGTGTTATTTGTATGAATAAAACAATATTTTTTTATAGTTTAAAATTTAGGTAAAAATACACATCACACCTTCAAAATGAAGAAAAAACAGACATATTTCATTGATACATTAGTAAAATGATCAATATGTCATTTATGACATGTAAAAAAGTGTCACACCTCAATCAAACACATGGTGTGATCGATATGACTCCAATTTTTCCTTTTTATTTATAATGGAAATTAATTTTAGTATAAATCATTATTGAGATACTAAAAACTGAGAAAATGAATTTATGTTGTCTTGATACATTCAAAAATGATTCATATTTTAGTTTTTCTCTATAGGAATCATTGGAACCACAATATGACACATGGTGTTCCTAACACGACTGCGGGAGTTTATTTTTATTAAAAATTGAAAACAATTTTAGTTTAGAAGACATGTGAAATAATGAAAACTAGGAAAACACATCCATATTATTTTGATACATTATTAAAATTATCGATAAGACATTTTTGATGTGTAGTATGTAGCCACAATATTATCAGATACACAATTTTCCTTTTATTACTCAAATTTTCTGTTATTAGTATAAAATTGACATTAATGTTTAAAAATTCTGTCACCCACTAAAAACTATGAAAACCGGTAAAATTGACAAGAATGTTAAGTATAATCACTCAGAAGTCATTTTTTACCTGTTGGATTTAGTCGTATAACAAACCAACACATGATAAAACTGGTATAACTTAATGTGTGAGTTTTAATATTATAATGAAATTTTAGTAAAAAGAGTGACATACTCAAATCATATAATACTTAGTCATCTTATTTTGTTACATTAGGTAAATGATCCATGTATAATTTTTTTCATATGAATAAGCCACGCCATAATATGATAAATGGTGTTATCGATATGACTCAAAGTCTGTATTTTTATTTAAAATCAACCTTAATTTAATAAAAATGACATGTGAATTACTCAAAAATGATTAAACACATTCATATTATTTTAATTCCTTATTAAAATACTTCATATTTCATTTTCTATGTGTTGGATTTAGCCACAAATCAATCCAACACATGTTGTTCACGGTATGACACCAAGTGTGCCTTTTTATTCAAAATTGACATTAATTATAGTTAAATAGAAAATTGAAATACTCAAATAAGAGTAAATACATTTTTATTTCTTGGATACTTTAGGAACATGATCCATAATAATTTTTTGTTGTGCAAGAACCTACCTCACCTCAATTTGATTCGCACTGGTCATGATATATCTCAAAGGGTCTGTTATCAGTTTTAAAGTGACATTAATTCAAAATAATTATCTATTTTTGAAAACTATGGTAACACACTTGGAAGGTCATGATAATTTAGTACAAAGATTTATATTCTATAGTGTATGTGTATTAATCATCCTCACATAAAAACAACACATGATGTGACCGATAGGAATCAATGTTCACATTTCCAGTTTAAAATGAAATTTTAGTATAATGAAATGTGACCGAATAAAAATGGTGAAGTTGAATTCATATTTTTATTCATTTGTAAAATGATACATAATAAATATATTAAATTTTATAATTAGATTCACCTAAATTTGATGCATAACGTGACATGTATAACTCAGTCTCAGGTGAAAATGACTCACGATATCAGTTATATGACTCAATGTATGTTTTTGTGGTTTCAATGAGATTTTATTAAAAAATACATTCAACATTCTCAATATCCAGAAAACAATCTCATATTGTTTTGATATGTTATAAAAATAATCAATATTTTATTTTTGACATGCATAAATCATCTGAACAAAAATAGTATGCCTGATGTGACCTATATGACATAACGTGTGTGTTTTTATTTGAAATTTCAATTAATTTTTATAAAAAAAAGACAAGTGGAAATATCAAATTTGAGAAAAACCAGTCATATTTTTTTGATTTTTTTTGAAAAAAATATATTTGTCATAACTACATTTGATACATGTTATTCCTGATATGACTGAAAATGTCTGTTATCTATTTAAAAATGAAATTTCCCTTCAAAAAGTGTGTTTTTGAAAACAAAGAAAAAATTTCGGATTTTATTGATAATTTCAAGAAATGATTCCTATGAATTTTTGATATATAGGAATTATTCTCACATCGAACTGAAAGATTATGTGACCACCATGACACCAATAGATTTTTTCCATTTTAAAAGATATATTAGTTAAAACACAAGTGAGTAAAAATAGAAAAATTAAATTTTTATTTTTATAATACATTAAGAAAACATCTATAAGTAATTTTTCACAAATAGAAATTAACCTTTTATAAATCTGAAATATTATATGGTCGATATTACTAAAATTTCATTTTTTTTAATATATGAGCACCATTCTAGTTTTAAATTCACCTCACATGGTCATATTTGAGAAAACATGCTCTGATTGATTTTTCATAATTTTATCTTCTATTACATAATTAATTTCCTCATCATTTTTATCATATACTTACTTTGTTAATTTTTAAAGAGATAATGTTTGAAGATAAATAATAAATGCTTTGATGTGCAATAATCAACTAAAAATCAATCTGATATATGGTGTTCTTGGTGTGACTCAACGTTTAATTTAAAATTTCCACATTTTGTTTAATTTATTTTTTATAGTATTATTATCATATAAATTGTTTTCATATACACATTTATTATTTTTCTATAAATGAGGTGGTTTATTCAACAATATAAGGTAAAGGGGTCAACGACCAATCATGATGGTTAATTGATGTTATTGAATATATGTCTTGATTTATTATTAATAATGTAATATTACAAACTTTTATTATAAATGTCTATAATATAGTGCTTTTTAATTTTATTTATCTTGTTACTTTTATTTCAATTAAATTATATATTTTTAAATAGATTTTTCTTGCATTTTCTACTAAAATATTGGTGTTTAATATTAATAGAACATTTTATTATAAACGAATATCATCGATTTTAGAAGCAATGTTAAAGGGTCCCTTTAATCATCACTCCCAAAGGTGATGATTAAGGTAACATTTATTTGGTATTTTGAAATTTATAAAAAAGTTAACCATTATCTATGAGAAACAAGCACTAATAAATTGTATAATGATCAATTATGTTTTTAGCATTGTTCAAGTGGATCATTTATCAGTGATACAAAAGTCACCGATAAAATATACCTTTATAATAAATTTTTTCAGCAATGATAAATGATCCCTTTTTCCTTTATTTTCTAGAATTGTTAAAATCATAGTGCTTTTAATAATTTTCTATTATTAAATGCTTTTTTCCACTGACAATGGCCAATTTTTACACAATTAAAGTCATGTTTTTTTGTATCGAGACCATATTTTTAACAACATTTTCATTTTATAATGAAACAAGAAGAGGTTGAATATGTAATAGTTCATTAACATAATATAATTAAAGAATATTTTTTGTATTCTATTTATTAGGTAATTTCTTATAGGAGTGGTATAGTGGATGAATACTAATAATGGAATTTAAAAGTGATAGATTAATAATATACATCGTGGAATTTTGTGCCTTGAAATACTCATTAATTCCTAACAGTTTTACCTTTTAGTGAAATAATAACTTTTTTTATGTGGGTTATAGGTTTTGGATTAGAATTTTGTTTAATTTTTGAAATATTATAGTCACTCTAGGTGTCAGGAGAGGGGAGGTACTTATACGCGGTGGGAGTGTTTTAAATATAATAATGATTATTTTATTATTTTATCTCAGTAATATAAATATTTCTAATTCTCAGGACAATATACTGTAACTTATTAACATTATTTTAAACTATTTGTTTATTACATCAAATATGACTAACTAATTCATATATTTAGATTATAATTTTATATACTATATTTTCTGAAATTCACTATTCACAAAAAAATTAATGTGTTTTAAAAAAAGTAAACAAATCACTCTAAAAAATTTATGACATGTAGATACCAATAATTATATCTATTTTTTGAAAATAATTTTAATAATGTGATATAATTAATTTTTATATAATAATATTATTCCTTTGAAAAATAAAAAATCTAATATTATGATCAAATATTCATGTATTTGAAAATAAATTTTTGTTCTAAAAATTTATATTATAATTATAATGAATCAAAAGAGTATATTATAATAAAATTCATGAAAAAAATAATTATTTTATATTTTTATATTTTTTATTATAATATTAGTAAAACATATGTTTTTTGAAAAAATCTAAACACTTATTCATTTTCAAAACATTATATTTACTTGTATCATGATATAATTTTAATATTTTTTTTATTTTTTACATAACAAGTTGTTTTTACAATTATATAATTGATTTTACTATTATAACTCTAAGTTTACAACTAATAATGGTCAAATTAATATTCTAATAGTAATATTTTGAATGGCCATTTAGGTTTCCAACCATTTCTAAATACTTAATATTTCATTCATTTAATATGTAATCATATTTTCTCTACTGATTTTATATATTTTCATTTCAAAATTATAATTTAATTACATATATTATGTTTTCTTTATATTACATTTTTTGTGTGTGAAATAATTATTGTTGATTTATAGAATAAATGTTTTCATGTTATCATTATCTTATATTTTTTGTTTCATAAAAACAATTTCCATTATTGTGGCTATATTTATTCAATAAATTTAATATTCAGGTCCATATAAAAAATGTTGTTGGTTCTATCATGTGGTTCATGTAAATTATATAATACTACAACACTAAATAAGAAACATTAATATTGTCAATTTGGAAATCTCATTTATTAAATTCTCGATTATTAAAAGTACATTACTTAACATTAGAATATATACAATCGTAATTAGAGAAATCATAACATATATCAATGTAAACCACCAAGTCATTCAAATCATAATAAACTATGATAACCATATACCAATAACATAGTCGACATTGGATGATCACCAGTGACACATAATATTTTGAAAATTTTCTAATCATCATTGCCCCACCCTGGTGTCATGAGACAAAAAACAATACCTAATATATTAGAGGGATATAAAAAACCACCCATCACATAAGGATAAACCATATATATGTGTGTCACATGATACTTAAAACACCTATAAACTCATCATAAATTAGTTAACCCATGAGGGATAAAAATGGTTCAATAATATTTATACACACCATAATAATAATTCATCCATATAAAAAGGTTTTATGGTATAATTATAGAACACACCCATTAAATCATAATAATCCTTAATAAAAATTTGAATATGTTATTTTTTTAGAAAATGATTAATATTTTTTAAAATTAAATAAAATACCCTATATCTTTTTGTCTTGAAATTTAATGTATAAAACTATGGGAATTATATTAGAAGACTACGAAAACATGATATGAATGATTTATAAATTAAATTTAATAGTGATGGTTGGAAAGTATATTCATGTGGATGTCATTAAAAATGAAGATTATTTTAAAATATTTATATTTATATTCTGGAAAAATGAATAATAAAACAATAAATCATATAATTAACGATAAGAATATCCATCTATCAAAATAACGAATATAGATATGGAGGTGACAGATCCTCAACTGAAAAGTAAAGTTAATGTTGGCTCCACTAACAATAATATTTTTATATGAATTGTTATAAAAATAAATGTAAAATGGTTAGAATACATGTAATCACTATGTATACCAATTTAATAAATTAATATATGTGTTTTTAGAAAAAAACATACGATTTCCCTATAAGGTTGTTTAATCATAAACTGTATCGATTTCAAAATTAGTCTTATAAAGAAATATTAACTTTAACTCACAAAGTCCATTAAATAACCTTATCCTCCTTTATAATAAAAATAATTGTCTTAATAGAAAATAATATTCCCTTACTAATATCTAATACCTTTTATAAACAATAATTATAATTATTTATTAAATATATATTAATGAGTTATCGTTTATTATCCTAATCATATCTTCATAGTGTGGATTATTCCATACATGTTTCATAATAGTGTTGTTTGTCCATATTATTTGATAAAAATTTAATCATTAATTGGCTATTTATGATAGTGGAATAATTTTTCACTAAGGCATTATTCAGTCCCACTTTAATTTAATTAAATTTATTTGTACGGTTTGTGGGAATCGAACTCATGATGAGCATGTTTTAGGTAGTTTACTAATAAAAAAATGTAATATTATAACGACCAATATTGTTTTGTGTGAAAAAACAAAAATAAGATTAATTACTAATGTAACACTTTATTTCATAAATTAATATTATTTATTTCATGATAATTATCATGATAATAATTACGATATTATTATAACATCATTTATCTTTGTGGTTGTACTGATCAAAAAGAATTCTATACATGTGACTGAGTAACTGTTTATAAATATATAACAGCATTATAATTTTTTATAATTTCAATTATGTTAATATAAGGTCATTAAATTAGAGAATGGAATTTATAAATAGTTGATACAAATTATTATTAAAAATATTGTGGAACATAGAACTCTAATGAATTTGATTCTTCTTAACATGATTTCTATGAGAATAAAATTATTATTTCTCCATAAAAAACCTAAAGCAACCCAATATATAATAAATAATTAACAGGGACAATGTGTAGTGATTTAATAGATAATATAATTGATTGAGTATTTTATTAGGGACTAATAGGTTTCCTTTTATAGGTGAGTTTTGGGTGGTATTTAAGAAAATACTAAATTCATAAGGTGTAAGGATTTCAATTAAAACTAATAGTATATAAAAATTTTTAAAAAAAATTATTTTTTGGGAAAAATATCATACACAAAATGTATAGATAATATTTTGTGATATTTTAATGTCATTACCATTGAGTTTAACTATTTACCTTTATTTTAACTGTAGTGTTTAATTTTTATTTTTTAACATCAGAAACATTTTTATTCATTCAACAAAATTAAACATATTACCAAATTTGGAAATGATGAGTAATTTTTTGGATTTAATTTAATTTATTTCAAAATATAATTATTTAGTTTATTATTTTTAATTTAATACATAATTAATATAGAATAAACTATTTTTTTAGAAAAATAAATTTATAACCATTTTCTATTCTTTATCATATATTATAACAATTACTAATTAATTATATGCTAAATTACATATTTTTCATTTGAAATATTTTATTATAAGAATATTTTTTAAGTGATCAATAAAATTTTTTGAGTTACAAATACCCAATACTAAAACAATTATGTTGAAAATAGCTCATATTAACAATTATTGTTTTTAATCACATCACCTTAAAATAAATTTTTTATTTTCTAACCATAATATTTTATCAATATGATGATTTTAAAAAATTTATTAAAATAATTTCAGTTCATAAAATCCTTTTTTAAATTAATTATAACAATAAAATAATAAAAATTCATAAATATAACTGATATATTTAAAAATTTATTATATGAAAAGTATATTTTTATTTTATTCCAAATTTATTTGTTATTATATTATTTTAAATTATATAAATTACCCCTTGTATATACCCATTTACTATATAACAAAAGAAAGTATTTCTAATTACCATATTTTATTATCATATATATTCTTATATGTATTAATAAAATCATTCAACCTATTCATTTTCATCAATCTAAAAGTGTATTTTATTTCAAATGTTCTTCATTCCTTCAATAGTTATAATTAGACAAATGATCTTTAATGGAATCCATTAGAATAAGTATATCATGTTTTTTTATCAGTTTTTTCCTTTTTTATCCCTACTATATTTTTTAATGATTTTTACTATTATATTTTCATAATAAACAAATGATTAAAATTAATTTTATGATTTTATACCAACAAAAGAAATTTTATTCGGTGATGTGTGAAAAACATGTTCCCAAACGTAGACTTTATTGATTATATAATCCATATTAGAATATAAGGGGTTTATAATTAAACTATTATATGACTTATAGGATCCTTATATTGTAGTTTTTTAATTTCAAACCATCTCTTTACGAATATAATCATATGGAAATGAAAAATATAATAAATAAAGGGTAACCATGCAATCCCCTAAATTTTATTTTCTACTACTATTTTAAAAATTATCTTTTCCTTCACCACCTATCCACCTCTTCAATATTCTTTTTTTATTATTCATAAAACTATAAATTAAAATTTCTACAGTAATATTATATATTATTTTTATAAACCATTTATGGAATATATATATATACTTCTCCCCCATTTTGACATCTCAAATTAATGGTGGGTTCACTATCCAATGAGGTTGTTTTGTATACATTAATTATCATTACATTTAAATTTCATTGGCTTGACATATATGTGCATTTATTAATTTTATTATAAATATTTATAATTATTATCAACTATTTATAACATATGAGTCTCCCTCTCATCCCATATCTCTCCATATTTTTGAAAAATTCTTGTGAATGGATAATTTAATACATATGAAGTCGATGCCAATTATTTACTTATTAGAGCCTACATTAATACTTAAAATAGGTAATATATAATATATTTAAATTATATATGTTATGTATTCTAATGGTTCTACATATAATATGGATAGTTTATAAATAAATTTTTTTGGGTTCCATGAAATCAAATATAATAAAGTTTAATTAAATAAAACATATCCAAATACATTTATAACATTATTGAAATGGTTAGAATATAAATAAAATTGACAATAGTTTATAAAAAATATATAATATAATTGAAATATATTTATTTATATGTGATTTAATGAACATAATTTCGGAATAAAGGACGAAAAATTTATAGATTGAGGATGTTTTTGTTTGATTATAATTATTTTATAGATTTCTATAGATGGATGATGAAAAATAATGATGGATTATATAATTTTGATGCTTATTATTTGATAGTGGATGTATAGAGTAATTTTTGGTGCAATGGTTGTAGCTTCACCCTAGTAGAAGATATATTAATTTTTTCAAGGTGTCACATACTAGTCATGTATCAAGAGTGTTAGGGGTTATATTCTAGTCATATTGGGTTCAATATTAGAATTTTTTCGAGTTGATTATACAATGATGGGGGGGGGGGGGTTAACAGTAAAGATTAATGCAAATCATGTTGAATGAATTAAATTATTTTTTATCCAGAACTTTGAATGTTGGGGATCTAGGCATAAATATAATCCATCGCCCTTAATTTATAAGTAAAAATGACTTGAGTGAATAATTAGAGTCTATAACTATTTATAAGGATCACATCATAAAATATACTTCAGATAAATAATCTTGAATGAATAATTTATGTTAATATATCTACATGAATATTGTTCTATGGGAGATTCTTGAGAAAAATATCAGATAAAAGAGAGTTATGTTAAGGAAGTTACATAAAAATTGTTTAAAAACATGATAGATCAAAGGAAGTATGAAGACTGTAATTTGGAGAGCATACAATAGATAATTGTGTTTTAAGAAACTCACTTCAAAGATTAATAATTGTTGAAGCTTGTTGGATTAAAAGATTTAAATAATGGTAATTTGGATAATTATTCTTATAAATCCCATAAAAACTATAAATTGATAAAGTTTAATATTTGAGTGAAGAATCAAAAATGGTTATTCAGGATACTCTACATTACATTAGAGAACAATAATTTAGTATTTATAATGGAAATAAATTAATTTTTTTTGAAGATTTAGAATTCATTTTAGGATAATAAAATGAGGCAAGGCCCACTCGAATAGTAGATAAGTTTATTGAACTGATCAAGGGAAGGAATTTCCCTAATCCTAGAATCAAATAATAAAGTCAGTGAACCTATTGTAGAGTGAACATGAATGAATAATTTTATCCAAAAAATGTAATATTAGTGGATTATACCATACTGGTAAAAATTTATGTTTTATTCTCCATTGAATATCCCTTAGAGATATACAAAATAAAATTGTCATGTATTGATTCAATTTCTAAATTGGTGGATATGGTGGATGGGTGGTAAAATATGCTAGGTTAAATGTGTTCCTTCCTAGATGATATCAATATCAAAAAAATATTATAAGGAAATTCTTACATATTGATTCAAATCAAATTTCATAACATGTCTTGTGTTATAAAATTTGGTATCAAATACACCGATATAGGCGTTGAATATATCATTTGAAGCTCATCAGAATAGAGATTATATTTTATGATAATTTAATTCCTTTATTATATATAACTAGTCATTGATCCTATAAGAATATAATGAGATAATATCTGTAGCCTATTTCTATAGATGGTTTTTTTATTAAACAAGGATTTTATTTTATTGATGTTTTAGAATTTTCCATGATTGAAGTAGATATGATGATTATTGATGTTGATTCCAAATCTAAGAATTATTTATTTGGAGGTACGTAAACTCATATAAATGTAAATTGAATTGGATATACTACCACCATGGACAAATTTTTCAAATTGGATAATGTGTAATATGATTTATTATTTATAAATATTCACTATATAGCATATATATAGATCCAAAAATCAAATAATTGAATGTATTGAAGTGATTTAGGTATTCAACCAAAAAAATATGTGATATTGAAATTTTATTGAAATTTTTTAATGTTTTCACCTCTCTATAATCAAATGGTTACACATATCAATGTGAAAATATTGGAAAAAAATCTAATTGGATTATATATAAATTTTTTTGATTTCATATTAAATTCATATTAATAAAAAAGTAACATCTAGTCTCACAAATATGGTATGTATTTAAAAGCTATAAAAGATCAGAATTTGATAAACATGGACATGGGGATGATGATGTATGTAATTAATTACTATATCTTATGAAAAGGATTTGAAGAATGTGAAAATAAAGATTTTATGAAAATATACAATTGGCTTGTTTCTATATAAAAATGTTCAGATCATTATATAATGTTCCCAAGGACAATTGATGATAAAAAAAGTGAAGAATATATTGAATTGAGGAAAAGAAGTAGATAAACTCCAAAAAAACTTCAAATTGACAAATTCATCTTGAAAAAAGTTTCATAGGTATTTGATAGTGAGAAATTAAGAAGAAGATAATAAATAATATATAGATAATATTGAAAAATATTTCATGTTAGATACATATGATTCACTAAGGAATATTGTTGGAAAGGAAGAAGCTAATATAGAATAATATATGAAATAAAAATGTGAATTTTTACTCATGAAATTAGTTGCGGGTTTTCTTGAAGTAAATATAGTTAAATGACATAAAAATAAAATGATTAATATATTTTAAAAATATATTCATTATATGTAGAGTATCTTGATGTTAATATTGGTCAACTAGAAAAATATCTCAATGAAGAATTTGTTGGTAAGGTAAATTTAGAAGAATTTTAAATTTTATGTTGGGTACTACAGAATAGTAATAGGTGATTGAAGACCAAAATTGTTCTCTAATAGAGTAATAAAATAAGGTAGACTCACTTGAATATTTTATTTATACATTGAAAAAAATGTTAATCAGATATGAAATCAATAGATTCAAATAAATTATTACAGGTAAGGAATATTTCAAATTAATGGTGGTTAAAATGTGCCAAATTGGGTTAAAAAGGGTTGAGAAAATCCTAAATTAATAAATAACCAAGATTTTGTGTAAAATATGAATCCATATTAATGCTGAGACATCTAAATCAAGGATTGGGATAGATAAAAACAAAGTGAAGAACTCTAGCGATTCATGAGGCAATATTAAGATACCAATTGTACCTAAAAATACATCTCTAATCAATGTATATAAATGTTTATGAAACATTTGTTAATTATAATGGATTAAAAAAAACACATGGGCTTTAGGATGTCTGGGTAAATGTTGAGGACTGAATGATAGAAGAAATTTCTTCTAATAAAATTATTTTTATGTGGACTTCATGGCCAAAAAATAGTATACTATAAAAGAGAAATGAGTAACTTGAATGGGGAATAAGATGAGAGTTTTTAAAGAATGTTTAGGACCCATACATAATCATATTGATGTTATTATATCATTTTTTATATATTTCATTTAACAAATTTTATCCATAATGATATATATTGCATATAGACAAAATATGGAAATAAAAACTAGGGACGTAAAATGTGGACGAATAAACAAAAACATAACATGACCCTTTTGGGAAATGTATACTATTTTCGTAAAGTGTAATATATGTATGAAATCATTACTACTATTGAAAAATATGAATAGAGGAAATCTTATTCCCCAAAACATGGGTATCTCATGTAATTAATTGCAGAAAATAAAGATATAGAGTTTATTAGATTCTCTCACAAGGATATAAAGAAAAATATCACCTAGATCCTCATTACTGGGTTTCAATCCAACATGAAAAAATAGGAATAACCTAAAAAATTTAAATTGATAAGATGAAATAAAAACTCATTTTATTGAAGGGTCTTTGAAAATTGTAATTAGTGAATGTACATCAATAGAAAGTGATCTGGTGAAGAAAATATAATTTCTCTATATCAATGGATTGTATCAAAACCTCTTAAAGATGAGCCAACTCATTTAATATAGAATTGAGGTTACATTTAGTAAGAAGGCATATGTAACCAAGGTAAATATTTATAATTATATCATGAAACATAAGAAGAATAATTTTAATTTATACATGGGGTGTGGTAAACATATGTGCTTTGTAATTGTCCAAGAAGAGAAAATCATACAGAATTGAATTTTATGAAACATTCAGAAAGAGGTATCTGAATATTATATTTGATGAAAATACTTTAATTATTTTATATAGGTATTGATGGTCTGAAAACCATATTATTAATATAAAAAAATTCACCTAATCTCATCAATATGGTTCACAATAAAATAAATTCCCCTCTGAACCATCTTAAAAAATATAGTGAGAGGTATTTCATAATCTCTATTTATGATTTCTATAGAACGACCTACTTAATATACATGTTTAGAATAAGAGAAGTAATTGAGTTATTGAAGTGAAATCAAAGAAGGGAAAACAATTATACCATAAACACTATCATTATATTAAAATATTATAATGGGATGGAATATACATCTATTTAATTTGGAAACAACCTATATAAACATATTAATAATAATGATTTATAAAAACTATATAATATAATGGAATTATATAAATAAAAAAACAAAAAGTTACTGACATAGACAATCCATCAATAAATGAATCAAATGACTCATTCCACTAATAAGATGAATAAGTATAAGTTTTTGTGTAAATGAAAAACTAGGCGGTGAAAATAATAAATGAATATTACAAAATATATGAAATGATTTATTTATGAAATACCTCACTAATACATGTTTATATCATTAAATACAAAATCAAAATTTTTAGAAAAAAATTATATATGATATATTATAGGTATAAGGTTGATGAAGATAATTATTTGGATATATAATAAATATTTGGGCATAAACATTATTCAACAAGAGGAAAAATATAATTTAGAATGTAATAATATCAATTTAATTAATAAGAACTAAGGAATGAATCTAAATATTAATCATTTAAAATTTCACTAAATAAGTGGATTATGTTTTTTTAAATACTATGTTTCTACTAATTTCAATAAATACTGATGATTCCAAGGTTAAATCAAGAGAGTGGAAAATTGTGGAAGAAATTAATCATATACCCTTGATGATTAATATGAGAGTGCAAGTTCAAACATTCAATATAATGAAAGAAAAACGTTATTTTACATATATAAAAAATAATGGTCAAAATCAACAATGATTTCATACTATTTATGGTGGAATCAATAAAATTATAATAAAATATTGAATCATGTGTTATATCCATGAGTGACGAAGTGGAAAAAATGAACAAAAATAAAAATTGGGAATAGAAATGTAATATCAAAATTCAAAGTGCCTCTAGAATGTAGTATATCATGATGAATAAGGAAAACAATTATATAATTATCATTCTAGAAAATATTTTTTTCAATGACTATGAATAGGATGAAAGAGTCAATATCGAAGAATCAATTTCACCAATGGGATGATAGGAGTAAATCTACCTCTTCATAGAGATAGTTACGTGAAGTGGTTTCACAATTTTTCAAATAAATGTTAAAACTACATTATTGAATGATTTACTCCATTAGGTATTTTATATTAAACGTGTAGTGGGTTTCATGGTTGTAAATGATGAAACCAAGAGTGTAGATTAAATAACACCATTGTATACTCTAAAATAATAACGAAGAGGATGATATGTTTTTGTATATGTGTACCTAATGAATCTATATCAAAATATTTTATATTTATCATAAAACATATAAAAATTTTATGTATGAATTCTTTATGGTGTTGGTCTATGTTGACGAAATTATATTGGGTGAAATAAGGATGATAATTATAATGGAATTTTTTTCTAAGGAGTTTATAATTTTAAATGTCCATAACTGGTTCACACAAATATTTTATAGGGTAAATATTTTTTCAAAAATAGAGATACATATTTGACTCCCATGATAATAATTTTGGAGATCTTATAAATAAACATAATATACTTGTCTCCAAACCAATTTTTACTCTCATATCAGTCGCAACCTATCACGAGAAGCAGAAGGGAGATGAATATGATAATACCACCTTGTATAGAAGGTTTATTTTAATATTACAATATTTGACAAAAACCTGATAAATTATTATTCATTATATATTATTTGGTGGCCTAATTCCAAAATAATCTAATGAAAGGTCATTTCAAAGAACATTTATGGGTCATTAAAAATATACAAGGAACTATTAAATTTGGATTTCTCTATGATTATTAGAAGAATCATTTTGTTATCAACATTTTATTGAATGAAATTTCATACTGATTTTATGGACCTAAAGTACATAAGTGGTGGATAATTATTCATTAGATGTAAATTTATAGTATTGTTGACTAATGACTAGAAAAATACTACCCATGGTACAGAAAAAGAACAATACATTACAGTATCACATATAAACTGTTAACCAATCATGTTTCTGAGATGAAATGACTAAACCTCTATGTTCAGTCACCTTCTACAGAGTATGGAGGTATATATATTCCTCTTTCCAAATTTGTAAATAATACATTATATGGGTTTTTTTGTTTTTTGGATGTTTTTTTATTTTTTTATTTTCAATATTAGAAAATGTCTAAGAAATTATATGCCCAATAGTAATGAATAAATATGTTTCATAATAATTGGATTCAGTAATAAGTGAAATGTAGTGATATTGTTTAGATTGTATCATCAATATGTGGTACATTTAATTAATTTATGGGGAGATATGATCCACGGGGAATACATAAATTGACATTGATCAATCTATAATATGTTTAGAGTACTCTGATGAAGAATGAAAGATGTATTGAAATTATCCCTTGAACTATTATTTTCTATATTAATATATTATTACATAGAATTAGATTAATGGATGAGTATTTCCATTTTTAATTAAAACAATAATTTTTATATGGAGTTTAATTTGATGTTGAATTGAATAGAAACCCAATGGTCAAGAATGATTGAACCAGAGTGATCCAATTTTGATATTGAGGATGTGCTGTGTCTATTGTTTATTATTTTCTTGCTATTTATATGAGTTTTAAGATAAAGGGTGAGATTTTTTAGTGTTTAAATCAAAAATTTTATAATAGGATTGAGAGATTAGTTTTTGGTGGAAAGAAGATATTAGTGTTTGGAGAAAAGGGGTTTGTTCTGATGAGGTTCCACCTCTATTTTTGATCATAGGTGTAGATGAGATCTTGTATCCATGGACATGTTTGGGATCCCATGGAGATGCATGTGGTTCAATTTTTGGTATTTCATGCCTCATCATGGAAGGTGATTCACGAAATCCCCAATATGTACTTTGATTTGTACTATCAGTACATGTTGTTGTGTATAGAATGAGAGGTGGATAAATTTTTTATGAGGTGTTCCGCCAATTTATAAGTGAAGAAGGAACATCTGCATCCAGACAAGATTTTAGAGAAGTTACTAATTTTGTAGTAAAAATTTGGTGATTTACAGATGGATTTTGTGATTGGATTATCAAGGTCACCTCAATGTAAAGATACTGTGTAGGTTTTTTCTAACATGATCACAAATTATTCTCATTTCTTATTTATAAGGATACTTTTTGTGTTGTTGTGTGGGAAAAGTTATACATTTTTTAGATAGTAGGACTTCATGGGGACTCAAACACTATCATTTCATAAATGTACCCATGCTTTCCCTCTCATTTATGGAATATTTTTCAAGGTTCATTTAGTACATAGGTTATTCTGAGCACAACATACCATCATAAGAATTATAGACAATAAAATACCATGATATAAGGGCTAGATGATATGTTGGGAGCATGCATCAAATATTTTGGGGGCTCTTGGGAGACACACATTCCCCTTGATGAGTTTTCCTACAACAATAGTTATCATGAAACTATACAGATGTAACCTTATGAGGATAATTATGGAAGGCCATGTTGATCACCCATGTGGTAGTTAAAGATAAGTGAGGTAGCTTTACTGGGAAAACATCTCATGTAGAAAATTCTGATACAATCCAACTGATTTGGAAATATATGGCTATAGCATAGTGATAAGAAAATTCATATGATGATCACTACAGAAGATATATATAGTTCCAAGTCGGTGATTGGGTTTTCTTATGTGTTTCACCATGAATCGAACACATAAGGATGATGAGATATGTTAGTCTTTCATTATGATATGTCGGTCCATTTAAAATTCCTACGAGATTTAGGTAGGTATCCAATTAGTAAATGCTACATCCAATATACCACGACATGAATGACATGTTCTGTGTATCTCAGCTACACCATTATCATTTATACCTCTCTCACACTTTTTATCCCGATGAGGATGAGATTCAGGTTGATGCATACTCTGAGGAACATTTGATTCATATTAATTAGAGGAGAACAACGATTCTATGAGGAATTTTAATTCCTCTAGTCTGGGAGCTATAGTAGAAAGACCATTTATATGATGATACTTTGAATTCGGAGACTTATGTTTGTTCTCAATGGATAAGTTTTTTCTAAAATAATTCATGAACACCATACAAAGAGATATTCAGGGACGAATTACGATTAGTGGGGATGATTATAAGTTATTTGGATTTTGTATGAGGTATTTGTCCCTAATTTTTAAATTTAAAAGATTTTAGATGGCCTTATGCGAGAACACAACATGATCACATGTGGTTTTGAGGTGTGGGGGCTTATTTGGAGCCCATAACAAGGTTTTGGTCTGAAAATGGATTGGTTTATGGTAAGTTAAAACCATGCAAGGTAGGAAACACGGTTTGAATAAATCAAGTGAGGTTATATATAGGGATAGTATAGGTCACACAGTTAGGCCAAACCATGTGGAGTAGGAAACATATCCTTGTGTCCATTTCGGTAGTTTTGAAGTCTTTGATAGAGTCATAGAGCACAGTTTTTGCATGGTTAGTGAAACCGTGAGAGGAAACTTTGTAGGATCCCCTAAGCATATAATAACCATGGATGGTTGGTGAACTGTTTACTAAAACATGAACCTAAACTGTGTAGCCCCTATAATTTGAGTTTTTTATTAGTTTTTAATTAAATTATTTTCCTTTTTAAAACCTCATCTAGGTTTTCATTCAACATACATAAGCTCATTGTTTTTAGAGATCCCTCTATAGAGAAGACAAGGATTTGATCCCGGTTCCCTATCCAGAATCTAATTTAGGAGTTGTTCTTTTCATTTGATCCACATCAATAAGATATACATTCTATTTTAGTATTTTTTAATTCATCTAAAAATCGATTGTGTTGTTTATATTTAGTATCATATTCCCTAATTTCGTGTTCCGAATCCATTCTTCATATTTCACTTAAAATGAGTCGAATCAGGACATGATTTTTGACGAGCACTATAATACTATGCTATGAAAGGATTTCTATACAGATCATTTGGAATTTGGTGATTTTTAAAACTATCTTCTATTACACTGTCCGCCAAACATTCTAGAATGACCCTATTTTTTGAATGGTCTATTTTCTGTATAATTAATTATACCTAATAGGGATTCTCGTAGGATCTATTGGGATGAGTTGGTACTCATTTCTTGATCCATGTTCATCCAGGGGGTCGCTATATTGAAATTCTATGTCAATGACATGTTAAACTACCCAAGAGGAGTTTTTTTGGGTTTCCTTTTTATAAGAATTCATTTAATTATTAAATGGGTTTATTGAGATTATTAGGAGATATGATTCCCCCTTTAATGTAATTTATTATATTGAACAAAAATTGGATAATTATTAAATTGATCAAATTAGTTATATTAAATGCCATTTGTTAAATGGATTAATTGTATTTAATTGAATTTATGGGTATACACATAGAATATGTTAAGTAGTGAATAGTGATAAGTGGGTGGGTATACCCATTCAACACGTTATAATGAAAATATTGATAAATGGGGGGTATACCCTTATGCCATAATTAAATGAAATAGAATACAAGAGTGATAATACTCAATTAATGTTTTTGGTATTAAATATTTTAAATGTGTGGGTAATCTAATTTTATGGAATTTAGTGAAAATGGTTATATGAGTGGGTGTACTCATATAGAGTTGAATTTTTTAATGGTATGAATTAATTCTTTATTTTTTAAAGATAACATGGAAGGATATCTATGGACCCAAAATCTGGGAGTGGAAGCCTTGGATATAGCTTGTTCCAATGGTCTTGATCTCATGGGATGCTACTAGCTTCATTAAACCTTTGATTCTTCATTCTTGTTCTCACATAGGATATGTTGGTACACATTATCCTAGGGATCCAACTAGTGCGGATAACAATTTTCTAGTGAGAATCTCATGGGACTCAACGAGGATGCCTTGGTCGTCCACACATTTGATTGAGACCTACAAGGTCTACACATAATTATATTACATGAACATGGGATATATGAAATCATTGGTTATACATCATTTATCTCAGATTTGATATGGTTACATTATATTAAAGGGATGTATAGACAAAATATATACTTTTTATGGTGAGTTTTTGTTTTCTAATGTTTTTTTCTTATAGTTTCCTTGTCAAGAGATGACACTAGTTGTCAGGACCTTTGACATGATGTTTGGTTTTACATGGTTGTAGTAGTTATATGCCATGGGAATTCAAACCTAAATTAATACATACTTACACTTGTTAGTATATTGAATCATGATATGTATAACTGTATAGATCTTTCCATGAATTCCTAATAAGATGTTTATTTCACACCCTGTTGGGGCCTCATTGGGGACAGAGGCAGATTATATTATTGTAGGTGATAATAGGTGATTTTTTTCAAACACACATTGTTGATTATATCATTGGATTAGGGGATCCCGGTACTATGACAAAGAGTGTGAGCATACTATGACACTTTTTGGATTTTTGTATTTTTTTAGAATTGTATTATACTCTATTTACATGTACCTATTTTGTCTATTTTCTAGATTCATGTATTATTTGAATCATCATATTTTTGATTGTTTTTGGATTTTTTATATTTTCATATCTTGTATGACAGCTAGTTGTATGTATTCTTTTCTATCCCTCTATTAAATGTGATTGATTTCCATGTAATTTACACTGGTAATGGGGGAATAGTCTCCCCTCTGAATCACCTAGGCCCACACTACTTGTAAGAAGACTGTGGCATTTGGGGATATGAGCATGATTCCACGTGACATACCAAGCACGAGGAATTTTTGAGTGTCATATGGTTCAGGGGTGTTACATCATAGTTTCAGACAATCATAAACATGTTCCTAAAACCATCATAAAATATGCTCATATTCCTAATCAATTATAAAAGGCAGGCCATCACATTCCGACCAAAAAACTAAATGAATCTCATATAATTAATCTTCTCAATTCTATTGTACTCGAGGTTGTTATAGACACATTCTAAACACCACAAGGGTCATTCAACTTTTTATATAGTGTAGAATAAGATCACTACCATGATATTTCTCTTCATCTTAGTGTGAATGTTTATCTCAAGGACACTACTCCTGAAATATACTAAGGTCAACCGGTTTATGATGATATCTATCATAAATAGGTAAATCCTCCCATTTCCAAAAAAACGGTCGTATATATAGGTTTCCATAAGTCATATGCCTTTATATAAAAAGTTTCTAGATACATCGGGGTCAACCACATATAGTTTCACATCAATATCCAACAGCACTATACTCTGTTAAGCATGAGACCACAAAAGAATATTTTTGGGTTTTCCCATATGGATGAGTGTATGTCTAATGAAGTTGATGAAAACATTGACATATAGAAAAATCTATCCAGAAACAACCTCCCCATTGTGTTTTAGAAACTTTTCACTTTCAACATTGAGATTACAAATGAGATAGAAAATGATTTCATGCCTTATTTAGTCCAAAAAATGTTGGATAGTCATTAGAAAAAGAAAGAAAAACATCAAACATATCCAAGGTATGTGAATCACCTTTACATCATTGATAAAATCTATTATTTACTAAATATGTATTCAATTTTTTATTCCGGGAATCCAGGAGTGGAATAGTATGATAATCACCTATGTAGTGTTTTTATTTGCATCAAAACAACTTTCAACAGACTGAGTTCTGTGACATCATTGGATGTTTGTATCCAAGGATATGAGAAACAAGAAACATTTCACATAAATATGTCCCCATAAAAACATAACTATTTTGAAGGAATCTTGTAATGTCATATCCTCCATTAAAAATAGTAGACCATGTAATGTTCAAGCTAATTTTCCACTAGAACAGAATGGCCCCGCTTCAATAGTTTTAAGTCATTACTGATGGAGGGAGAGGATAACCAAAATGACTTTAAACTATTCACCTAAATGAAATGGGAGCACATTTTATACAAAAAAACTGAATTTACAATCAAATAAACATCTTCCTATAAGGAATTATTCCCATCATGGTATTTCATTACACCCATATCTTACATGAATATGGTTTCTCCACATCAAATAGGTCGATGTAAGAACTTTCATAGTATCCATCTAAGAAAGAACCCAATGCAATGGTCTAGGGTAATTCATACCACCTCATCATCCCCTCAAATTGAAAACATCATAAAATGATTTTGAACATATTAGAGAAAACTATAAATAGCCACCATCCAAATATGGTGAAGTCATTTATATCTCAACCACCATCACTAGGATCATCATATTCTAAGTAAATACAAGAGAAATCAATGGTATTTCTAGATCAACCTCATCCTATCGGGTCAGGGGTATTTAAAACTTAATTTCCATCATAATAGTAATCAAATACTAGAATTGAATCATTGGATCATCAAAAAATGATCAATAAATTCCAATTGTGGCCCCAATTAAACACCAACCCATTAGGATGGGTGAATTTACATTATCATCTTCACAACTGAAGTAATCAATCTACAGGAGGCTAGGATATAAAAATAAATTTTCAACATCCAAACTGTTCATCCCACTATAAGAAAAACCTATACTGTTTGGGGACCATTTTTAGAAAAATATCAGAAAATTCCTCAATTTCGGTACTAATTAATTGAGATAGAAGGACTTTAGTGCATGGGAAGTTATACCACACTGGGTTTTCAAGACAAAAAATCGAAATATGTCCAAGGTATTGTGGGATGATTCTTATTAAGGTGATGCAAAATAAAAATGATGCATTTATTGTAATGGATAAACCATTTGTTCTTAATACACCTCTACAAATTATGTCAATGTCAACAAGAAAAATACTTTGGATCAAGAAGAAAATATAGAGGGACACAACATAGAAAATCTACCGTAAAAAAGGGTGATATAGATTCCCCAACCATGACTGCATACACCTGAAAGGATATTGTCCTTTGAAAAAATGGAAAATTCAAATATTTAGTTGAAACCTCTATAAAAACCATTTCCAATGATAATGGGAATGAAGTGGATACATCACAGTCACATCCCTAATGATTTAAAATTCATTCCATGGATGAATAGTTTTTCAAAATATCAGAATGGCATACAGTATCTCAGACAACTAGTCGAGGTGATACTCATGGGTAATATTCCCATTGGATGTCATCATCAAGTGGGGGAAGATATTCTTCCTCCTGTACATCTTGTAAGAGTGGATCATCCAAAAAGATAGTCATCTGAGAATCATACTATCTCTGAATCTAGGAATCTAGTTTACATAATTAAAGAAGTTACAAATGATCATGAATTTCCTCCATTTCATCAATAACTGCTCCCTATATAGGCAAATCATTCATTATTAGTATGAATTGAGGGTCAATAGTAGATTAAGGAATAATACTTCATAGAAACCCACCCACTCTCTGTTGAAAATATGAATCCTATAGTATAGTACCCCTAGATCTTTCTTATATCATCAAGTCTGTGGCTATTAAAATGTAATCCATGGAAGGAAAAATAAAACTTGTGACACATGAGGGGAAGCCATACCTTGAGTGGGTTTATTACACTTTTCCCCCTCCCAATTTTGAAAATCCTTCCATATCTAACTTTTATGGTACACCTAACCTCATAATGCATCTCACATTGTTCATATAAAAATGTTGTTCGATTATGGGCCCTCAAGATCAACAAGTGGATACCAAGATGAGGAGTTATGTATATACTATGAAAAGGAAAAAACATTATTTGGTACAACATTTTACTATCTATATATATTTTATAATTTGAAGACATTATTCACCAATTCTCTTCTCTATTCCACTCAAAACTGAAAAAATGACAATTCTTGAACTAGAAAACTTCAAAAAACAAGAAAATTTGTGTGTATATAAGTTTATATACTAATAGAGTTATTTAACCACATATTTTTGCATACCTATATAATAGAATATATTCCTAAATATATTGTCTAAAAATATTGGGGGATTAATTGCATTGACTTTGATCATAATTATGTATGTAGGTGGGTTCCACGATTTAGAAGATATTACATGAAGATTGGTAGACCCCATTCTGAGTACCTAATCCAAATCTCAACACATTCCCTCAAAAAAGGGAAATATTATGTGATGTAGATTCTACATATGTCACTCTCAAACAATCAACAGTTCTTATCAATGTACCTAGATACCTCCCAACACCTCCTATTATGGGACATGAACCAGAAAATTTCCATCGAAAAGAAGTACATATAAATGTTGTTTGACTGATTTTGGAGGAATTAGTGAATAAAGAATACTCATTTTAAAATGAACATGGACACAGTTACATCCTTGCAGAAATGGACAATATCCATCAATAGATGCCACCACCCAATAAACCCAACGAGCTCAACCTCATCAACTATCCTGACAGCTACCATTTCCATCCAAAAATGGTTTATAATATCTTGTACTAATTTTCCATTAAGTATTTATTAAATTTCATGTTAGATTCTATATATTTTCTATTAGATAACTCATAGTTGGGGAACTAGATTACCATTTCATAGTTAGATGAAGAGGATGATTTGTGGAATGTTCCATCCAAGAGTTGGTGGAATATAAACATCATGATGACTCACCAAATTATTAACCGAGCACATTTCACATAAAGAGAAAAGATTTAATGATCCTCAAAAACATCACCACTCAGAGAGGTAACATCATATTAGCCTTCTAAAGGTGGAGGAGACCATCAGATGCAGTATTAAATAGAAGAGTAGGAGTTATATTCTACTCCAATGCATGCTCTGACTCATACAGATTTCATCTCTACTACTTATAATGATCTTTTAAAACCCCACAAAATGGAACCCTAGTCATATGAATAGATTATCTTTCGATTTATCAATGTGATACAGTTAGAAAACTGATTCTCCAATGATTAATATGCATATGATTTTGAGTTCCCCACACCAGACCAAGGAATAAGAGGTTTCATGCATAGGAAATGGGGATAAAAGAGACAAAACCTGCATGGTTAAACACAATATTTTTCTCATGTCCTCCGAAATGACATATATGAAGATGAGAACAATGATAAAGTGATCCAGACGGCCCAAGAGCTACACGTAGGTGTCTCAGAACTGTCCAACAGTTATCCACACCACGTTGACTTACGGACCCCATTGTAGTAGTGTGATTATTTGATCATCCCCGAAAACATGAGAAGCCTGTTGTCTTCAATACCACTAGAAGTAGATTCCCCATGATTTCTAAAAAAGTACTATGTCCATACATCTCAAAGGAATCAACTTCTGAACCACATGGTAAAGGAGACCCCCCCCATTATAAGACAATGTCCATTAGAAGAAAAGTATGACATTTTGAAATATCCAAAAAAATCAAAATCAATCCCTCAATCATGTAAGTAAATTATATTTCAACATAGAGAAAAGAACACACTCATTAAACACCTCGAGATCCCACAAGAGTTCAAGATCGTATTTCATATAGACCATGTTTATGTATTGAATACCATTCCATTTGAATACCATGACACCAACTTGTTCTCCTACCAGGTTTATGAATAGGTCATCCAAGGACACATCAGGCCCCTATATGTTTCAGAAAGAATCAATAATGATGATATCCAATGGGATTTGATAAAATATGGTTTGGGGACCAACCTTATCCTGGTTCAAACCCTATGATGTTTGGGATATGTTGTTGAGGACTTGTCTCCCATGAAAATGATCATTCAATGGTATGATAAATGTGATTAAATAACATTCAAGAAAATAAATCCTAATTTTTTGATTTGGTATGTCACTTCTGATGATGATTTTATTTTTATTTATCAATACGCCGCATTAAAATTTAAACTGGGATGGCCCGAGATTCAGATAAACGCGGTGGAGTATTAAATATATCAACAATGTATGAAGTATCCCATAAATGAAATTGTTAGAATACAACATGGTGATAGTAACCACTTTGGGACATGGAATGCTACATAATCTGAACTGGTTTTCTAGAAAAGGAATGAAAAAAACTAATGGTGAATAATGATATAAAGGATACAAATCGTAACATCATGGGGACCACCCCTACAATTCATTGGAGTATTCATGACATAAAATGTGTGCTCCAGATTTATCTATTTGAGGACATAGTCCTTGTTCAAGAGGCTAAAGATCCTCCATTGCCAAATATAAAAATAAAAGGGAATATTCTCTAGAAAATATCTGTAATGAATAGGGTAGAATGTGATGATAATATCTCATTTTATGGAATCTATCCCCATAACAATGATAGATATTACCAATAATTTCCACCATGGTCTAACAAATACCCCAAAGACTCAAAGGATGAAGAAGAATATTATGACCTTAGGAACACCCATATTTAATTTTAGGAAGGTGTATCCACCACCATTAGAGATATCATACAGGTAAATTTTGTAATGAATGAAGACCCATGAACTATAATGATTATTTTTTTCGAGCCTCTCAATAAAAATGATATATTAATCACATTTCTAATGGAACACCGATATGAGTTCTCTTGGAACTACATAGAAATGGATGGACTATATCTAGATGTGGCTATACACCATCTTGGAATAACAAATGTGATAAGAAGATCCAAGTAGAAATCCAGGAGGAATAACCCCTTTAATGCCACCAATATTATAGAGAGAGTTCAGAAATTGATCAAATACACCCATTTTGAGAATTGAAATATCCTTGATGGCTCACAAACATAGTCTCTATCATGAAAAAATGGGAAGATTGGGTTCATCATCTATTTTAGAGACATTAATTGGATCTTCAAAATAGAATATTCCCTATTATCGATCACATATATATTTATCGATGCGACTAATATATTCCAAGCCTCTTCTATAAAGGATGACTATTTGTGGTGAAATCAAATTATTATGGCCCCCAAAGATAATAATGCCACTACAATAATAGATCTTGAGGAATATTATATTATATGGTAGTGCCATATTGATTAAATAATTCTACAAATATATATCAATTCATTATGAGTGGTACATTTAATCAATTATTGGGATGAATACTTAAATGTAATGTATATGGCCTAGTGGTAATATCAAAACATTGATGTGATCCCATTAAAGAACATCAAATGGTCTTTAGCAAGATGTGACAACATAGTCTAAAGAAGAATCTATTTAAATTTGATTTCTATGAAAAATTAGGGATGTTATTAAGATTTTAGGTATGGAAATAAAACATCAATGTTGACCCAAAGAAGACAAGATGTATTTTAGTAAATTTACCCCCTGAAATAAAAATGAACCTTGGAGAAACCAAGGGATATTCACCGAAATTCATTGTTTAATATTTATATTGGATAATAAATATATCTCTTTCACCTAGTTAAGAATGAATGTTATCTTCTACCAATGGAATTAAGAATTTTAAGAAGAGATTGAGATTCTCAATAAGAACATTATACACCTACCAATTATGATGTCTTCTATGGAAGGGAGGCCACAAAACATATATGTGGACACTATGGAACACTCATTGGTCTCACTTCATGAATACGAAAATGGTCCAGGGAGTCAAAAAAACACTAATACCTCAGTAAAAAAATGAATGGTACATAAGCCTAATTCTATGATGTTTACAAGGAATACCATACACTCATCATCACACTGAAAAAGATAAGGCATTACATAAAATACCACAAATTCCATCTAGTCGCTCGTATTGATCTTCTCAAGTACTTCATTTTACTCCCAATGTTGACATGGTGACTAGCCCGATGGGTGGTCAATCTACAACAATATGACATCTAATTGGTGTCACGATATTGGTGAAACAGAAATACTTTGATGATTTCCTCATGGATCATATGATCCTATAATGTACTATAGTGGACTCCAAAATCTTAGATGAGAAGGTGTTATATTCCAATGACACTACGTATAGATGGGATATATATTTTTTAGATTTCTCTTAAAGTCATATCTGAAAAAAATAAAATAAGATCAATTGGAATGATATAGAGTTCTTATTTATCTATCCATAAAATGTAGTTTTTTCGTAGTATTTATGTTTATACAAAGACTACACAAGTAAGGATGAAGAATTCAAATATCTCATCATAGGCTATAAACTAGCCTCACAGCTAAAGATAGAATATAAAAATAAGAAAGGTGATTCATAAAAAATGTTAAAGAATATCCAAGGTAAAAATGCCATAAAAAGGAATAAATGGCACCTATCACTAGGTGTATTGTGGTAATGATTAAGGATATACCTTTTGATCCCACATTATATAATTTTTCTCAATCACCAAATGACCACGGTGGAAAAATGGCTAATATAGGCACAGTCCTGGACGAACATGATGAAGAGGAAACAATATTCCATATATATCATCAAATAATGGTATATTAGATCGTCATCTATGATATAGAAGAAATAAATCAGATCAAAACTATGATAGAGTGTGATGAACAAATTCCCATATCTATATATATGGTTCCTAAAATCAGTTTTCTCTATAATCGAGCTCTCCAAAAATACTGATCCGAAGGGGAAGAAATTCGGTAAGTTGTAGAGTTCTTTATCCAACATGGTGGTACAAATGAGAAGAATGACCTAGAAAATTGTGGATTTGAAAAAATAATTTTCAAATTCACATCACAAATATATAATCATTCTATCATTCATGAAATCCAAGTAGGTATATATGGCACTCATCATACTATGACCTTTCTCACCAACAAAATTTGGAGGTTGTGTTACTATAGGAAAACCACAATACATGAATTTGTAGAATTCACATGGATATTTAATTCATGAAATATCCATTTAAACATCATCTATTTCCCCCGAAATTGCTACATACAACAAAATATTTCTATCCATTTTCTATTTGGGGAATGGATGTTTTCGGCCCATATCTCCCACTCATAGAAAATTATTTCAAGTAAATCCCTACTGATGATGAATTCTTTTCCAAATGGGTTCACTAAATATTACTCATGTTTTTTAGGATGAAGAATATCATCTGCTCTTTAAAGTCACATATCGTCACCAGGATCGGAGTCCCACAAACAATATTGAAGGAAAATAGCTCTAACATCAAATCTATAAAGACAAATAAACTACATGAGGAGTAAAATATTGATTCTAGTTACTCATATCACTTTCATAAAATTGAATGTGGCTAGATAGAGGCCTATAAAAATACTATATAAAATACACACTAGAAGATGGTGAAAAAGGACTATAATTTAGGGTTCGAAAACCTCCTCCATGATTTATGGGTGTACTATATCACCACCGATTCATCTAGATTGAAAATAAATAATATTTGGTGTATGGTATTGAGGATGTTTCACCCAAACATGTCCTTATACCTTTTGTATGAATTTACTTTGTGGAAATCTCTTGAATAATGATATGTCAACAATTCCTTGGGATAAATTCAATGGTTTCGATGAGAAAAGGTAGACTACATTGCATAACATTTTTTTCCATCAGAATCAGATCAGACGAGCCTATAAAAAAAGGTAGAGTACCATTCATTCCTCCATGTAGAAGTGGTGTTGACTCTCATGATAACAATTAAACTAGGAAATAGTCTAATAAAGCTAAAAACAATAAAAAAGGGCCTTAGAGTAATGAAATTGTCTATTAAAATAGAGTTTACTCACTACCCACAAGAGATGGGGAACGAGTCACACCACACACATGTTTGGGGCGTATTATTAAATAATTCTAATAAAAATCATTAAGAACCCTTCATCCTAGAAAAATATATTGAACGTCATAGTATCTCAATTTCTAGAAGAAGGACATTAATCTATACCGCATCTCACAATTTGACAACATGATTTTAAAATATACAGAGTTGTCATGGATGAAATATATTAGACACAATGATATCTTACATCATAGTATCATTACATTATTGTAGATAGTTTTTTCATGATGACATTATATTAAATAGTATTGAGACCATCCTATCCACATGAAATTAAACAACATGTAAGATTTTCTCACTACATTAAACTAAACATTGGGAGAATCACTATCTCTCTAATAATTCAATGCATAAAATCTAGATCTATGTGAAAGAGGCATTTAATTCCCCATCCTCATGGGTGAGTCAGCTCCACATAAAATGTGTATCTTTCTAATAACTATTTTTGACTTCATTAATGTCGTCACATGATGTGTAGTGCTTCCAAAAAAATCTATTTTTTTGGGCCCACCCACAATGTTACAACCCTTTCACATAAAGTGATCCTCATCTTTACAGCATGATGTTAAAATATATATCTTTGGTCTTTATCAAATGAGGTTAATCAATATGTTTTTCAAGAACAATGTATTGATGGATTCATCATGGTTTTGAATGGAAGACCATAACAGGCATACGATGAGTCCTCACCCAATGATGTTAAACTGGATGGTTGATTTCCCTTGACCAAGATAAAATTTCACATTCATATGGACTATTACCAAGAGGACCACTATTATTGGTTATTTTTTACCTACCAATCCTCTATTAAAGAACTACATGTGTCTTGATTATTATTATTATTATATGATACTTATGGATTCCGAAATTTCTATCATTGGTTCCAATCATAGTAATAATTTACACATTAGGAATCCTTTATCCTTATTGCATGAAATTAAATTGTATATTTCCTCATGAACAATATTTTGATATATTTCATTCATCAAAGGATACAAAGTGACTCGGGGATCTACAATCCTAGGAGAAACAATAATAATCAATGGAAAATAATACCCAACTATTCATATGGGTCAAATATATATAGAGATTTTTCTATTCAAGAACTAAATGTTAATATATTACGTATATAATTGGATACATAGTGACCCCATAATCTCAAGATCAATGACATGTCCAAAAAAGAACAAAAATTACACCTCCCTATGCATATGTTAGACATGGGTAGAAATCCCCATCCTCAAAAACTACAAGTGGCTTGATTACTATTACTATGAGATTCCTAGTGAATCCACGATTTACATACATAATTATAGATGAAATACCCATTTTTACATAGGGAAGATGACATCATTTCCATATGTTGTTAATATGCATGCTTCCTGAAGAACTATGTTGTCCTTGCTTACTATTGTCACAAGGAACAATGTGATGCCTGGATGTCCAATCATAGTCCCAATTATATCTATCAATATAAAAAATTACCTCCTTTTCCTACATTTTATACAAATGTATATATTTTCTCATTTAATAACTACATGTGGCTTGATTATATCACCATAGGATTTGTAGCGTCACCTGGATCTACTATTAGGGGCCCAATTAAAACAAAAAATTAAAAAAATCACCCCAAGTGTGTAGAGAATGATCCATAGAAGTCCATTTTATTACTATTTATGATTCATATATACGTATGGAATTCTTTTGGATGTAATATATCATGCACAATTTTTCCTGTTAGTTACCTTTTCATCGCTACATGGAATTAATCATAAAAGAAAAAAAATAAAACATTACTGAATGAAATTAAACATAAATAAAAATTTCTATAGAGAATGATGTTAAAAATTCATGATTAATATGTACCCACTACATGATATTAAATTTTTAAATGATAACCCATCATCATACCTTATCAAAAGTCTGTAAGATCTTGACCCCAATAAACTATAATTGGGGGTGATTCCTCCAACTTCTGAGAGCCTATATATATATATATCACACAACATGTCTCGAGGGCCTCATGTAGCCAAGAACATTACATGGATATTTGAAAAAGGATAACTATATTCACAGGACACATTATTTGGATATGAATGTATTACTATGGCTTATTCATATTTCTCTATAATCCTCAATGAAATGAATCACTCAGAAGATAGTTTATCTAACATTTGTGATCCCAATCTTCATCATGTAAGAATAGAAGACCTCAGGATGTTCTAATACATTTATGTGATGAATGTAATATATCATTACTCATTACCTAAGAATATCAATCTATTAATTAAAACATTTTAATCTCCCTCTCAAATGGATTTTGGGGTACTTTTGAACCAATATATTAAAATTAACTTCTTGTCTAACATTTCACTCACATTAGGTCTATGTGTTTCATAACCTTAATGTTCCTGGAATTTAGTCAAAAAAATTCAACCATAAAAAATATCCTATATTGGTCTAGATCAAAATACAATAAAATAAAATTTAAAGTGAAATAAAACATGTTTTTGTCAAAAACACAATGAGCATCCAATGAAATATTTAGGTCTTCACTCGCAAAACTCATCATCTCCATATTTAGAAAAAAACCAGTGTCAAAAATAAATAAGGAATAAATCTCATAGGGCCAAATATATAGCCTTGGTAAAATAATTTAAATTATCAATGGATCCCTAGGTTCAAGAAAATAATTAGACTAATTATTTTTTACATATCCTCACCACAAAGACATAATCTCTTTGAGGTGACACAACCTTTACTGTGCTCAAACCCTCCTTCAGTTTTACAATCTCCATAAATCACACAGCAGGAATTTAGTGAATCGGATCACCCTAATCACTTGCATCCCTTATAAAAAGATAACCAACTTTAGGGGACCCGTAGTTTGACTATGAAGTTATGAATATTGATCATTTATATGGACCTAGGGTTGTGAACCAAAAGGTTCAGTCATAAAAAGGGATTTCTGATCCTTATGAGCCCTGAAATCTCTATGGTAGAACTCATAAAATCATTGTGTCCAGTGTGACTCATGATATTATTTTCCAAGACTATCTTTATTAATATAGCACATTGAACAATGATTTAAATCAATGTACCTAAACTATTCAAGAGGATTCCAAAACATCTTAATTATTTCATAGTGTTTTGTACCATTTCTTAATGAATGAATGGGACGCTACATTACAGAACACATGATGGCCCATACCTCATTATTCAAAGCCCCAGGGTGTATGGAACAAGATTAAAAACTAAGGAAGAACTACCATGGGGTTCCATAACCCATCATGAAGATATTTCCAGTTTTAATATACCTCAACATCTAGTTTTTTGATTCTTCCTGAATATTTCATTGTCCTTGGAAAAGATTGTGGATAATCATTTTTTGACCATGCTATCAACCCCAAAGGGTTTTAACATAATATCCAGAGGCATATTCTCTTATAATGAAAGGGTATTCAATCCTTTGAACCCTAGAATCATCGTGGAAGAACATGGAATATTTGGGTGTTATTTTTTATCCTCAAGATGTATACCCCAATCCATATTCACTGACTCGTTATTTTTAGTTATGTCTATTATCACTCATATTCAGTCTATTTATGTAGACTGAGAATCACAAATATTTCACCCTCATCTAATATGTACCCCATTATTCTTCCATGACCATTTGGAAACAATAGAGACAACATTATGTTACAATGGTACTAATTAATAAGCGACTTATCCTACCAACCCAAGACATCCTCTCCAAGTAGGAATGGTGCTCTGTTCCTCATGAGCCTCCGAACAACCACAATAGAATTCAACACCCTAGGGTGTTTTGGGTCATTCATGGAATTTTAGTACCAAATCCCATGATCATCGATCATGTCATGGTAGTAGGAATTTAAACTACATTTCATCATAAATCTAATGATAAAATACGTCAAATTAAATTGATAGAAGGTCTGAGATAAAAACCATATGCTACAATAATATATGGTCCAAGGTATATTAACTAAAACTACAACTATAGAAGGTCAAAGATAAAATACCATATAATATGATGACAAATGGTCCATGCTAAGAGAATATAATCTATAGTGATGAAATTTTGAAGATAAAATACCCAAATATATAGAATATTAGTGACTTAGTCTGTAAGATTGAAAATATTGTAAACCCCCCAAATGGACATGGTCACTATAACTTTCTTCTTTAAAAAATAGATAGATAACTCTCCATCCATGACATGTATTAAAAAAAATTATCCTTTTATGAATCTGGTTATCACAAGATAACTACAGTAGATATATCAATACATACTCTCATGATTGGTGGGTATTTATGGGAACTTATCGATAAGAATATATTAGAATTATAAAATTAATGTCGAGACATTCATGTTTTATTGATATGATGAAACGTATGGGTATATTTTTGGATCCATATAACATCATATTAATGATATTTCATGCACATATTTAATGAAAAGAAATATATAACAATATGAAAATTTCAAAAAATCATCTCCTTGATAGCATGTAATATGAGGAATCTCCACATTTTAGAGTCTCTCTAAAATTATCATTAAAAATGAATTTTAACGGTAAAACTCCAAAATTATTTTTTTGGATGAGCTTGTAAGTTTTAAAAGTGTTTGGAACCCATTTTCAATTGTGAACTTAAGTGATAGTCACCCATCTATTATGATTTATCCCTAGGATAGAGGGTATCATCTAATGGAGTCAGTGCCTCAACACGTTTTTAGGGGATAAAAATTTGTATGGTGACACTATGAGGCCATACATTATGAGATATATGATTTCCTATTCTCTCCACATCTTCATGGTCGAGGAATCTATCCAATATTTAAAATTACAAATGAACTAAAGACTCTAATATAGTGCCTCTAAGGCCTCCTTCATCAGTTTGGTATGTGGAGGCTCATCATGTAGATCATGAAAGAAAATATTATTAGTGGCCAAATTTTTATTAATGTAGATAATATGTCTCATGATTTAATATAGTGGTTAGAAATAAAATCCACCCACCCCCGTGTCAAATAATAACTAGAAAATGAATTCATATTGGTCATGAAATGCTCCTTAAAATTTCTCTTTGATCAAAGCATGAATATGCTACCAGTTCAAACTATGTAGTATCTGAGCTTCATTGACTATTGGTGGGGGTATGAAAATAGAGATAATAAATGTTTTACCGAATGAGGAAACAATATAGGAAGCATCATATGTTCATCCCCCAATAAAGGTATCACCAATTTCTTATGCTAGAGGGATAATATCTTTGACATATTCTTTCCCGCTATTGGGGTGGCATTCTATAAGACTAGGGGTGATTCCATGAGTTCTCACCAAAGTAATAAATCATCTCCACCATTTATATATATTTAGGGGTAAGTGAGGTGAATTCTTTTCCCACGGGATAAACCATTGGGCTTAATACCCCGCTAGACATGCTGCTACCCAAGCCTGGAATGAATCCTAACCGAGAAAGGCATAAAATGAAACCATCATGCACATCACATGAATTAGAAAAAAGGTATATTTGGATCACATGAAGGAATCATGAATTTACATACTCTTTAAAAACTCACATATTTTATAATCCCACAAGGAATAATGCAACCACATGACCCCTTAAGTGACTCACGAACATGTGACCCTGACATTGTTGTGTAGGCCACACGATCGCCAGAGGATCACATTATCGAGACAAAATATCTTGATAAAGACACATGAATATTGAGTATTCCCCTGAATAAAGATCATGTAATTTACAAAAACATGTATTAGACTTATTTGAATATACATATGAGTATAGAAATTCTTTTGAATTCATTCTAAACAGGCGGTCTTGAGGTCATGACTCGTGATTGATTCATATAGGAAGATCTTGCAACAAGGTCATGTGACAAATGTTGGGAATCTGAGATTTGTATTTTTGTGTTATCAGTGAATGAATTTCTCTCAACACCCCTATTCATAATGAATTTCTTAGAATACCAAATGTCACTATGTTGGACATACTTCTCCCAAGACATTTATTTGAGACAAAACCAAATCCTTAGGTAGGAATTTACATTACATATAAATGATCTCATGTCCCCATGTACTTACCTCCTATGGTGGATGGGGGAGTGGGGGTACAATATTTTGATTCCTTCCAAATGATTATAATACAACTCTCAATGAATGAAATAAATAAATTTATATATTATTTCCTTTCAAATAAAATGAATAAATATATAGACATTATCATGTGAATCGTGTAATATTCCATTAGACAAGTTATCACAAAACCTATATAAAGTCAAATGAATGGTCACACACATCACATATACTTTAAAATATTCATTAAATACCATTGGACAAAGCCTAATTGTTCTTGTTATGACATCCCAATCACTCACTGGACATGAGGAAGTAATAATAAAATATCCACCAGGTCACGCGACTTGTAGACCAGTAAATTCCTAACAACCCATCAAAAATTCTCAGCAAATAGAGATAGAAATTAAAAAACTGTGGTAGCCTTATGTTGTTATAAAACTTACACAACAATTCCATGAAACTCACAAGAAATTATGTAATCCCCATAAACATGATGGTGCATCATCCTCAAATGAAAAGGGATTCAGAGATGTGTAGGAAGCCCCACACCCCTACATCTTAATAATAAAAAGAAGAAGTGTGTATCCTAGAAATTATAATTCATCACCTACATTAAATTTTCTAGTCATTTGACACATCAGTAATAGTTATAGTTGTTATTTTTGAAAAACAATCATACAACATCATGAGATCCCCATCCACACTAAAATAAACAATGAAATTAAAAGGATAAGCGATTAAGCCTCTTGTAGTCATAAAATTCATATTACACACCAAAACAGTTTCAAAATTATCCTTGAGTAGCCATCAGGACATTGAAAAATCCATTCAAAATAATTACCTGATCAAAAAAATCCCCCACGAAAGCCATCCTTGTCATACAAAAGCATATATAAAAGTTTCCTATGATAAAATAAATGAATATTGATAGGATCCTTGTTCTCATAAAGGTTGTTGAAAATATCATCCTAAAAATATGGATGACATTAAATTTATCATCTTGATTTGAAAATATCACATTAATTTGAAATAATCCATCGAATGGATCATTGATAAGATGGTCTAGGAATCATTTAAATCTTGTGACACCCCCAATATGACCTACAATATGATCTCAAAAAATGCATGATATCAATTGATTCAATTGAATACATCCTACATTTAAGGAATATAAACATAAAAAAGTGTAATATGATCATGGTGGAATGCCCTATAAATCTCACACCACAAAATGAAGAGAACTATCATTTCTGTTGAACATCACCCCGATATACCCTGACATCAATGTGGATTCTTTGGAGTGGAATATCTCATCTTTGGTAACATTTCATATTGGGTATGTTATATAAAACAAATAGGGAGATCATGATCGATGAAAAAGCACTTCATTTCATCAATCATAGATCACACGATGGACTTCGTAGTGTGTCACATGAAGAAAATCTCGTATATCATCAAGATTACATGAGACATAAAATAACCTACCCCTAAAAAATTATATGGAATATAAAATAAAATGATATAATAAATATTAAAAGGTTGGGATACTTATTTGGATGAAAAACATTATGAAATCCATGTGCTTTATGGGAACAAACCTGTTCATGTGACATCACCAAGACATGTTTTCTTGATCTCATAATTCTTATTTGGTATACTATTTAGATCGCACAGTGTCTGTAGGAAATTTTAGAGGTTATTGTATAGAACCCCTTGAGAATTCCTCTTAATTGTTTAAAATTCTCTTTGGGCTCACCATCCTGACCATTTGGTGTCCTTTATAAATTCATCCTTTATCATATGATGTAATTAGTACATGTCAGATTAGCCTTGAGAAAACACCAATGAATTTTAACTAGCCCTTGGGACGTCCTCTAATCATGCGAGATAGATCTTGCAATGTCCTCTGGACAAGCCAGCTAGTTTTTATGGTTCCTTCCATACAAGTCATATTGGATAATACATCACCCCCATACAAGTTTCATTGACTCTCATTATTATCACTAAGCATGCCAACCATCTTTTATTATGAAACTACGGACAATTAGTTATATCATGAGATACATTCATGGAATGTTATCCAAGGCCATGTGATGGATTATAAGAAAAGATAATAGGGACTTGTGATGTCTATAGGACCAGTCATAAATGGACATGTTATAACCTTCAGACATTCCATCTAGTTTTTGTGATTTACCTTAGACAAGTATACTTAATCATGTTATTTTCATTGGACATGTCAAGAAGACATCCTCCAGCATGACAACCATACAATAAAGGCATATAAAGAATACAATCAATAAATTTCTGGTGAAGAATCTGGACATTCTAATCAACCATCCAAGGACTTGATAACATTTTCTAGAAACTATAAGTGGAATCATTAGTGTGTAATCCCTAACCAATTGAAATATGATGGTTTTGATTCATAATATAACCAAAATATTTAATAATCATTCCTACAATCAAATATATATATTAAAACATCATAATTTATTTTCTAGAATATAATTCATGAATTAAATAGTGGTTTGACTAATCATTTTCTATCCCTTATTTCCAACACCAGGAAAATATCACATGGGATTAAAAAATTTCAGCATTGAATTCATTCATATAAGGGAAAACATTTTATTAAAACCCCAACGACTTGATTTACGGTAACATTGATTCCTATAATAACCAAGATCTGTATGACATATTCCTAAGGCTCAATCTCATATTGTACAATGAATCTTAATACTTCTATAACCAAGATACATTAAAATCCATTACAATGGTTTATTAAAATCACCTTGATTTTTTTCTCATTTAAATCTACCATTTTCAACATCTTATGTTTCTTGCAACAATACCTAAAATAAACCGTGATATACTATTAAATATTTTAATGAATGGTGGAAAAGTAATGTGACTATTAGTAATTGTAATATAGATATAAATGTAATAACATCACCTATGAAATTATTAATATAATTTGGGAACAGCAAAATTAAAATATTATATATTTAAAATATTTAATAAATAAAAAATGTTATTCAATTGATTATTTAATTTTTTGTATTTTTAAGAAAAATACATGTTTATATACAATATTATAATCAATATAATTATTTAAAATTAAAATTATTTTCATAAATTATATTTTTATCTTTATATTGTTTTTCATTTTAATTATACGATAATTTAATGAGACTATAATAAATTTTCCAATGTATCATAAAATTGGTTGGAATATTTAATTCAGTATTTTTCAAATAAATGTTGATTTTAATAAAAAAATAAATATTTATATTACAAAATTAAATCTTTAAAATGGATTAAATTTTTGAAATTTACACATTATAAAATTTTTATGGAGAATTTCGGATGTTTTTCTAAAACAGTTGATTTTTTATGAATAGTGAAATACAATAATTTACTATATTTAAAATTATAAGATAAACACATGAATTTTTTAGCCATGGATGGTGTGTGGAATATTGAAGACCCATTTGTTCAAAATTAAACACTCTAGTTGATTTTTTAGTCACAAGAATCTATAAAATATGTTTTCATAAGAAAAAATAACAAAATGATGAATAAAATAATAACACCCCTCTCTCCTCCACTATAAATATTGGCCCTCTCTACCCCTTGTCCACAAACCTTCTACGAATCTAGTTAATGTTTATATTTTTCATAATAATTCTACCAATCCTAATTTCCACGTTCTTGTCAATCTCGTATCATTAAACGACAAGTTCCTTGGTCATTATGGTGATTCTCAAGGAGACGACATTCAAGAGGTAAAACCCTCTATCTTTATCTTTTTTTTCGTTTCATTACTTATTATCTCCTCACATACCCTAAAAAAGATTAATGGTTACTTCAGTATAATAAATATACTATATTTTTATTATATTAAAGGAATATACATTATCTAATCTCTTCTCTTATAGTTTTATTCTAGAAATGAAGACATCATCTGTGAGGAATCAATTCACTGACTTAATGGAAGATGAGTTTTTATTTTTCATTTCCACATTTATGGATGGTAATATAAACATTTATATGGTTAAAAAATATTATTATATTTTATTAAAAGTTATTTAATATTATGTAACTTTTATATAAACATGTTGTTAAATAAAATAATAATTGTTCTTGATGGTCATAAAAATAACCAACATAAATTAATTCATTTTCATTAACATTTTATCAAATGAATCATCCTCATAAAAAATAAAAAATGATATATGATACTATATAAACTTTTATAATTTCATTAATACTATATAATATTTATTTTGGAGAAGTTATTAAAATTTAACAAGTACAAAGATAGTTTAGAAAAATGAAATCATCTTTAAGACCATGAAACGAGCACTCCTATAACAATGAAATTAAAATTTTTATCCTATAAAAATGTACATAAATAAAATTAAGGAAATTATAATAAATAAAATATATTTTTAAATTTATATGAAATATGAAATCAATGAATCTAATTTTATTATCCAAAACATTATGTACAAGTACAGAACAATTTTGGTTATAATGTAAGAATTTATCATCCCACATTTATTGTCAGGAGAAATTCATTATTTATGACTTATTTATTTTATGTGTTGTATGCATACTCCCATTTGATTTATCATATCATGAATATATTTATATTTAATCTATTCATTTATTTTTTATGATCATTAATTTTTATGCTGTATATGGTTTTATGTTTTGCAATCTCGTAAAGTGATTCTCCTACCCAACAACCTTTCATTGGGTTGTACATATGTCATGGAAAATTTAAGTGTGGATGTTCCTTTAATTTTCATAAAAAATAACATCATTTTGGTTTTATTTTTTTCATTGATATATATAGTATGAATTTTATTTTATGAAATATAAAATAAATTCCCTCCAAATAAATCTTCTTTCAAAAGTATAAAGGGTGTTTCTCTTAATAAAATATCAATGATTTTGATAGAGTATTTCATCTGTGTAAACACCATCTATTGAATCATATTTTTAATTGTGGTTTATATTATATGATACTATCTACCATTTTTTATTAAATATTTTCTGATCATTTTAACTTGGGTTGTATTATCTAGATACCATTTTCTATATTATTGTGGATAGTTTATGATTTTGTTTACTAATTAATGGAATTATATATATTTCATATGATAATTTCATTATGAATATATATATATGGATTAGTTTTCACCAATTTCATATGAGGAATGAATTGAACTTATTAAGTGTTAGGAAGGGCATATTATATATCTTTGATGCATCTATAGGTTTCAAGAGACAAATTTGACCAGGTCTGTCCATTGCTATACACATTAATATTATATTCTTGGTCAAGGATTTGATGATTTGTTATGACATACTATATTATGCATTCCATTATTATGAGTTAACTCAGTGATAATCCATGTGATTATTAGACAAGTAGAATATAAATGGTTAAGTAAATTTTTTATGTAATTATTTATATATTGTTTTTTAATCAGAATTTATACATTCTATATTAAGCTCAAGATTATGTTTTAGTTCCATGAATTTTATATCAATCACCTTTTTTATTATTTATTATTATTTCCGATAGGTTTTTTTCTATTCTTAATGTAGGGTGGATCTGAGATCACCTCTTTTTATATGTTTTTTCCTTGATGTAATGATGTATATTATGATTGAAAAGAAGGGATAATCTTAGAAATTGTGGTATCTTCAATGGAGTTACTATGTAGTAATTAATTTCAAGTTGATAAGTAATTCTTATGTTGGTGTCTATTTTTCCAATTATTGTAAACTATTTTATCATTAGGTAGTTTATTTCCTTGTTTTCATGCTAATGTGAAAATGAATTTCACCACCTCTATTCTACTATGGTATTAGTCATTACTGTTGGTATTTGATGTTGTTTAGTAGAAACAATAGAATATAAATTTAGGAAAATATTTAATTCTTAAATATAACTCTGAAACTGACATTGGTAATATTCCCAAGGTAACTAATATTATGATTATGATTTTATTTACACATATGTTTTTCACCGGTTTTAAAATATTATAATATAATATAGAGTTTTCCATTTTTTTAGAAATAATTCCTTGTAGAAGGAATAAAAATATATCAATGAATGTATTCCATGTAAGGATTTCCCTCCAATATAAGAAAATTATGTTAGAGATGGAACTGAAACTAAATGTAAACAAGTTTTAAGTATACATGGATAAATTACATAGCTTATTTGGAATAACCTTACTTCCATAGATTATCCCAAACAAAAATTTTGGGTAAAAATGTTAGAGAACTTCGTTTGGAAAAAAAACAAAATCATTTAATGCGGATAAAAAACCATTTGTAACTAATAAATGGAAAAGAACCTTAGAGAAGATGTTTCTCTCATTGTGAAGTAATGAAAGGGAAAATAATATCAGGGCTATTTATTCTCTATCATGAGATGTAGATAAATGGTGTTCTTTAATACAATGTAAAATGGAGAATGATCAAATTGAAAATATAAAAAGAGTATATGTTAAGTAAATTTTCATGGATTAATATTTCCATTACAAAAAACATTTATGTATGATGTGCCAATTCATGTGTCTAAGACAAAAATTAGATGAAAAAATTGATATGAATGAAGCCAACACTATAATATTAGGAAACATGGAACGAACTGCATATTTATTCAAAGAATTAATTTTTCCAATATAATTGATGATATTAAACCAATTCAAATAAATGCATTATTAACCCAAACACTCCCATCATACGAGGATATAGTATAATGAGCCACAAGACATAGAAAAAATATTCCATGACATATGTCTTAGAATGGATGAACAGTAGGAATGGGATACAAATTACTATGTAAAAGTAAATAAGGAAAAAGGGAAGAATGAAAGAATATAATTTCCAAATTTAAATAAATATGGAAAGATACCTCATGTAATCATGCCTATTGGGAATTATAGTTTGTTAAAAGTGTGGAAAATAAAGCTAACATGACCGTGATTGGAATGGAAATAAATAATTCTAAATTTTTCAGTGATTTAGTAGTAATGAGATGGAATAGTATGCATATGATTATGGTATATGTCAAGGGAACCTTCTCCATAAAAGGGTGTGGGTACAATGCTAGTCTTATGCAGTCAAAACAAATGAAGAGGAAGTTTGAAATTATGTGTTGGTAGTTACATTAATTACCACCTAATGTTTATGTAAATATTTATTTGATTCGGGATCCTCAAATTATAATATATCATCAATGTATTCTGGGGGTGAAGGATCTGAGGATATTTATTGATGCCTTGATTAAAAAATTTGTATGGAACCTGCTGTCCAGATCAGATCCCTCGGCAGATTTTATCTATTATAGTATTGTTGAAACGTTGCAGCAGGGTTATGGGTATTACATGACTTCTTCTGTATGGCCTTTAATTAAGAAGTCCTATAATGGTCTGATGGAAAATTCAAAATGGTTGGATTGTGAGAACTCCTATCTTAAAATCTGGTAAACTCCTTGGTTATCTAGACCAATATGTAAATATATCATTGTTCCTGCGACCCTGATGGATCATGCTATTGCCGATATCCGTGATATTGTCAATATGAATTATCTTTTACCTGATAATCTTCGTCTTTAGATTGCAAGGTATAATTATGTTGAAACTGAAACTATTGTCTGGATGCCTAACCTGAATAGAATGATTTCTAAAAAGGAGTGTTATGATCTGTCTTGTGGTCCTCCCATGAACGAACCCTCCTAGATTAAATCTGTTCGAATAGCCTTCATTCCACCTACTACAACACTTATCACCTAGAAAATCTGGAAACAACGCCTCCCAGTCCAGTATCTACTACAGCGCGCCAGGCTGCAACTACCTCCTGCCTGCTACCTCTGCCTGAATTCTATGGAAACACATCAGCACCTCTTTCTCTCCTGCAACTTCATGCTCCAATTACGGATTTATCTGTATGGTATTTCCCATTGTTGTTTTCGTCTTCAATCCTTGGAGGATATTATGCAATCTATATGAAGAAAAAATTGTAGCGAGCAGATTTTTCTCTCCGATTGGCTACTATGATGAGTGTCCTCTCCTTCATCTGGAAAGCGAGGAATTACTAAGCTTTCAACAGCATTAAACCAACCATTTATAATGGTGTTTTGTGAATTCATCGTGCAATTCGGACGACCTCCCTTTTACAAACAGGTTCCATGAATAATGATATTGATGATCTTGTGATTTTAAGATCACTCGTTGTACATGGCAGATCCAAGAAACCGTTGATGATGAAGTATGTCTGGTGGATACCACCCATCCCCAATTGGATCAATGTCAATGTTGATGGAGTGGCCTCGGGCGACCCGAGACCAGATGGATGCGGTGGTGCTTTCTGAACCTCCCATGGATTTGCGAAAGGATGCTTCTTTCATTTTATTGGAAACAGTCTCACAATTGAAGCGGAACTTTGGGCTATAATTAAAGCAATCAGATATGTTGTCCACTTTAATTGGCACCAATTATGGTTGGAGTCTGACTCGACCACTAATATTAAAATTCTTCGTGATCGATTTAGAAATGTACCATGGAAGATCTTTCCTGACTGGATTGAATGTACGCGGCTGTCATAGGTACTCTCTCTTGAAGTAACGTATATTTATCATGAGGACAATTGGGTTGCTGATGCGCTGTCAAAGAGAGAAATTTATGAAGTCAGTTCGAATTGGTCATGCGTCATTCCTGTATTTTGCAATGATCTTGTCCAAGCTGATATTTGTGTCACAGTGTATACCCGTCTTTCTTGACCAATTTCATGTCTCTGTTCTCCTATGTACTTTTACTTTTGATTAATATATTTTTTTAGGAGCAGGTCTTCTCCTGTCTCCTGACTTTTTGGGTATATAGTTCAAATTAACAAAGGTATTTTTGCCAAAAATCATATTGGTATCTTTATTTAAACAATTATGTGTTAATAAGTTTCTATTATGAAACATAAATGAGATATAATTTCTGATATTATTATCATTACTATGTTTTATTTTGATATAATTTGGTGTATGGAATACATTTCAAAATATAATGCTAACATTTATTGCAATGGGAAAGAAAATATTGATTCATGAAAAAGATATGGATTTTCTTATTTTTGTAGGACATACTTTATAATCTAATATATATATGGATCACTTCTGGAATTGCTTCTAAAAGATATTTTTGTAGAAGGAAAGTAGATAAAACATATTTATGAAATGAGTGATCTTCAAATAACAGATTTTCCTATTTTATAAAAATACATTGATGTTTTCCTAGATTAATTACATGCAATTACTCCATATAAAGATGTTGAGTTTTATATTGAGTTAATCTTGGATGAAATACATATATCAATGAATCTCTATAAAATATCCAAATGTGAGTTAATAGTATTAGTGAAATAACAAGTGGAATTGTCTGGTAAGGGATTTATATTCCATAGTGATTATCCTTGATGATATTCAATTATTTTATTTAAAAATAATGATTTATCTATGAGGTTGTGCATTTTCTATAGGGAGATCAATGAAACTAAGAAAAATAACACGTATCCACTTCCTCACATTGTTGACTTATTTCAAAAACTTTATATTGATCAGTATTTTTGAAATACTGGTCATCATTTTGGACATCATCAATTTCATGTGAAGAATGACGATATTCCAAAGAAAACTTTTCAAATAATGTATGAACATTACAAGGGTAATGTAATTTTATTGGGACTGACTAATTCACCATCTTTTTTATCGATCTAATGAAAAACTAATTCAATAAAAATATATATAATTATTTTGTTTTTTTTGTAGATATTTTATTGTACTTTATATGTTAAACGTACCATGAGAACCACATGAATATTTTTATGGAGAATCATATATAGATTGATTTATATAGTATGTTTAGAATGTGATATTTCGGGATGAAAATAGTTTCTATTATTAGATATATTTTTATCAAAGGATGGAATCACATTTGACCCCATGAAGAAAAAGGTAGTCCATGAATGTCATACACCAACTAATATAACCAAGGTACGTAGTCTCATTTTTTTAGTAGGTTATTATCGGCATTTTTTTATAATTTTATCAAAATTAGCTGACCATTATACAATCATACTCATAAAGGGTATATGTTTTTCATAAAAATAGAATGTGAAGAATGCTTTGACGAATTGAATATTATACTATTGAATTAACTTAACTTGACTCTACCATCGTGAAATGGTGTATTAATAATTTATATTGATGCATCGAAAAAATTATGTGGTTGTTTTCTTATGATGAATGATAGTGTTATTGCCTATGCATCAAGGAAGATAGGAAGTCATGAATAAACTATCCATCTCAGGTTCTTTAGTTAGAAACTATAATCATTTCAATGAAGATATGGAGACAATATATGTATCATGAAAGATGTGATATATATGAATATCATAAGAGTTTGAAATATATCATCACACGTAAAGAACATGAAATGAGGAAAAAAATGGCCCGAGGTACTCAAGGATAATGATTATTCAATACACTTCCATCCTAGAGAAGGAAAATAATATAGAAGATGTATTGAGAATGAAGGATCTTAGATTTATGAAAAAAGTGCTTATTTTCATTAATCTAGTTTACATGGATCTACTAAAGATTAATTTAAGAATAATTAATCATGTTTAAACATCACTAATTTTTCAAATGGATTCCAAACCATTTTTATTTAATTGGTTAAAAGGTTCTCATAATGATTATGGTTATTATAAAAAAAATTAATTTTTTGAATAATGTTAAATTAGTAGGTTTTGTTATATGAATGTGGAATATTTAAATTATATATGAAGCATTGTGTTCTATCTACACCAAGGAAAAAATAGTATTATTGGATGATACTCATTTGTATAATTTCCCTAGACACATAGGTAGTACTAAGCCATATAGAGATTTTAAAGATCTTTTTTAGTGGGATTATATAAAGAAGGAAATTGTATTATGTATCAAGATTTATATTTTTTCAACATGTTAGTTTTAAAATAAAACATCCAAAATAATTATTTCAACCTATAACTATTTTTAAATAGATACTAGAGAAATTACAATGATGCTTTTCATTATATTATCATAGTCTCTAATAATAAATAATATAATAGGCATAATGTTTTTTGGATTACGAAATATTTACATTTCATTACTATAAGGGAGTAATTTCCATTGAAGCGCCTTGCACAAATCTATATCAATGAAGTTGTAAGAATTCATATTTAACCAATATCAATTATGTTAGATCAAGACACCTATTTCTCATAAATATTATGTAAAATTATTTAGATGGGTTTGGATAGTGGGCTTCATTTGAGAAAATCTTATCACCATCAAACTGATAGGTATTCCAAAAGATCAATTCAACCATTAGAAGACATGTTTAGTTCGTAATCACTTTACATTAATCTTATGTCGGATTTTTATTTTCCATTGTTATATTATTCCTACAATAATATTTTAATTTATAGTATTTAAATGGTTCCAAATAATTCATTTCATAGAGAGAGATTTTTTACTCAACTTGTTGGGAAAAAGTTGGTGAAACGAAACATGAACAACTAAAACATTTAGAGGAGACAATATCAATGTTAATTTCTATTCAAATATAAATCAAATTAGATAAAAGTATAAAATAGGGAAATTATGAAGACGAGATTAAGGATTTAGAGTTTCATGTGGGATATCAATCCTTTCTAAAATCATCTTCATGGACGTATATCCTTGGTTTTGGTAGGAAATAGAAACAAAACCCTAGGACATGTGACTATATAAATTTCTAGAATTAATTGTAACTATTTCTTATCAAATGGTGATTCTAACTTGCATTTATAATGTATATGATGTGTTCCAAATATCATGGTTAATAAAGTACATTCTTATCCCAGAAAAAGTACTCACTAATGAAAACCTAAATTTGGAACATGATTTTTCTTAATATGAAGATACTATTAATATCATAGACTATAGATAATTGGTGTTGAAAAATTAGATGACTCAACTGGTAAATGTACATTGTAAAATCATAATGTCGAAGAGGTTATGTGGGAAACAGATAGAATACTTATAATAAAAAACAGTAATATTTTTATTAGGTGTTATTTTGGAAATTTAGAGGATGATATTTTTTATGTAGGGGACAATGTAACACCCAAATATTTTATGGTATTTCACTTCTAAATCTAAAATATTCCATTAAATATATTTCATGCAACCAAAATCCTAAACAAATCATAATATTCTTTTAAATATTAACTTCCTCATTGGAATAGTAATTTTATCATTAGGAATACTAATCTTTCCATTAGAATAAAAACCTCAACTATAAATGTATGAATAAAATATAACAATCTCATAAATGAAAATATGACATATTTATATCCTGGAATACGTAAGTAAATTTTTTAAAAAAGAAAAATTAGGTGTTTTAATTTTGGGAAATTTGAATTTTTATTTATAACAATTTTATTACTATATAGATTTAAAATAAAATTTATTTTCCTAAAATATATTCATAAATTAATATTTTATTTCATTATAATTATAATAAAATTTTATGAGACCATAATTATTTTTTCCATGTGTCGTAATATATGATCTTGTATTAAAATTAGTAATTATAGAATATTTGACAATTTCATTTAAAAATTAAATTTCTCATATTTAAAAAATTTTATCAAAAAATAGGGTCCATTTTATTAAATCTACCCATCGAAAATTGATTAGGGGGAATTTTTGATATTTTTCTAAAATAGTTAATTTTTTGGTGAATAGTGAAATATATATATTGATGGTATTTAAAATTATAAACCAACTGAGTAATTAATGGTATATGGAATATGTAAGAACCATTAGTTAGAACTAATATTATCTAGTTACTATATTTATTCCAAATTATCAATAACATAGTGAGTTTGGATCCAAAATAATTAACTAATGAATAAAATAATCAAAACACACCTCTATCCATCACTATAAATACCATAGCTCACCACCCCTTATTATCACACCATTTAGTTTTTGTATATTTAATATATTATAACCAATTACTATCACATTCATCTTCCCTATGTTCTTTTCTTTTATGGTCTCACCAAAACACCATTTTCATGTTTTTTTAGGAGGTTCTTATGGAGACGATAGTCAAGTGGAAAAACCCTCCCCCTTTCTCATTTTATTCTTATATTATACTCTCTTTATATCCCATAAAAAGTTTCCTAGAAAATACATCGTCATTTTATATACTTTAATTTTACTATTTTAATGAAATATCTATAATATAGACTCTTGTCGTCTCTCTTTATTCTGAAAATGAAAACATCATCTATGAGGTCTCGATTCAATGCAATCATAGATAATACATTTTAATTTCACTTTACCTTCATAAAGGATGATATTAAGGAAAACTTTAAGATTAAAAAAACTATAATATATGTGTTAAATTTTATTAATGTTTTAGAACTAGTCAATAAAAATATTATTTAATAAAAGATACTCATTCTTGATAATCAAAAAAACCGCCAAAATAAATTAAATCATTTTCCTTAACATTTAATCTAATGATTCATTCTCAAACCATATGATTTAATGATACAAGAGATCATATAAATTTTTTCTATTAATTAATAATATATAATTTCACTTCTTTATATGTTATTTCCATTGAAAACAACTCCCTATTTATACAAAATGAGACCTTCCATAAAACCATGAAATGAACGCTCCCGAAACAAAAAAATTTATATCCAATAGAAATGGAAATAAATTAAATTAAAAAAATTATTAAGAAATAGAATATATTTTTAAGAGGTTCTAAATTAACTAATAAATGACTTTTATTTGATTATTTGAAAAATTATGTAAAATAGAAAATTTTTCATGGACATAAGGTAAGGGTTTCTCATCTCACTTTTATTAATGTGAGATATGCCTTTTAGATAACTTATTTATTATATGTGGTGTTTTATTTCTAACCATTGATATATAATATAATTTATATATTTATATTCATTTATTTGATGATCATTAAATTATATGGGGCTTGTAGTTTGACTTTTTGCAAAGTTGTAGGTGGATTCTCGAACCCAACTCCCTTTAATTGGGCTACACCAATTTCATGAAAAACATCAGTGTGTATGTTTTTTTAATATTCCTCAAAAAAATATCATATTTCTCCCCTTTTCATTTCTAGGATATTCATTATTCCAAAATTATTTTTAAAAAAATACAATGAATTTTTCAAAAGAACAATTATTTTCAATGTAAAAAATGGTATTTACTTTAAGTGATTGTTAATGATTTTGTTAAAGTATTTTCCTTTATGTTAGGAAAAGTTGTTGAATATTGTTTGTAATTTTTTATATCTCTTAAAATATCATCTACATTGTTTTATTATTTGTTTTATGATCACTTTTAATTGGGATGTTCAATCTTGATACCATTCACTGTATTACTCTTGCTTGTTTGTGATTATGATTACTTATTAGGGAAATTATTTTTCCTTTAATAAAATTGTTACAATATGAATGTATATGTTGATTATTATTCATAACATATATATATTAAATTAATGTGACTTAGTATCTTTTTAGAGGGGAATGATATATCCCTGTAATGCATTGACAAGTCTTATGAGACAAACTAGACTGGGTTTTGGCTAGGGCTTTACCTATTTATGTAGACATATTATTTAAAGCCTTGATGGTATCTTTATGATGTACCCCATTATGAATTTCTCCATTAAGATATTATTTAATGATAATACATGTGATTATTATACTTTTATAATATCAATTGGTATATATAATTTTCATGTGATTATTTATATGGTGTTATTTCATGAGATTTTATTCTTTCTATATTATGATCAAGAATGTGTATTAATGACATGAATTATTATTTATTAACCATGAATTTCTATTATTGATTATTTATGAGATCTTATGTTATATTCATATGCTTACTGAAAATTTTAGGTCACCCCTTTCTTATGTTTTACTTTTCCAAGGATTCCAAAATTAATATTACCATTGAAATGTAGGGATACTACAGTAAAATAGGGGTGTGTCTAACGGTGTTACTATGAAGTATTTCGTTTCAAGTTGTAATTTAATTCTTATGTTTGATTATATTTTTCTAACGATACAAAACTATATGGTCCGTTCGGATGTGTTTTCGTTGTTTATTATTCCAATGTAATAAATTAAGTCACCGTCTTTAGGCGATTAGGATCTGGGTCATTACACTCATGCTCTATGTTATGCATCCTAAGGGATATCCTGGTACATATATCCGATATCCATATGTAGTGAGACTGATTACTTTTTATCCTTTTTTCTCACACAAATCATGGATCACATGGTCTTAGTGAGTTTTAATGGTTGTATCATTCAGATGATGAATCTCTACCCCCATGGCATCCCCAATGTGTAAGCCCCGATGATTGACTTGATATAATTAACTCTATAAAGGGGTATCAAAATTGGGACTAGACATAAGGGTTTGAAAAAAATACGATAAATCCAATTCATGCCAAAATTAGGATATGTAGGGTGTATCCTTAAGAATTTAGAAAAAATATCTATCCCTATGTCCCCACACATATGTAAGTTTAGAATGACGTCAGACTAAATAGGATTTAATGAACTCTAAGGGTTTTTATTACTGATATAAACAAGATATCTTGGATGCCTCAAAATAGATCAATCTCATCCCATTAATATAAACCTCCACCATATGTAGAAAACAATTTTGAAGTGACTTTTTATCGGGATTTAACAAATATGAAGCTACTCATTACTAATATATAGATAAAGAACACATCATATTGAAAGATGTAATCATTAATGAGATTCTTCTATTTTACATATAAAAGTGTTTAACAAATTTCTATTTATTAAGGGTAACTATTTCAATATTTGGATTAGAACGATATTCATGAACATATCATAAACCAACAAGAGAGTCCCAGAGTGGGAAAAAAATCCCCCTAAATGGTTAGATGACCTATAAATCTCAAAATCTCAACCAATGTGAGTTCCTAAGCATCATTGGGTTCGAAACCCATATTGACCAACTATTGTTGGAATATAGGCCTTTACCCAATTATGGACGTGTGAACTATTGGGTGATTCCATTATGATTGAAAATTTTGACGTGATGTCAATTATTTTTCATGAAATTAAACCCCTCAGAATCAATAATCGTGCTAAACCACATTCACCCTAGATGTTACCATTTCCATCAAAATAGAGATGATTATATCTGAAACATTGAAAAATAAACGAAATGTTCTATTTTTACATACTATGATTCAAAATATTTTGTACTTAAATTATTTTTATATATAAAAACCCCAAAAATATTAATTATACAAATATAGTTTTTATATTTTGTATGTAATTTTTTCTGAGATATATGTGTTTTTAATCTAGTTAAAAGATAGGAAAACTACTCTAATATGTGATTATATATATAATCATTTCTCCATTAACTATATAAATTAATCTATAATAATTGATTTTTAATTTATATAATATGTGTGATGTTATAAGTTTTATAATTAAACTATGATGTAATGCATGGATAAATATTTTCATTTACTACCTCTATGTTTTGAGGGATACTCATGTCATTTAGTAAAGTCCATTCCAATGTAATGAATAATGTAATGATAATTGAATGGTGTCTTCTCATTATGTGGATATTTTTTAGTTTTTATATGTAAATTTTTTAGTTTTTTATATGTATCACTTCTAAATGGTAGGAATCACATAAATATATATATTTCTTAGAGAATCGAATATATGTCCTGGATTAGGAATAATTTTTCATGTTGATTGGGTATAAAATGTTAAGAAGAAGTCTTAATAACAATTTTATCATAAAATAATGTTAAAAAGTAACCATATATTTCATTATATAGTCCACCTAGATAGATCCAAAGTTATGAATCTGAAGATATGTGTAAGTGTTGTTGAAGGATATTGGTAGTTCTAATTTAATTCTGAAATTTAAATGTGAACTTGAAGATGAGTTTATTGATGTGTAAGATAAATACAATTGTGTGTGGAATATTATTATTCATGATATGTATTAGAGGATATTGTGAAATTAATTTTTATTAGTAATTTGGAAGATTTATAAGAAGCATATGAGTACTTGGGGTTATGAAGGAAGTTAATGAAGTAATATAGTACACAATTGGTTTGTGTATAAACAACAAACCTATATATTGTGATGAGGAAGAATAAGATTCATACATTTTATATAATATTATGAAGATTGGGTAAACTATTATTTTTCTAGTTATAATAATTCTATGGAAAATTATAATCCCTACCTCTATGAATAAAATAAAACATAAATAAAAAATTAAATTAATGAATAACCCATAATTAATTTATACCATGACTTATTTATTTAATTCGCCTAAAATATATTGAAGGATAAAACATACTCATTTTATCCAAAATTTTGATTCTTCAAGAATGTATGTTCTTGGGGTAGTTTAGATCAAGACATTGATTACAAACTCTATTGGAGTATTTTACCTTACATATTAGGTTTCTTTTTTTGTTTCTATATTATTAAAGAAATTAAGTAGATAGATAGGTAACACAAAAGAGTGATGGATGATGGTTTTGTTAAAAATTAGTAATAATTAAAATAGATTATTGTAAACCGATTCACCCAACACCTCTCAATGAACGAATACCATTCATAGTAATGTCAAAATTAGTATCTCAACTATCTTTGATTCATTCATAAATCATGAATTTTTAAGATTGGTAGTTATTAAATAAGTTTTATTTTTTATTTTTTTCTGATGTAATTACTTTTTTATGTCCCTCTATGATTGAACATAAATTTTTTAATTTCAATTGTAAGCATAGACATTATTAATTCACTGAACATCAGTGTTATTACTACAATCAATGATTATAATTCTTTTATATAAAAGGATTGGATTCCATTATATCATTGATTAGATAGTTTATGTTTTTTATACCTCGGTTTTTAAACATCATTCCTATTGTATTTTAATGATATAATTTGATTCTATAAATTTGGAGAATGATGGACATGCATGAATTATGATAATTTAATGTCATTTATAGAAAACAATTCAAAAAATTAAATGGTTCAGGATATAAATATGAATTTATGACAAATTATAAATTATATTTTTTGGTAAATAAATAGTGATGTGAGATAATATAATCTTTAAAAGAATAATATTTCAATAATTCAGGATGAATTCTTGTGAAACAATGAATACATTCTTTGCTATAGTTAATGAAGTAGTGAGACACATCAAGCATTTTGGACCAATGATTGAGGATTCTATGGTTTCTGTTATGATAATATATTAATATTTCTATAAAACATTTATTCAATTTTTAAATACTCTTGAACATGAATCATGTAATCATTTATTGTATGAGTATAATAGAATTAATATTTTAGTTCATAGGAAGAAGGAATATGTCTATAAACATATTTGTAACAATGAAAAGGAGGTTTAATTTATATCGATGAAGAAATAAGAAGATTATAAATGATTTTAATGTGTAAACCGAAGCTTATTTTGATGAATAAGACATTGAAATGAAATATTAAAAAGGAATGTAATTACTTTTAAGAACTATAAAAATTAAATAAAATTATCAGGCACTGTTAGTCGTAGGGAGCACTAATTGTGTATAATTTGGACATTTCCCTAAAATTTTACCAATATTAAAATATTAAAAAGTTAATGATAATGAGTCTGAGAATCAAATATTTTACTTGAATAAATTATGAAAATCATGTTAAATTATAATGGTATTAAATTCCTTAAATTTATGACAAATAAATTTTTTATTAATCCTTAAAGCGGATGATAACATTGAAGATAACAAAACAGTTGATAATATTAATATTTTTTACGAAAAATTGTTGAATTCTAAATTTGTTGTTGATAAATTAATTAGTGATGAAAGTAGTAGTGGGGGAATTAATGAAAAAATTACTATTCATTTAAAAATTTGAGACCCCAGAGTGAATCATCCGAATAGTTGAATTGGAATAAGTGAACAAATGTTACAAGATTCATTGTGAACTTTTTATAAACAATGACACAATAGATGGTGAAAATGGAAAAAATGAACAATGACACTGATTAACTGAAGAAGATGAATAATGGTGAGAATATCATTTTTTTAAATTTGAAATTGAATATAGGGTTAAAAATTGAGAAATTCAATTTAAATATATATAAAATTTAATGGAGGATAAAAATAAATTGATTAAACTGTGACTCATTAGAACTTTTTTATTTTGATATTTTCAGAATGATTAAAATAGTTGAATATAGAAATAAATAAATTTTAAATGAAGTGTAAAATTAAGTTATATAATAAAATATCACATTAAAAAAATATAACAATTTCTTGAAACTATTTGGGAATATTCTTGATTCAATGTCACAATAGAAGAATGTAAAATTTATAATAGAAAAATTTGAAGATATAAATTTTTACAAAATACTAATACATAAAATCATATCCAACAATTATTAAAAATGGTGACATTAAATCTCAAATATAAACTATATTCTGTGTATGAATATTTTTAGAGTCATTAATATTTTTTTTGCAAAGGATAAAAAATAGATTTCAAATGATTAAACAAGGGAATGTTCCAATATATAGACATTGTGGTTTTTAAAAAAAATATTTAGTGTTTAAAAGATAATTAAAGAAATGTAAAATAATCAGTAATATGTAAAAACATATTCTAGTGTAATAGTAAAAATTTATATATTACATTAGTATTTTGGTGCTAAATATTTTGGGGGAGTACACCAACTCATTTTTTTAATTAATCAAATAAATTTGATCTCCTTGATAAAACATGTCCCTAACATTAGATGAGGTTTATGGATGTTTTTTTAGATACATATATATTCTATAGAATGTATCACAAATACAAATTCCAAATAGATTATCCAGAATAGGACTCAACTTCCTTTATATAAGAGTGAATAGGGAAAGAAGAATTCATTGATTATTGAACACATACAAAAATATTTACAAATATAATGTGTGTGGGTAATGGATACTAAGAAATCCTCTTATATAATAATATATATAATGAACTTAATGTATTTTTATGTATTTAAGAAAATATTGGTGTCCTCTGTTAATTGTGTGGGAATCAAAAGTTTACAAGATAGTTCAAAAATCAATGTTAAAGAAGATTATGAAGTGAAGAACACTTTACATATTAATGTGATGAAACAAAATATACTAATAATTTATTATATCATTGATAAAGGAAGTGATGTGGGTTTTCATTATAATTAATGTCATATAATGACGTATAAATATGGATATGTATTAATGAGAGGAGAATGAGAAATAGGTTACTTGTTTTAGTTATGTGAAACAAAGAAGAAGAAGATACCTCACACAAAGTAAAATTTAGACATTGAGAAGCCATTTTAAATTTTTAACTTCAAAAAGAGTATTAAAAATTATTTTATAGAAAATATTCCTAAAACATTTATCTCAAGATGAATAAATCATATAATGATAGAATTTGAATTTGATAATGTTTAAGGACAACAATATCACTATTTTGAAAAGTATTTTAAAGAGAGTATCATTATAATGAAAGAATATTTTACTTGCCATATAGTTAAAGTGACTATAAAAATTATTTCTCAAAATTTAAAATTATAATTGAATAATCATCATTTTGACCAAAGTGGGTTTTTAGTCAATGAATTTTTTGACTACCAATCCACATACTTAGAATAAGAAATCATATTTTTCACTCATCAAAAGACATAGATTGTATAATTTCATCCCTAATATTACATTATATTTTTATATTATTTGTTAATTGGGGCTACGGAAATTATAAAACCTTACAGGTCTATCCTTTAGTGTATTTATGAAGGGGGAGAAAACATATTATGGTACTATATAATGATATAGGTTTAACCTAATGAGGGATTGATCTATTATTGAAAGAGATTATAATATTATACGATGTTCTAAAAGGGGTTAATCTATTGATTCAACAAGTGGTTGGAACTATTATTATTATTTTAACATATTTTTTTATTATGCATAGATGTATTTTTAATAAATTAGTTCAACGAAAAAAAATTAGGTTGATAAACAACTGAATATGTGGATATTAGTCACTTTAATATAAATCATGACATCTTAATTATATTTCCACTTTTCCTATATAAATTTAAATTTCATATCAATATATTTATTGAAATATGATTTATTGAAATAGTATTTATTTTGAAGAGAGATTTATATTCTAATAATTTCTAGAAAAATCCAATGTTAGAGTTTGTATAGACCTATAGATGTTCATGATAGATATTTTGATCTAGATTTTTTGTGTAATTAGGGTTTCTAAGTGAAAATATGATGATATTTAAAAGTTATATAGTTGAATAACAATAATATATCATAATGGTTCTCGTATAGTGAATATAATTTGGGTAAGAAAAATTAGTGGATATGTTTTTGTTTTTCCGTTATTATCAATGAAAAATTGATGTTCAGACTCATCGAAGATAATGTTTATCAAGAAATATGAAGTATTTCTGCATGTATTAAGGGGTTCGAAATAAATTTGGTGGTACCTAGATTTATTTTTGATGTTTTTGGATGTGAGATGATTTGAATCAAAAAAAATTCAATGTTCTCAATATGTAATGGTGATTCTAGGGATATACAAAAAGGTTCCTCAGTGAACAATTAAAATTAAAATGAATATATTATCATAAAATAATGTTAACTATGATTTTTATCAAAATAAATATGGAATATAACTTAGATTATAATATATTGGGGGTATGTGTAAGAGTATCTTTGAGTATTATGAATATAATATATGAAAATCCCAACAAATCTAATATTTTCCCTTATTGTGAATGATAAGTGATTAATATGAATAATTGATAAAATTATAAAAAGGACAAAACATTAATGTGATACCCAATGTTTTTATATATAGTATCTAAATATTTATGATATACGAAGTTCTTCCCTCTATAAAAAATTTTGAAAACCCATAAAAATGGTTCATATGTAATATTTTTTGTTACAAAGAATCCTTTTAATGATACAAACAAATTTTCATTTTATAACAATTATAGTGTGAGTTTTAGCAAAATGGTTTCACTTTGTATACGATTCGAAAATAGATATGTAATCCATGTTTGAATAATGTATTACAAATACCTATATAATTTTATAGATAGTCACCCCATGTTAAGAAGTATACCCTGTTGTAAAGAATGATTTTTCGGTTTTAGGATGGATTCACACTATGATGAGAAGTTATGTCAATAATTATATGATTTCTTTTAATATGTTAAGATGTATAAGGATATAATTTATGGTATTTTAGGATAGTCATGAAAACATGTATACAAATATAAATGATTTCTATGATAGATTATTTTCATACCAAAATGTGATTCATTTTTTTGTATAAGTTTGTGGATGTGATTTAAAATAGCACAATGACCACATGTATGCATTTATTTCTTCTATAGTATATATATATTGAACTATATTATTATGAAGATAAGGAAAATTTTAATATAAGATGGTGAATGTTTTTTGTTTAAATCTTATTTTTAAATTTAAATTGTAACATGATGAATTCAATATTATGAGTCATGATATATGAAAGTTATGGTCATGCATAATTTTTAAATAGACAAGTTGAAGACCATGTCAAAAAATTTATCATGTAATGATATAAGTAGCGAAATATATTGAAAAAGAGAAAAGTACTTATGATAATGAAAATAGACGAAAAATAAGAATAATAATACATAATTGGATGTTGTGTATTAATCACATATTCATTGTTTGTGAGTAAGGAAATTGTTCACATTTGATATAAAACAAGAAGAAGTGTGTGATTACTATATATTTTAAGGAGAAAATATTTCTAGATAATAGATAATCACAAACTCAATAAATATAAGACAACATAAATAAGTAGATTATGCAAGGTGGAATCAATTATTTTAATGTAAGGTTACACTGAACTATTGTCTTGTAACATTAGTCCACTGAAAAAAACCAACTACTTTTATTAAAAATTGTAATTCTAGTGGAATTAATAGTTTCAATAAATTCAACACCATTCAATGTATTAGATACACCTATTTTGTAGTGGACATTATAAATTATGTTTTATTTTTATTTCAATTTTTTTGATAAATGAAAAATTATTTGATAGACATTCCAATTTAACAAATAAAAAATTAATTAAATGTTAAATAATAAAATGGAAGACATACTATTTTTTTAGATTCTTCCCCATCTCAATAAATCATTATTTTTTATGGGGACATTCAATTTATCTTCTAGACCCATGAAGAGTAATATTTCCCCTTGGGAAATTTTGAGATACTCTTTATTGTGAAGTATTATTAAGATATATTAATATCTGTTTTAATCCAAAAGAAATTGGTGTATTTTTATTAAAAAAAATTTAGATTCAATGTATGCATCAAGAACCTCACAATTGTATAAAAGGTGTTCTTATAAGAGTTTTCACAATAGATAAACTAGTGATGCGTGTAGAACATGATCTGAAGGTGGTCATTTCAATAATATGATTACACCACTGCTACCCCCATATCATTTGTTCAAGTATCATAGTACTTGTTTGTAGGGATACATTTATATTATGAAAATGATGTGTTTCAATAAGGTAACAACCACTATGATCCATGGTAGGATCTTTTCCTTATAAATATTAGTAATTATAATATTGGATAGAAAAAATATATATTATTTTTTATGTATCCTTTTTTGAGAGTTATACATCATTATAGATCCCCTACCCCAGCCAATGAGGATAAATACTCCTAATTAAGATTCTCACATACCCACCCATTTGTCAATGAAGCAAGGGAAAACATAGTGGATAGAGGATTTCATGGGTACCCATAGGAGAAAAGGTTATTCTATAAAATTTATCCTTTTATATGGGTGGAATATTTTTATAGTTTTTCCAGATAAAGATCTACCATTAAATAGTGTTTTTTTTCAAAATATGTCATTGAGGTTTTTAAGTATGGGTGTGTGGGACCTTTCTTCAAGATAGGGTTATCTGGTGAATGATATGATTCATCTAATCACAAATCAATTTGTGATTTTAGCTCTATTTTTAGTAGAGGAGTATAATTATAAGATTTATGTAGTCTTTAAGGAGTACATGTATGTTTTTCATGGGGAATATCATGGAATTCAATCCTATAGTGTGATCAACATTAGTAATAATTTATAACTAATGACTAATTTAATAACGTCTATTGAATATCAGAATGTCCCTAGTAAATCTAAAGAGATGAAAGTGAAACATTATGTCATATTGAATGGCTAAATTAGAAATGATGTTTCCCATTTATTATCTTATATGTAGTTCTCTGTGAAGAAAGATGTGTTTTTTTGGTTTTGAATTTATTATAACTAACTAAATCAAGTGAGAGTGAAGAAAAAATACCCTCTATTAAGGATTCATATCCTTAGAATAAAAATTAGTGATGTTTTTTTCAAAGATATATTTAAGTTTTGATGATTCCAATATTGTAGTTCATAAGAATTATACGCCATATACAACATTTGTATTTCATTATGACCATAACATAATTATATTTATTCCTTTTAGTGTGACAACCTAACTAGCCATGTTTAAGTGAATCAAGAACCTGATATTAAAATCCCTAGTGGATGATTTTATAGTGACATTCATTAATAAAATAATTATTGTCTTGTCATCATATAGATATAACATCGATAATATGATGATTATCTTAAACATTATTTAAGAGAACATACAATATAGTAATATCTAGAAGTTAATGTTTTAGATTTTGGATAAAAAATTTATAAGAAATATCATCTCATTGGGTGGAGTTGTTTTGGGCATAGTTGATATCTATGAAATTATTTCTTAGGATCATTCCATGATTAAGATTGATAGGTATAGTTTTCTTGGGGTTATGGGATTGTAGTATAGATTTATAATAGACATCTCTAGGATTGTGACGCTCTTGAAATTCCATAACCAAAAACCATAGTATTTTCATTATTCTTCCAAGTTCTAGAGATATTATATGAAGTTTATGGAGATATTAATAATTTTTTATAGATATTTAGGAAGGATTAAAATACATGGTGTTCTATTAATCCTATTAATTTATTATTGATTTTTTTGCTGATTGACATCCAAGTATTAATTGATTATGGATCCTAATAGTTATGAACTCTTCATTAAAACATCAGAAATAAATAAATGAAATTTATAGAAGTCGTGTTTACCATGAATTCATGAATTAATTTCCTTTTTAGCGAGTAGTTTATACTATATTTTGACTCTATGTTCCTCCAAAACATCTTTACTAAGGCTGATCATTAATTGATGTAGCACTTTTGATTAATGTTTTTATTGGACCATAACACTATTTGTTTATATTATATAGGAAATAGAAATTATTGGTATGACTAATTTAAGATCAAATCCAAAGATCACATGTCAGATGAGATTTAGAAAAATATTGAAGAGATTAACTTGTCCATTGTTTATGATAGAGAAGAAACCTATCATTAATTGATAGTTATGTACACACCACTTTCATATCGCATAAGGGAGTCCAAATTAGGAGAGCATGATTGTGTGTTCCTTGAAGAATGGATATCCTTATGTTAAAATATGTATGGATATTCCAATGGTGGTGTGAATTCCATACAGTTTTTATGATGGCTTGTTATACCAGTTCTGCTGCCTGGGGAAGACATAAGTAAGTTAAATAGATCCCACATATAAGTAAGTATAAATTAAAAATGATGAATCATGACCATATAAATTAGGTTTAGTGTCCTGGTATATAGAGTATTATTTCAATGTTTAACTCAAAGTATCCCACATGTAAAAAGGTGAAAGATGAGAGCATGGTTCTAGTAAGATTGGAATAACCCCTTGATCTTCCATATTTGATGTGTGATGGTATATCAATAGACATCACAGTATTACTTCAATTATCAATGAAGTGTCATAACATGATATAGGTGATCATTTAACACCTGAATAAATCATCCCACTTTGTTCATATTCAATAATATAGTTGAATGAAAATATTTGGACCCTTATACATCGATGATATCATCTAACTATATGGGATACCATTTATGACATGTTTTTTTATATTCTTGATAGATATCCTAGTTTTTAATGTTATTATAATAATAATTTTGGTTGAAGTTGATTGTGAGTAAATCCTTCCACTATGTAATAGATGAGAAGATGAGGAAAATTATTTATTTTTAAGAGGTTGTATTGAGGTATTATATTCTATATTTTGATCGTATTTGGGAGGATTACATGCCATTGGTAGAGTTATGAAACAATAATATCTACATATCTACTAATAGATTAAAACCTTTTATGAAATTAATCAAAAGAATCATTAATTCAACCATATTTTGTGAGGGTATTATAGATTCATCAATAATGGTACCTATGTTGGTGCATTAAAAGATAGAGAGAATGTAGGTGATCATGAAGTTGACGAGGTTATAAAAAATCAATCATATGTACTATGTGGGATAATGATAGTGGAATTTTCATTTTAATTCATGATATTAGGTTTTCCTAATGGTATTACTATTATAAAATATGTGGTGGTTTATATAAGAGAGAAATATGTCATTGAGGTTCATTGGACATTTCTAGATAATTCAAATGACAAAGAGGTTTTATACTACTTTACCTTAACAACAAAATCATATCTGGTGTGTAATTTTTTCTAACAATCTCAGATGAATATGTATATGAATGGCCCTTTTCATGTCATCGACTGAGAATAATGGGAAAACATATATTATTTGTTCTTCATATAGTACCTGGTAATTCATGAGAACTTTTTGGATAAAACCCTATGATTTCTTGAGACACTGATAATTTATTTTCAATATAATAATAAAAACATTTAATAGCGATCACAAGATCTCAATTCTCAAATGCAGGCTCTATAACCGCACCTTTTATTATTAATTTTAATTTTATATAAAAAATTACATAATGAAGGTAGGGATTTAGTGACTCAAAATTTTTCTATATTCATTATTCTGAAGATTTATAAAAAAACATTTGGTGGTTGAATAGTAATATATTTTCGAGTTCTTATCATTGCTGAGGAACTGAAAAAAAATTTAAAAATTTAAAAATAATTTTTAGTTTTTATGCCTATGTTTTTTTAATAATTATTATATCTTAAAACGAGTACATTGTTGATAATTTATACATTATAATTGAATATTTATTGGTATGTTTACCATGGTGTTCTATAATATTTTTTTTCTCAACATTTCACCTTACCAATCTCAGTGTCATTTATTTTAATTAAATACAACAATGCATAGAAATTGACATATTTAATACTATTTTTCTATAATATATGGATAGAGTCCACATTCAAATTATTAATAGAGTTGGATTGAGATATAATTTTTGGATGTACCCATGGTAGAATGCAAACATTGATGTATCATCAGTGGAATCCTGACAGTAAAATGGTCTTCACCAATGACTGATTTAACATTGAGGAAATGATTTTTTATCTCAAAGATTCTCTATTATTTAGAAATATCTACTAGAATCATTTTTATCTACTCTAGTATAATTAATTAAAACACAGAGTTATTTTAAATATATTAAAACCCCAATTTTGGTATTAAATTTAAATTCATGAATTCCCTAATTTTTAGGATATATATTAATTTAGGTTTGAGATATTATCCCAATAATATTTCCCTTTTCACAATTTTGGATGGTGGAATGATTATCAAGTACCTGATTCTCCTCCCCTCCCATTCTAATATTTATTTTTCATATAATCGAGTAATATATCTATATTGATTGGGGAAAATAATAGTGGGAGGTGACCCATGAGAATTGTGGGGTCGTTGTCATGTCATGATGTATGGTGGAATAGTAAACGGTGGATGATAAAATAATGGAATAATTATAGTATTGATGATAAATTTAGTGGAATTATAGAGATACTTAAACACAATTTATGGCATTTAGTGGGGGTGCGGAGAATTGATCATGAAAGGTAGGCATGTTACTCTCGATTGATGATGGCCATAATGGGGCATAGTTGTGGCCTTTACCACAAATACTCTATCATGGTAGCATGTTAACCATAATTATAATTGGATATGATGATTAATGATATTTAAATATAGGTGTGTGGTAATTGTGTTCTATGATATTATGTCATTATATATTTTTGATCTGACACCATGAGTTATGCCCCATAGTCTAGGTGGTTTGGCATTGGTGTTACAATGTGTACCTTATTTCGTAGCTGATGGGTGGGTTTTCATGTTGTGGGTTAGTTCCACCCAAACTAACAAATCTATCACACACTATGTGTATGATCATAATTTTCCCACAAAATTTGAAACTCTTGAGCTACAAACAAAAAATAGTGGTGCCTAGACCCTTTCCAAATACACCACTCCAAAAGGATACCATGTGGGTTAATTTACACTAATGATGACTTTTTTCATGATTATTTAACTATATAAAAATATTAATAAAAATAATATCCCACCATGATAATTTTTTCTAATATATTATAATGAAATGGGGATTAGGTCCCCCAATTCCATTTATAAGGTAATACGTATATCATCTAAATTTAGTTCAGCATGGTTAATGACTGGGTTTTGGTGTGACGATCTATGTGGAATTGGGGTTATAAATTATTGTAGTATAATATAATTTATAGGGAATATATCTCAGTTATTATTCTAGGATTTTAGTACACCCCAACATATATTGGTTGAATGTCCTCTAGTTTTACCATAGGTTATTTACTCCCTCTTCATTGATGAGGTGTGTTTTCCCAACACACGGCCTGTAATGTTTAGTACTACTTCTCTTTCTCATTGTGTGTTCCTCGATCCATGGATTCTAGTACTCTCACCTCTGGTCCAAAAAGATTTAGGTCGAATAATACCTCCACACTATTTCAATACACCATCAACTAATATGTTAACCCAAATGAGGTGTAGGTCCCTTATTATGTTCTTAGAGATGTGAAATGGGTATTTTTTAGTGGGAAATATTGCATTCAAGTATTGATTAGTCTGATATATGTTCATTATAGAGTCAATAAATTGATTAATGAGATATAGTTTCCCTAGTTCATTAATGTGTATAAATATTTGGGTTTGATCATGTCTCCATGTTCTTCTTCACAGAGTGGTCTATCCCTTACCTTTGGGTTTTATATTCTTATCCCTAACTTTTCTTATTACATTGTTGGTTTTGATGAATCCTATATTTTATCAATATTATCACATAATCATTTCCATTTCACTATCATGTGTCATATTGTATGTATTCTATTTATAATATAATCATGATTTTTGTGGTATTGGTACTAGTGGAGAAGGATATTACTGGTATTTGGAGATGATAGTAGTAATTTCAAATCATTTTTGTATTCAGTTCATTATGGACATCCCTTAAATAATTTTCATTAGGTTTAATTATCTTTATATATTTTTTGGAATGTGTTTCCACTTTAATTTATTCATTATTAGGTTTTTACACCTTTGGGGATCCAATAACTTCACAATAATTTTATGTATTCCTGTTTGTTATTTATCTGCCACTACAATATTTTTGGCCTTTATGGAGTTTGGCAGTTTGTATAGATACTTTTGCTTCATGCCTCCAATCTAGTGTGATATTCCTACTCAGTGCTATTTGAAAAAGCTTGGCTGATAGGGGGTTGGAATGGGGTGTCGGACAATTATTACTATTAGTATACGTGTTACTATGGTCATTCATGTCATGTCAATTGTAATCACCCACACCATTGAGGACCTTATAGTATTTTCTTTTGAAACCAAACAATACACCACTTTATCCCTCTTCACTAACTGACATGTCTGTGTTTTGACTATTTAAAACACACCCTCTAATATGTTAGTTTCTTAAAGGTAGAACCCATCAGATATGATTCATAATTATACAATTCATTCTAGTTGAAGGATAAAACATAACATTTATTATGAATTTCATATCACTCACTTGATGGTTATCCATGAATGTTCCATCTTTTCAAGCAAGCAACATCTGATCACAACTAATCCCACCAGGTAATGCATGGATTCAAAAATGTAGTTGATTACCACTAGCAACTTTCTAGGATTCTCAATCCTCCATTTAAAAAACGATATATTTATCAAGAAATTATTTTTCAATCATGTTTCATCTCATCACCACTAATTACACCATGTAATTCATGAAATCGTAAACATTGTTGATTACCACTGGCCACTATATAATATAATACTAAACACCATAATCAAAACAGAACCAATGATCCAATCATAATATACCCAATTATGTAAGGACACCTTCTTATTGTGAGGCACTAATAATGCCCTTGTTTCCATCATACCCAATAAAATTACTAAAATACCCTTAATCCCACTTCACATGGGCATCATAATATTATATGAAGCCTCAAAACTGATCCTCTAAAACTATTTTTTTCTTTATATAATGTTATCTCACTAATCAAAATCTGGATACATGGAAACCCAAAACCATTATCCCCTTTGACATAACCACTAATATTACCCTTGGTCCTGATTCTACTAAATCTAGATAGAGCCACATCATCATCTCAAGGAAACATCACATAGTATATCAAACCACGCGAGGGTATGTAATCAATTGAAACATCATTCCAAGAAAAACTCCATAATGAATAATTTATTCACATGACTCATCATAAAGAACCTCATTCCAGAAGTTTACCTATTATTGGGTTGTCATATACCATGATTGAAATTGTATTCACATCAAATAAACTCATGAAAAACTCCGTAGTAGTCACATTTAATTATGGATCACAAAATATGAAATATGGTATGAATAAAAATAATTTTTATAAGTGTTTAGTATTTGATATTTTGTTCAATCAAATTCTAAAAACCATTCATTTTTATTTATTTTCAAAAACTATATACCATTTTTGGAAACAACTTCATAAAAAATATTAATAAAAAATTATAGGGTATCAATGGTCCAATAATGGTACATAAACATGTTTTATCTTTTGACCATAAGAAAAAATGAAAAATAAAAAATAAAAACTACACATACAATAACATACATAAATAAATATTTTTACCTGAGCAATGAAATGAAATGGAAAAAAAATCTCATCACCATGTAAATTATACCTTCTAAATAAATGAGTTATATATACCACAGAATAAGGTCCTTACTATGATTAGACCATACATCCAACCACTAACATCCATGTGAAAAGAATAATTCAACAAAAGTGAATGAAATTATATAACACTGTAACCCCTGAAAAAAAATCGGTGATACTACACAATAGATGATGCACCACATAACCTCACGAATACCTCCTTAGATTTAATAGGTTTTATATTTACTCTGAGAGAAGATAAATAACCTAGGGATACTAAACTCATTGTACTATCTCGTAAAATAAATAAAAAACATTGACTCATTCCACAATTAATATTAGAGTTTATACAGTGTAGTGTAAATAAAATCAAACAACTAATAAAAAATAATAATAACATGGTATATCCTAAATGATTATCATTATCAACATAGAAACATAAAATAATTCTTTTCTACTATGATGAAAAATAAAAAAATAGAAATAAAAAATATTGAAAATCAACAAAAAAACTGGGGCGCATCCTTAGACTGGTCTTTAAATATCCGTGGAACTGATCCAGTCAGATCCCATGTGCTTCCATTCATCTAAACACATTACATATGATATACACAAGAACATAGGTCCCCATACAAGGTGATATCAGAAAACTCCTTTGGGTCACAGTACATTTACTGAATATATGATATAGTATATTGTATTTTCATGTATGGGAAAATAAATCATAAATCAATTGAACAAGAAAGCATGTCAGGTAAATGGGCTCTAGAAAGGAGACTGTGACACCTGAACCCCTTCATAAAAATTCCCTAACCCTGATCTAATACCTATTTTTTCTTAATTAATTATATATGTCACTATGCATTAGGATCATAAACACCATGTTTTTTTCAAACACCAAATCATGTTTTAAGAAATCAAGTAACTTTTTATATGTTTTACAAAAGCCTATATCACCATTAAAAACACACCCACCCCCATTATAGATTTTTAAACCCAAACCTAGAACACACTCTTGCAATTAAATTTTAAAATTTCATATGTACTAGTGTTGATGGAAATAACTACATTGAAAAAAGTGTTTTCATCTATAAACAATGATCAAAACTACCAAACATGCTTGGGCCAAGCCCCAATAAGTTTCCAAGATTCTATATCAAGTTACATGATATAAAATAATGATTAAATAAATTTATTAGTAATATCTAATTTATATCATGGAGGAATAAATGAATAATTTTGATTGATCAATGATATATAGTAAAATCATTAATAAATAACACAAAATAGTCTTTTTACATACTCTCAACACACTTATAAGTAAAATACACCTCATTAAATATGTAATTGGGTACCAATTCTAATATAATTTTGTAGAATCCATTGAAAAGAACACTTGAAAATATACATATGATTATTGGTGATGGGGGGAATGTTAAAAAAGAAAAAATTGGAAAAATAACTCAATTTAACAATAAAAAAAAATTAGACCACGCCTCATCCATGGAAGGAGTGATATGGGAAGATAATTGGAGAGGTTAGTCCATATTACAAGATTTATCGATCAAAATAGAATACCCATGAAAGGGTGATAGATTGGGGGTATAAAAAATCCATTCATAAACAAAAAAATAAATCATATAATACTTGATACCTTGTGAACAAATACTAAGCATGATCTACTACATTGGCCCCCTAGTGATCCCTTGTTGGCTGTTTAGTGGGGATATGTTCTATGAATGACCATTTCCCAGTCTATCACATCTGTGATGTCAATTTACAAAGTACTGTGTTGTAAATGTTTCAATATTGTACTAACACATCTTCCATAATCTTTAAACTCTAAAACAACCATGTCGAGATCCAAAAAGCACAAAAAAACACTAAAAACACATATTAACATCACCTTTAGTTGTTTCAACTATTTGAATTCTCATAGAAACATCATATTTAGAAAGATAGAAAACATCATTGCTCAAATATAAAATTCAGTCTGAAACCCGCCACACAAAATGATGTGGGTGATTGATAATATGAAACAAGAACCTTACATTGGTCTTCGACACAAAAACAAGACAAATATCATCTAGTATGTCTAGAAAATAAAATATACAAGAATTAAATCACACGAGGATTAATCTCAAGTTTCCAAGACATTAATCCTTTTTTTAATCAAATATTAATATTAATAGATATATTTTTCCTAAAAACACATTAAATTAACACTACTAATTAACACCTAACTCTATATCACTGTAACCAAAATATTTGACACCAATCATTAAAGACCTCCTCTTACTGAAGCATGTCCTTCACTGGTAGTGAATACAAATGTTTCCCCAAAATACAATATTCTATAGAAAATGGCATGATGAAATGCGCCAGAATTATAGAATGAAAAAAATTCGAGGAATTACACTTAGAATTTCCATGAATATATATTAACTAAAAATAAACTCCATAAATATAAAATACAAAACAATCACATATTAATTTACGGTTATAGAAAACTAAAACACTATAATATAATTCCCAGATACAATATTCAAATAAAAAAAATAGATGAAACATACTCTAACAAAAACCATGAGATTTTATAATTGGGATCATCCAAAAAATCCCTCCTTGAAACATGATATACATATATATAGAAAAAAACACTTTCACATATTACCATTCCAGTATATGTAGTATGATCCTCAACAAAAGGTCTCCAAAAAATTCTTAAGATGCATACCAAAGACTTAGTGGATATATATTGAAACCATATCATTACCTAGATTTCATAACAACAATCATAACCTTTTAAAAAATTATACAAAAAACAATACATAAAAGTATATAACATAATATCCAATGATATATAGATGTAATGTGTACCCTAAAAACACTTTTTCATTGAACTAGTGACCCTAAACCTCAACATTAGATATTTTTATTCTCTCATCCCCAATATGTATTAATCTACCTCATACAACAAACACATATACAAGTAAAAAAACGACATATATTTCATTGCATTAATAAAAACATAAAACCACCATATAACTATCTCATCATCATCATATAATAATATAACCTTGATATACCAAAACCTATGTATGAAAACATTGTTCAATAACCCATTACACACCATGTAAATGTAATCTATCAAAAATTTAAGACATTGTAGCTGTAGTATTCATATATGATACAACATTATGACATTGCATACATTTTATGCATTTATGTGTTAACTTTGATCCATTTAATAGTATAATTATAAAAATATTGTAACTGTAATTAACGAATTTTTGATTTGTAATAATATTGTTAAATATATAGAAGAGAGTTAAGGGTTTGAGGAGTTTTCAGGAATCTATATCATCTACAACTTAGATGACATAAATTATATAGAAATTTATGGAATTTCATTTGTGTCAATATGTTATCCAACTCATGTGAGAGTGTGTAATGGAATAAAAATAAGCAATATACAATAAAATATAGTTAATGTGATGGAAAAAACCTAAATAAAAAAGGGACTATACTGCTATATCAAAAATATAATTCCATCTCTATATGAAAAAAATATAATTGACCTCAGATCACGAAAATAAGAAATAAAATTAAAATCATTAATTCATTTTTTTAGTAATAATGAAAATCTATTTATTTTTCAATTTTCATTTACCCGTCATATTAAAAATTATATGTCCACTATAAATGCTACCCATATATTAAATCATTAAAATTTAAATTCAGTAATATTTTAACAATAATATATTTCCATTAACCAATTCAATAATAATTATAAAATCTTTATAACCCATTAACATTAATTCATATATTTTATTAATTACAAACACATAATTTTATAAATTCTAAAACCTAAATATTTCTATACAAAAAAAACCCCAAATACAAATATCAAATCAGTAACAAAAAAATTAATATAAATCAGTAAAACTACCTCAACATCATATTCATCACCTTCCCATACAAACCGAACCATTCCAGTATCAATGAAATCAACTATTACCACCCAAAAAACATAAATTTCCTAAACCTCACCATATAAAAAATGAGTTTCAATGATAAATATCAGTAATGTTATATTATTCAGAAAATATCATGCTATAATTATATATTATAATTGAAAAAATAAGCATCCATAGTCATTAATCAGAAAATTAATTTATACAATCATGGTTTGGAAAAGAAAAGATAATGTTTAAAAAACCTTAATCATTAATTATTGATCTCATCATTTAATTATTTAATCTATTGAATACCATAAAATTATGATTTTTTTTTGAAAATAATCTACCATATATTACACTATAATCCACCATAAATAAAATAACACAGTAATAGTTAATGAAAATAATAAAAAATATCAAACCAAGATTCAAGTTTTTTAAATAATTAGACACAACTATCAATTCATTTTACATAATTATAGTTTATAACTTATTTATGTTGATTAATAATTTATTAAATAAGAAAATGAAATATTGTAATTTATAAATTGGTATAATATATTTTCCATGAAATCAATATAAAATAATATATATAAAAATAATAAATTAGAGATATAAACGTGGTCTTTACTACTTCCCCCTCTTAGTTACATTAATTATATGTATTTATCTTATTTGGTCAATTACAAATACATTCCAGTTTAAAATTGAGGTATGCTAATTCCACATTTACATGTTATATTTAAATATATTATTTTAATCCCATACCAAAACATGATTCTTTGGCAATCAATATCTAATTAAAAAAGAATAAATAATGAAATGAACTCAAAAATAAAAAAAAATTAACTCATCAAAACTATAAAAATTATGAAAATAACTCAATAATAAAGCATGAAAACCTATAGAAACCTAAAGGAATGAACATAAATTATGTAGACAAAATAAGGAGGCATTAATTGGATATAAATTGAATACCTTTTTTAAAATGTGAAATGACCACATGTTGTATGATCCTAAGATTAATTCCAGGAGCCTATGATCACAATGAGATACTCCATTGTCCACATAGGGTTTGAGATGAGCCTGAAATGAAATTAATCTATGTGAAATACCCAATATATAATTAAAACATTGGGATATAATGTCATGGACATATATAAGTTATCACAACCTAATTATTCATAGATCCGAGAATGATGGTATGGTTCCCCAATGTTTCTCCCCCCTTATTAATGTTAATAACAATTTGATAGAACAAAGCAAAGGGTATAACTTAAAATTATAAATAACAATGATGTAATGCATAAATACAATTTAATTACATCACATTTTCATCCATCAACATCAAACCCAATCAAACAATGAAAATTATTACAATGAAACCAATTAACCAAGGTCAAACAATACCTAATAGATAGTTCCATGTAATTCGATATCCTAGACCCCTATGACACATATACATTATATATGGTGAATATAAACTTATTATAATGTTTTTTTATTCTATTTTATTAATTAATATTTGTTCAATAAAACTAACAAGACCCTTTAACCCACAAAAATTCCCATGAAAAAAAACACACTCCCATAGAACAATATGTAACGACCCAAAGTATCATTAATGGAAATTCCCCCTGATATAATTAAATGTCTCTTTATGTTTCTATAAAATGTTATCTTCTTTGGTTTTATGTTAATAATTTTGAACATTTCTAATATAGTCATTGAACAGTGATCACATGATTAGTATAAATATAGGACATTTACACATCCAATTTACTTAGACAAAAGAAGCGATGGACTAATCTTGTAGAATTGCTCCAAATAAAGCCCATTTGTCGGAACGTGGAAAAGAGGTGGAATCCTTGGGCTTCGCTCTTGACCAAGCCCATGATAAGCTTCATCATGTCAAACTCGAACGGGACAGTCTACGGGAGAAGTAGAAGTTGATAGAAATTACCACTCGAGTGATGTTATCTGAGCCACCCCAAGAGACTGTCACCATAGCACACCTTACCCTTAGGTATTATGTGGCTATTTTAAGAGATTACGTAAAAAATAAATAGTACTATGTTCATGTACATTATTTTTTGTATATAATAATGAATATAATTTCTTGTCATTATTGATACATTGTGAATAGTTTTTAAAGTACAAATAATGTTTTTAGATAATATTTAATTAAGAATTCTATTTTATTAAATTGAGGGATTTTTGAATTAAATAATTTTTTAATAAATTATTATTATTATTATTAAATTAATTTTTATTAAATATAAATGATCTTAAAATTTTATGAATTCAATTATAATTTTTATTAAGGTTCGAAAGCCATTTCTATCAAAACCCGTGAATTTTCGATAAATGTCAGTTTTTATATTAAATGTAAAAATTAACATATTTAGAAAATTATTTAGATAAAATAAATGTTATTTCTGGAATCAGGACACTGAAATTATCCAATGGTGAATTTTTTTATAATTTTCTGAGACAGTCAAATTTTTCGGTAAAAAATAAATACCGTTTAAATATATAATGTGTTTTATGACATCATAATGACCCAATAGTGATGTAATAAAATACTATAATCTTTATGTTAGGACAATATATGTTTTACCATTAATATAAAGTGATTTTGGGTTTTTTTTTCTAACATTTCAATGTATTAATTGACCCCTCAAGACTTATTAAACCCACCCAAGATCCCACTGCCTCCTCACTCAAATCCTTTTATATTCATCAAAACTCTTCCCTACTCTCTCTGAAATCCTCCCAAGGTTCCCCATGCTCCTAAGAATCCTCTCACAAGCCTCTCTCTAGCCTTTGGCAGCACACTTCCAAGTAAGGATTTTTTTCTTATTTTCTCATTTTGTCCAATTTTCTTTAAGTTGTTTTGCCCATTTAATTTCAATTATGAATGTTGGGGTATGGTTTATCACCTCCCTCATACTGCCCTATTTATGATTGAATGATGGGAGACCCCTTTCTCTCTCATTAAATTCCTCCCATGTACACCCGTTACTATGCTGAAATTCCGAAAGGAACTTCTCTCTCCTCTTTTACATACAAGCAATAATTTTATATAATGAACCTAAATTCCATTACAATTGTTGTGACATGTATATATATGACCTCCTTACTGTCCATTTCATTTAAATATGATGAGAAAATCCTTTCTCTCTAATCAACCTTTTTTATGAATTCTTATGTCACGTCATTACGCTGCTGAGATTGCATCAATTTTCTAAGCCAATGCCATTGTGCAGTGAATACCATTCCCATTTCTCCATCAAGGGTATTCAACATTATGCACATTTTCTTATTGATTATAAAATTTCATGTATGAATTCTACATTCCATTATCATGTAATAAATTATTATGTTTTATGAATCAATGTCTTATGATCCGTGTGGCACACTTATGCAGGAAATGAAATGTTTAAGAAGGATGTGCCCTTATAGCACTCCAATGCATTGGGTAAAGTATAGTTCATGATACGTCATGTGCAATGAGCCTTGACTCATGCTAATTCAAGTTCAATGGGGGTTTAATCATGTTTCATGTGCAATGAGGTTTTACTCATGCTCCATGTTCAATGAGCCTTGGCTCATGCTAATTCAATGTTATGGGTTGTTGCCACATTTCCATGTTATGATTATCATGCTTTATCATGCCTTTATGTTCATGTTTCTATTGTTCTCTATTGATATGCCTAATGTCTAACATGTATTTTACTCCTCATGTTATTCCATGTGTATTCCCTTAACGGGGTTTATAGCTCACCCTTTTATTTTTCATGTCCCCAGGTTATCCCATGCAATGCTAAGTACGAGGGAATGTAGTGGTCATGTAAAGGAAGTTTTCAATAATGATGTTGTATTTCATGTTTCAAGTTTTTATGTAATGATCCTAAGCCTCAAATACACTAAACCTCTCAATATTCTATGTTGTATCAAGTGAAGTTATATGTAATAAACCATGTTTAAGTTTGTAATAAAAGCAAGGTTTTCATAGTTTGTATCAGAGGATAAGATTAGTTATTTTTCAGATTAGGATTAGAAAACCCTAGTAAAGCCTTAGAGACAAGACTATGTATTATAAAAACAGACCTATGTTTTGGTTAGTAATGAGTAAGTGGTTTATCAAACAAATACATAACTGTTTGGATATGAGCAGGTAGAGGCGGCTCTGGCACAATTATATCCTAGGGGTAAAACCGGAAAACACCGTTTTGAGCTAGACTCAAATGGGAACTGGTGCACGACAATGGGCCTTGCTGCACTCTTGGTTACGACACTCTCGGGGGCTATGTTTCGATAAATTCACAATCTTAGTATGAACCCTTATTATGGGAATTAAAAAAAATGCCCCTAAGAATATATGTTAGAAAGTAGATCATGAAAATACTCGATTGAAGCTTATAGACTCATGAGTTAAGGAAATAAAAGTTTATTTATAAGTAAAAAATTTTTGTCTTTGGGTTAACCTTTATGTGTTACTCATAACTTTCCTTTTATTCCATCCAATTCCCTATAATAGGAAGACATGGGCTAATAACTGTTGTGAAGATCAGTGTGATGACTGTACTAATGAGATGCCCAATCCAATGGGAGTGGGAATCGCGAAATTATCATGCTTCTCTCTCAGATAACTCATGATTTGAATTGAAACACTGGTCAAGAGGAATGTTCACCCCCCCCCCCCCTATGAAAGAACAAGTCTCTATCGAGAGCTTCATGATACAAAGGCCTCCTAATTTTAGAGGATCATCCGATCCCAAGATCGTTGAACAATGGATAAACTCCATTAAAAATATCTTCACCATCCTTCAATGTTCTGAACAAGAGAAAGTTCTCCTGGTGGCTTATCGTATGGAGGGTGACGCTGATCAATGGTGGACGTTGATAAAAAATAAAAAGCCTGAGGAGGAGATCTAGGCGTTGGAATGGAAGGATTTCTTGAATATTTTTTTCAATAAATATTTTCCGCACACCCTCTGGCTTAAGATGGAAAGGGACTTCCTTTACCTCAAGAAAAAAGATGAAGAATTTGTTCGTGTGTATGAGGAAAAAATCACAAGTCTTGCACGATATGCTTCCGGCTTTGTCGTTACCCCCAGAATGAAAAGTCTACCACTTCTTTGGTGGGTTGAAGCCTAGACTACAGACAGCATTAGAAATCCATGACTTTGACAGCTATGAGAGAATTTTCCGATGTTCCCTCAAGGTCCAAATGGAGATTGGATAATCAAAGGGGTTTCATGGGGATAAGAAGCTGAAGGTGGAATTCAATGCTGGTGGTCTGATGGATAAATCTAATGGTGATAAGAATATCCATCAACCCACATGCCAAAAGTTAATAAATAAACACCCTAGAAATTGCGTTAAAGGGGTGAGGAAATGATTCAGGTGTGGAAGAGAAGGGCACCTAGATGTTAACTGTCAGTAAGAAGGACCCACGGCTGCGACAGAGGAGAGGAACACTCTTTTCTAACCTCAATGCATTTTTTAATGCTACAAATGAAAATAACCATGTCATTTTTCAAATCGGTGCCCTAATCCAAGGGTTTTTAGAGGCAACCAACAACCTCTAAAGAAGCAAGGAAGAGCTTTTTCCATCAATTATATCGATGTGAACCTAGACAACGAAGTGGTGATAGGTACTCTAGTTATTAATTCAAGAATAGAGAACGTACGTTTTGATTCAGGTACTATGCATTCTTTTATATCTTGAATGTTTAGTAGAAAAATCCCAGCACCACCACAAATCATGGAAGTGAAGATGTCTATGAGTACAACAAATGGGGCAATCATTGCATCCCATGAATATAAGTCCCCCCCTGTTATAATATGTGGATTGAATTTCCCGGTCAACCTCTTCATATTCCCTCTGGTAGAATTTGAGGCAATTTTTGGAATGGATTGGATTTCCTTATAAAGAGCCATCATAAATTTTCGGGAGAGGGAAATCACACTCCATATGGAGAATCGACCCCTGATTCATTACATGTGTAAAGAGGAAGATGAATCTATTTTAGGTCCATAATCTCAAGCATGGATATTAATTCCCTATGAGAACGCATATCTAGATCAGATGATTGAGTCCAAGGAAGAAACCATCTTTGAGGAAATGCCAATTCTGAGGGAATTCGCTAAAGTGTTTCCCGAGGAACTGCCAGGTCTTCCTCCTAGAAGAGATGTTGAATTCTCAATTGAACATATACCCGGGGAATTACCAATATCCAAAACACCATATAGAATGGCTGTCGTAGAGCTTGAAGAGATGAACAAACAACTACAGGAGAATCTGGATAAAGGGTTTATACGCCAAAGTGCTTCACCATGGGGTGCACTAGTCCTCTTCATCAATAAAAAGGATCGGTCAATGCGGCTTTGCGTTGATTATTGTGAACTTAACAAAATCACGATAAAGAACTCGTATCCTCTCCCAAGAATGGATGACTTGTTTGATCAGTTGCGTGGAGCACAATACTTCTCCAAGGTGGACTTGCGGTCAGGATATTGTCATGTAAGGGTGATGAAGAAAGATATCTGTAAGAATGCTTTTCACACAAGATACAGGCACTATTAATTCCTAATAATGCGTTTCGGACTGACTAATTCTCCAGAAATCTTCATGGACTTAATGAATAGATTCATTAGAGATTACCTAAGAAAATTTATGGTAGTCTTTATAGATGATATTATAATATACTCCAAAACCAAGGAGGATTATGTGGAGCATCTAAGAACTGTACTGTATACTTTGTGCATGGAGAAGATCTAGGAAAAGTATGGAAAGTGTGATTTCATGTTGAAGGTGGTCTCATTCTTGGGCCACAGCATCACAAGCAATGTGATATCTATGGATCCCTCTAAAATAGATGTAATTGAGGGATGGCTGAGGCCATCATCGGTAACGGATATCCGTATCTTCTTGGGGTTAGTTGGATATTATCGACGATTTTTGAGAAATTTCTCACAATTGTCCAACCCTCTTACCAAGCTAACTCGAAAAGGAGTAAGGTTTTCTTGGACTGATGAATGTGATGAAAGCTTCAAGGAGTTGAAAAGGAGGATTATCACTGTGCATGTTCTCACATTACCCACGAGTGGGAAACATTTTGTGGTATTCAGTGATGCTTCGAAGAAGGGATTAGGCTGTGTGCTGATGCAGAATGATATAGTGATATTTTATGCCTCAAGGAAGCTAAAAATCCATGAGCGAAACTATCCAACGCATGACCTGGAGTTGGAGGCGGTGATCATTTCCTTGAAAATATGGCAGCATTATCTCTATGGAGAGAAATGTGAGATATATACTGACCACAAGAGTCTCAAATATATATTCATACAGAAATATCTTAATATGCCCTAGAGAATATGGATAGAGCTCATCAAGGATTATGACTTTTCAATCCATTACCACCCTAGGAAAGCGAACAAGGTGGCAGATGCTCTGTGTTGAAAGTATCCAGCGATTCAATCAATGATGAGAATTGAGAAGGATCCAATCTTTTTAGACATGATGAAGATGGACATGGGATTCATAGAGAAGGGAAAATCATCAATCCTTTCATAAATTATTTCTCAACTATCTCTTTTAGAAAGGTTAAAAGATGCTTAAAAGGATGATGTGAGAATTCAAGTAAAAGTGGAAGCTATCGAAAAAGGAAAATCCTCAGAGTTTAATGGTAATAAAGAAGGAATTGTGTGGTTTAGGAAAAGGCTATGTGTTCCATCAAGACTAGAGCTGAAGAAGGAACTTTTGGATGATGCACATAGATCAAATTTCTCTATTCACCCAGGGAGCACAAAGATGTATCAAGATCTCCGAGAAAAAGTTTGGTTGGATAATATGAAGAAGGAGATCGTTGAATATACATCAAAGTGCATGGTGTTCCAACAAGTGAAGGAAGGGAGGAAGAAGTCTAAGGGGATGATGGAACCATTACCAATACCAGAATGGAAATGAGATAACATCACCATGGACTTTTTCACCGGACTTCTGAGGACATCCAAAGGCAACAATGCAATCTAGGTTGTTGTGGATCGTCTTATAAAGACTGCACACTTCATTACTATTTTGGAGGATTTCTCAGTTGATCAACTGGCACAGATATATATCAAGGAAGTGGTAAGGTTGCATGGTGTACCACTATTTATTATGTCTGACCGAGATCCAAGATTTACCACTATGTTTTGGAATAGTCTTCAAAATGCTCTGAATAATGAACTGCACTTTAGTACGGCCTATCATCCTCAAACTGATGGAATATTTGAGCGGACTATCCAAACCCTTGAGGATATGTTGAGAGCATGCTCAATGGATTTTAAAGGAGGATGGGATCAACATATTCCTCTAGTTGATTTCTCTTATAATAACAGTTTCCACTCGAGCATCCAAATGGCACCATATGAAGCCCTGTATGGGAAATGGTGCAGAACACCGGCATATTGGGATGAGGTCGGTGAACATAATCTGTTTGGACCAGAAAAGGTCGGGAAAATGGTGGAGAAGGTGAATACCATTCATCAGCATATCAAGGAAACCCAAAGTCGATAGAAGATTTATGTAGATAATCATTGACATGATGTTTAGTTTAAGTTTGGAGACATGATTCTTCAATGCATATCTCTGTGGAAGAGGGTCATGAGGTTTGTAAAGAAAGCAAAGTTAAGTCCAAGGTGCATCAACTCCTTCAAGATTCATGATCGTGTTAGGGATGTGGCCTATTGACTAGCACTTCCACCTACCATGGCCAAAGTACATGATGTATTTCATGTATCCCTCTTATGAAATTACATACCAGACCCTTCACATGTACTCTCTTTTGAGGTGGTACAATTGGAAGATGATCTTTTTTATGAGGAGAAAACAGTGAAGATCTTAGATCGTAGAGAAAACGTTCTACGAAATAAGACAATTCCCCTTGTCAAGGTGTTGTGGAGAACCAAAAGTTTGAAGAAGTGACTTGGGAATCATAGGAAATGATGAAGATGAGTTAAAACATCTGTTTTAGTGTGGGAAAAGGAATATTTCAAGGGTGATGTTTTTTAAGGGGGGAATATTGTAACGAACCAAAGTTTAATTAATGGAAATCCCTCCTCATCTATTTAAATGACTATTTATGTTTATATAAAATGTTAACTTCTTTTTTTTATGTTAATAATTTTGATCGTTGCTAATATAGTCGAGGAATAGTGATCACAAGATTAGTATAAATATAGGACTTTAACAAATCCAATTTACTCAGACAAAAAAAGCTATGGCCTCATCCAGTAGAATTCCTCCATACGAAGCCCATTTGTTGGAACTCGGAAAAGAGGTGGCATCCTTGGGATTTTCTCTTGACCAAGCCCAAGATGATCTTCATCATTTCATGCTTGAACAGGACTGTCTATGGGAGAAGTGGAAGTTGATAAAAATTACCACTCGAGCGATGTTATCTGAGCCACCCCAAGAGTCTGTCACCATCACACACCTTACCCTTAGGTATTATGCAGAAATTTTAAGGGGTTATGTAACAAATAAATTGTACTATGTTCATCTACATTATTATTTTTATATAATAATGAATATACTTTATGGTCATTATTGATACATTGTATATAGTTTTTAAAGTACAAATAATGTTTTTAGTTATTATTTAATTAAGAATTATATTTTATTAAATTAAGGGATTTTTGAATTAAATACTATTTTAATAAAATTTTATTATTATTATTAAATTAATTTTTATTAAATATAAATGATCTTATAATTTTATGAATGCTATTATAATTTTTATTAAGGTTTGAAAGGCATTTCTGTCCAAACCCGTGAATTTTCGATAGATGTCACTTTTTATTTTAAAAGTTAAAATTAACATATTTAGAACATTTTTAGATAAAATAAATGTTATTTCTATAATCAGGAAGTCGAAATTATCCAATGGTGAATTTTTCATAATTTTCTGAGACAGTCAAATTTTTGGGAAATAATTAAAAACCGTTTAAAAATATAATTTTTTTTATGACATCATAATGACCCAATAGTGATGTAATAAAATACTATAAGCTTTATGTTCAGCCAATATATGTTTTAACATTAAAATAATGTGATTTTGGGTTTGTTTGTCTTACTTTTAAAAGTATTAATGGACCCCTCAATACTTATTAAACACCTTGTCTTTTTAAATTAATTTCAATGGGATTGTGACTCACCTCCACTTAAGAAACCCTATTATTTTAAGAAGTTAGGACATTGGCCTTATAAAATATTAATTTAATATTTCCTTTTCCAAAAACCATGGGCAAAAACCATGGGAGGGTTTGTGGTTTATATTAATTTATTATAAGAGGTCCCAAACCTAAATAATAAATAATTCCCTCACCTTTCTTATATAAACCCAACAAAGCTCACACTTCCTCATCACTCAAATCCTTTTAAGTCGGTCCATAATCTGTCTTAATCTCTCTAAAATCCTCCCAAGGTTCCCCAAGCTCCCAAGAAGCCTCTCACAAGCCTCTCTCTATCCTTTGGAAGCAAACATCCAAGTAAGGGTTATTTCATCTTTTCTCATTTTTATCCAATTTTCATTATGTTTTTTCCCTTTTAATTTCAATTATAAATGTTTGGGAATGGTTTCACACCTCCCTCATACATCCCTCTTTATGTTTTAATGATGGGAGACCCATTTTTATCTCATTAAATTCCTCCCATGTACACCCATTACTATGCCAAAATTCCGAAAGGAACTTCTCTCTCCTCTTTTACATTCAAGCAATACTTTTGTATCATGAACCTAAATTCCATTAAAATTGTTGTGACATATATATATATGACCTCCATGCATTCCATTACATGTAAATATGGAGAGGAACCCTTTTATCTCTCATAAACCGTTTTTATGATTTCTTATGTCACACTGTTAGGCTGCCGAAATTGCACCGATTTTCTAAGCCAATTCCATTGTGTAGTGAATACCATGCCCATTTCTCCATAAAGGGTATTCACCTTTATGCACATTTACTTATTTATTATAAATTTTCATGTATTAATTCCACATTCCTTTATTGTGGAATAAATCATTGTGTTTTATGAATCAATGTTTTATGATCCATGTGGCACACTTATGCATGAAATGAAATTTTTTAGATGGGTGTGCCCTTATAGCACTCCAATGCATTGGGTAAAGTATTGTATCATGATACGTCATGTGCAATGAGCCTTAACTCATGCTAATTCAAGTGCAACAAGGGTTTACTCATGATTCATGTGCAATGAGGGTTTACTCATGCTCCATGTGCAATGAGCCTTGGTTCATGCTAATTCCATGTTAAGTGTTGTTTCCACATTTCCATGTTATGATTATCAAGCATTATCATGCCTTTATGTTCATATTTCTATTGTTCTCTATTGATATTACTAATGTCTAACATTTATTTTACTCGTCGTGTTATTCGATGTGTATTCCCTTACGGGGCTTTATAGCTCACCCTTTTCTTATGCTTGTCCTCAAGTTATCCCATGCAATGCTAAGTACAAGGGAATGTAGTGGTCATGTAAAGGATGTTTTCAATAAAGATGGTGTATTTCATGTTTGAAGTTTTTATGTAATTATACTAAGCCCAAAATACACTATACCTCTCGATATTATTTATTGTATCAAGTGAAGTTTTATGTAATAAATCATGTTTAGGTTTGTAATAAAAGTAGGGTTGTCATACATTATGCCTGGATCGTCTTTCAAATCACTTACTCATCCAATAGACTATATTTTAACCCTCCTATGTAATGTTGTGATAATAATAGAAACTAAAAACAAACCAATCTACATTCCTCTCCCTCACTGATACCACCAAACACCCCTATAACCCATTAATACCTATGAAATTAAAATTTAAGAATCCATAAAAATCAATAATTTTAATATAAGTTTATAATTATATCTTTTTTTGTTTTAAAAATTCTACAGGTGATCCAAATTGAAGAAACATTTGGAATTTATTATAAAATATTCAGATAAACGCTATGAAATTATTTTTTTCATATACAAATAATGTATATCTCAGTACTAGAAGTCAAATTTTATGAATGAAAAAAATTAAAAAATAAAAATTTTACTAGTTTATAAAGAATTACTCATCTATTAAATGGTCAAAACTATACTAAAGAGATTATATTATCATGAATATTTATTGAATATATTTTTAATTAATTTATGTAACTTTTTAATAAAATATACCCAAAAAAATAACTAAATATTCTTTAAAATATCTTGTGTGTATTTTTTAGAATTTAACTATTTTTATTTTACCAATATATATTGAAAAATACACATATAAAATACACAATCCAAGTTTCATAAATGTTTTAGAAAAATAATTATTAATTCATGAATTATAATAAATTACTATATTTTACTTTTATGTCCAATAAAATATTAATGATTCCATGTTAATTTTTTTCCCTTTTTAAATTCTATTAATACATATAATTTTTATAAAAAAATATATCGATTACATATTTCATCAAAAAAATAAAAATATTATCATTGAATGATTTAGATGTGTGAATAAACTACATATTAATAAAATGACTAATGTTCTTGAAAAATTAAAATAAATATTTATAAAAACTATAACTATTACTAGGATCATAACATAAGAAATCTTATGAAAATGAATATAAAGATGAAAGATTATAAAAAAAATACTGAAATGAAAATTGATTACTTTTGACCATTGGGAAAAAATAATATCAATATAACATTTTATATGTGTGGAATAGTATAAATTATTATTTATTGAATTATAATAAATTTTTAAATATTGAAAAGAAATGTCTAAATAATAAATATATTTTAGATAAAAACACAAATAAAATGATCAAATTTTAAAAAAATATCAAAAGTTCATAAAAATATTTAAAAAAATATAAAATGGAATTAGTACATATATATAATAAAACATGATTTTGGTACTACAAGTGATATACAATAATGATCCAAAATTTATTTTTTTAATTATAATTTATTTTAATGCTCCATAAATATAACAATAAATGGTGAATAAAATATATTTTTATATTGAATGATTAATATAATGATATTCAATAGATTTATGACAATTAGAAACAAGTCACACATCACTATAATATTTTTACATACACAAATGATCTGATTTTTATTTTAGAATGATATCACTCTTTGAAGAAGTAAATGATGAAAATGATGATAATATCTAAAATAGGATTAATTAATATTTCTTTTTTATAAAATGATTATAGAATAATTTATTACCAATATATAAAACCCAAAAATTATTCAAATGTACTCTAGGGAAAAAATATTTCATTATTTATAATAATACCTATTTGTTATATTCTAAATCTATATAAAATGACACAATATTTTAAAAGAGATTGAATAAAAAAGAAATTATATGTGAAAAGTTATATGAAATTACTATATGTTATAAAAAATTTCATATTAATTTTATTTGAGATATAATTGTAATTGTTTTATTGGTCCTGCAATGGTATTTTAACTTTTGTGTGGGTATGGGGGGTTAATATGTAAATTCCAATTTAAATTGTTACATCCCACTAATCTGGATACATGGTTAGTCAAAAAATCATATCTAGCTAAAATAATTAATAAAATATAAATGAAAATAGATCTATTATGTGGTTAATATTCACAAATATATATTGAAGGATCATATACTCAATGATATATCTTAGTACAAAAAATCACTACATTGCATTACATTTATAATGCTTAGTGTTGACTCATTATCCTGTATGGTTTTAAATTAATCCCAAAATAATAATTCACTATTTTTTCTTCCTCATAAATAACTTACAAATACCCAAAAATATACTTTTGACAACATAAACCATGAAAAAGATATTATCATTTATAAATATAAAAATATTACATATGTTAATCATGAACAATGAAATTCTCTTATATAATTGAATATGTGTTCAACTGAGACAATATCTACTAATATTTACTACTAATAACTTTTTATATTAAATTCCCATTAAAATTATCTTATATTTTATTCATCAAAATAACATAAACTACATCCATTTTTCTAATGCATCCCTTTTTTTCTCAATGCACTTGAATCTTAAAATTATAATCATTATATCTAATATATCAGGTTTCTTTTTTATCTCCCTATTTTTTTGAATCCCCTTAAAAAACCAAGAGGTATTCTAAAACATTGTAAAATGTTTTTATAGAATAAAATTTGTTTAATATAATTACCCATAAACAATTATCATCATCGCTTTATTTTTCTATAATGTCATCCCAGTAAAAATGTAATCAATAAAAAATAATATGGCTTGATAAATTAACTAATGAATTATAAAAAAATTATCCCTAACAAAAAAACAAATCACTTAATATGAAAAATTATTAATTATATATATATATTTATTAAGGATTTTATTATCTATTTTCAATTATCACAACTAGAAAAAGTTAAGAACATTTTAACTCCCCTACCAATATAAACTTCAACATACTTCTTCAAAAACCAATTATTTTAGTCACATGAAAAAATATTGATGATGTAATTTAATATTCAAAACCATATTCACACTAATGTTAAATGATCCATTCATATATTGAAAAATAAAAATTTAATTAGAATTTTATTAGTTAACTTGTTCATTGACCTTAATCATTGACACCACTTGTTGTTCAATAAAATTAATTGCAAAAAATTCAAACTAAACATAATCACATGAATGGTACATTCAAATACCTCTACCCAAATACTTCTTCAAAGGGTATTATCTCCATTTTGAATTTAAATTTTAAAAAATAATATCACAATTTCTATTTTCTATGTAACTCTCTATGATCATAAACATAACCCCTTACTACATTAAAAATTATAATTGTTAATGAAACCATAGGAAAATTCATTCAATTTTATAATGAAGAATCATATATTTTAATAAAGTAATATATAAATTCTAATATACCATTCCATGAACCAATAGTTTACAAAATTAAAATTTGATATTATTTTCTATTTTTGAAATCACTTGTAGGGAACCAAAAATGTAATTGTAATAAACATTAACAAAGTTGTTGCACCTTAAATAAATTATTTAAGAATATATATATAGATAAACACTTATAAATATTCTATTCATTTAAAATAACTTTTTAGAGAGAAACATAATCATAACATACATAAATTATTATTGACAAGATCTATACATTAATTTTTAAAAACCATTTCAAATATTCTTCATGATAATATGATATTTCATCTCAATATATTTTAACCTAAAATGATAAAATGATTTTTATTAAAATATTTAAATCGCATCAGTTACCATATTTTATTTAAATAAATATATTCATTTTGACAAAAAAAATTGATCTTGTTTTCATTTAATTCATTGATGTTATGTGAATTAATTATTATTTAATATAAATCAAACATTTGTAGTCCTTATGGATATTTAATCATTATTATATCTTAATTATGAAATAAATATACTTGTATAATACTACACACCACCATGTTTATATTTCCTATAATATTTTATAACTAAACTGATTACAATAAATCTGGCTCACACTAGTAGATCAATCACATTTATAATTTCTCTTAAAACCTTATATAAAAATCATTTATTATCATTGGTTGAAATGTAAAATATTAAAAGTTCATTTTCAGTCTAGTTTTTCAGAACCCACATTAAAGGTTATTTTTTAATTTTTATTTAGTATCAAATGTTATGAACAAATTTTAAATAAAGTATATAAAAAAAATCTAGAATAAAATTATGTAATTATAACACTACATGGGGCCTTAGATTTTGTTGTATTTGGTTACAACCCATATCTATGTGACTTACATTATTTCCTATAAATCCAGTCTTCAACCATTATTTTTTTCATTTTCACTCAACAAATTCTACTTTCCCCTCAATTATTTATATATTAATCATTTAATGATTTTATATGGTTTATTTTGATATTTTAAATCATGTTCCATTATATTATACCATTATAATGATTTACTTCTAAAATTTAACAAAATTAATTTGGTAGTTGAGTGTTTAAAAACTGAAATTGTTGAAAAGATATTATTATATTGTTTTATTATGAATAAATATATTTGAAAATGATAACTTGAAATGTTTTTATTTTAAACAAAATCTAATATTTCATATTTTATCTTATATTTTAAATTTATTTTGATTAAAGTTTTTCATAATTGCTTTAAATTATTATATTGGATTCATGGATAATTATTTTTATGTAAATCATATAATTGAATAAAATTGAATTTATCAAATGATTCATTAATTCAAAATTAAAATTGATATGTGTTACAAAAAATTAATTATTTCTATTTTTATTTCTCTAATATATATAATTTTGTGTTTTATGTTTTAAAAATAATATTTTTCAAAATATTAATTTATATAAAAATACTAAATCTGATGTCTCCAGACTATTATTTAGAAAACTTATACTAAAACAAGTTTCACATTGGCTATTTGAATAATTGAAATGTAATATTATCATCAAAAAATTTATTTTTATAACCATTTTCAAAAAAAAGTTAATATTATATTTAAAACATCTATTTATAAAACTTCATCTATAAAATTTATTTTGATTGATAAAAATAAATAATATGAAATTAATATTTTATACCATTTTCAATAACTTATTTATTTTGATCACTTATTAATAAAATATTAAAAATATGATATCATAATGTATTAATTTATACTTATTTATTTTTTAATCAATATGAAAAAACTAATACCTCATTTCAACACATACAATAAATAAAATGTAATTTTATGAGGGTATATGTTAAAACTTGCTTCTTTTTGTATTTGAGTTTTTAATTTGATCTTTATTCATTTTAATTATTTTATAAACAACATTTGGGGAGTAATATTTATTCAAATAACTTCGATTTTCTCCATAAAAATCATTTTATCACCTCATTATAATATATTTGTATATATATTAATGTAACGTTATTTCCTTGTATCACCTAAAATCCAAGGCTAATATCATGTCACTAGTGATATAAATTTTAAATTTTATCATAATAAAATATTAAAAATCATTGCATTGAAGTTATTTTGATCCACCTATGATTATGTTGTTTATATTAATTATTATCACTAGTGTTTGGTCATCCTCCTTCATGAAAATGTGATTATAATCCACTTATCCATATTAAAATCTTTGTTTTTTCAATAATTTATGAAACATATAATACAATAATTAGTGTTTTTGTTTCATCCCAAATAACACAATTTAATCTCACATTCATTAATGATAAAAACATCCACAAATTCTATCTAGACATATTATTTAAAGAAGACACTAATTAAAAAATTATTTTTTATCCATTAAAAATATTATAAAATTATTTAATTCCTTTACTTGCAGAAATAGATATATAAATTATAACATATACACGAGAATAAATGTTCTATTAATTTTAATTATAATAATTTGGTAGCATCATTTACACAAAATCCATAATGTATTCAAAATAAATTAAAATTTTGACTCAAATTGTTCTAGAAAAACTAATTATATCTATTAAATTGATTACTTCTTACCTAAATACAAAAACCTACGTTTTATTTATCTTAATTTGGCCGATCTCCTAAATCATAAGATAGAATAAACTCTATTATTTTGAAAAATATATCAAACAATTTTAGGGTCTCTTAGGGATATATGTAATATTTTTGGTAGAGTCTTAAATATCCTTAATTACACCAGATATTTCTTATCTCTAATAATATTTTATTAATCAATATCAATTATACTCCTTAACATCCTTTCTATTGATTTTTTTCGACATTATTTTCATATCTTCATTCACATGAATCACACTATTTCCATGTACTAACCATGAATTACACATGTACAAGTATATTTCATTTATAATTTCATTACCCCTTAGTCATATATATTTATAAATATCTACAAATTGTTTTCTTTTATGATTAACTAATAAATATTCTATTATCCCCTCGGTATTCAAACAACTAGATCCTTTTCTCCATATTTAGATTTTACTATTTACATTTACAGATATTAAAATATTTAAATATTAGATTATTTTAATGAATAATCTCATATAGGGTTTTTATCATCAACAAAACAAAATGAAGATCCACTATTAATGTCGACCTATTTGTATTATTCTTATTTCTAAAATATCCCCAATAATTCATCCTTAATGGGTACAATACAATATATGTAAAAGACTATTTTTTCTAAGATTTATGTCCCAATGTTTTATTAAGATGATATCATATATGAAACATGATTCCCCAACCCCTGTTTTTTATATAATCCTCCTCCATTATTTCTTTAAATATCCTTACACTACTAATCAATAATTTTACCATTTTATTTAGTAGAATAATTTTTGAAAATTTTTTATATCATTTAAATCTATATATAGTGTAATATTTTTTATTAAGAATAAAAATATAATTATAAAGCCCAGCCTTAAACCTTACATAATCTTTAATTAAGTTAATAATTCACATTGAAGAGATTTTCAGGTTAGGGCATTAGAGAATTTGTTCATGACATATACTTAACAACTTGAATATTACATGTAGACTCTTATAATCAGTATCTATTTATTTCATCTAATAAAAACACTTAAAAAATGTTTTTTTCGTGTTTTAATGAACATGAATTTTCAATGATTCCATCCTTGACTATATTCCACTTTATGTACTATGAAAAACATTTCAAAATATTGTTATGAGCATAAAAATCATAATAAAGGATACATAATGGAGGAAAAATAGTAGTTTTTCAAAACAACAGGTAAACCATTATTACTTTATCATAAAGTAATATGTTTCACCTTTATGAAGTATAAAAACACTTCAATAAATATAATGTCATTGATTACCCTTTTGGTAACCAAATGATTACCAAATATCCCATATAAATCAACATATATCATATAAAGGTAACATAGGGGATAAACATACTGAAATAGAATAACCATATGGTTGACGTATAGACATATCCCTAAATAGAATAGCTATATGGATGACATCCATACCCAATACATTGGAGGTTATAACATAACCACCCATCCTTGGTTTATTACGGAAACACCAGTCATTTGGTTTATCACGTAACCACCTATCAAATTTCCATGTACCATTATATAATCATCACACATATAAAATTTCCAATATCAACATTCCAATAATAAAATTTCATTTTCAATCACTAGAAATAATTTAAAGATATTGAAATAGTAAATACACTCTCAAATCAATTTTAAATACAAAAAATATGCTAAAAGGTTATATGTTATTCATTTTTCATTTAAATACATCATGGAATGTTACAGAATCCAAATATAAAAATAATTCTCAGAGTGGTGAAATGGTCGTCATCGCCAGATACATTACAAAAACATTCCATTTTTCATTTAGTAAAATGATTTGTAGAAAAAAAATTCCCATTGAATGATTTTAAATGACAAAGAGTTTAATTATAAACTGTGCAAAAGAAAAAGGTGAGTATTCTCAAAACATGCCCTAATGAATGGTGATTGAGACGAAATCCCTTATGAATATTTGCCAGCCTAAAGGGGAACATAAAAATTCAGAAAATGAGTTCATGGGAATGAAAATGGTATCTCATCACATAGACCAAAAATTTAAATTAATAAGGATATATAATAAAATATCCCAACATAATGAAATGGAAATTAAAAGTCATAACCTAAAATAAGTCTTCGACTAAAAAAGTAGGGTGAAAGGTTCCCTTACCTCGAGTCTGACTTGTCTCATATGTTCCTTGTCCTTCCGGATAATAAACATAAATTATTTCATTATTTCATCAAAAATATTTTCATTTTTATTATTCCTTTTATAATAATTATTTTTTATTATAACAATTTGATAATTATTCGAGTTCATATCTGAAATTTTGTCGATGTTCAGAAATTGAGTAAAAAATGAACATGTTATAAATACAAATTGTACATGTGGTCAACAATACATTGTCTCAAGAATTATATTAATGATTTAGATATAATATATAATATATATATATATATATATATTATATGTATTTATTATATTCCATAATATTTGAATACATGAAATGAAATGCTCTGTTCATGGAGACGGTAAGTCGTACGTATGCATGAACACTACTTTCATATCATTTTTCATATTTTATTGGAATGAAAACTAAATGATACATAGGTATATTATAATTATAGAATAATATATATTTTATATCTGTTACATATTTTTAATAATTTTATATTTTATATGTTACATGTATTTATTGAATGAGTTATATCACTTTGAGGGGGCGGTAGTCCACACTTCCTCAAGTGAAATTATCATGTTTACATATCACGAAATCATAAAGGTATGTGGTTAATAAAAATTAAAGATGCATAAAAACAACATAAAAAAAATATATATCATATAAATATTCATCCATTATAATGGACACCATGAGATGTTGTAGGAGATAATTGAACAATCCTCGTTTCATGAGCCAGTAGATCGTTGTCCACATGAACAATATGTTCTAAATCCATGTGATGGAGTTGTGTGTAAGTGTTTTTTGAATAATTTTCATAATTAAATACCATTATATTTATGATAATTTTTTTCATATGTAATAAAATAATAAAAATAGAATTGGGAGTGCATAATTAGAATATTGGAAATGAACTTTAGAGAAGACACTACCTCTCAAAACAGGTAACTCCCTTTGATTTGAGGCAAAAAATGATGCTTGAATTGCCTTCTTCCTAAGTTAAGGATTCTAAGAGGAAGATAATCATGTTGGGAGATTATTGGATCATATTTTGGATTAATCATGGGGAAATAGAGGTTTGTATAAGGTATTAGAGGTGGTGGCCTTTTATAAGAGGGAGGAGGGGTATTTTAGAAATGTCTTGAAATATTAATTTTTTATAAACTGAATTTCGATTTTAAAAAGTTAAAAAAAATTAGAATATAAGTTTATTATTTTATTAAATACATTCAACCAATTGGTTTTAGACAAATTTGAGTTTCATATTTAACCTTATCATTTGTCTTTAACCCTTAGTTAACTAATTTAATAATTACCATGCCTTTTTGTATATTCATACTATATGGTTAATAAAGACACCATAAAATTCTAATAGATCCTATAGTGGTTAATTAATGATATTTAACACATTATATTAGTAATTAGGAAGAATATTATATTTTTAGGACTATGTGTCATTTAATAATATATTATTTGTTTTATAGACTCATTTATGACAATTTTTATTCTATTCATATCATAAATTTTTAAAAATCCATAACAACATGGTTCCTTCTAGAAAACATCATATATTAAGTGGAAAAAAGTCATAATCATCGCTAAAATTTGTTTATGGGACGAAATGTTTCAAAATAAATTTATTTTAATACTTATAATCTCATTTATTTAAATCATTTATTAATAAGGTAATCACTTCATCTTCATTGGGTCTTAAATATATTTATTTATTTAATGTAAAAAAATTATAAATTAAATACCATTATATCAGATATATTTTTAGATTTATAATTTTAATTTATAGTATAAAATATCTCTTATATAAAAACATATCATTTTTTTGTAAAAGATACATGTTTATGTTATATTTTCCATAACATTAAATTCAAAGTAATTAAATGTCATTTTCACACAAAAGTTGCTCAATGGGGTCCTAAAATCGACCAAAATATTCTCATGGTCATAAATATATCATAAAATAGGATTAGGAAATGTGTTAGTGTAATTTAATATTATTATAATATTAATTTTTACCCTTATTTTACCATATTTTCCCTTTAACCATGGTAAATAAAGCATTTACTGAATATACTATTCATAATGTCATAAAATAAAATTTACCTATTTAAAAAATTTGAAACAATTAATTCAAAATATGGAATACATTATTTAAAATTTAAATAAATTTTTTTTAAGAAATTAAATTAAATTAAATTCCCATTGTTAAAACCAAAAAGCATGTTTTTATAAAATAATAACTATCAAAATATTGACATTTGTTTATTTCCATTTTAAAAATGAAAATACATCCAACAACAAACATTTGATTAGAAGATACAAATATATTCTAATTACTCTTTAAAACCAATTAAATTTGCAATATAACTATATTAATATGTTATATGAAAAAAAATTGTTTCTTGAATTTCAGGATTTTCACTATTTATTAAAAAATGAAATATATCAGAAAAATACTTAAAATTTACCCAATGTAATTTCTGATGTCCAATTTCTAAATTTGAAAATTATTTTTTCAAATTTAATAGATAAAAGTTAAAAAAAAATTAGATTAAAAAATGGTTCTCTATCAAAAGGCGGTAAATCTAACTTTTAAAATTGTTAGAGTATTTCATGCTTAATATTGGATTCATTGTCATTTTAAGACTCTAAAATTTAATGGATAAATATAATGGAATATGAAAAAAATCTATAATCAAAATATGGTTATTTATATTCTATCCCGCTAATAAAAAGACTAGGAATTAACTAGAATTTAAAATAATAATATTATTATATTTTTTTCAGTATAACTCAAAATTGTGTGCAACATAAGATTTTAGAGAAATATTTTTTTTTGTGTTGTGTATACTATCAGGAAAAGAATCCCCATTAACATACTATTAATATCTTATTTATATGTATTAATAGATATAAAATTTTACTATTCTATAAATAAATGGGTTGTTACTAAATACATTATAATATTTTCATCAATTTAGATTATATCGTACTACTTTAATAAAAAACATTGTGGTATCATCCTATAAACATTAAGATGCTCAAATTATATTATCGTTATTGTTTTTCTGTCTTTTTTCTTTCATGTCTTTTGAATAATCATAGCCTTATTTAAAACATTAAATTTATGACTATCATCATGTGTATGATTTTTTATTTCTAATAAACATTCATTTGTTACTAAATCAGCCATAAGTTTTTTAGTTAGGTGGAAAATACATTTATTACATAGTCTGTTTTATTCCTCCTTATGTAGAAATATAACATTTTCAAATCAATATTTATGTTATAAATTCATGTTGTCTATATTTATTGGCCACATTATTTCACCATATTTTTCATTCATAGTGAAAGTGTTTATAGTTTATCTTATTCCATGTTAAATGTAATAATTATATCTGATACCTAAGGTATTTCTAGGAAATCTATTAGTCTCTAATAAATTGATTTTTCTATGGTTTTGTTAATATATTTTTTGATTTTGGAGAAAATGATATTGAAGCCTCCATCATTAAAAAATCATAATACACTGTTCCTGTTTTATTTGATGCTCATCGTGAAATCCTTTTTCACAACATATTGGAAGTAAACCATAAACTGAGAATCTAGACAGATACATTTTCTATTACATTTAATGAAATATCTATTTTTATAAAAATATCATCCTTTTTATCTTGATCCATGATATTTTATTCAAATACACTCATCCTTTATTTTCATTATTATATTTTTTATGATATTATATTCATATCTAGAAAACATGAAAACATGTTTTGTGTATTTAGATTACATGATGACTTCTTCATATATTATATACTATAAAAATAATTCTCCCTCAAAACACTACTTCTCAGCCTTTTGAGAAATAAGTGTGTTTCATACTATACATACATAAAACATTATACACTGGAAAAATACACATTTTATTTAATTTTAATATTCAATATTATAAATTGATGTACCTCATTCCAAAAAATTACACATTTTTTGTAAACCCAAAAGATATATAATTAATACACCAAATAGGAAGTGCATTTTCCTGTGCTTTTATTGGAAATATAGTGTACGATTATTAATAACAAAATTAAAAATTTTTCTATTTTGTGGGATATTTATTTAGTTCATTAATAATGAAAAATATTTGTTTAAAACTAATACACATTCTATATTTGTCTACATGGTGTTTTTTTAATGTTATAGGTAATTATAATTCTTATTTTATGGGATCTATATATCTATACTTAAATTTATCCACTGATCATGTGACTCATTCTCCATAAAATGAAATTAGAGTCACAAAATTTTTTCAGTATTTCAATTTTTTTCTCATTTAAATAACTTCTCCATGTACCTCTATCATTTATGACACTTTTTCAAATTCTTCTATAATATATTGATTACTCATGATTTATTTTACAAAATGAGCATGAGTTTAATAATATTCATCGTGTTCCATATATTTTTATATTTAAATCTTTTTATTTTAATTAAACCCAAAATTTTATATATATTTACCAATGAATATAGAGACATGTACCAAAATATTAAATTTCCTTATTTTGGAACTCCAAAAATCATTTTGGTTAGTTAAATTGATAATAAATATTCATTTATGTATTTTTAAATAATATCCATTTCCTATTCTCCCATCAATAATTTATTTTTCCATAGAAATGTTATTTTTTTTAAAATAAGTTTCATTTGAGGTAAATTTTTATATTCGTCCATTTTGAACGGTATTGACCATATTATATTTTTTATACTCTTATTGATATTAATGTTTCAATTTTTTATTTTATGGGTTTTTAATGATATTGATGAATAAAATTTTAACTATTGATTTTGATGTTTGATGAATTTATATGTATATATAGATATTAAAGTGTTGTAATATTATTTTACAACAATTGGTCATATTTATGTGTTTTGATAATTAGTCCTCCTAAAAGTGTTATAATTACATGATATATTTAAAAAATGAAATAAAAAAAAGAATACCACCTGAAAAAATTCTATGGAAATATTCATTTCTATTTTTACTAAATAGGATACTAAATTTATTCATATAATTTTTAAAATAATTTTTAACACATTAATAAATTTAATGTATATCCCCATGTAGGATTACAAAAATCTATGCCATGCACTTTTTTTAGGAATTACTGAATTGATATTCCCTTAGATAATAAAATTTTGAGCTTGACTAAGTATGTATCTCCACATATGATGATGGATAAAATTTTATCTCCAATTGATGAATGAATTCTCACACACTAAGGGATGGTGATTCCACAATAATGATTCATATATTGTTATCCTGGTTATGAAATAATCTCTATAGGTGTTGGTTTTTTATTTCCAAAATTTTATATAAAAATGATTGGGAATTCATATGATGTTTTATAAAGGATTTTTTATTCAAAGAAAATGTTCTCATGTGTTAAATTCACTATAACTGGTTTTTTGTCTCACATTAAATTATTTAATTTGATTGTTTATGAATCCATGTTAGGCTTATGGATATAAATTTATGGCCATCATAATTTAGGTAATTTTTAGGATTAAATTAGTCACACATGGACATATTGTTCACCCAGGTCATGTGTCGAAATTATTACACACACCTCCTCCTGAGCACAACTAAAATTCAACCAATTATTCATCATGAACATTAAATATACACAATTCCATTGATTTTGGACATGAAATATTGCATGGAAGGGTGAATGATAGTGGTAAGAGCTCCGATCACCAAATCACTTATGTACACAACTAGGGTATTCCACATGGGCATACTACATGGGTGAATCAATTGGGAAGAATACTTGGGATATCTACTCTGGTGCATCACTTGGGAGAGCCAGATAGACATTCCACTTAGAAACCCCACTTGTATAGACCACTTGGTTATGAAAAAGATGTGAAACACTTTGGAAATCCTCTTCGTGGGGGAGTCTTCCCCAAATCACCCATAATTGAGTGATCCTCCACTTATTCAGTCATTCGTTTTTAAATAGTTCACTCAAGTATCTCCAATAATTAGATAATTAACTATATTCCCTTTATATGGGAAATATTTCTTCCATGTCCCCCATACTTGAGAGAAACATCCATGTTGATCCCTTATTAACCTTTAATGGTCCTTAATATAGATAAAACCTCATGTTTCCCTCACTAGGTTAAGAACCAATTCAACAAGGTCTACATTATATGAACAAATTCACTATGGTATAACACCTATAAACAAAAAAATACCATATAAAATATGAGGTGGGATTCTCAAATTTGTATCCCTATGATCTCTAAGTAAGAAAACAACTCTTAGTTCATGAAAATGCCTAAAGTTAAAATTCTCCTACCGACACCCAATCCATTCATTCACCTGACACCATTAGAGAGAGAACCATAAATATTCCTCCAACTAGGGGTAATCCTCAAAAATAACATAAAGGTATTAACTAATGTGTAATTCCAACATAGCATGATATTTTCACTCTATTTATGGCATCTGAATCACACAAATGACCCTCATGAATATTCCATATTCAATTCCATGTTTTTCCCCCAAAAAATAATATATATATTCTATATATTTATTCTCCAATAATGAATATATAATTTATTCTCATAGGAATATTTAATTTTATTTTTAAAAAAATTGAGATGAATCGTATGATTTTTATTCTATGTACTAGGTCGGAAAAAATCCATCATTGTACCACTGCCGAAATTTTTATTAGATTGTGTTTGTTCTAAAAGAAGGTTTATAAGGTATATTATATAGATACAAATATATTGACGACTTTGAATTTTGAAATAGATCTAGGATAGAGGAATGAATCACCTGGAGGTGGTGTAGAAAATTGCAACACACGGTGATGATGTTTCCCATGGTTTTCCATATTTTTAGGGTCCAAAATTTGGAATTACGCTAATATAAAAAAGGTTATTTCCTTAAAGGCCAAATGAAAATATGTCAAATTCATGAGTTTAATGAATAATGGTCTTCACAAAGGGTGCTTCACAAAGGAACAAAAATTTTGATGGTGATCTCCACATGTACGACGAGCATCGTGATTGGTGAAAGTGAGGAGCATCGCGGTGGTGTGAAGAGTTTGATGGTGATATCCATGATTATAAAGGGGGTTGTACATGTGAACAGTCCACAAAGCTTCATGATACAATGATCATCATAGAATAAAAGGGGGGCATTTCAAAATGATTCTAATGTGGCTGGAAGGATTTGGTATCAGTAGAAACCTTTATAAATAGGTCTCTACACCTTCAGAATAGTAGGAAGCCATAACGAAGATCATAAGGATATGGAATAATGAAGGTGTTTCATGTAAGTTCATCACGAAGGTGTTTCATGAGATGAAGTTCTCAAAGGCTATGATAGCCAACTGAATCATCAGAATGTCATGAAAGTAATGGAATTTGTAAAGTTTATGTAAGAATCATGAATGTAAGGATCATCATGAAGTTTTGTTTAACATTGCGAATGAGGTGTGCTTTATGATGGATAAGTGAGAATATTTAAAGGAAGGTGTTCTTCGTGAAGGCTATTTGAGCATTTTGAATGGCAGGATCTTCATGAAGGCTATTTGATATTTTTGAAAGAGGATATTCTGATGGCTGTGATTATCGCAAATGTTATTCCTAAGGAATTGCCCAGTTAATATGTGGTAAAGTGTATTCATATATTGAATAAAAGTATAAATTCAATAGATCAATAATATAAAATTGAGGATGTATTCATTTGGGATAATGATGGTACATGTAAGCTCATAAACTGTGGGTGAATCCCTTTAAAGAGTAGTGAGTGGAGGAAGAGTAAGACGATGATCCATTTAACTGGTAGTTATCCATAGAAAGAGACATAGGGGGTGACCCTTAGTAATGTTGATAAAATACCATGAAATGTTTAATGATATTTAGACGACGTATAAATGAAATCTACCCTCATCCACCATTATTGTTACTGAGCCACAGTTGATTTGGAAAAATCATTACATTTCCGTTTTATTCTCTTTTAATGTTTCATAATGATGGGGAACCAACTAAAAATTGATGTTTCTCATGAATTTTTTAATTTCCACACATATATTCATATAGAAAAGAGGGTGAATATTGTTTTTATAAAAGAAAAAAGAAGACCAGAAGAGGTAGAAGATTTAATCTTTCATACCCTAATTCACTACCCTCTTATGGAATTTATCCTATATGTGATAACCTAATAGTTATGTGATATTAAACAATATAGAACATATCTTTACCACACAATATTTATATATATAGATAAATGATAAGAAATAACCATAAGTTTATCCACATAAAGTACATGGTCATTTATTTATTTTAACAGGGATATGTAGGATAACTTATTGAGGTTAAATCCCAACACCCTCCCACATAACAATTCAGTTATCTGGTGATCATAAGACAACCCATTACACCTTGAGTCAATATTTCCTTCTTATTTTCCTCATACACATTGAGATGATGTACTCCTCACGGTTTCTTCACACACTTTGACTTGACATACTGATCTTGGTTCCCTGAAAACATTCAGGTACAAATATCATTTTGGTTCCCTATCATAACTCAAGTAGAAATAATCCTATTCATCACATATATAGGCCTATTAATGGGTGTTATCCCCATACCAATGTAGCCTTATTATTGGTGATAAGACTACAACTTCTCTACTATGATGATTATAATGATAATCTTCATTATTTGATGAATATATAAGGATACCAATATTGATGAGAATGAGGTTTTCAATAGAGTCTAATGATAATATCCCAACATACAAGAGAAACCAAAAAGGACCAATCTGGCATAATTCCCATGCCAACAATTTCTAGGATCATTTTTCCAGGTCATCAATACAGAATGATGTTAATCTAAATTGATTGGGTCTTATCACATGACCATAAAAGGTATGTAGTGACTTATTATGTGACACCAAACCAAGTGGGTTGTGATTCCCTTCATTGAGATATTTATGGAGCCATGTCTTGGTATCACTCTTAACTTCACGACACCTAATAAATACATAGACCACAATAACCTCTAAATGGCCTAGATATTTTCATTTAATCCAATGTATTAGGAACTAACCATATAATTTCAAAAGGCCTTTAACACACAGAGTATTATACATATCCCCATGGTACTGATTAGAAAAATATCACATGAGTAAACTATAATTTAATTGGAAATTGGTACGATTCAATAAATACATCATTAAATTATAAAATATCCCATGTGAATCAATTAAACCAATAAATAAGGCGTGATGAGCCCAACCTAACAACCCCTTGAGAAATTTTCATTATAATAATAAATGGTGTGAATCCATAGTGACATTCCACCTTAGTAATGAAGTTCCATGATGATATCATTATTTCATGGATGTTGGAGCCATTGGGTATTTCATGTTCCATGGATATAAATCAGTATAGATCAAAAAACATCTAATAAATGTGATTAAATAAACTAAAATGTTAGAGGAATAAATATATAAAATGTACAAAAAACATTATATCATAATAATGTGTTATCTTCTTTTATGTAGGGTCATATAAATTGATGAATGGGGGAGAATTAAACAGATTGAAAAAATTAGTTATTAGAAAAAAATGTTTTATGAGTTTCTTCAATACATAAAATAAAAAAATATATTGAATTTTATTTTAATGTTGTTAATAGTCAGCATATAAAGGGGAAATATTTCAAAAAAAAGATATATGATAATGAAATGTTTTAAATAAAAATTTAAATTATACTAAGGGATATGGTTAAACCCGTCAGTTGATGTCTGTAACTATTAATTATGCCTTTTTATGTGTTTAATGTGCTTAGGATGAGTGGGTAAAATGTTATGAGAGATTGGAATGGTTTTGGATATGTTTGGTGGTTTTTCTAAGGGCGCATAGTTTGAGCACAATTAGGGAAAACCGGGAGGGTTTTCGAGGTAAATATGCATGGTGATACAAGTGGCGTTACATGGTCTATACACATTATTCCAAACCATGCTAGACAATGATGTAGGACCACTTATTTTGAGGTAGTGGCATGTTCACAGTTAGAGCATGGTTTTCCAAACGATGTGGGTTAACCGTTCGACCACTTAATGAAGAGATTTTTAAATTTTGGTTCACTAAAGCATGAACTATTTCACTCTAAAGTCTCTACCACTCGAGCCTCTATCATGATTTAGGGTTCAAAATGGTTGTAGGGGCCCTCCCACTCACATTGGAAGAGAATTGAAGGGTTTTCTTGGCGTATTTGTGCAGATTCTTCTATAGTAATCCACCTCACTTAGTTCATTGTGGTTTTCTAGTTTTGTAGAATTATACACTATATGTGAAGACAATGGTTTTTTATTACATTGGGTGTTTTTAAGGATTTTAGATTATAGGGAATGATGTCTAGAGTGTTTTGGTGGACTATTTCCTAGAGCGGGGTGCAGTTCCTTGTGGGTCAGTATCACCAGAACCCCAAAGATAGGTGGATTCTCTCTCGGCTCCACTTGGATGGAATTAGTGGCCTTGGTTTCAATTATGTTTATTTATTTGATATTAATTGTGATAATGATTTTTTAATCATTTCGGAAACCTATTGGGTGGTGTTTAGGGGATTTTCTGAAAAAAAAAATGGTTATTGTTGTAAAAAGGGGATTGTTGTGTGATTTAAAAATGATGACTTTAAAATCGTTAGTGCCTGATTGTGAATTTTTTTGTGAAGTATGGTTATCAATAAAGATTTATTTTATTGAAATCTGGTTGATCATGTAAAATTGTTTAAAGAGGGTTTTAAATAAATCAGTGATTTGTAGAATTGATTCGGCATGTAATGGGAATGATGGTGTGACTTTGTGTGGAATTAGTGCTTTAAATTTTTTGTTGATTTAGTGATATGGATTGTGTGGATTGTGTGAATGTGAATGGAAATTACCACTATAATAAAGGGTATGGATAGTGGATATATGGACAACTGTCAATTGATAGGTGTTGGGTCGTACCACTAGTTGAAAATGTAGTGAACAGGTAAGATAGAAGCTCTGATATTTGGGTTTCTTATTTTGTGTTTCTTTTCAAGATGGATTTTTTTTCCAATGTGAAATGGTTATTTGGATTATATCATGTTTTTTATTCCCATTATTTTTCATGGCATGATATGGTTTTGTTTGGCATGTTGGAAGATGTTAGACTATTGAATGTTTTATATAAACTATTTTATATAAATGTGCAAATAGTTTTATCATAGTGGCTTGTGTAGGAAGCCATTTGGTGAAAACCTACTGAGGTTTTATACTCACCCTCTAATTTGGAAGATGAGATATTTTGAAAAAGTTGTCTTTCGGGACATAGGTAAGAGTAAATCATCTCATTTTTCTAACATTTCGGCGTGTTGCCTTGGTGATGTTGTCGTGCTTCTGTCATGGAGCTTGGTATGGAGTTATGGATGAATTCCTAGTTCTATTGGAGTATTATTTTTGTCTTCCACTTGGTACTCTGATTTAGTCATGTTTGTTTTTATCATGTGGGATTGTTATGGATTAGTTGGTTGTATTTTGGTAATGTATGGGTTTGGTTGTTATTTCGGCATGCATCATATAGTTTGTTGGCAGTGAATTGTTTGGTTGGTTGGATGAATCTTAAGGGAAAATCATTTCCAAATTTATTCTTGAAGACCTCGACTTATATTTCTCACCTTTAGATCCTTTGGAATGTTTCTTAAGGCTATGTATAATTCTTATACCCTCTCAAATCAAATTAGATGGGGTAGGATGTTAGAAGTTGTATCTGTTTGTTCGATCCTTAGATTTCAAGTGAGAATAGTAGTTTGATCCTTTTCTTTTGATTGTTGGTCTTGGTGTTGAAATTCATTCATGGTCCATTCCTTGAGGCAGGATGGTAGCAAGTTGTATGATAGTCAAAACATGTAATGTGTACAATAAAAGGTTATATCTAACACTTTTATTTTAAATTTCATGTTATGAGGTTGTTGGGTACATAAGTATTTAGAGACACTTATAGGAATTGGATATCTCATTGTCGTGGGTGTAGCCATTGAGATGAGCATGGAATAAATTGTAGAAATGACTTCCCCTTAGGATTCATATTTCATTTAGGCATAAAGATATATAGTGTGATATGAATTTGGGGATTTCAAAAATTTGAATTAGGTTTCAAAACGGAAGGATTTGAAACATGGAAATTTGTTGTATTTTGAAAATGGGTCAATTTTCAAAAGATGGTGGTTTATTCAAAATAGTATGACATGGGAAATGTGAACTATTGGAAATACTGGTTCTAATAGTTTCAATGTATTGAAATTTAAAATTTGATAACCTTAGTTTTTTTTGGGGTGAAACTTATGGGTTTATTTGGGTTTATAAAAATTTCACTAGGTAGGCGTCGAAGAGACCAACTAGAGGATGCTTCTGAAAATATTATTGCACCTATTCCATAGGTGAACCGGTATCTAGAACAGATTATAGTGTAATATTTTGAAGCTGTGGAAAACTAGAATAAGGTCGATGAAACAAAATATGATGATCATGCATTTAAGTTTCAAAGGAATAATTTACCCATATTTAGATGTGTTTTGGAGATAGAAAGGGATGAAGTGTGGCTTCATAGAATGAATAGGATATTTAATATTTTGTGAACACCGACCGAGCTGAATGTGAAGTTAGCCACATATATGTTGGATGATCATTATGTTTAGTGGTGGGAGATGGTGGTCCAAGAAGTGATGGAACAATGTGTGATGTGGGAGGCCCTGAAAGAATTGTATAATAAACAATTCAACCCTCATATGTTTAGAATGCAGTGTTCAATAGATTTCATTAGTTTAAAAAAAGGGAACATGGCGGTAACAGAATATGTGGCTATTTATATGAACATAGAATGGTTTTTACTAGAAGTGGTAGGGAGTATATAATTGAAGGCATGAATTTGTTATGTCGGGTTGAAAAATGAAATCTATTCCAAGATAGAGGTACTATGTATAGATGTTTATAAAGAAATGGTGAACACAGATATGGTGGCTGAGTGGGATCTTGTGGGGGATACGGGTGGGGGAAAAATGTTGGTACCCCTGTGAATTATTGGGAACTTTAACATTGTGTTCATGTAGAAGAAGGACACTTATTTCTAGGGTTTGATTACGACTCGAAATACAATAATAGGATCAATGAATATTCTTCGAAATCATCATTGTAATATGGGAAGTTTTCAATGTGGTTATATGATCCACATTAAGAGGGATTGTGCATAACAGCCTTGAGCATGTAATAATTGTATAAAAATGGGGCATCTACTATTTTATTGTCCGAATACTCCAAGGTCGGGTGTCTGTGACACTCCTCAAGGGTCACATTTTTCTTATGCATCAAGAGGACGGGGGTATTAGCATGCCCCTCAGTTGTAGAGTAATGTTAGTCATGCTTATTAGAGGAACACCATGACGGCTCACCATGGTAATAAAAATTAGAGAATTGAAAGCAAGAATTTTTTTGGAGTTGAGCTGGTTTTAGTGGATGATTAGTTAGGACCATCCACAGAGTATGTTACGGTTCATTTAAATTCATCATTGGTGAAAGATTTTATTGATACGAGTGCTTCACATTATTTTATTTTTTCTCACATCATTGATTTTTTGGGTTTACACATATAAATTTTACCTTCTGTTTTAAAACTAAAAACTCCTCCAGGTAAAAGAGTCAGTCGATATTTCCTCTGTAGAGAACGTTGCTTAGTTTTGGAAGGGATTAATTTGACATGGGATTTCATAGTGTTTGAGATGGATGATTATGATGTAATTCTGGAAATGGATTGGTTGGTGATATTTAAGGCCCAAATCTATTTCTATGAAAAAATATAAAGTTTTATGATAGGGTATGGGGTCGAACATCTCTTTAGAGGGGAGACAAATGAATTGTTGGGTGTAATATATTTGATGGAACCAACTATTAGAACGATCTAGATAGAGGCATTGTTGATGATATCAGTTGAAGTTGTTGAGTAGAGTGTTCTTCCAGCAGTTGTGGATCAGTTTATGGATTTATTTTCTAATGAATTCATAGGGTTTGTACCCCTGAGAGAAGTGGAGTTTTCGATTGATCTCCCTCCAAGGACTAGTCCTATCTCACTTCGGTCTTACTGAATGAAATTAGAAGAATTATGGTAATAAAATGTGTAGTTGGAAGAGTTAAAAAATAAAGGGTTTATCTATCCTAAAACATCTCTATTGATAGGGCCAAATTTTTTGTTAAAAATTTTGATGGAACCTTTTGGATATATGTTTTTTATCGTAGACTTAATAATGTTATGGTAAAGAACTGAAATCCACACAAATTCATTTAGGATTTGTTTGACTAGTTTAGGGGATGTGAGGGGTTCTCTATGATTGACATGAGGTCATGATATCATCAATTTTAGTTAAAGAAGGGGGACATCTAGAAAACAGATTGCAGAAGTATGTATGGCCATTACAAGTTTGTGGTTATTCCATTTGGTTTAATTAATGCAGAGACAGTGTTTATGGAATTGATGAATCAGATATTTTAAGGTTATCTGGATTCTTTTGTGGTGGTATTAATGGATGATATACTTGTGTTTTTTAGGAAAGGGGTAGATTATGAAAAACACTTAGAGATGGTGTTAGAGATCTTGAGGGATCACCATTTTCTTACAAATTGTCAAAGTGTGACTTTTTGATACATGAGGTTCGTTTCCGTGGAAATTTTATTTATAAGAGGGGTGTTTTAGTTCATCAATAAAATAATGATGATTCTATCTCATGGAAACCTCCTAAAAAGACTTCATAATATGGTGCTTCCTATGTATAGGTGGGTATTATAGTTGTTTTTTTGATATTTCTGATGATTGTATTTTTCGAATATAGGTTTGACGAGGAATAATTTCACATTTCAATGGGATTAACAGTGTTATAGAAGCTTTTAAGAGTTAAAGGGTCTCCTTACATCAACAACAATCATGGTTTTCCCCAAACCAGGGAAAGGGTATTTGGTGTATTGTGACACATCATGGTCAATGATGGGGTAGGTTATCTTGTAGTGAGATGATGTGGTTTCCTATGGCTCATAGTAGTTGATGTTAAATGAGAAGATAAACCCAAAATATTATTTGGAGAGGGGGTAGTGGTTCATGCTTTAAGGATGTGGCGTCATTATTTATTTGTTGTGAAATTTAATGTTTTTACCAACCATAATATCTTAAATAATATTTTTTCATAGAGTGATTTAACTTGAGGAATGGGATATCGATGGACTATCTCTCGATGTTTGATTTTGACATAACAAACACATCGAATAAGTGAAATTTGGTGGCAGATGCAGTAAGTGGAAATTCATATGCTCAAGTGGTGATACCGACATCAGATCAGTGGTAATTGATGTCGGTCATAGCCGACATGTGGTTGAAATATGAGGAATGGGGTGAAAAAGTGGTCTTCTTTCTTGTTTAATTAGATCATAAATTGATAGGTTCAGTTGAATAGGCACATGCATCTGATTCCGATTGTATGTTGTTGGGGTTGAAACTCAGTGGTGGAGAGACCATTAAAAACTGGGAACTGAATGTGAATTTAGTCATTTGTTTTCAGAATTGGATAGTGGTACCAGTACATTTTTAGGAGGAACTTCTTAGTTCTTTTAATCATTACAGTTGGGACGTCTATTTAGGAATTCAGATGATGTATATGGCATTGAATGTGCAGTTTTGGTGGGCTAGTATGAAATGGTATGTGGTTGTGTTTGTGTCATGATAATTGAATTTTCTGCAAGTCATGGCAGAGCCTGATTGGCCAGTGGTCAGGTTGCAGTCATTTCCTATCCCACTGTGGAAATGGGAGTATATAGTAATGTATTTTGTGATAGGTCTTCTGAGAATGGTCAGAAAAAATGATGTCATTTGGGTGATAATGAATTGTCCCACAAAGTTAGTCAATTTCATCCTGATTCGTTAGTCGAATACGGTGTAGGATTTGTACCAAATCTAAAACTCGGAGGTGGTGAAGAGGCATTTTGTTCTAGTTTCGATTGAATCAGATTGTGATATGAGGTTCACGTCTCATTTCTGAAATCCATTCAGCAAGCCCTTGGGACACAGTTGGAGATGAGCACAACGTATCATCCTCAAACTGATGGACAATCCGAGAGGATGATAAAAAATGAAGGATATGTTAAGGTCTTGTGTGATGGATTTTGGCAGTTCATGGGGGGATCACATGCCTTTGGAGAAATTTTCATATAATAATAGTTATTTTTATTCAATATATATTTCCTTATTTGAGGAATTGTATGGGAATCTATGTTGTTCTCCACTATTTTGGCTAGTAAAGGGTAAAACTATGATGATTTGACTGAGCCTTGTCCATGAGGCAATGAAGAATATGAAGTTGGTCAAAAAGTGGATGTAGATGGATCAATGCCGTCAAAAATCATATGTAGACAGTAATTGACGACCATTGACGTTCGAGGTGGGTGATCATGTGTTTTTAATATCTTCTCCTAGGTTGTGACATCATCATCTTGGGAAGCATGGTAAGTTATCTCTGATGTACATTATGCCTTTTGAGATACTTGAGCAGATTCAAGAGGTGGATTATTAGTTGGATTTTCAACCATGATTTAGTGCATTGCACAATTTGTTTCGTGTTTCGTAGTTAAAAAATTACCATCTTGATTGTGACAATGTTATTCATTGGGATCATGTGGAACTAAAACCAAATGATTCCTTTGGGAACGTGCTAATGAGGAATTTGGATATGCAGGATAATGTCTAGTCTGGTAAAAACATCAGTTTAGTTTGGGTTTAATGGTATCATAGTTAGATTCATGAAGAGTCATGGGGTTGGAGGGGATGTCCCACTCACATTGGAATCAAATCTAAGGGTTTTCTGGGTATGTTTGAGTTTATTCTTCCCATGTAAGTCTCATCACATAGTCATTTGATGTTTTCTATAGATCTATTTTTACCTCTATCTTGGTTTTCAATATCTAAATCCATTTTTTTAGATACAGATTTTTTTCTACCTTGGGTATTGATTTTAATGATTGTGGATTATAGGGAAGGATATCTAGAGAGGGTTTAGTGGAGCATTTTCTGAGATTTTGGAGAGGTTTCTTCTCAGTCGATTTCGCTGGAACCCTAAAGTTAGGTGGCTTCTCTCTTGACTCTACTTGGTTAGAATTAGTTTCCCTGGATGAAATTAATTTATTTTCTCAAAATTAAAATTGATAATGTTATGTGAATCCAGTTGAAAACCCATTGGGTGGTGATTTGGTGATTTTGGGGAAAATGTCTTATTGTTGCAAAAGGGGATTGTTGTGTGATTTTAAAATGTTTTTTTTAAATTGTTATTGGTGGATTATGTTTTTTTAAAATGGTTATACGTAAAGATTTTTTTTATCAAAATGTGTTTGGACATGGAAAATTTGTTAAAGGCTGTTTTAAATAAATTGGTGGTTTACTGAAGTGGATCAGTTTGTGATGGGAATGATAGTGTGATTTTGTGCGGCCTTGGAGATTTGTACTTGATAGTTTATTAAGTGATATGGGTTGTGTGGGATGTGTGGAACTGGGTGGTAAGTACCACTATAAAAACTGGATGGATATTGGATGGAAGGTATACCATCAATTGATATGTGGTAGGTAAGTACCACTAGTTAAAAATGTAATGAATGGGTTGGATGAAAGCTCCACTATCTGGGTTTCTTGTTATGCGTTGCTTTTCAAGAAGGAAATTGTTGTGCCAATGTGAAATGGTGATGTAGATTATGAAATGTTCTTGGATTTCCATTACTTTTCATGTCTTGGTAAGGGTGTTTTTAGTAGGTTTTATGTTCCTAGACCATTAAATGTTTTATATAAACTATTTTTATATAAATGTTCTAAGGGTTTTATACTAGTGGTGTGTGAATAGAAGTAATTTGGGGGAAACCTACTAAGTATTTTTACTCACCCCTACTTTGGCACTTGGATGCTTCTGATGATGATTTATTCTAGGACATAGGTAAGAATAAAAATCACATTTTTCTAGAGTTTCAGCATGTTTCCTTGGTGCTGTTGTGATTCTTCGATCATGGAGCATAGTGTGGAGCTATGGATTATTTCCTTGTCTGATTGGAGTCATGTTGTAGTCTTCCACTTGGTACTCTGATTTTGGATTGGTTGTATTTGAAATGTGGGATTATTATGGATTAGTTGTTTGTCTTTTGGTAATGCTTGTGTTTGGTTTTTTTGTCGGCATGCATCATATTGATTTTTGATAGTGGATTGATTGGTTGGTTGGTTGAGTCTCCAGGGAAAATTGTTCCCCAATTTATTCTAGAATTCCTCAGCATTTGTTTCCAGCCTTTGTCACCATATTAATGTCACTTAAGGCCATGGTAGCATTCCCCATCCCTATCAAGACAATGAGATGGGGAAGGATGATACAGGGGTATTTTTTGATAAAAATTATAATAAACCATTTTCTATAAATATAATTCCATAATTTTATTAAAATGGGTAATGAGTTTTAATTACGATTGGGGTTAAATGGGTTGAACATTCATGGATTAAATTTTTAATGACTTGTTTCACAGTAGTGGTATATTGATAAATATCTAATTTATCAGTTTTCATATTTCTTGTCAATTCATCAATTTCTTCTTTTTTATAAATATTATTTAAAATTTATTTTACCTCAATATATGTTTAATGTTATATTTTTCATCTGATATTTTTTCCATAGATATATTTTTTTTTATGTTTTTTTATGTTTTTTAATCAATTTAATTGTTTTTTTAATATTTAAAGAACACATGAGTGATTTTTATTTAATTTCTTTTCATGAATCCTCATTATGTAATTATGATATTTCTATATTATATAATCTCTTTCTGAATTATATTTAATAATGAAATAATCCAACATATATTTAATTGTTATCATTTATTTAAATAAAATATATCAATAATTGATAATTATTAAAAGTAATTAGTTGTACCTCCATTACGAGATGATTCAAAATTTAGAGAATTTGTTTCAATACTAGAAATCTTTTAAATATAACTTATGAGACATTTTGAAATTTTCTTCTTATAGATGTGTTGTTATAGTTAGGGTTTGAAATATAATGATTTATTTATTATTTTTTTCAAAAAACTATAACAATATGGATTAATTAAAATAGTTAAAAATGGAAATCATTGATTTTAAACCATCCAATAAAATCAAGGAAAAATATAAAGCTACAATAATAGAATAGGGATTTATATATTTATTTCAGCAGAGTATGCATATAATGATTTAGATAGAGAATTTAATAAAGTACAATATTAATGCATAAAATCCATGACTAAGGATCTTGCAGAGATATCTGAGATCATTTTTAATTTTTGTATAATAAATGTATAAACTCATATATGACATGTAATATGGGTAAATAAGATTAATTGTATGATGGATTCGTTCAGGGGGATCACTAGGGACCATAATGATAAACTATAGTGCTAATAACTAAAATACACATATCAGGAAGACAATGTTATTTTTGATTAAATGGTAATGATCAAATTATCAAATATTTTAATCTATAAATAAATAATTTTCACCTCACAAAAATGTCATCTTATATTTCATTTATAATTTTTTAGGTTTTAGATTAATTTCAGATTAATATAAAAAATATACTTATTCTTAATTATTATCTATTTTTTTATCATTTTTATATTACATTAATAAATCATTCTTTAGAAATATATAGATTGAAATTATATATTTTTTTAACTCAAAACATTGTTGGAAACAGATATTCTACTAGAAAAGCGAGTGGAAACCAAAATATGAAACCCATAAAAATATTATCAGTGTTACCTCTATATTTTTTCATAGTTCTGAATTTTTTTTATTATGTTATCTTATATCAAATGTTTCTTTGAAAAAATCAGATATTTCAATTGGCTATAAAGAATATTTATGGTAAAACTCAATACATATAGAATTATGAGATTCAAACTCATTCAAGATCATATATTCATAAGAAATTTTATCATGTGATTATAGAGAGTCTTCCAAAATTAGAATATTAATATTGGTAATTAGTTCATTACTCTATCGACATGTCAATAATAGATATCAATATTTTTAAATGGACGTAAAATAAATAAAAAATAACATTACTGAATTAATCTTTCAATGATTCATGGAATTAACTGTTTTACCACGAATTATCATTCAATGAATAAAATTTATGGGAAACCATCCCCAGTTTCATTTATATTCATATCTTAATTTCTCTTCAAAGTAGTTTCGAAATACTAAAATGTAAAGAGGGTAATTTTTATCATATTTTCTTATATGATAGAAATATATATTAATTCAAACTTATCTACATTTATCTTTTCTATTTGATTTTATTTTTTTATCCAACCATGCTCTCTCATCTCTGTGACTACAGAAAACGTATTTAAATGGAAGTTTGAGGGGGGTGATGTTTTCAAATTGTTTGGTAACAATTTGTTCTTGTTATTTTAAAAAATTAATTAAATAGTTCTAAAATTGATTTTACTGATTAATATCCATTTCTTCTGAATATTATCATCAACCTTATATTCATTTATTTTCCTTCCCATCATTATTTATTTCAATCAAACAATTAAGTATTTTGAAGGTATTTATGTGTGTTATAGTAGATAATAAATTCAATAATTTAATAATCACAAAGCAGGTTTATGTTTTTAAAAATAAATTCTATGTATTATGAACGTTCAATTTTTTTGTAAGGTACTATTAATTTCATGTTTCTTAAATCGACCTTAATTCTTTTCTAGACAGTTGTTCATATGTCCAAAGATTAGAATTCACAAAATACAAGATCAATGGCATGGTATGTCAATAAAAGTCTTGGAATTTGAATCTAATATGGTATACATCACTCACTCAACTACAAAAAAAACAGAATTACCACACAATGTACCTCACGTGCCAAAAATTGTCAATATTTTCATAAATGATTTTGACAACTACCGATCAATGTATCAATTTCAAGCATATCAGATTGACTACATGAGAAACTATACAACCCTGAAAACTAATCTATGAAATCACACATATGGTTAAATATAACACCAATGTTTTTTGAACACATGTGAAAAAACATATATCATATTCCAATCTTCAAGATATATAAATAATGTGACTATACATATTCTCCATTCTCAGCTCACATTCTTCTCTAGTCCTTTGGCTACAAATGTTCTTATGTTTCTAGACTTCATTATCTAGTACACTTACTTTCACTCATTAGTGACTTTGAAGACCTATATGAAAATTGTTTGGAAATGATTAACATGAAAAAGAAATCTTCTATAGTATGCATTAACAACACATCATCTATGAATGTACAACAATATCACACTATTTTTCAGAATTCACATTTCTATGGATTGCAACAAAACAAAAGAACCCACATAAGCCTTGGTGCACCACCAAAATAACAAACCATGACTCAATGGAACTAGTATATATTATAAAAACATGGTTTTTCATCTCTTCATCCCATATCAACACCGGTATAGCAACAAGACAACAAAATATCCTTTCGAGTTCCCTCAAAACAATAAAAACACAATTTTAGTTCATCATCTAGCTTTTCAATCAATACTCTATGATACAAACATAAATACCTAAGGAATGTTGTGCTTATTCCATGTAGGTTTTAATAGTTCTTTCTATTTAATGTTTGATAACATATGGCAAGCTTCAAGTATTCTATATATCATGCATGCGAAACTAACATAAATACTGTGATGTCACCATGGGCTGGAGACTCAAACATACCACGAAACTATAAGTTTAATGACAGTGGATCTTCTCTTATACCGTTTAGGTAATAGGCATAAATGAGTTTAATTTATTTTAAAATGATATAGTATGTATAATTACAATGAATCCTATAGAAATAATATCATTGTAAGAACCAACTAACTATAAATTTATTTTTTATTTATCATGCATACGCACATTGAAATTTTCAAAATTCACAATGTAATTAAACCCACTTCACACTATATCTTAGTACATATGTCACATGATTAGCTATTTCTGTTGATTATTTTGTGAAAATTTATCTTTTTATTGAATACAATTTTTTAGCATTACATGGTTAAACGGATTTAGTACAAAAATTATTTAATTTTTTAACTATTATGTTCATTTTTCAAATACATATATTTTTTAAACATCGTGTTTTATATGAGTTGTAAATTTCTTTATTGAAACAATAAGATTCATATATTTTATATCATTATCAGTTTTATGAATGTTTGGAACTATCACATCACATCTTATTTATTAATAAAATTTTAATTTTTTTTATTCATTTGAATAAAAAAAATTTATATTAATGATAATTTTTTATGTGATTCAATGTTATTTTATGAATAATTAATATAGAACTAATATATAATACATTCATTCAAATTATGGTAACATTAATATTTTAAATGTTTATTTTATTCGAATGTGGCTTTATGAGATTAACCAATGACACACATCATAATCATTAGAGTTAATGACATTTTTATCCATATAAAAATTTAATAAATAAAATGATAATATAATAATAGAAATATTATTACAAATATATTACCTTCGAAAACTGTGAAATTTATAGAGACATAAAATATAAAAACCTCATAAAAGTATGTTGACGATCTGTATTTGCACTATGAATATTGATCAGTTTCCTCATTCCTGAAGGACACCATCATTTTCACCATCCAATAATGATGTGATCGAATATGTTATTCTTTAATTAATTTATAGAAAAAATTAACTGCTTATATTCCAAATTCTATCTTTATTTATGTTTTGTTTTTATTATAAACATCTATTTTTTACTCTATTATTTATTATATAGTTTTTGTATCCAATATAGTTTATACAGGATTATTCCTCCCATAAAAAAATATAGGTTTGTTCCTCCCATAAAAAAGAATGTGAGTTATGAATCTCTAAAATGTGTGGGGTCATAATAAAATGTGAGAAATATGATTTTTATCAGGTTTTTACTCCCACTAAAATGTAAGGATGTTGTAATTACCAGTCTCCAAAATTATTTGAGGATATTGAATAGTTGAATGGTATAATTCTGATCTAAACCACTATAGAACATCATGTGTCATTTTTTTTAATTTTTTTAATTTATTAAACACTATTTAATCACATTGATAATCATATTTGATTAAATATTTATAAAAGTACTATTTACACCCTATAGTCAATACCACCATATAATGGTAGATAAATTTTTTTATTATAGGATTGTTCCATTTAATTAATTTCTTTTAATTGTTTCATTATGTATTTTTATCAAACCAATTGTGTATACTTAATTATCTAATGAACGATCTACTATAAGGTTATGTAAACTCCATAATTCGAGATGGAAAGTCCCCTCAATACAGCACACAGCAATGAAAGAGACTGTATCTCAATGAAGGATAATATAGTGGTATTTTTTATTAATATTGGCCTTAAATTATAGGCAATTATATCATAAGTTATAAACTACCTGACATTGATTTAGAAACATTAACCGATATTGAATCTACCAAATCTATTTTCAAATATAATGTTATGAATTATATATATTGATCATTTGGTAGACATATGTATATTTGTATTTCCTCATGTAAAAATTTATTCTAAAATTTCGAGGGCCTAAAAGTAACTTATCATGGAACTCACTATATGTAAATAACCATGCTAAGTGATCACAAATATGAGTATGAAGAATTTACAATGACTGGTCAAGTGGGCACCAAAGATATTTATAATATATTTACACAATTACTGATCATCATGGATAAAATCAGAGAGAAACAAATGAATAATTATCTTAATGAATGATTACATTTAGATATACCTAAAAAAATTAAACAAAATAATTTGTAATTCCATAGAGTAATTTTTTTTCTCGTATTTGGTGAATGTGCTGATATAATCCCAACTTCAGTATGAGATGAAAATGAAGATTGAAAATGTTATCGATCATAATAAAAATGAATCATTTAGAAATAAAATATAATATAAATCATATACATATTTTCTATAATCCATAGTTAATGAAATGTGAGAATGAATAAATTATAAATTTTATTATAGGAATCTTCATATACATAAATTTAAAAAGAGGCATTATGAAGATCCCCTAAAAATATCCTCAAAAGGATAATTTAAAGTGATTTAAAAAATGTAAATATAGAAAATTTTATGTTTCATATATAATATGAAATGAATTAAAGAAAATGAATAGATATAATAATACTTTCTAAAATTGAAGTAAGAAGGAAAATAAAATAAATACAAAAAATAATGAAAAAAGAATATCTTTATTGATGTAATTGTACGTAAGAGTTAGACACAAGTATTTATAGTTGTGAGAGTAAAAAGGAATCAACCAATCATTTCTTGATAGAGACATTAATGAATGATATTAACACTGATTCTGAATACATTTATGGTTATGAACATAATATTTAATTTTAAATTAAATAATTAAAATAAGAAAATTCGATGGTTTAAAGTGACATTTTGAGAATGTTTAAACTATATAGAAAAATTATATAATAAAATAAGTAGTTCATAAGAGATAAAAACGTTATATAATATGAACTAATTAATATTAATAGTGATAATGAATGATTTAAATATTTCATTTTAGAAGAAGGTTAATAATAATATTGAATATTTATATTTCTTTTCATGATTTAGTTAAAATAGAAAAATGAATGTAATAGTCGTAAATAAAAGAATAATAAACTAAAAAGTTATGAATGTTCAACTGAGAAAATATATGGTGGGGATGATGTTGTTTAATAAGAGAAAAAATTTATTAAAAGGGAAATAATTGAATTCAAATAAACCGTGACTATTTTCCAATGAAACAAAATGATAACATGATAGATTTGAATGATAATAACATTTAAAAATATATATTTGGATATAATAGTAAAATCCCATGTATGTTCTGAAATAACATTATTAATAGTAGTAAATGGAATATCTAAAATATTACATGATTTAGATGTAATCTAAAATAGAATTATGCAACATAATTTTATTTATTCTTTTCTCGATCAATATTGCACATAATGAATTTAATTTCTAGGAATCTATCTAACATATTACCCATTAATAAATGGCTTATATCTTATAGGTTTTTAAATGATATATTAGTAATTTAAATGGATATAAAAAATATTCAGTACCAAAACAATTATCTAATTAATATTTTTCATAGGAGCCCATTCTTAATATTTATAATATACACTATAAATGTAAAGTGGGTACTCCAAGACCATGACATATGAAATCCTTAGTTTCCAATCTTTTAATAATTATAATGGAGGTTCTTTTAATTTCAATGAAAAAACTAAATGCACGGTCATATGTTTTTTTGATGTAGGTATATTAAATTATATTATAATATCTAATTTGATATATTTATAACGATAAAATACGATTTAGCATTAAGAAAATTTTAGATTAAGGTATGATTGAATTGTTTAAAGTTAATAAATTTATTATTTATAAAGATAATATAAAATTTATTTTATTCTAATATAAAATTAAATATATAGTCTATATATGTTTCAAAAAAAAAACCCAGAAGAATGTCATATTCTAAATTTTTTTAAAAATTAATTCAATAAAGAGGCCTATATGTTTGGGATAAGTTTATATTTAATAATTGTCCAAGTTATAAAAACATATATAGGTTTTATAATTTTAAATATTTAAAGATATTTTGTTTTTTGTTTTGAATATTTCCTAAAGGGTATGTAGCACGAAGAGTCATTTTGATATATTAATATGGTTAACAATACTAGATTCTTCGGACTGCTTCATTTTAACTTATTTTTAACCATTGTAATGTATCTTTTAGGTAGTAAGAGATAACATTTTTTAATTTTTTTATTTCATTATAATCATGTGGAATATTTTTTTATCACAAAAATGTGATATGTTGAAAAAGATTATTAAATTATATAAAAAAATTTATATATCCAATGATCAGTTAATAAATTTGATTAAATGAGTTAATGGAGAAATAAAATTTAAAATTATTTAGAGGTATTTTTTAACTAAAAAATATATTACATTAATTTTTCTCTATAGAACACCACATTAAAGTGGTGTTATATAGTGGAGAAACAGAAAAAACATAAAAAACTTAATAGAAAATTTATATTTAATTAAACTTATTAAAAAAAAATATGAAACAATTAAAATATATATTATAATATATTAAATAGAGTATATATTATACTATTGATAAATAAAAAACCTATGAATCATTAAAATAAAATAGATATAATATTTGTTAATTTAATATGCTTGTATCTACAATCTCGATTTTAAATAATAAATATAATCTTGAAATATTTGATTCTAATAGTGATGATTATTTTTTCTATGATATTCAACTAAATGTCGTGATTAAAAAGTTTATAATAAAATAAATATATCAATGGAAGAATATTTTCAGTTAAAATTCATTTAAATTAATGAATCAAATATTATAAATTCAATTAATTCTACTAAAGATTATAATGAATTCAATTGTGATAAAGATAAAAAAATTAAAATGCCCTAATTAAAGGGGGGAATAACTATCCACAAAATGATCCATTAAAATGTAAAACTCACATAGACCACTCATAATAAATTGTTATTGGAAATATTGAATTTTTAAAAAGAACCAGAAAATATATTTTGGATTTTGGATTTAATTTATCATTTATCACTGATTATGTGCCTTTAAATATTTAGGATGATTGGACCCATTAAAATTGGATAAATTTAATTCATGATAAACATAACTAGTTTGATAATAATAAATACTAATATTTAATCAATTCACATATAGATAAATTATATATTAGACGAAAATGGATATTTTTGAAATAATATGGGTGATTCTTGCAATATAGTTATAAATAATGATGTATTAGTTTCCAAATATTATTTTTAAGAAGTAGTCATTAACAATGAAAATTAATCAGCACTAGTTACAAAATTATAATCCATTTAAATTTTCTAAGATTCTGAATGTTTTAAAAAATATTTATTCCAAGTTGATGGAAAAGATTTCTTTTTTGAATTATGTAATTTCAGAAGGTGTAAATGATAATCAATGACATTTTTTTAAATTGTGTAATTTTAAAATAATTTTTCTAAAACAATATAATCCATTATATGATCTAAATAAATATCTAGGATCTTGATATGACATATTAATATTTTTTTTAAAAAAATTTTTTAAAAAAATTGATGGGTTATTTGAACTTTTTCATAAAGATTGATTTCAATGATATTTTAATTTTACATATATATTTTTATGTTATTGTATTTAGTTATAATAATAATATAATTTTCAATGAGTATTCAATATAAATTAAAAATTAATTTAACATGAGGCTAGTGGGGAAATTAAAATTTTTATTTACACTTCATTTTTTATAAAAAATTGATGGAATTTATTTTAATTGATGAAAATATATTGTTTATTTATTTATAAAAGTAAATTTTAATAAATGTTAAATTATTGGACCCCAAATTAAGTGTAATAAAAAACATGACATAGACAAATCTAGAATGTTTGTTAGTTTTAAACTGTATTGGGGAATGATTAAAAGCCTATTATATTAAACATGATATCGGAATAATACTATGGTTTATATATACATGTTTATAAGATATAATTTAATCATAATGAATATAATATAAAATATATAAAGAGATTAATTAATTTTTTTAATGGTGTACTCTACACTGCTTTACTTTTCTCCAGTAAGAACTAATTATATCCTATCATTTTCATCATTAAATTTTGTTGATGCAGACATGATATTAGGATTACATTAAATTTGTGTCACTTATTAGGTGAATTCTGAATTTCATGGTGTTATAAAATTATTTTTTAGCTTTAATTTTCTATAGTTGAGGTTATCTATGTTTTTACTGCTATTTTTTTCTCCAATCCCAAGAAAAAAACTCTTTATGATTTTAATGTTAATAGGGATAAATGACTATATTCTATGATAATTATTCTTCTAATTCTATTTTTAAAAACCCCTTACTACATAATAGTACTCATAATAAAGTTTTTTATTTAATAATGTAAGATATCATGTTAATAAATGAGATATTATTTTGGAATACATTCATACAAAAAATGACTAGAGGAATTTTTTTTAAAAGAACTAGATCCTATGATGTTTGAAATTTTTAATTTTTAATATTTCATAATGATGATTTTGAGATTTAAGGAATTCCGATATTTTTTTTATTATTTTTAATTCTAGGTGGTTATAACATCATGAACATAGGGGATGTTATCTCTTTCATGATAATTCTGATTATTTCAATTAATTATCTTATTAAGCATCATAATACATTAAATATGTGATTATTTTTTTATATACATTTATATAATATAGTTAATATATATATGTATATATACTATAAATATAAAAATGTTGATAAGTTTTGGGTGAGAATTTGGGATTTCTAAAAATTAATAGATTAGATTTGGGTTTTCATTTTTTATAAAAAATAGAGAGATAATTTGAAATGTTTATTATATTTATTTTGTTCTATAAAATTTTAATCCCTTAATTTTAAAATTACCAAATTTTTAATATTATTTTAATTTATTTTTCATCATTTATTTTTCAAAATATAAATTTTATGATTGTGAATATCTAAAAAGGTGTTTTTTACGTAATTAAGTTTTAAATGACATAGTCGATACATTTATAAATTATATATATAATACACAGTGTTTTATATAAATTTTTTAAATATATATATACATATATAAATGCATATATACATTTACATATATATATATATATGTTTGTGTGTGTCTCAATCAATTTATATCTTTTTATTTTAAATTGTTATCATATGTTATCATTACTAATTTATTTTCATATTTTTTATTTTTTAATATTGGTCCTTATCATCAACCTATATTTTTGTATATTTTTTAATTTATCATATTATATATTGTATATATATATATTATATATACTCAATGTACTATAAAACTTCTTTTTACACCTCTTAATCACATCGACACACCTTCGGCCACACTAGTTTTACAATTCGTAAACTTTAAAGTATCATCCTCTTATTTTAAGACTTCTTGGAGAGTAAACACCTCCTAGAAATTAAGTAAGTTATGATATGTACCATAATCAAACCAATGTATCCTATATCAGTACCTCTTCCACCAAGTTTTCACTACATCAATGCACATTTAATAGTGTAGTATCCTCACCATCTTTTAGAGATTGTATTTAAATATACTACAACATAACATCAGTACCCATATGGTGTTTGGTGCACCATGAGCATGATGAACCACTACTCGGTGACACAAAAATATATCATCCAATCCAGTTCATGCAACTCTTCAACACACAACAACCCCATTCAAATAAACACATCAAAAAATTCTTTCATACTAGCTCCCTAGATGCAATGAGTATACTAGTCTGGTTCTACATCAATTGCCTCCATAACATCATTCCAATACTGGTGAAAAAACCCCATTTCTAGCGGCACCATGTCCATACATGACTAATTAGTGGCTCTTCATCTACATTGGTTCTCTCCTAACATGCTTCAAAATTTCAACCTAATGTGAGAGTGAACCTACCGTTCAGGGTGTGAAGTCAACATTAGCAAGAGATTTTAGCAACCGATGATATGATATGTGTACTTCCAATGGATCTTCAATTATTTCATCCATGTAACACATTATGGTGAGTTCATTTTATTCTTAATGGGACATACTATGTACAAATAACATGAGTCATGAATCCACCCTACTACTTGAGGTACATATTAATTATGATTTTATTTTTCAGGGATCACCTTTATGTTCATGGTGATTATACCAATATCGCTCAATATTTATACAAACAAAATATTTCCACAAATTAAATATAACACATGATCTATTGTTTCTTATTATTATTTTTTAAAAAGTTATTCTTTTTATAGAATTCTACTTTTCAATGTTACATCGTTAAATTGATTTAATACAGGCTTAATATATTTTTTTCATAATTATGTTAATTTTTTAAATACATATAGATTATATAAATTATGTTCTATACTAGAGATAAATTAACTTCATTGAAATAATAAGATTCATTTTATTATTCCTTGATTTATGAATATTTTGAACTATTAGGTCACTGATAGATATGTGTATCCAATATTTTTATTTCTAACCATATTAAAACTAACCATTAATGGGTACAAAAATAAGTGTGAATATAACTAATCATAGGAAGCATGTTAAAAATTATCATGTAAAATACAAAAGCTATAATAAAATTTATTAATAAGCGATATGATAGGAGACCAATTAATATTTTAAAATATTACAATAGTGGCTGGGGATCTTCTAAAATTTTTTAAATAAAAAAATTTGTGGCCTTTGTCTAGTTGGTAAATTTAAAACATGTTTAATTTCAAATGTTTTTCTGATAATGGTTTAAATAATAAACTTCATAGAATATATCAATTGTGTGATGATGAATTTAATGTAAAATTTGAAAATAATTATTATAAGTATTATGGTTCTAAATTTTATTTAGTATTTACTTCTTTGAGAAATGATAAAATTTATTGTATAGATTATTATTTCTTCTTTCCATGAAATGTCAGATTTCTAGATAACATTTTGTTCAGAATGTTATCTATGGAAGAAAATTGGTAAACTATAATATACAATCACATATAAAATTATTCAAAAATGGTTTTTTGGAGTATATAATAATGTAGACTTTTATTAAGGAAAGCTGTTTAGTTTATTTTAATGGGAAAAGTAACATAAAGATTCATTCAAATAAAAAAAATAAGTTTCTACATCCAAACACCATAAATTAGTTCACATGGATATTTTGTACAACATATATTATCTACATCGGGAGAAAAAATGTTATTATATAATTATTTATATCTATTCAAGGATTATATTGTTATATTCCCTAATGATAAAAAGATATTCGAGTAGATGTTTTTCAAAATTTACAACATCTGTAGAAAACCATATTGGAATTGCCATTAGAATTTGAGATATTATCATGCCCATTAGATTAAAAATCCTTAATTTGGAACATTATAATAACCACATGGATATACTTATAAATTTTCTAATCCCCAAACACTATAAAAAATAATGTGGTTAGTTTAATAAATATAATACATCAGGAGATACCATTGACTATACTTATTAAAAATAATAAATTAATCTATTTAAGGGTTGAAGCAATACACACCGTTTGTAATAAAATAAATAGAGGTTTAATATTAACTACATTAATGATGACTCTAAATGAATTATTGAATTAATTAAAACCAGATTTAAATTAATTCAAGGATTTTTTGTAAATAATGGTTATATTTTCATTAATGTCGATAACATGGATGAATTTTTATAAAAAAGTGATAGTGGATTTTTTCATTGATATTATATATCTAGTGAATATTATGTAATATATAATAAAATTTTTTAGATTATAAAAGATTATATTAATTTCTAATTTGATGAGAATGATACACATAATCATTGATTTTCCTTTGGAATCATAGATGATGGTATATCATGTTTGAATATTAGTAACAATTTCATAAACAACAATATGTTTGATGATTTATTTAAAAAAATCACAAAAAATTATTTTTATAGGAAAACACATTATTGAAATCTAGAGGAATCAAGTTTACATATTACAATTTGAACCCTCAAAGAATGTACTTTTGTTTTGATAGTTGGAGGTATAACTAAAGGAACTCAAACAAGAGAATCATCTAGATACTAGGATGAGCATTAAGAATTCTTATAACCTCACGAACTTTAATACATCAATTTGGAAATTTGTTTTGAACATTGCATAATGGGATTTCAAGATGAATTGAATCTAGTAGAACGAAATAGAGTATGAAAAATATTTGAGAGAACAAAAAACTATTTAACCATTAAAAATACATTGTTTTATATAAACGAGGATCAAGAATATGATAATGTTAATGGTAATATAACTATACATCTAGATAAATGTTATAGCCAAATAAACGAATTGACTAGGAATAAATCATTTCTCCTATTACAAGATGTAAATAGATTAGTATAATTATTTATTATAAATAAAATCTAAATTTTAAATTTTATAAAATAGATATTATATCTACATTTCCTTGAAATTAATGTTATTGTGGAAATTTCTTTTTAACAACACCACGAAATTTCAATCCCTCATTTTCCAAGTCATGTTTTCAAACTAATAACATTATGGACTAAAAATCACCTAGAGTTATGTAAGATTGTCTCGAAACTAATATTATTTAAAATGGTTTGGAAGAAGAGATTTTTAATCAAACATTTTTTTAAATAACTACAGACAAACTTTTTAGAAATTATTGTTGATGAGATTATTTTTGGTCCACAATGAAATTATTTTTGTATTAAATTTTAAAACAGTGTTTAGAAATAATATTAAATGTGTGTGACGGGTGAAGTATAATAATTTCATGGTTTTCTAATCAGTAAATGTAAATAAAGAATTATTTTATACCAAAGAAATCACTTGATAGGTAATTTAATACTTTTTTCTAAGATTGAACAAAATTAATTGATACTCCAACAAGTTCCACCTATAAACTAGATATTGAAGAAAATACCAATCTTTTTGATCAAACCACTTATAGATGTATGATTTTTTAGATTTCTAAATTTATAGAAGGCCTAATATTATGTTTAGTGTTTTTATGTATGTATTATATAATGAAAAACCCATGTAATCTGATTTATTTGATGTTAAAAGTATTTATAAATATCTCAAATATTCTTGAAAAATTAGAATTTTTTTAATTAATAGTACATTGTTCAGATCTAATTTGACATTTAGATTCCAAAAATATGGTACATGTCACCTAATGGAAATGTACTTAGATTCATGGTAGAGTATTAATCAAAACATTTTTTTATTATTCATCATGAAGATAATACATAGATTCAATATGTTTTTATACCTATATTTTTTTAATGAAGCACACTTTTTTAGACAATGTCTATCAGTTATGACATGTCAAAAAAACTTAAGAACAGAAAACTGATATACTATTTGAAAAACTATTTTATATCCATACTAGATGTAGCATAAGGACATAAAAGATAACTTTTTTATAAAACAAATTTACAAAATAAGATATCACATAAGAATTCATTGGAAAAAAATATCATATCGATGATATTTTTTTGAATCTTATGAAATATGATTGATTAAATTATATCCAAAATAATTTAAGTTTGACTAGTTATGTGAAAAATATTTTTTATATAATAATAATATTCATTATGTATATATATACATATTTGTGTTTCTTGTTTAGGTTTATGTTTTAATTGTATTGATTTAGAAATGATATATAATATATGGTTTTCGGTATATCAAATATATATTTGTATTTTCCAATGAATTACTTTTCTTAAAATCTATAAATGACTGGACACTTAAAATTAGAATCTATGTGACCACACATCCTTCTACCCCGAACCAAACCATCCAGGTATCCCAATTTTACAAATAGCATGACATTAGAATTTGAGAAAATATACCATGTATAGTCAATATGATGAGGTTGTTAATACAATATATACTAGATTCATATAATTCTCCAATGAAAGAAAAATAAAGTGTATGTAGATTGTATATGCTTTTGAAACATCATATTAATACTTGTGGAGTTGTTGTATAATAGGTATACGATGAAGAATAGTTCAGGATCATTTATTCATTGGTTTATATATCTATAATTTTTTAAGGTTGGATGAGTTCATTTTGATATTAGAATCACCCCTTTTATCCACATTTAGTTAATTAATTATATGTGAAGATGGTTTTTGATACTACAAATTAGGATGAAATAATTAGAACTAGTTTCAAATTTTAAAAATGAGAATTATCTTCAACCATACAGAATAGTTGTCTAAGAGATCAATTCCTAGGATGATTTGATGATTATAAAAATGTATATCTATTGAATCATCCTTTCTTTTTGATTGGGAATGAGATAGATGAAATATCTGATGACAAAACCTATCTCAAACATAGTGACAATGTGTTATCATGGTCAATTTTTTCTTCATGAAATGGTTCAGTATATCCAAATTAGTCCACCACAATTCCGAATGTGTAATATCGAGTGTTAAGAATATATTGTCAAATTTTCAATACACTAATGTAACCCATTTTTATTTCTATTTTACTAGAATAAAAATTGATAATTATTAAAGCATTAAATATGTTTGGATATTCTGTTGGTATTTTCATAAACAAGAACACAATAAATCATGTAACGATAAATTAGAATTACTATAACATGATGTGGATATCTAGTGACGAAAATGTGTATGAATGATTTTATGCAGTTAATTATCCTATTTTATAGATATATATCATAAATTCAAGATTGGATCAAGAAAAAATTATTGAATTAAAATATTATTTTGATAAATACATATCTTTGGCTATGATTGATGTACTAGATTAAGAAACACTTCCTTGTGAATAGATCATGGTTGACACTTCTATTTATGAGTTTCTAAAATAATTTGAGGTTATTAATGTGAATAAACTTATAATATAATGGTTAAATCCAAAAGGGTATAGTGCTAAATGATCCTTATAGTGTTGAAATGTTTTCACAAAATCAGTGAGTTATATAGATGTTTATCTATTTGGTGATTGTCTACCAATGTTCGTCTTTTGTGGAGATCAGAAATATATTTTTCACCTTTAATTGATAGATCACCATTAGATGATCCTTTCTTTGATATGAATTTCTATACTCTTGATGATATAATTAATAATGTTAGAAAATATGGTGATGTTAGGGATGATGATGATGATGATAGAAACCTTCCAAGGCCGGATGGTGATGCAATTCTTGTTGCATTTTGATTTTCAGAACCTACTATTCCAAGGATACATTATATTATTCTAGATGATGAGATAATAAATGATCCCTCTGATAATATATTGTGTCATTTTTCAACATTTTCTTCTCTTAGACCTACCATTTAGATCATGATTCATGGTGAACTTTTTAACAATCTTTAAAATAGGATTGAATTGTAGAAAATGGGAGATTTAAATAAATAATCAGATAACTCTCTTTTCTATGTTAAAATTCCCTTTAGTATTTTCTCACCTAGATAGGTACCTTCTAGATGTCCCTACAACTATAATATCAGTGTCTATATTTATATATCCTCTACTCAGCCTATTTATGAACTTGCAAAAAAATCTTGGTACTTCTTGACAAAATGGTCCCTCTTCTACACCTACATTAATGATCAATTTTAAAACATGATTCATTTTATATATTATAATATAGATGTATTAAAAGAAGTGTTTCAAATTATTAATTGAAAAAATGACTATGAACTACATGAATATGTTGTCGGAACAATTTAGAGTATAGTTTGACATATCAATCCACATTTATACCTCAATATATATCAGATAAAACATAAGATATTGATATTTAAAACTCCAATAGATGATTTTAGAGGTCATATTTGAGCCCTAAAATATGATTTCATCAGTATGTTGGATATAATGGATTGATGGTACCAATCAGTTATTACCTGTACCCATTGAACCTATACATTATATTTATCTCCTCCCACACTAATAAAATTTTAAAAATATATTATTAAAATATTATTCTATAAGGAAATTAATAATGTCATTAAAAATGTGAAAGACATATAGAATCATTTGAAAAGGGACATATTTACTACAATAGAAAATTTATTTTGTTTGTCTATCTACAAATTATTCAAGGATTTATAATATAAATGTTTAATCAAGGGAGAAATAAACTACCATTGTTGATTAATTTAAACAAAGGATGATCTCAAGACATAATTTATTTCATTAGAAAGAGACGTAATAATTCATTTTCCATCATTAGATATCAATGTTATTATGGATAATATGGTATTCATGGTTTACCATATTAACAAATTTATTTGATAAAAAGTTAAATTACCTTCAAATACATAACATGTATCTAGGGATATAATTGAAATTAACCAAAATTTGGAACCATACATTTCTGTTTCAAATGCCCCTATTTTGGTTATTCCTAAATTAACTATCTGTATAATATACCTATATCCTACCCATGATTATATATTAGTTTTATCAATCATTTTTTAGTCTTACACAATTCTTACATCCACCACTCCCATTTCACCTCTTAAAGAACAATTTGGTCTCACATTTTCTCAGAACATATATCATATTATACCGATTACTCAGTGTATACCAACTCCAGATATTCAATAATTTCTCAGTGTGAACATTATTATTATTTATTAAAAAAGGGTAGGACCCTTTTGTCCCATCTAACCTTTCTAGCCCAAGTGATTAATATTCTGAATATAAATATGGATATAACCTCTTGTAAAACTTTTTCACATTAAAGATATGTCTTTTTCATCTATTATTTTGAAATAAATTGGAATTGTTTAATTTTTCTATAATATCACCCTTTTTAAATTAAATTTGATAATTTCATAAGGGGGAGAAAATATGGATTAGTAAAAAACTAGTATGATTATATATTATAGATAATTTCATGTTTTAATATATTAAATTCATTCATTAATTTATTAATGATACATGTATTTATTTATAAAATCATTTTTACCATAAAGAGGTGGATATTGTGGTTTTAGACTAGATATTACATATTTTAATTATAAAAAACAAATATATGTTATTTCAACAGATTATATGATTTTTGGAAGAAGAATTAATTAATAGAAAATACTAAATTTTTCATATATATTGAATTTACCATAATTCATTGCTATATTTTCAACTATGAGTCTGATGTGTAAAATTATCAAATTAGTGTATTGAAATTATGGTAGGTGGATAGATCATGTCACGTATTCATCAACTCGGAAGACAAAAGCCTCAAGAGACCCCTAAAAACCAATAATGTCCACATTGAATCTCAACCGACTTTAGTGATCAATTTTTTCTAAATGGAAAGAGTTGGACTCATGATAAGTGGATAAACCATATTACAATTTGATCATTTACAGGAAAAACCATGGGACCTAAAATTAAAATGAATGTGACTACATTTTTACTAAAATACAATAATGTATTTTATCAACCTTATGAAAAGAACACGATCATCTATAAGAGTCCAATAAATTTCAATTCTATCGATGGAAATAATTTTATATAGTTAGGCTATGATTAAAGTGAAAACATGATCATATCACTTTTTGAAGATACCATTAAAATATATCATCAATTAGAAAATTATTTAACTGACAATAATTCCAAGTGATCGACTATATGTTCAAGTGATCGACTATAAGATCATGTGATCAACCATAAGTCCATGTGATCTACAATAAGTTAAAGGTATCAAACATAAGGATTTTTTCAAGTGATACAATTAGTATTATCACAATATGTGGAGTTAACATTCGATACTGGTAAAAAAATATTAAAGGAATGAGAGAGTTTCACTATGAACTCCTAATAGAATCATTTCACATTCATCCAAACACCCTTATATTAAAATTATTGTATTATATAACTTTATATAACATATAATTTAATGTTATAATCATTTAAAAAAACCATATTCATTACAATATTCTTTAAAATGATATTTTTTTGTTTATAATAGTAATAGTATAAATTTAATGTTTTGAAAGTGGAATCCCCTTGACATTGACCAAGGGTCCACCACTATATTAAATTTCCAGTTTAAAAATTTTGTTAGGGAATTTTTGATAAATTATTCCTCAATAGTTTAATATATTCAAGGATTCCAATCAAATGAATTTTTTTTCAAAAGATATAAAAATAGTTTCAAAAACTGACAAAAAATCCTCATTCATTATTTTACATTTATTTTTTCAATGGAATATTTAATACATTTTTTCATTTTCATGGACTATTAATTATGTATTAGTGTCTAGTATGTAAATATAATTAAAAATATATTTGGTTAAAAATTTTACAATGATAAAATAATGTATTGGAATGCTAGAAGAAGTGATAATGATAATGAATTTTTCTATTTAATTCCTTGAGACTGTTGAATGAAAAAATTTATATAAAGAAAAGATTTTACCTCTCATTTTAAAAAAAATACATTAAAATAGTTGATGTTGAATTATATTATTACACATTGAAATCCTTTATACATATATTATATGTGGACTATATTCATGAGAATGATCTCGATGATGGACTATATAACGGAGTGGGACATTTTTTGGATTTTTCTTATAATATATTTTAAAAAAATATAATGACATTTTAAACTATAAAATTTTGATTTTCACATTCATTTATGATAAACACTATCCTAGAAAATGATTAAAAACATGAATTATCCACTATTGAGGTGAAAAATAATCTTGAAATTTAAAAGGAAAATGATCTAGAGATGTATTTGGTGATGTGACAACCTCATTAATATAAACATACATATCACTCAATGGATAAAATCATGAACACAAAATGGAACTGATTTGTCCTTTTTTACCCCTAAATCGTATAATTTTATATTTATTCAATTTTTAGGTTTGGAAAAATATTTTAATATTAGGTTTCCAGTCTTGAAATCCACTTATTTATATTGATAGAAATAACTTGTGGGGGTTTAAGATATGAAAAACATATCCACCATCAGGTTGGGTATAAAGTGCATCAACTGTTTGACTAGGAGAAATAAAATCCTAATTACCATGTGGGGTCCAAACATTATTTTACACATATTCTTCTTATTTCATATTTATTTTATTATTTTATTATTCAATAATGTTATTTTGTTTTATTTTTTGTGATTTCTAGGTTTAATGATTCATTATGTTGGAGTTAACTCATGGCTTCCACTTTTCAAAATAAATTTAAGTTTTATATTAATATACCATTTGTATTTTCCATTTTTTAATTTTTTTAACAGTAAATAATGGGTAGATAAATTTTCTTTTGGTGTGTAAACAATCATAAATGTTATTTGTGCATTTATTATCATTATTTTTCTTTTAGAAACATTCAAATTCATTCAATATTCATTATTATTTTTCCCATATAAATTTATTTTTAGATAATTTCTATGGTTTTTTTTTGAAATGTATTTTATGTAAATGTTGATATGTAAAAAATTTCATTTAATTTTAATTTCATGCATTTTTATATATTTAAGCAATTTTTCAAATCCATTCCTTTGATTTAATAATATAAGTTATTTTTCCAATGATGTGTGTTATTCTGGACTATTTTGACATATTCATTTTAATAAAGATAAATTTTTTGGGATAATATAGGCTTTTGTGTGTGATAAAATAAAGTGTTACTTTTTATGTTTAAATATTTCTAGTAATTAAAAAAAATTATGTGATTTTGTTTTTTGTTTGGATAGTATAACGTTTAACATTTTTCCTGCCTTTATATTTACCTTATATTATTCATTTGAATAAATGTGTTTTGATATAAGTTGAAGCCACATTAAAAAATTATAGTTCATTACCTACCTTCACTTAAAATATTTATTTCAGTAATCTTTCTTATTTGAGTTTGAAGGAATGTCCTATGGTGTTTTTTATTTTGTATGAATCTCATTTTTACCATGAAATCTCAAGAACCTATTCAAGCTAGTCCTAGATAAAATATAAATTAAAAAGTTATTGACAAAGTCATGGGTTACAAGGTGTTATTTTATAAAATAGAATGAATCATAGTATGCATATCCACATCAACCATTTGAGTGAGTGAGTTGTGTATTAATATTTTAAGAAATTTATTAATGTGAATGGGTTATTATTCACATAATTTCATTCATATAAAATTATTAGTAGTAATAATTATAAAAAATATAATAATATTAAAATAGATTAAATTTATATTAGTTTGAATTATACATTGTACGTAAACTTTTCGCAAAAATACTTATATTTTAATATTTTAATTAATTTTCATTCATTCAGTATATTTTATGATAATCTCATTTACCTTGGGAAAAGTGAAAAATGTAAGGAAAAAACATATAAAAATTATATCTTGGATGAAATTAATAATTGAATTCGATTTTTGACTCATGGCCCACATTCCAAAAGGAATGTTAGGTGTTTCATATTTTTAAAGGGAATTGACGGAGGTTTATTTCCATGATTTTCACAATAATATTCAGGTATGATATTTTATTTTTGAAGCTCATATTTTTAGCCTTTGAGTTTTTAACTGGTATTTTCCCCTTAAATTTGTAGCCACTATAATCTCTAAGAATAATTATAATTTTTTGAAATTATTTTTATATCTCACACATTAGAGAGGTGATAACATTTATAATACTATGGTGATATATGAATTTTCCATGTATAAGTGTAACTCTTAGATACATTTTTGTTGAATGATGTGTGACCTAAAACAGCACATGAGGTATCTGTGATTGGGTCATGGATATATTTTTGAGGTTGAACAAAAGTTAATACAATTTGAGAAATTAATGAGGTTTTTTCATATATTATATGTGAGAAAAATTATATTTTGGAAAATATTTTTAATTTTTCTCAATTTTGATTTTTATTTCTTTTTTTATATGGATTTATTAAGATTTATTATGAGTGAAATGGTTCCCTTTTAATGAATCATAATGCTAGAATTTTAGCTAATTTATTATTTAATCCTATATTTTTAGTCTTACTATACTATCTCTAAAGGGTAATTTAATTTTTTTTTAAAATTTTAGAATAAATTATTCTTATTTTTGAAAATTGACTAATTCAAGATTTCTAATTTATTTCATTTTCAAATTTGAAAAATAATATTTTCGACCCAAATCATAAATTTTAAATTATTTTTTATAGGATAGATAAAATATTTTTTATATTACATTGAATTTTCTAAATAGCTAAATCCATAAATTGGATGTCTAAATGTATCTCACAAATGGGGCCGCAAAAACTGTGCATAATTTTGATAATTCTTGAAGATGGGATCATATATAAAAATTAACTGGTCCAAATAATTATAACATTCCCATATATATACAAATATTAAAGTTTATGGGTAACTAATATATAAAATATGTCATCGAGATATTTAATCTCCTTTAATTCCACAAATTCATTGAAAATAAAAGAAGGGAAATATGAAGCGTCTATCAGTATTTTAATATTTACATTAATAATACATTGACAAAACGTTAAAAATGTGCCCAATTGAGATAATTTTTTTAGGTCCATGAAATTAATAAACAGCATTACCAATGACTACATCATGATATGCATCCCTAAAATGGTTCCACAGTGCTCAAAACACAAAAAATAACATTATAGGGAAACAATTTATCATATTTGATTATAAATTTATTCCTCCATTTACATTCATCACGGTAAGAAATTTTCAATTTCTATGGATAGTAATTTTTATTTTAATTATATTATATATTTACAATATATATTATATTATTTCCCTCTTATTTTCTCTATTGTATTTAATTTAATTTTATTTTTCCTTAATTATTCTCGTTATCATATCATGATTGAAGAAAACAAATACTAATGGATTTTGAAGGGGTGGCATTTTCTGTTTTCTAAACATAAATGTGGTTTATTTATTTTTTTGTACGACTTTAATAGTTTCTAAAATTAACTTGGTCTGTGGTGACCCTATTTTTTCAACAATAGTACTCTTCATCACCATTAATTTATTTTTCATCCTGTAGATATTTATTCCATTCAAACAATTTATTTTGGATTAGATGTATATATGGAGTAGATTACTCAACACAAGAAAAAGTATTAGAGTAATATAATTTCATTTGAAAAGGATGGTGTAGGGTGATGAATCTTCGATACATAGTTGAATTTGATAATTCAGATATTTTAAAAGTGTGATGATATCTTTTCTGTGATCTCCTAAGAGAAATAGTCTTTAATAATTCTGACAACTTTTTGTTATTATTTCAAATTTTTTATAATTTTTTATTATAAAAATAAATTTATATATATTTCATATTAATTTAAAAACACCCTTCATATTTTTATAATAAATATAGAGAAATATATTAGATAGATTATGATTGATAAAATTTAAATTCTGTGTTGTGTAAGTGGAATCATATTGATATTGACCTAGGGTACAACAATATTATATATTTCTGTTTAAATTATTTATAGTAAATTACTAAAAAAAATAAATGTTAAATCTTAACCAACTATAGGGAGACCAAAAAATCGGAAAAATATATATTTTTAAAAAAACTTTTAGAATTAAAAAAGTTCAATAGTTAAAAAATAAGTTTTATCATATGTTTTATTATCTTAGTTATAAGATGGATTTTATAGTGTATATTTTTTTTTTGGAATATTAAACACATTTATGAGTCTATTAGATACGAATAATTTAGGATCATTACTGTAAAATATTTTTGAATAACAGAAGAAAATATTAGAAAACAAAAAAAAGTGGGTATGAAAATAAAAATTCATTCTAAATCTATGAGAGAGTTGAGTAAGTAAATTCCAGAAAAATATTTTATAGGAGTCATGAATTCATGAGAATGAGCTTCATATCAAACTACTAAAATTAGTGAAAATGTAATTTTCATTTACATCATCTAATTATAAATACATTATATACATTTTTTATACTTTATTAATTTTTAATATTTAGATATAAAAAATATAAAACCAATTTGGTAATTGATAATAAACTTTTATAATCCAGTATTCAGTAGAAAATGATTATATAAATCAATAAACAAGACAAAGTGATTTGGGAGCATGTTATGATGAGACAACATCCATTACATAATCATAGAAATTATAGAGATAAAAAACTATAAAATCAATAAAAATAATATTTATCTTTACTTACCTCAATATTATAACATTTACTTATATCCTTTTTCTCATTATATTGTTGGGGAATTTTATTTTCCATTAGAGGTTCTCACTATAACTATACACTTATGGATATTGGAAAAAATAAAATGTAGTAGTTCATTCCATCAAATCAACTACTATTATTTAATTGGGGACAATGTGCTTAAACTTATTAAATAATGGTTGTAATAACAGAATAACAATAGCGGGTCCAAACCATGTCTTATCCATATTAATTACCATATATTTTGTTTGTATTTATTAATATTTAATTAAATTTCATTTGGTCTGTTTTTTTTATCTACGTTTAATGTAATTTAATGTCAATGATAAATTCAAGGATACATAAATTATAAATTTATTAATGTTATATCATTTGTTATCAGTGGATTTTATACTCTTATGTTTTTTATTTTGTTGACCATAAATTAACAACTACAAATATTACCCAGAAAGTCGCCAGAGGAAACTCCTATGACCATTTATTAATAAAATAAGTGTTCTGAAAATAAGTGACACATACCAAACAGAAGAACTAAAAACCTCAAAAATTAGATCCATAGCATCATCTGAAGTCATCGACTCCCATTCCTAACATTCATACTGCTTTATGACATTGGAATATTCCCTTCGATGGTTCAACCAATCCAATGAACGGAATTCATTATTAATTGACATACCTATAGATCTTGTGAATATTGTCTTCAGAAGATAGGAGTAATCCTTCCTTGCTCTTCATCGTAGGGAAGAAATCATATCCTTCCAATTCATAGATAACATCTTCCTCCCTCCCTAGACGATGTCACTAAAAGATGGCTTGACAATACCACCCTTATTTTCTTTCTCACTATTAGAAACTTCCCCCCACTTTCCATGGACATGCATCTCTTGATACTACACAATCCGATTTTGTTGAACCTGTAAATTCACATCAATCATAGCAAGACAATTCGGGTGTTCCACCACATCCTACCACGCATACATCCCATTTCATATTTTTTCATTCAATGAAACCCCTTCCTAAGACCGAAATAGCAAGTTAGATATCACTCCCTCATGCTCCATCCCTTGTAACTGATTATATATAAAGACCATGACCAACACACCACCATTCTCACCAGCCTGTCCACTAATCCACACTGTATAAGGTATTTTATTTTCCTCCAAGACTGACCCCTACTCCCCTTCAGACACGCCACCAATGTTGTACCCTTTCCACTGACCATCCACAGCAGCATCCCCCTCATCAAGACCACCATTCTTTAGGATGAACTCATGATATGATGTTGTCTCCTGATGCCTTTCCCATGCAGCCAAAAACCCATGTGAGGCAATACCATCAGTCTCAGATGCACTAATGTTAGAATTTCTATCACCTTCAGACATAGAAGCACCCATGATAGCAACATCAACCCCATCCCTTTAGCTCAGATCCTACCTGAGCCTATTCTGCATAGTAGAAACCAAATGGTATTTATAATTTCTGCTGTCTCTACCAGAACAACATCCAAACATACATCAGATGTGTTTCCAATATCCCCAGATGCTTTAGGCATCCTCCTACCATCCTCATTTTTTCCTATCCTCCTATCCCTACCAGGCATACTCTTGTTCTTATCTCTAAAATGACACCTATACTCTATATTCCCCAGTCTTATACTTGTTGAGAAATAGTCATTCCATGTCTCATAGACAAAAAATTTCTTTTATCTGAATTTTGCACCCCCCCCCCCCCGAGATCCAGACCCAGTCAACTAGAGCGATCGAAACATCTACTTCGACACACTACTGAGGATTGATCGGATGAAATAAAATGGTTGTACAAGAATCAGAGCATAGTAAATGACCCACCAGGTTCTCGAGCATATGAATAACCACTAGATTCTAGAAAGTTAATGGATGGTGAGGCAAGCTTACCCAGGTCGGGATGGAGGGAGGATCACGATTCATGCAGAGGTTGAAATTCCAACGAAGAAGAAAATATTTTCCACTTTTGTGATGCCTGGGGGCACTGGACCATACCCAAATTGGGTATTCCTCTAAGACTAATCAAAAAATAATGTGTCAACTATCCAGAAGTTCGATGACTGCGCTCTCTTGCAGATCCCATTTTCTAAACATAAACTAATCAAACTAATCCACCGACGGTTTTAGAGTGTTAAACTGAGCTACCAATGTCAGGTCAAGGTGAATCATCTCTTTAGTGAACTTCGACTCAGATATTGGGAGTTTAGGGTTACTAATATGAAGATCAGGCACTTTTGGGCTTAGAGCTATCACTGGGAACTCCGAGAGGTAATTAGGATTGGAGAATGGGATAAATGTGATTTGTGGCCTTAGTGGTTGAAGATTCCGACCATCCTCCCCCCTCCTGCCTCATGTAATGGGGGGATCCTCATGTGGGGGCGGGGGAGTGTCAACATCGTTATCATTATTTGTGAACTTGTTATTTATATATCACATTTTATGAAATTTTTTCATAATTGAAAATTATTTACTATTTTCACTATAAATTTTTTATTAAAATGTTTTCCTTGGTTTTTTTTGAATATATAGATTCATAATAATTTAATATTTGGGGACTTTATGCTTGAATTTTATTTTCACAAATATTTATGAGTTTGACGAATTTAGGAAATTATTTCTGATTGACCAATAACTAAAAATATTTTCCAATATTGTGAGATATTATCAATCATTTTAAAGTGTTCTTCATATTACCCACCGATTCATATGTGATATTGGTATTTTGTGTGAAAAACAATCATTGATTTTATCTTTTAATGATTAATGATGAATAAAATTATTTTTATTTCATTGTGAATTTTTAATAGATATTCATAATTTTATCATGATACCTACAATTAAATATACATAATTTATCCCATATAACATATGAATTTACCTATATGTCAAATGAAAATTACAAGAAGATTTTTTGCTACCTACTTACACTTATAATATGTTTTCATGAATATTTCATATTTCATGTGGGTGTAGAGACTTTCATGTTTGTTTGTTGACATGTATAAAATTTTGGAGTTTGTAAGATATTTTCCATCATTCTATGAATTAGATAAAATAGGCATGTATCAATATTAATTATATATTATTTATTTAATCTTTTTTCGATTTATTTTTTTAATAAGTGATAAAAAATTAAATCAAATTATAAAAAGGAAAAAAAAATAGAAATGAGATTTAATTATAATTTGTTTTTAATCTTTTGACACATGTCCAACTAAAAATATATATGGAAGGATTTTAACATTATTTATTCTATTAAATATTCATATCATCCTCCATGAAAAAAAATTTGAAAAACTAAAAAACTAATCAATTAACAAAATAAGCCTTGGAATGAAATAAATCATTAAATTTATTTATGGTCTCATAGAAAACATCAAAAAAGTTTACTGAAATGATTGATTTTTATATTACTAAAAGTTTCACTTGAATATTCATGCATTATTGTTTTAACCTACTCTTTTAAAACATTGATTTTAAAAAAATTATCACAAAATTTGAGCCACTGAAATTTCTATTATATATTACCCACGGTTGAAATTTTTTAATATCATGTGGGTTTGAGAGATGATAATTTTGAAAAAGTATTGAGTGCAATAAATTTCATATATAGATATTTTATCTTTTCTGATCAATATTAATTATTTTTAATTAATACACACAAGATTACCTTAAAGGTTTAGTGTATTTAAGGAATATATTCAAAATCATCTAATTTCATGAAATATATTGATCATATTTAACATTTTGGTCCCAATTTAATAATAATATTAGACATACCATACATTAAAAAATTATTCATAATATTGGAAATAGAAATATACAAAATGGTGAGATTAGAAGCTCAATAAGGGTAAATATCAGAGATATCAATCAATGATCATATGAATGAATATGATAATAATATTCATATAATATCATGACCATAACATTGAATGAAATTACCAAATCAATCAAAGATCATAATCAGGATTTAGGTTATAAATCATTAAAATTTCAAAATGATGAAATATTAGAGTGAGAAATAACTGAAAATAAATCACTAAAAATTTATTTATGTCATAAAAAATTGACACCATTATAATTATAGAAGCCATTTTATATGTGATGATTATCTACCAAGAACATAATATAAAAGGGGTTAATTAATACATAAATTTTTCCAATATCATATAAATTCATGCATCACCAGCTACACCCATAGTGGATCAAACACATCAACTTGTTTCACATATTGACTGAATCTCATAGACATGTATCCCATAATTAACTTATGAGATAAAATAAATTAACCAATGAACTGAAGGGATATATAATTATGGGACCATCCATCCCATAATAAAAACAATATATATTTATTCCACAATATAAAACATTCATCATCTAATCACATCATAATACCTATAAACAAAATATATTTCATAAACATTCAATCAATTAAAAATATAATAACCCATGCAAGTAAAATGGTTGTATAACCATATTATCATCATAAAGATAAAACATACGGAGAATGAAAATTTATGTTATCATTATATCATATAACTAGTAAACAAAATATTAAAATCGATGGATGTAACTAATGTTGAAAATTTATTTAATAGATCACTAAACCATTTTTTACTAGAAAATGCAGTTTTCAATTTTAAAATAATATTTTTCAAAATAAAAAAAATCAAAAAACTTTTTATTGAAAATAAATATTTAACTTTATAAAACATTATTTAAATATATTTGTAGTCATGATGTCCGGAAAATAGGTTCTTTATATATATGTTAAAATAAATATTCTTTTTGAATTTTCAATATGAAATTATTTTGAATCTTATTCAGAAAAGATAAAGAAAATTCCCTTTAATTTTTTTAACAATTAAAACATGGCTGAAAATGATTTTAATACCTCATTTTAGTAAATTAAAAAAATCATGATAATATTTTTTGAAACCAAGCGCATGGAAGAGGGCAAATTTTCAATTAAAGAATGAAATTAATTTTAATTTACCTAGTAACATTTTTTTGGCCTCATCAATTCATAAATATAGAAAAATGAAAAAAAAAATTATAATGAAATAATAATAGGAAAATATAATTAATGATATTACATAGAGTTAGATATATAAATTTTTTCATTGGAAGCCTAATGAAAAACAATCATGATAAAAATGTGATTTTAATATAAATTCATTACCATTTAGGTAATGTTTAAATCATAAGCCCCATGAAAAAAAATAAATTTAGAAATTAGAAATAATTAATATAAGAATATTTAAGACATAAAATCCCTTATTGGTCTGTTTGAACACCATATAAAATAATCTGGGTGGAAAACAATTTTTATTTCCCAAAGAAGATAATCTGAGATAATTATTCTTTACCTCAAGTATCATCTTTCATAGTAGACATCAGAACATTTAGTATAGTAAATATCAGTTTATTAAATAATATTTAAGGACTATACCCAAATATATCATACTATTTATGATTTTCTTATATCTTTTTTCCACTAGTTTATTAATAATTATTTTTTAAAATAACTATTCATGTTGATAATTGCTTTATTTCTCATTTATGTTTTGGTTTGGAAATATTGTTCCTTTTACAATGATAAAAGATGCATCATATGAAAAATTTATTGAATGATATAATTAAAATATATATAAAATATTTTTTTTATGTAATCAATAAATGCTATATATTGAAAAATAAATTACACTCTTTATGGAGATGGTTGGTCGTACGTGTGCATGAATGTCGTTTTCATTTTTAGATGGATTAAACAAAATAAGTAAAATTTTTACTCAAATTTATAGAATCATTAATATATCTCGTAAATAAAAATATATTCATCTAATTCATCCCTACTATAATCTATTTGAATCATAAATGAAAAAATAATCACATCACATTAGGGAGGTTTAGTCCGCACGTACGTACGAGCGATTTTATTAGTTTCCAATGAAATTAAAGGTAACAATGTAGGTATAAAATTATAATTATATAATAATAATAATTTCATAAATAATATATATATATATACACATTAAATACATAATTATGTAAAGATTTCTGAGGTGGGGAATGAAAATAAATTACATAAGTTCTTAAGGAGGTAGTTCATTATACATAAGATCGATAGTTTCAATTCACATTTGATATAGAAGGATAAATATATATTATATTCCATTAAACTATTAAAAATTAAATATAATATATATATATATATATATATATTAATTTCATTATAGATGAAAAATATTTGATGGATGTAGAATAAGAAAAAAAATGAAAAGATATTGTTATGAAATATTCCACTTCTTGAGAAATCCTCTTTAGGTTTATGACTATATCCATCCCAAAATGATTTTCTAATGAAAATAGTTAATTTAGGTAATGTTTGGGTATTTATGTAATTTATTTTTAGGTGAATAGTTATAACCAAAATGGGAATTTTGTTTTAATGGGAGAGGAAAGGGGGTTCCATTTTTTAAATAAGGTGTGTGGGAAATTTATTATAAATAAATATTTTAAGATCATGTCACATCACATTCATGATAAAATGAAAACAATGCATATTTTATAAGTATTTGGTAGAAATAAAACAAAATAATGGGGTTCAATAATTTTTTACACCATTTTAACCATTATTGTTTTAGTTTTACTTCCCGATGAACCTATTTGACCTGAACTACAGTAACAAATTTTTTACATATTTTAATCATAATTATAGATAAAAATTATTTTAAACATATTAACTAATAAATATTATTCTAAGTATAAAATTCGAATCTTTTTTTAATTCAATTCGTGGAATTTGTGTAATTAAATTCAAAATTGAGCCCAAAAATACAATGAATATCGGTTTTCAAAAGAAAATTTTTTCTTATGATTAAAATGTCTTCAATCCAATATTCCAAAAATAAATTATTAAAATTATCAAAATTTCATTAATAATAACATTATGATAATAAATTTACACTATAACAATATTATTACAAAATTTTACTTTGTAAAGTACTTAAACAAGAAGATATTTATAATAATAACATGTCACTTCCAAATTCCACATAAAATAAATAATTTCAAAAAATTATAAATAATTCTATGTAAAATAAATTTTAAATTATTAACTCAAAAACTAATTTAATTTATATAATATTTCTCTAAAAGACTATATTTTAATGTTAAAATAAGTTCAAAAAACTTGAAAAAAATGACATATTATGAAAAATAATTTTAAATTAAACAAGATCTATTGTTATGCCATTAATAGAAAAATATTATATGAATGATATTTTTTTTAAAAAAAAATAATTATTTTACCTTCAAATTGCATTAATAAAATATTGTTTGTTTCAAAAAAATAATTATTTTACCTTCAAAAAAAATATTCATTTAGAAAATTTTATAATCCAATTACCTTATTTAATATGTATTTAAAACATAAATTATCTTAATTGGGATAGTCATATTCATATTTTCCAATCCAATAGATAGTTAATTGCTATAACATTATAAAATAATATGATAATTGTATATTTTAGTTTTTTAAACTTGAGGATCCATGTAATGAATTCTATTAGTGAAATTAAATTTATTTTAAATATATAATTACATTAAATCACCTGTTGTTATATTATACCCCCTTGAAAATAATTTCACCATTGGAATTATATAACTCTTATTTAGAAGATGGTGGATAACTCTACCTCATCTAATGCTTTGGTTCTAATGTAGCATCCTCTAATTGATGGTTTCACCACAAAACATTGACCATGAGAGTAGTCATATTTAATGGTAATTTCTCTATATGATTTATAATAAACACTATTTATTTTTCATATGATATTTTTTTCTTGATTTGTATGAAATATTATGTCAATACATGTGAAAGGTCATGTATGTACACCCTCAATAGAAATATATAGAACACATAATGAATATTAGAGAGGTTTGTTTGATATTAAATATGTTATGATACTATCTTAAATTAATCAAAAATATCCTTGGTGAAAATATACCTAGGGTTTAGCTTTCCATTATTCCCCAATCATAGAAACTTCTACCATAGGTAAATTAAAATAAAAATCTTATTATCAACTTTGAACTACCAATATCACCAATGATCATTAGCATAACATTTATAATGATTTTTTGATGACATTATATATTACATAGAGGATCAAATATTATGTAGAACTTATTTATCTATCTTGGGTCCCAAATGTTATTTCTCCATCTTCATTGCAGAAATGTGGAGATCTAAATTTTGTTCCTTATGTGGCCTCGTAATCATCCTTTTGAATGAGTGAGCGAAATCTATTATTTTAAGAAAACATTAAGAGACAAATGTGTTGGTCCCAAACACAAATAAATTAGAAAGAAAATGATTTCAATATATTATCTAGTGTTGTAATGGTTCTTCCAAAATCAACATCTTTATGAGGATGATAAGAAGTAGTGAAGTATATCCCAATAATTGAATCATTTTGAAGACTCCACCAGAACATCGAGGTAATCAATTAATCTTAACTAAATATAACATAATTTTGTATTAAATTAATCCTCACTCTTTCTATTATTTATATTCTATATAAATTATTAATATATAAGTTTTATTATATTGAAATTATCTATACTTAATTCATAATGTGTTCTACTAAAACCAAAATAGCATTAAGACCATTACATGTTTTGGGGATTCTGATGATAAAATCCAATATTATGTCACTCCATTTCCATAATGGGTTGGGTAAATATAGTAACAACCCATTATAATTTCAACTCTCACACTTAACTAACTAACATTCAAATAAATCGAATACAAATTTTATAATAATCATTTGCTCATTGTCTCACAAAAAAATAATCATATTGATATCTATATATCTTCATAAATCTAGGATGAGTAGAGAATGATGAACTATTATATTTATAAAACATATAATTACTTCAAAATGGTATGGATGGGGGGAACTAATGTTTATTAAACCATATAATTCTTTAATATTCAATATTTAACTAATTGTAATTTCTCACCTTCTCTTTCACATCTACATATTTCTCTTGCACCTATTTAATGCGTACATGGACATATGGTTTAATTTTTATTTGTGTTGGATATGATTTATACCCTACCTTCAGAATTTATATATCCTTCATTTGAAAAAACTTAAATATTTTGTCTTTTGTGATCATAATCATTGATATTCTTTCATGATCATTTCCATTCAAATCATCGGCCTCCTAGTTTTATTTCCCATGGTGGTAATTTACTAAGCAGTCATAATCTTTAATCGTATCAGTCCATCTTCACTAGAATATATTCATTACTATTTGAGTGATTATATAATTTTATCTTATAATAGTTAATTATATCACATCATTCACCATAATGATAATTCAAACATTTAGTTAGTTCTAAAATTACTAAATCTGACTCTAAATAATGAGTTGGATAATTTGTCCCATGAACCATCGATTTTCATGACGAAAAAATATATAACCATATAATTATGCATGAGAATGAAGCATTATCTCTTATTTGATCCTTTAATATATATTAAAAACCTTTTTCTACTATATCGTAATTTTAAAACATATTCCCTAACTATCCTTCACATTGGTTCATTGAAATTTTCTAGTTATTTATATATCCAATGGAACATGGATCCCTTATAAGTATAAATTATTAGGGGATAAAAAATTCATGATATATTCTCTAAAAAGTGTCAATAATGTATAACAAAAATAACAAGAAAATTTATATCGATAAAAATGGTTGATTTAGTCCATTTCTCAATAACATTTTTTTAATGATCCATCAAAATACCCTCACATGAAAATATATTACCCATTAATGAAACAATCCAATGAAAAAATTCACACTTGAAAATTTTTTCAGAAGACTTCTATATCCCCAGGGTCTTCAGTACATTTCTATTCATATCATTAAGATATTCAATTATAATTTAATATAAATTAATATAATCTACATATTCTACCATATAAATATCAATTTAATATATAAAAAATATTTTCTTTAAATATATGATGATATAAGTGGATTTTTTCCGACCAAATTTAATTAAGTTAAATTCATAGTGTAATTACCTCACATGGAAGAATATAATTGGTATGTTTTAAATTTGAACATTTTATTTATGTTACATAGATTTAATATAAATATTTTAAAAATATTTATATCCTCACAATTGATCTAAAAAATCTCCTATATCGGGTATAGAATTCTTGATTTTTATAGTGATCCCGATATGTTCTATTAAATAATTATAGAGTCACATTAGTCTATTTTTATTCTTTTTAAATGAACTTGGTAATCCTAATGGGATGAATTTAGATAAACATTTCCTCTATCATGATTATCCTAGAGTTTCTAATTTAATTCATTCAATTAAACTAGGGACATTCTCTAAGGAATTAATGAAACATATGTTGCACCATGTATGCGATGTAAAATCCCATGGTTTTGAAATAAATAATTAATGCATGAAACACTGAGTCTTTACAAAACATCATTTTTTAATAACCTATCTAGTAAACAATAATTTTCCACCTCTATGGTTTGAAATTCGAAAATCTGATATACATAGTTCTGTTAAGTATGACATTTAGAGTATGTTATGACAAACATAATTTTTGGTTCATACTAACATACCCTTATTAATAATAATATAAAACATTTTTAATAGTAAATAATATAATTTTTTTATTTTCATATGGTTAATATATTGTGAGATCTTGATTTATTTTTCAATATGATATAAAAAAATATATCTTTAAAATTCTCATTTTTAGAATAAAGTATGATTTAAATAAAAAATTATATTAAAAATATTTATAAAATTATTATCAAAAAATGGAGTTTAATTTTGAATTCTACATGTCTAAAAATGGTGGGATGGGTTTTTGTTATTTTTGGTAAAATACTTGAATTTTTGGAGAATAATAAAACATGGTAATTTTTAAAAAAACAAATACTTGATTTTTTTGGGTCATAAGTTATGTAAAGATTATGTATTCCCACATGGTTTGAAAAAACATTCACTTATTAGTATTATGGGTCTCATTAATCAACAATATTGGTTGTCTTGATTGAATTAATAAAATAATGAATAAAATATTCCAAAGTCACTCCTCTCATCCCCTATAAGCCCCCATAACTCCCTCTTTTATTGAATATTCTAAGAAATTAATCTCATCAATGATCTACCCAAATACAATTCCTTAGATACTACCCACGTATAGGATCTCTTGGTCTTACAAAAAGGAAAAAACTTCATTTTAGGAGGTTCTGAAGGAGGTTATTTTAAGAGGTAAAGCACCATTCTTTTTCATTTAGTTTTAGTTCACTTTATCTTATTTCCTTATCCTCTCCTAACCACCTCTATCAAAATATCCTCGATAAATCCCATTTCATATATATAATATTATTATATCTTCATAATTTAATATCCATCATCAATACCTTTACTCTGTCTCTCTCTCCAACTCTCTCTTTTATGTTATAAAAGATATTATTGTTTGTGAGGTTCCAATTCACAACCTTCATGGACGACAATGATTTGTTATAAATTTCCCCTTCAATACTGGCCATGAAAGAATTGTTATGGTTGAAAGACGATATAATATATTTATTATAACCAATTTAATATTAAGGAAACAATATATGTACATAATATTAAATCATTTGACCAAACTAGTTCACAATAATCCAAATAATATAAAATAATATGAGTGATTATCATTAATATTTCATCCAATGAGGAATCCTCATACCATATAAAAAAAATTTATTTATAAACATTAACACATTGGGATGATCATAAGTAAAATATAATTTCAATTCTTGTGAAGTACATCCTTTCCACATGAACATCCTTACTCATACAAAAATATACTGATCATGAAAATCAAGGAAATGAACTCTACTGAACGGTGGGATTAATTATTATAACCCATAAATAAGGACATAAATAAACTTAATAAAATTATGATAAAATAATAAAAAATTCTATGGTTTCTATGTTTTTATTAATAATTATAATTTCATATTCCATGACCTTGGGTTTAAGAGTGGAACATATTCAGACTTAATGTATGAATTTTCCACCCGAACCTCTATTGTCATTCAGTTGATTTTAATATCTAATTACCGAAATTAGATTCTTAATAATTAATATGTACTCCATATAATTTCATTATAAATTTTTCTATATATCTGTGCCAACCATAATCAAACCTTCATTTATGTAGATTTTTCAGTTTTTTTAAATGATCTATCAAACATTCTTCCCGAAATACAAGACCATTTGAAATGAGTTTCCCAAATTCTTACCAATTTTAGAGGGAACTATATAATCTATTTAAGAAAACATTTTTTATAAAAACACTCATTTTATTATGAAAAAACTATATTATCTAAATTAGGTTTTTAGACAACATTTTTTACAGATGAAAACTCTTTTCAAAGTAAAAGAGTATTTACCTCAAAAGTTACCTGAAGATTTTATAACGGTATTTTCATTTGTTTCTTGACTATTACTAATTATTATATATTTGTGTGAATAATAGTTTATGATATCATATATTATATTTTTTTGAATGGTTTATGATTAGTTTGACTATGGATGTGAAGTCTTGAATCTTTTCACCATTTTACTCTGAATGGTTACTGTTAATGTTTAATGATTGGAGAAGGTGAACTACATTTCATATGATAGTTTCAATATGAATTTAGAGGTTATATAAGAATATCCTAGATCATATGATGAATTTATTGGACTTAGTATGTGATGTGAGGTTCTCTTTATATCCCATAGATGTATTAGTAGGCCTCATGAGGCAAATAGCTGTGGACTTGGTTGAGGATTTTCCAATTTTCAGATATGGTTTTGGCCGAGGCCTTAATAAATTTTGGAATTCATGGATGAAGCTTTGAAAATATGATTTATAATGTCTGGCATAGGCATATCCCCCATTATGATGCCAAAAATTGATAGTTCATATTTTTCTTTGACTTTTATAATACATATGATTATGTTTTATTATGGAATTATTTACATAGATCATATACCAACCATATTATATTAAGGTTTATTTTTAATTCCATGTGTTTTTAATTATTCACCATATCTAATCGTTGCATTATATTTCATTGTAAATTTTATCATTAATGACAACATTAGCTCATGCATTATTTTGTGTCATTTTTTACTGTCCATGAAGAGGTATTTCATGATTTAATTACTTGGATAATCATAGAGTGGTTGTTGTTTCTAGTTGGACATTTATGTTGTTTTTATTTTCCAAATGTAATTTTGTCTTATGTATGTATCTTGTTTCCAAAATAAACTAAAATACTCTTTAAATTAAGATTCATATTCATTGTTTATATTCCAGCGTAATAAAATAATGAACCATCTTCGGGAAACAGGGTATGGGTCCTTCAAGTTGGTATTAGAAGATATTTAGTAGAAAACATGAAAACTAGATTTATAAAACACGGATTTGGGAAACAATTCCTATGATATTCATTGATGATAAACATACAAGAACATCCTCTCATTTTGGTAAGGAGTATATTGCGTGGATATTTCTAGAAACTACCCCCCTTTCTGGATACTACACGTTGACATGGTTCTGGAATATATGTACATAGGAGTGAAAACACCAACGAGGATTTTCATGCATGACTCGAAGTATCCTGGTACAAGATAACATGCATTACTAGAGAAATAATTTGACACACACAATGGATATTCTTAATATAATCCATTTTTTCTTCACAAGCCATTATGAGGGATTTAAATATTAATTTCCTTCAATGAAACCATGTTTATGAAGATGGGATAATTCATGCAAATGCTTTCAATTTATGTTAAGTATTATTTCAAGTTGATATTATACATTATGATTCATAAACTAATCTAGTCTGTTCTAATATTTATAAATGGCATCTAGTGGTTGAAATTGAAACCCCATGAATGGATATTTCCCGTGCAAGGATTTCCCTCTGATTCAAGATAATGATGATGGTTCTAGTGCTGCGACTAGTGTTGGGGATCTTTTAACTTTATTGGGATAGTTGATTTGTGTTATGAATAACAACCTTACTCTTATGGAGCATCTGGATCTGTGACATGGAATAGTTATGTAAGAATGATTTATGAGACAACAACTTCCATAATTTAAAGGGACTACAAAACTATTGATAGAATAATAGTGGAAAAGTTCGTTATAGAATATATTTCTCAATTTGGGATGTAATGATATAGATATGGTTGTCATGGTAGTTTATCTTCTATCGAGAGATGCGGATCAGTGGTGATCTTTAATTACAAACACATAAGAGGAAGAGGAAATATAATATATCAAATGGAAGTATTTTAAGGAACATTTATTATAAAAATACATGCCTCAAAAACAAAAATAATATATGAAAAGATAGTTTTTTAATTTTAGGAAACATCAAGAATAGAATGTTACAAATTCTGAATCAAAATTCACAATGTTAGAAAGGAATGTTGTAGACTACATATGAAATAAAAGGTATAATATTGATCGATTATTTTATTGAATAAATACATTAATCTAATGGTAATTGAATTACCATGGTTTCATATCATATGAAAATATATTTATATTTTCTATCAAGATAGAAAAGCAATTCTCTATGTACTAAGAAATTAAAGGAAAGCAACAAAAGAAGAGGGTTGCTGAAAACTATGGAAAAGGATTATACTAAAAATGTGGAAAGAAAAGCCATATTAATACTAAATATAAAGAGATGAAATAATATATTAATGCTCAATGATATAATTTTAGGGAGATGTGAAACTATGCTAATGATTTTCCAAAGCGTCGAGGAGACATGACATTGAAAAGACGAGGGAGTAGTGACAACTTATGCGATTAAAACTGTTGATATTGATGTTCCTGATGATGTGGTGGAAGGTACTTTAATAGTTTCCTAAAATATAAGCAATGCATCACTTGATTCAGGATCATTTCATTCATTCACATCTTCCTAGTTTTCTAATAAAATTATATATTTCCAATTTGATTTCGTAAGAGAGTTGTCAGTATAAACATTTAAGGGAAGTATCATTTAAAAAAGGTTGTGTCAGGTATTCCCCATTATGGAATAAAAATGCGCTTTATCTTCATATGTAATTTTCATAACCATTTTCTATTTTGATATAATCATCGAAATGTATTGGTATTCAATCCATTATGTGAAAATTTATTATAAGAAGAAGGAGGTTACAAATTTTAACGATGATGTGGAATACCTTTTCTTTAGGGTAGAAACATCACCATATGATTCTCATCTATATCCACCCCCTGTATCTCTACTAAATACAATTATTGGGGTGGATGGGAATGAAATAACTAAGGGTGAGGAAAATAATGAAAAAATATAATGTGTACCTATTGTGCAATAATATTTTGACTTATTTCCATAGGATTTAACTAAACATCCTCCAGAGTGATAAATTGATATTTCCATTGAATTAATTTATATTTCAAGGCCCATATCAGATACCCTTTATATAATGACCACTATGGAATTATTGGAAAAGAATAAAAAACTATAGGAACTTACTGATAAAGGATTTATTCACCCTAGTATTTCTCTATAGAGAGCACCTATTTTTTTATTAAGAGTAAATATGGATCTATGAGGTCTTGCATTGACTACATGTCAATCAATGATATTAAATTAACAAAAAAGTATCCCCTAACTTGTATTAATGATTTATTTGATTAACTTCATGGAGACCAATATTTTTTTTGAAGATTTACCTTTAATCTACATATCCTGAGTTACTTGTAAGGAAGGATGGAATTCCAAATACAACATTTTAAACTATGTATGGTCATTACACATTTACAGTAAAGCCTTTTGTACTAACTAATTCACCCTCTATTATTATAGATCTATTGAATAAAGTTATCAAGGAAAATATTTATTAATTTTTAGTGGTATTTATTATTAATAACTTTGTATACTGTAAAGTCTATGAATAACAAGAATATAACCTGGGCACCATTCTAAAGACACTTAAAATAACAAAATTATATGGGATGTTTATAAAATGGGAATTTTGGCATCAATCAGATTCTGTTCATGGACAAATTGTCTCTAAGGATGGAATATCTGTTGATTATGTGAATAAAAAGGATGTGGATGAATGGACTACTCTAACTGAAGTATGTAGTTTTATTGTTTTATCATATTATTATTAGCATTTTATTCATAACTTCTCCTGTTTAGCCAACCCGATGACCAAGATTACATGAAAACGAGTGATGTTAGTATGGAAAAAATAATGTGAGGACTATTTCGAAGATTTGAATATATGATTTGGAAGTGATCTTATCCTAACTTTACAATCATGGAATGATTAGTTGGTGATCTATAGTGATGCATCAAAGAAAGTACTTGGTTGTTTCCTTATGCATAATGATAGATTTATTACCTATGCATCAAAGAAATTAATGATTCGTTATCAAAACAATCCTACTCATGATCTTGAGTTATTAGAATTAATATTTCCTTGGAATATATAGAGACATTATCTCTATGAAATAAATGTGATATATATAAAGATTATAAGAGTTTAAAATATATCTTCTCACATATAGAAATCATTATAATGAAATGGAAATGTCTGGATCTAATCACGAAATATGATTTCAATATATACTACCATTGTAGAATGGAAAACAATGTGACGATGCATTGAGCAAGACAGATCATTAAGTTATCAACAAAATGTGGATTGACAAGGATCATTTGTACATGGATCTTGTAAGGATGGATATAAGATTTATAAAAAAAGTGAAAAATCACATATTTAACATTTTTTCCCCATCCATATTTATTAGAAAGAATTAAAAGTTCGTATCCTGATGATGAGAACCATAAAAAGAAAATAAATGTTGTGAAAGATGGGAAGATGGCTGCCTTTGAGTGTCAAGATGGTGTTTTGAAATTTGAGAAGAGGCATTGTGTTCCATTAATAAAAATGCTAAAAAAATACTTATTGGATGATTCCCATATATCTAATTTTCCCAAACATCCACGTAGCACTATGATGTATATATATTTGAAGGACGATTTCTATTGTGATAACATGCAGAGGGAAACTGTGGATTATATAACTTGATTTTTAGTCTGTCAAAAATTGAATGATGAAACGAAACATCCAAAATTAGTCATGAAATCCTTAACTATTCCTACCTAGATATGGGAATAAATCACCATGGATTTGGTCACAGGATTACCCAAAAATCCATAAAAACGAATGATGCAATATGGGTAATTGTAGATCGTCTTACAAAATATGTGCATTTCCTCACTATAGGGGAGGATTTTATACTATAATGCCTATAAAAAATCTATATGAATGATTTTTTGAGACTCAATGGGTATACCCTCACAATTGTGTCTAATCGTGACCCATTTTTTACATCAAAAATCAGGAAAAGTCTTCATAAAGTTTTAGATAGTGAATATCGAATGAGTACAGCTTATTATGCTCAAACTTATTGTCTATCATAGAGGAAAATCCAAACCTTATAGGGAAAGATGAGATCATGTTCACATGAATTTAAAGGTATGTAGGATCAATATTTATCTTTGGCGGAGTTTTTCTAAAATAATAGTATCCATTTAAGTATTCAAATTGCACCATATGAAGCAGTGTACAGAGAGAGAAGTAATACACCAAAATGTTGGGATGAAGTTGTTGAAAGGATGCTTGGGGGCCCAGAGCTTGTGGAAGAAACAACAGTGAAGGTGAAGACTATTCACGGTCATATCAAATCATCTCAAAGTAGAGAGAAACATTTATACTAATAATCTAAGGAAGGATTTAGTGTCATAAGTGAGAGATCATGAGTTAAAAAAGTTTCTCCATGGAAGGGTGATATAATATTTGGGAAGAAACGGAAAGTGATCCCTTGGTACATTGGTACATTTTAAATTCTAGAGATAATTGGACTTATTGCATTTTGCTTATCTATGCCACATATCATGTCCAAAGTATATAGGGTGGTCCATGTCTCTCTACTGAGAATGTACATGCCAGAAAAAACACATATCCTCACTTCAAAAGATATAGAATTGGAAACAAATAAATATTATTTGGAAGATCCTATCACAATTATTACACTAATGAACAAGTGTTGAGGAATAAAATGACTCGAAAAGTAATGATACATTGGATAAATCATTAAATCGAAAAGGATACATAGGAGCATGAGGATTTTATGGTGAAGAACTACAAAAATCTTTTTATGATGTGACATTCTATGAATACTGAGGATGAAATTTTTTTAAGTAGGATAGATTGTAACACCCCATGGTTTTGAAAGTAAATATTGAATGCAAGAAACATTTTGCCTCTTAAAAATAACACTTTTTTATAACCTATCCAGTAAACATAATTTTTCTATATCCATGATTTCAAATTTGGTAAGTTGACAAAAAAGTTTGTGTTCAATAATATATTTATTTTCTAATAAGTCAAACATACTTTTTTTTTGAAAAGTAACATACCCATATGAATAGTAATATACCCCTTATGAATAGAAAATAAAAATATTTTCTTTTACTTTATAATGGTTATAATATATTGATATCTTGATTATTTTCTCAATGTGATATAAAAATAATTATAGATTTATAATTATTATTTATAAAATGAATTATGATTTCATTTATAAATTAAATTAATAAAATTTAGGAAATTGTTTTCAAAGAATGTAGTTTATTTTTTAATTCTACATGTTGATAAATGGTTGGGGTGAATATTTGGGATTTTTCTAAAATATTTGAATTTTTGGTGAATAGTTAAATACGATAATTTTCAATAAAAGTTAATACATGATTTATTGAGTCATATCTGATTTAAGGATGATGTAATCCAACTAGGATTTAACTCACATGTAGTTATTACTATTATGTGTCACTTGAATCTACACTATGGCATGTATTGAGGGAATTAATAAAATGATGTATACAATAATCAAAATTCACTCCTCTCCTCTACTAACCCCCCCCCCCCCCCCCCCGCACACTCCCTCTTATATTCCTTCCTCTACACCTTGATTCTCATCAATGTTCAACCAAAAATAAATTTCCCAGGCCACTACCCACGTCCAATAGCCCTAGGTATTTCTATAAGACCAAACCCCCTTCTATTAAGGAGTTTCTCAAGGATGTTATTTCAAGAGGTAAATCACCTTTCTTTTTCATTTATTTTCATTTCAATTTATCTTCATTTGTTATCCTCCCCTCAACTCCTATATCTAAATGACCATGATATATCCTATAAAATTTATATTCTAGAATAATTACATGTGAATGTAAGAACCACCATCAATATCTTTACTCTCTCTCTCTTTTATTTTATCAACAAAATCATCGTCTATGAGGTGCCGATTTACAACCATCGTGGATGAAGAAGTTATGTTCTTCAATTACCCCTTTAATAATGGTCATGAAACCGTTCTTATGACTTCAACAGGATACAAAATATGTTTTATAACCTATCTAATATTCATGAAATAGTATATGTACATAATATTAAATCATATGACAAAACTAGATCATAATAATCCAAAAACTACAAATTAATCCATGTGATTGTCATCAATATTTTATCCAATGATTCATACTCATACCATGTAATGTATTATATATATAACCATTAACACATCAATATGACAAAAAAAAATATATTATTTCAATTCTAGAGAATTACATCCTTTTAACCTGAAAATATATACTCTTATAATAATATACTGATCATGAAAACCATGAAAATGAACACTCCGAAATGACTAAATTAAATCTTATAACATATCATTAAGGATATAAATGATCTTAATAATATTATTATAAACTATATAAATTTCTATGTTTTTATGAATATATTTATTAATAATTATAATTTCAAATTCTATAGCCCTATGTTAATAACAGAACACATTCAGACATAAGGTATAGGTTTTCTACAAGAACCTTCATTTTTATTCTACTCAATTTTATTATCTACTAACCTCAATTAAATTCTTATTATTACATATTTACTCCTCATAATTTTTCATTTAATGTTTTATATATGTTTCCCAATCAAAATCATACCATCATTTAAGGGGATATAAATGTCTTTTTAAAGTACATTTCAAAAACTATTCCCGAAATACAAGACCACTTCAATGGAATGTTCCAAACACGTACCTATTTTCAAGGGAACAATATAATATGTTCTAAAATTCATTATTTTATAAAAACACTATTTTTTTATTAATTAAATATATTATCTCACTGGTAGTAATATAAAAATATTTTTCCAAAATATTTCTCTTTTTTAAGTAAAAGAGTATTTATCTAAAGAGTTACTCGATGTTTTTATAAGTGTATTTTCATTTGATACTATCACTTAATGATTCTTATATATAAATGAGACTATTATTTTATGATTTCATATACCATATTTTTTTAATGGATTATGATTATTTGGACTATGTATGAGATTTCATAAAACCACTCACCATATTACTCCTAAGGGTTATTGTTAATGCTTAATGATTGCGGAATGCTAGTTACATTTCATATGTTAGTTTCAATATGAATATACATATTGTTTATGATTATCCCTTCTCATATGAGGAATTAATTGGACTTATTGTTTTATGGGGGGGGGCTACTATAGCACCTCAATGCATCGGTAGGTCTCATGATTCAAATTGATATGGACTTGGCTGAGGCCTTTCCCATTTTGAGATATGTGTTTGGCCAATGCCTTAATAATTTTTAGATGTCTGGGATGGGGCCTTGATAGAATGTTTTATAATATCCTACGTATGCATTTCCCCCATTATGAATAAATAAATTGATATTTCAGGTTTTTATTTGACTAGTATAATATACATTATAATGTTTTTTTATGGAAATATTTAGTCAACTCATTTTCCAACCACGTTATGTTCTTGTTTATTTTTAATGTCACGTGTTTTCAATTATTCACCATGTGTAATTTTTATGTTACATTTTTCTATAATGTTTACCATTACTAATCATCTATGCTCACTCATTCTTGTGTTTTATTTTTTCTAGGACATGAAGAGGTATTTTATGATTGACATTCGAGGATAATCATAGAGTGGTGGTTGTTCTAAGTTGAACTTTTATGTTGTTTTTCTATTCTTGATAAAATGTTGAACATATATTTGTATCTAGTTTAAAAAATATATTAAACTACTCAGTCACATAGGATGCATATTCCTTGTGTATATTACAATTTAATAAAATATGGAACCGTCTCAAGGAAAATGAGTTCATGTCCTTACATGTGTTCCGTTGAAAACACAACTCAATGTCTTGTAGGAAGAAAAACATAGTTATTCAAGATATCCAATAAATAATTCATGAAAAATTGGAATGTATCCTATATTTGATTCCTCCACAAACCTCTTATATAAATATTATTCATCGTTAATATTTAATTCTAACAAAGTAGAAGTAATTTACATCGGTTTTTTGTATTTATCCTCACCCTGACAATAGATCTGTGGTCAATATGGAATATAAAATATTAAATCAATTACTTCGAAAATGATTGGACTCCATATAATGAAATCTAACACCTAGATACAAACATATAAAATTTAACTAATGGGAGAATCATAATATTTGGTTGACTTAATTTGACATACCCTTAAATCAGAATGAAACTATATACTTGAGATGAAACCGTTGTAACATTAAGAGTTTTCCCTACTTCCTTAATATCTATTCATTAAGATGGTAATTTAATAAAAATTTAAAAATTATTATATATAAAATATTATTTTTATCTTGAGTAAAATAATACAATATCTATTATATATTAGATAATATGTGTACCATTCATGATACAATTATCATAACCCACTTCATAAGTTGCGATCATAAGTGATTTCACTTTATCCATTATCTTAATAGGTTGACGATGTCAATCATTATCATGAACCATTAGATTGGTGTACTGGAAAGATTAAATCCCATAGTATTTACAACTGATTAATTGGAGTGTGGGTGGTGAATTATTTGGTTTCTTATTCTATTATATTTCATTACTTCGCCAATTCAATTCCTTTCGAAATTCAAGGAATTTATGACCCATCATTCTACATTTTAAGAGCCCCCTAGTTCATTTAAAAATATTTCCTTAATTTTTCTTAACACATTTATTTAATGTATTCGGCATGAATTTCATCACATTATGTGATTTATTTATTTTTCATGAGAATGGATCTTACTTTTGTCATCAACACTATAGGAATGGTGGGAACCTTCAATATCAATTTATACCTTGAGTGTTCATCGAATGATTCTATTATTGCTATTAATGTCTCTTATATCTAATATATTTAAGAGAGTATGTATTAGACAAATAAATATTCACTCAATTCTACTTTAATGGTAATTATTAAAGTAGAATCATACCTTGAGAGTACTATAAAACTTTTATCATATGTAATGACAGATTCATCCACCTTATTCATAAGTTAAGGAAATTTATTATTCATAATTTTAAATAGAAATCAAGGTTAATAAAAATTAACATTTTTCATCTAAAACTATTCTAATTCCATATTTTAAATTTCATCCTATATTTCATATTCTTAATATGTTTCCTCATCAATATTATTTCCTTTTAAAATTAAAAATTTATAAGGAAACCTATTCATGTTATGAGAACTGGAGAATATAAAATATATTATTAATGGTTTTTATCTATTACTCATCAACTACTGGATAAAAAGACACAAAAAAATTTAAGGTGGACGTTTACTCGTTAAATACTCTATATTACATTATTTTAATCATTTTCTATTTGAAATCGCAACATCGTTAATGAAACGTAAAATATACTTGATCCTAGAAATAATATTATTTATTTCATCTACTGCTATATTTGGATATTAATGTGGACAATGAGGACCTTCTCAATAACATTTTTTATAACCATGATGTTATATGATGATTTCCTTTCAAAAAAACCCAAAATCATTTTTTGTGATATAATAATTATAATGGGAAAGCACAAAAAAATGAAATATTTACAGGCTTTCTAAATCATGACATGTTATTTTTCATCATATAACACATTTATTTTAGCCTTTGTCTAACATGGCCATAAATTATTCAAATCCATCATAATGGTTAGTAGAGAAATGTAAAATAACCATATTATATCCTTCGATGTTTTCCATATAGGTGCACATTAATGTCACACTCACCATGAACCATACTAATTGTTGATAATTACACGACCAACACATTGCAGTGTTGTAAACCCAATATGCATATGATCCAAAACAACATCCACTTGTACTATGAATATTGGGATGTATTTCTTGGAAAATCATATAATCACTTTCTTACAAAATGATTTTGAATTTATCCTACATGTAAACATATCCCCCTGGTTTTTAAAAAAAATTGTTACCTTCATCTCAAAAGATTTACTAAACCCTATTATTATAATAACTATAATAACCTCATATTTTCATAGATATGTATTACATAATTTTTGGGGAATATTGAATAAATTTCAAAAATTCATTCCCAATGACAAAAAATGGTTTATAGCCTATGGATACTAAATATACAACATAATTAGTTCATAGATAATTTTCAAAATCTACCACAATGATATACTCATTTAGAACACCTTATAGACATAACAAACATAAAACCATTCCCCATAACTTCGGGAAAGGAAGAATTTGAAACGGTGAGATCAAATTATCTATAAGAATAATCACAAGATATAAAAATCTACGAATATATGGAAAATAATATTAAAATTAGTGTATTAGATGAAGACAATCACGTAAAAATCTCATACCCAATAAATCAAATATCATAAACATGATTCATGGAAATATATTTATAATTTAAATTGTTATCAATCATAAGAGAGAGAAATAATCATTAAACAATGATGAACATATATGTTAATGTAATAAAAGAGTGAGAACATCATATGTTTGGATACCATTTCATAAGTTAAGGTAAAATACTAATAACTCAAATGATATTAGATCCAGAATCCCTAAATGTTTTCCATATAACAAAAAATCAGGCTTCACTACATTTATACCATAGTGGACCAAGAGTACCATTATATTTCACATTGGGGATAAATCACATTTACTTTCATCCCATAGTTATATGGTGAGATAAAATTATTTACCCCAAGTATTGGAGGGGTATATAATTTCGTCCCCACCCATGAAATAATAAAAATAATACATATTTTGGATACATAATCATTAATAATTCATCATATCATCACTTTATAACATTTCCAACAACAATGGGATTTATAATCATTATAACTATTCAAAATATCATACACCATGAAAATAAATGGGTTTCATAATAATATAATAATATGAATAATAAACAATACATGAAAATAATATAGATGGTATTATCAAATAATATCATCATTAAATCATAATTAACATATAATTATTTTATCATAGATCAAAAATTCTTTAAAAATGTCACTGAAACAATACATTATGAAATTACCATTTAGACTCTGATAATATTTTTTGTAAACAAACTATTAAAAAAATTGAAAACCCTTTTTATTTAAAAATATCATTGTAGACATAAATATTAATGTAAGAATAATTGATTAATAATAAAATTATGAAATTCTATACAACCAGTATATATTTAAACAATGATAACATTCAGATGTTCTTTAAATATTCACAAGTACCTCGATCTAAAAACAATAATAATATTTATTTTAATAAGTTTTGTAAAATATAAATCATTGGTAAAAGTTAACCTTTCAAATAATTTGTGTTTGGAAAATAAATAGTTTTTTTAATAATAGTCTTGGAAGTGAACTAATTTATTATCAAATATAAAAATAATAAATTTTTCATTGAAAAAATTATTTTAGAATAATTTTTGCTAAATATATAAAAATGAACGGAAACAAAAATTATATTTTAGAAATACATATAATAGAATAAAATAGATTATATTCTTCATATGTGGAGTAATAAATTTCATTACTAAAATCAAAATTAAAAACAATACCAAAAAATAATGATATTACAACATTAAACTCTTAATATTTTTGTTATATTTCAATCATAATCCCAATGAATGAATAAGATCATATAAAAAATTAGATACAATAAACATAAGAATATTCATGCTATTTAATTTCATAGGGATTGGTATAAACTGCTCAAAAAATATGATAAGTTTATAATATAACATATTTCCTTATGAAGAAAATTTTAGATGTTAATCCCTTAACTCAAGTATTGACATTTTTTATACAAATTTTCACCTATTGTATAAAAATATACGGTTATTATAAACATATTAAATTAAAATAATCATTTATATCATTCTATATATTATTTAATTATTACCATTTATTATATTATTATTCAAAATTATATATTAAAATCAACATTTTGAATGATACTATTTCATTTTTAATAAATATTTTAGTTTGACAATTTTGGTCCTAGAAATTTTATTATCATTACCTAATATATTGACTTTTAATAATTATATATATGTAATATATTTTCTCTATATATATTCTTATATTTAATTATAAATGTTATGAATTGGAAAAATAATTTCATCGTTCATATAGATAGTTGGCCTTATGTTAATATTAATGTTTTTTATATTTCAGTTGATTGTATGAAAGAAAGTTAAATAAAATTCACTATTAAATACACATTATTATATTATATAAATCTTACATATTCAAAAATAAATCCTTATTAACATCTATATAAAATAGAAATTAAAAATTAATCACATCATTTTGTAGAGGTTGTAGTCCACAAAAACACATGAGAGATGTTAACATTTTACAAATGATTGGAAGTTAATTAGGTAGATTTAATGTTATAATTAATATTGTATCATTTTTTCAAAAATATAATATATAGATATTAAATACATATGTAAATCCAACCATGATATGCGGTGATGGAAAATTAATTACATCAGTTATCTAGAAGATTTTCCACCATAAACACGATAGACAGTTTCATTTCCCATATAATGGTGGATGAGATGGATATAGGATACAGAATTAACATAACAAAAACTCAATTTATTTACGATATTTGGGTTATAATTTATTTTGATTTTCAAAAAAGATTCTTTATGTTTGATTAATAACCACTTTATTTGGACTGTAAAGTATAACATGATTCCATATTCAAAATTTAGAATATAGAAAACACATTGAGAACACAATCCTTGATAAGAAATCGATCCATTATTTACTCGTGTTAGACGTAGTTTAGTTTCCGACCAACATCACCATGACACACAACTCTCATCATCACCTTCCATTCATGAATATCGTCGCCGCTATGCACAAACAACACAGGCATGTCACAGATCATCAATTTCCATGGATCCACCAAAAAAAGTAACTACATGTCATCATTATCCATCATAGAACTAGAAAATGAAACCATATTTGGGAACCTACATTATAAAAAACAAGATAAATGAATCACATCTTTAAAAAAATAAATCAAACTGATGACATCAATAGGGTCACTCCATCCATTACTAACCATATATCATCTTCGTCATTTCCAACAAGAGCCATGTCTGCGTCGTCATCATAGGATACAAAAACTGAACACTATACCATTGATAAACTGAACAAAAAAATTCATAAAAATAAATCCAAAAAATAATGGAACGATAAAAAATGAATATAAATTAATTAAAATAAATCACTCAAAAGAAAAAAAAATAATCCTGAAGAATGTAAAGGAACAAAACATATGAAAAAAACAATATGGATGAGAAAATATACTGATACCGCTGTTATCCCCCCACCAACACCATCCTAAGAAGTCCCAATACCCTTATCGCGCCCGACAAAGATGGGACCAAGTCTGATGGGTTGGAAGGGAAGAAAAAATGATAATATTGAAAAATAACACCACCACCATCACTAACCAAAACCATTTGAAAATACTACACATAGACCCAACATGGAGGTTTGATATGCTGAGTAATGAGTGAGATACATATTCTATCCCTGTAGTAAGAAGCATCAAGAAAGCAGGGAAGGTAGACTAAATAAAGCGGAAACAAATAAAAATAATTAAAATCGAGGAGTACAATTTTCTCTAAAAAAGGACATTGAATAATGAAGCAGCCTACAAGATACATAGTGGGCCAATCCAACTGAGGAGAAGCATTATTGGACTAGTGAGATGTTAGGATGTGGAGAAATTTGTGAAGAAACCAAAGAAAAGAAGAACAAATAATAGTAGAGACATCGCTAATCCATTTCTATTGGTGTTATTATTTCATCATAGTTTAAAAATATTTAAAGGAGGTAAAGGATGAAATAAAATGAAAATGCGTAGTAAAATACTATATAACTTCTTTAGACATCCACTTTGGGTTTACACATAATACAATCATAAGATGTTTTTCTGATCAATCTAGTGACTCCATGACATGATAAGAGATGTAATAAATGAATATTAGTAGGTATAAACCTAAAAATTATATTTAGGTATGGAGAAGAGATGGGATGGGTTAATCATTTATAATTATATTTAGTGGTAAAATTTTAATTTTTCATTGATTTGAAAATATTGTTCAATAAATATAGTGGAGAAAAATTTCAGAAATTATTAAATTTGGATTTTATAATCTTAGTCTCTAAATAATACCATCCAATGGGGTTGTATAATATTTAGGAAATTTTTAACATTATATTCTACTTTTAATCACCAGAAAACTTGTTTTAACATTATCTATGGTAACTGTAACACCCTGATATTTTATGAGAATTATTTTTTTATGCCTTACGTTATACGCAACAACAAAGGAATCTTTCACTACACACAACACTATCATGGCTTTCGTTACACGCAATCACGACCTTCCTTGATAGCATGTGTACTACACAATACCGTGTTTCACTAAACAACTACATATTATAATAATATTATAATATATCCATTATGAATAGTATTAAATGAATTTTGAATTTTATAACATTATTATTCATCTTACGGATTTTTTAAAACATGGTATGTGAACAAAATAAATTTTTCAGGTAAAATAAGTATTTTTTAAAAAATGATGTTTTGCCGCCTTTTGATGGCACATCCACTTTAAATATAGTTTTTGACATGTTTATAAGTTCAATTTTACAAAATACAGTTCTTATATGGATATGAAAATTTAATTTGGATAATGTTTTCATATTATTCTGATAACTTTCATATTTTAAGGATTAGTAAAAACACGCTATATTTTAATTAAAAAAAAATTCCTTCATCGTAATAATTTAAATGGTTAAATTATAATATTGTATGGTTTTAAAGTATAAATAGATTAAATTTTTTCCATTTAATATAATTTATGTCATTATCATTAATTTTACCTTGAATTCATAGATAAAAACATTTCAATCTTTGGCAATGTTTAAACTTTTAAAACTCTTTTTCTTAACAACAGGATTAATTTTAAATTAATTACTGAAACTTCTATGTTTTGAATTTTGAAAAATGGATTCCATATTTGGATTTATTGGGTCCAAATTATCTTAATAGGTTACATTTTTTTCATATTATGTATAGTAACTACGATAATTTTTATTTACTAGTGTTAAAGATAAATCTGGTAATTAAGGGTAAAAATAAGATTATAAAATTACCCTAAAACTTGTCAAAATTCTATTGAATGAATAAAAGTAGACCCATATCACCTAAGGGTTGGGCAAGATTTATTTCACGGACTTTTTACCATGAAATAATATATTTTTTATTAAAACCAAAGAAAATGACAACATTTCACTCTCTTAAATATTATAAGTGTCATAATTTTAATTTAGTGATAAACATCATCAAACATCAGATATAAATAGTCCCTAAAAAATCTAATAAAATTATCTACATCATATGACTTTATTTATTATTTTAATTGATTAAATAGTTATCATTAATTCTGACACAATAGTGATGTGGAAATTATTTTATTGATTGAAATATCAAATAAATTATTTTAAAAGTATTAAAATAAATATTATATGAACTATTTAATGTGCTATACTAATTTTATAGATAAATGTGACATGTTATGAATCTATTAAGTCTTTTAGTTCGAACACATCTTTTGTGTAGATTTTGTTTTCAAGTAAATAAATAGTGTCAAAATTGACACTATTGTTATTTAATAAAAATTACACATTATAATATCGTTTAAAAATAACAAAAATATTTAAAAATTATATATTAAAATTTATATGGTCTAAAATTTAATAAATTATACAATTATTGACAATTCACAACATATAAGAAATTATTTATAATGATTTAAAATTTATAATATTATTACCACAAATAAAATTAAATAGATTATATAAGGATAAATCATGTTGATAATGTTTAAAATAAATTCCCAATTTGTCTAAATTTTATTGGTTGATGATATTACAGCACTATATCATCTAAGATTCGTATTTGAGTCCTTTTTGGAGGTTTTTATGTGGGGTTGGAATTTATTATAAATTAATATTTCATATAATTCCAAAGGTGCCCCTCTCCTCACTTATAAAAGAGAACCTCCTCCCTCTCCTCTAAACAACACATTGAGCCTTCATGCTCGGCCAACCCCTACCAATTTCTCTTATACACTTCCCTAGAAACATCCTAGACGTTCTAGTCTTCCTCAAAGACCATTTTTAGTGCCATAAGAGGAGGTATCAAAGAGGCGTGTCGAAGAAGAGGTGATATCTGTTACCGATTCTTTCAAATTTATTTCTTCTTCTACTTATTCTTTTTTAGTTGTTTCAGTATGAAGTAATAACAACAGTATCAATCATATACTGATAATTTATTATAAATATGAAACAACCCTATTTAACATTCTATCCATCCTACAGAAAACGAAATCATCGTGCATGCGTACGTACGGAATACCATCTCCAAACTGTGGTGTAATTTGTTTTCCACCACCACCTTACTTGGATGGGTATAATTGTGTAAATAATGAATATACATGATTATTTTAAAGTGATATTGATTCTGAAATATTATACATACACTTAAATACAATTCCACAATCATGGGAACGATATCATCGCTCGTGCATGCGTACGGTCTACCGTCTCCACAATGTGATGTGACTCGTTCTACATGATCTACATTTAATAATTATTATATAAATGAATTTAATGAGTAAATATTATATATATAACACCAATACCATTCTGTAAATGAGGTATCTATATCCTAAAAAGAAGAGTAAGAATTTATTCAACAAAACAAGCATAAGAACATAAAGCAATAATCACCTGAATAACAAGTAGCAATGAAATATTACAAATAAGAAGCTAATAATATGACCATATATGATATCATAACAATTAGTATGATTCTAGAATAAGTCAATGAAATTATTTAAATCATTATACAAGAGATTTGTACACCTACAAATCATATCATACCTAAGGTAAGGGAAAATGTCGCAATCTCATTTTTATCTGAGATTGATTATACTTCATAATTTAATAGGAAATATTTATCATCCACATCCATGTTTCCTCAATATTTAATATTATTTATATCCTCCTATAATTTTTTAAATACAATTTTACTCATTGGGGAGTTTTAGTATATGATATGAAAGGAATCGTTTTTTGTTTTTCATACAAGGTGCCTTTTGACTTTTCCGGCCAAATTACGAGAAGAATACTTTTTTAACATATACGACATGAATGTATTTTTATGATTTCATAGAATATTATTTCCATGAAGCATCGTTTACATGTTTTCAAGTTTATTTTTAATCAACATTATTTAGTTTAAAATTTTATGAGATGTTACGAATAGAAAAAAATGTTTTTTAAGTAGAAAGGATATTTTCTTCAAGAATGGACATCAAGTGTTTTATCAAAATTATTTTACATCTAAGAAAATATATGGTTCTATTTCAATCGCTATTATTAAATTGATTTTATTATGATGTGATGGAATTATTTTTATGAAGTCATTTATCTTATACGAATTGTTTTATGATTCCATGATGATTACGAATCCCATTTTTATTACATTGGTTATGCTATGATGTGTGATTTATGATTTTGTCGCACACATCATAATGGTTTCATTATGAGATGTGTTGGACCTATATCTCCCTCTAATGCATTGGGAAAATATTTATATCTCGTGGGATAGACATGGCTGGAACGACAAGTTAATCCAGTTCAGTGATATAAGACTAGAACAAGGAGTGAACTCGGTTCAGTAATGGACATTGTCTACTATGATAGTCTTGTAAATGAGTCTTGACTAAAATTAAATGATTTCATATGATTATGTGTGTATTCTACAAAGTATCATGTTTTAGGTTATGATTATTGGGATTACATTTCAGCACTATGATTTATCCCATATTGTGATATTATGATCTCTTTTTCAGGTTAAGATATTCAAAATGTTATGTTCTTATGAATATGATATGATTGATATTTCTTTTATTTACTCATACTGAGCATTTGAGATCACCCTTTAGTATGTTTTCCTTTCCCCTGGTCAAGAAGAAGGGTATTAAGTAGGATATGCCCAAAAGGGACTCTAGATATGATGAAATAAATGGGAGACAATGTAGATGATTTATGAACTAGTTGTTTATGTTTCCCAGTTTCTAAAGACACAATACCTATATGGTCCTTTCATTGTTTTATTATATGTATTAATCAGTATGGTTCAATTCTGAAGTAATAATAATGTATGTAAAGTATGGGTCGTTATAGTTGGTATCAGAGAAAAGGTATAGTCAACCTTTAGAAACTATGATATGAAATCCTTATTTAGATCCATAAGGATATGTCTAATAATAGAACAAAATGTTAGGGTTTTAGAAATAGCAATGAATAACCTATGATAAAAAGTAATGTGTGAAATTTTATTACTGATTATTTGGTTTTTCTATTGTAATTAGTGTTTCTCACAATATGCTTCTTGGTTTTAGTCAATGGCTGGAACTCAATGGAACCGTGTTAATGCTGAATTTGATGGAAAATGAAATGATTGTCCACCTGAGCAACTAAATGTTATGGAAGCCAGAATGAAAAATCTTTTAGCTATACTCACACAACATTATCAAGCTATGAATCATGAAGGACATCTAAATGAAAAAAGTAAGGGGCAACATTCTGTTAAATCGTTCATGAGGCAGCGTCCACCTTCATTTAGTGGGTCTTCTGATCCATTAGTGGCTGAACAATAGATCAGTACCACTAAAAATATATTTTCAGTCCTTCAATGTTTTGAACCTGAAATAGTCTTCTTAGTAGTGTATCATTTGGAAGGTGATGCTGATCAATGGTGGAATCTTGTCAAGAATACGAGGCAAAGGGATGTAATTGAGCCCATGGAATGGGACAAGTTCAAGAAAGTATTTTTCAACAAGTACACCCCTCATATTCTTTGAACATAGATGAAGAATATGTTTCTTGAACTAAAGCAAATGGATGATGAATCTATTGGTACCTACGATGAAAATTTTACAAGACTTTCAATGTATGCTTCAAGAATTATTATCCAACCTCAGAGTAAGATCGATCGATTAATTATTGTATTAAAACTAATTACTCGATGTGTGTTATCCATAAGGGGCTTCAATAGCTACGTGGAAATTGTTCGATTGGATCTCAAGGTTGAGATAGAGATTGGAGTAACCCATCAGTCATACTGGTTTGATAAGAAGAGGAAAATGGAATTCAAAGTAAAATCTAAATACCACACGGAATATAAGATGAGGTTTCCTTTATGCTCAAATTGTGGAAAGAAACATCGAGGGAATTGTCTTAAAGGGACAAGAAAATGTTTAAAGTGTGGAAAAGAAGGTCATTTGGAAATTGAATGTCTAAATAATGGGAAGAAGATGTATAATGATGCGAACAAAGAAATGGATACACAGAATGCACCTCCAACACTTCAATGATTCAAGTGCAACGAGATGGGGCATTATGCCAATCAATTCCCTAATCCAAGGGTTGTTGACGATGATTGATGTCAACACACTCTTAAGGTCTAAGACAAAGGAAAGTCACATGCAATTACTATCAGCGATGAGGAATATGATAACGAAGTTGTGAAAGGTACACTTAACATCGACTCTAAAGTAGAAAATGTTTTATTTGATTCTGGATCAAACCACTCTTTTATTTATGAATAATTTTCTAACGGTATCATCGTATTACCCCAACAATTAGTTTTTTAGTTAGCTGTGACAACTACTAATGGCACAATGGTCGCATTAAAAATTTATAATTCTTCTCCAATTGATGTTAGTGGGAATGTGCTTCCTGAAAATCTTTTGATCATTTCAATAATGGAATTTGATGTGATTCTTGGCATGGATCATATTTCTTTATAGATAGCTCATATCAATTTGAAAAGAAGGGAAATCATATTTAATATTCTCGATCGATCTACTAGCATCTATCGATGCAAGGATGAATATAACCTTCTAGTGGAAATTTATTCAATATTATAGGTCTTGATTCCAATAAATTAAGGTTATTTATCTCAAATGGTTAGAGAGAAACTCATGATTAAGAATACACCCATTGTACGAGATTTTCATGATGTCTTTCCTGAGGAATATCCAGGTCTTCCACCAAATCGTGAAGTTGAGTTTTCAATAGAACACATACAGAGTGATATGCCCATTTCAAAGACACCTTATAGAATAGAACCAATTGAGTAGTAGGAATTTAAGAAGAAACTCCAAGATAATCTTGATAAAGGATCCATATTCCCTAGTGTGTCACCATGGGAAGCACCTGTTCTGTTTGTTAAGAAGAAATATGGATCAATGAGACTCTGTATTTATTATCGAGAACATAACAAGATCACTATCAAGAACAAATATCTTCTCCCATGCATTGATGACTAATTTGACTAACTACATGGATCCCAATACTTTTCCAAGATTTATCTTCATTCACATTATCATCAATTAAGCGTCAAAAAAGAGGATATTCCAAAAACGGTTTTCTGTACAAGGTATGGAAACTCTGAAATTATAGTGATGACATTTTTTCATACTAATTCCCAAGCTATCTTCAAGGATCTAATGAATAGATTCTTTAGAGAATATCTTTATCATTTTGTGGTAGTATTTATAGACAATATTCTTGTCTATTCAAAAAGCAAGGAAGATCATGAAGATCACTTGAGAATTGTATTAAAGACCCTATGAAAGGAGAATATTTATGCCAAATTTACCAAGTGTAAATTTTGGCTTCAAAAAGATTCATTTTTGTGTCACATAATCTCAAATGATGGGAAATATGTGGTTCCAGCAAGGACAGAAGTTATCGAAAGATGGTCAAGATCGAAAACAATAACTGAGATCTGATGTTTTCTTAGTTTGGATGGATATTATCAACATTTTGTTAATGATTTTTCACGATTATCTAATCCACTCACCAGGTTTACTCGATAAAGAGATATGTTCATGTGGACAGAGGAGTGTGAAGAGAATTTCAAGGAGTTGAAAAGAATTTTATCTAGTGCACATGTGCTCACACTAACTTGTAGTGGAGAAAGGTTTGTGATCTACAGTGATGCATCCAAGAAGGTATTATGGTGTTTTCTCATGAAAAATGATATGGTGATATCTTATGCCTCGTGACAGTTGAAAATCCATGAGAAAAATTACCCAACTCATGATTTGGAGTTAGTTGTGGTAATCATTGCATTAACGATTTGGAGTCATTATCTTTAGGGTTAAAGGTGTGATATTTATACTGATCATAAATGTTTAATGTTTATTTTCACACAAAAGGAGATGAATTTGCACCAATGAAGATGGTTGGAGCTAATTAAGGATTACGACTGCTCAATTCATTACCACCCAGGGAATGAAAACAATGTGGCAGATGCCTTAAGTCGACAAGACCATGCTAGCTTATCTATGATGAGGATCTCAAAAGATCCAATATTTACGGAATTACAAAGGATAGATCTTGGAATTATAATGGAAGGGGAAAATCTTATCTTTATCATATGAATGTTCAATAATCTATTCATGTGAAGATTAAAGAGGCACAAAAAGATGATGTAGAGTTATAAAATATGGTGAGAAATGTTTCGGAATTCAACCTTGATTGTGATGGGATAATAAGGTTCCGGAATCGGGTTTGGGTTCCTCTCATCCCAGAATTAAAGAAGGAGCTACTGGATGAGGCTCATAGTTCTTTATTCTCTGTTTATCCTGGATGCATGAAGATGTATTGGGACCTGAAAGAATATTTCTGGTGGGATGGAATAAAAAGAGATGTTGTTGCATATGTCTCTCGATTCTTGGTTTGTCAGCAAGTTAAATCTGAGAGACAAATGTCTAAGGGGATGATATAACCATTACCGATACCTAAATAGAAATGGTAAAACATCACTATGGACTTTGTCACTGTACTTCCTAAAACATACAAAGGCAATAATTCTATTTGGGTCATAGTTGATCGTCTTATGATTTCGGCAAACTTAATTGATATTAGAGAATATTTCTCTCTAGATTATCTTTCCAGGATATATGTAAAGGAAGTGGAAAGATTGTATGGAGTACCACTTTCCATTATATCTGATCGGGATCTGAGGATTACCTCGAAGTTTTGGCGAAGTCTTCAGCATACTCTAGATACAGAGTTGAGTTTCAGCACTACTTATCATCCTCATACAGATGGTCAGTCTCAGAGGACAATTCAAACTATAGAAGACATGTTGAGAGCATTCACTATGGATTTCAAATGTGTTTGGGATCAATATCTACCTTTGGTATAATTGTCTTACAATAATAGCTTTCACTTCAGTATTCAAATGGCTCCTTATGAAGCTCTCTATGGAAAGAAATTCTAAAATCTAACTTGTTGGGATGAAGTTGGGGAAGGAAAGATATTAGTACCTAATATTGTTGATGAGATGGTCGAAAAGGTACGATTCATTCAACAACACATAAGATCAGCTCAGATTCGACAAAAAAGTTATGCTGATAACCGAAAAAAGACCTAGAGTTTGAAGTGGGTGATAAAGTGTTCTTACGACTATCTCTTTGGAATAGAGAAATGAGATTTGGAAAGAAGGGAAAGCTGATCCCTAGGTATATCGGTCCTTTCGAAATACTGGATTGTGTTGGGAAGGTAGTTTACTAATTGGTGCTTCCACCTAATCTCTCTCAAATTCACGATGTGTTCCATTTATCGCTCCTGAGAAAGTACATTCATGATCCTTCACATGTACTATTCTCAGAAGATGTAGCATTAGAGCAAGATAGTTCTTATGAAGAACGACTGATAGAGATTATGGATCATAGCAAAAAAATTCTATGAAACAGGACCACTTGCTTGGTGAAAGTTTTATATAGGAACCAACAATTATAAGTAGCTACATGGGAGCTTGAGGATATGATGAGGGAGAGGTATCCTCATTTATTTGTTACTAAGTGACGAATTTCGAGGGAGAAATTCATTTTAAGGGGTGTAGAATGTGACACCCTGATATTTTATGAGAGGTAGATTATTTTATTTCTTATGTTATATGCAACATGAAAGGAATCTTTCACAGCACACAACACTAGCTTGGCTTGCGTTACACGCAATTGCGACCTTCCTCGATAGCGTGTGTAGTACGTAATACCATGTTTGACTAAACAACGATATATTATTATAATATTATAAACTAGCCATTATGAATAGTATTAACTGAATTTTTAATTTTATGACCTTATTCTTCATCTTACATATTTTCTAAAACATTGTATGTGAACAAAATTAATTTTTCGGGTAAAATAAATATTTTTCAAAAAATGCAGTTATGCCGCCTATTGATGGCACACCCACATTAAATATAGTTTTTGATAAGATTATAATTTTAGTTTGACAAAATATAATTATTTTTTGGAATAAGAATATAAAAACTTACTTTGGATAATTTTTTCATATTATTCTGATAACTTTCATATTTTAATGATTAGTAAACCCATGCTATATTTTAATTAAAAACAACTTTTTCATTGAAATAATTTATATGGATAAATTATAATATTGAATGGTTTTAAAGTATAAATAGAATATATATTTTTACCATTTAATAAAATTTATTCCATTAGCATTAATTTTACATTGAATTCATAGGTAAAAACATTTCAATCTTTGCCAATGTTTTAACTTTTAAAACCTATTTGCTTAACAAAGGGATTAGTTTTAAATTAATTACTCAAACTTCCATGTCACTCTCTTAAATATTATAATTTTAATAATTTTAATTTAGTGATAAACATCGTAAAACATCGGATATAAATAGTCCCTAAAAATCTAATAAAATTATTTACATCATATGAATTTATTTATAATTTTTAGGGATTAAATAATTATCATTAATTATGACACATTAGTGATGTTGAAATTATTTTATTGATTGAAATATAAAATAAATGATTTTAAATGTATTAAAACAAATATTATATGAACTATTTAATGAGCTTAACTAATTTTATAGATAAATATTACATGTTATAAATCTATTAAATATTTTAGTTCAAACATATCTTCTGTGTATATTTTATTTTAAAATAAATTAATTGTGTCAAATATGACAGTATTGTTATTTTATAAATATTTCATATTATAAAATCATTTAAAAATCACAAAAATATTTAAAAAATTAAAATTAAAATTTATATGGTCGAAAATTTAATAATTTATTTAATTATGGAAATTGACAACATATAGGTAATTATTTATAATGTTTTCAAATTTAGAATATTATTACCACAAATAAAATTAAATAGATTATATAAGGATAAATCATGTTGATAATGTTTAAAATAAATTCCCAACTTGTATAAATTTTATTGGTTTAAGAGATTACAACCCTATATCATCTAATGTGTGCATTTGAGTCATTTTTGGTTTTTTTAGGGGGGATGGAATTTATTATAAATTAATATTTATTTTAATTTCAAAGGTGCCTCTCTCTTCCCTTATAAAAGGGAACCTCCTCCCTATCCTCCTCACACCACATTGAGACTTCAAGCTCATACAAAACCTGAACATTTCTCTTCTCCACTTCCCTAGAAAAATCCTCTAGGTACTAGTCTTCTTCAAAGACCAATTTTATAGCATTAAGAGGAGGTATCGAAAAGGCATGTCGAAGAAGAGGTAATATCTGTTACCGATTAATTCTAATTTATTTCATTATCTACCTCTTATTATTTATTTGTTTCATTATGATGTTATAACATATGTATCACTCATATACTGATATATTATTATAAATATTAAAAAACCCTATTTAACCTTCTATACATCCTATGGAAAACCAAATCACCACCCGTGCGTACGTACGGAATACCGTCTCCACGCCTTGGTGTAATCAGTTTTCCACCACCACCTTACTTTGATGGGTATAATTGGGTAAATAATAACTATATATGATTATTTTAAAGTGATATTTATTCTGAAATAGTATACATACAATTCAATACAATTCCATGATCATGGGAATAATATCATTGGTCGTGCATACGTACGGCCTACCGTCTCCACGATGTGATGCGACTCGTTCTACGTGATCTTAGATGAATAATGATTATATAAATGAATTCAATGAGTAAATATGATATATATTACACTAATAAAATTCTGTAAATGAGGTATCTATAACCTAAAATAAGAATAAGAATTTATTCAAAAAAATGCGCATAAGAACATAAATAAATCAACACCCAAATAACTAGTAGCAATGAAATATTACCAATAAAAAGATAAGAATACGACAATATATGATATCATTATAATTATTATGTTTATGGAATAAGTCAATGAAATTATTTAAATCATTATACAGAAGGTTTGGACACGTACAATGCATATCAGACCTAAGGTAAGGGAAACTCTCGCAATCTCATTTTAATCTGAGATTGTTTATACTTCATAATTTACTGAGGAAAATTTTTCATCCACATCCATGTTTCCTCAATATGTAATATTATTTCTATCCTCCTACAATTTTTTAAATCCAATTTTACTCATTGGTGAGTTTCAGTATAATGTATGAAAGGAATCTTTTGTCATTTTTTGTACAAGATACTTTTTGACTTTTCCAGCCAAACTACGAGAAGAATTTTTTTTAACTTATACGACATGAATATATTTTTATGATTTCATAGAATATTATTTCCATGAAGCTTACTTTACAAGTTTTCATGTCTATTTTTAATCAACTTATTTTAGTTTAAAATTTTATGATATGTTAAGAATGGAAAAAATGTTTTTTTAATTAGAATTGATATTTTCCTCCAGAATGGAGTTCAAGTGTTTTATCAAAATTATTTTCCATCTAAGATAATATAGGGTTCTGTTTATATCCCTATTATTAAAATTATTAGATTATGTTGTGATGGAATTATTTTTATGATGTCCTTTATCATATACGAATTGTTTTATGATGTCATGATGTTTAAGAATCCCATTTTTATTACATCGGTTATGCTATGATGTATGATTTATGATTTTTTGGCACACATAATAATTGTTTTAATTATGAGATGGGTGGGACCTATATCTCCCTTCAATGAATTGGGTAAAGATTTATATCTCATGAGATAAACATGGCTGGGACGGCAAGTTAATCTGGTTTAGTGATACATGACAAGAATGAGGAGTGAACTCGGTTCAGTAATGGACTTTTTCTCCTATGATATTCTTGGAAATGAGTCTTGACTAAAATGAAATTATATTCTATGATTATGTGTATATTCCAAAAAGAATCATGTTTTATGTTATGATTATTAGGATTACATTTCACCACTATGATTTATCCCATGTAATGATATTATGATCTCTTTTGCAAGTTAAGATATTAAAAATGTTAAGTTCTTATGAATATTATATGATTGATATTTCTTTTCTTTACCCTTACGGAGCATTTGAGCTTACCCTTTTGTGTGTTTTCATTTACCTAGGTCAAGAAGAAGGGTATTATGTAGGATATGCCAAAAGGGGACTCTAGATATGATGAAATAAATGGGAGACCATGTAGATGATTTATAAACAAGTTGTTTATGTTTCCCAGATTCTAAAGACACTATACCTATACGTTACATTCATGGTTTTGTTATATGTTGTAATAAGTATACGTCAATTCTAAATTAATAACAACGAATGTAAAGTATGGGTCATTATAGTAACCTGTTTTTTCAGCAATTTTTCATTTCATTATTGATAAAAATTAATTTTAAAAAAACTGAATGTTATTAATTATTATTATTCATAATATGGAATAAATTTTATCAATTAAAATTCGCAAAAGTGACATAATTTAATTTAAAATTTATCCCATAAACAAAAAAAAGATGTTCAATAATGCAATTGTTTTTATAAATATAAATTTTTTGTATCAAAATCCCAAATTAAATTAATTATAAACCTATAAATTTTATAACTAATAAAATAATTGAAGTAATATTAATTTTAATACAATATAAATCTATAATTTTATGTTTTAAATTATTCAATTGAAAATAATATTTCATTAAAATAATTAATGGTAATAATTTTTCGTGAAAATAATATTTTTCATTAATTCATATAATATCACTAAGAAAAAAATTTCCATTTAAATGTACTTAGTTTATTTTGTTATAAAAAATTATAAAAATGGTGAAATTTATTTTAAAACAAGTGTAAAAAATGTGATGAAACATTGTTTTTAGAAATAAAAATATTTTTACAAATAAAACTGAATTTATTCTTATATCATTCCAAAAAAAATTGATCGGTGATAATTTTTTTGTATATACAATATAGAGATTTAATTTAATTATTATAATAATTGTGACTTTTAAAATTTATTATGTAAAGAAAAATATCACATCGCATTAATAAAAACTATGTTTTTTATTATTTCCTTTTCATTCAAATAATTTTTACTTCACTTATAATCAATTGTAAAATAGTGAATTTATTTTATTCTTATTTAAGCCACAAGTTTAATAGAATTTATTTTTTCTTATTTATACCCACTAATCCAATGGATAAATAATTATATTTACATTAAATAATAATATTTCAAATGAATATCGCAATTCTTTTAAACATGGTTTTTCATGTATCAAATATTTTTTTCGATCGAAAATTTATTTTTTATTAAAATATGGGTGTAATACCCATGAACCAAAAGGGGTCACGGCGGCCTAAAGTGATGCTGCCCAAGTGCGTCCCCTTGCACAAAATTACTTCAATCATTGGGCAGTGATCCCAGACTATCAAAAAACAAAATAGGATCATCCAAACTACTCCCCCATGATAGAGAGTCCGCATTAAAGTTAGCCTCTCTAAGGGTGTGGAAAACCGCACATCCATGTTCTATTTCAAAGGATCAACGCCAAACAAGGTAAGTCACGTCCCACGGGGCCTCCATATACCCATTTAATACTCGACCAACAGTCTTAGAATCAGAATCTACTTCTGAAAAATTCAACAAATGATTATGTGTATAAATACACATTAAATTTACCATTAGTGGATAGTGAATTAAGATAACATGTGAGGTATCTGTGATTGGGTAATTAACGGATTTTATTGGTTGTAACAATTTATTTGTGAGGATTGAAAATGAATGGGAAAATTTTTTCTTAGATGAGACCCAATGAAAATATTTTATGGGAAATATATTTTAATTTTTCTCACTTTTGATTATTCTCTATATTTTTATATGTATATGTGATTATTTCTTGAGTGAATAGTTATGTGTGGGGTTTGATAAAGCATATATTTTCTGAAATTTTTATTATATTAGTAATTGTATTTATTCTACCATATTATTTTTTTAATCATAATTTAAATATTTTATGGTTTTTAGAATAATGTGATCTCAATTATAAAAAGGAACTAATTCTTTATATTTAATAGTTTTCAACATTTTCAAATTTCTACCATATCTTTTTATTCAATAGTTCAAATTTTGAAATTCATTATTTCATGATGAAAAATAATTTGTCTATATTTAATCCAAACATGAAAAAACATGAATAAAATAATTTTAGGCCCCATTATTCTTACATATTGTGCCTCAATATCAATGCATAGTTTATAAGAATTTTATATAAAAAACATGCATCACAAGATAATAGTTAAATTTGGATTATATTTGGATTGTAGATATTGATGTTTTTTGTGAAAAAATTAATTAATAGTTAAATTTTGGGATTTAACCTTCTTAATGTTCATCAATTCATTGAAAATTAGATATAGATAATATAAATAGGTTTCCCAGATAGAAAAAATTTACTTTAGTAATATTTTTATAACTCTTTAATTATATGTCTAATTGAGGTTAAAAATTGTGTTTAGATGTCCATGAAACACACAACCAATTTATTGAAGACCATATTCTTTTATTTATCAATTTATTTTGTTTTATATGCATAATATTTATAAGAATAACATTATAAGGAGATGATACATTCCCTTGAATTTAAATTAATATCCCTAATTTATTTCATGGGACTTAGATATATTAAGAATCAAAATTCTATAATTATTACTAAAATTCTATTAAATATTTAAAATATATTTTATTTTACTCTTCCCTTGCTTTCTATCTTATTTTGTTTATTTTTTCTCTCCCACTGGTATACATATCATCCCTATTATTTTAGGAAACTAATACCTTATATTTTTCAAGGTGTGAGAGAGTTATTATTTTTAATTAATTTTTCTTTAAGGTTTTATTCCTATTTTATTATTTGATTTCTCTCATATTAAAAATTATTACCATGTGGGGTCATCATATTTATCGAATCAATTTATTTTTCCCCATTTATTCATTTTCCTTAAATTTTATAATTATTCAATTCTAATACTGTCATTTTTATTTGTTATTGATATAGAAAAGATGTCAAATACAGGATGATATATCGACATTGGGCAATTACAATCATATTTAATGTTATTGAGTTATATGTATTGATTTCAATTTTAAATTAGATAATGAATACTATATGAAAGATAAGTATTATATTTATAATGAAAACCAAAGAGTATCAATAATTATTCATAGTAACATCCTTTTTTCCCATGTTTTTGTTCAATATATATATATATATATATATATATATATATATATATATATATATACCATATACATTTCCCCCCTATATATAAGTTCATTATTCTTATTTATATTATTTATATTATAATAGATGTAATAGAATGTTCGTGATGTTTATGTGTCTTGTTTGATCGACATTGGGTACACCACTATGGGGAAATTTATTATTCTAAAATAATTATAAGAATTTCACAAAATGAAATTTGTCATATTTTTAAGTATTTATAGGTAATGTAAAAAATTTCAAATATTCAATGTTAATGTTGATTAATAAAAAAAATTAAAAACAACAAAAATATGTTCATATCATATTTCCCTTTTTCAGTTATAGATTATATTTGTATTGTGAATTTTTTTATGATTTCTCTCTTACCTATGTTGTGTAGTATATTAGGGATGTAAAATTCAATATTTTGTGTTACAATATATTAGATTTCAATAAGGAATTTTTTTGAATAGAACAATACCAATTTATAATATGAGGAAAACAATTAGAATAATTTAATATGAGATAAAAAATTAAAAAATAAATATACTTCCATGAGAATGTTGGATGATGAAATCATAGAAAACTAAATTCTCTTTATATAATATTCCAATAAGAAATTAAAAAGAATTATTATATACAAAATGATTACAATCTTTCCTCCCTTATAGCCATTCTATATGGCGAATCCATTCATGGGCTAGAGCTCGTGGCCAAACAACATAAGGTTGTGGAACATTATTTTTAATCTATATCATTTTATTTTTTAAAACATTAAATGCTTGTTAAATACCTATATTTTTAATTAATATATCTATTCATCCCTATAACTCTACTATATAAAAAGTAAGCATATGAAAAAACACCATTAAGAGGAAAATGATACTATAAATTGATGCAGAATAGGAACTTGAAAAACAACTGGGAATGTGACTACCCCCTATAAAAAAACATATCATATAGGGGTGGGATAAAAGACAATATTGAGTACCTTTAATTTTTTCCCCTCCCCCTTATAACTTATTCTTATCTCATCATTAATTTTTGAGATATTTTTTTTGGATTGTTATGCATAGAATCCTTTTATGGATGTTGAGAAAAACATTATACAATTGTTCATTGAATGAAAAACTAATCCACCATCATATTGGGGTTAAGTGTTATCACATTCCTTGTAAGTTATGTAAGGACCATTATCTAACATTTTTTCTCATCAATATCATTTCAATCTTTGTTCTCACTCCAAAATTCTATTCTTTTATTAGAAAAAATTTATTTTATTTTTTATTCCTTCTTTATATAATTTCATTTTTAGTATCATGGTGCTAAACTCAATATTATAATCTTTAAAAATAATATAATGTCCTGTCATTCCTTATCATTTATTTTATGTGCCCTTATATTATGAATTTTTTGGTCATAAACTAATGGTAACTATTATCTATTGGGGGGAGTTTTAACTTTGTAATTTTTTTCTATGATTTTAAATTGTATTCATCAATTTAATTACAATTAACTAAATATTATATTAATTATAAATTATCACTCTTTAAATATTTTTCAAATTATTCCCTAGGTTTTGGAAGAAATGGATTTTATATTATTTTGGATGTAGAAACATTTTCCTGGAAATTGATATTGATGAAATTTTATATGTATAAAAAAAAATTGAAATCCATGACCCTAAAACATTGAGTCAAAATATTTTTCCCATCAAGTGAATTATTCAAAACAGCATTGGAATATTCTTCAAAATACTATATATTCAATGACTGAACATGGATTTTTTTATGAACAAAAACATGTGATTTTTTCAATTCATTGGAGTCCATAAAATATTTTTCATATTATTTAGGTGATTATTTAGCTAATAATTTTTTAAAATTGAGACTTACCATTACAAATTCAATTATATATTCATTATAATTTAGTAAATTATTTTTATTTTTAATTCACATATCATTCTAAATTTTCATTACCATCATGATCTAAAAAAAATTTCAAATAATTGTTATCATTTGTAAGATGGGGAAGGTACCTTCTAATATGTTCATTTGGATTTAGCTCATTTTGTGTTTTTTAGCATTCTATTAAAATTTATATAATTTAAATAGTGGTAATGACTCTATATTTATTTCACAACGTTGATTTCACCATTTTTATCTCAAAATTTTATGTTATATATATATATAAGAAATGCATATCAGGTTAAATTATTCAATTTATATGAATTTTTAAATCATGTCCCTACAATATATATTTTTCAAAAATTTTCATTAATTCAATTTAATCAACCGTAATCCCATCACCTATGAAAAAAATAAAAAATACATTATTTAAAAAATGTATTATTTTTATAAAATAAATCATTTCATTCATAATAGGACACATAACCCTTAATATAAAAGTGATGTTTGGAGATTACTTTTTTTAAATATAATTGAGTGAGGGATATTTTATATTTATTCACTTTAATATTTAATAATTTTACCTTAGTTGTAACATCCTCTTTTTAGACTGTGAAATTTTATGTTTTTTCCACACAAACCATTATCATAGATAATCACCATAAATAATTACCTATGATTTAAATAATTATAATTTTTCATGGTGTGGAGAGATTATAATTTTTACAATCATACAGTAGTTATTATATATTCTATGTATGTGCCTAACATAAGATTAGATTTATTTTGACTGATGGGTGACCTAAAATATCATCAGTTATATGTGTAATTGAGTGACGAATAGTTTTTTATTTAAATTTTTTTATGTGAGAAATAAAAATGAGAGAGATATTTCTTTCAAAGACTATACAAGGTAAAATTATATTATTGAAGAGATTTTGGATGTTTTTATCTTTTTATTTTTGTGAATATTATGATATGAATATTTTCAAATTTATCAAGAGTCCATTCAATATGTGTGGGTGATTAATGATCAACTTATTTTCATATAATTTATTAAGAAAATCATTTTTAGTCCCACTCGTTTGTTATTTTAATGGAAATTATTACATTTTTTTTCCTTAATATTTCTTTCTTAATCCTAAAAATGGAATTATTTTGTTTAGCTATTTTTTATAATTTTCCTATTTAAACCATGACATTGCTAAGACAAAAAATTTAGAAATTTTTTATAGGGTTTAACCAATATTGGGAATTAATTAATCAAATCGGTAAATGAGTTGCTTCAAATAATTTGATGACCAAAATAAAGCTCAAAACTCAGAACTCAAAATTTGTGGAGAGTTAGGATGAATATTGACGATGTGATCATATGTTAAAAGTTATTGTTTAAAATAACCAAAATATCACAAGGAAATATATAAGGGTATATGTAATAAAATCAATAATGTTGGTGTCTCAAGATTCAACCTGCATAATGGTGATAAATGCATGGGAAATTGTAAAAGAAGAATGTGATGATTATGAAAGGCCAGAAAAATTTACATTAGTAATCTGGTCAAAAATTAATTCTACAATAGAGAAATAGGGATGAAATTTACCATATCTATATCCAAGATAATAATTGAAAAAAATAATACAAAACATATTATATGATTCAAACATTTAATGTGCCTACACTATATAAAATTTCAAATATAAAAATTTTAATGAAACATCACACCCCTGGTTATGAATTATTATCTCCATTTCCATTCAATTGATTTTCGAAATTTCAAAATATATAGAGTTTAATTTATTGATAAATTTTATTATTTATTTAAAATACAAATAAGTATAGTTTTCTTTTATCAATACTATTTGATTTTATTTTTGTGATTCACCCATTATGATCCTTATTATCTGAATGATTGTAGAAAACTAAACATCCCCATTATATCATGGTATATATTTCATGTGTTAAAATTATTAGGATTCAATGTGATCTTGTTAATTTATTATAGGATTTAATTAGAAGATAATTTGATTATTCTACGAAATAATCCCATTTTCTTAACTATTATATTATTATTCCCAGTTCATTCATTTTTATTCCATTTAATAATTAACTCATTCAAGGATTGGTGTCAAGATTATATAAAAATGTGAAATATATTACTCTTACATAGATTGGTATTAGTGTATATTTATAACATTACAATGGGACGGTGTTGAGTTGTAGGTCTTGACCTCAACATTGAATTTGATAATGATGATATTTTTAATGAAAAATGTTATCATAATAGAGAAATCATATGTGAAGGATTCCATATTCATTCAAGCATTATTGTGTTCTATTTTCTATATTTTTATAATATATATGTATACATCAAATTAATTTTAAAACTCCCATTATATCTATATATTGTTAATATGTATATATATTTGTCATATTTTTACAGAAATAAATAAATTTAGTGTCGATTAATTAGTCCCCTCATGAGATCGACCTAGGGTAAAAAATTATGAATCATATATAGTTTAAAATATCGATAAGTATTTAGTGATGAAATTCATTTACTAGCCTTTCTATAATTTTATAATAATATGGTTGATGAAAATATTGTAAGGAAAAAATTCTCTCTTATTGACGAATATGATAAATCATTGGTTGATGAAGTTTGGGAATGGAAATCATATCTTCCAAAATTCACTAACTACATTTTACAGAGAATCCATTGGGAATAAAATTTTACAGCATTTCCATTATATGAGGTGATGAAACTGTGAATTAATTTATATTTATTTATTATTAATCTAAATATATTTAAAATACTACTGGTTTGAACATTTATGTATTATTAGTATGGATGAATCTCAATATGATGATGAGGATAAATATACTACAATGGGTATTATATGATTGAAATATAAAATAGGGGAACCCACTATTAAATGAGGTTCTAACATTACAGTGTATTTTGGGAGAAATTTCACATGAACTCAAGTGTTATCCATAATTAGAAGAACATAGGGGCTTATTGAGATATATTAAACAATAATTGAATTAATATTACATCATTTTAGATAAATAATAATAAAATATCACAGTAATAAAATCCCCAGATCCTTGTTGGATTTGTGTATTTAGAGTCATGGTAAGTCATTAACATACATCATGAATGATCATTAATATTTCATAAAACTTTCGTCACCAAAAATAACATTTTTAGAAATTCCATAATCAATAAAATGATTTATAACATGGGGACAGGAAACATAAGAAAATGTGAGCTTTGATTCTCAGAAATGGTAAATTTGGTAGATACTAATTGATCATCATAAGTTATAATTAGATAATAATAATCATTTTAGAACATAATCTTAACATATGAAACCAAACCCAATATTCCATATACAATAAACCAATATTAATGGTGAATGTAATTATCATACTAAAAGAGATATGTCATATGAGTTTCAAATAGTAAATAATAAATATAAATAATAAATAATAAATAATGATACATGACTGTGTATCAAAGTACAAGAAAATATCAAAGTAGTGTGTTGAATATTCATAATAATATAATTTAATTACATTTATCATGGTTTACTTCTAATATTATCATAAAATAGTGGGTGAAGTCACATAATAGATTAAGTTCTCTAACCAATCTCTTTTTATTCTGAAAATTGGTACAATTTCCATAGTCTATCATATTAGCTCACGAGATATCTATATATATATATTGAAGTAGAGGAAAATATAATTATAGTACACTATATTATATAAATAAAAAAATAAATAAATGTTCTATATTAAAATATAAACATACATCCTTAAATAATAGTGCAATTAACCAATGAGAATGAACAATATTTCATTAAATAATACAATAATAATATCATTAAAATACATATATAAAAGAATTTGGATTTTATCATAAGATAATATCTTAATAAAATAATATACATAATGAAGGGATGTTTACATAGTTGAAAATTTCTTTAATAAAAACCATTATCATATGCATTAAAAATCCAAAGAAAGTATCATTTTGGTCTAGAAACTTTTAGAAGCTAAAATTATCAGGAAAACATGATTAAAATTGTAATGTTAAAATCTTATAAATTTATAAAGGATGATTCATGATGATGAAATATAAGTACCATGGGAAAATATGTTCAAGAAATTTACAATAGACGTTAATATTATTTTTACACAATTTATAAAAGGTCAAATTAGGGGCGTAAAAACCCATTAAAGATGTAACATTTAATAATCAGTAAATAAAATCATATGTTGGTAAATTTAAATTTCTAAATGATTAATTAAACCTAAAAAATAGAGAAATTTTTTTTTACATTATGGTTATATAAATGAAACATTATTTAATTAAATGAGCTAATAAGGTATTATTTTGTTAAAGACATTCTCTTAGTTGTTTAATTTTGAAAAGAGTGGTGGAAGAAATAAAAAAATTAAAACAAAATAAATAAATATAGGAGAAATAAAATACATACAGTTTAAAATATATGTTTCATATAATTTCTCTAATTAGAAATATAAAATAGAAAATCCCATAAAGAACTATATTATAACAAAAAAAGTTATCTCAAGTCTATACATTCATCATACATGGTATTAATCTAATGTAAAAAAAATAAAATTAAGTATACAATTATAGCATAATATTATCATACTTATCTTTCAAAAAATCATCCCCTTATAAATATTAATTACCGAGTCATTAACAATTCATCATTAATGCCTCTATTTGGGTGTTAGGTGTTATGTTCGACATGAATGTTTGGGTTAAATGGTTCTAGTCCATTTACCTTGGAAATTAATCAGCACAACAATCTTCATCATATTATCAGTAACATTTTTTTCATTATATAATAGTTTATAATCATCACATAAATAAGTGATAAAAAATAATTACATCACTTCATAGATACTGTAGTATCTACGTATTCTTGTAAAATTTTTTAATTTTCCAAATAATGTAATTATTGTAATTTAAATAAAATTATTTGTTTTTATAATAATATTAATATAAGATATATGATATATAACAATTAAAACCATATACGTAAACATTCATGATATATTATGATGACTAATAATACCATTTGCTTCGTGGAGGTGGTAGTACACAAGAACCCACGAGTCGTGTTATAATTTCCCATTGGATGAAAAAAGAGTTCAAAAAGGGGTATACCATAAACATAACTATATTTTAGTATATTTAAGACAATTATGGTGTCAAAGCATCATAGATATTATACATTTTAAGGAGGAAGCATAAGAACTAAAATTGAAATAACACATTTAAGACCGATATGCATTATTTGGAAAAAACCATTATATTATATTTTGTCCTTGTTGATTGGTCTTTTGATGATACCAAAACCGATAGAAAATTAACAAAATTTAACTTTTTATTATTGTTTGAAGTAGATTGATTAGATAGTGTGGAGAATTAGGAAGACGTGGTTCACTATTATATATAAAGGGAGTGACATACTTGTAATTATTCAATAATTTTATAGATTTTCTATTAATATTACGGTAATGTGGAAGAAATACATCACCCCAACATATTTTTAAATATTTATTTCAAATATATTTCTTCGACATCTTTCATTACACATATCTTCATGTACAAAAGAACCACAATAATGTATTAAAATATAATTATATGGGAACTTTATAACCTAGTTGTTAAATTAAGGTATGAATAATATAAAATACATATTTAAATATTTTAAAATTTCCTTTCCAATATAATTTATTTATAAATTTTTATTATATAATCTCTAAATATTTATTAATGTAATTTTATTATTTTAAAATAATTTTTCATCAAATAATATTTTATTTCCTTTTATTAGAATATATTTGGATTAATTAACATAAAATTTTGGAATTTTATTTTATAAAATTTACATCATTTCTAAAATCATCAAATTAAAATTTTAATTGTTTTCTTTTATGAGAGTTTTATGAAAAGATATATTTTCTGGTAGATTGTATATTTTTTATTTTACCAAAAACATTATAATGATGATTCCATTTTTTCAAAATGGTGTCCAATAAAAATTGATGTCATTATAGTTTTAATAATTTAATTAATTCAATTATAATAATGATTTTATTTTAATTGAGTATGAAATTATTTTTATAGTATATTTTTTTCCACAAAAACACTTTTTAAGTCTCTAATAGTTTTGTGTCTTTATAAATTATTTGAAAAATATTTTATAATGATTTTAATGATATTTATATGGTATAAACTGAATAAAAAAATTTAACATTCACCTAATATTTTTCTTGGATTGTGATAATCCTAATTTCAATTTTATGCTTATATACAATATTGTTTCTAAAAAACTGATTTCATCACATTTTTTTAAATATCTAAAATTTTGATTCTTACACCTGTAAAAATTAAATTTTAGAAAATGGATTCCATATTGGGTATCACGACTCATCCTCGGGGCCCGTGTCATGACTACCCAAAGCCCATATTCCATAGGCCATGGTCTGGAGACTAGCACCAAAGGCATAAATCCCAATAACTAGGAATTAATTGCCTTTATAAAAGTAAACAACCACCGCAGAGTACAATCGGAAGCCAATACTAAGTAAAACTGAAAAAAAAGTAGTGCTGAATGTTAAGGGGATGGAAATACAATCCCAACTGTAAAGTACAAGGTAAAAGACAAAACAACTGGAAGATGACAAGCTTCTCATGGATTGCCACCATGGAACCTACCTAAAGGGTTGGTACAGATAGCTCATCTCCTAGATCAACATCATCTGACAACCTCCTCCATGAACCGGCTTGTCGTGAGGTGCTCCTTCGGGTACCATCTCGTCGTGTGGTCCACCTCCGGGTACCGACTCATTGAGAGGTCCACCTCCGGGTGTTGTCCAGTCCTCATACACTCGGCCTCTGTCATCGATGTCCATCATCTGCAACCAACACAATGAGATGCGGGCATAGCCCGTGCAGGGGTGTGTATAACTATACTCAGTAGGGAACTCGAGACCCTCAAGGTCTCACTAAATCCAACAAGGATAACCATAAGAAAGATATCAACAGATAACCCTTACTTAGGTATATGTTCATACGTATACCTAAGTTATCATGTAACCCATCTGAATCATGAGGAAACACCAAGGTTATGAAATCAATGGATAACCACTACTTAGGTATATTCACATATATATACCAGGTTATCATGTAACCAATCTCAATCATGAAGAAAAAAAGGTCAACGACCCAACTCAAACCAGGATTTTTATTCATTATGTCGAAACCACGACTACTGGAGAACTCATCCTCTTTCAAAAATAGTAGTCCTATCATGACTCCAATGTGCTACTCACTAACCTTAGACTTCTGAGGTACTCCTCCTGCCGAGTACCGCGGGTCTGCCACCTCACAAAGTAGTGCTTCTTGCCATGGGTCTGCCACCTCACACAGTAGTGCTCCCCCTCATAACCTACAGAGTTACTCCTCCTTATGAGTACCGTGGGACAGCCACCTCACACAGTAGTGATCTTATTCCATGGTTCTACCACCTCACAAATTAGTGCTCCCCACTGGGCTATACAAGTCACTCTAAATCGAATCAGACACGCAGTCATCAGGTCCAAAGCTACTAGGTCTTCGCACTTCGTACGCTCATCTCCAAGAGGTCCTCTTCATGAGATACTGGTATATACACCAAGTATCTCAATTTCCCACAATGAAGTATCAAAAAGGACCTCCTTGTTACAAGGGTCTCAACGCAACAGACAGCGCATCAATCGGACGCCCAGTCTGTGAGTTATTAGAATTTTAGTCCCGGGGGCCTGATTGGTTTCATGTACAAACCAACCCGGCCGTACTCCAGTGGCATCCAAACCTCTAGCGGAGTGAGCAAAAAGAACTATCTCACTAAGAGGAATCCTATGAAGTCGACAGCACGTCAATCGGACTTCCGGAGCTCAAGTTATAAGTGTTTCCGCACCGAGGGCCCCGTTGGTTTCATGTTCGAACAAACCCGGAAGTACCCAAATATCACCTAAACCTTGATTGAAATATATCGAAATGACCCTCTTGATCCAAAGAACGCATCACAACTGACGGTGCGTTGATCGAAGGTCTGTAGACCATGTTACAGGTGTTTATGCGAAACTGTCCAAATTTAGGGGGTTTGGGCCCGGACCGACCCGGCCCAAAACCCCATGGGTCAGCCCGAACTGGGTCAACCCGACCCGGGTTTGGGGCCGACCCAAATGGCAAGGCCCGGCCAGGTGCTGGAGGCCCGGCCCAGCGCAGCTGGCCCGACCCGGCGCGGCTGGCCCGGCCCTCGCGGGCGGCCCGGCCCGTGTGGCCAGCGGCTCGGCCTTTGACCAAGAGGAATGCGAAGGGGGCAATGCCCCCTTGATTAAAGAAATGGCGGACCTAGAGGGGTCCACCCTAGCTGATATGGCCGAAGGTTTTGAACCCCCAGACTTCCTCGAAGCGGTCAGCTGGTGAGCTGCCGCAGGACCTACCGGTCCCGCCTACAGGTGCGCCGCCGGCCGGCTGAGCCCAGCCGCCTCCTCTGGAACCGCCGCGGCCTTCGGCCGCTGCTCTTGACCGAGCGGCGCAGCGCGACGGTGCCACGCCCCTCCACCACGACCCGCCCCGGCCGTGGTCCCCTTGGTGCTCCGGCGCGGTGCGACGGCGTCGCACTCCTTCCCCGATGCCTGCTCATGTCGCGGTTCTCTCGTACCCACGCGGTGCGACGGCACCACGTCGCCTCCATTTCAAGCCACGTGGAAGATCAACAACAAAAGGGAGAGGAGGACCAGAAATGTTTGTGTGTTTTGACCTCCTCCCGTTATATTGATTACAATCGGCCAATAATTAACGAAGAACTTCAAATTTATCTTGAACGTAAAATCAACCCCTACCTCAAAGAAGTTCGGGGAAGCTAGCATCGCGGGAAATGGAGTCGCAGGGTGAGGCTCCGTATACATCGACAGAGAACATACAAGGAGGAAGCGGCGTCTCCCTTTCTTTGATGTGGGGAGAAAACGGAACGGTGTGGAAGCATTCTTCGTCAAAGTAGTGATGTTCTTCACCGGAGAAGATGAAGTTCCACAAGAGAAGAATAACTCTTCCTCTCTCTCAATTCTCAACACAACCAAACAAAACAAATAAAATAAGACTCCTCTTATTTTATTAAGGCATGTCATGCATTTCAAATTTTGCAGAGCAATCCCTTAATTAATTAAACTTAAGTTGTCTAATTAATTAAATGTTTAGTTGGCATCAATTAATGTGAGAGAGTTACATAACATAAGTGAGGGGGTTTAGAGGGGTTAGGGGAAGGTGAGGGGTTGGACTCGTGTGGGCCCCACCCCACCTTAATACTCTCAAAGGTAGTTAACAAAAATTGGGTCCCACCCCCAACTTCCTTACCTAGGATATAAATACATAGGAAAAAGAAATAAAATTGTAATAAAATTTTATTTTATTCTTCACTTAAACCAAATTTTTTTAACAATTATTCATGAGAAAACGCACCTTCGGAAAAGGTGTTCTTAAAAAAAATACCACCGCTTCTATTTTATTGGTTCTCTCGGATTTCAATTCCATGCACCGGTTCAAATGATAAAAAAACCCGCTCATTTGTTCATTGAATGTACCCGAGCCGAATATCAGAAATTGATTTCTGGCACACCGGGCCACGGAATCTGGTGCCGTCAGAAACTACGGACATGTAAAATTCCAAACAAATTAAGAAAAAAATTCCTTGAAATTTCTGGGTCTTTAAATTACTCCCACCACAGGTCTTTACATCCCCGTAAAGCATCAACACACGCTATGGAAAACAAAGTGGTACTGAGCACACATCTGAGCCTTCCTCTCCCATGTGATCTCCTAGAGGTTCTCGTGGTACCAGTGACGGCGCAGCTGTGGAATCAACCATCCAAATAGGACCCACTTCTGTCGATCCTCGATCTCCACTGGAACCTCTATGCATGTCGCCCTACTATCAACGTCCAACTACCTATGGTCGATGATGTGGGAAGGATCGTCCACGTATCTCCTCAGCTAAGATATCTGAATGACGTCGTGCACCCAGTGCAATTGAGGTGGAAGGGCCAGGCGGTAAGCCACCTCACCTACCCTTCTGAGGACCTATAATGGTCCGATGAAGCGCAGATATAACTTGACACCCCAGCCAAAACTCTGTAATCTACATCGAGGTGAGAACCATAAGAAAATGTGGTCGCCATCCTCGATCTCCAGTGGTCTCCGTGTTCTATTATAATAGGACTTTAGTCTACTCAGTGCAGTCTTCATCCACTCCTGGATGATCTGCTCCTTCTCCATCGTGACTTGAACCATTTCTGGTTCTGTACGTGCTACCTCCAACACTATTCACAAAGGATATCTAAAACGTGTCCAAATTTTGTCTCGCCACTCATAACAGCTGAATTCCTGATCTCTTACTAAGAGCAGAAGCAACAATGTTCCCCTCCTTTTCTTACGTTCCAAAAGAGCTGCTAAGATTTATCCTTTGCCGACAAGTGAAATCTGGTCTCATCCCCTGGATGAACCACGTTCATCACCAAATACAGTCAATCCTGACATGAATGATACATTCATGCCATGGATGACGTCGTAAGGCCTCGACGCTACTACCAAGAGATCCAATTGTCACTCTTGCCTCCAATGGTTGAGTCACACTGTCGGCATCAGTGTGTGATTATTGGGTCTCCTCCAGTTGAAAACTCAATAGTGAGGGTCATGTCAACAGTTTTAATCGAAACCTATCAGTAACACCGTACGATGTGGAAAGTAAAGTAATAATCACCAGAAAGGTGTCGTTTATTACTACAACTCAAAGTACAAAGACACATATAACTAAAACAGTGACCACATGAAAACTAAAAACACCAAGAACAAGGGCCTCTATGCCTAGACCCACTCCTGTCCACCTGCTTCTAGAGCTCCGTAGTAATATGCTTCAGCTTCCTGAAGCTGAGCTCTCCCATGCCCACCCATTCCCTATGGTCGGGGTGGTCCTCCGGGTGGTGGAGGTGGAAACACCTCGATGCATCATCTTCCTCAATCTGCAAGGACAGCTTCTCTGCATCTGCCTCCTACTCCTTGCAGTCCGCCTCGATCAAAACATTGCCTCTATTTGGGAGGTTCTTCATCTCTATGGTGATCGTCCGAGCAGTTGGTCGGACATTCATGAGCCATGTGACCATGTCCGCTGCATGTGTAACACATCATGGAAGGTCTAGCTCTATCTCTACCATTGGTGCCTCACACTACCGACCATGAGTCGTGCGGTTGACCACCTGTAGGTCTGGCCCTTCTTGACCTCTGTGTCATCTGTCTACTTCCAGCTATAGAAGACTCCGTTGAAAGTCGACTAGTGGCGGGTCCTGCTGCTGGAGTCTACTGAGCAAGGAAAATCTCCACTAGGAGGGCTCGCTCCAACATCCCTGCTTGAGTCAGGATGTTGAGAGGGATCATCGAAGCTCTGATCTCGTTCCTCAATCCCTGCTCGAAGGTCCGGGCCCGGAAGAACGGGTCACATACCATGTCTGTGGAGTAGCGTGGGAGGTCTATGAACCTCGTTGAGTACTGAGATACACTCATGATGCCCTGCTGCAGATGAAGTAACTCTTGTATTTGCACCGCACATAGGGTGGCTGGTACAAACTCGTCCCAGAACATGATCTCGATGTCTACCCAAAGAAGTGATGTCTCGTCATGCATCTGGAGCATCAGCCTCCACCATCTGCCAGCTGCTGCCTGAAGGAGGATGGTAGCAAGGATCACCATGAAGTCTGCTAGTGTACCTACTAGCCTGAAAACTCTTACCACAACCTCTAGCCAATCCCTAGCCGCATGTGGGTCTGTCTCTCCCAGGAACCTGGGTGGCCTCTGGCATTGGAACTCATGCAGCACGCTCAAGCAGCGAGCATCGCCTACTGCTGGGGCTGGTGGCATCGGTGGCCCAATGAGTGGTAGTACCGCTGGTGCCTGCGTTGGTGCCTCAACTGGAAGAGGTCCCTGTATAGAGGACTTGTCGATCGGTGGGATGTAAGTATGTAAAACTCTAGGGGAACTAGCTGGTCATCCGTGGGGAGGCATCCTGAAAGAAACAGATGCGACATGGTCAAAAGACTATACCTAGTTTGAGATGATTTAAGGGAAAACTTTTGAAAACACTCACAAAAACAGTGTTTTCGTGTACTAAGTATGAAATCAGATGTCAGGGTCCTAGTGTATGGATACATCAGCCACCGCACCAACACTGGACTCGCTGAACTGAAGACCACACTCAGTACCCTTATCACTATTGCTTCAGAGAAAAAAATATCATAGTTTTATGTTCTGTGGTAGAACTAACTCCTCTGATACCAATTTTTCATGACCCGTCCTCAGGGCTCGTGTCGTGACTAACCTAAGCCCGCCTTTCATAGGCCAGGGGCTAGCGCCTAGCACCAATGGAATAAATCCCAATAACTGGGAAGGAATTGCCTTTATACAAGTAAAAAAACGCCACAGAGTACAAGAGGAAGCCAACACTAAGTGAAACTGAAACAAAAGTAGTGCGGAAAGTAAAGTGGCTTGAAATATATGCCCAACTGTAAATTACAAAGTAAAATGAAACACATGTGGGAGATGACAAGATGCTCCTAGTTCTCCACCATGGATCCTACCTAAAGGGTAGGTACAGAGAGCATAACTCCAAGATCTTCCTCATCTGAAAACCTCCTCCGGTAACCGGCTCGTGGTGAGGTGCTCCTCCGGGTACCATGTCATCGTGTGGTCCACCTCCGGGTACCGACTCATCAAGAGTTCCACCTCTGGGTGTTATCCAGTCCATGTACACTCGGCCTCCATCACCATTGTCCATTATCGACATCCAACACAACAAGGTGAGGGCATAGCTCGTGCATGGGTGAGTATAACGATACTCAGTAGGGACTTCAAGACCCTCAAGGTCTCACTAAATCCAACAAGGATAACCACAAGAAGGATCTCAACAGATAACACTTACTTTGGTATTAGTTCATACTTATACCCAAGTTATCTTGTAACCAATCTCAATCATGAGGAAACACCAAGGATATGAAATCAGAGGATAACCACTACTTAGGTATATACCCATACATATACCATGTTTTAAAGTAACCCATATCAATCATGAGGAAACACAAAGGTCAATGACCCATCTCAAACCAGGATTTTTATTCATGTTGTCGAAACCACGGTTGTTGGAAAACTCCTCCACTGTCGAACACAGTAGTCCTGTCACGACTCTGAGGTGCTACTCACTATCCTTATACTACTGAGGTACTCCTTATATCATGTACTGCAGGTCTTCCACCGCACAAAGTAGTGCTTCCCGCCATGGGTATGCCACCTCACACAGTAGTTCTCCCCCTCATAGCCTATATAGGTACTCCTCCTGTCGAGTACCGCGGGTCTTCCACCTCAAAAAGAAGTTCCCTTCCACCATGGGTTTTCCACCTCACAAATTAGTTCTACCCATGGGGCTATACAAGTCACTCTGAATCGAATCGGACAAGCAGTCATCAAGACAACAACTACTAGGTCTCCGCACTCTGCATCCTCATCTCTGGAGGGTCTGCTCCACGAGCTACTGGACGATACTCCAAGTATTACAAAGTCCCAAAAAGAAGTATCGCAAAGGACCTCCTCTCCATAGGGGTCTCAACGCAATAGATGACGTGTCAATCAGACGCCTGGTCTGTGAGTTATTAGCCTTTTAGTCTTGGGGCCCAATTGGATTCATGTACGGACCAACCCGGATGTACTCCACCTTTGTCCAAACCTTGATCGGAGTAAGCCAAAATAACCGTCTTACTAAGAGAAATCTAATGAAGTAGAAAACACATTAATCGGATGTCAGGAGCTCACGTTATTAGCGTTTCGGCTCTGAGGGCCTGGTTGGTTTCGTGTTCGAACCTACCTGGTCATACCCAATGTTCACCGAAAGCTTGAGTGTAATATACATAAACGACCTTATCGATCCAGGGATCGTATCACAACTGACGGTGCGCTGATAGGAGGTATGTATCCCATGTTACGGGTGTTTGAACAAAACTGTCAGAATTTAGGGGGTTTCGGCTCGTACCGACCCAGCCCAAAACCCACTGCTCGTCCCATACCAGGTCAACCCGACCCAGGTCCAGGTCCGGTCTATATGGAATGTCCCGGTGGGGGCGGCCCGGCCCGCGTGGCCAGCCGCTCAGCCTTTGGCCTTGTGGAATGCGAAGGGGGCACTGCCCCCTTGATTGGAGAAATGGCGGACCCAGGTGCGGTCCGCCCTAGCTAAGCTAGCCGTGGGTTTTGAACCCCCGGACTTCTTGGAAATGGCCGGCCGTAATGGTTGGCTGGTGAGCTACCACGGGACCTGCCGGTCCCACCTTTTGGTGTGCCAGCCGCCGGCCGAGCTCGGCCGTCTTCTCTGTAACCGTCGTGGCCCATGGCTACGGCTCTTGACTGACTGGCGCCGCACGAGGGTGTCGTGCACCTCCACCACGGCCCACTCGTGGCTGCGGCCTCCTTCTGCTTCACCAGCGTGGTGCGACGTTTCCGCACTCCTTCACTGCAGTCCGACCTCCTCCCGTTATATTGATAACAATCGGCCAATAATTAACGAAGAACATCAAATTAATCTTGAACATAAAATCAACCCCAAACTCAAAGATGTTCGTGGAAGGTAGCGTCGCGGAAAACGGCGTCGCAGGGTGAGGATCCATATACGTCGACGAAGAACGTCTGAGGAGTATGATGTGTCTCCCTTTCTCTGACGCGATGAGAAAAAGGAACGGTGTGGCGGCGTTCATCGTCAAATTAGTGATGTTCTTCGCCGGAGCTGATGAAGTTCCATAAGAGAAGAAGAACTCTTCCTCTCTCTCAATTCCCAACACAACCAAACTAAAAAAATAAAATAAGACTCCTCTTATTCATTTAAGGCATGGTATTCATTTCAAATTTTGAAAAGCAATCCCTTAATTAGTTAAACTTAAGTTGTCTAACTAATTAAATCTTTAGTTGGCATGAATTAATGTGAGAGAGTTGCATAACTTAAGTGATGGGGGTTTAGAGGAGTTGGGGGAAGGTGAGGGGTTGGGCTCGTGTGGGCCCCACCCCCAACTTAATCCTCTCAAAGGTAGTTAACAACATGTGGGTCCCACCCCAAACTCCCTTACATAGGATATATCTACATAGGAAAAAGAAATAAAATTGAAATACAATTTTATTTTATTCTTCACTTAAAACACATTTTTTAACAACTCCTCCCAAGCAAACGCACCTTCAGAAAAAGTGTTCTTAATCAAATATCACTGATGTGGTTTCATCGGTGCCCTCAGATTTCAATTCCGAGCAACGGTTCAAATGATAGAATACCCCACTCGTTCGTTCAATGAACGTACCCAATCCAATCATTAGAAATTGATTTCGGGCACACCGGGCCTCGGAATCAGGTTCTGTCAGAAACCGAGGGCTCGTAAAATTCAATAGAAATTATAAAAAAAATTACCTTGAAACTTCTAGGTCTTTACATTGGGAATATTTATTTTCAATAAAAATAAATAGGAAAATTTTATTATGGTTAAATATGAATACAAACTAGGGTAATATTTATCATATTGGTAATGGGAAAATCCAGTTAATCTAGTTTAAAACTATGTCTAAAATCCATATTTATTCATCATAATACTAAAGTAATGATTTAAATTGAGCTCTTATAATATTATTCAGAAAAATAAATTTTTTATAGATAATTTTAAATGAAAATAACCAATGTAATATTTAATCAATGAAGTTTACAGAATGTCACTCTCTAATTTTTAATATCTCATATGTATTCACATAAGGAAAGAATCATGTTCTAATTGAATATAAGTTAAGATATTGATATTAGTAACATTATTTTCATGACATAACAGGTTTCTAATTTTTATAAATTATTAAACACATTAAATTATTGTGAGAAACAAATATAACATTTATTCTGTTAATATAATAGTAATATTAATGATTATAAAAATATTAATACTTTTATATTTTTAATGAGTTAATATGTCACATGACTTTTATAGATCTATATGACCTATTTTGGTGGTTTTAACACATTATAGATTAATTATAAATTTTTTAGGTGTTAATGGTCTAATTAAATGAATACTGTTAAGAATGAAATATATAATATTTTATAGAAAATAATATTTTGTTAAATAGTATAAAATTACAAAATATCATATATTATGAAATATTAGTGGAAGATGGTTTTAAAAATAGGTCATGTTATATTTGAGGGAATTTTTGAATTTTATATTAATATAATTAACAATTAATTTCTATATAACCTTATTATTATGGTATTTTGATAAAAGGGATAACTAATGATTAAAACAAAAAAAATAACGCCAAAAATGAGATCCAAAATTCCCCAAATTCTATAAGATGAAATTATTTAAACACATACAGATTTAGGCTTAAAATATTATTAATTTCTATTTATTTGGATAATAATTTTTTTTCATATTACATTAAAATATTAATGACTTCAAAGAGTGTCCATACACTCAATTAAAAAAGGGAACCCCTTATTTCTACTATTCAGACCACCGTGAGCATTATAGCTTAACCAAATCCAAGAAAAATCCATTATAAAATACCTTATTAAAATTATAGAGGTTTTAATCTTCTCAAAATTCAAATCATCGATCTTTTAATAGGAGATATAAATGATCTATATCAAAGAACAGGTAATCAGATTAACAAATCACATTCATTTTATGTAATTTTTTATCTCATGTAATTATTTTATACTCACCATATGAAAATAAATTTAGTGTTCTCAATATAAATAATAATAATTATTATTATTATTATTAAAACACATGCATTCTCCCACTTTCCATCAAATAAGAAGTGAATGTATCACTTGTTCCTATGTATGGCTTATCATCTCAACATAGTGATCACATATATATTCCATAACAATCATTCCTGGATAGTTATTATGAAAAGTTTAGTGGTTATGTATGATACATATGAAATAATATTGATTTTTTAATTATGAAATCAAATATATCTTATTACCTTCTTATCCAATGGAAAACAATAACATCGTTCATGTGTATATGTGGATTACCACCTCCTTGGAGTGATGCGAATTTTATTCATTTATGTTTTACATCTATAGTAATAAGGATAGATTAAATTTAGATTTATTATATATATTAAATAATAATTTTTTTTGAAAGATGATTTATTATTTATCATTGAATCATTCCATCAATAAAAAAATGAAAACAACATTTATGTATACACATGACCTACCGTCTCCATACAAAATGTAATTCATTTTTCTATCCCAATGTTTTATGAATGACTATAAACAGCTATATAATGAATATATATGATATTTATATCATTGTTAAACTAATTTATATCATGTAACCATGATCAAAATAAAATTATTGAACTAAAAATCAATAGATTACATGAAAATTGAAACATTTATCTCTAAGGAAGAAGTATTTTAATAAAGAAATGTTCTCTAATGGGTGATAAAATGTTATAATGAATAATATATGTTTTGATATATATTATGATGTTCATGTAATATATGATTAATAAATTTATATTCATTTTAAATATGTTACAATTTTTATAAAATAAGTCTTAACAATGGTAAATATATTTTATATTTCTTTTACATTAGTGAGATACATTCCATCATCACGACATGTTTATTATAGTGTACATAATACCCAGAAATGCATTTTTTAATAACTCTTATGAAATAAATGGGGATTCAAAATACATATATGTATATTTAATTCATAGGAATTATAATTCATATGTGACCAGAACAGAATGAAAATCATTCTATCATTTCATTATTTTTTAGGATTATTTATGAATAATAAATGATTATGAGATATTATGTTATATTTTTAAAAAACATCTACATTTTTTCTCCTATGGTTATTTCATTTGAATACATGTTTTCTAATAATCATTATCACCTTACGTACTCAATAGATAGAAAATATATTTTTTATGTAAAATATACTTATTTATATATTATTTCAAAAAATTATTATCTTCCATGTTCATGTTTTTAAAAAATGTTGCTGTGATTTTTTTTACTATTATTATATTAATTTTTTTTGTAATTTCTAATTATATTTTAATTTAAAAAAATTAAAATGAATCTTTTTTTCATTTTTTTCATGAGTGTATTTTTTTCTTTTACCAAAAATATAAATGTATTGTTTTCATTTATCTTCTACGGCGTGAATCAATATTCCAAAAATCATTAATACCCAATATTTTAATTTTTTACCTTAAATTTTTCAATGTCAATTTCAATTAAAAAAATTCCAATAATATTTTCGAATATATGTTATTTTAAATTTTATTTTCAAAATTTATTGTTTGATTCGCTTAAAAATATTTTACTCGTATTTTAAATGAAATTTAATATATGATGAAATCCATTGATGTTAATTATAAATTAATAGGGCTTTTATGCAATTTAACCATTATCCATCATTCTGGTGATGGTTAATGTTTATGTTGATGATATATTTATAAAGAACCTCTATATTCCATGGGTTATGTGATCATATATGAAATGTTTATAAAACCGATTATATTTATGTGTTATGATTTGATGATATAACGAATATTTTATAATATTATAGAAAACATATTTATGTCTTTTAATATGTGGTTCTGATTACATTTTATCAAATTAGGGTCAGTATGTTATATATACCGATGGTGGTTACTCTATTACTTAGAAACATAGTAATGTTATAACCTAGGATAATGGTTATATTATATCTAGGGATAGTGGTCACATTATAACCAATGATGGGTGGGAAATATATCTACCTCCATTTCATTATATTGTGATTGATATCTCATGAGCTTAAATTGAATGTTATGGGGATTAACCAATTAAGGTAAAGGATTTTGTGCACTATGATAGTCATAAAAGATCACCATAACTACTAGGATACTTTAAGGAGTAATCCTATTTTACTATGATAGTCTTGGAAATTATCCTTGATGACTAAATAAATTATTTTATGTAATTATGTGCATTCATCTATGTTCTATCTTATGCCAATATACATCCCTCTTGGATAGTGTTATTTTATTCCATAATGATTCATGTCTTATGAACTATCAAGAATTATGATATTAATAAATATTATTATCATTAATATGTAGGGAATGATTTTCGAATTTTATTCTCATGTTCATGTACATTAACATTCATTTAATTATAAATTGATCATTAATATCTTCCTTTTTTACCATTACTAGTTATTTGAGCTCACCCACTATTCTATTATTCCCCATGTTATTAATAATGTTATTGTGTATGATATGTCTAAAAATGGTGCTAGTTCTAAGGATATTAATGGGATATGATCTAAATCCCTAAACCAATAATTTATGTGTCTATGTTTCCAAGAGAACATGACCCATATGATTTTTATTGGGATTGTAATGTTATGTAATGAATATTAATCTATTAATATAATATATATATATATATATTAATTTTACGGGATATAGTGAACTATGGAATTCTTATATAGATATCACATACTTCTTGTTGAATATTTATTCCGTTATAAAAACAAATGCATAACGATCATAATGGATTACTTCGTAAGGATACTAGGTTCACAATATTCGTAGTTAGTGAAATATCTTCATTGATTCCTATAAATACCTCTATATTTAGTACTCTTGATAGACATAAAAAACATAAAACAATTATTCATAATCTGGGAAATGGAAACAAAAATGAAAGGGTGAGCTCTGATTCTTAGTGAGGGTAAATAAGGGAAAATATGGAAATATAACCTGAATATACGGGCATGATAATAAGATAATAACATATAAAAACATACCCAGATTTCAAAGATAATAATATTTTTTCTTGGAATAATTATTTGTGGTTTATAAGATAAGATTCATAATTAAATCAAAGAGATTGAACAGTGAGATCGTAAAATTTATTTTTAAGACATAGATTTTCGGCACACAAATTCTCATAGAAAATATATTCCATAATTTTCAAGTCTCACAAGCAATTTAATAATAGTAGATTTTTTTCTCACACTGTAAAATATTATAGTAGTGAAGGTTCACTATCAATACCATCATAAAAGAAAAATTCTCTTACTTAATTGGATTCACTCTACATTCTTATCTATCTATCTCTTGAGATAAAAATCCTTACCCATTAAATTAGGCTGAGACATAGGTCCAACCTATCCAATCATGAAAATCATATATATGTGTGCCACAACACCATATAACCTTCATCATCTCATAACCCATGAATAAAAATCATTTTATAAACATTCCATTATATTATAACATTTTAAAAGGATATATCTTCATAATCAAATAATTATCTCATCATATAATAACCCATGAAAAGTAGTGGATATTATTAGATTTTTCATAGTGTAACCCATAGGGGAGAAATAGGTTTCTAAAAAAGATGATCCAATAAAATAACCATTCAGACATTGAATATGAATTCAATCCTTAGATCAAACCCTAGGTAAGAAATAAGAAACATTAATAGATGTTATAATAGATGGAAATTTGTTTTTAAGGATAATTTAAATAATTTCATTAGAAAAAAACATATTTGAAAATAATTTTTAATATGAAAAATTCATAATACATTTTGAAAATAATAATCCTTTAAAATAAAAATTGAAAATTATAATGGAAATATTATAAATCATTGAAACATTTATTTAGGAAAATATCTTCTCTGCTTCAAAAAACACTTTTTAATAATTGAAAATTCGTAAAATAATTCGAAATCCATTCATATGGAATTTAAATTTAAAAAATATAATGAAATATTTAAAAATAAATTAAAACATACCATGATGAAATTTATTTTCCATTTCAAATAACATTTTTAAACTAAAAATTCATAAAACCTTATTTAAATCCATTTCTTTGATAACAAGAATCATACATATAAAAGAATATTTAAAATAATTTAAATCATTTTCAAAAAAATATAATTTACCCGATGGTTTTTTAAAATTTAATTTCATTATAATAGTTTAAAATACATTTCATTGAAAAAAACATTGAAACATATAAAAAAATTAAGAAACATTTAAAAACTTTCACAAGGAAGATAAACATTACTATTTGAAAAAGTCATTTTAAACTCTACAAATTTATCAAAAATAAAACTCTTTGAAAAAAACATTGATGATTATAATGTAAGAATAAAATTGATAATTCTTTATGATGGCATATAATTATTTTCATGCCATATATGCTAAAACAATGATTCATTTCACATTATTCGTAAAATCCAAACATAACTTGTTTTGAATCGAACAATAAATTAATTTAAAATATCATTTAAAAAGTAAAACACCATTAAAAATAAATTTATTAAATAAATTATATAATATTAAAAAAAATAAGTAATTTAAAAAATGGTTTTTTAAGAAAATGGGTTTCTAACATAAAATAAAAAGAAAGATGATATTTCTTTAAACAATTATTTTGATATCATGAGTACATAAATATAGTAAAATATATGGAAACTTGTATTATCAATAAATAACCATATATGAATAAACTTTATGAGTACTTTGAGATAAATATTATAATATTTCCTCAGTGTATGAATAAACATGTGAAATCTTGAAAAATGATGTGACTATAACTGAAAACCCTTAAAACGTTGGTCACAATGAATTTTATGAACCTTGAGATAATAATGTATAGTGAATCTGAAGACATAATGAAAATACAAAAATTATTTACATTACATGTGAAATGTGTCTTTATACACACAACAATAAAATATGATAGGTGTGTATCCAAATAGATGTCTCATGGAATGAAAATTACAACAAAAATACATTTCCGCCTCTTTATATTTTTTTATTTAAACCCCTTGAGGGAGAGATAATGTAATGGAAATAAAAATCACCATAATTTTTAAATCAAAGAATAAATTCATGGGAGGTGTAATGAACTAATGACTTATAAATGACATTCCACTATTTTGATAATTAAATTTATTATTATATATTATTGGTATAGAAAATACATGAACTTCATTCATATTATATAATCCTATTATATTTAACATTTCTTTAAGAATAATTACCGTTGATATTATTATCATTTAACAATGATCATATTATTTTTATAAATATTGAGTTTTAACAAAATAAATATATATAGATAAAACAAGTGATATACTCATCAAGTAGGATCATAACCTATGAATCAAATCTATAATTGATTTCAAGGGATGTAGAATTATTGGGATTTTCCATTTAGAATTTATAAATCATGATTCATCAACTGATGTGTGAGAGAAACCATTTATGGGAGATGTTTAAGCTCATTGATATCATGGAAGAAACCATGTATACTGAACCACCACATGAATGTATCACCATCACAAAAATCAAACTTATGGTGTTTCTAGTGTGACAATGAATTATGTTTTAAGACCTCAAAAAAATATTTAGAATGTATAAAAAATGAATATATTTCCATATTATTATTTTTACGTTATAAATGATTTTTAATTATTGTATTATAAAATAGATATTATAATTTTGGGACATATTAAAATTCAATGAAGTAAGTCATGAATTAATTTTTTTCTTTGTAGATAATTTATTTAAAAAATATTATTATTATTTAATTTTTGTTACATTAATTTTATCAAATAATTTTTATTAATTCAAATCAAATTTTTTTGGGATTTGAAAACTATTATTGATAAAAACATATTTCTCAGTAAATGTAGATTATTATTTTAAAAGTGTATATTCACAAATTTTGAAAATTATTCATATAAAATATTTTTTTTGAATCATAATTATGAAATTATTCAACTATTAATATTTTATAATTTTCTATTACAGTTGAATTATCAGTAGAAATTAAATATGGTATAAATATACTATGTCTATTATTCAATCGTGTTGACCTAAAAAATATGTAATAAATACTATAAAGTGTATTAAAGGAAAAATTAATGTTTTACCTTTAATATAATATAATATTACGTTTATTTGATTATTTTTATAATTCCTTTAGAAATACTCTAAAACATATTAATTTTTTTATAGTTTTAAAATCATTTCTTTATAAAAATCACACAATTCCATATCAGATAGATATTATTTAAATAGATAGGGACACGAACATACAAAATAATCATAACAATTTCCATTTGTAACAGATCATGTATCTAACCCATGATATGGTTCATTGTTTTGATAACATTTTTATATAGTCCAAAACCAATGATTGAGAAAAAATAAATAATTCCCCTCTCTTTTACTATATAATCTCACAAAATATTAAATTTGTCTTGAATAAAAAAATTCATCATGTCCTCAAACAACCATCCTAATTATCCAACATGCTCTTAAAAATATTCCCTAAAGATTTTGGAATCGCACACTAAAGGTATGTGACGCCCCTCTCTTTATTTATTCATGCACCTATTTTATGTTAAGCCTCTTAATGTCCCTTTATCATGTTTGGATATGTTCTCCCATATCATAAATACTATTAATTTGATTTATAAATTATTATTGATTCCTTTCACTCTCATTATCTTTTCCATGAACCATTATGTGAACCTATTACCTTGCTGAAATTCAGTAAGGGATCCTCTCCTTTTCCTCTTTATTCAAGAATCTCTATTTTACTATGCATATTATCTCCATTTCAAAATTATTGTATATTTTCTATGTTAACCCCTTAATTATAATGAGATTACCAAATTATTATATACCCATTTCACTATCATTAAGCACACCCGTGGACATTTATATTCCCCAATTATGCTAATAAATTATACCCTGATTTTCCATGACAAACAATTTCATATTGTATTCCCACACCCGTTTATTATTGAGGTTGTCACATTCATGCAATTATACATAATTTAATATAGAATATCCTGTATATATTTCAAAATCACTGACCATGGTAGAAAATTTTATGACAAATGATTCCATGTTTTAAGATCTGTGTGGAAAAATTATACATGAGAATGAAATGAATGTGATGGGTGTGCCTTCAATTATATAGTTCTAAAATGTAGTGGGTAATGTTTTAGTTATACGAGAAAACATTCAAGGGATTGGGGAGTGAACCAAGTCCATAATTGTACACCTTTTATCCTGACACCTTTTTAGTTTCCATTGACCTATATTTATGATTTATTGTTTTATTTTGTTTCCACATTTTTTATATTGCTTTTATGATTATCAAGATATATTATGAATCTTTCTTCGTTTTTATGATTATCAATCCATTTATGACCCATTTATTTGAATATTTTCTAAACTGTGTAAATTTTGTCATGTTATTCCATGTTTATTCCCTTAATGGAATTCAAAGCTCACCACTTTCTTATGTATCTCTTCAAGTTATCCCAAGTACATTTAATTATTAAGGAATAATATGATCATGTTAAGGAAGTCTTCAATAAGGAATATGTAATCCATATTATAATGTCATTATTTAATGTACCTAATTCCAAAATACACCATTCTTCTCAGTATTCTAGGTTTTATTATGTGGAATCATATGTAATAAGCCATGAATTAATGTGTAATAAGGGGAATTTTTGCATAGTTTCTATGAAAGGAACATTTAGTAGTAATTAGTATTAGAAGTATAAAAATCTAGAGAATAGGTTAAGAATAATACTAAACATAATAATGAAACCCAAATTGTTTTAATATATAATGTATGTGGTTTACAATAAAATATATCCATTCTTGATATTATAAGTTGATGTGGCTCTAGGACACATGTACACAGGGGTAAAACCCAAAAACATTACATTATTCAAGACTCAATTAGGAACTAGTACACAAAAATGGGTCATGATTCACACATATTTTTACACTCTTGTGGGATAGGCATTGGTAAATTGAGAAGGTCATTTTAAACCATTATTAAGGGAATAAAAAGTATTATATATGACTATGTTAGAAAGTAGATCATGGATATCAAATATTGATTCCAATTAAATCACAAATTAAAAATAAATTTCAATTATATGTAATCTATTTAATGTAAATAGATTACTTTTTATGTGTTTAATAGTTTTAATGTCTATTTAGGATGATGTAAATGGTTACATCTAAAGATGAAATGATATAGTTAGATTTAGCGTCCCAATTTATTCGTAGTCCATCTTATCTCACATGATTATTAAAACTACTAAAAAATCACAAATATTGGATTTTCAGATGTTGGTGAAAATGGAAAATGGGGAAATTATAGAATCACAAGTATATAAGTCCTCCCTTGATAGAATATGTAGGATGAAATTTTCTAAGAACCTTGTGTTACTCTCTTTAGTGTAATTTGATCTAATTTTGTCCATGGATTGTCTTTATTTATATAGTGCCAATATAAATTACCGTGAGGAAGAAATCTCTCTATGTATCATGAATCATCACTAGATTCTATAGAAGTGTATGGAGAATGATGAGTCCTAATTTGTAGCAATATCTCATGTATAGATATTAATTCCACATGATCATTCATATCTCACTCCAATAATTTATTCTAACGAAACAACCATCCTTGGAGACATACCATTTGTGAGGGGATATATTGAAGTTTCTCTCGATGAATTTAATGGATTTCCTTTGATATAAGAGATTGATATTTTAATCTATATTGTATCTGGGGTGTTACCATTCTCCAGGAGTCCATATATAATAAATAGTTTGGAAGTTGAGGAGCTAATGAAACAACTATAGGAGTGTCTGGATAAAGGGTTTGTACACCCATGTTATTCATCGAGGGGTTCACCAGTACTGTTCATAAATATGAAGTACATACCAATGTGACTTTTCATTGATTATCCCAAGAATAACAATATCATTATAAATAGCACATATCCTCTTCCATAATTTGATGTCTTTTTCAATAAGGGACATGAGGCCTGATACTTATTGAAAGAGGATTTTTTGTTATTATATTATCATGTATGGTTGAAGAAGGATGATATCTATAATAACACCTTCAGAACAAGGTATGAGAACTATGAGTTTTTTGTAATTCCATTCAGACACACTAAACACCACTAATATTCATTTTATTGATGAATAAAGTCATTAGTGATTAAATTCAAAATATGAGGTTTTATTTATAAATGATGTTATAAAATACGTCAAAAATCAATAAGGAGCATGAGGAGAAATAGGGAATTATGCAAAAACCCATGGAAAAGGGGAAGATTTAAGCAAAGTATGTTAAATGTGAGTTTTAGACGATGGATGTTTTTTTTCATATGTAATATTATCTAATACATTTTGATATCTATTGAGACTTAAAAAAGAAATATAAGGATGTTTAAGGATAAAAAATATGATGGAAATATGTATTTTAATGGGATTTGTTGGGAACTATCAGTGATTTTTGATAAATTTATAAAGATTTTTAAAGCCTCTAAACCAGCTAAAATAGATGAGAGTAGTGTTTTTTGGAATAATTCATGTAAAGAGAGCTTCATGGAGTTGAAAAAAGAGGCGTATCTCTAAACCAATACCTATGCAACTAAGAAGTGGTGAAATTTTCTTTGTGTACAACGATATTTTCAAGATGTTATTCGGATATGTGTTAATATAGATTGAAAAAAATGATATTCTATGATTCAAGGAAATTGATGTTTCATGTGCAGAACTACCCAATGAATAATATAGTGTTTTATTTATACATATTCTCAGATGATATATGGATGTGTTTCCTCTTTATGAAAAATTATAAAATATTTATGGATCATCGAGCCTCAAATATATATTCACAATGAATGATATTAATAATATGTAAAGAAGATTGTAAAATTTTATCAATGGACTATGATTCCTCAATCCACTAGTATCTTTATAATTAATATAATGTGTAAGATTAAAAATATTTAATGGATTAAATAATTTTATCATTGTTGTGAAATTAGAAGGATCAAGTCTTATCAGACATGAAAAGAATTGACATGGAAATTATCAATGAAGGAGCATCATAAATTAATTAAAAAATATATTATTAACCAGCCCTTCTGAAGAAGGTAATTGATTATCAAATATATGATTTGGGATTTGAGAATAACATCGAAGATATAAGAAACGGAAAATCATTATACATAAATGATATTGACTATGGAGCTGTGATATTTGTGTAACGACTATGTGTAGCATCAAATATTGAGTTAAAGAAGGATTTTTTGGATGATGCACATTTCTCACAATTATATATATATAATGGATGCATGAATATGTATGGATATTTTCAATAGCACGATGGGTTAGAAAATATGATGAAGGATATCATGGAATATATATCATGATGTATTTTATGTTAGAAAGTAGATGAATAAAGGAAAAATACAACGGTATGATAGAACTATTACCCACAAGTAAATGGAAATAAGAAATAATCACCATGGAATTTTCACTAGTATTTTGAATAAATTAATAGGAAATAATGATATATGTTGCATAGTGTTTCATATTACAATTAATGATTAGTTAAAATAAATTAAAGAGGACTCCTCACTTAATAAATATTCATGTATGTACATTAGAGTTGTGGGGAGGCTAGATGGAACACTATTATCAACTATATATGATCGAGATAAAAAATTTATCTCCATTTTTTGGAAGAATATCTGACATTCTCTAAATACTGATTTTTAATTCAGCTTGGATTATCACCCTCAATGTGATAACCAATCTAAGTGAACTACCTGCCACTTGAGGACATGTTGTGAGCATTATCAACTGACTTCCAAAGAGGATGTGTTCATCATTTTCATCTAGTTGAGTTCTTATACAATGATAGTTTCCAATCAACAATCTGTATGGTTATCTATAAATCCATTTATAGTAATAGATGTATAGCACCTTCATGTGGAGATGATGTTGGGGAACCCATAATTCTTTTTCCTACAATGGTGGAGGAAATGGTAGAAAAGTTAAGGATAATCCTCCATCAAATCAAGGATACTCAGAGTAAATAAAAGATTGATGTGGAAAATATTCATCAATACATATAGTTTGAGGTTGTAGATAATGTATTCAGATATATATATCCTTGGAAGAAATTCTTGAGATTTGGGATTAAAGGAATTCCTAGTCTAAGATACATCAGTTCATTTACGATCATTGGTCACATCAGAGTAGTGTCCTATAAAATAGCACCTCATATAAGTTATCTGAGGTACTTGATGTGTTCATTACATCACTATTAATGATGTATATGTGGTATATTTAGAGAATGATCTTTTCTTTTAAGAGTAGGTTGTTATGATATTATACCATAGATACTATGTTATACAAAATAAAACAACTAATATGGTTAATATTTGAGGAAGAAAAAAAAAATTGAATAATATACCTAGAAACTAGAGGAGGTGATGAAACAGAGTTATCCTTATCTATTTTAGAGAGTGAAATGAAAATTTTAACAGCTAAATTTCTTGAAAGGGTGAATATGGTAACAATATAATATTTTTTTAATATAATCACCCATGGGATTTATTTAAATTTATTATTATATATTATAGACATAGAAAAGAAATAAACCTTTTTAGTTTCACAATATCAAATTATATTTAAAATATTGTTAAGAATCATTATTATGGATAATATAACCGTTGAATAGTGATCATATGACTGGTAATAATATAGGGTTTTAACAAATCCAATTGAAATAGATAAAGTATATAATGTCCTGAAAAAGTAGGATGATGCCCTAAAAATCCCATTTATCAGAGTTTTCAAGGGATATAGCACCACTGCTATGTCCCCTAGACCAATTCCATGCTGATATCCAATAACTTAAGTATGGGAGAAAATGTTCATTAAATAATTTGATGCTTATAGTGATCAAGTCCCAAACCATATATAATGAACCATCCCTAAAAGTATTATTGTTTCACACCATACACTTAAGGTGTTTTATGGTGTATTAATATTTTATGAATTAAAAACATAATAATATAAATAAGTACATTTTATACAATAATGAATATATTTCTTTTTTATAAATATTACTTTATAAATAATTTTTTTATTTCGATATAATAAAACCTAAATTATTTATTTGGGTAATATTCATATTTGATTAAGGTATTTATGAAATAATTTATTTTTAAAATAGATAATATTTAATTAAAATATTATTGTTAAATATTTTATATTAAATTTTAATGATGAATGAATTTTTCGGAATACAAAAGTAATTTTAATGAGGGTCCCAAAATTGATATTATAAAATAACCTAGTACTTCTAAATAAATAGAGATTATTAGTATAAAAGTCCAAAATTCATATATTTATAAAATTATTGGAATAAAATAAATATTTATTTGGAATCAAAATGTTAAAATTAAAAAAATACATTTATTAATAATTTTTTGAGACAGGCATATTTTCAGTTAAAAATAAATTATGGCAAAAATATATGTTGTATATTATAAGATAATTATAACCTAAAAATGATTTAATAAATACTATTTTAAATGTCAAAATGTATGTTTTCCTTAAGAAAAATTAATATTAAGTTTATTTTATTTTTTATAACTACTTTTTGACTCATCCAATACCTGTAATTTATTTCATGGTTTTAGAATTAGATGTTTATAAACATGAATCAATTCCACATCAGTAATGATATTTTTTTAATAATTTTGGACCTAGTTCTTATAAAATATTTATTACCACTCACTTTTGGGATAAACTATCGTGAAAAATTTGGAAATGGACATGGTTTTTATTATGTAATTATATAGAGTTCAAAACCTAAATTTGAGAAATAATAAATAATTTCCCACTCATTTCATATATAAATACACACATAATCTCATTTCTCACTAATCAAAAACTATAATGAAATTATTTACACCATACTACTTTCTATTTAGTCATCCAAATGTTCACCCATGCTCTCTATAAGATCCTCTCATGATTTTGGAATCAAACTCTCAAGGGATGCGATCTCCCCCGTCATCTTTTAATTCAAGCACATCTTTTATGTTATGACACATAATTTACTTTTTTCATAATGGTATATATTCTTCAATATATCCATTAATATAAATTTGATTTTTTAAATGAAGAAATTCACAATTAACTATCAATAAATTATCCCATGAACCATTATGTACACCTATTTCCCTGGTGAAATTTGATAATGGGTCCTCTCTTTATCTCCTATATTCATGATTCTCATTTTATTGTACCTTTTATATATATTTCCTAATGTTGTAATATCTTATCCCAAATCCCAAATTCCCCCCTATGATTCATAAATGAAGAGAGACCCCTTTCTCTCTCAATACGACTTTGCATGAACATTTACATACCACGTTTATGCTCTAAAAAATTTCAGTTAGATTTTCATTCCAAACAATTGTGTATTGAATACCCATTTATATTTCTTATTAATAGTGTTCACCATCATGAAATTTTTATTCATTTATTGTGGACATTATTGTAATTTTTTCACAAAAATTTGATGTGGAATAATTTTTTTATAAGGTATTATATTCTTTATTATCTATGTGCAAACATAAGAATTTGAATGAAATGAATGTGATGGATTCAATAAGAATTAAATAGCACTCTTATAAATTAGGTAATCTTTAACTCATATGATACATAGAGAAAGGTATTAGAGAGTGAATCTAATCACTATTGGTAATGTTTCCATCATGATTTCTTAGTAGTAATCATTTAGCTATGTTTGTGATGCCAATTTTAACGTTTTTTCTACATTTACCATACCTCCTTTACGATTATTTTGTTATATCATGCCTCATTGTTCATGTTTATGATCCTAATTCCGTTTATTCCTCATTGATATTATTATTGTTTAATATATAATATTATCATCATGATATGTCATCCGTATTCCCTTATTGGGCATTAAATATCACCTCTAACATAGGATGTCTCAATGCTATCCGATGCTCTTTTATCTACCAAGGAATAATATGATCATGTCAAGGATGATTTCAATTAATATGATTTAAACCATGTTTTATGTTTTTCTGTAACGTACCTAATCTGTAATGAAAATAGACAATTAACTATACTAGGTGGTATAGTGTCTAACATAATGAAATAAATAATTAATTTATGTGTATTAATAAGTAGGGTATTTATAGGAAACATATAAACTTTTTGAAAGAATCACAAGGTGAATATGGATTATGACTCAAAAAAAGATACTGTGATGGAAATCACATACCTTAAGTATAGACATCCATTATATATGTTCAAACCTCCATTATAATAAAAATAAGTTTATTGTAATTTTGTTAGTTAATAGTAATTAAATTTAGCATGATTTTATTAAAACTTTTTATATCTTGTTTGTTAACAATTACATGTTAATGTGACATATTTGGAAGTAACAGCATTATTTTCCATGTATGTTTTGATTTTTTATTTTTTTGGTCCTGTTACATTTATCAGGTTTAGAATATATTGATAATGAAAATAATGATATTAATATATTATATTTCATATATATTTGTATTTATAATAATCCAAATTAGTTATTGATAGAAAATTAAATAAATTGTCCATGGAGATGGCAACTTGTACATACTCTTAAACATTGTTACCATTTTCATGATGGAATGAAAAAAAGAAGGTTAAATAATGTATTAAAATTATGGGATATGTTTGAGGTCATGTAAATCACATATATTATTTTCAACCTATCTTTATTCTAATCAATTTAAAATTTACAAGAAAAATTTTTCACATCTTCTTCTAATGCGGTAGACTGTCAAACACCAGAAAAACGTTATCATATCCACCAGTTAATAAAAATTGAGAAGTTTTATGTCATATTATTACATCATAAGTAAAATTATAACAAAAATAGTATTATTTTATTATGTAATATATCCTTATTTATATCAATGTAAAAAAATTAAATACATGTCACATCTGTTCGGGAGGTGGTTGTCCTCTATACGAATGAGATACGTTATTGTTTTCCATTTGATTGAAGATGATATTAATATATGTAATTTAATTAAAATAAAATAATATACCTATATAGAAGATATATCTCTTATTATATTATAATTGTTTAATATTAATACAATGAGGATAAAAAATGAATAAAATAAAATGCTCGATTTGGGTTATTTCATTTTCTTTAGACAACAAATTTTTGTTTGCACCCAAAGGCATGATATATTGGATTTTCGAAGAACATAAGTATTACAGTATTATATTATATTTTTAAAGAAGTTTTTTTCACATTATTTATCTGATTTTTTTGGAACTATGAATAATATAGGATATGGTGTGGCCTTCCTTATAGGAGGTTAGTGGCTCACTTGCGATTTTTGAAAAGAAAAAGGTATGCCCAAATTTTCCAGAAGACCCATGTACTAGAAGATACCATTATCCACCAAAGAATTGTTATTCACACATTTTTTCATAAGGTATTCCCACGTTTTTACTTATTTTGGATCATCTAACGCCATTATCATTTTAGTTTATCCCATGTAAATTAACTTTTTACTTAATCATGATAAATAAAATTTCTTAATTTTACCACTCATTATGGAAAGAAATTATTTATAACATATTATATCATATAAATTATGGTGATTATAAATATATAAAATATTTCTCCAAAGACAATTCATATATGAGAAAAATCCTAATTTAAAATTAATCTTGTAGTAGTGATGAGAAATAAGTTTTCTAATGTGAAAATCGTGAGAATATTAAAAAACCATTCTATCAAAATTAAACATGAAACTGACTCCAATAACCTAAATTGGATTTTTATATATATAATTAAACTAATTTTACCTTTAAATGTATCTTAAAACTATATTTATATTTTTAAAACATTTCAAATAAAGGATAATTATTATTAAAAAATAGTATTTTTCAATATTTATTGAGAAATTTATCATTTGATAAAAATATCCAAAACTCACTCATGATAATTTTAACATGATTATTTCAAAAAGGAATTTTATTCATTAATATAAAAATTATATATCAGGTAAAATTAATGTTAATATAAGTACGCAAGATGTGGTAATATTTCCATTTATGGTTGTAGAGTATAAAGATAAAAAATGGATTAAATCATACCACAAGTATAAAAAACAGCTAAGATGAATTTTGAACATTTTAATTAATTTATAATATATAAATATAATTATAATAATTAATAAAGGGTTATTAAATTATCTTATTTTGGTAAAACACATTTAGGTTTATGAAAATAGTTTTTCAAAAAAGTTTTCATTTATTTTCAAATAGTTTCTATTTCAGTTTCTAACTAATTGGTCACCAAAGAATTAAATTTATATATGTGTAAAACATATATTTTCATAATATATATTATCATATTAATAACCACAATTAAAATTAATTTTTGATAACTATCATATCAAATAATAATATCTTAATTTTATCTCACATATCGTTTAGACTTAGTGTTGTGTGTAACCCATGTAAACATGATGTTGCGTGCAATGAAAGATAATATTAGTTTTATTTATAACAACTGACTAACTCAATTTTATGTGTAATATAAAATATCAAAAACATGAAATATATTATTAAAAAATTCTAAAAATATTTATGTGTTACATTCATCCCCCATTAAATAAATTTCATCTGAACAATTTAAACCAATTGATATGTAAAATTGGGTTTTACATTTTAAAATCATATTCTAAAAAACAATCACCATAAAATGATTTAAAATTAAATTAAAATTAAATGGAAAATATATATTTTTGATGGTCATCTAGAGTAACAAAATCTATGTATCAAAAAGTAGAACATATGTGGTCATTGAAAACATAAACACAATAGAGTAAAATAACACCAAAATACTAAAAAAGAGTCATATAAAACATGGTCAAGATAATGTTAATGGCCACAAATCCATAAATATGTGATTGTTGAAAATATATTCATTCATCAGAAATTAATCTAATTGTATTATATTTTATTTCAAGAACCTTTTCTTAAAGTCAAAATTTTTTATGAGATGATATAGTTAAGTTATTTCATTTTATATCATTATTAAAAAACAGTCATTTGGTTGTTCGTTGATAAAATTCCACATTATCAATTAATCTATGAGATGCATTTTTCGTGTATGAAGAACTAAGTGATATTTATCCCCAAGAATAATACATTAATTAAATCTATAGTTATTATGGAAAAACAATGGTTAAAATAAGTTATCCAATATGCATAAATATTCATATAGATAAATAATAAATTAATCTCTCAAACTGGTTTCAATGTTCTATATAAAAAATTTCATTAATTTTAATCATTATAACATTTCAAAATGTAAAAATTTCATAATAAGGATAACTTAAAATGATTTCCACAAATATCATAGCGTATAAATTGATTATCATGTATCGAATTTTGAAGACTCTATCAATATATTTTCACAAAACATGGTAATAACTATAGTTTCCTTAAAACCATGAAAAAAACATACATAATTTTTTATTTAATTAATAAAACCAGTGATTATTGAATATATCCATTAAATTGAACAATTATGTAAGCTTTAAAATTGATTAAATAAACATATTTTTGAAATAATAATTAAAATGTTCTTTGGTCATCAGAAATATCCAATTTACTTTAATCACATAAAATAAATATTTATCCAATCATCAATTTCCAAAAATTTAAAAAAAAATTATTGAATATTTTCTCCTAATCACATGTTTTCCATAAAATTATCCATTATAAGTATGTAAATTTTTTTGTTTGTTAGTTCCAGTAAACATATTATTGAAAATACTTAAGGAAAACATATATTTAAAAACCCAAATATATTTTATTATTCATGTAACATGATTATTTAATTGCAACACATAAACACTACATTTATTCCACATCTTTATTAAATAATTTACCATGATTATTCATCATATTCAGAACACTTCCTTCCTTTCATATATAATTTTTATTCACTTCAACATCAAAAATAAAATGTTTACTTTTAAAAACATTCTGATTGAATTCATGACATATTCCCCTATGGTCATTGATATGCCTAATGCCCACAAATTACACTTTTCAGACATTTAACTATCAATTATTTGTTTTCTAGACCATTATTCTCATCCATAATGTTAACCAAAATTTTCATTTTTTATACATAATTACCTTAAATATACCCTTCTTCTCCTCATGTTAAACATCATATCATTTATCTGATGAATTATATTGAGTTCTTTTTTGAAAATTCTTGACATAGTGTAAGTTGAATCATCTTTAATCAATTGTATATACCTCCCAAACACTAAAAAAAATATTAATCTTATATGGGGAGTCCTAGAGATTATGGAGGTGCATGTTGTTAATCATTAATATTGATATATGATTAGGAATAATAACAATATTTTTCACTCCACTCATTATCCAAATTGGATTCTCATCAACGCATTTTCAACCAAATTCAATGAAAATATAGTTTCCTATAGTTTCTTGATTAAATAATTCCAAATATCGTATTATGGGTAACAATATTCCAATTCATAAACCATATAGTGTGGAGAAATTAAATTCAAGATGTCTTAAAAATGACATTATAATGTAAATATACATCACCATATGATTAAAATATGTCATTCGGGGTCATTATTTAAATACTTTGTGATGGTTTTTTATGTGTTTATAAATATCCAAGGAATATTCCCTATGATTTTAAAACCATGTGTGTAGAAAATAGCATTTTCATGCACCAGGAAATGATTGAGTCCACTTCAATGTGACCTTTTAAGAGTTATTTCCACTAGGTTTACGCGTTCCACATCCACATCTACTTTTAGTCTCCTATGATGGATGAAATTTCTTGGAAACAATGTTCTATATCATTTAACAAAATTTGAAATTGTTTTCCTGTATATTCACTCATCGTTTGATGCATCCTTGCTCAAATATATAAAAAAATCTTTAGACACATCGATATGGATTTTAGTAATGTTTTCCCATCCTATTTCGCAATGGTTAACTAATCATTTCCGACAGTACCAACTATATTAAAAATGAATTTACGTACATATATATTACATATTATTATGTGAATTTTAATTACGTCACAAAAACACAATCTTATGGATCATAATGGTTTAACTAATTTGGATACAAGGTACACAAAATTATTATATTGTTAAATATTAACAATTTTTCTTATAAGGATCATCCCATTTATAACTCTCTATAGACATGCCCTCAATAATTATTTTATCATAACCCATGGAAGGGAAATATAATAAGTGGTGAGATCAAATGCTTACTAATGATAAAAATATAAACATTAATAAAAATAATGTGATAAAAATTATATTAGAATAACATAATAACACATGAAAACCATACCCTCTATATCAAGGTTCAACATCTTTAGGCCTAAAAAATATAGTTATAGTACATAGGACTTGAATTAAAAGGAAATATAATAACATAAACCCAGAGGTTATAATATTTATAAAAGACATGTAATTATATAATAAGCATTAACATAGAAATTAATTTCAATTTTAGTTGTGGTCTACTAACATGGATATTATAGTAGAATAGTGTTAGTCCACAAACCATCATATTAGTCAAGGATCACCCCAAGGTCATCAAAGTATAATAATTAAATTACAGAACTAATTTCACTCCCCATTCATATTGTGAGTGTCAAATGATATATAAATATTATCTGAATTCATTTTAAGGAGACATAGGTCCCTTGAATCACATAATGAAAATCATACAAATTTGTTCTTCAAGATCATAAAAAATTAATCAAATCAGAACCCCTGTAATTAAATGGGTTCCATAAAAAATTCATCATATCGTAACATGTGGAAAAGTTATAAGTTTCATAATCATTTCATCATCTCATCATTACATAAAATTTCAAATGTATTTGGATTTATAAGCATTTCATCGTGGTGCTACTAGTAGATCAGAATTAGATTTCATAAACAACACACCTTAATAATCCATTCATATAAATAATAAGAATATTATCATTACATCATATCCCTCATCTATCATAGGTAACATCAAAAGATGTCCTCATGGATGGAAAGTTTATTGAAACATTTTTTTGAAATAGTTATTGAGGAAAATGACATTATTTTTAAAAATCAATTATTGTGGATAAAATGTTTCAAAAAAAATGGAAATATGTTTTTTGATAATAAAATTATAATGGAATTTTTAGAAAACATTAAAACCATTTATTAATCAAAATATCATATCTTCATTGTAAAATAAATTATTAAAAATTACCCATAAAACATTTTGGTAAATTTTTTCTTTGAAAATAAATTGTAATGTCCTCTACCCAACACTCTATCATGTGGAAAAAATGAGTTACTTATTTGACATAAACTGTGCATCCCTATACACCAAAGGAGGCTGACTGGCTACATGGGTATGGTGGATATAGTTTGGATATTGTACCACCTGGAATAGATTTACAATATAGTGAATAAATATATAAATATCATAATGATGAAATAATGGAATCAATATGGAAAAACAATCATATAACAAATTTCGATAAAAGACCTACTGTATAAATCCAAATAATACATGAATAATGTAATGAAAATATGAATCAAACTAAATAATATATTGATTGTCATACAAATAAGAGGGCATCCATAATAAAATAAAGTCTCCAATGACCCCAGTCCCAAACCCTATGCCAATCCAATATCCAAAATCTGATCTATCTAGAATTTAATAAATTAACAGCTAGGCCATTTTCCCTTGTCCAAACCTAACACTATGTAACTAGATTTATTTACCAAATTACTACCCGAGTCGGGTTTATGTAACACTCCTAAGGTCAACAACATCATTTCTAATCAAATATAGTTTGAATAAAATTAGATTATTTAATAATGTGACTAATAGGTGTATTAATTAATTAAAAAATTAATATTATATATCAAATCAACATGCTTTGACCCCCTAATTGAATTTTTTAAAGCATGTAGCACAACCATACCAACCAAAACCATAAAAGAATACTTTTAAAGACCCAAAAATTCCATGTAATTTGTTTATTAAATGGAAATTTTATGAGTCTGCTAAAATTGACGGCATGTGATTCTGAGGCCCCGAGTTCCCGAAATGAATTTCTGAATATTTTTTTTGAGTACGTTCAGTAAACGTGCGAGCGAGTTTTCTATCTTTTGAATAGTTGCTCGGAATTGAAATAATACTGTAATGTTTTACTTTCTGCACTGGTAGTTTCTTAAGGAGACCTTCAACTCGACCATAGTAGGTCGAGGGTGGAAGGTAGTTTTTCTCTTATTCGTGAAAGAATAAAAATAAAATAAAATTTTGTAACATTTTAAATTCTTTTGAAACTCCCATGTGGAAGTTAAGAGGTGTGGACCACCAGAACTAAACCTCTCATGTTAGGTTATGGGGTTGGGGAGCACCAATCCTAAAACCCCCAATTTGAATTTAAGGGTGGGGACCACCCAAACCCTCCTAATGTGAGAAACCTCTTGATCTCCCATGTTAATGAGGGAGGTTACCTTTAGGCTTCCCCAAAAATTATTATGCCAACCTCAATGTTATTATGATGCCAATTTAATTTGTGCCTATATTTAAATTTAGGAAACATATCATATTGGATACCTTTTCATTTTGGTGCAATTGGGGGGGTGGAAGTGTTGGAAAAGGGAAATTGGGAGAGAACATTGTAGGAATTCATCTTATCCAATGATGAACGCTCCTCTAATGAAGAATGTTGATGGACGAATTCAAATTATTCCTCAGGATATACTCCAACATGGGACATCTTCAATCAATGATCGTCCTTCCCTCCTCATTGACATAATCAAACGAACGAGGTATAGGTATGCTTTAAATTGATTAATGTTAATTTTCCTCTGAAATTGAATCATTTACCTTGATCCTCTTGCTACCACCTTAACGCGGAGGGCATGGGCCAACCAAACATGGCCCGACCCCTCTGCAAACTTTATGGTTCTTTTGTGTATTCTTCGCGATGGTGATGGTGACCGGTGCCGGTGTTTGGAACCATTGGAACTCGAGACCCTCAGCCAGCACCATGGCCAACCGTGACGATGGCAACAAACGGAGGGCAAACGGTCTAGCTAGCCATCAGCGAAGGCACAACGTGTGACCGAACCACACGACAAGCCATGATAGACCGCCGCCCAACGACCTCGGCCATCCCACAGCCTTGTGACTGCCATGTAATCGCCGCCTCATGGCCCTCCGTGGTCCCCATGGCCTCCTTTGTCTTTCTTCCTCCCAACCATCTTGCCTCAAGGGCCTTGCAGCCCCGTTGCCCTGCGACCGTCCGCAGCCCCTGCGGCCTCCGCCTTCACGCGGCCTCACAGCCCTTACGACCTCACCCCCCATGTCCCACTAGGGACCTCGAGGCCTCCACTTTACCACAGCCTCATGACTTTAGTACCCTTGCCACCCCGTGGCCCCCACGACCTCTTTCGTCCAGCATCCTTGAATCCTCTGCGGCACCCGCAGACTCCGCTACCCGACGGCCCTTCGCACCCCCCGCAACATTCACCTCCCTCACGGCCTCCACGTCGCCCTCTCAGCCTTGTGCCGCTTCGCGGCCCCCACACCACCCAGCATGAGCTAGACCAGACACAACAGGCCGGTTCAAACCAAATCGGGTTGTGTTGGCCCAGGCCGGGTCGGGTACGCCCAGACCGGGTCGTTTCGGGTCAGTCTATCCAGGTCAGACCGGACCCAGACCAACTACGAGTTTTTCTCTCTATCGTCCATAACATTGGAACTAGGTATCTGTTTGAAAAACTATATATTTTTTGAGGATGGGAGTTAATTAAGGCTTTGAACAAAATTACCTTTATATACTAAAAAAATAACATCATGAATTAGGTTAATGATGTATACTTTTTTCACAAGAATAATCTTTTTTTTATTCTTCTTGCACCCCTATAACACTTACCCCAACTTGATCATAGTCTTTCAAACCTGATTTAAACTAAAGGCACCCAAATCAAAATTATTTTATATAAAATTTAATTATTTTCATTCATGAAAAAATATGGGATCAAGCATAAAATTTGAAACATATAAATGAATAATGAAAAATGTTTTAAAACATTTCATGAAGAAAATAAATATTATTTGAAAATAATTTTCCAGTACTAAAATTAAATAAATATTTCATAAATCCTTTTCATTGAAAATACACATCGAAACCTACATAAGAATATCTAGAAATCATTGAAAAATACACATCGAAACCTACATAAGAATATCTAGAAATCATTGAAAAATTTTCATTAGGAAAATATCCTTTCATATTTTAAAAACACATTATAAGTTTAAAAATAAATAAAACATTTTTGGAATCATTTTCTTTAAAAAGAAATTTTAAAAATAATAATGAGGAATATTAAAATCATTTCAATTTTTTTGAGGAAAATTTATTTTCATCTTTCAAAAAAAAATTAATAGAAAAAATTATTTAAAATTATTTTTTCTTGAATATATCCATAGAATATTATAAAAAATTCATAATAGAAAATGAAAAAAAATTTTCATTTAAAAACATTTTGTAAAAAGGCACTCATGGGTAAAAATATATTTAAAATATAATTTTCAGAATTTTATAAACAATTTTTTTTGAAATCATTTATAGACAAAAAATTTCTTGCAGATTAATGTATAATGACTGATGAGAAAGATAATATTATTTTTCATCAAAACATTATTTTGAATAAATTATTACATAAAGAGATAAAAATTATGGGAAACATTAATTCATAAAGAACAAACATTATAAAATAAATTATATTATATTCTTGAAAGATATATCATAATATTTAACCATTAGAAGAATAATCATGAGAAATCCCAATGAATGATTTGATTTTAATATAAAAAAATTATATTGGAATCATTATATCATATGTCCCCTGAATGAATAAAACTAAATGAGATATAGTATATCAAGAGAATAAACAATTTCAAGATATTTCATTTTAAAGGGGGGTATATATGAACCTCATAAATGAATATATGTGTTACATCATGACTAGGGTCCAACTATCAGATGACCTGATCCGGTGGGTGACGTGGCCTCAAGCACATATATCTTAATTTTCGTGGCTTCCGACTAGAAAATAGGGCCTATTGTGTGTTTGTGGGTTACTATTCTATCAATAACAAGGTGTAAGAATATAATTATAAAAAAATTATTCATTAGCGGAAGTATTAAATTTGAGATATAGTAGTAGAAATAAAAACAATGACCACTAGACCAGAAAACATTTGTAGAGGAATCACAATAACAAATGAATTGGAGATAAGAATCTAAATATTTATATATAATAAAATTCCAAAATTAATATTATATACAAGATGATGTGTCATGTCATGTTTTAATAAAGTATAAAAATAGGTTTAAAACATCTGTATAATACAAGTATCAAAATTCCACAATGACCAAAAAAATTATCTATATATGCCATCATGAGCCTCGTCTTTATCCTTTGATCCCCTTCCCCTATGTATGGCACAACTTCAAGAATTTAACTATGGGTGATTACCATGATCCCTTCTTATATCAATATAGTCTTCTTGGATATACAAGGTGGCCTAAGGTAGGGTGATTGATAAAATCCCAGTTGGACACCACCAACAATGTCTATAACAAGTCCAAGATATGCAATACATGTTATTAAGTAATCAATATATATTAGAAATTATCAAACTTCCCATGGAATATTTAATCCAGTAAAGAGTAAATGTATAACACATAAAATATCCCAAATAACACTATTAAAGCCCCTATAAATTGTAAGCTATAGTGAAAAATGAAACAAACACCATGGAGATTATATATATATAGTATATCATATCATATACATACAAATTGTATATCGTATATATCATATCATATATGGCCTTTCTATATGACCAAAACTATCCCATTTACCATGGATGAGACTTAATATCAAGAATGTACGATTTAAAACGTTTGAGTCATATAATTTGAAGTGTCAAATTTACCATGACCATGATTTAGAATTATATGTCCAAGCCCCCACAGGTATGGATCTAAGGTATAGTGGAATAAATAATTCTTAATGTCTCAGGAGAATCTCAGTGGATACCTGGTTAGACATGGATTGGGGTTCCTCGAGCATGTCAATAGACAATGTCCACTTTATTCCCTAAAAAATCGGATCCAATGGGAAGAAAGGAACAATGTATCCCACCAAATCAAGACATAAGGAGAAATTTCAACTATGTAATCCGTCATCGCTATCAGGACATATTACAAAACAGGACAATGGTGTCATATAGAAACATTCATCATTCATTTAGTTTAACAATTTTACATTCAAACACATTCAATGTGTTGAACCACTAATAGAATAAATTATCATTTAGACAAGTAAATAATTTACTTCATCAATTATATTGAAAGGGAGGAAATCCATATCGTATTCAACAAATTAAATACAATTTAATAAAAAATAATTCCTTTATCAAGGAAAGAATTCACAAACCCAACAAGGTTTTATAGGTCATGGAAGATAATAATGTCACTCCCCATGGGTGGACTGGGTTTGGGAAACAACCTCCAACAGTCTCAATGATATTAAATTGAAACCTAATCAAATTCCAGAACATTCAATTTAATTTCTCAATACAGTTTAAATATCCAATAGAATATTTGACTTGATCCATTTCGAAAAAATCACTATAAATAAAAAACAACAAGGGAAAGATATAAAACACCTAGCATTAGTACATAATAGAGAAATAATTATGGTATTAGATTATGATTTGATCCAGATAAAACTAAAAACTATGAAAATATTTGCAACATTGAATAACGTAAATTTCTAGTATTAATATAAATAACTCATTCAATATGAAGATGATTGCAAAATACCACAATATGAATGTAATACTCTCTAATGAAAATCCAGTGAGAGGAACAACTATCGATTCTGAGAAAAAATGAAGAAACCAAACTCGAAAATAGGATTTGTATTGAATGGAATCAATTTTGATCCCTTGTTGATAGATGAAGAAAAAATATATATTTTAGTTTTTAAAAAAATTAATGGAAAATATTAATTCTCTTAAATATTAATAGGTCATACTGTTTGGTCTCATGGTTGGCCAAACCATGCACTAAATGTGTACCATTCTTTCTCATAAGGTGGTACATCACTATATTAGTGCACATTATTTTCTTAACCATGTGTCATTTGTGCCTCATACCATTACCAAGGTTCTAGATAAAATAACATGGTCATGTACCTTAATATGCATAGTTTCCTAAAACTGTGTGGTCTCCTGAAGCCCACTAACTAGGATGCACACGTTTTGAAAAATGTTAATTCCTTCCTTGTACGATTTCTATTAACAATGGGGATAGCTCTATTTTTTCCAAAAAAGTCAAGATTCATTCTTCGAACAAGCCCATGACACCCTATATACCTCCATGATTACTTTGTGTACTCAAATTTGAAAATAAATAACCATTTAATCTAAAAAAAATTCCTTTCCTCGTAAGGAATCTTGGAATCAAATAATCTTGTCACATTGAAGAAATTCATACCCAAATGTCCATCACATGGGTGTTAATTATTTGTGAGATAATAACTCCTCCCAATGAGAACCTATGAACTCCTCCCTTTCCCTAGTCTCATATTGTAAATGGTTATGCTTCCATAAAACCAAAAATATAGGAACTGATTTCTATCAAATAATCTTTTTCTCATGTACGTTTAGTAAATGTGTGAGAGGGTTCTCACAAACCAGCCTAGGTACCCTGGTAACGCAATAACCTAGCCGACCCTAACATATCCCGAAGAGTGTTCCTGATCCCCATGGGTCTGTGACTAGCACCTTCCATCACACAACATGTAAGTGGGAACGATTTTTCCACCAACAGCACAGAAGATAAGAAACAAGAAATTAGGCATATCCAAAAGAAACTCCACTAGGAGTAATGTACAAGAATACAAAGAGGTATAAAAATCCCAAAGTACTACAACACATGTACTAAAAATTGGAATACAACCCAACGGTCCCTAAGGACACAACTCACCAAGACCAAAGATCAATAGCTGTATCCGCCTCCAGGAAATTCCTTCCCTTTGCTCGAACATGGAAGTAGATAGTCTACAAACACCCGAAAGAAAATTTATGGTGTGATCCTATGACCCGTAAGATACCACCAAAGATTCCTTTATAGTTACAATATATAGATTATCCAAATAAAGGCTTCCAGTTTTCAAATAAACAGGTTTGTCAATTCAAAAGCGTATTCCAAAAAAATATGCTATACATTTTCAAATGATAGAAATAAATAAGTTAAGAAAATGATTTACAAATGACGGAATATTTCTAAAACAATGTCTTAAATAAAAAATTTATATAAAACATTATATATAAATTTAGCAGGTATGTAATGCAGTTCATAATAATTTTCATACATTTATATCTCAATTATAAATAAACAAGTGAGAAACATGGTCATCTGCCTAAAGTCATGATAGTATTAACCAGCTATAGGATTCCGCACTCTCAACGTGAACTCAGAAACATGTTTATACACACATCCCTATGATATTGTCCAAAGGAGACTTGTCACCAACCCATTGGGGATGTGACCCACCGCAAGTATGTTTTAGAACATTGTTGTAGAGTAGAGAGTATACAAATAACTCACTAGCTACCTAAGGATTGCATGTGCTCTTACACAATGGGAAAACTATTTTAAGATTACATAAAATATGATCAATCCCATTATTCAATTTCAAAAATTAAAATTATATTCCATTTAAAACAAAAACAGGTTATATTCAAAACATTCATTTTTATAAGATTAAACCAATGGGTTTACTATAAAATAATTTTAAGCCAAATTCACCGGTTTGAAATCCATTCAAAACCAATTCCATCATTACATGATTTATTTCCACAATTAAATTCACCATTTTAATTGAAATCATTTCCATCAAATCCATTATTTAAATTGAACAATTTAAATTGGAAAATTTCCATAAGCACACCCAATTCAATGGAATTGGGGGTTTTCCAAATTTTCATGACAAAACCATTTCAAATACCTAGATTCACTAGAATCGACTTTTAATAAATTTAATTGAATGAAAATTTGAGCAATTAAATTTAAATAAACAATTGAAATAATTCAAGTAATACAAGGATGATAAATTTGGAAAGTTGGGATAGAACCACCTAACTTGATTTAATAACGGGAGATAGCCTAATGAGAAACTTAAAAAACCGAGCAGCACAATGATGTCGAACGAGCTCTGGATCTAAATAATTACAACCCCGCCATAGATATCCACTTATAACAATACCAAGACCAAATCTCATAATATCTGGCATTAAGACACTTAGATCTACCCATAACAGGCGTAGATCTAAGAAACTGAGAGATGAGGAGACACAGATCTAAGTAGATCTGTGAAACCGAACAAGAACGATCAAATACCTCAATAATATAAATTAGATTCACTAAGAGAGGCTTTCAGATCGCCTCCATAATTATGGAAGAAACCTCCTTAACCATAGGAGAGGAAAAATCCCATGTCAGGGCCACTTAAGAGGAAAAACGAGGCACTTAGAGGCAAAATGAGTGAGATCCACTTTTATAGGATCTCATTTAAGTTTTTGCATGGTTTTCCCACACGGTTAGACAAACTATACGCTAATATTGCATTAGCCACTACCTCGGTAGACACTCCATGCACGGTTTGGCCGCATGGTTAGATAAACAATGCTCCGCCTATACAGAAGCTACTGCCTTCAAGACCAACTATGCATAATTTGACCGCACGGTTTAAACAACCTGTGCGCCACCCGTGAGACTTCCCTATTGTCTCAAAACATCATTTAAAGTTCTCCCATCTCTCCAAAGTCACTAATCCAAAACATAGGTACTTAGAAACACCAAAAGTACCTGACAACATAATGTGATGTTACAACCTCCCCACCATAAGATCTTTTTCCCCGAGAAAGCCTATGAAGAAACCTCCATGTCAAAAATATGATGCCAATGCTCTATCATAAGTGTCTCCATTTCCCACGTCTCATGAGAATCAGGACCATGTTTCCATAGTACACGGACCAGAAGTATCGTTCTCCCATGAAGTGACTTGGTCTCAAAATCAACAACCATGACTAGTGATTCAGTCACAGATAAATCTAGTTCAATATCAAGATCACTCCAACCCAAACCCTGAGATGGATCAGAGAGATACTTTCACAGCTATGATAAATGGATGACATTATGTATCAACGTCAGTTGTGGTGGTAGAGCTATGCGGTAAGAAACTTTCCCTATATGACCAACAACCTCAAAAGATCCCACGAAACGAGGAGCCAGCTTCCCTTGCCTCCCAAACTGTCGATGACCTAATTGGGGTGAAACATCCAAGAACATCTGGTCACCAATTGGGAACTCTAAAGGATTACGGTGATAATTAGAATAAGACTTGTACCGAATCTATGATGTCAACATTCTTTGATGAATCAACTGGATCCTAGATGTTGTCTCTTGGACCAAACTCAGTCTGACCAAGGAACATTAACCAATCTCTGACCAACATGAAAAAGATTTATAGGGAAGGCCATAAAATGCCTCAAAATGAGCCATTTTGATCGTAGACAGGTATCTCTTATTATAAGAAAACTCAAATTTCCCCATATGATCATCCCAAAACCCACCAAATTCGAGAGCACATGCACGGAGCATACACTCAAGGATCTGAATTTATCTCTCTGTCTAGCCATCTGACTATGGATAGTAGGTCCTTCTTAAATAGACCCAAGATCCTAGTGCCTCATGAAGGCCTCTCCAAAAACGAGAAGTGAACCGAGGATCCCTATCAGAGACTATTTCTGACGGAAATCCATGCAAATGAACAATTTATTTCACATAGATATTTCCCAACTCCTCAACTTTGGTTGCAACACGAATAGGTATAATGTGAGCCGAGTTGTTCAGCATGTCGATCACAACAAATATCATGTTCTGCTTCCTCTGGTTTTGAGGTAACCCAACCAAAAAGTCCATAGAAATTTCATCCCACTTCAATGTAGGGACTGGAAGTGGTTGAAGAAAACACGAAGCTTTCTGGTGCTCATCTTTCACTTGTTGGCATGTATAGCAATGAGATACAATATCAGAAATGTCTCATCTCATACTAGGCCACCAGAACTTCCACCGCATTTCATATAACAATTTCTTGGATCCTGGGTGCATATCCCACTGAGAGTTAGGTCAATACCCCATCACATCCTTCCTTGTTGATAACAGTACAACGTAACGGTTTGGATAACATAGAACACCCTCTTTGGAGAACGACCACTGAGTTTCGGTCTCCCCACCATAAAGAAAGTCCCTAATTCTATGTAATTCATCAACCAGCTTTTATTTCTGAAGAATTAACTCGAGAAGAGCATATGTCAACAGCACACTGGTTAAAGAAACTTAATTCCTCTTCCACTGACTTCCAATATGCAACTATGCAAAAAGATCCATCAAACTCTACTCTTGTGAAGATTCATTCACAACCTGTGATGGAAGTTTCTTGCTTAAGACATCTGCAACCACATTCCCTTTCCCCGGGGTATATTCAATGTCAATGTCGAATGATTGCAGGTACTCCACCCAACAACTTTGGCAGAGATTCATATCTTTTTGAGAGATGATATAACTCGTGCTCTTGTGGTCCAAATACATAGTGAACCATTCTTCATAATGGTAATGTCTCCAACACTTAAGTGCATGCATTACATATTTAGGTTCAAGTCCATGGGTAGAATATTTTATCTCATGAGGATTATGATGAAGAGACCCATAGGCAACAACATGATTACCCTGCATGAGGACATATCCCAAACCTGAACCTGCTGCTTCAAAAAAGACCACATAACCAATCCTAGACTCAGGATGAGTTAACACCAGAGCAGTAGTAAAAAGACGCTTTTTCTCAACATGAGAACTCTAAAATTTATCATTCCATGAAAACATCACTCCCATTCAAGATAGATCTATCATTGGAGAAGCTATCTTTGAGAAGTCTTTAACAAATCTACGATAATATCATGTTAAGCCCAAGAATCTCCGAATCACAAAAAAATTTCTTGTATGTTCCCATGTCATAATAGCCTTTACCTTCTCAGGATCAACTCATATTCCATGTTCTGACATGACATGTCCCAAGAATTTTACTTCCCAAATCCAGAAAACGATCTTTTAAATCTTCGCAGAAAGTCGGTGATTCTTTAGAAGAGTCTGAACTGTTCTCAGATGATTCACATGTTCCTCCTCAGTCCTGGAGTAGAAAATAATGTCATCCACAAATACTACCAAAAATGTATCTAGATACTCACAGAAAACCTTGTTCATCAAATCCATGAAAACTGCCGGAGCATTTGTTAGGACGAAGGGCATAACAAGGTACTCATAATGGCCATACCTGCTCTGAAAAGAGGTCTTATGAATGTTAGATTATTTTATCATCAACTGATTGTAACCTGATCGAAGATCAATTTTTGAAAACCACTTTTCCCCTTTCAATTTATCAAACAAATCATCTATTCGTGGTAACATATATTTTTTCTTTATTGTAACTCGATTGAGAATTCAATAGTCAACACATAAACGAAGAGAACAATCATCCTTCATGGTGAAGAGAAATGGTTCTACCCAAGGGGACACACTCGGTCATATAAAACATTTCTTAAGAAGATCATCTAACTGAGACTTCAGTACTTTTAGTTCTGCTAGATCCACTCGGTAAGAGGGAATAGAAACTGGTTGAGTATCAGGCATAAATTCAATAGAAAAAAATAAACATCTCTTATTGGTGGCAAGTTAGAGAATTCATAAGTAAACACGTCGAGAAACTCAATGAGGACGGGAGGGATATCACCACACACTGAATCTCTCTCCAGATCAATAGAAATCAATGATATCACTTTCCCAAAAACTAGATAAAAGGGTCCATTTTTTCTTGACCTAGGGTCGCATTCTCTATGAAAAATAAAAGGCACACCGCTGGGTGTAGTAAGGTAGTCTCATCGAAGATAAAAATCAATCCGGGCTGTATTGGAAATGATCCAATCTATCCCAAATATGACGTCAAAATATTTCATGTTAAGAACCACGAAACTCTATGCATGATCAAATTCTGATAGAGAGAAGACACAAGAAGGACTACGGAGACCCACCTCTCTCATTGTACCATGGGGTGCAGTAATATACATCATAAAAGATAAAATCTCCATAGGTAGATTAAGAATATTAACAATATGGGTAGAAATTAAAGATTGAGATGCACCAGTATCAAAAAGAGTTGTCACTAAAGTTATAGCTATAGTAATGGTACCTCTCATAGTTGCATGACCTGTATCATCTACCTCTGGAGACTCTTCCACTGTTTGAAGAAGCTTCGTTTTGGATGCCTGTTACTGGAACCATTTTGTACAAGAAGAATTTGATTGAACCACAGTTTTTGGAGGTGATGATAATCCCGTTCTACTAAGTGGAGTAGAGAATTGATGGTAGAATCTATGTAAGTTCCCTAAACGTCCGCATGAGCTACAGTTCTTGGGTTCCTTAGTGAAAACCATATTAGAATGTCCTAGCTTTCCACCCTAATAGAAAATAAAAGAAGCCCCTCTCGTTTCTACCAGAGGTCTGGAATGACTCTATTTTTGAGAACTGCCTTTGGAAACATCACCCTTTTGTTTACCTTTAAAGGAACCATCACTGCCACTATGAGGGAAAAATAACCTCCATAAACCCGGACATTCCTACTAGGTCCATATCAACCATCGTTTCCCTATCCAGCACATCACCATTATTGGGTAGCTTCAGTAAGAAAACCTGAGAACAGATATCTGATCAAAGTCCCAACTCGAATCATTGAGCCTTCAACTTCTCATTAGACACAATCTTAGGAGAAAACTGTACCAACTCAGAAAAGAAATTTTAGTACTCCGTCATTGTTTTTTTTCCTGATAAATCTTGAAAAACACTACAGCCTTGGACAACACCATTGATCTTGGATAGAACTGGTTAGTGAAAAGAACCCTAAAGGCTTTCCACACAAAACCCTCATGTCTCCCAGTCATCACCATTGTGTCTCGCCATCTCCTACATGGTCCCTATAGAATGAAGGTGGCACACTTCACCTTGATCACATCAGGTGACTCCAAGAACCCAAACAGATGTTCAATTTTACTCAACCATTCCTCAGCATGTTGAGGGTCAGTGGAGTATTTAAAAACTAGTGGATTCTGGTATATGAAATATTGAGAATGATTTCACGGAATATCAAAATGAGAATCTATAGTTGGAATCGGAACATGAACTAGAGGTGGCACATGTCCTAGAGCTTGGACAGTGCGAACAATCACCTCAACCAGACTCGGATTCACTAGAGGATTCACTTGATGAGATTCAACAGCAGCCTTATTTGGATCTGATTCTCACGTCTTCACGGTGGCATGATGATACCCATCATTAGAAAATAAGAAGACCTAACATTAACACTCAAATTATGTAACAAGGAAAAATATTCTTAATATAAGGGACAACATGATTTGGATTCCACTCTATCCAAATCAAAACAAGGATAATACTAGAACTAATCCACATGTCATATTTCCCTAACCAACCCTGGTGACTTAAGGTTCATTGTGGTGAGAGCTAGCTAGGAACTCAATCACAACTACAATATAAGTCCCAAAAAAATACTCAAATGCATACTATCATCAAGGAAAGATGATTAAACCTGCCCTTTGATACCATCTTGTCACGAACCAGCCTGGGTACGCTCGTAACCTGATAATTGATCCGACCCTGACATAGCCTGAATGTCATTCCCGATCCCCCCGGGTTAGAGACTAGTACCTGGCATCACACAACATGTATGTGGGAATGATTTTTCCACCAACAATGCGGAAGAAAAGAAACAAGACAATATTCATATAAAAAAGAAACTCCACTGGGAGTACTGTACTAGAATACAAAGTGGTAAAAAATGAATAAAATACTACAACCCAAGTACTAAAATAGGGAAAACAACCCCAAGGTCCCTAAAGACACAACTCACCAAGACCAAAGATCAATAGCTGGATCCACCTCCAGGTGATCCCTTCCCTTTTCTCGAACCTGGAAGTAGAAAGTCTAAAAACACCCGAAGGAAAAATTAGGGTGTGATCCTAATCCCATTAGGATACCACCGATGATTTTGCAATAGATTCCAAATATATATTATACAATTAAATGCTTCCAATTTTCAAATAAAAAGGTTTGGATATTCAAAATCATATTCTAAAAAAATATTATATACATTTTCAAATGACGGAAATAAATATTTTATGCAAAAGATTTAAAATGATGGAATATTTCTAAAACAATTGAATAAATAAATCATTTTATAAAATAGTTTATATAAATTTATCAAGATTGTAAACCAGTTTATAAGCATTGTCATACATTTATATCTCAAATATAAATAAAAAAGGGAGTAACATGGTCATCTTCCAAAATGTATGATAGTATTAACCATCAATAAGATTCTGCACTCTCTATGTTAACTTAGAAAAAAGTGTATACACACGTCCCTATGACACTGGCCAAAGGAGACTCATGACTAACACGTCGGGGATGAGACTCTCTGCAAGAATGTTTTAGAATTTTTTCATAGAGTAGAGTGTATCCAAATAACTCACTAACTACCCAAGGATTTCATGTTCTCTTACATGAAGGGAGAACAATTTTAAGATTTCTTAAAATATGATCAATCCCATTATTCCATTTCAAAAATCTCAATTCCTTTCCATTTAAAACCAAAATAAGTTTTATTCAAAACATTCCTTTTCATAAGATAAAACCAATGTGTTTAGTATCAAATAATTTTAATCCATTTTCACTGGTTTTAAATCCATTGAAGACCAATTCCATCATTACATGATTTATTTCCACAATTCAATTCATCAATTTAATTGAAATCATTTCCATAATATCCATAATTTAAATTGAACATCTTAAATCATAAAATTTCCATAAACATACCCAATTCAATGGAATTGATGGTTTTCTAAATTTTCATGACAAAACCATTTCAAATATCTCAATTCACTAGAATCGACTTTTACTCAATTTAATTGAAATAAAATTTGAGCAATTTAATTTAAATAAATAATTGAAATAAATAAAGTAATACAAGGATGATCAATTTGGCATGTTAGGGAGGAACCACCAACCATGATTTAGTAACGGGAGTTGGCCCAATGAGAAACCCCAAAAACCGAGCAGTACAATGATGTCGATCGAGCATTGGATCTATATCCTTAAAACCCTACCTTATATCTCCTATTCTAACAAGGCCAAGACCAAATCACATCAAATTTGGCATCAATACACTTAAATCTACCCATAACAGGTGTAGATCTATGAAACTGAGAGGAGAGGTGAATCATATCTATGTAGATCTAAGAAACCGAACAGGAATGATCATATACCTCATGAATCCGGCTGATATTCAACAAGATAGGCCTTTGGATCGTCTACGAAATGATGGGAGAAACCTCCATGACCTTAGGAGAGGAAAAATCCTGAGTTAGCGATGCTTAAGAGAAAAAATGAGGCACATGGAGGGAAAATGATTGAGATCCACTTTTATAGGATCTCATTTAAGTGGTCACAAGGTTTTACCATATGGTTAGACCAACCGTACGCTAACTGTTCATTAGACACTACCTCGGAAGACATTCCTTGCACGGTTTGGAAGCATGGTTAGACAAACCGGGTGCCACCCATGCAGAAGCTACTGCCTCCTAGACCAACTATGCATTATTTGACCGCACGGTTTAAACAACTCCTGCGCCGATCGTGAGACTTACCGTTTTCCCCAAAACATTATTTAAAGTTCTCTCGACTCTCCCAAGTCACAACTCCAAAACAGAGGTACTTAGAAACATAAAATTACCCGAAACGTAACGTGATGTTACATGGTTTTTCTAACTTTTGAAAGAGTGCTCAGAATTTAAATTTGAGGGCACCGTTGAACTTGCAGTGCCAGTAGTGCTTAAGGAGGCCTTCACATCAAAATCTATAGGTTGAGGGTGGAAGTTTGTTTTTCACTTATTCATGGTAGAATAAAAATAAAATAAAATTGTGTAACATTCAATTTTATTTTGAAACTCCCATTTGGATGTTAATAGGTGGGGACCACTAGAAATAAACCTCCCATGTGAGGTTATGGAGGTAGGTACAACAGAACCTAAAACACCCAATTTGTATTTAAGGCTGTGGACCACCCGAACCTTCATAATGTGAAAAACCTATTGAACTCCCTCTTTAATGAGGGAGGTGACCTTTAGGTCTCCACACTATTTATTATGAAAACTTTAATGTAATTATGATTCCAAATGTAATTTTTTCCATCATTTAAATTGTAGAAACATATCATATTGGAAATCTTTAAATTTAGTTGAATTGGGGGGGGAAGTGTTGGAAAAGAGATATTGGGAGAGAGACTTTGAGGAATTCTTCTTCTCCAACGTAGAAAGCTCATGTAGTATCCCTGATTTTTGGCATGTAACCCATTCTTGATGCTTTTCATGGTTTTAAAGTTAAGGGTGATTAATGGGAGAGTCGGGATAACTTGAATGAAGTTTTGAGGAAAATGGGAAGTCACACGGACGACGCATGGTTTTCCTAAATCGTGCGGTAAAATCATGAAGAGTTGGTCTTGGAGGTAGTAGCTTCTACATGGGTGGCACACGGTTTGTCTAACTGTGCGTCCAAACCGTGCGTGGAGTGTCTGTCGAGGTAGTGTCTAATGCACGGTTAGTGCATGGTTTGTATAATTGTGTGAGAAAACCGTGCGGTCACTTAAATGAGATCCTATAAAGGTGGATCTCACACATTTTTTCCTCTATGTGGCTCGTTCTTCCTCCTCTGCGGCCCTAACATGGGATTTTGCTTCTCCTATGGCTGGGAAAGGTTCTCCAATCTTTCCAGAGGTGATCTGAAGGATTTTCTTGGATAATTAAAGCCATATTCATGAGGTATGTGATCATTCTTCTTCGTTCTTGATTGGTTTCTTAGATCTACATAGATTAACTTCTACCCTTTTATCGTTTTCTTAGATCTACGCCCGTTATGGGTAGATCTAAGTGTTTGGATGCCAAATATGATGAGAGTTTTTCTTGATTATGCTAGGAGAATAGATCTTGGGTGGATTTTTTAAGATTCATCTAGGTCTTCTTGAGGGTTCATCCACCTTTGTGGTTTTCATCAAAACCTTTGAGGTATGAGGCTTCACCCTCAACTCCTTTTGTTAGAATTGATTGGCATAGTTTCAAATTGGTTTGTTTGAATGGATTTTATTGTGAAAATCATGGAATAAATCTTCTTTAGTTATTCTTTATGGTTTGGATGAAATTGTTAAATCATGGTGAATTTTTGTGCAAAGTGATTTGGCTTCATGAATTTAAAATGTTGATTTTAAATTATGGATTTTCTGAAATCATAATTGGTTTAATGAAAAATGGGTTTTCAATAATAAGGGTGTTTTATTGAAATGGTTTGGTATTGATATGACTTTGATTGAATTGGTTTCCAATAAAAAGGGTGTTATATTGAAATGGTTTGGAATTGAAATGTCATTGATGGAATTTGTTTTCAATAAAAAGGGTGTTTTATTAAAAAAAAATTCGAATTGAAATGTTGTGGCATTTAAATGGTTTTGAAGGAAAATGGTTTTTGATAAAAAGGTTTTTTATTGAAAGGGTTGTTTTGGAATGATTTTTGGGAATATATGGTTGTGAACATTTTTGTTGCACTCAGGACTGATAAGGGTTATGAGTCTCTTCCATCAGTGTTGGGATGGATAAGTGTTAGTGCTCTCCCCCGTCAATCAATCATATTGCATTCAGGACAGATAAAGGTTTGGAGTCTCCACCATCAGTGTTGGGATGGATAAGGGTTAGGGATCTCCCCCGTCAAGCATTCATGTGCGTTTTAGTTAGATAAGGGAAATAAGTCTCCCCCATCATGGTTGGGATGGATAATGGTTAGGGATTCTCCCCTCTACCAGGTAGCATGCATGGTTGGTTTCATGAGTTTGTGAAATGGTTGGGTATGACAAAAAGGTAATGTTTGTGAAATGGTTCTTAAGCATGCTTGGTAATTTTAATGGAAAAATAACTTACTGGAAAATTGGTTTCAATTGATCTTGGAATGCATTTGGTTATTAATGGTTTTAATTTTTTTTATATTTAGTTATAAACTGCTTTTGAGAAAATGTTTTATATAAACTTCTTTTATGTAAATGTTTCTAACTCTTCTATCCTAGTGGAATGAGCAGGGAAGTCATTGGGGAAAACCTATGGAGTTTTATACTCACCCCTTCTTTGGCACATCGGTGCTTTTGCAGATGTCATATTCTAGGACACAGGTAAAGGTAAAGCATCTTTTTTCTAGAGGCTGGTGTTGATGCATGGGAGATGTTGTGGAACTTGGAGTTTGTGGAACATGTAGTAGTAGTGTCTTTTTTGAGTCTTGAGTTGTTCATCTGCTGTGTACATTGATTCTTTGTTTGGTCTTCCGCTATTGTGTAATTTGATGTTGTTTGATATAGAAGAAGTATTTATTGGTCTTTAATTTGTTTATGCAACATATAGTGAATGATTTTTTATGGTTGGTTTATGGGTTTATTTCATAAAGGCTAAATCATCACCCACTTGTACTTGGAACCCTTCGGCATTTATTGTCATCCTTTGGCACCTTGGAGATGTCGCTTAAGGCCTAGTAATGACTCATGTTACTATCATGACAGTGAGAATTATTGAGTCATTACAAATGGCATCAGCTTGTTCGGTCATTTCCTAACCAGTGGTCATCGTTGTTCTTGGTCATGAAGTTGAAATTAATTCTTCTCAATTCATTAGGTCAAAATCATATATAGAAGTAGGATTGTCAAAAAATGAAATGTATAGAATAAAATGACGCAAATAAATCATTTATTCTGAATTCATGTTACCAGGGTGTTGGGTACATTAGTGTTTTGGATACACTTCTCGAATGTTGGGAAATCTAATTTTCATGGGTTTAGCCAATAAGTTGAGCATGACATGCATTGTAGGGGAATGACTTCCCACTAAGACTTCATATCTCATTGTGAGTAATGATTTGTGATTTTGTGCAAGGTTTGAGTTTTGAAAAAACGCAGAAATTGTTTTCAAATATATGTTTTTGAAAACATGTTATTTGGGTTATTTTGAAAATGCTTTGACTTTCAGAAGGCATGTGAAATGTTTTCATAAATGGTTGATCATGGTAAAAATGATTTTTTTGAAAAAAAAATTTTGATAGATGATGTGATATAATTTGAAATGATAAGACATCAGTTGCTAGAGAGTGAGATAGATAGAGGTCGTCGTTGGTTTAGAAAATGGCACCCGGTAGGCATTGTCGGAACAAACCCGAAGAAGCTGCGGAGAATGTGGTTGCACATGAACCATGTGTGAACAAAGAGCTGGTTCAGAGTATTTTCAAAGCTTTTCAAACTGTGGATATTGGGAACCAATTTAATGAAATGAGGTATGTGGATAAGACCATCCATATCATTAAGAAAAATCCACCATACTTTCGGGGTGATGTTGAACCCAAGAAGGCGGAGGTGTTTCTAAGTAGGATGAATCGTATCATCAATTTTATCAGCAAACCATCAGAGCTCAAGGTCAAGTTGGTGAGGTATATGCGCGAGTTTATTTCACGTCAAGGTTGGGATTTCGCGGTGCATGTTAATTCGATGAAGGACTTACATGGGAAGATTTGGAAGAATTGTTAAACAAATAATTCTATCCTCACATGTTCAAGATCCAGAAAAGAACGTACCTCTTTAGCTTGAAGCAGGAGAGCCTCTCTGTCACGGAGTATGAGGCAATGTTCCTGAACATAGTCCATATTCCACCAGAGGTTGTTGCAGGTGCGTCTTTGAAGGAATGCATCTTCGAATCAGGGATAAGGAAAGAAATTTGATCGAATATTTCGGTTCTCTGTATTACGAATAATACATTGATGTTGAACAGAGTGACAGTTGCTGAATGTGATATCTCGGGATCGATGGGAGGAGGTATGATGATACCTATAGGAAAAGGTGATAACTCAACCTCTAGGAACAAGAGGAAAAGGGACACTAATTTCCACGGTGCAAGTGGAAATCATTTTTAGACAGCGGGATCAGTGAACCTTCCTCCACGACCCCAGAGAAAAGCATGTTGTTTTCATTGAGGTCCACATGACCACACAAGGAGTGATTGTACGGTGAAACCTTGATCTTTGTCACAATTTCAAGCAGATGGGTCATCTACAACAATATTGTAGGAATGCTCTGAGGTCGGGCTCATGTCACACTTCTCAGGCGTCACAAGGATCGTATCCTTCGACAAGATAAGGACAACAGAATCAGTCTCATCAGAATAACAAAGAAATCCATGGTGATGCTTGAAATACCTTGACTCCTAAACTAAAGAAATATCATCAAGGCAACAAGGAGAACAGTGCAGCGACGAAGCAATTGTATGGAGCTGAGGAAATGATTGTTGATGATCAAGACGGACCATGTATAGGGAGAGGTACAATTCATTTTTATTCTACCATTTTGTAAGTGTTGTTTCATACTGGAGCATCACATTACTTCATTTCATCTCATTCTGTTTAATTGATATGTTTAAAATTGGAAATGATGCCTTCTGTTTTGAAACTGAAAACTCTTCATGTTGAAAGAGAACGTCAATCCTTTGTGTTTAGAGCGTGTCCTATAACTTTTGATGGAGATGAGTTAAAATAGGACTTATCGATGTTGGAAATGGATTTATATGATGTAATCCTGGGTATGGATTGGTTGACAATTTTTAAGGCTCACATCGACTATTATAGGAGAACGGTTGGTTTCATGACTGAGGAAGACGTTAACCATATCTTTAGAGAAGAGAGGATGGTAAAGAAAGGTGCAAAGTGCTTGTTGGCTCAAATTGTGGGAATGATCTCTTACCAATTGGCAATGTTGTATTTGGAATCAATGGAAGAGATTGACGATAATAGTTTTCCAGCTATTGTGGATCAATTTCTATATGTCTTTCCCAATAACTTCTCAAGGTTACCACCACTAAGGGGAGGTGAGTTTACGATTGATTTCCTTCCGAAGACCAGTCCTATTTCCATTCCGTCCTATAGGATGGCACCAATAGAGTTACTAGAATTGAATGTGGAGTTAGAGGAGCTGGAAAGAAAGGGATTCATTCAACCAAGTATTTCTCCATGGGCAGCACCAATGTTTTTTTGAAAGAAGGAAGATGGAACTCTTCGACAGTGTGTTGATTATCGTAAGCTTAACCAAGTTATGATAAAGAATAGATATCCACATCCATTCATTAATGATCTATTCGATCAATTAAAGGGATCCCACGAGTTCTCCAAGATTGACTTGCAATCAAAATATCACCAATTGTGAGTTCGGAAGTAGAATATTCCAAAGACAACTTTCAGCAGCAGATATGGCCATCAAGAATATGTTTTCATGCATTTTGGTCTAATGAATGCACCAGCTATCTTCATGGCCTTGATGAATTGGATATTTTAGAGATATCTGGATTCTTTTGTTATGGTATTTGTGGATGATATTTTGGATAATTCAAAAACATGGTTTGATCATGAGGTGCACCTGGAAACAGTGTTACAATTCTTGAGAGATCATCAATTGTATGTAAAATTATAAAAGTACGATTTTTGAATACAGGATGTAGGTTTCCTTGGACATGTCATTTCTAAGAAATGCATTTCCACTGATCCTGAAAAGATAGAAGCCATTATCTCTTGGAAACCACTGTATAATGTCTTCGGGATATGCAGTTTTCTTGGTCTAGATGGCTACTACCGACGCTTGGTGCAAGATTTATCATGACTAGCTTCACTAATGACATATGTGAAAAAAATAATTCTCCCTTCCAATGGATAGAATAATGTTAGATGTCTTACTAGGAACAGAAATTTCAGATTACATCGGCACCTATCTTGATCTTTCCAGAATCAGGACAGGGGTATGTGGTCTATTTTGATCCTTTAGGATCAAGGTTGGGTTGTTTTCTCATGCAAAGAGATCATGTGGTTGCTTATGGGTCAAAGCAGTTAAGGGTGCATGAGAAAAATTACCCAAAACATGATTTGGAGTTAGTTGTATTCTTACATGGATTGAAAACATGGATTCATTATCTCTATGGTGATAAATTCAATCTGTTTATGGATTACAAAAGCTTGAACCACATTTTCTCATAGGGAGATTTGAATCAGAGGCAAAAGAGATTATTGGAGTATCTCCAAATGTTTGACTTTGACTTGATGTACACCCATGTGAGAGGAAATTCGGTGGAAGTTGCATTGAGTAGAAATTCATATGCTCAGTTAGCGAAATAAGCTTCAAGTGAATGGTGGTAGATGTCGTTCCTAGCCAACATGTATGTGGAAGGTGAAGACCGAGGTGATTTTGTTGTTTTCTTTTCAGCTACACTTGTTCCTGATTTAGTAAAGATGATCCAAGAAGATCAAACATTTGATGTAGAATGTCGAATTTTATGTTCAAAACTCAATCGTGTGGAGACCATTGATGTCTAGAAACATGATGGGGGTTTAGTTTTTTGTTTTAGAGATCTGGTGGTTTTACCTAGGGTTTTTCAGGAACGACTCCTTAATGCTTACCCGCATTCAATATGGGTGGTACACCCAAGTACGCAAAAGATTTATAAGGCGTTGAAGGAGAAGTTTTTGTGGAGTGACATGAAAAGAAAGGTGGCCGAGTTCGTCTCACGATGAATAATGTGTCCGCATGTTAAAGAAGAGCATCAGAGGCCAGCTAGTATGTTACAATCTTATCTATCCCAATGTGGAAATGATATTAGATAGAAATGGATTTTGTTACTGGTCTTCCAAGAACAGTCCGGAAACATGATTCCATTTGGGTGATAGTGGATCGTCTAACCAAGTCGAACCATTTCATCCCTATTCGTGAAACCCATACGGGGTACGATATTTCAAAAATCTATATTCAAGAAGTGGTAAAGATTCATGGTGTACTAGTGTCTATAGTCTCAGATAGAGATCCGAGATTCACATCTCATTTCTAGAAATCATTACAGCAAGCCCTCGGAACTCAGTTGACTATGAGCATGGCGTATCATCTTCAAACGGATGGGAATTTTGAGCTGACGATAAAAAAAATAAAAGATATGATGTGGGATTTTGTAATGGATTTTGGTGGATCATGGGAGGAGAATATACCATTAGTGGAGTTCTCATACAATAATAGCTATCAAGCCTCGATACACGTTGCTCTGTTTGAAGCATTTTATGGGTGTCCTTTTCATTCTCCACTATGCTGGGTGGAAACTTGTGAAACATCACTTGTCGAACCAAGCCTTGTCCAAGAAACAACATAGAATCTCCAGTTGATTAGAAAGAGGATAGAGATGACTCAGATTCATCAGAAATATTGTGCAGATCATCGTCGAGGACAGTTGTCGTTCGTTGTGGGTGACCATGTCTTCTTGAAGATCTCTTCAAGGCATGGACATTGTCATTTCAGGAAGCATGGAATGTAATATCTTAGATACAGTGTCCCTTTTAAGATACTAAAACTGGTTAGAGAGGTGGAATATTGGTTGTAAATACCACCATGGTTCAGTTTGGTGCATAATGTGTTCCGTGTATCTCAGTTGAAAAAGTATCAGCCTGATACTGACCATGTGATCAGATGTGATCACGTTGACCTAGAGTCAGATGCTTCGTTGATACATATCCCGGTACAGATTTTGGATAGGCTAGATAAAGTCTTTCATGGAAAATCATCGGTCTGTTACGAGTTTTATGACAGCATAGTCAAATTCAGAAAGAGACTTGGGAACGTGAGAAGGAAATGAATGATTAGTGGCCGAAACACTTTTAGATGGGTGAAGGTTTTCTATATTCTGAGGCTAGAAAGACCAATGGTGGGGAGAATGTAGTACCCCCAGATTCTTGTATGTATCCCTTTCTTGATGCTTTTCATGGTTTTAAAGTTAAGTGTGACGAATGGGAGAGTCGGGAGGACTTGAATGATGTTTTGAGGAAAAGGGGAAGTTTCACATATGGCGCACGATTTGTCTAAACCATGTTGTAAAATCCTGCATAGTTGGTCTCAGAGGCAATAGCTTCTGCATGGGCGGCGCCTGGTTTTTCTAACCGTGTAGCCAAACCATGTGCGGAGTGTCTACCGAGGTAGTGGCTAAGGCACTGTTTGTAAATGGTTTGTCTAACCGTGCGAGCAAACCGTGCGACCACTTAAACGAGATCCTTTAAAGGTGTATCTCATGCGTTTTTGCCTCTAAGTGACTCGTTTTTTCTAAAGCAGTCCAAACTCAGGATTTTGCTTCTCCTAAGGCCATAGAAGGCTCTCCCATTGTTTCGGAGGTGATCTGAAGTCTTCTCTTTGCGAATCAAATCCAGAATCTTGAGGTATGTGATCGTTCTTCTTCGTTCTTGATTGGTTTTATAGATCTACTTAGATCTACATCTCCTCTTCTCTCGGTTTCTTATATCCATGCTCGTTATGGGTATATCTAAGTGTGTTTATTCGAAATATGATGATATTTGGTCTTGATCGTGCTAGGAGAAGTGATATAAGGTGTGTTTTTGAATAATCAACCCGGTTTTCTTGACGGTTCTTCGACCATTGTGGTTTTTGTCAAAACCCTCGAGGTAGGAGGATTCACTCTCGACTCCTACTGTTAGAATTGATTGGATTAGTTTCAAATTGGATTTTGGAATGGATTTTATTTTAAAAAGCATCGAATAAATCTTTTTTAGTGATGATTTATGGTTATGATGAAATTGTGAAATCTTGGTGAATTTTTTGTGCAATGTGATTTGGCTTCATGAATATAATTTATTTATTTTAAATCATGGATTTTCTGAAATCATAAATGGTTTGATGAAAATGGGTTTTCAATAAAAATGGGTGTTTTATTGAAATGGTTTGGTTTTGAAATGACTTTGATGGAATTGGCTTTCAATAAAAATGGTGTTTTATTGAAATGGATTGGAACTGAAATGAAATTGACAGAATTGGTTTACAATAAAATGGGTGTTTTATTGAAATGGTTTGGAATTGTAATGGTGTGGAATTTAAATGGTTTTGACAAAAAATGGATTTCAATAAAAAGGCGTTTTATTGAAATGGTTGTTTTGGCATGATATTTGGGAATATATGATGGTGAACATTTATATTTCACTCGGGACGGATAGGTGTTAGGAGTGTCCCCCATCAGTGTTGGGATGGATAAGGGTTAGGGGTCTCCCCCGTCAAACATTCATATTGCATTGAAGATGAATAAGGGTTAGGAGTCCCCCCCCATTTGTGTTGGGATGGATAAGGGTTAGGGATCTCCCCCATTAAGAATTCATGTGCATTTGAGTTGGATAATGGTATGATGTCTCACCCATCACGGTTGGAATGGATAAGGGTTAGGGATTCGCCCCACTTCCATGTAGCATGCATGGTTGGTTTCATGAGTTTGTGAAATGGTTGGGTATACCAAAAAGTTAATGTTTGTGAAATTGATATTAAGGTTGTTTGTTTATTTTTATAGAAAAAAAACTTGCTGGAAAATTGGTTTCAATTAATCATGGAATTCCTTTGGTTATTAATGGTTTTTGGAAACTTGATTATATTTAGTTATAAACTACTTTTGAGAAAATGTTTTATATAAACGGATGTTATATAAATGTATCAAACTCTTATATCCTAGTGGCGTGAGTATGGAAGTCATTGGGGAAAATCTACTGAGTTTTATACTCACCCCTGATTTGGAATGTTGGTGCTTTTGTAGATGTCATATTCTGGGACAGAGGTAAAGGTAAAGCTTCTTATTGTTAGTGGCTGGTGGTGATTCTTGGGAGATGTTGTAGAACTTTGATCTTGTGGAGCATGGAGTAGTAGTGTATTTTTAGTGTCTTGAGTTGTTCATCCGCTGTGTACTTTGATGCATAGTTTTGTCTTCCGTTGTTGTGTACTTTGAAGTAGTTTGATAAAGATGAAGTGTTTATTGGTCTTTCATTTGTTCATGCATCATATAGTGAATGTTTGGTTATGTTTGTTTTATGGGTTTATTTCTTAAAGGGTAAATTTTCCCCCACTTGTACTCAAGACCCATTGGAATTTATTGCGAGATTTTGGCACTTTGGAGATGTTTCATAAGGCCTAGTCATGACTCATGGTACTGTCAATCCAATGAGAATTGTCGAGTCATTACAAATGGTATCAGCTTGTTCGGTATTTTCCAAACAAGTGGTCATCGATGTTCTTGGTCATGGAGTTGAAATTCATTCTTCTCAATTACATGGGTCCAAATATTATATAGAAGTAGGATTTTTGGAACATGAAATATATAGCATAGAATTAAGTAGCTAACCAGTTTATGTTGAACTTCGTGTTACCAGGGTGTTGGGTACATAACTATTTTTGATACACTTCTAGAATGTTGGGAAATCTCATTGTCATGGGTTTATCCAATAATATGGGAATGACATGCATTATAGAGGAATGAATTCCCAATATGATTGAATATCTCATTGTGAAGAATGATTTGTGACTTTGATAGAGGTGAAAATTTTTGAAAAATTTTGAAATTATTTTCAAGTAAAAGATTTTGAAGATAGGGTATTTTGGGTATTTTGAATATGGGTTGATTTTCAAAAGGCATGTGAGATGTTTTAAAAAATGGTTGAACATGTGAAAAAGGATATTATGGAAAACAATGTTGTGATAGATTATGTGATAGAATTTGAAAAGCTAAGCCATCAGTTGCTAGAGTGTGAGATTGATGGAGGTCGTTGTTGGTTTAGAAAATGGAACCTAGTAGGCGTCGTCGGAACCAACCCAAACATGCTGCGGAGAATTTTTTTTCCCATATACCACATGAGAACCAAGAGCTGGTTAAGAGTATTTTCCATGATTTTCAAACTGTGGATATAGGTAACCGGAGGAATGAACCAAGGCATGCGAATCACACTATCCATTTCATAAAGAAAAATCCATCAAACTTTTGGGGTGATGCTGAACCTGAGAAGGTGGAGGTGTGGCTAAGTAAGATGAATTGTATCATTGATTTCATCAGCACACCATCAAAGCTCAAGGTCAAGTTGACGAAGTATATGCTTGAGGATCTTGCACATCAATGGTTGGATTTAGAGGTGAATGTTAATTCGATGAAGTTTTTACATGGGAGGATTTTAACGAATTGTTCAGAAAACTATTCTATCCTCACACATTCAAGATCTAGAAAACAACATACTTCTTTAGCTTGAATCAGGAGAGCCTCTCTATCACAGAGTATGCGGAAATGTTCATAAACTTAGTCTATTTTTCACGAGAGGTTGTGGAAAGTGCATCTTTCAAGGCACACATCATCGAATCAGGGCCAAGGAAAGAAAATCGATCAAAGATTTTAGTACTCTATATTACAGATTTACATAGATTCTGAACAAAGTGACTAATGTTGATCGTGATATCTCGGCATTGATGGGAGGAGGAATGATGATACCTACAAGAAAAGGTGGGAACTCAACCTCTGGGAATAAGAGGAAAAGGGACACTTATTTCCATGGTGCAAGTAGAAATTAGTATCAGACAGCGGGATCATTAATCCTTCTTCCATGAACCTAGAGCAAAGAAGGTTGTTTTCAATGTGGTTCACATGACCACAAAATGTGTGATTTTATGTCACAACCTAGATCTTGTCACAATTGAAATCACATGAGGCATCTACAGCGCTATTGTAGGAATGCTCCGAGGTAGGGCTCACGTCACACTTATCAGGCATCACAAGCATCATATGCTTCAACAAGACGAGGACAATAGAATCTGTCTCGTCAGTATAACAGAGCTTTCAATGTTGATTCTCGAAATACCATGACTCCTCAACCAGAGCAAACTCAGCAAGGCAACAAGGGGAAGAGTTTGCGATGAAGCAATTGAATGGAGTTTAGGAGATGATTGTTGATGATTAAGAAGGATGATATACAGTGAGATGTATGATTCTTATAAATTCTACCCTTGTGTAAGAGTTGTTTGATACTGGGGCATCACATTCCTTCATTTATTCTCATGCTGTTGACTTGATATGTTTAAAATTAAAAATTATGCCTTGTATTTTGAAACTGAAAACTCTTCTTGGTGAAAGAGAACATCAAGCCTTTGTGTGTAGATCATGTGCTATAACTATTGATGGATATGAGTTAAAATAGGACTTCATGATGTTAGACATATATGTCTATGATGTAATCATGTCTATGGATTTGTTGACAATGTTTAAGGATCACATAGAATGTTATAGGAGAACGGTTAGTTTCACGACTGAGGACGGCATCAACCATCTCTTTAGAGACGAATCGAAGGTAAAGAAAGGTTAAAAGAGATTGTTGGCACCAATGGTGGGAATGATCATTTACCAATTGGAAACGTTGCCTTTGTAATCAATGGAAGTGATTGATGAAAATAGTTTCCAGCTATTTTGGATCAATTTCTATATATCTTTCCCAATAACTTCTCATGGTTACCACCTCTAAGGGAAGTGGAGTTTACGATTGATCTCCGTCTGGGGACCAGTCTTATTTACCTTCCGTCTTATCAGATGGTAACAAAAGAGTTACAGGAATTGAATGTATAGTTAGAGGAGCTGGAAAGAAAGGGTTTCATTCAACCATGAATTTCTCCATGGGAAGCACCGGTGTTGTTTGTGAAAGAAGGCAGATGGAACTCTTCAGCTATGTGTTGATTATCGTAAGCATAACCATGTTACGATAAAGAAAAGATATCCACTTCCACACATTGATGATCTGTTCAATCTATTAAAGGGAGATCAGTGGTTCTCCAAGATTGACATAGGATCAAGATATCACCAATTACAAGTTCAGAAGGAGGATATTCCAAATACAAATTTCAGAAGTAAATATGGACACTATGAATATATTGTCATGCAATTCAGTCTAACAAATGCACCAGTAGACTTCATGGATTTGATGAATTGGATATTTCAGCAATATCTGGATTCAACTGTTTTGGTGTTTGTGGACGGTATTTTGGTCTATTAAGAAACATGGTCTGATCATGAGGTGCACCTGGAAAGAGTGTTACAAATCATTAGAGATCATCATTTGTATGAAAAATTATCAAAGTGTGATTTTTTGGATACAGAAAGTAAGTTTTGTTGGACATTCCATTTATGAGAAAGGCATTTCTTTTGATCTTGAAAATACAGAAGTCATTATCTCTTGGAAAACACCGAATAATGTCATTGAGATATGCAGTTTTCTTGGTCCAGATTGTTACTACCGACACATTATGCATGATTTCTCACAACAAGCTTCAACAATGATATCACTGAAAATGAAAAATTCTCCATTCCAATGGATAGAAGAATTTCATAAGTCATTCTAGGAACTGAAAGTTTGAATTACATCGGCACCTATAATGATCTTGCTAGAATCAAGACAGGGGTATTTGGTCTATTGTCATGCTTCTATATTAGGGTTGGGTTTTGTTCTAATGCAAAGAGATCATGTATTTTTTTATGGTTCAATGAAGTTGAGGGTTCATGAGAAAAATTACCCAACACATGATTTGGAGTTAGCTATAGTCTTCCATGCTTTGAAAACATGGAGACATTATCTCTTTGGTGAGAAATTCATTGTGTTTATGGATCACAAAATCAGGAAACACATTTTCTCACATCATGATTTGAATCCGAGGCAAAATATATGGTTGGAGAATCTCTAAATGTTTGACATTAACTTGATGTACACACCTCGTAAAGGAAATTCGGTGGCGGATACAATGAGTAGAAATTATTTTTCTCTGTTAGCAAAAGAATCTTCAAATGAATGGTAGTTGATGTCGGTCTTAGCCAACATGCATGTGGAAGATTAAGATTGAGGTGATGTGGTTGTTTTATTTTCAGCTACACGTGTACCTGATTCAGTAAAGATGATCCAAGAAGAACAAACAATTGATGTATAATGTCTGGTTGTATGTTCAAAAATCAATAGTGGGGAACCATTGGTGAATGGAAACCTGATGGGGGTTCAGTTTTGTGTTTTAGAGATCGGATGGTTGTACCTAGGGTTTGTGAGGAACAAATCCTTCATGCATACCACCATTCAATATGGGTGGTACACCTAGGTACACAGAAGATGTTTAAGGGGTTGAAGGAGCAGTTTTTGAGGAGTGGTATGAAAAGGAAGGTGGTCGTGTTTGTCTCACGGTGCATAACATGTCAGCAGGTTAAAGAAAAGCATCAGAGACTAGCTGGTATGTTACAATATATCCCTTTCCTAGTGTGTAAATGGGATCTGGTAGCAATGGATTTTGTTTCAGGTCTTCAATGAACGGTCCAGAAACACGATTCCATTTGGGTGATAGTATATCATCTAACCAAGCCGCCTCATTTCATCCTTATTCGTGAAACCCATACAGTGGAAGATCCTTCAAAAATATATATCCAAGAAGTGTTAAAGATTCATGGTGTACCAGGGTATATAGTCTCAGAGAGAGATTCAAGGTTCACATCTCGTTTCTGTAAATCATTACAGCAAGACCTCGGAACTCAGTTGACTATGAGAACAGCGTATCATCTTTAAAAGGATGGGAAGTCCGAGCTGACGATACAAACTTTGGAAGATATTTTGTCAGCTTGTGTAATGGATTTTGGTGGCTCATGGGAGGAGCATACACCCATAGTGGAGTTCTCTTACAATAACAGCTATCAAGTCTTGATATGCATGGCTCCGTTTGATGCATTGTATGGGCGTCCTTGTCGTTCTCCACTATGTTGGGTGGAAACTGGTGAAACATCACATGTCAGACTAGGCCTTGTCCAAGAAACAAAAGAGAAGATCTAGTTGATTGTAAAGAGGATGGAGACAACTCAGAGTCATCTGAAATCTTATGCAGATCACCATTGAAGACCATTGTCGTTCGTTGGGGGTGATCATGTATTCTTGAAGATCTCTCCAAGGCTTGGACATCGTCGTTTCGGGAAGCAGGGCAAGTAATATCTTAGATACATTGGTCCTTTTGAGATATTGGAACGGGTTGGAGAGGTGTCATATCGATTGGAATTACCACCATGGTTTAGTTTGGTGCATAATGCATTCCATGTATCTCAGTTAAAAAAGTATCAGCTTGATCCTGGCCATGTGGTCAGATGGGATCACGTTGACCTAGAGTCGAATGCTTTGTTGATACATATCCCGCTATAGATTGTGGATAGGACATATAATGTCTTGCGTGGAAAAATTATCAGTCTATTGTGTGTTTTATGGCAGCATAGTAAGATTTTGGAAGATACATGGGAACGTGAGAAGGCAATGATAGAGCAGTGTTCGGAACACTTTCAGTTGGGTGAAGGTTTTCTACATTCTGAGGATGGAAAGTCCAACAGTGGGGAGAATTTAGTACCCCCAGTTTTTTGTATATATACATTTCTTTATGATTTTCATGGTTTTAATGTTATGTGTGAGTAATAGGAGAGTCTGGAGAACTTTAATGATGTTTTGAGGTAAAGGGGAAGTTGCACAGAGGTACCATAGTTTTCTTAAACCATGCGGTAACACCGTGCATAGTTGGTCTCACAGGAATTAGCTTCCGCACAGGTGGAACACAGTTTTTCTAACCGTGCAACCAAACCGTGTGTGGAGTGTCAGCCGAGGTAGTGGATAATGCACGGTTAGCACACGGTTTGTCTAACCGTGTGAGAAAACCGTGTGACCACTTAAACGAGATCCAATAAAGGTGGATCTCACACCTTTTCCCCCCTAAGTGGCTCGTTTTTCCTCCTAAGTATCCCTAACATAGTATTTTGTTTCTCCAAAGGCCAGAGAAGTTTCTCCCATCGTTCTGGAGGCGATCTGATGGATTCTCTTGGCGAATCGATGCCATAATCTTGATGAATGTGACCGTTCTTCTTAATTTTTGTTCGGATTCAAATATCTACATAAATCTATATCTCCTCTTCTCTCGGTTTCTTAGATCCATGCCCTTTATGGGTAGAACTATGTGTTTGGATTCCAAATATCATGATATTTGGTCTTGATCGTGCTAGGAGAAGAGATATAAGGTGAGTTTTTGAATAATTAAGCCGGTTTTCATGAGCGTTCTTCGACCGTTGGAGTTTTTGTCAAAACCTTTGAGGTAGGAGGCTTCACTCTCGACTCCTATAATTTCAATTGATTGGATTAGATTCAAATTGGTTTTTATTAATTTATTTTTTTGGGAAAAGGATGGAATAATTTTTCTTTAGTAATAATTTATGGTTTTGATGAAATTGTGAAATCTTGGTGAATTATTGTGCATTGTGATTTGGCTTCGTGAATTAAAAATGTTGATTTTAAATTATGGATTTTTTGAAATCATAAATGGTTTGATTAAAAATGGTTTTTCAATAAAAAGGGTGTTTTATTGAAATGGTTTGGTATTGAAATGACCTTGATGGAATTGGTTTTCAATAAAAATGGTGTTTTATTGAAATTGTTTGAAATTGAAATGACATTGATGGAATTGGATTAAAATAAAAAGGGTGTTTTATTGAAATGGTTTGGAAATGAAATGGTGTGGCATTTAAATGGTTTATAAGGAAAATGGTTTTCAATAAAAAAAGTTTTTTTAAGGGTTGTTTTGGCATGATTTTTGGGAATATATGGTTTTGAACATTCATATTGCACACAGGAAAGATAAGGGTTAGGAGTCCCCCCCATCCGTGTTGGGATGGATAAGGGTTAGGGCTCTCCCCCCTCAAACATTAATATTGCATTCGAGACGGATAAGGGTTAAGAGTCTCCCACATCAGTGTTTGGATAGATAAGGGTTAGGGCTCTCCCCCATCACGAATTCATGTGAGTTTGAGTTGGGTAAGGGTAACTAGTCTCCCCCACCATGGTTGGGATGGATAAGGGTTACAGCCTCGCCCGTCAGCCAGGTATCATGTATGATTGTTTGCATGAGTTTGTGAAATGGTTGGGTATGCCAAAAAGGGACTGTTTTTGAAATGGTTCTTAAGCTTTTATGGTTATTTTTCTGGAAAAATAACTTTCAGGAAAATTGGATTCAATTGGTCTTGGAATTTCTTTGGTTATTAATGGTTTTAGAAACTTGTTTATATTTAGTTACAAACTGCTTTTGAGAGAAAAATTTATATAAACTGCTTTTATATAAATGTGGATAACTCTTCTATCCTAGTGGCATCAGTATGGAAGTCATTGGGGAAAACCTACTGAGTTTTATACTCACCCCTGCTTTGGTATGTTGGTTCTTTTGCAGATGTCGTATTCTGGGACACAGGTAAAGTTAAAGTATCTTATTTCTAGTTGATAGTTGTGATGCTTGGGAGATGTTGTGGAACTTGGAGCTTGTGGATCATGGAGTTTTAGTGTCTTTTGACTGTCTTAAGTTGTTCATCCGCTGTGTACTTTTATGCTTAGATTGGTCTTCCTCTATGGTGTACTTTGATGTAGTTTGATATAGATGAATTGTTTATTGGTCTTTCATTTGTTCACGAATCATATAGTGAATGTTTTTCTATGGTTGGTTAATGGGTTTATTTATTAAAGGTAAAATCATCCCCCACTTATACCTGAAACCCTTGAGCAATTATTTCCATCTTTTGGTGCCTTGGGGGTGTCTCTTAAGGCCTTGTAATGACTCATGGTACTGTCAAGCCAATGAGAATTGGTGGGTCATTACAGCTCCTCCGATGAAGAACGTCGACACATGACTTCGACTTATTCCTCGGGACATCCAATAATGTGGGGCATCATCAATCCAAGACCATCCTTCCCTCCTCATCGACATCATCAAATGAATGAGATAGGGGTGTGTTTTAAATAGATCAATGGTAATTTTCCTCGCACATTGAATCATTCCCCTTGAGCTTCTTTCTACCTCCCTAACACAGATGGCACGGGCTAAACAAACATGGACCGACCCCTCTGCAAACCTTTTGGTTCTTTTGTCTGTTCTTTGCAATGGTAATGGTGACCGTTGCTGGTGTTTGGATATGATGGAACTTAAGAACCGTGGCTGGTGCCATGACCGACTGTGATGAAGGCGACAAACAGAGGGCAGTTGGTCAAGCAGGCCGATGGAGAAGGCACGGTGTGTGACCGCACTGCACAACTATCCAGGGCATACCACCTCCGCGTGGAATCCACCATCCAGCGACCGCGTGACCCCTGTGTCCTTTTCACCGGGCGGCTTTCCACGGCCTTGTGGCCTCCGCTGTCCCGCGGCCCCCGCAGCTTCCGCCATCCGGCGGCCTCATAGCCCCCGCAGTCTCACGGAACCTGTGGCCTTGCCGCCCCCTGATCCATGTGGCATCCACCATCCCACGACCTCATAACCCCGTAGCCTCACCACCCAACGGCCTTCTGTGGACCCCATCGCCTGGTCGCCCGGAGGCCCTCTGCCGCCCCTGCGGCCCTCCGCCGCCCCCACAGCCTCCACCGTCCTGCGACATTGTGGCCTATGCGCCCTCACGGCCCATTGCGGCCCCCATGGCCTTCGCCACCCTCGCGGCCCCTGCACCGCCCTCATGGACTCGTGCCAATCTACAGCCCCCGCGCCACTTATCACGGACCAGTCCAGACCCATCGTGTAGGGTCAGACCAGACACGGTCCACTTAAGAGATTTTCGCTCTACTGTCCATAACTTTTGCATCAGACATCCATTAGAAAAACCATCAATGACACTGAAAACCTCGGAGACAGATAGTCCCTTTGGTATACCCCGACTAGTGTTTTGGGTAAAGTTGGGGTACATTCAGGTTGGATCGATCACGAATCCCAAAGGGCCCTCAGGACTAAAAGGCTTACAAATTACAGACTGGGCGTCCCATTGACGCACCGTCTGTTGCATTGAGACACATACGATGTGGTGGTCCATTGGGTAACTTCCTCACGGGACTTCATGGTAGTTGGAATATTGAATAGTGTCTTGAGGAGCGGACCCCCCCCCCCCCCCCAAAGATAAGCATTCTTAGTACAAGAACCCAGTAGCTGGCTGTGACATGAAGAATGAATAGCGATCATGTCTGGGTTAGTACCGAGCGACCCTGTGTGGGTCAACACTGAGCGATTCTGTGTGGGTCAGCACCTAGCGACCCTGTCTGGGTCTAAAATGAGCATCCATTGTGGGGCATCACCTAGTGATCCTGTGTGGGTTAGAACTTAGTGATCTTATATGGGTCAGGTCATAGAGATCCGATGTGTGTCACCATCGAGCGATCCTGTGTGGGTTAGCACCAAGTGATCATGTGTGGGTTATCACCCAGATATCCTTTGTGGGATATCAGATAGTGTTCTTATGTGGGTCTGCACCGAGTAAACCTGTGTGGGTTAGTAGTTGAGCCTTTTGACAAAATAAGATGATGTAACTTTACGACTAATCTTTTGTACTTTTTCACATTAGTTATACCTGGTGTGAGCTGAGTATGTACCTAATCGGTACATTCCTTTATGGTAATACCTTGGTGGTATTATTCTGTTTGGTGTACCTGAGTGGTACTTACCATCATGGTACTCCTTACTTTTTTGCAATAGTTGAGCTTTGGGATTTTGAGTTGGACTCTGTGTTTCCTCATGGTTGAGATGGGTTTACATGATAACTTAGGTGTATATATGGGAATATACCTAAGTTGCTTTGACCATTTTTTTCATGATTTTTGTTTTATCCATTGTGGATTTTGTGAGACCATGAGGGTTGTGGGTTCCCTACCGAGTATCGTTATACTCAACCCTACACGGGTTGTGCCCGCACGCTGTTGTGTTTGGTGCAGACAACGGAAAACACTAACTAAGGATGAGAATACCAGGACTAGAGGTAGCTCGGAGGTAGACATAGACAAGTCATACCAAAAAGGCAATTGTTTGAGAGCTGTACCTACCCTTCACGTATGATCATTGGCAGGTGATCACATGAGCTATTCTTGTTTACTTGTACTTTCAGTTTCTTGTACTTTATAGTTGGGTGTGTATTCTGGTCCCTTTTATATAGTGTACTCACTCTGTTTACTATTTTGTTTACTTGAGTTGATATCTTTATGTGTTCTTGGTTGCGTGTGTTTATAGGTTATAAAGGCAATGCCTTCCCAGTTTTATGGAATACGCCTTCAGTGCAAGTCGCTAGCCCCTAGACAATGGAAGGCGGTCTTGGGGTAGTCACGACATGGGCCCCGGGGGATGGGTCATGGCATACTTACATCGACACCATTTTATAATGTCTATGTGCATTTAGATCAACCATTCCAACCACAACTGTAAAAACATTGTATAAAACTTCACAAGGCTAGGCCTCCTATATAATAATTTCAGCATTTATCACGACCTAGAATAGTTTATGAGAACTATATCATGTGTCAGGAAGGACCCATAATATAATCATCCTAGCATGAGTAGTGTAATAGAATGATATATAATTATCAAATAGCATTTCAATTCATAACCCGATATATAATTATTTCATGAAATGATAGGACGATATCAGTATATAAGAATCATAATATGTTATATTAGTGCATATCAAAACAAAATGAATATCACAACTATTGGTATATAAGAACAATAATTTTATCATAATATAAACACATAAGACACAGTGGTTAATTTTTCATATTACCATTTATCCTGCAATTTAACAACTAATTAAATTAATTAAATAATCTATTCCCCATTCTGATTTTAGAACCTAAAATTACATATAACACATGTCATAAAAATATCATATATAATCCAATAACTAGTCAATTTTTTTATAGTCACTCACATGGATATGTAGTAAATAAGACAAATTATAAACAATTTTCAATTCTGACAGACCTATCGAGTGTTCGTGGCTCACGACCACTATGGCTATGAACCCAGAAACATCAAGAGGCCATTTTAGAAAAATGAATTTCTATTTAATAGGGATTATAAAATTATAATGTATTAATGCACAACATTATGATATGATATTATATATTTCATTAACTATTGAAATACTAAAATAGACAAATTGGTATTAGATTTAGACAACATTGATGATAGTGGTGATCGTGGGTACAAAACACCATGTCTTCCTTAGAAATATTCTTCCTCCTTAAATTATATGAGAACTAGAAAATCTTATAAATATGGATCAATAATGAAAATAAGAACTATATGTAATATGTTCAAAATCTAATTCATGATATCCAGGACCCAATGTGTGCTCTAATTAAGATCAAAGTGAACTCTCTGAAAGCATTCACATAAGGTCTGTAGTCGGAGACAAAGCGTCTTGGTGGTTTTCTATTCAAAAAAGGTGGTTAAAGGAGAATCCATTGCAGATATGGGATTTTATGTGGTTCCATTAATGAATAAAGAGTGACAATGTAAAAAATAGAGATCCTCTAGGGGTTTATAATGAACTGGCCATTAGAAATATATGACTAGAATTTATTTGATGTTGTGAGAAATTCATAACCTCTATTTTGAAATTTTCCAAATCATCTCATCACAATACTTAAAACCTTTTAATAAATTTTACTCTTCTTGTAATATTATTTCTTGACATATTACACATGGTGAAAAATATATATTTTTGACTTGTATACATGTGGTGAAAAATATTTTCATTTCATGTTTACATGTTCTGAATAATATTTTCATTACATCTCTACATGTGTCAAGAGTTATTTACTGGTGGTTTAAATTTTTAAGGGTGTGAAATAATTTAGGTCATGAATTAAATTCATAGTATATTTCAAAAACAAATTCACATCACCAATTGGGTTCACTATGGGGATTTTTTATGCATCTATAACTCAATTGTTATTCCTACTGTACCCATGAAAAAAATATCCCACTCCCTACATAGGCTTGATAAACCTGATTCAAATAAAAGGAAACGAAATTCAAAAGTGTTAAACAAAAATTAAAAGAGAGTGTTATTTGAAAAATATGGAATCTTAAAACCTCCCCACCACATAATGGCTTGTCCTCAAGCTTCTCTATGATTCACCATATGGTATCGACAAACATGTTTGGTCACTATTCTGGAACAAAATACTCCCTCTCCTAGGTATCATATTGAGAACACCCATAATACCAATGTACTCATACTAGAGGCATGCCCCCTCCGATATTCATATCACCATGGTCTAGCATTGAGATAAGATTCTCCTCAAAGTGATCATCAAAATCAAGGTCAAAACTATCAACATATATCATGTGATATATCTTAAAATATAATATATGATGTTATGCAATGTACAACCCATCATGAATGGCTCTTTAGTGATGTGGAAGGTCAAAACATTAGGTCACTATATTGACCAATTCCACTAACTAAAAAGGAAAAAATAAAACTATGCAATAGATTACCTTGTTTTATTATATGATGTTCCCCTAGAATAGGTAACGGTTTTAAAAAAATAAGTTTCCATCATTAAATTAATAAGTTATATTCAGTGGTAATCAGAACATTTCTATTATCTTTTCATTATCACGGACCATTTTCTAATCCCATGAACTTTCATGGGCATCTCTTTCATGAGCTAATGTCTAATAAGTGCGAAATCTCTGGCCTCCATCCAAGATATTGATTAAAAGAAATTTCCTACCATAAATGTTTTCAAAAGAAGCCATTTGGAATGATTCCTATAATTAGTTATTATAGGAAAACTGGCTAAGTGGATAAAAGTTTCACCCAAGAACCATCTATATAAATATTATATGCTCGTACATATCCTCAAGAATATAAATAGTATGCTTTGTTTGGATGTCAGTATGAGGGTGGTAGTCTATAAATTGAATAAACTATGATCCAAAATCAATATATAGATTTTTTTTAAAAAAAAAGTAAAATTAGGTCATCCGCCTTAGAACATCATGAAACTGAAACATCTCACACGTATAATGACTACCCAGATCATCAATGGTGATGGTTTCTCAGATATGAATGTTGTGGGATACCTTTTTCAGCTAATACAAAATCAACCATACTTCATTATTCGTTCAATTTGTTATGTAATATTTTCATATATCTCATTATGACATCTTCACACTTCCTCTCTAGAATGATAAGAAGTTGAAACATCCCAACATGCCTTATATTCTCTTAATTCAGATGCTGATAAGTGAAACATACTACCACATAGCCCACTATCTCCCTATTTATCCTTGGACAACAGTACTATCTTTGTATATCATCATATATCATTGTAAAACTAGGATGTATAACCAATTTAGAAGAATGGAACAATCTTGTCATATCATTGTGGAAGCCCAAAGAAATCCATACCTAACCACATAAAAGGATATAATTACCACTTCCAAGTGATCATCTTGATGGCGGTGCCCACCATATAAGAATTAACTAAATTCCAAGCCCTCTAGATTATATATATACACTATCCTGATCCATTCATGATGCATAGGTATAATTTATTTCATATTTAGCTGTACTCATCCCTAGGAATCTTGACCATCAAGACACATATCTGCAAAGAGTGTCATCATCCAACACTCATCACAAGATTCAAGTACTTCCTCTATCATCGTATTTAGACTCAACGCATTAGAAAAATTGTTTCCCTTGCATGGTGTGTAATCTTGTTGGATGTTTAATGATTTTAGATACTCAACCCACCTCCCCTTTTGAAGATCTAGGTCTCACTAAGAAAATATTTACATGACGATATTTTGTTCAATATGCACCAAAAACCCCTCTCCCAAATGATATTGTCTCTATAATATAAGAGCATGGATCACCATATCAATCTCCAGATAATGGGTGGTGTAATTCATCTCTAATGGTCTCATCAATCTGGAGCAATAAAAAATAGTATGGTCCATAAAAATTAGAAGTACTTTGGTTCCATCTCCAAATGCATCATAGTGGGTGGTATACTAATTACTGGACAAATTTAAGGTGAGGATTAATGTTGAGATTATGATACTCCCCAATTCCTAAAATGATCTCTCATTGGAAGTTGACCAAAAAAATTCTCCCATTTCTTGGTTAACCTGGACATCTATGATTTCATACTGTAGATATCCTAGAAGAAACACTAATAATAACCTACTAGATCATAAAAATAGTGCATATAGAAGGAAGTCCATGGTTTCTCCCAAAATACCCCAACTATAATCTTTTTTTGGTCCACCAATGTACCATTATCTGAGAAAAAATAACACAAGAAGTGAACATTATCAATCAAGAAACTATAATTGGAATTCAGTGAATAAAGATGGTTTTTTATTAATGTACTGAAGATGATGTCAGAATTTTGGGAACAATTTTATATAGTCTGGAAATAACATAATATTTTTAAAAAAACTACCAATAACTTATCTAAGAATGGATGGATTGTTTTAATCATCTTTTCCATGAGTACTGATTTTATGTTTTTCAGACTGAATGGCATCTCTATGAAATCATAAAAGTTATACACACTACTAAATGAAATATGAGGTATGTGTGCTTGTCTCAACATGAATTAGTGATACCATAATCTCAATTATAACCTAATAAAAATCATATGACCTCTCATATAATTCAATATATCATCACTAAATGTAAGGGGGTACTGTTTCATGACCTTCATCATTTCAATCTCTAAAAATCCACACATATGTTCAATGTCCAAAAATACATATTAGTTTAAAGATATAGAAACCCCCATGGAGATGTACTAGGCCATATTAAAGCCTTGGTTTCTAGGTCATCCAACTAAACTTTTTACACATGAATATTTTCTATTGCTATACTATATGGTGAGATAGATTATAGCTCAACTCATAGCACCAACTCAATCATGTACCCAATATCTTACTCAGGTGGAAATATAAATAACCCATCAAGAATTACATACTAAAAATGGTATAACAATCAAGGAAAAGTAACATGTTGCATTCCCCCATCACCCAAAACATTGTTTTCAATATGAGAAAAGAGAAAATTCAATCTTCACTAGATAGGTCCTGCATAACTATCCTCAAGATCTCAGGCACCATAGTGAGTTTAACTGACTCCATCTAAATTTTAATGGGTAAATATCCTATGGTAAAAATTGATATTAGTCTATTATTAAACATTCCAATCCATAACATGAATCAAATCCAATATTTTTATTTACAATATAAAAATATTCTAAGGGAATTAACAGCCACAAATATAATGGGACCACTTTTTACAATGTTTGATACCCTCTGACTAGACTCCCAATAGTGTTTCAATATCCATGAATCCATATATTATATCAAAAAAAAATTATACCATTACAGAAAATTTATATATAGTGTATTTTGATTCTCATATACCAATAAAATTGATGTTATGGTAAATGATATAAGAATTATACCTTAAATGGTATAACAAACTATAGCTAATTTGGTTTGAGTAGACTATACATAATATAGTTGGATCTCTCATATGCCATGTGGAATAGTCTCACACCCTATTCTATTACATGTAAGTGGTACATCCTCTCCTTCTCTCATGTACTATGTCCCCTTCATAGGACTGAAATAAATGTAAAACTATAGATACATGACTAGTGAGGGGAATCTGATCCCCCTCTAGACTCATGTGTTGGTCCTGATCCCATGCCTCTACTCTAATATGTAATTTCCACACAAATCAACCAAATATGACATTCTCTACAGCAATAAAAACAAGGTAAAGTTGGGTATAATGTATTATGTCACTTATTTACACACATTGGACACTGATAAATATTTAATTGACCAAGATTCTGATATAGAATCTCATTTCCCAGATAGTTATTGCTGATGTTTTCTGAGAGAATACAATCATAGATGAACTTATTATCACCAAAAGAATAACTCCTAGATCACACTACTGAAATACTCTAGACAATGCTCGTAGCCTATCTCAAATTCCCTTTTGTGATGTGTTTCTGGATCATCATGTCCACAAAACTAGCTAGATTAAAGATGTTCATCTATGAACATGTTTCGTTTGGATTGACATAATAAAAAATTCTCTCTTTAAGTATCTCATTAGTGTCCATGGATGGTTGTGATGAATTGTACTTTTTTGTATCCTACAATGTAATTTAGCACTATAAATCCCTCATATACTGGATTCATGAACACCCAGTCCTTCTAATCCCACATTGTCTATGCATAAAAGTGTACTAGGGAGTCATCTCAACATCTTTCAAGGATAACTCCTCATTATACACTACATAATTGAGAATGTCTTAAAATTCATGGAAGATCCTTGGAGAACATTAGTAGAAAGATTTATCCTCAACTCTGTAGGTTTCTCGATGTGCTTTAAGTTCATATAGTGGGACAAAATCCAAGAATCAGCAACCCGAGGGCCTCCCTCCCCAATGTACGTATGTTGATATAGTTTCTAGAATACTCTTGGAAGCTCCGACATCAATGGTATGGGGGGAATTATGTCCCCATCCATGGATCTTATGATACATATTAAGATTTCGTGATGTTGAAAATCCATCTATTCACTATGATATATAGTAATCTATAGCCTTGGTGTGTTATAAGCCTACTAATTTTCACTGTCCAGCCACTCAATTCAATGTTGATGAGGAAGAATTTTTTCTAAAAGGAAAACAAAATCCTTAAACCACAGGGTACCAAAAATATCAACATCATATTGTGATGAAAACAGATAATCAATATATCATGTTCTCTCTAAAAATGTCATAAGATGTGATTATGCAGGACATATCAATTCATTTATTTCATTTATAATATTTAAGAAGTTTCTCATTTCATAGTTCATATATGAAAATATATCACATCCAATAACTATTTCACTATAGTGAATAATTCATGTTATTATATATCCTTATGTACCAATTATGATGCATTCATAACCATATAATCCCATATTGGTCCATGAGATTAAATATCATGGAATAATAACATCACACAACTTGTGAATCCCCCATGGAAAATCAACAACAAACCATAAAAAGTGAACATCATGAATAAAAATCACATCCCTGGGCACTCAGATTCTCTCCAATACATGGGTTAGATACTTCCATCCACAAAAAAAATTACCACATCTAGACACATCCTATTCTCCATTATAACAGTCCCAAATAGTAAAGAATAAAAATAAAACATGAGTCTTGGATACCACTTTGTATCATCTCCGGATCGAACACTCTATCTTGTGACCAAATTAGCATGGTAACATGATTTCAAGAATAACTCCCCATATACGGGAGGTTGTCAAGTAGTTTTGGGTGTGTGGGGAATTTATTTAAGTGACTATACACCTGGGTATAGAGTTAAAATACAACAGAAAAATATAAAAATATCATAGTATGGAAATTAAAAAAATATATATTGGATAAACAATTATAGAAAAAAATGTAATAATTTACCAATTTAATTAATCAAAATAAAAATGATTAATGTAATGAAAACATGAATTAAACTAAATGAAATGGTGAATGACATACAAATAAAATAATAAGAAAAATAAAATAATTTCTCCAAATACCCTAATCATTATTTTTTGTATTTCCCCCAATATATAACTCATCCGGAAAAAAATAAATTAACAAAAATTCCATTTTCCATTGTCAGGAACTGAATTTAAAAATTCTATTTAAGAAAAAATGGTTGACCATGTAGGGTGTGCGTCAAACTATGTTGGTAGACCCCTATATTTTTAATAAAATCATGTTTTAGAAAAATTATTTTGTGAAATAAATTGAATAAAAATTGAAATAATTAATTTAATAATTAATATAATAAATCAATTAGCTAGCTACAATTTCGAATTATAATATCTCTGATCATGTATCACAACCATTACAACCAATATCATGAATCCAATCAATTTACTTTGGCATCATGCTAGAATGTCTCTGATCATGTATCTCGATAATGATAACCCCAACAACATACACATGGTATATCATATTATAGGGATGATACCACTTTATAGGAATTGAAAAATATTTCTGAGGATAGACTGATATATAAGGATCATATCATGTGTCAGGTAAAGAATGGTATGTAATCATCTTGGAATGTGTCAAGGAACAACCCGATATATATGCACCAGGACATGTGATAGGGCATATCCTGGTATATGATCTTCAGAAAAAATCTATGGCCTAGCCATGTATATAACCATCACAAAAATGTGTCATAGGTGAACATCACAACAACATGTATATAAAAACAATAGGAATATCACAACAACACACATATAACAATATACCAACAAAAGAGAAAATGGTGAATTATTTTAATTACTATTTTTTCTAAAATTTACTCTTTTATTAAATTAAATTAATAATCCATTTTCTTTTGAGATTATATAACCAAAAATATATATACCATATTTCATTATAAAATAATTTTTAATTCCATGATTGGTAAAAATTTTCAAGTTTATCCATGGGAAATATAATAATGAATACCACATCACTTGAAGAATCATTTTTGTCACATGTATCCGGTGGCCACGGTCTAAATCACTATTCATATTAACACGGCAGGTTCCAAATGAGGATGTAAAGGAATTAATATTTATTTAGACTTATACAATTATTTTGGTCACACATGTGGAGTTAATTATGTGATAGAACCTATTTGATATAGTATGTAAAAAATAATTACAATAAGGATTAGATTTTGAACACCCACCTTGAAAGAAGAGAATTCAATGATAAAACGGTGTGTTTGTTATAGGGATAGACCTCTTCCTTCCATTAAATAAGAAACATAAAATCTATTAGGCATGGACAGATAACCAAAATAATAATTAGTTGTATTGACTTATAAATATTTGAATGGATATCCATGTAGTACTTTTAACATGCTTCAGGATCAATAAAGACTCTCAGAAATCATATATGGAATGTCCATAGTCTAAGAAGGAGGTATGTGGATTGTTTTCAATCAAAGATAAATCTTCATGGATAATTTACATTGAATAGGTTGTTTTCCATTGTGGATTGATAGTGGATAGGGAGTAATGGTTTCAGAAAACGTGAAACTGGAGGGGTTTATAAAGAAATGGTTTTTAGAAAAACACAACATGTATCTATTTCATGGTGTGAAAATGTAATATACGATATTTTTTTCACCTGAAACTTTTTTCACTATATTTAAAAGGAAAATAAAAAAGTTTATTGGTTATGCAATATTATTTCGTAACATGATATGCGTGGTGAAAAATATTTTCATGACATGTCTACACATAGTGAATAAAATTCTTGAAATTTTTACATATGTTGAAGATTATTATTATGATAGTTCTACATGTGGTGAAATATATATTTATTACATGTCTACACATGAGGAAAATTATTTAGAAGGTGTTTAAATTTTTGAGGATGAGAATTAATTCAGGCTATGAATAAAATTACTAATGTATTCTAAAAAATCACATCATGAATTTGGTAATTTTGTGTATTTTTTCATAAGAAGAACTTTATAGTTATTCCTCTTACACCCCTATAACACTTACCCCAACCCGATCATAGTATTGAAAACCTAATTTAAAATAAAGATAACCAAATCAAAATTATTTAACATAAAATTTAATGATTTTCATTCATGAAAAACTATGGGATAAAACATAAAATTTAAAACATATAAATGAATATTGACAAATATTTTAAAACATACTTTGAGGAAAATAAATATTCCTTGAAAATAATTTTCAAGAAATAAAATTAAAGAAATATTTCATAAATCATTTTCATTGAAAAAACACTTCAAAACCTACATAAAAATATCTAGAAATCATTGAAAAAAATTCATTAAGAAATTATCCTTTCATATTAATCAAACACATTAAAATTATAAAAACTAATAAAAGATTTTTGGAAAACATTTCTTTAAAAATATATTTTAAAAATAATAATGGATGATATTGAAAAAATTTCAAATATTTACTGAGGAAAATATTCATTCGTCTTTGAAAAAAAAGTTTTAATACAAAAAAAAAATTAATTTTATTTTACATTAATATATCCTATTAATATTATAATAGATTCTTCATAAAAAATGAAAATATGTTTCATTTTAAAAAAATTTGAAAATATAAAATCATTGGTAAAATATATTCAAAATATAATTTTCAAATATTTAAGAACCATTTTTTGAAATAATCTATATAAAACATTCTTATAGAGGAATAATGTATTATGACTAATGAGAAAGATAATATTATTTTTCTTGAAAATATTATTTTGATTAATTTACTACAAAAAGATATAAAAATTAAGGGAAACATTAATTCATCAAAAATAAATAATTTATAATAAATTAAATTATATTCTTGAGAGATATATCATAATATTTAACCATTAAATGAATAATCATGAGGAATCCTGATAAATTATTTCATTGTAATGTAAAAACTTATATTGGAATCATTAAATCATATTTCCCATCAAGGAATAAAAAAAATGAGATATAGTACAGCATTAGAATAAAAAATTTCAAGATAGTTCATTTCAAAGGGGGATGTATATGCACCTCATCAATAAATATATGTGTTACATAATGACTAAGGTTCAACTATTAGATGACCTGATCTAGTGGGTGATGTGTCCCCAAGTGCATATCTCCAAATTATAGTGGCTTCCTAGTTTAAACTAGGGTCTATTGTGTGTTTTTGGGTTATTATTCTATCAATACTAGAGTGTAGTACAATAATTATAAAAAATTAGTCATTAGTGGAAGTATTAAATTAGTGATTTACGAGTAGAAAAATAAAATCTGACCACTAGATCAGAAAACATTCGTAGAGGAATCACAATAATAATTGAATTGGAGATAAGAATCTAAATATTGATATATAAAAAATATCCAAAATTCATATAATATAAAATATGATGTGTCTATTAATGTTTTAATAATGTATAAAAATAGGTATAAAACATATGTATAACACAAGTATCTAAATTACACAATAACCAAAAAACCTATCTATATATGCCATCATGAGCCTCATCTTTATCCTTTGATCCCCTACCACTTCAAGAATTGAACTATGGGTGATTACTCGGATCCCTTCCTATATCAATATAGTCTTCTTGGATATCCAAGGTGGCCTAAGGTAGGGTGATTGATAAAATACAAGTTGGACACCACCAGCAATGTCTATATCAAGTCCATGATATGAAATACAGGCTAATAAGGGATCAATTTAAATTAAAATTAACCATTTTCCATGGAATATTTACACAAGTAAAGAGTTATTCTATAACAAAAAAATCTCCAAAAAATCACTAGTAAAGCCCCTATAACATGTAAATTATAGTGAAAAAAGAAATAAACTCCATGGAGGTTCTATATATATATAAATATATATATATAAATATAAATATTATATCATATCATATACAATCACATGGTATATCCTATATATCATATCATCTACGACCTTTCTATATGACCAGAACTGTAGCATTTACTATGGTTGAGCCTAATAATCAAGCATGTACGATTTACAATGTTTGAGTTATATAATTTGAAGTGTCATATTTTCCATGGCCATGATTTATAATTATATGTGTAAGCCCCCACAATAATGGATCCAAGGTATAGTGGAACAAATAATTCTTAAAGTCTCAGGAGAATTTGAGTGGATACATGGTTGGACATGGATTGGGTTTCATCGAGCATGTCAATAGACCATGTCCACTTTATTCCCTAACAAGTCAGATCCAATGGGTGGAAAGGAAAAATATATCCAACTAAATCCGGACACAAGGAGAAATTTCATCCATGTAATCCATCATTGCTATTAGAAACTATTACATAATAGGACAATGGTGTCATACAAAAACATTCATCATTCATTCCAGTTTACAATTTTACATTCAAAAAAATTCCATGTGTTGAACCACTAATAGGAAAATTATCATTTAAACAAGTAAATAATTTACCTCATCAATTATATTGAAAGGGAGAAAATATATATAATATTTAACAAATATAATACTATTTAATAATAAAAATAATTCCTTTATCAAGTAAATCATTCACAAACCCAACAAGGTTTTATAGATCTTGTAAGATAAAAATATCACTCCCCATGGGTGGACTAGGTTTTGTAAACAACCTCCAAAAATATCAATGATATTCAATGGAAACCTAATCAGGTTCTAGTTCATTAAATTTAATTTCTCAATACAATTTAAGGACCCAATGGAATATTTGACTTGATACATTACTAAAAAAGCACAATAAAGAAAAAAATACAAGGGAAATCTATAAAACAAGAACCATTAGTACATAATAGACAAATTATATGGTATTAAATTATGATTTGATCCAGATCAAAATAAAAACTATAAAAATATGGGGAACAATGAATATATTAAATATTATTATTAATCAAAATAAATCTGTCAATACCATGATGATTAAAAAATACAACAAGTTGAATGTAATAATCCCTAATGCAAATTCAGTGAGAGGAACAACTATCGATTATGTGAACAAATGGAGAAACCACACTCATCCATTAGATTTTAATTGAATGGAATAAATATTGATCCCTTGTCAAAAGATGAAAAAAAATTAGATTTTAGTTTTTAAAAAATGTAATGGAAAATAGTAATTCTCTTAAAACGTAATAGGTCAGACAGTTTGGTCGCATGGTTGGCCAAACCATGGACCAAATGTGTACCATTCATTCACATAAGGTGGAACCTCACTAGATTAGTGAACACTATTTTATTAACAATGTGTCATTTGTGACTTATACCACTACCAAGGTTCTAGAGAAAATAACATGGGCATGTACCCGGATATGCATGGTTTCCTAAAATTGTGTGGGCTCTTGAAGCCCACTGACTAGGCTACACATGTTTCGGAAAATTCTAATGCCTTTCTTGTATGATTTCAATTAACAATGGTACTAGCTCAATTTTTTCAAAAAGTCAAGATTCATGTTTCGAACAATCCCCAAAAATCCCATAAACATCCATGATTACTTTGGGTAATCATGTTACAAAATAAACAATCATTTAATCTAAAAAAAGTTCCTTTCCTTGTAAGGAAATATGGAATCAAATAATCTTGTCCCATTGAAGAAATTATCCCCCAAATTTCCATCTCATGGGTGTTCATTATTTGTCCGAGAATAATTCCTCTCAATGAGAACATATGACCTCCTCCCTTTCCCTAGTCTCATTCTATAAATGGATATGCTTCCATACAACTAATAATATAGGAACTGACTTTCCATGAAGAACATTCATCCTTGGAGAACATTCATGCTTCCTTGAAAAACTCTACATATGTAAATAGTGTCTCTAATAGTGCATATAATGGACAACAATAGCTAACCTTAGATCATGCATCATGTAATTATTCTCATATTCCCTAAATGGATGAGACTCGTATGCAATGAATATATCCCATTGCATCAAAACTACTTTATGACTGATACCTAATGTATCCAAAAACACAGTGTAGCTTCTGCCCAAATATTGAAGAATCAATACCAGTGCTCAATTCAGTCACCCTTTCACCTCCTGAAAGAATATCTAATAGGTAAATATCCTTAAAAAAATCAAACCCCTATTATTCAAGACCATTATTAGTGGTTCTATTCATGATAAGTCCTATTAAAAAGAGTATAGTATACATATTTCTTTAAAAAACTCCATCTGTCAAAGAATTTCTTAGGATACATTAGGAAACTATTGCTATAACAATATCTGGGTGAAATTATACTCCTATCACAAATATAATGTGTACTAACAAGTGAATTGTATCCATCCCAAAGACATACTTTTTGAGCTTAACATAAAACTTTTTATCTCTTATTGTATAAAAAATACTAAAATATATGACTTGTTGTTGAGATTATGAGAATAAAACATGTTATAATCCATGAAAAAAACATTAATAGATTCTATGTAATTATTGAATACATGATTCATCGATGCTATCAAAACTGCCAATTTGTTTCTAAGGGTGAACGACATAAAAATATACTCATTGATACTATAACTTATATGAAAGGTTGTATAGGTAATTTTTTCTAGTCGAAGACAGACCTGAGAATATCTAGATATCAAATAAAGTTTACAGAATACAAAAGCGCTTTGATAATGGATGAAGATATTATATATACATAGCAGGGGATAATAAATCTTAATATTATATTAGTTCAATTTTTTGTTATCCACAAATATCCTTAGGTTTACATCTTCCTTTTTATGGGAACAAATACCGACAAACCCCATGGAGAATTACCGGTTTGAATAAACCCTTATACCTCCAAGTCCTATATCAACCTTTTAAGATCATGAAACTGGATAGTATCCATCCAATAAGGAGGAAGGGATACTATTTCATCTCATGTAACAATCCCAATGGATAATTCAACCTATATATCAATACATAAACTAGAATAATCATCTAAGAAAACATGCCTAAAATAATAAAAAAACTAGAGTGAATTTGTCTAGACATGATACATGATCATCTAGATATACAATATAAATATAAGATGTCATCCAACCTATCCTAGGATTCATTGGTGTATCTTTTCATACCTAGAAATCCAATTCAACCTTATGAAGAAGACTCCACCCTATGGTGATGTGAAAGAAACCATTAACTTGTAGAATACAATAAGGTCTTGATAAGCAACTAACTAGTCCATCCTAATCATAACATAATACATGGTCATCTCGAGGGAAAAAATATTCTATGATAATTGAAACCCAAAAATCAAATGGTAGAACTCCATGTTCTGGAATAATTTTTTAATTGATCCACAATGAATTATCGATCCTAATGATAAAAATTTTAAAAATATATAATATCTCAAGGCTATCCATAATAGTTGAATATATGAAAATTAATTACGAAACAATATTAAAAATATAAAAAATGTAAGAGACTATTAAGATCGTATAAATCACCATAGCCAATGTGATTCTCTCACCCTCAAGTGTAGCCAATACATAATAGATCAGTCTAGAACCATAACCCTATGGAACATCCTCATTACCTAGAGAAAGTCATCTCTGATATCTAGGTATAACTAGTTACCAGATTCATTGTCTATGGCCCCCACCACAGCCTCATCAAATAGTAATCATCAATGTGGTAGCTTTATGTGGAGATATGAATCCTTCTTATGAAGCTAATGTCTATGCTAACCCCTACCATTGACTTCTGGGGGTGGTAATTAAAACAAATTCACGTGTCACATCATTCCACTTTCTCAACACTAGAATTCATCTCAACCAAATAAATCACCACATGTACATGTATATAACAATGAATACTAAAAATCTATCTTCATGAACTAAAATCCTAGATAAAACTCATCTCATGGGAATCCTTAAATAGTTAATAAAGCTAGAATTCTCCTATCCACTGGGTCGGGAGGATGATCTTCTATATTCTATTCCCCCAGCTTCCTTATGGTTCAACACTTTATTCATTCCCAGATTAACTATTTTATTAATAGAGGTAAATATAAAAATATATAACTAATATACCATTACATTTTACATACCTTCTTTGAAGCATATTTCCCTTAATGCCTTTATAATATTTTATATCGGTGAGAAATTCAGGAGATTTGTAAATCGTATAGAATATTCAATTACATTGAGTGTTCCCTAATCCATATGCATGAAATCAGTATAATTCTATAATCTCATAGCCTTTTGAAATGATTATTCATATAAGATTATTTTGAAATCACCTAAAACCATGTTTGATAGCCTATCATCTCTATTCAAAAAAATCCCCCTAATGCTTTATGTTTCCCTAAAAATGTATCTTATGAGATTCAATCTCTTATCAAAAGGTGTATCTGGATATTAATAGAATAAATGTGTAGTCTACAGCCACTACTCAACAACTTATGGGCCACCATCTCTTGAATTGGTCTCAGGAAGATGTTACTAGATCACACATGTAAACTTATCCATAGATGATGCAATCTATAGTGCTCCCTAGAATGTATGTATAAATATTTAAACCCCCCGCATAACTATTTTTCAACACCAATGTCTGGTAACACCCCTCGTGCTCCAACTGTCACTATAGGTGGGTCTATATGTATCCCCTAGGAAACAAACTATAAACCAATGTCTACCAAATAATCATGGCGTTTGACTAGATGGTCTTCATGGTGCCATGTCTCTGCAATGTCAAACAAAAACCTCAAAAAGGATCGATAAACAATGTTCATTACTAAAAGTGTATAAAAGGAAAAGACCCTATTATAAATAGGTATCACCCCTCTGAATACTCCTAAATCTCGGTGTGGAAAAAATTAAACAATCATATACATAACTAGAGACAATGACTGACACCAACTCCAAAGCTAGGTCAAGGTCAAGTTCACTATTTCAAAAGATAAAATTTATATTTTTATTCATATGAATTTCAAATTCTGTATAAATGGATTATCAAAATGGTTCGCTAATTCTTATCCATAAAGTTTCATAAACCTCAGGAACCAAAAAATTTCATCCCATTGATAAACATTATAACATGTTTCATTCCATGAAACCAGAAGTGAATTACTAAATGTTGTATTTTTTAATACATAAAATTTTTATTGTAACCTAATCATGGGAAATTGTTAGGTTATGGATGAAACTATAAATACCAACCATGTTTATCAATTCACTACACTATTTATTTTTCTAATATCTAGTAAATCACACAAGGCACACATATCAATGTCATGTGATCATGTAATCCACCATATATGGCACGACATGTGAATCATGTAAAATGACTAAAATTTATACATGGGATGCATACCATCATCTTATCAGGAAATAGAAAAATACAACATTAATTCATATCAATTATAACATCACACTTCTTTTTCGTCACACAATTATGGAATAATATGAATAATAATAGTCAATATCAAGAAAACATCAATTTCCATTCTATGAAATTATTATTTTTCTTTTACATAGTTATATAATTCTATGAAAATATCATCACAGAATTAAATTTTACTTCATTAATACAATGTACATTGTCTTAATATAGTAAGGATGAAAGTCGTAATAATCTTATAATACTTTTTTAATGTCCCTTCCTAGGATGGACTATCAGGTTCCCCAAGACGGTGGGTCACATAGCCTCTAGAAGTTCTCCTTGACTTCCATAGGCTACTAACTAAAAGCAAGGTCCTAGGGTGTGTCTATTCAGAGACTATTCCCTCCTTAATTTATTGTAGGAAAACGTTTATAAACATATCATTTAATAGTTTATGTAGTAAATAAATTATATAGCATTAAGAACATACACTATGATAACATTACCAGTAACTCACCGTAGTGGAATATCAACAACAACTGTACATAATATAAACATCCAATGATAGATATAGGGAACAATTAGAGAAGTTACAACATATAAAAGATTATTCATTATGACATATCTCTAGAATAAATCCAAAATATGTATAAAACATCCTGAAATACATGTATCAAAATTACACAAAGACCAAAGATCACTATCTTCATATATAATTATAATCCATAACACTGTCTACTTATACAATTCTTTTAAACATGGTACAAATTTCAATCATTGAACTACAGTTTCTTTCCATGATCCCTACCTACCTCTATATATCCAATTGGTGTACCCAATCGTGTCTTAAGAAAGAGTTTGAGATAAGATCCCCCTATTCATCCACCATTGGTGTCTATAACAAGTCTAGGACATGAAATACCAGCTATGCTATATTAAATTTATATCTAAAAATGAAGAAATTTCATATGTAATATGTAAATAAGTAAAGTATAATTTCAATCAAAACAAGGATCCTTTCAAAACACTGGTCAAACTCTTATACCAATTATTTTTAAAGAAAAATAAAATAAACACAATGTCCATACCATTTATTAAATTTGTCATATCATCCCTGAACACAATTTATAACCTACATATCATATGAAATTTGGCCATAGAATATGATTAGAAGTGTCTGATTTACCATGGATGAGATGTGTAATTAATAATGACACATATACCATAGTCAATATATATAATCAGAAGTGTCACATTTTCCACGACCGATTCATATAATCAGATGTTTCATAATAGAAAAGGCCATATACATGCTATAGTTAATGATGTCATACTCATCGAGTCCCAGGGGAATCATAGTTGATTCATTATAAGACATGGAATGGGGTCCATAGACCATATCAACAGACCATGTTTAGTGCAGGGGTAGAAAAGAATAAGAAATCTCACTGAATTAGGACCTAAAGATAAATCTCATCCAAGGTGACCACTACCACAATCATGATATTTGGTGTAGCACACACATGGTGTCCCATAGAAACATTCATCATTAATTCCATTCAATAATTTCATATCCAATGAAAATCTCTATACTTTCTCACTCTTTTAAACAATTCTCATTTAAATAGTAAAACATATTACATACTTTATATCATGTAAATGGAGGAAAAACATGTACTATTAAATTAATTAAATTAATTTGAATTATAAAAACGATTATACTAACTAGGAATGAATTCACACACCCAACAGGGTGATGTAAAGCATGGAAGATACAACAACACACTCCATGGGCTGCCTTGGCTGGGAAATAACTCCAACCATTTCATTGTTATTAAAGGTAAACCTAATCATGTTCCACCTCATTCAATTATATTATTATTTTCATTTTAGGGTCCCCATAATAATGTCCTTAGTGCATAACAATAATAAATATCTCAATAAATTGCCGAACGACGAGGTATTGGTACAGACCACCCACTGTAGGTCCTTAGTAAAACCCTTATCTAATACCAACAAATGATGTGATCCTGGTCAAAATAAAAACAATAAAATGATGAAGAAAATTAATATAATGCATATTATTATGAACCTAAATAAATTTTTTGTCACTAAAACAAATGAATAATGAACCATGTTGAATTTATTATTCAATAACATGAGTCAAACATGATGAAAATATCTTGATTCTGATATTGGTTTTAGAAACCAAACCAACGAAAATAATTTGACTTTAAAGGGAGACCTCAAGGGTGAGAAACTAAAAATGGATTAAAAGTTGAATATATTTTAACTATTAAAATAATTTAAAGGAAAAAAATTTTGTTTTCTAAAAAATAACTATGTCCCTTTTTTTGGTCCTATAGTTGGCCAAACATTTCACCAACTATTCTCCATTAATTTTCTTAAGGGGAACCTTACATGGTAATGGTGCATTGTTTTCCTAACAGTGAGAATATAGTGTCTCATCCAACTATAAATGGTCCGAATAAAATCATACAGGAATGTTCCCTAATCAAAATGGATTAATCAATCCATGTGGGATATAGAATCCCAATATCTAGTACACTCTTAGTTAGACAAACCATGTGACCTTCCCCATATAATTTCTACTAATTATTCAACCTACCGTGTTTTCCATAAATCCAATATATGGGCTACAAACAGACCCCTGTAACCACTTATACATCCATAATCACATTGGGAACTCACATTGGTCCATAAACGACAAATTTACCTCACAGTTAAGCATATGATCTTATAATAGGTCCACAAATAACAAATGTCTCATGGAATGAAGCATGAGACCTAAATATCATGCCATATTGGTAAATTTTGAATTTGAAACCCCAAGAAATAGATATTAATAAATTTATATGTTAATAATCATTAGTTAAATTCTATTCATAATAAAATAAATTAATTGGACATGTAAACACCACCTAAAATAAACACATAGTAAATATTTCTTCTATCTAATATAAAATATTAGTGAGATGGAAGACTATAACTATTTGCCCCAATATCCTTAATATATATTCAAAAATCATGTATAATAAATGAAAGTTTATTTTAAATTAATTTCAGAACAATAATTATATAGTTCATAAAATATATGATTTTATTATGTCATTTTACAACCTTTTGTTAAAAATTCAATATTGAATTTACATTTCAAGAAAATGTTTCTTTATTTTTCATGCATATTTTAGTTGTTATATTTTTGTTCCAATTAAAATGATCATGGAAAAATATTGTCCAAAATATGAATGAAGATATAAATAGAATATATATATTTTTATATTTTTAACAAAATCCATTAAATGTATAGATTGAAAATTAAATACCCCCTTTATGGAAATGGTAAGCTGTATATTCACATGATGTCAATTTTATTTTTTATGATAGTAAAAAAAGTGTAAATGATATTTTTCCATTAGAAAATTATTTTTATAACTTATATGTCATCTTTTTTTCATAACGCTCTATTATAACCATATATGTAACGAAATAGTGAAAACTTAATTGCATCACTTTACAAGGTGGTCGATCTCCGTTCAAATTAATGACATTATCGTATCCCCAAAAAAATTAGAAGTAATATAAGAAATGATAATTAAAAAAGGATTATTATATTAAAATTATTATATTTATTAATTTAATTGGTCTTTATTACCATCCATGTAAAACAAAAAATAAAAAACAGATCTCATCGGTTTGGGAGGTCGTACTCCAATGTACACAGAAGCGAAATTATTATTTTAGAACTTGTTAGGAGGTAATAAAATATATGTGGTATTATAAATATAAATATAAAATATTATCATTAATATAATATATAATCATTGAATTTTTCATTATTTCTATCTCAGAAACGTGGTGGTTGAAAAAATAACCTCGATTCGCAAGGTGGTAGTCCTTTGCAAATAGAAAAGATGATTTCATATCACATTTGATGAAAGTGGAGATGGATATAGTTCATTTCTTTAACATAAAAATTTATTCATATTTATGATATTTTGGTAATTATAACATCATGTATGAATAATTATTTATTGATGATTAATAACACATAAAATAAAATTCTCAGTTAGGGATGTAAATTATTTTTCAGACTACCAGTTTCGGTTTGCACCAAAAGGATTCATAGATTGGATTTAATTTTAACATAAGGTTTTTAAAATGAAAGGATAAATGTTTTGAAGTTGTGTAGGTATGTATTGTTTTAAATAATGGGGTTTTAAGTTTCAATATTTTATTATAGTGGTTTTCATTTATTAGTGATGTTAGTGGAACACTTGAATTTTTTGAAAAGAAAAATATATAACAACATTTTTCACATTACCTAATGATCCAAAATAGTCCATTATTAAAATCATAAGTGATAATTGCTTAAACATTATATCTAATTTTGGTAATATATGTTTTTTTGTCATTTTTGATATGTATCTTATTTTTAACCCCTAGTAAATCCATTTTTACCATAACCACTGTAAATTGTTTTTAAATATTTTACTATTCATTGTGGTAAAAAAATTAGTTGACCTTATTAAATAATTTAAATTTTTATAAATTATAATTTAGAAATCATTTTTCCAAACAACATTAATGTTAGAATAATAAATTAATTTAAACGTAATCTTGTTGTCCATACGAAAAATATGTTATCCAAAGGCGAAATGTTCATAATATTAAAAATGATTATATAAAAAACAATACATGAAATCTAATACAATGACCAAAATTAGAAATTTATATATATATATAATTAAACTAATTATAACATTAAACCTGTATTAATAAAAAAAATTAATTTTTTTTAAATATAATGAATTTTTTATAAATGATCATTACTCACTATTCATTGAAAAAATTATCTTTTCAGAATGTTCTCCTAAAATTCAGTATAAGATAATTGTGACATGGTAGTCTCAAAAAATGAAGCTTATTCTTTCAAATAAATTTTAAAAAAAAAATTTAAAACATGATTTTAAAATATGTGTTCACATAGATAATAAATTTAGGTTTAAAAAATAATCTTTTTAAGTGAAATCATGAATTAATTTTTATTTTTTTATATAAAACAAATTATATGAATTCTAATAATTTAATTTAGCATTATATATATATATTATTAAATTCATTAAAAATGTTATTTTTTATTATATTGAGGTAAAACACATTTATGTTAAAAAAATAGTTTTCCACAAAAGGATTTCTTTTATTTTTAAATATTTTTTATTTTCATTAATAGTCAACATTCCATTAAATAATTAATTTTATATACATGTGTATACCTCATATTATAATAATTTTTTTAATAATATTAAGTCCTACCATTCCATTTACTATTATATAACTATTGTGTTAAATAATAACATTATAAAAGTATGTCAGGCTTCATTTAAACATATGGTTTCATATAAGATAGTTTAAACTCATTATAACATGTAACACTTGATAAACATTATGTTTTTTTAACACAATCTAAACATGGTGTTTTGTGTAATGAAATATTCAAAAAAATTAAATATATTTCAAATAATATATTAAACAATATTATGGGGTGTTAGAAGGGTATTTATAGTTGTTATAAAAGAAAGGATTATTTTTTTTAGAAGATAGGTTAAAAAAATTAGTGAGAACCCTAGGTATATGTTCATGTATATGACAAAATATTATTTCATTGGTAACAATCATGACTGAAATAGGTTAAACCGAATATTTCAATGATGGTCGTGTAATGATGTAGACATCCTATAACTTATATTTCCTCATTATGTGGTTTCTCACTATGGTTATTTTATCTCAGTATCTACTTCTTTAGATTTAGTGAATCAATATGATAGAAATGAGTCATTATAATATGAATTAGTTTATGGAATGATTTTCCTTGGGGAAAACACTTGAATTTTAATTAGGAATGAAACACAATTTGATTATTCGAAATCAACTATTTCATTTTATGGTTATAAATATCAGCATAAATTAGTTTCTTGACTCAATAAATAAAGTAAATATGGATATCCATGACTATAATTATAAGGCCCCAGCCTTAAACCTTACTTAATCTTGAGTTATTAAAAGATTACACATTGAGGATCTTTTCAGGTTTAGAGTTTTAGAGATTTAGATCATGAAACTTTCATTACATTCCACATTTAAACAAAGTGGTTACATAAAAGACAGTATTCATTCTTCCCATCAATGGGAAAATATTTAAAATATAACACGGATTCTTTCTTGACACATCCTTGACACTATCATCACATCATGTACCTTTCCCTTGACCTGTGAAAAACATTTCAAAAACTTGGGATGAGCATAAAATGCTCAGTAAGGCTTATAAAAATATGGAAAGGAAACATGAGTTCATATATACATAAGAATAAAATCATACTTTACCCATAAAACATAGGCACTTTAACATACCTCATCAAACCATGAATAAATCATAGAAATCATAAGACATAAAGGTAACTTGAGGCATTCATAAAATTCTTACGTAGGGAGTAACCCTCTTGGTTACGTTTAGAATACCCATCACAGTATATTCCCTAAATCTCTTCAGAGAAACCTTAACGTTTCACTCCTTCGCGTTACCCAATGCATTTGAGAGCTATATCGGGCTCACCCGCCCTTAGTTTATCACGGAACCACCCGTTCTTCATAACAATGCCCAAGAACCGTAACATAATCGTATCACATAAAACATGAATAAATGAAACATAACATTTCCACATTTCAATCACAATATAACATTTTAGGATATTGAAATAATGAATCCATTCAAAAAGAAACCATTTCCAAAACCATTTAAAACATCTAATAAAGAGATTTTTGAATCAAAGTATCCCATACCACCTTGAAGCTTTTAACATTTTAAACCATTAATATCCATATAAATAAATCCTTAAAACCATTTTGAAAACATGGATATTAATAAGAACAAATAATTAAAACATTTAAAACGATATTCTGGAAAAAGGGGTTTTACCAAAATTAGAGACACTTGAATACATTAATTGAGGAATAACATTTAGTCAGAACTTTATAATATCCTGATAATAAAAGGATTCATGATATAATACTCCAAATGACAGTATATACACCATATAAGAGTGAATTGGTGCATAACAACAATGAACCCTCAATAGAAATGTCAAATGTGATGAAATCCCTTATAAAGAAGGTATCCTTAAATTAAGGACAAATCAATCTCAAAATATGTGTGAAAAATATAAATACACCCAATATAAGTGGATATTAAGTGTAAAACAACAAAAGGTCATTCACAGATATTCAATGGATGACATATTCAATGACTACATGTTGAACCCAAAGAAATCGAAATTGGGTTAAAAAGTTCCATTGACAGCCTAACGGCATCACATCAAAATGAGTTGATGAGAGATAAAAAGTGTATCTCATCACTTGGACATCAAATTTACATCAATAAGGATATATGAGAACATATCCCAACATAACAATATGTAAATTAAAAGACCCAACAAAAGAAGTCTTTTAAAAAAGAGGAGGGTGAAAGGTTCCCTTACCGACTTTGGTATCTTTCAAAACATACACCCCATGAAAGAAGGACAATAGATCATTGATGTAAATACTCATAAATTAATGTATATTACACAAATAGTAGAATAATTATCAGTACATACACCACTCAATGGAATTTGTGGCAAATGTAGCATAAATCTCACGAGAATAAAAGTGAGATGAAAATTCCCTTACGAAAACTCAGCAGCCTAACGGCGCCACTTAAAACTTCCAAAATGGATTGATGGGATCAAATAGAGTATCCCATAATATTACAATAGAATTTAAAGCAAGTGTAATGTAAAATAAAATCCCCCAACATAACAAATATGAGCTTAGAAGAAGTGACACAAAGGAGAGTACTTAAAAAGAAAGAGAGAGGTTAGATCTCTTACGAAAGTTCGGCAGCCTAACGGGGCCACTCAAAACTCCCAAAATGGATTGATGAGAGAGAATAGGGTCTCTCATCACATTAACATAAAAATTACAGTAAATGTAATATAAAATATCATCCCAATAACAAGAAATATGAGCTTTAAAAGGAATGACATAAAAGTGTATACTTAAAAAGAAAGAGAGGAGTAGGATCCCTTACCTCGGGTCCGACTTGACTCGATCGTTCTTTAATCTCCTGAATAATAAACTTGAGTTAATTTCTACTTCCTTAAGAACCTTTTTCAAGTTCATTATTCCTTTTATATCACTTATTACCCTGTCACAAACATTATGTAATAATTTAAGTTAATAATATTTGTTTTGCCGATATTTGGTTCTTAAGTCGAAAGTGGTCTTCTTACAATTACATGTTGTTCGTGTGGCCAAATGTTTATTTTATCCAGAATTGTATTCATTATGTAGATATAATATATTTCATATATATCCAGTACATTCATTCATTTATAACATTACATAATCATTTAGAGGTATGAAATGAAATGCACCGTTCATGGAGACGGTAAGCCGTACGTACGCATGAACGCTACTTTCATTTCTATTTCGTATTTTATAGAATGGAATAATAAAGATATAAAGGTATATTTAAATTCCAGTATAATATCATATATAATATCATAGTTCCATCCTTTATACGTCCCACATATGGTATTTAACGAATCAAATCACTTTGAGGGGGCGGTAGTCCGCACTTCCTTAAATGAAGATATCGCGTTTACCCATAATGGAAACCATAAAGGTATGCCCAAAATGAAAAAACCAGAAGCTTAAGGAAAACATAAACATATTATATATCATATATACAAATATTGACATCATAATGGCCACCTTTGAAGGTGTTAGATGAGTATTGAACAATCATTGTTTCGGGAGGCAGAATTTCGCCATCCACGGAAACTGTATGTTCTTTAACCATTTGATGTAGTTGTGTGAGAGTGTAGCTCGAATAAATATTATAAAAACATCCTATTATATTGAGGATACTGGTTTTGTTACAAAAGAAGTAAATAAAAAGAGTTTAGGGGGTTGGAGAAGCAAAATAAAACAAATGAACATGAGAGAATGAATTACCTTTAAAAGAGTAACTCCATTTGATTTAAGCCTAAAGGATTCGTTTGAAAGGATTATGCCCAAAGGGAGTCCTCTAGGATGAGGAGAGGGATGTGGAGAGAGTAAATGGGAAGGGGTTGGCCGATCCAAAGGCTTTAGTAGTGTGTTAAATGAGGTAGAGGTTGGGGCCTTTTATAAGAGGAAGGGAGGGGCACTTTTGGAAAGTAAGAAATATTACTTTATTTGAAAATGTGTTTCGGTTTTAAAAGGTCCCATATTGATATAATTCGTGGATAAGGTAATCAGGGTTCGAAATACACCCATCCAATAAGTTTTGGAAATGTGTAGTTCATAGATTTTACATTATCTTTCCATATTATTTAAATCGTCAATTAATGATGTCATCACTGCATCATTATTATGTCGTAAATAATTTAATTTATATAATGTCTAAAAATTATAAAAAAAATACTATGATGTAGGAAATCTTTTTATCTTTCCAATTACTATTTATAATCAAAAATATGACTTGTATAACCCCACTTAAAAATTGTTTTAGTAAAACATATCATGTTTGTGTCAATTTTACTTTTACATTAAATAAAATGTTATTTATGTCATTTCCCAACCAAAGTGGATCCATGGGGTCCCCAAGTTGACCCATGGATTGTATGGGTCGGCCATGACACAGCCAATAAGGTTGGGACATGTTTCTAGGTCATTTCATATCATTAAAGCATTATTTATACCTTAAACTACACTAATTACCACTAATCGCGATTAAAAACTTAATAAGTTACTATTCACCAAAAAATTATTTTAATCACATTGAACCACATTTTACTTCTTAATGGAAACCATGTATGTCGGATTTTTAAAATTCAACACACATTAGTGGTAAACTTTCATTTAACTGAAAAATCAGTTTGCTTGATTACCACTTAGTGGTTTCACTATTCATCAAAAATTGAAGTTTTTCAGAAAATTACCAAAAATTCACCCTAATCTATATTTGATATTCTGAATTCAAAAATGAAGTCCTTTTTACAAAATTCAAAACATATAAGTCACATTAATTAATTTAATAATTAATTCCCGCTGTCATGACAAATATCGTGTTTTATGAAACAATAAGTATCAAAAGATTGACACTAGTTTAAGTCTGATTTCAAAGTAAAATTGATTCCAACGACCACTATTGGATTTAATGGTAAAAATATTTTCTAATTTCACTTTAAAACCAATTCAAAATATAATCTAATCATATAAATAAATATGATTAAAAAGTGGTTTTGAATTAAAATACAACATTTTACACTATTCATTAAAAAAAAGAACTTTATCAGAAAGATACCAAAAATTTACACAAAGTAAATTTTGATGTCCCGATTCCTAATAAGAGTTTTATTTGGTCCAAAAGAATGTTTATTAGTGAACAAAACTATATTTAATGATGTTTCTCCATCAAAAGGTGATAAGTGAACCTTTAGTGAAAACTAGGGCATATACGCCAAAAATTGAATTCTTTCCGTATTTTAAGCCTTTATCTTTTATTGTATAAATGTAAAAATATTTAAGAACATATATAATAATATTTTAGTTATTTCTATCCATTCCCGCCAATACAACGGCTACATATTAACTACCATTATTTTATTATTAGAGTGCAACGTAAGATTCCCAAGAAACTCGTTGTTGCGTGTTGGGTACGCCATCGAACATAGATTCCCATTTAAAGTCATTTCAATATTTTATTCACAAATATAGATAAATATGAAATGCCATATTCTTTATTTACCTGGGGTGTTACATCCTTCCCCCCTTTTGGGAATTGCGTCCTCGCAATTTTAAAATTGTGCTTGGAAACATCCTTGAAAGTCCCACATCGGAACAAAAGTAGGTAAAACAAAAACTTTAAAATAAAGAAAGATAAGTACAAATGTCACCCGAGTTAACCCATAATAGGATTCCAAGTATGAAAATATGGACATGGAGGAAAAAACAAAGGGTCATGTTCTGATGGAGAGTGATATAAAACATGTTTAGGAGAAAGTTAACCACGAGAAAATCACAAACTTGTGATGGGTTAAACGGTATTCGATTCCCCAGTAGGAAAAGTTAATAGACAACATATTTGTTTTATGTTATTTTTTATTGAGGAATTTATTCATAAGGAAACATAATCACTTATTATATTGACTTTCAACCATTATTAGATTCCTTACACTAACTCATATTTTCTCCAAAAGACGAGTATTTAGGAAGACTTGTTCACATTAAGAGTACTATAATCAACTTCTAGAGAATCACCTAATCCACAAAATAGAACTATATAATTCCCATGTCTTTAGACATTAACCAAATCCAAAACCAAAAAGGCTAGTACAAGATCAGATAATCCAGAAAAGGATAACCCTTTATAAAAAGAAAATCTATTCTTAATCTCCAAAATTTGTCCCACAAAACCCAAAGTTCAACGAGGACCATTCTATAATCAATTTGTCCATAAAATTCTTCAAAGTAAACCAATATAAGATTGAAACCCAAATATTTGAAGGATTTAGTCGCATAGTCTTCCATGATAAATCGTAACATTTATCTCCAAACAATATCAGTTGCTCCTAAAGTCTCGTTTTGAAAAGTAATTAACCTAATCACATATCCTCCATGATAGGTTAATCATTTTCAAAAATAACCCAAAATCAACTTACTCTTAATTCATAAAATCATATAAATAGAATGAATCAGTCAAACTAACCGGGGACTTCACATAGTCTAGTGGTAGGCGATAAATACCAGTCGCACATTAGTTGTGGGTTTGATTCCCACAGCTTTGTCCGACGCGACGGGATGTCACACGGTCTGTGTGTTGTCATTTTTCCAAAACAATATAATTCTTAAAAAATTCTCCAAAATGAGATAAAATCTTCAAGAATAATCATAAAATATTTTAACCTCAAGTTTATCTCATTCCTTTCATTTTCCATCATATCATAGAGTAACCCATAATTACCTAAAAATTAAGTATCATATAAACCCTAATGGTTACCATAATAATTATTACCTGAATTTCCACATCGAATTGGCCATCTCGTACCTGATGCATTAGAGAACTCAACAAGGTTGAAGTGGTTGATCATGACTCCTTGATATTTGGTTTAGAACAACCACGAGTTTCCTCATTGAATCCTTCATTTTATCTAGTATCTTAATCAGAGAACCACCACAGTTTCCTTCAAACATGTTGTCTCTTTGGTGCCTGCTAGATCCATCCATTCAATAAAAATAGAAATGTTAGTGTGAGTATATCAACAAAACCATCATGTACTAATGAGTAAGATAGACAATAAGATATACTTACTCATTCACATTATCTAAAACTAAGACTCCTTCTGAAATGCTAACCATTATGGTAATTGTCAATTATGCTTAAAGAATACCCTAACCTCTAAAGTTATCTAAACCGACCTTTGATACCAACTATAAGGCCCCAGCCTTAAACCTTACTTAATCTTGAGTTATTACAAGATTACACATTGAGGATCTTTTCAGGTTTAGAGTTTTAGAGAATTAGATCATGAAACTTGCATTACATTCCACATTTAAACAAAGTGGTTACATAAAAGACAGTATTCATTCTTCCCATCAACGGGAACATATTTAAAATATAACACGGATTCTTTCTTGACACATCCTTGACACTATAATCACATCATGTACCTTTCCCTTGACCTGTGAAAAACATTTCAAAAACATGGGATGAGCATAAAAAGCTCAGTAAGGCTTATAAAAATATGGAAAGGAAACATGAGTTCATATATACATAAGAATGAAATCATACTTTACCCATAAAACATAGGCACTTTAACATATCTCATCAAACCATGAATAAATCATAGAAATCATAAGACATAAAGGTAACTTGAGGCATTCATAACATTCTTACATAGGGAGTAACCCTCTTCGTTACGTTTGGAATACCCATCACAGTATATTCCCAAAATCTCTTCGGAGAAACCTTAACGTTTCACTCCTTCGCGTTACCCAATGCATTGGAGAGCTATATCGGGCTCACCCGCCCTTAGTTTATCACGGAACCACCCGTTCTTCATAAAAATGCCCAAGAACCATAACATAATCGTATCACATAAAACACGAATAAAGGAAACATAACATTTCCACATTTCAATCACAATATAACATTTTAGGATATTGAAATAATGAATCCATTCAAAAAGAAACCATTTCCAAAACCATTTAAAACATCTAATTAAGAGATTTTTGAATCAAAGTGTCCCATACCACCTTGAAGATTTTAACATTTGAAACCATTAATATCCATATAAATAAATCTTTAAAACCATTTTGAAAACATGGATATTAATAAGAACAAATAATTGAAACATTTAAAACGATATTCTGGAAAAAGGGGTTTTACCAAAATTAGAGACACTTGAATACAATAATTGAGGAATAACATTTAGTCAGAACTTTATAATATCATGAGAATAAAAGGATTCATGATATAATACTCCAAATGACAGTATATACACCATATAAGAGTGAATTGGTGCATAACAACAATGAACCCTCAATAGAAATGTCAAATATGATGAAATCCCTTATAAAGAAGGTATCCTTAAATTAAGGACAAATCAATCTCAAAATATGTGTGACAAATATAAATACACCCAATATAAGTGGATATTAAGTGTAAAACAACAAAATGTCATTCAAACATATTCAATGTATGACATATTCAATGACTACATGTTGAACCCAAAGAAATCGAAATTGGGTTAAAAAGTTCCCTCGACAGCCTAACGGCGTCACATCAAAATGAGTTGATGAGAGATAAAAAGTGTATCTCATCACTTGGACATCAAATTTACATCAATAAGTATATATGAGAACATATCCCAACATAACAATATGTAAATTAAAAGACCCCACAAAAGAAGTCTTTTAAAAAAGAGGAGGGTGAAAGGTTCCCTTACCGACTTGGGTATCTTTCAAAACATACACCCCATGAAAGAAGGACAATAGATCATTGATGTAAATACTCATAAATGAATGTATATTACACAAAGAGTAGAATAATGCTCAGTACATGCACCACTCAATGGAATTTGTGGCAAATGTAGCATAAATCTCACGAGAATAAAAGTGAGATGAAAAATCCCTTACGAAAACTCAGCAGCCTTACGGCGCCACTTAAAACATCCAAAATGGATTGATGGGATCAAATAGAGTATCCCATAATATTATAATAGAATTTACAGAAAGAGTAATATAAAATAAAATCCCCCAACATAACAAATAGGAGCTTAGAAGAAGTGACACAAAGGAGAGTACATAAAAAGAAAGAGAGAGGTTAGATCTCTTACAAAAGTTCGGCAGCCTAACGGCGCCACTCAAAACTCCCAAAATGGATTGATGAGAAGGAATAGGGTCTCTCATCACATGAACATAAAAATTACAGTAAATTTAATATAAAAGATCATCCCAATAACAAGAAAGATGAGCTTTAAAAGGAATGACATAAAAGTGTATACTTAAAAAGAAAGAGAGGAGTAGGATCCCTTACCTCGGGTCCGACTTGACTCGATCGTTCTTTAATCTCCTGAATAATAAACTTGAGTTAATTTATACATCCTTAAGAACCTTTTTCAAGTTCATTATTCCTTTTATATCACTTATTACCATGTCACAAACATTATGTAATCATTTAAGTTAATAATATTTGTTTTTCCGATATTTGGTTCTTAAGTCGAAAGTGGTCTTCTTACAATTACATGTTGTTCGTGTGGCCAAATTTTTATTATATCCAGAATTGTATTAATTATTTAGATATCATATATTTCATATATATCCAGTACATGCATGCATTTATAACATTACATAATCATTTAGAGGTAAGAAATGAAATGCACCGTTCATGGAGACGGTAAGCCGTACGTACGCATGAACGCTACTTTCATTTCAATTTCGTATATTATAGAATGGAATAATAATGATATAAAAGTATATTTAAATTCCAGTATAATATCATATATAATATCATAGTTCCATCCTTTATACGTCCCACATATGTTATTTAACGAATCAAATCACTTTGAGGGGGCGGTAGTCCGCACTTCCTTAAATTAAGATATCGCGTTTACCCATAATGGAAACCATAAAGGTATGCCCAAAATGAAAAAAACAGAATCTTAAGGAAACAATAAACATATTATATATCATATATAAAAATAGTGACATCATAATGTCCACCTTTGAAGGTGTTAGATGAGTATTGAACAATCATCGTTTCGGGAGGCAGAATTTCACCATCCACGGAAACCGTATGTTCTTTAACCATTTGATGTAGTTGTGTGAGAGTGTAGATCAAATAAATCTTATAAAAACATACTAGTATATTTAGGATACTTTTGTTGTTAAAAATGAAGTAAATAAAAAGAGTTTAGGGGGTTGGAGAAGCAAAATAAAACAAATGAACATGAGAGAATGAATTACCTTTAAAAGTGTAACTCTGTTTGATTTAACCCTAAAGGCTTCCTTTGAAAGGATTCTTCCCAAAGGGAGTCCTCTAGGATGAGTAGAGGGATGTTGAGAGAGTAAATGGGCAGGGGTTGGCCGAGCCAAAGGCTTGAGGAGTGTGTTAAATGAGGTAGAGGTGGGGGCCTTTTATAAGAGGAGGGGATGGGCACTTTTGGAAAGTAAGAAATATTACTTTATTTGAAAATGTGTTTCGGTTTTAAAAGGTCCAAAATTGATATAATTCGTGGATAAGGTGATAAGGGTTCTAAATACACCCATCCAATAAGTTTTGGACATGTGTAGTTCATATATTTTACATTATCTTTCCATTTTATTTAAATCGTCAGTTAATGATGTCATCACTGCATCATTATTATGTCGTAAATAATTTAATTTATTTAATGTCTAAAAATTATAAAACAAATACTATGATGTAGGAAATCTTTTTATCTTTCCAATGACTATTTATAATAAAAAATATTACTTGTATAACTTCACTTAAAAATTGTTTTAGTAAAACATATCATGTTTGTGTCAATTTTACTTTTACATTAAATAAAATGTTATTTATGTCATTTCCCAACCAAAGTGGATCCATGGGGTCCCCAAGTTGACCCATGGCTTGTCTTGGTCGGCCATGACACATCCAATAAGGTTGGGACATGTTTCTAGGTCATTTCATATCATTAAAGCATTATTTATACCTTAAACTACAATAATTACCACTAATCGCGATTAAAAACTTAATAAGTTACTATTCACCAAAAAATTATTTTAATCTCATTGACCACATTTTACTTCTTAATGGCAACCATGTATGCCGGATTTTCAAAATTCAATACACATTAGTGGTAAACTTTCATTTAACTGAAAAATCAGTTTGCTTGATTACCACTTAGTGGTTTCACTATTCATCAAAAATTGAAGTTTTTCAGAAAATTACCAAAAATTCACCCTAAGCTATATTTGATATTTTGAATTCAAAAATGAAGTCCTTTTTAAAAAATTCAAAACATATAAGTCACATTATTTAATTTAATAATTAATTCCTGCTGTCATGACAAATAGCGTGTTTTATGAAACAATAAGTATCAAAAGATTGACACTAGTTTAAGTCTGATTTCAAAGTGAAATTGATTCCAACGACCACTATTGGATTTAATGATAAAAATAATTTCTAATTTCACTTTAAAACCAATTCAAAATATAATCTAATCATATAAATAAATTATATTAAAAAGTGGTTTTGAATTAAAATACAACATTTTACACTATTCATTAAAAAAAGAACTTTATCAGAAAGATATCAAAAATTTACACAAAGTAAATTTTGATGTCCCGATTCCTAATAAGAGTTTTATTTGGTCCAAAATAATGTTTAATAGTGAACAAAACTATATTTAATGACGTTTCTCCATCAAAAGGTGATAAGTGAACCTTTAGTGAAAACTAGGGCATATACGCCAAAAATTGAATTATTTCCGTATTTTAAGCCTTTATCTTTTATTGTATAAATGTAAAAATATTTAAGAACATATATAATCATATTTTAGTTATTTATATCCATTCCTGCCAATACAACGGCTACATATTAACTACCATTATTTTATTATTAGAGTGCAACGTAATATTCCCAAAAAACTCGTTGTTGCGTGTTGGGTACGCCATCGAGCATAGCTTCCCATTTAAAGTCATTTCAATATTTTATTCAAAAATATAGATAAATATGAAATGTCATATTCTTTATTTACCTGGGGTGTTACAATCATGAAGGAAATAAGATTCATCATCCAACATTTCAATATATTTGTAAGAGACAATCAAAGGAATATCATAGAGGAACATGAAGTTATTTTGGGTGGGTAATAGAAGGACACAATGTATGTCAGTGGAGAGGAAAAATGAAATGTCTGGTTTATGAAATGGATGTGAATATTGGTTTATATAATATATCCTGCATTTATATATGTTCTAAATGTTTAATGCGTGGGAATTCTGAAAATAGTTGTTATAGGGGGACTTAAAGAAGAGTGTCCATAAGGTTTTATGAGTAATGATTTGTTGTTGATGATGAAGAGACTACATATGACATATGAATAGAATGAGGTATTATGAATAAATATGGTGAATCCTAGTTAATGTTTTAATAATGAATTAGAAATATTTACTTTTTTATTTATTTGGACATAAAAATTAATTCAATGATACTCATAATATATGAATCATAAAAAATATGAGGATATATTTCATGCTATTTTTTTATAATTATTTGTAAACATATGTTGAATGGTACCAATAACAAAGAAAATTATAATATTTATTTTGTATAAAAAGATTATTTATATTTATGAGATAGTATTTGTGAACTTAATATTGTTTTGTGATTTTATAATAATGTAATTTAAGCCATCAATGATTAATTTAACAACATATGTGGATTTGTGTAATATTTAAAATAGTCTATGAACATAGTTGATGGAAAATTTTGTGTAATTTTTTTTATGATTTTATGTTTTCATCTATGGTTAACTTGAAATTTATGGATACCATTAAGGGTTTATGGTTGACCATATGTTCAATGGAATTTATAATACCTTTTCATTATTTATGTTATATATATAGTACTGATAAATGATATTTTTGAAGGTTTAATTTAAAATTTTAATCAAATTATGTATAATTTATTTCATGGATAATGTATTATATAATTTATAAGCGTATTTTATTTCAAGTGAAATTTTAATTTTATCAAAAACAAATTATTCTCTTTTTTTATTAGTATACCAATTTACAGATTAAGGATTTTTTATCATGAATAAAGGAATGAAATAATTCATAACCACCTTATCTTAAACAATGGATTAAATCATCACTCTTTTGGAAAGGTATTATTGAAATAATTTTTAATGATTTATTAATAACTTAATAAACTGAAAGTATCTATTTGATGTATCTAACACATTTTCATTTATCCAAAATATATACTTTTCACAGTGTTGCATTTAACTCATTCAAAATTTCATTTTATCCATCACACATTAATAATGAAATACCACTATGAGAATGAGTGTTTATTTTTAGAGATATACAATTCATAATAGAATATATAATTCTTATGAAGAACATAATAGAAGAACCTGATGTACGGATTTAAGGTATGAATTATTTTCAAGTGTTAAAATTATAAATCCTGATTTAGTTTATATTTACAGATCATAAATAAATATTTTAGATATATTATTTATCGCTCTAAATTATTAATTGATGTAAAAAATGAATAATGGTTAATTGTTTAAGGATACATTTATAGAGTTTCACAAATTATATTTTTGAGATATTCTATAAATATTATGAGAATCATGAAAAAACAAAGAATTTTTCTATTATAGATTTTTTTTTAAAAATGTTCAATCATTTTTAAACATGAATAATAACATTTAAAAAATTACATAGTTAAATGGTAATTTTTTTTTGATACATATATTGGGTTTGATAAATTTTTGAGGAATATGTAACCCTTAATATTAACTTGTGAAAATTTATTTGATATAGAATTTGTTTAGATTATGTAAAAAAAAATTAATAGTATTGATAACCATCATTGTTTATATAATGATTTAATTAAAATTAATTTTGATTTATTACAGGTTGGGAACATATATCTTATCAATTGATAAAAATGAGGTTGGAAATTGATTAATGTATGAATTTTTTTCTTATATGTTTATTTATATATTTTATTCGTCATGATGATAATCAATTAAAAAAACATTATGAAAATATTATTGATTTTTTTATCCAAATAAATCATTTCCTCTGGAAAATCTAGTCATTTAAAAAACTTATCTTACATAGTTTTGTGTACCCATACTTTCTCTAGATCAATCACTTTCTTGTGATCAATGTTCTTTTTCATAATCTATTATTATTTAGAAAATATATGTTGTTTAATGTCCAAACCATCATGTATAATTGATTTTATCACGTATGGAAACCTATTATATATTATCTATAAAGTCCTTCACACATCCCTATCTATCGTTTGAAGAGGAATTTTTATTAACACTTTTTATGATGTCTGCTTCCACGAATGAATTTTAAATTTCACCACCTTGATCACCAAAAAAGAATGATAGGTTGAAATTTTTTTAAATGGTTTGAGGGAGAATATAATAACCTAGTATTATAAGATATATTTCTTTCAAATTTATTTATTCAATATCTTTCTTTACACACAACACCATGTTTCATCAAATATTAGTATATTATAAAAATACCATTTTTTATAAAATTAATAACCATTCCATTAAATTTAAAAGGGTTAATTAGATTAAATAACTTTTGAAATATATTAAAATTTTCTACTAAATATTATTTATTGATAAATTCATATTAAATATTCATACTATTTTTAGTATGGTCATTTCATTCTTCAAAAAATATTTTTTTTTGTAAATTATTTTTCTTTCTTTTTGTAAATATATATATTAATATAATTTCAAGAACATATATATTTTTTATTTTTTAAAATGACAATAATTATTGAAATTATCACAATATAAATATTTTTTGTTTATATTTTATTAATTTTAAAAAATTATTTATTTTTTAGAGAAAATATAAAAAATGCAGAATTTGATAGAACGTATTTGTAAAAAGATCTATTTTTTATATTAAATAATTGTAAAATTTATTTTACTTTATTTTGAATAATATAATTACGTAAATTACAATCATATATTTGAATTTATATTTAAATCATATTTATAGGTAAAAGGTGTTTTCAAGAGAATCGTTTTCTATGCTTGTAATGTGTTTTCATGTTAAAAAATTAAATTGTTCACTATTTTTGATTGATTTAAATAATATATATATATATTATATACTGAAGAGAATGTTGAAATTTTCATACAATATTTTTCTAGTAATGGTATATGAATGGTTGTGGTTTTATGCTTAAATGTAATAATTTTCAAAAACAGGATTTTATCGCACTTTTCACATTTATTTTAAATTTAATCTATTCAACTAATTTTTATTGATTTAAAAAAAATTACTTTTTAATTATAAATTTTTTTATTTTTTTAACATGAAACTTTTATTTTTTGTCAATATTAATAGAAACTATGCTAAAATTTAATTCCACTATAAAGGGTAAATAAGATTAAACTAGGTTTTAAATAGTTGATAAAAACAAACTTCCATATCTGAATTCTTATTTGATGATTTAAATTCGAATATTATCACCTAATGATTGATATTGGGTTTTCTATAGTATACATTTGAAATAAAATAACCTATATAATAATTAAATAATTCAAAATAAGAAAATGAATCTCTATTGGTTTTATATATTTTTTAATGTTTCCACATAAGAATAAACAGTTTTTATGAATTAATATATGTTTCTATTTTTATATTAATTAAATAATATTCATTATAGAAATTTATTTCTATTTTTTATAAAATATAAAATATCATAAAATGATTATGAAACACTGATAAAACAATCAGTCAATTAAAAAAATTAAATGAATGATTCACGAAATATTAAAATTAATATATTTTTAATTATTTAATATTTGTCCTGAATTTTATTGATTTATATGAAATAGTATGTAGGATTTTAATTTATTATATCAGAATATACAAAATTCATGATACATCTAATGTAAAATCAATCTAATGGTGTCTAAAATGAAATTAATGAAATTTTATTATAAATAATGTTTTATTAAATGATATAAAATTCATAATGATCTTTTTTTTCAATATTAATGAGATATGGTTTTCACAATAAGAAATATTATATTTAGGGAATAATTTTACGTTAAAATTATTAACTATTAAATGGTATAAATATTTAATAATATGGTAACTATCTAACGGGATATCAAAGGGTTACGAAAACATAAGGGTAAAGATAGATCTAAACGTGTCCAAATTTTATTAGATTTTATTATTTCAATATATCACCATATTAATTTTTTTATTTTAAATTTATATTCATTATGGAATAAAATTTAATCCTTTTTTATTTAATATTCTCTGAAATTATAAGAGTTCCACTCTACTTAATTATAAAATGGTTCCCTTCAGACCAACATTATCCTTATATAATTACCATAACATACTAAAATTAAATCTATATTTCTTTAATCAAATTATATCGGTGATGGAATACCCAAATTATCATCCCATAAAGCCATAAGAGGATATCCAAAAGGGTTATTTCAAAGAAGTGTTAGTTTCATAACCTGATCACTTTATTTTTAAAAATTATTTATCAATATATAAATATATTATATTTTTCATATAATAATAAATTAAGTATCCTTAATATACTAAAATGCTATCATGGTAATTGAAAAACCTATATTGATGCACTTTTTATCAAATGGAGTATTAATGTACCATGTGTGAGTATGTATGACTTTCTTTCTCTATAGAGTGATACAATTCATTTTCCATCACTGGCATTCATAGATGGTTATTATGTTTGTTTATTGTTTATTTGTGATATTTTAGAAATAATTATTCTTATATTATTGTAATATCTTTTCATCATTTCTACCTTATAAACCATATAAATACTATAAAATCGTTGGTTCATACATTTTTACCTCCTCCTCCCCAAAATGATGTGATATTTTTTATTTAAAATTTATATGGATGGTAATAAGGATAAATTTAATGACAATATATAATATATATGATATAATAAGGATTGTAGAAAGGTGATATATTATTTAAAATCCCATAATTTCATCCATAAAAAATAAATCATTTCTAATGCATACTTACATATCCTGATCTCTGATAATATTAAAACACTTATATTCATGCTCTTTTCATTAAAAGGAAACTGAAAGTACATCTCATGCGTACACATGACTTACCATCTCAATGTAACGATACAATTAATTTTCCAAAACCATATTTCATTAATGATTATTATGTTGGGTTTTATATTTATATTTGAAATTTGTGATATAATTATGCCTCTTTAATGGTAATATCATATTTCTACTTTATTACCTTCCAAAACATCAGAAAATGATAACTTCCTCATGCTTACATAAAAACTACCTCCTGCACGATTTAATAATAATTTGTTTTCATTTTAATATTTAATTTATGGTAATAAGGGTCGATATAATGAAAATATATGAAATATATGATATAAAAATTAATCTAGAAATGATATTTATTATATTCCATTCTTTTTTCAATATTTTAAAAAATTATGTCATTGTTCATTTGTACATATGGCCCACCATTTCCCAGAATGGTGTAATTTATCTTTCAATAACTATAGAATAAGTATGAATATAATCATATATGTAGTGGATATATATTATATTTTTATAATGATTAAAATTAAATTATTTTTTTAATAATGATCAAAATACAAGTACCGATCTAAAAAACTAAAATATACATGAAAAACGAAGCAAGTATCACCCAGAATAATTATTTCAATAAATAAGCCTTAACAAATGGGGGATAAAATGTTATATATTTATAACATAAGTTATGGTATATATTTTTATGGAAATTTAGAATATTATTAATTAATCTTTATTTATTATACAGTATTATTCAACGTGTATAAAGGAAGTGGGATCTATGTTAAGAAATTTCCATCTGACATTTAATTAAATAAGATATATGACATATTATCCACATTTTTCTTATGGTTATTATAATACCTATTAATTTAGTTTGTAATGATTGTAATACAATCTATAGGTATTTAAAATTAAATTTATTGTTATAAATTTAATACTTCTTGTTATTTAAATTTCACTGAAGTAATAAGGGATTTATGTTACAATCTCATTATTTATCAGTATTTTTTACGGTTAAGTACAGATGATGATATATTATGATAAATATATAAATAAAATAATGTGTTTTATAAACCTATGGTTATTTCATGGGAATACATTTTTTCATTTAATATTTATCACCTTTAGTACTAAATATATGAATCATTGTTTTTATGGGAAATCTATTTTAATTCTCTCATCCATCGAAAAAACATTTTCTAACATATCCATATTATTGTAAAATGTTTTATAAGATGAGGAAAATATTTGAATATGATTATTTAATGTAATATTTCTATTTTTTATATTCTATAATATGGTTTTAATAAAAGAGTAATTTTCATTTTCTAAATAATTTTTTTTATCTTTTTACCTAAAAATTGATAGGAATGTTTTCCTTTACCATATGCGGATTGAATGAAATTCAACATTGAATGGTTTCACTGTTAATTTATAATTTTAAATGGTTATTTTAAAATAAATTTTTTTTCAAAATATTTTGGATATATCTTTATTTTAAAATTATTTTTTAAAAAAGAATTTCTAATTTTTGACAAAATATAATTGAGTGATCTTTTCAATTGATTTTCATAAATGATAACATCCTTTTATGTTAATTATTAATTTTTTTTGAATATGATCCAATGATACCATTCATAACCATTATATGATTTTTAATGATTATATTGATTATATGTTTATAAAACCCATTATTTTAAATGGGTTTTGTTCTAAAAGAAGAAATATCTATGAAACCAAATTTTATTACTTGGTTTATGATGTGATGATATGATAAATGTTTTATGATCTTTTTGAAATAATATATAAGTTTTTAATAAAGTGATGATTAAATAATTAAAAAAAATAATAGTGGTTAAATTATATACACAGATACTGGTTATTTTATAAACCTAGATTGTGGTTACATTATAACCAAAGATGTTGGTTACGTTATAAACATGTACGATGGTTACATTATAACCATTTATAGGTTTAACATAAATCTCATAGGTATGGTTAGGATAAACATTGATATATCGTTAGATAACTGGGGCTATAATGGGGAGTCAACCTAGTTCAATAAGTGTATATTTCAACTATGTTAGTTATTGGAGTGAACCTTGAAATAACTGAAGGTTTTGATATTGAATCTATTCAAATATCACAGTCTTTTTAATAGTCCTTTACTACTAAGGGAATTATCTTCTATACTTATGTGTATTATTAAAACCTAGGCAATATGAAAATATAAACAAAACCTGTATAATTTTAATATTTTTATGATTGTTATATTAACTAAAATGATTTATTCCATGATTTAAAATTATGATATATAATATAAAATGTATGATGGTATAATTTTATAAATATTTATCTTAACTGTATGTTCATATTATGCACAAATTATCATTGATATCTCCCTTTTTCACCCATACTATGAATATAATCTCAACCATTATTTTGTTTCTTTTACACTAGATATGAATATAGGTAGAAATTTTTATATTTATAATAAAGAATCTAGTTATGAAAAACTCAGTGGGAGATGATATTTATATTTTATGAACTAATTGTTTATTTTTTGATTTTTAGAATTTAATAGACATATATGATTATTTCATTGACTGTTATGTTATGTAAAGAGTATTCTTCTATTAAGATGTGATTTCATTGAAAGAAAAAATGGGTTTATTTAACTAAATGAATTTAATTTCTATTATACTGTTTTGTAGTTAAAAATTTTACACAGTACTATTTAAAAATGAAACACTATGATCAATATTTTACAAGATATGCCACATCAATCATTAAAAATGACTAGAAATTATTATTAAAATATGATATTTATCACTTATCCATCATAACAGAGGTAATTGAGGAGATTAATTATTTAGGATAATATAATTTACACATATTTATCATATGAATTCATTGGATACAAATTAATTATAAATGAAATTTAAAACTAATAGAATATAAAGGATGTATTTTAAGTAAAAAACAATTTAAATATCTATAATGTCATTCCTCTTTATAAAATTAATTAATAACTTCTAGTGAAATTATTGATTAATTTTATATTTTTATATCCAATACAGTGTTTTAAACTGATCCACTCTATTTAATTGGATAAAGATAAGAATTAATCCTATTTTAGGATTGAAATATAAATTTTTTTTCTAAAAGGAAATTTTGCAGTATATTAAGGGATTACTCTTTTTTAATCAAAATGATGATAGTATAATATAATTTGTTAATAAAAAAATTGTAGGAAATTTTAAAATTACATTATTATATATATTTTTACTTCTTTCAACATATTTCAATTTTGATAAATAGTCAAAAATACTGAAATTTAGTGGAAAATTTATATTTAATATACATAATTTTTACAGTAGAATCAAATTTAATTTATTTAAAGTGTATTTAAATTAATTTTAATCAATATTAATGTTTTAGGCATTCAATTAAATTTTACATTGAAATTTTATAAAATATAATTTCATGCATTGGATGTTTTCACATTAAAACCCACGTTTTTTCTATTGAATTATTTTAAAAGGAAAATATTCCATTTGTGTAAATTAAATCAAATAAAAAGGAATAAATATTTGGAATTTTAAAATAAAACTTATTTTTTATGGACAATTTCATTTTTATTTATAAAAATGTTACCATGGTAATAAAATTATTTACCGTGGTATATGTAAAAAAATAAATGAGTTAATGTTGAAATAGGAAAGGATAAAAGTACCTTAAATACAAAATATAATTTCTTATTATGGTTTTTATTTACTCTAAATTTCCTGTAGATTATTATTTTTAACTCTATTTATTGAAATTTAATTTCATGTCAATGTTTTCAACTTTAAATACAAAAAATAATCATTAATTAATCACTTAAATACCACCTCTCCTCAAGTAAAAATACCCCCCTCATCACCCTATTTCGACACAAAAGAATGGTAACTCATAAAATATCTAAACAAAATGTCATCCTCACACTCCCCACATCCTAGTTCTATTTTTCTGACCTAAATAACAAAATCAAGGCCCTTAATGGTCTCTTAAGGAGCTGATATTCAAGAGGTAATATTATCAAAATACCTCTCCTAATATATTTTCATATTTTAATTTAAGCTCACATATTTCTTCAATCAAGTCATAAAAACTATAAATTATTTTATATAATTTAGTATTATATTTCCTATAGATTATATGATAACCATTTTTTTCTCATCTCTTCTAATTAGATAAATAAAACTAATTCCCATGTAATGTCGGTTTACTGTCTCCATGAATAATGATTTTTCATTTTCCATTAATGCCATCATGGATGGTCATAATAGTTTGATTATAGTTAAATTATATTTAAATATGTATATAACAACCTATTTCATGTTCTAGAACTAATATAAACACAAAATACTAAATAATATTAATGTATTTCATGATGTGTGGAAAAACCACAAAAAACTAAACATTTATCATTAATGTTGTATATAATGAATCATTATCATGATTTAAAGAAAAATTATTTATATGTTCATTAATAATTTTGGAATTTAATTAATAAAATTATATTCCCCTTTTGGAGTTTTAATATCATTTTACACGAACAATGATAATTATACACAATTGAGTTGATCATGAAACCAATATATAAACACATCAAATACATTGAAAATAATGAAATATTATTAATGAACAGTTGATAAGATGTTATGAAATATTCAATTAATGCATAATAATTATAAATATAGTTCTTTATATATTTAATAAAATTCATTAAACCATTATATATTAAGTTTTATGTATTTTTAGGGATTTTGATGGTGAGGTATGGGATTTCTTAACCCAATTTCAATCCATTTGGTTAAACATATACATCTTGATCATGTTATACTATGATTATCAGTGGAATGAATTTTGAATTTATAATATTTTTTATAGTTGTTTTATGTGGATTTTCAGAGGATAAAAATATTCTTGTCATTTGATTAATTCTCACTTCAACGATATGATAATAACATTGGAATTTCTTTTAAAAACAATATTTATAATGATACCCTTAAAACGGTCTAATCTTTTAATTATCCATGTTTTCTGAAATTATTTTAATTTTTTTAATATTCTAAATTGATTGTATAAATCCATTTCCACTCAAGGTTAATTTTATAAAAATGTATTTAAAGTGTTAATTTTTTCATTTTCTAAAAAAAATCTGTCAATTTTTCTACAATATTATAGAAGGAATTATTTTTAAACATATACAGAGTGATCATTTTTCAAAACCTAAATTTATCCTTAATGTTATGAATCATCAAATAAACATTTAATTTAAAAAAAACAATATTTCATCATTTATGAGTGTGTGGATTTCAAAAAAAATGAAAAGTCATTTCAAAATGGAAAAGTTATTTTCATAAAGAATATTTACATTATGTATGATTTATTTGTTATGATTATGTCATGGTTCCTTAGAATTTAGTGTGTATTGAAAAATGGTTCTGGAATAAACTGTATTTCTGAAAAATGATTTCGGAAGGTACCTAGTTATGTTTTTTTGACTCATATATTCCCCTTATAATTAATATGTTTTATAATTAATTTTTACTTAATAAAAAATTTACCTTAAATTGTTGGACATAAGTTTTAAGGTACGGATAACAATTTGGGTTTATATGATCTCTAATTTTGAGATAATTATGTGTTCTTACTTTTTGGGTTTAAAAATTAATGGTATGAGATGATCATTGAGATTACAATGTAGTAGTGTTATATTGAGTATGTTTTTTATATTTCAAGAATTTTCTATTGATTATATTCATATTGATTTAGAAAAATTACAATGATAAATATTGAGGATAACTCTTCAATCCATTCATGACCATGTGGATGAAACCCAAAAATAATGGGAGATAAATAGAATCTCCAACCACCGGCTTATGTGATGTCATTATTAGAATTTTTGTGAACAATTTTCTTAAAAAATGTATTTGGAATAAAGAATATTTTTTTTGTTGTATTTTGTTATCAAAGAAGTTAAAGATGAAAATAAATCACCTAACTTTATATTTATTGGTGACTAGATGGAACATTGTATTTAGGATTTCAGTATCACAATGGTTATGAGATTTCATCAGATTGGGAGTTTTTTTCTATAATAAAAGTTTTATTAGATTCACAATAGGTCTAGAATGAAAGTATTGTCATAATAGAGATATAGTATTAGATTCTTCATGACTATGATAAATACCTGATGATGCTTTTCAATTTTTTAATTCATATAAATCATAAGTATTCCATAAATATTATGATGCGGGATTGATTAATTAATGAGGAAGAAAACATTATTCTAGTCATATTGATGTTTGGTTTGGAATGAAATAAATTTTTGGATGAATGGCAAGTTACAGACCATTAAAATATAAGTCATACAATGAAGAAGCATATCTTAAATGTATACAATGTAATGAGGAAGTCATGAGTACAACAGATTTCTAGAAAAGAATAAATGATTATAAATTCAAATAATTAGAGTCTCATTTCATCAGTGTGTGGTCACCAGAAGTTGAAACGTTTGTTGGTAGGAATGTTGACTGAGACATTATATTGTAATGATTTTGGTTATAGGATAGACAAACAATCCATGAGAAACAAATATTCAAAAAAAGAGGTTTTTTGTATCATTATTTGATAAGGAAAAAAGACGTTGATGTCAATGATACGATAACTAGTCCATCAGATTCATTTTAATATAGAAAATAAGAGTTATAATTGTTTTTTGGGAGATATTGAGTCTAATGAAAAGGAAGAGAAAAATTAATGGTTTTTAGAGATATTTATAGATGAAAAATAGAGATAAATTATTAATGTAGTAAACCATTTTCATCAACATGAATTTTGGGTATTTTTTAACATATGGGTCAATAGAATATATAACTCCCATATTATTTTAGTTTGTTGAAGAAGAAATTTTGTTTTATATTCATAAATATTTGTTCAAGATTTATCAGACTTAAACTCATAAAAAAAATTAGTGTGAATCATAAAATGTTACATCTAACACAAGCTAACACTTATGACTTCATTTGAAACAATATCATCAGTCTATAAAAATCAGAGAAGGATAATTTCTTTAATCTAGTCAATGTGTAATCCCAGGTATCATAGAAGTGGTTGAAGACATTTGAATAATGGTCTCTATATGTTTCATTTGTTGCTAAGAAACATAATGAATAATTTTTTATGTACATCATAATGGTGAAATCATATTGAGAACTTAGTGGTCAAAAGATTACTAAAAAGTCACATGTTTTTATGTGCTGTAGAAAAACATAATCATATATCAACATAATAATGAGAAAATCCCACTAAAAATATGAATCTGTCTGATGTTGGTAATTAATGTATGAAATGACCTGATGTTTTTAGAACACTTAATTAATGTTGAGAAGCATTCTAAATGTCAAGGTGCACTTGAAATTCAAGTGGAATTTTTGTGTTTTGAAATTTGATTAAGAGGTAAATATTTTCAAAATATCAGCCAAACTATTTTTTGGTTGCCCATAAATAGTGAAATTAGATTTTACTATCTATTATAAATATACATTTGAAGAGAGATGGCAGAGAACTAATGAATTATAGAGAAAATATATTTTCAGATCATGCATTCCTGGGGAATTTTTCCCGATATAAGAGGAAAGGATAACAGAAAATATCATAATTAGGTTTTTTGAATATAGAATGAGATATAGATCTCAATTTCCAGAATTTAAACAAAAGTAGTACAATATTTTCTCTACAATATTTTTACTAGATTATGTTACTATATTGTAAAATTGGACTAAAATATTACACTACAACATCAAACCTAGTGTCATTACAATTTCTAGCATATGTTCGTTCATGATGATGGGTAATAAAGTGAAGAATTAATTTGATGATATTATTTCTCATAATTTATCAACACCCACCATATCATGTTTTTACACAAATTTTATTTCACCAATTCATTATACATATAGAACATGCATAATTTTATTAAAAATAGTGTTACATCAGTGTAATACAATATATTACTCATAGTATTCCACATAAAATTTTTATTTTTACTGTTGATACTATAGAATTAGATTATTTAAAAACTATTTAGAGGACAAAATAACATTTTTTAGTAGTTAAGATTGTAAAATATGTTACTCTGATGGAAATGTGATTGTTTTATTTTTCAAGGAATATGACAGCTCTTTAGGGTAAAGATATGGTTTTCTAAAAAATAAGTAACCATAACATAAAAAATATATCATTGATTTATACACCCCCTATCATTGGTACTTGTTCTTGAATAGAGACATAAAACTGGTATCAAATCCAAATTCACTTCATTTACTCTTTAACTATAATTTCAAGATAAAATATATGATGGATAATCTCATTTTTGTAAATATTAGGATGATTTCAGGATTTGATTGTAATAACTATCATATAGGAAAATATATTACATTCCCATATCTTTTGACTATTTAGTATGATGTTATTGAATCTACAACTTATAGATTTCATCATATTAATTATTAACATCCTCTTACATCTGTTGATAAGAAGATTCATTAAAATTATTGAAGGGTAAATAATAGTTTACTCTTATCACTTTCTAAATGTGGTATTTTATGATTCAAGGGTATTTAAACTACCAAACGTATCTATGATAAGATAAAAAAATTATGAAGGAAAAAAAATTAAAAATATTAAAAATCTGGAGGCAAAAGAATGTTGATTTCAATATGGGTGAATAAGAAATTGTTGGTGACAATATAACCAAGTTGAATGACATTGTCCACACTATTAGATTTCTGAGGGAAATTATATAAGATTCAAACATTATTGAAAATATCTTAATAATTATTCCTAATAAGTTTTAACAAAAAATTATATTCATCGGATGATATTTATCATCATACATTATCTATTAATTTTTTTTATATCAGTATCATTACATTCGAAACAATAAGGGAAAAAGTTATGATGTATAACAATGTTAATAGGGTAATGACATTCAAGGCTTCCAAGAATGAAAATTACATGAATAAACTTATTGATGAAAAAGGTAATGAATCTGATTCAAAAAAAATGATTTAAAATCATGATGAACTTTTATTCTTATTTTACAAAAATTTGGAAAGAATTACATGTAAATATAAGGGATAATAATTCATAATTTTTTTTAATGTGTAGCTGTATGGAACATTGTATATGATAATCCTAAAAACAATAACTAATAGGATAGGGAGGAAGATTATAGAAGCAATGTTCATGGAATAAACTTGGTGATAATGATCAATATTATATTTAAGGAAATAAAAAATATAATTAAATCCAAATTAAGTAGTTTCTTATCTAAATTTTATGATGAGTGAGATAATGATGTTAAATCTGAATGGTCTATTGAAAATCATATAGAAAATAATTTCATTAAAATAGGGAAAAATGAAAAGTTCAGAATCAATATTAATTAATAAGAAGAAAATAAATTAAAACTACATATGAATAAAAAATAGAAGGAAATATTGAGGAATACATGGATTCTTGAGAAATAAATCAAGAAGAATAGAACTGATGAATCATGAACAGAAAATCAGAAATTTATTTCGGATGAGAAATTCATGTTACTGGAAGATATAGATGATTTGAAGATATATCATGATAAATAAAAGAATTGAAATTAAAATATGGTATTAAAGTATAAAAAAATAATACGAGTTAAAACTCATAAAAAAATATTAAAATAGGTTTAAAATAATTAATTATTATATTTTTAATTTCATGAAATCTCTACAATGTTTAATCCTGAGATGTATAAATAATGAACTTTGAATATTGTGAATAAATTTGAAATTGTTTTTAGTTGAAAAGATGATAGAAAATTAGTTATATTTCCAAGACTAAAAATGTGGAGAAGTTTATTTTTTTTAAGTTAGACTGTGAAATTGTTAATATTATATTTGATTCCAAAAAATATGAAAACAAAAACATGATGTAGAAGAGGAATCCATTTCATAATTGAATGGATAGTTATCAACAATATTCTATTACGAATTTCAATAATTTTGTTGTGAAACATGTTCAAAAATGTGGATATTAAGAGAAATTTTTATTTTTATTTTTATTTTATGGATACTACTGATATTTTGGTGTATTTGGAGACATATTAAATATGTGTTGGTTCAATAAAAAATATTACCAAAATTAAAAAAATCATAGAAGGAATTGTTTGAGGGGTATTAAATCATCTTAAAAGAAAAAATATGAGAATGATGTTTTAAATTAACATTATATTTTTTCCCTAAAAATTAAAAAAATTCCCACCTTTACTAATTATGTTTTAAAAATGTGAATAATATGGATCACTTGAATAATAGTTGTGTGATTTCTTACTAAAAAATGTGTTTCAACAGTTCTCAAAAGCCTAATATTATGAAGATAACGTGGATAAAAAATCTCTTGTTATTGAAACCACTCTTAATGAAACAAAATGAGAATGAACATGGATTCTAGATGGTGGGTTTTTTCCCATATAATATGAAATTTTAGATTTTTTAAGAATATGCTATATTTTAATAATGGAAAGGGGAAATTTGGAAATGATGAATCTCATGTAATCATATTTTTAGACCAACCTTCATCATGGATGATAATTTGAAAGACAATATAGCTTTCATTATTAATGGGCTCAAAAAAAACATTCCATGTGTTTCAAAACATGATGATGAAGGAATCGATTTTTTCCCAAAAAATGATGGGTTTGTTGTGGTATGTGATGAAGATGGAAAAATTGTTAAAAGATGAAAACATAAAAAAGGAAACATAAACCATATTGGTGAGGCTCAAAATAAACTTTTCATATTCACAGGGGAAGAAAATTTGTTGAGAAATAAATTATTATGACACATTTAACAAAGAAACATTAGAAAGTTATCTATGAAAGAAAGTTTCATTGGAATTACTTATATGTAACGAAGAAGAGATTGGTGGTGAAAAATTTTCCCAAAAGGAAATATTTGTATTTCAATGCATAATAATGTTTTCATTTTTTCATGTTGAAACTAAAAAATTATTCATTCTGATATGTGTGGTCCAATGATAAAATATGAAAATCAAATTTATAAGTAATTGATCACTTTCATAGATTACTTTACTCACATTACTTGTGCTATGTATATGATACATAATTTGTATGGTCTAAAAATATTTAAAAGATTCAAAAAGAATGCTAAGAAGGGATGTGAGTATTCACTGAAGAAAATGAGAGATGACAATGATATTGAATAAAAAATTGAGTAATTTAAAGGTTATCTTGAGAATCAAAGAACAAATCATGATTTTGGTACTCCAAACATTCCTAAAAAATGGTGTTTCTGTAAGGAAGAATAGAAGTCTAGTATAAATAGGAATAACTACGTTACATGAACATTGATATCTCATTAATTTTGTAGGAAATACTAGGTCAATTATGTGTATATTCAAAAAATTTATTTCTAGAGAACTTGTTATTATATGACTCATTATTAATTGATTTATATTAATGCTTCATGTTGGAATCACTTTATAATTATTGGGAGTTTTTTGCGTCATAAATAACAATGGCTAAAATTGTTAAATGATTAATCAAAGAGGTGTTGATGGAATTGTTTGGGTATTTTTCATATGGATAGTATATAGATGTATCAAAAAAATGTGACGACAATTAGTTGACTCTGTTAATTTCAATGTTATTAAAAAATATGAGAAAGATAAATAGTCTCATGAAGATAAGGTAATTAAATAGGAATAAATAACTTCTCATAATGATAAAAAAATTAATCCATCAAAATAATATGAATTAGAATCAGCTATTTCTAATGAAGGGGGAAAATAATTAATATCTCATCCCAGGCTAAAGAAGAATGTGGAATCTGAAAACAATATTGTTGATCATCATCAAATGGTTTAAAAAAGAAGAACAAGTACACATATAACTTTATTGGAAAAAGTTTTCCTGAAAGGCATGAATGAAGATTTTGAGCATCCCGAATGTGTTCAAGATATGAATGACATTCCTGATCATTTGAAAAGAATGATATGTGGGGGATCATACGTAAATAACGTGAAAAATAAATTTTTTGGTTTAAATTTTTTGTCTAATATAATCTGAATAATAATGGTTATTTTATAGGCGGAAAAGAAATATTCCATTGCAATTTTCACTCACAAATTGAAGTCATTGATATTTATGAAAATTTTTCACTAATGTAATGGTTATAAACAATATGAATTATTCATACAATTTCTATATAATGAAGTTAATTTTTTAGATGATTGAGGAATCAATATTCTTGAATGGTGATCTTGATGAAGAAGTATATATTGAACAACCATGTGTCTTTTTTGTTGGAAAAGATGAATGTAATGTGAGAAAGTTGAATAAATCATTGTATTGACTAAAACATGCTCTAGAGGAATGTAATTACAATGTGGATAAAATCTTATGGAAGATCATTTTTAAATAAGAAATTGTTGAGAACAATCTGAATGTTAAATAATGTAAATGTTTTTATCGTCATATAAATTAATTCTGTTGATTACATTATCATCTTTAGGAATGCTGAAAGGACTTGTGAGATATTTTTTAAAGATATGAAAATTTTGTTTAATATTTTATTCCTATGTGAAATGTAATTATTTCTATGCCAAAAATGTGAATAAAGAAGAAACCTATTTTTCATTCCTAAGAAAAAAATTCTAAATAAATTATTAAAAATTTTGATGTAGAAAATTGGAACCATGTTTCCTCAATATGTTCATTGGGAACCACTTTGACTAAATATGTCGAATGTAAGTAATTTTATCGAATTTTTTTTCATTATATGATTTTATGTTTGTTTTATTTGACTACCTCCAGACTGTAATTTTTTTATGATGTTAACTTTTGTGGAAAATTTTAGGGAGCTCTAAAATAATCACTACTATGGAGTGGATAAAGAATTATAAGACATATCAAAGTCACATAAAATTTTAGAATCAGATATCATGGCATAGAAACATATTTTCTTATTTGGGAATTTATATTTTGATTGGGAATAAAATATTGATTATAGAATATCCACATTTGGTTAACATTTATTTTGAGGAAAAATTCATGTTAGATGGAATAAAAATAAAAAAATCAATAACTCTTAAAATGGATGAAGTGGAGTATGTTCCTTCAACTCAAGCCACTAACAAACATATCTGGATGAATTCCCAGTTGTATTATTAACTTTTTTATGTGAAATTACCCTTTTACTTCTTATGTGATAATAAATTTTAAATAAACCATAAAAATAACATGGTAGAATAATTTCATTCAAAACATATTAATTTAAATATAATTTCATCAAAACCATAAAGAGAATAATAAATTGTATATGGAGTATAACAGAAAATTATAACAAGTTTCTTACATTTTTAAAAAAATCATTACCAAGTGAAAATTCTTATATATGATGTTAAACATTGGTATCAATCCTTTTTCCTGTCAAGGATAAGGTATTTTTTTATCCCCTCTATAATAAGGTCTTAGGTTATTGTTGTCAAGGGGGGATAATTGTTCCTAAATATGTCAATTTTTATATGCTAAAATTTTTAAAAAAGAATATAAAAATGGTAGAGTTATAGTTAAACTGTGAATCGAACATTATAATTTTGTGAAATATTTTAACTATTTTTTGGATTGGTTATATTAAATAATGGTTTTTCAGAAAACATGGAGAAATGAATAATGGATAGGTAAAAATATGAGGAGGTTTTACAAGTCACTATATTGGGAAAACATGGTTCTTATATGAATAATTCTTTTTTACTAAAATGAATTAGCTAACAGTGTTTTAGAATTGTAGAAAATTAATTCATAGCTTGATTTTATAAAGGTTTGGGATTTATTAATCTTGGTTGATAGAAAAATACAGTGGGTAGATAGTAGGAACAATTTTGGATGGTAGATGTATTTGGAAGCTAGAATATGTTTTTGGTTGATTTTTGTTGTCAAATAAGTTATAGATAAAAATAAATCACCATATTTTTTATTTTTTAGTTATTGGGATGCACATAATATTTAGGATTTTGGACTCAAAATTCTTAATAAATTTCATCTGAATTTGTATTTGTTTTCTGGAATAAAAGATTCAACAAACTAACCTTGGGTCTACAGTGAATCGAAGCTCAAAATCAAGATGTCATATCAGATTCATCCATAATATTATAATAATATTATCATTATTTTTTGTTTTATAACTCATAAAAATCATAAGTAATATTTAAAACATATGATAAAATCTTGATAATGGAAATGAGGAAAAAATATGTTCTAATCATATTGAGGTTTGGTTAGGAAGAATAAAATTCATGGACTAATGAGAAGTTAAAAAACATGACATTGTAATTATGATGATGTTGAAGTGGATTATAAACATACTCAAAGTCATGAGGAAGTCATGATTACAAGATGATGTTTGGGGATGATGAAAAGTTATTGAAGCTAAATAATTCTCATCTTAGCTCATTGGTGTGGGATCAATGGATGTATAAATGTTTTTTTGATGTAAATTATGATGGAAACATCATTTTATGAAGATTATAGTAATCTGTATGAATAATAAATCATGAGAGATCAATATTAGAAAGGTGAACTAAAATTTATAATAATTATATATGGATACTAGTAATTAAATTTGATGATCATGGAACCATAATATTAGATGTTGTGTTTCACAAATCATCAGATGGTGAATTTTTTTTAGTTTTATGGAGAATTGAAAATGAAGATATGATGTAATTTTTGTGGGGACCCATGTAAATAAGAATAATAGAGATCAATCAACAATTTATTGATCCATTTTAATCAAGATGAATTATTGGTTGTTTTCCTTAACATGTGTTTCATGAGAAAGAATAAGTCTAATATATTTTAAATTTGGTTGACAAGAAAAAATATTTACTTTATTAAATATTATGTCAAGATTCATTAGACTAAAACTGACACCAAAAAATTAGAGTGAAACATAAACTGATCCATCACATATAGGATAAAAATGAGGACTTTATGAGACACAAGAACATTGATCTATAAAAAGAAGAAAATGGTAATTAATAAATTCTACTCAGATTGTTTTCAAGGTGATCATATAAGAAGATAAAGAATTCTGAAAAATGGATTTAATATGTTTGATTTGAATCATAAAATTTTAATTATAAATCTATCATGTTTATGATAATAATTAAATCAGACTAGGATGTTAGTTCTTAGAATCGTTAGGAGGTGACAAATGGTTGTTTTTCAAGTGGTGCAGAGCAATGTGATTTGTTTTCAACATCAATATGATAAAATAAAATAGAACAACTAGAATAGGATTGAATTGTGTAATGAATTTCTTGGGCGAGATGATGATTTGACTAGTTTTGATAAGAGTTGAGAAGTTTTGAAGAATTCATAATGCTTCAGAAATCCAAGGAGATATTTTTTTTGGGAATTTCGTTAAGAGGAAAACACATTTAGAATCCCACCAAAAATATTATTTCTTATCCTATAAATAGTGAGTGTACTGTTAACTTCCTGACATGTATTTTCCATTAACGATAGAAGGTAATTTGCTATAGAATAATTTAGATAATAAGTATACATATCATTATTTCTTAAGTCTGTTTATTCGATTGAATAAAAAAGTAGAAAAGAGAAGATTATAATATATTTTTCAGCTTCCAAATAATAAATAGGACTAGGAATTACAGATTTAAATAGGATTAGTTTAGTATTTCTCAATCATATTCTTAAATAATTATATCTCCATAAGGAGTATTCATACTATGATATTTCCCTAGGAAATCAAAATGAGTGTCATTATGAAGTCTTGAATAAAATATTTCCTACTACTATATAAGTAAGTGATTATTTTTATAGAATATATTATTTGTGAAATTTTTTTATGAATCACTAAACATGATTTTTTACAAAAATTGTAATATATAATTTCAAGTTACTTGAACCACACGAACAATTATATTGAATATAATGATACATGAGTGCAAGGGAATACCCTACTAGTTTAATTCCATAAAAAAAGTATTTTTTTTCTTGAGGAATATTTTATATAATATTACATTCATACCATACATTGTAATTAGCTACACATTTTTAGTAATGAACCTAGAAAATTCTTATGTTCTAGTGGTTTTATGGTTTTTTTTAGAAAAATCAAAAAATATTTAACATGAGGTGAAGGTTGTTTTAGAAATAAGGAAACATGAATGAAAAATATATCGCTAATTTAGCACCTCCCGCACTTAGTGATACTTGATCTTGAATAGGAACGTACAAGTATGAATTTTTTTTCATTAAAATATCATATAGATAAAGGTTATGTTCATATTAGAAACATATTTTTACCATACAAGAAAACAATGGGATTAGGTAATGATTTTGTTGTTTATTTGTTACTTTTATTTCAAAATATTTTTATTATTTTGGGAAAATTATATGGTTAAGGTAAACAGAATAGGGTGGTATTTTATAAAAGAAAAAAAGGACGAGTTATCTTTCACAAAAATATATATGGAGATTTAGGTTATTTTTATATATTACTAGTATATATCAAATATTTTGTTATTAGTGACATTAGACATTGGAATAAGACATTAGAAGATATTGGTGTTATTTGAATATAAATATTAAATTTATCATTGGTGATATTTTGATCAAATATTTATGATTTTGGGTTTTAGTTTTATTCTAGATTGTGTAGAAAAGTTATATGGTTAGTAATCTGTTAAATTATTTATGTTGAAATGTGAGTACTACTATTTAATTTTACAGATTGATGTATCCTTTCTTTATATACAGGATTAATATTTTTTGGGGAATTAAATTATCAGTTAATAACCATTTTTTGATAACATATAAAGAAATGAAAATTAGATAATTAGATTTTTTAAGATATTTTTATCTGTAGATGTTGATTCTATTGCATCATGTATGAACATTCACCTTGAGTACTCATCATTGGGAAGAAAATATGTTGATGAAAAATCCTATTTTATATAAGTATACCTCCTTATATTCATAGTATATGTATCAATTTAATTCCTCCACTCTATGGAAAAATTGATATAGAAACATTTTCAAAAAAAATTATTACAAGATATCAATGGCCTTTACCCTATCAAGGATTTATTATTTGGTGATAGTTAAATTTCTAATGATCATGTTTTTTATTACACTTTATCAAAACATTATTGTAATAATTTTCTTCCTGGTACATGTTTTCCTACAAGGAATCCCAGTATATGTTATCTTAGGTGACCATAATACATTCCTTTCTCACAATCCAAGTGGATGTTTTATTAACCCTTTTTTTGATGTGGGATTCCACATAGGTATTTTAAGAAGTAAAAAAATAGTTTTTTGATTTCTAGTTCAAATTAGTAGATAAAATTTAATAATGTGTGGGTGAATGTAACACCCTAAGATATTAAAAGGAATCACTAGGCTTAATATCATACAATATAATCCACATCAATCTAAAAAAAATAACTAAAAATTATTATTTAAATAAGATATTTATCACCTATCAATTTGAATTGAGGGAATGAATGAAATTAATTAAATTATGAAAATATAGTTTACACATGTTTTTCAAATTAATTCTTCAGTTAACAATCAAATATAAATGAAATTAAAAATCAAATAAATAAAAAGGATGTGTTTTTATTCATCCATATTTTTCTTATTCCCATAATTAAATTTTATTTTAACAATTAATTTAATCAGTATTAGTGAAATATATTAATGAAATTAATAATTTATATATTCAATTTTTTAAATTCATCTAATAAGTTTGATATGTAGTGACCTGACCCTAAAATGTTTTTAGACGGTGTTTAATAAAATTAAATTGGAATTATTATAAAGAATTGCATCCCAAAGGACCGATCCAATTAGTATTCTTGGTAATATATATATATATATATATATATATATATGAGTTTTTTTATTAAAAATCTATAAAATAATTGCAAAAAAAATTCATTCCTTCCTGGAAGAATTTATTCCAACTGCGCATATCCTTTCACATCCTTCTTAGTGAACTTCTTGGATTCCTCCAGAAAGGAATCAAATGAAGGGTGAGCTCAAATGCTCAGTCAGGGTTATAAATAGTGTAATAAATAATGATTTAGTGAGAATAATAAATATGGAATGTTAAATAACAAATAACACACATTCCATATAAAAAATTGAGTGGATAAACAATGTATAAATGTAATTACTCAAAACACATAGAATTAAAATTACTTGATAAGGAATAATTACTATGAAAAAGAAAAATAACTAAAACATCGGATATTAAATCATTTCACTAAGAATGAAATTAATCCATATATCATGTCAATGAAAAAATCTCAAGGAAAATAATTATTAAATCTAAATTATGGAAATGCATAATTTTTAAGTTCATGTGTGAGGCACATTAAAATATATACCTTCAAAAAAATTTATAATTTTTTTAAAATAATAAGTATTAATTGATTTAATTAACATAACTAATTGGCCTCTTTAGAACCTGTGAATATATCATTGGGATACATAATTCCTTAACCTAACATGTCACTAACATTTCAAATCATTACTCATATTGAATAATTGATTCAATTAATAAATAATATTCTTTTTTCAAATTTAAATTTTGAATAATAAATAAATATATATAAATATTTAACTATATATTCCTATAATTATCAAATTAATCAATGTATTTCAAATTGAAATATAGTTTTGGAAATAAACATATCCAAGATAAAAGATATATATAATTGGTGGAAATTAAATTTCAAATGATCATATGATATTTAATATTTCATGGGGAGTAATAAAGAAAACAAGGTAGGGAATTTCAATACTGTCCTTATTTAGTGAAATAAAAATCATCAAAAGGAATAATAAGGATGGTATTAATACAACATATCCATAGTGAGGTAAATTAAAGGGTTGTTTTCATTAATGAATACAAATACTTTAAAAATGTATGTTAAAATAATTATTTAGATATTATAAATTTTTTTAAATAATTATCATTGAAAATCACTTAAATATTTTCTTTAAGATTTATCCTTTTAAACATGAAAAGTAATCTATGAAGAAATAAATTTTGGTAAAATTTTATATTTCGTACAATTTAAGGAGACCATTCCTTTTACACAAAAAATGATATAAAAGTTTCATGTTTAGAAAACAACAATAATATTCTTTTGAAAACATTTGAAAATGTAAAAGGGTAAAAATATCATTAAAACATCTTGGAAAGTTTAATAACATTTTTGAAATCCATTTAAAAAATATGGTATTTTTATAATAAAATATGTTCTTTTACCAAAGAGAGAAATAATGTCTTCATTTCATAAAAATAGTTTATGTCCCAAAGAGTGCAAATGGTATAATTTGTTTAAAAGGGTCTTGAATAACCATAGGATTATAAAATTAAAGTTTTTGTTGAACAACAATCATGTAATTTTCATTTAATGGACTTTAAAAAATGATTAATCTAGATAAGTAAGAGATTTTAAAATAAATCCTTAAAATGATCACAATATTTAATTGAGAATTATTCAATTATTTAATTATGTATATCAACAATAAATTATAATATAATATGTTTAAATACTAAAATATATATAAAAGTCATTATAAACATAATCATAAAATATTAAGCACAATAAGGAGGTAATATAACCCAATAAAAAAGGAATTGAGTCCTAAAATATCATTACAACATCGTATATATAAGTTCAAAACAGATTACATAAAATAATTCAAATTGAATCCCAAAAAATTTATAGTTGAATTAATAATGATATTATGTTTTAAATTTTATTTAAATACAACATATTTAAGAAATTACATGTATAATAATAATTTATGCCTCAAATAATGGAAATTGACACCCAATCCCTTGATAATTGGTAATATTTGAATTTTAATCTCCATAATATAAATAATTTCAAACTAAATTCTAAATACCTTGACTATAATGTTAATCCTGATATGAAATACTATAGGGTATGTATATAAACCACATAAAATAGATAAGTGGTTAAAATATTGTATTCATATTGGAATGAAAAGTTAGAGAAGAATCACATACCTTCAATTTCCATTCAGATGATCATATTTTAACTTCCATTATAATGGATTTTACCAAGAAAATAACTTATAAAAAACTGTAATAATATTTATAACACCATATATTTTTCTTCTTATAATATCTCATTTTTTTAGTAACCATTAATTATTATAACTATTTCGGTGTGAATTGCCTAGTTCTTGTAGTAAGTTTTGAATTCCTACATATTAATCATATTACATAAATAAATATTTCATCATATAGTTAATTTAAAAATTGATTTAATTGTTATATATATTGATTATATATTTTATTATAATGATCCATAATATTTGGAGTTATAAAATGAAATGCACTATTAATCTAGATAGTATACCTTACGTACTCAGGGAAAAAATTTAATTTCTTTGTCATATATAAAACAATAAAAATTGAATGATATATTTTTTATATTAATATTAATATTATATTTATTTCATATTTGTAACATATGTATATTAATAATATATCTTATACATTACATGTATAGAGTGAATGAATCACATCTCTTTGAGGTGTCGGTAGTCCACACGTCTACAAACAATGTTATCACATTCCCACAAAATGGATGTCATAAAATTATGTGTTATATAAAATTTTAAGAAACCTAATGAAATTATAAATATTATATATAAATCATATATAAACTATTTATCAATAATTATTCCTGTCATAAAAGGTGTCAAATGGAAAAAATGAACGACATAATTACTGATGGTTGTAGTCCTCCGTGCACATTAATGATGATTGTTATCCCATTTGTTGCATTTTTTTAAAAGTGTATATTTATATATTAAAATTAAAATATATATGTATATTTAATATTAATATTTTATAACATAATCTTGATATAAAAAAATTTAATGTGTGAAAAAATATGGGAATGAAATGTGATCATTGGAAAATGTTACCGATTATTCGAGTAACTCCTTTTGGTTCATATAAAATTTCACTCTTATTTTAACTAATTTCTTATGTGAATTTTGTATAATTGGTTTCAGGATGTTGGGTGATTATTTTAGCAGTTATTATGTTATAGAAATGGTTTATAAATTTGAATAAGTGGAAGTGGTGTGTGACTTTTTATAGTGAAAGAGGAGAGGCATTTTGGTAAATTTTGGAAATGGGAATTCCACCCACATATTTCCCTTCTAAATTTCATCCGATAAAGATCCAAATTAAGTAAAAGGTAAAATAGGGTCTATATATATACATAAAATATATTTTGTGAAATTTTCTAGGTAATTTCAGGCCTTATATTTAAGGTACAATCCATTGTTATGGTTATTTTTCTCTTAATCATTGTAATTAATTTTAATTACTTTCACATATAATTTTGGTCAAAAAATAATTTTGTAACATTATAAATTATATATTATTTTTATTTCAAATATTTATTCCAATTTTCCAAATACCAATCACATATGTTATATGAATTAATTTAAAATTTATATCGTAGACAGAATGAGAAAGCACGTTTTTAAAGTAAAGATATTAAAACGTTTGCTATGTTTTTATATGTAATTTCAATGTGAAATTAATTAACATTAAATAAATATGATTAATCTATTTAAAATTAATATAATTATGTTTTGAAAAAAATTAAATAAATTATTTATCGTTTAAATTAAATTATTTGAAATAGAATATTTCAATTAAAATTCAGTATATGTCACAATTCATCAAAAAATGAAAATAACAAAAAATTACCCAAATCCCACCTTAAAAAAGTTTTTCATTTAGATTTCAGTAATATAGTTTATTTTTATATATAAAAATTCATAAAATTTTCTAAAATCTAGTTTTAAAATATGTTCTCCGTCAAAAGGTGTAAAATTATATTTACAAAAATATTACTCTTATGGATAAAATTGGGTTCTCTCTTATCTAATGACTATAAAATATATTCGATTAATGTTAAGAAATTTATTGGATATATAATATATAGATTCTAATTTTTTCTAGTTAATTATATTCCTAAAATCTAATTTAACAGAAAGGATATTTATTAATTTATTAAATAATGATGTTTTAATAATATATTATTTTTTGGAAAAACTCTGTCTAATGTGTTACATACCCTATTGAAGAAATTAATTGTTTCATTTGATTAAATGTCACTCATTATTGCTTGAATTAATATCAATAGATTATATTTAATCAATTTAAAATAATATATATATCGTAACATTTTTTGAGTTTATATGTTATCAAAAATAATGTTATCATTTTAGAATTTTAGGGTTTTTATAATCTAACCACATTAAATAAATTTCATCCTCTCAATTTAAAAATGACTATGGTAATAATTTATGATATTTTGAACATTCATTTAATTAAAATCAAACTTGTGATAAGGGTTGATGATACATCATATTTAAACGAGACAATATGATATACCATATTAAAATATAATACCAACAAATAAGGTTTCCATGTAGGAGAACATTGGTGGAAAGTGAAGATGTGAGCTTGGAGGAAATGTAAAAATAGTTATAAGGATTTATTGAGGTCATATTTCACAAAAAATCGAACAATCATTGTAATTTTTTGGGCCTCAAATAGATAATTATGTGATGATATAAAATACTATATGTTAGAAAAAATTATGATATTAGGAATACATTTTATTGATCTTTTTCCTATTATTGTGTTATTTTTTTACTACATATAAATTTATGGAAAAAAATTAATTGATACATTTAAATTTAATATGAATAACTCCATATTTTTCTTTTCTTCAATAAAATTCTAATTCATCCCTAACTCCATGAAATGGTTATCCAAGAATAGACCCTTATTTAGAGCAATAAAATTTACCTTATTCAAATTGTAAGATCTAAAAATATGATTTTTAATTTTTATCTAACTAATTTGTAAAATTTATATTATAAATAAATTATTCTATAAAACTATAAATTTATACAACTATTTCATCATTAATATAAATTTGTAAAATTTATTATATAAAAACTATTATATAATACCCATCAAATCACATAGGCCAATGATAAAAAATTATTAACCATTAGTAATTTTTTTATGCCTGACCACCTTTCCAGATTTTAGGGGTTTTCATCGGTTATAAATTTTTCATTTTTTTTTTGAAATCTATATAATCATTATATTAATAATATGATGGACATCATAAAAATCTATTTAGTAAGTTTCCTTTTAACTATGGTTTTCAAAACAAAAAAATTACGTAATCCATTTATTTCTCCAAGGTCATTCATTGGTCTAGAATTTATCCTTTAGAAAATGTAATTTACTCATTTAATGAATAGGCTAACTACATTTAAAGAAATGAACTAAAAATGTGTCCTTAATATAAAAATTATTTTCTTATATCACACTCATTATTTTTTTATAGCAATTATTTTTTATGTCTTTATATTCCCCAAATAATGATTTTCTAATTTAAATTGAGAAATATTCTGGATTGTATCATTCCACAATTCAGCCATGATGTAAATCAATCCATTTTTCCTCCATGTTCACCACCACATAACATCTTTGAAAACATGACTATTCTCTTTACTGGTGAGTCTAAGAGTTAGCTAAGGTATATGTTGTTAATAATATTTTTCGAAAATTTATTAGGCATAAACATGATTTATTTCAATACTATCAACCCCTCACTTGTTTTCTCATTATTGAAACATTGTCCTTCATGTTAAATGTTATCAGGACCCCTTTAGGTTCCATCCATTGACAACAAATAGGAAGCATATTGTGAGTAACAATAGTCATTGTGATAAAAAGATATAATAATATATAGGATATCTAAAGAAGGATGCATTATTTTAACTATTAGAAACATTAGGTTTATAATAGGTTTTTTATTTTCATCATATTTTAAAATACATAACAATTTATTGTTACAAATTTGTGAATTATCCTTAGGATATCCCCCAAGAGGGTTAGAAATGGTGTGAAATAAGGCTCGTCATGTACTAGGTTACACTTTAGTTATGGTCGATGCAGTGTTTTGAAGTAATTAACCCTATGTATATATTTTCTAGAACCATGTCCACTAGTTGTATCCGTATTTGGATTTAGGTTGTGGATTCAATGGTTGGTTGAATAGGGATATACAGATTCAGTTGGGAGTGTGTTCTCTAATGGATTCAATGTAGGTGGTCTATAACTTGTATCCCTTGGGTTTCAAGTGTATTTTTTCATGTAGGGTAATGTTATTAAGTATCCTTTATGGGGTTATTGGTTTACTATGATTTATATAGATATAGTGAATGTATTAATGGTTAATTTAACTTTTCCTGATCCCTACAGGATGCATGGAGGATGGAAATATTTGATTAGGTCCACCCATGTGGTATACTGATATTCCACAGACATAGAGTTTAGTTTTGTAAGTGTGAGCCCATTGTGTGAGAACATGGATCCCATAGTGAATATGTTAATATGATCAACAGATTTGTAATTGGTGTTTAATTAATACACTTAGGTTAGGTAATTTCAAAATAGGTTGTTTGGTTGGAATCAAAATTGTTTAAATGTATTAATGGAAAAAATTTATGGGATTAACTTTAAACGTGAATATGATTTGTGGGATAGGCATGTGAAATGGGATTGGTGAAAATGATTATGTTATATAATTGATGAATGTATTAATGGATTGCTGAAAAATATTAATATTCCATTTATTGATATTGTTGTCATGTTGTAAATGGCATTGGCTATGCCTATTATGATATGGTTAGTTGTGGAGAATGATAAATAAGCATGTTTACAAGTCTTGGTTTAGTGGGGGTATCAGCATCAGGATATATGCCCAAGGGTTGAGTTGGTCTGAGGTTCTAGCTCTACCCCTAAATGCACGAGTTAGGGAAGGGGACAATGTTCGATTCCCCTAACAGTTGAATTCCATCTAGACTGAGGCATCATGATAGAGATTATGTTGTTATTACAATGTGATGATTTGTTTTGTAGGAATTGAATTTTATTCCCATATTCTTGGGGATTTTTAAAATTTTTAATCCATTGACCATGTGAAAAACGGAGATTAAATCATGAAGTGTCTTAGTAGTGAACTCAGATTCAATGGTAGTATAATTAAAAAGGAACATAGTATAAAATGGAAGATGGAACTGTTTTTCTTTACTTTCCTTTATTTATCATTTTCATGCACTATCTAATTTTTATCGATATTTTTAGACACCTTTTATGGGGGCCAACTGAGTTATACTTACACCCTGCTTGGGCCACCATTGGGTACCTAGGAATATTTAATGCTTCCAGTTTAGGACAAGGGCAAGGGACATATGCTAGGGAGTTATGTTGGACATGTTAAATTTAGGGGTGAGGTTCATGATATTGATCTTGGACCATTTTGGGGACTTACTTGTTTTTTGTTCTTTTGGGTTTTGTTCACTTGTAACTATAGAACAACATGATATATTTATGGTTGTGATTTTTGTGACCAGTTTTGGGAATTGGTTGTTTATGCATGTTATCAAATGTTTCCTTTTATCTTCTATTTAAACTATTTTCTATTTTTTATAACTCTAGTAATGAGGGTATTGTATCCCAATGTATCCTTTTAGACCCTTGTGGCGAGTTGGCACCCTTTGGCATACAGGGAGGTGCACATGACTTCATGTAACTACCAGCTCAGGGCACCAGTTTAGTGGCTCTCGAGTCAGTGACGTTACAAAGTTGTATCAGAGGAGTTATTTTTTATTTCATACTATTTTTTGATTGTAGAAAAGAGTTTATTAAAGTGTTTATCCTTGGTAATGAGCTCATTCTTGGGAGTATCATACCCGTGTTGGAGGGAAAACTCAAGTCACCCTAAGAGGGGATTATGGTAATTTTTTTGGATTGATATATTTGGTGATATTTCACCCTGTGTGATGCACTTTTTATGTGATTTGGTTGTTTTGTGATATTTATCACATGTCCGGAAGGGTACAAGTTTATGCATTCATGAATCACTCTACACACCTATGTAGGTAATTGACATGCATCATGATAGTCACACACATGGAATGGTTGTGCATGATTTAATGGTTAAGATGATCATGTTTTCTTAAAAACAATGATATTGTGCCTAATATGTTGATATAAATGTGTAATAATGGAACTAAAAATATCAAGTTGTAATAAGAAAATGGTCTATAATAACAATTTATAAGTTGATTAATATGTGTTAAGAGTAAATTTGGGATATGGAAATGGGTTTGAATGGGATTAGAGAATTAGGCTTGTGACAGTGGGAGTTAGATACTGTGTTAGCCATGACCCTAAGAGGGATGGCTAAGGGTTGTGATCGAGTTGTGAGTGTAACCGTTTAGGTAGTGTATATGAACTATTTTGGTTGTGTCATGTGATGAACTTACATATTTCATTTCACTTTTGGTAGGAGCATTATGGTTGCATGATAAAGCTTATGTTGGGAATTGTATACAAATTCCACCTCAAAGATGTATACCAGTTGGTAGACATGAGGATGTTTCTGAAAACGCTCCTCCAGTAGTGGATTTGAAGAACATGGTGATCTAGGAAAATAGGGAAGATAAGTTCTATGAGAACTTAGAAAGTTTTAGGTTGATGAAGAGGTCACGATACCTATGGATGGTTTCACTGAGCATGTTTGAGCTGAAAAGGGTTTGTTAGTTACCGCACCATCTGACCTTTATTGAAGATGGTGAGCCAAAAGTAGCAAAGTTCTGGATAGGGTCCATCCAAAATATTCATTACCATTGAAATAATACTATTGATAATTGATTCAAGTTAGAATCCTATATACTGAGAGGTCAAGAAAAGTGTTTGTGGGACATCATTGTTCAGACAGAGCATGCTGAAAGAATGATGTTGATGAATTTTCAGGATATGTTTCTCGACCATTTCTACCCGGAAATCTTGAGGTGGGAGAAGGCGGGAGATTTTAAGAGGTTGACTCAAGGTAAAATGTCATGAATGGACTATTCCAGTTGTTTTTTCGATTCAAGATTCTTCATTCTGACATTTACAGGAGAAGTGGTAATAGTGGATTAATGCATCCCAGATGGGCTGAGGCATGAGATCAGGTCTTGGGTGAATATCATTAATCTAAAAATGTTTGCTGAAGTGGTGGAACAAGCCCTTATCTTAGAGGGAAACCTGATGAGAGCTCAAGGTAGTGAATTTGTGGCACTGTCATAGTGAGGAAGTGGTGAGGCTTCTTATAGTTGGAAGCGTCATTTGGAATAATTCATTAGTGTGGAAGTGTATAGAGAAACTATTAGAGTGGTTCAGCTTCTCATGGTGTCCACCATGTCATCTGTTATCTGTGTGGTAGGACAAGACACAATCATGACTAGTGTCCCAACCCATTGTTCGAGTTCCAAACATACGGTAGGTTTGGTCATATTTAGAGGTTCTGCAGAAACCCATGATTTTCATGGAATGATGGAGGACAGAGGCGAGTGCTGAATATATGTAGGGGTCAATTACCCCGTATCAGGTAGGCATTTTGTGCTCCACAGGTTGTACTTGTAGAGGTAGTGGATGTGGACATCTAGGGTGAGATCTTTCTTACCAACAGAGTAGTGTAGCACAGGGTACTCACGCTAGAGCCCAGGATAAAGGAGCATGTCATCTCTATGTAGTTCAGGTTGTACCTAAATGTGGTGTGGTATGACTATCTACTATTTGAGGTTCATTTTTTGTATCTTCCTTGCTTTCTAGTACTTTATTTTATATAGGTGCTATGTATTCCTTTATTTTTGACCAGTTTATAGTTGTGTTGGGATTAACCGTGGGGACTTCATGTATGGTAAAGTCGCATGATACACTCTTTTAGGTATGAGTTTAGGACATCATGCAGTTTAAGGGTTGTGATCTAAAGGTTGGTGTTTATAGTTTTCTGGGGGATATGTTTCTCATTGAAATTTCAGGTTTTGAATTAATCTTGATTATGCATTGGTTGGTGTTATATCAAGATAATATCATTTTTACTACCATTGGGTAACATTTAAATCTCTTTGTGGGAGCCCTTATGTCTGTCTTGGTGAATGGGATAATCAAGTGGGCTATGCATGGTCACTATGCCAACAATTCCGAGAACTCACTACCAAAGTAGCATACACTATGTTACATGATCGTGAGAAAGCATAGCCAGTTTACCCTTTTGTTGTGGACCAGTTTCAGGATTTGTTTTGTGAGGACTTCTCGGTGTTATAACCTGAGAGTGAAGTCTATTTTTTGATCAAATTGTTTCCAAGAGCGGATCCATTTTCCATTTTACCCTATTGTATGGATCAAATAGAGCTATAATAACTAACGGTTCAATTAAAGTAATTGGATAAAAAATGGGGTTTAAACATTTTGTTACATCAACTTGTTGATCTCTGATGTTTTTTTATAAGAAGGAAGATGGATCACTAACAATATGTGTCGATTATATGAAGCTAAACCAGATGATAGTATAGAAATGATAACCTTTTCCTAGAATCTATGAACTATTTGATCATCTCATAGGGACCTTGATAATTTCTTAGGAATATTTTAGTTTAGGGAATTGTTTGATGAGATTGAGACATTATGATATACCCCATAAAACTTTCCTAAATAGGTATTGGTTGTATTAATTTATAGTAATGACGTTTGGATTAAACGGCACACTAGAAGTGTCCATGGCCTTGATGAACATTATTTTCATCCCTTATCTGGATTGCTTTGTAGTGGTTTTAGTTGAAGAAATCATGGTGTACTCCAGGACTCATGAGGATCATTCCAACCACCTTGACATTGCCTTCATTACACAAAGAGAGCATAGGTTTTACGCCAAGCTATCAAAATGATATTTTTGGATTGTTGAGATGATCTTTTAGGGACACATAATTTCTGAGTTTGGAGTATCTGTGGATCTAGAAAATTTGCAGGATCTGGTGTCCTAGGAGAAGCCCAACAAAGTCTCCAAATTCGATGTATTATGGCTTGGGCCGGTTATTACAGAAGGTTTATTAGAGATTTCTATAATTTGGTAGCACTACTCACATGCCTAACCCCGAAAGTGGTTATGTTTGTTTGGATAGAGGCTTGTGACAATTATTTTCTAGAGATGAAAATGTTTTTGACTACTGTAATGATTTTTATATTACCCGAACAATGTAAGAGGTATACCTTGACCTGTGATGTGTCTGGTGTTGGAAAAGGGGTACTGTTGATGCATGATGATCTGGTTGTAGATTATGGATCAAGGTAGTTGATACCACATGAATAGAATTACTCTACTCATTACCTAGATATAGTTATTGTGTTTCATTCATTGAAGTGTTGGAGGCACAAATTTTGGGGAGATCTGTTTACGATGTTCTCCAACCATAAAATTCTCAGGTACATCATCAATCAGTAATATTTGAATATTCGACAGTGATGGTAGGTTTATTACATGTAGTCTTTTGATTTTGAGTTGGTGTATACACCATGGAAAGTGAATATTGTATTTGATTTCATGAGCCAGAAGACTTAGAATCAGGTAGTTCATGAATCCATTTCAATGTTGGTGATGATGTCTTGGATCACAGAGATGCATTTAGAGGTATATGACCTGCACATGAAGATGACCCTTGTATCTATATAAATTGAACCCACACTTTTTATCTAAGTTAAAGAGAGTCGTTTTGTAGATATGGAGTGTTTGGATATGAATGAACCTCTTAATTGTGGGGAGTCACCTTCTGGTTGGAATTTCATTGCTAATGGAATTTCTTTCGTTCATGGTTGGGTTGTGGTACCGGAAGATGTATAGGAGGAGTTGATGTGAGATTTCCATATGTCAAACTGGGTAGTGCATTTGGGCTGGACTAATATGTACGATGGTCATCATAAGACGTTTTGGTCGCCAGGATTGGATAAAGAAGTTGTGAGTTTTTTTGGCATGATTCCCTACATGTTAGTAGGTGAAGGATGAACATCAGTGTCATAGTGGGTTATTGATGTCATTGCCTATTCCAGACTAGAAGGGTAATGACATCATGATGGACTACGTTTTGGGTTTCTGAGGATTCCTTGAATGAATTATTCAATTTGGGTGGTGTTAGATAGGCTGAACAAAGTGTCCCGTTTCTTACTGATTAAGGAGACCTATACAGTTGACCACTTTATTGAATTGTATGTTAGAGAAATAGTTCAGTTTCATTGTGTTGGGAACTGTAGATTCAGATTGTGGTCCACATTTCACCTTGTTCTTCTGAAAGGGACTATATAAGGTGCTTCGTACCTAGGGGTTTTTGACTACGGCGTACCACCCCTAGACTGAAGGGTAGTTATAGCATACAATTCAGATATTAGAAGATATGCTGAGATCATGTGTTCAAGAATTTTAGAGGATCTTGGGAGAAACACTTATTGTATGTTCAGTTTTATTAAAACAATAGATTTCAAGATATAGTATAGATGGAACCAATTTAGGAACATTATGGGAGACCGTGTAGATATCTGTTGTTTTTTGTTAGATATTGGAGAGTCTGAGCTGTCAGGAAGGAGTATTGTGCATCAGATGTCAGAGATGGTTTATTGGATTCAAAAGCATTAGTCAGCTATATAGATTATTAAGAACTCATATTCAGGTCAGCGTCGTAGACCTTTTGAGTTCATTTTTGGTGATAGTGTATCTTTTCAGGTGTCTCCGGGGTTGGTTCACCATTGAATTTGGTAGTAGGGGAAGTCGATGCTAAGATATGTGGGGCCATTTGCGATTGTGGAGAGGTTTATAACTGTTGATTACTAACTAGATATTCCACAGAGGTATAGTGGTATGAATGATGTTTTTCATGTTTCAAAAATCTGAAAATATCACCCCGGTCTATCTCAAGTGATAAATGTTAATGATGATGAGCTTGAGGCGGATGCGTCCTTTAAGGAGTACTCAGTTCGTATTGTGGATCATTATGAAAAAAATTTGCTGGGAAAGGTTATTCCCTTATTTCATGTTCTATGGAAACATGGAAACATTGAGAAATAATCCTAGAAGAGATAATATGATAAGAGGGGCCAGCATCCTGATCTCTTTTCTTTGAGAAATTAATGATGCCCAGGAAGAGTGAATCGGGTCGAGCCGTTATAAGGTGGTGAGGTTTTAGTAACCTAGATTTATCAGTATGGTTTTATTTACATATGTTTCAGTTTAAGATCTATATTATAGTGAAATAATTATATTTCAAAGTCCTTAATAACTCTCAGGGGTGTTACAGGGTTTCGTGACATGATAAAGGGGAAAAATGGGATTTTTGGGAAATCTACAAGTTTGTGCATGGTTTGGGATACCGTGTGAGTGGAGACCATGTAGGTAGTGTCAATCTACAGGGTATGTTCATGGTCTAGTTATCCATGAAAGATAAGGTCATGCAGGTAGTAGCCTCCGGACGTTTTTTGCACATTTTGGAAACCTATGCGGGTAAACTGTGTGGCCTGGAAAAATTTAAAAATTACAAAAAGGCCATTATAGGATTTTTAAGTTCCACGTGATATTTCCTCCTTTAATCTCTCTTAAACCCTAGGGTCGCCCCAAAATCGTCAAGAGCTTCAATGGTTAAATCTCCTTCATATTTGGGTCATTTGGAGTGTTGTGGGTTGCTGATAGATGATCCAACTAAGGATAATCCGACTCATTCTTCTATTTATGGTTTAGGGTTAGTATCTCTTCCTTATCTCCATCTGACGCCCAAAAACCACTATTTTATGAGAGATTTAGGTAGAGGCTTCAAGGGTTGGTCAAATCCTGATATAAGTCATTGTTTCGGACTGTGTTCACCAACTGATTCATGGTAGGTGGTCTACAAGTTGTACCCCATGGGTTTCAAGTGGATTTGGGCATGTATGGTTGTGTTCATAAATTTCCATTCTATTGTTATTAGTTACTCGTGCTTTATTTATATATAGTGGATGTTTAAATGGTTAATTGAACTACACATTATCCATTCGATATACACAGAGTATTGGTAAATGAGATTAGGGCCAACTGTGGGCTGTTCCGATATTCCTCGGACATAGAGTTTGGCTAGGTAAGTGTAATTCCATTATGTGAGAACATATATCCATTTATTAATATGTTAATATGCTTGAAGGATGTGTACTTTTTGTTTTAGTAATACAATTTGGTTGGGTAATTTCCTAAGAGGCTTTTTTTTGCATGAAAAAGGGTTAAATGGATTAATGGGAAAATGCTAAGGGATTAGCTTTATACATGAATATGCTTAGTGAGATAGGAATGTGAAATGGGAATGGGTTTAAGGTGTTAAGTAATATAAATGATTAATGTGTTTATGGATTGAGAAAAAAAATTTATATCCAATTAATTTATATTGTTGTGATGTTGTAAATGACATTGGCTATGCTTGTTGTGATATGGTTAATTGTAGTGAATTATAAAAAAAATCATGTGCACATTGTTTGGTTGACTGGGGTATCAGCTTGAGGTTCTACACCCACATGTTGAGTTGGACTGAGGTTCTATCTCCACCCATAAATGCACGTTTTAGGTAAGGGGATGAAGTTCCATTCCCCTAATGGTTTCATTCCACACGGATTATGACTTCGTGATGAAGATTATGTGGTTGTTATAATGTGATACCTAGTGAGGTAGGACATGACTTGTATTCCCATATTCTAAATAATATTGAATATACCAAATCTGTTCCACAAATAAAAATGGTAGGTTAAATCATTAAAGATCTACATTATGAACCTGGAATCAAAGGTAGTATAATTAAAATGGAACATAGTTTAGAATAGCTTATTAATTTTTTTCTTTTCTTGACTTAATTTATGATTTTCATTCACTTTCTTCTTTTTATGGATATTTTTTAGACACAATTGGTGGGTGACTGATGAATTATACTCACACGTTTCTCGGGCCACCATTGGGTACCCGATGAGATTTTAGGATTACAGGTCAGGGCAAGGGTAAGGGCCCTATGCTAGGGAGTTGATTTGGAAATGGGACATTTATGCAATGGGTTCCATACATAGAACCCAAACCATTTCGGGGATTCATCTATTTTATTTATTTTGGGTTTCTTTCACTGGACACTATATCATATCATGACATATTTACATTTGTATATGATTTTTCCTAGTTTTGTAAATTTTTTGTTTATGCATGTTATCAATTGTTGCATATTTTATTTATATTTAAACTATTTTTTGATGTGGATTGCTCTATTAAGGAAGGTATTATCTCCTCACATAACCTTTTAGACCCTTGATCCTAGTTATAAACCTCTAGCATACATGGAGGCATGATTGAGGTCATGTAACTATCGGGCTAAGGGCACCAGTTTAGTGGCTCTCAGGTTGAGGAAGTTAAGTGGTCCTTTTGAGGTGTTGTCTCATGTTGGAGTCATAGCATACCAGGTATCACTTCCTATTTAAATGAGTATGATACATGATGTTTTTTAAATGTCACAGCTCTATTATTAACATCATGATGACTCTCATTTCATCGATTAGTGTGAGATCGATGATAACAATGATGTGGCCTTAGAGGACCATCCTGTAGAGATCTAGGACTGCACAAAGAAGGTGTTTCAAGGGTGTGTTATTCCCTTGTTTCGTGTCTTGTGGTAGCACCATGGACATTAAGATAGTGACTGGGAATGTTAGTTTAAGATACCCAATCATTGCCCTGAGTTTTTTGATGTTTATCTCTTTTCATGAAATGGTTTCTGTCTTTTGGTTACATACCGTACCTATTTATGAGATTGATTTCACATATTTATTATTGGTTATCACTCTCTTTTGAGATCTATATCCTCTAGGAGAGTGTTTTGAAGCTAGTTGTGGTTTCTTAATGGTTTCAGGTTGTTCATTTGAGGAAGCGGTTGAGCTCCTATTGTGTTGATATCCTTGAGAGGTATCTCGAAGTGTTTTTGTCAAATCCCCTTTTTTTGTTTCCACTATGATATCATATTAGATTCTCGAGGAAGAGAATGTTTTTAATGGTATTTAATGTAATAGACTGGACAACTCTGGTCTATTTTATTGCAAAAATCTAGTGCCTGAGGAGTTATGGCATGTCAATGTGACTTATTACCCACAATTTTCTAATTTTCTAGTACTATGATCTTTACTTATAGTTTTTTGAGTGGTATCATTGATAAGTCATCTGTCGGTAGGTTGACTGTCGATATTTCCAATTCGTAGGTCTTGTCTATAGGTCTTTTTTGTAGGTCCTATGTTGGTATGTCCTATCAGTAAGTCCTACTAGTAGGCCATCTATTGGTAGTTCATCTAGTGGTAGGTCAGTAGTCGGGAGGTCATCAATCGGTAGTTCATCGATCGGTAGGTGCTATTGTTTTCCCAGATCAGTTATAAAACATTTTGTCCAACTTCATATGGATTCACCCATTTGATTTTTTATTTTACCTAAAATTGATTCAATGCCTTTTCTTATGTAATTTAAGTATATTTCAAATCTCATAAATCCTAACTTATTTTTTCATAATGGTCTAGGTGAATTTATATGCTCAAAATGCTCAGTTCAAATTCCATACGCCATTAATCAAATATCTATATCATTTACCCGATTAGATTTTTAAAATATAGATATAAATACCTTATAGTTTTTCATTCTTGTTATCCTTGGTATGATACACCCCATAATTTTTGTTTCTTGAGGAGACATATGATTGTTCTCTAGCCTCAGAAAATGATTTTATAACATCCATACCCAATATCATGATGAAACCACGAATTTTTTTCTACCATCAATATAAGGTATGTAATAGCTTTTTTCTACTAGGTTCCTTGATTTTATTCCTACTGTTCTCCTTTCCATGTAACAATATGTGATCTGCATGTTTCTATTTAACCTTTAATGGGGTTTTTTTGATGTGGTTGTGTCGCAGTGTCCTCGGGTTGATGTAGCTGTTACGAGATTAGTGACTGTGATCCATCGTTTTGGACCATTATCTTACAAAGAAAGTTGGAGAACTTTTTATCTACGGGATTCATGGATTCTGTATTCTTTTACAATCAGTTTTTGAGTTATCATGTTTGGGCCAATAGATCATAATGAAATTGATATAGTAAAAACATTAACAATATTAAATAATTGGTATCGATTGCATAATGCTATTATTGCTTCTTGATTTTCTAGATTATTTGATTTCTACACATTTATTATTTAGAATTTCATTCTTTATAGAAATTGTAAAATAACGTAAAGATGAGATTAATTATAAATAAATTGGATAACGATATTAAGGAATTTTTGATGAATACGTTTGTTGTTTTTCTGCATGGTGAAAAATCAAATGGATGAAGTTATAAATTTATAAATGGAATAATTTAACTTAATATCGAATAAATTACCGGTTTGGTGAAAATATAATTTCTTTAAGGGTTTTAAGATACCCTATAGATTTTAAAGTTCATGTGAATTATTCTTGGGAGCTGTTCGTGATCATTTTGTGTAAAGGTTGGATGCCTTGTGTGGGGCCAAAATCTCAGTTGTAATGTTGTTTGTTTCTTGTTTCTTCTGTTGTGGTGTGAGCCAGTGATCATTGAGAATGGGGGGATATTTTGGTATATGTGGGAAGAGATTCCTAGTAGTGGTGGTAGGAATGTATTCCAAGAGTGGTGATATATAGAATTTTATGAATTTTTGCATTGGGGATGATGTCGGGGATGATAGAATATATTGAATCTGTGATTACCCATTAATTAATGTTATTTCTATGGAATCTGATATTTGTTTATCATATTTAATTTCCCCAGATCTTGAGTAAGATGTTATATCTTACCATCCTTCCAAAAGTGGCTAATAAATTTGGGTTATGACAAGTTAGTTTTGTCTTTATCTTCTCAAGGATCAATGGGTCTATACTCTTGAGATAGGTGGAAAAGAGTCAGCGGGTAGTTCACCTACTCATTGTGTTGATCCCCTTATGTTTTTTATCATATAATTATTTTATAGAAAGCCTATTAATTATTTAAATATGATAATGATATTAATAAATGATTTAATAAATTATGTTAACCCCTAGGATTGGATCGTGGTGAAATCTAATGCTAAGGTAAATATTGGTAGAACTCGTGGACCCGGTTTGGTTAATTTTGGATAAGAAGGATCTTAGTTAGAATGGTAATAGGATGTAATGTGGAAATAATAATGGTTAATTAATGGTTAAAAAATTAATTAACGTAATGTGAAACTAATAAAATTGGATAATGTAATCTAATGTAGCTCATTAAATGGTTATCTTTTTAGAGGACACAGAGTATTGGTTGTGGTAGCTGGGAGTCTGAGAGAAGTGAGCTGTTGTTGAGTCTAAAACTAGATTATGACCATAGTCTAGTTTTTGGATTTATTATATTCTGTAATTTTAGTATTTTTATACATTAATCTACCATATCTATTAGGGAAACAGACACCCTAGGGATTCCGAGCCCTGGGTGGGTGTTTTCCCCAGCGTCCTGAGTGGAGGATGGCTGGTTGGCTACACCTTTGGACATGCATTATTCCCTTGGTTGTTACTTGTGATAGTAGGATGGCTAGTTACCTTCCCACATATATGTTTGTAGAGGATTGTAATGTCTTGTGTTTATTCACCAACATATATTTTGGATATTGTTTCACATGGACAACAATAGGTGTTACCTGTATAGGCTGTGTTGGATTGAGGATCCTTACTCATTGTATGGGATGTAATTGATTGAGGTATAATAACTGATGTCGATAAAAATTATTTTAGTTTTGGTGGATTTTTAAAACTACCTGGTAACTTTGGTTATGTTGACTTTGTGGTTGTGTTACATGAGGTGCATATTGTGGTTCATTGTATAGGTGTTTTTGGGCATGCCTTTTGGAGAGATATGCTTTCGACAAGCAACATTGTGGAAAATCCAAAAACATATAGTGAAGTAGTGGAGTGGTTCCCTTATTATTAATTATTTTATTATATAACCTTGTATGAGATACTTTTTGAGAGTATTCAGTGTGAGGTTGGGAACATAGTATACATGTTGAGGTGATGAGTTAGTTTAACTTATTTTCCACTGTACTTTGGCATGCTTTATTTACGTTTTCACGAGAGGCATCAGGGAGGATCCAATTGAGTATACTCTTATACTAACCCTATATATATACTATCTTTCATGTCACATGGAGATGGTTCAAGATCAGGATGGTTACAACTAGCATTTGGTTGCAAGATCACTCCAGGTTTCATTGTCACCCTCAGGTTACATTCTTTTGGTATATAAATTTTTTCCTTTTAGTTGAGTAATTATTTAATGATAGTAAATATGTTTACTTGCATTTTTTTATATTATAGTCTGAGTAGGAGTTGATTGTTGTCTATCTTATCTCTCTATTCAACATGTGTTCTATAAATGGGTAATTCCTTCCATCTGTGACTTCTTTATACCATCTATTCTAGTCGCCACAATAGTGCCTACTAGAGGTGGGACCACGTGTCATTATCTCTTTGCTCACATGTTCGGCCCAAGAGTGGTGCAATTTGTAGGGATGGGGTAATTACACATAAATTTTTATTTCATTATAGAATATGGTATTATAGATCCTTTAAACTAGAAAATTTCATTGTAAGGTAATTATATGGATTATTGTTTAAAATTACTTGAATATATAATGTTTATGGTCAGGTCCTTATAATAAATCCACTTATATAATAATAATTAATATTATATTTTTGGACTATATTAAAAAAAATTAACCTTAATTTTCCTCTCATGATCTTTTACCATAGTGAATACATTTTTACCAAGATTAAAATTTGTAATGAAAAAAATGAAATTGAAATCAATAATAAATATTAAAATTCTAATTGTAAATTTGAAATCCAATTTTCATTATTCAGTTTTTATAAGTTATGGAAATTAATTTTAATATATGTTTTAAAAATGAAATAAACCAATTTTTAGAAAAATATTTTTTTTCATAAGAATTATCCTATTTTAAAATCAAATATATTATTGATTAATATGTAAGTAATTAGATTTAGTTTAAAAAAACATATGTTATTTTAATTTGAAAAATAATATATAATAGAATAGAAATTTTAAATTACATGTTTAAAAAATGGTAGATTTGAAAAATCATCATTTTTATTATTTATTCAAATATCAATATATTTTAAAAAAAATACTATAAGATATTTTTGAAATTATGAAATAATAAATTATGTCTATTTTATCTAATAATATTACTAAAACTATTATAATTAACTATATTAATATTAAAAAAATTTAGTAATCCAGTTTTTGATGAAAATTTATTTTTAAAGCATAAAATAAATTTTTCTTATTACATCATAAATTAATATAAATAAATGAATATTAATTTATTTTAATATCTGAATAATCTAAAAAGTACATTATAATAATATATTATTAGTGATTAATTTATTACATTTAGATATTAATAAATTTTAATTTGTTAAAATTTATCTTTTATCTCCAAAAGATTTTATCCTTGTTTCAAAAAAAATGATAATCACATTTATTTGATTATTCATTTAATTATGTAAAACAATTCTACATAAATTTCAATAGTATAATTTTTCACGTTTATTGTTTTTGTTTTATGTAAAGAATGATATTTTAAACTTATAAATTAATAATTAAAAACTAAATATTCTACAATTTTGTGGTATTATAATTAATCCTTTTATATGGATTTTTCACTATAAAGACATTACATTAATACAAATAGAAGATGATACATATATACCATCATATGCTCAAGTTACCACAAGGATTCCACTAACATATAGTTTCTCCTCATAACATTATTCAAATAAGTGGTATTGTTTCGTTAAACATTATCTCTTTGATCTAGAATATTAACTGGTTAATTTTCATAAGAAAGATCATGCTCTATTGGTCCAAATTCTATGTTTAGTACACATTGTTGATCATATATACACATTTTTAAATGATATATGTCAATGTTCTCAAATGGAATAATATATCTTTGATTGAGGTTAAAATTCATTGAAAATATAATGATATTCATTAAAGGATGTTTTCAAAGGGATATAATTTCACTTTCTTCAAACTGTAATTCTCATCAATTATTTTAAGAATATCTTTTCTATACACACTAATTTTTCCTGATGCATTTTTAATGGAACTAATTTTAACTTATATTTCCTCATTTATCAAACATCATGATAACCTACATTCCCAAACATCATCCCGAAATAGTGGAATACTATATTTATTTTTTAAGAGGGATTCGTATGGAGACATATGAATGCTTGATTAAAAATCATAAGTTGAATGAAAATTTAATTAGAATGGGTGGATTTCAAACACCTCTGATGTCTATATAGATTTTTCATAGCATATGTCCTAGGGGATGAATAGTAATCTCAGTATGACCATATATATAATGTTGACATATAGCTTATAGATAAATTACATATTCATATATAATAGAATAATTTTCTTGAAAATAATTAAAATACTTTATTCTCAATTAGATACAACAGAATGTGACACTAGATTCATCATTACAACATCAATAAAATATATTATTGAAATCATATTAACCAAAAATATTCTCTGATAGCAATAATATGATATTTCTTTATAATTATATCAACTATAACCAAAATAAAATTTGGAACATTAATTTTCGTGGGGAGCCATAGGATGAAATGTGTTGATTTTACCATATCTATTCTATTATGAGTAATGTTTGTAACAACCCCATACTATTATATTTTTCATCCTTTATTATATTGAAAACTTGTAATACAAAAATATACTCTAGAATATCCCTATTTATGTTGTACCATCAAAAAAAAAATTTTATCTCTATACATCATACTATATCACAGATTAATAGTTAATTATGAGATAGGATGATAATTCCAAAGATCATTATTCAATTATGTATTTATTTGAAATATATTGTCTTCTAAAACATAATCATTCAATTAATATCATAGTTTAGTTTATAATTTGTCCTTTCCTTCACTTTCTTCTCAATTGATTCATCATTTGTATTCACATGGATGGGTTGTTGGAAATTTATTTCAGAAATATGTGATTTTTCCCTTTAGATATAGTTTTAGGTTTCTTCATATGTAAATCTATAATCATTTTATAATATTAAAACATCTATATATAAATATTGATTTTTCCCCCTAATTTAGATTATCAAATACCTTCTCTACCATCCTAGTGTGGTAATGTACTGATAATTTAAAATATTTAATAAAATCCAACCATTTTAATTAATTAGTATTAAAATCTTTCTATATTAATATATTCTATAGACTTTAATGATATGTAGATATATCACACGACACACCATATAGATAACACCGCCAATTTTTAATACGTAAATTACCAGTTCATTCTGTAAATCATGATTACATTATCTTTAATCCTGAACTGTTAGTTTCTAAGAGGCTTGTACTACCAGGTAGTTCTGTATAAGAACACATTTCACTCCATTTTTTTCACATCACTATAAATAAAAAAATCTTTTACCATTATTAGGTACTATAAAAAAATAACGAGTTACCTATCATCTCTTTTATTCCTTGAAATTTATATCATATTCCTCTATTAAAATAAACTTGTCTCCAATCAATATCAAAAAAATATTTTTGTATTTAATATATTTAATAATTTTCTAACAAATATTTGATCTTATCCAGAAAATGTAAGAAAACTATGGATTTCAGTCACTATGGTTTGTCTAGAATATTTTTTATTAACATCCATTTTGAAACATTGAGCAATATACCTTCCATTATGAATACAAGACCCATGAAAGATACATTCTATTGTGTATAGTAACATTATGAAAAATTGGAATATAATTACTCTTTCCTCATGTACGTAATCACTATCCACAAGATGATAAAAATTAACTTATTTATTTTTGAATATATAATAATTTCATCTATAATGATTGCCATAACCTAATAATAGAAATTTTTAAATACTCTATTTATTATGTTTATTAATAAAGGAAGGGTGGTGTTACATGTAAATGTAATTATTATAAATTAAAAATATTTATAACAAATATATAATGTTATCTTGGGTATATATTCTTTTATTACTATAAATTGATGATATTGAATTACAAATTATGTCTTTGGAAGGTTTTTATCTCCCCAATGTTGATCAAACTATTCATCAATATATGGTATATGATTTATTATCATGAAAGCGATCTTCTTATGTTATTGATTGTCAATGAGAAAATGAATTGAACCAAATTTATTATTAAAAAAATGAATGTGTACAATCCATGGTGACACAATCAATTTTATAAATCCCTTTTATTGATTTTCCTAGAGTTACTTCTTTAATTCAAAAAACTCAATTAGGGATATTTTGATGTAATATTTGAAAATATTATAAAACTATGTCTAAATTAAATTAAAAACACAACATAGGGATTTGGTTGAAGTATATGAAACTTATTAAGAAATAAATTTATATACTCCCAATTAGTATGAATATTTTCAATGTTTAGTTTCTCCCTAAAATTTTTAGATATATACCCCTCATAAATCAGTTGCTTTATTCATATAAATGAAGTAAATTTCATTGGATGTTCATGGTTATCCTCACTATTAATGATGCTAGTATGTTCCTTCAAAATACTAAATTTGACATTCCTTCATCATAAATTGATATGGTATATATATAGAAAGAGATCCAATAAATTAAAAAAATTACATTATACTGAACTAGTGGGGTAATAACAATATTTATTGAAAGGGAGTTTCCTCAAACATAAATTTGGGAAGTGCTATAAACATGATATGTTACCATTATACAATAAGGATATTCACCAAAAATTAAACATCAAATAATTGAGGATATGAATTATTATTCCTAGATTCTTTTTATGATACAAATTAATTTATATGAATAGTCTCAATACAAGTATGATTATAATGTATAGATGACCAAAAATATATATTGTGGGGTCCCTTATAGTTTTTTATTCCCCACTACCGGCTCAATGATATTATAATTATCCATTCAACATAGGTTCCTTTCACTTCACTATATATTATTTCCTCAAATGTAATAGTTTAGAGAAAATTCTAAGTATGGTGTGAGTAAAAAATTAAGTAGGGTACCACCACTACATCATCAAAAAGATTTCTGAAGTAAACCAATGTAATCTATATTAATGAATAAATGTTAAATTAATAAAAAATCAATATTAATCACTCATGTATTAACCTAGCCACAAAGGGCCTTGCCCCTACCTTAGTCATCTCAATGTGAAAATGTAATTCAAGGTATCAAAATTAACCAAGAACTATCATTGAGGCTAATAATATGGTTTATCTGTCATTGTTTGACTATACTACATGACATTCAATTGGTATCAAGTGAGTTATGTTCTCATAATTTTATTTGCATCAAGATATACTAGGTATTTATAAGTCATTTAGTATCAATATCCAAGAAAATTTTTAGACTTAATGTTTATAAAATGGATACTAATAAAACTTATTGAATTCCTACCATGTGATATGGTCAATTTTCACCATATTTGCAATTCATATGCACTAACCCTCTAAGGGATAAACATTTTATGATGGTTTACAAGTCATAGACTCCAATAAAAATTTTATAAAGGCACATATAAGAGGGTAGAACACACAAATAAGTATACAATATCATCATAAGTGAATTAGATACACACAATACATGTTATCAACATCAAGCATTAATAAAATGCTACGCATTTACTCTTGGAATATAGTATCACATAATATTCTCATGGGATACATACACATCTACCTAAAATCATAATAAATATAAACTATCATGTATTCCATCCATAGTGTTATATAATGGTATAATGTGAAAACAATATCCCTAAAAGCGTATGAAACATATTACCACAATGTTTTTGACATCATCATTCGGGATAAAAACCCAATGTAGTTCCAATTATAGAGTGGAATCCTATACAACCAATAGAATCACCTTATAGCCCTTGTTATCATAATTATCGATGTATCAATGTTCTAGATTTGTGAGGAAACCCAAGGAAAAAACTATATTACATGTAAATGAAATAAAATATCACATTTGGTAATGGGTTCTCTCTCCAAGATAATTTCCAAATTGTCAAAAAATTGCAACACATGCTAAAAAATCATCCACAAAGAGTAAATATAAAACCACATGAAATATTATAGTATCCCTCTTAAATAATATATATGTTATCATTATTTAATATTAATCATTGATTTCATAGGATAATAAATATTTTATTGCATTAAATATTCCATGAAAAAAAATATTTTATCATTTTGACAACATCTAGATTATTATTATTTATGAACTAAATTTCTAGAATCATGGGATGTTGAATTTCACTAGCTTGTTAGGAATGGAATTAATTATTTCATTATAGGGGTTCTATGCCATGAAAAACTAACACCTGGAATGTTGGATAGAGTAAAATAGTACATTCCTTTCATGGATCCTAGACTAAGAACTATATATGGCATGGGAATACATTACATTCCATATAAAATGGTTATTCTATGCATCTTGATCTCTAAGTAAGACACCATAAAATACAGAGTAGGATCATGTATTAATTTTAAAAAACAATCTTTGTATATGTTCTCCAAAATTACAACATCAAATTAAATAACATTATTTATTATTAATTTAAATTTAATATAATTTTGTTGTATTAAATTTAATTTATAAATATTATTTACTAATTTAAATAAGTCTTCGGGTTGAATTCTTTACTTTTTTTCGTACAATGTGATAATATACATGTTATAGGGATTTCATATGGAATTGGAAGAGATAAAGATAAACAAATAAGGGTGAATATTTACCCTTAGATATAGGATATGTGTTGTGTAAGGGTGACTTGTGTTTATCATTTTATAGAGTTTGATACCAATACGTATTCATTTAAAATACTTTCATACACATAATAATGTTTTATGGTGTTATATAAAGGTAAAGTGGTGTGAAAAGAAATTTTGTAATGGTAAAATGTGTTTTCTTTGGTTATATAATGGTGAGGGGTTATCTATGTGTTCTGTAATTTTATTAAATAACATGTGTAAGGGTAAAACTATTTTATAATGAGGTTTTAATGGTTAAAAATATGTTACACATGGGTAACCCATGGCTTAAAAACTACACAATGTTATATGTGAAACTAGGTAAGGGTAGTGATATGGTGTGTGAGGGTCATCCCATCACTCTGTATGGGTAAGGAACTCACATAAGAGTACAAAATATAGGTAATGACCCATTTAATAATAATGATAGAATTTAATTGTAAATATTAAATGTGTGTTTTTAATGTTCTAACTTGTGCATGTTTTCCTTCCTAAACTACCTAATTCTTTATGCCTTCAATTTTGGAGATCCCCTTTGGTCTTAGATGTCTAAGAATCCCATTATCAAAATATTATGATTCCTAATCTAGTCAAACAAAAAAATTATTTTTTATCCATATATTATCAAAATCTACTTGATCTCTACTCTTTTTTAGGTACACTTTTTTAAATAAATATGATTTTCATTAATTTCATTTATTTTTTCATTTAATGTTTCCTTCCCATTATTTTATGGTATGTTTATAGTTGTTTTCAATGTGATAATAAGAAATAAATTTTTTTGAATAATAATGAAAAATTATGATGATAAAAATAGATTATTTTATATAAAGTGAATATTATAGTTTGAGTAGTTATAATTATTATTTAAATTATAATAATATACTGAAGACATGGCATGGATTAAATGGATAATTTTAGAATTATCCAAGAGGGAGAAAGAATCATCACAATAAAAATAATAATTACATTTCTAAAAAATAATATTAATTTATCAAAAACTAAAATATAGAACTCAATTTTTAAATTATGAATTACTTATGAATGAAAATGATACTGTAATATGTTATAAAATATTTATTTTTAGAAATAATGTTATTTTTTTCAATTTCAATAATCCTTGGTCAGTAATTTGAGATAAAAAAGGCATGTAATTTTTCAAGTGACATTCCTTGATGAACCTTATATACCTTCATCAAAATCCATGTAGTTTGTATTATTTAACTTTATAGAATGGTTTTTATGTGATATTGGATTCCTTTTTTTAATGTGTGTGTATCCTAGAGAGAAATTTGTATTCTTCTTAATCACATAATGTTTGTGTGTATATGAATTTATGAATCTTTTTTGAGTTTCTTATAAATGGATCATTCTATTTATGATACTTTCTTGTTGACATGATGATTGTTCTATCATATATAAATATTGGACTATTTGATTTCTTTTTATGTCTTCTCTTGTTGATTTTTATGGTTGGGGTAATTTATAATATCATATGAGATGAATGTACCATTTTTTAGTCAACCCATACATGGGCTATCTGGTTGATGAGATGTGTCACATATATTCCTCTATCGACTTTAGAGGGATGTTATAGAATTAGGGTGACATCCACTTGGGATATCCTAATGGGATGATGTGTCAAATTCATTCTATAATCTGTTATAGATGGATGTGTTACACATGGGTTGGTATGTAATTGCGATATCATATCTAGATTGATGTGTAACATGATTGGGGACATCTCATCAAGAGTGACATGTCGGGAATAAAATCTACATTTCTTCTAGAATTGTGGTGAATAACAAAGGGTTGGTCATTGAAGACAAATCAGATGAATTGTGTCTATGTTATTTTTTTAGTAACATGTTTATGAGCAGGAAATTAAATTTTAATTTTTATTCACAAATGTAAAGAGTCGTTAGTGGTTTCCTATAAAGATTTATAATCACACCATACTCAATCATTTTAGTCTTTTAATTGAATTCAAGCTCAGGGATCCATTGAACGGTGTATCGTAGTGGTAAATAATTATAAAAATTGAAAATGAGCATGTACTCATAAATGGTTGAATTTAAAGAGGGAATTATTCTTCTTTTTTATCCATGATATTCACCTATACCGTGGGACTTTTTTTATATTTGAATTTTTATATCATGAATATCATATTTTAGTTTAAACATGTCCTCTATTTATTTATTATATTTTTATTTATTATTTTATCTACAAATTGATATTGAGGGTATAGTATTCCCACTGACTGAATTATACCCTCAATTCTAGTTATAATACTCTTTTATATAAGGAGTAGTTTTTGAGGCCATGTGAAAAATGGCTCTAAATTAGTGTTTTTAGGTAGGATGTTACAAACGGATATAAAATCTATGAGATTAAAAAAATTAAATATTATATTTCACTAGATTTCCGGATGTGTAGGTAAGAGTTATGATGGTTGGGTGTATGGATGGTTAATGGCATAAATATCTTATCATCAAAGTATAATGGAACCTCAAGTTTCTAAAAGTTATGGGTATTATTATTTTTTTTAATTGATATTTCAATTTATTAAATTCACCATGGCTGATTCACATGATATCGATATGCTTTTTTATGGGATTTTGTGTGAGGTCATACATAATGTCAGTCATTTAGGTTCAAATTCTATATATATATATATATATATATTGATTATATTTTACAATTACAATATAAATAGATGCATTTTGAAATAGTGTTATGTGATTTTGTATATTATTTCATTCATTTATTTGTTGGGATTCTTATATTATATGCTTAAGTATATATATGTTGTTGTGACTAATCTAAATGTACTAATGGATTTAAATGGGTATTTGATAGTTCATAGTTTTTTATGGATTGAATATTTTTTAATACTTAATTTTCGAACCATGTTGTGATCCCTTGTTGGCGGCTATGTGGTTTTTGCTTACCTTTTAAGATTTTTGTGTTGTCCATTTTCACTGAATTTAATAAGATTTTATAGAAATGACACCTCATTAAAATAATGTTCAATTAATTTCCCTTATTTTATAGATGTTTATAGTCGATCATTATACCTTGGATTATTTATATGATCATGCTATAAAAATGATCCACCCATGTCTCTTTATACAGGGGTCTATTTTTAGTGGAGGATCGTATATGGAAAAGAATGATATGGTCAATTATGATCATGTATTCCAAATTATGTAAAACCCGCTACTTCAAGGAACTCAAGGCCCTCTATAAATAGAGTATGTATTATGGATCATTGTGATCATTTTTATCATAGTAGATATATGACTGTACAAACAGTTTAAGATTGTTTCTTTCCAGCTTCAATAACTATTAGAGGATGGTGAGATATCATGTCTAAAAATGTTAAATGATGTGGGATAACTTGGAAGACCATAAAGAATTAGTTTATAGAGGATATATTTCACGATTCAACAAATTTGGATAAATCTATGTAATTCATTGATATACATTTGGGGAAGATGAAAGTGGAAATCAATTAGACATTCCTCACAAAAAAAATTCCCTTTTCTCTTTTATTAGTTGTAAAAACACATAGATGGAGTGAAGTTTTTAGAAATGAAATCACCCAGAGCGTAGGAAATATATTAGTACCATGAATACGATGGCCTATGGATAATTTCTTTGCAATTAATTAATGATAGGGATGGATATCATGGAATATTTAGTTATTTTCCTTCTTCAGTAAGTCCTCGAAATAACATGAACCTTCTATTTTGTTTTCCTAGTTTTGTATTCCTATAAGAAGAATATAATTTAGAAGGATGGATTATACTTCCACAGTCAACAGTTGTATCATATAATGGGTTCCATGAATCCCTTGGAGAAAGATGAATTTCTAATATTCTGTAACATTGGTAAAACGTTTACTTCCTAAATAATTTAACTTTTCTCCCAAGACATGTCGTTAGTCTTGCAAGAAAAGAAATAAAAATGGGTTCAATGATTATTGCTTGAGGATTTAAACTATAGGATATATCTCATGACAATATAAATAGTAACATACCCTATAGAGGTTGATAATCCAAGGGACTCTTGGGAGTTGGGGTCATCATATAGTGATGGATGGTCAACGTTAGGCAATTTATTTTGAACTGAAAAACAATATACATGATATTATACTGCATTAAGAATGGTTTTTTTATTCATCTTATATTACCTATTTATAATAGAAAATTATTTTTTTATTATGTTTAAAAGTTTTTTCTGGTTTGGATTTATTGGATAATTTCATTTCGGATCATTTATTCAATTTTCTACATTAGGGTATGGAGTTGATTGAGATAGACCACTAGAGATACTTCTTGATGAGGATAAGTCATTATAAGTGGAGAATTTTAATATCATAAATTTTTATTTTTTCTTCAAACCATATTTGGTTAATAATGTAGAATTATTTTTATATGAAAATACATTTTCAAAAAAATTCACACAAACATTAGTTTTTAAGCTGTTTTGTAATGTTAAAGAATGTTCCCAAGATTTTTCATAAGGTTAAATTCACCATTACATAGGTTGTGTAATATTAAATACATGGTTACGTGAGTTCCATATGTGTACTCATAGTTTTTATATATTTTTTACATTGTATGTATGGTTTTATGCACCTGCATACATGTAATTAATAACTTGGATAATAATACTTATTTTGTCCATAAACTGTGCATGGGTATATAATCCACTATGTAAGGATACCAGCCACCATATAAGGGTATATAACACTATGTAAGGGTATCTAATGAGTATTTAATGGTAAATTACATTGTATATAGGATATATAAGGGTTTTCAGAGCTATATATAATGTTGAGGTACTTACATAATGTTAATTACATGGGCCACATAAGAGAAAGCATGAGTTAACTAAATGCAACATAACAGTATGTTAGGAAATATGTAAATGTAAGAATGTTTTTCTTTTTTAAATTAATAATAAATGTTCACTACATAATCTTAAATAGATTCATTTATATAGGAATCATCTATCAGGTATGGGTAAAAGAAATGAATTGTTCTATGTGGAGATAAATTTATTTACAATTATGTAGTAGTCTCCGATCATGTATGTGTTTTTTATGTATATTTATACGAATTTCTTCAATGGTCACACCACTAAATAAATTTGATGATTTATAAATACCATAATTTTTCAGAATTAATTTCAAGGACTCATTCAATTTTTTTTAATTATTTATGAATTATTGGAAACATTCTTTATATAAAAATAATGTAAAAGTAAAAAACAAAAAATAAAGTAAATTCGTAGGATATCAATGTGCGGAACTATAAGACTTTAACCTATAGAAAATTACATGAACCTTGATGCCTCTGGTTTTAGTGATCCTATCGAGTCAAGGAAGGATAATAATCCAATTCATCAAATTATTTTCAGCCTTGTGTGATCGGTCTAAACACTTCATTTAATATCCTTGTTTGGAATTATCTACATCCTATATCATATTTTCTAGGTGCAATGTTCAAAAGAGATAAATTTTCTCTGTATTTCATTTTTTATTTTAATTGAAAATAGACATTCATATGATAAGAGATGAATTCTAAAAGGGATTCCTATGTGATAATAATTTTTAGGTTATATTAGAAAAGTAATTATTAATTATCATTCTAAAAATATATTATTCTAAATTTAGTGAATATTAAAATGTGTGAGATTATAATTATTCAATAATTATTTTACTTTTATGCCCATTAGGTGGATTAAATTAATTTAGGGATTTTCTATGAATGATAAAGTATCAACACATTTGGAATTATATTTTTTATTTTGATATAACTTGGATTTACTAAAAGTGATAATATTCATTTGACATGTAAAATTGTTGTTTATTTAAGAGAGGGAAATTATTTAGAACCTGTGATATTTTATTTTTTTTAGAAATAAAATATTTGGATCGAGTTCTAGTAATCATTGGTGTTAAATTTCAGATTACTAATATATGTAAATTTTCATGTGACATTCAATGATAAATCATATATACATTATTCAAAAATATTGAGGCCATAATTTTGCGACTTTAGATCTTGTTTTATATGCGTATAAGCTTTATTATTGGCATGTATAAGTATCCCATGGATAAACCTATTAGATACATTGTCACAATATGGGTTTGTGTAGGAATTCTCTATTTGTCATTGATTGTATATTGTTTTTCTTGATTATGATACTTATTTATTTATTTGATGATTGATATTTATTATATAATTTATAATAGGTGTTGTTCATCTGTCTTCTACAGTTGATCATACATATTGGGAATATTTGGATTATTCTATATGTGGAATTTTCCATACATTATACGACATGTCGATGGGCTAATTACTCTATGGTATGTTTCAATTGATTGCTTTTATCCACTCTTTAGTGATGTGATAGAATTTGGTCAACATGTTCATGGGATATCACTGTGGTAGGAAATGTCAAATGTCAAGGGCTATCCATTTTGAGAGAAATGTGACATACATGGTTCATCTTTTAATCTATAAATCCTAGTGGTTAGATGTGTCCGATAATGGGGTATATCTCGTCGATAGTAATATATTAGGTAGATAACTTCTGTTTCATCGAATATGGTTCCCATGTAGGTAGGGTTGGTCCTATCGAACTTCAAATATGTTTTTTATTTATACAATATGTATTTTTTATATGTACATTGTATACAGGAATAAAATACGCATTTATATTTTATGTACTGATGTGAGGTGATTCTTGGGGAGTTCTAATCAAACACTACATAGGCATTTCAGTGCATTTTTTGATTTCATTCATTAGGATTTGTGAAATGAACTTCCCTTGTGGTGGATGGATGAGAAACTTTAAAAGGAGGATACTCAGGTCACAACCCCACCCACTGAGTCCCACCTTACTATTCATAAGCCAGGTTTGACTTCCCCATGTTCACCACTAATAGTATAAGGGCCGATGACCAACCCTGAGTAGGCATAACACTCACATGGGAGTCATTAAAATACATTACCAATATTAACACACACAGATCCAAGTCAATAAAATGCCAAAATAAAAAAAACTAATATCAAATAAATTCATATATTAGATTACCAAAATCAGAGTATGATAGTAATATTATAAATAATAATGGTATAAATATAATCCCACAAAATTCCACAATTAAGTATAACATGATAGTGACAGGGGAATACAGTCATATATGTTTCATGGAATGAACAACAATTGTTGTAGATAAATCTAAAAATTTGATTATATGGGTCCCTTGAAAACCCTTTTGAAATATTGTCCATCTACATAAGACATGAAATGTCTGGGAAGAGGATTTTAGGGGTGAGTATAAAAATTACTATAATGATACCCCGAAATCGTTAAACGTAAACGTCATGTGTCTTCAGATGATCGTTAGATCATTCATTCATAATATGAGAAATAAAATAACACATCCAGATATAGACATGGTAAACTCTATCTCTTAGTTTAAGTCCATAACTACATTTACAACCTAAGATTCTTCTTGAGAGATTATGACCACCCACTCCAAAAGAAAAATCACTTCATTAGTTTGATAACAATGATGTCAATCTTAGATGTTGTGATTGTATTTCTTTCCATAATGAGGCAGACAGTTGATTCAAAAACAGATCAATACATATATGGTTATCAAACCCAATTACATGTGGTATTTGACAGCCCAAATTTCGATTGACCCATTATATAGGGGATCGATTCTTGTGTACAGTTGTTCATAATTATTCAGATAATCCCACCTGAAGAAACAAATAATATAGAGGATCCCATCATGGACCTTGGGGGGATTCCTACAAATCTATCTAAAAAAACAGTTTAAGAGTGTCATAATTAATTTATCATGATTTAATGCCATGCTATAACATAACTGTGGCGGCTTAAGAGAACATAACATTAAGGAGAGTTGTCCAGTCTCCTGGAAATAAGGTCTTCAATTCATATTTGAAGACATATAAGACCTATAAATGTGGTAGAAAGGGTGAAACTATAATCCGTTAACATCTTACTTACATGATTTTGTACCTCTTATCAATGACATGTATATGTGTTTGTGCTCATGTAATGTTGTCATACAACATACATAGCCATGTTCTCGTACTGGGATATTTTTCTCTATTCTACATATTCCAATTTATATAGACATGACTATTCCGTTGAATCCGCTTAGATAGACACAAAGAAACTAGGTTGGGGTCACATAACATATGACTTGTGTAACATGGTGTGTGATACTTTTATCCCATGTGGAAACACCAGCACCACATATGGGTCCACCATGGTTTGTTTCCATAGGTTACATGCCATGTAGTTTGAATAATTCCAGAACCCACATGCTCCTCATGAATTTCCTCTCTATGATAATTATGATATATATAGAATCAATAAACACTATCCATGGAACATGGATATGGGTCAACTGTAATTCTCCAACCCAAGTTACCCAGATTCGGTGCATTATTACATAACATTGGCATGATCCCAAGAGATCAAGTCTATAAATACCGTTTCGTTTAGTAGCCTTATAAATACTAGATACATAAATAAGTTTTACAATAAATCATAAAATAAAAAATAAAAAAATTGTGTGCCCTTTGAACACAATCTTATCCCTTATCCTATCCCTATAGGTCAATCATAATATATTCTTCTTCACATCCTGGAAAAAATAAAACATAATAAAGGGTTGTGCTCAGATTATTAGTAAGGATAACAATAGAGCAGAAAAATATTTTAAATAAGAATAAACAATTAAACAAATGTATAAGACCACAACACAATACGTTAAAACGTAAACATAATAATAATATGGAAAATATAAATCCAATAATTCCATTTACTTATTCACATAGAGTTTCCACTAGTCGAATAATCACATGTAAAAACCTTATCTAATTTCATAATGATGGAATGCATAATGTCAGACATCATAACCACATAGTAGATGCCTCGTGCCAAGACTAAAAATATAATTTTTTTGAGGCCTTATGCCAAGACACTAGTTTCACATTTCATACCTACTGAATCGTCTAGGAGCTATAACAGGCTCCACCTACCACAAACTATGTCCAATTTATTCTTCATATGAAAAGGTTAAAACATAACATTAACATTTATACTAAAAATATCATAAAAATTTACAATACATTAGCCATAAACAATGAATGGAATAAAAATAACACATCCATAGTCAAACGTATCACAAAACCTTAAATTCAATATGTATGATTTTATAACAATAAATAAACATCAAAAAATTTTAAAATCCATCGAAGTATGTTGACATAGGTGAAATAAAATCTATTTTATAGAAACATCACATTTTATTATGATATAATTTAAATGTCACATAATTATAAATAAAAAACATATATTTGAAATATATTCTTATAAGCTTGTAAGGGCGACTTTGAAGGTGGTATAATGGTGGAAAATAGTTTTACCCACCATATAAGTTAAAAAAAATCATTCTTACCTTAATTTGTCAAAAAGGTTATAACGTTCATTATTTGGAAAATGACAGAAAGATTCCATTCAAAAAATTTTATAAAAAGTCAAAAAAGAGAATAAATTACATTAACCCATATTATAGGAAAATGTAAAAAAGTCTTGAAATTTTTTTTTAAGAAACACAGATGAGGCTGAGAAATGATTCCTAGTAGATGCTTACGTATAAACAATCTTCGATAATGAAGAGATTATAAAATTAAAATTTACCATGTAATTTTCATTTGTCAAGGGTAAATAAACCTTTTATATAATATTTAAATCATTTTTAATTAATTATAAGATAACCACATACAATAATATGATTTTATATATGTCTTATAATATTTCTTTGTTAATAATATTTCAATAGTATCATTATTTCATGTGTTAACTGATTCGTTTTCCTTTATATGTTTCGGCTTCTAAGTCATGTTTATTATAGATAGGATTAATATTACCCATATCTAGAATGATATTAATTTCTTAAACATTATATTAAATCATAAATTGAAAATTATTATTGAATGGTTACGATGGAGAAAGAATCTCATCGCTTTTGTGGAGACGACAATTTGTACGTACACACATATGGTGACTTTTTCATTCCTAGGATAGATAGAATAATGAATATGGTTGTATCATATTTATAATAACATCCCAATATGTAAATGTTACTGGATTTATTATTTTTCTATTGAAACAACAAATAAAGATGATGTGGAAGAATAAAAGAACTTTGAAAGAGGCGATGGAATTATTATCTCTTCTTCAGGTGATTCCTTTTGATTTGATCATGTGGTCTCCATAGGTTGTCCTTCTGACCAAATTATTGCATCTAGAATAAAGTTAGTGTAGTTAATATAATATCGGAGTAGGGTTTCGCTGATCCTAATTGTTTTGGAGGTTTTATTTAGAGATAGGTGGAAGTAAAATTTTATAAGAGAGGTGAGGGTCACTTTAGGAAACGCTTAAAATATTATTTTAATAAAAATTATTTTTGGTTTATAATGGCTCGAAATGGATTTATTTCTAGGATAAGGTGAGTATGGATTTAAATAAACTCAATAATATTATGTTTTAGACACATTTAGGTCACCATATTATCCGTATCATTTAAATCTTACTCTTAGTTAAATTGTTTAACTTTTACCATGTCTTCTTGTTTTTTATATAATATGGTTATTAAACGTACTATAAAGTGACAAAATAACCAAAAGTGGTTAATTAATGACATATATATCATTAGATAATTCCTTTGTCTAATCGTTATATTTTTAGAAATATTATATCATTTAATAATATAGTATTTGTTATAAACACTAATTTATGTAAATTTTGACTCTATTTGGTATACTGTTTTTGTAAAATTCCTAAAAACATTATCTATTCAAAAAAATATTATTCAACCCTATAATTTCATATTAACCTAGTAAATTAGTGGTATTCAAAAAAAGTCCCAATTGTTATTTATTTGGATATTTATAATATCAATTATATTTATCTTTTGTTAATAAGGTAATTACTGCATCAACAATGTGTCATAAATAAATTTATTTATATAATGTCTAGAAATTATAAATAAAATACCATTATGTAAGAAATTATTTTTTCATTCTAATTAATATTCATAATGGAATTAATCTTATGTATAACCCTATATTAAAAAATTTTTATTGATGAAAACATTATTTTAACACTTTTAACTCTTCTTTAAATAAAAAAATAATAAATGTCCTAATCTAATCCAAGGGGATAAAATAATATCATATTTTATTACTATGGTTTAATTTTGTCTAAATAAAATTTTAAAATATAATTAGGACACATGTTAAGGTAATTATAATATCATTTTTACCTTTAATTTCACTATATACTTTTAACTGTGGTAGATAAAATTAAAATATTTATATTCACCAAAAATTATTTTCATCCCATTGAACCAAATTTTACTTACTAATATCAATTGTTTCTATCTGATTTTTTAAATTCAATTCACAGAAGCGGTAAAATTATGTTTTATGCAAATTTTCAAATGTGCCTAGAAGGTGTGTTAAAAATGATAAAATGTTCAATAAAATTTTATACATCTAAATTTATTATAAACAGACACAATTGAGTTACATTAATCATATATTAAAATTATGTAATGATTTTGACATAAATAAATTTAAATAAAATATATAATTATATAAATAAAATGTCATTTTAAAACAATAATGCAATGTTTTTCATTATTGAACAAAAATTGATAGTTTTCATAAAGATACCAAAACATCACACAAAGCTAATTTTGATATTTAAATTCAAAATCAATTTATATTTTACCAAATTCAAAACATAGATGTTTCATTAATTAATTTAAATTTATTTCCATTGTCAAAATTAGAAAGCGTGTAGTTGAGAAGTAAAAAATTCAAAATATTGATACGTGTTTATGTCCAATTTAAATGTAAAATTACATACAATGGCCTAAATTATATTAAATGTTTAAAATATAATCAAATGATACATTAAAAATACTATAACGTATAATTTAACGCTATAAATTATTTTGATTAAAAAAGTCGTTTTTAATTAAAATTTAGTATTGTTCACTATTTATCAAAATATGAATGTTATCAGAAAAGTATAAAAAAATTTACCAAACTAAATTTATATGTCCTATTTATAAAAAAGAATTTATTTTGTCAAATTTAGTATATAAAAGTGTTAAATATTGGATTTAAAAATGGTTTTACATTAAATGGTGGAAATGATTTTTTATAAAGACACTTCATTTATCTAAAAAAATTAATTTGTCCATATATTATGTCTATGAAACACACAAGATGAATGTTAAAATTATATAGGATATATATATAATTCAAAATGTGATTAATACTATACATAACCTCTTTTTATATGGTTATTTTTATAGGTCGTGATGCGCTAGTACTTGGTGTTGCATGTAGCGCAAGATATTGATTACCTTAAAGAGATAACATACTATGAAATCCTGGGGTGTTACATTCTCCCATACTTCAATAAATTGCATCCTCGTAATTTGAAATTGTTCTTCAAAAATAAAATGTTGAAAATAGAAAATACCTTTGGGGATAACACACATCGGAAATATGGTTACTATAATTTATTCTTAATAATAAGGGAAATGGAAATGAAAAGGTCACCACTATATTTGAGTTTTAAATAGGATAACATTGGAGACAATTATATACACATAATTAGAGGGAAAAACAAAATATTTATAGGGAGTGGTTGAGGCCCCCAATAACCAACATGTGAAAAATAACTTGAAAATTGACGGCCTCAATGTCATAAAATTATCATTGGTTTAAAAAACCTAAGGTATTAGGATAACATATTTTTGGATTTGAGGTCATTTCCATAATTTTTAAGAATTATTTGCTTCATATAATAAGAAAAATATATATATACTTGACAAGTAGAGTTCCATCTATTAACTAAATTCTACCACAAACTCATATTTCTCTTAAAAATATAATAGAATTTAAAAATATTCTATTAAACCTAATCATATAAGTTTTAAATAAATGAATTTATAATTCATATATCATTCCAGTGGTAGGTGATACACCCTTATCACCCTTCGGTTGGGGGTTCATGTCTCGTGGCCTTATTGAACGTGATGGGTTATCACCTGACCTTTAGGTTTTCCCTTTTATAAAAAAATCCAAAAACAATCTTACGAAATTTTTTTAGCTTAAACTATTTTATCCAATGTACAACATAATCCATTCCAATATTTAGACTTATCCAAAATAATTTTTTCAAAACTCATAGTCTAAAAATTTATAGGTAAGGTCATCATAACATAATGTAGATGTATTTTTTCCACATAATAACATGTGAGTACCTTCATCATGTATTATCATAAAACATGGTAACACCATGGATTAACTTAAAAACTAATTGATTAAATTCATTCTACATTATTCCTTATATAATACTAGATATATTCCTTATATAAAAATATTTTGAATACTCCACAAATAGTGGAATAAGTAAACCACAATTCGGGTTACCACTTACCCACTAAGCGGGTTCAAAATCCAATAAAAAATGAATTTTCGTGTAAACCATTATTCAATTCCGATGTAGTCAATAATATACAATATAATTTATCAAAACCAATAATCTATTATTCCAAAATCACTACCTCAATATTAGGACCCAATTAAGGATTATTTTTCCTTTAACCATCTATTTTTCAGAAAATTTAACTTATTGCTGAGTTACATTTCTTAGTACCATATAATCTCAATTCCCCAATCAAATAGTATTGTACTACAATAATTATTTATTTCCATAATTAATATAACTAGTACATCATTGATACAACAATCAAATTACATAATTCACTAATAAAAATTTAACAACACTAATTATTCCTCTTTATCTGAGGTAATATAATATCTTGATTATTATCCAATAACATCATTTGGGGTATACTATGATTATTGTGACATTTATTCACATAGTGTCCTAACTCTTTTCAGATGAATAATTGTAAATTTGAAACCTTTTTCTTACCCTTGTTATCACATACTTTGTGTCCTTTTTCTCCCCACTTATAACAAACTCCCATTCCCTTCAAGAATTTACCAAGGTGATTATATCTACAATTTTCACATATGGGAAAATCCTTCGTTCCCTTCTTCCCTTTATCCATCTTTCTCTCTATGATCCTTTTCTTCATAGGCTTCCCTTCAAATTCATATGACTTAGAGAATTTTTTAATTATCTTATTAACACATGAAACAATTTTTTTATATGATGATAATATATGGGAGACTATTTCCATTCTAAATGATGGATTAATACCATAAAAGATATGATCCTTCTTACTCATTAGATCATCTGTGTTGCTGGATTTGTCATTCATTCTACTGAGGACTATTTCCAAATAGTGGAATACACAAGGTTTGTTTGTGAATCGCAATGAATAACTACAAACATATAAAATACATAACATAAATTGATATGTTTTTTCCTGTGATCCATAAACACAAAAAAATTTCTTTGACGAAGTATTTAATCATAAATCCTTAATAATGGTTTGAAAAGAAAATTTGATTTATCCTAAGCATTTCCCCTGGGAGTGTCAATTCCAGGAGTGCAGCAAGGCCCGTTGTCATGTACCAGGATACCACAGGTCGAGCCCAAGACTCCTTGTCAGCGTTTTCACTCCTAGGCACATCTATTTTAGATCCACCTCAGCATTTTTGTACCCATACATGGATGTATTTTCTTTGAAAACCCACATAATATTTACATTACAAATTTTTTTATTGTTCTTATATACTAATCTTCAACATTTATCTTAGGGTAATGATATTTAATTAGCATTTTTATAAATATAATTTCAATGGTTTGTACCAAAATTCCTCTGATACCAAATATAACTCCCCACCATAGTTTCACATAGTATGTGAATTATTACATAACATTTACATTATCACAAGAGATCATGTATCGAAAACCCGATTAGTTTTGTATCCTTGGAAGTACTAGATAAAAACATATGTTTTACATTACATCATGAAATAAAAAAACAAACTTGTGTCACTATTGAACCCACTAATATCCCTTAGTGTATCCTTACATGTCAATCATAATATAATTCTTCACATCCATGGAAAAATAAAATATAAGAAAGTGGTGAACTCAGATGCTCAGTAAGGATAAAAATATAGCGAAAACTCTCATAAATAAGAATATAAATTTAAGGCAATGTATAAGACTAAAACACAAGCCTTTTAAACATAAACTTAAGCATACTTTGGGAATGATAAATCTAATAATTCAATTTACTTATTCACCTGGATATTATATTAGTAAGATAATCAAATGTAATATCATTAGCTAATTCCATAATGATGGAATGCATAATTCCGAACATCATAACCACATAGTTAAGGCATCGTGACATGACTACAAATAAGATTTGGTCAATTTAGTTTTCCAAGACACTAGTTTGTCTCATGATACATACCAATACATCTAGGAGCTATAGTAGGTTCCACCCGTCACATACTAAGTCCAATGCATTCCTCATATGAAAAGTTTGAAACATAACATAATAATTCATATTAAAACTACCATAAAAAATGTTAATACTTAAACTAGAATCCATGAATGGTATAAAAATAACAAATCCAAAATAAAAAATACCACATACCTTCAATACAATATCAAAGATTGTATTACAATCAATCAACATCAAAAAAATGTAAAATCCATCAAAGGATGTTGACATATATGAAATCAAAACTATTTGAGAGAACTATCTCTTTCTATATTGAAATCATTTAAAATTCATGTAATTATAATTGAAAACATTAATTTCGAAAATATACTTATAGGCTATTAAGGAAGGATTTGAAGGTGTTATAATGGCAGAATATAGTTTCACCCGTCGTATATGTTAAATACCATTCTTACCTTAATTTTTCTAAAAGGTGATAAAGTACCTTGTTTGGAAAAAGACAGAAAAAATACTTTCAAAACATTTCATAAAAAGTCATACAGGGGTATAAATGAATTTAACACATATATTGGGAAATATTAAAAATGTTTTGAAATACATTTTTAAGAAACACGGATGAGGATGATAAAGGATTCCCAGTAGATGCTTATGCATAAACAACCATTGATAATAAAGAAATTGTAAAATTAACCCCCACCGTGTACTTTTCCATGGAAGAGGGTATGTTAACCTTATTTATAATAGTTAAATCATTGTTATTAAATTATACAAGAACCACATACATAAATATGATATCATTTATGATCATCTAATAGTGATTTTTAATAATATTTCAATAGTATCATTGTATCAGGTGTTAACTGATTCGTTTTTCATTATATGTTTTGGTTTGTAAGTAATGATTGTTATGGATAGGATGTAATTTATTCATATCCAGAATGATATTATGTTTATAAACATTATTTTAAATAATAAAATGAAAATTATTCTTGAATGGTTGCGATGGGGAATGAATCAGATCGCGTTCGTGGAGACTGTAATCCGTACGAATGCATGAATGGTGACTTTGTAATTCATATGATGATAGAATAATGAATATGGTTGTAACATATTTATAATAACATTATAGTAGGAATAATGTAATAGAGTTATTATTTTGGTATGGAAACAATAATGAAAAATGATGTTGAAAAATAAAAGAACATTGAAAAAGATGATTAAATTATTACCTCTTCTTCAGATGCTTCCTTTTGATTTGATCAAAAATGATTTTTAAGTTGTCTTTCTGATCAAATTAAGGCCTCTAGGATGAATTTAGGGTAGTTGGGAAGATAATTTAGGAGTGTTAGGCCAAGCCAAATGGCTTTCTAGGTGTCATTTTTATATAACGAGAAGTACGATTTTATAACAGAGGTGAGGGTCAATTTAGAAGATGCTTAAAATATTAATTTTTAAAAATAATAATTTTCAGTTTATAATGGCTCCATGTGGATTTATTTATAGGAAATGGTGGTAATGGGTCGTAATCCTCTAAACTAATATGTTTTAGAAATGTTTATGTTACCATATTAACCTTATCTTTTAGATTTAACTCTTAGTTAAGTAGTTTATCTTTTACCATGTATTCGTGTATTTATATATTATATGGTAAATAAAAATATAGTAAAATGATAATAGAACCCTATGTGGTTCATTAATTACATATATATAATTAAATAAGACATTTTTCCAAATATTATATTTTTAGGAATATTATATCATTTAATAATATAGAATTTTTTTTAAAAAATATCATTTATGTCAATTTTGACACTATTTGGTATTTTGTTTTTGTCAAAGTCATAAAAACCATATAAAATATAAAAAAATTATTTAACCAACCCTAAAATTTTACATTAACTGAGAAAATTAGTAGAATGCATCAAAATACACATTTTACTTTAATTCGGACATTTATAATATCAATTATTTTAATCATTCATTAATAAGGAAATTACTGCATCAACATTATATCATCAATAAATTTAATTATAGAATGTCTATAAATTATAAATAAAATACCAGTATGTAAGAAAATATTTTTTTATATTTCTAATAAATATTTATAGTCAAATTTATCTTATGGATAACCCTATTTTCAAAATTGTTTAGTTAGGAAAATTTGATTTTAACATTTATAACTCTTCTTTAAATAAAATATTAATAATTGTCCTAATCTAATCCAAGTGGATCAAATAAGATCATATTTTATTCTTAAGGTTGATTTTGGTCGAAATATGCTTATCCTATAGAATTAGAACATGTGTAAGGAAAATTATAATATCATTTTTACCTTTAATTACACTATTTACTTTTAACAGTGTTAAATTTAATTCAAAAGTTACTATTCACCAAAAATTATTTTCATCCTTTTGAAAAAAAATTTACATACTGATTTCAACCGTGTCACTTGGATTTTTTAAATTCTATTCATAGAAGCGGTAAAATAACATTTTATTCAAATTTAAAAATGTTTCTTGAAGGTGGGTAATCAACGTAAAAATGTTTAAAAAAGTATACATATAATTTTATTATAAAATGACTTAAACAAATTAAATTAAACTTATATTGGTATTTTTTTATTGATTTTGAAATAAATAAATTTAAATAAAATAAATAATTATTTATATAAAATGTGGGTTTTAAACAATAAGGAAGTGTTTTCACTATTCATCAAAAATTGATTGTTTTTATAAAAATACCCAAAATTCACCTTAAGATAATTTTGATATTTCAAATTAAAAATAGATGTATATTTTACAAAATTAAAAAGATATATGTTTCATTAATTAATTTAAAGTTAATTCTCCTTTTCATAAAGAGAAAGCAGGTTTTGGGGAAGTAAAAACTATCATAAGATTGATATGTTTTTATATTCAATTAAAATGTAAAATTAGTTACAAAGACCAAAATTATATTAAATGATAAAAATATAAACTAATGATATATTAAAAACACTCAAATGTATAATTTAACTCTATAAATTAATTAGATAAAAAAGTTGTTTTTAATCAAAATTGAATTTTTTTTACTATTTATCAAAATATGAAAGTTATCAGAAAAGTACCAAAAATTTAAACTAATTAACTTATTATTTCATGTTACTAAAGAAAAAATATATTTAGTCAAATTAAATATGTTAATGTGTCAACTCATGAATTTAAAAATGGATCTCCATTAAAAGGCTGTAAAATTTCATTTTTTATAAAGATAGTTCTTATATCTAAAAAAATGGAATTTGTCCATATATTATATCGATTAAACAGAAAAGGTGAATGGTAAATTTATATAATATATATATAAAATTACAATTGTGGTTAATACTATTCATACCCAATTTTTAAATGGCTAGTTTGATAGGTCATGATGCGCTTGAACTTGGTGTTGTGTGTTCCACAATCTATTGAATTGCATTGAAGGGATAATATATTATGAAGTCTTTGGGTGTTACATCAACCATGTTCAATTATTATTGGAGACCAAATTTCAAACATCCAATTTTTATAAGAATCATAATGTAGCCATATCGTCACAGCATGCCACATTAACAACACATGTTGTTCACTGATCCACCTTTCATATTTCCTTGTTGACATTACATCAATATTCCATTATTGAATATCTGAATTGATACAATGTATCAATATATTTTCAAATGAATGCATGTGTAATGACTGATTTCTAGTTATTTTTTAAACGATCGATAAAATAAAACACCCACAATTAACTAATGGATAAAGGGGGAAGAAATTAAAAATTCAAAAATTAATATCAAACCTCATTCATGTGAAGGATTGAATAAATACATTTCTATTAGAATTACTAAAAAATAATCCAGTCATAAAAACTTAATAACCACTATAGTCATCCATCAAATAGAAAACTAATTTCATTAGTAAAATTGGTTTATGTTTATAAGAGGATAATAAAAAAGGATAAATACAAATAAAAAAACATCCAAACTAGAGGTTGAATCCATTATTGAAGAAAAATAATCCATCACCATTGTTTTTTGGAAAGATCCTCGCACTTCTTTTACATAGACAATCCCTGATGTACCGATCGGATCCTGTAATCTGTTGTCCAACATCTCCTAGATACATCCTTTCTATATCTCCAGCGTTATATAAGTAACATTAACATTTACCCAAATATGGTTTTTTATATGTGATTAATAAATTCCCTATTTAATAACCTAATAAATAAATAAATTAAATATTTTTATTGTTATTTGTGTCCATGAAGAGTTTTTCACAAACACACAATTATAACTTAGGTTATTTCGTGCAAAACATAAAATCCATGTCCAGATCATAATAGTGACCTTTGATTTCCAAACGTATACTTTTTTATGATTTATTCCATATTTTAAAAAAATTGATAATGAATAATATTAATAATATTAATATTTTTCCAATATCAATTTGGGATCATGAGGAAAAAAATCTCACACTGTCCCAATAATTTTTTTCATATGTTTTTCAAGATATATTTCAAAAAAATTAATGGGAAAAAGTCAAGACAATATAATCTCCTGACCTTTTTTATTTTCTTCATGACATTTATACAGGACTACTAAAAATGGTGTGGGTATATTACTCACATATGAGTCTCCCACCCCAAGGAACTATCCTAAATATTCTCATATGACCACAAAACATGCACCAATCGAGTGACTCACCCATACAGGATCCTCCCATACCAATTCTCAGTCTCCAATGAGTACGTTGAATATGTAGATCCATACTCTATTCCCAACTCATACTATTTGATAACATGAATGTGGTTGTTCACATATGATCTCATCTTTAATTCATGGAAAACATCCTATACCTGGTCTAACAGTATTAGTAGATCCACAAGCATGCTACCCCACAGAAACAACCAAATATCATGAAAGGTCAAATGATGTACAATGTAAAAAAATTTCCCCAATAAAATAATTGAAATCTAAATCTGGGTGAGACCTTCAAAAACACATGTTCTTCCTCGTAAAACTGCATGGGACACCAACATTGTTCTGTATAGTAATTTTTAACGTGCTATATTATCCTTTTCCACTACTTCTTAATCGTGACATTCTCTATCACGACACCTTTATCAAATCTCACACAAAATCTGGTCCCATGTCTACAGACATGCGAATATCATTCCGGTGAAGTGGTGGCCTATAGAGTCTCCTATAAACCTAATAAAATGGTTTTATAAAAATAGTGGAATGATATATTTTATTGAATGGAAACTCCATAATGGTGTGATGAACATCCTAAATATATAAAATATCTATTATTCAATCATGAATAATGTTCCTAAGACATGAATGGTATTTTATATCTTATCATCAATCTAGGTGTGAAACGGTGTACTTAAATGTAACTGATTCCCAAAGGCCTCCTATAATCCTAAATTTAATCATGATTTGAATAAGATTATCATTATTAAATTATCATATATATGAAACAATTGGGCTTTACTATAATACACATGTAATTACTTCATAATCATTCATATAGAACTATACTCTTGAGTAGATCAGATGTGGGATGACTTGGTGAGTTGTTCTATGATCAACTATTTGGAATCATGCCATTTGGATGTATGAGGTATCCCTATCCAAAATTTCATAGATATCTCATCCCACATTTACTCTATCACCTCATGGGGTTTAGATAAACCCAATGGAATCTTGTTCTCATTTTTCTTGTACTAACGTGGGATGAAATGATATAAAAACTCTACTAAACCCTTTTTCATGACTGGTCACCAGAACAAATGTTGGAGATCATGGTATATCCTTTTCACACTCTAATATAATTAGGATCGGGACGTATAATAATCCCCCATCACCTCCTCCCACAATTTCAATGGTACCATAGTCCATCCTTTTAAATGTATAATGTGCTCCCTACCATTATAAAATCCACCATGAGAAAATCCCCGGGTTATAAGAGTATGTAAGGTGTTCGGGATTATATCCCCATGATGGGCCTCCCAAAAAACTCTAGATGTGGTGGGGTAATAACTATCATTTATAGATATTAATCTCTATCACTGTCTATTAACTATAATATCACCAATGATAAATAATCCAACAAATTGTAAAAAACTAAGAAAAATATATCTCGATAAGTGTGTTTTTACCATGACACCCTTCCCATGAATTTAGAATATCTCAATATAATTGTCCTGAAGTTACTCTATCCATTACATATATTTGATGTCAATATCCTTGTGAGAGAAGATATTCTTGAACCACTTATAGTACAAGTAGATGTTAAACCACTCTCCAATGAGATAGTGTCACTATACATTTAATTATCACACTACCACAACAAACTCTACATTGTGATTCATGTAATTATACGTAAGATTCATTATCTTATAAGAACTATATGAACTATCTTTTTACGACTATATTAGAAAACATCCATATTTAATATCAAAATCACCACATTACTCAACATAATCAAAATCCTCCACTAGTAATGTTAGGATGGGGTGCTCATCATTCCCTATTGTAACTATTAAAAAGAATGTTTCAACCTTTTCTCCCACATGAAATTCTTCCACGACCATTTCAATGATATCAAAGTTTATGATATCCAATATAAATCTGAAACAAATAATCAACATTATCCCACTACCCAGGAATGTTATTCACCTATATCATTCTCTTTGATGGATCCTATGATAACACTACCTCAACCATTGTTGGGTCTGCTGCTACTCTATCAGCTGAGATAACATTTCCTATAAAGTAGAGCCCATAAATAATGAACTAAAACTTTGGGATATTCCAATGATGATGGTTCCATTAGATTGTGTCTAGAACCATCATCATGTGTCTTACATTCTCCTCAAAGGACATCATGTACTCTAGGATATCAAAAATGTTGACCACCACAAAATTATCTATGAAAGGATAAAATAACTTGTTCATGAGTCCTATGATCAATATCAGGGGGTTCTTCAAACCGAATGGAATCACAATGTACTCGCAATGAATATAGAAATATATGAATGTATTCTTTTTTATTTCCTTATTTAATAATTCATGTAGGTGGTAGTACAATCTGAGGACAATCATTGACAACAATCATCACCCTCTTGACTAATTTATGTAGAAATTGATTCGTGGTAGTGGATATATATTCCCTATGATTTTCAATTTCAGGTTCCAATAATCAAATCATAACCACAAGATTAGGTCATCCATTTTGAAGAAAAGCACTCGGGCTACCTAGGGGCACAAACATGGTACCACAAATCCATTCCTATGTAACTCTTCTAAGTGCCCCCTCATCTAGTAATGCTCTATGAAAACCTGTCAATATTTCAAAAATGATATTAGGGATGTACCTAGGATTAAATCAATATATTATTCTATCTCTTGATTGGGATGTTTGTCTGTCACATACTCATGATATTTTCCAACGTATTGATCCACCATAGTAGAAAATTGATAGTCAATAGAATCTACTACTCTTAATGAAATTATCATTAATTTCAATTTAATAGGATTCACCGTCATACATATGTGTCCATCATACTCCCCATGGGTCTCCTTCATTCATATAAAGGTAATTTTTCCCATAAATGCAAAAACATTACATCTTTTTCCTAAAATACCCAATATGTTCGTGAATTTTTTATTTCCAATCAATAAATTGGTGCCTAAATGGGTTTTCTTCCAATCAATGCATAAGGTGATTTCATAAGTCCTTGTAGCTACCAAAAATAGTGACATGAGAAACATTATCTTATTTGTGTCGTAAAAAACTATTAGGAAACATGTGTGACCAATAACTTATCTCTTATCTGAGTCTCCATGAATAAGTGTGTAGCCAAGGTCTCAATCAAAACCTCTATGTATTGGACTATGGACGTAATAAGAAAATATTGTCTTGGACATATGTCAATCAAAACTAATTATGTGTTATAAATGACATATTTTTGACCTATAATAATAATATAATTCTCTATATTTTAGAACTATATAACCTATATATTCTCTCTCCCCTTTTTAATAGCACCCTTAGCATGGTAGGGACCACCTAGGGGTAGTGCCAGTGATAAGTCAAACTATCTTTCATCTATTGATTCTCCCCTAACACTTCTACCAAATTTTCTCCCCTATGGACCTCCATACTCTTTTCACAACCCCTTCCTAGGTGGACCACCATCTGTCTCTCATTTAGAAGAATTGCAGGTTGAACAATTCCACATGTGAGGTCCCCAACCATCAAATGAGTAACACTATGTCTCCATAAAATGGTTAAATCATATTGATATCCCTAAACCATAGACACGTGGACATGATATTTCCTCTTAAAATGTATCACACATAAAAATACCAACGTATACCCTCAACAACATTAATCTAAAGTCTCATCCCATATGTTCCCACTTATGGTACCCCTTTCCTATTTCCACCAGCCCTGAAATCTCTATATAACAAAATCATGCTCTATCACCCCAACATATATAGGAATGGATATTTTAATCAAATTATATTTGATGAAAATATGTATACCTTTATCAATGGTTCAATACCTATTTAACAAATCTCATACCATTTCAATGTTGTATCATGAGATGTTACTAAGACTTGATCAATACATTGACATTATTATCATTCCCTGTTGTAGATGTAAAAGGTCATCAATGTGCACCGCTCGCATCCAAGATGAATATTACTTTTCCCTAATGATATTTTAAACCTCAATCCATGAACATGCCTTCTTAGCCAATAGTATAAAAACAAAACTACACCAACACCCTATAGAACCATGTATAAGGACCTTTTCCAAGACCACCATCTCGTCTCCATGTGTTATAATGATATAAAATACATAAGTACCCTCCTTGATTTAATAATAATTTTATATGGTTCTATGTCACCAATGAACCTATGGGGTTACTAATACTAAAACTCATTAATATTTATCATCTGGTTCACCTAATACTCTAGTAATGTGGGCACCATCTACCACATGGCAGTTTAGAGGAATGGTAGGAAAACCAACCTGATGTGTTACCTCTTTAGTATGTCCCAATATCGATGATTTACCACTAAGGGGATTGTCTTCACAATATGTCTAAAGAATCATAGCTATAAATCATCAAGGGGGATGCTTGAAATATATAATATGTACCGTGGTACATTAGTATATTTGGGGATATAAATAAAAGGGACATGGAAGAAAGAAAAAATTCTATATGATTAACGTTGTAATTTTTTCCCAACAACAAATTGCTACATGTACTTATACAAAAGGTAGGTAGTTAGAGTACTAATTTATTGATGTGTCAGCTAGTGAACCACTAATAGATTCAATGAACTAAAAAGAAAAATTGAAACACTCACACTATTTTCATAAAACCAAACCATTTTTTATCTATAAAAATCTACAAACACTTATCCTATTATGGAAATATCATCTAATAAATACCTTGAACAACCCATCCAATCAGGGCCTGACAAGTTTGTGATTAGCTGAGTGTTACTATGCAAGGACTTCCTCTAATAGGACATATGATAGAAAGTAGCATCGAGTATGCATAAAAATAACATTTTATTTCTTAACCTAAGGTTATTGTACACACACACACATTAACAAGACCATACCATACTTTAATGTAAAATATTGCAGACATGAAATGCATGCTTAAAAATAAATCCCAGAATATATTTTTTAAAATAATTCTGTAAGGCATAATGGGAAAAATAAAATCCCATCTATACAATTGAATAAGTAAATCCTTATTATAGTAGGGTACTATAGTCAAATGTGACTCCTGGAATGATACCCAGTGTAACCATACAAATCTGAAATACATAATCTCATGGTACATCATGTACCCATTCTATGAAATGGTCATCTATGAAAGACATGAAATGTGTGTGTAGGGCCCATGAATGGGTGATTATAAAAATAACCCTTAAGAAATGTATAAATAATTAATAGTAAATAATAATGAGTATTCATCTCATCATAGGATATTTCAATAATAATATTATAAATACAAAAAATCATATATATATATATATATATATATATATATACTCATGGTCGACCCCAAGTCTCAAGGTATGGCCACAACCACATTGTCAGCCTATGATTTTATTTGAGAGTCTGTGACCACATTTACCTAGTAGAACTCACAACAAGGGTTTGACATCACTGATGACAACCATTTGTTGTGTTTTCTGCATCATGTATCACCATTAGGAGTTATAATATGGATGTATAAATTTATCAATACATAGATGGGGATATCACACATGGCCATGAGGTATACCAACTACCCAATCTGAATTAACCAACTATGTTTTGAAATGATGCGCGTGGAAACCTTGTAACACCGATTTTGATATCCCCACATAGGTAAAATGATGATAGAGGATCGTATATTGGGACTCTGGGGGTTGGGTGTTCCTAAAAACCAATCAATAAAAATTCCTTCTACAGGATCAAAATCAAATGCTCTGGATGCCACTATAACGACCCATTTTTTTATCAATGGAATTAACTTCTTATAATTATTCCATAGTCTAATCACATTAGGTAAAAAATAAAATATCATTATACTAAATAGTATTTGACCATGCAGAAATTTTTTTCCACTTTTCTATCTAGATTTGGAAAATCTGTGTAACAGGGATGCGCTCTGCTTGACTCTTGGGGTCTGATGGGACAAAATTATTTTTTCGTGAATAGTGACCTACCCACATGAATAGTAACCAACTATTATGAATAGTAATATTAACTTTATGAATATTTAATAGTATAATATAATATTAACCTCACCATGGATTGTATAAATAAAATTTGGCATCTTATAAATGATCATATGACTATAATAAAATTACAAGTATTTTTGTAAGTCATATATAATTACTTACAATTAAAAAAATATTTTTTTTAAAAGTATTTTTCTTAAACTTTGATCGTAATATATAAAATTTGATGTATTCTAGTCTAAAAATAATTTTTTAAGACCTCATGTAATTTTTGAAAACAATATAAAACCAGTTATTGTTTTTTAATCTGTAATTTTCTTGTGAAATGTTATTTAAATTTGAAATTAAATTAATCATATTTTAAAAAATTATTTTATAAATATGGAGTTAATTTTTGGTTTCTACACATCAATAAATGTTTAGGGTAATTTTTTATTATTTTTTCAAAATTGTTGAATTTTTGAAGAATAGTGAAATATGTTAATTTAAAAAATAAGAAAAATACAATGATTACTGAGTCATTGGTGATATTCTTCTCGTATGAGCACAATTGGTTCTAAATCATATAAACTTATTAATATTTCTCTTCATGAAATCCTCACTATATTTTTTCTTATAAATAATTAATAAACTAATGATAAAAATATTAAGAAAAGAATCCTTCTATCCACAATAAAAACCACCCACACTCCCCTCTTATCTTCACTACTCTCAAGCTATGTGTATTGAAAAAATTCTAACAAAATCTCTCCCCTTTCTCCTCCAACATGTATATATGCATTTTTTCTCTTCTAATGGTATAATCATTTCCCCTTAAGAGGCTCTCATGGAAGATTAATTTAAGAGGTAAATTCCTTTTTTTCAATTCCTCAACATTCCTTTCATGTTCCATTGTTTTATTTTCTATCCATACCACTATGTTATAGAAAATCTAGTACCTTATATGTATTAGAATTTTTTGATGATAATTTCTTATGTTATTACCATCTCTCACTTACCCATAGTTTAAACTAGTAGAAAAAACATCATCTGAGATGTGTTAATTTTCTACATTAATGGATGATGAGTTTTCAATTTCCATTAAAATATTGAATTATGGTCATGAAAGAATTTTTCTTCTTGAAATAGAATATAATATATGTAATATGACTCATCTGGGGCCCTGTAGTATTTTTTTACACATGGTTTTCATAAATAAAACAAAATGTGTTCGTTGTGATCAATAACCACTAATTAACCTAAAAGGCTATCACTAATGTTTTATATAATGATTCATCTTATTTACATGTAACCCAATTAAACATAAAAACATGAAACCATAAGAATAATAAATAATATAACTCCAATTTTGGGAATTGAGATTCATTTTACAGGATTATACGTTCATGTATATAAGTAAACTGATCATAAAACAAACAGGCCCGAATAATGAAATTCAACATCATAACGAATAAAAAAGGATACGAATGAACAAAAAAGGTTATAATAAGATAATTAAATGTAATTTAGGTTCTATAATTTTTAATTAATTACCGTAATTTATTTATTCAGGTCATTAATACCATGTGGATAACACCATCGGACTTAAGGTAAGTAATTCTACTCGAACCTCCATTATTCTTTTGGTTTATTCTTACTCTATTTTTACCCAAATAAAGTCATATATTTTGTTTATTTAAATCATATAATTTATTTACAAATATAAAAAATCATGTATCATGATCCAATAATCATTCTTTTTTGTGGATTTACATGATTTTAAGTGATTCCCCCAGGACTTCCCGATATGCAAACCCATTTTGAGGGAACATCCTGAATTTTTTACCCAATTGAATGTGCATTGTATAATCATTTTTAAGACACCATTGTTTTTATTAAATATGTCATTATACTATTAAAAAACATTTTTTCACTTATTATTTTATATAAAATATTTTCCATTTTTATTTCAAATTCCTTATAGTATTTTCCTTAAAACAACACTAAAATGTTTAAATGATAAAAAAATTTAAATTCTTTTTACATATCATAACTTATATTTGAAATAAAATACAATGATATATGTCTATATATGATCTATTTAACTTCCTTCATGAATACTTGTATGATACTCCCAATAAATTATACTTTATGACATGATTATGATACCAATTTCTTTCCATGGGTTCACTTATGTTTATATATGATTGATTATATATGATTCATTATGTGGAAAGCATATTCATGAACATGTAAAGATGGGTGTACACATATAGTTATCCAATGAATTGGGTAATCTTGAGTCTCATGAGATGTTTTGTGGAATGGATTTAGTGTTTATCCTCGACTCATGCTACCCTGTGCAATGGTCTTGGTGGTTAACCTCAACTTGTGCTCCATTTATGTGAAACAAGCCTTGACGCATTCTTAAGTTATGTATTATATTGGTGTCACATTACGATGAATCTATTTTTATATGATCCCAGGGTTATATTTTGAGATTCCATTTGTTCCATGCCTTTTATTTTTATTATTTTATTCCTTCTAACCCATGTGAAAAAGCTATATTCCTATTTTTATTCTCTTGAGAGGCTTTTATCATACCCATTTGTTCGGGTTATCCCCAGGTTATCCTATGTCGATGTATGATACCAATGGAAATTATGAAATAAATATGGATATTAAATAATTAAATGTTTTCCGTTTTGAGTTTTATGTACCAAGTCGTTAATGAAACTATAATTTATGATCCTTGGATGGTATTCCAATGTATAATTATGCATAAAATCATGTAATGTTATGTGTAAAATATGTGGGTCACTATAGTTGGTATTAGGTAATGGTGTAGTTATTTTTGGAGATTAGTAATAGAGAAATTTATTAATAACCATAGGGTTGATATAATTTATAAGAAAACATCCCTAAATTTTGTTAACTACTGTGTAAGTGGTTTATGATGAAATTAAATCCATGTCAGGATACAAAAAGTTAAAGGTGGATCTGGTGCTTATATATCTAGGGGTAAAACCTAAAAACACATTTATCTAGACTCAAATGGGAACTGGTGCATGACAATGGGACTTTTTGTACACTTTTTTTGAAACTCGCAGGGGATATGCTTTTGTATATTAATAAGCCTATTACAATAAATTATTATGGGAATAAAAAAGATCCCATAAGAATATAATATAATAATAGATCAAGGATAAACAATATTTAAACATAGGTAATAACATGTTAAGATATATTTACCCATTACATGTTTTCCTTTAATGTTAAATGATTCCTTATTATTCTTAAAAGTTAAGTATTTAAGCCCAATAATTGTTAGTTATTTTTATTATTTAATGGAGGGAAACAAAATAATCCATTCCAACCATAAATGTGATAGAGAATGTGATGATTTCTTGAATGATATTCCAAATATCATGGTAATGGGTACCCAAAACATCATGACAATACTTTCTCAGCTGGATCTAGTTATTAACATTAACATGAATCACGTGGAACACCCTCATACTCCAATGAATGAGAATGTTTCCATTGAATTCATCATGTGGAAATGCCTCCCAAATTTTTTGTATGTTTTATCCCCTCCTTATAAAACATTGTATTATCTATATTAAAAAGATATTCTATGTCCACCAATTCTTAGAAGAATAAAATATCATGATAGCGATCTATCAATTTTATGGGGAAGCTGATCAGTGGTTGGAACTGATCCAGAATACGATGTCCCAAGATAAAATTGATTTCATTTATTCAGATAAATTCAAGAAATGTTTTTTCAATAACTATTTTCCCCAAAACCCTCTATCTCATCATGGAAATAGAGTTCCCTAAACTGAAGTTGATGGAAGATGAGTCAATCAATGCATGTGAAGAAATATTCACAAGGCTTCAAGATACAATTTTAGTTTTTTAGGTACACCAAAAGAAATGTGGATCAAATGTTTAAAGGATAAAAACCAAGTCAATGAAATGAATTGGAGATTTGAGACATTGTCAGTTATGATGAGATATTCTATTGTTCACTCAATGATCAAATGAAGATCAGAGTCCCCTAGTGGACTCATGGTCATGGTGAAAAAAGTGTAAAATAGAGTCTAATGTGCGTGGTTTGAAAAATAAATCCCGTGATGGACAGACGATCGAACATCCCACATGTAAAAATTGTAGGATGATGTTTATTGGGAACTGTCTAAAGGGAACCCATTATTACTTAAATTGTAGAATAATGGGACATCTGGATAAAAACTACAAAAGGGATATGAAGAATCCAACAAATTGAAAAGAATACTGGAGGGTTCAGATAAATTCTCATATAGTAGTGTGGTGTTACAATTGAATGTAACATGGTAATTATTTGATCAATTTTCATAAACTGAGGGTTGTTGGAAGCAATCAACAACAACCTCCAACACAATAATTAAGGGATTATACTATCACTACTACTGACGTGGAGCAATACAATGATGTGGCGAAAGGTACGCTAGTTATTAATTAAATAATAGTGATCATATAATTTGATTATGGTTATTAAACATTCATTCATTAATTGCAATTTTAGAAGAACTTATCAAAAACCACCATAAAATTTAGAGGAGAAGTTATATTTAATAATATAAAATAAGGAAATTATTGCATCCATGGTTTATAACTCCACCCAGATTGACATATATTGACCAAACATCAAAAAAATATCATCATACTTATTTAGTGGAGTTTGATTATATCTTGGGCATGAATTGGATATCCTTCTAAAATGACAACATCAATTCATGGGAAAGGGAGATCACTCTTCACATCTCGAAGCATCATCTAATTCATTACTAGTATAATGAGGAATATGAATCTCCTTTAAAATCATTGTCTCATGTGTGGATATTACTATCTTATGATTAAGCATGCCTAGATCAAATGATTAGGAAAAATATATGATACATCTTAAATAGATTCCCATCATGAGGTATTACACTTAGGCATCTCCTAATGAGTTTCTTAGTTTTCATCCTGATCGAGAGGTTGATTTATCAATTGAACATATTCATGGATATCTTCCGATATCAAATATGCCTTATAAAATTGACATTGTAGATCTAGAAGAGCTGAAAAAATATATACAAGATAATCTATAGAATGTTTTTATATGCCCGAGTGCTTCACCATGGGGTGCACTAGTCCTCTTAGTTATTAATAAGGATGGACCAACGCTCCTATGAATTGATTATTATGAGCTCAATAAAATCACATCAAAGAATAAGATTCCCCTACCGCAGATAGATGACTGGTTCAATCGTCTTTGTGGGGCTAGTTATTTTTCTATGGTGGACTATCATTTGGGATATCACTAATTAAAGGTGACGAAATGAGATATTCTCTTGACTTCCTTTGAAATAAGTTATGGATAATAGGAGTTGATAGTGATTCTTTTTGGACTCGATAATTCCCTAAAAATAATCATGGATATAATGAATATATTCTTTAGATATTGCATTGAAAATTTTGTGGTAGCCATTATCAATGATATTCAGATATACTCCAAGAGCAAGGAGGAACATGATGAGTATTTGAATATTGTGCTAAAGAAATAATGATGGGAGAAGTTGTATATAAGGTTTAGTAAATGTGAGTTTTGGATAGCAGAAGTATCATTTTTCGGGCATGTAATTAGTAGAAAATGTATATTTTTATAGACTTCCATGAAAATATTCATTGAAGAGTGTCCCGTGCCAATATCTGAAATGAAGATCCATAGATTCGTGGGTCTAACTGAGTATTACCAATGATTTATTGAGAACAATTCACAAATTTTAAAACAAATGATCAAGCTAATGTGGAAGGGGTGATGTTTTTCTAGACTCAATAATGTGAAGACTTCTTTAAGGAGGTGAAAAAGGCTTATCACTATTCCAATACTCAGACTCCTAAAAAATAGAGATTTATTTATTGTGTACAGTGATGATTCAAATAATGGATTAGGATGTGTGATGACAAAAAAATGATGAAATGATATGCTACACCTCATTAAATCAGAAAATCCATGAGCAAAACTATCATATGCATGATCTAAAGCTAGTGGCTTTGATCTTTGCATTGAAAATCCAATGGAATTAACTATAAGTATTTAATTTTGAGATATATTCTGATCACAAGAGTCTAAAATATTTATTCACACAAAAAAGGATTTATATACACCAAAAACATGGTTAGAGCTCATCAAGGATTATGACTGCTCAATCTAGTACCATCCTCATAAGGAAAATAAGGTGGTGGTTGCTCTACTTATAGAGGATAATTCATATTTATCAATGATGAGAATTGAAATGGATCCAATATTCTTAGATTTGAAGATTGTGGTCAAGGGAATCATTAAAGGAGGAACAACATTAATCCATTATCAAATGATTTCTCAACCACAACTCATAGAAAATTCAAATGGTTCCCAAGGAAAAGTTGTGAAAATTCAAAAAAAAGGTTGAATCCACTATAAAACAATAATTATTCTAGTTCAATACGTTTGAGGAAGGAGTTTTAAGAATCGGGTCATGATTATGAATACCATCTGATATAGAGATAATGTAGAGATTTTGAATAAAGCAGATAACTCAATCTTCTCTATTCACCGAGGGAATAGAAAGATGTATCGAGATCTCCAAGGGAACATTTTGTGGGACAATATGAAACAGGATATTAGGGATATACATCAATGTGCCTAGTATGTCAACAAGTTAAGGATTAAATATAGAAGTCTAATGGGATGATAAAACCACTACCCATACCAACCTAGATGTGGGGGAACATAACCATGTAATTTTTCAGTAGGCTTCCATGGAAATCTAGAGAAAACAATTCTATATGGGCTATTATAGATAATATTACAAAGATAGTTGACTTTATTGAAATTTGAGAGGACTTATCATTAGATAAAATTTTACCAATATATATAAAAGAGGTGTTAGAGATTAAAGGAGTACTACTTTTTATTATATCACGAAGAGATCCATGCCTCACATCAATGTTCTGGGGAATTCATCAACGTGCTCTAAGAAATGAACTGAACTTATTTATGGCCTATCATCCTCAAATTGATGAGGAATATGGGAGAAGTTTACAGAAACTGAAAGATATGTTGAGAGAATGTTATATAGAAATCAAAGGAGGATAGGAATAATTTCTTCCACTGGTCAAATTCTTCTATAACAAAACTTTCTACTCCAGTATCTGAATGGAACCATTCAATGACCATTAGGGGAACGGTGTAAAACACTAATGTGTTGGGATGATGTTGGTGTGAGTAAGCTTCTAGGACAAAAAATGGTTGAATAAAAGGGGGAGAAGGTGAAAATCATTCAGCACCACATCAATGTAGCCCAAAGTCATCGAATGTGTTATGCAGACAATAATCAACTAGACATCACATTAAATGTCAGAGACATGGAATTTCTCTGAATTTCTCAATTGAAGAATGTTATGAGATTTTAGAATAATAGTAATCTATGTCGTTGTTACATTGACCCCTTCGAAATTCTTGATCGTTTTTGGGTTTTGGCCCATCGATTGGTGCTTCCACCTAGCATGTCTAATTTAATCAATGTGTAACAACCCGGATCTTCGTTTCATATATGATTTTCCTTTCCTGGTCATTTTTGAGAAAAAGAGGAAAATATATAAATTATCTAAGTACACACAATGTCATTTATAAGTACACACTATGTACTTTGATGCAGCGCAACACCGTGTGTTGGCCCTGTCCGAGCCACACGAACGATGTGTATGGGAGAGGTGAAGTCCGCTTAAAGGGGAGTATCAAAATTCAAAGTACACACTGTGTACCCCAGAATTACATGTCATGCACTTTCATTATTTTCATTAAATTGACTAGGGTCATGCCTGGAGGATAGAACTCGCTTCTTCTTCAGGTTCTTCTTCTGAGAGAACCGGTACTAACGCAGAACATCTCTGAGCCCCTGGGCCTCCGTTTGATCTTCGAATCGACCTCCATCGATTGCGTTGGAACCACATTAGTAAGCTCTTCCTTCTCAAAGTTCATGGTTTTGTAATTCCTCCTCTTTATCAACATATCGTGGGTTGAGTGTTTTTTGTGTTTTCATAGATCTACAACGTTCTAAAGAGAATCAATCATCTTGGTTCAAGTATATCAATCTCTTAGGATCAAGGTAGGTGTTTTGTGCCTTTCTGTAGGAAGTATTTGAATATTTTGTACAACTCCACCAATTCCCTTGAACGGGGTATTGTGTGTTTCCTATTTTTTCCACTGTTTTTTTCCTTCTTTGCTTGATTTCTTGAGTAAAGGTCGACGCTTATGAATATGGTAATATTTACTATGCACTGGATATTTTTCCATGCATGTTTTTCATATTAGTTGATTTTTCATTTTCCATTCCAAGTTGTAGGATAGTGGAACTGTTGTACTATTATGATGTTGTTCCTTAGAATGATATCCAGGTAGTTCTTGAGGTTTACATGGGGTGATATACGCGCAATGCATGTTTGTTTTACATAGGTCTATGAGAACCAAGTATAGTATACCATAGAGAGAATGGACGTAAGGTTTTTCCTAGAGTGTCTTTAATTTACAATGCAAGACCACAAGGTGAATTGACGTTGAGTGATTCCTCAGAGATTTTGTAGTACCTTGAAGTAGGCCACAGGGCGAATGAGACGTTGAGTGCTTCCCCAGAGAGCCTTTAGTTCGATACGAGAGTATATGGGGAATTGACGATGAGTTATTCCTCAGAGAGTCTATTTTTTTACCATAGTTGAACCAGAGGGGTGAGACTGTGTGTACCTCCTAGAGGGTTTCTAGTACTTCTAGGTTGAACCATATGGGTTAGGCTATGAGAACTACCCAGAGGTTACCTTATTGTTCTACTTACTTGAGTGGCTATTTATTGTTTGTAAATGATATGATATAAATTGTGGTTTATTACTGCTATGTATTATCCTATTTACTGCTTACTGTTTACTACTTACTGTTTAATGCTTACGGTACTTTACCTACCATATTTTCACTGACTGTTAGGCACAGATCTTTGGGTGGTTTCCTACTTGGACATTGTCTCACACTCTATTTGGGCCATGATTTTGGCCCCAAACAGATTTTATTATTGTATGAATAGATAAGTTCATGCGCACATCCACTTCAGTTTCTTGATTGCTGTGGAGCTGTAGAGAATGGGACCATGCTGAGGCTTGCGATGCGGAGGATTCGCTAATCTATTTTTCTTTTGTACTTCAGTTTAGTACTATTTTCATCATTGTGACTTGTTTGGCTATTTTCCTAGACATATATTTATATATATCATGCATCATTATTATATATGTGTGCTCTATATTAATTCCTTCATTCTTCTGCAATTTATTTCTATATGGATTATTATTAATTACGTTGTTGTATGTTGTTTACTTCTATTGTGTAATATTCCAATGAGGGCATAGTTTCCCCACTATCACACCCAAGGCCCTCACTAGTAGTTGACAGCCTCTGGCGTTCGAGGAAATGCGCTTGAGTCCATTTGACCAACCAGGTACGGGGCACCTCTGGGTGGCTTCCAGAACCGAGACGTTACAAAGTGGTATCAGAGGGGGTTTATTTTCTTTTGATTTACTGTTTGGAGCCTTAGGCAAGGATAAGATGAATTCGGTACTTGGTATTTAGTTCTGCTCGGGAGTAGCTGACATGTGTACAGGGAAAATCCAATATACCTCACTTATTATAGTTTTCTGGTTTTGGTATGTTATAGTTGATATGATTTCACCTAGATTGTTTCACATGCTTTGTATTGTTATTGTTGTTGATATTGTGGTTCAATTTCTGTCGCAACCCGATGGGATGAGTGTATGAAATATCATGCATCATATAAGAACATGTTATAAATCACATGCATGCATTATTTCCATGTCATCTTGGGTGAATTAGAAATTGCATATTGTTGTGATAGATGTTGTGTAGATTATGCTTGATGTTGTGATAGATGGATTGATAGAATCCCTACAGTTTGATTTAGAGGTTGTTTGTATTGTACCTTGCATAAATGAATGCCAATTTTTGGTTCCTGAGGTGTTATGGGACCTCGTGAATCGGAACATGGTGGAACATTGACTTTTTTTCCATATATATAATATGTAGGAGATTCCAAGCCTTGATTCACGGGGAGTATAGGCCCTCATGGATCGAAATTTGGCACCTTCATGCTTGTTTTTTAGTGTTTTCTGGGCTTTGGTGCAGTTTCAGAGCTACTGCCCGGAAAAACTGAGAATACATGATGTGAACATTATATATACATGTCTTGTAGTTTTTAGACCATGTCACTGACTGTGTGAGTAGAAACATGGGTCATGAAAAATCTCCACGAACACACCATGTACGGTAGATACACGATGTGTAGTAGTGATCCGTGTACCCGGTCGTTTCACTAATAACACGGGTCGGGGAATCTCATGTAATTCACACTGTGTTTTGTATGAACAGACATTGTAGCCTTGTTCTAGGTACCAGGCTGTGTCACAAACAACCTAGGACGATGTTATCTCCTCTTATACACGCCGTGTTTGTTTGGAACACACCGTGTAAGGTTTAGCCGTGTACCCGGCCATGTCACCAACAACAGTGGTCGGGAAAAATCATCAAGTACACGTCACGTTTCTTCGGAACACGATGTGTAGTCTTAGCCGTGTAACCGTCCGTCTAACTAACAATACAGGTCATTGAAACCATTTCTACTACATGTTGTGTCCACAGGGAACACACTGTGTAATCTCAGTTTAAGAAGACCGTGTGGGTTATCTATGAAAGGAGACCCAGGCAGGGGAATAGAGGTAAGTACATGTTGTGTAGAGTTTATACACACCGTGTAGTCATGTTTTGTAAAATATGAGTGTTTTATTCTGTTGTTTCCATTTTGTAAAACTTTTTTCTCGGTCCTTGATATTCCTAATCTATGTTATACTTTTTATCATTCAGAGCTATTCCATTGAGACATCCTCCAGTTGTACATCAGTTGTAGGATAGTGATTAGATGCTAGATATGGCTGATCAGGGCCTTCCTGTCGATCCTCTAGTCATGCTAGCCTTGGCACCGTTTTCCATACTTTTTGGAGGCGCGGATGCACAGTTTAGGAAAGGCTTTATGAGGATGATGCAGACCTTTCAAGGAGAACTACCTCCTTCCATGACTATGGATGACTTGATGTGGGTTTTCTAGCAGCAACATCCTCCTACTTTCTCGGGGGAAGGAGGAACACAGGCTGCAAAGTCATGAATGGAATCCATGGTGACTATCTTTGAGCATCTGGAAATGCCTCCAGAGAGGCGGGTTAAGCTCGCTACCTATATGCTATGAGACTCCTCTAAGAGGTTGTGGGACGTGATCTCATAGGCGGGTCCTAAGAAGGTTATGGTTTGGGAGGAGTTCCAACGCATTTTTTACTACTACTTCTACCCGGAGACCCTGAGGTCCGATTGAGCCCAGGAGTTCATGAGTCTAGAGTTGGGTACTCTTTATGTTATTGAGTATTCCTCTCGTTTCACCGAGCTTCAGCGTTTCACACCCTTCCGGGGTGGAGATGTGATGTTCTTATAAAGGAATTTTGAGGATTGTCTCTAGGAAGGAGATCATTTCGCATGTGAATATCATTCAGTTGACTTCCATCACATCGATTTCCAACCATTCACTGATTGCTGAGCATAATCTGAGAGTCTCTAGAGCTGAGAGCCAGGGCGGTTCTGCTTCGAGAGCTTGTATTCCTCCAGTTGATAGCAGGAAGTGTCGTTGGAAGTCTATTTACGATGATCTGAGGAGGTGAGATACATCTTAAGGTGGATAGGTAGTATGTTACCTGTGTGGAAGGGCAGGGAAAACAAGGAAGCAGTGCCAAAGAGTCCTAGTGGAGTGTCGATCTTGTGGTAATATGTGTCATCTTCAGCGTTTCTTCCATGTTTTCTCCCCAGTAGCTGGTGAAGGGGGTTCTTCCATGACTCCTCTTTCCAGAGTAGCACCACCAGTTTCTCACCAGTCGAGGAACTGGAGATCATCCAGCCATTCAGGTCGAGGTGGTGATTGAGGCAGTGGCATTCAGTCACCAGTCCTTCAGTATCAGCAGGGAGGATCATCTTAGAGTGGTCAGGTAGGGTCACAGGGATGTGGGGCAGGCCAGACTTTTGCAGTTGAGAAAACCTATCAGGAGCAGGATCCTGGACCTTCTTCTATTCGAGGTACGATCTTAGTAGCCTCTATTTTATCTTCATCTCTTTTCGATATTGGTTTTATGCATATATTTACCTATGTTGCTGTTTTGGAGAGCCATGTGCTCTGTATCTTTTCTTTTTCCGACTTTTTGACACTAGACCCACCTTTGGGAATGAAGACATATAGTGTACATTAGTGCAGAGAGTGCCTTCTCAAGGTTACAGGGTATCGTTTTTTATGGGATCTCTATATCCTAGATATGACAGGATATGATGTCATTCTCCGGATGGACTGGTTGGTTCCCTTCCAGGAAGTCGTCGACTATTATTACCGCAGGGTGAGTTTCATTTCACCAGAGGGTGAATCTTTTCTTCATAGAAGTGAATAGGATGTTCGGGCGAGTCGAGCAGGACTCGAGATTCATGGGCTATAAAGGGTTACTGCCTAGATTTCTAGTTTTTATCTGGATGATTAGGGGACTTCACAGTTAGAATTTCCTCTAGTGATGGATCGTTTCAGAGATGTCTTTTCAGAGTATTTCTCGAGTTTTCCTCTGGAGCGTGAGGTATACTTATCTTTTGAGTTCATTACAGGAGTGGAACCAGTGTCCATTCTTCCATATAGGATGGCTACACCTGAGTTGCAGGAGCTTAAGAAGAAGTTGGAGGAGTTGCAGGTAAAAGGTTTTTATCTGACCTAGTACATCTCCTTAGGTTTTAACTATCCTGTTTGCGAAGAAGGTAGACGGTACCCTTAAGCTCTGTGTGGATAATCGGAAGCTATACCAGTTGATGGTCAAGAACTGATATCCCTTGATGGGGATATATGATCTTTTTGATCAGCATCAAGGAACCTGAGAGTTTTCAAAGATCTATTTGAGGTCCGGTTATCATCAGTTGCATGTTGTACCATTGGATATACCTCTGATAGCCTTAAAGAGCGGGTATGGTCTCTATGATTATACAGTTAGGTCATTTGGTTTCATGAATGCGCCAGTAGTTTTCATGGAACTGATGAACCGAGTGTTCCATCCATACTTCGATTCCTTCATCGTGGTCTTCATGGACGATATCTTGGTGCACTCTCACACTCGACATGACCAGGATACCCATCTTGAGATAATTCTGAGTACACTGAGAGAGCAACGACATTATGCTAAACTCTCTATGTGCCACTTTTGGATGGATTAGATTCACTTCTTGGGTCATTTCATATCAGAGGAAGGAGTATCAGTGGACAAAGAGAAATTGAGAGTTATTGTTTCCTAGGTGCAGCCGAAGAATTTTTTTTAGGTACGGAGTTTCTTAGGACCGGATAGACACTACAGACGCTTCATTCAAGACTTTTCATTCCTAGAAGCACCATTGACGGGTCTGACCTAGAAGGGGGAGAAGTTCTTGTGGTTAGATTCTTGTGAGTCAGCCGTACAGGAGCAGAAGGTAAGGTTGACATCAGCACTGATAATGGTCTTTCCAGAGCAAGGCAAGAGCTATAATGTTTTCTTGTGATGCTTCAGGTATTAGGTTGGGAGTTGTGCTTATACATAGAGATTGAGTCGTTACGTATGAGTCTCGTCAGTTGAGGCCACATGAGATGAACTACCCGACGCATGATCTAGAGTTGGAAACTGTTGTTCATGCCCTGCGCTATTGGAGACATTACCATCTGGGAGATAACATTGTGGTTTTCACCGACCACAATATTCTCAAGTATATATTCACTCAGTGTGACCTGAATCTGAGACAACGTAGGTCGGCCGAGTATCTTCACTCTTTCGATTTCGAGCTTGCCTATACGTCGGGAAAGGGAAACACAGTGGCAGATGCATTGAGCAAGAGAACTCTGATTCAGAAAATTCAGGAGACCAGAAGTGAGTGGAAGCTTATGGACGTGTTCTATTAGATTCATCTAGAGGTGCATTACTGACAGGGACAGACTTACCTATCTTCAGTAGATGTTACCTCTACACTTCTTGATCAAGTACGGATGAGGGAGCTATCAGACTCAGAAGGTTTAATCCTAATGGAGAGAGTGTCAGGATAGGACCCTCTTCCTGGATGGAAAGTGGGTGACGATGAGATCTTCTATTTCTAGGGATGCGTATGGGTGCCAGCTGACACACGTGAGGAGCTGATGAGGGATATTCATTCCTCATTTTGGGCAGTTCATCCTGGGGTCACCAAGATATATCGGGATCTTCATCGCAGTACTGGTGTCCAGGTATGAAGAGAGATATTGATGGTTTCGTCTTGATGTTTTCTACTTGTCATCAGGTGAAGGAGGAGCATCACTGACGGGCAGGCCTTTTACAGCAGTTACCCATTCCGGAGTGGAAGAGGAATGATGTATCAATGGACTTCGTGATCGGATTTCCGAGGTCTCCTCGAGGGAGCAATGTTCTTTGGGTTGTCGTCGATAGGATTACGAAGGTTTCTCACTTCTTACTGATCAAGGAAACCTTCAGTGTTGATGATTTGGGATGACTATACATCCGATAGATTGTACGTAGGCATGGAGTTCTAAACTCCATTGTTTCAGACAGGGATGGTCGCTTTAATTCTTGGCTCTTACTGGGGCTTTAGAGGTCTTTGGGTACACAGGTACTTTTGAGTACATCATAACATCCCCAGACATATTTCCAGTCTGATCATATGATCCAGGTGGTTGAGAATATGCTCCGATCATACATTCTAGACATTGGAGATTCTTGGAAGAAACATATTCCTCTTGTGGAGTTCTCCTACAACAACAGTTTTCCGGCGACTATTCAGTGGGCACCTTACGAGGCTTTGTACGGTAGGCCATGCTGATCACCTTTATGCTGGTTGGAGGTAGGAGATGCAGCTTTACTGGGAACTTGTCTTGTTTAGGAGACCTCATAGTAGATAGAGTTATTTCAGCAGAGGATGGGTACAACATAGTCTTGTCAGAAGTCTTATGCTGATCGGCAGAGATGACCTATGGAGTTCAAGGTTGGGGATCATGTTTTCTAACGTGTCGCACCAAGGTTAGTACAAAAAGGGGATTTGGACATAGGGTAAGCTTTCACCATAGTATGTCAGGCCATTTGAGGTATTGGAGAGAGTTGGGACGGTTGCCTATCAGTAGCAGTTACCTCAGAGGTATCAGGCTATGCATGACGTCTTCCACGTCTCTAAGCTCTGAAGTTACATTTCAGACTCGTATCTTACCTTTCAACCTGAGGAGGTTGAGCTTGAAGCGGATGAGTCATTTGAGGAGCATACTATCTGAATTTTTGATCACAGTACGAAGGTTCTCTGTGGCCAGTCTATTCCTCTAGAACAGGTTCTATGGCAGCACAAGTGAGTACAAGATGAGACCTATGAGAGGGAGGTTGATGTACGATCGTAGTAGCCATAGCTGTTTGGGGTTTCTTCTTCTACGCCTCGCTAGGGAAATTAGGGGATGAATTTCTTTAAGGGGGGATGTTTGTAAGAACCTGGAACTTCGTTTCAGGTATGTTTTTCATTTTATGGTCGTTTTTGAGAAAAAGATGAAAATCTGGAAATTTTCTAAGTACACGCCGTGTACTTTGATACAGCGCTAGGCCGTGTGTTGGCCATGTCCGGGAAACACACACAGTGTGTAGGGGCGATGTGGAGGCCGCTTAATGCGGAGTATGGAAAAACCAAGTATACCACGTGTACCCCATAATTACACGACGTGTAATTTCTTTTTTTCATTAAACAGACCGGGGTTGCTCCTGATGGATAGAACTCACTTCCTCTTTAAGTTCTTCGTCTGAGAGTACTCGTACGGCCGCAGAACTTCTCTGATCCCTAGAGTCTCATTCCATTCTCCGAATTGACCACCGTCAATTGAGTTGGAACCACATCGGTAAGCCCTTCCTTCTCCTAGAGCATTGTTTTCCAATTCCTCCTCTTTCTCACGATATCATGGGTTGATTATTTTGTGCGTTTTCATAGATTTACATCATTCTAAGTATTATCAATCATCGTGGTTCAAGTATATCAATATCCTTGGGTCGAGGTAGGTGGTTTGTGCCTTTCTGTAGGAACTCATTGAATATTTTGTGAAATTCCACCAATTCCCTTGAACGGGTTATTGTTTGTATCTTATTTTTTCCACCTGTTGTTTTCCTGCTTTTCATGATTGCTTGAGTAGAGGTCGATGCTTGTGAATAGGTTAATCTTTATTTTCCTCTGGATGTTTTTCCATGCATGTTTATCCTATTATACGTTTTTCCAGTTTCCATTCCAAGTTGTAGGATAGAAAAACTATTTTACTGTTATGATGGTGTGCCTCAGAATGACAGCCAAGTAGTTCTTGAGGTTTACTTGGGGTGATATGTATGCTATGCATGTTTGTTTTACATAGGGCTTGGAGAACCTAGTGTAGTAGACCATAGAAAGAATGGACGTAAGGGCTTCTCCAGAGTGTCTTTAATTAATTATGAAATACCACAAAGAGAATTGACATTGAGTAATTCTTCATAGATTCTCTAGTTCCTCGACGCGGGCCACAGGGGGAATGAGACGTTGAGTGCTTCCCCAGAGAGGCTTTAGTACGATATGAGACTATAGAGGGAATTGACGGTGAGTGATTCTTTCGAGAGTATTTTTTTTACCTAGATGAACCAAAGGGGTGAGACTGTGTGTACCTCCCAGAGGGATTCTAGTACTAGTAGGTTGAACGGTAGGTGTTAGGCTGGGAGAACTACCCAGAGGTTACCTTGTTTTTATACTTTCTTGAGTGGTTATTTCTTGTTTTTAAACTATATGCTATAAATTGTGGATTATTAGTGTTGTGTATTATCTAGTTTACTTCTAACTATTTACTGCTTACAGTTTACTACATACTGTACTTCACCTGCCATATGTTCACTGACTATTAGGTATAGATCTTTTGGTGGTTGGCTACTGGGCCTTTTTCTCACACCCTGTTTGGGCCAGGGTTTTAGGCCCAAAAAGGTTTTATTATTGCAGAAATTGATAAGGGAAAGTTCCCTTCCACTTCAGGTTCTTGATTGTGGTGGAGATGAAGAGCATGGGACCAAGATGAGGCTTTGATACTGAGGAGTCTCTCATCTATTTTTCTTTTGTACTTTGGTTTATTACTCTTTTCAGCATTATGACTTGTTTGGATATTTTTCTAGACATATATATATATATCATGCGTCATTGTTATATATGTGTGCTCCATTTTTCTTCTTTCAGTCTTTTGCTGATTATTTCTGTCTGGATTATTATTACTTCTGCTATTGTATGTTGTTTATAACTATTGTGTACTCTGCCAATGAGGTCAGAGTTTCCCCACTATCACTCCCAAGTCCCTCGCTGCTAGTCTATAGCCTCTAACGTTTGAGGAAATACACTTGAGGCCATGTGACCAACCAGGTACGGGGCACCTCTAGGTGGATTATAGAACCGGGAAGTTACACAATGTGATCCATGTATGCACATAAATACGTAAATACCTGATCATTAACATGTACTATCTTCAAAGTTATTGAAATTAGAGAATGATCTTTCTTAAGCAGAGAAGATAGTCAAGATCTTGGATCATAGAGATTAATTTCACCATAACAAGACTACTCACCTAGTAAAATTACTATTATGGGACCATATGTATGAAGAGGAAACATGGGAACTGGAGGAGGAAATGAATGAAAAGTACCCACACCTATTTATGGGTTAGAATGTAAAATAAAATTTCAAGGTTGAAATTTTATAAAGTGGAAAAAAATTAAATGACCTAATCTTTAATCAATAGAATTACCCTATTATAATCACGTTATAGACGCTGAAAAATGCTTAAGTGTTTTAGAATGCTTCAAAACGAAAAATAAAAGTTATATTCGAAACCAGAGACCCAATCCGAGGGGGCGGAGGGGATGGGTGAAAAAAATGGTGAAGTGCGCAAAACAATTTGTCCCACGCGGAAACTACAGAGATTCACGAAGAGCCATCGGTGCAGGCGCGGAATAATTTCGATCACGCGCCTCGCGTGGTTGACATTTCGTGCCACCGCCTCTTCCGCTTAATAATTTCGCACTGACTTGTCTTTCACGCCCCAGAAACTTATAAATAGATGATAACCCCCTTCCTTTTTGGGGCTGAAAAATATGAACCGTCTCTCGTTTTCATAATCAGCATTCCGCATGCGCGCAATATGGCCTTAAGGTATAGTTTTTTCACACCTAGTAGCCCCAAGGTCTGCCTTCGCCTGAGATCCCAATTGGATTAAACTAAATTCAAATCCCTTTAGGGTCTTCCCCTTGCGCGCAATTCCTTCCATTGCATGAAGGCCGGCCAATTGTGCACAATTCCTTCCATTGCACACATCCCTTGGTCCTTGCATGCGACCACTACCACTTGTGTGTAATTCATACTCCTTGTGCACCATTCTTCTTGTTGCGCGCAACACCTTTGTTCCAATTCTGCCCAAGAATCACTGTTTTTTCACCAGCTCGGTGTTTTTCACGCAGGACCCTTATTTCGCTCGCAAACCTCAAGGGTTGCACGTAATCCCCTTGGGAACTCGCGTGATGCGCCATTTTCTTGTACGACCTTCTAGGCTCATATGAAGTAACATAAAATTCCCTTGGACGATACCACTCATTGTGTTTTTTTGTGTCATTCTTCTTTGCATAGACGTGATAACGCTATTACTTCTTCGCATAGCCATGCTAACACGGACCCCTCGATGGTTCGCTCTGCGACACCCCCTTTCTATGGCCTTTCTGGTGCCTTCCCTCCCACCAGAGGAGGGGGTACTGGTTATGTAAGCCCTAGGGGTGCAGAGAAAACCTACCTCGTCCCAGATGCATGATGTTAAACTACCAAGAAACATCGTCCGCAACACATGATTCTAAACTGTGACCTGGCCCCATGCCTCGCACACTGGGTCCCCCCACCTTGGACATTCTCCATGCCCACTCATCTCCACGGGGCTGGGGCCACCCCTCATAGGGGACTATATCGTCCTCATTGGAGTGTCATTTTTCTATTGGGAAGGGAATTCACCTTGTTTTATCCCACTAGCTTTCCTTGTAAGAGGTAGCACCCCTACTCCTCCTCACTTCCTCGGTGCCAAGGCCAGCAAATGGTGTGATAGGGAACGAGACTCATCCTTTATTCCATCCCAAATCCCTCTCCCACTACCCTTTGTCACCACGGGCCTCCACTCTGGAGTACGTCCCCACACCTTTGGCTGCTCAACGCGTATGTCGGTCTTCATTTCCCACAGATGCACCCTTCGTGATGTGATCGTCAGGTCTCTGTTAGTTCTTGTTTCTCACACCAAGAATGAATCTCTTGAGCTTAGATTGAGCATCATCCATGACAACCCTTGGGCCGTATTAGAGATTAAGCCCCAAATTTCCTCATCCGAGCTGTAGGAAGTTAATCTTCCTAGCACCCTAGTCTCTCATGACGTTTAACCGTACACCTGAACTGCAAAGACTGTGATCTGTGCTAAGGCATGGTAAGTATGAAGCATCCACAAGGTTCTAGCCCCACTCAAACTACAGGGACTTTGATCTGTGCTATGGCATTGTACATAGGAAACCTCCACGAGGATCAAGCCCCACCACCTTAGGTCGTCTCTAAGCGTAGGCCCCATTCCAATCTGAACTGCGGGGACTTTGATCCGTCCTAAGGAATGTTATGTAGGAAGACTCCACGAGGTTCAAGCCCCGCCACCTTGGGTCATCTCATAGAGTAAGACCCATTCCATCCCAAACTAAGGGGACATTGGTCTGTGCTAAGGCATGGTACGTAGGAAGACTCAATGAGGTTCAAGCCCATCACCCATTGGTTTTTCCGATTCCATTCAAGTAGGTTCACCAAACACCTTGGGCGGCCTCAGAGTGTATGCCCAAATCCAACACCTTGGGCTGCCTCAGAGTGTATACCCCAATCCATCACCTTGGGCCACCTCAGAGTGAATGCCCCAGTCTTTCACCTTGGGCTGCCTTAGAGTGTTAGCCCCAATTGATCAACTTGGGCTATCTCAGAGCGTAAGCCCCAAATTCCCTCATCCAAGTTGCAGGACGTTAAACTGCCAAGAACCCTCATCCCATAGGACATTAAATTGTATACACGAACTACGAGTACTTTGACCCATGCTAAGGCATGGTACGTATGAATCCTCGATGAGGTACAAGATCCACCACCTTGGGCCGTCGCAAAGCGTATTCCCCAAATTCCCTCGTCTAAGCTGTAGGACGTTAAAGTTCCAAGCACCCTCATCTGACATGCCGTTAAACTATACATCTGAACTACGGGGACTTTGATCCATGCTAAGTCATTTTACGTAGGAAAGCTACACGAGGTTCAATCCCCACCCAAACTACAAGGACTTTGATCCATATTAAGGCATGGTGCGTAAGAAGCCACCGCAAGGTTCAAGACCCACCACCTTGGGACGTCTCAGGGCAAAAGACCCATTCCAATCCAAATTATGGGGACATTGATCCATGCTAAGGCATGGTATGTAGGAAGCTTCCAAGAGGTTCAAGCCCCACCACCTTGGGCTATCTCAGAGCGTAAGCCCCCTTGCAACCCGAACTACGGTGACTTTGATCCGTGCTAATCCATGGTATGTAGGAATCCTCCATGAGGTTCTAGCCCATCAACCATTGGTCGTTCCGACCCCATTCATGTAAGTTCACGAAAATACATGGTCTTCCTCAGAGTGTAGGCCCCAATCCATCACATTGAGCCGCCTCAGATTGTAATCCCCAATCCATCACCTTGGGCCACCTTAGATTGTAAGTCCCAATCCATCCCGAACTGCAGGTACATTGGTCCATGTCAAGACACGGTACGTAGGAAAACTCCATGAGGTTCAAGACCACCACCAGATCATTCCTTCACATCAGGTTTTCCCCAATCCCACATGACGTTAAACTGTATCCACCTTGGTCCGTCTCAGAGCTTAAGCCCCAATCCATCTTGAACTACGTGGACATTGATCCAAGCTAGGGGATGGTACGTATGAAGCCTTTACAAGGTTCAATCCCACCATCCATCTGGACCCCAGGTCCACCTTCATGTCATTTTATCGACACTATGGGTCGCCTTAGAGCGTAATCCCTAGATTCCACATGAACTATGCGGACATTGATTCCCTGCCACAGGGATGCGTAGGAAGCCTCCACGAGGCTCAATCTCATCACCCATTACTAATCCTATTCTATCCCTTGATCCCACTTGTCTTGGGAAGCTCATTCCCTAACTCAGAGGTTCCACTTCCTCTAGGTCCTATCCATGCATCCATCCTCACGGGTCGCCTCCTCTGGTGTCCCCTTATTTCATCAAACTACGCAAACTTTGATTCCCTGCCACGAGGATACGTAGGAAGAGTCTTTGAGGCTCAAGCCCAAGACCATCATCTATCCTGATTATTACCTGGGTCGCCACATCTTGGTTGGATCATTCCATTTCATTCCCTTCCACAATAATCAAGTAGCCGCCCATGTTCTGTCCCTAACATCGGTGTTCCCAATCGGGGGTTCATCAGTCTGATCCACTCTTATCAGTGCTCCGATAAGTCTGATCCATCTCCCCTGGACGTTAAACTTACGGCATACCCTATGTTAAATATGGCAAGTTGAGGAAAAAATAAAATACATTCCTACAGTATAGGATTACCCGCATTCGATGTGGGATTCCTCGAGCTTCAACACCCTCAAGAAGCCCTATGATAAGAGACAGAAGACAGACATGCAAATCCCCCAGTGTCAAGACATTCTAGTGATGCCCAATGCAACTACTCACCTAACTGAAGGTTGATGCCTTGCCCAGACTCCTTGGAGTGTCCCGACAGAAGCAGTGTAATTAAATGGTGTCTATGAAGATGTGTAGCTGGGAAGAGCTTCACGAACTATGTTCTAAATCTATGAGGGAGACGTGAACAAGGGGACGAACTCTGAGGAGGAATCCATGAAAGGAATAACTGACATCTCATCATCCTGTTTCGATCAAGGAGAAGATGTCCCAAAATAAGTAGCGGATGCTGCCCTCCATTGGAAAGTGGGAATGCAGGGTAACAACAGTGTATCCTCTGCGTGACGGATGTGAACCCCCTACGAAAGTGTCAGAAACAAAAAATAGTGAACCCTTTGTGAGTCACTTCTCTTCAGCATGGAGGCTACCATCATTCGGGGCATCGGTGGTTTAGAATTTCATCTGACCCCATCATCTGGTATCAGGTCCCACCAAACAGGCGTGATGTGAAACTTGTCAGAAGTTCGGATAGTCGTGACGTTGGGCATTCTGTTCTACAACATTGTATGTGTGGATCCCTCTTGCTGACCATGGAAGAGGGAATGGCCCTGGGGCAGTGGTTTGTCGATTCCTTTTCCTAAAGGTATTAATGATTTCATCTCCATACTTTCAAGAATCAATTCATTGCATTTGGATCTCGATCACCTACACGCCATCGCAGGGGCAGGGGAAATATCGAGGCGGCTGACCCGCGCGGATCTGCCTCTTCCACGCTGGCCCAGATCGCCACGACTGCTGGGCACCCACACTCCCTCTCCCCATCAGAAATAATCCATTGAAGGGTTATTAGTGACCTTGTATGCAGGTATGGGGAAGAGGGGATTATCCCTTCCAAGGTTATGGCCCACTTGGATCTCGAGGCAGTTGTGCCTCGCCGTCAACGCCGCCCCCGAGGGCCGCACTGGGAGCCACTGCACCCCACCCCAACATTCAATTGCTTCAAGAGCTTGTCCCAGAAGCATGTTGACAGCTCCCTACCCTACACCGACGAGGTAGGGTATGTTTGGGTCGGCCCAATTGGAGTCCGGCTTCAAGGGCTCCCGGTGAGAGCCCCCACCAGGCCGAGTTGGCACCGCTACCAGGTTCCCCGAGCCGAGGAGCTGGAATCCATGCGCCTTCATCATCAACTTCAGTCCAACTTACCCAACGCCATCATCGACCACGAGCGGAAGAAGATTCTTTCCACGGGTCATCAAGGTCAGCAACTATGGTGGCCTGATCCACTCTTGACTCATATCCCCAACTCCCTGTATATTTTGAGCATGGACAGTTTTACACCCTACCCTGATCGAGGCCCCAACCGCCCCACGGGTTGGCTGGGTCGACTCTCCCGGTCGCTGGTGCTGGTGTTAGTTGCCCCTGACCAATCCACAGCTATTCCACCCCGCATGGAGGCTCATTCCATGCTTCCTCTATGAAAGGTGCAGATCCTCCCTACATCCAATCTCAACTTGGAGGTCTGTCACGCACCACCTTCAACCCATGCGATTGTATTTCCCATGACAGAAATACTCCACATGGGCGTCTCTCCCGCGCTCACAAAACTGGGTATGGGTTCACACCCCCTGCCATAGACCTCCGATTTGGAGATATTTCATGCCTGGTCACCCGTCAGCATGGAGGTCCTCCCCATGTCCCTTTCGACAATTTTCCCAGTTCCCCTCACACCACGGCTTTGTCAGGTGGAAACCATCTCCGCCCCAGCACCAGTGCAGACAGAGGACACCATGTCAGAAGTCATCCATGTCCCGAGGAACCACCTAGGGGAAGGAAGGTGGGTATTCGTCACCATAATAGGAATTCATGGTAATGCTGGACTACAATCAGACCAGTCCGCTTCTCAGACTCAGAAGCGGAGTGCGACACATCGCGGGAACCATCTCATCAGTCCTCCGAGTCAAGGGCTGTGGCAGGAAAGAGGTGCATCATCCTCGTACTCCCCAAATGTGAGATCCACAAAATCCATGTTTCCCTCAGAAGGTATATCCCGGAGGGCGAGACCATGGCATGTTCCCTAGGGCCAACCGTGCAGTCACTATCGGTGTCTCAGAAACCGCCCTCTTTCTTGGATGGAGGCTACCGAGAGCTATTTTGGGGGGTCAATGGAAGGAGAGTCATGGCAGGGCCAACCATCAGTGGATGCTGATGCTGTGTTGGGAGCCCTGGTTTTCGGTCCATCCTATCGTGACATGGAGACCAGATCATTACAACCCTCAAAGGACAACCCAAGATCTGGTGGCAAAATCAGCTCGCCCCCCGTATTCTTTTCTGGCCAGTTTTCCGTCCTAGCGGCCTGCCTCAGCGCCGCTTCCAGTTCCTCAGCCACCCTCAGTTGACGAGTGGGGAAATCAAGGTCCAGACCATGAATGTTTTCCACGGAGCTTCTGGACTCTCCTCACAGTAGGCCACTTCCCTGAGAAGTTTTGGCTGGTCACAAGAAGAAATTTTGGTACGCCAGAATTGTTCACCTTGGGGGAGTATGAATGTTTCCTACTGGAACCTTTGGGCACCTCACATTCGTCTCTGCCACTAATAAGTGACTTATCCCAGGATCCAAGAGAACCTAGAAGACATCAGCGAACAATTCCATCTGGTTGAGTAGGCCACGCTCCCCGCAGTCCAGCACCTTAAGTCACCTGGCCACCACAGGGCCCTCCAACGGTAATGTGTTCAGATTTTCCACGTAATCCAAAAAGTTAATAAGGAGGCAACCCCCCACGTGAAATTCTGTGGCAGGGGGAAGTATGTTTCCCTCCTCTTCAGTGTGATTCGCTGGCAACCCAACTCGCTTGGCAACATTAGGAAATTCCCCCTAGAAGAGTGGAGGTCAACATGAACAATCCATCAGGAGGGGACAATGATCTTGGAATTCTTGTTGGGAACGTCCCCCCTGAGGACGTGCTGCCACTGGACCCATCAGTGAGGATTACTCTCTAGCAGAGGAACCTCCTATGTCTCCCTCTACCCATCGAGGCATTGGTACTCAGCCGAAATGTCAACAAAGAGGTAGAGCATGTCGGAGCCGTCAAGCACTCCGACCCATCCACCTCAGTGAAAAAGACAGATGAGGAACCTAAGAATCCACACTGCACATACAACTTGCTGAGCAGAAGAAGTTAGTCGATGAACTTCTGGCTAAATGCATTGCGGAGCGACGACCCGACTACGATGATACTAGGTCGGTGTAGCAGGGCAGGAACAACAACCCCTCAGTTAGATTCTCCCAGGCAACCCTAATCATGCCGCATTTGCTAACAGGGTGAAAACCAAAGCTCACGGTAAGAGGGAGCGGTACGTCTTGTCGAACCCTCCCGAACGACGTGACAATCCAATGAACCCCACTCGGGCACCCCAGGTCGTCCCAAGGGTCTCTCCACCAGCCGCTCCGCGAGCCAATGAGCTTGTCTACCACATTGAAGAGCCTGGAAACACACTCATGGTCAGGGATCCCCATCAGGATAAGGACTCGCATCCAGACGATCCAATGGCGGCGCTCATCGCCCACCTCGAGGCTTTGGAAACGCAAAAGGTGGCCATACCACATGATTTCAAGCCATACCAGACATGGGTGGATGACATGCCAGTGCCCCTGGGATTCAGAAATCCCACATTTCCCCCTATAATGGGATGCGGGACCAGCCACAACACCTGACTCAATTTAACTCGAGGTGTGGGCCTATGTTAGGGACCCAGCACAACAGGAGGCCTCCAAGCTCTACTGTTTTGATTAGATGCGGGATGGGCCAATATTCATCTGGTACAGCCATCTCCTCATTGGATCTGTGACTAGATGGTAGGACCTTTGTAGGTAGTTCCTTTACCAATTCATCTCTACCACATGGAAGACGAACATCACAGACCTCTTCAGGTGCAAGAAAAGGCTTGATGAGCGAGTTGCGAACTTCATCGCCCAGTGGAAGGGGCTCAAATACTCCCTGGACATGCTACTGACATAGGAGAAATTAATGACGATGTGAATGAGAAATGTCTAGATAGAATTGGTTCCCTCCCAGATTACTCATAACAATCTTGGATGGTTCCATGACTTCTTAGATAAGTCCCACCACCTCGAAGAAGCTTTGCAAAAGGCTAGTCAGGCATGCCTACCGCCTCCTGCAATTCCAGCAAGGAGAAATGCTAGATCCAAGCCCACTGCGGTGGACCAGATAGAGGCCCCCAAGATGATGGAATTTCTACCAGTGGAGTAAGCTCCACAGGCTTGCAGAGTTCCACCACCATGGGGGCAGATTCCAGCCTAGCAGCGTCCTCATAATTTGTAGGCACCATTGCGTAACATCCCACCACTGCCTAGGGGAGATAATCAAGTTACGCCTCCTCAGCAGCCTCCCTCGGCCCCTCATCAAGGACATGCTCCTAGATCCCCCTTTCCAGACAAAAGGAATCAGTCCTACTTGTTTGATGAGGCTTAGGTATCTAGCTACTTCTGCAGTGCCTTAGAGAAGAGAATTGTATGACTGAATGAGTGTCGGATGCCAGAAGAGGAGCATCTCACTAATCACCCCAACTACTACCCTTACCATCAGATCCTCGGGTACACCATCAAGAAAGGCTATGTGTTTATAGACTGGCTACAAGACTAGATTGAAAACAACATAGCCAGGTTAGGCCCAGCCCCGACATAAGTGGAAGGTGTTGTTGTGATATTAGATAGCAGTAATGATGGGAAAGTTGAGTGGCAACAGGTTTCTGACTGCGGGTCTGAGAAGTATAGCAACTGGATGGCCCACAAGATGGTTCCACGCACCCATGGCATCATTCGAGCATGAATGAATGAACCGGAGCATTCAGAAGTTGTGGCCACCACTTCTGCATTATTATCTCAGTCATCCTCTTCCCAAAAGAATGAGAATCTGTGGCGCAAGAAGAAGAAATGTGCCCTGGCAATGTCGTCGTCATCTCACACTCTCGATGACTTCATGCCCCCGAAGATGGGAATCTCTCCCAGAATTTGCCCAGTGGTGGATGATTCGTCAAGTGAAAATCAAGGGTAGGCTTCGGTTAACACCGTTGAGTTAGTAAATACCTATATGACTCCCGATGAGGAAGAGCCCCAGGTGAACCTCCCCTAATGTCCCCAGCAGACGCCAACGTCAGCGAAGCCACAACCATTTGGGCCGTAGACGCGCATCAGTTTGCACCTCCATCCAGGCTGTGTTGCAACTGAGACTAGACATTAGGCCTAGTGAAGAACTCAGCATGCGTAGCCTCTTCATACGACATAAAAATGCCCGCCTCCGCCACCATTTGGGCTACTGAATCACGCAGAACCACATCGGTCATGCCCTAACCAGCTTCACCCCATTATAGGCCGATCTCAGCCATCTGGTACTCATCCGATATCAACCCTTTGATCTTCAACCAGTGATCAGTGGTATATACCCAGCACTAGTCAGGCGTCGGTCCAGCCGACAGGGCCCACCATGCCTTCCATCACAGAGCAACTCCCTACAAGTAGAAGTTCACCCCTGACACAGAAGTAAGACTTTCTCAAGAACCTCACCATCATCCCAACACGGATTTCCATCCTTGAATCCCTTCTAATGTTTCCAGATATGCACGAAGTTCTCCCCGAGGCTTTAAACATCCCCCTCCAGTTTGAGACGGAGGTAGCAGCTGTAGAGGCCTTTCATACCGAAACAGTTGAGGATGCCAAATGATAGGCCATCATTTCATTCTCAGGAGAAGATGAAGGCTCTCCCATACATGGGCACAACCACCTGCTGTATATCACTGGCCAATTCAACGGTGTGGAGTTTCCCTGATTTATTGTTTACATTGGCTCCGGGATCAACCTTATCCCGATGTGGACACTACGAAAGATAGGGTTATCTCAATATGACATGAATCCCTCCGATTTGAGAATCCAGGGATATGATAAGATAGAGCAGACATCGGTCGGTAAGATCCATCTGATGTCCTAGTTTGATGACATGGTTTCCAGCACCGTGTTCATGGTCATCTCCCAGGACACCGCGTACAACGCATTGATAAGTAGGATATGTCTCCAAGTACATGTGGCGGTCCCCTCATCATATCACAAATTCCTCAAGTATTCCTTTAATAGTTGAGTAGGTGTAATACAAGGTGATGCATCTCCTTTCGCCTCTTGTAAAACCTTCTACTTGGATGGTGAATATTATAAGAGAAAGGATAAACAAGTCCAAGAAAGTGATGTTGAGCCCATCACCACTATGACTGACCCTTGTGATGGCTTAAATGACACCTAAGTCTTCTAGATCCATCGGTTGGAGGCCACAATCACTGATATGGGGAAATGGTCTGTCATTTCTAGGACAAGAGGGAATCGTGCTCCAAAATCCAGGCAGCATCAGAAGAACACTTCATATTGTTATACAGACCAGGCTCTAGTGATCCTGGAGCCTTCACCTCCCATCAGGTATCGGGATGTCTGGATCATGGAAATGGTAGTACATCATACTTGTATGTTTTGCTATGCTGGAATATGTCGGCTCGGACCGATGTGCCACTACTACTTTGATATTTTCAATTTTGGCCCCTTGGGCCGCAGACCAGATGGGATCAGGTCAACAACTTTCATATCCATGGTCTCGGAAGCGTCAAAATTCCCCGATGCAATGACCACTATCACACAAGCTAGTACCAGCCTCCCACCAGGTCCTAGAAACCCAGAATCATCATCTCCCATGTAGGATCCCTCTTTTGTGGAGGAGAGCATATAGAGGATTCCCCTACCTTTGAGGAAGGCATCTCCACCATAGACATTGAGTTGGTATTGGTAAACCTTGGTAGCGAGACATATTTGGGACCTATGTTGATTAGTGAAGCCATGTCCATTGAGGACCAGCAGAGGTACGTAGGCTTCCTCAAATAGAACCATGATGTATTTTCCTAGATTTATGACGAGATGTCGGGACTAGATCCCTAGGTAGTCCACCACCTCGGTCTCCCTAAAAATCATCGTGGGTTCAAGAATCCTCTTATAAAGATGCACCCTTCTCATGGTGCCATGGTCGAGGCCAAAGTTGACAAGCTCATCAGAGCCAACTTCAATAAGGAGGTCCAGTACCCCATGTGGCTGGCCAACATCATTCGATTCAAGAAGAAGAAAGGATAGATCAGAGTCTGCATGAACTTCCGCGATCTCAACTGTCACTGTCTGAAGGATGATTTTCCCTATCCAGTGACAGAATTGTTGATCGATGCTACGGATGGATTACAAGACCTCTCCCTAATGGATGGTTACTCTGGATATAATCAGGTCCAGATGGCCCTTGAGGAGAAGGAGTCTACCACTTTCAGAGCACATCAAGGTACTTTATGTTACCATGTTATGCCCTTCATCCTAAAGAATGCAGGTACCACCTACCAGTGTATCATGCATCGCATATTCAAGCTAATCCTTGGGACATTGGTGGAATGTTATGTAAAAGATATGTTAGTCAAATCTTGTCAGTGTCAGGTCCATATCAAGGACCATGAAAAAGTGTTCGGCTTCCTCCCCTCCCGCCACCTGATGATGAACCCGTTGAAGTGTGCCTTTGGGGTCACCTCTGAGAAGTTCCTTGGCTATGTTTTCAGCTACCATGGCATTGAAATCGACTCGGTGAATATCAAGGAAATCAATCATATTCCTCCCCTGAGCAATATTTGGGAGCTTCGAGGTCTCTAAGTCCACTAAGCCTACATATTCATATTCATTGCGATCTGACAGGAAAGTGTAAGCCCTTTTCCTGGCTCATGAAGAAGGACACCTCTTTTGAGTGGGACAACGTTTTCTAGACCACCATTGAGGAAATACAGAAATATTTTCTTCCCTTCTTCTGTCATGATACCACCTATCTCTGGAAAGCTACTGGTCCTCTATTTCACCGCCCTAGAGCAGTACCTCAGCGCCCTTCTCACCCATAAAGAACAATGAGAGGATAGATAACATCCTCTATTACCTCAGTCGCATGATCCTCGATACAGAGACCAACTACTCCCCCATTGAAAAGACTTTCCTCGTTCTCATGTTTGTTGTGCAAATGTTGCAGCACTACCTGCAGCACCATGAAGTGCAGTTGGTCTCTCGGGTAGACCCATAGAATTGTATTCTGAATCGCCCCATGTTGACTAGATGACTAGATTTGTGGGCGGTGATCCTCCTAAAATTTGAAATCAGGTTCATGCTCAAGAAGGATATCAAGGGGCATGCATTGGTAGAATTTCTTGCACCTCATCCAACCTCAGCATATCATTCCCTTGAACTTGATTTTCCTGATAAGTTAATCCTCTCAATAGATCAGGTTGTCCCATGTTAGAAGATGCACTTTGACGGCTCCTCCCGAAGCCCCACCGGTGGGAGGCTTAATGATCCTAGGCACAACATAGTAGGCATGGGTATTTTTTTCACTACCCCAACAAAAGTCGTCCTGCCAGATTCATTCCTGTTATCAGAAGGTTGCACTGACAATGAGGTAGAGTATCAGGGTCTCATTACTGGTCTCAAGCTGGACCGTGAGAATGATGTGCCCCATTTAAATGTGAAAGGGGAATCCGAGCTAGTTATTAGGCAGTTCAATGGTGACTTTGTTATCAGGAATCCAGAGCTCGTACCATTGTTAGAATGCACCCTCCAGCTAATGGCCCAGTTCCCTTCTCATTAAAGATTATCTATATCTCTCGGCCGTAGAAGGGTCAAGAAGATGCTTTGGCCAGCTTGGCTGCATCATTTAAGAGCCTGAACAGGATAATCTAATTATCCACGTAGAGTATCGGAGAGTCATTTCTCCCTTCACCCTAGAGGTTGAAAACGTCCCATGGGTAATCCATCTTACCGCCAGCGCTTCCATGTCGGGAGCCCCGAGTTCTTCAGGTGTAGTGGTTGAAGCAATTACCGACTAGAGAACCCCTTTTGTTGATTATCTCTAAAATGGTTGCCTCCTGGCTGATCGGGACGAGTGTGAGAGAATCTGATTCCGCACGCTACAGTTTAACCTCTAGAGTGGTCCTAGTCTTGAGAATATCCTTTGTAAACATGGATTTCATGGTGTTCTCTTTCGTTTCTTTCAAGGGGTCAAGATCCCACAAGTCATGCAAGAGGTTCACGCTGGTTCATGTGGTGCCCATTAGGCTGGTCCAAAACTATCCCATCAGATCTGAAGTCTGGCATATTTTTGTCCCTCCATGATCTATGACTGCATCGAGTTTTCCAAGAGGTTCCATGCATGCCATGTTCGTGATAACTTTTTGCATCGCCACTGGATCCTCTCCATACTACCAAGTACTCTTGGCCCTTTGTAGTCTGGGGGTTAGATGTCCTAGGACCGTACCCACCGACAACTGCTCACCAATGCTGATTCATTCTGACCGCTACGGATTTATTTTCCAAGTAGGTAGAGGAAATTCCTCTCAAGGAAGTCAAGGATCGTACAATCATGGACTTTGTGAGTTCCAATATCATCCATCGATTGGAGGTCCCTCATGCTATCCTCACCGATAACGGCACCAACTTTCACGAAACCGAGTTCAAGAAGTAGTACGCCATGTACAATATCCTTTATAACCATACCTCCCACTATCACGCGCAGGAAAATGAACAGGTTGAGGCGTTCAAAAAATCCTCTCTAACATTATGCAAAAGATAGTTGGGTTGAACAATAAGATTTGGCCAGATAAACTCCCCACCATCCTCTGGGCCTATCGGACAACGACTAGTAACTCCACCCAGGTGCCCCAATATTCCTTGGTCTACAGAAATGAGGCCATCCTGCCCATCGTGATTCAGTTTTCCTCATTTCACACAGTGGTCTATGACCAGCAAGCTCCAAATAGAGTGGCTGAGATCCGTCAAGCTGAATTGTAAGCACTAGATGAGAATAGGGTTCGTACCATGCACAATCTTGAGACGCATTAGAGCAGGATGGCTCGAGATTTCAACAAAAAATTTCACCTCCTCTCATTCCTGTATGTTGACTTGGTACTAACCCTCAGAGAGATAATGGTCCCCAGCAGGACACCACCAATGATTGGGCCCAAATGGGAAAGACCCGTTATTATTTATATGGTATATTCAAATGGTGTGTACTCCCTAGTAAAAATGGATGGTGAGCATATATCTACTCCCACTAATACAAAATTCCTTAATCAATATTATTCCTGACCCTGCGGGGTCCCCAATGACCTTAAGCTGGATTATGTTCCCAAAAGACCTAAAGCTGTTGGTCCCGCATAACATTAAACTGCATGTTTGTCCTGCATGACGTTAAACTGTATGTTGTCCCCCAAGATGTTAAACTGTATCTCATCCCACATGACGTTAAACTGTATGTCGTCCGGCATGGAATTAAACTGTATGTCCTCCCGCATGAAGTTAATCTGTATCTTTAAGAACTACGTACATCGTGATTCTCATCCTTATGGGATACGTAGGACTACCTGAACATTTAGATTTTGGTTCCAGCCCCATCTCTTAAAGGTCTCCCAATCCCCCAGCCACCTAGGCCCCTTGTCCTATTCCTCTCCACTAGGGGGATGTATAGGTGTTGTATATGGTTATTTCCTCCTTCGTGTTGGGTTTCGGCACCATGCCCCCTCCTCCTAGGAATTCTCCATCTCGTGCCAACTCTCAATATGAGCCACTCGACCCTTTGCAGTGGATCTCCAATGTGCCTAAGAGTACTCTAGTCTAGGACTTAGAGTGTCGGAATCAACTACGGAAAGCTTCCATCCACATTTCAAGCTTCATGTTCCCCTTCATTTGGGCCCCGTTATCTTTCACACCCGAAGGGACCCCCAAAAAATGGAATGGATTCTATTCCAAAGGGATCTCATACCGTTATTGGCCAATGCCCCCGAGGGTTTTAGACAACAAATTGAAACAAATCCTGCGTTGCGAACATGGTCAGCGGTCGATGATCATTTTTTGTCCCCATTTCAGGCTAATGTGACAGGATGCTATGTTGCGAACATGGTCAACAGTAGTCCTCCATCATCACGCCAGCCCCCTTCGGGAGTTGAATTTTGGTTACATGATTAACATTATATTTCACCCCCATCGTGTCCAGGTATAATCTCGACACACTTGTCACAATCCCTTAGTGCACCTCCGCACGTCAGGGGGACAAAGCAGCAATAAGGCGTCCATCGGGGCTCCCGCGATCCGAGCATCAAGACCATGAACTGGGATCTTATCGAAGAGCTGTTTCTGGATTGATCCTCATCCTAATGGGATAGGTGGGATCACCCAGACATTGTGTTTTTGGGTCCAATTCGATTGGAAGCTAGGGTCTCCTGCCCCTGATCCTCTGACCCTCGCTGGCCGCTGGGCCCAAGGCTCCTTTCATAGAGGTGCGCATGTTGGTGATCTGGACTTCATCCAGATTCACGTCCGGTATTATTTATCACGTCGTGCGCTTTCCTCCACGTACAAGACATATGACTTTAAATTGTTCTGTTTGGTCCTACCACATGACCCTAAACTGTGATAATATCATCCCGACGGCACGACGAAAAACGGAATGACATTGTGATGGCCTCGTCATAGAGGACATCACGTTGGGTATTAGTCATTTATCATACCATTTGTCAATGCCTGTATACAGATTGATTATTGTGGGGATCCCAGGAATTTATACCCTAGGTCGGTCGCTCCACAAATGAAAAACCATTCACCTTAAAGGAAAAATATGATACATCAAATATCTCTTCCCTTGGTGTGATGTCTATACTAGCATGCCCCTTTCATCCTTTGCAATGGTACCTTACTAGGAAACTTTTAAAAACTAAGTACGGCTTGATACCCATCCTTACGGGAGACGTAGGAACGCCCGGGTACTTCCCCATGGGCCCAGCCAACCTTTCATGTTTCTTCCCTTGACCTGAACACTTCGCCATGGAACACATGGTAATTATGACTCAGGTTCCCATTCATGTAGAGTTTCAAAATTACCGTACCATGTTCCTCTGGCATTCATTACCGATCATTGGTCCATGTTCTATGACCTTAAACTAAGACCCTTTCCAGAACTATGTATGGATTGATTATCATCCTTATGGGATACATAGGAACACCCAGACATTTCGTCATGGGTCCAGCCACGAGAATCACAAATCTCATCCCACCTCACTATCAGCCTCTTTGCCTGAACTCTCGGGTATTTGTGTAAATGCAACATTTTCCCCGAATAATTTTGGGATGCCCCATGATGACATTGGGAATCGATGGTTCCCTCACCAGAGAGGTCTTGTCTAAATGTAGGGATGATCCATGATCAGACTGATGTATCCTCCTAATGTGTCTCCACCAAGGTGGCATAATCTTAGGAGTGTTGGATTCTGTTCGAACAAAACACCACCTCACTTTACACACTTTTTGTGCCCCTTTATTCGGATCTCCATCCTCTTTGCATTTGATAGGATCCCTTAATAGTATGGATCCTCAACCTACGGTCTGCCTGCTGTCCTGGGCCAACGTTCTAGAAGACTGATCATGTTTGAAGGGACCCCCTAACAGTATGGATGCTCGAACTATGGTACTCCTACTATCCTGGGATTACATTCTTGAAGACTGATTGATGATATTTGAGTTAGGTCCCGTGTTGCGAACATGGTCAGCGCTCGACCCTCATTTATTGTCCCAGTTTTAGGATAATGCAATAGGGTAGCTGTGTTTTTAAAATGGTCCACAATCCTCCTTTATTTCCACGACCCTCCCATAGTGTTCCCAATATGGGTAACATGATTCACATTTCTTGTTTTCCTATGTTTGGATAGATTCCAATGCCCCTGGAATTTCTCATGTCCTGTGCTAGAGCACATTGAAAAGACAGTTCATTGATCGCCCTGAGGTCATCTTCATTTGATTAGGCCTCCCTCTTCTCCTCGGGAATCTAGGATTGAATTTGGAATGTTCTAAGCTTGGTAAACCCTCCCATGATCAAAGGAAGTGATAGTACGAGCCTCCTTCGCTTCTCACGGCCCACGTGCGATTAGGATTGTATTTTTATTTAATTTGGGATTATGGTCGAGCATGTTAAACCAAGGGACATGTAAATAAATTTTCCCATACATACAGTTCAGAGAACATAAATCAATAAGGATGGATAAGTTTATGGGTTCGACCAAAATAGATCCCCTAAGGGTTGGCATCATGGATAGATCTCTCCAATGCTACAATATATTCACTGGTGGCCTCCAAAACTACCTCCCATCCCCTAAAGAATCCTTATTCATCGGTGTCCATGGAACTCAGTTCGTTGACCCTGGCCCATGCCCGCGCTTGTTTAGTCTAGAGCTCGGTTATCAAGCGACTCGCTTCCAGGAGATGTTCTTAGGCGTGTTCCAGCTGGGACCTCAACTACTCCACAAGCTTAGAACAGTTTCTGATGAATATCTCTTGTTATTTCACCTATTCCTCGAGGAGTTGGACCTCCTGATCCACCCTCAGAAATAATCGAGTACTTCCCGACTCTTCTGGACACTAGGTGACATTGGCACGTTGGCTGATCCCACGAATATTCTCACCCATGAAATCACGGACTTTCAGGTGAAGGCGTTGAGCATCTGCCCCTCTAGCACACAGGAAACACAGTTAGGTGTGGAGTGACCCAACCGCTTCAGCCATTATGCCTGAGGCTGACTGAGAAATTTCTAGATGCACTTACATCCCTTTCGTCACGTCATTCGGCTCTCTTGGACTCTTCAAAATCGGAATAATCAATTTCATCGGGGTCAGCGGGCTGATAGGCAGGGAAGATAGCCAACAGGCCAGTAGCAATGTCTTCCTCAAAGATTCCACCTAAGGGAATATCGTCCCTAACATCTGGGTGACCTTCCTCTCTCCCCTCGATCCTGGTGGCACCCTTGTCGACATCCGGCCCTGCCCCGACAGCAGCGCCACTGGTGTCGGCTGCTCCACGCTTTCCAATTATTGGGGACAACTTATTTTGAGAGGCATGTTCTGGATGGGGAGGTACGTTTTCCATTATCACACTCGTTGATGGTCCGGGCCCAGTAGCTCGACAAGCCTCAAATGTCGTGATCATTGTACAGACAAGGAGTACACTAATTAGTTGAGTTCTCTGACAGTATGTACCAGCATCAGAGCAATGGACTTATAAGAACCCAAGCCTTCAGCCTCTAGTGCTTTGGCCGCTATAGGAGATGTCGTGGTGGGGGATCCCTCATCACTCTTCAATTCAATAATGGGTGTTGGTACCCCACCATGCCCCATTGGCCCTTTATGTCCTCCTTCAACGGAAGACGCCTGATCCGCACCGATGTGCTCCTGATTAAAGATAAGGAAGGTGGGTTAATGATTGCAAAGGAAAGAGAATATAGGAGAATATAAGGGTCGAAGCACACCTCGATTATCTCAGTTTCATCCATATTAGAGCCAATGATCTTGTCACTCTCTCGGAGACCCCCTTGGTGGGATGCCCCCTGAGAACCTTCACCTTCAGACTCCCCCTCTCCATCACCCTCCCCCTCTCATTATGACTCCTCTCCTACCTCACCGCCCTCAGACTCATCGCTATCATCTTCCACCAACGGTAACCTTTCGGGATCACAATCCTGGATGAGCATCACATTCACCAAGAACGGTGGATCCATACGCAGACCCCGTTGGCATGCATAAGTGTCTATGGCCATTAGATATGAATGCTACTGGTAAAAGTTCACTCTGTCGGTGACCTAGACAAGCCAGACTTCTGGCAGCTGGATCCCGTCTCGCACTATCATCTGCTAGAGGGATTCGATACACATTGACTACCGCATGTTTAGCCAGACCGACCATAGCGTAGGCAAGATCTTGTCGTACGATGTTTTAAGAAGGTATATTATTTTCTTCCCAGGAAGTAATCTGGCCGCTCTGTGGGACACCCCTCTTCTAGGAGATGAGGGTGCGGCCACGCCATGCAACGCCCCCACTGCTGAGATCCCGGCCTGTGCAGGTGTTGTTGCCTAAGGCGCTTCCAACCCTCCCCCTCTAGCGGCACCCTTCTAGCTCTCTTGCCGCTGAGATTCTGCACTGGTGACTTTGAGCTGCCGAACTCCCATCCGTAGAAGGCCCTCACAGTATGCTATGGTCTAACGATCAACATACTCAGTTGAGAGGCCAACGTCGACTCCAGTTGGATGAAAGGTGATGATGTATCTAGAGACATACGTTGTGAACATCAGCCACAACTGACGAAGAACTTAAGTATGGAACTCCTCCCAGACGTCTGTGTATACTCTCTTCAGCATTCGCTGGAGGCACCCAAAAATTCCATGAGAACCTGGATGGCACATAAGGCTCACAAAAGATCTTCCCATCAATCCATTCCATAATCACCATGCCTCTGAGGCTATGGAAGTACACCTTCTGCTCCATTGAGCCCTGCCCATCGTCTATCAGTTGGCTAGTTGGTGTGGGGAATGGGTTGAAGGCGAAGTTGGCATGGTTACCAATCCGGATATGTACTCCCTCCTCATTGAGCATCATCAGCATGACCACGACAATGGTTAGTAGAGAGGCCGCATGCAGTTTCTTGGAGGATGGATGGCATTTGGGAAAGTGTATCCTCCGATGTGAGCCGCAACCCAGCCATGAAAAATCGGGATGGGGCCACATACTCTCCTAGGCAATCCCCCTCCCCAGATGCATCCCAAGATGGAGTACAACTGATCTAGCACGAGGACCCCAAAGATGAACATCTTATTGGCGGCCATGATACATTCCATCACCAGGGTTGCTGGATGGATGCCCATCCTTGCATCCCTCACCGGCAAGAGCCAACCACTCAGGAATGAAGCAAGAAATCTGGTGTACCAAAAGTCCAGGTCCCGGTTCTCATTCGCACTGTATCCCCATGACTGGTGGTGCCCCATCTCTAGGAACCTCCAGTATAATCCGCTCTTTCTCCTCTGTGCTGCAGTTGGACACCATTTCCCCCTCCCTGGCATCTTGACTTCCGGGTCCTTCTCCAGGAACAGGCTGAACCAGTCCTTGTAGGCGACGTCCTTCCGGAAGTCCTTGACCCTCTGCTTCTTCTTGGCCAACTCTAGCAGGTTCCACATCCGTATGGGGGTTCAAGATTTGTCACCCCAGATGCTTATCAGAGGGAGGAAATCATCATTTGGATATCCCACCAAATTGATTCCCCCAATGCGGTGGATTTCCCAGAGACTGATTCCGACTTCCCAATGGTGAATGTGGAATGTGTTGGTGTTGGAGGACCATCGGGTGAATAACTCCGGCCCATGCTCAGGCTGGCGGTAAAAATGGAATTGCAATGTCCACACCACCTCAAATAGACCAATTTGCCATAGCTAGGCCACAAATTAGTCACACGTATGGCAAGCCTAGTACGCCCAGGCCCACTCACTGGTGACGTTGCCTCCAGACCGAAGATCCTAGTCCTACAGCCAGCCTTTAGCCTAGTCAGTGACACTCTGAAGGAAGGTGCTCGCATAGAGGTATGACAAACACTCCGCAACAGGGTCACCCTAAGTAATGGTCATGGTCCTGGGATTCATGAACTAGACATCTATATTCCTAGTTTCTCTGGCAAGATGACGGTTCATGGTGATGTTTTATCGAGGATGGTCGTCTTTACGGGTCACCCATAACCGTGGTGTATCATCCTCGAAACCCGGTAGAGGGACCTCCTCCAGAATGCCGAAGTCCCACAATGGGAGATTTTAAGACAAGGAATACTCCTTTTGGGCGGGGGATAGCATGTTGAAGAAGGTGTTGTTATTGAAGACAACCCTTTTTTGCACCATAAACCCCTAGGTTCACAACCATTTCATCTCTGTGAGAAGTGGAATCCCCCTCATCAAACCAGTTTGCGGCAATATTCTTCCGACCATGTGTTTTGGAGGAGTTGCATGAAATCTGGGAGGATGGCTTGAAATATAAGAGCCTAGCACATAAAATCATAGATGTCATGATATATCAGGTCTTGTCATGAAAAACCCTGGATTTTCACGTAAAATGTCACCAAATCTATGTGGAATTACATGCTTCAATGGCGGTTTTTCGCGTGGGAGCAGAAGAAATTTCACACATGAGAGCTCAAGGATTATCGCACGAGAAAAGTAGTACAGAGCATGAGTACCTCATCTGCATTTAAAGGATAAGCTTAGGTTCTATGCCCACGCGAAAATGGGATTCTGTGCCTGGTTGAGTTTTGCGTGATGCTTCATATTTTTGTGCACAGGGGACCCACAGACCCTTAGATTTCGGCGTTTCCCTCGAAATCTGATTGTTGCGACCCCTCGCCAATCCAATTCCAAGGGGGGGGCATTTGTAGAGGCTGAAAAGTGCTTATGTGTAGGAGAAAGTTTCGAAATGAAAATAAGAAGTCATATTCAAACCTAGATACCCAGTCTGGGGTCTTGTAGGCATTGTATGAAAAAAATGGTGAGGTGTGCAAAAAAATTTGTCCTACATGGAATGTACCAGGAATCGCGAAGAGCCCTCGGCGCAGGTGAGAAAAAATTTCCCTCTTGTGCCTCGCGCGGTTGACATTTCGTGTTGCCACCTCTACCGTGAAATAATTTCGCGCTGACCTGTATTTCGCACCCCCGGCCGCCTATAAATAGAAGTTGACTCCCTTATTTTTTTGGGGATGATGAATCTAAACCGGCACTCGTGCGCCTAATCGGCATTTCGCGCGCGTGCAATATGGCCTTCAGGTACAGTTCTTTTATCTCCCAATCACCTCGGGGTCCATCTTAATGCGAGATCCCCTTTGGCTTAGACTGAATTCCAATACCTTCGTGGTCCACCCATTGGGTGCAATACCTTCCATTGCACACAGGACGACCAATTTCGTGCAATTCCTTCCATTTTTTTCTCCTCCTTGTCCTTGCGTGCGACATATGCCACTTGCGCACAATTAATACTCCTTGTACGCAATCCTTTTTAGTTTCACACAACACCTGGGTTCCATTTCCACACAAGGATCACTGATTTCACTCCAGCCGGGTGTTTTCAAGCAGGACCCATATTTCGTGATCAATCCTCAAGGGTTGCACGTAATCCCCTCAGGCACTAGCGTCATGCACCATTTTCTTGTATGACCACCCATGATCATACGAAGTTACTTCAATGTCCTTTGGACGATAACACCCATTGCATTTCTTTGGCTCTTGCTTCTTCTCAGAGGCACGCCAACAGTTATTTCTTCTTCGTATAGCCACGCTAACGTGGACCCCTCAATGGTTCGCTCTGTGACACCCCCTCTCTACAGACTAGCCGGTGCCTTCCCTCCCACCAAGGGGAGGGGGTACCAGTTATGTAAGACTTAGGGGTGCAGAGAAAACCCACCACGTCTGAGCTGCAGGACGTTAAACTGCAAATCAACATCGTCCTCATCACATGACATTAAACTGTGACCTAGCCTTGTGCTTCACACACGGGGTCCCCCCTCCTTGGACATTATCTACACTTACTTGTCTCCACGGGGATGGGATCACCCTCACAGGGGATGATATACTCTTTATTGGAGTGGCGTTTGTCCGCAGGGAACGGCAGCCACCATGGTGTAAGCCCCTAGCTTTCCTTGCAGGAGGCAACACCCCTGCTCCTCCTCACTTCCTCGGTGCCAAGGCCAGTAAAGGGTGTGATATGGAATGAGACTCCTCCTTTCTTCCATCGCAAATACTTCTCCTACTTCCCTTTTTCACCACGGTCCTCCACCCTGGAGTAAGCCCCGCACCTTGGGCTGCTCAACACGTAAGCCCCTCTTCATTTCCCACGGATGCACCCTCTGCAACGTGATCATCAGGTCTCTACTAGATCTTGTTTCTCTCACCGAGAATGACTCCCGTGAGCTTAGAGTGAGCACTGTCCATGGAAGACCTTGGGCTGTCTCAATGAGTAAGCCCCAAATGCCCACATCCGAGCTGTAGGACGTTAAACTGCCAAGCACACTCATCTCACATGACGTTAAACTTTACACCTGAACTACAGGGACTTTGATCTTTGATAAGGAATGGTACATAGGGAGCCTCCACGAGGTTCAATCCCCACCCAAACTATGAGGACATTGATCTGTGCTAAGGAATGGTACATATGAAGCCTCCACGAGGTTCATCCCCCACCACCTTGGGCCGTCTCAGAGCATAAGCCACATTCCAAACTGAACTATGGGGACACTGATCTGTGCTAAGGCATGGTAAGTAGGAAGCCACTACAAGGTTTAATCCCCTCCACCTTGGGCCATCTCTGATCATAAGACCCATTCCAACCCAAACTACGGGGAATATGATCTGTGCTAAGGTATGGTATGTAGGAAGCCTCTACGAGGTTCAAGCCCATCACCCATTGGTCGTTTCGACCCCATTCATGTCGGTTCACCAAACACATTGAGCCACCTCAGATTGTAAGCACGAATCCAACAACTTAGGATTCTTCAAACTGTATTCCCTAATCAATCACATTGGGCTGCCTCAGAGTGTAATCCATATTCCATCACCTTGGTTTGCCTCAGAGTGTAATACTCAATCCATCACCTAGGGCTCTCTCGGAGCATATTCCCCAAATTCCCTCGTCCGAGCTGCATGATGTTAAACTACAAAGCACCCATGTCTCGCATGTTGTTAAACATTACACCCAAACTACCGGAACTTTGATCCATGCTAAGGCATGATATGTAGGAAGCCTCAACAAGTTTCAAGCCCCACCACCTTGGGTCGTCTTAGAGCATAATCCCCAAATGCACTTTTCTGATCTACATGACGTTAAACTGCCATGGACTGTCATCCCGCATGACATTAAACTGTAAAAACGAACTACGAGGAATTTGATTCCTAATAAGGCATGGTACATAAGAAGCCTCGACGTAGATCACGCCCCACCCAAACTATTGGGACTTTGATCTGTGCTAAGGCATGGTAAGTAGGAAGCAACCATGAGGTTCAAGGCCCACCACCTTGGGTCATCTCAGAGCATAAGCCCCATTCCAATCCGAACTACCGATACTTTGTTCCAGGCTATGGAATGGTACGTAAGAATCCTCCACGAGGTTCTAGCCCCACCACCTTGGGCCGTCTTATAGCGTAAGCCCCATTCGTACCTGAACGATGGGGAATTTAATCCGTTCTAATGCATGGTATGTAGGAAGCCTCCACGAGGTTCAAACTAATCACCCATTGGTCGTTACGAACCCATTCACGTCAGTTCACAAAACACCTTGAGCCGCCTTATAGTGTAATCCCCAATCCATCACCTTGGTCCACCTCTGAGTGTAAGCCCCAATCCATCACCTTGGGACACCTCCGAGTTTAATCCCAAATCCATCCCGAAAAATAGGGACTTTGATACATGTCAAGGCATGGTATGTAGGAAGCCTCCCTGAGGTTCAAGTCCACCACCTGATCGTTCCTTCACATCAGGTTCTCCCTCGTCCTGCAGGACGTTAAACGGTATCCACCTTGGGTTATCTCAGATCGTAAGCCCCAATCCATGCCTAACTACGAGGACTTTGATCCATGCCAAGGCAGGTTATGTAGGAAGCCTTCATAAGGATCAATCCCACCATCCATCCGGACCCAAGTTACACCTTTACATCGGTTTACCGACACCATGGTCACCTCATAACATAAGGCCCAGATGCCACCTGAACTATGAAGACATTGATTCCCTACCACAGGGATATGTTGGAAGCCTCTATGAGGCTGAAGCCCATCACACATGACTCATCCTGATCTCTCCCTTGAGCCCACATGTCTCGAGAAGCTCATTCCCTAACCCGCAGGTTCCACTTCTTTGGGGTCCCATACATGCGTCCATTCTCACGGGTCTCCACCTCAGGTGTCCCCTCGTTTCATCGAACTACGCGGACATTGATTCCATACCATGGGGATATGTAGGAAGTCTCTTCGAGGCTCAATACCAAGACCATCGTCCATCTTGATTCTTACCCAGGCCGCCAGATCCAGGTGGGATCATGCCACCTCATTCCCCTCCAAAATATTAGGGAAGCTGCCCACGTGATGGACCCAACATCGGTGTTCCCTCCCGGGGATTCCTCAGTCTTATCCACTATTATCAATGTTCTAATCAGTCTGATCTGTCTCCGCTGGATGTTAGACTTGCGGCATACCCTGTGTTAAACATTGGAAGCTGAGGAAATCCTAAGATACTAGCATATGGCATAAGATTCCCTGCTTTCGATGTGGGATGCCTCAGGCTTCCGCACCCTCGAGAAGCCCTATAATAAGGGATAGAAGATAAACATGCCAATCCTCCAGCTTCAAGACACACCAGTGATGCCAAGCATGACTACTCTCATAACTGAAGGTTGCTGCCCTGACCGAGCTACTTGGAGCGTCCCGATAGAAGTAGTGTAATTAACTGGTGTCCATGAAGATATGGAGATGGAAAGAGTTTCACGAACTACATCTTAAATCTACGAGGGAGACCCGGACTATGTGACAAACTCCAAGGAGGAATACACTGAAGGAAGAACCAACATCCCATTATCTCGTTTCGATCAAGGAGCAGACGCCCATTAATAAAGAGTGGATGCCACCCTCTTTTGGAAAGCGGGAATGCCAGGTAACAGTAGTGTGTCTTCTGCGTGATGGATGTGCGCGCCCCGACGAAAGCGTTAGAAACATATTCCTTATAGTATAATCAAATTACGTAACAAAATTACATTTTTTGATAATAATTACTATATTACAATTAAACAATAATTTTCCATTTCTATGTCTTGAATTCTGAGAATCTGACATACATGACTACGTTTACGGAGACTTTGGGGGATTTATGGAACAATGTTCATTTATGGAGAATAGTAACCTACCCTTATGTATAGTAATATACCCTTATGAATACTAATATGACCCTTATAAATATTAAAAAAACCAAAATAATACTAACCTCTTTAACTATATGAATTAAATTTAGGCATCTTATAAGTGATAATATGACAATAGTAAAAGTATTTTTATTTTTATAAGTCATAATTATTCAGTTACAGTTAATTAATTAATTAAAAAGAAAATTTACTTTCCAGAAATGTTTTCATAAATTAACAATTTGAATTATTCTAGTCTTAGGATAAATTTATAAGAACTTATGTAATTTTTGAAAACATTATAAAATCTGTTATATTTCTAAAATCTATTTTTTTCAAGTAAATTATGATTTTAATTAAAAATTAAATTAGTAATATTTAAAAATTTATTTCTAAAAAATTGAGTTTTTTTCTACATATTGAGAAATGGTTAGGATGATTTTTTTTGGAATTCTTCTAAAATTGATGATTTTTTATGAATGGTTGAATATGATAATTTACAAAATCATCTAAATGCATTAATTTTTGAGTCATGTGTGTTGTTATACTAATGCAAGCACCCTTGGTTTTAAATTATATGAACTTATTACTATTTTTTTGTGGAATTATCTCTATTTATTCTCACATCGGGAAATAATAATCTAATGATTAAAATATTAAAAAAACCACCTCCTCTCCACTTTAAAAACCACCCACACTCCCCTCTTATCTTCACTCCTCTCAAGACTCTTTACTTTCCTAAATATTTCTCAAATCACTCTCCATACTCCTCCCCCACGTCTAAAATCCCTTGGTCTATTCAAAATACCAAATTCACTCCCTTTATAACGCTCTCAAGGAAAATTAATTTAAGAGGTAAATTCATTTTTTCAATTCTTTTACATTCTATTAATGTTTATTTGTTTTATTTTCTATCAATACCTATATTCATCCAAATGTTATGAAAATTACCTTACCTTATTTGTATTGTAATATTGTTGTGATAATGGAATATGTTATTATCATCTATCATTTACCCTTCTTTAGTATTAGTAATAAAAACACCACTCGAGATGTGTTAATTTACCACATTCAAGGACGATTGGTTTTTAATTTCCATTATAATATTCAATTACGGTCATGAAAAAATTATTATAATTGAACCTGACTATAATATATGTATTATTTCCCTTTTTTGGTTCAATAATTTTTTTGTACACATGGTTTTTATTTATTTAACAAAATATGGTCATTGGGATAAAAACGGCCAATTAACCTAAAAGGTTATAACAGAAGGATTATATAATGATTCATCTTCACTCCCAGTAAAAAATGAAATTTACCACCATTTAACCTTTTGTATTATCAATAATATAACTCCAAATATAGATAACCATATTCATTTTACATGATTATCCATTCATGTATATATGTAAACCAGTCATTAAACAAACAGACCCCCCAAATTTAAATTGAACTTCATAACCAATAAAAATGTTTATGAATGAACTAAAAAATGTTATAATAAATAAATTCCCTGTAAAATATGTTCTATAATTATTAATTAATTCACGTTATTCAATTATCATGGTCATTAATATCATGTGGAGAACCCCCTCAGACTTAAGGTAAGAGATTCTACCCGAACCTCCATTATTCCTTCAAGATATTCTTACACTATTTTTACACAATTAAAATACTATATAATATTTATTTAAATATTCTAAATTATATTCATATGTACAAGCTCATGTGTCACAATTATTTTAGCTTCTATTTCAGGGATATACATTCATTGATTTGATTCCCTCTTCAATACTTCTTGATATGAAAAATAATTTTGAGGGAAAATCATGAATATTTTACCCAATTTCAAGTGAACTCTACCATATGTTTTAATCCACCATTTTTTTTATAAAATTATTATTTATTCCAGTAAAAACATCTTGTTTTTGTTTTTTTATATAAAATATTATTCCCTTTTTTATTTTAAATTCTTTATAGTATTTTCCTTCAGAAAAAACTAAAATGTTTTAATGCTAAAATTTATTAATTACTCTTTTAACATGTTATCACTTCTGTTTGACATCACATACCTTGATATATGCCTATATATGATCAAATTCCATTCCATCATGGATAATTGTATGATAAACCTATTAAATTATTATTTATGACATGATTATGATACACATTTATTTCTATGGGTTCAATTATGTTTATATATGATTGATTATGTATGATTTATTAAATGGGAAGCATATTCCTGAACATGTTATGATGGGTACATCCAGATAGTTATACAATGAATTAGGTAAAGTTGAGTCACATTAGAGATTATGTGCAGCATTCTTAGTAGTTATCCTTGACTCGTGCTACCATGTGCAAATATCTTGGTGGTTAACCTTGACATGTTCTCCTCTATGAGCAACATCCCTGACGAATGATAATGTAATGTTTTATGTTACTTCCACATAATTATTAATTCATTTTTATATAATCCCATGTTTATATCTTATGATTCCATTTGTTCCATGCATTTTATCTTCATTATACCCTTCATTATAACACATGTGCTAAATCCATATTATTATTCTTATTCCCTTTCTAGGATTTTAGATTATCCCTTTGTTCATGTTATCCACAGGTTATCTTATGCCTTTGTTCAATCCCAATGAAATCTAGGAGATAAATATTATGATTTAATAGAGAAATTTATATTGTTATCAGTGTTTTGTTCCTAGTATTCCATGACACTATACATCACAATCCATGGTATGCATTACGATATATAATTATGAATTAAATAAAGTAATGTTTTTAAAAAAAGACAAGGGTAACTACTGAAATTATACACTATATGGTCATATGGATTGATTGAGGGACCAAAAACATAAGGAAACTAGCCCACACATATTGGTATCATTTCATCATTATATATTATAATAAATAAAAAGTGTGTAAGGAAGGTACATGGTAGGTACTAATAATCTCAGACCTTGAAATTTCCATACCCGTATACCTCTAACCATGCTAGTTTATATCTCATCGTTACCGTGTATTTTGGTTCTATTGTTCACTTGTCCATGTATGAGTATTGTTTCATTGTATTATATTTTACCTATTCACAAGTATTTTTTTTCATGTTTCTATAGAGAAACACTCCAAACCTCTAGGTTGGTGTTACAGGTTATATGACACATTTAACATAGTGTGTGATACTTTTCTCCTTTATGGAAATCCTAACAATGCCACTTGGTCCCCACATGATATGTATCTCCTGGTTTCATGATTTTTAGTGAACAATTTTTTAAAAAAAAAATTTTCCTCATTTTTCATATATCTATACCACTCTAACCACCTAATCCACCACAAATCCCACTAATAGTTTGTGGATATGTGTCAAAAATGATCAATTGTTGTTGGATACTGGATTACAACCATGCTGTTTTCTTGGGAATAAATCTTTAGCATTATTATCACCACAAACCCCCTGATCTATGCAGGATAGTCACCAATATTAATCTTATCCTATATCATATATATTTAATATTGACTCAATTAATGAATATAAAACCTATTTTGTGGTATCAATCTATTTCACTAAAGAATAGGTGTAAAATGATTGATCACTGGGTATTCTTCAATCAAAAATTTATAAAATCCCAAATATTAACACAAAAATAATGGGTGATTAAATTAATATATAATAAATGAAAAAACACCTTATCTATTATCTAGTTTTCCTTTTTACATTTCTATTAGACAGAATAATGGGAGTCGAAAAATAAATAAGAATATCTATTATAATCTACCATCGATCTATGACAAAAAATTGTTAAGGGAACTTGTTAGAATTTGACATGGGATAGAAAAATGGGTAAAATAGAAATAAAAAAAACATTCCCTGTCTTTGGACCAGTTAATGATGATGAATGATCTCTCATCTTATTCGTTGGTGTTATCCTCGAACTCCTCTAGTATAGATAATCATCGCGGTATCAATCTGATACCCTAATCAATATGCATATGCTGAATTATCTCCAATGTCACCTCTCTATTTCATAAGGGTTATGTATATTACCCTAATATTTAACCATATCTAGGTACATATATTTGTGGAATTAGTTCACTACATAATCACCTAATAAAAAAACTAATACAATTTTATTTTTCATTACTTCACCTCATAATGTCTTTTTCATAAACACCTAACTCAAAAAAAAGGTTATGTACAATTGTAAAACACATATATTGAACACAATGATGGCCTTATATTTTAGAATTGATACTCCATATTTTTGAAATTACACTTTTTTGATGAATCAATGTGTACGTGATGTGAAAATATTTATTACTTTTCAAATATCAATTTTAGGATCACTATGCCTCAGAATGTCACACTGTCTCTTTGCCAAACTCTAAAAATGCTACTAGATATATTTAAAATCCTTAAATTGAAAAAACATGCTATTAATGATGAGATCATGGTGTGAATTTTGATAGGTATATCATCTGATTCTATTATTTACTTTATTTACCTTTACATTGGATATAAATTTTTAGTTTTTTATATCATTTTGTCCATATTATTATTTTTACATGTATTCTAATTATATATTATATTGTTTCTTTTTTAACTATGAATTTAAACTGAGGTAATTTTTTCCCACTAACATACTTATACTATCATATCTGGAAACCATTCTATTTCATATTGGAAGGCATGCATCAGTTCTTTTGATACTCTCGCTCAAATATTGGGGTTCATGTTGTGTTTTTACAATTACCTAACTAACTCTTTAGAAAATATTTGAAATAAAAAAGTTCTAATCCATAATTTATCATAATAAAACATCCATTATTAAAATTTATATGCATTGAATAAGAGTTTATCTGTGAGGGAAACTATATATTGGTGTATTTCTGTAATGTTATATAGACATCAATAATCTAAAAGAAATAGAATTTTTTTGATTATATTAGTATATAATGACCATGGATTTATATAAAACTCTATATTAAAAATGATGTTAAAACCTACTAGGAACTCATTTCATAGTCAAAGGACACCAGATGTGGACCCACCGATCATTTCGTGCTTGCTATAGGGGCTATAATATTCTTATTTCTTCTATTGAATACATAATATGCTACCAACATGTGACTAGTGGACTTTATTATATAATATTTAAAAATTACAATAGAAATAATCCCCTCCATTATCTATATAAATCCCAAAAAGTAAATGATTATAATGTAAAAAAAATTATACAATTTTTTTTCTATATATAAAATAATTTAGGATATGTTGAATATCCCACTATATAAATTCTCGTCGTCAAAAGTCTACATTATGTATATATAAAGAACCCATCTATTGAGATCACATTTTAGATTATAGTTCCCATGAATACTTATATATATATAAATTATACCATAAAAATTGTACATTTGGAACAACTATATCTGATAATATAGTTTACCCATGATAAAAAATACATGGTGATCTTTTAATAATAGATGCATCAAGATCCAACACCATAAAATATAACTAAAACACATGATTTGGATATAAAATATATTTTATTGACCATGATTGGTGTCTAAATGTTGTTTTTTTTAATTGGTAATAAATTATCATTTCAATGAAAAAAATTAATTTCAGTGATGTATTTTGTAGAGAAGTAACAATCCACACAAGAAACAAGAACAATGGTCAATAGAATAGTTGTCTAGATAGATTCCCCAAACTGATACATCATAATATTGATGAAAATATTCATAATGCTTCATGATTAAAGTGTTGATAAATATGGATTCATATTTGAGTATATTATTCATGGAAGGATCTTCTTCCACTATAGAAAAATGGAAATGAATCACATGTGGTGATTGATTAATATTATCTTCACATCTATGAAAAGTGATTAAGATTAATCAACATAGTGTTTGTTATATTATATTAATATGATGAGATAGGTATATTCGTTGTGATGAACCATGTGTTATATATCATATATATTAATCTTTAAAAATTATTTAATCAAGATGAAATTTTATGGGAGATCTAGTAATATTTAACAGAGCTATGATTTGAATCCCCAGTATTTTGGTTGTTGATATTGATATGAATGTTCCTTGGATGATTTTTTGTTACGGTTTAATGGTTTTTAGGTTAATTGGAGAGATTATAGATTTATTTTAATGATTTATGAAAAAATTATACAAATAATATGACATTAGGATGAGGTAATAAAACTTTGACCAGGAATAAGGCATCGAAGCATGTAACATATGGAATAGAAGATCAAATAACTTCATGTACATCATATGAATTCATTGCATACCAATACAATATTGTATGAATTTTATAATATGACATTAAACTACATAAAAATTATTAATGAAAATTTATCTATATAATTATTCATTGAATGACTTTATTATAATCCTTTGAGTGTAGATAAAAAGACATCCTCAGATGATTTCATTCTAAATGTATGTCGTTGAGATTCATTGTAAGAAAATTCTGCATGTATAAATTATTTTATCATATCTCTGATGTTCCCAATATATTACATTAATTTATTAGTTGAAGTATTTATGAAATTAAATTCATATTTATGGGAATCACCCAATGGATATATATTTTGATTTTACATATCATATTAATTATGAAGATAAATATTGTGTTGAAATTTGGGGAAATTATGATATTATTTATATTAATTTACAATTCAAAATATATGATATTGAAACTATTCTTATGATTTCTTATCATAATTAATCAATTATTACCCATGATTTAATCTAGTTTTTATAATAAAATAAATGATATTATAATTTGAAGATCAAGTGGATGAGAAACTGGATAAAGAAAAAAGAAACATCATGATTTTCTACAAGTAATATAAATGATGGTAAAATAGTAATCATTAAAATTTATTAATCATAAATCATTATAAATAACTATGAAATGTTATCAGAATAATATTTTTAGTTTCTATATATTTTTATATACTCAAGCCATGTTATATTTATTTCATGGAAGAAGTTATGATATAGATTGTGATTTTTACATTATAAATATAATGTTTAATGTTGTAATACGGTAGAGGAGATTAAATTTTTAATTTTAAAACTATTATATTTTAGATGAAAATAAACCTAATATTGTAGAATAACTAATGAATTTTTTATTGGGGTTTGTTTTTAATGTTTGCAGCATTAAGTGATGGTACATATTGAATTTAAATTTATTTATAAATGAAATGCATGAAATATAACTTGAAACTAAAAGGGATATTAAATAATGGTCTTCTATGGATTATGTGAGGAATTTAGCCATATAGTATAATTACAAATATTGAATACGAATGTATAAATCAATGTAATTTCCCATACAAAAGAAAAGGTGAGTAGATCAAGGAGGTGTGATAGAAGAAAAAATTATATCGATGATGTTGTAACATTAGAAAATATGGAATCCTAGATAATTAGTGATCATAAATAATAATAATAATAATTATTATTATTATTATTATTATTATTATTATTATTATGGGGAAATTTTCTAAAACATGTAGCATAGAAGAAGAAAATAATAACAACCTATACAAACTTCTAGGGTACGAAATAAAGATGAATTTCTAAAGTGTAGTTATTAAAGAGATGGTTATATATAATATTATTAACCAACATACCAAAAAATATAAAATTGAGTATTAGATTAATATTTCAGTTTAGGATATAGTTAAAGAATTTATAAAAAAAATTACCTATAAATTGTTTGATATTGGTTAGCATGTGTTTTTATGAAGTTATTACTATTAAAAAAATCTCTTTGTTTAGTAAGGATATAAATATTTGTGAGTATAGAAAAAAATCTAGATATAATTTGATCTTATTTTTTAAGAGAAAGAATACATATAAGGAAACTACTATGATACTAGTATAAAGTATAAAATTTGGGTATTAAAGTGTTGACTTGCATAATATTATGTTCTCTAACTTGTGTAATATGTTATGCCTGGCCAAATGATGATTCTTAGTAAACTACACTTTTATTTTTTGATTCAAATTTATTAATCGAAAACATTAATTATATACCAAAATAATGTCATGTAGTGTGTTTTATGTGAGGGGTTAATAATTTTAAATAACCCAATCTATATTTACATGATATGTATTATTTCATATGTGTTTTTCATTCATGATTAAAATAATATATCCATAATTATTTATTATCTATAGAGGATCATGTCTAAAATGGTATTAATGTTTTTAAAATTGGTAAATATCACTCAACACCTGACTCATCAAAATAAGTTTGTATAGAATAGTCCACCATGTGTATAAATTTGTTTTAGGGAAAGTTTCCCATTGATTGGATCTTTATTAAATTATAAGTAATAGAATCACAAGTATAGTGCTCCCGATTGTAAGTTATAAAAAATATGGATATTTTTTTCTTCATTTACATGTATGGTATATTTCAGTTTGAAGAGCCTTAGAACGAATTATCATCCAGCAATCCTATATATATTGGATAATATGTTTCATAAAAGACACTACAAGAAAGGGGGAATACTAATAAATGTAAGATGATAAACATCACTAATGTGAAATTTTTGCAACCACTATTATAAGGTAATCATATTAGTATATTTATAAAAGGATATATTGATAAATCAAAAGAAAAAAATTACATTATCCATTATTAATTGTTCACACTATGTTAATGATTGAATTGAAAATAATTATGGACTATTTATTATGGTTAAAGAATATTTAAATAATTTACCTCTATAAGTTATTATATAAATATTAATATACATCAAAGAGATAATAAGGAACAATTTACAGCTAGAAGAGGAGGCTAATGTAATTATGGAATCTTTATCGATGAAACATTAGACATCTAGTAATTAGGAAAAAATACATAAATACAAGGATATATTTATCTCAATTTTTAATAGAGTATAATATTTTATTTTGGAGTAATTTTTATTTTTCATGATAAATATGTTTCTGAAAATATTAATTAATAAGGTTTCCTTTCATTTGAGAAGAAATATCATGTGTATATGAAATTCAATGATGGAAAACCAGATGTTAAAATGAAGATACTGAAGGATATATATAATTCCTTTTAATAAACATGGAAAATGTAAGAAGATAAAATTAAATATATTAACTAATATTTGGAAGAAGAATATTTTTTTGAAATAGATGAATATAACACTCTTAGTTTCAATTGTTTTGACTTATAGTTGAAATTTGAAAATCTGAAGAAAAAAATCCAAAGTTGGGGCTTTGAATCAAGTTTAAAAGTGTCACGAAAAAAAAAATAAAAGATCATAAAAGATTGTTTTATCCAAGAAGACCGAAAATGGTAACATTAATATCATGATATCATTTATATAAACACTTCATGATTTTTGATAATTGTAAATCTCCGTCTATGTAAATCAGGGAGCCCAAAAACATCTTATTTTCTAAATATATAAGAACAGATAAAATATGTACAATTGTGAAATTGAATTTTTTTTGAACATTGATCAATATGTGATATATGGTGGTGATAAATTCCATGAAACCATTCCATTTAAGTGGATCAGTAAAAAATTGGGTTTAAAATGAAAAAAATATCAGGGTTTTAAGCTAGATAGATTAGAACAAATGTGAAACAAACAAAACTAAATAGAATTTTTTTATTTTAGTTAATCCAAAATAGGGTAATTGAAGACAAGGATTATTTATTCAAATAATAAAATAATCTAATATTTATTTAATGATATAAAATATATTGTAGGATAATGACCTGTAGTGAATAAGAGAATTTTATAGAGGATGATTTTTTTTAAGAAATTATTTGAATGTTCAGTATAATATAGGGAATGTTTATCCATATATGTCCAATATTATTAGAAGTTCATGTATATAGATGTCAAATAAATATCATATAAATATGAGAAGAAAATAACCCAATTGAAAATTTGATAGGTCAAAGAGAAACATGATTAGTATACATTTAGGAGAAAATAAAACAAGAATAAATGTAAAACACTTAAGAAAAAGGATGTCACAATAAAAAAAATATGATGCATTTATTTTTATAATAGAGGAAACATCATAAAAAATGGTGAAATTTACCTTAATTATAGTGTTAATATTTTTTTTATTGAAACTAAAACTTAGTCAATCTAATTCTAGGATATAATTATTCTCATGTTGATGGAAAATCCATTTCATTATCATGTGTAGATTCCAAAAAATGTAAAAGTGAAATTTGATGAATTTATTTTGGAAGGTTCAAACATGTAAGAAATATTACTATAAAATGTATGTTATATTTTTCCGGAACATAAAAGGAAAAAATTCAAATAATTAATTTCTCCTATCATTGTGAATGTTTCATTAATTTAGTAAAAACATAAAGATAAAATTATGTAGTTTCCAAAAAATTTCGTCAATATAATTCAAGGCCATTTGTAGTTGGAAAAGAAACTAAAGTAATCTAAAAAGGAATATTTTTTCTATGTTTTTATGATAAGTTATTCAATAAAAATAATATTAAAACTAATAAATAATGTAAATTTAAGCTTCAAAATGAATTTTAGTTACGAAAATCCAGTAGTGAAGAAACATTGGATAGGTTTATACATTTAAAAAATTCAAAGGAATTAGTTACTAGGTAGATAAATCTATCTCATTCATGAATCTCATGTCAAGAAACTATTTGAGGGTCAACCTTTTCACAAACATTCTATAATTTTATTCTATAGTATGAAAATAAGGGTGATTAATTATGGATAGAAACCATCTAGGGTAACTTACAAATTATGAAACCATCATTAGATTTATAACAATCATCTTGAATTTGGAAATTTGGATAAAATATTCAAAAATTAAATAGTTATGTAATATTTTCAATCTCCCATTATTTTTTTTACTAAAATATTTTTTTTATTAAGGATTAGTTATTATCTAACAAAATGGGGAAGAAATAACTTAAACAGAAAATTTATTTTTATGTTTGTACATGTGAGTGTTTGTACATATGATATCATTAAATTTTTTACAACCATTTATAGATATTTTAAAGATATAATTTTGATTCACAATGTTCATCAATTATGGATAGATTTTATTTCGAAATTATTCTTTTTTCTCCACACTAGTTTATCCAACATTAATATATAGTTTTTTATTGACCATTTCATAAATATATTTTAACTAATTTATATATTATGATACATTTTGAATATTATTCATTTATAATCACCTATCGTTTCTAATTAGTTATTAGTTCTATTGTCCTTCCCTAACAAAACAGAAGTGGATAATATATTTATTATCACTTCAATGAGATATCCCTTCCCATAACATCCACTAGGGAAATTTAATTAGTTTTTATCCAACTATATTATGATAATTTAGGGTGATGATTCCCTGACCCATTTCATTTATTTTCAAAAAGGTGGAGAAGAATATCATCGATGTTGGAATCAAATGTTTTTTAATAAGAAAAAAAATGATCTGTTGAGTCCAATGGTTTTTTCATTTATTTTTTTGTATCATGTCAATGATAATATTTAAATTGAGTGATGTATTTAATGAATTTTTGAGAATATAACCCTGATAGAGGATTATGTTTATCCCATTATTCTAGAATGGTAAATGAGATGAAAAATTTTCCTCAGACTAGCTAGCATAAAGATTCCATAGACCAAAAAATAATATGGTTCCTAAACTGATCATCAACGGGTCATGGGACTTGTGTTATTGAACATGGAATCCATGTCTGTTGCATTTTACAAGTAATGAGAATCATCTATTATGAAGAAAAGGAAATGAATCAAATGTGGCAATTATTTGAGATGACCTTAATTCCAATAAAATGTCACAAATATTTAACAGACATATTTTTTTGTATTTGAATGAAATAGGTGAGAATTCAAGTGTTACCTTTTAATGTAATTTATAGAAATTTTTAATAGTTTTCATTAAAAATTTATACTGAGGATCAAAGTGTTATTTATAGTGAGATGATGTTGATGAATGCATCCATAGATTCACTAGTATATTGGTTTCATAAATTTTGGTGAAGGTTCTTTGCATGATGTTTTGGTAATTATTGAGATGTTAAGAGACTATTAAAATAGTGTATATTATAAATTTTTTAGAACTCTAGAATCATTGAATAAATAATATAATTTTTTTCGTAGATTGTAGGTCTTTAATCTAATATGTGACATTGAATCATGATGATTAATGTATAGGAATATATGACTTGATGTATTTGGCATGACTCTTATTGATCATAGAATTCAATAATATGAATTTAAGATGCTTCAAAAAAATATTAGTATAAGTCTTCATTTTATGAATTTATCATATGAATTTTAGTACTGATTGTATGATGTCATTGGATGTATTCATGATGATTATATATCATGAGGTAGATCATATTACCATTCATATAATATTAATTTCTCCTGCAAGTGTAATTTAATATTAGAGAGTATGAATTTGGTATATAACACTAAGACCTAATGGTAGATTAACTGATGATAATAACAAAAAAGTCCAAGAAAGTCATGACCTTGAAAAAACAATTTATTTCTCAAATAGCATTACGGTGTCCTCTATTTCAGGAACTATTATTATCTCTTATATGGAAATGAAATTAAAATTAATTTTACTAACTTTATAAATAAATGTATTTTTTCCATAATTTCATTAGTTCACAATCTCTCAATGTGTGATAGAAAAAAAAAAGAAAATATTCCCCATACTTCTAATAAAATCATGAGTGTATCAATATATCATTGAAAAAAATAATAAAAAATTAATCCAAATAAGAATTAAAATATTATTTATGAAATTCATAATCTTAATTGATATATCTATCAAAAATATTTTCATTATCATGAATTTAGTGTGTACATATTATATTTGAACTAATGACCTTTTATATTTTTTTCATTACACTCTCAACTGAAAATAACCTAATCAAATATTATCCTTTTGAAAACATTGGTCTATAGTCGGTGGAATTGTTATATTATTATTATTGGTTTTATTATCACTATAATTATTGAATTCAGTAATTATTATAGTATAAAAAATGGATGTATATTCTCTAATTTATGTTATTACAGGTATGGTCAAAAGGTATTCATGGATGAAAAGTATTTTTGGGGGAGAGGGTTTGAGGATTAAAATAACTGATGATACTGGATGCTAATAATGATTATGTCTAAGATTTTAAAATTTTTAATGTTTTAATAGGTCTGTTTAATTTAAATATACAATATTCCTATTTTGGTGTTTTCAAATTTATTTTGTTCATTTTATTTAGTTATTATCCAAAGGGTATGATATATTTTTTTACCTATAAATTTTATATTTGGAGAACAATTTTTTCATAAAAAATGTTATTTCCCTTATTACATGGTTTGGGTAAGAACTCATGATAGATGAATTTTTAAATATATTATAGGGGTAATGGAAATTATTTATTTATTTATTTTATTTTTTAATTTTTTATTGGTATAAAATTTTGAATATTTTTTTTATTTTTATTATTTTATAGCTAAGGATATTACAGAAGATAAATTTTTTATTAATGGAAATATTAATTATAAAAATGAAAGTGTGATAATTTTTCCTTGGTCTATAATAATTTTATTGTTTATTTGTGACATAATTTTGAGAGTTAATGCGATATAATGTCAAATGTGGAATTTTTTGATCTATTTAATATTAGAGATGTTTTAAATTTTTTATTTTATTTTTTATTGTAATCATTTTAATTGGTATAGGAAATAGAAAAATGGAAATAAATATAAATAATACACGAATCTATTATGAGTCAACATGATGGAGTGAGATTTTAACTTAACTAGGAATGTATTATAATGTTTTACCCATTCAGAATCATAAATAATTAATGTTTGTGGGTGAATTACAGGCTATACTTCAAGAATAATAAGTCAGTCATTTCTCTATCATAAACATTATTAAATTATCCTATTTTATTTTATTTTATTATTTATTATCATTATTTAGTGCAGCGGATCAAAAATATAAAATATTTTAGTTATTATTTGTTATAAAATAAGGTAAACTATTGAAAACCTTCAAATTTCTATTGCACACGTGAAAATAATATTTTCTTTAAATGGTGGATTATTTAATTATTATTTAACTAAATACAAGAATAATATAATTGATAAATTAATGATTTATATATTGAAATATAATTGACATTTATATGTTTTTATTATTAATAATAAATGGTTTTATGAATGGTATTAATGTCCATTGATGTATATTTTTTATTTGTTATTAAATTACTTGTTCTTGTCAGTTCAATGTAATTATGATTTAATTAATGTGTGTTATATTTTATATAAACCTATCTAGCTACAATTTCTGGAATGTTTCATTGATTCTAGTTATCCAAAATCTATGTGGGGGTGTGAAATATTTTCAATGAGTCGTGAAACATTTAAATATTTATACCAAAACATTCCCAACACTTAATAAGGTCCAATACAATGTTGTTTCAAATCTAACATGGGAATTCAATATCATCATTGTCCATTCTAAAATATAATAATTTTATTTTTCATGACACATTCATATAGTTTTTTGTAGTGGTAGTAAATTCAATTGTTAATATTATTGTTGATGAGGAATTAAAGATATTTAGTGGGTTTTAATATATTATATATGCTTTATTCTAATTAGATATTGAGAAAAAGGGAGGTAAAGGTTGAAAATAATTTATTGATAAATAATTGAAATGATAATTGAATATACATTATTAATGTGGAATGGTTTTTGTGACTATAATTATAAACCAATATTATATTGTAATAATTTATAGAATTTAAATGTTGATTTAATGAGAATATGATATGTAAAAATTATTCATTATAATGTGGTTTTAGGATGAATTATTAATCTAATAGTTTCTATATTTTTATCAAATACTCATCATATAAAAATACTATAATTGTATATATATATATATATTTTTTTTTAAAAAATATTTTAATTCATGGAAATAATTTCAATAATAGCCTAAACTATTGATTGAATAAATTATTTTTAATTCTATAAACCCATTATGACCTCCAAACATTGATTTATTATTTCTCTAGATGATTAGGTAAAGAGAGGTTGAGAAGAGCCCCATAATTGAATGAAATCATGTGGTTGGGTTGATGAATTGTACTTGTTTTACATAAGACATGTATATTCCATATACTTAGAGATTTAAATTCTAAATAAACCAAAATATAAGGGAAATTAATTATTCCATGTCACTACACATGTTCCTTATAATAATATGTTATATTTATTTATCCATCTATGACATATATTTCATAAAGTGGTTGAATTAAATCAAATAAAATAGTAGATTAAATAAATTTGTGGAAGAAATGTTAATATATGATCCTTCATAAAATAGTACCAATGATTCTATCATTGGTAAGATTATCACTCTGTCACATCCATTGAGTCAATCAAACCCCATGATTGTATAATATCACTACATGTTTGTGAAAACTATTTTCAGTGAATATGCACTAATCAATGTAGTTCAATCATTCATTATGACATATCTATGTCAACATAAATGATGATTTGAAATAGGGCATGTCATGGTATGAAACTTCATATCATTAGTATAAAACATCGGTTTTTGTGTGTAAAATATATATAATAGGGGTTCATATAATTATTATGGTGTGGATTTTTGTCACACCAATACCTATAGATTATGGATTATAGAATATGAATTAGTTGATCCATAAATTATGATTATAAGTTTGAACAATAAACCCACATTTCATTTATTATGATATACCTATATAACTAAATAATAATAATTTTCATAAATCTAACAAAATCATAATCCATCAGGTCATTTCATGATCCTTGTTACATGACACCCATTTGAGTATAATTATTTAAGTATAATGTGGAATCATGGAATGATGAACATCTATGGATGGAAATAATTTTTAGGAGCTACTTGGTGTCTATGAAAAATCTTGAGAAATATGATATTTCATATACTGAAATAGCATACAAAATCAAGAAATTAGTTAATATAGTGAAACACATGGTGGATATTAATGGAAAGATAACATTTATTTAGATCATGTGGTAGGATACTCAAATCCATTCACAATCATATCATGATTTTTAATGAATACAGATATATAAGATTCTATTCCATATAAGGAATCAAATTATTAATATTTATTATGTGTTTATTCCTCCCATATCAATCAAACTCTAGGTTCATTGAAAAATTACCCATGTATTTATACATGGGAGACGTTTTCTGTTTCCCATGATGAAATTATTAAATTATACTTTCTAAACATCAATCAATGTAGATGAATGATGATGTTATACATTGAGAGGGTAGTTTTTATTCCTATTTTAATTCTAAAAGGCACATACATTTTTTCATCATTCCATCATTACCCTCCCTTATCAAGGTTTTAACTTTATATGTTAGAGTTAAATGTGATGAAATTTTAGTTATATATGTTATATTTTATGGTGTTTTTAATGGTAAATGTCCTTAGATTAAATTTATTTTCTACCGACAAATTACATTCGTAATGTAGATTAGAATTTTTTACAGTTCATAAAAATATATAATGTACCACAAAATGAAAGGGTGATGATAACCGAATAATAAAATTTACATGGTTATTGGGATGATTTAATTCATCCTAAAAAACTAAATTTAAAGAACCCATTTTTTCCACCCTAAGGATCCAAATAGTACTCTCTAACATTCACCCTATTTTGAAATTTTAATTTACATTGCTTTATTCTATATAGAAAATGCATTTTCCTATATTTTTAATTTTAAAAAACATATAAATCCAAAAAAAATAAAAGATGTATGATTATTTATATGAATGTTTCTTCAATAGAAAAACCTATGGTCAGTTCTGTAGTTATATTCATAGGGGATATATATAGAAAAATAATATATCCCTACTAAAATAAATCCATTATAATTTCGAATTGATATTTGGTGAATATTTTATTAATTAAATATTCATAAACTAACTATTAATACATTAACTAACATTATAAATAAGAATATATACATAAATTGAATATGGAGCAATGAAAATACCCTCAACTTTAGGTGATATAAGTTTAGTTATTGAGGGTGTTGTCATGTTATATTATAAGAAGTATTTATTCAAAGATAATATTTCATAAGTAAAATAATATCTAGAATATTAGTGCCTAGAATATTCTTATTAATATTTAAATAATATATCTTATTTCTTCCTATAAATTTATTAAATGTTGGTGTGGAACAATAAGAAAAAATAGTGTTCTCTCTCATTAAAAATAAAAGATCATAGTTATTAATTAGGAACACAGTACTAATCATAACTCAACCATTCTAGATAAAAACTAGAGTAATTCCCTATGAAAAAGAAAATTATTTATGAGATATTAGTGGGAGATTGTGGAACATTGGATTCATATATGACTATTTTCTCTCTAATTTAATTTTAAACTAAAACTCTTTATTTTTTCAGGTATATTTTATAATTTTAGGATTTTATTTTAAATATGTAGTAGGTTATTCTACTAGATAGGTGGCTAAAATTGATGAAAAATGACGAATTTTGTTTGGACGACCATTCATATTGAATTCATTGTTGGTATAGAAATTTTTATAAATTATAATAATAATTATTATTATAAATAAGAGAATCCAACCTCCTTTTTAAAAAATAATGGATTAATATAAATTAAATATTTATATGCAATTGATATGGTGTACCTTTAACTCATGACACTACCACATTGGATGTTATTTCTTTTAGGACATAATTTGAACACCCTTTCATTCAGAAAGTCACCTCCATATACTATGTATCATGAAGAGTAATTGAAAAAGATATTTTTGATGATTACTATCATATAAAAAACATCCAATATCATATAATGGATAATAACTATTATTATACCCGATGGATAATAAAAATATAACTACTATTAGGGGTTAATTCTTTCTTTTTATTCACGTACTCTTCTTTTTTCATTTATTTTTTTAATTTTTTTTAACTTTGTTCATTTCTTTTTTATGTGTTGTAGAAAATATAGTTTGTATAAATATATTCATTCTACCAATAAAGGAATAATAAAGTTGTAACACTCTCCCTGATTTTTTTTATTAGTCATATACCTTTGATTCTAATTTATATCTCGTTATGATTTTATGAATTTTTTTATTTAAATTTTGGAGTTTTTATAAAAATAATTAATCAATATAATATTAAAAAATATCTATTTTGTCCATATGAATGATATATTTGAAACAATTAATATGAAAATTAAAAACAATTTATTCTTTTGATAAGGTTTTTTCATTCCATGATAAATTTTTAACTACATTTTGAATATAATTGAATATGGATTCAAATTTTATAAGAACATCCTAATTGGAAATATTATATTCTCGAGTGGTTTATAGATCATTTCTTATATTAAAAAATTATTAAGCATCTTTAAAAACCTAAATCACGAAATTCAAACTAGAACATACATATAATATATTCTATTATATTTTTAGAAAATTAATAGTCTATCGAAAAATAATTGAAGTTCGATTTGGAATGAAATTTTCAATACAACCTTTTTGGATCGATACATAACCAATATTAATTATTTTAATACCCATTTCAATCATGTAAAATTAGGTACACATCTATTTTACAAACCTTATATCCTCAATAACTTTAATCTATATCATTTTTAGGGGATATTATTAAAAATATGTGTTTGGATAGGTACTTATTACTATTAATGGGATGAATTTTTTTATTGAAAATCTAAATTTCTTGCATCAATTTTTTGGATGGAGAATTCAAAATATTCATTATATTGTACAATTTCCTCTATTTATACCAAAAAAATTTATAGAAACATTAATTTAAATAAAATAATGAGAAAATAGTTCGTTAAGGAATTATCACTTAATATTATCATTATTATGAAAAAATTTATGAATGATAAAAAATTTTGTATAAGAATAATCACTTGAATGTGAACACGTGAGGTACATTAATTGAGTGAAACACTTAAAAATCATGCATTATGTTTTTGAAGTAAGAACATCCTTATTATATTTTTGTTTTTTATATCTAATCCTCCCAAATTCACCCATATAAAAACCCTTCATTATTAAAATATTGATATAGTATCTTAAAATCATAATGGTGAAACTATAATACAATTTATTCAATAGTGGTTTATGCCTGATTTTATGAATGATAAAAACTTCTCTAAACTGAACATTATGTGGTGATATGAAACATATTTAGGAAGGTATGTGTAGATATTAATGGGTTTTATTGGATGGATGAAATAAACACTGATAAAAAATACTAAATTTTTTTAATCAAATAATATATAATTAGCATGATGAGTATGAGATTCATTAGAGTTTAATATGTTTTTCACAATATTAGGTTTAAATAAAATAATGACATGGGTATATCTTTCTAAAATTAAATTCCCTGATAATTTATCAAGAATATCATATTTTCTGTTTGGGGAATGATTGATATTGAACTCCTATAATTCTTTTATAATATAAAATATATTTATTTTATATAAATATTGTATTTATAGGCATAATTAAATTGTCATAGTTAGTTGTTTTTTTAAATATCATTCATTCGTAATTTTATTTTTATTCCAAAAAATTTATTATCTTTTTTGGTTAATAAATATATATAAATATATGTCCAACTAAATAATGGAATTTGTGGATATTATAGCATTTTGGGAATATGATTACATGTCATAACTAATGAAATGTTTATTTAAAATATCACAACACATTAATTATAAATGAACCATGATATTTTTTTTATAGAAACAATTCAATGTCCCTACACACATTATAAATGAGAAATAAGTTATATTTATCTCACCAACTGTGATTAAAATCACCCATATGATTATTAAATATTAGTTTCTAGTTAGGACAATGGAAATGCTGAAGAAATTAGTATTTTATGGAAGTACCCATATCATATACAACAAGACCATCATTATATGATTAATTATCCTAACATTTACTTTGACCCAATGAAACCCTATGATATTCGGTGATAGAAATATGATTATAATACTCAATTTTGGTTTTCAATGTTTGTTCTGTGAAATTATATTTTTCTTCAGGACATGGTTATATTTTCACTCATCATAAAGTGAAATGATTAATTATATAAGTTGTGACTACATATCGATACTACAACATGAAGATTATAGAATAGAGACATTATTGAAAATGGTACGTCTTGGAAAATGAAAAGGTAAATTTGTTATAAAAAATCATATTAAAAGTTTATTATTGCCTATTACTGAGATAAAATATATAATACACAAGTCTATTCAATATAAAAACATTATATCACTTTATTAAATGTTTTTATATCAATAAAAATTATAATATGAGTTTAAAACTCATATATTAAAAATAAACCATTGTAAATTATAATCCATTAAATCAAAAACACATATGAGGATCATTATGTAATACTAATTAATTATTAAGGAAAGAGGATACGAATTTGTTGGTGATATATGGGAGGATCCCTGAGGTGTCCATGAACAAGATTAATGGATAATAGACAATATTAATACTCAATTGTGTTATAAAATTTGGAGAGTGGTGGAACCAAAAAAATGTTGAGCCTACTCTTAGAAATGCATGGGAGAAATTGATCCATAATTATGAATTCAAAAAAATCATAACAATAATACTTTGTTGAATGATAGGGGGATTCAATGCATATTTTCCTTACATAGGATTATCATGATGAATGATTGTCTAGATGGAGATTATCTACACAACTATCCCATGATATATATGATTATAAATGGGTGGCACACCAATTGTAGTACATTATTGGTCTCCTCAGTGTAATATAGTTTTCAAACAATATTATTATATAGTTATCATTCTCCATCGTATTCATTTCATTAATTTTATATTCATGTTTTCATTACCCACAATACTCTTATATACATGATATTTTACAACTAACTTATTTGAAAGTAAAAAATGATTTAAGTTGTTATTCTGAGGAACATTGTTCAATTATTTAATATTTTATATTTCATTCTATTGTGGAAATGATTATACATAATTTCAGGTCGGAGGATTGGAATCCTCCCTTAACCACATGACCAAATATTTTTCTTTAATATAAATCTTTTACCTAACATGACTATTTTTTCCTATAACATTTTTTTTTGTTTTCAAAATATGTGATTTGAATGATATATGGTGGATTCAGGTGTCGAGAATGTTAAATACAATTATTCAATCAATTTTCAATATTTCTTCATTATAAAGTTGGTGGTTCTTAGATTTCTATAGAGGTATTCCTTGTGTATTATATCCTAAAACCTATTTGAATGAAGTTATCAAAAAATATAAATAATTGTATTTTTTGGGGATTCAAAACTAATTTAAAATACATAAATTAAGGAACCTATATGAGGTAATATAAAGATAATTAAATTTAGTTCTATCAAACATCCAATTTAAAAAACCAATTATAATTTAATTCTTTCTCTGCATTCAAAAAATTGTTTACTGTGTTTGTTTATTTTTTAAAATATATAATAATAATAATAAAAGGAAAAATGGATAATGTGTACTTTCTTAAATTTATTATATTTTCAATCTTAATGTCTGGTCTCTAGATGTATTCATAGAGGATTTACATATACTATTTTGATATCCCACTATAAATAGCCTCCTGATTCTATGGATTAGATAGTAACATGTGTTGATAAATATAAGTTGACTTTTTTATAACCTGTAATTTTAAATATGGCGGTTAGTAGTAATGAATATTATATTTGTTTTTGGGATATAATATATATAGTATAAAACTATTCCATTTCCGATGGAAATTTTTACTAGATGTATGAATTTGAGGTTGCATGTCTAGATGATGAGAATTTAAAATGGGATATTTTTTACAAATATTATATTATTAGGATAATATTTTTTCATGTTGATTTGATGATTTGTGGAATATTTGGGTACCATGGTAATAAGATCAACCAATAAAAAATTAGTTATTTTTATAATTTATGTGTTTTTTATGATTCTTTAACTAGTAGGAAGTTATTCCAAAGATTCCAAAAGTGGGGATATAATAAATTATTTGAGTAGAGTACAAAACTATCATGGTCACCCCCTTATGAGAGGATAATTATGAAATAATTTTATATATTCATTGATGTTATTAATAAGGTAATATAAATAGGGTCATAATTATAATGGTAAATGGGTTGATTTTTTTATTTTAATAAAAAATGGTGAACATGTTTGATGATGTTGATCTATTTGGTGACTTATATTGAAATGATTTTACTATTATATATATTATAATCACTGTTAATTTATTTCATCCCAATAAATTATTACCGTGTGATTCTCGTATTGATTGTTTAGAAGATATATTTTAAAGACTCTCTATATGTGTATATAATAAAATCAATTTGTATTTTTTTACCCATATATTTATCAATGGATCATGAATGGGATTATGAGTGGATATGAGTGGGTGGTTATTGATGAGGTTCCCAAGGAATTGTAAAAGAATTATTTATTATCATAGAACCTAGGATTTAATGTTTTTGAATGTTTATGATGGGTTTTTTGATATTTTAAGAGTTGGTCGAGAGTATATTGAAATATTTATGTATTATAATTGATATTTTTGAAATTTCTACAAGGAAGTGTTAAATTTTAAAAATTCATTCTTTATAATAATTTTTAAAAATCATTACTAATTTGATAACATCATAATGCTTTGTAGATAGTTGTGATATATTGAGTAGTTTTGTATGATATTAATTAATTTCTCAATACTATCTATTTTCAAATAATACTCTTTCATTTTCCAAATTATTTAAAAGTTCATAACACATCCTGTATGCAAAATAATTTTTATTTTCATTTGAAATTATTTAATTTTTCAATTGTGTGAATTTTATAGTGGAAAAAACATTAATAAGAATTTAATATTTTTAGTATTATGTTTATTAAATTTATAATGGGAGTAATAATAATTTAAAAAGAAAGTAAAATAAAATGTAAAAATAAAAAAACTCACAGTGAAATTAAAAATGATGAGGATTTATTATGCTGAATGATTACTAATATTATGATCTTGGTTAACACCCATGATTAAATCATATTTTAACTTTTGTTTGGATAGATATTACAGAATTAAAATATCTAAGAAATTACATTAGACAATTTAAAATTAAATTATAATTATTTCAATGTATATAAATTAAGAAATAATGAATTTAATGTTTCTAAATTTATCTACTATTATTCTAGTAATTTTGATGTGGCTACAATTAGTGTAATTTTCAGATTATTTTTTTTAAATATTTCATGAAAATATCAAGTATGTTTAAAAATATTAGAATACAGAGAAATAGAATGCTGGAAAATTTATAAAAGGTGTTGATAAATAGATTCATTGAGGATCAAACATATTGAATAGTATATACAAAAATAGAGTAGTTGGCATATGATTTATTTGATATTTCTATAGAGGTTTAGGAAATCTGTTTTTTCACTGATAATTTAGGCTATTGCTACTCAAGAGTAAGAGTATCATTTTATGTCATCATGATCTCATGAATGAGTTTATTATTCTGAGTATGTTAGAAGAATACATGGCTATTTTTTTTACCTCAGAATAATCAGGTAGTCGATGTGATTTTAGAATAAGAATCATTCATTGAGGTTGAAGTGTCTATAGTTTCACAGAAGATATTATTGAAAATTAGGATTAACAAGTAATATTAATTTTACTTGTACGTGGAAAAACAAATACCAAAATTTTTTTACTATACAGATTAATGGATTTATTTTACATTATATTATAAAATCCATAAACAATATAACATGTTTCATGAATGTAAACATCCCCTATATTGTAATCGTTTATATTTTAGTGAGAGTCAAGGTATCAGATCTAGAACCAAACATAAAAAAGAGGTGGCACTGGTATTGTTGTTTTACCTTGTAAATCCTTCTATGTTGTCTATTCCTTTCTACTCTATTATACATGGTGAGGTAGATTTTACATGGTGTACATCATTACATAAACCAGGTTCATGGATTTAATAGAATATAATCATTTATTAAACCCTATAGATCTGATTCATCCCTATCACTTGGGTACTTAAATTGATTTTACCTATTCAAGTGGTATTAGTAAATGGTTCTCATAAGATTCAACATTCTAAAAGATATTAATGGTGAATTTGATCTATTTAAATTGCATAGGATTCCCATTTTACGGTTTATACTTATATTGATATAAGGATCTAATAGACCCCTATATATAATCATATGTACTATATGTGAGTGAAAATATTGCAATTGTTTTCCCACTAGTTGATAGAAATGATCATATGAAAATTCTAGATAAGATGAACCTGAGGATTATGAGAATAATTAAAATTAAATTCATTGACATCAATAAAATAAATTATGAAAAAAATTACGTGAATGATAATATAAAATGAAATTTGAAAATTTACTAGAAAATATGTATGAGGGGATTCAAATGATCAATAAATTAAAAAAAATCCTTATGTTTATAAACATAATGATTCTAGGATGGATAAATATGAATCTTTAATTTACTATTTCTCTAGGATAAATGAAATTTTAATTTATATAATATGATTTTGAGTCATGATAAATGATTAAATAGTTGTTAGAAATATAATTGAAAATTATATATATATAAATATATTTATATATATATTTATTTATTTATTTATCCCAAAGGGTTTTACTTATAGTAGATTTGAAAGATCATACCCTTGAAAAAACTCACAACACATTTCTTAAAAACATAATCAGACAAGAACAATTTTTGAAAAGGAATTCTACTGATAATATAAAATTAAAAGCTATGTATAAAATGATGATAAATTAGGTGTAAGTTCAGTCCTCTATATTTTAATAACAAGATCAAAAGTTTGATGAAAATCACAAAATCGTTCTATATTTTATCACAAAAAAATATTTATGGGAAATTATAAAAGAAAATATTCAACTTTAATGTTTCTTGTATTAGGTAATAATATATTTTTCAATTAATTTTTTTATATAATTGATGTTTGTGGAGTCCATTGTGGAAGAGGATGAATAAAATTCTTATATTATGTTAAATGGTTGATCCTTTAATGAAAATATTGATACATATATTGAAATCATGATAATATCAAGAAGAATATAAATATTTATGTTTTATAAAGAGGAAGACAATTTTTCATGATTATGATGTGGTTATAAAAATATGTATCACTAAATTGACTCTAACATCATCAATGTTTTTGAGAATAAATAATATTTCTCATGTACTGAAGATTATGAAGGATGAGTTAAGGATAGTGTAGAACATATGATTAAAATAGAACATAATGTATGTCTTAGAATAAATAAATTACTTTTTAAATAACTAAAATATTTAATGAATAATGTGGGAAGGATGGGGAGATTTTAATATTATTTTTATATTGTATAAAAACATCACTTTGGGGAGATTAATCTTCTCAATGTGGAGGTGGTCAATTAGGGGGTATAGATAAAATAATTTGAGATTTAGGTGAAAATTCAAGAATATATTTATAAACAGACTGAATAATTGTGTATTTAAGTAATAAAGACCCATAAAATGAATTGTGACATTTATAAAGTATTGTTAGTGTATCATGGGTCATCTTTGGGTGTTGACAAGCCATGTGATTTAATTTATGAAAAATATACACCAATTGTATTTAAAATTATTGAATCTCATTATCCTTCCAGTACTAGTTCTATAAAGAGTGTTACAAAAAATTGAGTTCATATAATAATTAAAATGTGAATATTTTATATAACCAATTGATTATTTTCTGAAAAATAAAGTTTCTTATAAACCAATTATAGATAAGGAATGAATGATTCAATGATAAGAGAAAGAAATTTATAGACAGACTCAAAAGATTCACAAAATAATTAGATTCATGTTATAATTGTACTTATGTTCTTTATATTGATATAATGAATATATTTTATAATATAATATATATCTGCTGTTTCAGAAATGAAATAAATAATTTAGTGGAATATATTTAGAAAACAAATTTATTATACCATTGTGAAGAAATATAATGAATGAAAAGTCATATGTGATTCCTATTTAATGTATGTTATATTTTCTTTAGGAAAATTATGGTATATTTTAATAGTAAGTTCATTATATACATGAAATATTGAATATGATTTTAGGTTAAAAATAGATATCTGAAAGAATAAATATTCATCTTAAAACTAAGTATGAGAATTAATTCATTATTAATGTCTCTCTCATGGAATCTAGAAATAGAATACCATGGAATATTGATATTTTATTCTCCTTAAATATGATAATATATTCCGAAGTAATAATCATTATTGAAGAACGTGATGGTGGTACAATAAATTTGTATAATAAATCTGTTGGAAATTTATATTCACTGGAAAAGCTAATAATGAATCAAAAAATAGAAACCAAGAAATATTTTACTTACCAAGGGTCTTATGATTTACTTCATGATTCTACGCTTGATATGTAACGCCCCGACCCCAGCTACCCAGAGTCGGTGCATTACTTCGTAACATTGGAATGATCACAAAAGATCAAGTCTCGAAAGACCGATTAGTTTTGTAGCCTTGGAAACACTAGATACATTCATACATGTTACATTACATCATAAAATGAAAAACTACAACAACAAATTCTCCATAGTCCACACTCATATCCTCTTCTGACTATCCCTGCAGGTCATTCATAAAATACTTCTTCACGTCCTGGAAAATATTAAAACATTGAAATGGGTGAGCTCAGATGCTCAGTAAGGATAACAATATTGCGGAAGCTTTCATAAATAAACATCAACATTTAAGGAAATGTATAACTAAAACAAAAGCCTTTTAAACATGAACTTCAACATAATATGGCAAAAGTAAAATGAGATAATGCCATTTACTTATTCACATGGATATTCTACTAGTCTAATAATCACATGCAATATCAATAACCACTTTCATAATGAGGGAATGTATAATGCCGGACATTCTGAAACATATTGTCAAGGCCTCGGCCAAGACGTCTAAAATGATTAAGGCCTCGGCCAAAACCATAAATCAAATTGGGAAAGGGCCTTGGCCAATTCCACGTCTAGTTGTCTCATGATACCTAACGATGCATCGAGGATCTATAGCGGGCTCCACCCGTCACTTATTAAGTCCAATACATTCCTCATATGAATAGATTTAAACATATCATAATCCATAACATAATCGTATCACATAAAACAAACATAAAGGAAACATAACATTACCACAGTTCAATCACAAGATATCAATACAACTCATTGATATAATAAAAACTCTTTAAAAACCATTTTCAATACCAAAATAAAAGAAAGTTAAAACTTGGTATTTATTTTTCATTAAAAAAATGATGCCTTGTAGAGGAATCCGAAACTCAAATAATGGTCACGGCGGCGGAGAAGTCGTTGTCTCCCAATAAGTATGGAAAGAAAAACATTCCCTTTTTTCGTTTAGCAAAATGCTTCGTATAAAAAAGAATCCTTTTGAATAAACGTAAAAGTCAAAGGGGTTTATACACCGTATAAAAGAAACTTGTGTATAAAACCAAATATGCCTCAATGAAAGGGGATTGAGACGAAGTCCTTAAAAAGATCATTTTTAAAATAAAATAGATCTATTATGTGTATTCACTATAAGTACACATAAAGAAAGTACAAATACAAGATAGGACATAATAATATCATGACATAATCTGAAAGTAGGAGATTAACCCAAAGAATAGAAGTTGGGTTAAGAAGTTCCCTTACCTTGCGTCCTGTCCTGACTCGACCGTTCTTTAACCTCCTGAATAATAAACTAGAGTTAATTTATATTTACTTAAGAACCTTTTTCATGTTCATTATTCCTTTTATATCCCTTATTACCATGTTATGAACATTATTTAATTATTTAAGTTAATAACGGTCGTTTTGTCGATCTTTGGTACTTGAGTCAAAAATAAACTTCTTATAATTACAAGTTGTTCATGTGGTGAAATATCCATTATCTCCAGAATTATATTCATGATTTAGATGTCATATATATCTTATATATCCTGTATATACATTCATTTATAATATTACGTAACATTTAGAGGTAATAAATGAAATGCATCGTTCATGGAGACGGTAAGCCGTACGTACGCATTAACGCTATTTTCATTTCAATTTCTTATTTAATGGAACGAAATCATAATGATATAAATGTATAATATAATTCCAGTATAATATAGTGTATTATACCATTTAATCCATCCTTTATACATCCCACATATGGCATTAACGATTCAAATCACTTTGAGGGGGCGGTAGTCCGCACTTCCTAAAATGAAATTATCGCGTTTACCCATAATGGAAATCATAAAGTATGCCAAAAATGAGAAATAAAGAAGCATAAATTAAACATAAAAATAATATATATATCATATATGAAAATATTGTCATCAAAATGGCCACCATTATAGGTGTTAAAAGAATTTGAACAATCATCATTTCGTGAGGTAGTATTTCGCCACCCACAGAAACAGTATGCTCTTTAACCATTAGATGAATGTGTGTGTAAGTGTAAACCAAATAATTATAATAAAAACATCCTAGTATATTGTAGATACTGTTTTTGTTACAAAAGAAAGGAATGAAAAGATTTTAAGGGGTTGGAGAAGCAAAATGAAACAAAACAACATTAAAGAAGACATTACCTTAAAAATAGGGTAGCTCTTTTTGATTTGAGCCAAAGGCTTCCTTGGGAAGAATTCTGCCCAAAGTGAGGCTTCTAGGAGTAATGGAGGGTTGTTGGGAGAGTATTTGGGCAGAGTTTGTCCGAGCCAAATGGCTTGAAGGTGTGAATAAGGTGGGAGAGGTGGGGGCCTTTTATAAGTGGAGAGGAGGGGCTCTTTTGGAAAGATTGAAATGTTACATTATTACACAATGATTTTCGGATTCTAAAGGTCCCACACTTATATAATTCGTGGATAAGGTGATAAGGGTTCTAAATATACCCATATAATAGTCTTTGGACAAATTTAAGCCTTGGATTTTACATTATCTTTTCATTTTATTAAAATCGTTAAATAATGAGGTCATCGCTGCATCATAATGATGTCATAAATAATTTAATTTATTTAATGTTTAAAAATTATAAAAAAAATACTATGATGTAGGAAATCTTTTTATATTTCTAATGAATATTTATAGTTAAAATTTGGACTTGTGTAACCCCACTTAAATCTTGTTTTAGTAAAACAACTCATGTTTGTGTCAATTTAATTTTAACATTAAATAAATATATATTAATGTCATTTTCCAACCAAAGTGGCTCCATGGGTTCCCCAAGTTGACCCATGGGTTTTCTTGGTCGGCCATGACTCATCCAATAGGAGTAGGACAAGTTTCAAGCTCATCTCATATTATTAAAACATTATTTTTACCTTAAACTACACTAATTACCTCTAATCGCGATTAAGAACTTCAAAGTTACTATTCACCAAAAATTATTTTAATCTCATTGGACCACATTTTACTTCTTAATGAAAACCATGTATGTCGGATTTTTGAAAATCAAATCACAGAAGTGGTAATATTTCATTTTAACGAAAAAATCAGTGTTTAACAACCACTTAGTGGTTTCACTATTCATCAAAAATTGAAGTTTTTCAGAATAAGGCCAAAATTTCACCCTAAGCTATAATTGATATTCCGAATTCAAAAATGATTTTTATTTTACAAAATTCCAAACATATAAGTTGAATTAATTAATTTTATAATTAATTCCCGCTATCACAACAAATAGCTTGTTTTTAAGAAACAATTTATATCAAAAGATTGGTAATTGTTTATGTCCAATTTCAATGTTAAATTAATTCTAATGACCACCATTGGAAAAAATGGTAAAAATATATTCTAATTATACTTTAAAACCACTAAATAGTATAATTTATCAATATAAATTATTTTGTTTAAAAAATTTGTTTTTAGTATTTTTCACTATTCATAAAAAATTGGAAGTTCTCAGAAAAGTACAAAAAATTCAAATTTGGATAATTTCGATATTACGAATACAAAAATGAAGTCCATTTTGAAATATAAAATTTCTATAAATTTAATCAGTGGTTATTACTATTCATAACAGCTACTTTGATTAGTCGCGGTGTTTTAAAGCTCGAAGTTGCGTACAATGCAAGCTATTGCATTATTGAATGAGAAGCGTATCGTGGAAGCTCGGGGTGTTACATTCTCCCCTCCTTCAATAAATTGCGTCCTCGCAATTTGAAATTTTTCTTTGAAAATAAAAGGTTGAAAAGAGAAAATACCTTTGAGGAAAACCCACATCGGAAATAAGGTTAATAAAATTTAGCCTTAATAAGAGGGAAAGGGAAATGAAAAAGTCACCACCCAATTATGATCTCGATTAGGAGAACATTGGTGGCAATTAGAGACATATAATTTGAGTAAAAACGTAAATATTTGTAGGGAGTGATTGAGGTCATCAATCACAATCAACTGTCAAATTGAGGGCCTCAAAGCCTTCAATCTATGTTGATTTAAAATATCATCAGTTCAACAAGACATAAGGTATTAGGATAACACATTTTTTTAATATCCCTTTAGTAAAGTTTAAGAATTAATTTATTCATTGAATAAGAGATAGGTATATATATATTTATGCTTGACAATTAGAGTTTCAACCTTCAACTCATCTTTCCCTCAAAAAGATAATAAGAACTCAAAAATATTATACTTATCCTAATTGTATAAGGTTCCAAATGTTAACACATACCATTTAGATTAGTAAAATTATTTTGTAATAACCAGGGACTTCCTGTAGGCTAGTGGTAGGAAATAAAGGCCTGTCGCACTATGGTTGTGGGTTTGATTCCTGCAGCTTTGTCCGATGCGACGGGTTATGCCCCACCCTGCAGGTTGTCCTTGTCCTAAAACTATAGTATTATAATATTAAAAAATAATCATCATAAATTTTTAACCTTAAACAATACTATCCAAAGATCAACTTAATCCACTCCAACCTTTATAGTTATCCAAAATACCTCTGTCCAGACTTTCTCTAAAAGGTCTCTTAATTCCAAAATCAATTTATCAGATTCCCCAAACAAAGTAAAGTTTCACTTATTGTCACATACTAAAAATATAAAAACCTTACTGAAATCAACAAGTACTACAATACAATCCTTATATATATATATATATCTCATTATTCTAATAACAAGAATATAATCCATGAGTCCAAAAGCACCATTACATTAGTTATTCTGCTTCAACTGTAGTAATACCATAAGATTTCCTTGATCCCTCGGCCTTTTCTGAGGTAAGTTACCCTGACTCTTAGGACATTCATTTGTATAATGACCCATTTCTCTAAAATTGTAGCATTCAACTTTGATAGCCTCTTTCATTCCCTTGAAATCACGAGCCTGGTGACCCTTTTCTCCACATTTATAACAAAATCCCATTCCTTTTAGGCACGTACCAGGGTGATTCTTCCCACAATTATCACATAATGGAAAATCCTTCTTTCCCTTTTTCCCTTTATCTATCTCTTGTTTCACCGTTATCTTCTTCTCTTGCTTTACTTTGTTGTCATAAGACTTAGAGAATTCCTTTTCTGTCTTGATAGCACACGAGACAATATCTTCGTATGATGAGAAGGATTGTGATACTAAAGCTCGACGGAGAAATGGTTTTAACCCATCAAAGAAACGATCAATCTTACTCCTTGGGTTACGTATATAATCGGAAGCATGCCTCGCTAACCTTGTAAAGTTAGCCTCATACTTTGCGACATTCTCATCCTCCTTCTGGCTCAGACTCAGAAATTGCCTTTCCATATATGCTCGATGGTCACGAGGAAAGTATTTTTCTAAGAAAAGCTCTTTGAACTCCCTCCATTCCATATTCGATACGTCATCATCTTCCTTTGTGTTTTGAATCAGCGACCACCACTGATCGGCATCTCCAGTGAGGCGGTAAACTGCCATGACAACCTTCTCCCTTTCACTACTCCCCAAGGCATGGAATATTTTCTCTAAGGAATTTATCCATTGCTCAACTACTATAGGATTTGTACTTCCATTGAAGGTTGGTGGTTGTTGCCTCATGAAGTGGTCTAACATTGATCCTCCACGTTGCGGATCAGGGTTCTCCATACGAGTAAGGTTATTATTCCTAACCTGAGTGAGTTGTCCCAGCATGGTAATAAGTTGATCAACACCAGTTGTATCTCTAGCTCCACAATAATTATCTTGAGCAGGAGGGAAATCCCTACACGGAGTGCGTGCATTGATACGGTTTCCATTCCTTCCACTAGGCGCCATTTCTAAACAATGGCATAAACTAGATTAGTTTATGAATCAAAATACATAATTCCATACTTGTAAAATACATAACATAAATTGAACTCTTTATGGATATAATCCATAATCATAAGAAGGTTTTATTTGAGGAAGTATATACTCATAATCGTTCATAGTGGTTTGTAAAGAAAATGAGAATTATCCTAAGCATATCCCCCGGGAGTGTGTAACCAAGAGTAAAGCAAGGCCCGTTGTCGTGCACTAGTTCCCGTTCGAGTCTAGCTCAAAGCGGTGTTTTCGGGTTTTACCCCTAGGTACATCTGTGCCAGAGCCGCCTCTACCTGCTCGTATCCAGACAGGGATGTATTGCTTGGAAAACTCACAACATCTCTACAATACCAAAATTCTAGGAAGTTCTTATATACTAATCCTCAAAGTCTATCTTCGGGCTATGTGCTCTAATCAGAGTTTATCTAAATCTAGCTTCCAAGTTTAGTACTAAACTGCCTCTGATACCAACTGTAACGCCCCGACCCCAGCTACCCAGAGTCGGTGCATTACTTCGTAACATTGGCATGATCACAAAAGATCAAGTCTCGAAAGACCGATTAGTTTAGTAGCCTTGGAAACACTACATACATTCATACATGTTACATTACATCATAAAATGAAAAACTACAACAACAAAGTCTCCATAGTCCACACTCATATCGTCTTCTGACTATCCCTACAGGTCATTCATAAAATACTTCTTCACATCCTGGAAAATATTAAAACATTGAAATGGGTGACCTCAGATGCTCAGTAAGGATAACAATATTGCGGAAGCTTTCATAAATAAACATCAACATTTAGGGCAATGTATAACTAAAACAAAAGCCTTTTAAACATGAACTTCAACATAATATGGCAAAAGTAAAATGACATAATGCCATTTACTTATTCACATGGATATTCTACTAGTCGAATAATCACATGCAATATCAATAACCACTTTCATAATGAGGGAATGTATAATGCCGGACATTCTGAAACATTTTGTCAAGGCCTCGGCCAAGACGTCTAAAATGATTAAGGCCTCGGCCAAAACCATAAATCAAATTGGGAAAGGGCCTCGGCCAATTCCACGTCTAGTTGTCTCATGAGACCTACCGATGCATCGAGGAGCTATAGCAGGCTCCACCCGTCACTTATTAAGTCCAATACATTCCTCATATGAATAGGTTTAAATATATCATAAACCATAACATAATCATATCACATAAAACATACATAAAGGAAACATAACATTTCCACATTTCAATCACAAGATATCAATACAACACATTGATATAATAAAAAATCTTTAAAAACCATTTTCAATACCAAAATAAAAGAAAGTTAAAACTTGGTATTTATTTTTCATTAAAAAAATGATGGCTTGTAGAGGAAGCCGAAACTCAAATAATGGTCACGGTGGCGGAGAAGTCGTTGTCGCCGCATAAGTATGGATAGAAAAACATTCCCTTTTTTTGTTTAGCAAAATGCTTCGTATAAAAAAGATTCCTTTTGAATAAATGTAAAAGTCAAAGGGGTTTATACACCGTATAAAAGAAAGTTGTGTATAAAACCAAATATGCCTCAATGAAAGGGGATTGAGACGAAGTCCTTAAAAAGATCATTTTTAAAATAAAATAGATCTATTATGTGTATTCACTATAAGTACACATAAAGAATGTACAAATACAAGATAGGACATAATAATATCAGGACATAATCTGAAAGTAAGAGATTAACCCAAAGAATAGAAGTTGGGTTAAGAAGTTCCCTTACCTTGCGTCCTGTCCTGACTCGACCGTTCTATAACCTCCTGAATAATAAACTAGAGTTAATTTATATTTACTTAAGAACCTTTTTCATGTTCATTATTCCTTTTATATCCCTTATTACCATGTTATGAACATTATTTAATTATTTAAGTTAATAACGGTCGTTTTGTCGATCTTTGGTACTTGAGTCAAAAATAAACTTCTTCTAATTACAAGTTGTTCATGTGGTGAAATATCCATTATCTCCAAAATTATATTCATGATTTAGATGTCATATATATCTTATATATCCTGTATATAAATTCATTTATAATATTACGTAACATTTAGAGGTAAGAAATGAAATGCACCGTTCATGGAGACGGTAAGCCGTACGTACGTATGAACGCTACTTTCATTTCAATTTCATATTTAATGGAACGAAATCATAATGATATAAATGTATAAAATAATTCCAGTATAATATATTGTATAATACAATTTACTCCATCCTTTATACATCCCACATATGGCATTAACGATTCAAATCACTTTGAGGGGGCGGTAGTCCGCACTTCCGAAAATGAAATTATCGCGTTTAACCATAATGGAAATCATAAAGTATTCCATAAATGAGAAATACAGAAGCATAAGGAAAACATAAACATAATATATATATCATATATGAAAATAGTTTCATCAAAATGGCCACCATTATAGGTGTTAAAAGAATTTGAACAATCATTGTTTCGTGAGGTAGTATTTCGCCACCCACAGAAACAGTAGGTTCTTTAACCATTAGACGAATGTGTGTGTAATTGTAAACCAAATACTTATCATAAAAACATCCTAGTATATTGTAGATATAGGTTTTGTTACAAAAGAAAGGAATTAAAAGAGTTTAAGGGGTTGGAGAAGCAAAATGAAACAAAAAAACATTAGAGAAGACATTACCTTAAAAATAGGGTAGCTCTTTTTGATTTGAGCCAAAGGCTTCCTTGGGAAGAATTCTTCCCAAAGTGAGGCTTCTAGGAGTAAGGGATGGATGTTGGGAGAGTATTTGGGTAGAGTTTGGCCGAGCCAAATGGCTTGAAGGTGTGAATAAGGTGGGAGAGGTGGGGGCCTTTTATAAGTGGAGAGGAGGGGCTCTTTTGGAATGATTGAAATGATACATTATTACACAATGCTTTTCGGATTCTAAAGGTCCCACACTTATATAATTCGTGTATAAGGTGATAAGGGTTCGAAATATACCCATACAATAGTCTTTGGACAAGTGTAAGACTTGTATTTTACATTATCTTTTCATTTTATTAAAATCATTAAATAATGAGGTCATCGCTGCATCATAATGATGTAATAAATAATTTAATTTATTTAATGTTTAAAAATTATAAAAAAAATACTATGATGTAGGAAATCTTTTTATATTTCTAATTAATATTTATAGTCAAAATTTGGACTTGTGTAACCCCACTTAAAGTCTGATTTAGTAAAACAACTCATGTTTGTGTCAATTTAATTTTAACATTAAATAAATATATATTAATGTCATTTTCCAACCAAAGTGGCTCCATGGGTTCCCCAAGTTGACCCACGGGATGTATTGGTCGGCCATGACTCATCCAATAGGAGTAGGACAAGTTTCAACCTCATCTCATATTATTAAAACATTATTTTTACCTTAAACTACACTAATTACCTCTAATCACGATTAAGAACTTAAAAGTTACTATTCACCAAAAATTATTTTAATCTCATTGAACCGCATTTTACTTCTTAATGAAAACCATGTATGTCGGATTTTTGAAAATCAAATCACAGAAGTGGTAATATTTCATTTTAACGAAAAAATCAGTTTTTAACAACCGCTTAGTGGTTTCACTATTCATCAAAAATTGAAGTTTTTCAGAATAAGGCCAAAATTTCACCCTAAGCTATAATTGATATTCTGAATTCAAAATTGAAGTTGCATTAATTAATTTTATAATTAATTCCCGCTGTCACAACAAATAGCGTGTTTTTAAGAAACAATTTATATCAAAAGATTGGCAATTGTTTATGTCCAATTTCAATGTTAAATTAATTCTAATGAACACCATTGGACAAAATGGTAAAAATATATTCTAATTATACATTAAAACCACTAAATAGTATAATTTATCACTATAAATTATTTTGTTTAAAAAATTTGTTTTTAGTATTTTTCACTATTCATAAAAAATTGGAAGTTCTCAGAAAAGTACAAAAAAATCAAATTTGGATAATTTCGATATTACGAACACAAAAATGAAGTCCATTTTGAAATATAAAATTTCTATAATTTTAAAAAGTGTTTTTTACTATTCATAATGGCTACATTGATTAGTCTCGGTGTTTTAGAGCTCGAAGTTGCGTACAATGCAAGCTATTGCATTATTGAATGAGAAGCGTATCGTGGAAGCTCGGGGTGTTACATGATATGTGATTATTTTCATGAGGATATCTTTATAACGAAACAAACTTCCTTCAATCCTGATTAAATATTTAAATATGAATAAAAAAAAGGAAATAGTGGTAAATTTTTTATGATTTGGGACTCAAATAATTCATTCATCATGACATAAAAATATTATGAAGATATGTTCAATATATTTTTGGGTCATCTTTTTTAAGATACTATGGGAATAAATTAATAAGTTAGATATGATGAGATTACCTTCTCATCTCAAAATATATATGTATGAAATATTTGGGACATTCCAAAAAGAAAAATAATTTTATGTTATCATGAATGTGAGGAAACTTGGACTACCAATACCCTAGATTTATTAATTTCATATTTTTATATACACATGAGTGACTAGTCCTCTAAAGGTGATATTAAATTCATCACACTTATAGATGATTATGTTAGAATAAGTAACTTATTTTTATAAAAAATTAAGAGGTAATCGATGGTTAAAAATCATTCAAAGAATAGATGAAACAAAGATGCGGATGAATATTATAAAATTCTTATAAAAAATCAAATTTATTATATAATCAGAATATTAAAAGTTAAATGAAATATTATGGACTTAAAAATTAATATATCACTCCCTAGAATCCTAAAAATGGTATTTCTAAAATGAATAATATGAGTATGGTAGAAATGTTGAGAAAATTTTTCGTATAATGTAGTCACCCAAAATTTCATTTTGGGGAATCTAGTTGCGTAAATACCTATTCTAAAAAAGTATTTTTAACTAACTAAAGTCCAAAAAAAAATTATTTTTTTTCAAAATAAATCTCATAATTGGATAATTTTATGTGTTAGGTAACCCTTGATTTATATATATATATAATATAAATAAAGGTTTGTTCGATGAGAAATAAGGTTATGAAATATTTTGGGATATATATTAAGTGTAATTGGGTATCAATGCTATAATAAAAAGAATCAAATAGTGGTTTATTTTTATGAAGTAAAAATAAATGAAAATGAACCCATCATTTGTGTTTCTAAAGAATCATATTTTGAGATTTATATTTATGGATGGAAATTATTTTTGTTGAAATTTAGTACTGAACAACCATTGAATGAATCACATCTTATTGTAGAGAAATTGTAATTTAATAGTGATCATGTTGAAGATTTCATGAATGAATGAATGATTTTTCAAGTAATAAAGTAGAATTTTTAATCTGAAAATGTCACTTTAATTAAAATAGATCTATTCATACTATATGAATAATGAAATTTGATATAAAAAAACTCTAATTATAAAAATATAGTAATAAAAAGTAGTTGAAGAAATTAATCACGAAGAGATGATAAGATCAATTAATGTAGATCTATTCCAAATGGAAAAAATTCCACATGGGACCTTATTCCCAGGATGAGTAACAATTGTTTTTTAAAACACATGGGTATACATGAAAAAATAGAATCAACATGGATAAGTGATAAAGAAATATAAAAAACATGCTATCAAAAAATACTTTATAGTTGAAGTATGAATTGTATAAGTCTAACCAAATGTTCCTTGTTATTATAGTATATAGGTAGTATAGATTCTATTATATGGATAGAAAATCTATATTTTTGAATAGTGTACTTCAATAATCTCATTATAATGATAATCCTAAAGGTTTCGTCATTTTAAATGATTTCCCAATAGTATGAAAACTTTAAAATTCCATGTAAGGGTTACAGTTGGAACCACTATTATTGAATTAATGGAATGATAAATGTCTGAAATATTTTAAATTCATAAATTCAAAAGTATAAAGTAACATTTACATCAATGAAATGATGAAAAATGTTTTTATTTCACTTATATATATTGTAGAAATTTTAATTTCAGGTTATTTTTAATGTGATTGAATATAGTTTTGCTAAAAAAGATATAAGTGGTGTGATATTTCAATTCTTGGTGAGAAAAACTATTTCTTTAGATTATATGTTATGAATAAAAGATAATTTTATCATTTTTATCATAACAAAATTATGATAGTGAATTTTTGTTAAAATGTGATATTAATTACTCTAATATAGTATTTAATCATATAAAACATGAAAAAAGGAGGAAAATGTGTAAATAAGAATGAGTTCAGAAAATAGATTCATAGCGTACTCTATCATAGTGATTCTAAAAATTAAATTTTATTTTTAGTGAGTATCTGTTCACTATTTTAACATGATTATAATAAATTAACATTAATGGATTGAAAATTATTCAATAAATACATCAAATTGATTTTCATATTTGGTACATTATATATGAAATGATAACATCTATAGTTGTTGGAATTCATTAATTTAGAATGATAAACTAATTATGATGATATATAATACATTTTAGGAGGATTAATTTTGTTAGGAATATTTTTAGTGAGTTGTAATTGTATGAAATAGAAGTCAATCACATTGAGTACTGTAGAGGATGAATATATTTCCCCACCAAGATATTTTTAATCATATTATTTAGATGAAGGTGTATCTTGAACCTTTGATGCTGATGACTGCAAGTCATTTGATTATTACTTTTGATAATCAATATAGAATTGTTATATCTAAAAATTATATATAGGACTTATGATCCATGAACATTGAAATATGGTTTCCTACCATCAAATAGATGGTATATAGTGGTGATATGAAAAATTAATTTATCCATTCTAAACACTAACATGTAGATATATTCATTAATGTATTTCGAAATGATATATTCTTGACACTCTACATAAACATAAATTTTAAACCCATTCTACTTTTTGAAGATACATTAGGAAGAAACCCCCAAGATAATTTATATTGTTCTGTTAAAGTGTAATTAAATGTTAAAAAATCATATGTTGAAAGTTAATAGTTTTATTTGTGTCAATTGAATATAGTATTTGTTTATAAATTAAAAAAGGGGAGAAAAATTAAATTTTTAGTTCCCTTATTGAGGGGGATAGGATCTTATAAGCTGGAAAAAAATTCATATTAATGGGAGACAAATTCCTATAAAAAAATATTGTAGGTACCATTTTGGGGGCCATATGCAAGCCATATAAAGAATAAAATGATTTGGTGTCTATTAAATTAAATATTAAAATTTAAAAAAGATTTGAATATAGTTTTTTCTAACATTAAAATTTAAATAATCTTTTGTTATGTCAAGAATTGGACATTGAGAATCTTTTCTGGTTTAGAGTTTTAGATAATTAGGCAATTACTACTAAATTACATCTCAAATATTACAATGTAGACACTTAAACTCTGTCAAAAATCTTTACAAAAACAAAACTCCTTAAAATAAAACAAGACATATTTTCTGGATATAAATATTCTTGAATGCATCATTGATCTGACACTTACTTATACCCTATGAAAAAAAATTTCAAATACATTGTATGAGCCTAAAAATCATAGTTAGTTTTATAAAATAATGAAAGAAAATAGTATCCCATCAATACATAGAAATCAATGATATCATACTTTTCAATCATAAAAAAGATTCATTTTAACATGCCTCATTAAATAATAATTTTTATGAATAACAAATAGAAATCATTAATCATAATAGTATCTTTTGTCATCTATAACATACTTACATTATATATTTCAATGCCACACAGGGAGTTACGTTTGCAATACCCATCACAATATATTCGCGAAATCTATTATAAAAAACATTAATGTTTTCCCCCATCATGTTACCCAAATCATTAGATAGATATCTTGGGCTTAACCGCTATTGGATTATCTAGGAATCACCCATACATGTAAAAAATTCCCAAAAACTATATCATATTCATAACACATAAAATAAGCATACAAGAAAGATAACATTTACACTTTGTAATCACGATAAATCATTTCAAGATATTGACATAATTAATGATTTCTCAAAACCATTATCAACACAATAAATACTTGAAAATGTTATATAATATTTTTTTTCCTTTTAAAATCATTAAGGCTTGTTAAGGAAGTCAATTATCATATAATACTCACGGCGGTGGAAAGGTCATTGTCACCACATACGTTAAAAAGAACCATTTTATTTTACATTTAATAAAAAACATCATAAAATTAACAATTCATTTTGAAAAAAAATATTGATTGATCTTAAATTAAAAAGGGGATACATATACACTATATAAAATATGGTCATATATAAACCAAAATATTCCACAATAAAAAAAGATTGAGATGAAGTCCCTTACAAATATCATATAAATGACATAAGAATTTATCATTGTGGAGATTATGTGTAGCAAGTGTATATCCTCACAATGGTAAGTGGTAATTATATATAAGTGAATAAAATTTTATTCAATAAATAATCTTGGAACAATATAATCAACAATGTATACATAAAACTCAATGAGTGGAAATTGATTTTTGAAATTGATTTACAAAAATTAGGCTCCCAATGGAATCACATAAAAATTAAAAAAATGAGTTGGTGAGATAGAAAAGGGTATATTTTTATTTGGAAATAAAATGGAAAAAATAATTATATATTTGAAAATACCACATCATATGAAAATTTAAATTTAAAGGCATAACATAAAATAAGTCTTTGACTAAAAGAAGAGCGTGAAATGTTCCCTTACCTTAAGTATGACTAATCACATATGTTCCATGTTCATCCAGAATACTAAAATTATTTTAATTTATACTTACATCAGAACTTTGAGAATGTTTATTATTCCTTTTATATACCTTATTACCATGTTATACTCATTACATTTTTATTTCAGTTAATATCAGTCGTTTTGTCGATATTTAGTACTTGAGTCAAAAAAGAACTTGTTATAATTACAAATTGTCCATGGGGTCAAAATTACATTATCTCCATAATTATATTCATGATTTAAATATAATATAAATCAATTATATATATATTTATAATATTTAATAATATTTGTTGATATGAAATCAAATGCCCGATTCTTGGAGGTGGTAAGTCGTACGTACGCATGAATGATACTTTCATTTATTTTTTATATTTAAAGGAATGAAAACTAAATGAAACATAGGTATATTATAATTCCAGTATAATATAGTATTTTATATATTTTATATAATATCATTAACTCCATCCTTTATACCTTTCATGTATGGTATGAATGAGTCATATCACTTTGAGGGGGCGGTAGTCTGCACTTCCTCAAATGAAATTATCATATTTTCACATTATTGAAAGAATAAAGGTATGATTTTAATAAAAAAAAATAATAGAGGAAATATAAATATAATATATATCATATATATATATAGTTTTATCACAATGTCCACCATGATTGGTGGTATGGAAAAATTGAACAGTCGTCATTTTTGTGGGATAGTAGTTCGTTGTCCACAGAAACAGTATATTCATATCCATTAGATGGTGGTGTGTGTATAAGTGTAGTTGGAATCCATATTATAACTAAATCATAGTATATTTAGGATACTGTTTTTTAGGTAATCAATGAAAAAGAATACAATAGAGAGTAAAGGGGTAAAATAACATAATGGAACTTTAGAGAAGATGATACCTCTTAAAACATGTAAATAACTTTTGATATGAGCCAGAAGGAATTATAGTATTTTATTTCTGACTAAGGTAAGTCATATAAGAAGATGATAGGTACATTTGGATTTTATTTGGGATGCGGTTGGATGAGAAAAGGGGTTTGATAAGATTTATTAAATGGGTAGAGGTGATTCCCTTTTATATGGGGGAGTAGGGGCTGATTAAGAAGATATTGAAATATTATTTTATTATAAAATGATTTTCGGTTTCAAATCATCACAAAGTAATTTATTTCAAATATAAATAGAATTTGGTTTGAAAAACTCCCAAAAAAATGTTTTATACAAGTATTTCTCTCAAATTTAACCATATCTTTTATCTTTAAACGATAGTTAACTAATTTGACTCTTACCATGTATGCTTGTATATTCAAACTATATAGTTAATATAGTTACTATAAAATTCCAATAGAACCTCAAGTGGTTCATTGATGACATTTTAAAATATATATAATTCATTTTGAAGAATATCATATTTTTAGGACTATTATATCATAAAATAAAATAATATTTTTTTTAAAACTCATTTATGTCAAATTTTATACTATTCATATCAGGACATTTTAAAAAATCCATAACAAATTGATTATTTCTAAAAAACTTTATTAATTAAAATTTAAAAATCCATAATCATCCCAAAAATTCCTTTATTGAATAAAAGTTTTAAAATAAATTTATATTAATATTTATAATCTCATTTATTTAAATTATTTATTAATAATGAAATCACTACATCATCATTGTGTCAAAAATATATTTATTTTTTTGATGTCTAAAAATTATAAATATAATTAAATGATGAATGAAATCTTTTTATATTTATATAGAAATATTTATAGTCTTATATATCACATATATAAACAAATATAAATATTATTTTAATAAAGGATACATGTTTATTACACATTTTTCATTACATTACATTATTTATTATATAATGTCATTTTCACATCCAAGTGGCTCCATGGGGTCCAAAAATCATCTCAAGTATTACCATGGTTAGAAAAATCTCATTAAATATGATTATGAAATGTTTCAGGGTAGTTTAGAATTAAAATATTATTATTATTTTTACCCTTATTTACCAGTTTTACCCTTTATCCATGGTAAACAAAATAATTACTAAAGTTAATATTCATAATGTCTAAAAATAAAAGGTAAATATTTACACAATTTGTATCTCCTAATTAAATATATTTAATCCATTTTTAAAAATTCAAAATACGGAAGTTTCAGTAGTTAATTTAAAATTATTTCCCATCATCAAAACCGAATAGAGAATTTTTAAGAAATAATAACTATCAAAAGATTGAAATCTATTTATGTCCAATTTGAATGTGAAATCACATCGATTGATCATAATTGGATGAAATGATAAAAAATATAGTCCAATTATACATTTAAACCAATAGAAATAACAATCTATCTATATGAATTAATAAGATCAAAAGGCAGTTTTGTATTAAAATGCAGAATTTTTCTCTATTCATAAAATACGGATTTATCATAAAAGATCCAAAATTTCCTTCGAAAATAAACTTTGATGTCCCAATTATAAAAAATAAAATTATTTTGTCAAATTGGACATATAAAATTGAAAAAAACTATATTTAAAAAGGTTTCTCCGTCAAAATATGGTAATACTCCATTTCTAGAAAAATGCATCTTTTATTTGAAAAAATAAATTAGTTCTTATATCATATCTAGAAAACATATAATATGAATTTAAATCATTAAATTTATATATATATCATATATTTTTGATTAAATAATTGTCTATAATGAGTGATATGAAAACACAATTATTTTATTAAAAATAGGTTTTCATAAAAACACATCTTTTATATACTATTGGTTTTTATTTCCATTTTAAGAAAATTGGGATACCAATGAAACATTATTTAATGATTTTTAAACCATATTTCAAAATTTAGTTTATACCATTAATTCTCACCATTCCAATGTCTGGTCATTTAATACAATTTAAAATAATAATAATAATGTTGTATTAAATTTTTGTATTACTCAATGTTATGTGCAACATAAAATTTTAGAGAAACCTTTTGTTGCATGTCAAGTATGCTATCAGAAAAAGTGTCCCCTATTACATCAAATTTTTATATTATTCATAAGTATTAATAGATGTAAAAAGGTATTATTTTATAAATAGATGGGTCATTACATCATTCCACCCTTTTGGAAATTGTGCTCTTGTAATTTTTTAATTTGGATCAGAAACCTAAGTAAAACTCAAACATCATAAAAAGAGTCAATAAAAATATTTCCATAAAATATTGAAAGGGAAGAATAAAGGTTACTTGATATAACACATTCTATAATTCCTAGAAAATATGGATATGGAAGAGAAAAATAACCATCAAGTTTTGATGAAGAGTTTTAGAAAACATGATTATGATAAATTTAACTACTAGAAAACCATAAACATGTTATGGGTTAAATGGTCATTGATTACCCTGTTGGAAAAGTAAACGAACAAAAAAACATTATTTTCCTTTTCATAAATATTTAGAATTTATTTATGATATTTTATAAGAACAGAGGTAAATATACATACATTTCAAGTACAATTTCATCCTTTAATATATTTCTATGAAAAACTCATATTTTCTCCGAACTATGAGTATTCAAGATGACTTGGTAACACCTAATGTGCTGGAATACAATTCTAGTAAATAACATGATACAAAAAAGTTGAACAACATATTTCCCCAATTTTTAGTCATTAACAAAAGCCAAAATGGTTTTTACAGGATCAGATAATCCCACAAAAGTATAATTCTTTATAAAAACTAATTCTAATCTTAATACCCAAAATTCAATAAACAATACCCAAAGTTAAAAAAAGATCATTCAATAAACAATTGTCCCTATAATTCATTAAAATAATGAAAACTATGATTGGAACAAAAAATTTTGAAGGATTTGATCACATTGTCTTCTACAAAAAAATCTAAACATTCCTCTCCAAATAACATAGGCTACACATAATGTCTCATAATGAAAACTAATTCACCTCATCACACATTCTCTATGACAGGTTAATCATTTCATTAAATACCCTAAATCACTATACATAAACAATAAAACCTTGATTCATCCAAAATAAAATTACACCATTAATCATCAAATGAAATCCCATAGTATTCTATTTTACTTAGGAATATAGTATTCTCAAAATAGAGAACATCTTCCAATATAACATTTGTCACTTAATCACAAAATAATTTTCCTATAATACGGAAATCCATTTGAAAAAACATAAGTTTCAAGATGAACTTATTATTTATCCATAAAATCATTCAACTAAGAAGAATATATAGTATTTACTAGGGATATAATGTAGGTTAGTGGTAGGAAATAAATCCTAGTTTCACATTGGTTGTGGGTTCGATTCCTACAGCTTTATTCAACGCGATGAGTTTTCACATGGTCTATATTTTTTTCATTTTAAAAATCCATATATTTATAATAGAATTAAGAATATGATATTAAATCCTTAAAATATTATATAAAATGTTTTATCCACAAAGGTTATTTCATTCCTCACATTTTTCATCCCAAAAACTAATAACCCGTAATTGCCTCAAATTTAGAGATCATATAAACTATAATGGTTCATTATAACTATGTACACAAAAGGAAAGATAATTATCCCTGAAATAGAATATTTACATAACACAATTATAGGTTACACATAAAAGTGAAATTTTATCCAATATAATCCCTTCAAAAAATAACATTAATATTATTAGACATTTCATCACCCAGATATCTAACATAAATCTTTAATTTATAAAATTTAGACATATTTATCATCTTGCATTCTTCATGATCCCTTATACATATTTTTCCATATTATTAATTTATAAAAATTTCATAAAAACAAAATAATTCTTCATTTCCAAAGACTCATTATTGTTAAAACATGAGCTATGAAATAATCCATACCTTTTATAAGTCATTTTCAGTTTCCCCTTATTTAATTGGAATGGAAATAGGTATTGGTAAATATATACTTGTATGGTCTTCTCAATCACATTTCTGAAGCCTTATTTATAGTAAATCTATTTCCTTAATGACCAAGCACACTATATTTAAAGCATTAAATTAATTCCTCAGAAATAACTTCTTTCTATTTCCTAGTGTTACATGAATGCATCCTTTTTCCGTGAAAGGTAATGGATCCATGACCTTCATTACCATATCTATAGCATCTTCCCATCCCATTGAAGCATTTTCCAAGGTGTTTCATTCAACATCCATGACACATAATATTTTGAATATACGTACCTTTATGATTTTTACCTGAACATCCATTGGAATCCATTTCTCACATATATGATGCCTTAGAACAAACACCTAGTTGAAATTGTTCTGTCATGACTCCAAATAGTTTGTTTAGAATAACCACAATAATATTTATTTCATCTCCCATTTCATTCGGTTGAATATTTAGAATAACAATATATTTTCTTTCACATTCATTATTATATAGGTTCCTAATAGATCCATCCATTAACTAAAACCAAAAAGTTTATTGTGAGTATATTAGTAAATTAGTAATATATTGTGTTAAGAGAATCGTAAACAGTAAGATATACTTATTCATGTTTTCTGAAACTAATTCAATTTATCTAAAATAAATATGACTATTTATAATATTCTTACCATTGTGGTTATATAAAACATGTCACTTATGCTTACATAAAACCCCATCCTCTAAATTTATCTAAACTGAGATCTTTTACCAACAGTAAGGCCCCATCCTTAAACATGAAATAATCTTGAGTTAAGTCAAGAATATGAAATTGAGGATATTTTTAGGTTTAGAGTTTTAAATAATTAAGCAATAAATATTACATTACATCTCAAAAATTACAAAGTAGACACATCTACTCTATCTAATTTTTTTTCACAGAAATAAGACATCTTAAAATAAAATAAGTATTCCTTTCTTGATATAATTTTTTTTAATTATTCCATTCTATTACCCTTTTGTATACCCTATTAAAATCAATTCAAAAACATCGCATGTGCATAAAAATATCAGTAAAGATTATTAAATAAGGAAAGAACACATTATCCCATCAGTAATTAGAAATCAATGTAATCATACTTTTAAATCATAAAACATATGCTCTTTAACATACCTCAAAAAGTAATAATATTTATAAATGACACCTATAAATCATAAATCATAAAGGTAACTTGAAAAATCCATAGCATAACTACACTATAGCTTTCACAACCAAATACGGTGTTAGATTTGGATTATCCATCACAGTACATTCCATAAATATTTTAGGAGAAACATTAACATTTACCTCTGTCACATTACCCAATTCACTGGAGAGATATCTAAGGCTCAACCTCCATTGGTTTATCACAGAACCACCCATATATGTATACAATACCCATAAACCATAACACATTCCTAGGTTATAAAACTATCATAAATGAAAGATAACATTTCCACATTGTATTCACGTTACAACATTTCAAGATATTGATAGAATAAATTCATTCTCAAAAACATTTTCTATACCAAAATTCATAAAAAGAGAATATGGAATTTATTTTCCTTTTAAAAACATTACGTCTTGTTAATTAATTCTAATATCAAATAATACTTGCGGTGGTGGAATGGCCATTGTCACCGCGTACATTAAAAAGAAACATTCCATTTGTCGTTTAGTAAAACATTATGTAAAACAAAATACTCCCTTTGAAAACCATTAAATGAAATAAAATTAAAAGGGTTATAATTATAAATCATATAAAATATGGTTGTATATAAACCAAAATATGCCTCAATGAAAGGATATTGAGACGAAGTCCTTTACAAAAATCTTTTAAATGAGAAAAGAATTTATCAATTGGATGATTATGTGTAACAATAGTATATCCCCACAAAATAAAGGATAAATTATAACATAAATAAATAAACATTGATTCCACAAAAAATCTCTGTATAATATAATCAATGAATTATGAATAAAACCTAGTGAGTTCCAATTGATTTTTGAAATTTCATTACATAAATTCGGCAGCCTAAAGACATCACATAAAAATTAAGAAAAGGTGTTGATGAGAGATGTAAAGGGTATTTAATATTTAGGACATTAATGGGACATAAATAAGTATATATAATAACATTCCCATACATATGAAAATTAAAATTAAAATAAATAACATAAAATATGTCTTTGATTATAAGAGGAGGGAGAAAATTTCCCTTACCATAAGTCTGACTAGTCACGTATGTTATTTTTTCTTCCTAACTAATTAACTTTATGTTAATTTATAATATCATAATAAAAGTTTTCATGTTTATTATTTCTTTTATATCATTTATTTCAATTTTATAAACATTACATAGTTATTAAAGTTAATATCGATCATTTTGTCGATACTTGGTACATGAGGAAAAAATTAACTAGTTATAATTAAAAATTGTCTATGTAGTCAAATGTCTTGTATCTCAAAATTATATTCAGGATTTAAATATAATATATATCAATTATATATATTTATATAAAATATTATAAAACATTTGGAGATAATAAATGAAATGCACCTTTCATGGTGATGGTAAGCCGTACGTATGCATGAATGATACATTCATTTATTTTTCATATTTAAAGGAATGAAAACTAAATGATAAATATGTATATTATAATTTCATTATAATATAATATTTTATAACTGTTACATAATTTCATTAACTCAATCATTTATACATTCCATGTATATCATGAATGATTCATATCAATTTGGGGGGGCTGTCATTCTCACTTTTTCAAATGAAATTATCGTATTTACACATTATGGATATCATAAAGGTATGTTCCTCTATTATAGGAGGTAGTGGAGAATTAAACAATCATTGTTTCATGAGGCAATAGTTCACCATCCACAGAAATAGTATCTTCATATCCATTAGATGAAGGTTTGTGTATATGTGTATTTATAATCATTCTCATAAAAACATACTAGTATATTGTGGATATTTTTCATTGTATTTAATCAAAAAATAAGAATAGAATAAATTGTGAAGATGTAAAATAATTGAATGGAACATGATAGAAGGCACTACCTCTTAAAACGTGTAACCCCCTTTTGATTTGAGCCAAAAATCTTTCTTGAAATTTTTTCTACCTAGGGTAAGGATTATAGAAGGATGAGAGGGATGTTGCGAGCTTATTTTGGAAGAGTTTGGATAATCCAAGGGGATTTAGAAGAGTGATTAAATTGTTAGAGGTGATGTCCTTTTATATTAGAGATGTGGGGCACTTTAGGAAGATATTGAAATATTATTTATTATAAAATGATTTTCAGTTTAAAATGGTCACAATGTAATTTATATCAAAGATACGATTTTTTTGGGTAAAAAACCTCTCAACAAATAGGATTTATACATGTATAGCTCATAAATGTTAACCGCATCCTTTAGATTTAACCCTTTTTTAACTAATATGACTCTTACAAGGTCATCTTGTATATTCATAGTAAATGGTTAATGCAGTTTCTATAAAGTAACAATAGAACCTGAAGTGGTTCATTAAGGACATTTTGAACATTATATATGTCATTTGGCCGAATCTTATATTTTCACAACTATTATAATATTTTATTACATCATTTAATAAAATAATATTTTTTTTAAAAACTCATTATGTCGAATTTTATAATAATCATTTCATGACTTTTTAAAAAATTTATAACAACATTATTCACTCAAAAAAACATAATTAATATAAATATGAATATTCTAATCATCTATAAAATTATTTCAAGAATAAAAAATATTAAAAAAATTTATTTTAATATTTATATTCTCATTTATTTAAATCATTCATTAATAATGTAATTACTACATCATCATTATTTTATAATATATTCATTTATTTGATGTTTAAAAATTATAAATAAAATACCCTGATTTATGAAATTCTTGTACTTCTCTAATGAATATTTATATCCATAGAGATCAACTATATAACCCCATATAAATATTGTTTTAATAAAATATACATGTTTATGTACATTATTCTTTACTTTTATGTTGATTCTTATAAAATGGCATCTTCTTATCCATGTGGCTCCATGGGGTCCCAAAATCGACCCAAGGATGCCCATGGTAAGAAATACCCCATCAAATAGTATTAGGACATGTGTAAGAGAAGATTAATATTATCATAATATTATTATTTTTACCCTTATTTACCATATTTACCCTTTATCCATGGAAAATAAAACACTTACTGAAGTTACTATTCATAATGTCTAAGAATAAATTGTTTCAATTTGCAAAATTTGGACATCTAGATTCCAAATATGGAAATAATTTTTTTAAATTCAAAACATAGAAGTTTTATTAATTAATTAAAATATAATTTATATTGTCAAAACCGAAAAAGGGGGTTTAAGAAGTAATAACTATCCAAAGATTGACATCTTTTTATATCAAATTTCAAAGTGAAATTACCTAAAAAGAGGAATTGGATTAAGTGATAAAAATATAATTTAATTATAGTTTAAACCCAATTAAAATCACAATCAAACTTTATAAATAAATTAGATTAAAATTTAGTTTTGAATTAAAATGCAATATTTTTCATTATTCATAAAAATATAAATTCTCTCCAAAAAGTAGAAAAATTTACTCCAAAGTAAATTAGATGTTCAGACTCCAAAGAAAAAATTTATTTTGTATAATTTAACATATAAAAGTTTCAAAAACTATATTTAAAAATAGTTTTCTATTAAACAATGATACAATTGCGTTTTTAGAAAAATACTTATTTTATCTGAAAAAAATGAATTAGTTCTTATATAAAATCTATAAAACATATAAGATGAATTTAAAACATTACATTTAACATATATAATATATTTTTCTTTAAATAAAAATACATTAAGTGTGATATTAAAATAAAATTATTCTCTTTTAAATTGGCTTTCATAAAAACACGTCCTTTATATTCAATTGGTTTATATTTCCATATTTAATATATATGGTAACCAATGAATCATTATATAAAAATGTGTAGAAGATATTTCAGAATTCAGTTTATAATATTGATTCCCACCATTCCAATTTCTAGTTGATTACTACCATTTAAAATAATAATAATGTTATTTTATTATATTTCATTATTACTCGATGTTTTGTGCAACATAAGATTTCAAAAAAAACTCATTGTTCCATGTCTAGTACACTCTCAGAAGAAGAATCCCCTTTAACGTAAATTTAATATCTTATTAATATGTGTTAATAGAAATCAAAATTTATTATTTTATAAATACTTCATTCTTTACAAATTGTTTTGAAATCAAATCAAGGGGGATATTGATGTCCCATTTTAATTTTTCTGGGTAATGATTTTAATTTTAACCATGATATTGAATTATTATGAATTTTATTATAGTGTTTTTTAGTTTCTTTTTTGATATTAAATATAGTACATTTAATTTGTTATTGATTTATTTTATATTCTTTTAATTTGTGTATGGAAGTATTATATATTGATAAGTCTTAATTCATAAGTGGTTATCAAAAATCTATAAGGCATTGATCATCCTATCAGACATTGTTTCTAGTCAAATTAATTTGATAAGTTACTGATGAATTTTTTGAATAATATAAATTTTTTCGTCCATGTGAATACATTTTTGTGTTATAGAATTTGTAAATTTCAAAACACACCATTTTAATGTAAGACTTTGTATATATATTAATAATACATTTATCTTCCTTTCCTAAAACATTTTGAAATGTATAACCATTACAATTTCACATGAATATATATTTTCTACATATTAATTTCATAAAATTTGTATGGAGTTCCATATTGGATGAATATTTTATGAGTTTTCAAAATCCTTTTTAAATCACCAAGATACGGTAAAATGATATTTCACAATGATTTTTTTGTTGTGAAAATTTCCCAATATCATGACCTCAGTCAGTATGAATGACTCTACCCTCTATTCTCTTATGTTTGAATACACATTAAGTAAAAATTAAATAATTTGTACTCTTTATAGGAATTGGAATTAAAATTTAAATTTATTATAATGTTATTAAATTATAAACATTGAAATTCATATTCCTACATTAATCTTCCATTATTATTTGAATATTTCAATGATCATCCATAATGTATTTTACATAAAATAATTACTAAAATGTTTTTAGATAATATTGAAGAATTATAAAGAATAAAAATTGTGTTTTTTGGATTTTATAGAATTTATATATACCCTATTATGGTACAAAACATCAATATTGATGAAGATAGAAAATGAATGATAGGTACACCAATGATGTTGTTGATATTTATGAATGTGGAATGGAAAAGTGAATGTGTTTCTGTTGATTAATGTGATTTCTTATATTAATGAGGGAGATCATTTACATGCAAGAATTACCACATTCATGAGTTTTTCATTTTAAGTATGCGAGAGGAAGGATGACATAATGTTCCTTATTTATACCTATTTTTTAGTTTAATTACATTTATAATAAGACCCTTTAATTTATTCCAGATAATCTAGTGATGCATTGATGATCTTGTTTAGACCATGAATCATGAAGATAATATAAAGGCTAATAGAATGAGGATTAACCAGTAATAATAGTGTTTCACAAAAAATCCATATTCAAGGATGATATATTCCCTTGAATTTCATATGCCTAATATTTCATAAAAAGAGAGAATGATGTAAATTTCCCCTCTATTGTAATCATGGTTATATTAGTGATAATCTATATATTGAAACTTCACCCAAAATAAGCAATATGTAGGATCTAATATTGAGGATGAACCTTAAAAATAACTATTTGATGATAACTCATTACAAAATATTCATAAAAATTGAAGGATATTTTACATTGATTGAAATATTGCATTAACCAGTCATAGGTTTTTAATTACAAAAAATAATTTTAAAAAACCAGTACCCCTGATTCACGTACAGTAAATTGTATCCCAACTGAACTAATCTCTGTAGTTGTAATTTTTTTTATTTATATATGTGATATTAGATGTTCATGGATATAGGTAAGATAGTATATTTTTGGGAATTAATTTAATATTATATTGATTTTATATTTATCTATATTTAGACTCTTAACATCAATGTGGGTACCTGATTATTATTTTTTATCATGGATCATTTAAATGATATTTTGGAATTTATTTCATATATATATATATATATATATATATATCATTTTTATGGTAATGACTTTGAAAAAAATTAACTGCATACTAAGTGTTAGTCACATTTCCATGTTTTAATATAGGTTGGATTTAGGTTTCATAAATAAATAACATTATTTGTTCATGTTTATTCATTGTGTGGTTGGTTTATAAAAAAAATAACATTGATTACAAGTTCCATTTGACCAAAATTAAAAAAATTGGTGGTTAAATGTTATAACTCTGTATCAATTTTCAAATGTGTGTTAAAATATTAAAATTAAAAAAATGACCTTAAATTATAAGATTTTTTTACAAAGATATAAATATTTTTGATATATATAAATAAACTACACAAAAATAAAAAATATTAATTTATAGAGAATGATTATAAGTGAATTTTCAGAATTATAACTCTTTTATAATTGTGGACAACAAGCTAAATGATCAAAAAAGAATAATTACTCATATTTTTGAGATGTTGTATTAAAAATATCATAAATAATGTTATTTTGTATTTGAATAAATATAATATAAATTTTATGTGTGAAATCCCAAGAATGATGCAGTTTTTTAGAATTTTATTCATTTTTAAGTGGTATAAGATCCCAAAATGGTCAAAATACGGGAAATAAATTAGTTTTTAGGGATTTATAAAAAATGAGCATGAATTATTTAAATTATTTCAATAAAATTTCGTCCAATCAGGCATGTGATGCTATTGAATTGATCCAAATTATTATTTTTTTAATAAATTTATTAGTTTTCAATACAATTTATTTATAAAATAAAAAAGTAGGTTATCAATTAAAATATAAAAATGATTTTTAAATTATATATTTTACATAATAATTTATTTAAAATTTTATGTAATTGTATTTTATATCACATGAAATGAGATATATAGAGAATGAACCATTTTTTATGGATGTTAATTAACTATTTCTAAAATTGTCACCTGTTATTTTAAATTTTATTATGTTTAAATAATTTGATATTTTCAATTCATGGATGAAATTATATTGACTTTTTTGAAGAGTGTAACAATATGATATTTTTTTTTTATTTTAAAAATTAATTTCCTATAATAAATATAAATTATCTATCATTTAGGTTAAATATAAATAATAATTTTGGCTATCACTATAAATGTATACTTTTTTGGGTACCTATAGTGACCATAATTTGACATGTAGTATAGAATTTTTTTATAGTGAAAAATATATCATTATTTTATATTAATTAAATCCCAATACTGTCTATTTTTTACTATTCAATTATGTTGTTTTAACCACAATATTCTTATAGTGATATGTAATAAAATAGATAGAAGCCAAAATTTTATAGTTTCGAATAGACTATATTTTTATGTTATTTTTCTGGTTGAATATATTATATAATATATTATGAAAAATATATCTCAAAATTGGAAATAAATTTAAATTAAATTTTATAATTACTTTATTTTTTATATTAAATTATCCATGATAATTTTAAAACATATATATGTTTATATTTTTATATATTATTATCTGTTCGATAAAACAATTTTTATATACAAAATAATGTTAAATATTAAAATGTGGTGATACTAGGATGTGAGATATGTAATTTTACACCAAAATGGGTGATCCATTTAAAAAAAATATAGAATAAGGACAACAATTTATTTTTAATTCATAATATAATTATTAAAATGAAACATATATTTTCATTTTTTTGATATATTAATAGATGTAAAAAATAATCTAAACCATAGATAAAATTATTTATAAAATTAAATATTTGATTGAATCCAAAATCATTAAAATATTTAAATTGAATGTGTTTTTTGGGACGTTTTATTTGTGATAAATTATTGAGTAGAAAATAAAACCCATAAGTTAATGTAATTGATCTTTTGATGGGTTAAAAAGTGTCTTTGGTTGCTGGATTCTAGTCTTTCTGGTATTCGCAAAATGATTAATGTTTTAATGATGGGTCTTATATTTCCCCCTTACGAGGATCAATGTTTATTGAGGGAATGTTTATATCATGATTTCATGTCATGGTTTTGTGAATTTGGATAGTTTTATTGGTTATAGTAGTGTCTCACTAGTAACCAATGCTTCCCCTGGTAACTTGGTCACCTAGATTCCACTAGTCTCAGTTATGAAAATGAATTATGATATCTCCTATTATAATTTTACTATGAATGGTGGTGGAATCACTTGGGATTAATATGGACTAGTGATTCTAGATTATTGTTCCTTATAAGCATAACCAATCACTACAATAATAATATCCACTCATAACCCATGTTATTTCTATTTTTTAGGAGAAGGTGTATCTTTCTTTGTGTGGTTGGACCATATTATGATTTAATATTCAATTATATGAAAGGATGTATTCCTAAACACTTGTATATTTATTACATAATCCTTTACTGAAAAACCCCCCTCCCTCCTAATATCAATATCTAATATACCTGTAATGAGGTTAAAACGTAGCATATTTCTTGGAAAATTTTGAAAATAAATTCCCCCACACTATATAAATTAATCTTTAGACATTTTATCACATAATTATTATATTTTATTTAACTGGGATAAACAATTAATGCACTCATTTATAATACCATGTCATCTTCTTAACTCATTGATTTCTCCTATAATAAAAACATTTATTTTAGTAGGCCTTGTGTTAAATTATCTTGTATAAAACCATGAGGTCAATTTTTGTTTCTATTGATTCAATGTATGATAATTTTTAGGTGATAAAATAAGTAGTCATCCTTAGTATGCTTTGGATAAAAATTATTGTATTTGAATATATGTTCTTAAATAATTTATAACCATTGTGTGGATGAATAAGTTAATGTCATAATATAGTTAAAACATTCACAACAACCACATTCATCTTTATATAAACCACATAGATTATTAAAAATATTTAAAAACACAATGATAATTAGTGATAATATTATCATAAACATGGTCAAGGAGACTAAAAAAGATTTAATGGACATTGGTGACTTTTAATGATATTCTTGGGTCAAATCATGTGTATTTACGACATGTTATTGTAATGACCTTGTCATAGCCATTAGATCAAGAATACAATGAATCATTACTGAGCCTTAGGAGACTTCCCCAAGATGCTAGATAATGGAAATAATTGATGAAGGGTTTCATATACAAGTGGGGGACTATTTACCTTTTAAGAAATTAACCAATAAATCAACAAACTGTTACCATATCATTCAGTAAATGATTCATAAAAAAAGAAATACAACACTACAATATTATTCATATCAAAACCACTTCAATGTGTAAAACAGAGGAGGAATAAAATATTATAATTATAAATTGATTAATAAAAAATAAACACCCCCCAAAATACATCAAGACTCCATGATCCATAATCTTTAAGCTCCACAATCACCTAAAATTCCATGTATAATGTGGTGGCACTAAAAACATGTGACACTTTAACTTTTCCCAAGTCCTGAAAGATAGCATCTACAATGTCACCCAAGTGTCGAAATTGGGGTGAGTATAAAACATAGTATGGTTTCTCCCAATGACTTCATTACTCAATCCACTTGTATAGAGGAGTAAGAAAAAATTATATAAAACATTATATATAATGAAATTTCTCAAAAACATATTATATCATAATATAAACATTTTTTAGAAACCATTTGTAACATAAATTATACAAGTTAAATTGAAACCAATTTAGTCAAAAAAAGTTCAAGACATATAAATAAACAATGCTTTAATTTTTTTTATTAATATTCATTTTTCGTACCCAATCCATTCCACAGATCCACACAACCAACCATGCATGCTACATGATGACAATTCTATACTAATGAGTGGTTACTCGTCAATAAACCTTGTCATTACAAGGTAATTATATACCATGTTCCATTTTTCCTTTTCCAATGGTAAAAATGTAATATGTCAAAAAATCTCAATAAATACAACATGAAGACATACAGAAAATATTCCCAAGGATCGTGTAGAAAAACCTTTTCATAATGACTCTTTTTTATTGTAAAAAATTTCCATTAAAACCATTTTAATGATAAACCATTTCAATAAAATGAAATTTTTAGTGATAAACCTTTTCCATCAAACCATTTAACCATTACAAAAATATATATTTTAAAATCATAATTTTTAATTCAAAATACTAAATATCTTTGTACAATAATTCGCCAAGATCACACAATTTCACCCAATACCATAAATCATCACAAAAGAAGATTTATTCAATGATTTTCACAATAAATTCCATTCAAATAAAACAACTATGAACAATGAAAATAAATTATAGTTATAGGAGTCGACAGTGAATCCACCAACCTAGAACGTTTTGATGAAAACCAACAACTTAAGAAGATTTACCACACAACCACGTTTGTTCTCCATAAAACGGCCATAGATCACATATCCTATAACAATAAATACCTAGTCACATCATATTTTGAATCATGTATCTTATATATATTCATAACATTCATAGATATGAGAAATAAATAAAAGAGGAGAAGTAGATCTAAGTAGATATAAATAAAAGTGATGATAATGAAGAAAAACATCACTTACCATGAGAATCGGGCTATCAAACACCAAGGGAGGGATCCTGATCAATTCATAAATTAATATGAGAGGGTAACCAAGATTTAATATATTGAAATATCAAATTAGGTCTATTTAGAATAAAAAATTTCTTGTATGGTAAAAACAAGTGAAGTCCTAAAAAACAGGATCTTACTTTTTTCCCAGTGCACAATTAAAGTACATGGTTAGACTAAATGTGTTTTAATCATGTGTAATCTAATGCCTTATGAAAACCCAATCATGGCTTCCTCACATGGTCTACTTAACCATGCTCAAACTATATAGAAACAACTTTTTCCAAACTACATGTGCACATAGTTTCTTCATAAATATCCTCACAGTTTAAACAAATCGCGTGCATCCTATGCACATCTACTTTATCCCAAAAAAACATATTAAAATTTTACGAAACTCACACAAAATTCACCCTTAAATGATTATAATTATATAAGGGTTACATACCATAAATTAGTGGCATGAAATTATCCAAACCATTTGTCTTCCCATCCGTGGAAATATGAGAACCCTCACTTCCCTGAATGTATTCCAACCACAACTCTTTCAATTCCTTATCCCATTGAAATTTCTATTTTTGAATAAGAAAATTTATTTATAATATCCACACAAGATAGATGCCTTTCCACCCAAGACGTTCTCTTGCCTATACACAATCTACACTGATATATATACTAATAAAGCATTTGGCTCTAGGTCAACATGATCTCATCTGATAAAATGGTTAGTATTAGGCTGACACTTCATCAAATTAGATATATAGAACACATTATCCACCAAACTAAATTATGGTGGTAATGAAAACTGATATTTAATCTCTCCAACCCCTTCCAGTATCTCCAAATAGTTAATGTATTAAGGGGATAACAAGACCTTCTTCCCAACACAATTATGTACTATGAATTGAAAGATCCTCAAGAACACATGATCACTCACCACAAATGAAAATGGTCTTAGGTTATGATCCAAATAATTTTTATAATGATTCTGAGTAGTTGCTCACCTCATTCTAAATAACATAATCTTATCCCTTGATTCTTGTACATGACGAGGCCCAACAAGTGAAGCATCCCCTATTTAAACCCCGTATAGTAGAGAATGAGAAAGTCACCGATAAAATGAATTAAATAGAGCCATATGTATCGAGGCATGGAAGCTATTTTTATACAAGAACTCCACTAAGTTTATTTACTCTTCCCATGATCCACCAAAATCCATTACATAGGCCTACAACTTGTCTTCCAATGATTGTATCATCCTTTTGGATTTCCCATCCGTCTAAGGATGACACATCGTACTCATAATCAACTAGGAACTAAGTGATTTCTTTATAAATATCCAAAAACGATACATAAAACTTAGATCTCTATCTGACATAATACACACTAGTAGGCCATATCTCCTGAACACTTACTAAATGTGGATGTTGGAATGATCCTCCACCATATGAGGTTCTTGAATTGGAATGAAATGACATGAATTGGTAAGTATATCCACTATCACTTAAATAGAATCATGTTTCCAGTTAGTTCATGGTAGACCTTTTACAACATTTATATGCTACCATTTCCACACTAAGATAGGTAAAGACTGCAATACAAGCACTATTCACTAATGTTCTTCCTTAACATTCTGACATGTTCGACACTTTGAAATGAACTCTTCCACCTTCCTTTTCATGACACTCCAACAAAATTACATCTCCCATTCCTTATAAATATTCTATATACCCAGATGTAAAATCCATCTTTAATAGTGGTAAGTACGAAGAATTCTTTCTCGATAATCTATATGTACAATCGTCTGATCTCTGAGCCACAAAAAAAATCTCTTCATATTTCCATCCCTCAATGGTCTCCCCACCATTGTGTTTTGGACTCACTTCTAGGCATTCCACATTTGATTTTGATTTCTCCTTGAACCTCTTAACCAAATAAAGAACGACACAACCAGAAAATATACCCAAAACATCACCTTGATCTCTAAATTCTACATACATTTCTGATAGGACTGTCATCGACCGCCATTCATCTGAGGTTTCTTTTTCCAACTGATCATATGAAATCCGGTATAATTCATCTTCCAATATATTTTATTTTAACAATGAATACAATAATTCAAAAGAAAAAAAAGTAGATAGCCTATCAATATACATTTCATAATATTAAAATAATATTGTGAGAGAATATGTTTCATGCTTTTGTGGTATGTGAACACATTAAATATCTGATCAAAAAGATGGGGATGCCAAGTCTTCAAGGTATGGACAACTAGATAAAATTATATGTCCTGTGTTGGGTAGTTCTTCTCATGCACACTCAACTACCTTGAACCATAAGTAGCCACATGATCTCCATGCATGATCACATAGAATAACCCTGATCTTGAAGCATTTTATTTCAACACATACCCCTGTCTTGATTTTATAAAGATCAAGATATGTGATAATGTAATATGATCATTTAGATCTTGGAATGGATTTTTTCATTCCTCGGTCTATTTTAATGGAGAGTTAATCTTTTTGAAGTTTGGGATTGGTAAATCTTATCATGAGAGTCACATAAAATGCATCAGTAATAACCATCTAGACCATGAAAACATCATATCACAAATACATAATTTAGTGGTTTCCATGAGATAACAACCTCTATCATCTCTAGAACCACTGAAACACCCTTTTCAAAAATTACATGGCCAATAAAGTGTACCTCTTGTATCCAAATATCAAACTTTTGATAATTTTTCATACAAATAATTGTCTCTCAAGATTCAAAAAACATTCATCAAGTGTTTCTCATACTCATCCCTTGACCTTGAATACACAAATATTTTATCTACCAACACCAAAACAAAAGAATCTAGATATATATATGAAATATATGAAATATATGATTCATCAATGCCCGAAAGACAATTAGAGTAATCCTAAGACCAAATGTCTTTAATACATATTCATAGTGGCATCTCTACTTCTAAAATATGTATTTGTAATATCATCTTTTCAAACACTCAATTGATGATATCCTAGTCACAAGTCAATTATAGATAAGCAGTGAGCTCCCTTATTTGATAAAACATATCATCAATTTTTAGAAGTGAATATTGATTATTTATTGTTACATGGTTAATCTTAAAATAATCAACACACATACATAGTGTCCCATATTCATTCTTTAGGAACAAGACCGGTGCTTCCCACTGAGACATACTTTTCAAAATGAAACACTTTCATTCTAGTTCGTCAATATGAACATTCATTTCCTTTTATTCTAATTTTTCGATCCTATAAGATGTATGGAAAATAGGAATGGTCCCAGAAAGGATATCAATTATAAACACTAATTCCTTAGATGTAGTAACTCTGAGATTTTTTGGGGAAAGAAATCTTGAATTTGATCTGAAACCTCTTGAAATATATCTTCCATGATCAATTTCATTGATTCCATTGTTTTCACTACCTACAGATTAGAGATCGTTCCCACCATTGGTTCCAACAAGCCCATTGCACCTATCATTAAAACCATCTCTCCTCTAAAGATATTCTCGAAGCTATCCTTAGTCATGAATCTAATTGTCCTTCTCTAAAAGTCCACGTGAGCCTTGACCATTTTCAGAAAATCCATAACTAGGATTACATCATAGATATCCATCTCCAACTCTGAGAAGTCCTACATCTGCTCAGCTCCATCAAAAATTATATAACGAGTTATACACATAAAGTCTAAAACATCTCATTCATTAAGAGGATTTTAGAGTTTTATCAAAGAAGGAATCATCTCATGTTTTATGTATGTCAATTCGAAAAAAATGAACCAATGGAGGAATGCGATGCACCATTATCAAAAAAAAATTCATAAGGGTATAATTTAAATTAATCATATCTCTCCCTATAGATGGTTTTTCATTAACAAACATAATCATCTTCTTAGATCTATACAATTACATAGTAATTACACTCTACTCGTTGTTTCCTTGCAACTATTTTCATTGCTGATGAGTCATTATATTCTGAGAATCACCATGGATAGATATTCTCTACTAAATAGACTAATTTTTCTGACATCGTCCTATCGATCTATACAATGCATGTGACACCTGAGAAGTTTCTCGAGCACCGGGACTCGGAGCACTGTGAAAAAATCACTAAAGATATCCCATCTTATTCTAATTATGGTATGTTCAGGTTTGTGTCATACACTATCACTTGATGGGAATCAATGAAAACGACTAAAAACAACCAAGATTACTCATGGATCATGAGGGAAGGTAGTTTCTTTTATGGTATAATTTTGATGTGTTCCTTTTCTATGAGAATAGATGTCACATTTCCACTACATGTTAGTGCTTGAGTTTCATATCCTCTAGAAAAGAAATCCATAATTCCTCCACTTATATTTTTTGCAGAGATAGATATTGTAAACAGTGTATCTAGTTGCACTCCCAACTCAAAGGTTTCAAGAGCCTGAGAAATGGTTAGGACTAACTGTTGTTTTACTTGTGGCTCAGGAGCTACTTTATTATCGGTGGCCTCTTCTGAATGGTTCCTATGACGCATATTGGGTTCCATTTTATAGACAAACAACAAACTCAGTATGGCTCAATCCCTAGAACCTAATGGATTATATTTTCAATTTCAATCACATCAACTATCACAACATTATTTTGTAAATGTAAAAATTTACATGTTAATAATTTTTTTAAAAACATTGTCTTTCTTTTGAAAATTTATCCACGTTGAAATTACATATATCATACCATTTTTCAATGTATTTCATTTGAATAAAAATTCTATAGTTTTCAAAAATCTACAACTTTTCACGAAATCATCAATAATTACTCATAGTGAGATATGCAATCCTAGTGGGAATTCATTACTCAACAATGAATTTCATTCTTTTATCATTTTATAAACCCCAAAAAATGTGATTTTGTTACCCTATAAGTGTCTCCAAAACACTTATGTATCCAACACCCTGGTAACTTGATGTTCCGAATAAATGGTTTAGATACATCCTTTTATGAAATACATTTCATGTTCAAAAAATCCTACTCCATTATAATATCACAATCCAAGGAATTTATATAGATTAATTAACTCCAAGACCATGAAATGGAAAACTACTTATTAAGAAGAGACTGAACAAGCTAATACCATTTTTAATTACCTTCTTTTTCCCATCTTCTTGAGAATACAACAAATAATTAGTGAGACTTATGCAATATCCCCAAGATGCTAATGGCTAGAAATAAATACCAAAGGGTTTCAAATTCATGTGCTGAACGATTTACCATTTAATAAATATACCACTAAACCTAGAAAACATAACAAAACTATTCAATAAATGATTCATAAAAATTAATGAAAACACAAATACATTATTCAAATCAAAACCAATCCAATGTGTGAAACAGTAGATGGATAAAATATTTTCAAAGTTAACAATGGAAGAAAAAATAAAGACTCCCAAAAGACCACATGAATCCATTCTCTACAAGATCTATGATCAATAATCACCAAACAACCCAAGTTTCATGAGGTGGTGATGAAAATATGTGATAATTTACCTTTACACATGTCCTGAAAGATAGAATCTGTAGAATAACCAAATATACAAAGTAATGGTGCTTCTCAAAATCTGTAGGTTATCCCATAATGACTTCCCAATTAATGCCACTAGTATAGATTATTTAAAATCAATTATATAGAACACATTACAAAGAACAATTTCTCAAAATAGTTTATAACTAAATATAAATATGATTCCAAAACCATTTTTAACCAAATGTATTCAATTATAATTTAAACCAATTTTTTAGCTACATAATTTTCTTAGAAAATAACTAAACAAGGCTTTCAAACCATTTCTAGATATTCATTTGTAATTCCCAATCCATTCCACACACCCACAGAACGAACCTTTCATTTTACGTGAATATAGTTCCATAGTCTTGATCTGTTTATCATCAATATACCAAGTCATCAAAAGGAAATTATATCCCGTGAGACAAATGAAAATTGTATCTAATAAAAAATTAATATTTCAACCAATCCATGCATATTAAACATGAACACACACACCATGTACTCCCAAGGATCATGCAAAAAACCATTTCAATAAAAACAACTTTTTATCGAAAGCCATTTCCAACAAAACCATTTAAATTCCAAAACATTTCAATAAAACAAAATTTTTAATCAATATCAATTTTCCATAAAACCATTTAGAAATTATATAAAATATTTAATTTAAATTCAACATTTTAAATTCCATAAACTATATCACTTTGCACAATAATTCACCAAGGTCACACAATTTCACCCAAAACCATAAATCATTACAAGGTAAAATTTATTCCATGATTTTAAAAATATATTAAATTATAAATAACTAATTATAAACTAGAAAAATCAATTATAGAAATCAACTTTGGGTGTGAATCCACTTACCTCGATGGTTTTTACAAAAATCCACAATGGACGAAGAAAGCTAACGTAACATGGTTGCTTCTCCAAAAAAAAGACCACTGATCCCTTCTCATATCAAATGAAATACCAAATATTATTATATTTGGAATAAAAAATCATATATATACCCATAAAATACGTATATATATGAATTAATAACAAGAAGATAAGTGGATCTATGTTGATATAAAGAAACACGAGATAATAAAGAAGAACACCACTTACTTAGAGAATCGGGCTTTCAAATGCCAAGGGAAGGCTCTAGATTAGTTCTAAAAAACCTAGGATAGATTCACCAATCATAAATGGAGATAAATATCAAATTAGGCCCATTTAAGAGAAAAATTGAGCAAGTAGGAGAAAAAAGGAGTAAGATCCTAAAAAATAGGATCAAACTTTTCAATGCGCACAGTTAGACCACACAGTTAGAAATTTCATCAGCTGATAATGCATTAGATACTATATTCTGGAAACCCTTTCATGACATCTATGAATGGTCTCCCTAATTATTCGCATAAAGTTCTGAAGTTTCTGTCTCAAAACTGCATCTGTGCACAGTTTCTCCTATGATATCTACAAGGTTTAGACAAATTCTATGCAGCCTATATTCATCTACTTTGGTCCCAAAAACATATTAAAATTTTACCAAAAAGTATCAAACGTCCCCCTAATATAAAAATAATTAATTAAGGTTTACATACCAAAACCCATGGGTACTTTAGTTGTTAGGTTAATCATTCGAATAGTTTTCAAGAGTCTAGAGTTGTTGGCCACAACAAGAGCTTGTTAAATGGCATGAGAATAGTGGACCACCATAATTTTACATTCCATGGTATGTTATTTTAATGTTATTAAACAACCCATCTGATATGTTAGGTCTATCATTGGTACATTGAAGTCATCACAAATAGAATAAAATTAAATAATAGAATAAACACATAGAAATCCACAACACAAAAATACAGCAACAGAATGTTTTCCTCTATAAAAAATCAATTTTTTCCACTACACTGCCTCCCCCCATTATCATTAATAATTATTGGATGTGGTTTCAAATTACTAGAAAAAAACCCACTACTACTAAGAAGATGAATATGAAATTTACCAACAATTTAATTCAGTAGAATTAATCAAAAAACAAAAGATGTAAATTATGAATTTTATAGATCCATATGTTGAGTTCAATAAGTTATGGGATGGGAGTAATAACATTATTATTCAAAGGTATAGAAAATGATTTTATTTAATGTGTAGTTACATTTTAATTTTCAAGCATGAATAAAAAAATGAATTATTGAATGATATTTCCAAAACACCATTTAGTTGGAAATAAGAAGAAGGCAACATCATAATGGATTTGATAAGAAGAATTATGGAAAATAAATGACAATAATATGCATAATGAGTTCATATGTCATTAATTATTCAAATTTAAAATTACTAAAATATATAAAAATACTTCAAATAAAGGATGATGAACAAATGGGTGAAAAAAAAATGATTAAAACCATAAACAGACCATGGAAGGTGATGGAAAAGAGATATATTAGTGGGTAAAACCTGAGTCTACCAAGATAAGGATGGTTGAGAGTGAATTTATTTTTGATTTATTATTCTAATCTCGAATATGTACATATATGTGAAATAATAAATTATGTATAAACTATATAATATTTTTAATATATCCTCAAACCAAACTGTATTATGAATGAATTAAACAAAATGACTTGGATTGGATGTTTTAACTTGTGTAGATGACATTATTGAACACATTAAAAGATTATATAGAGAAGTAAAAAAAACTTTAGATAATACTTTATGAATATTATTATGATAAAGTGTTTAATTTAATTAAGACGCCTTTTTTGTTTTCAAATATTTATGATCAATATTACTGGCTTAATAGCTCAACAATTTCAATGTAACACCATTATATTTTTTTTGTATTTTATTTTAAAAGAAATACAATGTTGAATTTACTACATTAAACGCAACACCAAACTATAATTAACTATGTTATTTTTTGTAAAAAAATGTAATGAAAATATTTATAAATTATGAGTATAAAATGTAAATCATATTTAATAATTTTTTTTATAAAACCTCAGGTAAATAAAAATTTAATAATGAATTAAAATTATTTCTTAAACAAATATGAATTCTAAATAATTATATGTTGTTATTTTTTATTATTAATTTGATATGTTCTACTTCTAATTAAATCATAATTTGGAATGTATAAAAGATATATAATAAATTTTATTGGTATGTGAATAAAATAATTTAAATTTAAAAATTGATATTGTAACAACCCAGTTAATGATAAAATAAATAATTTTAATTTATTTATAAGATATTAATTAAATATACACATTTTTCAATAACATATATAATAAATCTAGTTTTATGGATAATAAATTTGTTTTTCTAAAAAAACGATTTTGCAGCATTTTGATGGAGAACCAATTATGAATCAATCTATTTTCACATTTGTAAGATAAATTTCACAAAATAAACTTCTTATTTATTTTTTGGGCATTAAAATTTACATAGGATTAATCTTTTGTATTTTTCTGATATAATTGATATTTTAATGAATAATGAAAAATACATCATTTTAATTAAGAAATAATTTTTTGTGTAATTTTTTTATATAGGTATATTATTATTTTAATTGGTTTTATAGTTTAATAAGATTATTTTTTACCCTTTAATCCAAATTAGGTCCTTAGAATCAATTTCACATTGAAATTGGAAATAAAAACTATGTGATCTTATGAATGTTTTACTTTTAAAACCAATATTTTTATTACATGTAGGGGATTAATTTTTAATTAATTCTATTTAATTAATTATATTAAATTTTTTAAAATGAATTATTTATTTCTAATAATAATTTCCAAATTTTTTTAGTATGTTTCTTTTATTTTTCATCATTATAAATAGAAATGTTAATAATAAATTTTGTTACCTTGGTTAAGAGTAAATATGGTAATTAATGATAAAAATAATTTTATAAATATTAATTGAATACTTATAGACTTTCATAATTTTAATGTATGAGTCATTTTCAACCAATAACATACCTTTCCATAAATTAAGGCCTTTGTAATCCACATAGGTGTGTTTATAACATTTATAAAATCGTATTTAAAGTAAATATATTAACGTCATGATCTTGCCTCTCATAACAATAACAATTTTATTATTGGGTTATATATGTTATACCTTAGAATATAAACATTATTTACATATATATAATCATTAAATAAATCTTAGTAATTTATTTATAATTTTTGATAAGTAAAAAATTAAAATAAATGGTGATATAATGATGATAGAGTAGTTACTTAATCTATTAACAAATCCAATAAATAATATTATAAGAATTAAAATAAATATAATTTTACATAATTGATTCTATACTAGTATTTTATGGGTGACAATAACATGTAAATAAGGAATAAAATGAGTTTTTAGGCAACAAAATTAAGTTATGATATTTTTAAAAAGGTAAGAAATGAATCGTATCAAAAGTTACACAAATGGTATTTTAAAACATACAACATTTTATTAAATGATATAAAATTTATAAAAATAAAAGATTCAGACAAATAGTTGGAAAATATCATAAGATTTTATAAATTAATCTTCTATTGTTCTTTTTTCATTTTATGGTATGCATATTGAACCAAAAATTATAAATTACTTAATAAAATTGTAAAAGTAAAAAGGGTTAAATGAAAAAGACAAGGATTAAAAAAATATTCAAAACAAGTTTAATTTTAATTGGATTATTGGATTTAGACCAATAATAATCATCACTTCTAAATAAATCTATGTGGACCCAGTTTGAATATAATATAATTTTTTTTAATTTAACTTTTTGAATAATTCCAAAAGTGACACTATCTTATCCTATAAAAGGGAACTCATTCATATAATTCCTTCAAACAAAAAAACCATTTAACTTCAGCCAATATCTAAATTAATTTGATAGTATAATCCTTCCACAGATTCTAAAAGACTTACTTTAGGATGAAATCCCCCCTTGGAGGTGTTACGATGTTAATAAAAGGAAATATTCTGAAGAAGATGTTTCATTTTTATATAAGTGTTTCTTTTTTTTCATCTCCAACTTCCTTAAAAAAATATTCATCAATGATGAAATAATAACTTCAGAAACCCTGAAATACTGACATATCAGTATTTTTATATCATCACCTAAATCAATCTTCACTTCCATGAAATGGGAAAAGAAAGAAGTGTAAATGTGTACATGTAAACTATCATGTCAATGAACTGATAAAATTCATTCTTCATTACCATCACTGAAGACTAGTTATAATGATTGAATTAATGTTTATATTTGATATTGATGATATATTTATAATTATAACACATTAATTTATCAATTACATTATTACCATCCATGCACAAACAAATGTTAACAATGTTCATGTGTACGTGTGAACTGTCACCTCGGCAAAGTGATATACTTCATTTTTCTTCACAAAATAACAAGTATGATATATATATGTATATTAAAAATATTAATATTTAATTTATTATATTCTGATCATTTGTCAATGATAAAACTACAAATACCTACTTCCTATAACGATAAATGAAAAACAGAAGACATTAATCATTCGTATATATAGGGTAACGTCTCCATAATTGTAAAATAGTTAATTTTTTATATCAATTGGTAAAGGATGTATTTAAAAGTATAATTCATGTATAAAATTATTTATAATTTTCATCAATATTATAACGACCCATACTTTACATACATTGTTATTACATAAGAATTGAAGCACACTTTACAACATATAACAAAACCATGAAAGGACTGTATAGGTATAGTGTCTTTAGAAACTGGGAAACATAAACAACTGGTTCATAAAGCATCTACTTTGCCTCCCATTTATTTCATCATATCTAGAGTCCCTTTTTGGCATATTCTACTTAATAACCTTCTTCCTGACCTGGGGAAATAAAACATACAAAAGGGTGACCTCAAATGCTCAATAAGGATAAAAAAAATTAATATCAATCACATCATATTCATAAGAACATAACATTTTGGAAATATTAACCTGCAAAAGAGATCATAATTCCATAACATGGGATAAATCATAGTAGTAAAATGTAATCCCAATAATCATAACATAAATCATGAAACTTTGTGGCATACACACATAATCATAGAGAATCATTTCTTATTAGCCAAGACTCATTGCCAAGACTATCTTAGTGGACAATGTCCATTTCTGAACCGAGTTACCCTCATTTCAGTCCTGCTTCACTGAACCGGTATAACCTACCATTCCATCCATTTCTATCTCATGAGATATAAAATCTTTACCCAATTCATTTGAGGGAGATATAGGTCCCACCCATCTCATAATTATACCATTCTTATGTGTGCCACAATATCATAAACCATACATCATTGCATAACCCATGTAATAAAATTGGGAATCTTAAACATCGTCACATCATAAAAAAATCATATAAGATAAAGGAATTAATAAAAATATTTCCATCACAACATAATCAAATCAATGTAATAATAGGGATAAAAACAGAACCCTTTATTATCTTAGATGGAAAATAATTTTGATAAAACACTTGAACTTCATTATTGAGGGAAATATCCTTTCTACTTCAAAAACACTTTTTCTTTCTTAACATGTCATACAATTTTAAAATAAAAGAAGTTGATTAAAAATAAAAATTAAAACATTAAAAAAAAATTCTTGGAAATAATGTTTTAAAAATCCATTCATGCCGTATACGTTAAAAAAACATTCTTCTCATACTTTTGTTGGAAAAGTAAAAAAGTACCTCGTACGAAAAATGACAAAAGATTCCTTTAATATATTTTACTAAAAACTCACCGAAGGGTAAAATTGGATTTAAATAATTATAGGTGGATGGAAATAATATTACATATTGAGGAAACATGGATGTGGATGATAAAATACACCCCAGTAAATGACAAAATATAAACAATCTCGGATAAAAATGAGATTGTGATATTTCCCTTACCTTAGGTTCGATATGCTTTGTATGTGTCTGAACCTCCTGTATAATGATTTAAATAATGTTTATTGACTTATTCCATAATCATACTTATTGTTATGATATCATATATGGTCATATTATTAGCTTCTTATTAGTAATATGTCATTACTACTGGTTATTCGGGTGTTTATTACATTTTATTCTTATGTGTGTTTTGTTGAATAAATTCTTATTCTTCTCTTTAGGTTATAGATACCTCATTTCAAGAATGGTATTATTGTAATATATATCATATTAATTCATTCAATTCATTTATATAATCATTATGAAATGAAGATCATGTAGAACGAGTCGCATCACATCGTGGAGACGGTATTCCGTACGTACGCACGAGTGATGATATCGTTCCTATGATCGTGGAATTGTATTGGAGTGTATGTATACTGTTTCAAAATAAATATCACTTTATAATAGTCATATATAGTCATTATTTAGACCATTATACCCATCCAAGTAACGTGGTGGTGGAAAATAGATTACACCACGGCGTGAAGATGGTATTCCGTACGTACGCACGCGCGGTGATTTCTTTTTCTGTAGGATGGATAGATGGTGAAATAGGGTTGTTTAATACTTATAATAACATATCATTATATTAGTTATACTGATGTTATTACTTCATAATGAAACAACTAAAGAAGAATAAGTGGAAGAAGAAATAAATATGAAAGAATCGGTAACGGGCATTACCTCTTCTTTGAAGTACTTCTTTGAGACCTCCTTTTAGGGGACTAAAATAGGTCTTTTAAGAAGACAAGAACCTCTAGAATGTTTCTAGGGAAGTGGATAGGAGAAAGTGGCAGGGGTTGGCTGAGCTTGAAGGCTCAAAGTGGTTTGAGGAAGAGGGGGAGGAGGTTCCCTTTTATAAGGGAGGAGAGGGGCACCTTTGGAATAACTAAAAATATTATTATATTATAAAGTCAATTTCGGTTTTAAATATCTCCAAATTGGTTTATTTAGAGGCTATGGTAGGGAAGGGTCGAAATCCTCTCATAAAATAGAATTTAGACAAGTTTAGGTTCCTATTTTAACCTTATCATGTAGATTTAACATTAAGTTAAATAATTTTACTTTTACCGTGTCTTCTTGTGTTCTTATACTATAAGGTTAATTAACTTACTATAAGCAGCCAAAAGAACCTGAAGATGTTTATTATTAATATATATAACCTTATCTAAGTAATTTGGCCAAACCTTATATTTTTAGGAATAAAATAACAATTACTAATATAATATTTGTTTTAAAAACTAGTTTATGTCAATTTTTACACTATTTAGTAATTAATTCTTGTGAAAATAATAACAGAATGATTAGATCGAAAAAAGTTAATTAAATCAATAAAAACATGTCATATTAATCTAGAAAATTATTTTAATTCATAAAAAGTGTCAAATTACATTTATTTTTGTGTTTATAACATCAATTATGTCAATATTTCATTAATAAGATAATTACTGCATCATCATTGTGTCATAAATAAATTAAATTATTTAATGTCTAAAAAATACAAATAAAATACCATTATGTAGGAAATCTTTTTTTCTTTATAATTAATATTTATAGTCGAATTTATCTTATGTATAACCCTATATTAAAAATTATTTACTTATTAAACATTGATTTTAACTATTTTAACCCTTCTTTAAATAAATTAATAATAAATGTCCTAATCTAATCCAAGTGGGCCTAAATGGTCATATTTTATTCCTAAGGTTGTTTTTGGTCGAATTACACTTATCCAATAAAATTAGGACATGTGTTAGTGTAATAATAATATCATTTTTACCCTTAATTACCCTATTTACTTTTAACCGTGGTAAAAAAAAGTAAAAAGTTACTATTCACCAAAAAATTATTTTCATCTCATTGAACCACATTTTACTTACTGAAATCAACCGTGTCTCTTTTATTTTTGAAATTCTACTCATAGAAGCGGTAAAATTAAGTTTTATGAAAAAGTCAGTTTTTTTAACTACCACTTAGAAGTTTCACTATTCATCAGAAATTGAAAGTTTTCAGAAAAATACCAAAATTTCACCCTAGGCTAATTTCGATATTACGAATCCAAAAATGAAGTCCATTTTGAACAATAAAATTTATAAAATTTTAAAAAGTTGTTATTACTATTCATAACGGCTAGTTTTAGTAATATTTTAATAGTATATCGTTGTTTAGTGAAACTCGGTATTGCGTACGACGCAAGCTATCGAGGAAGGTCGCGAGTTCGTGTAAAGAAAGACAAGAAAGTGTTGTGTGTAGAAAAATATTCCTTTGATGATTTATAGAACATAAAAGTCTCCGTTGTTACATTATACCCCCCTTAAAATGAATTTCGCCCTCAAAATTCGTCACTTTGTAACAAACAGATGAGGATACCTCTCCCTCATCATATCCTCAAGCTCCCATGTAGCTTCTTCTAATTGGTGGTTCCTCCATAAAACTTTCACCAATCGAGTGGTCTTGCTTCGTAGGAATTTTTCGCTACGATCCAGAATCTCTATCGGCTGTTCTTCATAAGAAAGATCCTGCTCCAGCGGTACAACTTCCGAGCTGAGTACATGTGAAGGATCAGGTATGTACTTTCTCAGGAGAGATACATGGAACACATCATGAACTTGAGAGAGATTCAGTGGAATTTCCAATCGGTAAGCTACCTTCCCATCACGATCCAGTATTTTGAAAGGACCGATATATCTAGGGTTCAACTTCCCCTTCTTTCCAAATCTCATAACCCTCTTCCAGGGAGATATTCGTAAGAACAGTTTATCACCCACTTCAAACTCTAGGTCTTTTCTTCGGTTGTCGGTATAACTTTTCTGTCGACTCTGAGATGCTCTTATGTGTTGTTGAATAGATCTGACCTTTTCTGCCATTTCATCAACGAGATCGGGTCCTAATAGCTTTCTTTCCCCAACTTCATCCCAGTAAGTTGGAGTCCTGCATTTCTTTCCATAGAGACCTTCATAAGGAGCCATCTGAATACTGGTGTGAAAGCTATTATTATAAGAAAATTCCACCAAAGGTAGGTGTTGATCCCAACCACCTTTGAAATCCCTAGAGCAAGCTCTCAACATATCTTCTAGAGTTTGAATTGTTCTCTCAGACTGACCGTCTGTCTGAGGATGATAAGCAGTGCTGAAACTCAACTCTGTATCCAGAGTATGCTGAAGACTTCGCCAGAACTTCGTGGTAAATCTCGGATCCCAAACAGATATAATAGAAAGTGGTACTCCATGAAATCTTACCACTTCCTTTACATATATCCTGGCAAGCTGATCTAGAGAGAAATCCTCTCTAATAGAAATGAAGTGTCCATACTTTGTAAGATGATCAACTATGACCCAGATAGAATTATTGCCTTTGGATGTTTTAGGAAGTCCTGTGATAAGGTCCATAGTAATGTTTTCCCATTTCCATTCGGGTATGGGTAATGGTTGTAACATCCCCTTAGACTTCTGTCTCTCAGCTTTAACTTGTTGACAAACCAAGAATCGAGAGACATATTCGGCAACATCTCTTTTCATGCCATCCCACCAGAAGTATTCATTCAGGTCCCTATACATCGTCGTGCTTCCCGGATGAATAGATAATGAAGAACTATGAGCCTCATCCAGCAGCTCCTTCTTTAATTCGGGGATGGGAGGAACAGAAACCCGATTCCTGAACTTTATTATCCCATCACAATCAAGGATGAATTCTGGAACATTTCTCACCTTCTTTTGTAACTCAACATCTTCTTTTTGTGCCTCTTTAATCTTCACATGTATAGATGGTTGAACATTCATTTGAGAAAGATACGATTTTTCCCCTTTCATTATAATTCCAAGATCCATCCGTTGTAAATCCATAAATAATTGATCTTTTTTTATCCTCATCATGGATAAACTAGCATGGTCTTGTCGACTTAATGTATCTGCCACCTTGTTTGCTTTCCCAGGGTGGTAATGGATTGAGCAGTCGTAATCCTTATGCAGCTCCAACCATCTTCTTTGGCGCATATTCAGCTCCTTTTGTGTGAAAATATACTTTAAACTTTTATGATCAGTATAAATATCACACCTTTCACCATAAAGGTAATGCCTCCAAATATTTAATGCAAAGATTACCGCAGCTAACTCCAAATCATGAGTTGGGTAATTTTGCTCATGTATTTTCAACTGTCGTGAGGCATAAGCTATCACCATATAATTTTTCATAAGAACACACCCCAATCCCTTCTTGGATGCATCACTATAGATCACAAACCTTTCTCCATAATAAGGCAGTGTGAGCACAGGTGCACTGGATAACCTTCTATTCAACTCCATGAAATTCTCTTCACATTCCTCTGTCCAAACAAACTTAACTCCTTTCTAAGTCAACATGGTGATTGGATTAGATAATCGTGAAAAATATTTCACAAAACGTTGATAATATCCAGCCAAACCAAAAAAACTTCAGATCTCAGTTACTGTCGTTGGTCTCGCCCATCTTTCGATAACCTCTGTTTTTGCTGGATCCACAGATATCCCCTCTTTTGAGATTATGTGACCCAAAAATGCAACTTTTTGAAGCCAAAATTCACACTTGGTAAATTTGGCATAAAGCTTCTCGTTTCTCAGGGTCTTCAATATAATTCTCAAGTGATGTTCATGTTATTCCTTTATCATTGAATAGACAAGAATATCGTCTATAAAGACTAACACAAATTGATCAAGATAGTCTCTAAAGACTCTATTCATCAGATCCCTGAAGATAACAGGGGCATTAGTAAGACCAAATGGCATCACTATAAATTCATAGTGTCCATACCTTGTACGGACAGCCTTCTTTGGTATATTCTCCCTTTTGACCCTTAATTGATGATGCCCTGAATGAAGATCAATCTTGGAAAAGTATTGAGCTCCGCGTAGTTGGTAAAATAATTCATCAATGCGTGGGATATGATATTTGTTGTTGATAGTGATCTTGTTATGTTCTTGATAATCAATGCAGAGTCTCATTGATCCATCTTTCTTCTTAACAAACAGAACAGGTTCTCCCCAAGGAGACGCACTAGGGCATATGAACCCCTTATCAAGATTCTCTTGGAGTTGTTTCTTCAATTCCTGCAACTCAATTGGGGCCATTCTATAAGGTGTCTTTGAAATAGGCAAAGCACCCGGTACGAGTTCTATCGAAAACTCAACTTCACGATTTGGTGGAAGACCCGGTAATTCCTCCGGAAAGACATCATCAAACTCCCATACAATGGGCATATTCTTAATCATGAGTTTCTCACCAACCATTTGAGATAAATAACCTTCATTTCGTGGAATCAATACCCATAAAATGGAAGAAATTTCCACTGTAAGGTTATGTTCATCCTTGCATCGATAGACGATCATAGATTGATCTGGAATATCAAATGTGACTTCCCTTATTTGGAAATTGATATGAGCTCCATGTAGAGAAAGCCAATCCATGCCAACAATCACATCAAATTCCACAATAGGAAGGATCACAAGATTTTCAGGAAGCACTTTCCCACAAACTTCAATCGGAGAAGAATTATAAACTTTTGATGTGACTGTTTTGCCATTAGGTGTTGTCACAGCTAACTCAACATCTAATTGTTGAGGTAATACGGTGATACCCTTAGAAATTTCTTCATAAATAAAGGAGTGGTTGGATCCAGAATCAAATAAAACATTTTCTAATTTAGACTGGATGGTAAGTGTACCTTTCACCACATCGTTATCATACTCCACATCGCTGATTGAAATTGCATGTGACTTTCCTTTGTCTTTAGCCTTAAGAGTTTGTTGACATCAACCATCATCATTAACCCTTGGATTAGGTCATTTATTGGCATAATGTCCCATCTCCTTGCACATGAAACATTGAAGTGTAGTAAGTTCATTCTGTGTATCCCTTCCTTTGCTTGCATCATTAGACATATTCTTCCCATCATCGCGGAATTCAAATGCCCGATGACCTTCTTTCCACATTTGAAACATTTACATGTCCCTTTAAGACAACTCCCTCTATGTTTCTTTCCACACTTTGAGCATAAGGGAAAGCTCATATTCTTTTCAGTGTGCTCTTTAGATTTTCCTTTGAATTCCATTTTCCTCTTCTTATCAAACCCATATGACTGATGGGTTACTCCAATCTCCATCTCAACATTGAGAGCACGTCGAACGATTTCCTCGTAGCTATTGAAGTCCCTTATGGCTAAGGCCCTTCGAAGACTTGGTTTTAAGCCACAAAAGAATCGATCGATCATACTCTCAGGTTGGATAATAATACCAGAAGCGTACCTTGCAAGTCTTGTAAAATTTTCTTCATAGGTACCAACAGATTCATCATCCTTTTGCTTCAGTTCAAGAAACTCTTTCTCCATATTTGTTCAGAGAATACGAGGGAAGTACTTATTGAAAAATAAGTTCTTGAACTCGTCCCATTCAATAGACTCAATTTCATCCCTTTGCCTCATATTCTTAATAAGATTCCAACATTGATCAGCATCACCTTCCAAACGATACACTGCTAAGACGACTTTATCATGCTCAGAGCATTGAAGAACTGAAAATATCTTTTCAATAGTACTAATCCATTGTTCAGCAACTAATGGATCAGTAGACCCGCTGAATGAAGGTGGATGCTGTCTCATGAAGGATTCAACAGAATTTTGCTCCTTCCTTTGCTCGTTTGGAGGTCCTGCATGATTCATAGCTTGAGAAAGTTGTGTGAGCATGGCTGCAATATTTTTCATTCCAACTCCCATAACGTTTGGTTGCTCCGAGGGACAATCATTGCATTGCCCGTCGCATTCCGCATTAACATGATTCCTTCGGGTTCCAGCCATTGACTAAAAACTAGAATAATAGTGTGAGAAACACTAATTATAATAGTAAAACAACATAATCAAGAATAAAATTTCACACTTAAGGTCTTATCCTAGGTTATTCATGGCCATTTCTAAAACACTATGATTGTGTTCTATGCTTAGGCTTATCCTTAGGGTTCTTACTAAGGCTTTCACATCCTAGTTTCCAAAGGTTGACTATACCTTTCCTCTGATACCAACTATAACGACCCATACTTTACATACATTGTTATTACATCAGAATAGAAGCACACTTATTACAACATATAACAAAACCAAGAAAGGACCGTATAGGTATAGTGTCTTTAGAAACTGGGAAACATAAACAACTGGTTCATAAAGCATCTACTTTGCCTCCCATTTATTTCATCATATCAAGAGTCCCTTTTTGGAATATTCTACTTATTAACCTTCTTCCTGACCTGGGGAAATAAAACATACAAAAGGGTGAGCTCAAATAGTCAGTAAGGATAAACAAAAGTAATATCAATCAAATCATATTCATAATAACATAACATTTTGAAAATCTTAACCTGAAAAAGAGATCATAATTTCATAACCTGGGATAAATCATAGTAGTGAAATGTAATCCCAACAATCATAACATAAATCATGAAACTTTGTGGCATACACACATAATCATAGAGAATAATTTCTTATTAGTCAAGACTCATTTCCAAGACTATCTTAGTGGACAAAGTCCATTTCTGAACCGAGTTACCCTTGTTTCAGTCCTGCTTCACTGAACCGGTATAACCTACCGTTCCAGCCATGTCTATCTCATGAGATATAAAATATTTACCCAATGCATTATAGGGATATATAGGTCCCACCCATCTCATAATGATACCATTCTTATGTGTGCCACAAAATCATAAACCATACATCATTGCATAACCCATGTAATAAAATTAGGAATCTTAAACATCGTGACATCATAAAACAATTCATATAAGATAAAGGAATTCATAAAAATATTTCCATCACAACATAAACAAATCAATGTAATAATAGGGATAAAAATATAACCCTTTATTATCTTAGATGGAAAATAATTTTTATAAAACACTTGAACTTCATTCTTGAGGAAAATATCCTTTCTACTTCAAAAACACTTTTCCTTTCTCAACATGTCATACAATTTTAAAATAAAATAAGTTGATTAAAAATAAACTTGAAAACATTAAAAGGAATCTTCTTGTAAATAATTCTTTTAAAATCCATTCATGCCGTATAAGTTAAAAAACATTCTTCTCGTACTTTTGTCGGAAAAGTAAAAAAGTACCTCGTATGAAAAACGACAAAAGATTCCTTTCATATCTTTTACTAAAAACTCACCGAAGGGTAAAATTGAATTTAAATAATTTTAGGTGGATGGAAATAATATTACATATTGAGGAAACATGAATGTGGATGATCAAATACACCCCAGTAAATGCCAAAATATAAACAATCTCGGATAAAAATGAGATTGTGATATTTCCCTTACCTTAGGTCTGATATGCTTTGTACGTGTCCGAACCTCCTGTATAATGATTTAAATAATGTTATTGACTTATTCCAGAATCATACATATCGTTATGATATCATATATGGTCATATTCTTAGCTTCTTATTAGTAATATTTCATTATTACTTGTTATTCGGGTGTTTATTACTTTTTGTTATTATGCGTGTTTGGTCGAATAAATTCTTATTCTTCTCTTTAGGTTATAGATAATTAATTTACATAATGGAATTAGTGTAATATATATCATATTCATTCATTAAATTCATTTATATAATCATTATGAAATGAAGATCATGTAGAACGAGTCGCATCACATCGTGGAGACGGTATTCCGTACGTACGCACCAGTGATGATATCGTTCCTATGATCATGTAATTGTATTGGAGTGTATGTATACTATTTAGTAATAAATATCACTTTATAATAGTCATATATACTCATTATTTACACCATTATACCCATCCATGTAAGGTGGTGGTGGAAAATAGATTACACCACGGCGTGAAGACGGTATTTCGTACGTACGCACGCGCGGTGATTTCTTTTTCCGTAGGATGGATATATGGTGAAATAAGGTTGTTTCATAATTATAATAACATATAAGTATATGATTGATACTGATGTTATTACTTCATAATGAAACAACTAAATAAGAAGAAGTGGAAAAAGAAATAAAGATGAAAGAATCGGTAACGGACATTACCTCTTCTTTGAAGTGCTTCTTTGAGACCTCCTTTTAGGGCACTAAAATATGTCATTTAATAAGACCTAAACCTCTAGGATGTTTCTTGGGAAGTGGAGAAGAGATATTGGCAGGGTTTGGCCGAGCTTGAAGGCTCAAAGTAGTGTGAGGAAGAGGGGGAGGAGGTGCCCTTTTATAAGGGAGGAGAGGGGCACCTTTGAAATAACTAAAAATATTATTTTATTATAAAGTAAAGTTCGGTTTTAAATAGATCAAAATTGGTTTATTTCTAGGATAAGGTGGGGATGGGAATAAATCCTCTCATCCAATAGAATTTAAACAAGTTTAGGTTCCTATTTTAACCTTATCATGTAGATTTATCATTAAGTTAAATAATTTTACTTTTACCGTTTCTTCTTGTGTTCTTATACTATAAGGTTAATAAACTTACTATAAGCAGCCAAAAGAACCCCAAGTTGTTTATTATTAATATATATAACCTTATATAAGTCATTTGGCAGAACCTTATATTTTTAGGAATAAAATAACAATTACTAATATAATATTTGTTTTAAAAAATATTTTATCTCAATTTTGACACTATTTAGTAATTAATTTTTGTGAAAATCATAACAGAATTATTAGTTCTAAAAAGTTAATTAACATCAATACTAACATGTCATATTAATCTATAAAATTAGTTTAATACATAAAAAGTGTCAAATTACATTTATTTTGGTGTTTATAACATCAATTATGTCAATATTTCATTAATAAGATAATTACTGCCTCATCTTTGTGTCATAAATAAATTAAATTATTTAATGTCTTAAAATTACAAATAAAATGCCACTATGTAGGAAATCTTTTTATCTTTCTAATTAATATTTATCGTTGAATTTATCTTATGTATAACACTATATTAAAAATGATTTACTTATTAAAATTTGATTTTAACTATTTTAACCCTTCTATAAATAAATTAATAATAAAGGTCTTAATCAAATCCAACTGGGCCTAAATGGTCATATTTTATTCCTAAGGCTGTTTTTGGTCTATTTACACTTGTCCAATAGAATTATGACATGTGTAAGGGTAATAATAATATCATTTTTACCCTTAATTACCCTATTTACTTTTAACCGTGGTAAAAAAAGTAAAAAGTTACTATTGACCAAAAAATTATTTTCATCTCATTGAACCAAATTTTACTTACTGACATCAATCGTGTCTCTAGGATTTTTGAAATTCCACTCACAGAAGCGGTAAAATTAAGTTTTATGAAAAATTCAGTTTTTTTAAATACCACTTAGTAGTTTCACTATTCATCAAAAATTGAAAGTTTTTAGAAAAATACCAAAATTTCACCCTAGGCTAATTTCGATATTACGAATCCAAAAATGAAGTCGATTTTGAAAAATAAAATTTATAAAATTTCTAAAAGTGGTTATTACTATTCATAACGTCTAGTTTTAATAATATTTTAATAGTATATCGTTGTTTAGTGAAACTCGGTATTGCGTACGACACAAGCTATCGAGGAAGGTCGTGATTTCATGTAATGCAAGACAAGAAAGTGTTGTGTGTAGAAAAAGATTCCTTTGATGATTTATATAACATAAAAGTCTCGGGTGTTACAAATATTATTATAGATATCTTTTACAAATGAATACTTTTGGCTATAAACATCATAATAAATCTTTTTGAACTTTTTTTCAAAATGTCATCAAGACATCTGACGTGAACATAAAAAATTATGAAATTGTTATAATATGGTGAAATGTGATATAAATGGAATAATAAATTTGAAAAATAATTCATGCATGTAAATAAATAACTTCATCTTATTATTCCATATGATAAATAATATTTGTATTGAATTAGACTCTAGGTAAGGGACTTTGTCTCTATATCATTTCATTGAGACATATTTTGATGTTATACACCACGTAATATTAAGTGGTGTATAGGAAAACCCAATTGACTTTAAATTTAATTTAACGTTTTTCAAAATAAATGATTATGATTGAATTCATTATAAATGACAAACATAATGTTCTTTTTTAACATATACTCTGAAAACAACTTATCCCCCATTGTGACAATTATTTGATATATGGCCCTCTCTAGAAGCCTTAATGTTTTAAAATAAAAACAAATCACTTATTTCCATTTCTACATATTATTTCAATGATAATGGTTTAGAAAATAGAATGAATATTTCAATATCAAAAAACAATTTCTTTTGATTTCAAATTACATTTTATGATTGAAATGATTATAATTGGAATCCTTAATGTGGCGTGACTATATAATGGTACTATGAAATTATATGGGTTGATATGTGAAAAACCAATTATGGATGGTTATGTAATAAACTAACGATGGGTGGTTACATTATAATATCCAATTCATTTGTTATGATAGTAAATCATAGGGTTATTCCATTTTTTAAGAGTGACATGTGTGGGAGTCATCCACTTGGTTATTCCATTTATGTATAGTTATTTCCAATGAAACCTTTATGATTTTAGTATAATTTTATTTATTTAATAGTAATTATATGATTACATAAGTGTAAGTAATGATCCTATAATAAAAAAAATTATTTACTACTTCTTAATGGTGATAATATATACATTAGGATAAACTATTCATTGGCATGCATGTTTTCAGAATACAGGTAGTTTTCTTTCTTTGTATTTCATGCATATTTATTTTTAAAAAAATATCATGTATTTAAAAATTTATCATAGGATTTAAGGAATAATAGTTATATGGATAGGACCAGTAAAAATATTTGTTGATTGAACACGAAAATAAATGATGTTTTATTTTAAAATTTTAATGTTTTATGAAAAAAATGATAATGATTGGATGTTTCCACTTTTTAGTTCTTTTGTTTTGTTATTTATAAGTTAGGGACTCATTATTTAAGGCTCTAAACCGGAAAATATCATTAATGTGAAATAATGAAAAAAAATTAACATAACTAAATATTAAGTAATATTTAAGGCCGATTTCTTATAGTTTGTATCGAAGGTTAGTTTAGATAACATTAGATGTTAGAGTAATATTAATAAAATTCCATTGATTGTATTTTCATTATGGTCATGTTAAAATGTTATATCATTTTTTGATTACCATGTCTCTTCTTCTAAAATCTATTTGTTCAGAATGGTTTTCCATAGAGGAAACATGGAAATTGTGGTAGGAAGGAATGAAGAAGAAAACATTATTCCAAAAAAGTATCCAGAGACAGTCAAAATCAGAAATATGATTCTTTATGAAATTAAGGATCAGTTGACTAAGGAAATAAATGGTGGTGGTGTCTATCTCAGAGAGAAACCTGATCTACCACATGAGAAAATAACCACAGTGGAGCTTTTTATTTGATGACATCCCCATAATTCTGTGAATTTTATATCCCCATGCAAGTTTAGGGATGGATAATATCAATATAAATGATTTTCAACATCATGGGCTGTTCAAGAACCAAAATACAACTCTTTAAATTTATCTCTTTAAAGGTCAATCCAACCAGTGATTTTAAATTTTTAAAAATATTATATTATATATAGAGATTGATTCTATGGAATGGAGTTAATATAACTATACCTTCCTTGAAAGATATTTTCCAAATACTGTTTGGTATAAGATAGAAATGAAAATCATGGATTTGAGAACAAATGAGGAATATTCTGTGGCTACATGTGAAAAATATTTCACATGTTTCGAAAGTTATGTCCCAAATTTTTCTGTAATCATGATAGGAAGATAAATCCTTGTTAATCAGTAATAATGTTGAGATATTAATGGTTATTGGATTATTGCGAGTTAAAAATCTATTAGAATATTTTTTGATGTGATTATAAGATCTCAAAATTGTTTCTTGATGATCAGGTGGCCTAGGAGAGAAAGAAAAATAATAGATCTATTTGGAAGGTAATAGGAAAACATTCCACAAATAATTTTGGAGGTAAAAAACAAAATTTATTTCTTGTGAGAAGTGTTGTAGAAATAATACTAGATAATTTCTTTAAATTTATATATATTTTCTATGATATGGTATGATTGGGTATATTTTTTGCGACAACTAGGGAGACGATCAAGCAAGCTACAAAAACCAGTTGTAAAATTTTTTAGTTGCAATGATTACAGGAATTATGTCGATGTCTATCCAATACTGATTACATAGGGAAGAAACCAATAGGACCAAAAGTATATGGGCATGAAAAAAACTATTGGAACAACTTCAACTGGTGTGGGACCATAAAATGAAGTGGTGATAGGTACATTATAGGTTTTTCCTTATTATACCATTACTATGATTGACTATGGATCTTCAAATTATTTCATTTATGAGGGATTTGATATTAAATTTCAAATATTACCTCATGAATGTGATATATATCTTTTGGTTAAAACACATGGTGAATGTATTAAAGAAACTTATTTTAATATTAATATTCTTATTATCATTGTTGTGATGGTCTTTTATTCAAATATTGTTGATCTTCCCCTAGTGGAATTTGATATCATTTTGGGTATGGATTGGGATTAATTTTATCATGCTAAAATAGATTGAAAAAAGAAAAAATATTTATTAAATTATTTAATACCATCATCAATATAACATGAATCTAGGAGATTGATTAAATATGGAAATAAATTTTATCTTGCTTATCTTGATGGAAAAAAGAAACATTTTTTATTACTAACACTCCAATAGTGAATGAATAAGCATATGTTTTTCATAATGAATTTTATGGTGTTTCCCGTGATTGAGTGGTTTAATATAAAATTGATTTATTTCATGATTCTGAGATTATTTTTAATCATCCTTATTTGATGGTTCAATTGAAACTGATGGAATTGAAAAAAATATTGTCAATAATTCTTAATAAAGGTTCATTCGACCAAACTCTTCACCATGGGGTTCTCGTGTTTTATTTATGAAAAATAAAGATGGTTCCATGAGATATTGTTTTGATTATAGATCCTTGAATAACATCACTATTAAGACAATAGATCATTTTATTCATATCAATGATTTATTTGATCAGCTCTGTGGATATCATTATATTTCAATGATTGATTTGAGGTTTGGCTAACATTAGATAAAGGTGTAGAAATTATGACATTCCAAAGAGAGTGTTCCGAATGAGATATAGGAATTATGAGTTTCTGGTTATTCCCTTTGGGTTATATAATACTATTTTTGTATTTATGAATCTCATGAAGAGATTTTTTTCATATGTTTTTGGATCATTTTTTTGTTGTGTTTATGGATGGTATTTTGGTATATTCTAATAGAAAATATAAACATGAAAGTCACAGAATAATTTTTTTTTAACACTAAATGAAATTAAATTATATGGAATGTTTATTAAGAGTATATTTTGGTTGAAAAAAAATCATTCTATGGTCATATTATTTCTAAATATGGAATAAATATCAACCCTTATAATACAAAACTTGTTGAAGAGTGTCCAAGACATACTAGTGTCATGGAGATTCACATTTTTCTAGGATTTGAATGTTATTAGTGACGGTTTGTTGAAAAATATTATTTGTTATCTATCACAATAACTAAGTTAACACATAAGTGAGTTATGTTCATCTATAAAAGATAATGTTATGATTAATTTCCAAAACTGAAAAAATATTGGTACAAGCTTTGTTTTTTCCCATGCCTTCCAACAATGGAGAATTTGTTATCTACAATGATACTTCATTGAAATGAAATTGTTATTTCATAATTAAAAATTACTATTTAATTGTTTATTCTTCACATCAATTATACCTCATGTACTAAATTACCTTATACATGATTTGGAATTAGTTTATGTTTTTTGTACACTAAAAATTTGGAGGCAAAATTTGAATAGCATGAAATAAATACAGATCACAAAATTTTAAAGTATATATTCAATAAAAAAATTAAACAAGATATAGTTATGGTGGCTAAAACTAATAAAGGATTTTGATTACACAATTCATTACAATCATGGAAAATAAAATAATGTAAAAAATGATTTGAGTCGAAAAATAAATTCTATATTATCTAGGATCTATTTTGAACATAACCCTTTGGTTAATGAATTGTTGAATTTAGTCTTGGATACTGATAGTGCAGATAATTACTCTATTTTGGTTTAGGGGTAAGTGATATTATCTCTATAATATTGAATTAAGAATGTGTATAAGTATGACCGTGAGTTGAAGAAAAATATAAAATTGGTTACGAAGTCTAACTTTTCAGAATTTCACTTTGATAAATATTATATTTTGGTATTTTAAAAGAGATTACGTGTGACTAGTGATTCAGATATTAATTAAGAGTTTTTATTTGAAGATCATAGTACTCCATTTTATGTTCATCTAGAAACAAATAAGATGTTTAGAGACCATTGAGAGTATTACTGATGGAATGGAATAAAAAGATATATTTCTAAAATTAACATGATATGTTTGATATGTAAAAAGGTTAGAGTAGAAAAGATTTTATATAAAGGTATTTTTTATCCTTTTATACATCCAAAGTGGTAATGGGAAAATATATCAATGAAATTCAATGTGTGATTATTGATTACTTCTCGAGGTTACAATGTGATGATGATTATTGTTGATCGATTGACTAAATCTGATCATTTTCTTCCGATTAAAGACACACTGTCTATAGATCATCTTTATAGGTTTTGTATTACTGATATAGTAATATTACATTTTCTTACCATATGCATTGTATGTGATAATGGTCCCTGGTTCACTTATACATTTGGGAAAGGCCTTCAGAAGTCGTTGGATATTCAATTAAATTTCAGTAAATCATTCCATCCTCAATTAGAAGGGATGTTTGAATGAAAAATTTATAAATAGGAGGATATAATATGTGTGTGTTTAGTAGAAGACTCGGGATGTTGGGAAACCATTATTTTCTTGACTATTCTTATAATAACAATTTTCATTCATATATATAAGTCGCACCATTTGAGGTATTATATGGAATGCAGTGTCAAAATATAGTATTTTGGTATGAAGTGGGAGAAAGGTAGTTGATGGGGCCATAATTGGTAGATTAAATGGATGATAATTTTCAGTTGATTCAGTGATATATTTCAAAAAATCATAGAAGGTAGAAAATTTATACAGATAACTTGAGGAATAGTCATTCTTTTATGGTATTTTATTCTTCCTTTCTGAATGTTTTTCCGTGGAAAAGTGGTATGTGTTTTACTAAGAAGTTGAAGTTGAGTCCATGGTTTATTGGACACTATGGAATCATGGATAAACATGGATCAATTTCATATATAGTTTCTTTATCTATGACTTTATTCTATGTACACAATGTTGTTCATGATTTATAGTCAAAAATGTATATGGTAGATCGATCTCATGTTTTCCATCCAGAAGTTGTTAAATTGGATAAGAATTTTTCTTTTTCGTAATATCCATTCTAGGTTATTCAGCATAAATAGAAAGTGTTTTTGAATTAGGTGATTCATTAGGTTAATTTTTTTGTTTAAAATCAATATGGTTCAATAGACAACATGGGAATATGAAAATGATGTGACGGAAAAATACCCACCTTCTTTTATTAGTGAATAAAATTGCAAGGAAACAATTTATATATGGGGAGAAAAATGTAACATCCCAGTTAATTAATAAATAATTCATTTTAATTTAATAATTATATATTTATAAAAATATACAATACCTTTAAGAATGTATATGATAAATCTAGTTTTATGATTAAAAACAATGTTTTTCTAAAAATAGGTTTTACCACCTTTTGATGGAAACCCATTTTAAATCTAGTTTATATAACTTTTATATTATTAATATTAAAAAATAAAAATATTTTTTGAATAGTGATATAAAAATGTAATTTTTTTGAATTTTTTTTATTTTTATATGATTCATAATTTAATGACTAGTGAAAAATAATTCAGTTTATTTAAATTGAATTTTCATCTAATTTTTATATATTATTATATTATCATTTTAATTTGTTTTAAATTATAATCAAATTATATTTTTATCATTTAATCCAAATTAGGTAATTTTAATCAACTTCACACTGAAATTGGATATGAAAACTATGTGAACTTTTGAATAGTTACGTTGAAAATCATTGATTTATTCTGCCAATGGGGTTATTTATTAATTAATATATTCAAATTCTCTAATTTGAATATGGAATAAAGGATTCCATATTTTTATTCATAAGGTAAAAATTATATAAATATGACCCTTTTATTTTTTGACATTGTAAATAGTATCTTTAGTAATAAATTTGTTTACCTCAGCTAAAGGAAAATCATGTAATTAAATGAAAAAATAATATTATAATTATTATAAAACTAATATAACATCATTGGGGAAAAATGATTCCTTTTGATGCCCCTTGGGATTGTTTATGAGATTTATAATTTCATATTTAATGTAAAGGCAATGATGCCCTAATCTTGTCTATCATAACAATAGAAATTTTAATATGGGGTTATATAAGTGGTATCTTCGACTATAATAATTATTTATAAATCAATAAATTTTAGAATATATCATGATTATTTAATTATAATTTTTATAAAATATATAATTATATTAAATGTTTACATAATGAAGATGTGGTAATTTTTTTATTAATGGAGGAATCAAATATAGAATATTATAAATACTAAAATAAATATAATTTGATATAATTGATTACATTAATGAAGTTTATTGAGGAATCTGACAAGTTAGTTATGTGTTCAAAGATTATTTTGACTGTAGAATGAATTTAGGATATTTTTAAAAGTCAATAAATGAATTGTGTCCAAATTGAAAATAATGGTATTTAAAAATATGAAATATATTTTTAGATTATGTAAAATTTATAAAATTAAAATATTCTAACAAATAGTTTTAATTAATCCTTTATTGTCAAAAGTGAATCTTTTATTGGTCTTTTTACATGTTATGGTATGTATATGTACCCCCAATGTGTAAATTACTTAATAAAATTGTAATAGTTAAAAGGGTTAAAATAAAAATATAATGATGGACAAAAATATTCAATACGTGTAGAATTTTAATTTGGTGATTGTATATCATTACATAATAATCATTTATTATAAATAAATCACATTAGACCCTTTTAGAATAGAAAATTAAATTATATTAATTTAATATTTTGAATAATTTAATGACTTCCCCACATATCTCATTTAAATGGGAATCCATTCATCTCATTGTTTCCCACACAAAATCAATTTTGGGTCCTAATATCTCAACAAAAATCCCTTCATAGAATCCATACTGACATTATAGAGGCGTTAGTTTAAGGGTAACACCCTTTATAAGGGTTTTAAGGTGTCAATCAATGGTGATCATCCAAAGAAGAGGTGTCGTGTTTATTTTTGTGTTTATATTTAATTTATTCTTCCAATTCCATCAAAACATTATAATCCTTGATTAAATAAAATGTAATGTATCCTCCATATAATTGGATTTGATTATGTTTATATCATAACCGAAATTTATCTCCCCTTCCATCAAATTTTAAAATAATTAATCATTCATGTATACGTGTGAACTACCATCTCTATGAACAAATATAATTCAGTTTCTATTACTATATCTCAAGAATGGTTATAATTATGGAATTAATATTTATATATGATATTAATAAATTATTTATAATTATAATAAAATAATATATATGTTATATTGTAACATTCCATGCAAGTAAAAGTGATAACGTCATTCAACTGTATGTGTGAACTGTCACCTCCACAAAGAGATGTGATTCATTTTTCTTCACCTCGTAAGGAGTATGATATATATATATATATACATATATTTAAAGTTTTAATATGATAGTTTTTATGTTATAATAATTCTTTAATGAAAAAATCATAATTAAATTCGTTCCACAATGATCAATGATAAATGTAAAACGCAACTCATGCGTATGTACTACTTACCGTCTCCTAGATTGTATCATATTTCATTTCCCATATCCATAGGTAATGGATGGATTTAAAAGTCTAATTCATGTATAAAAGTTATTATTATCTCATGAATTTTATTCTGAAGATGATTCACTAATGACCACTTTTGGATATAGACAACATTCCAAGTCATTTATAACACATGTACCATATATCATCAAAACCGATGATTTCAATGTAAATAATTATGTAATTGTTATAATTTGGTGATAATTTATTTAAAAGGATTAATAAACATGAAAAATGTTCCTAATAATGTAAATAATTAAATTTATTTTATTATTCATAAGGATTATGATCATACATTATGAATCATACTTGAGGTAAGGGACTTCATGTCAATCTCGTTTCAATGAGGAATATTTGGATGTTATACACCACCTTATTTTATGAGGTGTATAAAAAACCACTAAATTTTAATTTCATTAAATGGTATAAAAAAGTAAAATCTATTTACCAAGCTTTTATTATATACAATAAACAAAATGAATGTCCTTTTTTTAATGTATACAATGATAATGACCTCTCTGCCGTTGTGACCATTATTTGATATCTAGATTCATCTATAAGACTTATTATTTACAGAAGAAAATGAAAGCATATATTCCCTTTTCAGTTTATTTTTTTTATTGAAAATGGATTTGAAAATTCAATAATTAATTCAATATCTTAAAATTATGTCTCTTGATTGCAAATGAAATTTTATTACTGAAATTATCTTGAAATATTTTTTGTGTTATAATTATAAAATGGAACATGTACATATTATGGGTTGTTAAATTACAATAAAAGGATTAGTGGTTAAATGATAAAACAATTATGGATTGTTACATTATCACCTCCAATGCATTTGGTATGTACATCGATCATACAATTATTCCATTTTGTAAGAGTGTTATATTTGGAATTTGACCACATGATTATTTAATTTATGTATAATTAGGTCCCAATTCACCTTTAGGTGTTATCTATGGTTTTATGGGTATTATGGGGATATTTGGACTAAAAAGTGTAACAAAGGATCTTATTATAATATGAATGTATTCACTATTTCTTAATCGAGATAATTAATAATTTATGTTAAAGTATTCATAGGTTTTCATGTATTCACAAGACAAATAGTTTTATTTCATTGAATATCCTGTACTGAGTTTTGTATGATAATACAATGTTTTTAAATGTTTTCAATAGAATTTAATGAACAAAAATAATAGGTATGGGATTAGAGAAAATTGTGATGATTTTACATGAAATGAAATAATGTTTTATTTTAAAATGTTTTTGTTTTATGAAAAAAATAGATACTGATTGGAATTTTCCACTTAGTATTTGAATGGTTTTTTTATATTGAATTTATAATCTAATTATCTAATTATTTAAACCTGAAAATATCCTTAATGTGAAATAAGGTAAAATTATTGAATTAACATAAGATTATATAATGTTTAAGCCTAGGTCTTTATAGATATAAATTTAAAAAAAATTCTTTCTGTTCTATGTATTTTTATCATAAATTATACATATAACTGTTATAGAATTTTTCAAATTAAAAGTCTCTATAATAAATAGATTAATTATCATTTAATTATAAATTTATATGAAATATTATTATTAATACAAAAAAAAATACTTTTTCTTAATAACAGTTTTGATTATATTATATGAATTGTTTTAAATATTATATTTAAATTTTGTAATGTTATAAGAAGATAAAACAAAATAATTTTGGAATTAAACTTTTTATAATTATCATAGTGTGATTTTTGGGGATTTTTTTACGATGAATGTTTTTATAAATAGTGAAAATATATTTTCTATAAAAACGCATCAACTTTTATTGATTCAAAATTATTAAGAATTAAATAAGAATTTATAGACCAATTTTTTTGATCAGATACGAATTTATGAAGTAATATACTTAATTGAAAATTAATATGATGAATTTCAAAAATCATTGTATGAATTTTAAAATGTATATGTTATTTTATCAAATAAAAAACTATTTATGTTCCTTTTTCATTAACTCAGTATTCAGTAGATTCAATTTAGTTTAACTTTGTTTGAAAATATAAACAACACACCTAAACTAATTCATAAATAACTAAATTTCATATAAATAATCAATATTCACACTCATTTAACTATGTTAATATAAATATATTTTTACTATTAATGATAAAACAATTAAAATATTTATTGGTTGTATTATGTGTGCTAATATTAAAATTATTTTTTATTAATTTTAAAATTTTAATAAATAAAATTGGATTTAAATTTTGTAAAAAAAATGTATAACTTGTATAATAAAAAAATATTTTATTTTTTTATAGAAATAAAATTCCAAGGATAAATGTACTCATCATAGTGAGTGATAAAATGAGGTAAAATTTTAAATCATGAGGTAACGCCTAAAAATATAAAAAACATCATCCAAAAGTGGGTGGAAGATATTTTTTCCTCAAAAACATATCCTATTCACTATAACTATCAATATTTGCACCATGTTACTTGAATAATTCAGTTTTTAATATTATTTAATGAATAATTACAAAAATTTCATGCCTTCCGACTTAAAAAGGATCCCTTTACAACCACACTTCCCCCACACATATAATTCCAAATAAACCAACAAACCATCCACCAAAACGCTTTCCAAATAATATTAGCAACTTCCTAGAGGTTTAGGATTTGCATAAATTTTATTAAATGGGATAAATGAGTGTTATAAAGTAGAATATAAATGGAAAATGAGATTAAACACAAAAATGAAGAGAGTATGGAATTGAGGTCATGGTTCATTACCTCAACATTTATTCCATGAGACATGTCACATATTAAATATGATGATTTTTTTATATATTTTATTTAAATATCTATTGTAATTATATATAATAAAATTTATGTAGTTTAGTGGACAAAAAATTACATACAATTATCCGCCCTTCAAGGTCTTTGGATTCATATAATATTAATTTTATAAGATATTCTCATCTCACATTCCCTATTTTGAGACATGATTTTTATTATGTAGATATTTTCATTTGTATAGTGTATATACTACCTATTTATAATATTATATCTTTATTATATAATTATTCATGTTATTTAATGTACTATATAATGTTATCTAATTGAATAGGTTTTGAATCAAATTTTATTATAGCTATAATGGGTATTTTGAATCAATTTTCTATTCATTGGGTCATAAACTATATTCTTTGACAATTAACATGTATTTTCATTCTATTATAATTGTTCTCAATTATATATTTTATTTTCTCTCTCAATATTGTGATGTTACAACTTTACATATTAATCATCTTATTTGATGGACTTCATTATCTCTAAAAATATGATGTCATTAATGATAATTGGTACCATTTTTAATAAATATTTTTACTCCATATTCAATTCAATTATATTATATCAAGAATATTATGCTCTGTACATAAATTAGTGATTACTTTCATTTTATACAATATATTATTTTCTTATGAAAATTTTTATATATTTTTTTTAATGTGTTCGATAAAAGAAGTTGTATTTCATTTGTTATAGAAGTGTGAAATGAATTTATTTTTAAATTATTTCTATATACTTTAATTTTCCCAAATTTATGTTTTTTTTATAAATAATGACTCATATCATTGTTTTCATATATTTAGAATGTAATTTAAATTTATATTCTTTAAAAAAAATATTTGTAATATAATGTAATTTGTTTTATAAAAATAAATAAAGTTAATTTATATTGTTTATTAATATTTTAATCATTATCCAAAAAATATAAAAGAATTATATTTTTTCAATGTTTATTTGTTAAGGATTCTTATATAGTTGTTTCATAAAATCACATTCTTTAATTTTGTGATTATAATTTATCATTATTACTAGTAACATTATTTTTTATGGAAATAAAAAATAATGAAAAATAATTTTCCTTACTTCATTTCCATTTTTCTCTCTTCTTCCAAGGACATGCCTCTTATGAACTATTGTGTGTGATAATTCTCAAAATAATTTTATACTCATTTTTTTATTTTTTATTACTGTTATCAAATTTTATACACATGATTTCCTTTTATAAGATATCATTTAAAAACATTTAAAATCTATTGGGTTTTTTCATGACAGAATGAAATATTTATTTCATGTGGGAAACTATTCTAAAGTATTTAATTATTTGATGTTAGTGGTCTTATATATCCATCAAATTCATTATAATATTTTTATACTACATGATAAAAATATGTGGTATACATATTTATTACCCAATATCAAAATGTGGTAGTTCATGGGTGGCTAGACATAGCCTAAAATATTTTGGTACATATGTGGTTAACCAAAGAAAAAAAGATTATAGTACATGGTTTGTTTTACCATTCATAACAAATTATGTTACACTAGTAGATAGATTAGTCCCATGAAGATATGTGGATATTTAGTACAATCTTATTTTGTTATGTGAATGGCGTTATGCTAATCCATTTTCTGATGAGCGTCACATTGGTAAACCTTGAATCATATATCCTACTAATATTTTTGCACTACCCTTATGTAATACGTCATTCCTACTGAATTTTCAAGTGTTATTTATTAATTATTATACATTATTAAGGATCATGATTATTAAAAAAATTCATATACCATTTAATATTATTTATTATATATTTTTAATTATGAATTATCCTCTTTTATCATGTCTTTTAACATTGAATATACTCTCATAACCATATTATCATATTTTTATCACTTATTATCCTCATTTTTATCACTAATTTATAACCTTAATATTGGATTTATATAAATATTCTTGTGTTTATATTTCCTCTGGGTAAGAGTATAATTTATTACATGTCTTGATGGGTATCACATGAAAACAATTGGGAAATTAAACGAATTGTTTTATATGATCTGGTAAATAATATCCATTCACTTTTATCCTATGGTGTTATTATAATGTGTTTATTTGTGAGAATAAATATACAAATAATGGGAACATTATAAAATATATGTTCATTTTTCAATGGTCATTTCATTTGGTATCAATGAGTGTATGTAAAGAATATGTTTTAAGAAAAAACTCTTTGAATGAATTTATTGGGGGTTTTATTTTGAATTCGAGAAGGTTTTAGTAATTTTTAATTTATTGTGTAATGAATAATAAGAGGGTAAAACAAAAAAACTATGTGGAATCAAAACCTATTTATAAAAAAATAAAATTTAATAATTTGAAATAATTTTTTCATAATTTTGTACACCCTATGCTGAAGTTTAACTAATAGAATATTGCGTGGTTTACTAAATAAATTTACTTTTTTGTAAAATAGTTATACTTTAGAGGAATCGTGTATGAAAAATTAACTGTTTCAAACAATAAACCACATGAAAGAAGATAATAATTTATTTATCTGAATTTTATCATGATAAATAACACGTATAAAAGTATATTAAAAAAACTACATGATAAAAATTTGGGAAGAATATCCTGAGGATATTTCATAAAAGAACAATAATATTTTTTATGTATGATTATAGATTTCATATATCAATTTACATAAAATAAAAATTGAATAATTTAGTAAATTTGTTTTTTGTAAATAATTTTATTCCTACGATACCATTAATAAATCAATATCTTAAATTTTGGAAATTTGTTCACTATGAAAACCAAAATACCAAACAATCGGTTAATGAAAAAAAGGTGTGTCTAAAACCTCAAAATACAATGGAGAAAAGTAAATTCTATTCAATCGTCACTATAGATATGGGTCAAAATTGACGTGTTATATGTTACACTCATTACCTAATATAAAGAAATTAATATCCTATACTATTTTTGTTTTACAAACACTATTAAATATTTATGTTTCTAGGTTCATAACCATAATTATTAAATAATTACTTATTAATGAAAAATCATTGTGTTTTGATGATTTAAAAATTTGTTTATAGCTCATTTATAATAATAGTTTTTATAATATTTATCCTTATTAAAATTATTCATCAATAAGTAGAATTTTATTTTGAGTGTGGATTGGATATATCATTATAAATACCATATTAATTAATAGGATATGTAATTCACATCTCATTTCCAAAATTAACACAATAGCACCAATCAATACAACACTGAATATGAACTCATTCATAGAATAATGTTTATTATATGGTACTAATTTCACAATAATAAGTGATGCATTGATTAAATGGACATGGAGAAAATCTATAATAGGGATATAATTATTAAGATAATGGATATATTTTTATATTTGGTATATAATATTGTGAGTTTCATATCACATTATAAATTATAATCTTATTCACTTTTAATTTATAAATAATATTATCAATTTTCTACAGTGAAAGATAATTAAAATTATGAGAATACAATTTATTTAGTGGACAAGAATATAAAACCATGAGTTCTTAGTATGTGATCTCCTTCAAATAATTAATAATTAAAATAAAATTATTCACTAACAAGGTAAAAAAATGGAACCATGACATATTTAAATATAATGATTGATAGTCATTAATAAATTATAAGTATAAAATATGAAACATGAGTAAGAAAATAATAAGTTGAGTAAAACATTAATTAAAATAAAAAAATGATTAAGAAAAATGTATTATTATAAAAATATGTGTTCCAATTCATTACATTTTATTATTATTAAATAATTATTTTTTGTTTTATTACTGAAAATAATTCATGAAATTCCGCTCTTAACAGATAAATAAATATAGTTATTTATTTTTTGTTGAAATAATTAAAACCTTAAATAAATATTTTTTTTAAAAATATTTTTATATATGTTTATATTAATTTTAATTGAATTCAACACATTTAAGGGCTTATTATTATAAAAAAATTAAAAAATACAGTAGCCCACATTCAATTTTAAATTTATAAAAAATCATAGTATTAAATGTTAAGGAATAAAATATAATTATAATTTCTCAATGTGCAGGTAGGGAATCCAAATCACACTATGTAACATATTTTAATGAAAAAAATAGTAAAGAGATCTAACAATAGGATAAAAATAATTACATTAACACATAATTTATCAAGTAAAAAATGAATATTAATAGGTAAAATTGTTTCTATATTACATGAAAACCCATGATTCAATCCTTGTTAACTATAAAGTATAAAAATTTGATATATATTTTTTAAAACATTATTTATCACTCTAATTTTATTGACAATGTCAATGAAGTCAATGATGTATAATTTTCTGAAAACATGAAAGGAGGACCAACTGTTTTTTATATAGATAGATCATCAATGAGTCAACTCATAAGACGAGAGGTAAATTCAATTAAACTATCATTATTGTATAGTTACATATCTATGTCCTATTAATTATCTTATTGTAGGTATTGATAAATATTAATGAGGATGTAGAAATATTAAAATCATTATTCGAATTTAGAATATCAAAATTATTTTAAGATGGTTTTTAACTCTATAAAATTTTCGTCTTTTAGTTAACAGTGAAACTATTTTTTATAGAAAAACTATAACCTCTATGAAATTATTATGATATGAGAATGAAATAAATAATTTTGAATAATTTTGATAAAAATATATATATTTTGGGAGAAATATAATGTTTTAAAAATAATATTTAAAATTTAGGAACCTATATTTTACATTTTAGAACCTATGTTTTATTATAATATAATAAATTATTATTCTTGGTTAGTTATATTTAATTATGTATTAAATGTATTACATTAAATTTTTAATTGGTTTTAAATCCAAATAAATGATCTTTATCTAAACAAAAAATAAAAAATGCATTTGGAATTAGTAATAGTTAAAATATATGATCTTAATAAGTGTAAATTTATATTTACTCATGAACATAAATTTATTGTAAAAACTATTTTTCATTATGTTATGTATATATATACTAATTTTTTTTACAAATTTTAGAAGTTGAATAATGTAAAATAGATATTGTATTTCAAATTATATTATCAAAATTATGTTATAAGGTCAATTTTAAAATATTACACAAAAAAATTACAATGGATAATATAAGTCACTATGATGAAATATAAAATAAGGAAACAATGATATATAATGATATAGAATATTAAAAAATTTTGAAAAAGTTACCCATAAATGTTTGGATTATGGCTGGTTCCATATTAGATTATCTTTTTATCTCTTTATAGAAATTTTCACCCATTACATGAATAATTAATCTCTGTTAATACCAGTAAATTAATATTTTAAAATATTTTACCCATATTAAATATAATAGGATCCCCTCAACCACCCATCCTTATCACACATAAATATTCCAAGATAAGAAAAACATAGTGAAAACTGTAAACCAAAAATTGAATCCATGGCTAAGAGGTTTGGTCATACCATGATTAAAATAAATAGGGGATTAATGAGTGGTCTAAATGAGGAAATCAACATAAAAATTATTTAGAGGCATTCACCATGACAACTAAGACATTAAGTAAGGGATATTTATGTCAATTTAAATTGGTTGATAAAAGATCTATATTATAAAACATTTTTCTTAAATGTTTTTGATAATATAATATTTTTTATGTATATAAAACTAATTTTTTAATAATATTTTAAATTTCATACCAGCATCTACCTTGTGTGTTATTTTGATTCATATAGTAAAAAAGACATAAGGGTTTATTATATAAAATTAAATTATCTAAGAAATGATTTATGTTTTGATCATGTATATTAAATTTTGTTATATAACATACATTTTAAAAAATATATCATTATTACATCTTTGTTTATATTATTTAATTTTACATTTCTTATTCACTCTTTCTGGCGGTTATAGAAAATGTTTTATAAAGGTTTTAAGGATTTTTATACTCATGTTTTTTATAAATTCATAACCATTATTTAGAAACCATGATCATTTAAATTATTTATGTTCTAAAATTTATTTTTTCGATATGGTATTTTATCTTTCACTCTAGTGAATTTTCTTCCTTAAATAATAAAATTATTCTTTTTTGGATTTTATTCCATAAGAAATATCATTATATTAAATATATTTCCTCTAATTTATAATGGATCATTAATTTTCATGTCCCAATACAGTATCATTTTTTAAGAATTATTTTATGGTAACATCAATAAATGATTAAGGTTATTTTTTACTGTAACTTATTTTGTTTAGATGGTTAAAAATAATATTTTTTATAAATTTATACAATGTAAAATTTCTTAATTTTATTAAAAAAGTGTGAAAAGAATAATGTATTAAATAATTTCTACATATTTTCCTTATTATATATAGTTTAATATTTATAAATATTCATTTAAATGTTTTCAGGTTTTTCTAAAATAATCTTAATTCACATCAAATCGTTTTTCTAAATAAATTATGGATATTATTTTAGAATAATAATTGATTGGAATTCATTCTAATTATTTATTTATTTATATTCTTTTATAAATTTATTTATTTAATATTTATTTATTTTTTGAATTTATATTTATATATATTATTTTATATTAATATTTAAATATATACTTATTTAATTTAATGAAAATTATTTTTTAAAGTGACTCATAATATTAGCTTTTATGAAAATGAAAAAATGAATTTAGAAAACCCTTTTCATGACATCCCATCCATATTTAATCTTTATCACCAGTGATCAATATATTAAATAGTAATTCTATATATTTTTATATAAATTATTTTATAATATTAGTTGGAGGTTAAATTTTGGGTAATAAATGATCTTCAATTGGTTTCATTTTATCTCAAAAAGTTGGAAGCTGATTTTCATTCCTTTGGGTTTTCATGATGTGATGAGTGATTGATTTTTTTAGGGAACATACATATATATATATATAATATAATTATATTATGTTAGGGGTCTTATATATCCATCAAATCCATTTTTATGGTTTGAATATATTGAAAAATGATTTTTCATACAAAGGAGGTTATCTTAAGCTCAAAAGGATGTGATATAAAGATGGTTAGTCCATGACCAAATGATTGTGAAACTGGGTTGGTTAGTACAATCCCAAGAATTTAGAAAGGATTTTATCCATGATATATTATTTTATTAGAAACTAGTTAGCCTTATCCATTATGTGATGAATACCTCAGTGTTTATCATTGAATAATGTTTTATGACCACATTCATGGTATATCTTTAGGTTATGCCTCATGCCTATTTTTGGTTCAAATATAATTAATTATTGAATATCCATTCTCAGGGCTCATGTTTTCTAATAAATCCAAAATCTATGACTTATTATTTATAATCTATATATTATTATGTATGATACTATTATGTTGCATCTATGGAAATTTAATATCCCCTCATTACCATATTCCCATCTTATGATCACATATAATATTTTTTTCTATCACATATGTATACCATTTCTAATAATTTTATCAAATCCTTATTAAGTATATATTCACAAAGGTTATAAGATAGTGTATAATATATTATGTGTTTAGAAGCGTATCCATTGATAAAGATATTTATCAGAAATATTGATGACATATTAAAAATAATAATATCACAATGATATTCTCTGTAGACACTAATGCTTTAGGTTTTTTCTTTGTGTGTTCATCTATATGGTAAAATATTTAATATATTTAAACCTTTTTCAGAATTTAAAATATATAATCATATTTCATACTCCAACTAAGATGGAACCAATTATAGTTTGTAAAAAATATTTTTTCAGCACCATATCTAAGATTCTGTGTCAGGGGTGTATTAGTCACTCACCTATGGGATCAATGTATTTGTATATTTATTATCATTTTAATTATTTATTAGAATTATATCATTAAAATTTTCATTCCATAACATGAATTTTAAATTGATAAATTGGGCCTATGTATTAAATATTGGTTGAAATATTATTATTTTATAAATACTGATATAAAAAAATATGAAAAATATAATATTTTTATAATAAATATGTCATAAATTTAATATTATCTAAATAAAATGTTGAAAAATTCATTAAAAATTAATATATTTGTTAACAAGAAATATTTTATTATAATTAATATTATTTCCAAAATCCCTTTGTAAATTTTTATTTTATCCATCCTAAAAGTTTAATTCATCTCAGTATGAACCTCACCATCCAATTAATGTAGACATATTTCCATAAATTTATTCTTACAATTACCCAAATTTCCTTTTTTTCAAATAATATTTTAAAACAATAAAATTTATATAGAAAATTTTTTTATTTTTTACCCTACCAAAATTATATTTCTTGAATATAAAAAATCATAAATTCTAATAGAATACATTAGATGTTCTAAATATAAATGTTCAAATATTTCTATTCTCTATCATACTCTTAATTTTTGTAAATTCTTAACAGTTACTATTATTATAGTAATCAATCCTTATTATAAAATCTCTACATTCCCCACATACATGTTCATTGATCTTAAAAATTAATAATATCAAAAGTTTTATATGAAACATTATTTAGGTGAAAAATATGTGTCATAACCAGATTTACACTAACTAAGACCTTTAAAAAAATTATTTTTATTTGAATATTAGTTTGAACTTCTTATAAAAAAAATCACCAAATAATCCCATATTATTTCTATAACATTTATTCTATGTATATTAGGCATAAAACATATTTTTACATGACCATATAGTGTCGATGACTTTGTTGGTTTCCTATCCATGTGAACTATTGAATTTATTCACAAAAAATTATAAAAAATCAGACAATTTTTTGTAATGTATATTCTCTAAAAAAGATAGGCATAAAATTTTAATCCTTTAATTTCATTAAATATTCTTCAAAATTATATGGACACAGATAAAACATGTTTATAGGTAACATGACATGAAAGTCTAAATTTTTTCTAAAAATTATAAATTTTATTTCAATACTAACATTTTTTTCTTGATAGGGTGTGAAACATATTAAATAAAATTAAAATCCCTAATAAAAGAATTAGTTTGTCATTAATTTTAATAAATATTTTTCACAAGGTAACATTGGTTATACATTAATTATATACTAGTGTTACATAGATGTGATGGATCTAGACCTATAAAAAGTGGTGGGATATAGTTTATGATAGAGATTTTTCTTTATAAAACTCAATGCACACAAAATTCCTTTTAATTGATAATTACACTTAATTTATTATTAATATATAATCAATAGATAACTCAATGGTCCGTGTAGACTTGATTCTCTCTATTCTTTGACATCTTTGATTCAATCCATGATCAGGTAGACATTTTCATTACATTTAGAATAATAATGATAATTTGTATAATGATATGAACACAAGCATCATCATGTTTTGAACGTGGGTAATGTTATCTTATGTAATAGAATGTGAGAATCATATTCATTAAGAACTCAAACAGATGATGTATAATTATCTATATCTTTCACCATAAATCATACAGTTCTCAAAAAATATCTATAAATTATTTTTAGGAATTATGTGATGAATTAACACAATATGAATACCTTCAATACAGTGAGACATATTTTTTATATATAATTGTATTTTAATTAATTAATTATCACAAATAATGAGTAATATACAAAAATTATTTTATAATTCCATGTCACTTTATAAATTTATATATTTTATTATATAATTATTCTATTGTTTTATTTGAAATCCAATGTCACTTTATAAAAAATTAAATAATAAAATTATGTAATATTAAAGTATATCACGTGGTTACCTAAATCAACAAGATCTCTTCATATTAAAATCAATTAAAATTTAATAATCTATATCTAGTAAAATAAATTAAATTTAACTATGAAGTATGGAATAAAATATAAATAATATATTTGATAAAATATCATTCACATTTTTATTGAGGAGTTACATTCTATAAGATTATAATAAATATAACAGAACTAAGCATTTTCCATACACCAAGAATAATTTTATTCTAAAAAATTTTGTCATATGAATTATATGAACCCATAGATAATATTAGGGTGTGGAATTAAAGGTCTATTAATCTTTGGTAGTAGTTTTAATCTTTATACTATTCATGTTATATTATTACCAAACATGTAACCTATAGAGAAATATTAATTTTAATGAATTGAAACCATTTATATAAATATTAGAATCTAATATAATTCCTTTCACAAATTTTACTCTATCAATCTAGATTCATACTTGTTTCATCACTTTTACTAATTAACTTATTCTTTATTGAATTAATAAACCGAATCTATGTAAGAAAACAATACCCTTTTATTTGGTGATTGAATATTTAATCATGATCAAATAGAAAGTCTCTAAACATCCATTACTAGAACGACATAAATTATATCTTAATTATTCTACCAATTTCATCCCCTGCATTATACACCTAATTAATATTTTCTCGCTATAGTCATAAATTTTTTGGTTTCAATCCTGAAACCAAATACATAAATAATATACAAAGTGATAATAGTCTCAACATAATGAACTATAAAATATTATCAGAGATAGGTACATTCGATTATGTATAAAAAATATTGTAATCCAATTGGTATCTTCCACTCCATGAGCACAAATAATGGATATAAAAAAGTGTGAAATTTATTACAGTACATCTATATGTTAATGATATGGAAGTATAATGACATACTTTATCAAATATCTATGTAACCAATAAATTTTCATGTATTAATTGATTTGAAATATGATTAATTTAAAATTTTAGAATTTTTTAATAAATATAAGATTTTAGTTTATATTTTTAATTCCTAAATGGATGTATTGATTCTATAATATTTCTTGGTAATGATATAGAGAGAACTATTGAGGGTCATATAGGTTTCCGATTTAAGAGGATTCTATAAATAGGCTTCTAGAGTGCTTTTGGAATCCAATTGATGTTCCAGTAAACTATGTGATGGAATTTCACAACTTCCCTTCCATCAAATGTAGAATTGAATGTCGATATAGTTTCAATTGTGTTATAGAATGTTTTTTCACAAGTGAAAACTATCTAATTTATGGTTAGAACTCAATTATGAATATTCTAAAAGGAGATATATGTAGGGTTATTTTTATAACACACCACAATTATTCTCCCTTATTATCTCCTCAAATAACATGAAGTATTTATGTGTTATTAATAGGGTCTTTTTTATTTTATACTCTATATCCCTCACCACCATTCGTTTCCATCCTTTTTATTTTTCAATGATTAGATTGTGTATTTGATGAAATATTTAAATGGGTTATACAAAATTATATTCTTGATCAATATAGAATTTTTCATGTGGGGGAAATATAAGGCTATGATTTGTTGAAAATATTCCACCATTATTTTTATAGATGGTGGAAATTTTATAGATTAATTTACCTTGTGAATTTTTAATTTTATTTAATAATTTATATTATATTTAGATTTGATTCATAGAGACCATTTAAAAATGAGTACGGAGGGAATTCCACCAGGACATGGTATTTAATTTCATGTTATTTAGGTGTCGTTATGTCATGTAGTGAGAATCACTCATGTTTTAGAAAATTTAATAATTAATGTAAATTATTCATAAATTATTATAATTAAATTATTAGGATTGAGAAGTTAAGATTTAATTTTTACTACAGAATAATAATGGATACAGACTAAGTATGAATTTTTTAGAATGAATAATAGTAATTAAATTCATATTCATGACGGTAGTCACCTATATATATTTAACTATATTATTTATGTTATGTGTGATTTTTCCTTCATGGATTGTGATTTATGATAATGAAACCTGAATTTTGACTGGGAGTGTGTTTATTTTCAAGGAAATTTATGTAATGTCTTGAAGTATTATAATTGGGGTTTTACTGGGATTGGGTTTTTAAAGTATACCTGAAAACTATATTATTTGGGGTGAATGAACTAGTTTTACATTAAGAATCTTGAAAAGGTTTTTTATTTTAATATAAATAATGAGTAGACTATATTGTACTTCCTTATACTCGTATGAGGGGTATAGTGTTCATAGGCCATATGGTTTATCGGTTTGGTAACCATTTTTAGTATATGATAAAGATTATACAATTTAAAAATGTTGGTGTCTTTTTTCAAAAATATATATTATTATCCTCTTAATTAATGTTACATCCTAAAGAGGAGGTTCTTTAAAAGTGTTGAATAGATTTATGTTTTGTTCATAGATGATAGGTTGTGTAAAAAATGGTTCAATAATAATAAGGTAGTCTTTCCTATTTATTTACTTTATTAGGGTTCATTTTGGGGGTTTAGCTAAGTTTGACAATTATTCACTCATATTTTTTCAAATTTATTTCAGAGAAATTTCCAATGGATCCCTCATCCATAAAAAGGTATATACCTTTTTTCCAAAGGTGGGTGGTCAAATGGGTGTTCTTGCCAACTGATTCTTAGGAACACACAATGGTCAAGAAGATGGGAGTTCATTCTCAACAAACTTATTATGGGGATAATTTTCACCAAATAATGGAATATCATATATATTTATGATATGTGTGAGAATCTCATCCTAACATTAATATTGGACCTATTACTATAGCATAATGATCATGTTTTAAATCCATTCATGTGTAAAGATAGTTTTATTAATGATATTATCTATATATACCATAGGCTCTTCATAAATATCCTATTACCTATTTACATTGGTTAGAATCATATATTTTGAATCCAAATAACTATGGAATCTTTAATTTAATATAATATTGGGAGGTAGTTAATATTTTATGGAAGGGATTGAACCTTTTTGATGTTTACTATGTCTCATGTTTATAACAATAATCTTAACACACAATGTCCATTTAGGCCATAAAATTTAATATCATGATGATAGGAAATATATGGGGCACCTAGGCTCCTAGAATCAAAATTGAGCCTTATGAAATGACTACTAAATATCATGCTTATGATCGGAATCAGAGTCATCTTATTCTGATCATTCCATAAAGAAATATATTGTGTTAGATGCCCATCCATGGTAGTAGTTATATCATTCCAGTTATTAGGGAATAAAACTAGACATTCCATACCCTCTGGTGATTCATGATGTGAATGAATTGATCATTGAAAACCCATAATCCTACAAGATACATGTTTTGCGAGTTAAACATAAGGTAAAAAAGTGATTAACTCATTACATAATGAAATGGGATGTATTACCTAGCTTAGGATTTATAGGATGTTTGATATGGACCTATGGCCTTATAAACACATCATACCTATCTAATCTTGATAGGAGTCAGTGTTCTTATAGTTTAGATGGATTATTAATCCATTGATGGATGGCGCATGGAGATGAGCCCATATGTGAGTTTGTGTCCCATGGGTTTGATCTTTGGGGACATGAAGGGACTTACATCGAAGTGTACTCCCATCAGAGCTATGGACTTAAGAAGGCATCCTGCATATACTATTGGGATATAAATTATATATATCATAGTTTAGTATCATGCTACGTCTGATTATGTTCACCGAAAAAGGTTATCATGTCCTGAGATGTCTGATTGATATGTCCTAATCGTCTGGTTGACATATCCCGATCGCCTACCTAACATATCCTAATTGCCTACATGAAAGGACATTATTATCATATTGAAATGTATATGATGTACTCATGATGTGTAATTATTATATATATGACCTACACAGATTATCTAACATACATGTCCATATAAAATTACATGATCTAGTGGACTTTTAAGGTGGAAGTACCATGATCTTGAGGACACGTACGGAGGGTGTTGCATGTCATAAATATCCTTTCCATAGGACATCTCATGATTTGGGTGACATGCTTGGAGGATGTCACCTGGATTAGTTGAAAAGTCCTGAGAACTTATCAGTACAAGGTTAACATGCCTGGAGGGTGCTGTGTGAATAGGGTTACATGTCTGGAGGATGTCACATGACTCGGGTGATAATTATTGAGGGATTGTCATGAATTAGATGACATGTACAAAGGAAATCACATAATTAAAATGACATGTCTGAATGGTGGAAAATGATTTGAGAAACATGTGTTGGAACTATTGTAAGATCTGGGTAGATCCTAAGAATCTCATGAAGATTGCTCTATCTTTCCTCATATAATCCCTTTTACCATTTTTTATTTTTTAGTCATTATTTCATATGTTAGATAAGTTTTGTCAAAAATATAATATTATTTAGGTCTCATATGACTTAATCAACATACAAAATAGCCCTCACACAATCAATATGTCCTGTTGGATGTCCTTCATGTGATCTATAGGGTAAACAAACGAATAACATATTCATGTTGTGTGATCCCATATGTCATTCCTCATATTTTATCTAGTGGTAGTACCTTACAATCATGTGACATCCCACTCTCAGAATTCCACTCATGCACTCTTAAATAGTATTCACCATCATATATGTGTCTGTTTTGTTCTGATTAGTAGGTATTTATATACCTCACTACCCTTTTTAAACACCTTCTTATATAGTGTGTATCTGGAAAATATGAGCTGGGGTCTGTGGAAGGATTTTTACATCACATTCATCAAATAATAAAATATTGGGTATTCCATGGTGTCATATTAATACATATACATTTAAAATGTTCTACTATATCAATTTTTATTCAGAGTCATCCGATTAATGGAATTTTAAATAACTATATTGACTTGTTAAATGGTCTTTATACTACTGAGACAATATATATAATGTCCTTTACAAGATTAGGATACCCACATAATGATTATTTCATGATCTGAGAATAATTTTATGGAGTCCTTTCTGAGGTTGTGATATCTTTTCATATGCCTTTTATGAGATCAATATGTCTTTTTAAGGACCACTTAAGAGATAATGTTGGCTTATTGAGGGGTCTTCAGGAGACAGATCTGGATTTTCAAAGGGCCTCTATGTCTTCAATGTTGATCACTTAGTGTTAATAATATATTTCTCAAGATAATAATCCTATCCATCCTTTGTGATAATCATTTATCATTTTATATTTTATTTCCTTCATTATTTTACAAGGATATAGGATCTCTCGATGTCATGCAAGCATAGTCATGGAATATCACTCTTCTTTTCTATAATGCACTGTGGGATCCTTGATAGGTAACCTGATTACATGAGGGTTGAAAATATATATAGATTTTTCTAGATCCTCATTAGAATATCATTTTTAAATAGAAATTTCTGAGGCCTTTTTCAAATTGAAGGTAACATTCTAGAATTATCTTGCATGACATGGTGGACATGTTTCCTAGGGATTTGTGAGATCTAGTGTATCTCGTGGGAACGTCAAAAAAAACATAAATCTCTCTCACATGATGCTTCATACATTAAAATCCTTTTTTTAATAAGGGGGTTTGGATGGTTTCTAGCTGTCCATCGGTAGAAAAGTTACATGATCAGAGAAAATTGTTTGGTAGCCACTGATTTACTATTAGTTATTTTTTAAGTGCATTAACAAGAACAAGAATATTTGTGATATGAGATTCATGTGATCAATAGATGATTATGTGTAGAATGTGATCTTTTCACCTAACCATTCTATGATCATGTGATCACATGTAGTTCTAAAGGTTATGCGATTTATGTTATTCATCCTTCTTCAATTCCTTTGTTTTTTGGAGAAAATAATACCCATTTATTAGGTATTACTTCCGATATATAATTTTTATAATTATTTAGTTGGTATTCAAAAATTCCACATAATTTGAAATATATACATACCTAATCAATTATTTAAAAGGATTGTAAATTTGAACATGAGTCTTATAGGATTCTATAATAGGTTTCTAAAGTGATCTTTAGTCATCGTGGTGACCATTGGTATTCTAGGATCAGTCATTAAATTAGGGACTAAGAGGTTTCTAATTTCATCAGTTCCTATAAATATATTTTCATTTTTATATTTATTTATTCATATTATCTGTAACATCCCAAGTAAGTAATTAATAATAGATATTTTTATCTATTTCTATTAATGAATTAGATAGTGTTTTAGAGGCTTAAAATGAAAATAAATCCAATCTTAAGCATGGAATACACTAATATTTTTTAAAGGATTGTTTTACTGCCTTTTGATGGAAAACAATTTTTGAATATATCTTTTAACAATTTTAAAAGATATGTTTGTCAAAATAAACTTATTATTTATGATTGGGACATCAAAATTTACTTTGTGTGAATTTTTGGTATTTTTCTGACAATGTTCAATTTTTAATGAATATTGTAAAATGTTGTATTTTAATTCAAAAACTCTTTTTAATATAATTTATTTATATGAGTAGATTATCTTTTGAATTGTTTTTAAAGTGAAATTACAATATATGTTTTCCATTTAATCCAATGGTGGTCATTGGAATCAATTTCACTTTGAAATTGGACTTAAACTAGTGTCAATCTTTTCATAGATATTGTTTCAAAAAAACCCTCTATTTGTCATGAAAGCGGGAATTAATTATTAAATTAATTAATGTGACTTATATGTTTTGAATTTTCTAAAATAGACTTCATTTTTTAATTCGGAGTCTCAAATATAGCTTAGGGTGAATTTTTGGTAATTTTCTGAAAAACTTCAATTTTTGATGAATAGTGAAACCACTAAGTGGTACTTATAAAAACTGATTTTTCGTTTAAATGAAAATTTTTCCATCTTTGTGTTTTGAATTTCAAAAATCTGACATACATGGTTGTCATTAAGAATTAAAATGTGGTTCAATGAGATTATAATAATTTTTTGGTGAATAGTAACTTATTAAGTTTTTATTCGCGGTTAGAGGTAATTAGTGTAGTTTAAGGTAAGAATAATGTTTTAATAAAATGAAATGACCTAGACACATGTCCCACCCTTATTGGATGTGTCATGGCCGACCAAGACAAGCCATTGGTAAACTTCGGGACCCCATGGAGCCACTTTGGTTGGGAAATGACATAAATAACTCTTTATTAAATGTTAAAGTAAAAATGACACACACATGAGATGTTTTACTAAAACAATTTTTACATGGGGTTATACAAGTCATATTTTTGACTATAAATATTTATTAGAAAGATAAAAAGATTTAAAACATCATAGTATTTGTTTTATAATTTTTATACATTAAATAAATTAAATTATGTATGACATCATGACGATGCAGCGATGACCTCATTATTTAACGATTTAAATAAAATGGACAGATAATGTAAAATCTAAAACATACACATGGCCAAAACCAATTGTATGAGTGGATGTAGAAAACTTATCACCTTATCCTCTAATTATATCAATGTGAGACCTTTTGAATCTGAAACTCATTTTAAAATAATGTAATTTATCTTTACTTTCCAAGAGTGCCCCTCCTCTCCTCTTATAAAAGGCCCCCACCTCTACCTCATTACCCACACTCCCAAATCCTTTGGCTCGGCCAAACCCTGCCCATTTTGGCTCTCCACTTCCCTATCTTACTCCTTGAAGCCTCAATTTGGGAATAATTCTTCCCAAGGAAGACTTTGAGCTCAAACCAAAGGGAGTTACCCGATTTTAAGGTAATGTCTTCTTTTGAGTTATTTTGTATTATTTTTCTTCTCCAACCCCCTAAACTCTTTTTATTATTTTATTTTGTAACACCTCCAGTATCCTAAATATACTAAAATGTTGTTATAATAAGTATTAGAGATACACTTACACACACCTACATATAATGGTTAACGAACATACCGTTTCCGTGGATGGTGAATTTATGCCTCCCGAAATGATGATTGTTCAACATTCTTTTAACACCTTGAAAGGTGGCCATTAAGATGTCACTATATTTATATATGATATATAATATGTTTATGTTTTCCTTAAGCTTCTGTTTTATTTCTTTTTGGTCATACCTTTATGGTTTCCATTATGGGTAAACGCGATATCTTCATTTAAGGAAGTGCGAACTACCGCCCCCTCAAAGTGGTTTGATTCGTTAAATATCATATGTGGGACGTATAAAGGATGGAAATATGATATTATATATGATATTATACTGGAATTATAATATACCTTTATATCATTATGATTCCATTCTATAAAATACGAAATAGAAATGAAAGTAGCGTTCATGCGTACGTACGGCTTACCGTCTCCATGAACGGTGCATTTCATTTCTTACCTCTAAATTATTATGTAATATTATAAATGCATGTATATACTGGATATATATGATATATAAATAATGATTATAACTCTGTATATAATGTATACATGAACATCATGTAATTATAAAGGGTTTATTTTTTACTCAAGTACCAATGATCGTTAAAACGACCGTTATTAACTTAAATAATTACATAGTGTTCATGACATGGCAATAAGTGATATAAAAGAAATAAGGAACTTGAAAAATGTTCTTAAAGAAGTATAAATTAACTCATGTTTATTTTTCAGGACATTAAAGAACGATCGATTCAAGTCGGACCCAATGTATGGGACTTCGTCTCAATCTCCTTTCATTGAGGCATATTTTGTTTTATACACAACCTTCTTTTATACGGTGTATAAACCCCTTTGACTTTTATATTTATTCAAAAGGAATCTTTTTTATATGAAGCATTTACTAAACAAAAAAAGGGAATGTTTTTGTCGTACGTATGTGGCGACAACGACTTCTCTGTCGTTGTGACCGTTATTTGAGTTTCGGCTTCCTCTACAAGCCATACCTTCTTTTTAAAAGAAAAATAAATACCATGTTTTAATTTTCTTTTATTTTGGTATTGAAAATGGTTTTCATAATTTTTTTATATCAATGTGTTGTATTGATATCTTGTGATTGAAAGGTGGAAATGTTATGTTTCCTTTATGTATGTTTTATGTGATACGATTATGTTGAGGTTCTTGGTAATTATTATGATGATTGGTGGTTTCGTGATAAACTAAGGGCGGGTGAGCCCGATATAGCTCTCCAAAGCATTGGGTAACACGAAGGAGTGAAACGTTAAGGTTTCTCCAAAGAGATTTAGGGAATATACTGTGATGGGTATTCCAAATGTAACCAAGAGGGTTACTCCCTATGTAAGGATGTTATGAATGCCTCACGTTACCTTTATGTCTTATGATTTCTATGATTTATTCATGATTTGATGAGGTAGGTTTAAGTGCATATGTTTTATGGGTAAAGTATGATTTCATTCTATTGTATATATGTACCCATGTTTCCTTTCCATATTTTTATATCCCTTACTGAGCTTTTTATGCTCATCCCATGTTTTTTTGAAATGTTTTTCACAGGTCAAGGGAAAGGTACATGGTATGATGATAGTGTCAAGGAAGTTTCAAGAAATAATCCATGTTTTATTTTAAATGTGTTTCCATTGATGGGAATGAAGAATACTATCTTTATGTAACCACTTTGTTTATATGTGGAATGTAATGCAAGTTTTATGATCTAATTCTCTAAAACTCTAAACCCGAAAAGATCCTCAATGTGTAATCTTGTAATAACTCAAGATTAAGTAAGGTTTAAGGCTGGGGCCTTATAGTTGGTATCAAAGGTTGGTTTAGATAACTTTAGGAGTTAGAATTCTATTAAATGATTATCCAAAAATATATTTTTTTATGGTCAAATTGAACTGATATAGTATTTGAAGATTACCATGTTGCTTCATCTAAGACATGTTTGTTCAGAATGGTTTTCCATAGAGGAAATAGGGAAGCAGTGATAGGAAGGAATACCGAAGGAAATAACCTTCCGAATCAGCATCCTGAGATGGTCAGAATTGGAACTGAACAGTTTGTTACAGTAATGGCGCATTTGACTCAGGCGGTAAATGGTGGTGGTATCCATGCACGAGATCAGCCAGATCAACCACATAGGAATATGTCAGTGGTGGAACATTTCATGAGGCAACATCCCCCATCATTCAGAGGATCATCTGACCCTGTGCTAGTTGAAGGGTGGATTAAAGAACTGGAGAAGATTTTCGATGTCATGGGGTGTTCAGACAATCAAAAGGTTAGTCTTGCTATTTACCGTTTGGAGGGTGAAGCATATCAGTAGTGGTCCATGGTTAAAAATATCAGGGACGCTAATAAGATTGATGCTCTCAACTGGGATGAATTCAAAGGTATGTTTCTTGAGAAGTATTTTCCTAAGGCTGTTTGACTTAGGATGGAAAAGCAATTCTTGGAATTGAGGCAAGAGGAAGACTCAGTGGCTACCTATGAAGAAAGTTTCACTCGATTGGTAAGGTATGCTCCAAATTTTATCCGAGACATTGATAGTAAAATCAATCGTTTTTACTCAGGATTAAAGCCAAAATATCAAAGGGCATTAGATTCTCATGAGTTTAAAAGTTATGAAAATCTTGTTCGATGTGCTGAGAAGGTGGAAACAGAGTTTTCCGATGATCAAGTGTTCTATAACAACCAATAGAAGAAGAGACCGAGGTGGCAGGAGAAAGGTAAGAATTCTTCAAAAAAGTCTGATGGTAAGAAAACTAAGTTTCTAGTTTGTGATAAATGTGGCAAAAGGCATGCTGGGGAATGTCTTGTGAATTCTTGAAAGTGCTAATGATGCGGTAAGATGGGACATAAGGCTTGTGATTACACTGAAAATGATCAAGGTGAAGGTAAGACCAAATTTTATTTACAGTTAGTGAAATGTTTTAAGTGCAATGAGATAGGTCACTATGCAAATGAGTATCCGACAAAGAGCTTGAGTGATGGGAAGCAGTTAGACTACAAGCAGAAAAGGGTGGTGAAATCCTTTGCAACTACTTCAGCAGATGTCGGGCCATCAAATGAAGTTGTATCAGGTACTTTGTTTGTTTTTTCAGATTATGCCATTGTGTTTTTTGATTCGGGGTCTACACATTCTTTCATCTCTGAAACCTTTTCTAGTAAAATCGGAATACCATCTCAAGAAATGATTCCTGAACTTTTGGTAAAAACACCCGGGGGAAATGTTGAGGCGAAAAGAATTTATAAGAATCTTCTTATCCTTATCTGTGGAAAGAACCTATTTGCAAACATTATTGTTCTACCTCTAGTAGAGTTTGATGTTATCCTGGGTATGGATTGGCTCTCTATTTACCATGCTAAGATTGACTGTAGATCTAATAAAGTTTCTTTTCAGAAAGACTTTCATTTTGATTACAAGAATGAACTCTTATTGTTGATAACTTATCAAAAGGCCAAGAAACTTGTAAAAGATGGAAATGAATGTTACCTTGAACACATCGTTGAAAATAAAGGAACTGTTCAGATTAATTATGTGCCAGTGGTAAATGAGTATCTTGATGTTTTTCCTGATGAGTTTCCTGGAATAATACCAGATCGGGAAGTTGAATTTATTGTTGACTTAGTTCTTGATGATAATCCAATTTCAAAACCCCCTTATCAAATGGCTCAAATTGAACTTTTAGAGTTGAAGGAGAAATTGAAAGATTTATTAGAGAAAGGTTTCATTCGACCTAGCACATCACCATGGGGTGCTCCTATCTTGTTTGTTAAAAATAAAGATGGTTCAATGAGACTTTGCATTGATTATAGAGCCTTGAATAACATCACTGTTAAGAACAAATATCCTTTGCCTCATATTAATGAGTAGTTTGATCAGCTCCAGGGAGCTCAGTATTTTTCAAAGATTGACTTGAGATCGGGGTACCATCAGCTGAAGGTAAAGGAAGCAGACGTTCCGAAGACCGTGTTCCGTACAAGATATGGCCATTATGAATTTTTAGTAATGCCTTTTGGGCTAACCAATGCACCTGCTGTATTCATGGACTTAATGAATAGAATTTTCCATGAGTTCTTGGATAAGTTTGTGGTGGTTTTCATTGATGATATTTTGTTGTTTTCTAAAAGTAAAGAGGAGCATGAAAGAAATTTAAGGGTTATCTTTCAAACCTTAAAAGAAAAGAAATTGTATGGGAAATTCATCAAGTGTGAGTTTTGGTTGCAACAAATTTCTTTCCTTGGTCACATTGTTTCTAAAGATGGGATAACTGTTGATCCTGCAAAAACAAAAGTTGTGGAAGACTGGCCAAGACCCACAAAGGTAACTGAGATTCCTAGCTTCCTTGGTTTGGCAGGCTGTTACCGAAGGTTTGTAAGAAATTTTTCACGGTTATCTAGTCCAATGACTAAGCTAACTCGGAAGGGTGTTAAGTTTATCTGGACAAAAGAATGTGATGATTGTTTTCAGGAAATGAAAAGAAGATTGGTGAATTCTCCAGTTTTGGCACTACCTTCCAAGAATGGTGAGTTTTTTATCTACAATGATGCTTCATTGAAAGGACTTGGTTGCGTCCTAATGTAGAATGATCAGGTAATTGCTTATGCTTCACGACAGTTGAAAACTCATGAGGTAAATTACCCTACACATGATTTGGAATTAGCTGCTGTTGTTTTCGCTTTAAAAATTTGGAGGCATCATTTGTATGGAGTAAAGTGTGAAATATATACCGATCACAAAAGTTTAAAGTATATATTCAATCAGAAATAATTGAACATGAGACAAATGATATGGCTAGAATTAATCAAGGATTATGATTGTACAATTCATTACCATTCGGGAAAAGAAAATAAAGTGGCTGATGCTTTGAGTCGAAAAAGTAATGCTTCATTAGCAATTTTGCATTTGGAATGTGATCCTTTGGTTAAGGATTTGATGATCTTTGGCATAGAAGTTGGTGGTGCAGGAAGTTCTTCTGTTTTGTTTCAGGTATCAGTGAGATCATCTCTATCAGATAGAATCAAGCAAGCATAGAAGCGGGACAGTGAGTTGCAGAAAAAGGTAGAGCTGGTTCAGAAAGGTATGTTGCCTGAATTCAACATTGATAATGATTGTGTTTTGAGATTTGGGAAGAGATTGTGTGTGCCTTGTGATTCACAGTTGAAGAGAGAATTGTTATGTGAAGCTCATAGTTCTCCATTTTCAGTTCATCCTGGAAGTACTAAGATGTACAGAGATCTGCGGGAGTATTACTGCTGGGATGGAATGAAAAGAGATATTGCTGATTTTACTGTGAAGTGTTTGACATGTCAACAGGTTAAAGCAGAGCGGCATTTACCGAAAGGGATGCTTCAGCCTTTACCAGTGCTAGAGTGGAAATGGGAGAATATATCCATGGACTTTGTTGTGGGATTACCGAAAACATATCAAGGTAATAATGCAATCTGGGTTATTGTTGATCGCTTGACTAAATCTGCTCATTTCCTTGCTATACGAGATACTTTTTACCTAGATGAACTTTCCCGTTTGTATCTTAAAGAGATAGTCAGGTTACATGGAGTTCCTCTCTCCATTGTATCTGATCGTGATCCCAGGTTCACTTCTAACTTTTGGAAAAGCCTTCAGAAGTCGTTGGGTACTGAATTAAATTTTAGTACATCTTTTCATCCTCAATCATATGGGAAGTCAGAACGAACAATTCAGACCTTGGAGGATATGCTACGAGCTTGTTCGATGGATTATCAGGGAAGTTGGGACCAACATATTTCTTTGGTTGAATTTTCATAAAATAACAGTTTTCATTCCAGTATACAGATGGCACCATTTTAGACATTATATGGGAAGCGGTGTCGAACTCCAGCTTTCTGGGATGAAGTGGGTGAATGGAAGTTGATGGGACCAGAATTGGTAGAAGAGATTGTAGAAAAAGTTCAGCTGATTTAGAAACACATGAGAACAGCTCAGAGCAGGCAGAAGAGTTTTGCGGACAACAGGAGGAAGGATCTCTCTTTTGAGGTAGGTGATCATGTTTTTCTCAAAGTCTCACCATGGAAAAGTGTGATGCGATTTGGTAAGAAAGGAAAGCTGAGTCCAAGGTTCATTGGACCATATGAAATTCTGGAGAGAGTTGGATCAGTTGCATACCGGGTGGCTTTACCTCCGAGTTTATCTGAGGTACACAATGTTTTTCATGTTTCGATGTTGAGAACGTATATGCCAGATCCATATCATGTTTTGAGTCCAGAGGAAGTTCAGCTGGAAGAGAACCTATCTTATGAGGAACAACCGGTCCAGATTCTTGACCACAGGGAGCGAGTGTTACGAAATAAGGTGATTAATCAGGTAAAGGTTTTTTGGAAAAACCACATGATGGAAGAGGCAACATGGGAATTTGAAAATGAAATGAGGGATAAGTACCCCCATTTATTTGATAAGTAAATAAATTGTGGGGTCGCAATTTTCTAAAGGGGGGAAGGATGTAACATCCCAAGTAAGTAATGAATAATAGATATTTTTATCTATGTCTATTAATTAATTATATAGTGTTTTAGAGGCTTAAAATGAAAATAAATCCAATCTTAAGCATGGAATACACTAATATTTTTTAAAGGATTGTTTTACTACCTTTTGATTGCAAACCATTTTTAAATATATCTTTTGACAATTTTATAAGCTATGTTTGTCAAAATAAACTTATTCTTTATGATTGGGACATCAAAATTTATTTTGTGTGAATTTTTGGTATTTTTCTGACAATGTTCATTTTTTAATGAATATTTTAAAATGTTGTATTTTAATTCAAAATCTCTTTTTAATCTAATTTATTTATATGATTATATTATATTTTGAATTGGTTTTAAAGTTAAATTACAATATATTTTTACCATTTAATCCAATGGTGGTCATTGGAATGAATTTCACTTTGAAATTGGACTTAAACTAGTGTCAATCTTTTCATAGATATTGTTTCAAAAAACCTGCTATTTGTCATGACAGCGGGAATTAATTATTAAATTAATTAATGTGACTTATATTTTTTTTAATTTTGTAAAATAGACTTCATTTTTGAATTCGGAGTATCAAATATAGCTTAGGGTGAATTTTTGGTAATTTTCTGAGAAACTTCAATTTTTGATGAATAGTCAAACCACTAAGTGGTACTTATAAAAACTAATTTTTCGTTTAAATGAAATTGTGTTTTGAATTTCAAAAATCTGACATACATGGTTTTCATTAAAAAGTAAAATGTGGTTCAATGAGATTATAAGTTTTTTTTGGTGAATAGTAACTTATTAAGTTTTTAATCGTGATTAGAGGTAATTAGTGTAGTTTAAGGTAAGAATAATGTTTTAATAAAATGAAATGACCTATACACATGTCTTACCCTTATTGGATGTGTCATGGACGACCCAGAAAAGCCATGGGTCAACTTGGGGACCCCATGGAGCCACTTTGGTTGGGAAATGACATAAATAACTTTTTATTAAATGTTAATGTAAAAATGACACACACATGAGGTGTTTTACTAAAACAATTTTTACATGGGGTTATACAAGTAAGATTTTTGACTATAAATATTAATTACAAAGCTAAAAATATTTCCAACATCATAGTATTTTTTTTTATAATTTTTAGACATTAAATAAATTATATTATTTATGACATCATGATGATGCAGCGATGACCTCATTATTTAACGATTTAAATAAAATGGAAAGATAATGTAAAATCTAAAAATTACACATGGCCAAAACCAATTGGATGAGTGGATGTCGAACCCTTATCACCTTATCCTATAATTATATCAATGTGGGACCTTTTGAATCCGAAACGCATTTTAAAATAAAGTAACTTATCTTTACTTTCCAAGAGTGCCTCTCCTCTCCTTTTATAAAAGGCCCCCACCTCTACCTAATTACCCACACTCCCAAAGCCTTTGGCTCGGCCAAACCCTGCCCATTTTGGCTCTCAACTTCCTTATCTTACTCCTTGAAGCCTCACTTTGGGCATAAGTCTTCCCAATGAAGCCTTTGAGCTCAAACCAAAGGGAGTTATCCGATTTTAAGGTAATGTCTTCTTTTGAGTCCTTTTGTTTTATTTTGCTTCTCCAAACCCCAAAAATCTTTTTATTATTTTATTTTGTAACAAATACAATATCCTCAATGTACTAGGATGTTGTTATAATAAGTATTTGAGATACACTTACACACACCTACATCTAATGGTTAACGAAGATACTGTTTCCGTGGATGGTGAATTTATGCCTCCCGAAATGATGATTGTTCAACATTATTTTAACACCTTCAAAGGTGGCCATTAAGATGTCAATATATTTATATATGATATATAATATGTTTATGTTTTCCTTAAGCTTCTGTTTTTTTCTTTTTGGTCATACCTTTATGGTTTCCATTATGGGTAAACGCATTATCTTCATTTAAGGAAGTGCGGACTACCGCCCCCTCAAAGTGATTTGATTCGTTAAATAACATATGTGGGACGTATAAAGGATGGAACTATGATATTATATATGATATTATACTGAAATTATAATATACCATTATATCATTATGATTCCATTCTATAAAATACGAAATAGAAATGAAAGTAGCGTTCATCCGTACGTACGGCTTACCGTCTCCATGAACGGTGCATTTCATTTCATACCTCTAAATGATTATGTAATATTATAAATGCATGTATATACTGGATATATATGATATATACATAATGATTATAATTATGGATATAATGGATACATGAACAACATGTAATTATAAAGGGTTTATTTTTTACTCAAGTACCAAAGATCGTTAAAACGACCATTATTAACTTAAATAATTACATAGTGTTCATGACATGGAAATAAGTGATATAAAAGGAATAATGAACTTGAAAAAGGTTCTTAAGAAAGTAGAAATTAACTCATGTTTATTATTCATGACATTAAAGAACGATCGAGTCAAGTCGGACCCGAGGTATGGGACTTCGTCTCAATCTCCATTCATTGAGGCATATTTTGTTTTATACACAACCTTCTTTTATACAGTGTATAAACCCCTTTGACTTTTACGTTTATTCAAAAGGAATCTTTTTTATATGAAGCATTTACTAAACGACAAAAGGGAATGATTTTGTCATACGTATGTGGCGACAACGACTTCTCCGCCGCCGTGACCGTTATTTGAGTTTCAGCTCCTCTACAAGCCATACCTTCTTTTTAAAAGAAAAATAAATACCATGTTTTAATTTTATTTTATTTTGGTATTTAAAATGGTTTTCATAATGTTTTTATATCAATGTGTTGTATTGATATCTTGTGATTGAAAGGTGGAAATGTTATGTTTCCTTTATGCATGTTTTATGTGATACGATTATGTTGAGGTTCTTGGGAATTATTATGAAGACGGGTGGTTCTGTGATAAACTAAGGGCGGGTGAGCCCGATATAGCTCTCCAATGCATTGGGTAACGCGAAGGAGTTAAATGTTAAGGTTTATCCGAAGAGATTTAGGGAATATACTGTGATGGGTATTCCAAACGTAACCAAGAGGGTTACTCCCTACGTAAGGATGTTATGAATGCCTCAAGTTACCTTTATGTCTTATGATTTCTATGATTTATTCATGATTTGATGAGGTATGTTAAAGTGCATATGTTTTATGGGTAAAGTATGATTTCATTCTTATGTATATATGTACCCATGTTTCCTTTCCATATTTTTATATCCCTTACTGAGCTTTTTATGCTCATCCCAAGTTTTTTTGAAATGTTTTTCACAGGTCGAGGGAAAGGTACATGATATGATGATAGTGTCAAGGAAGTGTCAAGAAATAATCCATGTTTTATTTTAAATGTTTTTCCATTGATGGGAATGAAGAATACTATCTTTATGTAACCACTTTGTTTATATGTGGAATGTAATGCAAGTTTTATGATCTAATTCTCTAAAACTCTAAACCTGAAAAGATCCTCAATGTGTAATCTTGTAATAACTCAAGATTAAGTAAGGTTTATGGCTGGGGCCTTATATTATCTCTTAGAAATACTTTTTCTCATGATTCCATTTTTATGACTCCACTGCAAAAGGGAATCTCAAGACTGTTCACATGACTATTTCATGAGAACTAATTTTTTAAATGATATTATACATCTTTTCCTAAATGATTTTTCCAATAGAACCACCAAAATATTTTTGGAAACTATTTATACCATGATATATGACATTGTATGTGTATATATTTTCCCTAGGATCCACCTACTCATGTGGTTCAAAAACATGATCACTTGACCAGTATGCTATTTTCAGGACCATCCTAGGGTCATGCGATCCTGATTCTTATAGAAGATTGCACATTCCTAATATGTCCCATGTATCTTGCGATTATTGAGGGATCCATGGGTTAGGTTATTCTTGAGAAAAATATGAGGTCATTCAATTTGTATGATCCAAGTTTCTTGTGATTGAAATGATGTTTTTAGAGCCATGGATCTATTTTGATAGGATTTTTTACTCATCTAACAAGTTTTATATGTTTTTTATCAGATTGATACATGTTATAACAAAACATCTATGATGGGTTCCCAGAGGACTCTGATTACTAGGAATCGAAATGATGACCATAAGTATCACATGTTTTCTGATAACATGGTTTTGAAAATGATTCTACTATGTGAGATTCAGATCTATCCCTTATCTTATTCACTTCCCTTGAATGATTCCAGTCCACATGATGATCGTGTAATTCCGTCACATAATTAAAATCTTCTATCATATTTGTTGTCATCTTATACTGATTCTATTTAAAACAATATTTTTTAAGGTAGTGAATTGGTCATGGCACAATCCCATGGTTTTTAATATATTTTTGAGAACTCCCCTAAGTTTCAAGTTAGTTATGATTTTTCCAACATCCCAGTTCTCAATGTAATAAAGGAATATTTTTCTCCACCATAAATAATCCATGATCTAGAACGATTTCAAAATTGGTCATGTGAACTAGTGTAAATTTTTATTATTAATAAGAATATCCATTCTAGGTTAAACATAGTTTCTCAAAAAAATTCATTCGGACACACTCTACTATCTTTTAGGACGAAACATGGATTTTTTATCTCATCTTGTATTGTTAATCATAACCTCATAAATAACTGATTAGTCATTGGTTCTCTGTAATTGATTCCTTTCATCTATATCAAGGTGATTTGTGGATCATATTTTGGGGAATTTAATAGATGTGAAGGATGTCCCCACTTGGGGAGATGTATGATGAGTTTCTTCTTTTCCAGGATAATTAGGATGACCCCATAAAACATCCAACAACAACAAAAAAATTATTATATTCTTGATGGTGAGGTTAAGGAATTAGATAAATATACACTCAATCATTTAAATTATGTTCAATAAGAACATAATTCTTTGTCATAGATAAATACATCAAACTGCTATATGGCCTCCTTGATTCGACTCCCGACATGTTTATGAATGTGTAGGATCATATTGGTAAAAACTTCTTGTTGAAGATTATACCATGTGAGGATACCTGTTGATACAAGATATATATCTAAAGCTTAGTATGGTGGAGGATTTATCTACCTAAAAAATGGATTTTATGGTTGGGGATACATTCTTAAGGATTCTAGGGATTATTCTAGTGATGGTAATTTGATTAGAAGTGTGTAGTCTTATTAATATAGATATACCAACCTTTTCTCATTTCAATAAACTTCTATTCCATGTACCATATTTAAATATACCTTACTATAATATAAATCCATTATTGTTCTTATTCAGTTGAATCAGAGGAAAAATATGCTATTAAAAATATCATACCTCTATTGGGATTTATATTTCCTCATTTCATACCAGGATATTGATTATTTATGAAGTTGAGGTAGTGTTTCTAGGACCTAATTGGGTTATTGAAACATTGAGGTGGACTAATAATTTCAACATTATGTCTTATCCCACGCTAACTGGGAAAATTGAGGATAACCGCAGTGTCTCTTTCAATGAATGTTCGTACAAAATCTCTCTTTGATATGTGGTTATCACAACTCATATAGAGGAGGTGATTAATTTTATATAATATACCCCATGTCGGTTATCTCAACAATTAAGAAACATCAAATGGATTTCTCCTCTTCCACCATCTAACATATGTGGAGAACAAAATCCATATCTTATTAGAATATTTTGGCATACATTGTCATGAAAATGCATAAATTCATAGATTATCTTTCAGTTTACTTGTTCCCAAGTCTTCTTTTCTTAATATTATTCATTAGATTGGCTGAAATCTGACCATGAAGGTGTGTAGTATAGATTGGTCTATCAAGTGGATAATCCATGTGCATCACCAACACCATTATATTTAGTAATAATGAAGTTGATCCAAGACTCAAGAAATACTTCAAGGAATAATTTTCATGTTAGAGTTAACTATCCCATTATTAGGGAATTTGTTGTCTACAAATTGATAATTTAATATATGTTACAGAAAATGCCTCATTTGTTGGAAGAGAACATGAAAATTCCTCCTTTTCTTCTTTATATACTTATCAAACCATTTCACCTTCTAACATACATACACCATCAATTATTTAGGAGAAAAAAACAATGAGTAACATGGTTCCATATTCTCACCTCGATCGCAAGGACTCGGCATTAAATTTTTTATGACTAAGAAGAATCCATTCCCTTGACCATTCATTTTTTGGTATGTGAAATTAAACATATTCCATTTTATAATATCATACTACATATAATCATGACCTTATAATAGGTATTTATCTATGAAAAGGGTTGACGCAGTTTAGATGATTAAATTTAACTAGCCTAGTCAGTAAAGGTGTCATCTAAGGTTATTGAGTTGAGATTCCACATTTCCTTTTAGCTGCACACTCATATATACATTTAGATATAGAAGTAGCATAATATATACCATAAATATTTGTAACCATATATCATATTATTATGTCATCATCTCTATTGGATAGTCGACAAAAAAGAGATAAATAGTTGTCTTTAATTATTGAGACTCTTTTTCCTTAAGAGGCAGCGGATGGGCTAGAGTAATTAGAACTTTATCATTCCATTAATAGTTCTCATCAAGCTCTCGATGATTTTGTAAATTCCCATGATCGAATCTAACTGTATTTTGATCACCCATTCTTTTTTTGATGGAATCCTTAAAGAGTATGTGAACTATGTAGATTTCTCCTTTTCATGTTATCAATGAGTAAATTCTCAGAAAATTACATTTGGTTATATATCTTTCATTCATGCATGTTGTGAAGGAAATTTATTTGGATTTATATCATATAGATCATCAGTGAAACCCATAATTTTAATAATTCCAAATAAACATAAATCATTATATTTGAGTGATTGAATCAAAACTAATTTTTCTTATGAAATTCATATTAATTCCCACATCCATGACATTAATTGTTGATGTACCTAGTATACTTTCCTTGAGATAACTAATTTCTCAATGATAACCTTGATAAAATATATGTCTCTAAGTAATAACACCATATATTTTTTTGAATTTAATGACCATAGTGAGAATAGATTGATTTATTATAAGTAAAAATTACTATCCATGCAATATTTATATGATTCTATTTTATTTTTCCCTAATTGATTCCTAATATTAGTATAGTGGAATGCAGAGAGAGCATAGAATTGGATTTTTCATAGGTACCCTTCTACAAGTTTCATTTATGATATGTTTATGTTGTTTTATATTTTATGAGTTCCCAATATTTTCTCGAGAACCAAATTTTCCTACATAGAAAACAGATACACAACTTATAACTAGAAATCCTTAAAAAAAATTTAAACCTAGTGAAATATTCTTCTATATGATGTGGTACTAACATTAAAACTTTACAGAAATTTATTGTTGCATTCCTTATTTAAGTAAGGTTAAACTAAAGGTGACATAACAATATAGATATCTAATCTATCTGAATAGTATAGTTATGAATATTATAAATCGTTGTCCAAATTACCTGGTTCACGATTACTGATATGGGATGATCAAGCTTGTGATGGACTTGAACACCATATAGTGTTGGGTTCTGCCATGGTGATGGCAGGGATCACATAGATTTGAAATCCCTTCATGCATGGAATTATACATCTTTCTGATAGATATTAAAACATATGCATTAACCAGGGGGAGACATGCATAGTCAAAAAATGGTCCTTTGATATCGATTGTCCTTTTCAAAGTTCCTTGAATGTTTTTTGTCAACCCACAACAAAAACATCAAGATGTGTGCACTTTTTAAAATATAATATTCAAGAAGGTTTTTGGAACTCTAGAAATCTTTTTTCACGTGGTGAACAGATTATCATGAGGGGCAGGTCGTGGGGTCAAGTCCCTGGACTTGCGATTTAATGTAATTTTCTTCCTTGCGTGTGTACCGCTTTCGCGGTTGTACCCAATTTTTTTTATCGTGGGGAGTAGATGTGAAAAAAATTACCTTATCATTTTTCTTGAGCACGCAGTCGAGTGAGCATGAATTGAATTTTACAAGTTAAAAACATTAATCCCTATGAACTTTATGACTTATTCATTTACACTATATCATTTTTCTAAACTATCAAGTTTAAGTGACTTCTGAGAGGATACATAAATTTTTATGAGGACTTCCTTTTACTGTTTTCAAACAGAGTTTTTTTGTTTCGCTTTTACTATTACTATATGGTCTTTTTTTAACATCTATAAAAGGATAATGATTAAGGTCATGATGTATTGAGTAAAAAAATACATTTTATGGCTAATATTCATGTGGCTACATATGAGGGGAATTTCACCTAATATTGTAATTAGGATACCTATGGTCAATGGTACTCCAAAATTCTTTTGATTTGGAGATAAATTTTTGTAAACCTCGGATTGAGGTTCTCATAACATTGGTAATGAAGTGGTAAAATTTTGTTGGGGATAAAATATAAATCCCTAAGGTGATTAGTTATACCACAATGAAGTCAGGCTTAGAAATATTAGAAATTACTTCTTGTAGGTCCAAGAGATCTTTTTTTGGTAGGTCAAATACATTATTCATTGATAGTATGGTAAATTAGGGGATATATTATCTTATCCAAGGGCCATGGATTATTTATAATAACTAGAGCCACTTTAGTCCTATAGTTAGATATCAGGGATATGTAGATTGAAATATGATGGAAGAATCCTATACTCTGGTAGATCAATATCATGTTCTTGTGGTTCTTTGATAATTATTTTTATGAGGGATCGCCTACACATTTTATTTTCATTTAGTAGGGGTGCATCTATCATGCAGTTTAACATCATACGACTAGGATTTTTTCCATTAATTATGACCTCATGTTTTATAGAAGATTCCATTTACTGATAGTTTATCATAATGTCTTATGCATGAATTTCTTTTATTTAAGTTTAACAACATATGACAAGGATTTGGTAATAAACCTAGAAATTGTGAAAAATATATTATGGGAATCATTTCACTCATTTGGGGAATTTAAATGTATTGAGAAACTATTATCTCTTAATACTCCTATTAGTGGGTATCCATATATAGAATCCCTTCTTGAGAATATTTATCATCTAAAAAACAAGCCATATATAGTTCAGACTCATGTGTAGGTTTATTGATCTTATGTTACCAGAACCTCTTTGAAATGAGGAATTTGTGGATTTCATGTTTTGTTTAATTTAGTGAATTTTTTTCCAAATGTTTATCACTATGTTACTTGTACATTGTCCCTGATATTAGATATTTCTCAGTCATGCTGAAAGGAGTGATTTTCTACGTTCCTTATTTTCAAATGATCAATCTCAATGTGAGTATCATGGGATAACTGGTTAGTTGAATAATCCATGTGAGAGTGGATTTCATATCAATCTCTACATAATATCATCACATATGTAGTCATTGGTGAAATTTTTTTTAATTCTATATTTTTATTTTGAACCCATTATTTTAAATCTATATATCACTATTTATCTCATGATTTCAATAATTAAGAAACACATAGACCATTAATAAAATCTCCCTACTCAGATCTGACCCATATGTAGTTATGGGAACATACATTTTTGTAAATTGGTAGTAGACGCATGATTGAATATTTAGAAATCACTATATGTCCTATGATTATAGGTATTAAGACACAACATGTTCTTGAATGGTTCAATATCTATCCCTTCCTGACCCATACTATACGGAGTTAAATGTTCCAGTTTATTATTAATGTTGGATCATGTATTGGAGATCAGAGTGTCACTATGTATCCTTTGATGGTAAGAATCAAGAGACAAGTTGTTCTAGAATGGGGACCTATCTACCTAGGTCTCAATCATAAAAGGAGGTAATAATTATTCCCATAAATCATAGGAATGGATATCTGATCATTACTCAATATCCTATGATGATAGGAATCAAGCCAGAAATAGTTCTTGAATAGGATAATATGTATGCATTTCTAACCCATACCCAACAGGAAGGGGTAATTATTCCCTTTTATTATTATTTTTAGACCAATGATAGGATAGTTTAGCCTCACTACATATCCTTTTATGAAATTAATCAATCCATAAATAATAAATAAATTGGAAACTCTCTATTCAAGTCTAACCCATAAAGAGTGGGGGTCATTTTTCCTATTGATTGTTTCAATTGGAATTAGGATTTGAGATATGTGTATCAACTCATATCATTTTGTGACATGAATCAAGGTACATGTAGTTCTTGTATAGTGGTTTTGTGGGCACCAACACTAAGTATAGTGGTATTTTCATTTGATTCATAGAGTAATGCTTAGTTTTATGTCAGTCAAGAGACATCAACATTGATATTTATCATCACATGGCCAAGAATTATGTTGTTCCCTTTATGGTATCCATAAAATACCATGCTATCCGTGCCATGGATTCATATTTCATGATCATGTGTGGAATCATCTACCAAAACATTTATTCACACTTAACATTTTATCAGTTTGAGAAACTAGAAATGATAAACCTTTTTCTCACCACACAAAAGTGGTTAAATGAAATGTCAAGGTAATTCTGTATCATAAGGTTGAAGGGAAAATATAATGGATCATGGAATATATATATAACTCTTTTGAGTGAGAATAAATCAATATTTAGTTATATAAAACATTTTAGTTTGTTTTCATGATATGATTATTTCAACCATGTAGTTAAACATCAAGCATTATGAATAAAGGTAGTTTGGTGTGAAAAAAAGAAATATAGTGGTTTGACATAAGTCTATTGATCTTGATGTCAATATGTATCTTTTAATATAAGAAATATATCCACATTTAGTTTTTATTTGAGTTGTATAAATATGTATATAACTCACAAACATTGATAGGGTCACTTTATTGATTCTTAACAAATCTAGCTCCTATGAAACGTGTCATATGTGAAGTGATGTTTTTGATTAGTTTAATGTTATGTTGTGAATTTTAATATATTATTTCTTGTAATTTATTCATTTATTTATAATGACATATTTTAAGGAAAATTCACATAGCTTAACATCATGAAACTGGTATGAGAGACACTCTACATTACAATTTGTTTATTCTATGACATCTTTCAGGTAGTTTAATCTCAAGGGATTATGAATCCTTATGTCTATTTTAATATCATGTGTACAAGGAATTTTCCATACATATTAATTTGAGGAGGTAAATATTTCATCTGTACTGTTTAACATCATGTGCCGACTATGAGGAAGGCTTTGAGAGTGACTATGCAAATTATTTCATAAGAAACCATGAATTGGTGGGGGGTCATGAAATATTACCCATCCATTATTTCAAGTGGAAGAGATCAATTTTGATATATATTTTTTATGATATAAGTCCAATCATTGGAGTTTTCATCCCTGGTATCATTTGTGATCGAATATCCTACACCGATTCTCTGTATTGTAAAAAATATAAGAATATAATTTTATTTAAGGCTCATAAGATCAGATTATTATAGACATCGCGGTTCTTTTGTGTATAAAACCTTCTCAATTTGAGAAATTCAAACTCATCCATTAAAATTTTTGGATTTTAATTTTCTAAGTGTTATCAATAGATATCTATTTAATCTGAGGGAAACTAGACTTATATGGGAAACACTACCTTGGTTTCATACCCTAATTAATATGATGTTTATTTTATATCAATTCATGTGGTTATATTGTAGTCCCTTAAAGGATGAATGATCTTTTCATTACATGACTTTATATGATTATTCCTCATCTTTTTGATTATATGTTAAAAATACTTATTCAATCTCCCTATTTTTTACAATTTCCAATGAATTATATTAGGATGAATGGTTGGACTTGATGTTGAACACATGTGACATCTTAATCAACTCAATAAGAAAAAATTTGGTTTTATTGTTTTTTGATATCACATGAGAGACTCCAAATATAGTGATGACATTAGACATAATAAATATATGGATATTATATGTCTAAACATACTCGAGGGGTATTTCCTTGGACCATATATAAAGGAGATAGAAAGTAGAAAGGATTAAAATACACACATCTTACTAGGATGGGGATGTAGGCCCCCCAACATCAATTCCCCATTATAAAAAAAACAATAGTATTTATATTTATATAACAATTATAGGGATTAATGGATGATTATTTCAGGAATCCGGGATGCCCAAAATTTCATAGTGAATTTTACATTGTATTGTACCATTTTTTCTAGTAGTAACCACACCTCCAAATTTGTTGGGATTGTATGGTCCTAATCTAATTGGTGTTTTAAGATCCTATATGGACTTCTTCTATTAATATGATAATATCTCTTTCTTCCTTACATATTAGGATGATTTCATCAAAGAATCACTTGTATAAGGATTTTCCTTCAATTTTATAGTCCCTATATGAAATTTTTCCTAGTCAAAATTTATTCTTTTCCCTTATGAATTGGTCAATCATGTGTGTCCCATTTTTTACATAATCAATTATGGGTTCCATCTATATAGATTGGGACATTGATTCATCATGATTTGGGATGCATTTGATCTGATTCATTTATTCCATATCATATACAATGACTGATGGGACCACCCTTAAGTATGTGATGTGAATGATTAACTCATCCTAATATGCGTGGGTCAAAACATTAGCTAAACTATCAAGTGAGTCGGCATGATCATTTTGTGATCAAGTTACATGATTGAATGTTTTTTCAAAAGGGAACTCTTCCACCAGTGTTTTTACATAGATGATTAGATGGTTCAATTCTTCCATCATTAATGAATAATATTCCTTTATGTGATACATAACTATTTCCAAAACAAATTTTATTTTTAGGTAGGTTATCAGAAATTATAAGGTATTTTTAAAGTTATAAATTATAGATTAGTTTTTATCCCCATTATTATGGTAGCCTTCATATAGTGAGAGGAGAAGGAAAAAACTTCTTTGTCCATAGAAAAAATACATTCCAAAGACTAACCCAGTGGTGCATCATGTTTTCTATAAACATTAAAATAGGATATCATGATGAACCATCAAAATAATTCTTACATGGTTGGGTAGAGACATTGGTGTATAAAATCTAATCATCTGGAAGATTAGTGCCTACAGGTGTTCTTTTTAGGGTATGATGTTCTATAAGGAAATCACCTAGACCCTAACCATTTACTACCTTTATTAAAATGAACTTGATGTCATATAATATTAGAATAACCACCAATCATGAAAATATCTTACTAAACATAGGACAAATAATGATTAACTTTTGGAGATCAACACCAAATACTATGTGGAATTTATGGTGCCTTAATGAATTCCACAAATTTTTCACCACAATGAAGACCATAAGGTAGTTCTTCATAACATAGAAATTTCATTTCTCAGTAACATGAATCATTATAAAAAGGTATTATATATTTTTCTCATTCACCACATTATTTTTTTGCCTGAGGAGAGTATTAAGTGATCATTCCATGGCATATATATATATTAGATGAGTGGAATTCCCTCCCTAGGTGGAATCCTGATAGGTGGGTTTATCATGTAATACATGAAACTATCAAATTAATCATGTTATTAATTGTTCTATTTGTATGTTAATCTCTTTATCATTAGTTTGGTAGAGGGGTTATTTTTTACAGTGAGTTAATCTATGAAATTCCGGATGTAAGAAAGGTACCTTTGAAGTCCCTCAGCTATTTGATATTCTATGGGGGTAAAAATTTGTAATAAGGAGCCATTTATTTCGTGGTAAACCTAAAATTCATAGTGTAATACCATATAATAAATTATTTCCCAAGAAATCACCGTAAAAGTACAATTTTTTAGGTCATCTTCAAACTATGATTCCAAAACATGTCAAAGAGTATTTGAAGATTTATGAGGTGATGAAGTCACTAAGGAAACATGAACCTCAGGTCACTGATATATATTTCCTATTTAGTATAACTGTATTAATGATATGATGCATTGAACCATTATACAATGAACCAATATTCATTAATCTAAAGGGCATGACCTAGTAGGAGAATTCCTCATGGGGTGCTCTAAAGGTGGTGGATTCCTCAAATCTCAGGTCCATTTTTATTTAATTGTTCCTTAAATTACTATAAATAAACAAAATTTTATGGAAGAATACATTTTTATCAATATTAAGTTCTGTGATTGGTAATGAGTAATCTCCCTGCAGGTTTTTTCAATTAAGGTATTCTAAATCTATACAGAATAAAATATTTCCATTATTTTTCTTTAGAGGGACAATATTTGTTAGATATATTATGTTTTTAACTTATTAGAAAATAACATTCTTTGATCATTTTTTAATCTTCTGATTCAACACTAGAGGTATGGGATGTGTGAATCTTCTTATCCTTATGACTGAAACCTTTATGGTCATTGGGTGAGCCTATGTGGTGTGTCACCACATCAGGTTTTAGCCTGAGAATTTATATATAATTCCAAGTGAAAATATATTAATGATTCTTAAGAAATAAAATGTACACGTCTTCCTCCTTGATAGGGACATGCACACTAATAAATGTCGATCATGGGTCCTCTTCCATTCCCAAATTTAACGTCCATAGATCATTGATGTTTTTGCAGACACCTTCCTCAAATGTGATAGGGGTGTTCCTTAAGTCATTCTATTCTTCTACCTCATCCGATTCTGTGGAGGAATTTTTAAGAATGGTAAGAAATCCAAGGGACTATCTAAAAAAATATGGATCTGTGAGTCCATTAGAAGAGAAATGTTCATCTCATACTACTAGAGTCATTGAAGATATATTCAATAGAAAATTATTTGATTATATGAATTCACATGTGGTTGGGGGAGATTATATATCTAGGATTAAATGTAATGTCCTAGAAATTCGATATAATTTTTCATAATTATATGTAATTATTTCAAGACTGGAAAATCGAACAGTGCATGATTTTGAGGCCCGGAGTGCCCAGAATGATCGGTCAAAGTTTTGTTAAGATTTATTTTTCACGTGTAAGAATTTTTAATAAAAAAGTGGAATAAATTATAAAAAGTTAGTCGGATCAGAAATCAGAGTGTACTTTTGCACTCAGGATGGTGGGTTTACCCAAGGCGCTACCTAAGTTTAGTCAGCGCGAGCCTCCTGTGACAAAATATGAAAATAGAATAATCATAAAAAAATAATTAAATAAAGGTATTTTTTTTCAAATGCTTATAACTCACAAACGGTAACTCGGATTAAAAATATGAGACCACCGCTAAACACATGAGGGTATTCTTTCATTACGAAGATACTATCATTGGTCGGTGTGGGCCACTAGTGAAAGTTAGTTTTTTCCATAAATAAAATAATTAAATGAAAATTATTTTATTGTAAAATCTATAACATTAAACGGTAACACAGATTGGAAATCCGAGAGTACCGTTGGGTTTGTTGGGGGTGTGTTTCACTTAGGCAGAGCCTAACCACAACTGGCGCGGGCCGAGGCTGACTGTTAATAATTTTTCTGAACATTTTTTATGGTACGTTTAGCAAACATGCGAGCAGTGTTTTGTAACTTATGTACAGGTGCTCGCAATTTATATCTGAGGATACCGTTGAACACATAGTGCCGATATTTTCATAAAGAGACCATCACTTCGACCGCAGTAGGACGATGGTAGGATTTAGTTTTTCAGATTTTCGTGGGAGTGTTGGACAAATAATAAAATTAAATAATTATCTTTTATTTAATTTTTAAAACCTCCCATTGGAATCATAATGGCGGGGACCACATGAGGGTGTTCGGGCATTTAATGTTGGGCAATAAATTCCCATTTACCCAAAATGTGTTACAACTTTTCCCTTTAATTAATAGGATACATTAATCATGAATTAATAAACCTACTTTTTAATGAAGATTTATTTTATTAACTCTTCTGGTGGGTTGTATTCCCATTGGAGAAATGGAGAGGAGGCATGGGCTAAAGAATCCTCTAACGAAGAACCACCCCAAATAAAGAATGAGAATGACACATGAGCCCGGATTGGAAATGGGTTGCAGGAGCAATGAATGCATTCTTCCCCTTCAACAACCTCATGTTCCATTTCGTGACATCTATAACAGACGATTGGTGTAAGGGATTTATTTTGAATTATGATTGAATTTATTTGATAATTCTACATATTATGGATGCACAATGACGATGTCCAAACTAATAAGGACATCATCTCGCACATATACCATTCCCCCTTTATGATTTGTTCTTCAAGCATTCATTGTGCGTTCTTCTATGCCAAATAATTAATGATGCATGAAACACAATGTTTTGTTGAGGGTGATGTATGGACAGAGAGCCATTGACCCAAGGATCCTGAACATGTGGTCATTATATTTTTCAGGCATATAACGTAGATGCGGTGAAATGTAAAAGAGGAGGATGGCTGGCACACATTCCGGCCACGTGGTGGTAGGGAAGCGCATGTCCACACCGTCGGATGAGTTGGAGGATGTTTCTCGTTAGCTGTAGTGGAGCTGGTTCACGGCCGGCATGCTGGCAGGCTGCATGGCAGAGTGGCAGCGCGGGTCAGTGCTGTCAAAGAAAGAGGTTGTGGCGACTTGGCTGCGGTGGAGGCCGGTGGGCGGCTGACACTTGGCCGACCACAGTGGAGTAGCGGCGCACGACTGCACTTCTGGGAGGAGGACCCATCGTCCGTAGCGGAACGACGATACCAGCTCGAGTCCGTCGGGGGACAAGGAAGCACCTAATGGTGCTGACACTTGATGTCGTGAATGGAAGAGGGGGGAGCAGGCTGCTCCCCTTCAGTGCCATATTGGGAAGAATGTGCCTAGTATGGGCTGGGTTGCAATCACCTTGCTGGACTTCCCCTTTGCGGGTCATGCTGGACCATGACCTAGTGGGCTGGGCCAACAGCTTCCCAGGCCAACCGGGCCGGACCTGGACTGGGTCAGACTGGACTTGGGCCCATCTAGACCGAGATACGTCTTTGTGGACATGTCATGAGAACCGGGTGCCCGTTGGACAAATCGTCTGTGGCACTAAAATCCTTGGATCGAGATGGTTCTTTTTGTGTACTCCACTTAAGATTTGGATAATTTTTAAGCATGGTTTGGTTGGATTGAACCTAAAATCCAATCGGACCCTCAGAGTAAAACCACAAATAACATACATACTGGGTGTCTGATTGATGTGTTGTCAGTTGTGTTGGTTCCCTTTTGATGTGACATAACTTTGGGATACTTATTTTTGGACCATCATGGTGGTTTAGGTACGATATATGGCTTGAGTAGTCATTCTCCCAAAAAAGATATTAGCTGGAATGTAGTGGTTGGTAGTGAGGCGGAGGTTGGAGACAGATCATACGGAGGATAATACCGAGCGATCCTATGTGGGTCAGCACTGATCCTATGTGCGTCTGATCATGTGTGGTTCAGCGCTCAATGATCCTATGTGGGTTAGTGAATACCGATCCTGGGTGGGTTAGATCGTGTGTGGGTCAGTGCTAAATGATCATGTGTGGGACAACACACACCAATCCTATATGGTTCAGATCCTGTGTGAGTCAGAGTAGGGGTTAATACCTATAGACTCTAGGTGGGTCGGATCCTGTGTAGGTAACTGTGGAGGATAGTACATATTGATCTTGTGTGGTTCGAACTTCTTATAATCATAAGTAGTACCTCTTGACCGAATAAGATGATCTAGCTTCGCAACTAATCATCTGTACTTATGTACTTCAATGAAAACCTAGTTTTAGTTGAGACTCTCTTTGAACTAAGTCATTTAACTTTTTTGTACTATCTTCGAGGTGATACCTATGTGGTTCTTTTACCTTCATGGTACTATCCTTGTGGTGATACCAATATGGTACTTTTACCTTCGTGGTACTATCATTGTGGTGTTACCTGTGTGGTACGTCTACCTTCGTGGTGTCCTTCCCTCATTTATGAGATGATTATATCTTGATAACTTAGGTGTATGTATGGGAATATACCTATGTAGAGTTGATGTCTTTCTTTTTGGTTTTTCCTTTCTGGAACTCTAGGAGACATACGGGGGTCTTGAGGTCCCTAATGGGTATTGTTATACTCACCCTTCAGGGGCGTCGACCGAACATTGTTATGTCTGGTGAAGACAATGTACAAAGTTTCTCAAGGGTGAGGGAGCTAGGAATGTCCTGACCCATCCTCGGGGCCCATTCCATGACTACCCCGAGCCCACCTTCCAAAGGCCTGGGGATGAGTACTAGCACCGAAGGCATAAATACCGATAGAAAGGGAAGTCATTGCTTTTATACAAATAAACAATCACAACAGAGTACACAATATAAGTAAGCACAAAGTAATACTGAATACAAAAGTAATTGATGAAAGGAAAGGGACCGGAAATACAAGCCCAACAGTAAAGTAAAGTACAAATGAAAAGCTAGCACAACTACAGTAAATTAAAACAACAACTACTGAGTCGCCCTTTGAGACTTTCACCTAAAGGGTGGGTACAGATGGCCTCCTTAGAACCTCGGGTCTGTCCGTCTGCTCCGTGTACGTCTCACCAAGTTTTCCATCTCTGAGTATCATCTAGCTCTAGAAGACTCTACCTAGATCATTTTTGTCCAGCGTCTGCATCCAACAAAATATAGTGTGGGAAAATCCCGTGCAGGGGTGAGTATATGATACTCAGTAAGGACCCCGAGACCCCTGAAGGTCTCCCAGAATCCATGAAGGATAAATCATAGAAAAAATATACAATCACGAAGTATCAACCAACTCTACGTAGGTATATTCCCATACATATACCTATGTCATCAATCCCAGTTTGGCTCTAACTGTCGAGCCCAAGCACAACACATTCCACATAGGAAAGAAGTCAATCACATCGATGATAATGATTGAAAATCAAGACTCAGCTCACACATGTATATATCTTTCTTAAAGCGATGGATATGATCATATGTAGTCACTGATTCATCTAAGCTATTGCACCCATGTAGGATACTAGTCCAGCTATCCTGTCAGACCCACGTAGGATACTAGACCAGCTACTCTGTCAGACCCACATAGGATTATAGAACAGAATTCAAATGTCAGACACACTTAGGATACTAGTATAGAAGTTAACACTTCTAACCCACGAAGTATTCTAATACAGTTTTCTTCATCATCAAACCCACAGAGGATTCCAGTATGGTAGTCGTCATCATCGAGCCCACAAAGGATTCCAATACTGTAGACATCGTATTCGCAGCCACCTCTAGGGTTCCCGCACACAGCACGCTCTATTCCAGGAGGGTCCGCTCATCAAGACAAGGGGTCGATACATCAACTGTCATGAATCCAGAGTTGATGTATCCCAATGATTCATCTTTTCCAAAGGAACCCAACGCGAGAGACGACACGTCAATCGGACGCCCAGTATGAGAGTTATTGGCTTTTACGTTCTAGGGGCCAAGTAGGAATTACGCTCATTCCAAACCCGGATGTTTTTCTAAAGTCACCCATAACTCACATAGAGTATCGAAAAAGGACCATTTCATTGTAAGGGTCCCAGTTCCACAGATGGCGTATCGATCAGAAACATGATCATGAAGTTATTCGCACTCAAGCGTAACGGGCCCTGCCTATTAAGCCCAGTGGCTGATGAGTCGGTTCATGTAGAGACCCAAAGCTTGACGTACATGGACATTACATTACTTTGGAGGAATACTTAGTACATAACAAAAACACACACACAAAGACCTTAATAGTTTAGTGTCTTTGGAAACTCGGAATATAATATTCTAATCGTGGTGAAAGATCTTCAACATCTCCCATAAAGATCATCCTTTTTTTCTACCTAACACCTTTCATTATATCCTAAGGAAAAGAAAACATAAAAGGGTGAGCTCAAATGCTCAGTAATGGTAAAAAAAAGAAATATCAATCACATCATATTCATAAGAACATAACATTTTGGAAATCTTAACCTGAAAAAAAGATCATAATATCATAACATGGGATAATTCGTTGTAGTGAAATGTAATCCCAATAATCACAACTTAAAACATGAAAATTTGTGGCGTACACACATAATCATAGAGAATCATTTCTTGTTAGTCAAGACTCATTGCCAAGACTATCTTAGTAGAAAAATTCCATTTCTGAACCGAGTTCATTCCTCGTTTCAGTCCTGTTTCACTGAACCGGTTTAACATGCCGTTCCAGCCATGTTTATCTCATTAGATATAAAATCATTACCCAATTAATTGGAGGGAGATATAGGTCCCACCCATCTCATAATGATACCATTCTAATGTGTGCCACAAAATCATAAATCATACATCATTGCATAACCCATGTATTTAAAAAAATGGGATTCTTAAACATCAGGACATCATTAAACAATTCATATAAGATAAACGAATTAATAAAAATATTTCCATCACAACATAATCAAATCAATGTAATAATAGGGATAGAAACAGAAACCTATATTATCTTGGATGGAAAATAATAATGATAAAACACTTGAACTCCATTCTTGAGGAAAATATCCTTTCTACTTAAAAAACATTTTCCTTTCTTAACATGTCATACAATTTTATTATAAAATAAGTTGATTAAAAATAAACTTGAAAACATGTAAAGTAAGATTCTTGGAAATAAAGTTTTAAAAATCCATTCATGCCGTATAAGTAAAAAAACATTCTTCTTGTACTTTTTTCGGAAAAGTCAAAAAGTACCTCGTACGAAAAATGACAAAAGATTCCTTTCATATCTTTTACTAAAAACTCATCGAAGGGTAAAATTGGATATAAACTATTGTATAAGGATATAAATATTACATATTTATGAAACATGGATGTGGATGATAAATATTCCCCAGTAAATTCATAAGTATAAACAATCTCGGATAAAAATTGAGATTGTGAGATTTTCCCTTACCTTAGGTCCGATTTGCTTTGTAAGTGTCTGAACCTCCTGTATAATGATTTAAATAATGTCATTGACTTATTCCAGAATCATAATCATTGTTATGATATCATATATGGTTCACTTACGGCTCTATATTACCCGTTCTTTTGTAAATTCCATGTTAATGAGCGTTTTGGGTAAAATCGTTTCATTTGTCGTCCTTGTTTTGACGTGTAATTATTCATATGATTACTTAGATAATGATTAATTAATATAAAACATGATTTATATATAATATATATTCATAATATACATATATATAATAGATCAGTAAATGGAAAGAAATACATCGTTCCTGGAGACGGTAGGTCGTACGTACGCATGAACGCTGTTTTCGTTTCCTTATTGAGTTGAATGGAATTAAGTAGATGAAATACATATATATACACATAAATCCAGTATCATTATTATGTCATATATTTCATTATAACTTATTATATATACTTTATAATCATTCATGAATGGTTAATGTGGATAATGAATCTCATCGTGTCATGGAGACGGTAGTCCGTATGTACGCACGAGCGATGATATTGTTCTCATGATCATGGAATTTTATTGGAGTGTATGTATACTATTTTAGAATCAATATAACTTTACAATAATCACATATATTTATTGTGTACACAATTATACCCATCCAAGTAAGGTGGTGGTGGAAAATAGATTACACCACGGCGTGGAGACGGTATTCCGTACGTACGCACGCGCGGTGATTTCATTTTCTGTAGGATGGATAGATGGTTAAATAGAGTTGTTTCATACATATAATAACATATTATTATATTAGTGATACTGATGTTATTACTTAATAAATAAAAACTAAAGAAGAAGAAGTGGAAGAAGAAATAAAGTTGAAAGAATTGGTAACGGACATTACCTCTTCTTTGAAACGCGTCTTTGAGATCTTCTTTTAGGGCACTAAAATTGGTCTTTGAAGAAGACCAGGACCTCTATGATGTTTCTAGGGAAGTGGAGAGGAGAAAGTTTCAGGGTTTGGATGAGCCTGAAGGCTCAAAGTGGTGTGAGGATGAGGGGGTGGAGGTGCCCTTTTATAAGGGAGGAGAGGGTCACCTTTGGAATAACAAAAAATATTATTTTATTATAAAGCCAAATTCGGTTTTAAATAGATCCAAATTAATTTATTTAGAAGCTAAGGTGGTTATGGGTCGAAATCCTCTCATAAAATATAATTTAGACAATTTAGGTTCCTATTTTAACCTTATCATTTAGATTTAACATTAAGTTAGATAATTTTACTTTTACCGTGTCTTTTTGTGTTCTTACACTATAATGTTAATAAACATACTATAACAAGCCAAACGAACCCCAAGTTGTTTATTATTAATATATATAACCTTATATAAGTGATTTGGCCGAACCTTATATTTTTAGGAATAAAATATCAATTAATAATATAATATTTGTTTTAAAAACAATTTTATGTCAATTTTGACACTATTTAGTAATTGATTTTTTTTGAAAATCATAACATACTGATTAGTTCGAAAGAAGTTAATTATATCACTAATAATATGTCATATTAACCTATAAAAATAGTATAATTCATAAAAAGTCTCAAATTGCATTTATTTTGGTTTTTATAACAGTGATTATGTCAATATTTAATTAATAAGTTAATTACTGCATCATGTTTGTGTCATAAATAAATTAAATTATTTAATGTCTAAAAATTACAAATAAAAAACCATTATGTAGTAAATAGATTTATATTTCTAATGAATATTTATAGTCTAATTTATCTTATGTATATCCCTATATTAAAAATGATATACTTATTAAACATTGATTTTAACTATTTTAACCCTTATTTAAATAAATTAATAATAAATGTCCTAATCTAATACAAGTGGGCCTAAATGGTCATATTTTATTCCTAAGGTTGTTTTTGGTCGAATTAAACTTATCCAATAGAATTAGGACATGTGTTAGGGTAATAATAATATCATTTTTACCCTTAATTACTCTATTTACTTTTAACCGTGGTAAAAAAAAGTAAAAAGTTACTATTCACCATAAATTATTTTCATCTCATTGTACCGCATTTTACTTACTGACATCAACCGTGTCTCTTGGATTTTTTAAATTCCACTCACAGAAGGAGTAAAATTTTGTTTTATGAAAAATTCATTTTTTTAACTACCACTTATTGGTTTCACTATTCATCAAAAAATGAAAGTTTCTATAAAAATACCAAAAATTAGGCCTAAGATATATTTGATATTATGAACTGAAAAATGATGTCTATTTTACCAAATTAAAAACATATCAGTTGCATTACTTAATTTAAAAATTAATTCCCGTCGTCAAAACAAATAGCGTGTTCTTAAGAGATAATAACTATCAAAAGATTGACACTTGTTTATGTCTGCTTTAAATGTGAAATTACATCCAATGACCAACATTGTATTAAATTGTAAAAATATATTCTAAATATACTTTAAAACCACTCAAATTAATAATTTATCACTATTAATTATTTCGATTAAAAAGGTTGTTTTTAATTAGAATTTAGTAATTTTCACTATTCATTAGAAAATGAAAGTTATCCGAAAAGTACCAAAATTTCACCCTAAGCTAATTTCGATCTCCCAAATCCAAAAATGAAGTCCATTTTGAAAAATAAAATTTACAAAATTTCAAAATGTGGTTCTTAATATTCATAACGACTAGTTTTAATAATATTTTAATAGCATATTATTGTTTAGTGAAACTCGTTATTGCGTACTACACACACTATCAATGAAGGTCGCGATTGCGTGTAATGAAAGGCAATTCAATGATGCGTGTTTTACAAGCTCCTTTTGGTGTAGCGTACAACACAAGACATTAATGAAATTAAAAAGAATATTTTTTATAAATTCTTGGGGTGTTACATTCTACCCCCTTTAAAATGAATTTCGCCCTCGAAATTCGTCGGGGATATAAATAGTTTACTCCTCGAAAGTTTCTTTAATAGAATCCCACATCATAAAAAGGAATACCAAAACCAATATTTAAAAACAAAAGTATGAAACATAATGGTTACCCAAATAAACTAATCATTGGGTTTCCACATAGATGAAAATATGGATATGGAAGAGAAAGCTAACCATCATGTTCTGATGGAGAGTGGTAGAGAACATGGCTATGGAAAATCCATCAATCAAAAAGCCATAAATTTGTGACGATCTAAGGTACCATATGATTCATCAGATATAAGATCACTAGGACATCATTTTTGGTTTTCAATATCATTTCCCCTAAAGTTGATGAAATTGGAATTAGAAGAAATACTTTCGTGATTTTGGTTTAGTCTCACCGTTAGCCGTTCTTTGGACAATTTCCACTTCATCTCTTAAAGAAATAAAGTTGAATTTGTCATTCGTGATGTGTTAGCAGATCATGTGATAGAATGAGGGGTCATTCCATCTATCTCAAACAAAAGGTTAGAAAAGTTATCAAAAAATACGTAAGTCCATCTATAGTGAGATTAATCATATATGGTTCCTAAAATAGACTTATACTTCTTATATTATACTGCTTAATATAATAAAACTAGTTTCTACTAAACAGGGACTTCCTATAGGCCAGTGGTAGTTGATAAAGGCTAGTCGCACTTCGGTTGTGGGTTAGATTCCCACATCCTTGTCCGACGCGATGGGTTGTCGCCCATCCTGCAGGTTGTCCTTTTTCTAAAACTACATTACTATAACATCCCATAAATAATATCAAAAAAAATCTATCCTTAAACAATACTAACTTATGTCCAACATAATCTATTCCAATAGTTTGGCTTATCTAAAATTCTTCGGTCCAAGCTCATAGTATAAAGAAAATGATTACTTGAAATGTCATCAACCAAGCATGTGAATACCATCATTTATACCCCATATATATTGTTGGTCACATTCCAATCATGTGAATACCTTAATCATGTATTCTCTTGAAAAATTAATACCCATTAAACCTTAGTGAAAAAATGAATGCTGTCAAAAGTTAACTCTTTCCACATACCAAAATCCAAAAATTCTATATACTCAAACCATGATATAACCTTCTCCTTATATCAGTCATGAGCTCATGAATACTATCAAACATTTAATTTTATCTTTATCCCTTCATTATGCGCTTATCATCTACATTCCAAAAATATCTGAATAAACATTCATGGATACTGGTACCATTAATCATAAACTTTCAAAACTCAAGGAAAGGCAACAGTGTAACAATCCTTAGCTGTCTCTTTATTCCATAGTACCATGAGATTACTTATACAACATTACACATGATAAACATGTAATCATTCCACTACATTCTTAAACCATTGACTGGGCTTCAAAAATTATTTCATCTCACATATCATTTATAGTCTCTTCATCATCATCAACATAAATACTACCCATACGACCATACTGATTCTCTTCATGAGACTTTCCCTTAGGGCATTGGTTTACATAATTCCCGTACATTCCACATTTAAAACATTTAACCATTGTTGATGTCGTAGCAATACCATTATCCTCATCCCTGGTGTTAACTGAAGCTTTTCCTTTGCACTTACTGGCTTTGTGTCCTTCTTTTCCACACCCAAATCATCTTCCAGTTCCTTTGAAACATTCTCCTTGATGCCTCTTCCCATATGATTTACATAGGGGAAATTGAACTTTCATTCCTCTATGATCATCATGAAACTACATCTTTCTCTTATTAGCCGAGTCAGGAAACTTATCAAAGTTTACTTTATTGATCATATTATGAGATTTTTGATTCGGCATAATAATGATGTTTGGACTTCCAAATCCCATTTCATTTGGTTGCTCATGAAGAATATCATTTAATTGTGCATCATATCCTCCATTATCATGGATTATCTTGTTTCCAGCCATTTTCTAAAACCCAAAAAGAATAGTGTGAGATGAAAAAATCATAATAAAGGGGGAATAACATCAATATCTAACATATTTGGTTTAATCTAATATCGTTACCATAGTTCTAGGACTATATCTTATACGTATACTTATCCTTAGGGACATCCCTAGGCATACCTTAGAAATATCTCTAGGGATCTCACTAACGTTTTTGCATCATTGTTTCCAAAGGTTGACTAATCTTTTCCTCTGATACCAACTGTAGAGACCCAAAGCTTGATGTACATGGACATTACATTACTTTTTTGGAATACATAGTACATAACAAAAACACAGACACAAGAACCGTAATAGTTTAGTGTCTTTGGAAACTCGGAATATAATCTTCTAATCATGGTGAAAGATCTTCAACATCTCCCATTAATATCTTCTTTTTATTTCTAAATAAACCTTCCTTTATATCCTAAGGAAAAGAAAACCTAAAAGGGTGATCTCAAATGCTCAGTAAGGGTAAACAAAATAAATATCAATCACATCATATTCATAAGAACATAACATTTTGGAAATCTTAACCTGCAAAAGAGATCATAATATCATAACATGGGACAAATCATAGTAGTGAAATGTAATCCCAATAATCACAACTTAAAACATGAAACTTTGTGGCATAAACACATAATCATAGGGAATCATTTCTTTTTAGTCAAGACTCATTGCCAATACTATCTTCGTGGACAAAGTCCATTTCTGAACCGAGTTCATTCCTCGTTTCAGTCTTGTTTCACTGAACCGGTTTAACCTGCCGTTCCAGCCATGTCTATTCCATGAGATATAAAATCTTTACCCAATGAATATGAGGGATATATAGGTCCCACCCATCTCATAATGATACAATTCTTATCTGTGCCACAAAATCATACATCATACATCATTGCATAACCCATGTAATAAAAAAATGGGATTCTTAAACATCATGACATCATAAAAAAATTCATATAAGATAAAGGAATTCATAAAAATATTTCCATCACAACATAATCAAATCAATGTAATAATAGGGATAGAAACAAAACCCTATATAATCATAGATGGAAAATAATTTTGATAAAACACTTGAACTCCATTCATGAGGAAAATATCCTTTCTACTTTAAAAACATTTTCCTTTCTTAACATCTCATACAATTTTATACTAAAAGAAGTTGATTAAAATTAAACTTGAAAACATGTAAAGTAATCTTATTGGAAATAATGTTTTAAAAATCCATTCATGCCGTATAAGTAAAAAAATCATTCTTCTCGTACTTTTGTCGGAAAAGTCAAAAATTACCGCGTACAAAAAACGACAAAAGATTCCTTTCATATATTTTACTAAAAAATCACCGAAGGGTAAAATTGGATATAAAATATTGTATAAGGATTGAATATTACATATTGAGTAAACATGGACTTGGATGATAAATATTCCCCAGTAAATTCAGAAGTATAAACAATCTTAGATAAAAATAGAGATTGCGAGATTTTCCCTTACCTTAGGTCTGATTTGCTTCGTAAGTGTCCGAACCTCCTGTATAATGATTTAAATAATGTCATTGACATATTAAAGAATCATAATAATTGTTATGATATCCTATATGGTTCACTTAAGGCTTTATATTACCCGTTCTTTTGTAAATTCCATGTTAAAGAGCGTTTTGGGTAAAATCGTTTCATTTGTCGTCCGTGTTTTGACGTGTAATTATCCATATGATTACTTAGATCATTATTACTTAATATAAAACATGATTTATATATAATATATATTCAGAATATACTTATATATAATAGATCAGTAAATGGAAAGAAATACACCGTTCATGGAGACGGTAGGCCGTACGTACGCATGAACGTTGTTTTCGTTTCTTATTGAGTTGAATGAAATTAAGTAGATGAAATATATATATATACACATAAATCCAGTATAATTATTATGTAATATATTTCATGATTACTTATTATATATACTTTATAATCATTCATGAATGGTTAATGTGGAGAATGAATCTCATCGTGTCGTGGAGACGGTAGTCCGTACGTACGCACGAGCGATGATATCGTTCTCATGATCAAGGAATTGTATTGGAGTGTATGTATACTATTTCAGAATCAATATCACTTTACAATAATCATATATAGTTATTATTTACACCATTATACCCATCCAAGTAAGGTGGTGGTGGAAAATAGATTACACCGCGGCGTGGAGACGGTATTCCATACGTACGCATGCGCGGTGATTCCATTTTCCGTAGGATGGATAGATGGTGAAATAGGGTTGTTTCATAATTATAACAACATATCAGTATATTATTGATACTGATGTTATTACTTCATAATGAATCAACTAAAGAAGAATAAGTGGAAGAAGAAATAAAGTTGAAAGAATTGGTAATGGACATTACCTCTTCTTTGAAACGCCCCTTTGAGATCTCCTTTTAGGGCACTAAAATTGGTCTTTGAAGAATACCAGGACATATAGGATGTTTCTATGGAAGTTTAGAGGATAAATTGGAAGGGTTTGGCCGAGCATGAAGGATCAAAGTGGTGTGAGGAAGAGGGGGAGGAGGTGCCCTTTTATAAGGGAGGAGAAGGGCACCTTTGGAATAACAAAAAATATTATTTTATTATAAATCCAAATTATGTTTTAAATAGCTCCAAATTGATTTATTTCTAATATAAGGTGGGGATGGGTCGACATCCTCTCATACAATATAATTTAGATATGTTTAGGTTCCTATTCTAACCTTATCATTTAGATTTAACATTAAGTTAGATAATTTAACTTTTACCGTGTCTTTTTGTGTTCTTACACTATAAGGTTAATAAACATACTATAACAAGCCAAAAGAACCCCAAGTTGTTTATTATTAATATATATAACCTTATCTAAGTCATTTAGCCTAAACTTATATTTTTAGGAATAAAATAACAACTAATAATATAATATTTGTTTTAAAAACTATTTTATGTCAATTTTGACACTATTTAGTAATTGATTTTTGTAAATATCATAACAGACTGTTTAGTTCGAAAAAAGTTAATTATATCAATAATAACATGTCATATTATCCTATTAAATTATTATAATTCATAAAAAGTCTCAAATTACATTTATTTTGGTATTTATAACATCAATTATGTCAATATTTCATTAATAAGATAATTACAGCATCATCTTTGTGTCATATATAAATTAAATTATTTAATGTCTAAAAATTACAAATAAAATACCATTATGTAGGAAATATCTTTATCTTTATAATGAATATTTATAGTCGAATTTATATTATGAATAACCCTATATTAAAAATGATATACTTATTAAACTTTGATTTTAACTATTTTAACCCTTCTTTAAATAAATTAATAATAAATGTCCTAATCTAATCCAAGTGGGCCTAAATGGTCATCTTTTATTCCTATGGTTGTTTTTGGTCGAATTAAACTTATATAATAGAATTATGACATGTGTTAGGTTAATAATAATATCATTTTTACCCTTAATTACTCTATTTACTTTTAACCGTGGTAAAAAAAAAGTAAAAAGTTACTATTCACCATAAATTTTTTTCATCTCATTGAACCACATTTTACTTACTGACATCAACCTTGTCTCTCAGATTTTTGATATTATGAACTAAAAAATGATGTCTATTTTACCAAATTCAAAACATATCAGTTGAATTACATAATTTAAAAATTGATTTCCGTCGTCAAAACAAATAGTGTTCTTAAGAGATAATAACTATCAAAAGATTGACACTTGTTTATGTTTGGTTTAAATGTGAAATTACATCCAATGACCAACATTGTATTAAATTCTAAAAATATATTCTAAATATACTTTAAAACCACTCAAATTAATAATTTATCACTATTAGTTATTTCGATTAAAAAGGTTGTTTTTAATTAAAATTTAGTAATTTTCACTATTCATCATAAAATGAAAGTTATCTGAAAAGTACCCAAATTTCACCCTAAGCTAATTTTGATATTCCAAATCCAAAAATGAAGTCCATTCTGAAAAATAAAATTTACAAAATTTCAAAAAAGTGGTTATTACTATTCATAACGGCTAGTTTTACTAATATTTTAATAGCATATTGTTGTTTAGTGAAACTCGTTATTGTGTACTACACATGCTATTGAGGAAGGTCGTGATTGCGTGTAATACAAGGAAATTCAAGGATGCGTGTTGTGCAAGCTCCTTTTGGTGTAGCGTACAACATAAGACATTAATGAAATTAAAAAGAATATTTTTCATAAAATTTCGGGGTGTTACAGTTCAAACCTGTTTTGGCGGGTCCGACCTGGCTGGTGTCGGACCAGCCCGGTGAAGCGCATGGCCTAGCCTAAACGGGGCACAGCCTGGCCGGCCGTGGCTGTGCTCGGCTAGCCGAGAGGCTAGGCCCGAGTGGCCGAGGGATGAGGGGGGGGGGGGGGGCTTTCCCAAACCAGCAGCACCGAGCAACGCTGCCCTCCTATCCGGCCGGCCGAAGCGGGCCGTTCTTCCTGACATGAATGGCCCATGCGGGCCACTCTCCTCCCATGTTGCACCTGTGGGTTCCACGCCTTCTTCGACCCAGCCGGCCGAGGAGCCAACTGGTTCGCCCACCGATGCGGCCCATAGAGCATGGCCTGCGGTCCTCCGCAATGCATCGCCCCTTTTGGCGCCGCACTCTCTTCGATCCGGCCGGCTTTAGCCGGATGATTCTTCGTTGGACGAGCAACCCACAGTTGTAGGCTGCGGTCTTTCCCTCTTCACATGGCACCCGGTTCTGCGGTCCTCTTCGGTCACTGCCTCCTCTTCCATCACCGTCGTCATTGAAATAAAACGAGGATCAACGGAGGGTCATCAGGCCGTGATCGTTTGGCCAGTGCCCTCCACGTTAGGTGGTATCAAAAGGCCGAAGATAAAACATGGTTTCAACGAGGGATAAAGACCAATATTATTCAATTAAAATTGAAACAAACCCCATAAATTGATTAAGTCTCTTTTTCTAACAAGCCGCGGAAGACGAGTGTCACGGTGGTCGGGCGTCGCGGATGATGGTGGCGTTCCATCAACGTTGGAGGAAGAGGGAGATAAGTAGAATTCTTGTGGTGTCGCCACCTTCCTTTCCTCGGTTAAAGTATTAGAGGAAGGTGATCGTGTCCCTCACGTTCTTCGTCGGATTTGTTCGTCGTTGAAGAATGATGTTCTTCATCGAAAGAAGAACACTATTCTTCTATTGTGCTCTCCCAAAATTCTCCCAACTCAACGATAGCCAATCTAAAATAATGGCTAAGGCTATTATATTATTCACACATGTAATTCAAAATTTAAAAAAATTAATTAATTAATTGAAGAGTTCAATTCATTAATTAAAAAGTGTTGGAAATAATATAGAGAGAGAGAGGGATGTGAAGAGATATCATTCATTAAGGGAGAGATTTCAAATTAATTAAAGGTGGGTGTTAATGGGGAGTTGAGGGGAGGTGATATGTTAGGGAACATGTGGGCCCCACCTCACAAATATCATCTCATGAGAGGTTATGTGAATGTGGGCCCCACCAGTAACTTTCTCTTGTAGTATATTACTACCCAAGATAAATAAAATTGATCACAACAAGTTTATTTAACTTTTTAATTAAACCCCAAAAATTAACTTCTCCTCCCGAGAAAACACAATTGTAGTAAAGGTACCCTTAAGCGAATACTGGTGCTGTGAGTTAATCGGTGACTTCAGATTTCAATTCCGGGAACCGGTCCAAAAGATAGAAAAATCCACACATACGTTTAATAAAAGTACCTGAAAAAAACATCAAAAATTGATTGCTGGCACACCGAGCCTCAGAATCAAGTGTCTTCAGAAAGAACAGACTCGTAAAATTCTAATGTATTTTTAAAAAAAATTCCTTGAAATTTTTGGGTCTTTAAATTTCCCCCACTTCAATGATTTATGTCCCCATAAAGCTACAACATGAACTAGGGAAACAAATGAGGGTACATAGCATGAGTCTGAGCCTCTCGCTCCCAAGTTCTCTCCTGGAGGTTCTCGTACTGCCAGCAAAAGCGCACCAGAGGAATCGACCATCCTCATAGGACCCACTCATGTTGATCCTCAATCTCTACCGAGACCTCCATGAATGTCTCCCCATCATTTATGTCCATCTCTTTGTGTTTGATGATGTGGGACGAGTCGTGAAAGTATCTCCTCAGCTGAGTTACTTGGAAGATGCCCTGCACCCGGTGCAACAAAAGTGGAAGGGTCAGGCGGTATTCCACCTCGCCTACTCTGCTAAGGACCTGGAAAGGTCCGATGAAATGCATATATATCTTGCCACCCCAGCCAAATATTTGTAGACCTCGTCGAGGTGATACCTGTAAGAAAAATTGGTCACCATCCTTGAACTCCAGTGGTCTCTGTCTCCTATTAGAAAAAGAGTTTTGTCTGCTCTGTGAAGTCTTCATCTGCTCCTAGATGATCTGCACCTTCTCTATCATAGCCTAAACCATATCTGGTCCTACAAGTGATGACTCCCCTGGGTCATTCTAGCACAGAGGTGATCTTCAGGGTCCACCATACAGTGCCTAGTAAGTGTCCATCCCAATGGTGGAGTGGTAACTGTTGTTGTACACAAACTCCACCAAGGGTAATTGATCCTCTCAACTATGCCCAAAGTTGAGGACACATGCACAGAGCATGTCCTCGAGATTCTGAATGTTCCTCTCTGTCTGTACATTCTTCTAAGGATGGAAGGTGGTGCTCAAACATAGCTGCGTCCCAAAAGCCTCATGTGAAGCCTTCAATATCTGGGATGTGAAGCCATCATCTCGATTAGAGACGATAGTCGATGGCACACCATGAAGCTGTATGATCTCCCAAACATAGATGCACCCCAAGATCTCTATTGAGCCATGCTCTCTAGTCGGTAGGAAGTGGGCCGAATTGGCGAGTTAGTTGACAATCACCAAGATAGAGTATTGACCTCTGGATGAACATGGAATCCCCATCATGAAATCCTTGGATATCTTATCCCACGTACACTCTAAAACCTCTAAGGGTTGTTCCAAGCCTGCCGGTACCTGGTGCTCCACCTTCACTTGCTGACAAGTGAGGCATCATGAAACGAACTCTACTACAACCTTCTTCATACTCAACCAACAGTGATATCATCTGAGGTCCTGATACATCTTCGCCACTCTTGGATGTACCACAAGAGGGGAAGTGTGAAACTCCCTCAGCACTTCCTCTTGTTGTAAAACTAGTACCATGGTACACCCCCTGAAAAGGATGACATGCTCCCCTCCTTCAGAAAATCTATCAGGTGCCTATTCTTATTAAATCTGAGTACGTTGTGTCTCACAGTCAACGACCCCATGTTGTCCCACTCTGACTCGCTGAAGAAGTAGGTGAGTGACTGTGAGAGACTATAGAAAATATGCTCCATCTATATCCACAAAGTATATTTTCAATGCGGCTAGCTTCTCTATCGCCTCTCCTAGTAGTTGAATGCCTGATCTCCTACTGAGAGAATCAAATACAATGTTCCCCTTCCTAGGAGTATAGACTATCTCAAATTCATAGTCCTAGAGGAACTCGATCCATCACCATTGTCTCAGGTTCAAGTCCTTCTGCGAGAAGATGTACCTAAGACTCTGGTGGTCAGAATATCCTATAAAGAGATCACCCATCAGATAGTTTCGCCACATCTTCAAGGTGAAGACCACTGCTTCTAAATCTAGATCATGGGTATCGTAGTTCTGTTCATGCTGTATCAACTGTCGTGAAACATACATGATCACTGCTCGCTCATGCATAAGGACACACCTGATTCTAGTCCCTTATGTGTCGCAGTAAACTGAGTATCCTACGCCCTCCTCTGATAGCCTCAAAATGGTTGCACTGGTTAATCTCTTCCCTAGATCCTGAATGCTCTGCTGGCATCTCTCTGCCCACACAAAGGGTTTCTTCTTATTTTTCAAGGCTAAAAGTGGTTCTACAACTCTGCATATGTCTGGAACAAATCTCTGATAGTACCCATCCAGACCCAAGAAACTTCGCACCTCTGTCACGCTCTTTGGTGGATCCCAAGAAATTACTACCTCGATCTTCGCTGGATCCACTACAACTCCAACCTCTGAGATGATGTGTCCCAATATGTGAACCTCTCGAATCCATAACTGGCACTTTGTGAGCTTAACATAAAGCTGGTGCTCCTGGAGTCTATCCATTATTACCTGCAAGTGGTAGGCATGCTCCCCTCAGTAGTCGAGTAAATCAGTTTGTCATCAATGAAAACTACAAAAAAACGATCGAGGTAAGGCTGTAAGATCCTGTTCATGAGACTAATGAACACATCTGGTGTTTTGGTTACGCCGAAGGGAATAACCAAGAACTTTTAGTGGCTATATCTACACATGATGTCCGTCTTAGACACATCCGTGTCTCGAACTCTGAGCTACTGATAGCCTGACCTAAGGTCTATCTTCAAGAACCATCATTATCCCTTGATATAATCAAAGAGGTAGTTAATCGTCATGAGTGGGTACTTGTTCTTCACTGTAACCTGATTCAGGCGACGGTAGTCGACACACAGTCGGAAGCTCCCATCCACCTTCTTGGCGAACAAAATCATAGAAACCCAGGATGAAATACTGGGTCGGATAAATCCCTTTCCCTACAAGTCCTCTAGTTAAACCCGTAGCTCACGAATCTCAATGGGAGACATCTAATATGCTGCAGAAGATATTGGTGATGTACCAACGTACTGGTATATGTAGAAGTATACCTCACTGCGAGGAGGAAATCCTTGAACGTCGTCAGGAAAAACGTTTGCATTCTTATCCACCACAACAGGAAAAATCGAACTCCTCACATCAACCGCTCTGAGAATGTGACTAGCCAACTGATGTGTGATCAGCTACCCAATCGTCTACGAAAGTCCATCATGCGCTGCAAATGCTCCCTTATCACCTGTTAAGGTGAAACTGGTCCCATCCGTGCGGACACAACACACATTGCGCCTAATGCAATCGATATGAGCATGGACTCTAGACGAACAGTCCATACCCAAGATGGCATCGTAAGGCCTCAATGCTGCTACAAAAAGATCCCATCCAATGATCCAACCACCTAGAGTAGGCTCACACTTCCAGAACTACTGTGTATTCATCGAGTTTTATATCGTAAGACTCTCTATTCGTAAGGATCGAGCCAATGGATCCGTTGAAATATCTGAGCACTGAACAAGCACATCGTCAATAAAAGAATGACTCACACCTGTGTCTATAAGTACTACAGAAAGGGTAGAGTAAACACATATAGTACCTCAAATCATCTCAGGTGCGCCGTGGTCGTAGGCCTCGACTTCCTGGAGTAGAGCCTCCCTCTTCCCAGAAGCTCCCTGTGGTTGGGGTGGATCTTCTGGTGGTAGTGGTGGTAGAGCCTCGAAACGTCGTCCACCACCTGCTGCTCGGCCAGCTCCTCTACCTCATCTGCTTACTCATGACGGACCACCACGGTCGAACCTATTCCTCATCCTGGGAGGTCCCTCTACTATCTATTGCTCATCTGCATAGTGGGTCGGACAGTCTCGTGTCATGTGACCCTGCCAGCCGTATGCATAGCACTGCCTGGTCCTCATATAGCCTGCTTGTTTTCATTTTCCCCACACAACCAAAACTCTATCCTAGGGTCTCTCACATAATTTCTTGGTCCACTTGGACCTCTGCGTCCACTATCTACTGTCGGCTGTAGAAGACTCCGCTATGTGTCTCCCTACCATGGGTCTCACTACTGGTGTCGACTCAGCGAGAAAGCTCTCCACAAGAAGGGATCGCTACAACACTCTTGCCTACGTCGGAATGCTTAGGGAGATCATCAAAGCCCTGATATCATGTTTTAGTCCCTAATAAATGGTTCGGGCCCTAAAGAATGGGTCTCGTACCATGTTCATGGAGTAGCGTGAGAGTTCAATGAACCTCCTTGAGTACTGAGCTACTCTCATACTACCCTACTGCAGATGAAGTAACTCTTAAATGTGCACTACACGAAGGGTGGATGGAACAATCCCCGAGAGGAAAAGACTCTCGAAGTCCGTCCAATGTAAATATGACTCGTCATGCACCTGGGGCATCAGGTTCCACCATCTACCTGCTGTTGTGTGCAGAAGACTCACAGCAAGGATCACCATAAGGTCGGTTGGTGTCCCAACCAATTTGAAAACTCTGACGACAGCCTCAAGCCAGTACTATGCTGCCTGTTGGTCTGTCTCTTCGCATAACCTGGGCAGCCTCTATCGCTGAAACACATGCCACACACTCAGGCGGTGTGCACTCCCAGCTACTAGAGCCGATGGTATCGGTATCCCAGCAGGTAGTGATACCGCTGGTGCCTCCGCTATGATGGGGCCCTGCATCGAGGCCTCGTTGCACGATGGGATGTCATCTCGTACGCAACTCAGAACCCTAGCTAGCTGCCTTCATGGGGCCATCCTGAAAAAAATAGGTGTTCCACGGTCAAAACAGTATACCTGGTGAGATGACTCAAAGTAATCACAAAAAAAACTTTTATAACACACATGTAATCAGTGTTTTCGTGCACTTAGTCGGAAATCAGAGGTTAGGGTCCTGGTGTATGGATATGTCAGATGCCACACCAACACTAGACTCCCTGGACTGAAAACGACACTCAATACTCATACCAATATTTCTTCATTGAAAATAAAGACCGGAGTCCTGAGTTTTGTTGTAGAAATGACTCCTCTAATACCAATTTGTCATGACCCATCCTCGGGGACCATGCCGTGACTACCCGAAGCTCGCCTTCCATAGGCCTGGGGCTAGCGACTAGAACCAAAGGAATAAATTCCATTAGAAAGGGAAGGTATTTCCTTTATATAAGAAAACAATCCCAACATAGTATGAAACATCAGTAATAAAAAAAGTAATACTAAATATAGAAGTATGTGCTAAAAGGAAAGGGGATGGAAATACAGGCCCAACAGTAAAGTAAAGTATAACTAAAAAACTAGTACAACTGCAGTAATGTAAAATAGAAACTAATGATTCATACTCCGGGAATCCCACCTGAAGGGTTGGTACAGACGGCCTCGTCAGCACCTTGGATCCGTCTGTCTGCTCTGTGTATGTCTCACCAAGTGGTCCACCTCCAGGTACCGTCCAAATCTACAAGACACGACCTCCATCTGTGTTGTCCATCGTCTGCATCCAAAACAATGTAGTTCAGGCATAGCCTGTGTAGGGGTGAGTATATGATACTCAATAGGGACCCTGAGACCCCCGAAGGTCTCCCAGAATCCATGAAGGATAAACCACAGAAGAAATACACAATCATGAAGTATCAACCAACTCTACTTAGGTATATACCCATATATATACCTAAGTCATCAATCCCACTTTGGCTCCAACTCTTGAGCCCAGGCGCAACCCAGTCCACACAGGAAAGAAGTCAATCACATCGATGATAATGATTGAAAATCAAGAAGCAGCTCACATAAGTATATATGTTTCTTAAAGAGATAGAGATGATTAGATGTAATAACTGATTCATCTAAGCTGTCAGAACCATATAGGATACTAGACCAGCTAAGTTGTCAGACCGACATAAGATACTAGACCAGCTACTATGTCAGACCCACGTATGATACTATAACAGAAGTCAATTATCGAAACCACTTAGGATACATGTATAGTAGTCATCACTATCGATCCCATGAAGGATCCCAGTATAGTTGTCGTCGTTTTCGAATCCCCAGAAGATTCCAGTATGGTATTCGTCATCGTCAAACCCACAGAGGATTCAAATACAGTAGTCTCGTAGTCGCAACCAGCTCTAGGGTTCCCGCACAGAGCCCGTTCGATTCTGGGAGGGTCCTCACCTCGAACCAAAGGGTCGATACATCAACTATCAAAAATCCAGATCTGATGTATCCCAATGTTCTGTCTCGTCAAAATGAACCCAACGCGACAAACAACGCATCAATCAGAAGCCCGTTCTGAGAGTGATTGGATTTTCCCTTCTAGGGGCTCGGTTGGAATTACTCATGTTCCAAACCTGGACATTTTCCAAATTTGTCTAGAACTCACTTAGAGTATCGCAAAAGGACTGTTTCTTCGTAATGTACCCAGTTCCGTGGACGGTGCATCGATCGGACGCATGGTCGTGATGTTATTCGCACTTAAGCGTAACGGGGCCATCCCATTTAGCCCAGTGGTTGATGGGTCAGGTCGACCTGGTTTTGGAAGGTTCGACACGGCTCGTGTCGGACTGGATTTGTGAAGCATGATGCCCGATGGGGCGCGGCCTAGCCCGGGTGACCAAGCTGCTCGGCCTAGGTGGCTTGGGGATGCGGGGGGGGGGGGGTGATTTCTCGAACCAACGGCACCAGCCTTCTATCCGGCCAGCCGAAGCCATCCAATATTCCCAAAGTGAGGGGCCCGTGCACACCGCTCTACTTCCACTCGGCACCTATGGATTTCGTGCCTTCTCCAACCCAGCCAGATGATGATCCGGCCGGCTCGCCCATCGAAGTGGCCCACAGAGCGCGGACCTCGGTCCTCCACAGCACGATGCCCCTTGTGGCGTCACAATATCACTGGTCCATCCGGCTTTAGCCAGCCATTTATTCGTTGGTCGAGCAGGTTGTGGTCTTTCCCTCTTCATGCGGCACCTAATGCTGCGGTCCTCTTCGGTCGCCACATCCTCTTCTGTCACCGTCTTTATCGAAATAAAACACGGATCAATGGTTGTTCGTCGGACCATGTTTGTTCGGCCCGCACCCTCCACGTAAGGTTGTATCAAAAGTCTGAAGATAAAACATGGTTTAAACAAGGGACAAAGAAAAATTGTATATAATTAAAATTAAAAAAAAAACCCTACCTTGATTAAGGATCGTTTTCCAATGATCCAAGAAAGATGAGCGTCATGGTGGTCGGCTGTCGCAGATGATGGAGTTCGTATATCCACGTTGGAGGAAGAGGGAGATAGGTAGCTTTCTTGTCGCATCGCCTCCATCCTTGCCCCGGTTGAAGTAGTGGATGAAGTTGATCATGTCCCTTGCGTTCTTCGTCAGAGTTTTTCTTCGTTGAAGAATGATGTTCTTCGTCGAAAGAATAACATTATTCTTATCTTGAGCTCTCCCAAAATTCTCCCAACACAACGAGGGCCAAACTAAAACAATAGCTAAGGCTATTATTTTATTCACACAAGTAATTCAAAATTCAATCAATTTCAATAATTAATTGAAGAGTACAATTCATTAATTAAAATGTGTTGGAAAAATTTAAGAGAGAGAGAGGGAGGTGAAGAGATCTCAATCATTAAGGGGGAGTTGTCGAATTAATTAAAGGGGGTGTTAATGGGGAGTTGAGGGGAGGTGATAAGTTAGGGCCCATGTGGACACCACCTCAAAAATATCCTCTCATGAGAGGTTATGTGGGTGTGGGCCCCAACAATAACTTCCCCTTGTAGGATATTACTACCCAAGATAAATAAAATTTTCCACAACAATTTTATTTAACTTTTTAATTAACCCCCAAAAATTAACTTCTCCTCCCGAGAAAACGCAACTGCAGTAAAGGTACCCTTAAGTGAATACCAGTGCTGCGAGTTCATCAGTAACCTCGGATTTTATTTCTGAGCAACGATCCAAAAGATAGAAAAACCTGAACATATGTTTACTAAAAGTATGCGAACAAAACATCAGAAAATCATTCCGAGCAAACCGGGCCTCAAAATCAAGTTCCGTCATAAACCAAAGACTCGTAAAAGTACAAAGTATTTAAGAAAAAAAAATTCCTTGAAATTTTGGGGTCTTTACAAGGAATGGATGGTGCACGGAGGTGGACTATTTAGAATGACGTGACGTGGCGGAGATAGACATATGTGGAGTGCTGACGAGGCGATCTGTAACTACACTTCAGGTAGGAACCTCGGAAGATGACACATTAATTGTTTTATTTTTTCTTTTATTTGTATTGTATTTTGAGTTGTACATGTACCTTTATAGTTTGGATTTTAATCCATCCCCTTTTACTTTTAGCACTCTTTTACCACAATAGTTTACATCACAGTTTCTTCTTATTATGTCATGGGCCGTGTTTTGGTTAATGATTAAAGGCAATGACTTCCGGTTTTAGGGATTATGCCTTTTGGTTCTAGTCGCCAGCCCCTGGCCAATGGAAGGTGGGCATGGGGTAGTCAGGGCATGGGCCTCAGGGGACGGGTCATGAAAAAGTCGTATCAGAGTAGTTTGTTTGAACTGAAGAACTAGGACTCTGATCTTTTCTACAAATAAATAGTGTTATGCATTATGAGTGTGGTTTTTAGTTCAGAGAGTCTAGTGTTGGTGAGGCAGCCAACATATCCATACACCAGGACCCCAAATTCTGATTTCCGATTCAGCGCATGAAAACAGTGATTGCTTGTGTTTATGAAAAGTTTTTCTTTTTATTTCACTGGTGTCAGCTCACCAGGTATAACATAATGACCATGGAGCACCTGTCTCTTATTAGGATGCCTCTATAGAGATAGCCTTCTAGGATTCTTGATTGAGTATGTGATGACAGCCCACCGAGCAATGAGGCCTCGGTGTAGGGCCCTCTTATGGTGTTAGCACCTTCGTGTGATCAACCAACAGCACCACTACCCATTGGGTAGCCGTTACCACCAGCTCCACCAGTAGAGGATTCATGGTGACTGAGCGTGTTCCGCGAATTCTAGTGGCATAGGCCATTGAGGATTCGAGGTGAGTTAGATTTCTAGGCAGCTAAGGACAAGATGAAGATTGTGGCGAGAGATTTTAGCCGAGTAGAGACACCGGTAGCACAGATGGTGATATTAGATTCTATAATTTTCTAGTGAGTGACCATGAGGGTGGTCCGCATAGTGCTGAGGCTTTGGTACGTGGACCATTTCCCAATATAGTACCTTCGGGTAGTGTGTCATTTATATCACTACATATTGGGAAGTTGTTACAACCTATAGTACTGGTAAAGGACAAATTTAGGATTTATTCCTTAAACGAGTTTTAGCATCAGATACCCCTCAGGTTCCAAGGTGAGTCTAACTCACAGGTGGCTAGGGACTACCTTGGGGAGGTGGCTGAGAGTTCTCTAGAGATTTTGGAGCTTCAGAAGGATGAAATGTTGGTAGTTGAGTATTCATCGAGGCATACCGATCATTCCTGGTACTCGATGAATACGATACGATCACTGCTTCAGGGCTCGGAATATTGAGTGTGGTGTGTTTAAGGATGTATGAGCCATCATTATTACTCTATGCATTCCTATAAATGGTTAGGTTCTAGAGAGAACCTTTTTCATTGAATGTTCTTTGGCTGAGCAGATTCAATCAGTGGATGTTAGTAGTGGGAAAGAAAGAAAATGGCACCAGTCTTAGATAATTGGGCATGTAATAATGCTTCAGTAAGAATAATTGATAGGGATAGATGAATTTACAGGGATAAAGATGTGGAAGATGATCTAGGACTGTAGCATGAGGTGATATACATTTTGAAATTTTATAAACCACCCCCATGTGGTCCCCACTAGGCTCAGGGATCTAGAGGACAGGGGAAGGGAGTAGCTACATGCGGTCAAGGAGTGTGACCCAAGGCATCCAGGAAAGGATAGAGTTAAAATCTGTGTTTACTACTAGTTGTCATATTAATAGACATAGAAAAAAATCATCCATTCTTACCACATATCTAGTTCAAGACCTATAGTTTCCGATTAATCCATTGAATTGGCCCTCACATCTGGAGATACCATTGGGAGGAAACTCAATAATCCCACTTATGCCGACTGTGTGATATGACCCTTGAGGTGCATGTTTCGGTTGGAACATATTGGTGACAGCGTTCAGGCCTTACGACGTTTAGTTTGGGTATGACTGGACATCCACAATTCATACTCAGACTAACTGTATTAGGCAAAATGGTGTGGTTTATCTACAATTTTGGGAAGGGGTTTTCCTCATTTGGTGAAAAAGGAAAACCATGCAGCACATGATAAACTCTGGCATAGGAGGGTGTGGATGATCACTTGTGAGTCAGCCAGCCTTACCCTCGTGACAGCAGGAATGTTGATTTTCTAGTTTCTAATAGGAGTGGCTAGAGTTCTTCCAGGACTAAAACATTAATAAAGTCTATACATCTGGGAAGGGGAACATGGTAGAAGATACACTCAGCAAGAGGTCTGGTCTACAGCTGCTGAATGAGGCATTAGAGTATCCAGTCATGCTGCAGTTATCCTTCGTGGATAGAAATGAATCTTCTTACATTCAATCAATGACTATAACTCCCCCACTCATTCAAAAAGTCAGGGAGTCACAGCTTGGGGGCACTGACTGCGAGCCTTGTTGTGCTCAGATATCCTCAGGGCAAGAACCTAATGAATTTTTTGAAGGGGGTGAGCACGTCGTCCTCTTTAGAGGACGTACCATGTTACCAGTGGCGCTTATGTAGGAGGTATTGAGGGACTTACATATGTCCCCTATGGCGGTAAATCCTGGTCATGTTAAGATGTACCAGGTCCTCCAGCATCAGTACTAGTGTCCAGAAATGATGAAATTTGTGGTATAATTTGTATCATGTTGTCTCAATTGTTAGCAAGTGAATACAGCATAGAGTTGGAATATGTCTTTTGTCAACAATAGACAGAGACCCATGGAGTTCCGGGAGGGGGGGGGGACCATGTTTACTTGCAAGTATCCCCTTGACGGGGACTACAGAGATTTGGCTGAGTTGGAAAGTTATCACCGAGTTTTAACGGACCATTTCTGATAATATGGAGGATTGGAAAGGTGTCATACTGCTTGGCACTACCACCACGGTTGGAGTGGGAGGATCATATTTGTGCTCAGTACCCCCATTTGTTTTCTAAGTCTATGTTGTGGCTTTCGGAGATGTAAAGACCTATGTTGGGGAGATTTTAATTTCTTGTAAATTCTTTATATTTTTTTTAATTTTATGGAATTATTTTAAGACCACGAAATCTGACGGCACACGATTCCAAGGTCTGGAGTGCCCAGAATGATCTGTCAATGTTTTGTTAAGCTTCAATTAGCGCACTTAATAATTTTTTAAAAAAAATTGAAAATATATTAAACATTTACTAGGATCAGAAATATGAGGGCATCGTTGTGCTTAGGATAATGAGTTTACCCTAGTAATGACTTAATTTTAGTTGGCGTGGGCCTCATGTGAGAAAACCCAAAATTACATAACCATAAATATAATAAATAAATAATGACATTTTATTTTTCAAATGTTTATAACTCACAAACGGTAACTCATATTAAAAATCTAAGACCACTGCTGAACTCATGTGGGTATGCTTTCTTTAGGGAGATACTAACATTTTCCGGCGTAGGCCACCCCTAAATGTTTGTTTTTTATTGTAAATAAAATAATCAAGTGACTATTATTTTATTATAAAATCCATAACTTTAAAATGGTAACTCGTTTTGGAAATCTGAGAGTACTATTATTTTTTTTGGGGCATGTTTCACGTAGACAGATTCTAACCTTTACCGGCGGGGTCGAGGGTGACAGATAATAATTTTGTCGAAATATTTTTGAGTACGTTGTGTAAACACGTGAGCGTCATTCTGTAACTTTTGAACTATTGCTTGGAATTGAAATTTGAGGATACTATTGAACTCGCAGCACCAATATTCACTTAATGATACCTTCTCCTCGATAGTAGTAGGTCGAATGTAGGAGGTAGTAATTCATATTTTTGTGGGAGTGTTGGACAAATAATAAAATAGGATAAATTTTTTTTATTTTATTTTTAAAACCTCCATTTTGAATCATATAGGTAGGGACCGCACTAGGGTGGTCGAGCATTTAATACTGGGCGTTAAATGCTCGATTACACTAAATGTGTAACAAATTTTCTCTTAAATTAACATGATACATTAATTTTAAATTAATAACACAAATTATTAATGAAAATTTATTTTATTAACACTTCTTGTAGGTTGTATTCTCATTAGAGATAGAGAGAGGATGTTTGGGCTGGAGAATCCTCAAATGAAGAACCAGCCCAACAATGAACGAGGACAACGCATGATCCCGGATCAGAAATGTGTTGTGGGAGCAATGAATGTCGTCGTCCCCTTCAATGACCTCATCTTCCGTCTTGCGAAATCTCTAATAGACGATTGAGGTAATTGATTTATTTTGAATCATGATTGAATTTATTTGATGATTATTCATATTCTGGATTCACAATGAAGATGGCCAAACTAACCTGGACATTGTCCACACATATACCATGCCTCTTTATCTTTTGTTATTGGAACGTTCTTCATGCATTATTAGATTCCAAATAATTAATGATATTAGATACACAATGTTTTGTTAAGCACGATGTATGGACATAGATCCCTCGACCCATGGATCATAAATATGCAGTCATTATATTTTTTGGGCATAGAATGGAGATGTGATGAACCACAGAAGAGTAGGGTGGCCGACACACCAACCGACCGCTTGGAGGTAGGGTGGCGTGCATCCACGCCACCAGATGAGAAGGAGGTCGTGAACCATCGATCATTTGGTAGAGCAGTGTTGCACGTATGCGCCACCGGAGCAGGAGGTTGTGATGGAGGCTGGAGGGCTGGTGACACTCTGTCGGTCATAGTGGAGCAGCGACGTGCGACCGTGTCGCTGGGATGAGGACCGGCCGGCCTTAGCGGAACGGAGGTAGCCACTCAGGTCCCACGGGTGACATGGTAGTGCCTAAAGGTATTGATGCTTGTTGTCCTAAATGGAAGGGGGAGCGGTCCGCACCCCTTCAGCTCCCGCTCAGGCGGACCGCACTGCCTAGTGGGAGGCGCCCAATGCGGTCCGGGATGCGACCAGCGGGCTGGGCTACCAATTCATGGGTTGGGCTAGCCTGCAGATCAGCGGGCCTGGACTACCGCAGAACAAACCAATCAGGTTGTCTCAGACTGGGTCGGTCTAACAGGGTCAGACCAGACCCGAGCCCATCTTGACCCAGATACGCCTTTGAGTCTATATCTAGAGAACCGGGCATCTGTTTGACTAAACATGTATGGCACCGGAATCCTTGGATCGGGAAGGTCCTTTTTGAATAAACCAAATGAGTTTTATATAATGTTGGATCATTACTGGGAAGTATTAAACCCCAAATCCAACTGGGCCCTCAGAGCAGAAACACTAATAAATTACAGACTGGGCCTCTGATTAACACATCGTTAGTTGCGTTGGGTCTCTTATGACGTGACAGACCTTTGGGATAATTTTTTGTGGAAATTTGTTGAGATTGATGTATGAAATATGGATTGAGGAGAGGTTCCACAAAACATGCTATTTGTGGGAATCCAGTGGCTGGATATGAGTTGGAGGTTGGAGACTGATCATACGGAGGTTAGTACCGAGCGATCCTGTAAGGGTCAGCACTGATCCTATGTGGGTTCGATCCTATTTGGGCCTATGCTCAACAATCTTGTGTGAGTCAGCGGATACTGATACTATGTGGGTCATATCTTTTGTGGGTCAGTGCTGAATGATTCTGTGTGGGTCAGTGCATACTGATCCTCTGTGGGTCAGATCCTGTGTGGGTCATGGCAGGGGTTAGTACCTATCAATTCCTAGAAGGTCAGATCCTGTGTCGGTCATTGTCGGGGTTAGTGCCTATCGATCTACTGTAGGAAAGACTCTTTATAATCAGTAGTAGTACCTCTTGACAGAACAATATGATCTAGCTTAGCGACTAATCATGTGTACTTGTATACTTTACTGAAAGCATAGTTTGAGATGAGATTCTATTTGAACTAAAACAATTACCTTCGTGGTACTATCTTTATAGTGAAACCTGTGTGGAACTTTTACCTTCATGGTACTATCCTCATGGTGATACTAGTATGGTACTTTTACCATCATGGTACTATCTCCGTGGAATTACCTGTGTGGTACTACATCCTTCGTGGTGTTACCTATGTGGTGTCCTCACCTCTTGTATGAGATGAGTACATCTTGATAACATTGTTGTATATATGGGCATAAACCTAAGTAGAGTTGATTTTATGCATTTTGTTTTTTCTTTTTTAAAACTCTAGGAGACCTAAGGGGGTCTTGGAGTTCCAACTGAGTATTGTTATAATCACAACTGCACGAGATTTTCCCACACTTTGTGGTGTTTGGCGGAGAACACAGACAATATTGATCGAGGATGAGGGAGCTAGGACTGGACATTACACATAGGTGGACCATTTGGCGTGACATGATGCAGAGGAGACGGACACACATGGAGTGCGGAGGAGGAGATCTGTACCTAAACTTCATGTAGGAACCACAGAGGAAGACCCAATAGCTATTATTATTTTTCATTTAGTTGTATTATATTTTCAAATTTACTTGTACATTTATAGTTGGGCTTGTATTCAGGCCCATTTAACTTTCAACACTATTTTACTTTCGCACTTTACTTCACAGTTGCTTCTTTTTTTGTTCTTATACCATGTTTTAGTTCAGGATTAAAGGTAATGCCTTCCCATTTTAGGGAGTATGCATTTTGGTGCTAGTCGCCAGCCCCTGGCCTATAGATGGAGGGCTTGGGGTAGTCACGGCATGGGCCCTGGGGGATGGGTCATGACATTAAATCCACTGTATCAATCAGGATTATGTGTATCATATAATCTTCATGAAATATACCCTATAGATTTTCAGTTTTGGTCCCTATGAAAATGGGTCTATAACATATATATTTTCATCCAGCATTAGCTATTTTCCCTTTATTTTATAGTGACATAAATTAGTATATAAATCATCATAAGACATAAGCAGATCATTGTTAGAATATTATATACCATCCTTCCCATATATTTGGTATTTCAAAAACTAGTTTAATTTTGTAGTTACCATCACGTGGCTATGAAACTAAGGTATTAGGAGTCCAAAATTATATGAAATTACTTGCCAGATAACCATAAAATAAATTTCATATTTGATCTCCCCAAAATTCTCTTTTAAATTGAAATTATGAAGAGGTAATCTGTTTCTCTTATAATTCCATTGAACTGTTAGATTTTTAAGAGATTAATCTGATACACTATAACCCAAGCTCCGAAGGGTCTGAACTATGAATAGGCTGATACAATAAGAATTTCCAATTACTGTACATTAGATGTAGATATTGGAGATCATTTTTAAGACAAATAAGGGTATGATATGTCCCTATATAAAATATTCTAGATATTACTCCATGAAAAAGATGGAGAAAAGTCATTTTGATGGCATATATCGATTCAACAAACCATGGAATTAGAAAATTATATTAAGATATCTTGTGTTCTATGACAGATCATCACAAGTTATTTTATATGTTATCATGATTGATAGATCACATCGAATATTGAGAGCTTAGATGAGACAACCATATATTGTTTTATAATGCCATAATTTTGATAAAAATTTATACAATTACTAATTGGGGGATTCCCCATATTATGTTGTTCATGAGATAAGTAATTTGAGGAAGAGGGGATTAGTTCATTTGTATAGATTAATGTTGAAATTTATTCCATTGGCATAGGTCATGCTGATCATCCCCATTGTTTTGGATGATCAAGCAATCACACCCATGCTAGTCAGACCTACAAGATGACTGGGATGAAATAACTACTAGAGATCACTGGGGGATCTTTTTGTCTCTATTGGTAATTATGGAGTGACTTCACATGTGTCTTAGATACATATATGTATTATGCGATGATGTAAGATATTGTGTTCGGCTGTGCCCACTTTTTATTATGTATCATTGGATCATGTTCCTATTGCCTCTGGATATTTGGTTAGTTATGGATAAATTATGTTTTGAGTCATAGTTAACATCTAATAAGATGTACTCCAACTGTATAACATTAAAATAGCCTAATATGAGACCATTTTGCATTGATAGTTCCATTTTTTGTGACAGTGCCCATGATTTGGATGTTGAAGAGAAGAATGGTAGATGATTTAAAGCTAACATAAGAGATGAATTTGACTATTCGTGTTTTCTATTATCACATATTCGATGATCATTTCCAAATTTTGGATTTTTTTTTATTTCACCTCCCAATGTGATGGACTAATAATAGGTTTTTGATGTTTTTCCCTCTGGGTCATGTGATCTAGGTCGAATCACTTTGAAGTCATCTAGTTATAAAACATCTAGCCACGCATGGATAGAAACACTTACTAATTAACCTCTAATTATTTCTAGGAAATAGTTACACATGTCACCCCAGGCAAGGAGTTCTCATACATCACCAATCTGTAATTGAAAATACATTGGACGTTGTCTTTAAAGATAAACCAATCATGGATTTTGTTACCCAACATCCTTTGTAATATGAAATAGTTAAGAAAATTAGTGAGGATGACCTCATTGCTTTTCCCAGGATGTGGAATCTTATGTATGTTATTTTTTATTGATATAAATAAATAATTACGGACTTGAATTTTGGAAAATTAGTATGCTTTATTCATTTATTCATCAAATCATGTGTGACCCTGATCTCTTTTCTCTTTTTGGAAGAGGTAATTATTTGGTGTTGCCACTCTATAAAAGGATCATGGTGATTTGTGGATTTTCAGGGTTGTTTAATGAGAACTAATACTATTTTGAGAGTAAAAATAGTATTATATCCCTCATCAATCCGTTTATTCTACGCTATGTTAATGGGTAGAATGTTTTCTCAGGTAAATTGGAAAGAACTCTCTATAGACAATTCTATTTCTAAATACTGATGGAATCCACCTAGATACATAATCAAGATCATAGGTGTATATTTATCATTCCTAATGTTTTTTCAAGATTTCAATTAACTACTCATGTGATAGAGGGATGCTAATTTAATAATCCAATCCTTTTTATACTGATATGAAGTCAATGAACCTCTCACTTTTTCACTGTTTGTGGTTTTTTATTTATGAAATTTTTATTTTCCTAAATTTTGAGAATATATAAAGAAGGAATTGATGATAAAGGTCATCCCATCCTACAATGAAACATTTTAAAGGGGTAAATTAAACAAAAATGTCTATCTCAACGATAGTTTTTAGAAAACACCTCATATTGGCCACCTACTATAGATCTTGAGGGCCCAAACATAAACCACATCGGTACATGAAGTGCATGACAAGTTGTTCTTGATATCTATTTTTTAAATGGTTGTGAATGATTAATATTCAATATTTACTAAGGGAAAAGAGTTTTCCACCCATTTAGGATATAGATCCTTCTAGTAATTCATAGGTGTATTTCCCCCTTCTGTGGCTTCCATTCGATTAGTTAGGGTGTCAATAGAATTAATACATTCTATGGGTAATTTTTTTGGGATGACTCCTGTCTATAAAGATTAGGTGGGGTTTGATAAGGTGTCATTGATTTCATATCCCACCGTTTTTAAATATATGATGGAACTGTATGATTTTCTTAGAGATAGAGTGACTATAACCATAACGAATTAAATTCATGATCATATTCTACTTCCTAATTTATACGGACCCCATGACTAGATTCAGAGTATTTCTGCTTCTCAAATGACTCTCTTGCATGTGGATCAACACCCTCCTGATGTATGGGTTGAAAAATGTTAATATTATCATAAACATGATAACTTATAAGAACGATTTCTCTATATATATCTATATTTACTTGTCTTGGATTATGTATCTCAGTATTATATTGTGCAAAAATCTCCACTGTTGAAGGAATTTTAGCTTTTATGGGTGATGAGTGGGATATAAACACTACCTTCACATTATTCATGGTAGCATTCCACCATAGATGTTCCAACTAAATATTAGGTGTTTCTTCTTTTAGGATCATCATCTTGTTCTATGTGATTATATCCTTAATTGGTGAATCCAGATCACACACCTCTTTGTGTATGTTATCCATATTGTGTCTTTATGAATTAACATCCTTATCCACATTATCCACTGTTTTGATGGTGGTGACATCCACTAAGGTGTATTGAGAAATGTAAGTTTCCCATTACTCTCAACACAGTCATATTATTTTTAAATTTCTTGTATCTGGGTCATTTCAATAACCATTGGCCCTATAAGACCAGTTTTTTATAATCCCTTTGGGTTTTGATTTTCTTTTCTACATATTCCTCACATTTTGGAAATTCATTAGTGAACTTGAGGGATTTTCAAATCATTTTTTTTAGAATAGACCGTGGATATAAAGGGTTTATATTTCATAAAGAGAAGTGGATGGCATGTCTACTATAAAAATTTACCTCCAAAAGCAATGAAGGTTGAATCCCTTTGTTGATGTAATAATGAGGAAAATTCACCCATACCTATTGGTTGAGTTCTATTCATAGCTTCCATTAGATCTTTTTTATTACCTTATAGTAGATTTGACATTTTCAGTTTATGATATGAAAACTCATGGGAAAATAACTGAGATATAAATGCCCTATCTGAATAAGATGGGGGTAAATCATAAACCACTGCCATTTAATTATAGAGGACCCCTTTGGGGTTTGATAAAATGGGTGATGGATATTAAGAAAAAAATTACCCTACACTAGTGGGTTAGGGTTGGATTTTATTTGATGTTGATATTTCCTAAATCCTCTAAGGGATTTATGTTTTGAGCAGTGGTGGTGGTGTCAAATTTTCCTCCATATTGGAGGGAATGGGTTAACTCGTGGACTTTTAATATATATGATGATATTTATATCCATTAAATTTGGTGCAGTAGTTATTGTTTATGATATTGGTGTAATGGAAGCCCATTATGGGATTCACATTCTATAGGAAGTTGTTGGATTAGATAAAACATCAACATCTATGAACAAAATGTTTTTATGATTCGTTGAGTGGCCCAATTTTATAAATTTTTGGAAGCCCTCTCCTTCTGTTCATGATGTCTTGGCACCATTAATGGTTTGGAATTCCATTTTAGTGATTAAATGTATCATGTGTTACCTAGTCTCCTAATCATTCCAGTGGCTATGACATTACAATATTTTATATATGGGGGGATCATCAATTATTATTATATATTGAGTTACAATGCCCCCAAATTTTGAATATAAATAGACATGTACATCTGACTAGGCTCGGGAAATCCTTTGATGAAGAGTCATCAGGGTATGAGGACAAACACGACATTTCAGTTTTTCATGATCATTCATCCTTGGGATCCAAGATATATAAAAGGTGACCATATCCAACTGAAAAGAAATCGTATTTATGGTATATAGATTACCCTTTCATATGTAATAAGAAATGATTATATCTTTCAAATTCTTATGAGTATCCAAAATAGTTTTGGTTTATGAAATTTATTTACACATTCTATAGATCATCTATGATATCATTATAAGTAGTGGAGAGGGTCTAGAACAGTGTTGTGAGGTTTTTTATGGATAACTCTCTCCAATAATCCATGACTTCCCCATATTCATAATATAAAAATTCATTCACCAGGTCAGACCACAGTGGTAACTTCTTTGGGTCTCCTTCTGAAGATGGTGAATTGTTGCTAAATGTTTATTGGAAGCATTATAACATTGAACATCGAGTTTCAAGAACCTCTAAATATGATGGTGTATGATTTTTTATCTTTTATTTATGTAGAGGATTCTGGGAATGGGGATGATATCGTTTTCTAAGGGAGCTATCACCGTGGTGATGTTAACCATGGTGGATTTTACAAGTATATTACCTATGATCCATATCCTCACTAACATTAGGAGGAATATCGATGTAATGATTTACCTATTCTTCAATCAAATTTTCAATAGAAACATGAGGTGTTATATATTTTCAATAAATAATCTCATGGACATTGTCATTGAGAATGTCTTGGATATGATCCTTATTTAGTATGATGGACTGAATATTCCTAACAAACTTTGGGGTTGAGTAAGGATACATGAACCTACAATGAAAACTTCTAGAATATGTTAATAACAATATGGTGATGTGGGAATATTATCCCACTGGTGAGAATTTTCTATAGTATGTCGATGATAATTAGTATTTTTGACATGAATATTATCTTTCAGAATGTTGGTTGTGGGAATATGTTGGTAAAACCTAGATGGATATGGGCTTTGAGTATAATTATAATATGAATTAACCATTGGAATATATTTGAGGACTTATGCTAATATATTTTCATTCATCTATATAGAATAGAAAGGATGATAGGGTAGTCATTAATTGGAGGGTGTATGGATATGAGATTGTATTCTGTGAGCTATTAGCATATTTCGTATAGCTTCACTGACAAAAATTTGAGACTACCATCAGGAATGTGATTATCTTACTTGGTGAGTCCTAGTTGGAGTAGGAATATGAGTCTAATCCTATTACATCAGAATATTCCCCCATTATTTTTCGTCATAAATATATACATGTCACTAAGAATGTGTTACTTTCAATTGTTGATCCCATATTAGAAAGAGAATATGAGCCCGATCTGGTGCCTTTAGTGTATGATGCCATTATTTTGAACAAAATTTGATCCTTTCCTAAGGAATGTTCTTCTCTTACCTGGTGAGCCCATTTTTGGATGAGAATATGAGTGTGGTCTGGTGCCTCATATTTTACCTACATATATTGATAATTATTCAAGATAAGAGAAAGAATATTCCCTTTATCCTATGTATCCACTTTTTTTACGGATTAGAGCATTGTGTAACTCTGTTTTTCTAGATAGGAAATAATGCTTATCCTTACATATGTAACCATGTCGAAGTATTCTAGAGGAGATATGCAGGTGTTGCTAGAATTTAGTAAAACTATAGTAGAGTGTGTTCAGTAATTTAGGGTGGAACATTTTATACATCCAATATATAATGGGAGATATCTATAATTAAAATAAGGATATAATCTAACATTATTCCTAATTCTGAAATCAGAATATATAGTTGCGTTTTTTTATGTGTGAAGGAATATTTTCCCCCTGTTCGTTGTACGAATATTCCCATATGATTACTCTTATTGAACATGGAAATGATATTTCTCATTGGATACTGTTAGAATATACTGACTGACTTCATCACTGAAAGAGGGGATATAAGACTACCCCCAGTTATCCAAATATCTCTTCAGTTGATGAAACTCCCTTGGTGCCTATGCATGAGTGCCCATTATTGAAATGTATTAAGTATTTGCATCCTCATGGGACTAAGGGGAACCTATGGGATGATAGTGGTGAGAAAGGTTAATAGGATCCCTCCATAATGGCTCTCAAACATTAATGGATCCATAACATTCTCCATGACCCAACTTACTTAGATACAAAATGTTTTGATTATCATATTATAGGTATATGAATTTGAAGTGGTTGGAAGTGGTAATGAAGTCCGTTGGATTCACTGTATATTTTTATGTATGATGCAGACCTTTCTGTTTCAGCATCAAAAGACCCATATGTGTAGCATGAAAGGTAAAGATCATACCTAGTTAATGGTATTAAAGATCATTGTATTCACCATGTAAAGATAAATGTTTTTGTCGGTGAAGTCATTTTTCATCTCACAAGGGCTTCAGTTGCACCTAATTTCTGGAAGATTTACTAGAAAATTATATGACCTTGGGTTGGGTTATTTTTTCAAAAAAAATGTATTTTAATTCATGAAGAAAATGGGGGGAAAGGTCACTAATCAATGAAACATTTCATGCATGATACATGATAAAATAAATATGCACTAGGAAAATAATTATCCTTACATATTACCAGTTATGTCATTTTATCATGTAGAATGGTCATAGTTAGAATGAAATTATTTCATTGGAACCACGGTTACCTTGGATTTCATGTCTAGTATACAAATTTTTTTTAGAGTAAAAAAAATTTAATAACTCTTGTTTATTATATCATTTTTATTATATGATAAATTTATGTTAGGTTCATGCTTTTTGTTTTTTTGGAAATGATGGATGTTTAAGAAAAAATGTTCTTGATTTGAACGAGGTAGTCAATCCCTATTATTTCCATTATATGGATTGATTTTGAGGGCGAGGGTTTAGGTATGGTTGAACAATATTTAACTCACTGTTCACCAAATTCATTTCCTGGATATTCCCAATAGCTCCCACATTCATAACATGTAATAGAACATCATTACAATGGTTGATGATCAATTAGGGTTTCAGACCCAAGGATTCATAGAAACTCACTTTGGTCGAGAGGATGAGAGGTCAGGCTCATCACACCTTTTTAAAAGAATTTTTTCTACTACTCCAAAACTCAATTATAGTTTTTAGATATGTTCAAATCTCTTCATAATCTAAATACATAACTGGTTACCCTAACAAAATCATATTTTGATGAGTCTTTCCATGAGTAATGGGGGGTTCCATTTGTGAAACCATATTTATGTATCTTAGGTTCTCATCTATTTCCCATAACTACTTAGCAATGGTTATTTGATTATATTTTTAATCCCTATAACCAGGTATATTTGAGTTTTCTACATCCATTAAGTCAATTAATTTTTCATGGATGGGATTGAACCATTAGTAGGCATCCCATATATTTTCTTTTTTGGAATAGGAATCAAACCCCCCATTTTTTGTGGAAACCATGATGTTTAAAGTCATGTGGAAAGGAAATATATGAGGGAACAAGGACACTATGTATTGATATTAATCCTTATAAAGGAATCCAACAAATCCATATTATGATTGGAATCATATTCATCTTAGTTTTATTATTCCGTAAGGACATAACATGATGTTAATTCCTTTAACTTTGAATTGTGATATTAATAAACTGATTGGGGAATACAAATTGAGGTTTCCATGGCTGGTGAAGATTCAAAATTCAATTAATAGTATCATATAATATATCTACACCCATGTAATCCATGCTCAGTGTCAAAAAAACAAGGTAAATAATGTTATTAGTCTCATTTCATATAGATATGGGACTTCTAAACTAGGGAAATTGTTACAGGCTACTTAATGTTAATATAGTTCCTTTAAAATGGGCCTAAAGTATCCTTTTTAGACAAAAATTATTCTTATCATAGTTCATTTGGATTTTCCATATGCTGATGGCTGAGGTTGGGAGATGAACTCATATGGGAGGTGTGACCCATGGGTTTCGAATGTTGGAGACATGGTGGGACTTGAAAATAACTAAATTCATATTAGAGCTTGGGCCATAGTATGGAATCTTAAATAAACTCATTGGAAATGAATTAGAGTTAACATAGATTATTTTTTGGGTACTACTTATTATGTCAACTAGATAGGGATATCATGTATTGGGATGTTAACATTACCAGTTTGGATCTTCAACTTGAAATGTACCAATTGTCTTCCTGACATTTCTTGATTGTCTACCCATGTCCTTATTGTCTATATAAAATGTGTAGGGTGTCTAAAAACATATATTGATCATCTACCTAACTTTTAATGAATTAATAAAATACATTTCAAAATATAATCTCATGATTTAGGGAAATTTTATATTGGAAATCACATGATTAATATGACTTTTATGAAGGGCGTCACATGAATCTTCAAAATTTTAGGAGAACATTACATGATCTTTTAAACATGTTTGCTGGATCTCATGTGACCTTGTTTACATGTATTTAGGAATTATCAAAACATTGTTTACATGTCATGAGGGCACTAAGTTTCTATATTTAAATTTATAGATGATTTCACTTGACTAGGCTGATAGGTGGGGTTGACTTCGAACAGCTAGGATGAAAATTTTAAAGGACATCTCTTGATCCAAATGACATGTCGAGAGGTTGTCACATGATTTTGGAAACATGAATTTGGGTTGTCTCCCGATTTGTTTAGGTGATTCATAGATAATGAAGATTAGAATATATGTCTTCACATAATTTTTTGTCCCTTTTTATTATTTTTTATTATTTATTGTGTATGTCCATCATGGTTTGTCAATAATTAGATTATTTAGATCATGCATTACCCAATTAACATGAAAAATATCTATTTCATAATATAGTTAGTAAACCAAAAACCAATCATAAGATCTATAGTTCAATCACACTGAGTACATATTTATATCTATGACTCCTTAGGTTGTTCACCAAATTTTACATGGAGAACGACCCTTACAATGGATTTACATATCACTATGAAAAGTCTCCTCCTATGCAATGGTATTATAGTCTATGTCATTTGTGTGTGGGTTTTCTACTAAATTAGAAGGATTTATATGCCTCCCCTCTACCATTATATTTCTACTTATGCAGCATGTATATCAAAAATTTGAGTTGGATTCAGTGGATGTATTTTTTCATCATGTGCTTTGCATGATCCTATTCTTGGTAATCCAAGGCATCACATGGTAAATAAAACCTCATGAATATTCCACTATTGGCATTTTTTGGGACCTTGGATGACAAAAGTGATTTTTCATAACCATATAAGAAAGTGTAATGTTCTTTTTAACATTGAAAAGGAATATCTAAAATCCTTCTAATGATCAGGATGCCCACAAAAATGTTCATCTGTTATTTGTGACATCTTATCTGGAGTCCATTTCAAGATAGATATAACTCGTTAGAGTCCATTTATGAGATCATGATGAAATTTCAAGGTCCTGCTGTGATATCATGATGGAATGTTGCAGGGTCTTCATGAGACCAAGTTGTATTATCAGAGAGACGTCCTGTGATCAATAATGATCACTAAGGGAACATAAACCCTTTATAAAAAATATCAACCTATCTTCACGTTGAGAAAATCATCTAACATTTTTCATTCTATATAATTCAATATTTAACATGGATAGGGGATCTCAAGATGTTGAGAAATCATTTTTGGGGACTATAATTGTACTTATCAATAATGGGTCACATGGTCAATAATGGATCTCAAAATGACACATACGAATTTACATGGATGATCCATATGTTTATCGATTGTTCTATTGGAGAATCACATGTTTAAATGGACATGCCTATGGTATGTTACACAATGAAGGTGAAATGGCAACACACACTTGTTTGAAAAGGTGTAAAAGTCTCAAGGGGATTCATAATATCTTTTGAATCATGTGGGCTTATCACATAAAGGTTATTGTAACATTCCTTCACACGATGATTCCCGATGTATCCATATCTATTTTATATGGGTTTTTAAATAGATTCCATGTGATCTTCAGTTAAGAAGATTATTGATGAGATGGAACCTTTTGATTGTCTGTGCATGATCACCAATACTTCTCTTTGTGAATTCCGAATATTTGGATAGTTTATTATAAGGGAACATCATGACTATTGGTAGATCTTGAGCAATGTGTGGTCCATTTTCATGTACATCATAGAATAATTTAATCACATGTTTGTCTCATGGTTATGTGATCAGCATGATTTAGATTCCATGCATTTGTTTTTCAGAGAAAATAATACTCATGATTTGAGTATTTATTCCATTCTGAATTTTTCAATGCTCATTTGGAAGGATTAAATAATTTTTAAATGACAATTCTCCCATTTTATGGGTTTTATCAATAGCGAAGTGGAATGTGGTGATTCGTGGGTTTTTATACCCACTTATAAAATAAAGAAAATTCAAATGAATTCATGAGGCACAATAGAGTACCTTGTATTATTTTGTAAGAATTGGATGATGCCAAGATAAGGGGTATGTCGAGTGGTTTTTTTAATGATCGGCCAGCTAACATGCTAGATGTGTTTTTTTATTGGAAATACATCGTGGATATTTATACCATAATTTTTTTTTGGAATTTTGAAATGTGAATTTTGTGGGTCACTGTAGAAAAAAATGGATTCCACCTATAAGCTATAAAATCAATATTTAATGATAAATACAACTTGTTCCCATTTAAAATTTTTATTGATAATTTCCATGAGATTTAGGGATATGGTTCAATTTAGTGAGAAGGAATGGGTACTCAATTGATCTTATCTATATCTATTTCATTGGATGAAATAGTAGAAACACTCTTTTTTCTCTATGAATGATTGGGTTATTTAATGGAATCATAAGACAGAATTGAGAACAACCAAAAAAAACCTGGGACATCATGATGTTTCATACACATATATTTTCTTCCAAATTAATTTTTAGATAAAATTAATGATACTAATTAGTATTTATGATCATTTAATACATGAATATGGGTATTTTTATAACATATGGAAGATATAAGGAAAATATTCTTTGGGAATTTAATCATGGATTCTTAATAGTAATTCCTTTATTTTGAGGGAATTTGTAAAATTTTGAGAGTGACATGTTATGTAAACTTATTATAGTGATGTTTGAGGTTTAAATTTCACATTTTCATAGGAGTAGGCAATTTTAATCAGGATATAGAATTAGGTAAATGACTTAATAAAATAATTGAAAATATGAATAGAATGTCACATTGTCTTAAAGGTTTTATTATTATTGTTATGATAGTTTAAGGATTAGTGATATCATTTTCTATAATAATACCACATTGAATGATTTATACATTAATTTTGGATGAAATACATGTATTGAGATTCAGATAATGATTTTAAATTGATGTATAGATATTGTATGACTCATGTTTTAGGTATACAAAATACTAAAAAGGTATTAATTTAGTAGTTTAGTGTAATTTAGAATTTACCTAGTATATAACATAATGATATTAGGTAAAACATCAGAATTGATATTTTTTTATTTTTCATGATTTCATTCTAGTCAAGGAATTATGTATATTTTGGAATAATAATTCCTTAGGGAAAAAGGGGATGGATTTTTTTGGCTGATATTGGGTGGAATAGGAAATATTAATTAATTTTTTATTTAGTTGGTCAAGGATAAGTGTAATTAGTTTTTATTATTTCATTCTAAAAAATAATGTGTTTATGTGATTGTTTAGAGAATTAATTTTAAGAGAATGATTTGTTTTTATTAACTAGATTCATGGGATTCATGAACATATTCAAGGATGAATCATTTGTGATGAGTGAAATCGGATTTTTTTGAATATATTGAAATATATAATACATTAAGGGATATATATATATATGGTGAGAATACATGTGGTGATTAATATAAAATGAATTTTATTGTTGGCTGGTTGGTGATCCAAGAAATATTTTAGTTTTAGGGGGTTTGGAATGAAGGAAATTATGAATTTTTTATATTTGGACCATTTCTGGATTTTATAAAATTAAAATTTTAAATTGACATTTTATAGGTGTATGTTTAGTTATAAAACACCTTGAATGTTCCACTATAAATATTATTATTTACACATGGTGTTATGTGTGATAGTAAATTCTTTCATCAGGGTTTCTGTTTGGATAACCTGAATTTAGGTTATGTGTGTCTTGATTATTGAGAAGATTTTACTAGTGTGTCTTTGCATCGAAATTGATGTTCCATAATATTTTTTTTTATATTTTAAAAAACACGGTAATCAAATCACAAGGGTCTCATGTACAAGTATAGTATAAAAACATAAGAATGGGTATTCATGTTTGAGATCAATTATGAGTATCCAATTTTGGACTCTCTTATGCTAGTATGAGTGGTTTAGTCGGATTAATCCCTATAGTTGACCAATGTGGAAATAATATTTCATATTAATAGTTATTAATTTCATATTTTCAGGATAAATGTGGTCTTGTTTTCAGAATTTATTTTCATAACCATCGAGGGCCTTGAAAATTAACATTAAGATATTCCCTTAAAGTTGTAAAATATAATTTAAATGAAACATTGATTATTAATTATTCATGGGATCCTAGAATGAGGTAATTCATTTGATATGAGTTTCCATAAAATGTGAAGAATATTAGTATTAAGAAATTAGTTTATATAGATTACCTTAAAAAATGGTTATTTGGGAAATATAACAGGTTTAGTAGTTGGTCATGAGGATATAATTATAATGGGTTAACTATAATTCCTAGATTCTATAAGTTTGTGGAATTTTACATGGGAATTGATTAAATTATGGTATATATTGAAATTATGAATTGAAATCTATTGTTTTTATTACGATTGAATTTAGAAAAGAATATATTTAATGAAACCAATATTTATTGATGTATATGAGTTCCCATCATTTAGTAATATTATGTATAGCTTAAAAGTAATTAGAATAAATGATTCCATTGAGAAATAATGGATATATAATAATTTCACCTTAGTATAGAATCATACATTAGGTGATCTATACATTTCTATACTAAGATTTATTCCTCACACCCAAAACATTCATTCTGATGGGTGTATAGAACTTACATAAAATATAATGTAAAAATAGTATTAAATAGCATTGGATAAATATTTATTTTTATTGGATATGGTATTTATATGTGGATTTGGGATTTTTAGTGGGAAATATTTGTTTTAGATTAAATTTTTTATTCTATAAGATTGGACTAACTTGAAATCTTGTCCATCTATGATTCATATGACTTATGTGACTCATTAAATATTTATTGATTCTATGTTTATTAAATTATGTTTTTTCGTTCCCTATAATTCCTTATGAAAAATCTATTTATTAATTAAATAGTTGATTATTATTACTTATTTCGCATTTTATATTTTATATTTTTGTATCAATAGTATCGTAACATAAATATTTGTTGAAAACTCCCACTAAATTCAGAAATCCTCTAGTGTATAGAGAGAAATGCCTATGGTGTGATAATACCGCTAGTCTAGAAAGCATGTATTGGAGAATTACTATTAGAACCTATTAACCATATATCATTTGTGTCACGTCATAATGAATTTTTGTGAGTATAAGATATTTTCTAGAAATATTTTAAATGAATATATAATGTTTTATTAAAAAAGAAAACTGAAATTCCCAACATATTAAAACAACTAATAAAAATAAATTATTATATAATGTTTTTATAAAAAAACAAAAAAGGTGATAAGAATAAAAATTTATACATCATAATGAACACATTATCAACAAATTTTATGTATGTGAGTTAATTTAATTTATATCACACCATGTATGAAAAATATATACATTTTCTTTTTTTAATTATAATCAAATTTATACACTCTAACTCTAACGTGATAATCACAATTCTTCTAAATGTTTTTTTCAATATAGATAAAAAAATTATATTATATAGAATCAATAATAACTATTAAATTACAAAATTTATAATAATTGTCACGGTTAATATAAATATATGATTAATTTTTTTTAAATGGGCTCTTTATAGAGCACAATTTTCCTAGTATTGTTACAATGTAGTGTGTTAGGATCCGCACTAAGAGTTATAACACAGATCATAAGGAAAAACCTATATGTCCACATAGCTTATTTATCTATTTCACAAACAACAATATACATGAACTCAACAATATAATCCAAAATAGTTATTTACTTAAAATTGTAATAACCAACTACTCCTTTATTAAAATAAAAAACATATCCTAACCATAACATCACATATTTTTATCTATTTGGGAGCTATTATCTTTCCATCCCCTCTAAAATAGTTCTGTATATACTCTATATAGTAGGAATACATATTTAATAATTATGAAGGAATTTATGATAGTAATAACTAATATAATATACTAATCTCCTTGAATTTTTTTATTATACCACCCATGATGAATGTATAAGAATCATATATTCTAGAATATTAAATTTCATATATGGACGACCCATTTTAGAAATCATTATTTTTTATTATAATTCTTGACACCGTAAAATTAATCAAAATAAACATTTTCTTTTTGATTTACAAAATATATGACACATTTCATAATCCCCACATAGATTTTTTTATCTTATATCATTTTACTACCACGTCAATCTACATATGATAAAATTTATCAGGAAACCTTTTTGTTCAATGTATATAGATCTTTATCTATCAAATAGAAAAGTCATAACCAAACACATTCCAAGGAAAACATTTATTTAATAAAATATTAATAGACTTTATGACTATTGTTTTATTTCCCATTAATAATATATCATTCCCATATATTATATATAAATGTATATATATATTTTTAATATTAATGTATAAATAACATCTATAATGTTTATTAATTAATCAGAAATTTCTTATGACCTTATAAAAATGATGATTAAAATATATTTATTCCCTATTAAACTCAAATATGATACCATTAGCTTGAATACCTTATTAGAATCCTTTAGTTCTAAAAACACTAATAGTTATCTTAAAAAGAAAAATTCCACCAATATTTATTGAAAAATATCATATTTCATTCACTATCAAAATATAATAGACATATTATTCTACTATAATAAATAAAATAAAATAGATTTTATTATAAAAATATTAAAAATATTTTACCATAGTATATTTTATTATTTCATTAAAATCCTTCAAAACCAATAATATCTTATAGGTTTTAAATTTACCACTCATTCCATTTTTTTCTATAATAATGATATACTACAAAACTTTTTCAATCAAACTAAATATTATACAAAACCATATTCATGAATTAGGTTTATTTGTGAAACTTATAAAAAAATATATTTATATATTTGGGAGAATTTGAGTCATTTTCATATTGTATATGGGATAATAGTTTTTAAACAATATAAAAAAAACGCACATTTCTCAGTGTGAAGAGAAATATATCTTTATTATTATTTTTCTTCTATAGTGTAATTATAGAGTATTATTCTCTGAAAAGTGATATGTCATTATTTTTAGAATTGGATGAAATTTTAGGTATGTGAGGGAGGATATAGTACAAGGGTTTACTGAATTATGACACCGAAAGATGAGATTCAGAATATATGACATAAAATAAGAATCTTTTGTCCATACATTGTATATTGGGGTCCAATATCATTTTTAAAAAGACATATATTAACCATATAAGTATAATACACATATGAGGTTATTTTTTAATTTCATTGGGATATTTATTTCTTAAAAAAATATTTTTTGTAAAATAAAACATCAACTAAATTAAACATTAGTTAATTATTTCTAATGTGATTCATGACCTCATCATAACCTTGTTAATACATATCTTATCATAAAATAAAAAAATAGAATGTGTTATTAAATTCAATTAAGGGGATAATTAGAAAAAAACATGAATATTAAATTTAATAAGTTCAATTAATCATGACATAGGACCACAAAAAAAAGAGGATTAAAAACCCAATATAGACAAAGAAAAATAATAACAATGAAAACATTATTTCATTATACTCATTATACAATGTCACAAAAATATTATTAAAATATAAGTAAGGTATTAATTCAATGAGAACGTAAGGTAATGTTTTAGGATATCTTATCTTGAAACATATAATGTATCACATGATAAGAAAATAATATGTAAATAATTAGGGGACAATATAATTCTAGTCCCACCACTCACATAATGAAATTTCAGGCATATTTTTAATGAATTATAATGTAATAAAATATAATTCATTAATAACGGAAATCCCAATTGATGTAAAGGAGTTACATTGATATTAAATAATGTATTATCAATTGAGGTATCATAAACGATCCATAGACGAGAAGGAGTTATGGTATATTGTATTTTTATAATAGAATGGATAAAAATTATTAATTAATATATTTATGATAGAGATATAAAACATAAAACTAAACAAGTTTTTTTTTTAATAAAATACTCATTCTCAAAATTTAAAGAGAAATATAAAACAACTTTAAAAGTAAATAAGGGAATATAGTTTCGCAAAAAAATAAATATACCATCATGTTTTCATTATAAATATTGATGCCTTGGAATATATATAATAAAATATCCTTTTGAGTAGTGATATATAAATATTTAGAATCGATGAAAATGTTTCATTTTATAATTGGCTTAATGAAATGATTGGAATATAACTTGAAAAAACAAATATCCTAATAAAAGATTGTGAAAATGAAGTAGATTTTAACAATTAATGATGTATCCACCATATAATGATAACAATTTAAAAAAAATAAGGATAAATATGGTAGATATATAGAGAGAGTTGTATAAGATTAATGAAAATTATACGAGTCCCCTACATCATGTTTTTCCCCACTTTTAATATCCAAAAAAAAATTACTATATTAAATCCCTTAATTAAATATTCCAAAACCATATAAATACTTTTTTATACATTTTCATATATTTATGGTCATATAATATTTTTTAATCTATTTTTTATTTTCATTCTGATTCTTTATTATTTTTTAGAACACAAATCCAAAATTACCCTAGTCTAATGGTAATAGATAATGTATTACATCCACTGGTGCTATAATATCAAAAATTCATGTTAATAGTTACATATCATTCCAAAAGTATAAATTTGAATAGTTCATTAAATACATTGAAATAGTTATAAATTCTTGATTGTTTTTCTAAATGATTCTTCATGTTATTTGAAAAGGCCGTTGTTTTTTATTTTAAATATCATTAATAATATGATTATTTTATTATTTAATAAAAAAATCATATATATTATATTTATTCATGAAATAAAATTTTCAACCCATCTAGGTAATGTAGTAATAGTTTATTTTTAGTAACATCCACTTTAGCAGTTAATTTCAACTATTTTTTATTATTGTAAAAAAAGTTACTTAAATAAATATAAGATTACAAACATCCCATTAAACTAATTTTCCATATTTTGTCTTATGTTGATGTTTATGAAAATTGGAATGATTAAGTGTTATAAAAAATATATAAGGGACTAAACATGTTTTGAATGGAAACCCCATTATCCAAATTTATGTGATCCCACTCATTTTTATATTAAATATTCATATAAAGATAACTTTGTTAGACAAAATCGTGACTAAAATTTTTAAACTTTTATTTTTGAGATAATTCTATTATATATTTCAATTGATGAAAGAAGGGGGATTCAAAAATAATAATTTAAATATTTTTTCTGAAGATTATTAATAATATTCGTTATTATAAAAAAAATTATTAACATATTCTTTTGTGGATGAAAAAATAAATTTTTACATCATCTAAAAATCATGTATTTAATTTGTTATTAGTTTTTGACCATTTTTTAAAATTCCATATTTTACATTTATTCCCTTTTCACCTCCAAATTTCACTATCTATGTAAATTTCTAATAAACTTACCCTTATCTAAATTCTAAATTTGGATTCCTAAAATTAAGTCAATTATAAATTAATATATTTATAAATTAGTCTATTTAGACATTCTATTTTAACATAAAACAATGTTAATTTATTAAAAATGTAAAATTTACTTTATAATTTTTATACTAATATAAAAATAATTTTACATGGATTGAGAAATTATTTAATGGAATTATATTACCTTGAGTTATATATTAATTTCATTGAAAATATTACTTCTATTGTTAATTTATCAAATACACATAGAGTTTTTTTAATATTCTAATTATTAGGATATAATTTTTACTATTAGGTTACAATTATAATTGGAATCATTCCCATGGATACTTTACCCATTTTTACCATTAACATTGGATTTAATATTTATCAATATAAAATATAAAATATTATATTTATTTATTATCATTTATTTCACTAATGTTTCTCAAAAATTCTTTATTATTTTTAATGATTTATTTCCATTTCATATAATTCATTATGGCTATTCTATATGTAGGATACCATAATCCTTTTGATTTAAAGGCTTTAAAAATATTTTTTCAATTTCTTATTAACCATTTAAGAATGTATTTATATTATAAATTAACATTTACCATCATTCCTAATGTCATTTTAAAAAATATTTCTAGTTTTTAAAATTCTTATATATGTTAATAAACTCTATTATTAAAAAAATATAAGTATAAAACATTTAATGTTATAAAAAATTGATATAAAAAAATAAAATTTTAAATTTTTGTTACATGAAAATTTTAATAATTAATTATTTAATTCTAAATATATGAATAAAAAATGAGTATAATTTGGTTTCATTACATAAAAACGTCTCCATTGATCAATATAAAACATATTACATCTCCAGACTTCTTTGAATAAGTGAGTAGTGTTGTTTTATTGAGTTTTATCTCATTGATAAAATATAATCAGCAAATACACCTCATGAGAAAGATAATTTTCAAATTAAAATACCTACGTATTTATTACATAAGGGGGATATTCAATGATAATCATAAGGATAATAACAAAACATATTTTGTTTGAGAATGTTTTATTAGAAATTCTAGTATATAAGAAATGTATTATTATAGATTATAATTCATAATGGATATAATGTACCTAGGTTAGTCTACAAATCTATTTCTGATCTGAAAAGAAAAAATAAAATATAATATACCTAGTTATTAGTTATTATTTCTTTATAAAACTCGAATCTTTTTTCCTTGGTTATATTCAAAAGAATAATTTGTTCTAAAACCCAAATATATGTAACATCAATGTTTCCTATATATCTATTCTGTTGACTACTAATACACAAATGTGTGATCGAACTTATTATTCCTTCTATGTCTCATCTCCCACCTTTTCTAGTTCCAATATTTTCCATTTCTTAAATTAATTCAAGAATGTCGGTTCTTTAAATTACATACAATAAAGCATTATATAGTGATCTATATGAAAAATTGAATGAGTTTTTTTGTAGTATGACAACTCAATTAATATATTATATAAGTCCTAACTACCATTGATTTTGACAGATAATGATCAATAAATTGGTTCTTTAATTTTTATTATAAATTTATATTGACCATATATCAATGTACGATATAACACAATAGTGTTCAACACAATTTTCAACACTTTTTTGAGACTACACCAAAATATTGAGTTGATCCTTATACCTTAATCTTTTCTAAACAATTGTATTCTTCTATAATATCACTTCTAATGTAATATATATCCTAGACAGTATAGTGATAGATACATTTTATTATATAATTATGAATTAAATATTATTTAAAATATTCACTACAAAATATTAATATAAATTTACTTCCAATATATGACCTTCAAAAAAACCATAACAAATCCTTGGTGATGTTCCCACATTTCTATTTTTGTATATGTAATTATTGTATTATCCTCTTATAAAATTAATATTATACATTAACATGATAGTGTACTAAGAAATAATAAATAAATATATTTAATAAAATAATTATCACATAATCAGACCATAATTTATCTCAATGATCCATATACATCATATTTCATCAAACGATGATAGAGAAATGTGATATATGAGGAATATATAATAAAGGATTCATTGATATCATTGATGGTCCATAATGTTTTATTCCAAATCATTGAGCTCTATCTTTATCAATGCTTCAAAATTATATTTTATCCTTTGTTATAGCTTCCAATTTTATTTATATATCTATATCATATATTTATTACTTTATAATTATCTATATGAATGATTGATGAGATATTATTTTCTTGATGTGATATGTTTTTCCTTTTTTTTATTGTCATTTCAATCGATTTCATATATAAAAATATAATAATAATCTTAGCTGAAGTTATAGAATATTTAATACCTTTAGGATATTTTGATTTTTGTTCATTTTAATTGGATGTTAATGACATGATAATTCACATTCATTGATTAACTATAAACATATTCATAGTAAAAGATCCCATGGGATGATTTATGTGACCAAGTATATTGAGAAAATTAATTAGTTCTAGAAATTTAAACACACTCAAAAATTGAATTAACAAATAGAGGGTTTTGAATGATTATCAATTGAGAATTAGTTAATATAGTTTTAGTGTTTCCACTATGAGTTAGATCACTCTAACAAATATCATTCTATACTATTGTGTGGTTATTTGTTTGACCTTTATATTAGTGGAATGTTATGAATTGTTTTTGAAGGTAAATAATTAATGTGATATAAGTGTTACCAATTTTTATTTAAATAAAACATATTAATATTGAGTTTGAGGATCATTGATTTTTAGTGGATATGAAAAAATTTAAATATTTCAAGAAATGAGCCAAAATAAAAACTACCACACAATATCTACATGGTCATTTAAAATGTTCATAATTAAATTTGAGGATATCAATAAGAAATAAATTTTTGAATGGGAGTCATCACATAGAATTATAGTGGTATTTCACATGAAGGTCCAAAAAAAGCAGTTCACATGTTATGGCTAGCCAATGAAATTCCCACACATAAGTTGTAATGTATTTTATGTTTTTCATTTGAAATTTTAAAGATTATATATTAATTAACCTTGGGAAACCATGCTCGAAATGGGAATGAAGTATTTTATTGAAAGAATTATAAATTATTTATAGAAATTGATTTTATGGACTTATCCATAGTGCCAGACAATATATTTTGAATGATCTGTTGACCAAAAATGTATAAAAAATAGCATGATTTTGAATAAAATAGGTTTAATATAGGCAGAAACTCCATAATTAGGCATTTTTATTGGATGATGATTATATATATATATATTTGAAAAAAACTTGAGATAATTGTTAAAGGAGAAGTAATCAAATAGATTGGATTTGAAAACATCAAAATTATGTAGTAATATGTCTTGAATGATGTGGAATTGTTCTATATTAAAATAATAATTCCTCCACTTAAAATGTTGTGTCTGTGATTTTGATAATATACCACTACTCAATCAATGAAAAAATATAGGTGGTTTTGGGTTGTTTATTGAGGAGGAAAATGAGGGTTCACATGTGTTTTGAATTATAATGTATATTGAGGTATAATAAGTATGGAATGATTTTCTTATTTTAAAAATTTATTATTTGTTATTTTTAAATTGAAATTCATCTTCATACTCTTTAATTTATTCTTATTAAATATATACCCATATTAATAGTGAAATCAGATAGAGGTGATGAATTAATGAATTTGAATTATTTTTCAATTTCACTTTTAAAAATCCTTTAAAAACTAGTTAGAGTAATTTTAAATTACTATAAAATAGTAACATTAACCCATAGTATATGTCACAACATATTTATGTGGTTCACCTCCCAAAAAGTGAAGGTTGTTCCTTTGTTATTCTAAATCACTTATTACCACATGAACCACTAGTAAAAATATATAGATTACAATGATAAGGATTTTTTCATGGGGCTCATATTAGATATCATAAGTTATTTTATTTTCATTACACATTAATTAAATTACGTATGATTTAGTTTCTATAAAAAAGAGACTTCTATTTAACAAGATATCCATCGAGTTCTTTATTTCTACATTTTCTTCTTCTTATACCCATTAAATGTCATAAGTTTCATCAAAATATTCTATATTTTCATCTTCCTATATAATATAATTTATAGTATCTATGTGTATATTCTCTATAGTTGTTATCCATTATCAATTTCTTTTCTAATAATTTTGCGTTCTATTTTTTTATAAATAATCTTTTTATTTCTAATGACAATTCAAAAAAACATATTCCTAAAAAAAATATCATAGTACAAAACTTATTATTGAGCCATTGAAACATAAAACATCTCTTATTAAACATGGGAATATTTTATAGACTCTATTGAATGAATAGATTAGTCTCATCAGTGATAAAAGATCCACATCATTTGATCCACTCATATATGGAATACTCATCCAACAACAACATTCACTAAGGAATGCGATATTTTTTTAATAACACTTAAAAATCCATCAAATTTTTTTATTATAGAGTGAATAAATACAATAAGACAAAATAGGTGGGTCTATTGTAATGCAAACAAAGGGCATCCACTCTGATCAAATTAACAAATTCTGACTTTAAACGGTTAAACTGAAAAATAAAAATATTGGTAGACATATGATCGACCATGGATGCCAAATAATCTGCAACCTTGTTCCCCTCGCGGTAGGTGTGGGACACTTGAATGTTTTGTCAAAGAATACCAATGAATTTACTGAAACTGTAGGCAATAGACCAAGGTATTGAACAATTTCCTTTCAAGGAATCATGGAGAATCAAGGAGTCAACCTCCACCTCAAAAATGACCACATTCTCCTGGATGCACATGGAAAGCCCCGTGAGAAGAGCCAGGGCCTCAGCCTGGATTGTGGTACCGATGCTGAAGGAGGAAGATAAGGCCAACACCACACCTTCCCCAATTCCTCTCACAGTACCCCATCCCGACATCACCCCATTAGAACAAGCCCCGTCAATATTGAGTTTATATCCATAGGAAGGGGGAATCCATCTAATCCATTTACCATATCTTGTTGTACATTGATCGATTAAACCATCTTGACACCTTTTTTATACTAATCGCTAAATAATTTGAATCATCGCAAGTTATCCATTTACTATTTTGGAAAGGGATTCATTTCATTCACTACAAAATCATCCTTAGTGTGAAATCCCTATTTCAGGCATAAGAAAACATAACATTAGTTTTAATCCATGGAAATAAATCTCCTTGGTATATAAAGTACATCTCTATATAGTCATCAAGAATAAACCATATAATATTAATATATATTCCAAATTCTAGGCACCTACTCTTCTTTTGTGACCATGAAAACCACGATAGAATATTCTTTATTTATATTTTCCATTGGGAAACAATTCTACCATAATTCATTTTTAACCAGAATTATATTATTGGTATCATTATTTCTATGTCTTAAATCCTTCTCCATGGATCCATGACCTAGTCTATATATCACCATGACAAAGGTTTGAATTATTCTACAGAAATGATCAATAAGATGACCTTTTTCAACACAACCAACCAATTTTTTATTTTAATATCACATACTTCCTCATTTTTTTGTTTGACCATGATATGATAATTTCTCGATCACACAAAAAACATTCTAACTCTACTTATCAATGAAAATATTAATTTTAGGTTCAAAAAATAATTATAAAACCATGGAATCTACACCATCTAAACCGAATCCCCATGAAATTATAGGGATTGATCATGATTACTCTGTTGAAAAAAAAGTAAATAAAACTTTTACATTTACATTAACAAATCTCATTACATCATTAATTTCGAATAAAAAACATCATCCATGGCCTCCATAATTTTATGATGATCAAAAAATATAAATAAAAAATATTAGTTTAAATTCTTTTCCTTTAGTTTTTTCGACAAAGGATCATAATTTAATTTCAATATCAAAGAAAATTTTAGTCAATAATCCTTCAATAATTCCCATACTAAATGAGAAACCCCAATGCTATGAAAAATAACATTGAATATTAATATCATTTTTTCCAAAATTATTTAATACATTAAAATCAACACAATATTGGACACCATGAGAATCGTTAAACAAGATTATATCAGCTTAAACATAATAAATAATTTATGTCAAAGAGGAAAAATATAATTTTAGACATGATAATAAAAATTTGTTACAATCATGATCACAAAAATATTTAACGAATTTTTCAAATCTCATTAAAATAACACACACACACAATCACTAAAATATTGACTTCCCCATTTTAAAAACTCTCTCTGAATACATGCTCCCTCCAAATAAGATATTTCTCCCCAAGATAGGTAAAAAATATATCAATGAATATCCTCAAAAAAAATATTATCTCTATTTTTAAATGCGAAATTAAAATAAAAGAAAATAGTTAAATATTTTATTATTCTTCCACTCTCAAAAAAATATAAAAATAACACTGTGAGAGAAGAAATGTTACATCATACCTTATCATCAAGAAGAATTATTTTAAACGCCCATCATCATACTTAGTAATTGAAATAAATTATTTATTAGTGATTTAGTGAAAACATATTTAATTTTCAAAAATGTAGAAAAAAATTCCATCATCAAAAAATTTATCTTTTATAAATTCTTAAATAAATTAAACATGATGTTTATGTTCATAATACTTGAATGCTGACTATAATTTCCCCCTAATTTGATAACACATTTATTATCACATCTAGAAATAAGTTAGAACTTAAATTCTATCTTGACATTTACTGATTATGTAATCATCCACGTTAATTGGGAATATATTCTTATTTCCCATAGAAAATAATTTTTATCAGTCTTCATGGTCATAGAAATCATCTTATTTGTCTTCTTATAAAAATAAATATATCAAATAAACAAAACCAGAGAAGATAAATATATTATACCATCATTTTTTCCTTCCCAATATACATATATATAGCTGATATTATAAATAATTTTTTTCATTAATATATCAACCCATTATCTATAAATCAAATTATGTATCTAAGAATAATTTTCCTTCAAATTAGATGAGATATTATTAGTGTACTTTTATTCATGTTATAGTGGGTGATAATATGCACTATATCAATTATATAGGATTTATTTTATAACAAAATTCCAATCAACATTTTCAATTCCTTTTGATTATCATTCTTACATAATCATAATTTTATTGTTTTGTTCCAACTGATTTAGGTGTATAAATATAATTTGAATCCTACCTATTAAAATTATTTAGTATATGTTGAGGTATTTTTCATTAGAAACAATAATGTGATATTTCTTTTGTGAATGGTGGAAACCTAGGAAATATATCATTAATCCAAGAATGGACATTGAAATTAATTTCATTCCCTTGATTGAAAACTCTTCCAAATATCAATCTATAATTTAATAAAAAAATTACCAACTACAAGAAAAATTATAAATAGTGATTAAATATTGTAATCACTAATGTATAGATTAACATCAAATACACACTTTTTGAAATTCAACATCATCTTGAAGGTTAGTATCATAGATTTACAGGTTCTTATGTATTTATTAAATTCATACTGATCCCACTTGAAATTAAAATTATAGTTTAAATATATTTATAGTATAAATTCATTATGATTTTCAACATAACAGTCTTCATATAGAACTCCATTGGGAAAGTAAAAACTGACCTAAATTTTGATTATTTTTTATTTAATTAATGGTATAATTTATAGAAATGATATACTGTTTTTTATATTAAAAATGGTGTAATGGTTTCATGAACGTCAACACCATCAACCTTAGAATATACCATGCATACATGTATTTAATTATTTGTTACAACATATCACCCATCAGTCATCATGTTTTAGCCAACCCATTTTTTACAATAATGATATTATCTTTGTCCTTGTGTAACAACAAAAAATCCTCATTCTTATTTATTTCATCCATTTCATATTTCATATAATAAAATTACAATTTAATATCCTAATTAAATTTATCGAATATTTTTTAAACCTATGAAAGAAATGGCATGTAATTTTTTCCTAAATTTTATCATATTATAGAATTAAAATTTTCGAGACCAATGATTTTTTTACCTAAAACATTATTCTCAACCATGTATGAGATCAGTGAGGTCTCACTTTATGACATTAGTTAGATGAATCATCAACTTCAACTAGAACAACTTCATAATTCCATCTAAATTCTCAAACATTATCCAACTATATCAAGAGATATGATTCATCCTTATCAATTTTGGAACTTTCCACATTATATATCTCTTCGCTTTTTGAATGTTCTCACACTTAAATGTCAGTTTTTGAAAATGATGAATCTATATTCATTACTCTATCATATATATCCAATAACACTTTGAGGATAACCTTTAAATATTCTATCAACAAATCTTTTGTCACACATCCCAATACTTTCACCTTTATATTTCATATCGAAGGGGCTTAGAATACAATTTTGTAATTAAATCATTGGGTCTCCCTCTAATAAATCTCATACAGTGAAATTTCATAATTAAATATATATAGGGATTTTCAACATGACTTTCTACATAAATTACATATCTGCATAATTATCAAGATCTATGATGCAATATTAGCATTTTTTTAACAATATTCTTCAAACTGTTATTTTTTCAAACGTTGCTATTTTTTGTGGGCTATATTTTCTGATTAAGTCATCAAGGATACCTTTATTATTAATATATGTTTTTAATATATAAATTTTATATTTATAACCACTATCTATTTGAAACATATTCAAATAGAAACCATACTCTTTCTTATTTCTCATTATGAATGTTTTGAACATATTAAGTTCTTATAACATATCCTTTATAAACATAAAACAATTAATGTGAAATAATTAATAAATAAAGGAAATAATTTTTTATGTGAATTTAAGGATTCCTTTATCATTTGACCATATATATATGAGTGTACCAACTACAAGGTATAGTATATATGAATCTCAATTTTACTGATTTTAGAATCTATATTCTTTAGGTTTTGTCAAATGGAGAATATCCATTCTCTATTATTTTTTATCCTAGGATTATCATGTATAGATTCTCTTTGGGAATGATTTATTATATAGTTTTATCTAAGATAGAAGAGATTTCTATTCTATTTTCCATTTTCTTGTATAACACTATGTCAGCATGAATTATGAGCATCTCATACATAAAATATAATATCCTTTGTTAACACTACTCCATTCATAATCAATCCATTTTAATAATTTTCACCATGAATCCCAATTTATTAAAAATCAATTCATTTACTTCAAAACATATTGGAGAAACAATTACGCTATTGTGTATCATCCAGTCAATATATAATGTATTCATGGCCTTATTCTTTTCCATTCTAATCACATTTGAACAATCATTTTTTTTGTTTACCCATAGTTTACAAAATTCATTAAAACATCATTATTAAATTCAACATTCTCCAATGGTTTTAATTACCTAGACTTATTAAATGAAAATATACAATTAAATATCACATTATATACAAATTTGAAAAATTAATTAAAAATTTGATAATAATATACTTTAAATTTACTTTAGAAAAATGATTTTTGGGTTTTTGATATTTCAGTTCATAATATATTATACTGGGGTGACAGTGAAACAATACTTTTATAGTTATGACCAGGTTGGTCACACCTTCAACACAATGCATTCAAATATATAAATTTAATAGGAATCAATAGTTTAAAATTATTAAGTTTCCTTATAAAAAATATTTATGCATAAATGTTAAATTAAATGATTAAATGACATATGGTTGTATTCCCAAATCCAATATAGTTCCAATAGTACCAATAAGAATCACACTTTATTTTGTAAAAAAAATTCAGTTCAGGATGTGACACATTCTTTTATTAATTCATATAATAAACAATTTTGAATTCTTTTTAAAAACGTTATTATGAAATCCGAAAATCTTATTTTTTATTCTCAATACATTTATAGTCTTTTTTATCACCAAATGTAGAGGTTGTATTTATTATTGATCCTATAAGAATGTAATTTTTTCAATTATTTATACTAGATAAAAACATGGTATTCTTCTATTATTTCATAAATTTAGTGTTCCCGCCACAATTTATTATATAATTTTCTTTATTTTGTAGTGATATTCATTTAAATCGATGAATATAACAATTCTTAGATCTTCCTAAAAAATTTGAACATTTTACTAAAAGGTGAATCTGATCTTAACTAAATCCTTTTTTCATTATTTAGTTCATATTGAACATGTTCTGTCACTTTCTCCCATTCCTTCATTATTTATTCTATAAAATTATTTTTGGTTTTTTCATCACCAATAATATTCATAAACATTACTACATATTTTAACAACTATGTTATTTCTTAAAAAATAATAGATCTTGTAAATCCAGAATACTGGATGTATTTGTTCCATATTCTTATAATCTTATCTAATAATGTTATTTCCAAAAGAGGCTCTTTATAACCATTATTCAAAATAAAATCCATTTCATTGTCATATTTGATCTCTAATTACCTACTTATTCATTATTATTTTCTCTTTATTAACCATTTAATGAATTTTATTATCAACAAGATCACTAGGATTTCAGATATCGTCTCCTTCTTCTCTACTTTTTTCTTTCTTCACACATATATAATATTTTTTTCTTTATTTAGAGACATACATATAATTTCCTATTGAGAGAATAATTAACATGGTTTCTTTATTTTTTGTGGATATTTCTTGTGTTTCAAAATATTCATAATTGTATAATTACTCATTAAAACTAGATAGATTATTGAAATTTGTATAATTATACTAATCTTAATGCATTTTAGACAATTAATCCACTTTTACATTCCACTACATCCTCTTAATCTTATATATTTAAAATATTAATGTATATAAAACTTTATTTCCATTTTTTTCCTTAGTCATAGAAATATCCATATTCTTCAACTTTGTTATTTATATTCTCCATTTTTTGTATTTTAATGAATATTTTCCAGACTATGCCTTTTCTGTATAATTATCCTTTATTATCTCATAAAATATGTGAATAAATTGTAAGTTATCTAGATGATGTGATCCAATAGCTATATGTATACCATCCAATACTGTGATATCAAACCTATAGGTAATTATGTGTGAATTTTATAAATAAAAGTTTAATCCCATAAATTATCAAAAATGATTTTCAAAATGAAAATAAATTTCATTAACCCTTACAAAGTAGCCATTTATATATTCTTCATCCTTCAACATCAATTCACTCTATTTAAATATAAAAATAAATTATTTTCTGATGTTCAATTTTGAATTTCCCTAATGTAATTATCATTTATGGTCCATATATCTTTACCTATCATAATTCTCAAACATTCAAAAATTATTTCTCTAATTAGGATGAAAATATAGAATTTTTGTTCCAAATTATTTCTATTATTTAATATCATGGAAATACATTTTAAATGAGGATAAAATACATCAGATTAAAACCCTAACAAATCTAAAAGTATTATAAAATTAAAATGCATCATCTAATCATTATATAATTCTATATATATCCCATTAAAGCATTAAATACCTATATTTTCATTAAATAGTAATTTTAGAAAATATATGATAAATTATTTTCTAATTGAATATTTATATATAGATAAAATTAATTTTACAATTTTCTAAATAATATTATGTATGTTAAGGTAATTGGTCTTAGATACCACATAAAAATCTACTCATATAATTTGTATAATCACTGAGGGGGTAGAAAAATGAGTGATTTAACATAATTTTATGGTTTTATTTTATAACAAAACATTTCTCAAGTTATACTGACCTTACATCACTATTAATAAAAATTCATTTAACCACCAAAAAATTTATAGAATATTTATTATGTTCACTACTCAAAATTATAAGGCTAATCCTTTGTGTGATTTGGAATAACCTTTTATCATTAACCCACTAGTATCAACCATTGTATTATAGTGAGATGGGGGGTTTGAATAAATCATGACTCATATATCCCATTAAAATTTATGTCCCTCTTAAAAAATTATAATAAAATACCTTTTACATCCAAAAAATATTGTTTCATATACTATTGAAGTCATCCATTCAATTGTCCAGTCATACTTCTTCTTCCTCTTCTTCTCTTGAAACATACCATTCTACTTTACCTTCTTATTTATATTTTTCTTCCTATTCACTGTTATATATAATTGTTAGATATATATTTTCCCTAGTTTCTATTCTTTTTTTATTCAAAATTATTATACTTAAATATAACTAATTTTCATAATTTTAATTATTATACCCATTTCTAACACAAATAAATATATCTCTTTAATTTTTAGTTGAATTATAATTATATATTTTTTATTTATTCGATCATCGAATAACATTTTGTTAATAATGATGAGTATTATAGTCTTTATAAATTAATGAGAGTATCCCATGGAGTTATAATATAGTCACATTATCTAATCCACATTAATATTAAATATTCTTCAAACTATTGTCTATTTCATGATATTCTATATGTCATCCATGAAACTATTTCTATCTATAGTAACTTCCTTGAAATATTGAACACTCTTTGATTCCAACATCTCTGAATTTCATTGAAACTTATCTTTAAATTCATAGTACAAAACAATATTAAAAATATTTATATCAAAAATATTTTTTTTTATTTCACCAAGGAATCATCTACCGAATATTTCTTCTGATTTTAAAAATCTGATGGCTACGCATATATTTTACACCGTGGTAATAAATCTCCATAATAAAATAATATTATATTTAAAAAAACTCACCAAAAATATACCATAGTGTAATTATCCTCTTTTTCATTATTAGGAACTATCTCACCCTCAATAACCATGAAAATATATATGAATTACTCAATCTTATAATTGTACAAACATAGAAATTTAATCCATAACACCTTTATAATTTAAAATTGAACTTCTTTTACTGTAATTTCCATGGGGTTCCATGTTTTATAGAACCCTACGACCTAGTATACATAACTTCTGGATATAGGATATATTTCATCTACAAATCATGGATAGATAAACAATTGTGTTTTTTATAAATATATTATTATCTCCTTCAATATCATCTATATATTTGTTTTTAAAATTACCTCAACATGGTGATGTAAATTTTCCTTAAAAAAATTCATTATCCAATAATTAAATTTAATACATCATCAAAATAATTCAAATTATTCCAAAAACGTAGAATTAACATCATATCAAATAAATAATCAAAAATCACATTATGTTGAACATTATTGTTATGTAGAAAATAAATTAAAAATAACCATAACATTAACATGATATTATATCATTATTTCATCAATTATAAATTTTAAAAAATTCATCAATATCATCAATAATATATTTTTGGTCAAAATATCATTAAAAATAACACTAGGAAATAGAAATATTTTATACTAAAATAAATAATAAGTTATTAGACTTTAATTTTTAGACATAAATGATTACCCACATGATAATAATAATTGATAAATATCATATTCTCACTTGTAAAATATATGTTCATTATATCCCTTACCCATACCACATAATCATAGCCATTAAAATATATAAAAACAAAAAAATGATGGGATATCATTGTCAGAGTATCTGTTTTTATTCAACCATGGATTGTCCACCTCTAAATGGTAGAAGTCACTTTATTATGCCTTTTAGATTGTATAAATTTTTTATTGATTTATTTTGTAACTTCCTCATATTTGGGAATTATTTTAATGTCTTATATATTTGAATTATGCAATTTATAATTCTTACAAAAATCATAAAAAATATAGTTAATACATTCTATGAAAACATAATCAATTAATTAAGAGGATAGATGGTTCCATATTTAAATTCACATGTTTTATATAGTCACAGAATAACTGAGAATGATAAATATATATTTAATTGTAGGATTTTATATAATATATTTGATATGAATAATATGGATGATTATAGGAGATCAAAAAATTATATATATTCACGATTATTTGATAAATATTTTATAAGAGTCGTGTGGTTGAAAACAACTATTAGAAAATTAAAAAATCACTATGATAATCATGAATGATATAAATTGTTGATGTAGTCATGTAAAAACATGTTGGGCTATATTAAATGTTATCTAAATGTGACAAGATGAAATCATTCAGGAAACAATTATCATCTTGATTTGAAATTATAGAATAGTTCCTAAATATTCAATTGTATTGAATAAGTTGATTGGAACCTCCATGTTAAAATTTGATGAGATGATTTTATAACCTGAGGATAAAATATTGGAACAGTTTTCTATGATAATAAATATTAATGTTTTGATTGTGCCTATGATTATTATAGTGTTTTTATTATGGATAAAATGGGAAAATAAGAATTTGATTTCATGCAATGAACCAAAATTGGTGGATACATTAACATCTCATGAAGAATAATTTTTTGTCAATGGAAATTCAATTGATATTGATGAGTTCATATCATTATTTTATAATGGAATGTAATGATAAATTATTAATACAACGGAATAATGAAATTTAAATGTTTTAAATGCTAAAAGTAATAAATTTCTAACATTTTTCAATAAGTTAAAAAAAATATTTTAAGGTGTATAACAATTCAAAATGGTTATAAAGGTAATATAATGTAGCAAGTTGTCAGAGTGAGATAATAGTCTTTATAGTCCAAGGATGTTTCGATAAATATATGAAAACTAAATTACTCATTACAAATGATGAAACATATTGAAATTAAAAAAATAAAATAGAGAAAATGGGTCAAAATAATAAATGTGAAATGAATTTTCATGATCAAAACAAACCAATGACTGTTCAAGTGAAGAGGAACAATTTAGTATCAATGATGAAGAATGATGTGATTAGAAAAAACAAAATAAATTAAAACTAATAATTATAAAATTATTAATATTGAGTAATGAAAAAAACTCTGAGATATAAAATAAATTATTATAACTTTAGAATGATTCATTGAATAATATAATAATGATCCAAACAAATAATACATTATCGTGATGAATGTAGCAATTAAATAAAAAATTGTAGGTCCAAATATATAAAAATAATATAGGAATAAAATGTTTGATAAGACTATAAAAAAATACTATTTCTAAATAAGAATATTAGAAATCATTTGAGTAGAAGCTGATTAATCCTAAAAAATCAGTATGGAGCACCCACAATGCATTTTCAAATTATACAAATGAAGTTGTAGTATGATCAACAATAATAGATATTATTTATAAATATTCCAATACCCTCATATATTTCCAATGGAATAATAAAAAATTATTTTAGTTAATCATAATTGTAATTAAAATGGTTATTGTTTTCAAAATGGACAAAAATAATGTTGTTTTTTCATAAGAAAATGGAAATTTTCAGGTATCAAATTGGGAAGTAAGAATATATTGGTTTTACAGAACACTTTACACAAATCATGTCTATACTAGTATAAACCCTAGAAAACATTATTTAAGAGAGTTTTTGATATTAGTAGTATTCAACATCATGTATCTTGATCCTTTCTAAGACAACACCAATTATTTAGATAATATGACGACATTCTTTTATTTTTTTTATGTTTTCGAGAGGTTTGATCAACCAAGAATCACTATAAATATATTTTTAATACATTACCAAAGTAAATAATGAATAAAATTAAAATTATACTAAAAGGAGTATTATTAAAACGAAATAACGTCTCGTTGAGGTCATATATGATGGTTAAAAATGAGGGAGGGATTTGATACTTCATTTTGGTTTAACGTTGCACATGACTTGAAAAAGATATATCTCAAATGATATCCAACAAGTTGATTATGGATTATTAAGCATACGAAATGGATAAAAACTGGGTTTGATTGGATTTGGATACCCAAATAATAAAAAAACATGTCGATTTGTTGTTATCTATGGGGTTAGTGATAATCTTTTATTGTCTCTTAAATTTGAGATAATGTGAATGAGAGATTTTTTAAGAATTGATGTGGAAATATCAGACTGAAAGATGTACTAGTAATTATGAATGAGAAATGAAGAAGGGTAAATATTTCATAAATAACTAATGAAAAAAAAATTATATAATTTCATGAAGGACAAAATTCTATATGGTCATAAGAAAATTATCCATTTTGGGGAAAAGAACATAGATTATCTCATCATATACGAATTTAGGTGTATTTTAACAAAAATAAATTTTGAATGCATTTACACTTATGACACATGTCCCAGAATAGAAATATGAATAAAAGATACAAACTGGTACAAATAAATATGAATGAACAAATTGATATTGTTCCATAATATGTGTTTGGACTAATGATATTTTGGTATTTCACTATTGATATGTAATTAAATGATTTAATTAATGTATTTATTTTAATAACATATGATTACATCTAGAATAGAAACTCTCAGTCATCTGAAAATAAAAAAAACTAAATAATTTTTTATAATCAATTTGGATGAACTATCATAATATTTATCTTTAATAATATATCCAAGGATAAATATAAAGACGTTGAGTATTAGCTTCACAATCAAAGAAGAAGATTCATGTATAGTGATCCATAAAATCCCAAAAACATTGGATTATCATAGTATAAGAACAAAATATTTCACTAAATGATAAGAAATATATTGTTATTTCATCTATATTTTATGTTTTTTAGTAGGAAATCAAAAATTGAGGCTCTATAGATTCTAAATCTATGGATACTCCAAATAAATTTAGTCATCACACTCTATGACATGTAGTTTGGAAGAAATCCAAAAATAATGAGTTTCAATGTTTTTGTTAGAACTTTTTATATAATTATTAAAGGATGGAATTTGGGTATGTCTAATGAAAGAGATGACAAACACATATTTTTGGGATATATATCCATGTAAATGAGTTACAGTTTTTATTTCAATTGTCTAATTAAAATCATCAACATTTTGATTTAATTGTGTTGGAAATTGAAAATTCATCCCTAACATCATTAATTTTCATGAGGACATTGAAATTATACTTGATTAATGTGTTCAACAACATGGGAGTAAATAATATATAAAATAATATTTATATAATACTAAACATGATATTTAATATTCTAAAGTTGAGGATGGAATATAGAAAAGTTTATCATTGTTCTAATTAATATGAAACTATGTGGATCCATGGAAAATAATTGGGCATGGTTATATGTTTGTTAAAACATGATGACATATTAAAATATCCAATCATTACAACTAGCTCTGAAAATTTGAACCAATGTGTATATAATAAGAATTATAACGTGTAGATTTTATTAAATAAATGGAAGAATATTGGCATTAAATTGAGAAGAATGATGCCTATGAATTTTCCCACAACCTGAATTCAATTATAGTTTTATTTATAAGGGTTATCTTTTGAATAATAATAATAATAATAAACATTAATTATAATTATATAAAACTCCTATAATTTATAATGAACACTTTATAATAGTGAATATTGATATTTATGTGTTTTTTAGCATCAATTTTAAAAAACATCTACATCATTCATTCAATTAATGATCAATGATAATATATTATATTGAAAATGGATGTGAATTTAACATTAACTAATATAGAACATGATTAATATTGTTTTATTATATAATAAAAAATTATTTTTATTAATAGTTATGGTTGTCGATTGTGCATTGTAAAGGAGTTCTATTGGCTAAAAAAAGAACTCATAGGTTGGTTTTAAAAAAATTTAAATAGATTAAAGATCCTTAAATTCACTAATATTATGTATATTATAGTCTATATATCAAGTGACATAACATCAAATTTCTTATAGTTATTTAATAATTTGATTAAAGAATTTTTTTAGGAAATAAGTTCAGAATTTTGTATAATATTCTCACCAAAAGAAGAAAATTTACAAAATGTTGATAATTGGTGGGTTGAAATTTGTGTTTAAAGATAATAATCACAATATATTAAATTTTCAATTATAATAAATGTATTCAAATTAGTAACTAAATATGTTTGGAATCAATGTATAGAGAGTGGTTTTTACACCTATAATGATACATACAACGTTCTTTAGAATGAGGATGTTATTATTTATGATTAAAAACAAATCCAAAGTATATGAGTAGGATAATATATTTTTTAGTGTCTACATTTGATACCATTTTTTTCATGAGACTATTTTAACGATTAAAATGTAATATATCGGTGTTCCATCCTGTATTTGTGAAACAAAACGTTCACTATGTTTGAATAACCCTTGATTATGGATAGAGGATTGAAAGGGTATATATATTTTTCATTGTTATTATACTTGTCTATATTGTAGAAGAGATTTATTTAAATTAAAATATAATTTTCTAAATGAATTCATTAATAATGGAATATATATTTCTTGGAACTACATGATGAAAAATTCTATCACATATAGATTCAATTTTAAATTTTTGTTATAACAGTAAAAATAAAACAAATGATTTATATAAATTCATAGATTGATGATATTATGGTGAATTATTCTTCAACCTTATTGACTGGTTATAATAATAAAAGTGCAGTAAACATGTCCAAGAAACTAGTTTAACATTCAATCTCAAAACATATTAACATAAATTATCACTACACAACAGAGAAGGTAGTGTTTGGTTATATATTTATTGCTCTAGGTTTCAACTAAGGAGATATTTATTGTTATCATAGAAATTCCCATATCAAATGATTCTTTATGACACAAGATATTATTTTGGGAGTTATTTCACTCTCAAAAACCATAAATATTTTCTCCCATGTTTTCATTCATTTTTTCCTTTTCTTTTTTTTTTGAAATAGTTATATTATATCAACTGAAATATTCTTGCAAAGGGAGAGAGAATGTATTTTTTATGTTATTAATTTTAGTGGTTAATTGGAAGATATATTTCTCATGAAGCGGAAAATATGAGGTATTGTAAGACTACTAAAAGAGTATTTTTTACATGTATTTACATATTTTTTTTAAAAAAGGGTTTTATTGAAGATTCCTTTAGATTATTAACGAGTCATTGAATATTGAGGAAGTTTATAAGTGGTGGGAATTAATGATCTCACATATATTAAATCAATATGGTGGTACTTTTTTTAATTCAATTAATACTTTCTAAATATGTTATACTTCATTCAAATTAGAGTTGTAGTGCTATAAAAGTTTCCATTCCATTGTAAGAGTTAGGGGTTAGATGACCTTAATATTATAAATATTCAATAGATTCATTCTTAAAGAAATTTGGTTATTTTTTTCTAAATTTTTGGTCATATTTATTAATAATATAGTCATGGATGACTTGGGAGATCATTTATGATTTTTGAAAAAATAAATGATTTAAATATTATGATGGCTCCAAAAAGACAACTCAATACCATGTCTAAGAGGTGTATCATAAAAACCTTTAAATAGCTCAGTGGAACCATGTTATTTATATAACTATTGTAAGTTAAAGTTTTAATATTATTCTATAGGGAAACCAAATATATCCATTTCACATTTCATATAATTTTGTTAAATATCCCATAGGTATGTGTGTTTAGAATCTAGGACTCACTTCATAAATTAAAAGGATGAGATAAGATGACACTATTGGTTACCATGAATTAAATTGGATTTCTGGATCCCATTATAGAAGAAAAAAATTCTTGTTAGAAATTTTTTACATGAAAATTTATACAATGTATAAGAATTTAAGTTATAATTTCAATAAATCATTTTAATGTGTAGGTGGGTACAGTATTTAGGATGAAAAGTGGAGGACTATGATGGAAAAAATTAGTATTTTTAATAATGTTTTGACATAAATAAATATAATGAAATTACAAATAATGTATGATAACTACTAAACAAGATATTACCATATAGATAATATATGACCAACATTAAAAAAGTTATTAAATGGAGATATATAAAATGATGGTTGTATATATTTAATAATGATGTGTTATCCTAAACAAAAATTAATAATGTTTCTCATGATTCAACCACACATTATATTTATCATTATAATAGTTTTTTGGTGGTCCAATGATTTTATAAAAAATATTTATCACATGATATATTTTTCAAAGGATATTGGGGGCTGAGAATTAGACATTTATTATCATCATGACTATATTTTATATATTTTAGCTTGATTTTTGGGGTATCACCTTTCTCTATTATATGTTATTGTTTAATAAATATTAATATAGATAATATGATCCTAACCATTGCACATTGGGGATTATACACTTTCTTAGAAGAGTTCATGAACATGGTATTATCTCTTGTATTGTGTGTGTTATTTTTATACCCTTATCTCATTATAATATAATAACCATTGGCATTAAAAACATGATATCCAATATTGGGAAATAATTTTTTGAGAGTTATTGTTTAGTCAACTAAAAAATCTACCCCATGTGATGTTGCACTCCCTCCTAGGCCTATAAATCACTTTAAAATGATCTATTTTCTTTAATTATATAATTTTTTTTATTTCTGATCTGTATATACTTCACACTTCTCACCATTGATTTAATGATTCCAAAATCTTATTATATTAATAATTTATTCCAACTCTAAACAATGAATTTTAGATTTCCCCTATAGATCATTAAATACCTTAAAGAATATGCAATTTATTCACCATTTATTTGGTTTTTCAAACATAATTACTTGTTAATGTTAATAATTTATATACCAAAACATCATCATATAAGGGTATTTTTATTATATTTTTAGTAATTATCCTCTTATTTTACTCATATAATCTTACATGAAATTCATATCATATAAAAGGATTTACATTATTACATATTGTTTTGGTATGCGAGTTTGACACTCATTATAAATTCCTCAAAACAACTTAGTGATGATAATATTTTAATTGATAACAATATAAAGGATAAATATAATAACAGATAACGATAACTAAAAATCACCAATATAGGCTATCATATGACATAGTATGTTTCAATCATGGATATTTTTGGGAAATTACTATAAAGATTACTTATAAAATAAAAAAATATTAGAATGTAATATTATGGTTCTTTTCCATGAAATGATTTTTCTTTTGATATTTATTCAATAGCTAATTCAATATTTATGGTTTTCTTAGAACATGGACGATTTATTTAATGTTTTCACTAGTGGAATCAGTGATCTCAACATGAATGTTTTAGTAAATATATTTTATATCAATTATAATGTGGGGAATCATAATTTCACCATATTTTTGGGGAATTATTAGATAATAGAAAATGGGGTTCAATCTAGAATGGGGTGTCTACATTAGGGTATATGATTGTTAATTCAAAATAATAGTCATAAATGTGTGAAATGAAGGTGAAGAGTATCTACATAGGTATTATATAAATAAAAATTAATTTATTTATTATTATCATATATCCCCTATTATAAATTAATATTCCCAAGGGTCTAAATGATTTATTAGAGTAGATACTATATAAGATCCCTTAGATGGAATATCAAAATATTCTAGGAACATGTATAATGGATCACCAAATCATAGAGCATAGTTATTTGATAGGGATTCATTTTTCTGATAATATAAATTTCTCTATTTATTTTAATATTGAATGATTGAATCATGATAAATAATTTATTTATAATATTTATTATTTCATACTCAATCCAGTCTCTTTGGTTTTTTGGAAATTTAATGAATTAATTTAGAGATAAACTATTGAAAATTTATTAGTATGTTTTAAATAACTTGTTAATGAAATTTACATTTTAGTTATTCATGAAAAGTCATATATAATGTTGGGAATGTAATAAGGCTATAAATACACTCCCTTTTAATTCAATCTGATTTTAGTAGAAATTTTGCTGAAAATATACAATAATTTACCAAACATTATTACCTTCTATATAAAATTAATTGTATATAAAAGCTGGTTTTTGAGAAAATAATCTCAGGTCTATAACAGGGGGTTCATATCTACAACCACATAAATTATGGTCGTTGTTGAATTGGTTGACTCTTGTACAATGTTTATAGGAAGTGGAATTGTGGATGTGGACAATGCGATTACAAAAGTAATCAGTGGAAGGTGTACAATCATCCTATTTGAGAATAGATGGAACATGGTATTTAATGAATTACAATGGTGTAAAAAATGTGGACCATAATAGGTATTTGTAGATAGTTTTTTATATTGAATGATAAAATTAATTCTATTATGGATACACTATAATATTTACTGTGCACATGAACAAATATTTTCTTATAGGATTAGAGGAATCTATAAATATGATTTTCTTACCATAATGTAGAATATATAGATCACAAATAGAATATTGTGGGGGAGGCATAGAAAATCCATAGTCTCAGAATACATTGAAAACATCAAATGAATTAATAATGAGGTGTTGGGAAGAAGAAATTGGAGAGGGTTCAATGATTTTTTTATAATGATGAGCTCAATGCCTCTTGAATAGAAAAGAGAAAACTAAAAGAGTCTGAAGGTTGGGGTTTTACATTTGCCTTTTTAGAGAATATTAAAGAGATCACTCGATATGAGAGTGTTGGAGTAGTTATCCACTTCATGCACTCCTTTATTAGCTAGAGCGTATGCAAGTGCATTCGCTTCCCGAAAGGTGAATATAATGGTCTAGTTTCGGGAAGAAATATGTTGTGTGTAGAGTTCCCATTTCGTGGTCTACCTCAATGAAATATGTATATGTCTATTCCATACTGCCTGAACTATGGTTGAGGATTCACATTCAAACCAAATGTTTTTTATACCCCTTTGAAGAACATAATAAACACCATTAATCAGCCCTAACATCTCTGCCTCAAGGGCCATTGCCAATCCTCCTGGGCCATAGTGGTAAGAAATGACATATCTTGCTGCATCTCAGAAGATGAAACCATAACCAGTCAGTTTGGGGTTACCTTTGGATGCTCCATTAGTGTTACATTTGATCCATCCAACAAGTGGGGGGCAGCAAATAACTTCCATCCTATTGCGGGGAGGAGGAAAATTACCAAGCACCTCTAGTCTTCGAAGAACTAAAAGATCATTGATGGAGTTATTGTAGAATTATTAATGTGCCTTTTTCGCATTCTTGATAGAATTCCATATCTCAAATAGTGTGGTTTTATGGTTGAAGACAGATCCCTTATGCAGTGATTTGTTGCGGCTCATCTAGATCACATGCACTAGCTCGGCACATACTACCTTCATCGGGATGAATATTTTCTTCGACCTGCAGGAGCCAAGGAGTTCAGAAATGAAGTCCATGAGTGTTCCTGCATTTGGATGCCATATCGAAAACAAGTTGAAGAGTGACTTACATAGGGATGCCATGGTGTGTAGTTTAGGAATAGATGATCCATGTATTCATGATGTTGATGACAGAGTTTACAGCAGGAGCATAGGGAGATGCTAGTTTTCTAAAGGTTACTGTATATTGGTAACTTGTTGTATGAAATTCTCTATAGAATAGTAAAGAAGGAGTGCATTATCCATTTCTTGTCGACGTCTGTAATCCAGTTCTTAATGCCTCGTGAGTGATGTTTATAAAAATATTTGGATGTGAGCTTCCCTTTGAGAGTTGGTTCCCAAATAATAAATTCATCCTGTAATGTGAAGTCATTGTTGGAGATGAGATCATAATAATAAGCAGGTAGTGTCTCAGGACTGGACATTTGCTCCTTGATAGAGATATCAGTATCATAAATATTATTTGAGGTGTCATTCCTATCAATGATCATCCCATTGCACCAATTATCAGTCCAGAACAACAGGGAGGAATTGGCATGGGCCAGCCAGTGAGAGTCCTTGATAATATTATTAAAAATATCCCTGAGTCTAGACCATGTCAAGGGATTCATGTATCCAATTTTTCCTGTTTTCAAGTTGTTAAAAACCCTGGACCTAATAAATCCCAAAGCATCAAATTTTGATTTGAGAAGTTTCCAAATAAAATTGGCTTGGAGGGATTGATTAAAAAGTACCAGATTTTTTATCCCAAGTCCTCCAGTGTCATGGGGTTTACTGCACTGGTCCCAAGACAATTTGAGGGACTTTCTCTCCATGATAGTACCGTTGAATATAATGTTTATCAAGAGAGAATTTATAGTTTTAATAATTGATGAGTTCCATATGTAAACCATGAAGTAATATACCATTTTTGCGATGATGACATGCTTATCCAGGCATATTCTTCCAGCCATTGATAGAGCCTTTCCCATCCAAGTGGCCAGAGTTCTCCTGATGACACTAATTATATAAGTAAAATGTGAGGATCGTGATCTAATCTATAATAATTTAAATCCATAATATGTGAAGGGAAAAGATCCCTCTTGAATGCCTAGGTCATTAAGAACTCTGATTTTCCTTACTGTTGAGAATTTTTTCCCAAATAAAACAAAGGATTTATCCCGGCTGACTTTATGGCCTGAAACACCTTCATAATGGAGAAGGACCTATTTAATGTTTTTTATGTTGCTCTGATCATCTTGAAAAATGATGATAATATCATCAGTCAAAAATAAGAGAGAAGGGTCATTAATAGCATGAAAGGCTTAGATGGTTTTCAAATCCCCAGAGTCCACCATCTACAGAAGGGGTATACTGAGATAATCTTCAGCGATGGAAAAAATTATGGCTGAGAGAGAATATCCTTGCCTCACACCTCTTTAAAAACAGAAATATCCCTCCGGTTATCTATTAATTAGGATAGAAATATGTTCCAACCCTAGCAGATTTTTAATCCAACATATGGACTTTTGATTGAAGCCAAAACCTATGAGCACGTTGAATATTAAGTCCTAGTCCATGTTGTCAAAGGCCTTCTTTATGTCAACTTTGGAGGCAAGATTACTTCCCCTTGTTGATTTTCTAAGGAGATTCACACATTAAGAGGATGTGATTAAGCAGTATTGGATGTTTTTTTCCTGTACAAAATCCGAATTAATTCCACAAAATTAGTTTGTGTGTGATTTGAGAAAGCCTATTATCCATGAGTTTGGTGATGATTTTTTGAATTGTGTTGACAAGGAATACATCTCTAAATTGACTGATGAAACTTGCATTCTCAATATTCGGAATGATAGCAATGAATTGGGCATTAATTCCTTGAGAAAAGATCCACCTTTTAAAAAATTTCTGACTGTCTCACAAACATCCCTTTATATGATATCCTAGAAAATTTAAAATAAGTGACTGGTAAACCCATCAGGGCCCGGAGAGCTTCCTTTGTTAAGGCTAAAGGCATTTTCTTTTTTTTTCAAATTTAGCAGGTATGGAAGTAAGGAGTGAGTTATAATCCACAGTGACTATATGTGGAATGATGCCCTCTTTCAAGGTAGCTTTTTTTGGAGGACCATTAAAAATATTTTCATAATAGGAAACAACATGATCAGTGATTGATTTCCTGTCATTAATATGGTTCTCACCATCCTTCAAAAGGGTGTGGGGTTTACTGGCCATTATTGATCATATAAGGGCATTGAAGAATTTTGTATTACGGTGACCCTCATTTATCCATTTTATTTTAAAAGTATCTTTGAGTATGAGACCTTTGATCAAAACAAGAGTTTAGATCATAGATTCCATCTCTGCCTCTAGATCAATGCCATCAATGAAATTGTACTTGGTGGACTCCTCTTGCAACGAATGACGATTGGCTTCCAGAGAATCAATTTTCTCATCCAGTCTGCTGACCTTTTTCCTACTCCATTCCTTCATCATAACTTTGAGATTTTTATGTTTGGATATGCATGCATTCATATTTCCACCACCACCATCCATGACCCAGGAGTATTTCACCAGTTTATTAAATTACGTAAGATCATTCCAAGAGTCATTAAATCTGAATGGTATTGGAAGTTTTCTGTCATTTCCAGTAAGGCTTGCCAAAATGGGGTGGTGGTCAGAATTGTGTTTTTCAAGAGTGACATAAGAGATGGATCTCTAGTCCCCCAGAAGGCTGCCATTATTTATCACTTCAAGGATTGAGGTGGGTGGTTGTACATAAGATATTACCTATAATCCTCTACATATATATTATTTAATAGTTATTTATATTGTATTATTTCCTTGGAGATGTATATTTCATTTATTATTATATAATATATCTCTATCCAATGGGATTTGAATTTTTTAATGTTTTTGGACATATATGTGAAACTATATTGGAATATGTGAATTTTTATATGTTTGAAAAGTGAATTAAATTTAACACCTCAGTTATATATTGATATGTTTATTTCCTCAGATGATTCTAGTATAGTTGGATATGTATAATTCCACTATAACCACGTAAGTATTTCATATTTACGAATTATCTAGTGGTAAATGTATTATGGGATTTAAAATATATCTATAGTTTTCTTATTAAGAATCACCATTACTAAGGGGCATAAAAAAAATTAATGTATATGTTTGATTTATGAGTATGGATCAGGGATCTTAATATTGATGAAATCATATGAATTAATATTTTCTATTTTTTTCACTAAATATTTATGTTAGATAATTTAGTTTTTGTCTTACTACATCAGAAGAAATCTTCAGTATTGTTATTGTAACCCCTACACATAGATATTTATGTTTTTCAACTTGTTCTTATACAGAACAAATTATGTGGTTGATAAATAATCATGGAGCTTAGATATGAATGTATGATGTGGGTATACGGTGTATTGGTGCTACTTTTATATCTACCACTCGTGTATCAACTGTATTTAAGAGGAAATATAATTGGAATAGGATGATAATATGTGACGATTTAATTTTTATTATTTAACATCATATTTTAGTGTTTTTATAAATATATGCAACTATTTTATCATTTAATTTTTTTTAATTTATATTTTTGTTATTTTTTTTTATTTTATTTAGTTATAGGTTCTAGATATGTAAAATTTTCCATGATTTTGTGGATACCTACACACTATTCAATAATTCTTGGACAAGTGCATATGGTCCTAGAGAGTATACATACTAGTATACTAATATGTGATATATTTTTAACAAATTGATAGGATGGAGTATGGAGTTTGGAGAATATATATATTTTTTGGGATTATTTAAAAGTGTTTTATTATGGATCTCAAAAATATATATTCACATTAATGTACTTTATATTTGATTTTATTGAATAAGTATTATTGAGCATGACTTCTGTCGAGGACACATGGGTGTGACCATAAAATATGAACTACTATTGTAACATGGTTAATGCATCATAGATACCGGGGTTATTTTTATGTAATTTCATTATTTCTTTGATTAAATCCACAAATAATCTATGTGTAAATTATTAGTTGGAGACCTAAAAACATAATAGTATTTGGAAATGCCTTTGATATAGATACGAAATATAGGATAATGGGGTTGAATAATCATATTATATAGTGTTCTTATTTTTAAATGGTTTTATGATTATTAGATTATATAGATACAATATATGTTATGTTGTTGCATATATATTTATAAGAATTCCAATGGGCTATAGGATAGCCTAATAGTGCCATTCTACATGGTAGTATAAACACTCTACAGCATGGCAAGAATATTTTTTTTATTTAGTTTTATATCAGTTATTTTCTATGATCAAGTAAATATTGAATTCAATTTAATGATATTTAATGATAAATGATCTTTTTATAAATTTAATAAGTATTCCAATGAGTTTCCATCTATTAATGTTATATTAGTGAGTGATTTAGAATTAATAGATCATTGTGATATCTGTTTCATAGAGAAATATTAGTGTAATGACTAGATGTGATCACCACACACATGAATAGTTATTTCCTTAATGATATTTAAAAAAGATTAAAGAATTATATAATTCTCTAATGTGAAGTAATAAAATGAATTTATTATATATTTTTTTATTAGTGGAAACCTTACTCGAGTACATTATGTTGCTTCTCATTAAATAAGTTTTCATCTATTGGTTTGAGATATATCAGAAAATGAATGAAATATTATATAGAATTTATTGTAAGGGTTTGGTTAAAATAAATGTTATATCATTTGATAAAATTATTTGAATTTCCTTATACTGTTTAAAGGTTATTCTAGAACTTGGAATGGAATATTTCTAGGTGTTGAGAAAAAATTCTGATCAGCCTATGATAATGGTAGTAAGATACTACATTAGTTCGATATAGAAAAACTAATATAAATTAAATGGTTTAATAATGTTATAGAGGTGACTATGAATTGAAGGTTTGAATGGTTTTTTTAATTGTTAAAAAAAGAAATTACGTCTTTATTCATAATTTCTAGTGACATTGATGCTATACATAACATAATGAATAATGTATCTATGATGAGTTTTGTATGTATTTTATAATATTATTATTTTTTTGGATATTATTAATATCTAGGGAGATGAGTGTATCATATAATTATAAGATTTTGTTTTGATTATATCTCCTAAATATATGTGGGGGCATCCAAAATTCACTCATATTCTGTAATGTAATTGATATGAATTTTCTATGTACATGAATAATGGATATATTCGATGGTGTATAAAATGCTTGTTTTTCTAATATTTATAGACCATAAGGTTCTTTGGTGTTACCCATGTATTCCATTGAATAATGGTTTGTAAAGAGGATATATATTTAATATAATGTTCAAAGGGTGATCAAAGATTGTGTTATTAAATTGTTTCGGTATTTTGAAATTTTTATTTAATGGATAGATTAGTCATACTAAGATGATATGGTTTTTTTCCCTTAGGAATTATTGTTAATGGGATTATGGGTTTTTAATTTACCATTGTAAATCAACTATCCGTGATCCTTTAATTTTGTGTTAACTCTTGAATAGTTGTTGATCCGAGGATTAGATTATAATAGAATTATTTTTTAATAGACCAAGATATCTTCCATAAATTTATTCACCTAAATTATTATTATAGGAATAGATATTTAATTTTTATTATATAAAATAGTTTCATGGGCATGGATCACATTTTCATTCAATTAAAACCAAAATATAGTGATTTTAATGGTTGGTTTGTTTTTTAAATATCTAATTTTAGTTATTATTTTGATGTTATTTATTCATATGATCCTTTTATATATAAGTTTATGTAGATTCTTAAATAGAACCCTAAATAAATTTGACTAAAATAAGATAGACATATAATTGTAATGTTATCTGAGGATTATTGCAGTTTCACTAATTTCTATGATACCCATTGTCTTAATGTTGTATAGAGATTGATTATAGGGATCACTATTCTATAAAATAATATCAATGGTTTTTTCCAGGACCTATGTTTTTTTGGATTTAATGTTATAAATGGTCGAGGAATCGACAATACAAGTGTTTAACTAAGAATTTATTCTCCTAAAATCATAATATGACACATAATCTACTATTGTTGGAGATTTTGGAATTTATTTAAATATTAAATGAAGTAATTTTTTGGAATCTAATGGATTCTCTCAATTTTGGGCACTACAATTAGGAATGTTACCAATCTTGAAATCCACTCCATAAATGAGTCATTTTTAATATTAAAAAAACTCAACAGTAACAAAAATTACATGGTGGAGGGTCTGTAAAATCTTACATGATGATTTAATAATCCTATAATCATGAATAGAAAGTCCTAATAAATATTTAATATTTCTCAAAATCATGGTTTCCATTATAGAAAATGGTTTTTATATAGATTTTTGTTTCCTATATTTGATTCACAACAAAAAAAATAGATTCCCTAAAAATATAAAATATATAATTTTAGAATGGATAAATAAATTAAAGAAATTGAAAAAATACCCTCAAATTATACCTTTTTTTTAAATAATTACCATGTATTATGTTACAAGTACATTTAAAAAATTAATAAGTGTCATAATAAAAATAATAATTTTTGTGAATGCCTATTTTCTTCACTATACCATAAAATTGTAATCAGGAAACCATGATTTAAAAATATTCTAGGACATTATCTACAAATTCTATACGATGAAATCTAAGTTATTAGATATTTTAGTTATAAAATTAATGTTGATCCTTGGAATTACACTTTCACATTTATTATTATGTTCACTATGGTTTATAAATGATTAATATTTAATAAATATGTTACTAAAGAAAACACACCCAGTATAACCAACTAATAAAATTATTTTTTTTAAAGATTTCCACTCAAAGACACCCTCCTTTGCGAAAACCAACCTTTCAACAGTTTCATCAATGTGTTTTTATAAAATATAATGCTCAATATTAACATAATTACTCTCGTTCATTAATCAAATATTCCATATAGCTCATCTTTGATGCCATATTAACCAACTTCTTCTTTACAAATAATATAATAATTTTAGGATACAAGTTTTTCAATAAATTATTTTTCAATATCAATGTGAAATCTATTTATATTAATTTTGTAGGACATTCAAGTTAATGGATGGATTTATATATTTTTTGGATCTAAATAAATGAATTTAAAAATATTGGGTGGTTTTTTGGAATGTAGTATTGGTATGAGTCTTTATGATGAGATTTCCCGATTGGGTGAAGTGTTATTTTGGATATAAGGCTTTAAAACAATTTCATTGGGTTTCATCTAGACATAGTGAATTATTTTATGTGTTTTTTTCATAGATGTAGGTGGTTATTTGTGGAATAATAAAATAATTAGGGATTTGAAGGATATTTTAATCTCTTTTTTGGTTTTTTATATAAGGAATGGGATAGGTTAAGGGGAAAGGATTGGGTCGAGATTAATGAATTAATGCAAATGGGTAATGATTGTTTTAGTTTATATGGGAATTTTTCATCAATATGGTGTATAATGGTTTATGGGATAGAATGGATTTTATTTCATGGAAGGATTCATCTTGGAATTTTACTTTATAGGTATAGATAATTCAATTAGTAGTAAAGGGGAAAATATGAATAGTTTATTATGAATTAATTTAAGGATTTTAATTTTTTTTAAAGAAAAAATCAAACTGAACCAATGATAATTTCATAGTTTAATTATGTTTAAGGATTTGGGTTTTGAAAAAAACAAATGGTGTTTTCAAATGGTACATGACATTGTTTATAGAATTATTTACGAATTATTTTATGAATATATGAAGAAATTTTTACAATAAAACATTAATTATTTTTCATAGAGTGTGAATTTTGTTTTCACTATCTAAAATATTTTATGAATATTGTATTAAGTTTTATTTGTTGTATTATAACTAAGTACTACAAAAATTTTAAGAAACATCTCGATCATGATACTATTAGGTCGACATAGAATTATTAATAAGACCATTGTAGAATTTTTTTTATCAAAATATTTACAAAATATAAATATAACTTGTATTACATAAGGGCTCTTTGATAGTTTTGGTAAAGTCACTACATTAAAAAAAGAGATCAACCATGGGGATAAACATATTCCTATAATTTTTTGTCTTATGTGTAATATAAGAAATAATAAAAAAGATTAAATAAGGGTAAATGTAATATAATTGGATGCTTATCATTTAGAATTAATAACACTAATTTGATTACTATGACATAGACATGGTATACTTATTAAATTTTTGATGAATTGTGAAATACATTCCTAGAATATTGTGACATACCATCCATTAATGTGTGTCTATTTTATTAAATACATCTGTGTCTTGAATATATTTTTATCCAACAACATATATTATGGTATTAGTTAGGTTATATTATGCTATTGGGTAAAAAAATGAATTATGATTTGAAATATAAAAACATTGAAAAGGGTGATTGGTAAGGATGAAAACCATGAGCATAGTGGATGATCATCACGTTAGTGTTCAATACTCATCTTCAAACATTCTAATTTCGTATTTTTTATAAAATTAGATATTCATTAAAACATTTAAAATATATTTTTCTCCAAATTATATATTATTGGATATGGTTTATATTTAACTTTATATATGTCTTTATATATTCTATGAAAAAAATCATAAACTATGATATTAATTAAAAACATAACATGACTCTAAAAATTAAAATATTTTTGAGTTTTTAATTCAATACCTCATATTTCTAAATGATTAAACATGATTTTATGTCTACATATAAAAAAATTTTATTCCTTGCTCAAGGTTGGGAGGGTGTGTAGGGATGCCAACACAAGTAGATTAGAGTCAGTTTCTATTTTATTACATTTGAAATAGACACAAGAAATTCATCACCAAAGACCAAAATATTTTATAAGTCTTGGTAAGATAGATACATACCAGTATTTCATATTACTTTTGAAAAAATAAATAAATTTAAAAAAAATAGTAAAAGTAAATTTTTTTCATTTGTATATATAATAAATGACTTCTTCTTCATATCATAATGAAAGGAAACCAAATAAATGATGATATAAAATTCTCATTAATGGTTATATACAGTGGAAGGTATCATTAGTAAATAAATAATAATCAAATCTGGAGGAAAATATCTGAAAATTAATTCGATTTAATAGATAAATTATAAATTAAGAAAAATATGGCAGGAATAAATGATGATAAAATAATACCATATAACTTATCACATGATCTTAAACCATATTGATGGATATTTTAGCTATTTAAATGTCACATACTACCTTCTCGAAGATAAGGGAATGGATATCAAGATATTGAGACCATCCTTCCCAAAGATGGAGAGGTGAAAATGACCCCTCGAGTCCCCCATCCAATAGGCCCTAGGTTGGCGACCAGCACCAAGGGTAGAGAAATATCACAAAAATGGGAGGAATTATACTTTTTATTTTAACCATGATTGGAAGATAAGATGTATAAACCTCCATCAACTCTAATACGGATAGACATGAAGAACCCAAAATCCATACATGTTAAATGTAAAACTACTAGAAATAAGAAATAAAAAAATCAATGTATGTATCAAAATAAAACTAAGAATCCACATAATAAAAATCCCCAACATCTTAAATAGTAAGGTCCAGCAAGGCCTGTGTAACATCCCTAGAAAGATAAAAAAAATATTTTATATACATAGTGTGAGAATACTATTATAAATAGTAGAAGAGAGCCAGATTCACCCATACATAAGTTAGAGAAGCATACTAATTATATTTTTAGACAACAACAGAATCTTAGAAGAACCTAACAATGTATTATATCCACCCCAACCTCCTCAAGGAATTATCACTAAATATCACTAATCATGTAATGTAAATTAGAATTCACATCGACATTTGGGTATCCCTCAGCACTTCCCACAGGTCATCTTGTCATCCCAAGCGATGAACGTCATGATGCTACCATGCTTTTCCACAATCCCTGCTATCACAACCCACCCACACACACCAGGTCTACAACTACATCACTTCTTTGACAAAGTCACTGAGGCCACAATCTCCATACGTCTTGCCTAAAAACACATGGGCCTCTTCTTGAAGACACCAAGGAAACATACCACTCCTCACATATCCAATTCCAAAAATCTGTAATTAAACATTAATCCATTATAGTATCCCTAATGAGTCTTGGGAGATAAATGCCTAGAATAGGTTTCTTGGTAATGTTTTGGACCATCCATCCATCTTCCCATCGAAATGTTGGGAAATACACCCTCCCCCATAACAATGGGGTTGTTCCTCACATAGTTCTCAACATGGGTGGGGTGCGTATAGAAAACATATGGAACTAAAAGTTTATACATATAGGTGACAAACACTCATACAATTATATGGGATTCATATCATACAAATAGCCCACTAAAAACCACTTTTGATGATTCTTGTACACGTATGTACCACTATGAACAATGATATCTTGAACACCACATCACTGCAATCCCCAACATGAAGAATAACACCAAAAAAATAATTTAACTAGTTAAAAATGTGGAATATCAATTAATTTAATTATTTAATTCATCCCTACTCAGGAAACTACCAAACAATACAAACTATATAAGGTGAGGAAACCATACCAACCACAACAATGTCAAAAAAATAAATAAACTATCAACAACATTTCTCAATGTTATCCATCCAAATTCATCATCTCAAAACCATACCTACAATCCCCGCTGCACAACAACACCACACACACATGACCCATAAACATTAAATCATGACACAACATAGTCATCTATCCATGCTTCCCAATAACTACAAAGATATAGTTCCACGACATAGAAAGTATGTCCATTCCAGAATCTATCAAAATCTCATTCTAACATACCATCATACCACCCTTACTTCCTCGTACACACAATCACACCCCCATCCACAGTACTTCACTACCAACATTTATGTAATTCCAAACATAACCACACAAAGAACACCACCACAATAAAACGAAATATTTTATTTGGATTTAGAATCACTAATTATTTAATTCCACTTCTTAAAATAGTGATAATCAAAAATATATTTGATTCTATGGAATCCATTTATTTAACCGAATATAGGTGATCAACCAGATTCCAATTCATATAGCAGTGATTCACAAATCAAAACTTTATGCAACTATAAACCAACAATGGGAGTGATTTTCATAAGAACACTCCCCACATGATTCACGACATGGGCCAAGGATAATATATAAAAAATGTTATCATCCTTATCTTCCTCCCACCCCCTACATTTATTCACTCTTATTATCTTCATTAATTCAGTTGCATAAGTATTAAAAAAGCGACATGAGTACACCCAGCCTGTATGATACAAAGTTAAAATAGCGTTAAAGGAAATCCCTTCATGGAACCAAAAAAGTCCAAAAATTCTTCCTTATTCTAAAATAGGGGCTGAGAGAGAAGTAGGAAAACAACAAGAAGACTAGAATGATGATAATGTAAAAACATGTGAATCCATGGGAGGGGAAGTCTCTAGGAGCACTAAGAGAAAATCAGAAAAAACTAGTAAGGGAATATCTCTTCAAAGAAAATCTTGATTCAATATCAACAGAATGTGAAATAGTTTCAAGGGACATTAAATTCTGATCGTGGCCAATACCACGACGTTTTACTATTTCAAAGTCCCTAGAGAATTAGGAAATTAATGACATAATAAATATCATTTTAAATGCCTTTATGAAATCCCAAATAATGATTTAAACATTATTTACATCAAATAAAATGTAATAGGGGTGAAACTGGAATAAATGGAAATCACTCACTCATGGGTGGGCGACTGACAGCAAGACACTGATAGCGAGCCACCGACTCTGAGTCATCGACATTGTGCTACTAATGTTGATCTACCGACATTGACCCACCGACCCGACCTACCGATTCATGACTCACTAAGATCCTAACTCACTAATGATTTGGATCACTGATTCCCTGACCTATTTACAACATGACCTACCGATTCCTTGACCTACCGATGCCCTTGACCTACCGATGCACTGAATTATCATTGTCTATGACCTACTGAAACCCTTGACCTAGTGACACCTCGACCTACTGATGCCTTAACCTACCAACTCATCATCCTACTGATGCACTGACCTACTGATGCCTTTGACCTACAAGTTCCATTGACTAATCGACACCTTGTCCTACCAAAGCCCTCATCATCCAATGACTTTGAACCCCTACACATATAGATGCATCAATCTACCGATTCCCTAACCTACTAACGTCTTCGACCTGCCAACACCCTCTACCTAACATCACCTTAACCACCTGATGCCCTGACCTTCTGACGCCATTGAACTACCAATGACTTTGACCTGCTGAAACCCTCGACCTACTGATGCACTGACCTACCAACTCCCTCGACATAATGACACCCTAAACTACCACCTCCATCGACCTACCGACACCCCGACCCATTGATTCGTTCCACCTATTGATTCCTTCAAACTATCTACGTAAAAACTATAAATTAAAAAGACTCATGGAATGAGCTACAATAGCCTCCCAAAACACCCCAAACAATAGATTTTGACAAGTAAGGAACCAGAAATGTCCAGGCCAATTCATCATATACCTCTCAAACTATTCTCTCCCTTGAGAAATCAAAATCATACCCAGAAGAAAGAGGCATCCAAAGAACCTCCCAATAAGATACCTCTCAATGATAAACCACCCCCTTGGTTTTAACCTCAACATCTAAGAACACCTCCTCTATGATTTTTCTACCCAAATACCCAAAATACATACCACCAATAACCAAAATTCACACTACCTGAACATATGATTTTGCGAATTCATTTCCTCATGACAAGATATTATCTGCTTTTTTTGGAACTGACTCAACTGCATGGGTATAATTGCATCTACATCAACAAATATTTTGTAGGAATTAGGTCCTCCCCACCACATTTTTTATGACATTATCTTATTTCATTTAATAAGTAAACAACTAATGTTATAGAATACAATTTTCAATCATTACATCACAAAAAAAATACCACAAGAAAAACTCCAAACAACTCCGGGAAATAGGAATGCATCTGCATCTCTCACTCCTAAGTACTCTCCCCCAGGCTATCATGCCTCCACAAAAAGTGTATCAAGGGAATGGACTATCCATGAACCACCTTATTTCGATGATTCGAGATCTCCACTGGTCACTCATGAACATTGCATCATCCTTGAAATAAAATTATTCTCAATAAATGAAATATGAGTCATTGTGAAGATACCAATGAAGTTGGTAGACATGAAATACGTTTTGGGCCATCGCCAAATGTGGTGGAAACTTCACCTGATATGCCACCGGACCATCTCGTCCTCACCCCTTGAAGGGTCCGATGAACCTCGAAGAAAGGTTACTACCTTTTATGAACCATTTTTCCCACATTGTGGGGAAACCTTGATGAATATGTGGTCACCATCCTCGAACTCCAAAAGAATTGTCCTAAAATCTTCATAAGACTTTATTTTTTTTTTGTACTGCCTCCATAATCTCATAGATAATATGCACCTTTTTTCATACTATTCACCATGTCTGGACCAGTAACAGCTACCTCCCCAACCTCCGTCCCGCACAAGGGTAATCAAGACGACCTCCCATGTAGTGCTCCGAACAAAGCCATACCAATGAGAGAGTGATAGATATTATTGTATGAAAACACTACCAAGTTAAATTGTCACACCTAAGACCAACTAAAGTCCCAAACACATACCCACAACATCTGAATGGTCCTCTATTATTTTTCTATCCATCAGTGGATGTAAATCAATGATATGGAATAAATCAGAGTGAAAGGCATACTGCAATATCAACTAGATTCATAACATAAAATATTTATCCATAACTAAGATAATTGATCTTGGAAATCCATTCAGTTTCACCACCTCATTCACAATTCACTGTGCAAATTCATCCACTGCGCTCAACTCCGTGTTCACTAAGAAGTTAACTGATTTCATTAACTAATATACTACTACCTAAATATAATCTTATCCTCCTTGAGACCTAGGTAATGATTTTATAAAATCCATCAATATTTCATCCCACTTCCACTCGATGAAATCTTGTGGATTAAAAAACCACGGGGAACATGGTTCTCATCATTATCATGTTGTAACACCAAGGACATGGCCACAAACTCTGCCACTACCCACTTCATCTCGGGCCTCCATAATTGTTCCCTACAACATCATTACATCTTGAATGCTTTTGGGTGTACCTCAACGGGTGAGCTATGACACACACAAAGAACGTCCTCATGCATTTCCACTGGAACAAACAAATTATAATGGAACAACATCTGATTTTTACCATCCTCTGACCATTCCTTTAGAGAATCTCCTTGTTTAATGCAATCAAACATCACCTACACCTCTGAGTCTCCACACTAAGACTCCTCCACCTTATGCCTCTGATATGGCTATACCCTAATCTGAAACAAATGGCCTCAGCCAGAATCCATTCATGCATCTATGTGCAAGCCAGGAAACTCCTCTATTGCCCAATAAGCATCTACAGTTTCCCAACCACTTCCATCTACCGCTTTCCTTCTGAATGCATTGGCCACAAAAATCCCCTTTCATGAGGCATTGCAGATCTCAAATTCATAATCATATAGAAAATTAATCCATCTCCACAACTTCTAGTTTTGTTTTCACTAGGAAAATATGTACATAAATCTATTGTGATCCGTGAAGACCAAAAAGCACTCCCTAATGTGGTAATGTCACCCCAAATTTAGTTAGAACATGATGATTACTATTTAAAAATAATGGGTTCTATAGTTACATTCATGGTGGCATTACAACCTATACCCATAAGAGATCAGTCCTCATTGATGCATCAGCACACACCCTATGCCTATGTAGAAATCATCAAAAAACCCTTCGAGCATCACCCCTTACACTAGATGTTTTATCACTAGAGAACAAACAGTAATCCCCATCAGATAATCAAACACTACGTGGAATTTCCTTATTGAAACAAAAATCATAGAATTTTCACGGCACAATTGTCACCTAAGCTACTACTCGAGATAAATCAGGTTCGAATCTTCAGTTGTAGCATTATGGACAGAGAAATATATGAATGTATACCACATTATTAGGTGCTTCCCAAGAAAAGACTACCTCGACCATTGACGGGTCCACTTCTACACCCTTTAGAGACATCATTTTTCTAAAGAAGTGGACATTTTCTGTCCAAAACATCCACATAGACAACATTCCATTTAGCTGGTGGAGTTAAAAGACCTCTAGGACATTCATGATATGCTCAATATGCTCCTCCTTTGACATCATGTAGATTAGGATGTCATCGATGATTACGATGTTGAACCTATCTAGTAACTCATGAAAGACAAATTTCATATGCTCCATGAACACACTCAGTGCGTTTGTAAAACTGAACAACATAACCATGAACTCAAAGTTCCCATACAGGAAAATAAATGAGTTATCAGGACTTCACACTCCTTCCCCCTTATCTGGTGACACCCAGACCATAAATTGATCTTAGAGAACCAACCTTCCCCCCTCATCTAGACGAAAAGATCATTTATTCTTGGGAGAGTCTAACAGTTCTTGACTATTTCCAGATCCATTCCTGGGAAGCCTATACAGAGCCTCATACCACCATCTTCCTTCTTCTCAAAAAAGATTGGGGCACCCCACGGTGATAGACTAGGATGCATGAAAACCTTCTCCATTATATTTTCAATCTGAGTCTATTACTCTGGTAACTCGTAAGGATCCATTCAATAAGTAGCAATTTAGATCAGATGAGCACCGGGATATAAGTGTATCTCGAACTCATCATCATGTCTAGGGGGTAGAGTAGAACCGCCTGATGGGAAATACACAAAAACTCACTAAAAACTCTTGGAACCTCCACCATCTCAGCATCCTTCAATCCCACTAATATCTTGGAAAACAAGGAAAAAAGTGGCTCTATGCACTAGAAGGCCTTCTGACAGCTCCAATCATCAATGAAAGCTACACAATGGCATTTCATTACTAAAAAACATAACTCGTCTCTAGAAGAAATCAATATCATCACACACAAGGTACCACCGGTCAATTCCAAGGATAACATATATTGGATGCATATATAGTAGATAGATATCCCCAATCAACTAATTTGGCCCCAGCATCTATATAAATCCTTGGAAAACATCAACCAAGATGGTCTGACCTCTAACTAGAATACTCAACACCGGGGTCATAGATTTTTTACCTATTTCCAATCTTAGAGAATTTTCCCGAATGGGTGAAATAAAAGAGTGATAAGCTCTAGAATCAAATAATGTGCAAGAAAGTGTACTTAGCAACTTGATCGTACATAGAATGATCTCTGGCCCTAAAGAGACTCTTTCTTCCATGGCATACAACTACCCACGCCCAGATCCACTACCCCTTGTCTATTGTATGACTCCAAATCCATGCCCTGGTTGTGGTTCTTGAAGATAACCTTGAATTTGACCTCCTTCTGCACAATCTTCCCTTAGGGGATGTGGTTCATCTTATCCTTACTGCTAGAAAGGCCTACTTGGAAACTACTGTAGAGGTGGGAAATGAAACTTCCCACCATCAACATGTGGTGCTCGAGTCAGGCACTGTCTCTTGAGGTCCCCAAAACCTTCTTAAGAGAAAACAACTCATCCCCAATCCTATGCATAAAGGTTGAGAACCTAAGGTTTGGAACTGAATCTACATGGGTTGGATCCCCAATTGCAGAATCTTGGAAGGTCCTAACACTAGAGACATGTTACAAACATCCTTTCTCTATGAAGAACTTGATTGAATTCCCCCTCACCGAAGACCACCTCATGATTTCCTCCATTCCACTACTTCATCCTTCTTCTAAAACTCAATGTTTTTTGATAGGGTGATGGGAGTAATGGATACTAAAGATATGGAAATAGTACCTCTTCTATGTTCCTTACCTGAGAATACTCATACAAGAATTTATTTGAAGAAAAACATAAGAGATCCTTCATCAAAATCCCCAATTCCCTCACAGACTTCCTCCACTACTATAGGAAGTGTAAATCCTACCTATTCTTAGATTTTATCAGGGTAGAAAAGAATTCTGCTCAGAACTCCATCTCAATGTCATCCATTGAATCATCAGTCTTCTTCCTCTTCCGGAGGTAAATCATCCACCATTAATGTTTTTCTCCCATCATCTGCATCGCCTACAAAGGAACCCATTACTCTTTCGGAGCCCAGATCATGTATAAAGTGATCAACAGTTTCTTGATCCAACTCCCTGTCTCCAATTCCATGACACTACCCTTATACATTCAAAGGGTCAGCCACTTGACATCACATAGAATCTTCAACCACAGATCATCCTCTTTTACTAGATCGACACTCCACTTGTCAATCAGGTCAGCCTGTAGACCTTCAAATGCTCGTACCACAAGTGGGTGATATCTGAGAGCAATACATGAATGTAAATCAAGAAACTCCTATGCCCGAGTAGCGTGGAATTTATTTACGATTCATTTAAATTCGTTGTTTATTTTTATTTCCCAAAAACACCCAAATAACATGAACACCAGTCATCATTATATATATCACTTTCTTAGGGTACCTACACCACAAATCATGTAGTCTCACTTGGTAATTTGGTAAGCCCAGTGTCCTTACATCGGAACACGGGGGCCCTAATATCCTGTGTTCTAGAAGGTCATCTATGGCTTTTTTCATGCACCAAGATCACCTAACACTATTTCCCTACCAACCCCTACATTACTCACTATGCCTAACTCCAAAATCCATCCTACTTCTAAAACATCAACCTTTGATAACATTATATCATGAACCTCCTTATTCAAGATGAGGGAAGGGATTATAAGATGTCAGGACCTTCCTCAAGATGAATTATTGATAATGTCCCCCCCGAGTCCTGCCTCCAATTGGCCCCGAGGTAGAGACCAACACATACGGTATAGAAATATCACAAAAATGGGAGGAATTACCCTTTTTATTAAAACAAATATGGAGAGATTAGTTGTATCAACCTCAAAAAGCTAAAATAAAGACATATATAATGAAACAAAAATCCAACCCACATGCGTGTATATTGTAAATATACTCTAAATAAAAATAAAAATCCAATATAATTACCAAAATAAAACTAAGAAATGACACATCAACCATCCCTATTCTCTGAGCTACTAATGTCCAAAACTCTCTCTGTAATCTCCCTTGATAAATTAAAATAGTTTTATATAAGTATGGTGAGAATAGAATTATTCTCACTAGGGGAAGACAACACAAGTGGGAGAAGCATACTAATCCCCCTATGAAAAAATATCAGACTCTCAAAATGAACTAACATTTTATACTATCCACACCAACCACACCAAGGAACACTCACCTAATAATGGAAATAAAGTGAAGTGAAGTAGTATGCACATAAATATTTGGGTTCTCGGCACCACATACCACTACTCAACTACTCAAACCTAATGGCGAACATCGTTAAAATATCATGATCTTCCACAAGCCCAACTATCAGAACCTTCTCCAACCCATATGGTCCACAACCAAATCACATCTATCCCATATACACCCGGACCACAAGCACCACATGTCTCCCCCAAAAACACCTAATCCTCATCCCGAATACATCTGGGAAAGAAACCACCTCTCACACAGCCAATACAATAAATCTGGTGATAAACCTCACACCCTTAAAACCTTAATAAAGTTCCTTGGTTATAAATTCCTGGAAGAGGGGGTCGGGTACCATCCATCAATCCTCCCACAATGATGTTGGGAAAGACACCCTCCTCCTTAACAATGGGGGTATTCAGCACATTGTGCACAACACATTTGGGGTGAATATATATGAAATATAAAGTATAAAAGTATATACATATAGGGAAAAAAATCACCCATTATATAGGATTCCATACATACAACCACACCACTCAAAATCACTATTGTTGCTACCCCTACATGAACATATTTCCACGAATGACGAATACTTAAATGCCACTTCACTATAATCTCCAACTCAAAAAATTCCCCCAGCCAAATCATTTATGTAGTTTTCTTTGTGTGTTACAAACTCATTTATTTATTTATTCCATCCTTACATGGGAAACTACTAAACAATTCCATCTTTTTTTGTTGAATAAATCATACCAACCACTACCAAGTCAAACAAAGAAATAAACTTCAATCCAACTTATTCAAAGTCATCCCGTCAATTCATCATCTCACAAAAAATCCAAGATTCTCCACTCAACAACAATACCACACCCAACACACCAATAAACATGAAATCATGACACAACCCAATAAAATAGAACTTCTTCCCAAACACTACACAAATGTAGTCCCACTACATAAAAAGTGCATCCATTCAAAAATCAATCAATATCTCTTCATGAGATACCATCACACCACCCATACCACCTCGTACACACAATCACAACCCCATCCACAACACCAAACTACGAAAAAAAACACAAGGCTAAACATAACCACATAAATCACACATCCAAACCAATAAGGACATGTTTATTCCAATTTAGCTTCATTTGTTCTTTAATTACACTAGATAAAACATGGGTAATCTCCTAAAGAATTTGACCATGGGGAATCCATTTATTTATCTAAATATACGTGATTAACCAGATTTAGATTCTTATAGTACTAATTCAATAATCATATCAATACCAAAATAGAGACCCCCAAAGGCCATGATTTTTTGAAGAAAACAAACCACATGAATCAAAACATGGATTAAAAATCACATATAAATGTGAGATGAATAAAATCTCCCTCTTGGAACCACTTGGAACCAACAATTCTTCCCCAAACCACAACAACGGGTGCGTGAGTAGTACGAAAAATCCATGAAAACTGGATCAATTGGTATGGAACAACAAGTGACTCCCCATGAATGGATTGATATGGGCTGAAAAAGATAAAATATGAACACAATGGAAATGGAAGGTCTCAATATTAAAATGCCAGCTCCTATATCAATAAAATGGGAAATGGTTTCAAGGAACATTAAAGTTAAATCATGGCCAGAACCATGTGGTTTGACTCCTTCAATGTCCCAAAAACATTAGGATATTAAATATATAATTATTCTCTTTTGAAACTCCTTTCGAAATGCTCAAACATGGATTTAAACATGGTTTACAAAAATAAATCATAAGAGGAGTGAAAATAAAAAAATTGGGAAAAACTGGACATGATTCACAGTTGGGTGAGTCACCGATAGCAAGCCACTAAAAGTGACCCACTGACAGTGAGCTAACAAATTTGAGATACTAATGTCGAGCAACTAACACTGACCCACCAACATGACCGACCAATGCGAGACTCACTGATGCCTGAACTCACTAATGCCCTTACTTGACAACACCCAGACCCACCAACGCCCTAGATCCCTGATGAGAGGACCTAATAATGCCCTATCCTACTGACACCCTTAACCAACTGACTCCTAGACCTATGAACACCATGAACTACTGATGCCTTGTTATACAGATGCCCTGGCCTACTAATACCATTGATCAACCTGCACCCTCGACCAACTAATGCCTCATCCTACCAATGCACTAACATACCAATTCCTTGGACCTATCGACACCCTTAACCTACCAACGCCTTGATCTAACAATTCCATGAACTACGGACACCTTCTACCTACCTACGCACTCGACCAATTGACACCTCAACCTATCGATTCCCTTGACATACCGACACATCAAACTACTAACTCCCTCGACCAACCGATGCCCTAACCTACCAAATCCTTAGACCTACTGATGCCTTCGACCTATCGATGTACTCATCCTACCAATGCCCTAACCTACCGACTCACTTGACCTACCGATGCCCTGACCTACTGATGCCTTTGAACTATTGACGCTCTCATCATATCAAAACCCTAATCAATCGACTCCTTTGACCAAAAATAATGGAAAAACTAGAAATTTGGTAAACTATTGAAATGATCTATCATTGCATCCCAAAATACCCCAAAAATGTATTTTGACAAGTACTGGACCCCATAGGTCTATTCCATTATATTAAATAATCACATGGACATCAATAACTAATATAATAATAATGGAATGGATACTATCATATATCATAAAAAATGGTTAAGACATCTATCCACGAAATAATACATTATTTAGAATGGCTTTGGTCAAATACTCAATCTAGTTTGGCTCTTGTTACCTATTTATTAATCAATTGTTTATATAGGTCCCTACCCAAAATTTTCTATGTCAAATGCATTTGCTGTATGAACTTGAAGAATAAAAATTCAATACCTCATTGACATAGATATTCATAACGAAAAAGTGTGATATGAATTGTTACTTTTCCCTAGTCAAACTAATCATAATCATTAAAGTAAAGGAATATATATTATATCCTTACATAAAATCACATGTGGGATAAAAAATAAAATAACAGGTTTTTTATGCTAGTAAATAGAAATTAAAAAAAAAGTCCATTAAAATAAATCATGATGAAAATAACCTATTCATTTTAAATTAACATAATTAAATAAAAAAATAGAATATTAGTGAAAAAACTTGAATGATAAAAACCTTCTCAAATTGTAAATGATGAACCAAATCATTGGGATCTAATGATTATAAGAAATTTCTTTTAGGATGAGTTTTATAAAGAAAATATACCTTTAAATTTTTTGGAATAAAATTAAAAAATTAATCCACTTGGAAAATGACTGAAATATTAATTTCAAATCATTATAATAAGTAATGGATAAGTAAAATTTCTTTCATGAAAAATTGGAGAAAATTTAAATAAAATTCTTGATTTTATTAGTAAAACATGGATATGGAAGAAATGAATCATATATAATGATGAAAAAAGTATATTTTTATTAAAATACATTTTCAAACATTTATCTAAATAAAAGATGAAAATGAAAATGAAAACTCATAAATGTCAAAAATAACCAGAGGGTAATACATTTTCATCATTATATATATAATTATCATATAATTTCACAGGAAATGACTAAAACATAAACAATCCCAAATGATGAATATACTATGAAATAAACCATTAACAATTTAGTAACATTTGAATAATAACAAATAAGATTATAATGAATTCAAATTAATATTATGTACAATAAATATAATGATATAAAATATCGATTTTACAATAGATACTCCATATAGAAGAAGATATGTGTATACTGTAACATATTTCCAAATAATAATTATTTGAAATGAAGAACCCTGACATTGATCGTAGTGTAAATGTGAGAATTAATCAGTTAATCAATTATGTGTAACAATTGTAAAATTAAAAAAGTCTGAATACAAAATAAAAAAATAAAAAAAAATTCACACATAATCATGATATAATGTAATTGATTATGATGGGATATAACCCAATAAAATAGAACTGAGTTACAAAACACATACCACATGGTGACATTCAAGTCAAATACCCTTTGAAGAAATAAATTGAATTGAAAATTAAAATACCATGGATTATAAATGAATCAATATTTAAAATTTAAATTGTGTGTATAATAATCCTATAAAATATATTAAGTTAATTAAATTACAATATTCCCCAATGGAATGAAATTGAGATGGAATCCATTAATTGAGTCTGACTCATTATGTCCGTTCATTATATTCAAAAATAGAAAACATAAGGTGATTATTTACAATTTTGACAACCTTTCTCTTGTTTATTATTCATTTAATTTTATTTAATACCGTGTGTTTTTTAATTTCTTGAAAACATATGTTATTTTGACAGTATTTAGTTAATATGTTTGAAATGAAATTAATAGCTTTATTGAGGTAAAATTTTTCATTGTTATAATTTCTCTATAATTTAATCTTGATGTAATTATAATATTTTTATGTAAATAATACTTATAAAACCAAATATTAAATATGGAGATGAAAAACTAACAACATTAAAATCTTCGGTATAATATTCCATATATATGCTTTAGTAACATCATCATTTTCCATGATTATTATAGAAAGAATATAGGTATTATTTTATATTTATATAATTTTAGTTATATACTATATACAATATTAATTCATAAATGTTCTTATATATATAATCTTTTTTAAGTGGTGATGAAGAGAGAAGCACATCGCTTCATGGAGTTGGTAGTCAAAAAAATACACACATACTATATTATCATTATTCAATAACTTGAATGGAAAGAATTTAGTTGATAAATAATATGTTAAGGATGATAAATATGTTATGAATATAATATATATATATATATATCAATTGAACAAAACTTATGGAGATTTGATGGAAAAAATTCACATCTGTTCGTTAGGTGAAAGTTTGGCATACACACGAATGGTAGTTTGGTATCTAATTTTAAAGAAGAGTAAATAGATATATGGTGTTACATTACCAAAAAAAATAAAATTATTTAGTAGATAATTATGATATTATATCATCTTGTTTTTCAATATTTTAAGGTGGTTGAAGAATTAAAAAATTAATGCCTATTTATGAACGATACATCTTCATTAGAAATCCTCTAAAGGCTTACAACAAAAGATCCATGAGGTTGGGTATCTGATAAAAAAATGATTCTATTAAATGGGGAGGAATGTTAGTACGGTATTAGTGAAATTATTTTCTAAAAAAATGCTCTATTAATTTTGAATAAAAATTTTATAGGAGGCTCCCTTTTATAATATAGGGAATGATCACTTTTTGAATTTATTATAGTATTAATTTAATATTAATAATTTCATGTTAGAAATTAGATACATGATGATTTAATTTGATCATATGATGAGTAGGAGTTGAAATACTATAATATTGTTTTTTAATGGTTTAAATTAATATTTTATCCCTTATAATTTTAACACACATTATCCTTTTTGATAATTACAATGGTATTAATGGTTTTTACAATTTAGTGATCATTAATGATACTACAAAGGACAAAACACGCATAATGGGACCATGGATGATATTATAAACCATATTCAACTAATCTGGTTGATGGTAATATTTTTAGTAATTTTAATTCATTAAAATAAACATTAATTATTATAAAACATTTTTAATTTTAATGTTGACGCTATTCATTTAATTTTTCAAAAAACATCATGAAAATAAAATAATTATATTATTAACCATTCACACTTCAATAAAATTGAAATAATTATCTAAAAAATTTGATCATTTTTTATAAAAAAAAAATTATTTTTATTAAAGTTTCTAAAATCATTTATTTCATTTTACATTAAATTAAATAATTATTATGTCATCGTCTCTTATGAAGTAAAATATTTCACCACTAATAATTAGAAATAAATTAAAATTATAAAGAAAAGTTATTTATCTTTAAAATAATTATTTATAATTTAAATTTATCTTTTTACCTTTTGTTATCCTAAATTTTATTTATAAAAGGGATTGACATTTATAATTTTCTTTACATAATCTATTATAAATGTAATAATCATGGACATATGTTTCCAAAATGAGGAATTTATATAAATTTTATGACATAAGGTCAAAATATAACCATAAATAATAATTTAGATAAATTTTAAGTTCTGTATAACCCTTATATCTCTAGTTTATCCCCTCTTAAAACTATTTCAACAATTACCACCACAATTTATTTGTACATTTTTTACTATTAATTATGGCAATAAAATATGTAAAACTTATTACCAAATAATTATTATTATTATTATAAATAAAGAATACATTTTATAAAATAATACTCAAAACTTATTAATAATTTAATTTTATAATAATCTCATAAAACATGTTGAAAACATGTTTTTAAGGAATTAATTTTTAAAACATAAGATGATATTACATTAAATATAGGACATTGTTAATCAAAATATGGAATTAAATACTTATAGTTATGAATATAATCTATAAATATGGTTTAAATTATACATTATTAAATATTATATTAATTAATGAAAATTTAAAGATATTATACATTTAAAAATGTATCCAAAACATAGTTGTATTATTAACTATTCTTTAAAAATTCAATCTTTTCATAAAAAAAATTGAAAATTCGCCCTAAGATAATTTTCATAATATTTTTTAAAAATATATATTATTTATTTGAAAATATATTCTTTATATGTTCTATGTATTAATAATAATTTTTTTCCATTACAATAAATAAAAAATATTTTGGAAGAAAATGTGCTCTTGAAGAAGAAAATGGATTTACTAAAATTTAATAAATTATTTAATTAAAATTTCTCAATTCAATTATATTGAGTTGGAAAAAATTATATTTTTAGTATATCAATCTATCCTATTAATATTTACCGAATTAACGGAACATTTATAATATTTATATCTAAATTAGAATATTTTTGGTCCGTTAAGGATCGGTGGTCTATGTAGTATATGTCATCCAACATAATTTTATTCTTTTAAAATAATGGGGTGTTACTTTCTTTACACCATAAATATATTTAATCTACAAAACATTACTGTTCACATATAAATAAATTTCTTTATTATTTTAATACATTTATTTAAACCCACATAATTAAATGGTTAATAAAATTACCTCTTGAAAATAGAGAAAGTGAAGTATAATGGTCATCCGGTATAACACCAAACTAAATTTCCATGTAGTAAACAATTAGTTATGTGTGAGAGTATGGATATAGAAGAATGATATATTACATAAATAACGATGGATAGTGAAAGATATCTTTTATACAAATAAATTGATTGATCATGAGAAAGATAATGACAAGAAACCCATAAAACCAAGATACGTGAAAAACGCAGTCGATTCATAAAAATTGAAGGTACATTTATAATGTGTTTGTTTGAATATACATTTAAAAAATTAGAATATTTATTTTATAATAATTAATGAAACCCACCAAAAATATAAATATTTTATATCTTTTAATATCATAATCATAATTACATTTTTTTTCTCCAACAATTTCTACTTCATTTCATACACCAATAATTGAATATACAAGATGAATTATTTTCTTCTGAAGAATTGAAATAAATTTATAATAGATAACATAATCAAATAAATGATAAAATTATCTTCTCTATTTAAATTATAAAAAAATGGTTATCATAATTTATTTTAAAAATTAAAATAAACAAACCTTCATTATTTATTCTCACAACTAAAATAATAAAAACAAAGTATGAGTATATATCAATCCATAAATAAATTTCCTTATATCCCAAATAAATCTAATGGCATAAACATTAAATATTTTTTTTAACATAAATTTTTATGTCATACCATTTTTATTACACCTCTAAAAACCTAAAAGTATTCTTCCCAAATAATCATTTATGTTAACACTAATGGATATATATGACCCAAAAATATTAAACGTCTCCCGAAATACCATCAATCCCCGAAAAAAAATATTATAATATGTTCCCAAAATGAAACTTATTTTTATCCATAAAACAATATAAATTAAAAATAATGTGATATTAACCACTACATCCAATATTCTTGTGGAAGTCACTTCACCATTTTCACTCTAAGGTTGTGGGTTCCAGCACCACATCCTTTCCTAGTGTGACTGGTTATCCCTCGACATGTGGGTTTTCCTTTTTATAAAATATTAATAACACATGTATTTTAAATTTATCAAAAATAATATTAATATATTCAAAAATAACATTAGTCAGCATCCCACTTTTTATCCACAAATGTTTGCAATACATCTTATTAATATTATTTCTCAAAATAAAATAATTATAATAAAATTTTATTAAAAGAACATTAATGATAATATTAACTCTAAAGATTATCATTAAATTTAATCTTATGTCTAAAAATAATAATAAAATATTTATCAACTAACTGACTTTATCACTAAAACACAAGATATATATAAGTGTTATATATATCAAATACAAATATTAAAACACCAAAAATGATTCCAAGGTAATTCCATCATATAAAAACATAGAAGGGTTATCAATAAATATAAAAATAATTATAACCATTGAATTATTAAAACATTATGGATTCTAAAAAACCTATATTACCATAATATAAATAATAAGCATTATTTCATGAGTTAATTACCTCAATGTAATTAATATTGTTTTTTTACATATTCATGGTTTCCTAATTAATGTTCACATGGTATCTAAAAAACATTCTATAACACCAAATATAAATACCAAAAGCTCAGAATCCTAGAGCTAGTGGTTATATCATTACATTTTAATATGATACTTTTTAGCGCATCCCAAAACCCCAAAATGTTTAGTATTCATGGTAAAAAAGATATAGTAATGAATATTACATTACATTTAAATACAAAAAACAACACAACATAGTGATACTATATTTAATAATTCTATAATCAAATTCAAAGATTCAGTCTTCCTATTATGGGGAATGAAAACAAAATATTGGGAAATCTCAAATTAACATTAAAAATTAAGTACAATAGAATATATAATGAATAAATAAATCATAATTAGTATGGAAATATTAATATCTGAAGCCACAATATATTTAATAAATAAAATATTAATGAAGAATAATATGATTAGAATAAATGTTTATAAAATAATTGTATACATGAAATCACGTGATATCAAAACACATCCCTTGATATCATTACTTTCAAACTACTTCCATCGATATAAAAAATCATATAATGAAAATGATCAAAATGTTGGACAAAAAAACATACCATCAAGGCCTCATTCAAATACATCATACATAAATGGGTAAGGCCTCAAAAAATAAAAAACTAGTTTTCCTCATTAGATATACTAATTGATAGGGGGGATATATTTGACCCCTACCATAACTTACTATGTTAAATGGATTCATCAAATGAATGGGGATAATATAATTGAATATATTATTTATAAAATAATTAATTTTAATAGCTAGTTTAAATAATTTTAATATTTCCCCAATCAAGGTGATCATAAATCATTTAGAAAATAAATTGGATGGAATATTTATTTAATATCCCAAATGGAGAATAATTAAAATCAATGTTTGATTTCATTTTTGAATAAATATTTCATAAATATATAATTAAAATCATTCTTTTGGAAAAATCCCTTTTCCATTTGAAAATATATTTTAAAATACTAAAACTTGAAGAATAATAGAGATACAATTTAATTAAAAAAACTATGAAAAATTATAATGTACACACCAAATCATTGGGTGGTCATGAAAGTGGTAAATTTTACTCATGTAGAGAATATTAAAACAATGATTTATATCATATTTTTTTATGAAAAATCAAGAAGCACCCCATTCAAAAATTGAAATGAATATTTCATTGATTATTTTTATTATTAAAACATGGATTTAATTACTTTAATAAATCATTGGAAAATAAAAATAAATCATACATGAAAACAATATTATTAAACAAGAACATTGAATGCAATATTTTAGAGAAAAGGGGAATTAATGATTATTGTAATTAAAAAATTATTTTTATCATTAAATTAAATAAAAGTGTAAAATGAAATGAACACATATAATAATAAAAAATCACTATATGATAAGAAAATAATTTATTGAGATATAATGTTCATATAATTCCCCCATAACATTCTTAAACATTTCAGATCCCGAATATTGATTAGAATGTGAAATAAACCACTACCACATATATAACATTTAAATCACAGACACATTGAATGAAATAGAATTTAATGATAATTAATTATGTTGAATATAAATATATTAATTATATAACTAGTGAAATGGGTATTTGATACACCTCATATAAGAAGATTGGTTTTTAAAATAACATATGTCTCAAATTGGACACTTTGAGACGAAGAACCCTTACAATGATAATAACATTTAATTGAGAACCAAAACAATTAAGTGATTATATTTTAAAAAATTAAATCGTCACAACATAAGTGAAATAAATAAATAAAAGGTTCATTTCACATTGAATCTTTACATAATATAATCAATAAAGAGTTGATATATCCCAATAAAACAAAATTTAGTTAAGAAACACATACCACTTGGTATCATTCAATTCAAATTACATTGGATGATATCAATAGAATTGTAAATAATGACATTGATTGGGTATTAATCCCAATAATACATGTTTAATAAGAATTATATAAACCATATAAATAAATTAGGTTCATAATAATTAAATATTCTTATAAAGAAGTAGTTCGAATTGGAATCCCTTACCTTAGGTCAGAATTATAAAATAAATTCTTAATATTCTCGAATAATAAATATATTATAACTATTTACATTTTTAATAGCCTTTTTATATTTATTAATCATTTTATTTCATCTTATATTGTTTTATATTGAATTAATTATTTAGTTAATTATGTGCAAGACAATTTGAATGTATTTATTTCTGTTGGGAAAAAATCCCTGAAGGTATCATTGAAGTATTTTTGAGCTGATTGTGTTTGTTGACAAAGTGGAAATCTGTGTGGTGATTATTGAGAAAGAAAAATAATGAAATTCAAATTTGTTGAAAAACGGGATTTCATGGTGGTATGTCGAGTTCAAGAGTTGTGGTTAATGATCAATGTTTGATTCGAGAACGTTGACAAATGAATGGATGATCTTGAGGCGGTACAAAAAGAACAGATACAAGGTGGTTCCGTTTTCTAGTTTTTACCATATTTTTGGGCCTGAAAATTGAAAAATTAAGAAATGTGGTTTTTGGAAAAGGTACTTGCATGCCGTGTACATGATGGCTTGAAAACTTGCGCGCCATATGTTTTTCAATATCAGTTCATCAAAATATGGAAAAGGGATAAGGGTCGCACAGGTAACTTGAGCACCAAGAGAGAGGACTTGCACGCCGGTGCCTAGGAGGATTGGAAACTTGCATGCCTATATTTTTCAAGATCAGAACTTCAAAATATGGTAAAGGAAAGAAGTTCGCGCAAGTTTGGAAGTGGGTCACACAAGTGACTTGCAGGGGAAGAGACCTGTGCGCCGAGACTGGCGCACTGAGGGTTGACTTGCATGCCGTCGCGTAGGGTGGTCAAATTGCCTATAAATACTGGACCACCCGTATTCATTTCTAAACGGAGTTCATCAAATTGAAAATTTAGATCTCCCGTGGCACAGGTGTGTTGGTCGCGCAAGTGGTGGTGTGTCACACAAGTGGGACTTGCACGCCATATTTGAAGAAGGGCGATTGTTGGTAGTTGCTCACTAAGTAAGTTTTTTTCTGGTAGTGATTTTCAGGCTGTGTGGAAGCTGGAAGTTTTCCCAATACCTTTGGTGAAAAGAGAGATTCATCTATGGGTGAAAGTTAGACTTCAACAGATCATCCACATATAATAGAGGATGCATTCTTTCATGAAAATGCTGACACCTACAGGTCTATACACTGTGAGTGGTTTCCTTCTAGAGTACTGAGAAAAGGAAAAGGAAGAAGGTGATCCTCTTCACTGGTAGTGAGCCAGAGAGAGAGAAAGGGGGAGTGACCCTTGGGAAAGAAGTGAGATGACCCTAAACATTGTAAAGGCAGTGATCCTGGGACAGAGTGACTATGCCCAAACCTTGTAATCCACAACTAGTGAAGTTTAGTGGAATTTGGTATGACCGATAACCTATCGGTGTATGCTCCTTGGACGTAGCCCTTAGCAGTGAAAAAAGTAAAATTGTTGTTTCTTGGGCTTTCTTTAATTTCTTTTTATATCATTCAACAGGAGAGATAGAGATGAGTGTTTTGCGTAATAGAAAAACATGATCTGAACGAGCTTTATTTTTAAATTAGTCATACCCTGATTCATCCCCCCCCCCCTCTCAGGGTATTCATCCTTGTGGACCTAACAATTAGTATCAGAGGGAGGATGATATTTGTTCTTCTCTCAATGGAGGTTACTAATCATAAAGGTATTATGATCTTCGATAGATTTAATTTTCATATATGGAAGAATCTAATGCAACACTATTTCTGATCATTGGGAATAGATGTGTTTTCAACAGCTATGCATGGTATCACAGCTGATATTAATAGTGGTGCATTATCAGAAGCTGAGCATAGAGAGTTGGATACTGATGCAAATGCAATCAATGCCTTAGGGGGAGCCCTTTCCAATCCCATATACACAAAGGTTATGTCCTGCAAAACATCACATGCCATGTGGGAAAAACTATTGAATATATATGAAAGAGATACAAGGGTCAGAGGGGCAAAGCTGCAAGTGCTATGGAATAAGTATGAAGATCTGAAGATGAACCTGAATGAGTCTGTTGATGCATTATTTGACAGGGTAAATATTGTTTTGGATTATATGTGAGGACTTGGTGATGTAATTGAATACATAAATATCATAAAGCGCATCTTTAGAATGCTTCTACCTCAGTTCAATATGAATGTTTCAGTACTAGAAGATAAAGATACCAAAGAGCTGACATTGGAAAATTTTCACAGTACCGTGGTTTCATATGAGATTAGGAATGATGATAATGAGGCTGTGGAAATGGGGAAATCCAAAAAGATGGCATTTAAGGCCATGAAGAAGCTCACCATTAAATATTATTAGGAAGAACAAGAGACAGATGAGGTGATGTCATTCCTTTCATCAAATATTTAAAGAGGAACATAATTATTTAAAGGTAAACTTCCACTAGCATGCTTTTGATGTGGAAAGGTTGGTCATCTTGCGGCATGGTGACCCAAAAAGTTTCAAGATAATGATAATGATGATGATGAAGTAGAAATTACCAAGAAAAATTCTTTAGCATTTGTGAAAGGTAAGAAATAATTCAAGAGAAATTTCTTAAAGAAGAAGAATCTTCTTTCACAAGAAATAGACAGTTCAGATGAGTCTGAGGATGAAGAGGTAGAGGGGTTCGAAAATTTTAAGGATCATGGACAAAATGAAATTTTTGCTGTTTTCGGTAGTGCTTAAGAAAAGGAAGAAACCGATGTTGTTGAAGAAGAAGAAAAAATTGAATTTAGAGTTGAGTTGGAAGCTGAATTAGAAGCAGCTCTTGAAGAGATAGATATTTGGAGAGTAAAAACAAAGAAATCCAACAAGGTGGTACATGATTCCAAACTCTACATGAAACAGCAGGAGGACAAGAAGTCCGAGATTTTAAAAGAAATAGAAAACCATAAGTCTTCAAGGACAGAGAACACAAAAAAGGTTGATGAGCATAAGATCAAGATTGATGAACAGAAAAGGGAGATAGATGGATTGAATGGAAAATTAAAAGATCACATCAAGTGTATCAAATAGCCTGAATAGGAAGTTGTCGGTCTGCGGAGAAAAGTCAAAGACCAAGAAAAACCTTTGATTCCTAACACATTTCTGGAAAGGAAGGTTGTTACGAAGACTGAAAATATGAAAGAGGATCTTAGTAGTTCAGAAGGGAAGAAGCAGCAATTGAGCTCAGAAGTTAAGGTTGTTTCAGGGCTTAATCCGAAACAAAACTCTGTGACATTTTAGGTTAGACCGCAAGCACCCATCCCAAAATTGAAGGTTGATTTGGGAACAAAGAAAAATAAGAATATTTAGAGATCCCAAAGGTAAAATCATTGTGATGATGTAATACAATGGAATTCACCTTATATCGGGTGTTATTGTTGTGGGATGATGGGACATTCATAGTATGTGTGTTCCATAGCCAAGATATATATAAGGGAACAAGAACAGAGGTGGCAGCCAAACAGAGAACAGTTTTCCCAAACATATTTTTAAGGACACTGTTTTTGTTATAGAGGATTTGGGCACATGGCTAGGTACTGAACTTCGACCATTTAAAGAAATGTGCCAAAGAAAAATCAAAATGTACGCAGGAATCCGATCAATAAACCAACATGTGAGTTAAAAATGCAGAATAACTTTGCGGCTCTGCAAGATGAAGCTGGTCCATCATACTCTTAGAATGAACAGAAGCCTCATTCCATGCCGAGTGTGAAAGAAAAAAGTATGGACCACGTAGAAGAAAAATGAGAAGGTCGTGGTTGCTGTGATTTCCCTTAAAGCATCAGATCGATCTGGTGTGTGGATCCTTGACAGTGGTTGCACATCCCACATAAAGGGTAATAAGGATCTTGTTACAAGAAAACAATATGACAAAGAAGGAGTTGTCAAATTTGGAAACGATGAAGGCCTGAAGATTGTTGGCTCAGGGAAATCCAATTTTGGTGGAAAAAAATGAGACGTGATGATGTCTTGGTAGTAGAGAATCTTAGTCATAACTTGACCAATGTCATCCAACTATGTCACTCTGGGAACTCTATCCGATTTACCAAGATGATGTGTGTTGTGAAAGGAAAAGATGTAGTAGTTGTTCTACAGGGAAAAAGGACAATGAGAAATAATTACCTTTTAGGTGGAGAAGAAGATACATGCCTTTTATACAGAGAGGAAGAAAACCAGTTGTGGTATAAGAGACTTGGTCATCTATGCCAACCATCTATGGAAGATCTGGTAAATTGTGATGCTGCTACAGACATTCCCAAACTATCACGTGATTGTACTCATATGTGTGATGCTTTCCAACAAGGAAAGATCATCAGAAAGAAATATAGCCCAAAAGAACAGAAATCAACTAGAGTGATCGAATTGGTTCATGCTGATGAATGTGGACCTATTTCACCATGATCTATAAATGGAAAAATGTTCTATGTTCTATTCATTGATGATTATAGAAGAATGGCCTTGGTATTTGTCATTACCCATAAGACAAATGTGTTTAGTTGCGTAAAGCATTACAAGAGGGAATCAGAAAGGATGCTTGGGCAGAAAATTTTGAAATTTCGTACATATAACGGTACATAATTCACAAAAAGTGAAGTGGAAGAATATCTCAAGAAACATGGGATAAAGCATCAGGTTTCATCAGTGAGAAATCCCCAACAGAATGGAGTTGTTGAAAGGAGAAATCAGATCATCAACAACATGTCCAGAAAAATGCTTATTGAAAAGGACCTACTAGATAAATTTTGGAAGGAAACAGTTTTAACATCGGTCTATATTTCGAACAGGTATCTGTTGTGTCTGAAGCAAGGGAAGACTCCGTATGAAATGCGGTACGGAAAGAATCCAACGATGAAATAATTTCAAATATTTGGAAGTAAGTGTTTCATTATCAACAAAGAAAGTCACAGGATGTTTTATTCACGAGGAGATGAGGGGATATTCCTTTGCTACTCAGGGAAAAGAAAAGCATATAAATTCTTCAACAAAAGGCTAGGAAAATTTTTTGAGAGCAATGATGTCACTATAGTTGAAAATTAATAGAATGCTCAATGACCCATTGAACAGTTTCTGGATGAAAGTGATGATGAGGTAAGAAACATAGGGGAAGTAGAAATGGAAGAGGCTAACTCAGAAGAAGATACTGATGATGAACAAGAAAGTGTCAAGTCTGTGTCTGCAAGGAAGCCAAAGAGTCGAGCTGAAATTGATAGGCAGAATATCGTGGGTGATCAGGCAGCTCCAGTTCAGACTCGAAGAATAAAATGCTTACAGCAAACATCATTTTTATCTCAGGTGGAGATGAAATGTTTTTCCGATGCAGCTAAAGATGAAAATTGGGTTCATGCTATGAATGATAAGTTTGATCAGATTGATAAGAACCAGACATGGGAAATTGAATCAAGGCCAGCAGACAAGAATGTCATCGGGACTAAATTGGTCTATTGCAACAAGATAAAAAAGGTGGCACAGTAATTCGGAACAAATCACGGCTAGTGTGCAAGGGATACTCTTAGATAGATGGAATAGATATTGATGAGACATTTGAACCAGCTGCAAGGCTGGAGACAATAAGATTATTTTTTCCACGGCAGTGCAAAGAAAGTACAAAGTGTTCCAGATGGATGTCAAATCCGCATTCTTGAATGGTTTTCTGGAAGAGGAGGTGTATATTGAGTATCCAGATGGGTTTCTCATTCTATAGGATGAGAACAATGTTTGCAGGCTAAAGAAGGCGTTGTATGGGCGGAAACAAACACCAAGGGCATGGTACTCATAACTTGATCAGTACTTGATGAAGCTTGGTTTCCAGTGCGGAGGAGTTCATTACAATCTCTATTTCAACAATGATAGTAATCAAATAATGATAGGGCCAGTGTATGTCGATGACATAACTTTTGGCGGATCAGATGAAGTTTAGTGCAAAAAGTTTCCTGAAATCATGAAAAATGAGTTTGAAATTTCTATGACTTGAGAGCTATCATTTTAACATGGATTACAGGTGACACAAGGAAGTAATGGAGCATTCATTTCTCAATCCAAATACGCCAAGGAGGTTCTGAGAAGGTTTGGAATGGAGAATTCCAAGTAAATGAAGACTCTAGTTGCTACCCATATGAAATTATAAAAAGATGAGGATTGAAAGGTAGTTAATATTACCAAATATAGGAAAATTATTGGGAGATTTCCGTACTTGACCGCAACAAGGCCTAATATTGTTTTCGCCACATGCCTTGCAGTGAGATATCAGATTAATCCCAAGAAAATTCATACGATTGAAGTGAAAATAATACTTCGGTACATCTAGGGCACAATGGATTTCATCTTAATATATAATGAAAAATCACAGACATAGTTATTGGGATATACTGATGCAGACTGGGCCGATTCAGTGGATGATAGAAAATCAACGTTGGGTGGTGCATTCTGTCTTGGAGGATTGTGCATTTATTGGCTTAGCATGTAGCAATATTTCATTTCATTAAGAACTGTGGAATCTGAGTATATTTCAGCCACTCAAGCAAGCACACAGTTACTGTGGATGAAGCAACATCTTGAAGATATGGGAGTTGAAGTGAAGTCTTCGATCAGAATCCAGTGCGATAACTCAAGTGCTATCAATATTAGAAGAAATCTCATCCTTCACGCAAGGACCAAGCACATTGAGATCAAATATCATTTCATCAAGGAGAAGGTTGATCCGGGAATTATGAAGCTGGAGTATGTGCCTACAGAGCTATAGTTTGCTTACATTCTGACAAAGGCCTTACCCAAGGAAGCATTTGAGAGGCATCGACTGGATCTGGGAGTTCAGTCGACTCCCCGCACTTGAAATAGTGTGGATGTGGAACCACACCCCCTCTCCCCAAGGTATGACATGTTTTCCCTAATGTGATGATATGTGTTCTCTACTCTGTTACATACTAAAAAAGAGTGACCTTTGGGTTCGTTGACAAAGAGGGAGAAAATAGTGATTGTTCAAGGGGGACACAGCATGGCTATTTGATAAATCCTGAATGATATGGGGAGGATCTGACAGGTGGAGCTGCCAGATAGGGGGAGCTAAATCTAGTTGAACATGCTTAGCCAGAGCTTAGCTTGGAAAACACTGGAAATTGGGCTAAAGAGGTTTTCAAGCTGACAAGAGTTGAAGCTGTCAGTAGAAAGGGGGAGCATTTTAAATCTGACGATTCTAGAAGTGATCAATCAAAGAATAAATATCACAATAGTTGAGGATCATGATAAAAGTAGATGAGTGTTGTTGGAAGAATATTACCCAAAAAATTTATCAGTTTGGTGAAAATTGGAATGAGTTTGGTATCAACAATGGGTGTTTGAGATGAAGTGATTCATTGATGGACTTTTCATTTACTCTGGTTTCTCACACCGAGCATTGCTCATGTGTGATTAGAGTATGTGTTGAGTAAATACTTGATCGCTATCAGAATCTCAAAAGGCGAATGGTGGCTGAAGAATTAGTGATGTATCTTTTTGTGTAAGAGTTTTCAACAAACCCAAAGGGGATATTTTTGGGCAAAAATTCCTCACGGTATCATTGATGCATTTTTAAGGTGATTGTGTTTGTTGAAAAAGTAGACATTTGTGTGGTGATTATTGACAAAGCAAAACGATGACATAAAAATTAGATGAAAAAGTGGATTTCATAGTGGCATGTAGAGTTCAAGAACTATGGTTAATGATCAATGTTTGATTCAAGAACTTAGAAAAATGAATGGATGATCTCGAGGTGGTACAAAAAGAACAGATACAAGGTGGCGCCGTTTTCCAGTGTTCGCCAAATTTTTGGGCCTGAAAATCGACAAATGAAGAAAAGTGGTTTTTGGAAAAGGGACATGAACACCGTGTACTTGATTGCTTTAAAACTTGCGCACCATATGTTTTTCAAGCTCATATCACCAAAATATTGTAAAGGGATATGGGTCGCTCAAGTATTGAGTTGGTCGCGCAGGTAACTTGTGCGCCAAGAGAAAGGACTTGCGCGCCGGTGCCTAGGAGGATTGGGAACTTGCACGCCTATTTATTTCAAGATCATAACATCAAAATATGGAAAAGGAAAGAGGTTTGCGTTGGTTTCGAAGTGGGTCGTGAAAATGACTGGCAGGGGAAGAGACCTACGTACTAAGACTTGTGCGTCATGGGTTGACTTGCGCACCGTCGCACAGTGTTGTCAAATAGCCTATAAATACTGGATCACCCCTCCTCATTTATGAATGGAGTTCAAAACATTGAGAAATCGTAGCTCCTATCGTGCAGGATTGGTGGTTGCGCAAGTGGTGGTGTGTCGCGCAAGTGGGACTTGCGCACCATATTTGAAGAAGGGCGATTGTTGGTAGTTGCATGCCAATATTGGATTGGGCATAAAAGGAAGTGTGTCGCGCAAGTTTGGAGTTGAAGAAACTTGTGTCGCGCAAGTGTGTGAGGTGGACATGTGTGCCAGTTATGACTTACACGCCAATACTTGCGCGCAGAGATAGACTTGCGCACTAAGTAAGGTTTTTTTCCAGCAACGATTTTTGGGCTGTGTGGAAGCTGGAATTTTTTCCGATAACATCGTTGCAAAGAGAGATTCATCTACCGGTGAAAGTTTTACTTCAATATAGAATCCACATAAAACATAGGATGAATTCTTTCATTCAAATGAAGAGACTTATAGGTATACAAACTGTGACCGGATTCCATCCAGAGCAGTGAAGAAAGGAAGAGGAAGAAGGTGATCCTTTTCACCGACAGTGAGCTAGAGAGAAGGAACAGTGAGTGACTCTTGGGAAAGCAGTGAGGTGACCCTAAACATTGTAAAGTAAGTGACTTTTGGAGAGAGTGACTGTGCCCAAACCTTTTAATCCACAACTAGTGATGTTTAGTGGAATTTGGTACGACCGAAAACCTATCGGTGTATGCTCCTTGGACGTAGCCCTTAGCGGTGAACCAAGTAAAATTGTTGTGTCCTGTGATAGATTTACATTCAATTTATATCATGAAATAGGAGAGAAATAGAAGATTGTTTTGCATTACAGCGAAACAAGATCAGAACGGGCTTTATTTTTAAATTAGTCATACCCTGATTCACCCCCCCCCCCCTCTCAGGGTATTCAGCCTTGTCGACCTAACAATTTCATACAACCAAAATGAATTTGGTATTTTCATTTTAGTAAATTATGTAATTGTTCCAAAATGTACATATTAATAATCATAATATAATAAAAATTCATATACATAAAATATAATTTTTTATCCAACCATGAATGATGGTTAGGAAAAATTAACAATGTTTCAATTATGGAGATGGTAATCCATATAACTACAAGAGTAACATTTCCATCATTCAACGGTCATTATGGAATGATGATAAGAATTATTTTCTATGTGAATAAGTATTTTAATATCATAAATATAATATTATTTCCTCTAATAAACTTATATATATAATCCATGTGATGTGGTGAAAAATAATTAATAACATTGATTCATCAAGGTGGTAATACAAACATATACAAGATTGACATTATCATTTTCTAGTGAAAGTAAATGAAACATTATAATTGATATAGTATATTTCAATAAAAATAAATATTTCATAAATTTGACATTAATACATTAAATGAATCATTATAAACATTTGTAAAAGGAGGCGGAGGATAATAAATTCTATTTGTTCAGTATGCCATAGTCTACCCTACAAAAAATGAAATTTTTATTTTCCATTTGATGGAAGTGAAGAAGGAGATACTGTGTGGAATTAATATAAAAATATTAGTAATATATGATATTTTTTATTATATCATCCTGGTTGAATAATATTTCATAGAAGTGGAAGTAGAGTGAATAAAATGATCATTTAACAATGATGTGTATTCCTTGGAAAACATCTTATGGATTACACCAAAATACCACTAATATGGTTTTATATTAAAAAATGCCTCTAATACAATGGTAGTTATGTAATTAATTCATTATTTCAAGGACTATATGAACCAAATTGTTTGATAACATTGATGAAAATTGGATATTAGGTGCCCTTTTATAAGTGAGGGATGGGGAGGTTTTTGAATTTCATACACAATTAAAATAATATAAATTATTTCTCATAATTAAATGTTTCTAAAATTATATATTTATAATATAGGATTAATAATATTATAAATAGTAACATTTCATTAAATTTAAATAGTTTTTTATTAGGTTTTTACTAGTATATGTTATTAACCCCCATAATAATTTTTCAAAAATGTCATGGTATTAATGTTTTTTACTCATTAGGTGTCATAAAGGTTCCTAAAAAATTAAAAAAACCCATAATTAAAAAATATATGACATTTTAAACCCTATCATATATTGTAATGCCCCAACCCCACTTACCCAGAGTCAGTACATTATTACATAACATTGGAATGATCACAAAAGATCTAGTCTCGAAAGACCAATTAGTTTAGTAGCCTTGGAAACACTAGATACATTCATAATGTTTACATTACATCATAAATTGAAAAACTACAACAACATATTATCTTCATATCCCCTCATAATATCCCTACATGTCATTCATAAAATACTTCTTCACGTCCTGGGAAAAATAAAACATTTAATTGGGTGAGCTTATATACCCATTAAGGATAACAATATAGTGGAAACTTTCATAAATAGGCATAAACATTTAAGACAATGTATAACTAAAACAAAATCCTTTTAAACATGAACTTAAGCATAATATGGAAAAAAATGAAATAATGTCATTTACTTATTCACATAGATATTCTAATAGTAGAATAATCACATGAAATATCATTAACCACTTTCATAATGATGGAATGCATAATTCCAGACTATCATAACCACATAGTAAAGGCCTTGTGCCAAGATTACAAATAAGATTTTGTCAAGGCCTTGTGCCAAGACAGTAGTTTGTCTCATTGGACCTACCGATGCATCTAGGATCTATAGTGGGCTCCACCCATCACTTACTAAGTCCATTGAATTCCTAATATGAAATAGTTTAAACATAACATAAACATTTTTACTAAAACTAGCATGCGAAATGTCAATACATTCTCCATAATTCATGAATGGTATAAAAATAACACATCCACGGTCAAACATATCACAAAACCTTCAATACTATATGGATGTTTTTTATCATAATAAATCAACCTCAAATAAGCATAAAATCCAACAAAGGATGTTGACATAAATGAAATCAAAACTATTTGAGAGAAATATCTCTTTTTGGAAATCATTTAAGCGTCACGCATTTATAATGTATGTAATTTAAAAGAGATTTTTGAATCAAAGTGTCCCATAACACATGGAAACTTTTGAAAAGAAATATAATTTCAAAACATTCATGTCCATATAAATAAATCATTAAAATTATTGTGAAAAAATGGACATTAATTAAAAAATATTTAGAAAGATAAACCATTAAAACATTTAAAAATATGATCTTGATAATGGGTACCATTCACAAATTCATAAAATATTCATTTTGAAATCGTTCAAAAGTCACATAATTATAAAATAAAACATTTAATTTCTTAATATTTTTATAAGATTTTATGGGAAGCTTCTGCGATTTTATAACGGCGGAAAATAGCCGCAACCACCATATAAGTTAAAAAAACATTCTTACCTTAATTCTGTCGAAAAGGTTCAAAAAGACCTTGTTTGGAAAACGACAAAAATATTCCATTATAAACATATTATAAAAAGTCAAAAAAGGGTATAGATGAATATAACCCATATTCTGTAAAATAGTAATAATGTTTTGAAATATATTTTTAAGAAACATGGATGTGGATGATAAAGAGATCCCAGTAGATAATTATGTATAAACAACCTCGGATAATGAAGAGATTGTGAAATAAACTCTTACCAATTTGGTAACATAAAAAACATAAATCTCATGAAAGAGGTATCATACAATGAATATGTAAATACACATAAATTAAAGTTTATTACAAAATGAATACAATTATGGGCAGTACATACACCACACAAAAGGTAATAGTGGAAATATGGCACGAATCTCACGGGAATAAAGAGTGAGATGAAAACCCCTTACATTGTACTTTTCTTTTGTTCAGGGTAGTTTAACCTCTTGTATAATGGTGAAATAATTTTTATTAAATTATACAGCAATCATATACATTATTATGATATCTTATATGATCATTTAACAGTTGTTGGTTAATAATATCTTAGTATTATTGTTGTTTCGGGTGTTAACTTACTCGTTTTATTTTATATGTTTTGTTACATAAGTCGTGTTTGTTATATATAGGTTGTATCTTATTATTATAAATAAAGATATAAAGTCCTTAAAAATTATTTTTAATCATCAAATGAGAATTATACTTTAATGGATAGTTGGAGAATGAATCTCATCGCGTTCATGGAGACGGTAGTCCGTCCGTACACACGAGCGACAATATCATTCTTTTGATATTAAAATAATATATAAATGGATGTTATATCATATATATAGAATAATTATAATGTTATATTTATTATTTTATTTAATTACACATCATTATCATCCCCATCCAAATAATAATGTTTTGAATAACAATTACACCAAGAGGTGGAGACGGTAAGCAGTACGTACGCACGTATGGTGACATGTCATTCAAAGGATGGATAGAATACTGAATATGGTTGTACAATATTTATAATAACATTACTGTATTTATAAGATACTAGAGTTATTATTTTAGAATAGAAATTACAAAGAAAGAAGAAGTTGAAGAAAAATGGAACTTGAATGAGGGTGGTGAAAACATTACCTCTTCTTCGGGTTGTTCCTTTTGATTATATCAAAAGGGCTCCATAGGTTGAATTTATGAATAATTTAAGGCAACTAAGTTGAATTGAGATATTTTTAGAGGATAAATGGGTAGGGGTTGGCTGAACCAAAAGGCTTTGACGGTAATAATAATTGGTTATAAGTGGTGTCCATTTATAAGGGCTGGGAGGGGCTCTTTAGAAAAAACATAAAGTATTAATTAATAATAAATTCTTATTAGGTTCCTAATTTCTCAAAAGTAGATTATTAAAAGTCTAAGATGGGGATGGGTCGAAATACATTCATCCAATAGATTTTAGACATGTTTCTATCACTATATTAACTTTATCATTTATATTTAACTCTTAGTTAAATAGTTTGACTTTTACCATGTCACATTGTATTTTTATATTATATGGTTAATAAACATTCTATATACTTCCAATAGACCCCAAAGTGGTAAATTAATGATAAAAATTTCATTATATAAGTCATTTTGGCTAACCTTATATTTTTAGGAATAGAATATGAAATAATAATATAATATTTGTTTTAAAAACTCTTTTAGGTCAATTTTGACAATATTTAATAATTTTTTTAATGTCTTAACAACATTATTAATTAAAAAAATTCATTTATGCAATCCTAACATGTCATATTAACCAATAAAATTCTTTTATGGCATAAAAAAATTCTAATTATATTAATTTTAACATTTATAATACTATTTATTTGATTCTTTCATTAATAAGGAAAATATTTCATCATTATTGTGTCACAAATAAATTTAATTATTAAATGTATAAAAATTATAAGTAAAATACCATTATGTAGGAAATATTTTTAGATTTACAATGAATATTTATAGTCAAAAATATAACATATATAACCCTATGTAAAAATTGTTTTGCTAAAAGATATATGTTAATGTCATTTTTGTATTTACATTAACTTTATTAATATAAAGTGTCATTATCACTTACAAGATGATCCATGGGGTCCCAAAATGTTCAAAAAGATTTCCATGGTTGGACATGTATAAAAAAATAGGGTTAGGACATGTTTTAGGGTAATTTATTGTTATAATAATATTATTTTTTTACCCTTATTTACCGGATTTACCCTTTAACCACAATAAATAAAATATTTACCGAAGTAATTATAAAAATGTCTAAAAATAAAATATACATATTTAAACAATTCAGAAATACTTATTATAAATATTGAATCCATAATTTTAAATTCAAAACACAGAAGTGGAAGAAATTAATTTAAAGTTAATTATCGTTGTTAAAACAAAAAACGTGTTTTTAAGAGATAATAACTATCAAAAGATTGGCAGTTTCTTATGTCCAGTTCAAATGTAAAATTATGTCCAATGAAAAAAATTGTATTAAATGATAAAAATTTAATCTAATTATACTCTAAAATTACTCAAATTCATAATTTATCACTATTAATTATTTCAATTAAAAAAGTTGTTTTTAATTAAAATTTAGAAATTTTCACAATTCATCAAAATATGAAAGTTATCCAAAAAGTACCAAAAATTAACCCTAAGATAACTTCGATATTAAAAATCCAAAAATAAAGTCTATTTTGAAAGATAAAATGTATAAAAGTTCAAAAAGTGGGTATTACTATCCATAACGGCTAGTTTGATTGGTTGTGGTGTGTGTTAGAAATGGAAGTTGCGTACAACACACACAACTGTATTACTCATAGAGAAGTGTACCATGGATGCTTGGGGTGTTACATTCTTCCCTACTTAAATAAATTGAGCCCTCAAAATTTGAGATTATTTTTCTAAAATAAAAGGATGAAAATAGAAAATACCTCTGGGAAAACCCACATCAGAAATTAGGTTAATAAAATTTAGTCTTAATAAGAGGAAAAGGGAAATGAAAGGGTCACCACCAAATTATGATCTTGATTAAGATAAAATTGGTGGAAATTAGAGATATATAATTGGAGTAAAAACGTATATATTTATAGGTAGTGATTGAGGTCATGAATCAAAAACAAGTATAAAATTTAGGGCCTTAAATTCATCAATCTATAATGATTTAAAATACCATCGGTTCAACAAAACATATTGTTTTAGGATAACACATTTTTTGTTTTAATATCCATTCACTAAATTATAAGAATTAATTTTATCATAGAATAAGTGAAGAATAAAAATATATACTTGAAAAGTAGACACCCATCCTTTAACAAATTTCTACCACAAACTCATCATTCACTCTAAAAGATAATAAAAGTTAAACATATTATTCTATTTATCCTATTCATATAGGGTTCAAAAAAATAAATTTAAAATTCATATAGCAGAATTTTTTTTAAAAGGACTACATTATTCAATACAGGACCTCACGTGGGCCTGTGGTAGGTGATACACCCTTGTCACCCTTCAGTTGAAGGGTCATGTCTAACAGCCTTGCCGGATGCAACTGGTTGCCGCCCGACCTCCAGGTTATCCTTTAATGGGAATATAAAAATAATCTCAAACTATAATTATCCAAAATACTTCTATCCAAACTCACAGTCCAAAGTTTATAAGGAAGGTAAACACAATTAATATCCTTTTTGCCGTGTAATAACATGTGAACACATTCACCATGTATTATTTTAAAACACTATAACATCCTGAATTACCATAAAACATTATTGATTACATTCATGATCCCTTATTACTTATAGAATACTGTATATACTCATTATATCTAAAATGCTATAAACTCCATCAACGATGGAATATGCAAATCACTAATCAGTTTCAAGGTATTCAAGAATATCCAATATAATTTATCCAAATAAATCATGTATAATTCCAAAATCACTCCCTTTGTATCAGAACCATACTATGGGTCATATTTCCCTCAACCATATATTTTACAGAAATTTAACCCGCTACTGAGTCACTTTTCTTGGTTCCACACAATCTCAAGTCTTTAATGAAATAGTAATATAGTAAAATCCTTATATACTCCATAATTATTATATCCAATACATCTTTGATACAACAGTCAAATGACGTAATTATTTAATAACAACATAAGAACTCTAATAATTCCTCCTCATCTGTGGTAGTATCATAACTTGATTATTATCCAATAGCATCATTTGCGGCATAGACTGATTACTAGGACATTGGTTTGCATAGTGTCGAAACTCTTTGCAGATGAAGCATTGTACATTTGAAACCTTTTTCTTACCCTTGCAATCACGTATTCAGTGTCCTTTTTCTCCACACTTATAACAAACACCCATTCCATTCATGCACGATCCATGGTGATTCTTCCCACAATTATCACCTATGGGAAAATTCTTCTTTTCCCCCTTCTCTTTATCAATTTTCTCTCTTCCAACCTTTTATTCTCTTGCTTCCCTTCAATGACATAGGACTCAGAGAATTCTTTACTTATGTTTTTAACACATGACACTATTTCTTCATATGTTGAGAATACTTGGGAGAAAATTTTCATCTAAATTTTGGCTTAATAGCATGAAAGATGTGATCCTTCTTACTCTTTGGATAATACATATTTCTAGAGTTCACATTCCTTCTACTGGGCGCCATTTCTATACAATGACATACACTATGTCAGTTTATGAATTGTAATGAATAATTCCTAGCTTGTAAAATCATAACGTAGAATGAACAGTTTATGGATATAATCCATAATGAAAATGTTTTCTTTGAGGATGTATATACACTTAAACTGTTCAAAATGGTTTTTAATGAAAATTAGAATTATCCTAAGAATATCGCCCTGTAGTGTCGTAACAAAGAGTGTAGCAAGGCCCATTGTCGTGCACCAGTTCCCATTCGAGTCTAGCTCAAAGCGGTGTTTTTAGGTTTTACCCCTAGGTACATTTGTGCCAGAGCCGCCTCTACCTGCTTGTATCCAGATAGAGATGTATTGTTCATAAAACACACAAAATCTCTACGATACCAAAATTCAATGAGGTTCTTCTATACAAATCCTCAAAGTCCATCTTAGGTCTATGTGCTCTAATCAGAGTTTATTTAAATCTAGCTTCCAAGGTTTATACTAAAATTCCTCTGATACCAACTGTAATGCCCCATCACCAGTTACTCAGAGTCGGTGCATTATTACATAACTTTGGCGTTATCACAAATGATCTATCCTTGAAAGACCAATTAGTTTAGTAGCCTTGGAAACACAAGATACATTCATAAAGTTTACATTACATCATAAAGTGAAAAACTACAAAAATATCTTGTCTTCATATCCCCTCATACTATCCCTGCATTTCATTCATAAAATACTTCTTCACATCCTGGAAAAAATAAAACATTGAAAGGGGTAATCTCAGATGATCAGTAAGGATAACAATATCACAAAAACATTCATAAAAAAGAATAAACATTTAAGGCAATGTATAACTAAAAAAAGTCTTTTAAACTTTAACATCAGCATAATATGGATAAAATAAAATGAAATAATGCCATTTAATTATTCACAAGGACATTATAATAGTAGGATAATCACATGAAACATCAATAACCGCTTTCATAATGATGGAATTCATAATGCAAGACTATCATAACCACATAGTCTAGGCCTTGTGCCAAGACTACAAATAATATTTTTTCAAGGACTTGTTCCAAGACACTAGTTTGTCTAATGAGACATACCGATGCATCGAGGAGCTATAACGGGCTTCACCTATCACTTACTAAGTCCAATGCATTCCTCATATCAACAGGTTTAAACATAACATAAGCATTCATATGAAAACTAGCATATGAAATGTCAATATTTTCTCCATAATCCATGAATGGTATAAAAATAACACATCCACAGTCAGACATATCACATAACCATCAATACAATATGGAAGTTTTGAATCATAATAAATAAACCTCAAACAATCTTAAAATTCATCAAAGGATGTTGACATAGATGAAATCAAAACTATTTGAGAAAAATATCTCTTTTTTGAAATCATTAAAAAGTCACACATTTATAAAGTAAGTAATTTAAAATTCATTTTTGAATCAAAGTGTCCTATACTACTTTGAAACTTTTGAAAAGAAATATAATTTCAAAAAATTCATGTCCATATAAATAAATCATTAAAATCATTTTGAAAACATGGACATTAATTAAAATGATTTGGAGAGATAAATATTTAAAAAATTTATAATTCTGTTCTTGATAAATGGTAGCTTTCACAAATTCTTAAAATTTTAATTTTGAAACCATTTAAAAGTGACAAAACTATAAAATAAAACATTTACTTTCAAAATTTTATTATAAGCTTGTATGGGAAGCTTCAATGATTTTATAACGGCAGAAAATAGTTTCACCCACCATATAAGTTAAAAAACATTCTTACCTTAATTCTGTCGAAAAGGAAAAAATGACATTGTTTTGAAAATGATGGAAATATTCCTTTATAAAATTCTTATAAAATGTAAAACAATGGTATAAATTATTTTAACCCATATTATGTAAAATATTAAAAATGTTTTGAAATATATTTTTATAAAACATGGATGGGGATGATAAAGAGATCCCTGTAGATAATTACGTCTAAACAACCTCAGATAATAAAGAGATTGTGAAATAAACCCTTACCAATTTGGTAACTTATGAAAAATAAATCCCATGAAAAGGGTATCATACAATGAATATGTAAATACAAATAAATTAAACTGTATTAAACAAATAATACAATTATGGGTAGTACATACACCATACAAAAGGTAATAGTGGAAATATGGCACGAATCTCGTGGGGATAAGGAGTGAGATGAAAACCCCTTACCTTGTAATTTTCCCTGGTTGAGGGTAGGTTAACCTCCTCTATAATGGTTAAATAATTGTTATCAAATTATACAAGAATCATATAAATTATTATTATATCTTATATTATCTTTTAACATTTCTTGGTTAATAATATCTTAGTATAATCTTCGTTTCGGGTGTTAAATTACTCATTTTTGTTTTATATGTTTTGTTACATAATTCAAGTTTGTTGTGGATAAGTTGTATATTATTCATATACAGTATTTTATAAAGTCCTTAAACATTATTTTTAATCATCAAATGAGAATTATACTTGAATGGATACAATGGGGAATGAATCTCATCACGTTCGTGGAGACGGTAGTCCGTACGTATGCACGAGCGACTATATCATTCTTTTGATATTAATATAATATATAATTGGATGTTATATAATATATAAATAATCATTATAATGTTACATCTATTATTTACTTCAATTACACATTATTATCATACTCATCCAAATAATAATTTTTTGAATAACAATTACACCACGACGTGGAGACGGTAAGCCATACGTACGCACATATGGTGACATGTCATTCCAAGGATGGATAGAATAATGAATATGGTTGTAAAATATTTATAATCACATCCTAGTATATAGTAGATACTGGATTTATTATTTTATAATGTAAATAACAATGAAAGAAGAAGTTGAAGAAGAAAGGAACTTGAAAGAGGGTGGTGAAAACATTACCTCTTCTTCGTGTTATTCCTTTTGATTTGATCAAAAGGGCTCCATAGGTTATCTTTTTGACTAAAGGATGGCCTCTAAGTTTAAGTGAAAGTTTTTGAGAGGATAAATGGGCAGGTGTTGTCTAAACCAAATGTATTTTAAAGTATGAATAATTGTTTAGAAGTGGTGTACTTTTATAAGGGGGGGATGAACTCTTTAGAAAAATCTTAAAGTATTAATTTATAATAAATTCATATTTGGTTTCTAATGGATCCAATGTAGATTATTCAAAGTATAAGCTGGGGATGGGTCTAAATCCTTTCATATAATTTATTTTAGATTTTTTTTTGTCACCATATTAACCTTATCATTTATATTTTACTCTTAGTTAAATAGTTTGACATTTACTAGTCACTTTTTATTTTTATATTATATGGTTAATAATCTTAATATATACTTCCAAGAGTCCTCCGAGTGGTCCATTGATGTTACAAATAACATTATATAAGTCCTTTGGCTGAACTTTTGATTTTTTAGGAAAATAAGCTGAATTAATAATATAATATTTGTTTTAAAAACTATTTTATGTCAATTTTGACACTATTTAATAATTCATTTTTTTAAAGTCTGAACAACATTATTTATTAGAACCATTTTCATTTAAGTAATCCTAACATGTTATATTAACCAATAAAATTATTGTATGGCATAAAAACATTAAAATTATATTTATGTTAACATTTGTAATACTATTTATCTAATTCTTTCATTAATAAAGAAAATAATACATCATTGTTGTTTCATAAATAAATTTAATTATTAAATGTATAAAAATTATAAATAAAATACCATTATTCAGGAAATATTTTTAGATTTCTAATGAATAATTATAATCTAAAATATAACATATATAACCCTATGTAAAAATTGATTTGCTTAAAGATATATGCTCATGTCATTTTTGTATTTACTTTAAGTTTATTAATATAAGGCATCATTATCAATTACAAGTGGATCCATTATAAGGCCCCAGCCTTAAACCTTACTTAATATTGAATTAAACAAATAATTCACATTTAGGATCTTTTTAGGTTTAGAGTTTTAGAGAATTAGAACATAACTATTACATCTCAAAAGATTACAAATTAGTCACTTCTACTAAGTTTCCATAATAAAAAAAAACTCTTAAAAAGAAACGTGTCTAGTTCCATGTTTTATATAGGATGACATTACCTTGATCCCATCCTTGACCTTATTCCACATTAAGTCCTGTGAAAACATTTCAAAAAAAACGTGGGGTGAGCATAAAAAGCTCAGTAAGGGATACAGAATGAATGAAAACTGTTAGTATTTCAAACATCAAATAAACCAAATACACTCCATCAAAGTAATACCTTCACCTTCATGAAGTAGTAAAAACTCTTCACTGAATAAAGTATCATTACATACCTTTTCTTAACCATAGGATTACCATAAAATCCATAAAAATAACACATAACATATATAAAGGTAACTTGGGACATAAACATACTTAAGTGGAATAACCATACGGTCGACTTCCACACATATCACTTAATGGAATAGCCATACGGCCAATTTCCATACATACTTAATGGAATAGCCATACGGCCGACTTCCATACCCAATGAATTGGAGGTTATAACGTAACCACCCGTCCTGGTATTCACGGCACCACCCGTCATATGGTTTATAACGTAACCACCCGTTAAAATGTCCAAGTACCAGTATAAAATCATAAAACATAAAACCAATATAAAGGAATGATAACATTTCCACATTTCAATCACAATATATCATAAATATATTGACATAATAGAATCCTTTTTCAAAACCATTTTCAATACCAAAATACATAAAAGAGTATATGGTATTTATTTTATTCTAAAAACATTACGGCTTGTTGAGAAATCCAAAGACCAAATAATACTCGCGGCGGCAGAAAAGGTCGTTGTCGCCGCATACGTTAAAAGAAACATTCCTTTTTGTCGTTTTTTAAAATGCTTCATAGAAAAATATTCCTTTTGTATAAAAGTAAAATTCAAAGGGGTTTATACACCATATAAAAGAAAGTTGTGTATAAAACGAAATATGCCTCAATGAAAGGAGATTGAGACGAAGTCCCTTACCTCGGGTCCGACTTGACTCGATCGTTCTTTAACGTCCTGAATAATAAACTTGAGTTAATTTATACTTGATTAATAACATTTTTAAAGTTCATTATTCCTTTTATATCACTTATTTCCATGTTATAAACATTATGTAACCATTTAAGTTAATAATGTTTGTTTTGTCAATATTTGGTTCTTAAGTCGAAAGTGGACTTCTTACAATTACATGTTGTTCGTGTGGTCAATGGTTCTTTATATCCAGAATGAAATTCCCGATTTGGATATAATATGTATCATATATATCCATCATATACATATATTTATAATATTACATAATCATTTACAGGTAAGAAATGAAATGCACCGTTCATGGAGACGGTAAGCCGTACGTACGCATGAACGCTACTTTCATTTCTTTGTCATATTAATAGAATTAAAACTAAATGAGAGGTATGTATATTTTAATTCCAGAATTATATTAATAATTTAGATATATTATTAATTATATATATCCATTATATACATGTACTTTTAATAGTACATTACATTTGGGAATAAGAAATGAAATGCACCGTTCATGGAGACGGTAAGCCGTACGTACGCATGAACGCTACTTTCATTTCTATCTCATACTTTAATGGAAAGAAATAATAATTATATAGAGGTATATTATAATTCCAGTATAACATAATATATAATAACTTTAAATCCATCCTTTACACGTCCTACATATGGCATTAACGAATCAAATCACTTTGAGGGGGCGGTAGTCCGCACTTCCTTAAATGAAGATATCGTGTTTACCCATAATGGAAACCATAATGGTATGCCCAAAATGAAAAAAAACAGAAGCTTAAAAAAAACATAAACATATTATATATCATATATAAAAATAGTGACATCATAATGGCCAACCTAGAAGGTGTTAAATGAGTATTGAACAATCATCGTTTCGGGAGGCAGAATTTCGCCATCCACGGAAACCGTATGTTCTTTAACCATTTGATGTACTTTTGTGAGAGTTTAGTTCTAATAAATCTTATAAAAACATCCTAGTATATTGAATATACTGTTTTTGTTAAAAAAGAAGTAAATAAAAATAGTTTAGAGGGTTGGAGAAGCAAAATAAAACAAATGAACAAGAGAGAATGAATTACCTTTAAAAGTGTAACTCCTTTTGATTTGAGCCTAAAGGCTTCCTTTGAAAGGATTCTGCCCAAATGGAATCCTCTAGGATGAGGAGAGGTATGTGGAGAGAGTAATTGGGTAGGGTTTGGCCGAGCCAAAGGCTTGAGGAGTGTGTGAAATGAGGTAGAGGTGGGGGCCTTTTATAGGAGGAGAGGAGGGGCACTTTTGGAAAGTAAAGAAATATTACTTTATTTGAAAATGTGTTTCGGTTTTAAAAGGTACCACATTGATATACTTCGTGTATAAGGTGATAAGGGTTCTAAATACACTCATCCAATTGGTTTTGGACATGTGTAGTTCATAGATTTTACATTATCTTTCCATTTTATTTAAATTGTCAAATAATGATGTCATCGCTGCATCATTATGATGTCATAAATAATTTAATTTATTTAATGTCTAAAAATTATAAAAAAATAACTATGATGTAGGAAATCTTTTTATCTTTCCAATTACTATTTATAATCAAAAATCTGACTTGTATAACCCCATTTAAAAATTGTTTAAGTAAAACATATCATGTTTGTGTCATTTTTATTTTTACATTAAATAAAAAGTTATTTATGTCATTTCCCAACCAAAGTGGCTCCATGGGGTCCCCAAGTTGACCCATGGCTTGTCCGGGTCGGCCATTACACATCCAATGAGTTTAGGACATGTGTCAAGTCCGTTTCATATTATTAAAGCATTATTTATACCTTAAACTACCCTAATTACCACTAATCGCGATTAAGAACTTAATAAGTTACTATTCACCAAAAAATTATTATAATCTCATTGAACCACATTTTACTTCTTAATGACAACCATGTATGTCGAATTTTTGAAAGTCAAAACACAATGATGGCAAAATTTCATTTAAACGGAAAATCAGTCTTTATAAGTACCACTTAGTGGTTTCACTATTCATCAAAAATTGAAGTTTTTCAGAAAATTACCAAAAATTCACCCTAAGATATATTTGATATTACGAATTAAAAAATGAAGTCTATTTTACAAAATTCAAAACATATAAGTCACATTAATTAATTTAATAATTAATTCCCACTGTCATAGCAAATAGCGTGTTTTTATGAAACAATAAGTATCAAAAGATTGACACTAGTTTAAGTCTGATTTCAAAGTGAAATTAATTCCAAAGACCACTATTGGATTTAATGGTAAAAATATTTTCTAATTTCACTTTAAAACCAATTCAAAAGATAATCTAATCATATAAATAAATTAGATTAAAAAGAGGTTTTGAATTAAAATACAACATTTTACACTATTCATTAAAAAAATGAACTTTATCAGAAAGGTACCAAAAATTTACACAAAGTAAATTTTGATGTCCCGATTCTAAAGAAGAGTTATATTTGGTCCAATAGAATTTATAATATCGATCAAAACTATATTTAATAACGGTTCTCTATCAAAAGGTGATAAGTGGACCTTTCGTGAAAATTAGGGTATAAATGCCTAAAATTGAACTCTTTCCGTATTTTAAGCCTTTATCTTTTATTGGGTAAATGTAAAAACATTTAAAAACATATATAATCATATTTTAGTTATTTATATCCATTCACGCCAGTACAACGGCTACTCGTTAACTAACATTTAAAATAATATTATTTTATTACTTGTGTGCAACGTAAGTTTTCAAAGAAACTCATCGTTGCGTACCGACTACGCTATCGAACGTAGAAACCCCTTTTAATTAAAATTAATATTTAATTCGTAAATATTAATAAATATGAAAATTCTTTATTCTTTAATTACCTGGGATGTTACATCCTTCCCCCCTTTTGGGAATTGTGTCCTTGCAATTTTATTCACTTATCAAAATTAGTGGGGGTATTTATCCCTCATAGCATTTTCAGATTCCCACGTTGCCTCTTCAATCACATGGTTTTTCCACAAAATCTTTACCTGATGAATAACCTTATTCCGTAACACCTACTCCCTGTGGTCAAGAATCGGGACTGGTTGTTCTTATTAAGATAGTTTCTCTTCCAGCTGAACTACCTCTGGGCTCAAAACATGAGATGGATCTGGCATATACTTTCTCAACATTGAAACATGAAAAACATTGTGTACCTGAGATAAACTCGGAGGTAAAGCCACCCGGTATGCAACTGATCCAACTCTCTCCAGAATTTAATATGGTTCAATAAAACTTGGACTCAGCTTTCCTTTCATACCAAATCTCATCACACTTTTCCAAGGTGAAACCTTGAGAAAAACATGATCACCTACCTCGAAAGATAGATCCTTCCTCCGGTTATCCGCATAACTCTTCTGCCTGCTCTGAGATGTTCTCATGTGTTTCTGAATCAACTGAACTTTTTCTGCCATCTCTTCTACTAATTCTGGTCCCATCAGCTTCCTTTCACCCACTTCATCCCAAAATGCTGGAGTTCGACACCACTTCCCATATAATGCCTCAAATAGTTCCATCTGTATACTGGAATGAAAACTGTTATTATATGAAAATTCAACCAAAGAAAGATGTTGGTCCCAACTTCCCTGATAATCCATAGAACAAGCTCGTAGCATATCCTCCAATGTCTGGATTGTTCATTCTGACTGCCCATCTGATTGAGGATGAAAAGCTGTACTAAAATTTAATTCAGTACCCAACGAATTTTGAAGGCCTTTCCAAAAGTTAGAAGTAAACCTGGGATCACGATCCGATACAATGGAGAGAGGAACTCCATGTAACCTGACTATCTCTTTAAGATACAAATGGGAAAGTTGATCAAGAGAGAAAGTATCTCGTATAGAAAGGAAATGAGCAGATTTGGTCAAGCGATCAACAATAACCCAGATTGCATTATTACCTCGAGATGTCTTCGGTAATCCAACAACAAAGTCCATGGATATGTTTTCCCATTTCCACTCTGGCACTGGTAAAGGCTGAAGCATCCCTTTCGGTAACTGTCACTCTACTTTAACCTGTTGACATGTCAAACACTTTACAGTAAAATCAGCAATATCTCTTTCAATTCCATCCAACCAGTAATACTCCCGCAGATCTCTGTACATCTTAGTACTGCCAGGATGAACTGAAAACAGGGAACTATGAGCCTCACATAACAACTCATTCTTCAACTGTGAATCACAAGGCACACATAACCTCTTCCCAAACCTCAAAACACAAACACAAACTTATCCAAGAACTCATGGAAAATTTTATTCATAAGTTCCATGAATACAGCAGGTGCATTGGTTAACCCAAAAGGCATAACTAAAAATTCATAATGGCCATATCTAGTACGGAACGCAGTCTTCGGAATGTCTGCTTCTATTACTTTCAACTGATGGTACCCCGACCTCAAGTCAATCTTCGAAAAATACTGAGCTCCCTGGAGCTGATACCACTTCATTCGATGGCCCAACATCTGCTGAAGTTGTTGCAAAGGATTTCACCACCCCTTTCTGCTTGTAGTCTGGCTGCATTCCCCCAGCTGAGTTCTTCATTGGACACTCGTTTTCATAATGACCCATTTCATTACACTTAAAACATCTTACCGTTGGCTTTTCATTTCCTGCTTGATCATCTTCCTTACATTTACGAGCAATATGACCAGACTTACCACACCGAAAGAACTTACCAGACTTGGATAAACATTCTCTAGGATGCATTTTACCACACTTCTCACAGGATGGATATTTGGTTTTCTTACCACCTTGCTTCTTTGATGAATTCTTCCCCTTTGCCTGCCAACTAGACCTCTTATTCTGTTGTTTTTCATAGAACACCTGGTCAACGGCAAACTCCATTTCCACCTTCTCCACACATCGAACAAGTTTTTCATAACTTTTGAACTCACGAGAAGATAAAGCCCTTCGATACTTTGGCTTTAACCTTGAGTAAAAACAGTTTATTTTACTATCAAGATCTCGTATGAAGTTTGGAGAATACCTTGCCAATCGAGTTAACTTTTCTTCATAACCAGCCACTGAATCATTCTCCTGCCTCAATTCTAGGAACTGTTTTTCCATCCTAAGACGAACCACCTTAGGAAAATATTTCTCATGAAACATACCTTTGAATTCGTCCCAGTGAATATCCTCAATCTCATCACTATCCATTATATTTTTCACCATCGACCACCACTGATCAGTTTCACCTTCAAAACGGTAAATAGCAAGACTAACCTTTTGATGTTATGAACACCCCATGACATCAAAAATATTCTTCAGTGCTTTAATCCACCCTTCAGCTTGCACAGGGTCAGATGATCCTCTGAATGATGGGGGATGTTGCCTCATGAAATGTTCCACCACTGACATGTTCCTCTGCGGTTGATCTGGCTGATCTCGTGCATAGATACCACCACCATTTATAGCCTGAGTCAACTGTGCCATCACTGCAACAAACTGTTCAGTTCTGATTCCAACCATCTCAGGTTGCTGATTGGGAAGGTTATCTTCCTCCTAATGTCGTCCCAACATAGTTGCTTTGTTTCCTCTGCGGAAAACCATTCTGAACACAGAAATATCTTAGGCAAAGCAACATGGTAATCCGTAAATGCTATATCATTTCAATCATATTATAATTTAACACTTTCCTAACTCCTAAAGTTGTCTAAACTGACCTCTGATACCAACTATAAGGCCCCATCCTTAAACCTTACTTAATATTGAATTAAACGAATAATTCACATTGAAGATCTTTTCATGTTTAGAGTTTTAGAGAATTAGAACATAACTATTACATCTCAAAAGATTACAAATTAGTCACTTATACTAAGTTTCCATAATAAAAAAACTCTTAAAAAGAAACGTGTCTAGTTCCATGTTTTATATAGGATGACATTCCCTTGATCCCATCCTTGACCTTATTCCACATTAAGTCCTATGAAAACATTTCAAAAAAAACTTGGGGTGAGCATAAAAAGCTCAGTAAGGGATACAGAAAGAATGAAAACTGTTAGTTTTTCAAACATCAAATAAACCATATATACTCTATCAAAGTAATACCTTCACCTTCATGAAGTAGTAAAAACTCTTCACTGAATAAAGTATCATTACTTACCTTTTTGTAACCAAAGGATTACCATAAAATCCATAAAAATAACACATAACATATATAAAGGTAAGTTGGGACATAAACATACTTAAGTGGAATAACCATACGGTCGACTTCCACACATATCACTTAATGGAATAGCCATACGGCCAATTTCCATACATACTTAATGGAATAGCCATACGGCCGACTTCCATACCCAATGCATTGGAGGTTATAACGTAACCACCCGTCCCGGTATTCACGGCACCACCCATCATATGGTTTATAACGTAACCACCTGTTAAAATTTCCAAGTACCAGTATAAAATCATAAAACATAAAACCAATATAAAGGAATGATAACATTTCCACATTTCAATCACAATATATCATAAATATATTGACATAATAGAATCCTTTTTCAAAACCATTTTCAATACCAAAATACATAAAAGAGTATATGGTATTTATTTTATTCTAAAAACATTACGGCTTGTTGAGAAAGCCAAAGACCAAATAATACTCGCGGCGGCGGAAAAGGTCGTTGTCGCCGCGTACGTTAAAAGAAACATTCCTTTTTGTCGTTTTGTAAAATGCTTCGTAGAAAAAGATTCCTTTTGTATAAAAGTAAAATTCAAAGGGGTTTATACACCTTATAAAAGAATGTTGTGTATAAAACGAAATATTCCTCGACGAAAGGAGATTGAGACGAAGTCCCTTACCTCGGGTCCAACTTGACTCGATCGTTCTTTAACGTCCTGAATAATAAACTTGAGTTAATTTATACTTGATTAAGAACATTTTTAAAGTTCATTATTCCTTTTATATCACTTATTTCTATGTTATAAACATTATGTAACCATTTAAGTTAATAATGTTTGTTTTGTCAATATTTGGTTCTTAAGTCGAAAGTGGACTTCTTACAATTACATGTTGTTCGTGTGGTCAAAGGATCTTTATATCCAGAATAAAATTCCCGATTTGGATATAATATGTATCATATATATCCATCATATACATATATTTATAATATTACATAATCATTTAGAGGTAAGAAATGAAATGCACCGTTCATGGAGACGGTAAGCCGTACGTACGCATGAACGCTACTTTCATTTCTTTGTCATATTAATAGAATTAAAACTAAATGAGAGGTATGTATATTTTAATTCCAGAATTATATTCTTAATTTAGATATATTATTAATTATATATATCCATTATATACATGTACTTTTAATAGTATATTATATTTGGGGATAAGAAATGAAATGCACTGTTCATGGAGACTGTAAGCCGTACGTACGCATGAACGCTACTTTCATTTCTATCTCATACTTTAATGGAAAGAAATAATAATGATATAGAGGTATATTATAATTCCAGTATAACATCATATATAATAACTTTAAATCAATCCTTTACACGTCCCACATATGGCATTAACAAATCACATCACTTTGAGGGGGCGGTAGTCCGCACTTCCTTAAATGAAGATATCGTGTTTACCCATAATGGAAACCATAAAGATATGACCAAAATGAAAAAAACAGAAGCTTAAAGAAAACATAAACATATTATATATCATATATAAAAATAGTGACATCATAATGGCCACCCTTTAAGGTGTTAAATGAGTATTGAACAATCATCGTTTCGGGAGGTAGAATTTCGCCATCCACGGAAACCGTATGTTCTTTAACCATTTGATGTACTTGTGTGAGAGTGTAGTTCGAATAAATCTTATAAAAACATCCTAGTATATTGAAGATACTGGTTTTGTTACAAAAGAATTAAATAAAAAGAGTTTAGATTGTTGGAGAAGCAAAATAAAACAAATGAACAAGAGAGAATGAATTACCTTTAAAAGTGTAACTACTTTTGATTTGAGCCTAAAGGCTTCCTTTGAAAGGATTCTGCCCAAATGGAATCCTCTAGGATGAGGAGAGGGATTTGGAGAGAGTAATTGGGTAGGGTTTGGCCGAGCCAAAGGCTTGAGGAGTGTGTGAAATGAGGTAGAGGTGGGGGCCTTTTATAGGAGGAGAGGAGGGGCACTTTTGGAAAGTAAAGAAATATTACTTTATTTGAAAATGTGTTTCGGTTTTAAAAGGTCCCACATTGATATAATTCGTGGATAAGGTGATAAGGGTTCTAAATACACTCATCCAATTGGTTTTGGACATGTTTAGTTCATATATTTTACATTATCTTTCCATTTTATTTAAATCGTCAAATAATGATGTCATCACTGCATCCTTATGATGTCATAAATAATTTAATTTATTTAATGTCTAAAAATTATAAAAAAATAACTATGATGTAGGAAATATCTTTATCTTTCCAATGACTATTTATAATAAAAAAATCTGACTTTTATAACCCCATTTAAAAATTGTTTTAGTAAAACATATCATGTTTGTGTCATTTTTACTTTTACATTAAATAAAAAGTTATTTTTGTCATTTCCCAACCAAAGTGGATCCATGGGGTCCCCAAGTTGACCCATGGCTTGTCTTGGTCGGCCATTACACATCCAATGAGTTTAGGACATTTGTAAAGTCCGTTTCATATTATTAAAGCATTATTTATACCTTAAACTACCCTAATTACCACTAATCGCGATTAAGAACTTAATAAGTTACTATTCACCAAAAAATTATTATAATCTCATTGAACCACATTTTACATCTTAATGACAACCATTTATGTCGGATTTTTGAAATTCAAAACACAATGATGGCAAAATTTCATTTAAACGGAAAATCAGTCTTTATAAGTACCACTTAGTGGTTTCACTATTCATCAAAAATTGATGTTTTTCAGAAAATTACCAAAAATTCACCCTAAGATATATTTGATATTACGAATTCAAAAATGAAGTCTATTTTTAAAAATTCAAAACATATAAGTCACATTAATTAATTTAATAATTAATTCCCGCTGTCAGAGCAAATAGCGTGTTTTTATGAAACAATAAGTATCAAAATATTGACACTAGTTTAAGTCCGATTTCAAAGTGAAATTAATTCCAACGACCACTATTGGATTTAATGGTAAAAATATTTTCTAATTTCACTTTAAAACCAATTCAAAAGATAATCTAATCATATAAATAAATTAGATTAAAAAGAGGTTTTGAATTAAAATACAACATTTTACACTATTCATTAAAAAAAAAGAACTTTATCAGAAAGGTACCAAAAATTTACACAAAGTAAATTTTGATGTCCCAATTCTAAAGAAGAGTTATATTTGGTCCAATAGAATTTATAATATCGATAAAAACTATATTTAATGACGGTTCTCCGTCAAAAGGTGATAAGTGGACCTTTCGTGAAAATTAGGGTATAAATGCCTAAAATTGAACTCTTTCCGTATTTTAAGCCTTTATCTTTTATTGGGTAAATGTAAAAACATTTAAAAACATATATAATCATATTTTAGTTATTTCTATCCATTCCCACCAGTACAATGGCTACTCGTTAACTAACATTTAAAATAATATTATTTTATTACTTGTGTGCAACGTATGTTTTCAAAGAAACTCATCGTTGCGTACCGAGTACGCTATCGAATGTAGAAACCCCTTTTAATTAAAATTAATATTTAATTCGTAAATATTAATAAATATAAAAATTATTTATTCTTTAATTACCTGGGATGTTACATCCATGGGGTCCCAAAATCGACCAAAAGATGTCCATGGTCGAACATGTATCAACATATAGGTTTAGGAAACTTTTTAGGGTAATTCATTATTATTATAATATTATTTTCATTCCCTTATTTACAAGATTTACCCTTTAACCACGGTAAATACAATATTTAACGAAATAATTATTCAAAAGGTCTAGAAATAAAAGTTAATTATATACACAATTTGGACCTCCTGATTCTAAATATGGAATCCATTTTTCTAAATTCAAAACACTGAATTGGCAGAAATTAATATAAAATTAATTCCCATTGTTAAAACAAAAAGCGGGGTTTTTAAGAGATATTAACTATCAAAAGATTGGCACTTACTTATGTCCATTTCAAATGTAAAATTATTTCCAAAGAACAAAATTGGATTAAATAGTAAAATAATAATCTAATTATGCACTAAATTAACTCAAAATCATAATTTACAACTATTATTTGTTTCGATTAAAAAAGTTGTTTTTAATTCAAATTTAGTAATTTTCACAATTCATCAAAATATGAATGTTATCTGAAAAGTACTAAAAATTCACCCAAATCTAATTTCGATATTCTGAATCCAAAAATGAAGTCCATTTTGAAAGATAAAATGTATAAAATTACAAAAAGTGGGTATTACTATTCATAACGGCTTATTTGATTGGTTGTGGCATGTGTTAGAACTCGAAGTTGCGCACAACACATGATACTATATTATTCAAAGAGAAATGTACCACGAAATCTTGGGGTGTTACATATATAACTTGATAATGATATTTTTAATGACCCAACATGAAATCCACTTAAATAATGATTTGTGTCGGTGGCCAACATGTCCTTATGTAGGACTCCCGATATATCGGAGACTTTCAACTAGAATTTAGGGTATAAGGTGGGAAGTTGGGGATATTATACCCTCTTATCAAACTATAAAAATATATACAATAATAAATCACAAATATTGTGTGAATAAAATAATAGATATTACAGCAAGAACAAATACAATAACCAATTGTGTAAGCGTAAACAATAAATCAAATGAAATAATAATCAAATGGAAAGGATGAGACATAATAAAAACTAATGACACTGAATAGTAATATACAAAATGTTGATCATGAGATACAAGGTATGGTCATATACAACATTCTATAAAAAAAATTAAAAAATACCAAAAGAAAGTACCACTTGAATGATGAGAATACGCATTGTCCTCTTCCCTCATGCCCATGTTATGTGCAATGTATATCAGGCAGACATGAGAGGTTTCTTTCCCATGTCCAAACCTATATTCATGACGTTTACTCGTGTATGAAAGGAAGAATGAGTAAGATGTTAGATAAACTATGTAGACCACCACCAAGTATTTATAGAATAATACGGATAGTGTGTACAACATAGCTTCTTGCATGTATAAAGTGTTGAGATGGTATGTCTGAGTATGATATACTCTATAATAAAAAATGTAGGATCGAATATGAAACGAGATTCTCAAATACAATAGGGGGTGAATTGAATACATTTAAAAATTCCTTTGTAACTTTTAAATATTGTTATGTTTAACAAGGTTAAACAATATGATTCACAAAACCTCTATTTCTATAAACTTGCTTGAATCAAGAAATATGATTCTGAGAAATCAATTCCGAAAAAGTGATTCTAGAAATGGAACTTAATGAATGTTTACAAATATAAAGATTCTGGATTAAATCATATAGAATCTAACTAAATCGGAGTCTGTCTTGTTATCCCTGCAAGCCCTCAACTTCAATTTATTTGGAACCTCTTTCTTCCTTAGCAACGAAGTCCTAAACTTCAAGGTAGTTGGCACATCTATCTTCCTATAACCGGAAGCCCTTGATTGTACACAACAACAATCAGAGTCACACAAAGAAAAACTGAACCAGATGTTCAGTACGCACTAAGCAGTGAGAGTCTATCTCTAGAAGTCACTTCAAGGACATGTAATCTCTAGAGTCTTAGAATAGGCATTCAATTTTGTGAGCTCTTTCAATTGAGCTCCTATTTATTGGCATGGATTCAACGGTCGGATCCCTCCTCCAACGGTCATATTTTCCCATGAATTTCAGAGGGACTTGTACATGTGTCACTCAAACAATAGTTTTTTAGTAACTAAATGCATGACATTGTTTTATAACAAATAAATTGTAAGCAAAATATGGTTACATAACTAAATTCCAATATTTGGAAAGAGAGTAAATATGAATGTTCGGAGTCTATCCTAAAATTTAATTTGGAGTCTAAGAATATTGATTTTGAATTCTAAAATACTAGGATATTAGGATTCTGTTTTGAAGGAATTCAGAACCTGAATTCTGTAGAATTACGGAGTCTGAATTTTTAGGAAATTCAGAATCTGGATTCTTCGGAATTCAGAACCAGAACTTACAAAGTTCAGAGAAGAGTTAATGAGAATTCGGTGTCAGAACATGTAAGAGTTCGGAGTCTGAATTCAAGGAACTCAGAGTTAGAACTTTATAAAAGTTAGTAACCATAATTCATAATTAGAATTCGGAGTCAAAACTCAGAAGAGTTCATATCCAGAATTCATAATAAAAATTTGGAGTTAGAACTCAGAGAAATTTTCTTATCTAGAATTCGTAATTAGAATTCAGATTCAAAACTCAGAAGAGTTCATAACCAGAATTCTGAGAATTCAAATTCTAAAACAGAATGCTTCATATCTAATTATTTATGATATTCTAAGGTTTTGGTTTCAAACCGAATTTTATACTTCTAATAAAGAAATCCATAATGACTTAAAAATCTCCCCCAAGTATGAAGGAATGGAGAAGTCACAAGTAAAACCTTATTGACCCAAAAATCTCCCCCTTTTTGGAAAGCACAAACATCCTTACGAGAAAGAATAAAAGGGTATAGAAAATATTTTTCTAGACTTTGCAAACAAAACTTATATCACTTTACTTAAGTACAATGGTGAATAAGACTAACTCCCCCTTAGGCTTTGGAACTCTAAGGATCGTATTCTAGATATATGGAATGAGAATTTATATTAACTTGAGTATGGAAATTTTCATAATGATAACTCCCCCTTAGATAACCTTTCCCTTACATAGGGATATTTATTATTTACATAGAATTCTTTTTCCTTCTCTCCCTTAGAATTATTTTTCCTCCTCCCCCTTAGAATTATTTTTCCGTATCCCCCTTTTTGATTTTCAAAAATATATTTAGGGAATGGAAATGAAATATAGAACCTGAAATATTAGTTCAACCATCCAAAAAAAAACAAGAAACTGCAATTTCATTATGATTGAAAGAATTTGTACAAGGAAAACAGATACAAAAAAAGATCGGATTTGTATCTATTTTGCTTCATTTTCATTGGGCATTAGCTTCATCAAAATGGTTTTCAAATTCTTAAGATCTTTGTGATCCCCCTATACTTTCTTTTCTAATGTAGTGATCCTGTATTCCTGAGATTTCATGGCCTCTTCCTGAGCCTTTAGAAATCCATATTTCATCACTAGCTTTTCATGGATCTCAATCCAGAGAACCCTTTATGTTTTCCATCTTTGGAAAATATAACTCATCTTCCCATTCAGATCCTTGAAATCCTGAATCTGAACAGTTTCCTCAAGAGTTATCTTTTTCTCAAAGCTATCTACAAGATCATTGATTATGGTGTCTTCAGTATCAAAAGCATCCTTGACATCTTCTTGAAATTGACTAAGCTTTCTCAAATCTACAATAATATTCTTCGACTAGTTGGTCATTCTCATGAATGATTTTATGTGGGATTCATAGTTGATAAGGAAATTTTTGTGTTCAGCCACAATCTTTTCACACCTATCTATGACCGTGGATACAAAATCTGACTTCTGATTCATGTTATACTGAAGAATCGGGCATCTGGATCCAATTGCTGGGAAGATCGGAATGGTGTCCACTAGCTTTTTTAGGGAATAAATAACAAAATCATGTCCTAAAGCTGATGACTCTGAATTTGACATTTTTCTTGGAGATGGTTCATCTTATAGCTCTACCAGCTTCCTCATAGAAAATCCTCCAGCTTCCTTTTTCCTCAAAATATATTTGGTTGGTGTATCAAAAATCACTTGTTTCCCATTGTTGGTTTTCAGAATAGCTTCTTCATCTGGAGATTCCTGATCACTTTCAGATAGCTGTACAATCATAGCTTCATCAATTTTCTCTTTTTCAGCTCCTTCCTCAATGTCTTCATGAATAATGAAGTCATGATGATGACTCTCTTCCTCAGATAACTTGTTTACTTCCTCTTCACCCTGCTCATATATTCGAGGAGTAGCAAGTCTTGAAGATCCATCTTGAGAAGTCTGGATTGAAAATTTCTCAGAAGAACATTCCTTATTATGAAATTCTTCTACTTTATTTATCAAATCAGTTGTATTTTTAGTTCTATAATTTTCTCGTACTTCTTCCATAGCTTCCTTCTCAACATCCTTCTCTTTGGATTTTTCCGGAGACATGAACTGCTTTCTCGGTGTCTCATGAAATTATTCTACTAAGAAGGTTTTTGGAACATGAATTTGTTCGGATTATATTGCAGTATCCCTTTGAAGGGATTGAAAAACATCAGCATCAGATATTTTCTTCGTAAGATTATTTTCCTTGGCCAGCTTCTCAAGCCCATCAGTAGCTTTCTCTTTCAATGCCTTGGCCTCTACGGGGTCTAGACCATATTGTGGCTCCCCTTCCTTCTGGTTCTTCTTATTCTACCTCTATTTGGAAAAAAAATTCATCAGGATAAGCTTTCTGATTCATGGGCTTTGGAGGTGCGGATTGAGCCTCTTTGGCCTTAGGGGTTTTCTCTGATTCTTCCACTTCCTTTAGCTACCTCTTCTTTCCATCTTTCTTTGAAGGTTCAGCTGCATCAACATTTTTTGGAATGGATTCTTCCTCATCCTCAGGTAGATCATAAAACTCTCCTGACTCCTTATAAAAACCATCCTTCATCTCTTTGAGGGTATCATCATTGATTATCATTACATTACAATTCCTCATCTTGGAATAACAGGGGATTTTGAATGATTCAAGACACCGAACTATCAACTTTGAGAGTAGAGCTGGATACATGATAATTTGTGCTCCCAGATTTCCATTCTTGATATTCTCTATCGTAATGGGAATATTCTTTATCAGATTGATTTTCCTTATATTTACCAAAATATCTAAGATATACATATCTCTTTTCTTAAGAGTGTCCTTGTCACCATTTCTTGGTATGATAAGGATCTGAACCCAAAACTATAGGTTCCGATTTTTGGTAGAAAGATGGGAAATTTTTGCGGTCTTAACATCAGTAAGTCCGAGTCATTGCATAGCCTTTACCTTTACGAAACTACCTTGATCATGTAGTATCTTGTGGGAGAAAAACTTGACTTCCCCTTCATATGATAGGCCCACTAGGCTTGCAGACTTGGTGTAAGAGAGATTATATGTTTTTCCATAACTCTTGAAGGAAAAATTTTCTCTTCCATCATCCTTGAAAAAACAAACTAATTCATAATATTCTATAAGTAGATCTGGATCCACAACATCCTGAGAACATGTCTTTGATATGGCTACACCATCCCACCCATTAATCCTGATATTCTTTGAGATAATAGAATCATACTTATTGGAGAATTTCAGATGTACCAACCTATCCCTGTAAATTTTCCACTCCGAAATCAGCTTGACAGAAGACATTTCTTGAGAAGGAATTTCAATAGACATTTGTACTTGTGAAATCTCTAAAAATCTGGAATGAGCTTTTGATGTTGGGCAGAGGTTCGACACAGATATTATTTGAAAACTGATGTTGGGACAACCATCGGGTGTCACATTTTTGTAGGTGTTGAAGCATCAGTTGAACTTCCCATCTGAATCCAATGGCTGATAATTCTTCAGATTTGATTTGAGGGTTGAAATAATAGCTTCAAGGAAAATTTGGTTGAATCTGATCTTTTGAGGTTTTTTAAAGAATAACATTTGGATATATGTAAACTAGAATTTGATGAATTTTAAAATCAAAAGAATCTACTAGCAAGTAAAAGGTAATTATGAGAACTCAAGAAAGAATCATACCTTTCATATTGTCAGAAAAATTATTCGTATTGGGGAAAATTCTTCTTGAAGAACTTTATATTCCAAAAAAAACATGAATATGAAAAATAAATTATGTACACATAATTTTATTATGAAAATTATCATTATGAAAATATTAATTATGAAAAAGGTTAGTACGAAAAACTTCACTACAAAAATTTGAAAAAAATCATTACAAAAAATATGAACAACATCATTATGAAAAAACATAAAAAACTTAATTATGAAAAAAATGAAAAACATCATTATGGAAAATATGAAAAAATTCATTACGAAAAACATGAAAAACATCATTATGGAAAATATTAAAAACTTCCTTACAGGAAATATGAAATAAAATCATTATGAAAAACATGAAAAATTTTCATTATGAAAAACATGAAAAGCTTCATTATGAAAAACATGAAAATATTCACTACAAAAAACATGAAAAACGTTATTATCATATGTACTCCCCCTATGAAAAGGAGTTTATTACTATAAGGAGATTTGTTCAACTGAAAGTCAATAATGAGGATTACCCTACAGTTATCATTGTTAACTTATGTTTAACGTATCAAATCTATCAGAGGTTAAAGATTTTGTGAAAATATCAGCAAGTTGGTCTTGTGTTTCGAAGAATTGAAGAATGATATCTTCTTTAACATTATCTCTGAAAGTTACTTTTCTCCCTTTTGTCTAGATAATCTTTTGAAAATAGTTTTTGTTACCAGTCATATTCCTGGAACACCCACTATCAATGTACAACGTTTTGTTGTTGGTAATTTCTCTATTTTTCTGAAAACAGGAAAAAATTATATTTTCTGATTCCAAACTTTCTTCGATCCGAAATTATTTGAAAGTATAAATTTATTCACCCACATATTCTTAAAAAAATATGATTTATGAAATCTTAAAGACTGGGTTTTTTTAGAGAACAATTCTTTTCCCAGTGTCCACCACACTGACACTTAGTAAAAAAAGGAGCACTTTGTGGAACAAAATAATTGATACTAAAAATCAGTTTAGAACTGGTATAAACAAAACCAGAAATATTCATTAGAGGTCGGATTTTGGAATACATTTTAACAAAATTTTACACACCTAATGTAATGTTTGAAAAACACTTCCTCAAGGAAAATATTTTAGATTTCAGTTTGATAACCTAGTTCTTGTCTACAAAATCATTGGATTTTGAACTAGAGCTAGGCTCAAAATCATTTTTCTGAGAAATTAAGTTTTCCAAGATCTTTAGAAAGTTTATTCTTCTTAGAATTTAATTCTTCGTGATTTTTTAAAATAATTTCGAAATCAGCATTTTTTTATCAAGATCTTTATAATGATCTGATATTTCCTTAGTAAGAATAATATTCATAGAATTTGTCTTATCATGTTTTTTTTATTAGTTTTGAGTTCTCAATCTCAAGAAGTTTGGAAAACCTCGAAACATATTCATAGGTAGGTAAAGTATTATCTTCATCCGAAAAAGATTTTTCTTCAGAAGAGTTATAATATTTACTATCATTAGTATCAAAGGATATATTGGTCATAGATTCAACATTGTGTATCTTAGTCATAAAACAATGATTTCAAATAGGTAATATGGCTATTAGACCATGATTCTTCTGTCTAGAAGATTCATAATCTGAAGATTCATCTGAATAGTCTCCACCACTGGCACTCCAGGTGTCACTATATTTCAAGACTTTCTTAGCTTTAGCTTTGTAATAATTCTTTCTATTTTTCTCAGAATTCCATTCCTTAATTTTTTTCATTTGAGCATAGGACAATCACGTCTTATGTGGCCATTTATCTTTCATTCATAACATGTGACTTTTTAATCATTCATAACTTTACTTTCCATTTTCTTATATCTAGATTGATAGTTCCTCTATCCAGCAATCTTGTTCATCCATGGAGCAATATTTTCTAATTCATTTTCTGAGGATTCACTTCCACTAGATTCATATTGGATAATAACCTTCTTAGATTTGGATCTAGTAAATCTCTTAGGAGTCTTCTCATTCATATGATTAGAAGTAGTAGTAAAGGAAACACTTCCATTCCCATTATTCTTCTTGATGTTATCAGCATCTCTCTTCATTCTGGTCTCATGTTGAAGAAGAGTTCCAAAGAGTTCATTTAAGGAAATCTAAGTAACCTTTCTGTTCTCATCAATAGCATTCCCCTTAGATTCCCACTCATTCGTCATGATGTCTATGATCATATCAACAAGAACATCATCATCTAATCCTTTTTTACCCAAGGATTGTAAACTATTAACAATAGTCACGAATCATTATTTTACCTCTCATATGGGTTCTCCATAGGGAATGTTAAAGCCATGGAATTAATCTCTAATCATAGATATTCTAGTTTCAATAACATTGGATGTTCCAAAGTGAGTAACTTCAAGTTTCTTCCATATAGGATTTTCTTCTTCACAAAATGAAATATGGATATATATATTTCTAGTCATAGAAAAAATTAATGTATTGAGTACCTTATTATTCAGTTGATATTCATGCATTTATTGATTGGTAAAGGTACTAACATATTTGTCAGATATTTTTTATCCTCCAGTAATCATAACATAATTATCAACACCATTATTGATATTGAATGTCTTCATATGATATCTTCAATATTCATAGTCATTTCCATCAAAGATAGGTGGTCTTGTTGGATTGAGATTGTCTATGGAACCAACATTGATTCCTTCCTTCCTTAAGAAAATTCTTTCCACACAAAACATGTTAATAGAAAAATTTTGTAAACAAGGAAAATATTTCTATGCAAGTAAAATATAAAACAAGAGTATCTCTAAGAAAAAATGTATCCGAACTATACGAGTCCAAAAAATATGATTCCAAAAAAAATATGATTTCGGAAAATCAATTTTGAAAGTAATAAGAAGTAGAATTATCCTCTGAAGCTAATCATGAGATTATTTCAGATTGGACCAAAATTCAGAATCAAATTGTTAGATTTGTTCAGGATTGATGGTCCCCTCCTCTGATACAAATTTTTTAGATGGTATGTTTGAGTATGATATACTCTAAAATACCAAATGTAAGATAAAATATGTAATGAGATTCTCAAATACAAGAGGGGGGTTAATTGTATACTTTTAAAAATTCCTTTGGAAATTTCAAAGATTGTTATGTCTAAAAAGGTTAAACAAGATGATTCAAAAAACCTCTAGTTCTACAATGTTTCTTGAATCAGGAAATATGATTCCGAGAAAGTAATTCCAGAAAAGTGATTCTAAAAATGTAACGTAATGAAAGTTTACAAAGATGTAGATTCTACCTTAAAGCGTATATAATTAAACTAAATCAGAGTAAAAATATAAGGAAGTATAAGATAATTATAATTTCCTCAACAACACAAATGCAGTAGAAGAAAATGTAACAAAACAAGTATCAATTTTATGTCTTTTAACCCAAAGAAAAGGGTATGAAAAAACCTTGGATAAAGGACACTTGATTTATCATTTTAAGAAAGTATGCCTTACCCACAGCTGGGTAATCCCTCGATACGAAGATCAGAGTCTGTCTTGTTATCCCCACGAGCCCTAAACCTCAAGGTAGTTGAAACATCTATCTTCCTTAGCAACGAAGTCATCAACATCAATATAGTCGGAACCTCTGTTTTCCTATCCCCGGAAGCCCTCGATTGTACACAACATTAATCGGAGTCGCACAAAGAATAACTAAACCAGAAGTTAAGTGCGCACTATGTAGTGAGAGCCTATCTCTAGAAATAAATTCAATAGTATGTAATCTCTAGAGTTGTAGAACAGTCATTAAAAGTTGTGAGATATTTCAAATGAGATCCTATTTATAGGCATGACTTCAACGGTCGACACCCTACTCAAACAGTCATATATTTCCTTGAATTTTGGAGGGACCTGAACACATGTCACTCAAACAATGGTTTTTTAGTAACTCAATGCATGCCATCATTTTATAACAAAACAAGTTTAAGAAAAATATGATTACATAACTAAAATCCAATATTCAGAATGAGAGTAAATATGAATGTTCAGAGTCTATCCAAAAAATGAATTCGGAGTCTAATAAAAAATTGAATTCGGAGTGTATAATATGAGGATATTCGGATTCTGTTTTATAGGAATTTGGAACCTGAATTCTATAGAATTCCAGAGTCAGAATTTCAATGAAATTTGGAATATGGATTCTGAGGAATTCTGAACCATAACTTAAAAAGATCAGTGTTAGAGTTCATGATAATTCAGAGTCAGAACTCATAAGAGTTCGGAGTCTGAATTCAGAGAACTCTAAGTCAGAACTTTATAAAAGTTCATAACCAGAATTCATAATTAGAATTTAGAGTCAGAACTCAGAAGAGTTAGTATCCATAAGTCATAATCAGAATTTGGAGTCAGAACTCAGAGAAGAGTTCATATCCAGAATTTGTATTTAGAATTCAAGTTCAGATCTTAGAAGACTTTGTAAACATAATTCTGAGAATTCGTATTCTAAAACAGAATGCTTCATATCTATGTATTTATGAGATTCCGAGGTTTTGGTTTCAAAACGAATTTTACACATAGAATAATTATGATATGTACAAGGAAACATTATAAGGATAAGCTTCCATGGGAAAGGAAATTTTTCCTTATAGAAGTAAAACACAGGGTAAAAAGAGATTTTCCTTGAGATAAAGTGATTGTGATTTCCAAAACAAGAGGAATTGTAAAGTCAAAGGAAAGCCTTAATGACTTAACAATCTCCCCAAAGTATTAAGTAATGAAACTTTCATAAGAAAAACCTTATTGACTCCACAGAATGAATTAAAAAAATGGATGAAAATAAATACTAGTCATCTTAGGTACTAATATGATATCTATAATACTTTACGTACATTTGAATAAGATATAATGATTGTGATCAATAAACATGTGTATTTATATATATTCATATATGTAATCACATATAACATGTATACATATATGTTCCATATATACATGAAGACATATATAGGAATTTATGTGGACACTAGGTTCTGGCTATACCAAGGGTGTAACATGGGAATAGATAACCGGTCTGACAATCTATATGATCTAGTAAAGGGTACAATCACTTTATATAATATGAATTGAAGTCTTATTTTAGTAACTTGAGAAGGTGAAAAGATTCTTCTTTCACAACACCTGATGTAAGGAATGTTGAATGTAATGACCATTACCCAAATAAATTTAGAGTGGTGCATTAAATAATGATTTTCACATAATGTCAGGGAGTGTGAAACATCATGTTACACATGTCCCTTAACTGTTGTTCAATATCCAATATCCTTGAGATACTAATAGTAAAAAATATAACGATTTAACACTAAGACATCTATAATCTATAAACACAATTAACAAAGGGTACAAAATTTATATAATAAATGTTTATAAGTATATAACATGTCATGTGGGTTTGAAACCCACTTCCATTCATTTTAAAAAAATCCATTTAATTGAATGGTAAAGTATATTCAATTACCATTTCAAGAAGAAACACATTAGAGGAGGTCATTTCAATTAAGAATTTGTATTATTTACAAAATTAATTTAATACACTTGAAGGGGTGGTGATAAACAAGGTACAAATACTATTACAATTACATAAGGAACTGATAGGATTATCATATCATTGATTAATTATTTATAATAGTAAGATACATGTTATTGATATTAGTTGAGAATTCTTACATGAAACACAATAGAGAAGCTAAAAAAACATAAAAATTTTAGATAAATTACTAAAACAACTAAATAGGTTTAGGGATAACCACTTCTCTAGTATCATCATTTTATTAGATTATGAATGGAAAAAATTATTATAATGGACCAAAATCCTAAAAATGGGTCATATAATGTTTCACCAAAATAGTGAAAGATATGGAATGATAAAGTAAAATATGAAGTAAGTGGATAAATGAGATTGCGGTTTTGAATCCAATGTGATAACCTATGATGAATTCAATGAATGGAATATAATTTTTTCAAGAACCCAAGGTGGGGTGAAAGGATAGCTCAAGAGAGGAGAAATTGTTTTTCCACTATAAGAATGGAAAGAAATAGGGTTTTTAAAATTATAAATCCCCAAGGAGAAAATTTCAATTTCTACCTTCCTAACTAGGTCTCATGGTTTCACTACATAGTTTTCCAAGTCATGTTTCAATCTTGCATAATCCACCATCCTGGGAACCCCCTATCAAATGCTAGGTGCACAGTTTTTCTAACCAAGTGTAATTCATGTGAAGTGTCACTATAAAATTTCTATATTTATTTGTTTGGACTTATAAACAATATCACATAGTTTTAGAAAAACTATATGTCCTTTCATGTGAATATATTACAACACATGGTTGATTCCCGTGGATAGCACTAATAATGTGGCCCACTTTTTTTCATTTTTTGGATATATAGGTTTCAAAAAATTCTTAGATTCTCTTAAGTCCTTTTATAGGTTTTATATATCTTTTACATTGATAAAAAAGGCATTCAACATGATAACAATATATTTACCCTCCTGAATTTGTTTTCATTAAAACCTCCTATTTTCAATGAAACTCTTTAGAGATTTTTCCATCAGAGTATTATATGGAATAATCTAAGAAGGGCCATGGCCATTTCACTTATATACTATCTTCCATCACCATGGTCTCATACTTTACTTATCCATGCTTCCACTACTTCTGTATTAGAAGAACTAACCTATCTCAGTGATTCTTCAGACAATGATACATGATATTCTCTAAGAACTCCATAACTGAAGAAAATTCATATAATATATCCTCTATAGGATGTAAAACATGAAACCTTTGTAAATAATTAAATAAAAGAAAATATATATGAATAACATTGTACATATACTAGTATCGATGAAGAAGTGTTTTCAGGTAAGCCACTAGTTTGATTTTCTCCAAGATGTCAAAAGGTATGAAAAAATGAGGTAAAACATTTCACTTCCACCAAATTAAATGATGGAAAACCTTGTTGAGAAATGAATGAAAACATGACCCCTATCATCAAACTCAATATATAATTGATGGTGGTTGGAAAATTACTACTTCTTAGATTAAGCTGTCAAAGTGAACTTCCTGATTAATCAGACCCGTTCGAATGTAACCTAGAGGATATGTAGTCTACATAAAGCATCCTATCCTCCCTCCAATAAGTGTTGAGGTGATTTTAATGGCCTTCCATATAGTTCCACTTAAGGATGCATCTATATAGCACCATGATATCTATTATTATTAGATAACACAATGAGGGTTATATGTTTCTCCCATGAATCCCAAATGTCTAGGAAACATGCATGGTTCTTGTCCTCTATCAACTGGATCGTATGCTCTGTCTAACCACTTGTATGAGGGTGATAGGATGTTCTTAGAATCATATGGTTACTAAGGCCTTATACAACCCTTTATAGAACAATGAAAAAAATGATAATCCATGTAATTTAAGATATATCATGGAGATCTTTGAAGATGTATAACCTCCTTGGTCTCTAATCTCCAATGATTTTCTATTTATATATTCTCTCGAACAAGTATGAAAATCATTACCATGGTTATATGATCAAAGAATACTAAAAAAACTATCACATTAATTATTAATTCAAGAAAAATATATAATGAATCCCATATAGACATCTTTTAATTATCACTGGGGACTAGACTATGGCTGTAAAAGTCCTTTAGGTCAATGATGTCCTTCCTTCATCTAATTAAAAGATGAGCAATGAGTGATAAAGCTGACTATATCCCATTTCATGAAATAAATCCAATAATGGTATTTATTTTTTACACTACATGGAGAAACCATGAACAACTGAACAAATTGAGGCATGGGATTTGTGAATCAACTCATCTTTTATTTTTTATGGGACCCAAACACACCCATGTATGAATAACGTATCATCGGCATTCATGGTCCAAAAATAATATGAAACATCAACTAATATAATTTCCCTTGGGACCTATCCCATTCTATCAATGATATTTCTCATTATAATTCATTTATGAGTGGTAGAGTCCACTGGTAATGTAGAGAGGAATTTCATCCATTTTCCCTCCTGAACCACCTCATGCATTTCTAAAATCAAGGCCTTGAGATTTCACATGCATCTATAATCCTTAGTATAAGATAATTTGACATATAATGGGTAAAATTATGATTTAAAAGTCACATTTACTAATATTAGTATATAGAAGATTTTCTTTCACTTTCATAAGAATGATCTCAAGATGTTTTGAATGGTCATTATTTAGGTTATATTACAATAAAAAAATTTCAAAAAATGAATCAATGGATGAATTAGTATACGATTATAAAAACAAATTCACCAAATCCACATAGATAGATGGTGTGTTCATTAGAATGACCAACATTAACATGTACTCGTAAAGAAATCTCCTTCATCTGAAAGATGTAAGTGGTATATTTGAGGGTCTAACTCACTCTTGATGATTGAAAAACCTGAAATAGATATTTGAAAAAACTAATTATCTTCAGATATGATCAATGAGGTCATCAATTTGATGTAGTGTATACTGATTCTAAACAGTTTTTTGGTTGATCCATCGATAATTTATGTAAATACTATGGCGGCCACCCTCCATCATTGTAAAATCAGAAATGAACTCCAAGGATACATGATGGGTTCTATTAAGACCTTATCCTCTTAGTCATCCAACCTCTTGTTGAGATATAGATGTTCTTTAGGTTCCATCCTATTATTAGTAACTGACAATGGTGTCACTCTTAGCACTATCTCAATGGTGAATTCTACCTCCCTCACTAGATGTAGCCCAAAAATGTTTTTAGGGAAGAAATAACTGAAATGATCCACCATAGGATGGAAAATAGTATGTCATATCCCCAAATAAACCCTAACAATCCTGAAATTTGATATTTCAGTCTTTCTATTTCCCGATTCATAGTTCTAGCTCCTAATGCATGGATTCTCTAATCTCCCTTATTGATATGTCTACCACCCTTGAGTGATTTTAACATCACCGACCAGAAATATTAACAGACATGGTCTCGATAAGGAAATAACTATTCCATCCTCATAAATATAGAAAAACCTAACATGTTGATAATTAAGATATTTTACATGAATAGATAATCAACTATCCCAGGGGGTAATCCATACATCAATAAGTGGTCATTTTTTTGGATACCCAAGTGGGAATCAGGTTTCATTACTTAATAGAAGTACTTTATCTCAAGAAAAATACTCTCCAAAATTTCTACAGATATTAAAGAGTTTGATTCATCAATGTCAAATTTTATAGAGACTAAATTTCAAGATGCTACAACAGTACCTCGAACTAGAGAATTCACGACGCTCAACTCATTCTACATAGGATGCAATGAATGTAACTAGCCCATACAGTTCTCCTAAATCACAACCAGACTTTCCTATGTAGGTTTTATTTTCTATCATTATGATTTCGATGTCTAATTCCCTATACCTCAACCACTGCCTTGACTTGTGTGTCTATTGTTATTCTTACTTCCTGCTTAGTTAGATACTATTGATCCCTCTCCCAATCATGAAGTTGGTGTGGATTGTTTCTCAAATTTCACTGGTGGAATAGTCCTGAGGAATTATTGGCCATGTTTTATCCTACCATACCCTATTCCCTTCATTAGATCTTGAATACACTATGGATTCTTGAATGAAGGATTCCAAAATTAGTGTGATTTATGTAATCAGTATGTACACTTTATCTTAATAAAGCTACCCCCATAAGAACATGGAATAAAAAAATTTATCACTAGAATAATAAATTTTAGGATTGGGAAATTAACCACAAAATCACAAAATGTTATCTTCATTATGTTCCACTCGTAAATAATGTAAAAGATGTCAATATCATAAATAATAATCAACTAGAAGACACTGAACTTAAATCAGATGACGTATACCGTCAAATCCTCAAATATCCTCGTAGTCATGTGCTCCTATCTATAAATAGTAAATGAAAAATACTATAGATCAATAAAATGAGTTCAATACCCCACCACAGACATAGTTCCATGCTATGGGTTCATAGATTCACAATATCAGTTTTCCCTCATCAATATTGGGAAGAATTAATCATATAATTTATCTAAAAATATATCAATGTCATGTGTAGGTGTGAGTATTCCAAGTTAGTAAAATTCCAACATTACCTAGTAGAAATGCAGACAATATAGGAAGCCAGTTTTTCTTCCACTATAGTGGCATCTCTAGATAATCAATGATATAAATCATGGCCCCCATCCAAGGCTTAATAACATGTGGTATTCTATCTACTAAGAATACAAGAGGATAAAACTTATAGATTTTTCATGACAACTTGTCCACAGTAAGGTTATGTCAAGAAAAAAAGGTTATAGAATATATCACATGAAAGAACACCTCTAGAAATAGGGAATAATTTTCCATTATAGTATAAAAATGTGGTTACTTTGGTGGAAATACTAGATGTAATACAATGGGTTCAAAGGGAAATATCCTCTATTGAATAGTCATCACCAAATTTCAGGACTATGACTCAAGGATGTCATTGTAAAATGATTCAATTAATAAAAACGCATTCGTAGGATGTGAATTGTTTTTTGAAATGATTTTAGATAGATAATTGGATAGGCACATAGTCTTCCTATGTAAAAAATCACACCTCATTGTTAGAACCAAATTTATGGTCTATTGGATAGAGAAAATCAATAAACGGCCATAAAAACCATAAGTGACAGAACCATTTACCCACTACTGAGGTAGGGTTTGGGTATATGTATCAAATTATAATATATAGTTTCAAGTATATGGAGTTTAAAATGAAATTTATAGATGAAAACACTCTATCAATTTCAATTGGAAACACATTCATCAATAACCATCCCACTTAAAATATTTAAATTCATTTAAATTTATTGTTATATATATGAAATAATATATATATATATATATATTTAAGTCTAGTTATATTCATCACCATTAAGAATTTATAAAAAATTTTACTCCTTATAAATTGTTATTGGCACATGATATTACTATGACCTGGCCATTACATTTGGGAGTATGGTGTAACATGTCATATGAAATTATTTGATTAATACAATCTTTAATAAAAATTTATAGGAGAACAAGCATAAAAAATCAACAGTTTTATACAATAAATAAAATCATATAATTTTGTTTTGATCCATATAAATAGTAGGAACAAAACCCACAACATGTAATAATTATCCAATTTAGGTTCCATAATTAATTATGTCACAAAATACCATTATAATTGATATATGCACCTTATTTAACCAAACTTTCCTTTCAGTTATGAATCATTTGAACATTTAAAACATAATAATCCAAGAACTAATTATATGTAGTAGGAAAATTAACGAATAAATTAAACATAAAATATAAAAATTCTCAACAAAAAAGACCTAAATTTTCTATAATGATACATGAGTTGATTCTTCATTTCTTTAACAACCCAAAGAAATAATAAATTCATATAGTAATCCTATAAGAAATAATAACATCAAAAATAATGTATCACAACCAATGGTGAAATCATATCAACTATAACATGAACAAATTATAACAGCAATAACCTATCCTAGGTGATTTACTCTTCCCTTATTTGTGGGATAGATACTCCCAGGGAAAAGCTCGTTAAAATATTCTGATACATCATAGTCAATTATCTGATACCTAAATAGTAAGATAAAAGGGAATAAGTTTCTATGATACCAATTTGTATCATCCCAACCCAGGATCCGTTATTACTATTCCATATACTGGTGGGTCAGAGGGCCTAATGCATGACTCCTCAATTACCAGAGGCTGCTAAATAGTACTGAGGGTCTGAGGCAGTACTATGCAAAGACTATTCCCTAATTTCTCTTCTGAACATTATGTGAAGACATATTTCTCCCAAAGAAAAACATAACCCAATATAAATTAATCTACAATATCTATAAATTGTAGATTCTTGTATTCTTAATATATCATTCCATATGTCCTTAATAAAGTATCTAAAGGATACCATCCAAAGGATGACTAATCATCCTACCCAACATCAAACAAATAATTTATTCTTATGACTCCTTTAAATATTTTTCATTCATCATAAAATAATATATTTAGTAACCCAGATATGAATAAATTTTATTACTATTTTGGGAATACTATCATTTACCCTCTTTTTCATGAAATGGGAAGTGAAAGTATCAGTTGTGCATTTTTTTGAACTACCTCCTCTACGTAGCGACATAATAAAATTTACATCACCATATATTATTCAATGGGTTTCATCGGGGTTTTAATGTGTATGGTTAATCAACATTACATTATTATTTTTCATTAACTATAATATCTTTTCTACCATCTTTCCTTATAATCCATTGGAAAATTATAATGGTGTATGTGCATACATATTGACTACCACCTCCATAAAGTGGTGTGATTTGTTTTTAATTTATATTTTTAAAGTATGGCGATAATGAAATATTAAAGGGTAAAATATTCCATCCCTGATATAATTATGGTTATATAATGATTGGATAATATCTATCTATATTTCAATATTTTCAATAGAAAATTAAAGCATCATTTATGCAAAAATACGGTCTACCCTCTCCAATAGAGGAGTAAATAATTTTTCTATGTCACATTTTTATGGATAACTATAACTATAAATATAAATATATAACAAATAATAATTATATGAGTATCATGATTAATATTCGAGATATTATTTAACCATGATCAATGTTCAAGGACTATGTCATTCAAACTGAAACTGTCATGAACAATGAAATATCTAAATTTTGAAATAATGATTTAAAAAAAATTATTCATAAATCGTTATTAAAATAGTATATCTAGATCATATATAAAATTATATGTCTTCAAATTAATTTTTTAAATAATTATAATAAATTTAAATTTAATATATAGGAGGACAGAGAACTTTTGAAACATGTCAAACTTGGAAATAGTTAAGTTGGTTTCAATCTCATTTTATTCAAGATTGTGTATGCTTGAATTCAAATTGAATCATAGTATATTCTATTTAAAACATAATAACATAAAATCTATTATATTATAATTATTCAAGGATTTTTCTTATCATATTACCATTTTCTACTATTTGATAACTAAAATTATTGGGATGTTTTCATAAAATAGAATTTATTTTCTCTTTAGAATAAATTACTTTTTTTACAATTCATTGATTTCAAAATTATTTTGTTCATTTTTTCTTCTAATATAAAAATAATTTTACCCATTTACTACTTCATAAAAATAAATCTAATGTGTTCTCCATTTGTTTTTTTGAATGAAGGAATTTTTACTTTTTAACAAAAAAAATTAAAGGAATATTTATTTTTATATTCACTCCCTGAAAATATTTTCCCACCATTATGACAACTCAATTATTTGAGGGTTCCATAAAAAGTTCAATGGTTTTTTAAAAAGAATATTTTATTTATATAATATTTTTTAAATTTACATATTTTAATGAATATATATCAAAATGAAAAGGGTATTTTTCTTCATGACATATAAATGTTATTTTTATAGAAAATATACAATTATGATAAAATAATTTATGTTACATTTTATTTATTAGGGATATGATCCAAGGAAAAACCTTATTTATTGTAACACCACAAGCTTCCATGGTATGTTTCCTTTTGAATAATGCAATAGCTTTCATTGTACACAACATCGTGATTCTAACACACCGCGACCAATCAAATAAGCTATTTGAATAGTAATACCCACTTTTTGAAATTTAATAAATTTTATATACATAAGTGGACATCTTTTTTTTATTTCGTAACATCGAAATTAACATAGGGTGAATTATTGGTATTTTTATAAAAACATTTGATTTTTGATGAATAGTAAAAACAACTGCGTTATTAGTTAAAACTGAATTTTTTTAAATAAATATTTATTTTATTTAAAAAAAAAATTGGTCAGAATATATAACTAATACCTATATAAGTTAAATGTATTTAATTTGAGTTGTTTTATAATATGTTTAGATATATAAAATATGTATTGAACTTTTTACCGTCTTTTTCCCACCTCTTAGGAGCATTTGAAAATTTGAATAAATCATAATTTTACCGCTTCTGTGAGTCGAATTTCAAAAATCTGAGAGACATCGTAAATATCAATATGTTAAATTTGGTTCAATAAGATGAAAATAATTTTTGGTGAATAGTAACTTTTGACTTTTATTTACCACGATTAAAAGTAAATAGGACAATTAAGGGTAAAAATGATATCATAATTACACTAACACATGCCCTAATTCTATTAAATAAGTGTAATTAGACCAAATACAACCTTATATATAAAATATGATCCTCTTTGGTCCACATGGATTAGATTAGGACATTTTTTATTATTTTATTTAAAGAATAATTAAAAGTGTTGAATTCAATGTTTAATAACTAAACTATATTTAATGTAGGTTTACACACAATAGAAATTCGACTATAAATATTATTTAGAAATCTAAAAATATTTCCTACACAATAGTATTTTATTTATAATTCTTAGACATTAATTAATTTAATTTTTTTATGACACAATGATGACGCAGTAATTACCTTATTAATGAAATATTAAAATAATTGATATTATAAATATGAAAATAAATGTAAATTGAGATTAGATTAATTAAACTAATTATATAGGTTAATATTACATGTTAGTGTTGGTTAAATAAAATTTATTCTAGTGATAATGTTGCAATGCATTTAAAAAAATAATCAAACACTAAATACTGTCAAAATTTACATAATTGAGTTTTTAAAACAAATACTATATTATTTATTTATATAATATTCAAAAATATATAATTTTCGGCCAGAGGACATATATAAGGTTATAAATATTAATAATTAACCACTTGGGGTTCTCTTGCCAGTTTATATTATTCTTATGAACCATATAATATACAAATACAAATAGTCATCGTAAATGTCAAACTATTTAACTAAGTGTTGTATCTAAAATATAATGTAATTATGTTGACCTAAACCAATCTAAAACTTATTGGTTTGAAAGTTTTCGACTCATACCCTCTTTATCCTCTAAATAAATTATTTTGGAGCCATTATAAAGCTAAAATTATTTTATTATATAATAATATTTCAAACATTTCCTAATGTGACCCTCACCTCTCTTATTAAATAAAACCTTCCCTTTTAATAATTTTACACCTCAAAATCCATTTGGTTTGGAAAAACCTTATCCCAATATCCTCCAAGCATTCCTCTCTTTATCCTAGAGGCATTGATTTGGTCATAAATCCATCCTATGGAGCCCTTTTGATCAAATCAAAGGAAGAACCCAAAGAAAAGGTAAATATTTCATCACCTCATTCATGTTATTTTATTCTTCCACCTTCTATTTATTTGTTGTTTCCATTATAAAATAATAACTCAAGTATCTTATATATACTATGAATTTATTAAAAATTGGTAAAACCATATTCATTATTCTATCCATCATATGAATGGAAAAGTCACCATATGTGTGTACGTACGACTTATCGTATCCACGTCGTGGTCTAGTTTGTTATTCAAACACTTCATTATTTTGATGGGTATAATAACCAGTATAACTGATGTAAATAATAAATGTAACATGTAATTTATTCGGTATATAATATATACCATCCAATTACACTTGATTTTACCATCAATATATTGATATTCTCTATTGTGTGTACGTACAGATTACCATCTCCACGAAAGTGATGAGATTCATTTCCCCATCGTAATAATCCTGAATAATTTTCAACTGATGACTAAAAAAATGTTTATGAACTTAAAATAATTCTTTATATGAATCATATACAACATTTCAATAACAAACATGGCTTACATAACCATGCATATTAAATAAAATGAATCAGTTAACACCTGAAACAATGGTACTACCGAAAAATTATTAACAATACAATATTAGAGGATCATATATGATATCATATTTATGTATATAGTTCTTGTATATTTTAATAACTATGATTTAACTATTATACAGGAGTTTAATGTACCCACAACTAAGTTAAAGTATAATTTAATGGTTAATTTACCAATCTCATTATTATCGGAGTTTGTTTTAACATAAGAATCTACTAGGACCTCTTTATCATCCACATCCATGTTATCATAAAAATTTATTTTAAATCATTTTTAGTATTTAATAAACTATGGGTAAAGTCATTTATACCCTTATTTTACCTTATATGTTTTGAAATAAATCTTTCCATCTTTTTTCAAACACGATACTTTATGACCTTCTAGACAAAATTATTTTAGTAATGTTTTTTTAATTATACGACAGGTGCGGCTAATTTCTTCCATTATAACATCATCAAATCCTACCTTACAAGATTATAAGAATATTTGAAAAATAAATGTTTTATTTTATAATTATGTGACTCTTAAAAGGTTTCAATATAGAAATATGTATTTCGTTCAAATAGTTTTCATTTCATATATGTCAACATCGTTTGATGGATTTTAAACTTATTGCAGTTTATTTGTTATAATACAAATCATCCATACTGTTTTAAAGGTTTTGTGAAATTTTTTACTGTGGATGTGTTATTTTTATTCCATTCATGTTTTATGGTTATTGTATTGAGATTTCATATGCCAGTTTTAATACAATGTTTTATGTTATGTTTCATCATTTTCATATGAGGAATGTATTGGACTTAGTTTGTGATGGGTGGAGCATACCATATCTCCTCGGTGCATCAGTAGGTCTCATGAGACAATTAGATATGGAATTGTTCGAGGTCATTCCCAATATGATATTTTGTTTTGTTCAAGCCCTTAATCATTTTTAGACATCTTGGTCAAGGCATTGAAAAAATGTTTCTGAATGTCCAGTATTATACATTACCTCATTATGAAAAAAATAATGATGGTTCTTGTGGTTATTTGACTGGTAGAGTACCCATTAATATTCTTTATTATGGAATTATTTACTCATATAATATTATTTCCTTAATGTGATCGTGTTTAATATTTGTAAAGGCATGTGTTTTGAATTATTCATCATGACAAATGTTTATGTTATATTCTGCTATATTTCTTACCCTTACTGAGCATTTGAGATCACCCCTTTCTTATGTTTCATTTTCCCAGTATATGTCAAAGTTAGTTATGATTGATTTTCAGGTATAATCTATGAGGCTTGTATGTTTCTAAAGGAATAAATTACTGTTGTATTTCTTTTCATGTTGTAATCTTGAACTTATGTATGTATCTTGATTCCAATATTACAAAACTGATCGTTCTTTCAGGACATGATTCCTTGTATCATGCCAATGTTATGTAATAAAGCACCAACTCTGGGTAATTAGGTTCAAGGAAATACAGTTGATATTAGAGGATGTTTAGTACAAACCATGGAAACTAGATTTAGATAAACTCTGATTAGACAACCTTACACTATTATAGACTTTGAATATTTTTATAGAAGATATTCCTAGAATTTTGGTATTGTAAAGATTTTGTGAGTTTTCTTAGAAATACATCCCTTTCTGGATACAAGTAGGTAGAGGCATCTTTGGAACAAATGGACCTAGGGGTAAAACCCAAAAACAACGCTTTGTGATAGACTCTAACAGAAACTGTTGCACGACAATGAGCCTTGTTGCACCTTTGGTTACAACACTCCAGGGGGATATGCTTAGTATAATTATAATTTTCTTTAAAACCATTATGAATGATTTATAAGTATATAACTCCTCAATGAAAACATTTTTTATGATTATGGATTATATCCATAAACTGTTCTATTTATGTTAAGTGTTTTACAAGTTCAGAATTATGTATTGTTGTTCATAAACTAAAATAATATATTCCATTATTATGAAATGTCACCTACTAAAATTAATGGAAACTTTATCAATGCACATAATCCATGTAGGTATTTACCTCCTACTCAATATAATTAAAGTGGAGCTGGTGATGCAACAGGTGCTGATCAGCTTATCACCATACTAGGACAACTTCCACAGGTTATGAATAATAACATTACTCGTATGAAGCACCCTAATCCCCAACGCGGAGGATCAATGTTTGATATCTTCAAGAGGCAACAACCACTAATTTTCAATGGGTCTACAAATCCATTTTTAGCTGAACAATTGATAAGTTCCATGGAGAAAATATTTCATGCTTTGGGGAGTAAGCGAAAGGGAAAATGTTGTCATGGAATTTTTTCGCCTCACTGGAGATGGAGACTAAAGGTGGTCATTAATTAGAAACCCAAAAAAGGATGAAGATTTATCAAGTATGTAATGGATGGATTTTAAAAATATTTTCTTTGAAATATACTTTCCTCGTGACCATTAAGCGGATATGGAAATGCAATTTTTGAGTCTAAGAAAAAAGGAGAATGAGAATGTCGTAAAGTATTAAGCTCACTATACAAGGTTATAAAGGAATGTTGCAGATTATATACATAACCCAAGAAGTAATATTGATCATTTCATACATGGGTTAAAACCATTTCACCATAGATCATTAGTCTCACAACCCTTCTCATTGTATGAAGATATTTCCTCATGTGCTATTATGACAGAAAAGGAGTTCCCTATGTCTTACAAATTTAAAGTAATGAAAGAGATGAAGAAATATGCTGAAAACACTATGAAAGGAAATAAGAAAATATGGAAGAAGGGAAGTGTTTAATTTCCACCCTATGATAATTGTGGAAGGAATAACCCTGGTGCATGCCTAAAAGGAAATAATGTATGCTACTAAGGTGGACAGATAGGATATCTTGCTAGTGACTGTAAGGGGAAGAAAGAAGCTATCAATGTTCAATGATAAAATTGTAGGGATATGGGACATTAGGAAAATGAATTTCCTAAGAATCTGGTAAACCAACCTCAAAAAAGGCGAACTGATCAAGGCCAAGTTTATACGATCACTACTGCTGAGTTTGAAACTCCAAAAGACATGGTGGAAGGTAATTTAATTGTTTCCTCATGTTTAGCCAATAGTTTATCTAATTGTGGATCATTGTATTGTTTTATATATTCCCAGTTTTCTATGAAAATTAGATATTACTAATTTGATTTAACAAGGGAGTTGTCACTCAACACTGCTAGTGGAAGTACCATTGCAACCATGTTTTGTGAATCAGCCCCCATTAAGGCATATAAACGATATGCATCTGATGATATAATCGTAATTACTATAATTTAATTTGGTATAATACATGGTATGGATTGGCTTCCAGATCTTGATAAGAAAATTTATTGTAAGAAGAAGAAGGTTATAAGTCTCGATGATGATAAAGAGTACCTTATCTATAAAGTAGAAATTTCACCATGTAATTCTTATCTAGATCCACCCACAGTAGATCTACTAAATTCGATTTTTGGGGAGGATGAGAATAAAATAATTATGGGTGAGGAAAATAATGTTTGAACAGATAACAAACTTTTTGTGCAAGATTATGTTGATGTGTTTCCAAATGATTTACCTGGACATACTTCAGAATGAAAAATTGAGTTTTCCATTGATTTAATTTCTGTATCAAGGCCCATATCGAAGACCTCTTATATAATTGCCACTATGGAATTAGTGGAACTAAATAAACAACTAGAAGAATTGATTAACAAGGGATTTATTTTCCCTAGTGTTTCTCTATGGGGATCCCCTGTCCATTTTGTTAAGAAGAAAGATGGATCTATGAGGTTGTGCGTTGACTATAGGGAGATCAATGATATCCCAATAAAGAACAAGTATTCCCTACCTCGTGTTGATGATTTATTTGACAAACATCATGGAGATCAACATTTTTCAAAGACTGTCCTTCGAACTGGGTATCAAAAGTTGTGTTTGAAGAAGGAATACATTTCAAAAATATAATTTCGAACCATGTATGAGCATTATGAGTTTACTGTAATACCTTTTGGATTGACTAATTCACCCTATATCTTTATGGATATAAATAATAGAGTTTTCAAGTAATATCTTGATGAATTTGTAGTGGTCTTTATTGATTATATCTTGGTATACTCTAAAATCTACAAAGATCATGAAAATCACTTATGCATTATTTTAGTGACTTTTAGAAGAAATGAATTATATTGGCTGATTGTAAGTTGTGAATTCTGGTTTTAGGATATTTTCATTCTTAGTTATACTTTCTATACGGATATAATCTATGTTGATACTTCAAAGGCCAAGGAAATCCAAGAATGGCCCACACCGATGAGTATAACTGAGGTACGCAGTTTTAATGGTTTAGCAGGTTATTATAGATGTTTCATCCAGAATTTTTCCCAGTTGTCTATCCCATTAACCAAGATCACACGTAAAGGGGTTAAATTTGTTTGGACAAATGAGTGTGAAATTTTTTTTGAAGAAATTAAGGGAATATTATTTAATACTTCTATCTTGACTCTACCATCAGGGAATGACAGGTTTTTTATTTATAGTTATGCTTCAAAAATTGTACTTCATTATGTCCTCATGATAAATGATAGTGTTATTGCCTATGCATCACAAAAACAAAAAATTCATGAGAAAAACAATCCCATTCATGATCTTGAGTTAGCAATGGTAATTTTTTCTTTGAATATATGGAGATACTATCTCTATGGTGAAAATACGAGATTTATACTTATCACAAGAGTTTGAAGTATATTTTATCATAGAAAGAACGCAATATGAGGAATAGACGATGACTTGAACTACTCAAGGATTATGATTTAACTATACACTACCACTAAAAGAAGGTAAATATGGTATCAGATGCTTTGAGTAGAAAGGAACATGGAGTTTTGAACAAGATGGGAGTTGAAAGGAATCTTATTTTCAAGCATATAGTAAAGATGGATATGTGAATAACCATGGAAGGTGAAAAATATATACTTTTTCAAATTGTTTCCAAACCATATTTACTAAAATGGATAGAGAGTTCTTAGACTGAAGATGGGTGTTTCAAAATAATATTAAAGCTATAAATGATGGGATATTGAAAGAATTCATATGTGAAGATGGAGTGGAAACTTGAGAATAGACTTTTTCGTTCTTGATATACCTAATATAAAAAGGGAATTTTTGGATGATTCTCATAGCTCAAATGCCTATATACACCATAGGAGCACCACGATGTATAGGGATTTGAAGGATCATTTTTGGTGGGATAGCATGAAAAAATAGATTTCTGATTTTGTGTCAAGATGTATGGTTTTCCAACAAGTGAATGATGGAATACAACATCTTAGAGGATTTATGAAACCACTTCCCATAACTGAGTAGAAGTGGGATGATATAACGATGGAAATTTTCCTGGGCTACCAATGAATTGTATAAGGAATGATGCAATATTGGTCATTGTTGATACACAAACCAAGTCAGCACATTTTCTTACAATAAGAGAAGATTTTCCACTTGAAAGTTTAGCAAGACCGTATATTAAGGATGTTTAACGAATTCATGGTGTACTCCTATTGCTTGTTTCTGATCGTGATCTTAGTTTTACCTCAAGATTCTGGAAATGTCTTCAGAAAGCATTGGATACTGAACTTCATTTAATAACTTCCTACCACCCTCAAACTGATGGACAATCAGAACATTCTATTCAAACCATAGAAGACATGTTGAGATCTTTCTAAATTGACTTTCTAATTATATGGGATCAATGTTTACCTATGGTAGAATTTTCCTATAATAGTGGCTTACATTCAAGTATTTAGATGGAAACATATGAATCGTTATATAGAAAGAGATGTCGCACACCAACTTGTTGGTATCATGTTGGTGAAAGAAAACGCATAGGAATAAAACGTGTTGAGGAAACAAAAGAAATAGTGAATACTATCCAAACCCACAACAAAACAGCTCAAAGTAGAAAGAAAAGATACCATTTGGGGTTGTAGCTTAAAATTTTGGAAATTCCACCAAGTCTCTCCAATGTTCATGATGTGTTCCACATATCATTGTTGGTAAAAAACACACCTGACCCAATGCATGTACTCACCTATGTGGAACATAAAATAGAACCTGATTTGTCTTATTGTGAAGAGTCTGTCAAGATTCTTGATACTAGAGAACAAGTGTTGTGAAACCAAATGACTGGTCTCGTAAAAGTTCTATGTAGAAACCATAAGATGGAAGAGGCAAAGTGGGAACCAGAGGAACATATGATGAAGAACCACTTGAATCTTTTTGTGTGGTGTTATTCTAGAAATTTATAAGATGAAATTATTTGAAGGATAGGAGAATCTAACACCCCATGATTCCACAGTACGTTTCCCTTTGAATAATACAATAGCATGCATTGTACGAAACTTCTAGTTTCTAACATACTGTGACCAATTAAATTTTTTGTTATTAATAGTATCACCCAGGTTTCGAAATTTGATATATTTAATTTTTCCAAATGGAATTTATTTTTGAATTCCGAATTTTGAGATTTTCATAGGATGGATTTTTGGTATTTTTCTCAAAACGTTCAATTTTTTATTAATGGTAAAAATCAATGCATTATTGGTTAAAACCGACATTTTATTAAAATAATTATTTATTTTATTTAATTTTTATTAGGTAAAAATAGATACATAATACCTATATAACTTAAACTTAATTCATTGATGTAATTTTATAATATGTTTAGATATATAAAATGTCTATTGAACTTTTTACAGTCTTTTACCCACCTCCTAGGGGCATTAGAAAATTAGCATAAAACATAATTTTACCACTTCTGTGAGTTGAATTTCAAAAATTCAAGAGACATGGTTAATATCAGTAAGTAAAATGTGGTTCAATAAGATGAAAATATTTTTTTTTGAATATTAACTTTTGACTTTTATTTGCCACTATTAAAAGTAAATAGGGTAATTAAGGTTAGAAATGATATCATAATTACACTAACACATGTCTTGATTTGATTGGATAAGTTTAATTAGACAAAAAACAATAGGAATAAAATAATATCCCCTTTGGTTCCATTGGATTAGATTAGGAAATTTTTTATTATTTTATTTAAAGAAGAGTTAAAAGAGTTAAATTCAATGTTTAATAAATAGACTATTTTTAATATAGGGTTAAACGAAATATAAATTCGACTATAAATATATTTTAGAAAAATAAAAAGATTTACTAAATAATTTAGTTTTATTTATAATTTTTTGAAATTAAATAATTTAATTTATATATGAAAAAATGATGATGTATTAATTACCTTATTAATGGAATATTTAAATAATTGATATTATAAATATAAAAAAAAGTAAATTGAGACTTTAGATGAATTCCACTAATTTTATAGATTAATATGACATGTTATGGTTTGTTATATAAATTTTATTCTAAGTGATAAATTTTTAATGGATTTGAAAAAATTAAAATACTAAATACTGTCAAAATTGACATAATAGTGTTTTTAAAACAAATAATATATTATTAATTTATATAATATTAATAATAATATAAGGTTCTGCCAAAAGACATATATAAGGCTATATATATAAATAATGATTCATTTGGGGTTCTCATGGTAGTTTATAGTATGTTTATTAACCATATAATATAAAAATACAAAGATACATGGTAAATGTAAACCTATTTAACTAAGAGTTAAATATAAAAGATAAGGATAATATAGTGACATAAACCTATCTAAAACCTATTGGTTGAGAGGTTTTTGACCCATCCCCACATTAGACTCTAAATAAATAATTTTTTATCCATTAGAAACCGAAAATGATTTTATTATAAAATAATATTTCAATCTTTTCCTAAAGTGACCCTCACCTCTCTTATAAAAGGTCACATCCCATTATCTTAATTTCACACCTCCAAAGCCATTTTACTCTTCCAAAACATACCCCACTATCCTCCCAACTTTACTCCTATAATCCTAGAGTCCTTCTTTTGATCATAATTCCATCTTATGGATCCCTTTTGATCAAATCAAAAGGAAGAACCCAAAAAAGAGGTAAATATTTCATCACCTCTATCAAGATATTTTCTTCTTCCACTTCCTATTTAATTTTTGTATCCATTAAAAAATAATAAATCTAGTATCTTATATATAATTTTATTATATTATAAAAATGTTACAATCATATTCATTATTAAATCAATCATATGAATGACAAAGTCTCCACAAATTCATACATATGGCTTACCTTCTCCAAGTCATGCTGTAGTTTGTCATTCAAACACTTCATAATATGTATGTGAATAATAATGAGTATAACTGATTTAAATAATAAATATAACATTTTATGTATTCTATATAGATGATATATTATCCAATTATATATGATTTCTCCATCAATATAATGATAATGTCGCTCGTGCGTATGTATGAATTACCATCTCCACGAACGCGATGAGATTCATTTCCCCATCACAATAATTCAAAAATAATTTTCTTATGATGACTAAAAATAATGTTTATGAACATAATATCAGTTTTTAAATGATTCAAATAAATCATATCCATAACAAACATGGCTTACATAACCAATCCTATGTAGGAAAACGAATCAGTTAAAACATAATACGATGATACTACTGAAATATTATTACCATAGCAATATTAGAGGATCATATATGATATCATATTGTTGTATATAGTTCCTGTATACTTTAATAAAATGTTTTAAATATTACACCAGAGGTTAATGTATCCTTGACCAAGGAAAATTACATGGTAAGGGATAATTTCACAATCTCTTTATTATCTGAGGTTATTTTTATATAAGTATCTATTGGGACATCTTTATCATCCACATTCATGTTTTCTTAAAAATGTTTTTCAAAAAAAATTACTATTTACAAAACTTTGGGTTAAAGTCCTTTATATCTTTATTTTACATTATATTTTTAGAAAGTAATCTTTCGGTCGTTTTCCAAACAAGGTATTTATAACCATTTCGAAAAAATTAAAGTAATAATGTTTTTTAACCTATACGGTGGGTGTGGTTATTTTCCACCATTATTACATAATCAATGCTTCCCTTACAAACTTATAAGAATATTTTCAAAATAAAAATTTTATTTATTAATTATGTGACTCTTAAATGGTTTTAAAATAGAAAGTGTTATTTCTTTAAATTATATTTTATTTCTTCTATGTCAACATCCTTTGGTAGATTTAAACTTGTTTGAAGTTGATTTATTATGATACAAATAATCCATATTTTGTTGAAGGTTTTGTGATATGTTTGACTATGGTTGTGTTATTTTTATACCATTAATGGATTATGGTTAAATTATTGACATTTCATATGCTAGTTTTAATACAAGTGTTTATGTGATGTTTCATCATTTTCATATGAGGAATGTATTGGACTTAGTATGTGATGGGTGGAGCCCTATATAGATCCTTGGTGCATCGGTCGGTCCCATGAGACAATTAGATGTGGAATTGGTCGAGGCCTTTCCCAATTTGAGATATGTTTTTGGCCAAGGCCTTAATAATTTTTAGACATCTTGGCTGAGGTATTGAAAAAATGTTTCAGAATGTCCGACATTATACATTCACTCATTATAAAAAAAATAATGATGGTTTATGAGGTTATTTGACTTGTATAATACCCATGACTATGTTTGATTATGGAATTATTTACTCATCTCATATTCATACCTTAATGTGTTGGTGTTTAATATTTGTAAAGTCATGTGTTTTGAATTATTCATCATGTTTAATTTTTATGTTATCTTTCACTGTATTGATATCCCTTACTGAGCATTTCATCTCACACCATTCTTAAGTTTCATTTTCCTAGCATATTCAGAAGTTAGTTATGAGTGACCTAAAAGAATAATCTAGGAGGCTTGGATGTTTCAAATGGAATAAGTTAGTGTTGTATTTAATTTAAAGTTGTAATGTTCAACTTATGTATATATATTGATTCAAATAATACTAAATTGATCGGTCTTTCGGAACAAGATTCCTTGTATCATGCTAATGTTATGTAATAAAGCACTGAATCTAGGTAACTTGGGTCAGGGCATTACATTTATTCTCAATAATGATTATTATTTTGGTGGTTATATATTTTTGAAACCCGTTTATTTTCAACATGTTAGGTCAATATAAAATGTTGAAATTCATATGAAAAAAGTTTCCTTTCCACAGTTTATAAAATATGTTGAATTTTTTATGATCTTGTGGAACATATAAGAATTTATAATTATTATATAATTTATTGGATTAAATTATATACCCCTCTAATCCATTTGGTAAACATATATATTTTATGATATAAGAAGGACTAGAATGGGAAGTGAAACAATTTCAATAAGGGGCTCTATCATCTATGATTTCCTTGTGAGTTAACACTAACTAATGAATTGATAGATTTGGGTGTGAATTAAATAAACTATTATATAATTTTATGTTATACTTTACTAAAGAAATTATTTTCTATGATTATCTGTTTTCTCCAAAAAAATGAGTAATTCTAATGTTAGGATTTCATAGATTATGTTCATTGATTCATTTATGATTCAACTTTTTTGAACTACCAAACATTATTCCCTCATTTAAGATCATGATATATAATTTATAATTTATTCATTTTTAAATAAAGAACTCATATTATCATTAATTTAATATCATTTTTATGTGTAATGATTAATATCCCCATTTTTTACCCGTACAGAGAATCTATGCTAACCCATTATTATATTTCATTTCCCTAGTTTATGAATAATGGAATCATTTATGATATGTCTAGGAAGAGAGATATTTGGGAAGATCACTATGGGTTATGTTTAAGATAGTTCTTGAAATAAGATAACTGTGCATTTAATTCCAAAACACAAAACTTCTATAGTACTTCTGTGGATCAAACTGTAATGTAATGAATACTCATATATTAGGTTGTAATATTTTTGTGTGAAAACTATAGATATCCATATATATATATATATCATGTGTTGTATTTTAGACCATCCAGTATATTGATAGAGTTAATATCCCTTAATGAAGGGGTTAGATGCCTCACACCCACACTCTCAGATCCAGTGCATTAGGAATAGACATTGCATACACTACATGATACTATATATATAATATTAGATTTAACAATCCATAGTTAAAAAATTATAATTTATTATTTCATCTCTTATATATAAATTATATTTTCAGGTTTAGAGATTTATATAATTAAACAACAATATAAACCAATAAATCCCATATTATTCATATCAATTGGAAAATATTCCCATTATATTCAAAAGTATATAATTCATGATAAGTGTTTAAATTATCCCAAAAATTATTTTGAACATGTAACCCTCATAAAAATTTCATATGTACTACTCATTTACCTAACCTTGTGAAATTGATGTATAATAAGTTGTGAACTCAAATTTTTAGTAAGGGAAACATATAACTGAAGAAATCATTCCATAAACATGGGTAAATAATATGTTAATAATATGTAGAAAAGATGATTCCATAGTAAAAAAGTGAGATCATTATATATCCATTAAAATAAATGAACTCATGGATATCACTAAGATTGATCTCTTATGGAAGTAATTCATAATTTTATATTTCAAAACCCTAATTTCAAGGCATTAATCCATTGTATTATACTTTTCATCCAAACCATAGTCCAGAAACCAAATTTTTAAGGATTTATTCCATGGCCCTATCTTATCATCGTAGGCTTTCAAAAATAACACAACAACTTTAGTCTGTTGGGGATATTTGATATGTATAGGGCATATATAAGTTTGATCCCCAACAATAATTTGATTAATCCCAATCAATTCAACATAAGAGTTATAGTGTACCTTACATTTATGATGTTTATATTAAATAATTTTATATGAATTTTTGATACATTAAAAAAAATCACTCATCAGGAATGTAATAATTCTATCCATTTTAAAAATAGAATGAAATATTCTTAATTCTAATGAAGGATCAATAATATGTCCCATAAATATATTCCCCTTTTTTATTAGTCATAATCATACCATACATGAAACCTTTCTTCAAAAACTAGGGATGGGAAACATAAGAACTTATGAGCTCTGATACTTAGAAAGGCTAAGCATAAGAGATATAAATCTATGACCATATAAAATAATAATATATGTATAAGGGTTTTAAATCATGAACATAACATATAATCTTTCTAACCAACCTATGAGATATCATAAACATGATTAAAGATGAAATAATTATTATTTTAGAAACATAGTATAATAAATAAGAACCATCATAAATTCATCATGAACTATAATATCATGTCACCAAAGTCTATAACAATCCTAAATATTGAAAATAAATTGATATGTAAATGTTAACTACCAGGTCCATCAACATAGTGGATCAAGACTCATCACATGTTTCCCATATTGGAGAAGGATGCATCTGTTTCCCCTATGCGATTATGTTTACCAATTTACTATATTTGATCTAGTACATCAATTATTTTCCCATAATTTTCTCATGAGATATAAGGCTTTACAAGATCCATTAAAAGGATATATAGGTTCCACCCATCACATAATGAAAATCATCTATTTTTGAGACACAATATCCAACGAAAATGGTGAGATAAAACCCATAAAATTTATTGGGATTAAAAAACAATTCACCATATCATAATGTTTGGAAATTAGACATGTTTTACAATAATTTTATCATTTCAACACAATATTACTAAAGGAAATAAGCATGATTCATAGTATTTATATCAATCTATAATTTATGTTAGAGGTATAGGTTTCCAAAAATGTACATCATCATAAGAATAAAACATTACGAGAAATAATAATAATTGTGTCATTGGATAATGTCCCCATTAAACCATAAGTAGCATCTATGGATGTCATCACAAATAGAGAATGTTTCCAAGTGAAGAACAACATGGAAGGTTTCTTATAGAAATTATCCATTTCATGAGAATCACTAATTAAAATAAATATAATTTATAATATTTTGGAAATTATTTTCTCTGAAAGTAAAATTTTAAACATATTTATGAATCCTTAAAAATACTTTAAAACATTTCATCAATAAAATAACATTTTCGATAAGAAAAAAAATTTATCAGACACAGAATTTTGAAAATTATTTTCCTTGAAAATTATATTGATAAAATAAAATGTATTATTCCATAAAAATAGTGGCCCTGATTGATGGAAATTCCTGTTATGGTTTAGACATTAAAAAAAGATTCTGCTCATTTTTTTTAGTAAAATCCAAAAATAGATTTTATGGAAAAAAACAGAAAGATTTGTTTCGAAACATTTTATGAAAGGTGAAAAAACATAACTAATCAATTTATTAAATTATTTAAAAAAATCAATGTATTATTTTAATTTTTTTAAAAACATGTTCTTAGAATAAATATGGTTTTTGATTGAAATGTGGAATAATGAAAATTTTTATAGCGCCCTGAGCCCGCTCTTCCGGACTCGATGCTTGAAAATGTTGTGTAATTCTTTTTTTTATAAAAGTGACTAAAAAAATATACAACACTTTAAAAAAACGACGACCATTTACCGGTCTAGGTTCTGGAGGATTAGACAAAATCATACATTTACCATAGTTGAACAAAAATAAAACAATTTATTATTATGATTCCGTGCGCGCTAACACCAAAAACATTGAATTCCAGTTTAGAACTTCTATGATTCCTTTGAAAAACATTTCAGAAACATATGGGTGAGCGTTTGATCACCTAGTAAAGAGTTTTTTTAAAACTATTGATAAATTTATTTTAAAAGTATCATTTCGATAATACTTATGAAAAATTTAATTGTAAATGCATTTGTAAAACAACCTTTACAAAATAATATAAAGGTTTTGAAAAATAATTATACATTGAAAACACTTTTAAACTAATCCAGTGATTTTCTTTGGAAAATATTAAGCAAACTTCTTTAAACCAAAACTTCATTTTGAGGCAACTTATTTTGTTGAAGTCTATCCTGTGCCTACCCACTTAATGAAGGATGGGTTCACTTCCCAATGTCCTTCCATTTTTACAACGAACAAGCGCCGATATTTTTTCGAAAACGTTTAAAGTTTTCTTTACATATATATATATACACTAGTATTTCTCAATGAAGTTTTTACCTTTAAACATGTCAATGCATTTAAGTAATCATTTTTACTAATATCTATATGTAAGTATATATATGTGTGTGTGTGAAATTTTATTGAAAAACATTTGTGAGTATTGATTCCCAAAAACTCACGTCACTTGGCATGTACATAAACACCAACATACCTGATCTTCCATTGATAAATAATAAAAAGACATATAAATGATTTGTTTTCATAATTAAATGACTTAAACCATTATTTAAATTAAAAATCATAAAATAATAATGATCATGCACCGAAGATTATAAATGACATATTTTTTAAATCAACATTTCATTCATGAGTAAAATTATAAATATAAACATGTACAAGACAACATAAAATTATAACATGTCTATAAACGTTTCATCGAATTCCATTAAAAGTCATTTAGTTGTAAAGTTTATCCAATGTTCATGAATATGTGTATATACCTATATATGAATATGCATGTATGAAGTTTCATAAGAGATCATCGATATATGGAAATAACATTTATTTTTATATGACTTGTATGTGACATAATAAAATTATGATACTCTTAACTTCTATTATAATTTATTTATGACAGTTATTAACAAAAATAAATTTTACAAATAAATAAATATGTGTCATATAGAATGAGTTCATTATTGAATAAATCTTTGATAAATAGAAGCAACCCTTAGTAGGACTAACAAGAAACAAAATGAATATAAAACTTTGATACATAAATAGATATATCCATCTCATATAATTAAAATGATTCTAATATTAATAATTTTTGAACACAAAACGAAATAAATACCTTTTTATTCAGAAATAATTTCACTTGCATCAAATTTGTCTTCCACATAGATAAAAATAATAATTTCACTAATTCAAGAATTATGAAACATAATTCTGAAACAAATAATAGAAATATATTCATTATTCAAAACTAGAAAAATAAAAATCATATTTTTGAAATTAATAAACTACGCATCTATTACTAATAATTTTTTTGAAACAGAGAATTTCAAAAGATCAAATACAATTATCCCTTGCAAAAATATAATGGAATTGAATGTGTAAAATATGTAATCCCTTAATATATTCTACTAAAACTTTGAAAGTGAAAAACATACTTATTTTCATTTGAAAACCCCATAAAAGAAAAAAATTTCAGTTGCAGAATTATAATTTTCAATGAAAACAAATTGACAGAATAAATATAAAGATCCCTTACTGGTTTTATGTGTAGACGAATAATTCTTCCAATTGGTACCAATCAACTCTAAAACACTTAGCATTGGAAAATATACAATGGGAAAAAGAAGAAAGAAACTACTACTTGAATTCCCAACCTCACAGCACACTCTGTGTCTCCCTTATTGTATAAGAGAATTGCTTTATATATAGCAGTTCTCAAGTGCCAGATTAAATTATAATTTATCATAAATTAAATAAAATGTTGACACAATATGAAAATGAAATCAAATATAATTCAATGAATGAATATGAATACGAAGAAATATAACTAGTTGACAAAATTAAACAGAAAAATTGACAAGTCGACAAACATTATTTATACATACAGTGCAAAAATTAATATTATGATATCTCTAGCGTATACATGTTTTGGAAAATTCGATAAAAAACAAAGAAAATCAATGGTGTATTGAATAAATAAATATCAATGTAAACACAAAATAGTTTCTAGAAAATGATGTGAAACCGATTTAGACAACAAATGGATAATACGCAAAATATAATAATCTAAATTGAATGGAATTGAAGAAAAAACAGTATAAAAATCAGTGGTATACATCTATTTAATTAAATTAAAATTTTAGGATAACCATTAATGGATGTCGATATGAAAAACCGAGAATAGAAAATTGGATTTTTCGAAGATTCAGATAACAAAATTTAATCAATGTAGACGTACTTGCAGTTTTCAGACAAATCGGGGGTCGAATTTTCCCAAATGTCATTCGAACCACCTTTGTGGTCACGATTTGGCCAGAAACATTCAACAGTGATTGATCTAGACTCAAACTGAAACCCTAAGTCCATATGATACTAGATTTTCTCACTCGACCTTCCTCCTACAAACCATCAGCTTTGTCTTCAACTCTCCTCTTTTCCAAGCTCGTTGATGACCTCAAACACCTTGGGCCGAAGCTCAAATCGATTGCTTACGAACTCTCGTGACATCTCCTGACTCGCGACCTCACCTGGATTTCATCCAAACTTGAACCCTCAATGAACCGAGGGTCGGCCTCCTGAAACCCGAGAGCCCTAATTCCCGATTTTATATTATTCTATTTTATAAATTTTTTTATTTAGTTATCATTATAGTTTTATTTGTTTAAACAAATAAATTATAAAAATATATTATTTCGCTATATACATCTATATATATATATAATTATTTTTATTCATTTCATTTTTTCTTAATTAACCGAATCTCAAAAGATAAATTTTATAGTTTTTACATTAAAAATATACATAACATTATTAATTATTTCAAAAATGATTTATTCTTTCTATTAGTTTTAAAGTAATATAATTATTCATAATTCTTTCATATAAAATCATAACTTATAAGTTATAATAATGAGAAATTATTTTTTAAATAAAACTTATAAAAGTATCTTTTATAAAATATTACTTTATTACCATATCATATTATTATTAAATATTAAATATTTCATTTTCTTGTTTCCAAAAAAAATTAAATTACATTAATGTTTGAATTTTCTTAAATTGAAAATAATATATCTCAAATCTAAAATATGGTTTCTTTTTTTTAAAATAAATTTGTTATAAGTTTTCATTTATAAAAAAAATTATTAAATAAATACTTAATTACTATTTAATTTTTCTTAGGGTGTTACATTCTCCCCCCTTAAAATAATTGCACCCTCGCAATTTCATTCATTAGACTTATGAAATCTCTGAATTTCCATCTTCATAATTAAAGAATCACTAAGTGGACTTAACAAACTAAAGAAAATTCTAAAGCGTAGAGTAGTTTTTCTTCAAGAGAAAACATCTAATCTCCAAAATGTTCTAGACCGTTACTCTGATACCAATTATAGCGCCCCGAGCCCGCTCTTCTAGACTCGATGCATGAAAATCCTGTGTAATTATTTTTTTATAAATGTGAATAAACAAATACACAACACTTTAAACAAATGAGGAACTTTTACCGGTCTAGATTCTGGAGGATTAGACAAAATCATACATTTACCAGAGTTAAACAAAAATAAAACAATTTATTATTGTGCTTCTGCGCGCGCTAACACTAACAACATCGAAGTAGAATTTAGAACTTCTATGATTCCTCTTAAAAACATTTTAAAAACGTAGGGGTGAGCGTTTGATTGCCCAGAAAAGAGTTTTTTTAAAACTATTGATAAATTGCTTTTAAAAGTATCATTTCGATAATACATTTGAAAAATTCAATTATAAATACATTTGTAAAACAACCTTTAAAAAATAATGTAATTCTTTTGAAAAATAATTATACTCTGAAAACACTTTTAAACTAATCCAGTTATTTTAATTGGAAAATATTAAGCAAACTTATTTAAAACAAAACATCATTTTGAGGAAACTTATTTCGTTGAAGGATGTCTTGGGCCTACCCACTTAATGAAGGATGGGTTCACTCCCCAATGACCTTCCATTTATAGAACGAACAAGAACTGATATTGTTTCGAAAACGTTTAAGGTTTTCTTTACATATATATATATACACTAGTATTTCTCACTGGATTTTTTACCTTTAAACATGTCAATGCATTTAAATAATAATTTCCACTAATATCTATATGTAAGTATATATATGTGTGTGTGTGAATTTTTATTGAAAAACACTTGTGAGTATTGATACCCAAAAACTCACATCACTTGGCATGTACATAAACACCAACATACCTGATCTTCCATTGATAAATAATAAAAAGAGATATAAATGATTTGTTTTCATGATTAAATGACATAAACCATTCTTTTAATTAAAAATCATAAAATAATAATGATCATGCACCGAAGATTATACATGACATATTTTTAAAATCAAAATTTCATTCATGATTGAAATTATAAATATAAACATGTACAGGACAACATAAAATTATAACATGTCTATAAACATTTCATCGAATTCCATTAAAATTCATTTCGTTGTAAAGTTTATACAATGTTCATGAGTATGTGTATATACCTATATATGAATATTCATGTATGAAGTTTCATAAATTATCATCGATATATGTCAATAACCATGATTTTTATATGACTTGTATGTGACATAATAAAATTATGATATTCTTAACTTCTATTATAATTTTTTTTAGATAGTTATTAACAAAAAAATTATAGAAATAAATAAATATGTGTCATATAGAATGAGTTCATGTTTGAATAAATCTTTGATAAATAGAAGAAACCCTTAGAATGACTAACATGAAACAAAATGAAATTATAACTTTGATACATCAATAGATATATCCATCTCATATAATTAAAATGATTCTAATGTTAATATTTTTTTAAACACAAAACGAAATAAAAACCTTTTTATTCAGAAATAATTTCACTTGCATCAAATTTGTCTTGCACATAGACAAAAATAATAATTTCACTAATTCAAGAATTATGAAACATAATTCTAAAATAAATAATAGAAATATATTCATTATTCAAAACTAGAAAAATAAAAATCATAATTTTGAAATTAATAAACTATGTATCTCTTACTAATATTTTTTTTGTAACAGAGAATTTCAAAAGATCAAATACAATTATCCCTTTCAAAAATAGAATGGAATTGAATGTGTAAAATAAGTAATCCCTTACTATAATCTACTAAAATTTCGAAACTGAAAAACATATTGATTTAATTTTTGAAAAACCCATAGAAGAAATAAATTTCAGTTTCATAATTATAATTTTCAAAGAAAACAAATTGACAGAATAAATAAAAAGATCCCTTACTAGTTTTATGTGTAGACATATTATTCTTCCAATTGGTACCACTCAACTCTCATAAACTTAGAATTAGAAAATAGACTATGGGAAAAATAAGAAAGCAGCTTCAACTTGAATTCTCAGCCTCACAGCGCACTCCTCGTCTCCCTTATTGTAGAAGATTACTTCTTTATAAATAGTAGTTCTCACGTGCCAAATTAAATTCTCAATTAACATAAATTAAATAAAATTTGGACACAATACGAAAATTAAATAAAATAGAATTCAATGAATGAAGATGAATACGAAGAAACACAGATATTTGAAAAAATTAAATAGAAAAATTGACAAGTCGGCAAAAATTATTTATACATATAGTGCAAAAAATAATATTATGATATCTCCAGTGTATCTATTTTTTTGACAAATTCGATAAAAAAACATAGCAAATCAATGGTGGATTGAATAAATAAATCTGAATGTAAACATAAAATAGTTTCTAGAAAATGACGTGAAAACGATTTAGACAACAAATGGATAATACACAAAATATAATAATCTAAATTGAATGGAATTGAAGAAAAATTAGTAAACATATAAGTGGTATAAATCTATTTGATGAAATTAAAAATATATTATAACCATTAATGGATGTCTATATGAAGAAACAAAAATAGAAAATTGGATTTTCGGAAGATTCAGATAACAAAATTTAATCAATGTAGACATACTTGTAGTTTTTAGACAAATCGGGGGTCGAATTTTCCCAAATGTCATTAAAAACACCTTTGTGGTCACGATTTGGCCAACAACACTCAACAGTGATTGATCTAGACTCAAACTGATTCTATAAGTCCATATGAGACTGGATATTTCTCGCTCGACCTTCCTCTTATAAACCATCAACTTCGTCTTCAACTCTCCTCTTGTCCAAGCTCGTCGATGACCTCAAACACCCTGGGCCGAAGCTCAAATCGATTGCCTATGAACTCTCGTGACATCTCCCGACTTGCGACCTCGCCTTGATTTCATCCAAACTTGAACCCTTGATGAACCGAGTGTCGGCCTCCTGAAACCCGAGAGCCCTAATTCCCGATTTTCTATTATTCTATTTTATAAATTTTTTTATTTAGTTTTCATTATAGTTTTATTTGTTTAAATAAATAAATTATAATAATATATTCTTTCTATATATATATATATAATTATTTATATTCATTTCATATGTTTTTTTAATTTATTGAATCTCAAAACATAAATTTTATAGTTTTTACATTAAAAATATACATAACATGAATAATTATTTCAAAAATGATTTATTATTTCTATTATATTTAAAGTAATATAAGTATTTATAATTCCTTTATATAAAATCATAACTTATAAGTTATAATAATGAGAAATTATTTTTTAAATAAAACTTATAAAAGTATCTTTTATAAAATATTAGTTTATTACCATATCATATTATTATTAAATATTAAATATTTCATTTTCTTGTTTTCAAAAAAAAAATCAATTACATTAAAATTTTAATTTTCTTAAATTGAAAATAATATATCTCAAAACTAAAATATGGTTTCTTTTTTTTTAAATATTTTTTGTAATGAGTTATCATTTATAAAAAAATTATTAAATAAATACTTAATTACTATTGAATTTTTCTTAGGGTGTTCTAATTTAAAAAAAAGTTATTTAAAATTATTTTGTAAATAGATAGAAGAAAATGAAGGGAAAATATATTTTAATGATATAACAAGATAAGAATTAAATTCATGATTATCTTGGGAGATAGATCATATTATTTCATTATCAGACACATAATCCAAATCAATCCTGATAATTGATGAGATTGTAGAATAAAATCATTACCACATTGGTATTTTTGAAAGATATAATCATGAAATAGAGAAAGTAAATGGGTGTTTAGATAACTTTATTTTTCCATAGAATAATCATAAAATACATTCATGGGAGTAATATAAAACACAAAAATGTAATATGCGGTTTGTATGGAATGTGTCTCACAGATGTAAAAAAGTGAGATGGAAATCCATTACTATAATAACCAATTTCAGTTGGACTCATTCAAACCACCTTTAAAATAATTATAATTTTATTATACATTATATTATAGAAACATATATATATACATCATACCATAATTTATTTACTTTTTATCTTTTTATTACATATATATTAACAATTTTATGGCAGGGTTATGTTTTATGTATTAATAACATGGTTTTTTGTATATATTCTGATTTTTTATTTTTGGTTCTTTAAATTTGATCATGTATTAATTATAACTATAATAATAATCAAGGATTAATTATCATGTTTATAAATCAATTATACTCTTAATACCAATCAATAAATATGGTCTTCAAAAATGAGGTACATTACATTCATTGAGATTATAGGTTGTACATACACATGAGTAAAATTTCTATTTTTCAGCCATCATTATGGTAAAAGATTATATAATATATAATATTTATATAATGATCATAATATCATAAATAACTTATTATTTCTTTATAAATATAATCCATTTTTGGTGGTTATGAAAATATAGCCACATCGCTTCATGATGATGGTAGTCTATATATACATGAACTATTTTGTAAACATTCTATGAGTGAAAAGGATAGAGATAAAATAATATATTATCTTTAAATAATTATAAACCTGTAATTAATATAATAATTTTTTTATATATTTCACATTTTTATTATTATAATATTACATGTAAATAATTAGTGAAAAATGAATCATATCGCTATGCAAGTTGGTATTCCACCATCCAAACCAGTGAAATTATCATATCACCTATTGAATGGAATGTAAAATAGTTTTATATATGTTATCATTACAACATTGTTAAAATTATGTTATAAATATTATATATGTACATTATAAAAATCATCATACCAAACTAAGATATATTTTAATGGAAAAATGAATGACGTCATATCGCAAGGATGTATTCCTTTATACAACTGAATAATTATTTTGAATCATATTTGATGGATGTGGACATGGTTGTAGGTTGTCACTTCCCATTCCCCAGTGTATGTGCAGTGACTACCCAAGCCCACCTTCCAAAGGCCAGGGACTGGTGACTAACATCAGAAAGGTATATCACAAAAATAGAAGGCATTTCCTTTAAACCTGTACACACACATATGGATAATAATGCACTAAAGAAACCACAATTGAAAGAAAGTAGTACAATCCCCATAATGGTCCACCACTGAGAGGAAAAAGGTGAAAACTGAATGTAAAGGGGCCCAAATACTAGCCCAACTGAAATTAAAGTACAACGAAAGAAGTAAATGCTCTGGGGGTCATCTACCAATGATGCTAGATGAAGGGTAGGTACATCTCACCCTTAGATGTCACTAAAACACAATAAGTCTATCGATCCCCCTCCAAGAACTGTCTAGTCCTATATCCCCCAAAGACCCAGTCAAATCTATTATTCATATTCATAAGACACAACAGATGTATATAAATCTAATGAATGAGTGAGAATATAAATACTCATTAGGGACCCCGAGACCCCCAATGGACTCTCAGAAATCCACAAAAGAAATACCAAAAATCAATATATCAATGTAAATCACAAAGATAAATACATAGATCACACCAGATATAAATTAAGTAATAAGAAAATATGATTAGTTGTAAAGCTATATCATCTTATTTTATTGAGAGGCACTACTACTAATCCATGAAGGGTCACTCTGGTGGTGATCTATGAATAGTCACTCAACTACGGATCCATGATGGGTCTCTCAAAATGTTGTTCCAAAACGGGTCACACTACTGTTGATACATAAAAGTTGTCTCTAATTATGATCCATGATGGGTCTCTCTTATTAAGATCTATGAAGGGTCTCTCTTATGTTGATCCACGGAGGGTTTCTCTTATGTTAATCAATGAAGGGTCACTTTTTTGATGACATCAAAACTATCCACTAGATTCCCACACATAACACACATTTTTTCTAGATGATATACTACTCATGCCATCAGTCATATCTTAACCACCGTGAAGTCCCACATATAGTAACTCAATGTGTCATCTCATCGTAAGGGTCCCAACACAACAGAAGGTGTGTCGAACGAAGGCCTGGTCTATAAGATATATATATTATTGTAAAAAGTGCCTAGTTGGATTTTAGTCTAATCCAACCTGAACATATTCAATCCTCTACCAAGTCTCGCATAGACTATCCCATAAGGACTGCCTCATTGCAAGGTTTCCAACCCCATTGATGGTGCGCTAATCGAACACTTGGTTTGAGAGATAGAGGTGTTTTAGGGAAACATGGTCCGGTTGTGTCCGGGTCCAGTTTTGTCCTGGTCCATTGGGCCTACAGCCTCTTGGGAACACCCTCTTCACTGTGATAACCTCATATGTTCTTTAACAAAATCTTGAAAAATATGTTTAAAATGAACGCAAAAGAACACCTATGATGGAGTGACTCAGGCCTTCTTTGTGTCGGATTGTGCCCACCACATTAGAGGTGTATAATTGAAGGGAGTTTTTGGATTTCAATGAATTAACCTACCATGCCATTTAGGTCTATGAATTTAACGACCCTCTTGAAAGAACAGACGACCAATTGATCAACCTGTTCATGGGTTGTTCCATCTTTGTTGTTTTATAATGAGCGACGGAGAAAGAATATAGATCAAAAATAATAAAAAAACCCTACCTCATTTGATGTTCATTGTCGTAGCATTCCTTCCATAATGTTCCAAGAGGTAGATGTTGTTCATTGCTTCCCATCCTTGTTCTTTAAGGTACACCAAAGTTGATGATGTTTTGCATTTTTTTTCATTATTCGTTGGAGTGGTAACTTATCAAATGTTTTTTAGAGAATTTTCCACGGTTTATTTTGCACTCTCTAATGTGTTAGCTAATTAAGAAAGTAACGCATCACAAAGTTTCTATTACACTGCGATATTGCATCGTTACGCTGTTTCATTTTTGAAATATCGTAGCTATTACGCTACATCGAAATAATCCATTAAGGGGCTTCCTTTATTGCGCCTCGTCTTCACCTCATCGTTTCACCACAGTGTTGTTTTCCACCTCTCAATGGTTGAAAAATTATATAAATACAAATTTAAATGTTATGTTATTATTTTCAAAACAGTCCAAAAATATAACATTTTCTTCTGACCGTTTTCGGTCAATGTTAATTTCTTTCATTGAAAATCTCTGTGTTTCGAGTTCAATGATGTCCTCAAATTTTCGATCTATAAACTGGTTCAATGGTTATAAAAAATAGCTCACACATTTACTTAAGTTAACTAATTAAATGTTATAATTTACATTTCGAGCACCCCGGGCCTCACAATCACGTATCGTCTTTGCGTATGGCCTCGAAATAATTCCATATAATTTAAAAAAATACAAAAAATTCTGGGAAAATTCATAGGAATTGAAACTAATATAAGAAAAATCATAGAATATTGATGATATTAATGATAATATATCAGTATGGTTTAATAATAATTTAAAGAGGTAGAGAAAGTAATGAAATAAAAATGCTTCTTAATGAATTATACTGATTCTTCAGGTAACCTCTTTAGGTTTACACCAAAATCCTTATTAAGATGGATTTATAACCAAAATGTGGATTATAGAATGAGAGGACGGTATTTGGGATGTAATTTGGTAATGTATTGTCAGAAAAAATATTTGTGTTAATTCATGGAGAAGGGAAGGGTGGTGGCGACCTTTAATAAATGGGGAATCGAACCTATATTGGAAATACATTCAAATTTCACAAAAGAATCCAAAATAATATAGTAATTCAAATTCAAAAAGATTCCCAATGAACCAAAAAACAATATTTGGAAGGTTATGATATAAAAAAGTATGTAAAATAAGAATTTTTCAGGTTTTAAAGTCAATTAATACTATATTATCTTAGTTTAACCATTTGTAAACCCATTTTTACCATAATAGTGGTGATAAATATTTAATATATTCACTGTTCATGTTGGTCAAATATTTAGTTGGACATATCAGATAATATAAAAATATTTTATTCAAAATATGGAATCTATTCATGTAAATTAAATTCACATATTAGAAAAATTTTAGAAAAAATTATCCCACAGATGTGATGATAATTCTGGTTCTCAAAAATATCGATCAAATTTGTATAATGTTTTTATATCCAATTTAAATATTAAATTGATTAAAATGATTGAAATTATTCGAATACATATAATATAGAAATAATTTTAAATTAAATATTATTTAAAATATAATTTATCTTCATAATTATTTTTTATCAAAATCAATGTTTTTAGTTATACTTTTGAGTGTTTATCATGATTCTCAATAAAATTACACTTTTTATAAAATTATCATAAATTCATCCTATGATAATTTTGAAATTATAATTTTAAAAATAAATTTTATTTTTCTATATAAATAAAATATCATTTTTAAAAGGTATATTTAAAAATAACTGTGTAAAAAAAGGCAATAAATTTTTTTAGAAAAATATTGTTTTTAAGAAAAATATTAATTTATTTGTATCCCGTTTCCAAAAAAAAAGTTGAATTTTCTATATTTAATTTAATATATACTAACTACATATCGTTAATATCATTAGTAAAAATCATTTAATTTAATTTATTGAGATTAAACATGTTAGTTTGCATAAAAATAGTTTTCAATATAAGGAATTACATTATTTTTATATTGTTTTAATTTTCTGAATTAATTCATTAGTCACCATAAAGATTATTTTATATACAGTTTTAAACCATACATTTTCATAATTTAGTTAACATAGTTTATACACTAAATTACAACAGCTAAGAGATAAGTATCATTTTAAATAATAATATTTAAATAATTTGAAATGTTTAGTTTAAACATAGCGTTATAAGAAACTCATGATAAAAAAATGTTATTGTAAACACAATACACACTCAGGGTTTTGTATACACAAGATAAACTCATTATTTCATATAATTCAAGCAAACCACAATGTTTCATGTAATGAAATAAATATTCAGTATTTCATGTAACATAAAATAATCTCGGTGTTCTGTGTAACACAAAATATAAAAAAGAATACATTTATTTGAAAAAAAATGTTTCACAAAATATTTGGGCATTACAAGTCTCAACAAAACATTTAATTCTATTCCCAAATGAACATTTGACTGAATAAAAAATGGATATCCATATAATTAATAATATAATTTATAAATAATCTATAATTCTATACTATAATTCAATATTCAACATAAATTTAAATACTTTTCCCATGTCAATTAATGGGATAACCTAATAATAAACTATACATATAAAAGGTGGATATTTAAATAATATATAGTCTAAATTTAAATAGTCATCCATAATTGAATAAGGAAATATGTAATTACACTAAATTATTCTATTTAATAGAACGAAAATATTTCTTTTTGATCGTCATCCAATATGATTTATATAAAATTTGATGTTCACTCAATATATACAATTTAATATATGGAAAAGTTATTATTGGAATAATATGATCATAATCCATCCGATGAAAGAAACTACATGATTTAAAAAAATATCCCAAGTGTTGAGAAATTTTTATAAAATATTTTATGTGTTACAAATTTATATCCCATTTTAGAGATAATACCAAATAATAAAATCACCAGAAAGATGAACCAAAATTTTTGTAAAATAAATTCTAGAGTACGATATTAATTAAATAATTGTATGTTGAGTTACAAAAATATATTACTAGTATGGAACCAAAAAAATCAATATCCACATTACTAACATAAATTTTTTGGAACATTAAATATCCTGAAATAAAAACACTATTATTAAATTTTATCCATGGGTAGATATACACAATGCAAGTAAAACATGGTGTACATACTGAATTATGTCACAAATAATTGGTTTTGATAAAAGGAAACCCCATGTTGCAAGAGTAACACTTTAATTAAAACCACATTTAGTAGATAACATTGAATATAACTTCAAATAAAAATTTTAAAGGAAATTTTTTTATGTGATATCTCTAATATAATTTCATAAACCACATAAATTAATTTTGGTTCATAATACCAAACATGTCCCAAATAGAAGAATTTAATATGAATACCCATAAAAACATTGAATCATTAGAACCAAAATCATATGAGAATGGTAAAATTGAATTATAAATTTAATATAATGAAATATAATTGTATCATGAAATAAATATCTCAATCTTTTGATATGAAATATTTAGAAAATCAAATATGGTGTATAGAATATTCATGTATCAATGAAAGGAAATTCGGACTAAAATCCCCAAATTTCTCATAAACTCTGTGAATTTAAATAATAATCATATATCATAAATATATCTATCATAATATCATAATTTAGAACCTTAATAAACTCAATTTTCATTCACGGTCTTCCTAAATAGTAATTATCTACCTGAATTCTTTACATTTTCTTCATTAAGTTGTTATATTTTGGATCAGTTGAACTATATTCATAATAGTTGTGTATCTATTCATTATTTCATCACATATAATCATTAATATATCATTAAATCTACTATAAGGTAAGAATTATAATAATATATTGTTCCAATTCATTTCATGAGGGTTTTAGATCATATCATTGAATTTGAAGTCAATAATAATAATGTTTCAATGATTCAAGATGGCCAATGTGTGTTTAATTAATTAATGAATTTAATATTGATATACAAACTCCATCATAGAAAAAATCATAATTTAAACATATATATAATAGTATAAAATTATTTATTTTCACATAGTCATTCTTGATATAAATTCATAGAACTTATTAATTAGGTGGTTCGACCAACCCAAACAAGAACATACCTCGATTTAGTGAATGAATATGGGTTTGTATTATTGTGATATCATTATACCAGAATAATAATGATATATTTTAATATTTATTAGTGTGATATATCATAAATTAAAATTATTATAATATAACTTAATGGATATGATTACATCACAATTGGAATAAAATATTATCCTATTAGAACACTTATTTTAATCAATTAAATTAGTTATGATTGTTTGATGATCATATATTTATTAGTTTTTATAATTTATCAAAAAAAACAAAAATTATAAAATAAAATAATATTTCACTTTAATAACATCTTTATATCTATCGTTATAATGTGGAAAATGAATTTAAAACATGTTATGTTATGGTGGTGAAAATATTCATAATGCACAAAAAAACTGTTTTATTTTTCATAATGGATGGGTTATACACATAAATAAATCCAATAACCCAAATATTATAGCAATATAGTATATAAATGATAATAATATCATCAAATGATCATTCCTATATTAAATGTTAGATAATATAATTAAGAGTAAAACATTGTAGATGACAATATCCATGTTGAAGACTTTAATTTATCCTTGGAAGTATTAATTGAAATGCAAACCTTATGGTATATAATGATTACCAGAACCTTATATATAGAATATATTAATTTATGGGAATACTATCATAATTTTAAATACTAATTATAAGTTTTTTTGTCTCTTGAAGTTGTTAAGATGTTAAAATTTTAAATGGGAATAAAAGGGTATTTTTGCGTGTAACCCCTAATGTTTCAATAATGTAGAGCTACTAATCAAGTGTCATAGAAAATAAATAGAACAAAGAAAAGAGGGAAATTATTTTGGGTTGATAATATCATCACACAATCATTTATTCTAAAAAATTTAATATTTTAGGTGTTTTTTAAAAAATTTCATCATTTACTGTAATTTAATTTTATATTGATAATTAATTTCAATCGTTAATAATTATATTTATTGAAAATTATTCAGAATTATTTTTTTTCAAATTTCATAAATAAAATTTCATATATTAAGTAAAATTAAAAAATACAATTTCTGTTGTATTTAAACGATCAGTTAAAAATAATTTAATTTATTCACATGAAATAGTTTTTTTTCTGAAATACCATTTTCAGAATAAAATTTAAATATATCCTAAAATTATCTTAGATAGTGATTTTTATAAGAAAATTATTTATTAAAAATTAGAAATGTATATGATTCTTCCAGGTAAATCAGACACCAAATATCCATACTAAAATACATGATTCAATGAAAAGACTATAAATAGTTTTTATCTTAATGCTACATTTAAATTAGTTAGAAATTTTTTCCATTTGTTTTTATTGTCCAAATAATATTTGAAATTATAACACTGATTCTCTCATTTAATATTTGATTTCATTGATATTTATTAATCATCTCTATTATTATTACTCACAAATTAATTCATGGAGTTTATAATTTTCATCAATCCTACTTTTTTGGTCTAAAAATCAACTATTTTTGATAATTCACAAAAAACATAATATGTAAATATTTTTTTATATAACACAAAATTGTGGATTATTTTATCAAATTTATATTCAAATACTTAAAAAAAATTATTCTAATGATAATGAAAAATAAAAAGGAAAATTTATATTATTGAAAACACTATTTTTCAATAATATCTCATATTAATTATTTATCACTAAAATATAATTATTTCTAATTGATTTCAATATTTTTTTAGTTAATAATGTTATTATAATAACTTTTGTCTCATTTTTTAGGTGTTTTTTGGAAATGAATGTTATCAACCACAATGGATTATTTTAGGGTTATTTTAATAATGGGGTGTAACATTATCCCCCTTAAAAAATATTTATCCACAAAACATCACTAATAAAATTACAGTAGTTTATATAGGAAACATATAATTAAACATACATCTTTAGATGATCATGGGTTTGTTTTGTATTTGTGATGATATTTTTCTCTATGAATAATCATCATAATCAATTTTTAATGTGACATAAATCATTATTAATTTTGAAATGAAATTAAACTATTTGATATATATCATGGTCTGTGATGATTAAAAACAATAAAATATTGAAATTTAATTATATAATAATCATAAAATTAGTGGTTTTCTTTTTTCAAACACAATATCTCATTGTTTGTAAAAATATAGATTGAATAATTCATAAAATAATCTAGATTGAAAACTAACTATTATATAAATTATTAGTAATTTAATGGGATTTTCATTGTTTGGATGGTAATTAGTGAATTTTCCCACATTTTCCCTTGGGTTTAGACACTGAATAACCTAATTCCCAAAAGTAATTTAGTTTAAGTATAGTATTTTTTTAGATTGTGTATATACCTTAAATTTATGACTTGGATGGCCTTCATTATATTTATCACTTTAACTTTCATGAGACCAGATATTTATACTATTTGGGGTATTTAGGAATTTAAATACATTCACATTTTAAATCTTGTTTATTCATAGCCGGTTTAGTATAATCACAGGGTTCATAACTTTGTATCCCTTTTAAATTGGGTTTTCTATGACTTAATCTCGAAATTTTATATAACACCCATGGTTCATTCTATTTCCAAAAATTACTAAATCGTATAGGGTTTACATGATTGATGAAATTGTAACAAAATAGTGTAATTATAATAATTATTTAAATAAATGGATTCAAAATTAAAACCATTTAACCTTATCATTAAATTAGCTGGTAATTTCATTATTTGAACCTGAATAATTTTTATTGTAACAATTCGAATTATTGGACAAACATATGAAACATTTATTTGAGTTTTATTGTATTAATTAACATCTTCACGAAAATAGGGATCCCAAATTACTAAGAAGATTCATTAAATATTCTAAACCTAATAATTATTGTTATTTTGGATCCAAAAATAAATCTTTTATATTCTTAAATGAAATTACTCATCCCTATAGTCATTTATCAATTATTTTATATACCATAATAATATACTATCAATAACACACCTTTCCAAAAACTTATTTGAATCCCAAAATATTAAGAATCAAATATATTATATAGTACCACAAAATGTTATTATTTTTTGTTAAATGTTAATAACAACTAGTTCATATGGTCAAAAAATATAAAATATATCATAATAGCTAAAATGTATTGAAATTATACAAAAATATCATGGGTAATTATCAATCGCATGTCTACCAATATGAGAAAACATACTTATTTGAAATTTTTTGATTATTTATTATCTAATCATCATGTTTTGTTATTTATGATACTTATCAAAACCTCAAACATGTGTTCTTCAATAAATTTGACAAAAAAATATAATAATTACATAAAATAGTTTCTCATGTTATTTAATACCAATTAATATATACTTCTAAATCATTATAGTAAAATACTGATAAATTATCCTTACATGATTCATTTCATCATCAATATTATTTAAAAATTAAAAAATTGCATAGAGAAATATCATTTCATTAATTAAATTAGATCCGAGAATCATGAATTAATTTCTACAGATATACAATTATCATCACCTTAAGTAATAATAGAAAATTAAAATATTCTATCATAGAATATATATAATATGATTATAAAAATTTTCTATTTTATCCCTTATTTAGTTGCAAGATAAAGTGGTTTCTATATAAATATATGTTTTTCACCAAAAATTCATGATCTATTATAAACCAAATACTGAAACCAAAATGGTTATTATAAAATAAAAAATTTGAAGAATGAAAACTTAAACAAAATATTCCTTTATTTAAGGATCCTTTTTTAAAAATATGAAACATTTGCATCAACCTATGACTCCCTTGTTCTGTCTTAGGTTATCGATTATTATATTTTTCTTTTAGGATCTATAACTATATTATTTAACATCTTTATGAAATCCTTCATAATTATTAACAGAGATAATGTGATTAACCCTAGTATATCCCATATGAGTTTCTCTACCAGTTTATAGTCTGAATACCACTCATCATACATCTTTGTTATAGTAGAGTTTATTCTCAACCAACCCTTTTTATTGTCATTGCGACTATGTTCATTTCATCTATAGTTGAATCCTCCTCCGAATGGCCCGAAGGCCTTCTTTTTTTATTATGGATAATACCCCTTTTAAGGGTTTAAGGGGAACCCGTACATGATCCGTAGGCCCAGGGAAAAAGGCCCGAAGGCCTTCTTTGAGTTTGTCTTATCCTTATCCCTATATAAATTGTTCATTTTTACCTTAAAATAATATCATATACTTATTCCAAATGGTTATCCATACCTTCTAATGTATGATCAACCCTAAATTATTAATACCAAAATTATACTCAATAAGTAACCAAATATCAAATGATATCTAAACATATCCTTTGATACCAACTATGATGTACAAAACCCATACTCCCAGAGAATGTTCTCATATTTACACACATTATATACATGCCCATATAACCACTATCAAATCCTTGATATAATATTCAATAATTAAAATGTTAAGTTTAATTATTTTTTAAATTAAATCTAAACTATAATTATTTGTCTTAAGGAACTAGATAATAAAAAACAACATAATCTAATAAATACCATGTTAGACATATCAAATAGGAAATTTTCCTATTATATACATAACAAAATAATTCGGGATAAGCCTTCCATTTATCCAAAAAAACTATAACATATTTTATCCTTAGAAAAATAACATGTAGATTATGTTTATAGATAACACTGGGAAATGGAAACATAGTATTGGGTATGATCAAGCACTCAAAAAGGGAAACACGAAACTGATGTATTCATGGCATAAATATGTCATAATTATTATGGTTGGAATTGGTAAATGACATAAATCTATAGTAAACATGAATCTCATGGATTTCAATATTCATTAAAATAAAAAATTATATATCAGTTAACATATCCCATACAAATAAAATTCAAAATAAAAGACATGAAAACCGTCAATTAAGGACTTATGCCAAGTCACATTACTATTCAATGAGACTGCAATAAACAATCATGTTGGCAAGGGTTCTTCCATGAAATTATCATTTAATGGGAAGAATTATACACCAATATCCAACTTGTTTTGTATGATGATATCAATTAATTCATTAAGACGATATGTAACTTTGGGCCCCGCATATCACCTTATTAAGTCCACATTAATCACACTAAGAGTAAACAAGACATTTCATACCATTTCCTGATTAATATTTAGCATAATTTAAACATGGTTATTTGTATAAAGACAAATATAAAATATAAGTACAATATTAACATACATTAGATTTCAATAATAAAAAGTAATTTATATAAATATATCCATTTTAATAAATGGTATCACATGAACCTAGCACACCCAAATAAATAATATAGATCATTGAATAATACATAGTAAATATTCAAATAATCATCCAGGTCAGAATTAAAAAATTAAATAATTTCTCCATTTAAATCAAATAAAAATATTTCTTGGTGAAAAAAATCCAATATGGGTTATAAAATAAGAAATTATTACACCCTATAAAACAATAAATATATGATTGTTTCAATATTTTAATACATGATCACAATCCATTAGAAGATAGTAAGTGGGTGGTTATAAAATAAATTATCCCAAAAAGATATATTTTTTTCATAGGGTTTATGTTGTAGGAATATATATCCCATGAAAATAGATATAATAACATATAAGACAATTTTGGGGAACATATACCTAACTTGTGTTAAATTTGATCAAGAGAACAATAATAACATAATGAAAAAAAATTAGTTACCAAATAACACTTAATAATTGGGAAAATTAAATTTTTTGCAACATGAATAAGGGAAAATTATTTGGATAGTTAATACCACGATATCTGATGAATATTATAGAAATATATCCATAGGTATATAAAAAACTATACAAAGATACATGGTGTAATAAAACTATTATGTATCCATGAATCTGAATTGAGACTATGATATCCCGTACAGATTGAGTGAAACTTCAACCAAAACCCCTTGAAATATATAGAAATAATTTTAACATAATATAACATGATTAAAATATAATACATGATATAATATTTAAAACTATTATTATATACTGCACATAAATGAATTTAGATGAATGAGACTAAACAAGTCACAAATTTTTAAATCTTAGATGAAAACACATACAATCACTAGATCATGGGATCCAAAATTACATGTGAATGTTATCATAAAATTGAAAATATAATATCATGAAATATATGTCATTAATTATATAAATATTACAATATGGTGGTATATAAACAATAAAAAAAATAAAACATTTTGTATAACATAAACATGTCTAAATGAATGGAAATTAATACTAAAAAACATTACCCATGACATGACTTACAAGAATGTAATTTAATCACATCTATAATTAAAATTTCAATATTAGTAAATTTTTTAATAACCTTACTAATTAATGTTTTCATTCATAAAATTCATAATTATCCATTCTAAAAAATCATTCTGATGAATTTTCATATCAGGTGTTTATTGATTTTTTTCATTTTTTATATTTTTAGATTAGGTGTTTCTATTTTATTTAATTTATCAATGTTCACTATTACTAGATCATTAATTATAAATTTTTTTATAATTTATATTAATATAAAATATTTAAAATTCCTTTCATTAGTTTCCATATCCTTGAATAGAAGTTGGTAATAAGATTGTTTTAGTTGATCTTTCTGATCAAATTATGTTTTCTTAGTTTAATGAATTGAATAATAATATAACATAATATGAAAAAAAAACATAATTATTTTGATCTTTCTATAATATTAAATTTTTAATTATATTCCAGTATTAATTCATGATATATGTTCTTTATTATTTTAAATTAGTTTTCTAAACCAACCCGAAAAAGTCTATAACCAGATTTAGTGAATGATTATAAGGTGGGTTTTTTGTAATATAATTATACAATTAGTGTAATGATATGATTAAGTAATAAATTTTGTGGTATGTAAAAATTATAAATATTTTTAAGAATAATTATTGGATATGAAATCATTAATCAATGGGAATTAAGGATTATCCATTTTTTATGATTATTTTATACAGTTAAATTGTTGTTGATCAATTTATAATATTATTAATATGTCCTAAAATTAATCATAATAGATCCATATTGATATTATAAGACTGATATTTATACATTATTAACTTAATTATATCCATTATTGTATTATTGTGAAGTATGACAAAGCATGATAGATCATGGTAGAGGTAGTCCACACAACACACGAATAATAGTAAATATTTTAAAAAGCACAATATATATGAATAAATATTGTTTTTGACCCAAATATGGTAATTTTACAGTATATAAATAATAATTATATAATTACAGTATAATTTCATTTAAAAAATATAATATAGTATAATTATAATGTAAATAATGTAATTCATAACAGTCAAGTCATGATTTTGGAATATTCTTAAATGTATCATTAGAAATAATGACCCTATTCTAACCAATGGTAACCAAAAAAATGTTCATGTGGATGATTTTTATAGTAGTTATATATTTTTTATAGTTTCATGGATTAATTAATAGGTGATGTTTTTAATGATGTGAAGAATATTATTCTCTTTTAAAATTGAAGGAAATTTTAGTTTTATGAGTAACTATTAAAGTTTACAAAATGGACATAACAAGAAAATAAAAATTATTCTATGATGAAACAAATATCATACCTAATTATTGAGAAATATTTTAGTGTTTTATGGATTTTTATCGCCTTTTTAACTTTGCAATAATTTAATTTTCACATGGTAATTAATTTCAAACAATTGTAATTAGTTTAAATGAAGCATATTATTATTTACCTTTTTATCATATTTTATACAAATAATTATTACTCTTGAAATAATTTTATCCACCAAAATTTCTAATGTATTGAATTTAATGTTTTAAAATAAATGAATATAATCGTATAAAATAATTTTTTAGAGAAATAAAATTTTTCATATATAAATTTATATATAATGTATAATTATATTGGATATATATTTTAATATCAGTAAATTATTTTATATAAAAAATAAATGACATGAGACTTCAATGGAAAACCATAAATGAATATCCCTTTTAAAATTAAAGATTCAATGTAAAGAAAAATAAACAGATTTTCTTTTAATGTAAAATATGATTTTGTTATAAAAATGGTTTCCATAGGTTTTATAAGATTATATAATTTTTTAAAATACATAATTTAATCACTAAATTTTATATTTAATTTAATTAATGGTTTTTTAATATTCTATGATATTTAGAAATTGTGATAAAATCATATATATTATATTTTTCATAAACCCCAAAAATTCTAAATAAAAAGAATCATTTTTATAAAATTATCAAGAACTGAATATATAAATATGTTTTGTATATTTAATTAAAAAAATTGCTTATTTTATCTAATTAATATTAAAAAAATTTATTTTATCTTTTAACAAGAGATGGAAAATATAAAGAAAACTGGTTTTAGTGAAAATACAATGTCTCAATATTAACTCATATTATCTATTTATCATAAAAAGGAAAGTATTTTTAAATGAATAAATTTATTTTTTAATTTGTAACTTTTTTATATTATTTTTAAAATTCATCTCATTTTGGGTTATTTGAAAGAAATGTAAATAAAAACGTTGAAATGTTTAAAAATAATTATAATTTCAATATGATACACATGGGGTGTGGGAAATCCATCTTAAGAGATGGTTTTATAGAGATCCAACTATCTACTATATGATAACTTTTATAGGGAGTGAGATAATAGTCCCTATGTCCTATATTACACTTTAGTGAGGCACATAGTTCTCTCTATGTATACTAACTCTTTTTATCTATTTGTGTACCTAGGTGAGTAATGGGTTCCCTTGTTTTGGAATTTAATCAGTGGTACGATATTATCAGTATTGTAATTATATTGAAATATTTTTGTGTAATGGGATCTGTAGTGCATAAGGATCTCTAGGAACCCCTTCATTGTGCCCCTCCTTGAGAACTGAGCAAATTGGGTAGGTTTCCTTAATATATTTGGATGATTTTTTTACCATGGTTAGGTTGAAAACCATTTTATCAATCTTGGCATCGATGAGAATGTTAATCATTTAAAACTATAGTGAAAGGAACTACCTATTTGATTGGTTGTGTGTCAATCATATATGGGAGATGAAACCCCTTCGACCATTGTGTATATATGGGTTTGGGTATACATATTTGATTTGAATAATGCTCTTTAATCAATGAGGAGACTATTTTAATTTTATATTTGTAGAAATATGCACTTTTCTGTATGAATGATGTGTTGATTAAATCAGCTTGACCCCTACTGGGTCTATTGATTAGTTTTGTTAGAGAATTTCGATAGCTTTTGTATTAGTGTTTTCCCTTAGATATGTGATCTTCCATACATGATTCATAGGTATTGTTATTTTGTATTTTGTTTCAACAATCTCTTTGAATACCTATGTGGTTTGATTTTGTATGTCACAAATAATTTGGGAGGTGTTTACCACTAAACCATGAAGTGCATCTATTGCATTAGTATATAAGGGTGTTCCCACCTAAAGCTAACAGATATTGTGGTGTTATCCAATGGGGTTTTTATTTATCTATTGATTAATTGTACATATGAATAGTATATAATTATGGCTATCCATTATGTTTTCTATGTTATACTGTCTTGTTTTTTTGTAATTGAAGACATGAATGCTTCATTAGATTGTGTTATTTTCCCTTCTTTGAGGTGGGTAGCTGCATGGTTTAACCCATAGTTGTGTGCTGGAATATTGTAATATTTTCCCCTATGGTTTTTAGGGAGTTCAATAAGGTATTGTTTTACTCACTCTTACATGGTATTGGTTCCCACAATTGTTATGTTTTTTCAGTCTATAAACATTGAGCTGCTGATTTGATGACATAAAATAAAATAGATGTGGAATTATTAAGTCGAGGAATTGAAACACTGTATTTAGTTTTTGGTAGGTTTTTATCAAGATGTAATCACTTTTACACAGTTATTCACATATTTCGAGTCACTTAGGGACAGATTAATTTATGGGTTTCATGTATTCTATTATTTTAATCCTTTTTACTATCATTTATATTGTACATTCAAGTATGTTTTTCACAATTATATTACATGTTTTCATGTATAAATATATCATTATTTTGATCATTCATTTTTTGGTGTTTGTCTCACGTTTTTTTCAATGAATTTTGGAAAAATTATGGATGTTTCTGGTCTCTACATGGATTATAATTAGCTTTTCCCAAATTGTGTTCCTGATAATTTTAAATTGTGCAGCCCTAGGTCGTGACTATTATCATTTTTTGGAAGCCTATTTAAAAAACCAAGCAACCACCAAGTAGATATTGATCACTCTAGTTGGGGTAACAGGGTTGGGGCCCTTGGTTTTTCTAACTTTGAGGTGCGTCCCTAATAACCAACAATGTATTAATTTTTTATTTTGTAAATATATTAAAATTTCTTTAAACCCCCATTTAAGTCACCTCTCATCCATAACTAAACCTATATTTAATTATAGGTCTTACGAGGCCCTCAAGAATATATTTTTTCCCCTCCAAACCCCATTTTTGATGAACCTATGTTCTAAATGAAGATCTGATCCCTATTTGGTAAGTGGATCTCCCCCATTATTTCTTTCTGACTCACTTTTTGATTCCTCCCAAGATATTATTAGATCATCATGTAATTTTTGGATATAAAATACATTTAAATTTAATTTTTATTCTATGGTCTCTTTCTTGATCTATTTCACCACTATTTTTCATTGGTAGAACCCATTGCAGGTGTTCATTTCTTATTCCTTGATTAAAGGTAGGTGGTTCTGTATGTGATTTGTTATTTTATTAAACCTTGATTTGATTTTTTATTTAATTTTCTTCAATTTTTTTTTCAAAATATAATTTTATTTGAATTCTAATTGGTATTTGATATGTTGTTGATTTTTTTAAAACTCCACAATTTTAATAAAATTGGAAATTGGTGGCATGTTTTGAAATTGATGAAATTATTGATTTAATTTGAGAATTATTTTGAGAAAATGGATTATATTTAATTGTTGATAACCTATGATAGGTGTTTTATTTTAAATTTTTTAATTTATGAAAACCCAATGTTTTGGAATTAAAAGTGAATTGAAATTTTAAAAAGTCAAATTTGTAAATGTAATTGTGAATGATGATTTATTTGAAGGGAAATGATTTTTAATTTTTCTATCGATTGATTGAGAACATGTAAGTCTAGTTAGTTAGTGGGTTATTTTGGACATGCATGATATGATTTTTATTCAGTTCTAATGAATTGATAATGAAAACCATAAAAAAATACTATTAGTAATATCTTATCTTCTATGGGATGTGTATGAGTCATATTCAACCTCATCTTTACATATGTGTGTTCACATATTTCTGTGATCAATGATAGTAGATATGTGAGGATCATATACCTAGAAAATATTGTATGGACATGAATATGAACATGATTCTAATTTATATAGTTTTAAAAATATTTAATTAGTTTATATAATTTTCATATTCATGTACATAGGTGTATATATGCAATCTTATATAATGTGGTTATTTTATCCATGTTTGAAATGGATTCCATCATTTAGGAAGGTGATACTTTTTTATATAAATATTCAAATGTACTTCCATGGATTTTTTACATAAATTTATAGAAATTTTTGATTTATTATTATGGAATATTTTTATTGAAGACATGGTGAGACCCTAATAGGATTTTTATCTCACTCCATACCTTTTAAATTTATACTTTGTAGATCATTCTTCAATAAGGTCTGATTAAATGGAAACAACCACTTAGAGGAGGTGGCTTCTCTAGATCCATTGGCATGGATTTATGTGTCCAATGTAATTTTTTATTTTTATTTTTTATTTTTGTGTACGTCTATGATTTTATTTTTTGGGATTTAATATAATTATATGGTTTCTAATAATTTATATTTTTTGGTTTTTTAGAATAATTACTTGTATCATTATTTTACACTATTTTATGAGTATTTGTTTTTCAATTTTATCATGTATGATTCTAGGTGAAAGTATATAAACCATGAGGATCAGGAACACCCTTTAGTCTATCCCTGTTTCAGATTGTGTGTTAGGGTACAAGGATATCTGGATATGTTTGAGACAACGTATTGTAAATGGAATAGGTTTTTCATATTTCTTTAATGTGATAATGAATTTTCAGTGTACTTTTATTTATTTGGGATGTATTTATGAGTGATTTCATGGCCATATCTCATGATAACAATTCATAAGTCCCAATGGGTTTTTTCGAATAGTTATCTTGATAAATAATTAGATCTTTTTCTAGAATTTTCCTAGAATTTTATTTAGATATATTGACATCCAGTTCATGATATATTATATGATGGGATTAATTTTACCATTTCTATTGTTTGAGTTCTTTAATTTAGTCGTCTTCAAATTTATTCATTTTTTGTTTCTAATGTTTTGAATCTTATACCTCCAAGATACATTTGAATATGACCATTCAGGGTTCTTCTAGGGAGAAATAATGAGAAAATTCAAAATTGTATTGGATTCTCATTTAGATGATTGTTTGTTCAATCTGTTCTCTATGATAAGAACCTATAACCAAATCTATATAAGATCCAACTATGGATCCTCATAGGTTTTGTTCTTTAAATCATGAACATACTTTCCTTTTCTAAAATCCCATAGCATTCTATGTTTAAAATAATCCTCATGTGGTTGAGGATTGGTTGAGGATGACAATTTTTTTGACTAAATTCTTCATGATTCATTATTCAATCAATGTGAAATGTACCACCTTCATAAAAATTGAAATAGAAGGAGATAATGGTTTTCTAGTGACATTGAGATGTACCACCACTATTGCTTCATCATTCGAGCCAACATTATTTGATATGGGTTCATCTCAATAATTTATATTGAATCATATTTTGAAACATCTATATTATCCTGTAGAGATTTTATATTATTTGGTGGATATCACTACACCCTAAATACTAAAGAGATAATTGGGAATTCATTTTCTTTATAGTGTTTTTAACCATAAATCTATCATTATTGGAATTTTATGGTTCACAACATCGAACAACTTGAGGTAATTTTTGGGGTAAATGGGATTTTTTTTAATAAGCACTAAATGTAATACTATCTCTGATGGGTCTTTTTTATATCACCATATGTGGTGTGCCATATCTTTTTAGGGGAATGTGAAATGAGTTCGAGTAGAGACAAAACTTCTTATCTATAGTTGGAGAAATTAATATCTTAAATTCATTTTGAAATAGAGTGGTGATATTTTAGAAATGATCTTCTTCCAATTTTCATCAAGTTTTATTTCATTTTTTTGGAATTATCTTATTTTCAACAACAATTGTTGTAGAATTTTCAATTGATGTAGTTATAGGTACTCATTCCGTATCAATACCTTATTAAAATATTTTACCCTGTGAAATTAAATATATAGAGACTACATTGGATGATATGATAGACAAAGGAATTATACACCCTAGTGTGGAGGCTTGGGAAATGCCGAATTTCGTTTTTATGAATGATGATTAAACAATTCACCTTTAAATTGATTAACAGAAACTAAATAAAGTTACAAAAAATAAAATTTGTATATTTCCATGTATTGATGATATATTTTATCACCTTAAACTAGAAAATTAGTTCTCAATGATTTATTTACAATCTCGTTATCTACATTATATAATAAACTAATCTATAATTTATAGACTATATTTCATAAGTATGCATGGACATTATGAATATCATTTAATGTTATTTTTTCTCATAATTGCACTTACAATCATTATAGATCTTACAAATATTATCATCCACATTTATCTTGATAGGTTCATGGTGGTCTTTATGCATGACATAAATGTTTACTCTCACCCTGAGGGAGACAATGTGCATTATCTATGATTATTTTAAGAACTTTTAAATATTACCAATTTTATGAAAATTACTCAAAATGTGATTTTTTGATTTGGGAAGTGAATTTTTTGTGACATGTGGTCTCAAAACGTGGTTTCTCAGTTGATCCTAGAATGGTGAAAATTGTTATGACATGGGAGAACCCATTTAATATTATTGAGATTCATAACTTCTTCCGATTAGTTTTTTATTATCACTATATTGTAATAAATTTCTCGGTGGTTTATTCTATTTTGACGCCCCTCACATCGAACATGTTGATGTTTTATTAGGATGAGAATTTTCAGAAATATTTTATTGAGCTAAAGAAACTTTTTTACTTCTTTAATGGAGTTTATTTTTATAGAGGTCATTCATGGCTATGTGGTCTTCTCTGAATTATTAGGTTCATTTTTGTATATGTTCCTATTTTGGGTGACCATGTTGCAACCTATGTCCCTCATAATTTTAGTCCACATGAATAGAATTACCTCATCCATAACCTTCAACTAGCAGTTGTGATACATTCACTTAAGAGTTTGTAGAATTGAATTTTTTAGAGAGTATAATCTATTCTTCCTGCCACAAGATCCTATGTTATATATAATCTAAAAATATCTTAATTTACACTAGAGGTGTTGGTTTGAGTGCCTACAATTTTTTATGTTGACATTTCATATACATCAGTTAAAGGGAATGTCATTGCTAATGCCTTGAGCAGAAAACCTCCATCCTTAGCCATGAAAGAATCATTAGATGAGTGTATCTTGATGTATATTTGTGAATTTTTTAATTTAATATACTAGGAAATAGTGGATGAGTTTTTTTGTTAGTCTTTAGTTTTCCTCAACTTTTCTTGAGATGATTATTTAAGAATAACATGTTGATGATGAGTTCTATGACATTACGGGATATATTTATGATGGGGAGACTATTTATAAGTGGTCTATGTACATAGATGATATTATATTATATCATAAATAGTTCATTCTTCCATTATCCATATAGAATTTTTTAAAGGTGGATTTCCATATTTCCAATGAGTAGTGAACAATGGAACAAAAGAAATGTTTTATGACACGAAGCATGAATTCTGGTGCATAGGTATGAAATGAGCAATTGATGATTTTTCTATCTCATTTTTATAATTTATAGCTCATCAAGGAAGATAATTATAGACTATTAGGTTTGATTCATCCTTTTCCATTGCTGAATAAGAAGTGGGATGATATGTATTTTGAATTCTTGATAGGGTTTATGTATACCCCTATAAAAATGAATGCAATAAAGATATTAATAAATAGGTATACCAAATCAGCTGACATATTATACATTCATGTTACAGAATATGATTATGAGTCGGGAAATATCTTTTTGAGAAACATTATTAATTTTTAATGATTTTCCATCAGCTATATTCTCTGATATTGATTCACATTTTACTTAAATTTAAAATAATTACCTCAACGATGCATTGGGGTACTTGGTTTAATTGTGTAAATGATATTATCTACAGATGGATGGAATGCTAGATAGGGACAATTAAGTTATTGAGGATATTATTTGAGCTGACATACTCTATTGTGGTGGAGATCGGGATGATCAATTAGGGATGATTGAGAATATTTAAACAACTCTTACTAGTTTGTAATCAGAATGGTTATTTTTAATGCCTCATATATCAATCCTTGTAAATATACATTATTAATGTCATTGATTAGTGAAATATATGTACTTATAACTAGTTTAATATACAATAATATCGATAATATTTGGACTATTCATTAGAATATTTCGGTGGAATAAAGATATTAAAATATTATTCTTATCGTTTCCATAGAAAAATTGAGTTATGAAATAGTGACATGGTTATCCGGAATGATTAACCACATTTATGTCATCAGTAGCATTCAATGAAATGGAATATATCTCCTCATTTTTGGGGACATTTTAAGGTAGTTGAGAAGCTAGGAAAAGTTCCATACTATTTACAACTTCCTCTGTAGATCACAGTGATACAAAATGTGATATGTGTATCTCAACAATAGAAATATTTTTCAGATCCATCTCATCTTTTGAGCAAGAGTTATGTTGATATTGAGCCTCATTTATCTGTGACTAAGAATCCTGTCATGATAGTTGATTCTAAGACAAATTTACAACGTGGTTGAATGAATAATTTGGTAGATGTTCTATGGAAGAATGGTGTTTATTCACAGGAGATGTGGGGGCATGGGGCCTGGATGAGAGAGGAAAGACCTCATCTATTTGATATAGAAACTTCTTAAGAGGATTATTGTAAAGATAATATTTCTATGGTGGGGAGGTTGTAAAATATTATAGCTAGTTTTTAGGCATTAATATGCCCTTAATTTGATCATGATTTGGTTGGGATTTTTCTCAAAAAAATTTGGGATAATCTTGGAATGAAATTTGAATATTTCTGCACTATACACAGTTCACGCACTATTTTCTAACACGGTTCCCCCCCTCAATAAAAATGATGCAAACATGAGTAGTAATATTTTTCTTGTTTGGAACATATTTTTTGAAAATCTATTCACCCAAATAGTTGAAAATGTAAACCCTAGAAAAGGGGAAGATTATTAGAGTGCACAATTTTTCCTACCAATAATCCCTTCTTTTCTAACCATGTGCATCTGCCTTTTTAATAAAAACAATTTATATAACATTTTTTGAACCCACGTTGAAGTCCCTGCTCAACCCAAACTCGACCAATCTCAAATTAAAAGGCATGGGAGGCTCTAAAGGACAATTATTTTCATCTCTAAATCCCGTATTTGATGAATCAAAGCAACGTTGGAAGATCATATCCTACATTAGTATGCGGATCTCCATATGTTCTTTCTCTCTTGATATCTCTCACATAGTTCCATAGAGTTTTTTTGATCATCACGTTATTGATGGATCTAAACTCCATTTCAATTGAATCATGAAGCTATAGTTGGTTTATTTATACATTTCATCATTGTCCTTCATTGACAGAACTCATTATAGTTTCTGTTTATTAAATACATTGTTATAGTTAGGTGGTACCAATTGAGATTGGCCATTTCAATAAACCTTTCTTTTCAAGTGTTTTGTTTTTGATTTGAAATGATTTTTGGATAACCAATTTTTAGGAGAATTGGAATTTGGATTTGATATGGTGTGGATTTTGGGGAAAATTCAAAATGAATTAAAATTTGTTGCATATTTAGATATTTATGGAATTGATAAATTTATTTTATATTCTTTTTAAGAAAATTGGTTGAAATGAATTGTTGAAACATACGATTTGTATTATATTGCAATGTAATAAATATATAGAAACCATATTTTTTGGTTTTGAATGTGTATTTAAATTCTAAAAATATATAATGGAAAATTGAATTGTGAATGATGATTAATTTGAAAATAACGTGTTTTCCCTATTTCTATACATTGATTGATGACATTTGAACATGTCTAGTTAGTGGGTTATTTTATAAAATAACTCTAGTATGATTATTCAAATGAAACAGATTTAGGATGAAATTTATAAAAAAATATATTTTGATAGATATTTTCCCCAATACGATGTTGATTAGTCATATTCCACCTCAATGTAGTGGATGTGTGTACACTTATTTCCCTGATACATAATATTAGATGTGTGAGGATATAATAAAAATAAAATATTGATCATAAGGGTTAATTAACATTGGTATTATTTTCGTTCTTTTTAAATCTATTGTTTTTCTTTATTGAGGTGTTATATGCATTCCAATTGACATATATAAACCATTTTGTAGAAGATGTTAATTTAATAAATTGATTAAATGGTTCCATAATTTTGAAATTAAAGCATGTCTTGATTTAAATATGAAAATGTATTACTATAACCATTTTACACTAATAGAAAGCATGTTTTATTTTTTTATTATGGAATTTTATTATAGGAAACTTGGTAATACCTTTCTAGGATTCTGAGCTCTCATACTATATTTTCTTTTATGATTTGTATATTTTCTTCATCCAAGTCTGAGTAAAGGGAAAACCCATCTTCCATGAGGTGGGTGATCTTTAGACTTTGTCTTGAAGTGACATTCCCTTTGGGATGCTGAGTTTATATTTTCTATTTTTAAGTACTTTGATGATGTTCTTTTTCGGGTTTTCATATTCCTTCTAATTTTTAAGTACATCATCATTTTGGAATGTTTATTATACTTACATGTATAATTATCTTCTACTATGTTGTGGAAAATTAGTTACATATTTTATTTTGAATGATGTTTGGTGATAGTATCCAACCCATAAGGGTCAAGAACTCCCTTTATACTATTTTTGTTCTGGATTAGTTATTAGGGTACTAGGGTATCTGGGGTGGTTGGTGTCAATATTAGTCAGAAATCATGCATATTTAACACTCAAATAGTTATATATCTTCTAAGTGGTTATGGATATTTTTTATGGACATTTATATCAATTTTTTTATTTATAGTCTATAGCCTCAATATTATTTATTATACCCTCTTTTTGTGAGTAACAAACCCAGAGACTAGTGGAGGTAATCATGGAGTGGAACACTCCACATGTTAAGGACATAGTGGGGACCGCTTATATCTTGTCAGGCATTTGGATTTATCTTGTGTTTTCAAATTACTCAAAATGTATTTGTATCAAAAGATTAAATAATTTTAATATGAAAATATTTAATGAAAAATTATATATTTTTTATTATTAATCCATTTAAAATTATATTAAAGGTAAAAACAGTTATAGTTTAGGTATCATGTTCAATAATAGATATTAAATTTTTATAAATTTTTTAATTAAACATATAGTTATATCTAATGTATTGATTTTAGGGGAATTAAATTTATATTTTTAAATTAATTTTTTTTGAAATATTATATAGTGTTGTATAAATTTTTATAAATTTTAGAATTAGAAAAACCCAATGTTTTTGTTTTTATTTTAATATTTTATATAAACAATAATTTTAATTATAAATATTATGCCATTTTTAATGTAATTTATTTAAACTATAAAAAATTAATTTCATCGATGAGATACAATTTTTAAATTTCCAAAAAAATATGATGTATTTTAGTAGCCTAAATACATTTACATTGAAAATATCATAAACACTTGTTAATATAATATGGGAAACGATTATGTTTTATAGTTAATTTATTTTCAATATGAAGGAGTTTAAACCTAAATATTCAAATTTATAAATAAATATTGTTCACATTTAAAATATAAATATGAAGTGGTTATGCTAATATTATATAGATATCCTAAAATTTTATTTATGAATTATAAATAATTTATATTAATGTTTAATGAATTTTTTATCACAAATCATGTTTAAAATTAATAATTTTTCAATTGTATAATTGTTTATTTATTTATTTATTTTTTTCAAGAATAAAAATTTTCTATATAATTAATATATATTTTTATAGTTTGAGGTATTTAAATTTCCTATAAAACATTATATTACTATAATTTAATAATATTCATGATAATATTTTTGAGAGGATATTATATATTTCAACCAATATTTGTGATTTGTTATTTATAATTTTAAAAAATATATATTATTATAATTATTCAAACATATTTACAGTTGAAATTGTTTTTCTAAAATGAAACACATTTCGGTATTTATCAATTTTTATTGGAATATAGGTTAGTTATATTCAATAGAGGTGTCCTTGGTTTAGTCTATAATAATTAGGTTGGAAACAATTATGACCATTTATAATTTTGGAATGGATTATAATTTTTTATGATTTTAATTCCTTAAAAGAATTATTTTCAATTACAATTTTCCAAGGATTCATATATATATTTATTGAAGATAGTAATATATAAAATTCATTGAATGAATAAGAAAAATAAATCATTATATAAATTGTGACATACTAACCTGATTGGAATGTGTAAATTTGGATGATAAAGTAATGATGTTTAAATTGAAACAAATAAATTTTTTCATATGTATATATAAATTATGATTTATGATATACATTGTATTTATATGGAATTTTATATAGGGATAAATTAAAATCACATAAAAATTATAATTACTATATCTCATTCATATTTAACACTTTATGGAAAATTTTACATGTTGTACAAGTGACCCTAATAAGATTTGATTCCTAATAATTTTTTTTAATTATTAGTTGAATAAATAAATCCATAAAATGTTTAGGATGATATATCAAATCAAGTATTTGGGATTTACTTTTCTAGGTAGACTAAATAATATCATGTTACTATGAAAATGGATTTTGGGTCAACCCTATGATTGGTGAGGGAGTGTTACTGTCAGATCATATATCTAAGTCGTATATGTGATATAATTTCAATGATTATATAACTAAATAGATATTTAATGATATAATATCTAGATGTAACATAAATATTGGTAAAATAAAAATCATATATGAATAATACAATTAATTATGTTATGTGGTCATTAATTTCAGTGGTAATATTCAATGAAAGTCATTATTAACTATTTATAAAACATGATTCCAATCATGAACTATTTTATATAATTGAAGTGGAAATTAATACATCCTCAATATTATATCTGATATGAATTCCAAAAAAGGTAAAAATAACAAAATTTGTATATGAAATTAATTTTTTTTAAAATATATGGGGAATTAAATTTTTCGAGAACATCGACATTTATATGTACATAAAAAAATATAGTTCTCCGAAAAAAGATTAATATAGTGTGAATAAAAATTTATTCTAATGATATATATATTTATTATAAAGTCAATTAATTAAATTTTAAAAAATAAATATGTGAATGGGTATTCTATTAGTAGGATAGACGTCCAAATAAGGTTTTACCATGAACAACCTATATCTAAGAGTTATAAAGTTTATAAGGTGTTTTTTTTATAATTTGACTAAGGGTGTATCATTTTCAACACTCATGCTTGATATTAATGGATATATAAATGAGTTTGAGAGATTTTGGTCAATTATTAGGCTTGATCTAGATGATGAATTTTAATAATAATCAATGTAGATCATATTTTATCAATTTATCACTAACTATTCCTTCTATGGATTTATTCTATAGATAGAAGATGATCTCATTAGGTACATAGTAAATTCATTAATAATATTTATATTAATTATGAGATTTAATGAGTTATTGATTTGAATATGTATAAATTTTTTCATTATTCATTAATCATGGTATTATTGGGTATTTTGGTTATGATATTGATGAGACTGATAAAAAAGTCAACAAAAAAAAGTTTAATTGATGACAATATAATAATTCACCTATAATAGGTGATAGAAAACGATTAAAACTAAATGAAAACATTATATAAGGTTAATAAAGAAAATTAAAATAATTCAATGATTAAATTTTTTCTAATGTAAGTGAAAATAACAAATTATAAACACTCTATGATAATGTATTAAAAATATATGAAAGAGTAGTTGTATAACTGGTTTTTTAATATCAATAACTTATAGAACATGTTAAAAAAAGTGAGGAAAATCTAATATAATGTATATATAAATATGACATTTAAGGATTTGGTGTTGAATAATTGAGACTCTATAATAACAATGTCCTTATAATAGTGACTTTTACATTTCCCAATGTAGTGAACCTAACACCAATATACCATAAACATATCCTTACTTTATTACATTGTCATAAATAAAAGGAATAAATTCTCAAAGGACTGTATTGTTTATCAGTTTTGTAGAACTATATATATACTTGATTCCTATTTTACAGTGGGAATATAAATTATAACATAATAAAAAACAAAATAAAATAAACAACATCCATTAAATGTTATTAAATGATTTTTAATCATGAACTAGGTAAAGAAAAAAAATAAGGGTGAAATTAAACTCTTCTTAAGGGTTCAGTATAGTAGAATCTATTAGGAATCGATTGGTATAATGAATATGGAGTGGTAAATAAATGAGAAATCATTTCATTCAAATATATTTTCTATCATAACAAGGTAAGTAATAATTAATATGGAAAGGTAAAAAATAAAAAAAATCCATTTAACAGGTAAAATGAGAATGAAAGAAAACAATGGATAATATCATTATGAAAATATCATGGATAAAAATCAGATAATTTTTAATATTGGAATTTATTAATTACTAGATTTCATGTCTTAGGAATATGATACCTCTAATAAAAAAACCATTTACAATAAGGTATAAAACTACTGAAAGAAACCAATGTTGTTTGAAAAAATATAAATTGATTGTATAATGACCCATACTTTACATACATTGTTATTACTTCAGAATTGAAGCATACTTATTACAACATATAACAAAACCATTAAAGGACCGTATATGTATAATGTCTTTAGAAACTGGGAAACATAAAAAACGGGTTCATAAATCATCTACATTGTCTCCCTTTTATTTCATCATATCTAGAGTCCCTTTTTGGCATATACTACTTAATACCCTTCTTCCTGACCTAGGTAAAGGAAAAAATACAAAAGGGTGACCTCAAATGCTCAGTAAGGGTAAAAAAATATTAATAATATTAGATTTTTAAGAACATAACATTTTGAATATCTTAACCTGAAAAAGAGATCATAATATCATAACATGAGATAAATCATAGTGGTGAAATGTAATCCCAATAATCATAACGTAAAACATGATACATTTTTTCATACACACATAATCATAGAAAATCATTTCATTTTAGTAAAGACTCATTTCCAAGACTATCATTGCGGACAAACTCCATTACTGAACCGAGTTCACTCTTCGTTCCAGTCCTGTATCACTGAACCGTATTAACTTTCCGTTCCATCCATGTCAATATCATGACATATAAATCTTTACCCAATTAATTGGAGGGAGATATAGGTCTCACCCATCTCATAATGAAACAATTCTTATGTGTGCCACAAAATAATAAATCATACATCTTTGCATAACCCATGTAATAAAAATGGGATTCTTAAGCATCGTGACATCATAAAAAAATTCGTATAAGATAAAGGACTTCATAAAAATAATTCCATCACAACATAATCAAATCAGTGTAATAATATGTATAGAAATAGAAACCTATATTATCATAGATGGAAAATAATTTTGATAATTTACTTGAACTCCATTCTTGAGGAAAATATCCTTTCTACTTAAAAAAAACATTTTTCCATTCTTAACATGTCATTATATTTTAAACTAATAGAAGTTGATTAAAAATTAATTGAAAACATTTAAAGGAAGCTTTGTGGAAATAATGTTCTATGAAATCATAAAAATCCATTCATGTCGTATAAGTTAAAAAAACATTCTTCTCGTACTTTGGCCGGAAAATTCAAAAAGTACCTTGTACGAAAAATGACAAAATATTCCTTTCATACCATTTACTAAAACTCACCAATGAGTTTTATTGGATTTAAAAAATTGTAGGAGGATATAAATAATATTACATATTGAGGAAACATGGATTTGGATGATAAATATTCCCTAGTAAATTCTGAAGTATAAACAATCTCGGAAAAAATGAGATTGCGAGATTTTCTCTTACCTTAGGTCCGATATGCTTTGTACGTGTATGAACCTCCCATATAATGATTTATATAATGTCATTTAATTATTCCAGAATCATACTCATTGTTATGATATCATATATGGTCATATTCTCAGCTTCTTATTTGTAATATTTCCTTGGTACTTGTTATTCGGGTGTTTATTACTTTATGTTCTTATGCATGTTTTGTCGAATAAATTCTTATTATTCTTTTTATGTTATATATACCTCATTTCCAGAATGGTATTAGTGTAATATATATCATATTTACTCATTCAATTCATTTATATAATCATTATTCATTGAAGATCATGTAGAACGAGTCACATCACATCGTGGAGATGGTAGGCCATACGTACGCACGAGTGATGATATCATTACCATGATCGTGGAATTGTATTAAAGTGTATGTATACTATTTAAGAATAAATATCACTTTACAATAATCATATATAGTAATTATTTACACAATTATACCCATCCAATTAAGGTTGTGGTGGAAAGTAGATTACCCCACGGCGTGGAGACGGTATTCCGTACCTATGCACGCGCGGTGATTTCATTTTCCATAGGATGGATAGAAGGTTAAATAGGGTTGATTCATATTTATAATAACATATCAGTATATGAGTGATACTGATGTTATTACATCATAATTAAAAAACTAAATAAGAATAAGTAGAAGAAGAAATAAATTTGAAAAAATCGATAACAGATATTACATTTTTTTCGACACGCCTCTTTGATACCTATTCTTAGGGTACTAAAATTTGTCTTTGAAGAATACCAAGACCTCTAGGATTTTTCTAGTGAAGTGGAGAAGTGAAATTTGTAGGTTATGGCCGAGCTTTAAGTCTCAAAGTCATGTGAGGAGGTGAGGAAGGAGGTGCACTTTTATAAGGGAGGAGAGGGGAACCATTGGAATTATAAGAAATATTAATTTATAATAAATTTCAACCCCACTTAAAAACCTTGATAAAAGACTTAAATCTGAAGCTTAAATGATATTGGGTTGTAATCCAATCAACTAAGAAAATTTATACAAGTTGGGAATTTATTTTAAACATTATCAACATGATTTATCCTTATATAATCAATTTAATTTTATTTGTGGTAATAATATTATAAATTTTAAATCATTATAAATAATTACTTATATGTTGTGAATTTTCCATAATTTTATAATTTATTACATTTTCGACCATGTAAATTTTAATTTATAATTGTTAAATATTTTGTGATTTTTAAACTATTTTATAATATGTAATTTTTATAAAATAACAACAGTGTCAATTTTGACACTATTAATTTATTTGAAAATAAAATATACACGAAATATATATTTGAACTAAAATATGTAATGGATTCATAACATGTCTTATTTATCTATAAAAATAGTGGAGCACATTAAATAATTCATATAATATTTATTTTAATACTTTTAAAATCATTTATTTGACATTTCAATCAATAAAATAATTTCAACATCACTATTGTGTCATAATTAATGATAATTATTTAATCCCTAAAAATTATAAATAAATTTATTTGATGTATATTATTTTATCATCTTTTTATGGACTATTTATATCCAATTTTTTATGATGTTTATCACTAACTTATAATATTACAGTTATAAGATTTAAGAGAGTGACATGTTGTCACATTCTTTTGTTTTAATAATAATTATATTATTTCATTGTCAAAAGTCCATGAAATGAATCTAGTCTGACCCTTAGGTGATATGGGTAGACTTTAATTCATTCAATAGGATTTTGGAATGTTTTAGGGTAATTTTATAATCTTATTTTTACCCTTAATTACCAGATTTACCTTTAACTCCAGTAAATTAAAATCACCATACTTACTATTCATAATATCAAAAAAAGTAGCTTATTAACATAATTTGGACCCACTGAATCCAAATATGGAATCCATTTTTCCAAATTCAATACACAGAAGTTGCAGTAATTAATTTAAAATTAATCTCGTTGTTAAGAAAACATGTTTTAAAAGTGAAAACATTTTTCAAAGATTGAAATGTTTTTACCTATAAATTTAATGTAAAATTAATGATAATTACATACATTATATTAAATGGTAAAAATATATTCTATTTATAATTTAAAACCATTCAATATTATAATTTAACCATATAAATTATTTTGATGAAAAAAGTTGTTTTTAATTAAAATATATCATGTTTTTACTATTTATTAAAATATAAAAGTCATCAGAATAATATGAAAAATTTATCCAATGTAAATTTTTATATCTTAATTCCAAAGAATAATTTTATTTTTTCAAATTTAACTTATAAACATGTCAAAAAATATATTTAATTTGGGTGTCCATCAAAAGGCGGCAAAACTGCATTTTTTTTAAAATACTTATTTTACCTGAAAAATTTATTTTGTTCACATACAATGTTTTAAAAAATATGTATGATGAATAATAATGTTATTAAATTCAAAATTCAGTTAATACTATTCGTAATTGCTAGTTTATAATATTATAATAATATATCGTTGTTTAGTGAAACTCGGTATTGCGTACTACAAACTCTATTGAGGAAGGTCGTGATTGCGTGTAACACAAGAGAAGCTAGTGTTGTGTGCAGTGAAAGATTGCTTTGATATTGCATATAACATAAGACATAAAAAATATACTTCTCATAAAATATCAGGGTGTTACATTCTACCCCACTTAAAATGAATTTCTCCCTCGAAATTCGTCACTTTGTAACAGACAGATGAGGATGCCTCTCTATCATCATATCCTCAAGCTCCCATGTAGCTTCTTATAATTGGTGGTTCCTTGATAAAACATTCACCAAGTGAGTGGTCTTGTTCTATAGAAATTTTCTCTACGATCTAGAATCTCTATTGGTCATTCTTCATATGAAAGGTCTTGCTTCAGTGGTACAACTTCTGAGCTTAGTACATGTGAAGGATCAGGTATGTACATTCTTAGGAGAGATACATGGAACACATCGTGAACTTGAGAGATATTCAGAGGAAGCGCAAATCGGTAAGCTAGCTTCCTATGAAAATCTAGTATTTCGAAAGGACCGCTATACCTAGGTCTTAGCATTCCCTTATTTCCAAATCTCATTACTCTCTTCCAAGGAGATATTCATAAGAACACTTTATCACCGACATCAAACTCTATGAATTTTCTTCTGTTATTGGCATAACGTTTTTGTTGAATCTGAGCTGATCTTATGTGTTGTTTAATAGATCATACCTTTTCTGCCATCTCATCAACAAGATCAGGTCCTAATAGCTTTATTTCCCCAACTTCATCCTTACAAGTTGGAGTTCGGCATTTCTTTTCCTAGAGATCTTCATAAGGTTCCATTTTAAAACTAGAGTGAAAGATATTATTATAATAAAATTCCACCAAAGGTAGGTGTTGATCCCAACAACCTTTGAAATCCATAGAGAAACCTCTCAAAATGTCTTCTAGAGTTTGAATTTTCCTCTTAGACTGAGGGTCTGTCTGAGGATGATAAGAAGTGCTGAAAATCAACTCTGTATCTAGAGTATGCTGAAGACTTCATCAAAACTTAGAGGTAAACCTCAGATCCCAATCAGATATAATGGAAAGTGGTACTCCATGCTATCTTACCACTTCCTTTACATATATTCTGGCAAGCTAATCCAGAGAGAAATATTCTATAATAGCAATAAAGTGTGTTGACTTCGTAAGACGATCAACTATGACCCAGATAGAATTATTGCCTTTGGATATTTTAGGATGTCCAATGACAAAGTCCATAGTGATGTTTTCCCAAATCCATTCAGGTATGGGTAATGTTTGCAACATCCCCTTAGACATCTGTCTCTCAACTTTAACTTTCTGACAAACCAAGCATCGAGAGACATATGTAGCAATATCTCTTTTCATGTCATCCCACCAAAAATACTCTTTCAGGTCCCTATACATATTCATGCTTCCAGGATGAATAGAGAATGAAGAACAATGATCCTCATCCAGTAGCTTCTTCTTTAATTCTGGGATGGGAGGAACACAAACTCGATTCCTGAACCTTATTATCCCATCACAAGAAAGGTCGAATTCAGGAAAATTTCTCACCATCTTGTGTATCTCTACATCTTCTTTTTGTTCCTCTTTAATCTTCACATGCATTGATGTTTGAACATTCATTTCAGAAACATAAGATTTTTCCCCTTTAATTATAATTCCAATATCCATCCTTTTTAAATCCATAAATATTGGTTCTTTTGAGATCCTCACTATGGATATGTTATCATGGTCTTGTCGACATAATGCATCTTCCACCTTGTTTGCTTTCCCATGTTGGTAATGAATTGAGAAGCCATAATCCTTAATCAGATCCAACCATCTTCTTTGTCACATATTCATCTCCTTTGTGTAAAAATATACTTTAAACTTTTATGATCAGTATAAATATCACACCTTTCACCCTAAAGATAATTCCTCCAAATCTTTAATGCAATGATTACCGCAGCTGACTCCATATCATGAGTTGGGTAATTTTTCTCATGGATTTTCAACTATCGTGAGGCATAAGCTATCACCATATCGTTTTTCATGAGAACACACCCCAATCCCTTCTTCGATGCATCACTGTAGATCACAAACCATTCTCCACTACAAGGCAGTGTGAGCACAGGTGCACTGGATAACCTTCTTTTCAACTCCTTGAAATTCTCTTCACACTCCTTTGTCCACATGAACTTAACTCCTTTTCGAGTCAACCTAGTTAGTGGATTAGATATTCATGAAAAATCTTTCACAAAACATTGATAATATCTAGCCAAACCAAGAAAACTTTGGATCTCAGTTACTACTGTCGGTCTCAATAATATTTCGATAACTTCTGTATTTGTTGGATCCATAGATATCCCCTCTTTTGAGATTACGTGACAAAAAAATGAAACTTTTTGATGCCAAAATTCACACTTGGTAAATTTGGCATAAATCTTCTCCTTTCTTAGGGTCTTTAATACAATTCTCAAGTGATATTCATGTTCTTCCTTGCTCTTTGAATAGACAAGAATATCGTCTATAAAGACTACCACAAACTAACCAAGATAGTCTCTAAAGACTCTATTCATTAGATCCATGAAGATAGTAGGGGCATTAGTAAGGCCAAATGGCATCACTATAAATTCATAGTGTCCATACGTTGTACGGAAAGTCATCTTTGGTATTCTTGTATTGACCCCTAATTGATTATACCCTGAACGAATATCAATCTTGGAAATGTATTGGGCTGCACGTAGTTGGTCAAATAAGTCATCAGTGTATGGGAGAGGATATTTTTTCTTGATAGTGATCTTTTTATGTTCTCGATAATAAATACAGAGTCTCATTGATCCATCTTTCTTCTTAACAAACAGAATAGTTGCTCTCCAATGTGACACACTAGGGCATATGAATCCTTTATCAATATTCTCTTTGAGTTCCTTCTTCAATTCCTGTAACTCAATTGGGGCCATTATATAAGGTGTCTTTGAAATAGGAATATCACCCGGTATGAGTTCTATTGAAAACTCAACTTCACGATTTGGTGGAAGACCTGGAAATTCCTCCGGAAAGACATCATCAAACTTCCGTACAATGGGTGTATTCTTAATCGTGAGTTTCTCTCCAACCATTTGAGATAAATAACATTCATTTATTGGAATCAAGGCCCGTAATATGGAATAAATTTCCACAATAATGTTATATTCATCCTTTCATTGATAGATGATAGTAGATTGATCGGGAATATTAAATGTGATTACCTTTCATTGGAAATTGATATGAGCTCTGTATAAAGAAATCGAATCCATGCCAAGAATCACATCAAATTCCACTATAGGAAGGATCTCAAGATTTTCAGGAATCACTTTCCCACAAATGTCAATTGGAGAAGAATTATAAACTTTTTATGCGACCGTTGTGCGATTATGAGTTGTCACAGCTAACTCAACATCTAATTGTTGAGGTAATACGTCGATACCCTTAGAATATTCTTCAGAAATTAAAGAGTGGGTGGATCCATAATCAAATAAAACATTTTCTACATTAGAGTAGATGCTAAGTGTACCATTCACCACTTTGTTATCATACTCCACATCGCCGATAGTAATTGCATGTGACTTTCCTTTTTCTTTGGACTTAAGAGTTGGTTTACATCGATCATCATCAACAACCCATGGATTATGGCATTGATTGGAATAATGCTCCATCTCCTTGCACTTGAAACATTGAAGTTTTGGAGGTGCATTCTATGTATCCCTTTCTTTTTTCACATCATTAGACATATTCTTCCCATTATTTTGACATTCAATTGCCCGATGACCTTCTTTTCCACACTTAAAAATTTTTTTGGTCCCATTAAGAAAATTCCCTCCATGTTTCTTTCCACAATTTGAGCCTAAAGGAAAACTCATCTTCTTTTCAGTGTGGTCTTTATATTTTCCTTTGAATTCCCTTTTTCCTCTTCTTATCTAACCCATATGACTGATGGGTTACTCCAATCTCCATGTAAAACTTGAGAGAACATCGAACAATTTCCTCATAGTTATTGAATTCTTTATGGATAACGCCCTTCGAAGAATTGGTTTTAAAAAAATAAAGAATCGATTGATCTTACTCTCAGATTGGATAATAATTCTGGAAGTGTACCTTGCATGTCTTGTAAAATTTTCTACGTAGGTACCAAAAGATTCATCATCCTTTTGCTTCTGTTCAAGAAACTCCTTCACCATCTTTGTTCGAAGAATACGAGGGAAGTACTTATTGAAAAATATGTTCTTTAACTCCTCCCTTTCCATGGACTCAATTTCATCCCTTTGCCTCGTATTCTTGATAAGATTTCACCATTGATCAGCATCACCTTCCACTACAAGAAAACTGCCGCGAAATGCGTTTCGGGCCGGCATTTCGCGACGGTTTCTAAAACTGCCGCGAAAAAACCGCCGCTAAACGGAAAAAAAAAATTTTAATTTTTTTTTTATTTTATTCGATGATCAGTGGCGGTTTTAGTAAACCACCGCGAAATGAAATGAAAAAATAAAAAAACACGAGAAATCCCGAAATCACTAAAACGACCATAACATTTGATCTCGGCGTCCGTTGAAGCGATACGACCAGTCAAATCGAAGCTCATTAAGAGATCTAGAAGCAAATATAATCAAAACCGTGAGACAGTCTAAGGTGCGGAAGATATTAGATTTATAAGGAAGTTGAAAAAAGTTCTCCAACTTCAAACGGTCATAACTTTCACTCTGGGTGTCCGTTTGGGCTCTACCACATATCAAATCGAAGCCAACGAAGATAGCTACGCACCAAATCAACACAAGAAAGCTTTTTCCGTGTTTTTCAACCCCAAAAACCCCTCTGAAGGCCTCTAAAACCCCATTTCCGTCACCGGTGTCCCATCGAACTTGTCTTCAAACGGACCTAACTTTTGATCCGCATGTCAGTTCGGCCTCCTCCACCTGCAAGATCATAGCTCGTTCCATGAGCTTCAGTATGGCTGGTCGCGACACCCACATGCACTCCTAGATCATATGTTATGGCCTTTTTAGTGGGTAGCGGGTTTGTTATGTTTTTCAATACCTCGTTTCTAGCACCCGTTCCCCGCTAGATTTTTTTTTAAATGGTCGTAACTTCTGATCCGTCTGTCTATTCGGACACTTTCACCTTTCAGGTCGAAGATCGTTTCAGGATCTTTGATTTGAAAACTCGCAGATCTAAAATGGACTCTCGGATCATTAGTTATCTCTATTAATGTGAGTCCAATGTTTTTGTCTCTTTATGACCGTTTTGACGGGTTTTAACGGTAGCTCCATTTATTACTGTTTATTTGGGTTTCCATGACTTGTTATCTTTATCAATGGTTTTTTGTGGGATATTATGATGATTATGATGAATTATTAAAGAGTTTTCTAGAGTTGTCACGAGTTTTCATGCGTTCTCATTCTTTCTAATGACTCATTCTTCATATGCTTCTCCATCCTTTTTCATGCGTTTTCATGATTTTTCATCCCTTATCACGTCTTTTCATACTTTTTCATGTGTTTTCTTTATTATTTATTATTTATTATTTATAATATACTTCAATTTATTTATTATCTATTATTTGTAACTTGTTATTTATTATTTATTATTTATTCTTTATTCTTTATATTTATTAATTATTTATGTTTATTTATTATTTATTATTTATTATTTATTATTTATATTTATTTCTTATTTCTTATTTCTTATTTCTTATTTCTTATTTCTTATTTATTATTTATATTTATTTATTATTTATTATTTATTATTTATTATTTATTATTTATTATTTATATTTATTTACCATTTATATTTATTTATTATTTATTATTTATTATTTATTATTTATATTTATTTATTATTTATTATTTATATTTATTTATTATTTATTATTTATTATTTATTATTTATTATTTATTATTTCTTATTTATTATTTATTATTTATTATTTATTATTTATTATTTATTATTTATCTTTATTTATTATTTATTATTTATCTTTATTTATTATTAATTTTTTATTATTTATTATTTATCATTATTTATTATTTATTATTTATTATTTATTATTTATATTTATTTATTATTTATATTTATTTATTATTTATATTTATATATTATTTATTATTTATATTTATTTATTATTTATTATTTATTATTTATTATTTATTATTTATTATTTATTATTTATTATTTATTATTTAATATTTATTATTTATTATTTATTATTTATTATTTATTATTTAATATTTATTATTTATTATTCATTATTGATTATTTGTTATTTATTATTTATTATTTATTATTTGTTATTTATTATTTATTATTTATTATTTATTATTTATTATTTATTATTTATTATTTATTATTTATTATTTATTATTTATTATTTATTATTTATTATTTATTATTTATTATTTATTATTTGTGATTTATTATTTATTATTTATTATTTATTATTTATCTTTATTTATTATTTATTATTTATTATTTATTATTTATTATTTATTATTTATTAGTTATTAGTTATTAGTTATTATTTATTATTTATATTTATTTATTATTTATTATTTCTAATTATTTATTATTTATTATTTATATTTATTTATTTAATATTTCATATTTCATATTTCATATTTATTATTTATTATTTATTATTTATCTTTACTTATTATTTATTATTTATTATTTATTATTTATTATTTATTATTTATTATTTATTATTTATTATTTATTTATTATTTATTATTTATTATTTATTATTTATATTTATTTATTATTTATATTTATTTATTATTTATTATTTATTATTTATTATTTATTATTTATTATTTATTATTTATTATTTATTATTTATTATTTATCTTTATTTATTATCTATTATTTATTATTTATTATTCATTATTTATTATTTATTATTTAGTATTTATAGTTATTTATTATTTATTATTTATATTTATTTATTATTTATTATTTATTATTTATTATTTATTATTTATTATTTATTATTTATTATTTATTATTTATTATTTATTTATTATTTATTTATATTTATTTATTATTTATATTTATTTATTATTTATATTTATTTATTATTTATTACTTATATTTATTTATTATTTATTATTTATATTAATTTATTATTTATGTTTATTTATTATTTATTATTTATTATTTATTATTTATTATTTATTATTTATTATTTATTATTTATTATTTATTATTTATTATTTATTATTTATTATTTATTATTTATATTTATTTATTATTTATTATTTATATTTATTTATTATTTATTACTTATTACTTATTATTTATTATTTATTATTTATTATTTATTCTTTATTCTTTATTCTTTATTATTTTTTATTTTTTATTTTTTATTTATTATTTTGTATTTTTTATTTATTATTTTTTATTTTTTATTTTTTATTTTTTATTCTTTATTCCTTATTTATTATTTATTATTTATTATTTATTATTTATTATTTATTATTTATTATTATCAAGTTTATATCTATTATTTATGTATTATTTGTTTTTTCAATTAATATATATAAGTATATTAAATTCTGTTTATTAACCACATGGCGAGCTTGCTGGAGTGGTAAAGTCTTTGAAAATATGTAAGAGGTTAGGGGTTCAAATCTCACCAAACGCAGAATTTCATTATATTGCATGGGCATGCATGTGCATGTGCATGGGATGTGTATGCATGGATAAATAAAGTAAATAAAATAATACGAAATAAATAAATAAATAAATATGAAAAATAAATAAATAAAATAAATAAATAAAAAAATATATATATATATATATATATAAATATATAAAAAAAATTAGAAAAAATAAAAAAAATAAAAAAAATAAAAAAAATAAAAAAAATAAAAAAATAAAAAAACCGCCGCTAAATGATTCAGCGGCGGTTTAAACCGCCGCGAAACGTTCTGCGATGATTTTGAAAACCACCGCGAAACGTTCTGCGACGATTTTGAAAACCGCCGCGAATAGTTTCCCGACGCACGATTTAGCGGTGCTTTTTGAAAACCGCCTCCAATCGATTTAGCGGCGGTTTAAACCGCCGTGAAACAAAAAATAAACCGCCGCTAAATGCCTTTTTTGACGGGTTTTAACGGTAGCTCCATTTATTACTATTTTTTTGGGTTTTCATGACTTGTTATCTTTATCAATGGTTTTTTTGTGGGTTATTATGATGATTATGTTGAATTATTATGGAGTTTTCCAGAGTTGTCACGAGTTTTCATGTGTTCTCATTCTTTATAATGCCTCATTCTTCATATGCTTCTCCATCCTTTTTCATGCGTTTTCATTATTTTTCATCCCTTATCACGTTTTTTCATACTTTTTCATGTGTTTCCTTTATTATTTATTATTTATTATTTATAATATACTTTAATTTATTTATTATCTATTATTTGTAACTGGTTATTTATTATTTATTATTTATTATTTATTCTTTATTCTTTATATTTATTAATTATTTATGTTTATTTATTATTTATATTTATTTATTAGTTATTATTTATTATTTCTTATTTCTTATTTCTTATTTGTTATTTATATTTATTTCTTATTTCTTATTTCTTATTTCTTATTTCTTATTTATTATTTATTATTTATATTTATTTATTATTTTTTATTTATTATTTATTATTTATATTTATTTATTATTTATTATTTATATTTATTTATTATTTATTATTTATATTTATTTATTATTTATTATTTGTTATTTGTTATTTTTTATTTGTTATTTGTTATTGATTATTGATTATTGATTATTGATTATTGATTATTGATTATTTATTATTTATTATTTATTATTTATTATTTATTATTTATCTTTATTTATTATTTATTATTTATCTTTATTTATTATTAATTTTTTATTTTTTATTTTTTATCTTTATTTATTATTTATTATTTATTATTTATATTTTTTATTATTTATTATTTATTATTTATTTATTATTTATTATTTATATTTATGTTTTATTTATTATTTATTAATTATTATTTATTATTTATTATTTATTATTTATTATTTATTATTTATTATTTATTATTTATTATTTATTTTTTATTTTTTATTTTTTATTTTTTATTTTTTATTTTTTATTATCTATATTTATATTTATTTATTATTTATTATTTATTATTCATTATTTATTATTTATTATTTATTATTTATATTTATTTATTATTTATATTTATTTAATATTTCGTATTTATATTTATTTATTATTTACTATTTATTATTTATATTTATTATTTATTATTTATATTTATATTTATTATTTATTATTTATTATTTATTATTTATTATTTATTATTTATTATTTATTATTTATTATTTATTATTTATTATTTATTTATTTATTATTTATATTTATTTATTATTTATTATTTATATTTATTTATTATTTATAATTTCTAATTTATATTTATTTATTATTTATGTTTATTTATAATTTATTATTTATATTTATTTATTATTTATTATTTATATTTATTTATTATTTCATATTTATATTTATTTATTATTTATTATTTATTATTTATTATTTATTATTTATTATTTATTATTTATTATTTATTATTTATTATTTATTATTTATTATTTTTTATTTTTTATTTTTTATTTTTTATTTTTTATTTTTTATTTTTTATTTTTTATTTTTTATTTTTTATTTTTTATTTTTTATTTATTATTCCTTATTCCTTATTTATTATTTATTATTTATTATTATCGAGTTTATATCTATTATTTATGTATTGTTTGTTTTTTCAATTAATATATATAAGTACATTAAATTCTGTTTATTAACCACATGGTGAGCTTGCTGGAGTGGTAAAGTCTTTGGAAAATATGCAAAAGGTTAGGGGTTCAAATCTCACCAAACGCAGAATTTCTTTATATTGCATGGGCATGCAAGTGCATGTGCATGGGATGTGCATGAATAGATAAATAAAGTAAATAAAATAATACGAAATAAATAAATAAAATAAATAAATAAAATATATATATATATATAAATAAATATATAAAATTAAAAATAAAAAAAATAAAAAAAATAAAAAAACCGTCGTTAAATGATTCAGCGACGATTTAAACCGCCGCGAAACGTTCTGCGACGGTTTTGAAAACCGCCGCGAATAGTTTCCCGACGCACGATTTAGCGATGGTTTTTGAAAACCGTAGCCAATTGATTTAGCGGCGGTTTAAACCGCCGCGAAACGAAAAATAAACCGCCGCTAAATGCCTTTTTCGCCGTAGTGTTCCATACGATACACTGATAAGATGACTTTGTCATGTTCAGAAAATTGAAGGACTGAAAATATCTTTTCAGTGGTACTGATCTTTTGTTCAGACTCTAATGGATCAGAAGATCCGCTGAGTAAAAGTGGACGCTACTTCAGGAAGAGAGCCCCGCACAAAATTGACACAAGTAAGCTTCTGTCTTGTTTTTCGACCCCAAAAACCCCTCTGAATGCCTCTAAAACCTCGTTTCTGTCACCGGTGTCCCGTCGAACTTGTCTTCAAACAGACCTAACTTTCAATCCGTGTGTCAGTTCGGCCTCCTCCACCTGCCAGATCATATCTCGTTCCATGAGCTTCAGTTTGACTGGTCACGGCGCCCACATACACTCCTAGATCATATGTTATGGCCTTTTTAGTGGGTATCGGGTTTGTTATGTTTTTCAATGCCTCGTTTCTAGCAGTCGTTCCCCGTTAGCTTTTTTTTAAATGGTCGTAACTTCTGATCCGCATGTCCTTTCGGACACTTTCACCTTTCAGGTCGACGATCGTTTCAGGATCTTTGATTTGACAACTCGTGGATCTAAAACGGACTCTCGGATCATAAGTTATCTCCGTTAATGTGAGTTCAATGTTTTTGTCTCTTTATGACTGTTTTGACGGGTTTTAACGGTAGCTCCATTTATTACTATTTATTTGGGTTTCCATGACTTGTTATCTTTATCAATGGTTTTTTTGGGTTATTATGATGATTATGTTGAATTATTAAGGAGTTTTCCAGAGTTGTCACGAGTTTTCATGCGTTCTCATTCTTTCTAATGCCTCATTCTTCATATACTTCTCCATCCTTTTTCATGCGTTTTCATGATTTTTCATCCCTTATTACGTCTTTTCATACTTTTTCATGTGTTTCCTTTATTATTTATTATTTATTATATATAATATACTTTAATTTATTTATTATCTATTATTTTTAACTGGTTATTTTTTATTTTTTATTTATTATTTATTATTTATTCTTTATTATATATATTTATTAATTATTTATGTTTATTTATTATTTATTCTTTATTCTTTATTCTTTATTCTTTATTCTTTATTATTTATATTTCTTTATTATTTATGTTTATTTATTATTTATTATTTATTATTTATTATTTATTATTTATTATTTATTATTTATTATTTATATTCATTTATCATTTATATTTATTTATTATTTATTATTTATTATTTATTATTTATTATTTATTTATTTATTATTTATTATTTATTATTTATTATTTATTATTTATTATTTATTATTTATGATTTATGATTTATGATTTATTATTTATTATTTATCTTTATTTATTATTTATTATTTATTATTTATTATTTATTATTTATTATTTATTATTTATTATTTATTATTTATTATTTATTATTTATTATTTTTATTTATTTATTATTTATTATTTATATTTATTTATTATTTATTATTTATATTTATTTATTATTTATTATTTATTATTTATATTTATTTATTATTTATTATTTATATTTATTTATTTAATATTTAATATTTATTATTTATTATTTATTATTTATTATTTATCTTTATTTATTATTTATTATTTATTATTTATTATTTATTATTTATAATTTATTATTTATAATTTATTTATTATTTTATTTATTTATTATTTATTATTTATATTTATTTATTATTTATTATTTATTATTTATATTTATTTATTCTTTATTCTTTATTCTTTATTATTTATATTTCTTTATTATTTATTATTTATTATTTATTATTTATTTATTTATTATTTATTATTTATTTTTTATTTTTTATTATTTATTATTTATGATTTATGATTTATGATTTATGATTTATTATTTATTATTTATCTTTATTTATTATTTATTATTTATTATTTATTATTTATTATTTATTATTTATTATTTATTATTTATTATTTATTATTTATTATTTATTATTTATTATTTATTATTTATTATTTATTATTTTTATTTATTATTTATTTATTATTTAAATTTATTTATTATTTATTATTTATATTTATTTATTATTTATTATTTATTTATGATTTATTATTTATTATTTATATTTATTTATTATTTATTATTTATATTTATTTATTTAATATTTAATATTTATTATTTATTATTTATTATTTATTATTTATCTTTATTTATTATTTATTATTTATTATTAATTATTTATTATTTATAATTTATAATTTATAATTTATTTATTATTTTATTTATTTATTATTTATTATTTATATTTATTTATTATTTATTATTTATTATTTATATTTATTTATTATTTATTATTTATTCTTTATTATTTATATTTATTTATTATTTATATTTATTTATTATTTATATTTATTTATTATTTATATTTATTTATTATTTATTATTTATTATTTATTATTTATTATTTATATTTATTTATTATTTATTATTTATATTTATTTATTATTTATTATTTATATTTATTTATTATTTATTATTTATATTTATTTCTAATTTATTATTTATTATTTATTATTTATTATTTGATATTTATTATTTATTATGTATTATTTATTATTTATTATTTATTATTTATTATTTATTATTTATTATTCATTATTTAATATTTATTATTTATTATTTATATTTATTTATTATTTATATTTATTTACTATTTAGTATTTATTATTATTTATTATTTATATTTATTATTTATTATTTATATTTATTTATTATTTATTATTTATATTTATTATTTATATTTATTTATTATTTATTATTTATATTTATTTATTATTTATTATTTATTATTTATTATTTATTATTTATTATTTATTATTTATTATTTATTATTTATTACTTATTATTTATTTATTTATTATTTATATTTATTTATTATTTATTATTTATTATTTATATTTAGTTATTATTTATGTTTATTTATTATTTATTATTTATTATTTATTATTTATTTATTATTTAATATTTATATTTAATTATTATTTTTTATTTTTCATTTATTATTTATTATTTACTATTTTTTATTTTTTATTTTTTATTTATTATTTTTTTATTTTTTATTTTTTATTTGTTATTCTTTATTCCTTATTTATTATTTATTATTTATTATTTATTATTTATTATTTATTATTTATTATTATCGAGTTTATATCTATTATTTATGTATTATTTGTTTTTTCAATTAATATATATAAGTATATTAAATTCTGTTTATTAACCACATGACGAGCTTGTTGGAGTGGTAAAGTCTTTGGAAAATATGCAAGAGGTTAGGGGTTAAAATCTCACCAAACGCAGAATTTCTTTATATTGCACGGGCATGCATGTGCATGTGCATGGGATGTGCATGCATGGATAAATAAAGTAAATAAAATAATACGAAATAAATAAATAAATAAAATAAATAAATAAATTAAATAAATAAAATAAATAAAATAAATAATATATATATATATAATTAAAAATAAAAAAAATAAAAAAATAAAAAAAATAAAAAAAATAATAAAATAATAAAAAAATAAAAAAACTGCTGCTAAAAAACCGCCGCGAAACATTTCGCGACGGTTTTGAAAACAGCCGCGAAACGTTCTGCGCCGGTTTTGAAAACCGCCGCGAATAGTTTCTCGATGCACGTTTTAGGGGCGGTTTTTGAAAACCGCCGCCAATCGATTTAGCGGCGGTTTAAACCGCCGCGAAACGAAAAATAAACCGCCGCTAAATGCCTTTTTTCCATAGTGTTCCATACGATACACTGATAAGATGACTTTGTCATGTTTAGAAAATTGAAGAACTGAAAATATCTTTTCAGTGGTACTGATCTTTTGTTCAGCCTCTAATGGATCAGAAGATCCGCTGAATAAAGGTGGACGCTACTTCATGAAGAGAGCTACGTACCAAATCAACACAAGCAAGCTTCTGTCATGTTTTTCGACCCCAAAAACCCCTCCGAAGGCCTCTAAAACACCGTTTCCGTCACCGATGTCACGTTGAACTTGTCTCCAAACGGACCTAACTTTTGATCTGCGAGTCAGTTCGGCCTCCTCCACCTGCCAGATCATAGCTCGTTCCATGAGCTTCAGTTTGACTGGTCGCGGCGCCCACATGCACTCCTAGATCATATGTTATGGCCTTTTTAGTGGGTATCGGGTTTGTTATGTTTTTCAATGCCTCGTTTCTAGCACCCGTTCCCCGTTATCTTTTTTTTAAATAGTCGTAACTTCTGATCCGCCTGTCCATTCGAACACTTTCACCTTTCAGGTCGAAGATCATTTCAGGATCTTTGATTTGACAACTCGTGGATCTAAAATGGACTCTCGAATCATAAGTTATCTCCGTTAATGTGAGTCCAATGTTTTTGTCTCTTTATGACCGTTTTGACGGGTTTTAACGGTAGCTCCGTTTATTACTGTTTATTTGGGTTTCCATGACTTGTTATCTTTATCAATGGGTTTTTTGTGGGTTATTATGATGATTATGTTGAATTATTAAGGAGTTTTCCAGAGTTGTCAGGAGTTTTCATGCGTTCTCATTCTTTCTAATGCCTCATTCTTCATATGCTTCTCCATCCTTTTTTATGCGTTTTCATGATTTTTCATCCCTTATCAAGTCTTTTCATACTTTTTAATGTGTTTCCTTTATTATTTATTATTTATTATTTATAATATACTATAATTTATTTATTATTTATTATTTGTAACTGGTTATTTATTATTTATTCTTTATTATTTATTCTTTATATTTATTAATTATTTATGTTTATTTATTATTTATTATTTATTATTTATTATTTATCTTTATTTATTAGTTATTATTTATTATTTCTTATTTCTTATTTCTTATTTATTATTTATATTTATTTCTTATTTCTTATTTCTTATTTCTTATTTATTATTTATTATTTATTATTTATATTTATTTATCATTTATATTTATTTATTATTTATTATTTATTATTTATTATTTATATTTTTTATTATTTATATTTTTTATTATTTATTACTTATATTTATTTATTATTTATTATTTATTATTTATTATTTATTATTTATTATTTATTATTTATTATTGATTATTGATTATTGATTATTGATTATTTATTATTTATTATTTATTATTTATTATTTATTATTTATTATTTATTATTTATCTTTATTTATTATTTATTATTTGTCTTTATTTATTATTAATTTTTTATTATTTATTATTTATCTTTATTTCTTATTTCTTATTTCTTATCTCTTATTTATATTTATTTATTATTTGTTATTTATTATTTATTATTTATTATTTATATTTATTTATTATTTATTATTTATTATTTATTATTTATTATTTATATTTATATTTATTATTTATTTATATTTTATTTATTATTTATTATTTGTATTTATTTATTATTTATTATTTATTATTTATATTTATTTATTATTTATGTTTATTTATAATTTATAATTTATTATTTATTATTTATATTTATTTATTATTTATTATTTATTATTTATTATTTATATTTATTTATTATTTATTATTTGTCTTTATTTATTATTAATTTTTTATTATTTATTATTTATCTTTATTTCTTAATTCTTATTTCTTATTTCTTATTTATATTTATTTATTATTTGTTATTTATTAATTATTATTTATTATTTATATTTATTTATTATTTATTATTTATTATTTATTATTTATTATTTATATTTATATTTATTTATTATTTATATTTATTTATTATTTATTATTTGTATTTATTTATTATTTATTATTTATTATTTATATTTATTTATTATTTATGTTTATTTATAATTTATAATTTATTATTTATTATTTATATTTATTTATTATTTATTATTTATATTTATTTATTATTTATTATTTATTATTTATTATTTATTATTTATTATTTATTATTTATATTTATTTATTATTTATTATTTATATTTATTTATTATTTATTATTTATATTTATTTAATATTTAATATTTATATTTATTTATTATTTATTATTTATTATTTATTATTTATTATTTATTATTTTTTATTTTTTATTTTTTATTTTTTATTTATTATTTATTATTTATTATTTATTATTTATTATTTTTTATTTATTATTTATTATTTTTTATATATTATTTATTATTCCTTATTCCTTATTTAATATATATTATTTATTATTTATTATTTATTATTATCGAGTTTATATCTATTATTTATGTATTATTTGTTTTTTCAATTAATATATATAAGTATATTAAATTCTTTTTATTGACCACATGACGAGCTTGCTGGAGTGGTAATGTCTTTGGAAAATATGCAAGAGGTTAGGGGTTCAAATCTCACCAAATGCAGAATTTCTTTATATTGCATGGGCATGCATGTGCATGTGCATGGGATGTGCATGCATGGATAAATAAAGTAAATAAAATAATACGAAATAAATAAATAAATAAATGCGAAAAATAAATAAATAAAATAAATAAAATAAACAAATAAAATAAATAAATATATATATATATATATATAATTAAAAATAAAAAAAATTAAAAAAATTAAAAACCGCCGCTCAATGATTCAGCGGCGGTTTAAACCACCGCTCAAAAACCGCTGCGAAACGTTCTGCGACAGTTTTGAAAACCATCGTGAATAGTTTCCCGACGCACGATTTAACGGCGGTTTTTGAAAACCGCCGCCAATCGATTTAGCGGCGGTTTAAACCGCCGTGAAATGAAAAATAAACTGCCGCTAAATGCCTTTTTTTTCATAGTGTTCCATATGATACACTGATAAGATGACTTTGTCATGTTCAGAAAATTGAAGACTAAAAATATCTTTTCAGTGGTACTGATCTTTTGTTCAGCCTCTAATGGATCAGAAGATCCACTGAGTAAAGGGGGACGCTACTTCATGAAGAGAGCTACGCACCAAATCGATACAAGCAAGCTTTAGTCGTGTTTTTCGACCCCAAAAACCCCTCCGAAGGCCTCCAAAACCCCGTTTCTGTCACCGGTGTCCCGTCGAACTTCTCTTCAAACGGAACTAACATTCGATCCGCCTATCAGTTCGGCCTCCTCCACCTGCCAGATCATAGCTCGTTCCATGAGCTTCAGTTTGACTGGTTGCGGTGCCCACATGTACTCCTAGATCATATGTTATGACCTTTTTTGTGGGTATCGGGTTTGTTATGTTTTTCAATGCCTCGTTTCTAGCAGTCGTTCCCCGTTAGCTTTTTTTAAAAATGGTCGTAACTTTTTATCCGCCTGTCTATTCGGACACTTTCACCTTTCAGGTCGAAGATCGTTTCAGGATCTTTGATTTGACAACTCGCGAATCTAAAACGGACTCTCGGATCATAAGTTATCTCTGTTAATGTGAGTCCAATGTTTTTGTCTCTTTATGACCGTTTTGACGGGTTTTAACGGTAGCTCCATTTATTACTGTTTATTTGGGTTTCCATGACTTGTTATCTTTATCAATGGTTTTTTGTGGGTTATTATGATGATTATGTTGAATTATTAAGGAGTTTTCCAGAGATGTCACGAGTTTTCATGCGTTCTCATTCTTTCTAATGCTTCATTCTTCATATGCTTCTCCAACCTTTTTCATGCGTTTTCATTATTTTTCATCTCTTATAACGTCTTTTCATACTTTTTCATGTGTTTCCTTTATTATTTATTATTTATTATTTATAATATACTTTAATTTATTTATTATATATTATTTGTAACTGGTTATTTATTATTTATTATTTATTATTTATTCTTTATTCTTTATATTTATTAATTATTTATGTTTATTTATTTTTTAGTTTTTATTCTTTATATTTATTAATTATTTATGTTTATTTATTATTTATTATTTATTATTTATTATTTATTATTTATTATTTATTATTTATTATTTATTATTTATTATTTATTATTTATATTTTTTTTATCATTTATATTTATTTATTATTTATTATTTATTATTTATTATTTATTATTTATCTTTATTTATTATTTATTATTTATCTTTATTTATTACTAATTTTTTATTTTTTATTATTTATCTTTATTTATTATTTATTATTTATATTTATTTATTATTTATATTTATTTATTATTTATTATTTATATTTATTTATTATTTAATATTTATTATTTATATTTATTTATTATTTATTAATTATATTTATTTATTATTTATTTATTATTTATATTTATTTATTATTTATTATTTATTATTTATTATTTGTTATTTATTATTTATTTGTTTAATATTTAATATTTAATATTTAATATTTAATATTTAATATTTATTATTCATTATTGATTATTGATTATTGATTATTGATTATTGATTATTGATTATTGATTATTGATTATTTATTATTGAATATTTATTATTTATTATTTATTATTTATTATTTATTATTTATTATTTATTATTTATGATTTATGATTTATGATTTATGATTTACGATTTATGATTTATGATTTATTATTTATTATTTATTTATTATTTATGATTTATGATTTATGATTTATGATTTATGATTTATTATTTATATTATTTATTATTTATTATTTATATTTATTTATTATTTATTATTTATATTTTTTTATTATTTATTATTTATTATTTATATTTATTTATTATTAATTATTTTTTATTTATTATTTATTATTTATATTTATTTATTATTTATATTTATTTATTATTTATTATTTATTATTTATTATTTATTATTTATTATTTATTATTTATTATTTATTATTTATTATTTATTATTTATTATTTATTATTTATCTTTATTTATTATTTATTATTTATTACTTATTATTCATTATTTATTATTTATTATTTATTATTTATATTTATTTATTAATTATTATTTATATTTATTTATTATTTATTATTTATATTTATTTATTATTTATTATTTATTATTTATTATTTATTATTTATTATTTATTATTTATCTTTATTTATTATTTATTATTTATTATTTATTATTCATTATTTATTATTTATTATTTATTATTTATATTTATTTATTATTTATTATTTATATTTAATATTTAATATTTATTAGTTATTATTTATTATTTATTAATTATTAATTATTATTTATTATTTATTATTTATTATTTATTATTTATTATTTATTATTCATTATTCATTATTTATTATTTATTATTTATTATTTATATTTATTTATTATTTATATTTATTTACTATTTAGTATTTATATTTACTTATTATTTATTATTTATTATTTAAATTTATTATTTATTATTTATATTTATTTGTTATTTGTTATTTATTATTTATATTTATTATTTATTATTTATTATTTAATATTTATTATTTAATATTTATTTATTTATTATTTATATTTATTTAGTATTTATATTTATTTATTATTTATATTTATATTTATTTATTATTTATTATTTATTATTTATATTTATTTATTATTTATGATTATTTATTATTTATAATTTATTATTTCTTTTTTATATTTATTTATTATTTATTATTTATATTTATTTATTATTTATTATTTATATTTATTTATTATTTATTATTTATTATTTATTATTTATTATTTATTATTTATTATTTATTATTTATATTTATTTATTATTTATTATTTATTATTTATTATTTATTATTTATTATTTATTATTTATTATTTATTATTTATTATTTATTATTTATTATTTATTATTTTTTATTTTTTATTTTTTATTTATTATTCCTTATTCCTTATTTATTATTTATTATTTATTATTATCGAGTTTATATCTATTATTTATGTATTGTTTGTTTTTTCAATTAATATATATAAGTACATTAAATTCTGTTTATTAACCACATGGTGAGCTTGCTGGAGTGGTAAAGTCTTTGGAAAATATGCAAAAGGTTAGGGGTTCAAATCTCACCAAACGCAGAATTTCTTTATATTGCATGGGCATGCAAGTGCATGTGCATGGGATGTGCATGAATAGATAAATAAAGTAAATAAAATAATACGAAATAAATAAATAAAATAAATAAATAAAATATATATATATATATAAATAAATATATAAAATTAAAAATAAAAAAAATAAAAAAAATAAAAAAACCGTCGTTAAATGATTCAGCGACGATTTAAACCGCCGCGAAACGTTCTGCGACGGTTTTGAAAACCGCCGCGAATAGTTTCCCGACGCACGATTTAGCGATGGTTTTTGAAAACCGTAGCCAATTGATTTAGCGGCGGTTTAAACCGCCGCGAAACGAAAAATAAACCGCCGCTAAATGCCTTTTTCGCCGTAGTGTTCCATACGATACACTGATAAGATGACTTTGTCATGTTCAGAAAATTGAAGGACTGAAAATATCTTTTCAGTGGTACTGATCTTTTGTTCAGACTCTAATGGATCAGAAGATCCGCTGAGTAAAAGTGGACGCTACTTCAGGAAGAGAGCCCCGCACAAAATTGACACAAGTAAGCTTCTGTCTTGTTTTTCGACCCCAAAAACCCCTCTGAATGCCTCTAAAACCTCGTTTCTGTCACCGGTGTCCCGTCGAACTTGTCTTCAAACAGACCTAACTTTCAATCCGTGTGTCAGTTCGGCCTCCTCCACCTGCCAGATCATATCTCGTTCCATGAGCTTCAGTTTGACTGGTCACGGCGCCCACATACACTCCTAGATCATATGTTATGGCCTTTTTAGTGGGTATCGGGTTTGTTATGTTTTTCAATGCCTCGTTTCTAGCAGTCGTTCCCCGTTAGCTTTTTTTTAAATGGTCGTAACTTCTGATCCGCATGTCCTTTCGGACACTTTCACCTTTCAGGTCGACGATCGTTTCAGGATCTTTGATTTGACAACTCGTGGATCTAAAACGGACTCTCGGATCATAAGTTATCTCCGTTAATGTGAGTTCAATGTTTTTGTCTCTTTATGACTGTTTTGACGGGTTTTAACGGTAGCTCCATTTATTACTATTTATTTGGGTTTCCATGACTTGTTATCTTTATCAATGGTTTTTTTGGGTTATTATGATGATTATGTTGAATTATTAAGGAGTTTTCCAGAGTTGTCACGAGTTTTCATGCGTTCTCATTCTTTCTAATGCCTCATTCTTCATATACTTCTCCATCCTTTTTCATGCGTTTTCATGATTTTTCATCCCTTATTACGTCTTTTCATACTTTTTCATGTGTTTCCTTTATTATTTATTATTTATTATATATAATATACTTTAATTTATTTATTATCTATTATTTTTAACTGGTTATTTTTTATTTTTTATTTATTATTTATTATTTATTCTTTATTATATATATTTATTAATTATTTATGTTTATTTATTATTTATTCTTTATTCTTTATTCTTTATTCTTTATTCTTTATTATTTATATTTCTTTATTATTTATGTTTATTTATTATTTATTATTTATTATTTATTATTTATTATTTATTATTTATTATTTATTATTTATATTCATTTATCATTTATATTTATTTATTATTTATTATTTATTATTTATTATTTATTATTTATTATTTATTATTTATTATTTATTTATTTATTATTTATTATTTATTATTTATTATTTATTATTTATTATTTATTATTTATGATTTATGATTTATGATTTATGATTTATTATTTATCTTTATTTATTATTTATTATTTATTATTTATTATTTATTATTTATTATTTATTATTTATTATTTATTATTTATTATTTATTATTTATTATTTTTATTTATTTATTATTTATTATTTATATTTATTTATTATTTATTATTTATATTTATTTATTATTTATTATTTATTATTTATATTTATTTATTATTTATTATTTATATTTATTTATTTAATATTTAATATTTATTATTTATTATTTATTATTTATTATTTATCTTTATTTATTATTTATTATTTATTATTTATTATTTATTATTTATAATTTATTATTTATAATTTATTTATTATTTTATTTATTTATTATTTATTATTTATATTTATTTATTATTTATTATTTATTATTTATATTTATTTATTCTTTATTCTTTATTCTTTATTATTTATATTTCTTTATTATTTATTATTTATTATTTATTATTTATTTATTTATTATTTATTATTTATTATTTATTTTTTATTATTTATTATTTATGATTTATGATTTATGATTTATGATTTATTATTTATTATTTATCTTTATTTATTATTTATTATTTATTATTTATTATTTATTATTTATTATTTATTATTTATTATTTATTATTTATTATTTATTATTTATTATTTATTATTTATTATTTTTATTTATTATTTATTTATTATTTAAATTTATTTATTATTTATTATTTATATTTATTTATTATTTATTATTTATTTATTATTTATTATTTATTATTTATTATTTATATTTATTTATTATTTATTATTTATATTTATTTATTTAATATTTAATATTTATTATTTATTATTTATTATTTATTATTTATCTTTATTTATTATTTATTATTTATTATTAATTATTTATTATTTATAATTTATAATTTATAATTTATTTATTATTTTATTTATTTATTATTTATTATTTATATTTATTTATTATTTATTATTTATTATTTATATTTATTTATTATTTATTATTTATTCTTTATTATTTATATTTATTTATTATTTATATTTATTTATTATTTATATTTATTTATTATTTATATTTATTTATTATTTATTATTTATTATTTATTATTTATTATTTATATTTATTTATTATTTATTATTTATATTTATTTATTATTTATTATTTATATTTATTTATTATTTATTATTTATATTTATTTCTAATTTATTATTTATTATTTATTATTTATTATTTGATATTTATTATTTATTATGTATTATTTATTATTTATTATTTATTATTTATTATTTATTATTTATTATTCATTATTTAATATTTATTATTTATTATTTATATTTATTTATTATTTATATTTATTTACTATTTAGTATTTATTATTATTTATTATTTATATTTATTATTTATTATTTATATTTATTTATTATTTATTATTTATATTTATTATTTATATTTATTTATTATTTATTATTTATATTTATTTATTATTTATTATTTATTATTTATTATTTATTATTTATTATTTATTATTTATTATTTATTATTTATTACTTATTATTTATTTATTTATTATTTATATTTATTTATTATTTATTATTTATTATTTATATTTAGTTATTATTTATGTTTATTTATTATTTATTATTTATTATTTATTATTTATTTATTATTTAATATTTATATTTAATTATTATTTTTTATTTTTCATTTATTATTTATTATTTACTATTTTTTATTTTTTATTTTTTATTTATTATTTTTTTATTTTTTATTTTTTATTTATTATTCTTTATTCCTTATTTATTATTTATTATTTATTATTTATTATTTATTATTTATTATTTATTATTATCGAGTTTATATCTATTATTTATGTATTATTTGTTTTTTCAATTAATATATATAAGTATATTAAATTCTGTTTATTAACCACATGACGAGCTTGTTGGAGTGGTAAAGTCTTTGGAAAATATGCAAGAGGTTAGGGGTTAAAATCTCACCAAACACAGAATTTCTTTATATTGCACGGGCATGCATGTGCATGTGCATGGGATGTGCATGCATGGATAAATAAAGTAAATAAAATAATACGAAATAAATAAATAAATAAAATAAATAAATAAATTAAATAAATAAAATAAATAAAATAAATAATATATATATATATATAATTAAAAATAAAAAAAATAAAAAAATAAAAAAAATAAAAAAAATAATAAAATAATAAAAAAATAAAAAAACTGCTGCTAAAAAACCGCCGCGAAACATTTCGCGACGGTTTTGAAAACAGCCGCGAAACGTTCTGCGCCGGTTTTGAAAACCGCCGCGAATAGTTTCTCGATGCACGTTTTAGGGGCGGTTTTTGAAAACCGCCGCCAATCGATTTAGCGGCGGTTTAAACCGCCGCGAAACGAAAAATAAACCGCCGCTAAATGCCTTTTTTCCATAGTGTTCCATACGATACACTGATAAGATGACTTTGTCATGTTTAGAAAATTGAAGAACTGAAAATATCTTTTCAGTGGTACTGATCTTTTGTTCAGCCTCTAATGGATCAGAAGATCCGCTGAATAAAGGTGGACGCTACTTCATGAAGAGAGCTACGTACCAAATCAACACAAGCAAGCTTCTGTCATGTTTTTCGACCCCAAAAACCCCTCCGAAGGCCTCTAAAACACCGTTTCCGTCACCGATGTCACGTTGAACTTGTCTCCAAACGGACCTAACTTTTGATCTGCGAGTCAGTTCGGCCTCCTCCACCTGCCAGATCATAGCTCGTTCCATGAGCTTCAGTTTGACTGGTCGCGGCGCCCACATGCACTCCTAGATCATATGTTATGGCCTTTTTAGTGGGTATCGGGTTTGTTATGTTTTTCAATGCCTCGTTTCTAGCACCCGTTCCCCGTTATCTTTTTTTTAAATAGTCGTAACTTCTGATCCGCCTGTCCATTCGAACACTTTCACCTTTCAGGTCGAAGATCATTTCAGGATCTTTGATTTGACAACTCGTGGATCTAAAATGGACTCTCGAATCATAAGTTATCTCCGTTAATGTGAGTCCAATGTTTTTGTCTCTTTATGACCGTTTTGACGGGTTTTAACGGTAGCTCCGTTTATTACTGTTTATTTGGGTTTCCATGACTTGTTATCTTTATCAATGGGTTTTTTGTGGGTTATTATGATGATTATGTTGAATTATTAAGGAGTTTTCCAGAGTTGTCAGGAGTTTTCATGCGTTCTCATTCTTTCTAATGCCTCATTCTTCATATGCTTCTCCATCCTTTTTTATGCGTTTTCATGATTTTTCATCCCTTATCAAGTCTTTTCATACTTTTAATGTGTTTCCTTTATTATTTATTATTTATTATTTATAATATACTATAATTTATTTATTATTTATTATTTGTAACTGGTTATTTATTATTTATTCTTTATTATTTATTCTTTATATTTATTAATTATTTATGTTTATTTATTATTTATTATTTATTATTTATTATTTATCTTTATTTATTAGTTATTATTTATTATTTCTTATTTCTTATTTCTTATTTATTATTTATATTTATTTCTTATTTCTTATTTCTTATTTCTTATTTATTATTTATTATTTATTATTTATATTTATTTATCATTTATATTTATTTATTATTTATTATTTATTATTTATTATTTATATTTTTTATTATTTATATTTTTTATTATTTATTACTTATATTTATTTATTATTTATTATTTATTATTTATTATTTATTATTTATTATTTATTATTTATTATTGATTATTGATTATTGATTATTGATTATTTATTATTTATTATTTATTATTTATTATTTATTATTTATTATTTATTATTTATCTTTATTTATTATTTATTATTTGTCTTTATTTATTATTAATTTTTTATTATTTATTATTTATCTTTATTTCTTATTTCTTATTTCTTATCTCTTATTTATATTTATTTATTATTTGTTATTTATTATTTATTATTTATTATTTATATTTATTTATTATTTATTATTTATTATTTATTATTTATTATTTATATTTATATTTATTATTTATTTATATTTATTTATTATTTATTATTTGTATTTATTTATTATTTATTATTTATTATTTATATTTATTTATTATTTATGTTTATTTATAATTTATAATTTATTATTTATTATTTATATTTATTTATTATTTATTATTTATTATTTATTATTTATATTTATTTATTATTTATTATTTGTCTTTATTTATTATTAATTTTTTATTATTTATTATTTATCTTTATTTCTTAATTCTTATTTCTTATTTCTTATTTATATTTATTTATTATTTGTTATTTATTAATTATTATTTATTATTTATATTTATTTATTATTTATTATTTATTATTTATTATTTATTATTTATATTTATATTTATTTATTATTTATATTTATTTATTATTTATTATTTGTATTTATTTATTATTTATTATTTATTATTTATATTTATTTATTATTTATGTTTATTTATAATTTATAATTTATTATTTATTATTTATATTTATTTATTATTTATTATTTATATTTATTTATTATTTATTATTTATTATTTATTATTTATTATTTATTATTTATTATTTATATTTATTTATTATTTATTATTTATATTTATTTATTATTTATTATTTATATTTATTTAATATTTAATATTTATATTTATTTATTATTTATTATTTATTATTTATTATTTAATATTTATTATTTATTATTTTTTATTTTTTATTTATTATTTATTATTTATTATTTATTATTTATTATTTTTTCTTTATTATTTATTATTTTTTATATATTATTTATTATTCCTTATTCCTTATTTAATATATATTATTTATTATTTATTATTTATTATTATCGAGTTTATATCTATTATTTATGTATTATTTGTTTTTTCAATTAATATATATAAGTATATTAAATTCTTTTTATTGACCACATGACGAGCTTGCTGGAGTGGTAATGTCTTTGGAAAATATGCAAGAGGTTAGGGGTTCAAATCTCACCAAATGCAGAATTTCTTTATATTGCATGGGCATGCATGTGCATGTGCATGGGATGTGCATGCATGGATAAATAAAGTAAATAAAATAATACGAAATAAATAAATAAATAAATGCGAAAAATAAATAAATAAAATAAATAAAATAAACAAATAAAATAAATAAATATATATATATATAAATATAATTAAAAATAAAAAAAATTAAAAAAATTAAAAACCGCCGCTCAATGATTCAGCGGCGGTTTAAACCACCGCTCAAAAACCGCTGCGAAACGTTCTGCGACAGTTTTGAAAACCATCGTGAATAGTTTCCCGACGCACGATTTAACGGCGGTTTTTGAAAACCGCCGCCAATCGATTTAGCGGCGGTTTAAACCGCCGTGAAATGAAAAATAAACTGCCGCTAAATGCCTTTTTTTCCATAGTGTTCCATATGATACACTGATAAGATGACTTTGTCATGTTCAGAAAATTGAAGACTAAAAATATCTTTTCAGTGGTACTGATCTTTTGTTCAGCCTCTAATGGATCAGAAGATCCACTGAGTAAAGGGGGACGCTACTTCATGAAGAGAGCTACGCACCAAATCGATACAAGCAAGCTTTAGTCGTGTTTTTCGACCCCAAAAACCCCTCCGAAGGCCTCCAAAACCCCGTTTCTGTCACCGGTGTCCCGTCGAACTTCTCTTCAAACGGAACTAACATTCGATCCGCCTATCAGTTCGGCCTCCTCCACCTGCCAGATCATAGCTCGTTCCATGAGCTTCAGTTTGACTGGTTGCGGTGCCCACATGTACTCCTAGATCATATGTTATGACCTTTTTTGTGGGTATCGGGTTTGTTATGTTTTTCAATGCCTCGTTTCTAGCAGTCGTTCCCCGTTAGCTTTTTTTAAAAATGGTCGTAACTTTTTATCCGCCTGTCTATTCGGACACTTTCACCTTTCAGGTCGAAGATCGTTTCAGGATCTTTGATTTGACAACTCGCGAATCTAAAACGGACTCTCGGATCATAAGTTATCTCTGTTAATGTGAGTCCAATGTTTTTGTCTCTTTATGACCGTTTTGACGGGTTTTAACGGTAGCTCCATTTATTACTGTTTATTTGGGTTTCCATGACTTGTTATCTTTATCAATGGTTTTTTGTGGGTTATTATGATGATTATGTTGAATTATTAAGGAGTTTTCCAGAGATGTCACGAGTTTTCATGCGTTCTCATTCTTTCTAATGCTTCATTCTTCATATGCTTCTCCAACCTTTTTCATGCGTTTTCATTATTTTTCATCTCTTATAACGTCTTTTCATACTTTTTCATGTGTTTCCTTTATTATTTATTATTTATTATTTATAATATACTTTAATTTATTTATTATATATTATTTGTAACTGGTTATTTATTATTTATTATTTATTATTTATTCTTTATTCTTTATATTTATTAATTATTTATGTTTATTTATTTTTTAGTTTTTATTCTTTATATTTATTAATTATTTATGTTTATTTATTATTTATTATTTATTATTTATTATTTATTATTTATTATTTATTATTTATTATTTATTATTTATTATTTATTATTTATATTTTTTTTATCATTTATATTTATTTATTATTTATTATTTATTATTTATTATTTATTATTTATCTTTATTTATTATTTATTATTTATCTTTATTTATTACTAATTTTTTATTTTTTATTATTTATCTTTATTTATTATTTATTATTTATATTTATTTATTATTTATATTTATTTATTATTTATTATTTATATTTATTTATTATTTAATATTTAATATTTATATTTATTTATTATTTATTAATTATATTTATTTATTATTTATTTATTATTTATATTTATTTATTATTTATTATTTATTATTTATTATTTGTTATTTATTATTTATTTGTTTAATATTTAATATTTAATATTTAATATTTAATATTTATTATTTATTATTCATTATTGATTATTGATTATTGATTATTGATTATTGATTATTGATTATTGATTATTGATTATTTATTATTGAATATTTATTATTTATTATTTATTATTTATTATTTATTATTTATTATTTATTATTTATGATTTATGATTTATGATTTATGATTTACGATTTATGATTTATGATTTATGATTTATTATTTATTTATTATTTATGATTTATGATTTATGATTTATGATTTATGATTTATTATTTATATTATTTATTATTTATTATTTATATTTATTTATTATTTATTATTTATATTTTTTTATTATTTATTATTTATTATTTATATTTATTTATTATTAATTATTTTTTATTTATTATTTATTATTTATATTTATTTATTATTTATATTTATTTATTATTTATTATTTATTATTTATTATTTATTATTTATTATTTATTATTTATTATTTATTATTTATTATTTATTATTTATTATTTATTATTTATCTTTATTTATTATTTATTATTTATTACTTATTATTCATTATTTATTATTTATTATTTATTATTTATATTTATTTATTAATTATTATTTATATTTATTTATTATTTATTATTTATATTTATTTATTATTTATTATTTATTATTTATTATTTATTATTTATTATTTATTATTTATCTTTATTTATTATTTATTATTTATTATTTATTATTCATTATTTATTATTTATTATTTATTATTTATATTTATTTATTATTTATTATTTATATTTAATATTTAATATTTATTAGTTATTATTTATTATTTATTAATTATTAATTATTAATTATTATTTATTATTTATTATTTATTATTTATTATTTATTATTCATTATTCATTATTTATTATTTATTATTTATTATTTATATTTATTTATTATTTATATTTATTTACTATTTAGTATTTATATTTACTTATTATTTATTATTTATTATTTAAATTTATTATTTATTATTTATATTTATTTGTTATTTGTTATTTATTATTTATATTTATTATTTATTATTTATTATTTAATATTTATTATTTAATATTTATTTATTTATTATTTATATTTATTTAGTATTTATATTTATTTATTATTTATATTTATATTTATTTATTATTTATTATTTATTATTTATATTTATTTATTATTTATGATTATTTATTATTTATAATTTATTATTTCTTTTTTATATTTATTTATTATTTATTATTTGTATTTATTTATTATTTATTATTTATATTTATTTATTATTTATTATTTATTATTTATTATTTATTATTTATTATTTATTATTTATTATTTATATTTATTTATTATTTATTATTTATTATTTATTATTTATTATTTATTATTTATTATTTATTATTTATTATTTATTATTTATTATTTATTATTTATTATTTATTATTCATTATTTATTATTCATTATTTATTATTTATTATTTATTATTTATTATTGATTATTTATTATTTATTATTTATTATTTATTATTTATTATTGATTATTTATTATTCCTTATTCCTTATTCCTTATTAATTATTTATTATTTATTATTTATTATTATCGAGTTTATATCTATTATTTATGTATTATCTGTTTTTTGAATTAATATATATAATTATATTAAATTTTGTTTATTAACCACACGGCGAGCTTGCGGGAGTGGTAAAGTCTTTGGAAAATATGCAAGAGGTTAGGGGTTCAAATCTCACCAAACGCAGAATTTCTTTATATTGCATGGACATGCATGTGCATGTGCATGGGATGTGCATGCATGTATAAATAATGTAAATAAAATAATACGAAATAAATAAATAAAATAAAATAATACGAAAAATAAATAAATAAAAAATATATATATATAAATAAATAAATATATAAAATTAAAAATAAAAGAAATTTAAAAAAAAATAAAAAAAATAAAAAAAAAAATAAAAAAATAAAAAAACTGTCGCTCAATGATTCAGCGGCGGTTTAAACCGCCGCTAAAAAACCGCCGCGCAACGTTCCGCGACGGTTTTGAAAACCGCCGCGAATAGTTTCCCGATGCGCGATTTAGGGGCGGTTTTTGAAAACCGCCGCCAATCGATTTAGCAGCGGTTTAAACCGCCGCGAAACGAAAAATAAACCGCCGCTAAATGCCTTTTTTCCCATAGTGTTCCATACGATACACTGATAAGATGACTTTGTCATGTTCAGAAAATTGTAGGACTGAAAATATCTTTTCAGTGGTACTGATCTTTTGTTCAGCCTCTAATAGATCAGAAGATCCGCTGAATAAAGGTGGACGCTGCTTCATGAAGAGAGCTATGCGCCAAGTCAACACAAGCAAGCTTCTGTCATGTTTTTCGACCCCCAAAACCCCTCCAAAGGCCTCTAAAACCTCGTTTCCGTCACCGGTGTCCCGTCGAACTTGTCTTCAAACGGACCTAACTTTCGATCCGCGTGTCAGTTCGGCCTCCTCCACCTGCCAGATCATAGCTCGTTCCATGAGCTTCAGTTTGACTGGTCACGACGCCCACATGCACTGCTAGATCATATGTTATGGACTTTTTAGTGGGTATCGGGTTTGTTATGTTTTTCAATGCCTCGTTTCTAGCACCCGTTCCCCGTTATCTTTTTTTTAAATGGTCGTAACTTCTGATCTGCCTGTCCATTCAGACACTTTCACCTTTCAGGTCGAAGATCGTTTTAGGATCTTTGATTTGACAACTCGTTGATCTAAAATGGACTTTCGGATCATAAGTTATCTCTATTAATGTGAGTCCAATGTTTTTGTCTCTTTATGACCGTTTTGACGGGTTTTAACAGTAGCTCCATTTATTACTATTTATTTGGGTTTCCATGACTTGTTATCTTTATCAATTGGTTTTTTTTGTGGGTTATTATGATGATTATGTTGAATTATTAAGGAATTTTCCAGTGTTGTCACGAGTTTTCATGCGTTCTCATTCTTTCTAATGCCTCATTCTTCATATGCTTCTCCATCCTTTTTCATGCATTTTCATGATTTTTCATCCCTTATCAAGTCTTTTCATACTTTTTTATGTGTTTCCTTTATTATTTATTATTTATTATTTATAATATACATTAATTTATTTATTATTTATTATTTGTAACTGGTTATTTATTATTTATTATTTATTATTTATTCTTTATATTTATTAATTATTTATGTTTATTTATTATTTATTAATTATTATTTATTATTTATTATTTATATTTATTTATTAGTTATTAGTTATTATTTATTATTTATTATTTATTATTTATTATTTATATTTATTTATTATTTCTTATTTCTTATTTCTTATTTCGTATTTATTATTTATTATTTATATTTATTTATTATTAATATTTATTTATTATTTACTATTTATTATTTATTATTTATATTTTTTTATTATTTATAATTTATATTTATTTATTATTTATTATTTATATTTATTTATTATTTATTATTTATTTTTATTTTTTATTATTTATTATTTATTATATATTATATATTATATATTATATATTATATATTATTTATTATTTATTATTTATTATTTATTATTTATTATTTATTATTTATTATTTATTATTTATCTTTATTTATTATTTATTATTTATCTTTATTTATTTTTTATTTTTTATTTTTTATTATTTATCTTTATTTCTTATTTCTTATTTCTTATTTCTTATTTATATTTATTTATTATTTATTATTTATTATTTTTATTTATTTATTATTTATTATTTATTATTTATTATTTATTATTTATATTTATTATTTATATTTATTTCTTATTTATTATTTATATTTATTTATTATTTATTATTAATTATTTATTATTTATTATTTATTATTTAATATTTATTATTTATGATTTATGATTTATTATTTATTATTTATCTTTATTTATTATTTATTATTTATTATCTATTATTCATTAATTATTATTTATTATTTATTATTTATATTTATTATTTATTATTTATATTTATTTATTATTTATAATTATTTATTTTTTATTATTTGTATTTATTTATTATTTATTATTTATTATTTATATTTATTTATTATTTATGTTTATTTATAATTTATAATTTATTATTTATTATTTATATTTATTTATTATTTATTATTTATATTTTTTTATTATTTAATATTTGTATTTATTTATTATTTATTATTTATTATTTATTATTTATTATTTATTATTTTTATTTATTTATTATTTATTATTTATATTTATTTATTATTTATTATTTATATTTATTTATTATTTATTATTTATATTTATTTATTATTTATATTTATTTAACATTTAATATTTATATTTATTTATTATTTATTATTTATTATTTATTATTTATTATTTATTATTTATTATTTATTATTTATTATTTATTATTTATTATTTATTATTTATTATTTATTATTTATTATTTTTTATATATTATTTATTATTCCTTATTCCTTATTTATTATATATTATTTATTATTATCGAGTTTATATCTATTATTTATGTATTATTTGTTTTTTCAATTAATATATATATGTATATTAAATTCTGTTTATTGACCACATGACGAGCTTGCTGGAGTGGTAATGTCTTTGGAAAATATGCAAGAGGTTAGGGGTTCAAATCTCACCAAATACAGAATTTCTTTATATTGCATGGGCATGCATGTGCATGTGCATGGGATGTGCATGCATGGATAAATAAAGTAAATAAAATAATACGAAATAAATAAATAAATAAATACGAAAAATAAATAAATAAAATAAATAAATAAATAAAATAAATAAATAAATAAATAAATAAATAAAATATATATATATATATAAATAAATATATAAAATTAAAAAAAAATAAAAAAAATTAAAAAAATTAAAAAAATTAAAAAAATTAAAAAAAATAACAAAATAAAAAAACTGCCGCTAAATGATTCAGCGGCGGTTTAAACCGTCGCTAAAAAACCGCTGCGAAACGTTCTGCGACGGTTTTGAAAACCGCCGTGAATAGTTTCCCGACGCACGATTTAGCGGCGGTTTTTGAAAACCGCCGCCAATCGATTTAGCGGCGGTTTAAACCGCCGTGAAACGAAAAATAAACCACCGCGAAACGAAAAATAAACCGCCGTTAAATGCCTTTTTTTCCGTAGTGTTCCATACGATACACTGATAAGATGACTTTGTCATGTTCAGAAAATTGAAGGACTGAAAATATCTTTTCAGTGGTACTGATCTTTTGTTCAACCTCTAATGGATCAGAAGATCCGCTGAGTAAAAGTGGACGCTACTTCATGAAGAGAGCTACACACCAAATTGACACAAGCAAGCTTCTGTTGTGTTTTTCGACCCCAAAAACCCCTCCGAAGGCCTCCAAAACCCCGTTTCTGTCACCGGTGTCCCGTCGAACTTGTCTTCAAACAGACCTAACTTTCGATCCGCGTGTCAGTTCGGCCTCCTCCACCTGCCAGATCATAGCTCGTTCCATGAGCTTCAGTTTGACTGGTCGCGGCGCCCACATGCACTCCTAGATCATATGTTATGGTCTTTTTAGTGGGTATTGGGTTTGTTATGTTTTTCAATGCCTCGTTTCTAGCACCCGTTCCCCGTTAGCTTTTTTTTAAATGGTCGTAACTTCTGATCCGTCTGTCCATTCAGACACTTTCACCTTTCAGGTCGAAGATCGTTTTAGGATCTTTGATTTGACAACTCGCGGATCTAAAACGGACTCTCGGATCATAAGTTATCTCCGTTAATGTGAGTCCAATGTTTTTGTCTCTTTATGACCGTTTTGATGGGTTTTAACGGTAGCTCCATTTATTACTATTTATTTGGGTTTCAATGACTTGTAATCTTTATCAATGGTTTATTTGTGGGTTATGATGATGATTATGTTGAATTATTAAGGATTTTTCCAGAGTTGTCACGAGTTTTCATGCGTTCTCATTCTTTCTAATGTCTCATTCTTCATATGCTTCTCCATCCTTTTTCATGCGTTTTCATGATTTTTCATCCCTTATCACTTCTTTTCATACTTTTTCATGTGTTTCCTTTATTATTTATTATTTATTATTTATTATATACTTTAATTTATTTATTATCTATTTTTTGTAACTGGTTATTTATTATTTATTATTTATTATTTATTATTTATTATTTCTTATCTATAATTTATATTTATTTATCATTTATAATTATTTATTATTTATTATTTATTATTTATATTTATTTATTAGTTATTATTTAATATTTATTATTTCTTATTTATTACTTATTATTTATATTTATTTATTATTTATTATTTATTATTTATTATTTATTATTTCTTATCTATAATTTATATTTATTTATCATTTATAATTATTTATTATTTATTATTTATTATTTATATTTATTTATTAATTATTATTTAATATTTAATATTTCTTATTTATTACTTATTATTTATATTTATTTATTATTTATTATTTATTATTTATTATTTATTATTTCTTATCTATAATTTATATTTATTTATCATTTATAATTATTTATTATTTATTATTTATTATTTATTATTTATATTTATTTATTATTTATTATTTTTATTTATTTATTATTTATTATTTATATTTATTTATTATTTATTATTTATTATTTATTATATATTATATATTATTGATTATTGATTATTGATTATTGATTATTGATTATTGATTATTGATTATTTATTATTTATTATTTATTATTTATTATTTATCAATATTTATTATTTATTATTTATCTTTATTTATTATTAATTTTTTATTATTTATTATTTATCTTTATTTATTATTTATTATTTATTATTTGTTATTTATATTTATTTATTATTTATATTTATTTATTATTTATTTATTATTTATTATTTATTATTTATATTTTTTTATTATTTAATATTTAATATTTATATTTATTTATTATTTATTATTTATATTTATTTATTATTTATATTTATTTATTATTTATTATTTATTATTTATTATTTATTTATTTAATATTTAATATTTAATATTTAATATTTATTATTTATTATTCATTATTGATTATTGATTGTTGATTATTTATTATTTATTATTTATTATTTAGTATTTATTATTTATTATTTATTATTTATTATTTATTATTTATTATTTATGATTTATTATTTATTATTTATCTTTATTTATTATTTATTATTTACTATTTATTATTTATTATTTATTATTTCTATTTATTTATTATTTATTATTTATATTTATATATTATTATTTATTTATTATTTATATTTATTTATTATTTATTATTTATTATTTCTTATTTCTTATTTATTATTTATTATTTATATTTATTTATCATTTATATTTATTTATTATTTATTATTTATATTTATTTATTAGTTATTATTTATATTTATTTATTATTTATATTTATTTATTATTTATTATTTATTATTTATTATTTATTATTTATTATTTATTATTTATTATTTATTATTTATTATTTATTATTTATCTTTATTTATTATTAATTTTTTATTTATTATTATTTATCTTTATTTATTATTTATTATTTATATTTATTTATTATTTATATTTATTTATTATTTATTATTTATATTTATTTATTATTTAATATTTATTATTTATATTTATTTATTATTTATTATTTATATTTATTTATTATTATTTTTATGTATATTTATTTATTATTTATTATTTATTATTTATTATTTATTTATTTAATATTTAATATTTAATATTTATTATTTATTATTCATTATTCATTATTGATTATTGATTATTGATTATTTATTATTCATTATTTATTATTTATTATTTATTATTTATTATTTATTATTTATTATTTATTATTTATTATTTATTATTTATGATTTATGATTTATGATTTATTATTTATGATTTATTATTTATCTTTATTTATTATTTATAATTTATAATTTATTATTTATTATTTAATATTTAATATTTATTATTTATTATTTATATTTATTTATTATTTATTATTTATATTTGTTTATTGTTTATTATTTATATTTATTTATTATTTATTATTTATTATTTATTATTTATATTTATTTATTATTTATTATTTATTATTTATTATTTATATTTATTTATTATTTATTATTTATATTTATTTATTTAATATTTAATATTTAATATTTAATATTTATTATTTATATTTATTTATAATTTATTATTTATATTTATTTATTATTTATTATTTATTATTTATATTTATTTATTATTTATTATTTATTATTTATTATTTATTTATTATTTGTTATTTATATTTATTTATTATTTATTATTTATTATTTATATTTATTTATTATTTATTATTGATATTTATTTATTATTTATTATTTATATTTATTTATTATTTATTATTTATATTTATTTATTATTTATTATTTATTATTTATTATTTATTATTTATTATTTATTATTTATTATTTATTATATATTAATTAATATTTAATATTTAATATTTATTATTTATTATTTATTATTCATTATTCATTATTTATTATTTATTATTTATATTTATTTATTATTTATATTTATTTACTATTTAGTATTTATATTTATTTATTATTTATTATTTATATTAATTATTTATTGTTTATATTTATTTATTATTTATTATTTATTATTTATTATTTATATTTATTTATTATTTATTATTTATTATTTATTATTTATTATTTATTTATTTATTATTTGTATTTATTTATTATTTATATTTATTTATTATTTATTATTTATATTTATTTATTATTTATTATTTATTATTTATATTTATTTATTATTTATGTTTATTTATTATTTATTATTTATTATTTATTATTTATATTTACTTATTATTTATTATTTAATATTAATATTAATATTTATTTATTATTTATTATTTATTATTTATTATTTATTATTTATTATTTATTATTTATTATTTATTATTTATTATTTATTATTTATTATTTATTATTTATTATTTATTATTTATTATTCCTTATTCCTTATTTATTATTTATTATTTATTATTTATTATTATCGAGTTTATATCTAATATTTATGTATTATTTGTTTTTTCAATTAATATATATAAGTATATTAAATTCTGTTTATTAACCACATGGCGAGCTTGCTGGAGTGGTAAAGTCTTTGGAAAATATGCAAGAGGTTAGGGGTTCAAATCTCACCAAACGCAGAATTTCTTTATATTGCATGGGCATGCATGTGCATGTGCATGAGATGTGCATGCATGGATAAATAAAGTAAATAAAATAATATTAAATAAATAAATAAATAAATAAATAAATAAATACGAAAAATAAATAAAATAAATAAATAAATAAATAAATAATATATATATATATATATAAAAATATATAAAATTAAAAATAAAAAATGAAAAAAAATAAAAAAATAAAAAAACCGCCGCTAAATGATTAAGCGGCAGTTTAAACTGCCGCTAAAAACCACCGCGAATAGTTTCCCGACGCACGATTTAGCGGCGGTTTTTGAAAACCGCCGCGAAACGAAAAATAAACCGTCGTTAAATGCCTTTTTTGCCGTAGTGTTCCATACGATACACTGATAAGATGACTTTGTCATGTTCAGAAAATTGAAGGACTGAAAATATCTTTTCAGTGGTACTGATCTTTTGTTCAACCTCTAATGGATCAGAAGATCCGCTGAATAAAGGTGGACGCTACTTCATGATGGAATCAACAGAATGTTTCTCTCTCTTTTTCTCGTTTGGAAGTCCTGCATGATTCATAGCTTGAGAATGTTGTGTGGGCATGGCTACAAGATTTTTCATTCCAGCTCCCATAACGTTTGGTTGCTCAGGTGGACAATCATTGCTTTTTCTGTCACATTCAGCATTAACACGGTTCCTTTTGGTTCCATCCATTGACTAAAACCAAGAAGCATAGTGTGAGAAACAATAATTACAATAGGAAAACCACATAATAAGTAATAAAATTTCAAACTTTTGGTCTTATCATAGGTTATTCATGGCCATTTCTAAAACACTAAGATTGTGTTATTTTCATAGACATATCCTTAGGGTTCTTACTAAGGCTTTCACATCCTAGTTTCCAAAGGATGACTATACCTTTCCTTTGATACCAACTTTAACAACCCATAATTACATAAGTTGTTATTACTTTAGAATTGAAGCATACTTATTACAATATATAACTAAACCATGAAAGGACCATATATATAATGACGCATACTTTACATACATTGTTATTACTTCAAAATTGAAGCACACTTATTTCAACATATAACAAAACCACAATAGGACCATATAGGTATAGTGTCTTTAGAAACCGGGAAACATAAACAACTGGTTCATAAAGCATCTACATTGCCTTCCATTTATTTCATCATATCTAGAGTACCTTTTGGAATATCATACTTAATAACAGTCTTCCTAACCTCGATAAAGAAAATGTACAAAAGGGTGAGCTCAAATGCTCAGTAAAGTTAAACAAAGGAAATATCATTTTTATAAGAACATATCATTTTGAAAATCTTAACCTGCAAAATAGATCATAATATCATAACATGGGATAAATTATAGTAGTGAAATGTAATCCCAATAATCATAACATAAAACATGAAACTTTTTTTCATACACACATAATCATAGAAAATCATTTCTTATTAGTCAAGACACATTTCCAAGACTATCTTAGCGGACAAAGTCCATTTGTAAACCGAGTTCACTCCTCGTTTCAGTCTTGTTTCACTGAACCGGATTAACCTACCATTTCATCCATGTCTAACTCAGGAGATATAAATCTTTACCCAATTCATTGGAGGGAGATATAGGTCCCAACCATCTCATAACGTTTCCATTCTTATGTGTACATAAAATCAAATATCATATATCATAGCATAACCCATGTAATAAAAATGGAATTCTTAGACGTCATGCTATCATAACATATTATATATAATATAAAAGGACATCATAATAATAATTCCATCATAACACAAACAAATCAATGTAAAAATAGGGATATAAACAGACCCCCATATTATCTTAGATGGAAAATAATTTTGATAAAACACTTGAACACCATTCTTGAGGAAAATATCCTTTATACTTCAAATTTTTTTTTCCTTTCTTAAAATGTCACAAAATTTTAAACTAAAAGAAGTTGATTAAAAATAAACTTAAAAACTTGTAAAGGAATATTTATGAAAATAATGTTCTATAAGTCCATTCAGGCCGTATAAGTTAAAAAACATTCTTCTCGTACTTTGGCCGAAAAAGTCAAAAAGTATCTCGTACTTAAAATGACAAAAGATTCCTTTCATATCTTTTAATAAAAACTCACCGAATGGTAAAATTTGTTTAAAAAAATTGTAGGATGATAGAAATAATATTACATATTGAGGAAACTTGGATGTGGATGGTAAATACACCTAGTAAATACCAAAGTATAAACAATATCGGATAAAAATGAGATTGTGAGATTTTTCCTTACCTTAAGTCCGATTTGCTTCGTACATGTCTGACCCTCTTTTATAGTGATTAAAATAATGTCATTGACTTATTCTATAATCTTACAAATTGTTATTATATCATGTATGGTCATATTCTTAACTTCTTATTAGTAATATTTCATTGCTACTTATTATTCTGGTGTTTATTGCTTTTTGTTCTTATGCGTGTTTTGTCGAATAAATTCTTATTCTTCTTTTTAGGATATTGATACCTCATTTCCAGAATGGTTTTAGTGTAATATATATCATATTTATTAATTCATTTCATTTATATAATCATTATGCAATGAAGATCATGTAGAACGAGTCACCTCACATTGTGGAGACGGTAGGCCATACGTACACACGAGCGATGATATCATTCCCATGATCGTGGAATTATATTGAAGTGTATGTATAATATTTCAGAATCAATATCACTTTACAATAATCATATATAGTAATTATTTACACTATTATACCCATCCAAGTAAGGTGGTGGTGGAAAATAGAATACACCATGGCGTGGATACGGTATTCCGTACGTACGCATGTGTGGTGATTTTTTTTCCGTAGGATGGATAGAAGGAGAAATAGGGTTGTTTAATATTTATAATAACATATCAGTATATGAGTGATACTGATGTTATTACTTCATAATGAAACAACTAAAGAAGAATAAGTAGAAGAAGAAATAAAGTTGAAAGAATTGGTAATGGACATTACCTCTTCTTTGTAGCGCCTCTTCTTAACCTCCTATCAGGGCACTAAAGATGGTCTTTGAAGAATACCAAGACCTCTAGGATGCTTCTAGGGAAGTGGGTAAGAGAAATTGGCAGGGTTTGGCCCAGCATGAAGGCTCAATGTGGTGTGGGGAGGAGAGGGAGGAGGTGCCTTTTTATAAGGGAGGAGAGGGGCACCTTTGGAAAAACTAAAAATATTATTTTATTATAAAGTCATATTCAGTTTTTAATAGATTTAAATTAATTAATTTCTAATAGAATGTGGGGATGGTTCGAAATCCTATAATCCAATATATTTTAGACAAGATTAGGTTACTATTTTAACCTTATCATTTAGATTTAACTTTAAGTTAAATAATTTTACTTTTATCGTGTCTTTTTGTTTTCTTACAATATAAGGTTAATAAACTTACTATAACAAGTCAAAAGAACCCAAAGTTGTTAATTATTAATATATATAACCTTATCTAAGTCATTTGGCTGAACCTTATATTTTTAAGAATAAAATAACAATTAATAATATAATATTTAAAAAAACTATTTTATGTCAATTTTGACACTATTAGGTAACTTTTTTAAAAAAATAATAAAATAATTATTAGTTCGATCAAAGTTATTTAAGTCAATAAAAATATATCATATTAACCAATAAAATTAGTTTATTTCTTCAAAAGTCTCGAATTACATTTATTTGGGTATTTATAATATCAATTATGTTAATATTTCCTTAATAAGGTAATTACTGCATCATCATTGTGTCATAAATAAATTAAATTATTTAAAGTCTAAAAATTATAAATAAAATACTATTATGTAGGAAATATTTTTAGATTTATAATTAATATTAATAGTCAATTTATCTTATTTATAACCCTATATGAAAATTTGTTTAGTTATTAAACTTTGATTTTAACTATTTTAATTCTTATTTAAATAAAATAATAATAAATGTCCTAATCTAATCCAAGTGGACCTAAAGGGTAATATTTTATCCCTAAGGTTGAATTTTATTGAACTACACTTATCCAATAGAATTAGGACATGTGATAGGATAATAATTATATCATTTTTACCCTTAATTAACCTATTTACATTTAACTGTGGTAAATAAAAGTAAAAAGTTACTATTCACAAAAAAATTATTTTCATCTCATTGAACCACATTTTACTTACTGACATCAACTATGTCTCTCCTATTTTTGATATTCCATTCATAAAATCGGTAAAACGATGTTTTATGTAAATTTTCAAATTCTCCTAGGAGGTGGGTAAAAGACGGTGAAAAGTTCAATAAAATTTTTATATATATACAATTATTATAAAATGACTACAATAAATTAATTTGAACTTATATAGGTATTATGTATCAATTGTTACCTAAAATAAATTAACATAAAATAAATAATTATTTAAATAAAAATTCGGTTTTTAAATAGTAACCTAGTGTTTTCAATATTCATCAAAAATTGAATGTTTTCAGAAAAATACCAAAATTTCACCCTAGGCTAATTGCGATATTCTGAATCTAAAACTTAAGTCCATTTTTAAAGATAAAATTTATAAAATTTCAATAAGTTGGTATTACTATTCATAATGGCTGGTTTTAATAATATTTTAGTAGCATATCGTTGTTTAGTGAAACTCGGTATTGCGTATAACGCAAGCTATCGAGGAAGGCCACGATTGCATGTAAAGCAATCCAAGCTAGTGTTGTGTGTAGTGAAATATTCCTTTGATAATTTATATAACATAAAAACGATATATTTCTCATAAAAATATCGGGTGTTGAAGTATAGGTATAATGTCTTTAGAAACTGGGAAACATAAAAAACCGGTTCATAAATCTTCTACATTGTCTCACGTTTATTTCAACATTTCTAGAGTCCCTTTTTGTCATATCCTATATAATACCCTTCTTCCTAGCCTTGGGAAAAGAAAAACATACTAAAGGGTGAGCACAAATGCTCAGTAAGGGTAAAAAAAAGAAATATCAATCATATCATATTCATAAGAACATAACATTTTGAATATCTTAACCTGCAAAAGAGATCATAATATCATAACATGGGATAAATCATAGTGGTGAAATGTAATACCAATAATCATAACATAAAACATGATACTTTGTGGCATACAAATAGAATCATAGAAAATCATTTCATTTTAGTCAAGACTCATTGCCAAGAGTATCATAGCGGATAAAGTCCATTACTGAACATAGTTCACTCCTCGTTCCAGTCCTGTATCACTGAACCAGATTAACGTTCCGTTCCTGCCATGTCTATCTCATGAGATATAAATCTTTACCCAATGAATTGGAGTGATATATAGGTCCCACCCATATCATAATGAAACCATTCTTATGTGTGCCACAAAATCATAAATCATACATCATAGCATAATCCATGTAATAAAAATGGGATTCATAAACATCGTGACATCATAAAACAATTCGTATAAGATAAAATAATTCATAAAAATAATTCCATCAAAACATAATCAAATCAATGAAATAATAGTGATATAAACAGAAGAATATATTATCTTAGATGAAATATAATTTTGATAAAACACTTGAACTCCATTATTGAGGAAAAAATTCTTTCTACTTAAAAAAACATTTCTTCCATTCTTAACATGTTTTAAAAATTTACCATAAAATAATTTTATTAAAAATAAACTTAAAAACTTGTAAAGGAATCTTCATGGAAATAATGTTCTATGAAATCATAAAAATCCCTTCATGTCGTATAAGTTAAAAAAACATTCTTCTCATACTTTGGTAGGAAACATCAAAAAGTACCTTGTACGAAAAAAGACAAAAGATTCCTTTCATACCTTTTACTAAAACTCACCAATGATTAAAATTATATTTGAAAAATTTTAGGAGGATAGATATAATATTACATATTGAGGAAACATGGATGTGGATGATAAATATTCCCTAGTAAATTCTGAAGTATAAACAATCTCGGATAAAAATGAGATTGAGATATTTCCCCTTACCATAGGTATGATATGCTCTGTACGTGTCCAAACCTCCTGTATAATGATTTAAATAATGTCATTTACTTATTATAGAATCATACTCATTGTTATGATATCATATATGGTCATATTCTTATCTTCTTATTTTTAATATTTCATTTCTATTTGTTATTCGGGTGTTTATTGCTTTATGTTCTAATGCGTGTTTTGTCAAATAAATTCTTATTCTTCTTTGTAGGTTATAGATACCTCATTTACGGAATTTTATTAGTGTAATATATATCATATTTACTCATTCAATTCATTTATATAATCATTATTCAATGAAGATCATGTAGAACGAGTTGCATCACATCGTGGAGACGGTAGGCCGTACGTACGCACGAGCGATGATATCATTCCCATGATCATGGAATTGTATTGAAGCGTATGTATACTATTTCAGAATCAATATCACTTTACAATAATCATATATAGTTATTCTTTACACAATTATACCATTCCAAGAAATGTGGTGGTGGAAAACAGATTACACCACGGCGTGGAGACGGTATTTCGTACGTACGCACGCGCAGTGATTTTGTTTTCTATAGGATGGATAGAAGGTTAAATAGGGTTTCATATTTATAATAAAATCTCTGTATATGAGTGATACTTATGTTATTACTTCATAATGAAACAAATAAATAAGAAGAAGTAGAAGAATAAATACATTTGAAAGAATCGATAACAGATATTACCTCTTCTTCGACACGGCTCTTTGATACCTCCTCTTAGGAACTAAAATTGGACATTAAAGAATACTACAGACTCTAAGAGGTTTCTAGGGAAGTGGAAAAGGAGAAATTGGTAGGGTTTGGCTGAGATTGATGGCACAAACTGGTGTGAGGAGGAGATGGAGGAGGTGCCATTTTATAAGGGAGGAGAGGGGCACCTTTGGAATTATAAGAAATAT